>CM064327.1:160025513-162525513 GCA_032595735.1 Pelochelys cantorii
CTAAGGTAACCAAATACTAAAAAGATCAATACACGTGAACATGGGTCTAAATGTTCAATTCCTAAACTCCTACAGGAGCCCTAAATAAATGACCTGATTTTGAAAGGTCAGTGAGACCAGCTGGGTGCTCAGTGCATCTGTAAACCAGAACTTACGGACTTATTTATGGGTGGAATTTTCAAAACCACTCAATGTTGGCTTGCTCTGATCTGTAATTACTGTGAGTTTATGCCAATAGGTAGTTGGATCAGTATTAAACCAACACTGACCAATGCTAAAAACCCACCCACACCCCAATCCAGGGTTCCTTAATGTGGAATTAGGAACCTAATTTAAAGCATCCATTGGGGTGGCATTTGGCTATACTAAGCCATCTGGGGTCCAACGTGTTTTCAAGTGCCTCTCAACTTCATTCTGAGCTTTGAGACTATCCAACTGAAGTGATCACTATGAAACATGAATGCCCTGAGCACAGTTTTTGCATCACAGCAACACCAGGAATAATAAATCCATCTTGCTAATAGTTGTTACTAGAGCAACCAACCTGAAAGGGCTGTAAATACATTCAAAGCCATAATCTGCATCTTTTGTAGCAGCAGGGTATAAGCAGGTCTTAAATGCTTCTGGAAAGCCTGGCACATCGCAAAGACTCTAAAGAAAAAATAATAAGATACTATCAATTTTAGGACAACCGAATCAGAGAATGACTTCAATAAGGACTGCATACACTATTACACACATCGGGGGCCAGATTCTCATTGTAGTTCCCTAACAGGGTAACCAGAAAAATTGCAGTGGATTCACTCCTGATTTATGCCAATATGAACTAGATCTGAATCAAGCCTAGGGTTGGCAGTACTCTGTCTTCTGATACTACTTGGATGGTAAGTTTGTAAAAGCTAACTACTCTGCTGGTGTTGGCCACAGCAGTTTCCCTTTCCCTCCCCCCCAACACACACACACACACAACCACCACTTTCCTTCTTATTTCTAAAACAATTCCAATTTCAATATAATTGGTTTGATTTTCAGGAAGGCTAACTACCTCACTTTGACTTGAGTTTCAGCAATGTTCAGCACCTCTCGGGAAAAAACAGACTTGGACACTGATTTTAAAAATAACCCAGCCTTTGAATATTTACCTTTGTTCTTTCAGTGCATCTTGTCGGAAATATTCAGCCAAATTAACCAGCTGCCTGACATACTTCTCATATGTTGACAAAGGTTTGAAAATCAAGTGTAAGTTGTGCATCATCCTTAATAAACGGTTTTCCAGAGAGGCCACATCAGCTATACCAGTAGTTCCCTTAGAAAAGAGCCTCATAACTGCTTGGAATAAGGCTCTTGTGGAATTAACTTGCTGATTGGTACTTAAATGCAGCAACTCTATCCAAGGATTAGTACTATTTAATGCATGCTCAATAACTGTTTCCCAACTCAATAACTGTTCCTTCTGCTGACGGGTTGTATTTCGGTTGATAAGGCTGGCAAAAAGAGGCCACAGGTTGAAGATTCCTCTGGATACATTCTTTGTTATGTTGAATGATTCCATAGTGACTTCTAAAACTTTAAGAAAGTTGTCTTGGTTGCATACAAAAGGCAGCAGCAGATCTGAGTCATTTTCATTCAAGTGATTTTTACAGAAAGCTCTGGGAAAGAGAAGAGCTACACCTCTAATAGAAGCTTTTATTTCTGTAATGTTTCTCTTGCACAAATAAGCAATTTTTTCCCAAATTCCCTCCCATTTTTCTTCATTTATTAGGTCATGAGTAAAGTTTAGTCTAGAAGTTAAATGTATTTTGCTAATAATATCATTAATGGGGAGAAAGAAATCAAGAAGGTCTTCTATTAGACTAAGAGCATTATCAGATGAGTTTATGCTTGCATTGGTAACAATTGCAGCAAATCTTTCCAGTTCTGTATAATAATTCTGCATGTTTCCTAAACACTTAGTGATTTCTCCTGCAATATCTTTTAAACCATTGAGTTTGCTCAGATTTGTGACCAATCTGGTTGATATGTTTCCAGTTTCAGAACCATATGAATGCGAATGCTTAGCCCGAATAGACAAGTAGGTCAAATCAAGAAATGCTTTCACCAAATCTGCCACTTGATGTTTGTTTGAATGCAGAACCTCTGCAGTCTCAACTGCCGTTAACTTTTCCAGTGTATCATAAACAGCTCTTTGAAGATCTGAATAGTCCATCTCAGTGTAGTCTAAGTTTTCAATAGCATCTGAGTTGACTAATGATTCCAAAATACTAGCTACTTTTTCTGAAACTTCCTTGGACAATGTCAAAAAGTTAACAAAGGCTTCTATTATTTTTGCTAGCTTTACAAATTCATTGCTTTTCCACAGTGCAGGCAAATCAACAGCAATCTCTGGAAAAGGGCTGCTAGTGTAGTTAGATCCACTGCTCCACAAGCTGATATTAAGTAATGTTTCTGCGATTTCTTTTAGCTGCCTATTTTCCAAAGGAAACACATTATCCATTGAAGCCAACAGTTCTGTTAAATTAGCAAGTACCATTTCCTGAAGAGTGGGATAGGCAACTAGGAAATCCTTGAAATGGTTGTTAAAAATATCCATGAGCCTTCCCATTTCTGCAGAAGTTTGCCTCATGAGTTGAAACGTTGTAGGAAAATCTCTGGTCATCTGGACAAGGTCCCCAAAATGACTTGCATTAAATAACATATGATGCAGAAAAGTAAACAGTTCATAATGACTTTTGCTGCCATTTTTTCCAGAAAAATCTTTAACCAGAACGTTAATCAAATCCCTCATAAACTTCAGTCCTTTTGCAATGTCAAAATGAAATGTCCCGTCTTCAGAGATGGCTGCATCTTTGATTAGCTGATACATATCGTCTTTCAACCCATCAACTTCTTCCTTTAGATTAACAGACCGATCAAAGTTTAGCAGAGTTCCAATACCATCTTTGGGGAACATCCTGCAACAAATATATTGTTTATTTGAATAATGTCAATTAACATTTACGTAAGATGATTTTAGCAAAATATGGGGTATTACCACAAAAGAGAGCAAAATTACCAGTAAGCTACGATTAGTGTCTGGCTATGACCTTGGTTATCTAAAGAACATTCTGATTGGCCAATATTACCTTCTGGATGATGCTATAACAGGCATCTCAACAATGGAAAATCCTGTGCCCTGAGGGGAGAGTGGGCCAGTATGGTGTACAGGTAAGAAGTGGTTACTAGTACAGGCCCATACACAGGCAATGTTGAAGTCCTTCCATGGCAGCAATGCTGGATTCTATTAGTAGGGCCACTTACAAGGGCAGGAATGGGGGCAAAAGGGGCTGGCCTGGGGCCGGTGATTTAAAAGGGCCTACAGGACTCCCAACTGGAACCCTGGGCCCTTTAAATTGTCACTTGAGCCCCTATCAGCGCATGCTGTGCAGTGTTGAATGGCTGGCTGGGGCAGGCTGGCCACAACCCCAATCCTTGTGCCCAAGGCCCTGCCACTTCCAAGGGCCTGGAGCGAGGCCTCATTACCAGGAAGAATCTTAAATTACTTTCACTCCTATCTATGCCCAATATGATATACATTAGCATAGGGATTGTAAGAGGCTGTAGGGATTGGTTAGCTGCTGCACGATATTTATTTAGATATTGTGGACCTCATTCATAACTGATTTATTTCACTTTGTCACTAGTGAAGCTTCATTTCAATCAAAGGCCGGATTACCCTAACAACTGAAGTCAATGAAGTTACATCAAGATAAAACTGAAAGTTATTTTAGTCACTATATTTTACCCTTATTATGATGTTAGAGCAGAATCCTTTTAACAGCCTGCATTAGGCACCACATTTTCAAATTCAGTGTTTACTGATGCCAGAAACTTTCCATTTGTATGGTTTTTCACTCAAGAAAAAAGGAATTCAAACTTGAGAAAAACTGGTAATTTTTCAGAAATGTTTAAATTTCAAAAAAATCCACAAGCACATTGTATTTTTTAGTTGAGTTGAAAAATCAAACACAAGAAATTAAAAAATTAACTTTTCTACATTAATTGGCTATTCTGTACACATGGAATTTTCTAGGATTTTTTGGTTTGATCAATTCATACTTTATTATTTTACTCAGTTTTAGATATAGCATTGTATATAATGAAATACAGAGGATGTGAAATGGATGTAAGTGCTGACAAAGACACCTCCATTTTTATTTCCTGTGTATTTGATTTTCTAGTTTTAATAGCACATTAATAGCAATTTTGGGATTATTTTAACATGTACAAAAATAATTCCACAAACTGGGAGTAAAAGTTGGCTGGGAGCCCTGTCCCTAGGGAGCCTCAGGTGGGCAGGGGAGAAGCGAGGCCACAGCAGCTGGGAAGCTCCATCCTAGGGAACCCCAGCCAGCCAGAGGCAGCAGGCTGGAGCCCAATAGCAGTGGGGCCAGGGCAGACCCAGCTGCAGGAAGGGGCAGAGTCCTGGGAGGCTGGTGGCAGGGAACCTCTACATATCTGGCAAATTCCCTCATTCGGAATAAGTCAAGTCCCGAGGTTGCCAGGCCAGAGAGGTCCAACTTGTACATTATATTCAATTTGAATTTTAAGCTAAAACCATTTCAAGTATAGAATTTAAGGGATATGTTTTGGGTCTGGGCACCTTGAAGACAACAGAGTTTAATTTTAAGTATTGCATATTATGTAATGCAGCAACCTCATATAATTTAATAATCAGGCCCCTTTTTTCAGGGCAGTAGCATTTTTAAAAGATACAAAAGAATGCCTAGAAATGTTCTGCACTATAATTCTTTCCAAATTGTGTATCTCAAATTCCAACACTTTGTAACAGAAATTTAGACAAATAATAGCCCTGATGCATTGAATATAGTTTTTGGCCCAAATGTGGGTTCACTCGCAGGTTTAGCTCTAAGTAGAATTGCAGTAAAACAGGTAATCTAATTGTCTACTTGTCTCCTAAGCATAGGGACACAAGGTTAGTAGACATATACTCACTCACCTCATTTCTGCAATTATATCCTTGTGTAAGTTTTTTAATAAGACAAATATTTTATTCCTATCATGTCCTCTAGAAGCTGGAAAAATTATCTCTAAAAACTCTTTTATCATCTCCACTGTCCTGTTTTGGAATGGGGTGATCGCCTTTCCATAATTTTCATACTGTGCATCATCAAAAAACAAATCAATGAAGTCCATTATTTGAAGGTCTGTATCATTTAAGTGCAGTGTCTCTTGCTGAGCGCTGAGGTCAGAGATCAGGTTAAGCAGACTTTTCTGTAAAATCACATAAGCAACCTGAACATTATTCAGCTTTTCCCCACGAAGAAGATCAGTAACAAAGGAAATATCAATGTGACCTTCTATAGAGCCATTCTTGAAGAGTTCCAAAAAATCAGTGATATCTTTGATAAACAGTACTATGTCATCAGATGACTTTTCATTGGCCATAAGGACAAATAGAGCATTTATTATTCTAGAAAAATTTTTATTAGTGTACTCATGTAGCCAGTCTCTCACAATTTCTTGGAAGCCCTCAAAGTTTCTTTGCAGGATTTCTGGAGATGACGAATTAAATTGTTTTAATAAACTAACAAGTGCCAATGAAGAATTTTTTCTCGCTGCTGCACTTAATAATTGAACTTCTTTGTCTATTACAGAAAGTAAATGCTGAACACTGAAATTGACTAATAAATCTTGTAGGTCTCTCTCTGTATCAAGCCAAAATGCCTCAAAGTTACCAATCAAACTATTGTTTCTGTTCAAAGCTAATAGTGCCATGAATACCATGTGAGTTTGGTTTCCAACTGGAGACAGTGTCAGCAAAGGCTGGGCTGCAGAAAGAAAAGAAGATAGGGCATCTTCCTTATCCAGCAATCCAGAAATTTCATTGGCCATACTTTTTAAATGAGTAAGAACAGTCCTTATAACAGACATTCCTGTGCTTCTATTCATGTTTAAGGTACCATACAGATCTGTTAGCTGTTCAAAAATAGCTTTGGCCTTTGCCATCTCTGTTGATGTCATGTTGTTCAGTGCTTCTATGAGCCGTAAAGCGGTTTGTCTCTTTGGTGTGGAGGAGCAGTAGACTGAGATTGTGCTACTATTTCCAAAAGCCATAACTTGTACTGATAACTTATTCCAAAACCCTAGTAGTTCTTTCAGAGCCAAACTATTCACGTTGTAGATCTCAGAAAGCTTCAGAAGAATGGAATTCCACTCTTTGAGACGCTGGAAGTAACAAGTCACTCTATAATTGACCTCCCTCACATCATCTTCATTAGAACACAGGGTATGTTCCCCTGGAACTGTCAGCCTGAACTGCTCAAGTACATCAGCAACTGTGTTGTACACAGATGAAAAATTTGTGTGTGAATTTAAGTTACAAGTCTTTAAAGCAGTGTCATTCTGAAGTGTTGCTGTTGTGAGGTTCCTGCAGATAATGGCAGGAAGGCAACTCAAAGCCCTTGCAGCTTCCTCAGGCATAACAGTTACTACCTCCAGCAACTCTAGAAGACTATCTATTTTATTGGATAAATGTTCCTTGGTAACTATTGATGTGTTTGCTTCCTGAGTTGAAGTGAAAGTGTACACTTCAATTAGGGCATCACTGATGTTTTTGTGAACCAATCGCTGTATAAGACGGACACCATCAGGAAGAAGGTAAAGCACCTGTAATACATCATCAATATCAGTCCCATGAAATAGTTGAGTGATTTGCCATAAGTTGGTCAAGTTCCAAGAATGTGCATTGTTCTTAAAGGAATCTAACCAGCCTGTCAACTTGCCCAGAACAGAATTTTCAGTGTACAAAGCTTTGATATTTTTAAAGAAATGATGCAAGCTTTTACTGACTTGTTTGAGTTGTTCTATTAGCAAGTCTAGATCTTCATTCTCAATTTTTTCAACTAAAGTTGCCAAATTGGTAAAGTTGAAAGACTTTAAGATGTTTAGTGCCTTTCTTACTAATTCTACATTGAGATCTGCTGTTTTCATCCATGTATGCAGAGTTACGTTTTGCAAGCTTAGCATACTATGAGGCAAGTTTGACTTAAAGTAACTAATTAGATGTTGAAAGGTCTTCCTTAGGAAGCTCATATTTTCGTCTTGTGGAAGAGTTTCAAATGCATTTAGGAGGTTTACAATGTCCAAAGGAGATGAGCGGTTTTGTAGCATTTCAAAAGTTATATTCTCCAGAAAAAGTTGAATCCCTTTCAAAAGTGCTACTGAAGAAGGCTGGAGACTCTGGGACAAATTAAGGACTTGCCTTGAATTCCTGATGACTTCTGTGATTATTTTAGTAAAATTCATTTGTTCTGAATCTGATACATATTGTGAGAACTGCATTAATTCTTTGACAGTTGATTGAGCTTGGCCCCTTAACATATTCAATAGAGTAAAGATAAAGTCATGGATCTGTGTGTCATTTTTTTCAGAAAATGTAGGAAGAACATTTAAAATTTTTGCTAGAATGCTGAAATAAACATCTGCACAATGCACATCAGGACCATTTAGTAAGCATGAAGATTGTGTGAAGTTAAAAATCATGTTAACAATATCCAGAGTATTTTTTAAGTTAGTGTTAGTCTCATTAAGGCTTCCCAGAGATGTCAACAGAAATAAAACATGTTTTGCTTTCTCAGAGTGGGAACAGCGGATGTATTTCTCTCTGAGGCTACTGATAATATGCATCCATCTTTTACAACCCTCTGCTACATTCACTATATTATCTGAGGTTAAAAAGGGATTAAGATGAGACAGAACACTTATCTGTGAAACATTTTTATCTTTCAAAATACCTTCCAATATTAAGTTGGTAACATTCTGGGAAATAATCACACAAGACAACAGGCATTGATCCTGGGATATATTTTTAAGGAATCCAGCAGTCTCTCTCAGGTTAGTGAAAACAGTTCCAAATTCTTTCCCAGAAAGTGTTAGAATATCTGAAAGTGAATGCCTAATAAAATCTACATGTGTATCTCTATATTCCATTTTAGAACTCAATGGGAAAAAAACATCAAACCAGGAATCCAAAAACTCCCTGCTAACATTAACCTCCAACAGAGATTTCTGCAACTTGACAACTGCATTTTCCATTGTTTGGAATGCTTCCTCTAAAGTCTCTCTTTTAATTGAGCTGATGACATCAATTACATTGCTAAGTTGACTTATGGACTGACTTAGAATCTCAAAGTCTTTCCTTTCATTCAAGTTGTAAGCTTCTGTTATTATTTTCAGTAGATGTATTGCTGATGTAGTTTTAGCACTGATTGTAAATGTTGCATTGCACAATTCAGCATGAGTTACATTTTCAAGATCTTCTGAAAGCTGTGTCAGTCCATTCCGGAGATAACTGAAAAAATATAAATCCAGCCTTAATATTTCAGACATTTTTTCCAAAATCTCTATCCACATCTGAAGCCAGGTAACTGTGCAATGCACGGCAAAAGGCACATTTACCTCACTTTTGAAGTCTGATGTATTTGACAGAACTCTGAGCAATGGGAGTACCAATGAGTTGTGAAGATCTCCTGTTTGCCTCACAGAAGGAATGCTAGGCATGTAGTAATCAGCACATTCATTATTTAACATGCTTTCTGATGAGATGTCAAAAAGTTGTTTCAAATATTGAAAGGCAGCTCCATGAAGCTCTGTGTCTGTTAATACAGTTTTAAGCCTGCTCAGAGTACTATATACCACTTTTATCTCTTGTTTCCCTTTCTGTGCCAAGGACTGGGCCTGGAGCTCTAAGTAGTTGTAAACTGCTGCTAACTTTTTACAGAGAGGTTTCTGGGGGAGACCCTGGAGAAGATTAATAGCCTCAGATAGAAAGTCAAAAATCCCTTGGAAATCAAGTTGCACAGGCATCGGTGAAATGTCTTGTGTGATGTTCTGGAAGAGTGTTAGCAGAGAACTATTTCTATGAGTACTTAACAGATCAATGTTTTGGTGGACAGAAAAAATCATTTGAACAAGTGAGACTACATTACTGTCCCCTATCCTGGGAATGCTTTGGTAGAAATCAAACACAATTTTTCCTGTGTCTTGTACCTGGGATACAGAAGTTGTATTTGAAACTAGAACAGAAGAGACATTTCTCATAGTGTGAATAGTGCTGAGAGTGGCAATGAAGTGTTCTTGAGTCAACACTCCAGCCTCATAAAGATTCCTTATGAATTTTTCACTAAAGCTGTTTACATAATCTAGAGCAAGAAAAGACAATTCAGGCCAATCTGTAAGTGTTTTCTGGAAGAACTGTGAACTTTTACTAAGGATTTTTTTATTTTCCTGAAAGGAACGCATAGTTTTAGATAAGAACATCTCTAGCATCTCTGCTGCTTCCACTGGGCTTCCAAACATTCTATGTTCGAGTTGGTCCAAGACCTTTTTTACTACTTGCCAAAATACTTCCAGCTTTTCATTCTGCCAGAGCTTTGCAAGTTCATCATTCTCTAGCAGCTCATTACTGAGTTCAGAAAACATATGAACAACTCTAGCATATTTCTTTACTTCCATATTAGCGGAAGTGTTAAGCCACATTATACTATTACTAAGGATTATTTCTGTTAGGGACTGAAAGTCATGGAGATTTGAAGAGGCTAAAGAATCAGGCATCAACATTTCTTGTAGTAATTCTGCAATGTGTAAAATGAAGTCCAAATGCTGCTCCTCAAGAACGTCTACATTCTTTTCCTTCTTCAATACCTCTTTGACAGATGTCACGATCCTGTAATATTGAGATTTTTTTTCAAATTAGTCAGTTATAGGAAAGTTATACTGCAAACCAGTTAATTGTAAATGTTTATCACACATTTACTAGCATATACCTATACTAATACATCTTAAAATCAATATGTATTTCATATAGACAAAGCACATTTTGCTCAACAAGTGAAACAATTTATAAAAACCCAGAAATGTAACTGACAATCACCTATTATTTTAAAAAGCATCTCAAAAACAATGATTACAAAATCAATACATAAGTCCTCCAAATACAGTTGAAGCTAGGTGGCTGTGTTAAGACGACAACATTGGCAGAGTCAGACATCTCCATCTCCAGTTCACATAACTTGCATATTTTGCTGATGAAACCAGTAAAGCCTTGAAGCTCCACTGACTGTTTAGCTTGCTATCAAGGACCTTAACAAATACAACCGATCGAAAATGTTTTAATTTCCATACATTTTGATAAACGTGAACATTTTCGCCAAATACCAAAAAGCCAAAAATCATTTTTTCCTAAACAACCGAAAGCCAATAAACATTTAGTTTTTTCAACAAAAACTTGAAAAAAATACCCATTTTCACAAAGAGGGGTAGCCATGTTAGTCTGTAACTTTAAAAACAATGAGTGGCACCTTAGTCTCTCACTCGCTCTCTTGCACTCGCTGTTCTATTAAAGCTTTTGAATAAGGCCCTTCAAAGATATAACGCTCTGATCTTACAGCAATAGTATTTCCTATCGGTAACATAAAAATGCTCAGCATCTCTTTAAGGTGAGAAAAATAATGTAATTTAACATTACAAAATACCTGACATGGGGGGCGGGGGGAAACAGTTGAGGAAGGTATTTAAACTGAATTAGTTTAACTTACCTGGGCCATGAAACGAATGGGGAATTGTATACATTTTGCAGAAATGCTATGTAACTATCAACAACAGCCTTCAGATTGAGCTTTGGTCCAGAACAAAGAGATGTTGCAGTATCATCTGCATAGAAAATACATTTTGGAATTCAATATGAAAAGTAACATGCACTGTCTTGTCAACAGACAACTAGACACAGGCTACTGTGTGGTAGAGAGAAGCAAAATGAACTTCTCTGTTCAATAGGGGCCCTATCTAGCTCCACTGAAGTCCCAGAAAAGATTCTCCCAGAGTTCAGTGGTTGGCTCAGAAGAGAAGAGAATTACAACTACATTCTGCAATACTCCGATAGAAATCCTCAAAATTATATTTGATAATGAAGAAAGGATATGCCCTTTTAGTAAGGGCATTTTGATACCAAGCAGCATTTAATGGTTTAAAGGACAATGACAGAATAAGTGAGAGACATGAATAAAATCCACCAATGACAACCACCTCCTCACAGAAAGAAATTAGGATATATTTTGTATTAAATATAAACTGCAACGCTAACGTAAAATAAAGATTGATTTTTATTATAGAAATATATCTTGAATATCCCTCACAAGCCAAGGGAGAGGAATTCAGCACAGCAGTAGCCTTTCATTTCCCAGAACTTAAAAAACACCCATCTTTATGAAATACACAAGCATGTCCTGGTTATCCTGTAGTACATCTTGGCGATCACCATCCTGAATTCTATATAATCAATTGTGTTTTGTGGGAGACTTTCAGCTCATGCCTGTCCATATCACAAGGAGGATTTTTTAATCCACTAATACTTGTTTTGGGGTCAAATTCTCTCAACAGCCTGCTTAGCAACAGGATATTCAATGCTTATTTCTAATTAGCCGTTTTTACATTTTCAAAATGTGTCAGTAGGCTGAATAAACAGTGTCTTTCAAAATATGTGCAAACATGGGGTGGTGAATTTAGGTGAAGGAAAAATAGGGGGGGAAAACTGAACGAAATAGGTGCCTGATATTAGAGGTAATTAACTAATGCATCCGTGGTGTGGAACAACCTCAGAAATAGATTTCCTGTCTGACAAAAAAATTCTAAAATTTCAAAATGTTTTCTTGTACCTTTCCTGTTCCATGCCAAGACAAAACCCAAGAGCTTTTTTAAAAATATGGAAAGCAAGAGGGCCACTCTAACTCCAAAACTGCCAAGAGCCAGGTGGTCTGAATACTCACCTTTGATGTGTGAGGAGACCCAGATTCAAGTCCTCCCCGAGTCAGAACAGAAACTTGGAACCTAGGTCTCACCTACCCCAAGTGAGTACCCAGGGCTTCTAGCTAATCTAAGGTCAGAACATCTCTGACTAGAAATTACATTGAGATATTGAAAACCCTTACTGAATGTTTCATTGAAACAAGGACATTTCACAAAAAGTTTTGGTTTTGATGAATTAGCATATTACCACAAAAATACTTTAGTCTAAAGATTCCCACACAGCTTTAAATCACCCCTGACCTACACACAGACAGACTCTATAGGCTCTCAGGTTTGCGTCACACAGCAGTTTAATCACTGCTTTAATCATAAAATGAGAGCTTTCTTGAAAACAAACATGTACCCATAATGAAACTGTCCATTTCCTTTTTGAAAAGGAAATAGAATGCACATAATCTGTTGGGTCAATAACTATTTGTTTACTCACTTGAATGGCCTCTGGTGAGATCTTTCTTGTTCACATATTGAGCTATTTCACACGTTCTCCTAACAAATGTTGTTACGCCCTTCCAGTATGGGTCTTCCTCAAAAGCAAACCACACTTCTTCAAGTGTATGAATAACCCTGAAATGATCAAGGACCCAAAAGGCAGATATATTACGATCAGAATGTTGAATTTCTGAAGTAAAATTACTGGGTTCAATACACGTAGTTCTGGTGTATAGTTAGTGTTCAGTTTTACTAGTATTAGCTGTCCTACTGACTTCAAAGCAACTTTCACAGGAATAAGGCGAGCAGGGCTCATGGCCAGGTACTGCTCCCACTGCCATCAAGGCTAAACTCCCACGGATGTCCAAAATAGCAGAAGTAGGTGGCTGACCCTTAGTGTCACACAAGCTGTTGAACAAATGCAATGGATTCAAGAAACACTAACAGCTAGTTTAGCTGAAAACGGGGCATACAAAAACCATTACCATCTGGGAAGGGAGTGCATCTTCCTGATTTTAAATACCTATCTCTATTAATAATCCACTGCTATGTCATTAAAAAGAGAGATCAGGCAAAACAATAGCAAACATTCATATGTGTCTGCATAAAAGCAGGACTCTGCAGAGCCCACAGAAGCTGCACATGAGCCCGTTGGTCACAAAGCCCTATTGCCGGGATCATGCTGTAATTATCAGCAAGGCTGGTGCTCAAATGAGAGAAGCAAACAAAACACCCCAGTCAATTTCTAATTAATCTAGAAACATGTAGGGGGAGAAAAATCAATTTTCTGACAAATGAAAAAGGACAAAAGTGAGACCGTAATAAATTATC
The DNA here is from genome assembly GCA_032595735.1 of Pelochelys cantorii. Lineage (NCBI taxonomy): Eukaryota > Metazoa > Chordata > Testudines > Trionychidae > Pelochelys > Pelochelys cantorii. The sequence goes on from CM064327.1 coordinate 160,038,636, forward strand.
TAATATCCAAAGGCTAGTACAAGCAATGGGCTTGTTCCAGCTGCCATTTAAACCAATGGGGTTTGCGGCAATGAGTGACTTCAATGGAATTAGGTTTGGACTTAATGGAGACTTTAAAAATAAACAATCCTCCTCTACAGAACAGCTAGATGCTGCAAATACTCATGCACATGAGGATCTTCATGTAGAAGTGTAATTGCATCACTGAATAAGATGTTACATTCTTAAGTATCCATAGGACCATACCTGACAATACAGCATACGTGGAACTTTATTTTAACAATGTTATGCCCAGATTTAACTTTTGAGAGGAAATATAAAATCACTTCATATTGGGCTGGATTCTGATCTTATACACGTGGATTCCACTTTGGTGTAACTATATTGATGTCAGTGGAGTTGTGAAGGAGAATACAACCAGGCCCTTTATAGATAAAAACATATGTAAGTCCTTACAATGAGAGAAGTAGCTGCTCCTGACAAGAACGGAAATAGACATCCTCTTGAGATGGTGTCTTTGTGCTCTGCAACTGATTAATTTTACAGTAAGCAGCACTATTTTCAGCAAGCTGCTGCTCTATTTCTTGCCATCCCAAATATTTTTCCATGATTGAATCTGGCAGGCTCAATTCTCCACAAAGTACTTTCTGCAAATGTAGGACCTTTGAAAATAAAGAAAGCAATTTTTTGTGACCACTGAGCTATTAATGGGGATGATGCTTTTTTTGAGACTTGGGCCCTGTCTCATACACTGATGTAACTGTACAGATTTTTGCAGTACTATTCCCAATTCATCTAGGTTGAGAGATGAGACTGAGACAGAGATGAGAATCAGGTCCTCAATCACTTTTCCTTGTGGATATCCTGGCAAAGTGGCTCAAACAATTTGTCATGGGCACACAACAAGTACACAGGGTTTGTATATGTAATACCATACATTTACTACTCCAGGCCATTATTACAGTACGAAATGAAGTAAATTGAGGATGAACTTCAGGTTTTATAGTAAAAAAAATCATAAATACTTACAGACTCTTTTATTGACTCGATATGGTTGCTTAATGTCAGAGTGTCATTTGGGTAGTTGTAATGGCACATAAATCTTGCCAAAATGTCTCTGACTTTCAAATCCTGTTGAAGCTGAACAGCCTTCTCAAACATTGTAAGCAGGTCCTTGCATTCACTGGATGTATTACTGATCAAGATCTAAAATGCAATTAATATACCATCATTGTGAAAATGAAGCAAGTGAGAAGAAGGTGATTTAATTCAGCCCTAGACATACCATGCCACAACTAAACATATAAAATAAAAACTAAACTAAGACCAACATCAGAATATCTGAGCAGGCATGATTTATACCAGAAACAAAAAGGAAACAGTTTTAACCCATGGATTTTATGCACATTGTATAAAGACTAAGAATAAGTAATGACTTGCCTGTTTTAACTCCGAAAAGAGTGTTTCAAGGTCTAGATGCATGAATTCATCTCTTTTAATAAAGGGGGCCAATTTTTCCAAGTTATGTACAATTTCTGTAAGACATTAATACATTTTTTTTCAGAAAAAGGAAATGTTTATCTCTGACTCAAAATGTGCAGTTCTTTGATGCGCTATAAAAAAAGAGACAACCCTACTTCTGGAATATACCTGAAACATGGTGTAAGTGTAATACTTCTATATCAGTGATGTGTATTGATAGGAAGTGTACAAAGAACCTTCTCCATCCCCTTGGCAGGTACGTATACAACTCTCTAAAAGCAAGGACTATGTTTGGTTAGCATCTGCACCAAACAGGTTGGAAGGAAATGAGTCCAAGACTCTAATCCCATTCCTACATCCAGCCAGTACTGCTGCCTCTGTGTGCGGCTGGAACACATGCACAGCACCTCTGTGGCACAACAGCCGTGCTGTCCTAGAGCTCTAGGAGACATCATGTAACGTCTGCTAGGGTGGAGATGCTCCCAAGCCTCTATGGTAACTGCGATACCGGATCTGTACTACCTGAGGGTCCTCCAACATCGTGTGATCCTCCAAAAGACCAGCTGTTCTGGGTTCCAGATCTCATACATTACAAAGTCACACCAATGCAGCCAAAAACTGGGATGTGAATGTGCATATTACACAGTGCGTTAGGCCACAAAAAGCAGTTGCACTCATATTCCATTCCACTCCAACATGAGTTGCACTAGTACAGCTCCACTGACTTAGAGTTGCTGGTGGTTTATACTGGTGCAAAAGGAGGATTGGACAGTATGACAACTTCCTTATGAGTATTGCATATAGGGGGAGATGTATTACTGATGGGCATTGAGCCACCAAGCTAACCAAAGAAGCAACAAACCTTAGAGAAGTTAATTCTCCAAATACTCAGATGGTATAAACAACATAGCTCTATTAATATTCAGTACAGCTATACCAATTTACATCAGGATCTAGTCTAAAATATGTTAAATGAATGCATCTAAAAAAGACTGCAGGCATAACCCTGAATTTCTTGGAGGTTTGGGGTGCACGTGTAAATCAGGACTATTCCTTCTCCAATTTATGTCTATTACCACAGCACATAGGAACCTGAAAGGATAAGGACCCTATTGTGCTGGGTGCACAATACAGAGCCAAACTTCTCCCTCTCCAGTTCCTTCCCTAAAGAATTCGTATTCACAGATTGAAAAAGCCAATCAGCAATTGTTTTAAATTAGTTTATGGGTCTAATCCTGCTATTACTTACATCAGTTTTACCCTGGTTTCACTCCAATGACTTCAGTGGAGTGATCCTGATTAAAGGCAACATAACTGAATTTAGAAATATAAAGTGACTGATTCGGAACTAAATGTCATGACTTATCTGCTATGAAAAACAGTTATGTAAAGAAAGCCTTTTCCTTCCTCACCAGGCCTGCTCCCTGCTGTGCGCTCAGAGTAACATCGCCTCTCTTAAGTGACTAAAATACCTTTTCACTGCTTTCTGTCCCCCTACTCACAGAGCCAACAAAGCCAAGAGACTGACTTGGCTTATACTTGTTTCCAGGCCTGCCAATGGGAGGAGGGCACAAATGGAGCAATTTCACAGTGGATCAACATTTCAAAAGGGCCCGGAATTCCCAGCCAACACCGCTGCTACTTCGGCAAGCCCCAGAGCCCTTTCAGCTGCCAAAGAAGCACTGCTACACTGCTCTGTTCGGCTTTGAGGGCTGGGGGTGGGGGGCAGCACTGCAGTCTGGGCAGCGCTTAGGCCTAACTGCCCTAGAGCCTGCCCCTTCCGCAGGTGTGTAGCTGGATATCCCTCCCAGCTGGCCCTGTGGCCCGCAATGGCTGTCAGACCTGCTGCTTGTTTCTTGTAAATTAGCAAGAGCTCAGTGTACTGAATTTCAGTTACAGGCCCATCAGCTACAAAACCACTAATGGTAATGGGAACAGGGATATCACAGATGTGATCATTTGAAGAAATAGCAACTATTGTCACGGAGGCCATCATGTGACCTGTAAAACCTCTGTACTTGGTGATAGTGCACAAGAAGGAAACATGACTCTGGATGCAGTGCTTGATTTTGCAAACACTTTTATATGTAAACAGCACATGTGATTTGAGTCATTGAGACAATATAATTATACACATTTTACAGTCACTTTTGAAAGTAGAGCTGCACTTCACACAGTGAAAGGTGATCAATTAGTGCAGCATTTAAAACTGACTAATGTAAAGTCATCTAAAAACACAAATCTAACACGGCTATTTACAATCATAAAAGAAATACTCCAAATCTGGAATGTTCACATTGTTTCTCATTGCCCATACAGTTATCGGATACAGGCCACTGACAAGGTAACTTGTAAAACAATAAAGATGGGGCTGAGCCACAAAGGTCAGAGCTGAATCCTGATCTAAACCCATCATGTGTGTTCATATCTGTGGTTTTGAAATAGTTATGCTGGCAGGGACCCAGTAACACAGTATAGACCAGGATCAAAGCACAAAACTTTCACCAAGTACAAAATTGTACAGATCTGGAGATATTGCTCAGGTCCACATTTGTAGGAGACAGGACATATTTGATACAATTATTCATATCTGCATAAATTAAATCCTGGGGGAAAAAGAGAGCATATACTACTACACAGGCATCTGTTCATCAGGATGAATACAGATTACTGGTAGAGCTACACAGTTGCTTGCTTACTGAGCTTTTAGAATGAAAACGTGTATATGGGTGGAAGGAATGAAATTTGAAAAACTCTAGAGACGCTGGAAATATATTAGTGTGGAATGTAGTTCACAGTCTGAATGCTTTCCTAGATGTAAGTGCTATTGATCAATGCCCTGGCAGCCATTTGAGAGCTAGTGAAAAGTAACCACAGCACAGCTTTACCTTTAGTGAAATATAATTTTTGCATTATTACATTCCTTATGGCTCCATCTACCAGAAGCAATCTCTTCACAAGGGGACACTGAGGCAACTTCCGAATCACAGTCCGCAGTTTCTCCAGACACAGGACTCTGTAGGCAAAAAGAAAGAAAAAGAGAATAGAAAGTACAACAGGTCACCCAGGAGGATGCAGTACTGCAGAATGACCTGATTTTTGCAGTGCATTCATATGCCTATCATGCTTGTGTTTGCAGATGTGTAAGGCTTCTGACAGTCCCACAAAAAACCCTCCCTAAAACCTAGGGAAATGTGTTCTACAAGGAATTATTATAAGATGGGTGACACAGCTAATTGAAAATCAGCACTCAAAGAATAGCCACCAATGGTTCACTGTCAAACTTGGAGGACTTATCTTGGGAAGCCCAGCAGGCCTGGATCAGGCACTATTCAGCGTTTTCATTAATGACTTGGATAACAGGGTGGAGAATAAGCTAATAACAATTTCAGGTGACCCCAAGCTGTGTGGGGTTACTAGTACCTTGGAGGACAGAATTAGAATTCAAAAAAGCTTCAGCTAGCCTTGTGACGGACTGACATAAGAAAATAATGCTTTTGGACTGGAAGAATAGGAGGAAATACTTGATATTTCAGTATATTTTGTTTGCAGTGTTGCACGCATTACTCAGGAATCTCAGGGTAGAGTGCTGTTCCTTTTATTATTGAACTTGCATAATTGAAACAAGAGATTTTGAACCTGACCCTGCATACTCTTTTATGCTAATCTCTCATGTGAGTAGTCCCATTGAAGTCTATGGAACTACTTGTTTGTGTTTGCAGTATTTGAACTTGCATGTGGTATTGTGTATAATTTTAAAGATTCAGTCCTCAATTCCACAAAGTACTTAAGCACATGCTTCAGTATCATTAATTTCAATGAGTCTTCAGGAAGAGCCTAAGTGTTTTGTTAAATCTGTTTTAGGTGCATCATTTCAATGTAACAATTTTTTCAGCAGAGGGGTTCATTTTCAGATTATTTATAGTTTGAGACAATATAATGGTCTGATATAAAAAATTAAAAACTAACAGCTGAAAAACAATCCTTACCATGCCTCTAAAGACACCCAAACAGAACAAAAATTGGTGCTTGAAGATTAATTGGAATGCTAATATGAATATTCAAGCTAATCTCCGCTTTATCGGGTGAATGTCAAAATGAATTCCTTTGCCTCGTGGCCTCATTCCAGCTACAGAACCATACATTCGGTGGTGGTCTAGCAAATTCACAAGTCTCAGAAACATTAAGCAAAGCAAAGAAAAAAAATTCAACTTTTGGAATCTACCTTTTGAGTCAAAAGAAAAAGAAAAAAAAAGTCTCCCACAATTCTTTAATGGCCTTGTAACAAGGTAGCTGGTCTCTGGTTAGCCTGAGCCAAACTGCCCTGGACAGAAGTATGTGAGCTTAATCCAGCTAGTTAAAGAGGTTGGGCTACACCTGGGCCTATAAAGGGATGCTACTAGGCAGCTGGGGAGAGAAAGGACTGAGATAGGCAGAACCCTGGAGAGCAAAACCATGCTGGAGTGGTGCTAACTCATGGGTCCCTGTATCAAGGGGCTCAAGGAAACAACCCCAGGACTGCAGCTCTAAGAAAGGAGCAAAACTAGAGTGCCAGAGACTCTTAACTGGGTGTCACCTGAAGTTTGGGGTAGGAAGGTATTGAGTTGAGAGTGAGGTCTGTTTGTGGTTAACTTTTGTTATTTAAAAACACACACACAAACCTCCTTGACTAAGATTGGGCACAACCACATATGCTGGACAAGGGGAGCAGCAGCAGGCCCATTACCTTAGTATCTGAGTACCTCATAATCTTTAATGTGTTTCCCTGTTAGGTAGGGAAGTACTATTACAGGTTGAACGTCTCTAGCCCAGCACTCTCTGGTCCAGCAACATCTGTGATCTGGCATGGTTTTAATTAGCCAGGTGACCACATCATGAGCGTGGCCAAGTTTCCCACAGTCCATAAAGTTTGTTAACGGCCACCAGTTCTGGCTCTCAGTGCTCTGTGCTGTTATTTAGCTCTAATTTACCCCTAAATGTCTTCTAAGAGCCAGGAAGCAGTGGAAGTGCTGGTAATGCTGCTAGGCAATATTGACCTCCTGTGGTTCGGCAAATTCTCAGGTTCGGCACCAGTAAGGTCCCAAGAGAGCCAGACTAGAAACGTTCAACCTGCAGTCCAATTTTACAGATTGAGAACTAAGGCACTGACAGACCAATGAATTGCCCTAGGTTACATAAAGTCCAAGGTGCAAGGGAACTTGATTACACATATCTTTGAGGTCCATTCCAAACTGTCTGGCAACCCATCTCTTGACTTCTTCTCATTTAGAATAATGAAGCTATTTCATGAGAGAATAAAATAAAACAATTTGATTTCATCTGTACACACACATAAAATTCCTTTCATAATGAAGTACTTCAAATAGTGGTACTAATGTCAGGCACTCAGCAGTTCCTCATTGTCATGAATAGGAGCTGGAAAAGAGAGTTCGACTTACCTGGAGTGTGAAGAAAGGGTTAAGCAACTCTGGAAATGCAACTGAGGGAGGGCTTTGGGCATTCAGCCAACGAAATGAAGATAGGGAATTTCAAACCAAGAAAGGGGTTTTTCCCCCCCTCTTCCTTTGGTTTAGGTCAGGGCAGTTTTTCCCCAGGAAGCAAGAGACATGGTCTCTCCCAGGAACAGACTCCTTGAAATGTGCAAGTCGGAAAAAGTTTAGATAGTCTGTCTGGCTTTATTGTTTTCCTTGTTTGGGCAGCTGGAAATCATGTCTGAGCTGATTAATTGTTTTTCAATTTTGTAACTAAGAATTACAGCCCAGGGATTCTCCCTGAGTCTATTTCACTCCGTGGCTTTTTGCACCCAGTCATTTAATATGCTTGCAACAGTAGTCTTGTTTTAATAATAAAAGTGTTTTCTTTTTGTTTTGGTTAACTGGTATTGGTTGATTTTTGTCTCCTTAAACCTACGTGCCTAAGTTACCCGGGAGGAGCAGAGCCCCACTGTTCTCTGCAGATTATTTCTGTTTTCCCAACTCCAAGCAAAATGGAGGCTGGGGCAGGGAGGAAAGCTTTGCCTCTGGGAGGAGATTCCAAGTGATCTCTTCCTTGGAAAAGGGTTTATTTTATATTTTTATTGGCATTTGGTGGTGGCAGCAAACTGATTGTCTTTCTTTTTGGGTCTCAGGGAAACAAGTTTGTCTCCGGGAGTTATAGAGACAGGTTCTTACTAAATTTATTCTGTTAGCCGGCCCCATATCTACACTCAAAGTGCCAGGTTGGGGAACTGAGCCATGAAACTCATAGATAGTGCCCTTCATTTTCAGTTTAGTTTATTTTATTGTTCCTGGGGTATGATTACTGCTTATTGCAATAACTAAAACAAAATTTATTTTTCGGGGTAAATATCAGTAGGATGGGGGAAATGTATTTAATAGATTAATGCTTTGATTAATTGAAGTGAATATGGCTTGCTGCAGAGCTAAGCAGAACTCAAAACACAATACCACCTCTGAGTTTAAGAAAACCTTATATCTCTAATCCTCAAATAAAATGTTTATTTGAATAAACAGTTTCCTGTTGTAGACTTAGAACTACTCACCTATAAATATTTACATTTAATAATTGGATCACACCATTTGCAGTGCATACATACAGCTTCATGCTTTTTCTCTTGCTTTTTTTCTTAACCTTTCAAATACTTCCTTGTATTTGAAACAATTCAGAAATACTGATTTTTCATGTTCTTCCCATTTTAATGTGTCAGATCTTTAACAATTATCTGTTAACAGCTTGAAATGTGTACATGGTAGGAGTATGAGTCATCAGTACATTCAGATGTGCATGCATTTCAGAGCTTATATGCATGCCTGTTTGTGCATTGTGTGTCTCTATTAATATACAGCTTTATTCATCAGGCAGCTTTGCAGATGCACATAGTCTAATGTGTTTACATGACATGTAAGTCTCATGCAATATGCTGTATTTTCCAAATTAAAAATATGTTTCTATCTTTGAATGATACAGATGTAGAGTGAAATATCAGAAAAAATACTTTTTGTAAAACTAGGAAATTTTTCAGTAAAAATTGGTTTAAACTGAAAACAAAGGTGCTTGCTTACATAGATTAAAAGTGATTTATGGATAATTAACACAGGGCACATGGATGATTTAACACTGACACTTTTTCAAGAACTTAATTAGAAGGATGATCTATCTTCCATTCTGGAGGCCCCAAAAGGGACCATCAGTGGAGGCACCTCTATATTTCCATGGTAAGAGACCAGTGCCAGTGGATACCAAGTGATCGAGCAAGCAATTCCTAATAGGCTCCGAGGGGGTTCCCTCTTGAATTCTGTTGTGAAAACTTTAGGAACAATGCAAATAATTCTCCAAGGGTACATCTACACTACAGCGTTAATTCGAGTTAACTTAATTCGAATTAATTATTTTGAATTAAGCTAATTCGAATTAACGCATCTACACACAAAACCTATTTCGAAATAGCATTTTGCTATTTCGAAATAGCTCCTCCACACTGAGTGGACCCTGAAACAAAGTTAAGACTGGCTGGAACCAGTGCCGGTAGGGCATCTGGTTAGGACTTAGTATGTGGGGCTGCTGCCTGAGGCTAACTGGGCTCTGTGCTTAAAGGGACCCGACCCCCACCCCGGACAGACAGTTCTCAGGGTTCCCCGCTTGCTTGTCTACCTCGATGAGGGACAGCAAAGCAGTCCTGTCTTGGAGTGCCCTGTGTGCCCGCACTCGGGACACCACAGCACTCGGCCACATGGAGCCAGAGCTGCGCCTGGGCACGCCGGTGAATCTCATGGGGTCGTTGCCATCAGCCCAGCTGCACTTGCTGCAGGCTGCCATCCGGGGGGTCCCTTGGGGGGCTATCAAGATCCAGGAGGCCCTGAGGGAGAGCGTCCACACGGAGGAGCCCTCAGAGCCACCCTAGTCCTCCTCACCGGGGGGTCGTGCCTCATTCCTCCCTCACGTCCTTCCACTTACCCCTCCCTAGCCCCCCTTCCTGATGTCAAACAAAAGACACGTATGTTCAAAAATAGAAACTGGGTTTATTGAACAAAACTGGGGGGGGGATGAACCTCTGGGGAAACCGGGGAAAGGAGGTAGGAGAGGGGAAGAGAGAAGGTAGGAGAGGGGAAGGGGAAACCTGGGAGAAGGGAGCTGGAAGGGGGAAGCAACGGGAAAGAAGGGGGAGGGAAAGCTCAGGGCCCAGGGTTGGGGGTCTCACCGGACCAACTTGATTTTCATGCAAACCTGCTCCTGGGTTCGCATGTGGCCTTTGGTGGCCAGGCTGGCAGCTATCCTGCCATAGACGGCTGCATTCCTCCGTCTAGTGCGGAGATCATGGACGTTGGGGGCATCCCCCCAAACCTGAATAAGGTCCATGATCTCCGCCCTGGACCAGGAAGGCGCCTGCCTTCTCCAGCCCCTGTCAGGCTCCTGGGAACTGGCAGACTGCTCCTGGGGAGTGGTGGAGGGCTGGCTGCCAGTGGCTTGCTGGCTCATGTTTTGGGGCCAGTGGGTCAGGGGCCCCGGTGGCCGCTGCTGACTCTGGGCTGGCAGGCTTGGAGTTGGCACAGGCACTGTGGCCAGGGTCTACCCCTTTAATGGCTCCAGGGCTGGGGGAGAGGAGAGTAAGTTTTCCTGGTTGTGCCCAGAGTGGCCACCAGGGCTCCCTGGGAAGGGCAGGAGGCCCCCTAGTTCGAATTAAGTGTCTATACAGCACTTAATTCAAAATAGCTATTTCGAATTTGGCGTTACTCCTCGTAGAATGAGGTTTACCAAATTCGAATTAAGCGCGCCACTATTTCGAATTAATTTTGAAATAGCTGTTTGCATGTATGGACGCTATTAAAGTTAATTCAAAATAACGGCTGTTATTTCGAATTAACTTTGCAGTGTAGACATACCCCCAGAGATTCTCTTTGTCTAACAAAAGGTTTCTGTTCCCCCAGGTAACAGCCAGTGAAACCACCTTTCAGTATATGGAAGAGCAATTTGGTGATGGCCTGGAGGACTTACCATATAATTGGCAGTAGTTGCAGTGCCTGGAGTCATCATGGGCCAACTCCTTCAATCCTGCAACCTAAGCTAACTACCACTGCTCTCACTTGGAGTTTGTCTTGATGTACTAACTGCTGGTGCCCAGGTATAATGCAGGGGACTCAAAAACAATTAAGAGTCCTGTGGCACCTTAGGATGTGTCTACATAGCAAAGTTATTTTGGAATAACAGCTGTTATTCCGAAATAACTATGCAAACATCTACACAGCAATTCCGTTATTTTAAAATAATTTTGAAATAATGGACAGCTTATTCTGACTTATGTAAACCTCATTCTACGAAGAATAATGCCTATTCCGAAATAGCTATTTCGAAATGAGGCATGTGTAGACGCTCTACTTCTGCTATTTCGAAATAGCCATTCTAAGTTATTCCTCCTGGGACTCTAAATCAATACATCACGTCTACAATAGGAAAGCTTGCCTCAGACTAATTTTGAGGCTTCCCTGCAGTGTAGACCTTCTATTTTGAAATAAGCTATTTACAAATAACTATTCCGGAATAGCTTATTCTAAAATAACTGTGCAGTATAGATGTAGCCTCAGAGACTAACAGATTTATTAAGGCACAAGCTTTCATGGATAAAACCCACTTCATCAGATGAACTGGAGTGGAAGTTATAGAAGAAGTGATGTATATAAGGAAGAAGTTGCTTTTGTTAAATGAAGCTAATCAAGTCAAGATGGAAGTGGGTCATTAACAGCATTTGGGGTGGAGATGTGAATATCCATTAACCAGTTGAGATCCTTATTCAACCCTAATTTGATAGTTGACAGAAGACTCAGACATTTAACATGAGACCGATCAATGGCAAATGCAGCTCTGTCCAACTCAGTGCTGAATGTAAGTGAAAGAGTGAAGCTGGGACATGTACTGAGCTGCTGCAGTCAAGTGACCACAGCCAGGAGACTGAAGATGGGTAACTCTGAAGCGGGGATGGCAGCAGTACTGAGGAAAAGCTGTCTGGCAGCCAGGATTTGAAGTAAATATTAAATGAATGGTGAGGACTTTTACCTGTGTGATGAAGGGTTTAAAACCTCTTTCACTATCAAACTAAACTTTAAAATACATTTCAATACCTTTTTCTCCCTAGATGTAATAGACAATCCTTCCATAAAATGCAATTTGTCAGTGTTCTGGCCTTCCCTGTAGGCTCAGCCCCCTATTGACCTGCCAGAGATTCATCTCACTCTTGATTCCTTCCCTCCAAGTTTCATATTTTTGACAATCTGAATACACAGTCTGTTCTGGACTTCCATAGCAGCTCTTAAACTTGGCCTTCTTTCTTGATAAATAGCTCATTAAATCGGATGTGTACAAAACTCGGACACTTACCTTCCTCAAACCTATTCCACCACCCCATTCCCTTAGCTCTCTGACAGGTTCTTGCCTATTCCTTCAGGAAGAATAAGGATATCACATACTGGGAAACTATACTCCTTATCTTATCCTTCAACCCTCTCTTTTTCCAAGATGTCCCTCCTATATCTTCTAGTCTACCACTGTATCCCCTTGGCCTCTCTCTTCCAACTTCCTTGTCCCATATCTGTTCCGCCACATTTTTCTATTCTGGTCCAATACTGAACATCCACAGTTCTCCATAATGTCAATGGGAATTGCCAGTGTTCAACACCTCTTAGGATTTGGCCTTTACCTTACAAGCTCAGTCCTAAAATTCCCTAGAACAAGGATTTGTCAATGTTATAGTAGTTATCTGTAAAACACCAGACACGCCAATGGTACTATGAAAATCAAATCATTATAGCATAAGTAGCTTTTTCAGCCTTAGTTACAATAACAGGGTTCAAAAACCATCTGTCAGGGATGATCTAGTTATATTTAATCCAGTGTCGGACCTTCATTTCTCCTTATCAGACTCTGCATAAATTCACTGAGCCATTTTCTTTTCTATTCTCTTTGCACAAATTAATATTCTCATACAGCTTGTTTACAAATATTGGAGGAGTCTGTGTAAGAGCCAACAGTTTACTAAGGTACTGTGCTCAAATTATCACAGTTGACACTTGTGCTGTTCAGGTAAAAATCAATATAGTGCTATATTCAGTAGCGAATACTGAAAATGGAAATATGAAACTTACATGTGCTGAGATTTTCCTTCTGAAAATTTTGGTTCCAATTCCTCATGCACATGTTGCAGAAGTATATTTATTGCTGAAATAATTTTCCGGGCTTCATGGTCATCTGGATATTGAGACACAAGATCAGCCATGCTTCTTCCAAGTTCAAAAAAGAATTTTTGGAGCTCACTGCTGCTTAACCACTGCTTAAATATCTAGCACATTAAAAGGAAAAACAAAATTTGCTTTATTACAAGAATGAAGCTCTCTCCATTATGAAAAACACAAACATTCTTTACAACATTAACCAGATTTTCTTCCTCTTGTGTTACAATGTACAGTGAAAGTTTTCTCTAATGACTCATACTAAGGTTAAGTGTAATCAGCATGGATGCCCACTTGGCAGGGTACATACAATGTTTTCAGTTATTTTACCGGCTTCTACACACAGAGGGCCCAAACATCTTGGTCTCACTCAACTGCTCTAAACTCTGTTAGTTACAGTGATTCACTAGCAACTGCTATTCTCCTCTTACTTACCAACCTGCCCCTTATGCTCAAGAAGGTAGATTTAGTACCTTTACATCGCCAGGGATCGCTTTTATATAAGTGGCTGCCCTTTTGGCTAACTAAAAGCTAAACAAACAAGATTTCCAATTATATTTCCGTTGTAAGGACTCAATGCTAACTGTGCAGCATACCATTTTTAAAAACAGAACACTGTCAGCCTGTGGTCCTGAATATAGCTCAAGAACGGCTAATGACTGACTAACAATATATAAGCAAAATACACATCCCATTAGCTGTCCTGTTTAAGCATACCTGCATGTAGAGTTTGATCTTGTTGACAGAACGAACAAGATAGACTTTGGTCTCAAGCAATGCGGGGATACAGCCTCCCTCATTATCCACTTCGTGAGCTTCAAATTCTGACACATTGGACAGGATTGAGCATACAAACTGCTCCAGTGTGCCTTCTGTGGGAATCTGGCAGTGACAAAAGCAAATGACAAGCACGTCAGATAGCCACTCAGTATTATCCCCCGTATCAACTTACTTGTACGTGGGTGGAGAGGTGGGGAGGGGGGAGAAACAGAGCCATTGGGCTGTTTTCAGGAAGAACAAAGCCCAATTATCACAATCTAGTGATTTGTGATAGAGACTGCAAATGTACTCTGCCTGTTTTGACAGGAAAACCCAAAAAACTCATTAGCCACTACGCAGTGGTACGCACTTCTGGTCCGTTCTACATCAGGGAACTTTGCATTTGTGTAACTGGAAACCAAATAAATCATACTGATATGAGACCCATTTTACACTAGTGCAGCATACGTCCACAGGAATTTTTGCATCAGAATAGCTACACTAGTGTGACTACAAAATTTATTGAGGCAAATAAGGCATTACATGCAGTGATGTATTAGGCTGTGATTTTTTTAGGATTCATTACTAGTTTAAATGTTATTGTATACTGTAGTTCGCAGCTTGCAAAGGCTGCCAAATATTCTCAGTTAAAATTCCTCTATTTCTTAATAATACCATTTCAAATCACTCTGTACACACTATCTCATCCTGTCATCTTGCAATCAGCTGTTTGACATTCTGATGTATCAAAGCAATGCAGGCATAGTAGACACGGTTCTAAAAGGTGCCTAAGCTTGTACATGCTAATGTGACCAGGGACAGCTGCCAGTGACTCTGGTGTCCGCATCCATGGTGAGGCTGAAGGAGCAGTACAACCATGATGGAGGAGCTGCCCATCTGGGGCACTGGCTCCTGCAAGCAACAGCCCAACATACTGCTTTTGCCACCATGGTTAAGTACAATCAGCATGGATGCCAACTTAGAAGTGTAAGGACAATGTTTTCAGTTATTTTACCTGTTTTACATATAGAGGGCCCAAACATCATGGTCTCACTCAGCTGCTCTAAACTCTGCTAGTTACAGTGATTCACCAGTAACTGCTGTTCACCTCTTACTTACCAACTTGCCCCTTATGCTCAAGGGGGTAGACTTAACAGCTGTACCAGTTTTACATTGCTAGGAATAGCTTTATGTCAATGGCTGCCCCGTAGCTCCATGGATATCTGATTTATATCCACAGATATACATTTGGTATCTGCACAGGACTCTGATCATCACCAGTTTACTGGTCTGGCAGTAGAACAGAAACTATGTAGATCCTCTTCACTCGGGTTTATTTAAAACAAAAAAACAAACTTCCTCTTCTTGCAGTCAAATCTGTTCTTATCACTGTCTACCCAGGAGCATGGCATACATGGTAGCATTTATAACATTGACAATGTCTGTCTAACATAACTGAATTGTAATCAGTCAAACTTTATTACTGCGCATCTTTGGACTCATTTTCTTCTCTTTCATGCAGGATTTTAACCTTCTTTAATTAAGTGGCAACCTCCTAGATTAAACTACTAAACAATACCCGCCGAAAGCAATCAAAATGTATACCAGCGAAGGGGGGAAGCTGTTATTTTAATTACAATTATTTGGTCCCTGAAGTTTTCATCACATTAAATGGATGAAATAAATTAGCAAGTGAATTAACTTGAAGGCATTATATTTGTATTTCTTCTGAAAACAGAGAAGCTGGAGTCCAAAGTGCATGAACAAATATTAACAGTCAATGAATGTAGAGAGCTTCAAATTCAGGATTTAATCTGAAAGTTTATGGGAACCAAACCTTGAGTCCTTCCCTTCTCTTCAGAACTTCAGTAACGGAGCTCAGGGTTCTTCTGAGCCAATATCATAACATGATGAGTTTGCACTGTGACCCTGACAGAACAGGGGCCAGCTCACATCAAGGCCTATGGGTGTCACTAAACACTGATAAATGCACAGCTGGAAACCAGTACGGCTTGCAGATCTGTTAGTTTTATTATAATATATATTAGAGTTATAAGAATGTCTTTAGACTTTATGGGATATGTGTATTCATCTTACTTATTATATCTGTATCCCATGTTCTAATCTAAAGTAATGTATAAGTGTTTGCTCTCTAACTATAAAAAGGTTTAAAAACAAATTCCTTTGTAAAATAATAGCTATTTTAAGCCCATTAATGAGTGCCCAGGCAGGTTAAAATGTTCCCCTATTGGTTTCTGTGTGTTACCATTTTGAGCATCTGGTTTGTGTCCATTAGTCCTTTCTCGTAGAGACTGTCAGGTTTGGCCAATACACATGCAAAGGGGCATTGCTGGCACTTGATGGCATAGATCACATTAGAGGAGGTGTACTTGTATGAGCCTCTGCTGTGGTGGCTTATGTGATTAGATCCTGTGATGGTGTCGCTGGTATAGATGTGAGGACAGAGTTGGCAATGCGGTTTATTGTAGGGGTAGGTTCCCGGGTGAGCGTGTCTGAGGTTGCTGGAAAGAATTTGCTTCAAGTTAGGGCAGGGATGGGCAAATTCTGGCCCATGAGCCAAATCTGTTCCTGGCAGGCCCCGACCACTATGCTTACCTGCATCTCCGCAGGTATTGGATGATCACAGCTCTCAGTGGCCACAAATCACCGCTTGGTAATTTAGTGGTAAGCAGCGTCCCGGTCTATGTCGCTTCCTGCCACTCGCATTGGCCATAAATGGTGTTCCACAGCCAATGAGAGCTGCAATCATCCAATACCTACGGAGGCACCAGTAAGCATAGCAGCGGCAGCCCATCAGGGACTAACCCTGGTGAACTGCTGCCATTTTATTGCTCACCCCTGGGCTAGGGGGTTCTCTGTAGGCAAGGACTGGCCTGTCTTCCAAGGCCAGTGAAAGTGAGAGATTGTTTTCCAAGACAGGTTGTAGATTGTCATTGATGCATTGGAGGGGTTTGAGCTGGTGCCTGTAGGTGATGAAATTAGCCATTCTTCTACAAAGGAATATCACAAGCCAATTACAGAAAGAGAATGCAGAATTGACCTTCATATGCAAATTTGACACTGCCTCCCTTGGCTTAAACAAAGACTTGAACTGGTTCACTGGTTATTATATAAAACTATCTTTCCTTACATTCAACACCCTGTTAACATCAAAACCGAAGTATGGGACATTTCCAGCCCACTTGATTAGCCTCATTAGCACCAGGATGACAATTCACAGGTAATTTTTTTCTCCCTCTCCCTTTTTATTCTGAGGGTCCCCCTTTTTTCTCCACTCAAGATCATCTCATCTGAAGAACTGGGTTTTGCCCATGAAAGCTCATGATACAATATATCAGTCTATAGTACAGGAGTTGGCAACGTACAGCACTAAGTGGCATGTGAGCCGATTTTGAGTGGCACGTGGAGTCTGTGGCAGGAGCTCAGCCCCTCTTCCCCCACGCAGTCGGGAACATGCATAGCCGCGAGGCTTGCAGCACCAGCTTGAGCTTCTGGGTGCACAGTGGGGGAGGTGAAGGAAGCCCAAACCAGACCCGACTCCCCACTCGCGTCCACCCCGGTGTCCCTGAAAGCTGCCCTGCTCCCCACCCACCAGCACAGGGACCCCATGCCGAGCAAGAACAGCCCCCCGACACGGGATTGAAGCCCTACCCCCACATGAACGCTGCTGCTGCTCTGCTTGCCCCAGCCCTGCTGGCATGAGGGGGACTGGGGGAGAAGGAAGAAATGGAGTGGGGGTGTCTTCCCCTTGTGCCCCCGAGAGCTGCCCCAGCTCCCCACCTGTTTCCACCAGGCAGCACAGGGACTCTGCACAGAGCCACAAGATTGATGTCCTGGCCCTGCATGCGCGCCACTGCTGCTCTGTCCCAGGACCAGGGACGTCCCCAAATAGCCACCACCATGCGAGATGGGCATGGGGGGGGGATCTGGGGTGTTGAGGGTTGGGGGGTGGTGAGGCAGTGGGGGGGCTGGGCAAGAAGGAAGCAATGGGGTGGGGGAGGCCACCTCCGCTGCCCCTGAGAGCTGCCCTGGCTCCCTACTCCCACCATGAACGGCACAGGGACCACCCCACACAGAGCTGGGACCCCCACCCCCATGGGAGGGGTGGAGGAGTGGGGGCCAGAGAAGTGGGAGCTGAGGTGAAGCAGTAATGGGGGACTGGGGTGTGATGGGGTCAGGCTCAGCGATCATAGGACCTGGGGGCACATGGTAAAGTGTGACCTGCCCCACAGGCAAGGCTGTGAAAGGAGCAGACCCTGGGGACTGCCCACAGCTTGACCCATGCCAGGGAGAGGCGCACAGACTGATGGACAGAGAGCAAGTCCTGGACTGATGCAGGGGGAGAGCAGGCCTGGCTTGTTCTCAGGGAGGACAAGGATGCCCAAGTCAGTCTGTTGTTCTGAAATCACCCCCTGCTCTAACAAACTATACCCCCCACACACCACCACCAGCAGCTGGGGACAGAACATCAACCCCTTCAGCATCACATCAGGGAACTGAGGTCAGCGTCATCCAACAGTTCTTCCTAAGACCCACTGAACGACTGTGCAGAGCTGCTTTTGCACAGCACCAGCCCAGAGCCAGCTGCTTCTCTGCACCAGGTGAGAGACCCCTGTATAACCAGCCCTCGTGTCAATGCTGCACAGTCCCTGGCCGTCTCGTAGCCTGTGAACTGTCCCGGAGAGTCCTGCTGTGGTGGGACGCTGGGAGCCAACATCTTTGGCCGGGTAAATGAACTGGACAGTCAGGGGAGTGGGGAGCCCAGGAACTACTCACTGGCCAGGAGGGAGCTGAGCTCCCTTCCCCTCCCCAGCCTGCTGGGGGAATGGTAGCGCAGTGACATACTGTCGGGAGGCTTTCCTCGCTGCAATGGGGCATGATGCAAGGTAAGCTTCCCTCCTCATGCCCAGAACCCACACCCCAATCCCCCTCACTCACTCCCCTTCCCCTGCCAAGAACCCACTCCCCCAGCTTGCTCCTACACCTCCCCTTGCTCCTGCTCCCTCTCCCCTGGTCAGACATCCTACTCCCTGTCTGCTTCTGCACCCTACCTCCCACCCAGACCTCACACCCTCATTCCCTCCTGCACCCCACCTCTTGCCCAGATCTTGCACCCCCATCCCTATCTCACTCGCTGGCAGCCCTGTCCCACACACTAAACCTCTCATTTTTGACTCTACCCCAGTGCCTAAGGGGGTCCACAAAATCCACTATCTCTGGAACCCCAAAAAGTAAATCTGGCCTATGGGAAGCCCTGAACCTCAGTGCTCCCTGTCCCTTCCCCTCACCTTGAGGGCTGGCATGCCAGAGAAGTGAGGTGTCTCAGTTGGGGGCCACATCAGTGAGGGTTGGGGTTTTTTGGAGGAGGTTTTTTTGCTTTTCACTGGTGTGGCCCCCAACTGATTTTCTATAGGTCGGTGGACTCCAACCCAAAAAAAGTTCACCACCCCTGCCATAAATAAAGAAAACAGTGACTTTTTGTGTGTTGGACATATATTAATGTATTACTTTATTTTAAATGAAATTTGATAAACTAACATGAGAAAGTGAAAACACTTAATCTGTTTAATAATTTAAATTAAACTACTCTCCTTAGCTGCAGCACCAGCAAAATGGCTCAGGCGTAATTTTGCAACTGGTGATTCACAGAGAGGTTTTCATTGGGTCAGGTGGTCTACAGACCAAAAAGTTTGAGAACCACTGCACAAGAGGGTGAGTGCTGCCCAGATTATAACTCTGGGGCTGGGCAGCAGTGAGGGCAGTGGAAAACACGTGGGTGGTCCCCCTACCCCAAAGCTGCGTTGGCCCCTGGGCACCTGGGTCCCTGGCAGGCAGGCGAAGTGCCCCCATGGGATCCTGCCCCCAGCAGGTCTGGACACCCCAGGGTCACCCACCCGGCCTTGCCTTGCCCATTTCCCTGAACACACAAACCCCGAACCACCCTGACCCCAGCTTGTGCTGGCAATCCAGAACCTCCCCCCCCCACCCCGCAGGGGAGGGGGAAGCCCCAAGGCTCCATGCTGCATCTGGCTTCTGGGGAAGCGCACATGTTGCTGCTCCCCTCCCCACAAGAAAAGCCAGAACCCTTAGGCAGAGAACAGCTCACACTTTAAAAAGCCAGCTGTTCTCTGTTCCAGATGGTTGGGGAGGGAGGAGGGAGACTTCTCATGCTGTTCCCATCCCCCAGCAAAATCTCTTTGCTGCCATTGGCCAATCTCTCAGTTTCCAGCCAATAGGAGCTGAGAATTTTTGCTGGGAGCAGGGGCAGTGTAGGAAGCCTTCTCCCTTTCTCCTCAACCCCCCCACTGTCTTATGCCCAGAGTGGAGCCACATGGAGCAGCCTGCACCAGACAGTCTGCCTCAAGTTTGCGCAGGTAAGCACCTCCCAGCCAGAGTCCAGCCTCTCCCTTCCCCAACCCTCGGCCCCCTCCTGCACCCATACCCCCTCCCAGATCTGGCACGCCAATCTCCTGCCCCAGATCACAATCCCCTCCTACCCTAAGTCACATCCCAAACTCCTGCATCCCAATCCCCTGCCCTAGGTCAAACTGCCTCCATCACCCTCCCAGACCCCATTCTCCCTCCTTCACCCCAATCCCTTACCCCAAGCTCCCTTCTGCACCCAACCACCATCCCAGACCCCAGAATTTCCCCATTAATATCCTGGAAGAGTGTGGCCCTCAAACACTTTCCAAAATCTTGGAGGGGCCCCCCTGCCAAAAATTATTGCCCACCCCTGCTGTAAACTAATGTAGGTCTGGTGTGATTCACCCAGTATAAAATAATGCTGTCTTTTATTCCATGGCAAAGCCTGCTAAGCAACTACCCCCAAAAGATACTGCTTTAGTGTCTATAGGCATGAACTGCTCTTATTAGTAACAAATGAAATATACACAAAACAAAAAAGGACCGTTGACATTTTTAGAAATTTACCTTATTTAACTCTGCTGTATAGTTCAAGATTTTTCCAATATGAAGATCATCTAAACCAAATCTGGATTCAAGCTCCATTTTGACTGCATGTGGATCCCACACCAAATCCCAAAGAGTCAGGCTGTATTGGGGACCTATGAGAAAAGATTAACTTCTTTTATAAATGCCCTCAGTTTTGTGGATTTACCTTTCTAGTACACGATCTATGATAAGATCCAGATGTGACATAGTTGCCTTTTTATGAGAGAGACACTAAGATGTGAGCATGTGCATGCACACTGGAGACAGAAAAAGTGAATGTTCACAATTTCACTAGAAATCTTGTGAGTGGAGTTAGTCTAACAGTACAAAGTCAACACTATACCTATTGAATATTCGTCTATTGTATTAGTAGGCAATACCAATTTTGCCACTATTAGAAGATTCTTCTCAAAGAGTAAAAACACATCATGCAGAGCTGTTACATTATCCAAGAAGGGTTGGGATAGTATTCATGACTTATGACCAGTCCTCCGGGATGCCAGACCTCATGTTTTTGAGCTATTCATAATTTTCACTCAACTTAGACTTAAAATAATGGTTCTCTCTATTGTGAGTACCTCATTATTTTGGATGGAAACTGTTTTTTATTATAAGAACAAAAAAGGCTCAGATTTTCAAAAGTATTCTACAATGACCTAACTCTGCTTCCAATGAAGTTATGGTGACTTCTGAAGAAGCAGAGTTGTGCCAAGATTGAGTGCTTTTTGAACATTTCAACCTACAATAAACATTCATGCTTACTGAAAATGTGTTCATAGGTGCTACTTCAGATAAGAAACAAACAGGGATCCATTGTAGATTGTAGACATGCTTTTGAATGCACTAGTTTACTGTCAATTATCTTTGACCCCAAATAACTATTTCTCCCCCGTTTACAGAGTCAATAAGTAAAGACAAAACACCGCAAGTGTGTTTATCAACATTCTCTCATGAGCATGGAAACGTCACAGGCTTTTATATGCCTAAGTGAAGCATAGTTTATGCAAGACTACAGGATATAAATCTAGATGAAAATTTTTCTCAAATGTCCATCATTTTAGGGTGCATCTAGGCAGCATCCTTCTGTCAGAATAAGCTATGCAATTTACGCTTTGCAATTGTGTAGCTTATTCCGAGCTTAAGTCGAAAGAGCTTATTTTGAAATTTGGCGCTGTGTAGACAGTGCCAAATATCAAAATAAGGCACTATTCCGACAAATCCCTTAACCCTCAAGGAACAAGGGTTACAGGGATGCCGGAATACGACACCCGCTATTTTGGAAATAGCAGGCACTTTTAAAGATGCGGCATTGCTATTTTGGAATACTTCCGGTATCCCAAAATACCAACACAGTCTAGACGTACCCTTAGTGACAGGATTCATTTGAGTCTCAAAGTTATCTAAGTTCCAGACAAACATGACACCTCCTCTCTTTTCTCATTCAAAGTTATTTACTTGGAACCAGAGAATCTTGAAACTGAGGTTACAGAAAGTTCTTTAAACTAACGGGATAAATCCCACAGCATTTTAAGTTTCTTACTCAATTGATATTTTGTGCAACCTTCATATTGAGTCTGTCCTGATGTCTTCACACTATGTCCTACATCTGAATCTAGCCAGATTGAGCGGTATCTTGGGGTGGAGCACTGTTTACACAATCTCAAAACATTTCCAATAAGCTTTTTATGTACCTTTCAAATTTATGTACACCCTAATCTACTCATTAGAACAACACTTGCATTTAGAGTCTTTCCACTTTTCCATTCTTGTCTTCTCAATATTATCTCAGTTAAAAAGGAAAAATGTTTTTAACTTTGCTGGACACTGTTATACTTATGATTTGACTTCCTTGTATAATTTAACAGTGCTATCTACTGGAGAGAAGGATTAAGCTGGTTTATGACCATAATTCAACAGGTCCTTCACACTAAGTAACAAAGGAAATTACAAAGAAAGTCAGGACCAACTTTCAAGAATCTACTTTTCTATCTTAGTTATTTCCAACACCTTTCACTCCAGTATTCAAACAGCACCTAGATAGATAGATCATAGACACTGACTTCTCCCCTTTTCTCTGAATAGTTTAATAACCACATTGCCACATCTCTCATGTGAATCTTTCAGCTCAGCCTACCTAGGGCATGGAGCCAGATGTGGAAGTCAGCCTCTCATACTAAAGCAAGCGTAACAGTGATTAGTTACATATTGAAATGTGGCATATGTTGAAAACAGATGTAAACAGCCGAGCAGATGATGGGATGCCCCCCATGCAGTGAGTGACAAGAGACTCTGCAGCATGTCGTTTATCTGAATTAGCATGTGTAATTCAGCATGTAGTATTGAAACTGTGTGCAACTGGGCTGAAATGAAAGATCACTCAGGGGTAAATGGACTGTATTATGCTAATAGGTTTCAATGAAGATGCACCTTCTGCACTCTGGGGTTTCAGATTGTGTACCACATTTTCACTCTTAAAATCCTGATTTAGGTTAGGTCTTGTCTACACTTAAAGCTCTAGAGTGGCACCACTACACTACTGAAGCTGTAGTCCTTCATTGTAGATGCTACCTGTTCCAACAGGAAGAATTGTTCCATCAGCGTACGTAACCCACCCCCGCAAGAGCCATAGCTAGGTTGACCTAGTGCTGTCTATATGGGGATTTCCATTGGCTTTACGCTCAGGGATTTTCCACACTTCAGAGTTTAGGGCACAGGAAAGAGAAAGAACAGTAGCATTGATTTCAACCTGTTCAACTAAATGAAATTCAATCCTGTATAGGGAACCACCATTCCACCTAAGTACCCTTGGTGGCATACGTGGGATGTAAGGTCAATATGGGCCTTAGGCTGCTTTTCTATACAGAATGGGTTGTTTCACCTAGGGTCAGCAAATAATACTTGTTTGTCCTCATACAGCTCTGCCAATCAATCACAATCCTGACCTTACCCTGAGGAGCCAGAAGTGGGAGAAAAACAGAGTGGTGTCAGTCATTCAACGAGCACAAACACTAGCCTGCATTGTAGGCCAAAACAGCGAGGGATGAGTCCAAATAATGCACTGCTTCCTGCTCAGATGAAGTGTACCTGCCTTGCCTAGTTCTTGCTGCTGGCTGTGCAAGGGCCATGGTTCAAGAAAACACTTGAGTGCAAGTTTGAACTTGCATTCAAGTCCCAGGAGATTGCAATGATTTCAATAATGGGATTTCCGACTTTTTTTTTCCTGAATGGAGCCTGGATGGCTGTAAGAAGGAGAGTCTGGACACGGCCCTGAAGAACAGACTATGTATGCTTCCTGGGAGCACACACCTCTTACGCTCTAAGTGGGATCCTGTCTCTCTGGATTCACAAGAGGAAGCCTCCCAATGGCTCCTTCTCTTTCAAATTGAGTCCATGTGCCCATGCAGCAGATGAGATTTAGCCCTTGACTAACTGACATTTACAATAGGAGCCGGAGGAAGACTAAGATCCAAGACCCATGTTAATTTTCACTTGCAGCTAGGCCAAAACTTGAATCCAGTTCTCTTCACCACCAAAGGGAACTGAACTAAGCCATTGTGAAACACCTTCCGCAAAGAATCACCATGAAAACAAAGTGAGATCCTTCTCAATCTGATCCACTGAGTCTGCATTGTTTGTTTATGAAAGGTTTGAAAGGATGAACAGCATTTTTTTTTCAATTTAAAAGACAATTTAAATGATGTATATCCAAGATTCTAGATACTCCAACACACAACAACGCTATAACTTGAATCTCACCAGCATTAACTCATCATTTTAGCAGGGTCTCAGCCAGCTGCCTGCGAAAATATTTTGAATCCAGCCTGACATACCTGTAATTCATGCAGCATCTTTAAAAGAAATGAAGAACAAGCAAATATACACACACAGCTTTCATCTACCTTCAAGGCTCCAGTCTTCTAACAAGCGCAGTGCAGTAATGGTTATATTCAGTCCCATTTTCATTACTTTGTAGAAAATTTGGGTGGATGGAACCAAATCTAAATCTTCCAGGAATGCGAAGGAACTGCATACAAAAGTGAAAAAACATGCACTTGTCAAAGCATAGTTGGATTGGACACACACACGCTCTCTTTGGAAGCAGTGGAAGGATTATGAAGTAGAGCTGGATGAAACTTAACTTTTTGTCAAAAAATGGAGTTGCTTGTGAAATGCTCTGCTTTACACAGTTTTCTAAACAGAATATTCTAGAAAACCCAGAAATAGATGAGTTTGGTGATGGTTTGGGGTGGAGATCTAGGGGTTGTCAATTATCTTGCAAAACCTGCCACAACACCTTCAAAAGATGAGCCTGAGTGATTAAATAAATAACTTTGCTGGACACTAAAATTCATGGACTGACTAGAAACACTAGATTTATGGCTTATTACAACAATCTACAACCTGGTTTAACACCTCTCCAGTCAGAGGGAGGGAAAGGGAATGCTAAATGGGTCACTTTACCTTAATGGTCCCTTGAAATACGTGTTAACTATTTATGCAAACAACCTTATATTTAGCTGGGACGCTTTCACTGTATGTCCCAGACCTGAATAAGAGCTCTGGATAGATCAAACTTCTCTCACCAACAGAAGTTTGTCCAATACAAGATGTTACTTCACCTAACTTGCGCCTCTA
This sequence comes from Pelochelys cantorii, assembly GCA_032595735.1. Lineage (NCBI taxonomy): Eukaryota > Metazoa > Chordata > Testudines > Trionychidae > Pelochelys > Pelochelys cantorii. The sequence continues at coordinate 160,063,703 of CM064327.1, forward strand.
ATATCCTGGGATCAGCATGATTACAACACTGCCTACATAAAAATAATTTGTTTTGTTTTTCTCTCAATTTCTCAGACATACCAGTTTTGACCAACTCAATTGTGAAGTTAATATCACTACAAATTTAATTATATGATACTTTTCTTGAATCCACACCAATGTTGTGTGACATTTCTTATAGCTTCTTCTGCCCTCTGGCTGTTACACAAATGAATATAACTTTTTTTTTATTTGATCAGCTGTTGATGTACTTGGCTAAAAAAACAGTTCACCTGCAGACTTGGAGGGGCAGGTGTTTGGACTAGGAGACACCATGAGATAGGGACTGTAGTACAAAACTTTCTAACACTCATTATGGGCTAGATTCTGTTGTGCACTTCCTGATCGGCACAGAAAAGATGACAGTCCAGAATTCTGCCTCAATTTTTCATAAGCAATTTGCAATTCTTAAGCAATCAGTATAATTAAAACACAATCAATAGATCAGGTGACAATAGGGCCCAGAGTTGGTTTCTGGGCAAGTGCTGGTCTCTGCTCCTACTGGAGTCACCTGTCAAACTCTCATTGACTGTAATGCAAGCAAAGAGAGACCAACACTGACTATCCCAACCTATAGCTATATCTTGCTATTGATTATATAAATGGGAAGAACAATGAGTTAAATAAAAACATTGATCTATGGAAACAAAAGAAAACACAAATAGTTCTTAATACATTACCTGGACTTTTGTACTTACTTTTTAACAGTCTGCAGAAACTGAGCTGAAGCATGTATTCCATCTTCTTTGTAAAGGTTGCTTGCCTGCAACCATGGGAGGACATGCAGAAAGTCCCAGAAATCAGGTTGGTCGTGGAGGCTTTCAAATGCAGAAATCATCTCCTCAGTTTCATTCAAATTCATCTTGATTTTTAAGAAAAGTGTGTTAAATGTGACCCAATTATTTCACTGGGGGTGGGGAGAGGAATACAGCAGATGTCTTCTGCCTCCCCTTCCCCACCCATACATAGGTACTGTTGCATTAATGAACATCACCACCAAAATGAGTACACTCATTTTTCAACTCATGGGCTTTGTCTACACTGCAGGGTTTTTGCGCAAGAAGCTTTTTGCAGAATAATTCTTGCGCAAAAAGTTCTTGCACAAAAGCGCGTCCACACCTCAAAAGCACATTGCAAAAGCAATGTGCTTTTGCACAAGAGAGCATCCACACTGCATGGACACTCTTGCACAAGAAAGTTCTGATGGCCATTAACAGAATGGCCATCAGAGCACCTGTGCTTTTTGTGATAGCTCTTTTTGCACAAGAAACCCCTGTTGAGTGTCCACACACACCTTTTTGTGCAAGAGTTCTTACACAAAAAGGAGTTATGCCTCGTAGGAGGAGGTATACCTACAACGCAAAAAGCCCTCTGTTCGGTCGATTGACTAGATTTTCTTACACAAAAACACGCTCGAGGTGTGGACGCTCCTTGGGTTTTCATGCAAAAACCCTGTCGCCATGATGTTTGTAACTCTGCTGTATGTCCCTCTCTTGTGAGGAAACGGAGTTACACAAAAAATCCTAACTAGCCCTTTCCTCTGCTACTGCTCATGTGTACCGGACATTCCCCTCCCTAAGAGATGGATTCATTTTGAAATCTGAAAGATGAATAGCTTGGCCATCAAAAAACAAAACTGCAGGGTCTTGAGAATAATCACTACTAGTCTGCAAGGGATGAAGAGGAGTGCTATTATGAATCCTGTATGTATGCCAGACCTATTTTACACCTCCCCAGGAAAGCCTTTCATGCAAACAGACAAGAAGTGGCTTGAGGGGATAGACTAATTTCTGTTGAAATGACTGTGACCGGAAAGATCTATTTGGCTGGATCATTCTTTCAAATGCATCTGTAAAAAAGCAAACAAGCTATTCTAATCCCTAGTTTATGTCATCATGTTGGTGAGTACTTTAACAGGACACCTTTTATTTTCTTTAAATGAAGGTAATGATTTGTGGAGGATGCAGAATTGACAGTACTGGAGATTGAAGTCGGCGCCCATTCAGCCTTGGACTTTCTGTTGAGACTGCCAACTGTTATGTTGGCGGTTGATTTATCCAGTGGGGACTGGACAAACAGCCAACCCTTTTCTCACAGACTGTCACAAGAGTCCTGGGAGGAATTTTTCAACTAAAATCACACAACCCTAGTTCTGCTTCACTCCATCTCCACCCTTCCTCACTACATCCCGTCTAGAATTAGGGTGCAATTTCTTCTAGGCAGCAACCACCTTTCTCTCCCTTGTGCTGGGAAGTGTCTATCACCTTTTAGATGCTGTAAAAATAATCAATAATTCTCAATACATACAGCTGAGTCCTTTTAAGGTGTTTTATATTGTGCTTTTATATGTTTTGTACACATATTCAGAGTATCCTAATTCACTTTTTAAATTCTCTAGTTACATCAGCAGTCTTCAGACGAGGCAGGCTTTTAGCCACTAATAATGCAGACTGGAGTCAAACCAAGGATATAGCAATCAATGACCCTCTATATTAGGTCCCTGAATCACTGTACTCTGAGCAACACTCTACTTTCTAGAACATGCTTTATTAAAACTTGAAAGAAAAAAATCCATCCATTATTGCTAACCCTGAAATTGTAACTTTCCACACACACAAAAATGACTTACGGTTGAGAAAATGGAACTGTCGGTGAACCCTGTAAAAATAAGAAGTTTTTCTTTTTCATACATTTACATTATTATTCACTGCAGAAATATCACTACTATACACAGTGAATGAACACTTAATAAATTAAATTTTGTTAAGAGACAAAGGACACAAAACAAGCAGTGCACTACAGAACTGGTGATCAGGTAACCTTTTGTACTCCCTAATATTTACAGATATCATTATATAGTCAGTTTTAAATAAATGAATTACCGGGGATGATATTCGTGGTAAGGCACAATATTGTTTCAGGCACCACTGGCCACTCCATCCCTAACCATTCTTCACATTACCAAAGAGTGTAGGGTATTTTACACAATATAACAGGCTAAATCCCATCCTGTTTCAGAGGAAACACAGCAGGGTGGAGGTAGGAAAGCACAGTCAAATGCAAATGACTGGGGGTAATGGAGGGTGCTGGTGGTAGATCTGACAGGACAGTAAGTCTGCAAGGCTGCTTTGTGTGCACCTGGAAGTCACTACTGCTTCTTTAGAGCAGTGGTTCTCCAAGTGTGGTCTAAGTCTACGAGTGGTCCACGACCATCTTGCAGGTGGACTGTGGACTCAGGGCGGCACCGCCCCGCCGCACAGCAGGGACCACATGCTGGTGCCCCAGCCCCATGCTCCCCAACCCATGAGTCTGGAGCACCAGCACTGGCTTCCCAATGCAGGAATGGGAGCCCCAAACCTTGTAGGCTTGCAGGAAAAGGAAGCAACGCTGTGTGCTACCGTTTCCCACAGGAAGCCTGAAGGCTTTTCCTGCTGCTCCCACTGGCTCGAATTCTGCCAATGGGAGCAGCGGGAGGCAGTGGCTGGAAGCAGCAGGGGATGCAAAGCCAGGTAAGAGCCCCCGATTTCCTTACACACTGCCAAAACCCTGCACCCCCAACCCACTCCTGCAACCTGCCTCCCACACAGACCTTGCATCCCCAACCCCTCCTGCACCCATTTTATCATCAGGGGTTGTTGGCTGGTGGTTCACAAAAAGGATTGCATTAAGCGGGGTGGGCCACAGGCCAAAAAGTTTGAGAACCACTGCTTTAAAGCAAGACTGAGACAGGCCCTCTCTCCCCTGTGTGCTATCCCTTTCTAAGCTCCCTATAGGCTGGTATGATCCTGTACCAACCCCTTCCTCAGGCCAGTGTCTAAATATCTCAATTTCTGCAATACATTCACAGGGTGCAGCATAAGCACTAAGGGAGTCTAGGACTAGATCACTCCTATGGTCTGCAGCAGATGATACCCTGAGATTTGCTGGACCAATAGTAGGCAGGCCACAAAGTCTGTGTGCCTCTGTGCCAAGTGTCACACCAAACTAGGTCTCCTCCTGAAACCTGATCTTTCTCCAGCCCCACCCATCATATTCCTCTCCCAGCTACTTCCCTGCTATTTATCACCCACAACGGTTTTGCCAAGTTTAATATTTAAATTCTAAATTGATCGGGGGGGGGGGAGAGAGGTATCTATGTATCTGTGGAACATCTAGCACAATTCTGAGCTCTGTAAAATAAAGAACGCCACCAAACAGTCGTAATCATAACAATGGCAAAACATTAGATCAACGTCTTAGTTAAAACACTAATGTTTTTTATGATGAAAGGGTCTTTTTCAGTGGCTTTCACTAAGGGTACGTCTAGACTACATGCCTCTGGCGACAGAGGCATGTAGATTAGGCTACCCGGCATAGGAAAATGAAGCGGCGATTTAAATAATCGCCGCTTCATTTAAATTTAAATGGCTGCCGTGCTGAGCCGATCAGCTGTTTGTCGGCTCAGCGCAGTAGTATGGATGCTCCACGGTCAACATCAAAGGCATTTGTCGACCTCCCAGGTAAACCTCATCCCAGGAGGCATACCTGGGAGGTCGACAAATTCCTTTGATGTCGACCGTGGAGCATCCAGACTACCGCGCTGAGCCGACAAACAGCTGATCGGCTCAGAGCAGCAGCCATTTAAATTTAAATGAAGCGGCGATTATTTAAATCGCCGCTTCATTTTCCTATGCCGGGTAGCCTAATCTACATGCCTCTGTCGCCAGAGGCATGTAGTCTAGACGTGCCTCTGGCGACAGAGTGCCTGGTAAACACATCAGCTGATTATTAAAGAGGAGGACTTACCTGAGAACTTTGATTCTTCTTCCCATAGCTTCTGTAAAGCAGTAGCTTTCTCTGAGGTCTCTGAAATCCCCACTGAAAGGGCTTGTATCTCTTCCAAGAATGACAGGTCCATTTCCATAAAGTTGTCCTGACCACCTTGGAAACTGGAAGCACTTTGCATGAAACAGGGAAGGGAAAGAAAAGGTCGTGTCAAAATAGGAACTGGAAAAAGGTCATGTCAAAAAAAGGAATTGGTCAACTGGGAGCACCATTTGCAAGACTTCTGAATGAAAGTGTTTATTGTTCCCCATTTACCCCATTTTTATTTCTCAATTAATTACAGTTGCCTTAAGTTGTGCAATAATCCCACAAAGCCATTAGACAATGAGAACTGCCATACTAGAACAGTCCAGTTCAGCTAGTCTAGTGTCTCGACTCTGACTAGGGCCACCGGCAGATGGAAAGCACTGGTAGTTACAGAGCTGCTCATAGAGAGTTGCAGGGAAACTGCTGTTGTGTGTCCACGCTGTGCTCCTTGCGATGGCAGAGCATGTCCACACTAACAGCTTTTGCAGAGGACAGAGCATTGTGGTAGCTATCCCACTGTGCAGATGGCTGCTGGGTGCTTTGGGAAGGGCTTACAATGCCACATGAAGTCAGTGTCATATGATGCAGGTTTCCCAGTACCATTGCTCCATGGTCTTTTTGCTAAATTGACAGCTGCTATTCAACAGAAGTCGGGGAAGAGCGTGACAGTAAGTGTGTGTGTGTGTGTGTGTGTGTGTGTCTCCTCACACAAACAGACGCCTGCCTCTGTGTTTAACAGTGTGAGCAAGCATTTCATTCGAATGGTTTGCTCCGTGTCCTGGAGCAAATCAGCGCAGCATGCAGACTGTCCAGAAATGGAGCTCTGAAAGGGGATATGTGCATGCCAGCAGGGCAAACTGAGGAGCTCCACAAAGAACGATAGGATTTGAGAGATTATGGACCATTTCCAGAGGCCAGTCAGGAAACAGCAATCAATTCAAGTGTCCAAATTGCCTACCCCACCCCCCAGCACCATATCCAGAGTGCAGCAAACTCTAAGCTTCTTGTCGAGCAGGTTTACCTAGAGCAGTGTTTCCCAAGTGGTGTTCCACGGAATCTCGGGGTTCCATGAAGTGAAAATAAGGGTTCTGTGAGAAAATTCCATCACAATAACATTTTGTGACTTAAAAAAAAAAATTAATTCATGTGATTTTTGTTTTTAAATATATGCAATTAAACTAAATGCTGATCTCATGACTTTGTTTAGCATTTGTTTATTATTATCCTCACTTATCTGTGGTCTACTTTTTCAGCTCCATATATAAGACTGTTATTAGGGGTTCCGCAAAATTCTTTCAAGTTTAAAAGGGTTCCGTGACCAAATAAAATTGGGAAACACTGCCCTAGAATGCAGCAACTGCAGAGTTTGTGGGCAGAAAGTGCCTTGCCAGTGTGGGCACCTCAGAAGTTACAGCGCTGGAAGCTGGTTTACTGCACAGTAACTTGCCAATGTAGACCTGGCCCCAGTTTGCCAACTATTAAATTGCACAAAACCAAACACACCACCCCTGCGGCCTTACCCCTTCCCGGAAATCCTGCCCCATCCCACCCTGTGTCTACACCCCACTCGCTCCATACCCCCTTCCTCCATTGCTTGTTGTCCCCCACCCTCACTTTCTCCAGGCTGGGGTGCGGGAGAAGGATTGGGCTCTGGATGGAAGTGGGGGCTCTGGGACGAGGCCAGGGATGAAGGGTTTGGAGTGCAGGAGGGGGTTCACGTCTGGGGCAGGGGCACAGGAGGGGAGTACGGTCCTGATGGCAGGAAGTGGCCATTAGATCCCTGCAGTCCTAGAGGCTTTACACACTGCCCCCTCACCTGCCAGTGCCGCATCCACAGCTCCCCTGGGTTACAGTTCTCAGCCAGAGGAAGCTGTGGAAATGGCACTGGGATAGTGGTAGTGTGCTGAGCCTCTCTGCAGCCGCTTTTGGGAGACACATGGAACTAGGGCAGGTAGGCAGCTTGTGTTAATGCCAGGCCCATGCTGCACCACCAACTGCATTTTGAATGGCCCAGTCTGCAGGTGCCAAACAGGCTGCCAAGGTCCTTTTTCAACCTAGTGTTCCAGTCAAAAACCAGATGCCTGGAAACCATAACTCTGACGCTGGTCAATGACAGACTTATTTGGAAGAGTCCAAATGAATTAAAATGCACCTAGACGTGATAGACAATAGGAAAGAATGTCTTTGAACTCTACTGATGTCTAGTTTTTTACTTGAAGACTGAGGTATAACAGGATAAAATAGCAGAGACTATCTAGTGAAGCAGTCCCCAAACTGTGGGACATGGAGGAATATTTCTGGGGGCACCAGTGGGGCCAAAGCCAGCCTCCATGGGAGGTGGGGAAGGAGCACCACGACACAGACTTCTGGGTTAAATTTTACCCTCTGTGCATGCTACTAACCTACATAACTACCTTACAAATATCTGATGCCTTAATAAGCAACAAACACTACAAATAATAACCACAGTCATAACAAAAAGCAGCAACAGTAGCAGTTTCTGAGGCAAATGCATTACTGAGGGCAGCTGTCTAGCTGCTTAAAGTACAATTCTACTCTGAAAAGTGATCTTAACAAAAGTGTCATGGGCAGATATTGATTGCCTTCCACTCGTATCCATATTAAGTTTTCCAGTAAAATAGAAATAAACTGCATAATTCCAGACCTGCCACAAACAGACCACCAAAGTTGTAGTTATGAAGATTATATATGTGCAAATTTCTTGCAAATAAAAGTGTAGGTATTTTGGGGCTAACACAGGCATATAAGTTTCTGCATTATTGTTGACAGTGTATACATACCATGGGGATATGACAGTTTTAATGGTACAGTACACTTCCGATAATCTGGCACCTTTGGGACCTAGGTGGTGCTGGATTATCGGATATGTTGGAGTACCAGAAGGTACTATAAGGGGGCATACTCCCAACCCAATCCCCCTCTCCCCGCCACCTATGCTCAGGTCCCGGAGCCACCAATACAGCCACGTGTCTCCCTCCAGGCGCTGGGTCACGTGTGCTGAGCAGCCGGCTTTTCAACGAGCTGGCCAGGATGCCGTGCCAACCCAATCCCCCTCCTTTCCCCTTCCCTTCCCCAGAGCCAAACACCTCCCCTCCTTACTGTCATCCAATCTCCCTTCTCTCCCAACCTTATGTCCGGGTCCCGAAGCAGCTGCCTGTGCTCAGCGGTCGGCTGCTAGCACGTGCAGGCTGGATGCTGTGTGCGCTGGGGACCGTGAGAGGAACGGTGCGGGCCGTGAGCGTGCATGCGGCTCACAGCAGCCCGGCCATGACAGGGGCTGACCCGAGCAATTCCGTATTCCAGTTGATGCTGGACTATCAGGAGTGCCGGACAACTGGATGCCAGACTATTGGAGTTTTACTGCATATGCTGCAGTGCACCTAAAAAAAACATTACTTTGCCAGCAACTGAATTTCCCTCAGACTACATGTACACTTTTTTCAGCTAAACCAGACTGTACATACTTTCTATAATAGTGCCATCTGGTGGCTTGCTAATAAACACCAGTTTCCAAACCTGGATTATTGTTAGATGAAAACAAAGTATATGGCCCTTATTTCTCTCTCCTTCTCATTATGCAGCAAAATTCCCAAGAATGGCCCTGGACACAACAAACCTTATAATGGAAAAATTCTCAACAATACATTACCTAGATTTCTAATATTCGGAACAGAATTCTGATCCAGCTGTCAGCTTCCCCAAAACCTGAAGCAGGCATTCTGGGAGTTCAGGCCTCAGCCCTACAGTGAGCTCTGTGCTCACAGACTCTTAGGCCCATATGGAGCCCCATGATTTCAGGAGCGCTCTGGAAGGATGAGCCCATGAGGAACTCCTTGCAGGACTGACAGTTCAGGCCTCCCTCAAATTTGTATTTGGTCATTTAGCGGCTCATGTACTTGAAGTGGTTTTGATGTAGGGAAAATTTTAAATGTGGGTTTGGGAAGCTTTTAAGAACCAACCAAACCTATTTTTCATAGAAATTACTTATAGTGGTCAGACCTGAGATCCAGCTAGTCTGGTATCTTGTCTCCAACAGCAGCCCAAACCAGATGCTTCCGACTAAGGTGCAAGATACAAGCCTTCCAAGCAGGTGTCCTTCTAATTCCTTCTGTGGCGTTTGGTTCTAGTTAATATAGAAGGCTTTCCAGGGAAAGGAGGCTACTTCATGTAATATACTTTATTTACATGGAGAAAAAGCACACATCTCTGAACAAAAATACAATCCCAAACCTACCGAGATTAACCCCAATTCATAGTGAAAATCAACCAATCCAATGGAATTAAAATCTCCCTCACTGAATTTCTACTCATCCAATCAACACTCTCTCACTGATCACTGTGCTCCCTCATCACAAACCTCATAAACAGAGGAGCCTCTTAGCCTGAATTTGTTGTCAGGCTATTTGAGATCAACAGAAGCAGCAAACTGGGAGCAGTTATGGAAAGCAGACTGTTGCCAGCCCTCCCCACCCTTTTTTTCCCCCACCCAAGGGACTAATAGCTTGAGTGCCTCTGCAGATCACGACAGCTGCAGTACTACCCAAGAAGGGAGATTGCCCCACAGTTAAGCAGAGCACAAACCATGCAAAGACTGGTTTACAATATTCCAAAATTCACTTGGAACTGACACCCAGTGCAAATTCCAGTGCACCCGCATAACCGTCTCTCATTGCTTGATAAGCAGGCAGACAGCTGAATTTTGAATTATTTTACTGTGAATCAGAATGGCTTTAAGGTCAAGCTACATCAGAGAACAATAGTAGTTTAATCAAGTGACAGAACATACTTGTTGCAAAGCAAACTCAGATGGGAAAAAAAACCTTAGCCATAGTGCTTACCTAACCCTTCAGGTGCAGTCAATGATCTCAGGTGAGCTTCAAATTGCAAACAAGGCTGGGGGGGGGGGACACCCCCAAAACCTTGCTTCAGTGAAGCCAATATAGCCTTTTGATTTGTCCTTTTTACATGTGTTCACTTTTTTTGATTGCATCCCTTTGGTATATATGGTCATGCCTATTTTCTTCCACAATTTGATCTGAGGAAGTGGGTCTGGCCCACGAAAGCTCATCACCTAATAAACCATCTTGTTAGTCTTTAAAGTGCTACATAGTCCTGTTTTTTGTTTCAGCTAGACTAGACTAACGCGGCTACATCTCTATTACTAAGACAGGAAGGATACCACTCAGAGAGCTGTTAGCACCTTCAGTGGTTATTAAGTATGTAGTGTCCTAGCCAGCCCATATCACGATTGGGTCCATTAGCATGTGAATTGAATTTGTGGATGAACTGTGATTCCAGGGCTTCCCTGTGGATCTGGCTTGTGGAGTGGTTTGTGACAAGACAGCTACTTGCAGGTCTGTCAGACTGTGGTTAGGCAAGCTGAAATGCTCACCAACAGGCTTCTGTATGTTCCCTTTACGTATATCCGATTTGTGTCCATTGATTCTTTTCTGCAGAGACCGTCCAGTTTGTCCAATATATATAGCAGTGGGGCACTGCTGGCATTTGATGGCATAGATCAAATTACTGAATGTGCAGTCAAATGACCTTTTGATTTTGTGGCTTATTTTGTTTGCTCCAATGATGAATTCGCCAGTGTAGATATGTGAGCAGAGTTGGCATCTTTTTTGGTTGCAGGGCTGGGTTCCTGCAGGCTTATGATGTGGTTGTGTGGCATGGTTATCAGAAAGAATACGTTTCAGGTTAGGGGGTTGTCTGTAAGCAAGAATAGGTTTTTCTCCTAAAGCCTCTGAGAGTGAGGGGTCATTTTCCAAGATGGGTTGTAGATTGTGTATAATGCGTTGGAGGGGTCTGAGTTCTGGACTGTAGATAACAACAAGAGGAGTTCTATTATTTTCTCTTTTGGGTCTGTCTTGAAGTAGTTCGTGTCTGGGTATTTTTTTGGCTCTGCCAATTTGTTTTTTCACTTCCCCAGGTGGGTATTTCAGTTTTAGGAATGCTCTGTAAAGCTCTTGCAGGTGATTGTCTCTGTCTGTGGGGTCGGAGCAAATCCGGTTGTATCGTAGGGCTTGGCTGTATACAATCGACTGAAAAATGTGTCTGGGATGGAAGCTGGAAGCATGAAGGTAAGTATAGCGGTCGGTGGGTTTCCGATATAGGGTGGTGGAAATTTGTCCATTATTTAACTGTACTGTAGTGTCCAGGAAGTGGATTTCCCTTGTGGACTGATCCAGGCTGAGGTTGATAGTAGGGTGGAAGTTGTTGAAATCCTTGTGGAATTCTTCAAGAGTCTCTTTTCCGTGGGTACATATGATGAAGATGTCATCGACGTAGCCTAAGTAAAGTAAGGGTATTGGGGGGGGAGAGCTGAGGAAACGTTGTTCAAGGTCAGTCATAAAGATGTTGGCATACTGTGGTGCTATGCGAGTGCCCATGGCTGTGCTATTGATTTGGAGTTAGAAATTGTTTCTGAATTGGAAGTAGTTGTGGGTGAGGACAAAGTTGCAGAGCTCTGTAATCACGTGTGCATTGTTGTTATTAGGGATGGTGTTCCTGATGGCTGTAATCCCTCTTTATGTGGAATGCTGGTATAGAGGGCTTCTACATCCATGGTGGCCAGGATGGTATTTTCAGGAAGATTATTGATGTTTTGGAGTTTCCTCAGGAAGTCAGTGGTATTGCGGAGGTAGCTAGGAGTGTTGGTAGCATAGGGTCTGAGGAAGGAGTCGAGATAGCCAGATAATCGTGTGGTAAGTGTGCCAATGCTGGAGATGATGGACCGTCCGGGATTGCCAGGTTTGTGTATTTTGGGTAGTAGATAAAAAGTTCCTGGTCGGGGACTGGGGGAGGGGGTGTTAGCATAAATTTGTTCCTGAGTAGCATCAGGGAGTTTCATGAGCAGTTTTTTCGCGTTTTTTTGGTATTCCTTAGTGGGGTCACAGGAGAGAGGCTTGTGGAATCTGGTATTGGTGAGCTGTCTGTTCGCCTCCTGTTCATAATATGTCCTGTTCATGATGACTACAGTGCCTCCTTTGTCAGCTTCTTTGATTATGATGTTAGGATTGGTTTTGAGGCTATGAATCGCATTGCATTCTGCATGACTGAGGTTGTACATTATATGTTGTTGTTTGCTGATAATGTCAGTTCGAGCACATTTGCAGAAGCTGTCAATGTAGAAATCCAGACTTTCGTTATGTCCATTCGTGGGGGTCCACACAGAAGCCTTCTTCTTGTGGGATTGGCGGGGGGCGGGGAGGGAGCAGTGAGGTCAGTATGTTGTATATCGGTGTGTTGGAAATATTCCTTCAGGCAGAGGTGGCGAAAATAAGATTCCAGATCCCCACAGAACTGAATCATATTTGTGAGCGTGGTGGGGCAGAAGGAGAGTCCACGGGATAGGACAGATTCTTCTGCTGGGCTGAGAGAGTGATTAGATAGGTTGATGATGTTGTTGGGTGAGTTGAAAGTATCCATTATGAGAGATCCTGAGGCATGTAGCAGTTTGGACAGTTTATTGTCCTTTTTCCTCTGGCAGGAAATGAAGTGGTCCTTGTAGGTGGTTTGTTGAATAGTAGTAAAGTCTTGAAGAGGTGAAATGTGTGTGGAGGCTTGCTTTTTTATGATAGTTCCTAATGTAGAGAGCTCCTCCTTGAGCTGGACATACAGGAATATGAGCCCTTGATCGCATAACTGACATGGTTGGGTCCAGTGATGGTGTCTCCAGAGTAAATATATGGACAAAACTGGCAACGGGGTTTGTTGCAAGGGAAAGTTCCAGGCTTAGTTTTAATGTGGTATGCCCTGTGGTTGTAATCTTCCTGAGGTTAGGTGGTTGTCTATAGGAAAGTATAGATTTGTCACCCATTACAAAGACAGCCTCCCCACCTTTTAATATTCGTAGTAACTCCAGATAAGCCACTTAATTGATGCTTACAATAAGCAATTTCCTCCTTCCTTGTCACTTCTCCCCTCTCCTCCCCCCCACCTTCTATGCTATGTATCTGATTCCTTACTGTATATTTTGTTTACTTTTTCATTGTATCCCTCTGTTACATAATGGTCATGCCTATTCACTTTCAGAATATGATCTGAAGTAGTGGGTCTGCCCCATGAAAGTTCATCATCTAATAAACTATCTTGTTAGTCTTTAAAGTGCTACATGACTGTTTTTTTGTTTTACCAAGATCAGACTAACACAGCTATTTCTCTGTTACTATTTTGAATAGTTATTTAATCTGTACTTTGTGTTCATGTCTGAATATAAGTGAAAATATTTCCCCCAAAACTGAATCAATTCAGAATATGCCAAATACAGATGAAAAATATCTGATAGAACATGCCTCAGATAAGGCTTCTAATCAGCCTATCAGGGACTTTTATGTCTTCCCCCCACTGCAAAATTCTTTGTGGATAAGGAAGGCACCATTGCCACACTCTTTAGATATTATACTGCACTAGTAGAAAATTAAATCATAAAACTTCCACTGGGCTTTTGACTATTTAACCAAATTTCGCTTTCATTCTAGCTTGCCTGCTAGCCAAGAGGAATTGTAGAAGACCCATTCTTGTCTGCTTCAAAACTGAATGGATTACCACAAAAACAGGTGGATTATTTTTAGTGTGTTTTAATACATGGGACTACATTTTTCAGCTGAGGTAGTGCTTGTGTGATTAACATCTGCATTTTTCCATTCTGAATATGGACCCACAAAAGTTGAAACAATTAAACACCTATCAATCCCTAAAGGCTACAAACTTGGACATTTGGAGGAGAAAGTTAGGAACTCTTAAATGCGTTAAAATACAATTGTCAGAGAAACTTCTGGAGAATAGAGTGAAAATATAGTCAATGTTTCACTAAAATATAGGGACACGTTCACACCAAGGACAATCTACTCTGAAAAACAGATATATAAAAAGGTATTTGGGGATTCTAAGTTTTTCTCTGGGGAATTTTCAGAGTACAGCTCAAACACACATTTATCTTTAAGGACGTAAGGCATTTCACTGACTTCAATGAAATTAAGGGCAAATTCAATTATGTGCATCAGTGTTTGCATTATCAGGGCATAAAAATAGCCAGATTACAAGTAAAGCTTTTCCCTCTAACCAGCAGCTCTGAGAACTCATTCTAAACTCAGAGTACCAAATTGTAATCTTGCCTTGTGCCTCATCACCAATAATTAGTGTTCTAGCCACACAAATTATGCCTCTAATTTCAGCTGTGCAAACCCAATGTCTTCTAATTATGCCTCAGAACACATGTGCCTTTCTTTCACTTTTTTCCCTGTTTTTGTGTAGGTGCAGTTCAGAATACAAACAAGGCACTGTTTTTGTATTAGTAAGACCAATTAACAACCTCTATCCCTGGCTAATTTTAAAACAGGATTGGAAGTTTTTTCTAAAAGAGATGCTATAGTTTAAACAGTCATTAATTCAGAAAAGTCTCATGGCCTGTTTTATGCAGGAAGTGAGACTAGATAATCAGTGGTCCTTTCTGGTTTTATAATCTATTAACCCGATTAAAATTTAGTAAACAATCCTGTTATTTTCAATTCCATCTCCTAGATGTATTGTTTCTGTGAGGCTATCAGCAGTAAACACAAATGACAAAACTTATTTTAGTTACTAAGATCAGCATTTTAGTATACAGTTCACTGCATATTCATCATAGAGGGAGATCTTTTCCATACATACCGACTATTGTATCTGTACTATATCTTTCCATCAAAACAATTAAATATATAGAGTTGGAGACAGAATTAGGGACTTAAAGTAATGTGTTTGTGCTCATGCATGGCCACACACACATACATACACATGTTCTCAAGTTGCTGTAAAGGCAACATATTTTTGCAATTATTTGTCTCCGGATCTCTGACTCTTGGATGTTTGAGACAGACCACACACATTATTTTAAATGTGTGGCACATCTAGTACAGCCCAGCTCCCATGTAGACTACATGGTGTTAATATGCCAACTAGATGCCACGAGAGTAGCTTTGGATATGCCTTCTGATCTTTAAACCTTCCTTTTTAGTTAAAAAGCCTATCTTGAGCATAAGCACCAGAAAAATGAGGACTAACTGGGCCATGCAACCAAACAAGGAAACTCTACATAACATTTATGCCAGCACTTGGAACCTAGAGGCTGTTTACATCCAGCAGAATTCAGAGAAGCCTTCAGGTTGATCTAACATATTCTGGTGGACTGGCCTGAAATAGACTGTTTCCAGGGTGAACTTTATGCTAACTTTTCGCCCTTCTCTCTTGAATAAGCTGTGTGCTTCTCAACCATAAATCTAAGATCTAGAGGTTTACACATATAGACAGATATTATTTCTGAATCTAGTTGGTGAAATCCTTGAAATACCGCACTAGATTCCCCATTAAATCTCGAGAATGAAAGAAACTCTGCTTCTAGGAAATCGTTTCCCGTTTTTACACTAAGCTGAGATGCAACTTTGAGACTATAGTCAGAGCTATGCAAATACGCATGCAGCACAGACAATCAAGATAGCTCACAGTTAGGTATTCCACTACTGAGTATCATATCTTAATATCAGAAGCTTCTCATCATCTCAGACAGAACAGAAAAAAAGTGTTTTCTTTTAAATACAAACTCTGTTTCAAGGCATAATACATTGTCATTTCAGCACTGAGTTGTGTGGTAGAGATATACATTAAATTATAATTTCAGGGCTCCATTCTGTACATTCTAAAACACTGTGTGAGGAAAATTACCAGTCTGGAGTAGCTATTCAGTTTAAACAATTTACAGCTGTTCATATTGCCAAATAAGTAGACTGTGACTTACTATGAACACTGCATCATGTAACATAAAAGAGACGTGGAATTTGTGACACGTTACTGTGACACTGAAATCTTTATACTTGTCCCATGCCAGATTCCACATTATCTTTAAAATTAAGCTTTTCACTATGAAAGCCTAGAAGCAACTTCATTCTACTTGACTGATTTTTCGGCTATATAGTCACCACCAGTCACTATGTTCTGACTAACTGACCTAGTTGTCCAGTTTGCCCAGAATATAACTTTGAAAAAAGGTGATTTGAAACTACTCCCATCATCTAGAAAGCACCCTTCTCACTTACATTTATAATTCTCAGTTTGTGTCAATAAACTAACGATTTACAAGTTTGCTACTATATTGATCTATTGCCAAACAGGAAAGCTTTTTAAAGTTCAATTCTTTTGTGGCTGGTTATTAACTTCATTTTTTGTTTGTTTGTACGTATGTATTGCAATAATACCTAGAAGCCTTACTCCTGGACCCTATCATGTTAGGTGCAGTCCAAACACAGAACAAAAAGAGCCCCAAAGACCTTAAAATCTACTTGTTCTCTTGAGTTTTCTCTCCTTTATTTGACTTTGCTCTCTATTGAATTTCTTATCTGTCTGACCTCTCCTTTAGCTCCTCCTGTTTCCTTCTTCAGCTCTTTGTTGTTGTCCCTCAAGATCCTGTCCTTGATTTGCGCTCTCTTCCTTCTGTACCCCATAGCAGGGAAACCTCAGACGCACCCAAACGAATCAAAACACAAAGGTGCAAATATAGTACTATCTTCCAGGCACAGCCTCCTCGACATGTACTAAAAGAACTTCTAAGAAGGGTAAATCATTATCTGTTGTGTGTGAGTGCACGGAGGGCTGGGAAGAGCACAGGAAGTCTCCCCACCTTCCTCCCTGACCTTTTTAGACAAATCAACATAGCAGCCCCTGAATCACCATGAAAAATGTAAGGAGAGGTCAGATGGAGCTGTGCCCCTCCCCTTCACTGAGCAAAGTGTGGTAGGCAATCCAGCCCAGAGTAATCAAATTCCTGCAACTCCTAGCTACTAAAGAATAATGACCTTTTTATGGGAAAAGACCCATTAATCAGAAACACTGATAAATTGGTGCATCTTACCGGAAACTGTGTTGTTTCTGAGATGTGTAACTGATGTTCTTGCACCTTGAGCCAACATTGCAGAAGAGACTCTGAACAAAGGGATAAAGGCCCCGACTTGGCAAATCCCGGGCTTCCAAATAACCTAAAAAGCAACAGCAGACAAAATCACATCAGTGAGACTGAAGCTTTCAGCAGTAATATTACTCCTTCACCCATAAAATTTGTTGAAAAAATTACACTGCAACACAGAACCTTTTGTGAAGACAGGCTAATTTCTCAGACATTCTGGAGGAAACCTTGCCTGATTTCCTGCCAGGTCATGGGCAGTCTAGTTTTCCAAGGTATATGTTGCCAGTGCTGCCCACAATGCAGCCTGCCCCAGGGCCAAGGAATCCCATGTGTTTGAGGGTATATGGCTATGGGGCAGCCAGTCATGTGGCCTGCCTCAACAATAGGAACTGCAGGATTTCCAAGGGCCATGGCTCTGGAACAGTCTACCCTGCCTGTCCCTGTCTCAGAAAATTTTAAAAATTGGTGGAAATTCAAACCTAACTGGAACAAAACCAAATTTTGAAATGTTGAAATCATGAAGGAAAATAAATTTACCTTTCTTCACACAGCTCTACCTACCACAATAATTTGTGAGTAATGCAGCTATTCCTGTCTCATGTTAATTAAATCTTTCTACTGCATCGCCATGCATTCTATTTACATATGATTCATCCAGCAGCAGCACTGAAACACAGACAAGTCTGGAGTACAGTATGCAAGTTTATAAAGGACACTCTACAACAGTGTTATTCAAACTTCTGAAAGTTGAATTTCCCTTTAGGAAAATGAAGCCAGACACTCCTTTGCAACCTTACTGTCTGTTTGTATTTGGCCTACTCAGGATGACTGGCTAGTTAGATTGGACTGTACAAGTCTCCTAATAAAATATGTCCTCACCTTCTTTCCAAGCTTTCATAATCAGTGAAATAATTAACAATGCTGACATTTGCATTTGACTATTGTTTCAGACTTTCTGCAAATTCAGGCAGACACTGAAGTACCAGTTATACCTTGGATCACATTTTGAAGTGTATATTCGTTTGTTTTGTTTTAAATATAGTGAGACTCTCGTGAATAACTAGGAAACCTATTCATTCTTCTTCTGTAAGCCTCCAGTTTGACAGTCGCAGATATGTAGAAACCTTAAGGCAGAAAATATAGGAGAGTATTTCATGCTATTGAAATTGCTGGAGAAATAGCTACAAGAAGTTACCCAACTTGAATTAGGCCTGGATATAACATTCCTATTGAATGTTCACAACAGAAGTAGAAGAACTGGAGAAACTGTGTGTTCAAGTATATCATACTACCTGAAAAAGCTCAAGCTAGCTTTTTTGGAAACGAATTATCATTATTTTTGAGACGTGTATCACTAGAAATTGCACTACCAATTAAGCAACATAGAGACACCATTCACAGCTCCACAGAAAGAGTATCAGTCTGCTTCATAAAAACATAAAGCCCAATTCTAGTTGTGTCTAACCAGTGCCAGTTTGAACATCGCCCCTCTTAAACAAGTTCAACAGTTTCTAAATTTTACTCAGACAGTGATATCAGCCTTGATCTTGCAAGCTTTTGCTAATTAGCTTGCAGGATAGGGACCATACTCGGTAGACAATAGAACAAAATTCTGCCCTTGGCTATATGAATGAAAATTCCGTTACTCCGTTGAATTCAATGGGGCATTTCTATTAATTTCCAAAAGTGTAACTGACAGCAAAATTTGGTCCACAAAGATTTCTTCTCATAAGAAATACTTGTGTTCTCTTTCTTATATACGAATAAATCATCTCTTGCAAGCAAATCTAAGGAGTTGTAGCATCAAGAACCTGCCCATTAATGAGCATTATAAGGTCCCCTGGCACTTTTCACAAAATTGTCCCAGCAACATGCCAATTCCTGTAATTATGCTCAGTTTTCTTAAATGCCTCCATAGTTTGAAGAAAATATTCTTCATTTCCTATCTCCTTATGACTAACTATAACTTGAATGCTACCAACTGTGTGCTAGCTTCTTTCGAGACATGTAGAACTTCATAGAATCACAGAACTGGAAGGGACCTCAAGAGGTCATCAAGTCCAGTCCTTTGCCCCCATGGCAGGACCAACCACTGTCTAGATGGGGTGGGCAAAAGGGCCTCCACGGGCCGAATCTGGCCCACCAAGCGGGTTGATCCAGCCCACGGAGGCCCTGCCACTCCCCCGCTCTCAGGCCAATTAGGGCCTGGAGGCGGGGGAAGCGCATGAAGTTTCCTCCGCCCTGCCAGGAGCACGTAGCACTTTGAAGTGCCATGCACTCCTAGTAGGGTGGAGGAAACTTTGTGCACTCCCCCACCCCCAAGCTCTGATTGGCCTGGGGGTGGGGGAGCGTGCGAAGCCTCCTCCCGCCCTGCAAGGAGCGCACGGCACTTCAGAGTGCTACAAGCTCCTGGCAGGGAGGAGAAAATTTTGTGCGCTTTCCCCGCCCCCAGACCCTAATTGGCCTGGGGGTGGGGGGGAGCATGCAAAGCCTCTTCCCGCCTTTTTGAGGAAGAACGGCTCTTGCGCAAAAGGGATTTTTTTGCACAAAAAGGCGCCATCTACACAACTTTTTTTGCACAAAAACCTCTTGCACAAAAGGGAAAGGAAGAGGAAATGCAAATGAGAGTGCGTAGTGTAGACATAACCTTAGTCTTCTCTTTTCTAAACTAAACAAGTCCAATTCTTTCAGTCTTCCCTCATAGCTCATGTTTTCTAGATCTTTAATCATTTTTGTTGCTCTTCTCTGAGTCTTCTCAAATTTCTCCACATTTTTCTTGAAATGTGGTGCCCAGAACCGGACATAAATACACCAATTGAGGCCTAATTAGCACACAGTAGAGCAGAATGACTTCTCGTGTCTTGCTCACAACACTCCTGTTAATGCATCCCAGAATCATGTGTGCTTTTTTTGCAAGTTGGCTTTTGTTTAACTTGTGGCCCACTATGACCCCTAAATCTCTTTCAGCAGTACTCCTTCCTAGACAATCACTTCCCATTCTGTATGTGTGAAACTGATTGTTCCTTCCTAAGTGGAGTACTTTGCATTTGTCCTTATTAAACTTCATCCTGTTTATCTTGGGCCATTTCTCTAGTTTGTCAAGATCATTTTGAATTTTGACCCTATCCCCCAAAGCACTTGCAACCCTCCCAGCTTGGTATCATCTGCAAACTTAATAATCATGCCCTCTATGCCATCATCTAAATCATTGATGAAGATATCGAACATAATTGATCATTCATGATCCCTGTATAAACACAGCAACATGCTGAAATCCTTCAAGGTTAATGTCATTTTGTGACTGTAAGTTTTCAAATTATAAATGGGATTATCAACATTAAAACTAATTGAACGGGCACTATGAGTCTCAGTCATTTGCCAAGAATGAAGCATTATTAACAGTATCAGTTTCTATCTGAGAACTGTGACAACAAAGTTACTGGTGAAAGTCCTATTCTAATGTATAGATGTATGTTCTGTTCAGTTGAATGATAAATCAGACAGAGAGAATGGGTGTTATGCTGACACTAGATAAATACCAAGAGTCCAGATGCAGCATGATGCAGCATTTGGAATGCTGCATCAGATTTTGGGCTTAATTAATGCCACTCAATCTAAAGGTTTTTTATATAGCTGATAGCTATGCGTGTGAAAGAAATCCATGGTTTCAGGTCTCATGAGGCTTTTACAAGGAAACAGGTTTTACACATCTTTTTTGAATACAAGATTTTGTAAGCGCCTATACCGTGGTGTGGCTGACTTTCATTGTTTCTTTTGTTGTATCTTCTATTCTGTGTTTTAAATGGCATGGGACTGCATTACTCTTCTGGGAAGTTGAGAATGTGTGGGTTGGACCATTTCCAGGTGGGTTATAAAATACAAACCACTCCGGCAACTAAATAAAACATAGCATAGTACAGCAGTTCTCAAACTGTGGGTCACAACTCAAGCCCCCATTTTCATGAGGTTTCTGGGGTGACATAGACTTGCTGAGGCATGATGCCAACGCCAAAAGCCAAGTGCCGCAGCCCGGGCTGGGCTCAGGCTTCACCTTCAGCCCTGGGTGACAGGACTCAGATTACAGGCCTCTGGCCCAGGGCTGAAGCCCTTGGGCTTCCTCTCTCCCCACACACACACACTTGGAGTGGTGCAGGTTGGAGTGGTGCATGTCCGAAAGTCATGTCATAATTTTTTTTGTCAGACTGGGCTCGCAATGCAAACAAGTTTGAGAACTACTGACCCAATAACATATACCACATTGTTTCAGGTCATGTAATGCTTGAAAAGGCGGAAGTAGAAAGAACTATAGATTTCATGGGAAGACAATTGTATGATGCTATTGGACACAATAGACAAAACAAATGTAGGGCCTGAATGCAGTAAATGGACTTTGATTCAGGCTAACCTACTGCTATTTCCTTCTTTCCTCTTTAGAAAGTAATCTACAGATGTGTACAACATAGAGATTAAACAAGAAACATACAATTTTCCTTGTGTTCTGGAGGTTGCTGGATGCGAACTGCAGTCAGAATTAGGAACAGTATGCATGGCCAGAGTACTTCAGAGAGGGACAGGACCTGAAAAGTGAACCCAAAATGATAGTATCAGCATTGTAGACATTAAACATGAGAACAGCATCATACAAATATATATGATTACAGGTATAAGCAATTCAGGACACCAGTGAAGATGCCATACAAGAGAAACTATTAAACCAGATTCTGTTTCGATTATTGCTAAGTAGAATACAGCTTTTTATTATGGAGCAAAGAACACTGATTTCAGAGAATGCGAGTAAAGATCATTGTCTTGTTATTTTGCAATATTTTCATTAATCTCTACTTCTACATCTATACAAAAAACTAATGGAACAATATTCCTGGTCACAGACTCACTGTTCTCCAAAAATTTAGAATAGTTGTTTAAGGTAAAGTGAAAGCAAGATATGTACATGCCTCAGTTGCTCCAGCTGCAAAATGGGGATGTTGTCAGCCAGCAGCTTTGTAAAGAGCACTGGGATTCACATATGTACGCTTTTCAGTATTACAGAAGCAGTTCCATTGGGCAGAGGCACAATAAATGCTAAATCAAAAAAATTAGAGAAAACATAAGGTCTTGTCAGGCTTTCACCACTCTGCCGGATATCGGAGGCTTATCTCTTGAGTCGCTTCAATTCAAGACCCAGTATTTATATCATCTGTCCATAGCAGAGAAGCCACTCCAAAAGATAAAATTATGACAAAGACAAACTAAGAATTGTAGGAGGGTGTGATTAATTCCTGTGAAGCAAATTTGGATTCTCATAATAATAGTGTTGTGACAGTGAAGCCAGCCATTCCTACACTAAAATAAGCCTAGCCAAACTGGAAACAAGTTTCCTCCACAATGGCAGGAGGAAAAGAAGTGCTTTAGCACACCTCTGACTGTCATCATCTTTGCTCATGCTATTCTGTCTTGTCTGGCATACAAAAATAGATCAGGAGTATACTTTCTCTGATAACCCACCAGATATGTAGGTGATAGAACTGATCAGAAAGAAGGAGGACTTGCATTTTTTTCAAGTTTTCCCCTTATAACTTTACAAAACTTCTAACTTCTTGGTCTGAGATTTCCTATAGTGTGTGTCACCTCAGGCTACATTATTTTGGAAAGTTTCAGCTTAAAACAGTTCAGCCATTTCTGAGAACAATATTGTTTTGCCCATGTTAAAAAAATTTCATTTATTTCAAGGCTATAACTCTCCCATGTTTTGGAGCAGGAGCCAGAGCCAAAGGGGATGGTCTTTGTGTCAGGAAGGTGTCTTTTGCCATCTCTGTGAAAATCCACCTCAATTAGGTTAAGTTGTAAGACTTTCAAAAATCTCAGTTTATGAATGCTCCATCCAGATTTGTTAGAGTTTGGCAGCTAAATGCTCCTCTAACGATACTAGATGAACTGTGCATGTTCCAGCCAGGGGGTATCAGGCTTGAACAGAACTTTCCCTGCAATTGTTATCTGTCTGCTAGAAGCCACAGTGGAGCTGGATACTGGAATTGAGAGGAGGGTGAGTATGCTTCCTGTACTCTCCATGGTGCCTGTGCTGGAGTTCAGGCAGCAGAGAGAAGGAAGCCTCCTGACTCAAATGGAGAATGGAGAACAAGTGAACCTAGTACAGGTGGCAAAGGGTGTAGACCTGGAAAGGAGCTTGGGGCTATGTGGAGGCTCTGATTGGAGACAGGTAGGATGCAGAAGAGAAACAAACTGTAGCCAGAAGGGGGATTTGGTAGAGAGACTAAGATTGTCTAAGCACAAGGACTGGGAGGTAGGGAGGAAAAGAGGGGAGGGGGACTGGAATCCAAGTGGAAGAGGGAAGACTGAGACTGGAGAGGAGTCTGGGACTGAATGTGGCTCTTGTGCACTGAGTAAGACAAGGTTCCTGTACAAAATATAATATATGAACATGTAATTAAAGACTGAGTTATAATGCACAGACAGTCTTAATTCCGGCATTTCCTAACTTTTGAGTGTTTAATTTAGCAATCTTAATGTTTTTTTTTAAATGTAGCTAATTGTACGCAATAACATATCTAGTACAACATTATAAACAGGGCATAACTGGCTTTGGTATGGCTTCATAAAAGACAGCCGACCACATCTGATACAACTGGAATGTCAGAGGCATGATGTATCTATTAGTGGCATGGCTCATGACAAAACCTTTCTGGAAATCAATATTGTGCAGCGTGAACCCACTATTGCATAAGATTGGTTTTAGATTGTGCCATTTTTTCTTGCTATTGTTAGTCAACCAGTGAGGCTGGATGTTCGTGACAAAGTGGTTATAAAAAGTGATTGTTTTTAAAAGTCACTTGACTGGCAAGAACATTGATCTTGCATGTGGGAAAGAGATGTCCTGAACATGACCCACAGAAGCAATGCCCTTATGGAAGTTGAAAAAAACTGAAATTCCTCCAGTTGAACAAGCTCCTTTTGTATGGGCAAATCAGTTGCACTGAGCTAACTTATCCCCTTTGTGAGCGTTTCACACATACGGGGAGACACAGACCTGTGTGTTTAGGCTTGCAGTGTTTTCCCTAATCATTCCATCTAAGGACAGGGTTTATCTATTCCTCTCTATTATCACCCAACCATCCACCTTGCAATCACCCGTGGAGCTGGCTGAAACTCAGGACACAGTGGCACAGCAGGACCGATTCTCCAGTTGTCATAGATAATCCATCTATTTGAGAGGTGGTAGCTAAGTCACACTGGCTGACAATTGCTGGGCCCCTGAGCAAGGTGGGAGGAGCCTGGTTCTGTGATCCCAGAAGGGATGGGCCTTGGGCAGCAGGTGCAGGACTGGAACTAGGCTCCCCCCAACAGTCCTTCAGTGTCTCCTGGGCGTGCCACTCAGCTCTCTGGTGGCAATTTAAAAGCCCCTCACTCTCCCTGTTGGCAGCCCTGAGGTATGTCAATGCAGGAATTTTTCTGTCAACCACGTCTGCACAAGGATTTACATCGACTTAACCACACCACTTGTGGTTTTTCATGGATTTTTCATGCCTGTGAGTGACGTAGATAAATCAAACTGATTTTCTAACAGAGACCAGGCCTAAGATCGTAATATCTGCTGACTTTGCCACAGCTTTTCTTCACAGAGGACTGTATCCTGTTAACATCCTATTATAGCTAAACTCCCTTGCTGGACTGCTTTCAAGGCTTTTCCAACCATTTTTATATGTACCTGTCTACACCTCAGAGAAGGGGGAGAAATAGGAGCCCCTGTCAGATCAAAACGTACCCACCACCAGGCAGATTTAAACCTGGAACCTCTGAAGCTTAGGGTAGGAGCCTCTACCCTTTGAACTAAAAGCTAGCTGGCGCTCAGCCTGTGCTGTAGAGGTCTCGTGTTCTTAGCTGTTCCTATGATCTAGGAGCCACTGCATGTGACAATGATCCACACGAGGGCTAGGTCTACACTGCAGAGTTTTTGCGCAAAAACTTGCAGAGGGTCCACACTACAAGTGTGTTCTTGCGCAAGAAAAAGTACAGTAAATTGTAAGAACACAGGGTGTTTTGCACAACAGTTATTCCTCTTTCTACAAGGAATAAGCCTTTTTTGCGCAGAGTGGATGGGCAACAGGGGTTTTTTGCGCAAGAAACCCTATGTCTAAAATGGCCATCAGAGCAAAAAGTTCTTGCGCAAGAAGCCCGCACTGTAGATGTAGCCTAGATGTGTGGGTGACATACTTCCCCCAAATGAGGAAGCACATCACAAGCTTCAGCAATGCAGTTGAGATCCTGGACCAGCCCCCACTTGTAACCTGGCAGATTTGAACCTGGGGCCTCTGGAACTTAGTATAGGAGCCTCTCTACCCTTTGAACCTAAAAGCTAGCTGGCTATCAGCCTGTGTTGTAGAGGTCTCTTGTTTTTATCTCTTGCTGTGGTCTAGGTGCATGGGACAGTGAACCACACTAGGTGTGTGGGTTACAAAAACAGAGGACAAAGGTAGGTGATTAAACAGGAAAAGAAGTGGACTAATAACTGTACAATACAAAGGACAAAGAACTCACAAAGGCCTTTGAAATCTTTGTACAAGGAAGTGCATACCATCCTGAATCAAAACCACAGAACGAATTCATAGAAAAACCTCTCTGAGAATGTGCAGAAACCCCACAACATTCTGCACCCACCTGAGGATTTTGAAAATACCACTGAGAATTGTTCCAAACCCAATGGACTGCCTAGGTGCACAAAGGTAATCAGCCACAGGAGAATATAAGGGAACATTTTGTTGTGTCCCTAGATCCTCAGCTAAAAGTTGTCCATTCAGTTTTATGTTTCAAAAAGGAGACTTTTGAATAAAGTACAAAATATGAGCATATGTTTAACTGTGAAAATGGATTTGCTTTAGTAATGCTCCCTCCCCTTTTCTGTATGCTTTCTACAAACATTTGAATAGCGGTTTCACTCTCTTGAATCAATAAAAAAAGTGAGGGGTAGATTTGGATACTATTCAACATGAATAAGGTGAACAGAACTGGATCCTAGATAGCTGCCATATTGGTGAAGTAGGAAAGAACATTAGTGTTGCAATTATGCAGGTAAACCCTAATTCAGCAGTGCTCTCTACCTGGGAAAATCCCTACCCATGCCAGAGCCACAGAGCAGTCTAAGTATCCACGCACACAAAGCACATGCCAAGCCAGACTCTAGATATTTCAGTCTAATGAACTGTAATAACTGTCACCACTTTTGTCCATTTAGATTATCTAGTCTTTCGGGCAGGGACTGTCTCTTAGAATATGTATGCACAGCATCTACCATGGTGGGGCTCCAATGCTGGATAGGATCCCTAGG
The DNA here is from genome assembly GCA_032595735.1 of Pelochelys cantorii. Taxonomy (NCBI): domain Eukaryota; kingdom Metazoa; phylum Chordata; order Testudines; family Trionychidae; genus Pelochelys; species Pelochelys cantorii. Next base: position 160,089,892 of record CM064327.1, read on the forward strand.
TGCTACTATATTAAAAAATCACTGTTCATTATACACTCCCAAGTCTCAAATATACCCATCCTTCCTCCCTTCTTGTTGGTTATCCATGTAATTTGTAATTACAATAATTAAAAATAATACTTGTCATTTTTTTCCATATTTTAGCCATACACCTCAAAGAGGTTCACAAAGAGGGTTTTCATTAGTATTAGCCTCATTTTTTAGGTGGGGAAACGAGGACACAGCTAGGATTATGTAACCTGACCAAGGCCTCAGCATGAGTCAGCATAAGAGCCAGGAAAAGAATTTGGGTCCCTAACTCCTAGTCCAATTTCCTTGTCCTCCTGCTCCTTGTCCTCCTGCTCACCTTGATCCATCTTTAACCAATTAATTCCTAGATTCAGTGATTTTCTTTGTCGTCTTGCCTTGTCACCACTTGCACTACATATTCGCATGCATGATTAAAGAACCTATTGGGGTTTGTAGCTACAAAGTCAACGACACCAAATTTGAGCCCAGAGCAATGAGCTTAGTGCACTAGAGTCTCTGCCCTGTTCTGCCTGATTTGTGCTGATCCAGGGACATACACCAGGCAAGAAACAGGTATGAAGGAATACCTAACAGTGGAAAGCTGCTGTAGCCATTCCAGGCAACTCGGTCTTTCAGCCCCCTTTCCCACCTGGTGGTTACTGTTACAACTTGGGGCAGATCTCCCCCAGCAGCCACAAGATTTGGGAAGTGCAAGAATAGTTGAAACTAATCTTCATGCCCACTAGTACCCGAGCTGCATTAAGCCCATAAGGGCCAGTCCCAAAGATCTGGTCCTGTGTGTAATGAAATATCATTATACAGGGTGAAAACCTGGCCCTGAGAAATCAACTGGAATTTTGCCATTGATTTCAAAGGGGCTAAGATTCCACCCACAAGCCTGAAATTTCAAGTGGAAACCACAGAGGATTAAATGCCTTGGTGAGAAATATGTGTGACAAATATGTGCATGAGACGGCACAATAGGATAGAATTCAGAGCTTATTATCCTCATCATAAAGGCCACTATGAAGGGAAAGAAGGGAAAGAAAAAATGTGATAGAAACCCACTGGAGGGAGAAGATAAGTGACCATAAAGATAACAATATTATATTACTAAAATAAAGGTACAGCATATCATTAATACAGTGACCTGCCCTTGTCCTTTATATTCATGGTTTTAAGGAAATTATACTGATCAATTCTATTCCTTTGCAACAATAGAAAACCATGAATTATATCCAGTTAAATTGCCCTCTGACATAAACGGAAGAGAGAACCACATTTCCCAGCAATTCAGAATGCTGTTTATTTTTAAATGCTACACTTAGGAAGGCTTTTAACCTGAAGTTTATATGCAGATAGATATAGAAAAATGCAAAATAGTGGTACTCCCTTCTGCTAATTATTTCCACTTTAATTAGACTACTAGAGGATTTACCTGGCACTTCTCGGGTCCTTAAGTTAAATGTTTGTTTTTTTAGAAAATAAAATGAAGATGCACATGCTTCATTTGAATCCTGGCTCTGGGGTGGGATTGGGGATGAGAGGTTCAGCATGCAGGCTGCCCCGGGAGAGAAGACTACCCCAGGCTTATCTCATCATAGCAACTTGGGGACAGATGAAAAGCGCCTCTCCATGGCCGCTGCAGCTTCAGTGGGCACAGCTGGATGAGGAGTGCATATCCCCTGGCTGGGGCACATCCAGTATGTCTGCCCCCTGCACTCCCCAGACAGAGTGAGGAATGCAGCAAACTGTGTATTTTCCTCTCGCTTCCTGACAAAGGGGAACAGCCTGCAATGTTCCCATACAAATCAGGGTGGGCCTGCCCTCCCTAAAGGGCCCCGGAGGGGTGGTTGGTTCAGAAATGGGGCAGGCCTGGAGGGCCCCCAGGCAGCCCCTTTCACCTGACTGGTGATTCTGTCACTTTTCTATATGGTTTTATGAGTAGCAATCCCATTACGGGCACATCCCATTTGCCTGGCACAACCAAATTTGCTTTAAGATATGATAAGAAGAAGCTCTATTCAGAATTTGTTGGTCCTAGCTCTTACTGTTTAGGAGGCATTCTTAAACAAACAGACACAGAGACAAACTCTCTCAAACATATAGAAGACTAGAAGATTTACCCAGCATTGCTTGAATCCTCAACTCAATTAATTTTTGTTTTACTCTCTCAAATATATAGTAGATATGTTGTGAGAACTGGCCTGCAGATGGTCCCCTACTTCAAAAAATATGATCCCTATTGCTTGGGTCCATAACTCAATACTGTTTTTGTTTTCCTTCATTTAAATCATTACTCTGAGGTTGGGCTGAGGATGAGGGGTTCAGTATTCAGGCTGCCCTGGAGAGAAAGGACTACTCCAGCCCTCTCTCACCATAGCAGCTTGGGGCCAGATGAGAAGCACCTCTCCATAGCCACTGCAGCTCCAATGGGCACAGCTGGGGGAGGGTGCATGTTCCCTGGCTGGGGCAGGTCCAGGTATGTCTGCCCCCTGCACTCCCCAACCAGCATGAAGAATGCAGTAAACTGTGCACCTTCCCCTCGCTCTCTGACCCAGGGGAACAGCCAGCAATGTCCCCATATGAACTGGGGGGGAGAGCTTCAGCCTCCCCCATTCTCTCTAAAGGGCACTTGGGGAGAGGGAGGCTTGGGGTTCAAAAGTCCTGGAAGGATTATGCCCCCTGCCAGCCATCACCTGCCTTGTGATTTTATCTCTTTTTCTGTATGGTTTTATGAGACACAATCCCATTCCTGGCATATCCCATTTGCCTGCCACAACCTTGCTGTAAAACAGGGTGGGCAATAGAAAAGCAGAAGCCCGCAGCCATGGATAGTTCCTGGCAAGCCGCTGCCGCTATATTTACCTGCATAAACAACGAGAAGTCCTGTGGCACCTTATAGACTCACAGATTTATTGGAGCATAAACTTTCGTGGGCAAAGACCCACTTCGTCAGATGCAAAAAAGCTTATGCTCCAATAAATTTGTTAGTCTACAAGGTGCCACAGGACTTCTCATTGTTTATGCAGATTCAGACTAACACGGCTACCCCCCTGATATATTTACCTGTGCATCTGAAGATATCAGTGATCGCAGCTCTCATTGGCCATGGATCACTGTTCATGGCCAAAGGGAGCAGCAGGAAGTGGTACAGACTGGGACACTACTTCCCGTTGCCCCCATTAGCCGCAAACAGCAATCCGTGGCCAATGAGAGGTGCTATCATCTGATGCCTGTGGAGGCACAGGTAAGTACAGAGGTGGGGGCTCACCAGGGACTAACCTTTGTAGACCGGATCCAGCCCACAAGCCAGTATTTGCCCACCCCTGCCATAAGTCAAGATAAGAGGAAGCTGCACACTGAATTTGGTGGTCCTAGCTCTGCCCATTTAGGAAGAATTCTTGAACAAACAAACAGACATAAATAGATGCACACGCTGTCTCAAATATATAGTACATAAGAACATAAGAATGGCTGTACTGGGTCAGACCAAAGGTCCATCTAGCCCAGTATCCTGTCTGCCGACAGTGGCCAGCACCAGGTGCCCCAGAGAGGGTGGACCGAAGACAATAATCAAGCGATTTGTCTCCTGCCATCCCTCTCCAGCCTCTGACAAACAGAGGCCAAGGACACCATTTTGTCCCCTGGCTAATAGCCTTTTATGGACCTAACCTCCATGAAATTATCTAGCTTCTCTTTAAACTCTATTATAGTCCTAGCCTTCAAAGCCTCCTCTGGCAAGGAGTTCCACAGGCTGACTACACGCTGTGTGAAGAAGAACTTTCTTTTAAAACCTGCTACCCATTAATTTCATTTGGTGTCCTCTAGTTCTTCTATTTAAGGAACTAATAAATAACTTCTCTTTATCGGCCCTCTCCACACCACTCATGATTTTATATATCTCTATCATATCCCCCCTCAGTCTCCTCTTTTCTAAACTGAAAAGTCCCAGTCGCTTTAACCTCTCCTCATATGGAACCCGTTCCAAACCCCTAATCATTTTAGTTGCCCTTTTCTGAACCCTTTCCAAGGCCAAAATATCTTTTTTGAGGTGAGGAGACCACATCTGTACACAGTATTCAAGATGTGGGCGTACCATAGTTTTATACAGGGGCAGTAAGATATTCTGGGTCTTATTTTCTATCCCTTTCTTAATAATTCCTAGCATCCTATTTGCCTTTTTGACTGCCACTGCACACTGTGTGGAAGTTTTCAGAGAACTGTCCACGATAACTCCAAGATCTCTTTCTTGATTTGTCGTAGCCAAATTAGCCCCCATCATACTGTACGTATAGTTGGGGTTATTTTTCCCAATGTGCATTACTTTACACTTATCCCCATTAAATTTCATTTGCCATTTTGTTGCCCAATCACTCAGTTTGGTGAGATCTTCTTGGAGTCCCTCACAATCTGCTTCTGTCTTGACTATCCTAAACAGTTTGGTATCATCTGCAAACTTTACCACCTCACTGCTTACCCCTTTCTCCAGATCATTTATGAATAAGTTGAACAGGATTGGTCCTAGGACTGACCCTTGGGGGACACCACTAGTTACCCCTCTCCATTCTGAAAATTTACCATTTATTCCTACCCTTTGTTTCCTGTCTTTTAACCAGTTCTCAATCCAAGAAAGGACCTTCCCTCTTATCCCATGGCCATGTAATTTACACAAGAGCCTTTGGTGAGGGACCTTGTCAAAGGCTTTCTGAAAATCTAAGTATACTATATCTACTGGATCCCCCTTGTCCGCATGTTTGTTAACCCCTTCAAAGAACTCTAATAGATTAGTGAGACAGGATTTCCCTTCACAGAAGCCATGTTGACTTTTGTCCAACAAATTATGTTCTTCTATATGCTTCACAATTTTATTCTTTACTATTGTTTCGACTAATTTGCCCGGTACTGAAGTTAGACTTACTGGTCTGTAATTGCCCAGATCGCCTCTAGAGCCCTTTTTAAATATTGGTGTCACGTTGGCTACCTTCCAGTCATTAGGTACAGAAGCCGATTTAAGGGATAGGTTACAAACCACAGATAATAGTTCAGCAATTTCCCATTTGAGTTCTTTTAGAACCCTTGGATGAATGCCATCCGGTCCCGGAGACTTGTTAACATTAAGTTTTTCTATTTGTTCCAAAACCTCCTCTAATGACACTTCAATCCGGGACAGTTCCTCAGATTCATCACCCACAAAGGACGGTGCAGATTTGGGAATCTCCCCAACGTCCTCAGCCGTGAAGACCGAAGCAAAGAAATCATTTAGTTTCTCCACAATGGCTTTATCGTCCTTGATTGCGCCTTTCATAGTTTGATCGTTTAGGGGACCCACAGGTTTTTTAGCAGGCTTCCTGCTTCTAATGTACTTAAAAAACATTTTGTTATTTCTTTTTGAGTTTTTGGCTAGCTGTTCCTCAAAATCTTTTTTTGCTTTTCTTATTACATTTTTACACTTGATTTGACAGTGTTTATGTTCCTTTCTATTTATCTCACTAGGATTGGACTTCCACTTCTTCAAAGATGCCTTTTTGTCCCTCACTGCTTCTTTTACATGGTCGCTAAGCCACGGTGACACTTTTTTCGGTCTCTTGCTATGTTTTTTAATTTGGGGTATACATTTAAGTTGGGCCTCTATTATGGTGTCTTTAAAAAGTTTCCATGCAGCTTGCAGGGATTTGGCTCTAGTCACTGTGCCTTTTAATTTCTGTTTAACTAGCCTCCTCATTTTTGTGTAATTCCCCTTTTTGAAATTAAATGCCAGGGTGCTGGACTGCTGAGGTGTTCTACCCACCACAGGAATGTTGAATGTTATTATATTATGGTCACTATTCCCAAGTGGTCCTGTAACGGTTATTTCCTGGACCTGATCCTGCACTCCACTCAGGACTAAATCGAAAATTGCCTCTCCCCTTGTGGGTTCCTGCACCAGCTGCTCCAAGAAGCAGTCATTTAGGCCACTGAGAAATTTTCTCTCTGCTTCTCTTCCTGAGGTGACATGTACCCAGTCAATATGGGGATAATTAAAATCCCCCATTATTATAGAGTTCTTTATTTTGGTAGCCTCTCTAATCTCCCTCAGCATTTCAATGTCAGTATGTGCTCAAGGCAGCTGTGCTCCTTCCGCCCCTCCTCCCATTTCTGCTCCTATGAGAATAGCTTCGGCTCCTGAGCAGGCATAGGAGTGAAGAGTCTGCCTGTGTCCTACAGCAGCTCTAAGTGGTTGTCCAGGAAGCAGGGAAGTGGAGATAGCTCCAGATCAGAGAGGGCTTTCCCCAGGCAGGGCTGTTATTTGCCCCCAGTCCTCAGTGCCCCCGCTGGAGTGGTAGAAATGTTATTTGTGGGTCTGTGACTCCTTCTAACCTGCCACACTTTAAACACTGGACTTGAGTGAGGGGACAGGAGGTCAAGGGGTGCTAAATATGAGACTTTATCAATCCACTGGCCTAAAACCATGTATAAGGAGAGTTCCATGGGCCCACATTCTACTGACACCATTGAGCTGTAATAGCCGCTGCAATGGAACTGTGTCTCCCATCCCCCAGAGCAGGGGTGCTGACAGGCTCTGTGGGCCCCCGAGCAAGGTGGGCCTCTCTTTGACGATAAACCATGGTAAGAGGGGGGTCTAAAGAGATTAATTATGCCCAAACCAGTTCTTTTTTGCACAGGAAATATTGTAGACCCCTCTATACACAGGGTTATTATTTTAGCATCTAATTTATACTGACCTCTCAAAGAAACGGGATTGGTAATGTTTTGTCTGAATGTCTGATTATTTCACAGCATATCATGGAAGCTGGTAATCCATGCTTATATCTACAAACACCTTGTGTAACATTTGGTTGCATACAACAGTGAATTTTACACATATTTACACATATTTGTTTTATTTTTACAACTGCCTTTTATAAACCCAGGAACTCCACAGGCACTGGAAGACTTAAAAAGTAACATGAAATGATTGATCATTCTAAAAAGACCAGTCAATATTAATTGGAATGCTAGCTTCTTTTTTGCACTTTCCTAAGGTTTTTCATTTGAGGATCTCAGATACTATGGTAGTGAGTGCAGTATGAGGATCTAGATGGAATAGAATAATTACATACATTAATAAACTTATACTCTCCCCTGAGGTAGCTAAGGTACCTAAGTAGGTAACTGTCTACTTTACCTTCTGTGCCTGGTTAAACCTAGCTGTGTGTATTTAAATATGGGTAAAAATCACTGTTGTATGCAACCAAATGTTACACAAGGTTTTGGTAGATATAAATGAACTGCATGTAAGGGTTGCTCTTTCTGATAGGTTGTTTCACATCATGATTTTGTGCCACTGGGACACAATGATGATGAGTCAAAAAATCACATCACAGACAAGGCTGAGCAGCTTGGTAGAAAGGATGGATATTAATAATATTATAGCAATACTACGGAGGAGGCTACTCCAAGAGTTAGTGAGAGGATGTAAGGGAAAAGGACAGGGAGAAGTTGAAGATGACATCTAATTATATATGTTTTATACCACCCTTATAAGTATGGTATTTAAATATCTGATGCGGTAATGATTTTGAGAGATGAGACCCTATACGTGATAAATCCCACCGAGGAGAGGACTTGGAAAGAAAAGTGAAACAGTCTGTTCTGGACCAATCTGACAATCTAGCCCCAGCATAAGTGCAGCAACTTCAGTGGCGTTATACCCAAAATGAAGTTGGCCCATTGAAGATTGCTACGAGATAGCATCTGGAGAACAACCTAAAGAGAGGTCAGCCACACAGAGGTCATTATAAATGTTATCTGCATAGAAATACTAGCTGAAATCACTGAGGTGGATGAAATCACCTATAGAAAGTACTTAAAGAAGTGAGAGGAGGGGACAAAGCAGAGTGCAGAGCATAGTATACCAACAAGGAAGGGAAGTTGGTAGAATGAAAAGCTTCCAAAGGAGGCAGTGGTTAAAGTAGAGACAACCAGAACAGAGCCACAAAATTTGGAGAAGACAGCAAGTGAAGAAAGAAATGATTAATAAGGTTGAAAGTTCGTTCACATAAAAAAAATTGAAATCCCACAATCTTTAAGGTGAAGAATAGACTGCCTCTTTCTAAATTAAAGATTCCTGGTCATATTTACATTACAATTTTCTGAGATGAAAACCAGTATGTTGACCTCATGTCTACACAGCAACATTATTTTGAAATATCTAGCGTTATTTTGAAATAACTTAGTCTGCGTCTACACAGCAGGCAGTTATTTCAAAATAATGTCAAAATACTGTCAAGCTGGAGAACTTCTTACTCCGACTCCTGTAACCCTCATTGTATGAGGAGTAAGGGAAGTCAGAGGAAGAGTGCTCTATTGTGAAATAAGTGCAGTGTAGATGCTCCCAATTTTGAAATAAGCTATTTTGAAAGAAGTTACACAATTGACACAGCTCAATTTGCGTAGCTTATTTCGAGTTCAGCCCTGCTGTATAGACGTACCCTTAGTTATCAGTCTGATCCTATTTAAAACAGCCAACGTGCATCATTGCAAATTCCCAAACCAGAACTGACAAGGCAAACAATGACACACCATTAACTACAGTGACATGATTTTTTAATACAAAAACCTAATATCAGCTGCAAGAGTCCTTCTTTTACTCCCTTTGAAAAATGACAATCATATATTAGTCATGTTGGGAAAAGAAGAGCATTTCCTCTCTTCAACTGAGCATTATTTTGATTTTCTGTATGTTTGTAGGGTATCTGCCAGCTTTCTCTGCTCGTTTTAGTTTAATCAGCCGCATCAGAACTTAGAGAGAGAAAAAGGAGGAAAAAGATTTCCAGCTAATATGTGCATTCTACTGCCCCACACCTTGTTTTAAATCCTTTGTAGGTTAGATTCTGATCTCAGTTATAGTGGTGTTCTCTCTCTGTCAATGTACACTTTGAAACTAAAGGAGGAGTGATTTTCATCCCCATAAGCACCAGCAGTGCCCAATGATCCAATGTGGATTCTCCATGACTCCTTGAAAACATCTGAGCACTTTCCTTTATAATTTGCACACTGGAAAGTGCTGATCTCTCTGCTGTTTCAGTGTTATAAAGTGGAAGGTTCTGCTTTACTGTTTTAAATCATCAGGAGCTTAGAGGCAAAACATGAAACCATTTGCAACCAGCTGATCCTTATTATTCTCTAAGGCAAAGGAAGAGTCAAAAGGACAGACACACTCACTTACACAGAAATACAGAGAAGAAAAAAATCCCTGTGTTACGCATTTGCAAAAACTTACCGGTTGTCTCAGCCGGCAGAGCCAATTCTTCCAGAACAGTGCCTTGAACTGGCGAAAAGAATGCCCCATATTGTCATGTCTGTTCACCATTCACTTCAAGAGTGGGTATTTAAAGACCTTTACGTGGGTATTTAAAAACTCTTAGTCACCTGACGAGGTTGGCTGACAGTAACTAGTTAATTCCAGCACAAGTAAAAGGTGCAAGAGGTGTGTCTGCTTACGAAGAAAAGATTAGATTATGTTTCTGCGTTTTGTTCTGTGTTCACCGAGGAATCTCATCTTTCTATTTGCTGCTCAATGTGATGAACAATAAGGGGATGGTTTTATATAAATTCCTTCAGGATATGTTACTATGTGCTGGCTTTCTACTTTCCAGAAACAGACATAACTGCAAGCCATTACAACACACAGCAAACATGCAGCATTTGATATTTAAGTCTCCTTTCTATTTTCATAACTAGGTTACTATTCTGACTCCAAGCTCTGGCCAGGATGGTTTGGTCTTCATCCCCCAGCTTGGGGCTTCGGGCTCTTGCCCCTGGTTCTAGAGCTTTAGACTATGACCCTGGGCTCTGGCCCCCAGTTCTGGTTATGGGCTTTGGGCTCTGATCCCCAGTTCTAGGGTATGTCTACACTACAGAGTTTTATCGGAAAAAACAGCCATTTTTCCGACAAAACCTGACTTATGTCCACACTGCAATCGCGTTCTTCTGAAAGTAAATCGAAAGAACTGAGGGGTTAGCCACACCACCAGAGCCAGCTGCCAGAGTCCAGGGGACCCGAAGGTGTGCCAGGTTCCAGGAAGATCTCATATGCCAGCATGTCAGCGTCCTGCGTGACATACAGCAGACCCTGGCGCAGAAGATATGCAAGGACGCTGAGTGGCAGAACCATGCATGGGACCAGCTCATGCAGCAGTGATAGCATGTGTGCCATCATGTCGCACATGCTGGCACACCCGCCTGCTGTCGCTGATCATGGCTTTCACTCTCCTGCCCCCCCTGCTATGTCTATTCCCCCTCCGTCTCCCCCCCCATACGATGCCTCTGCTCCCTCCCTAGGTGATGCCCATGTCACCTTCCCCTGATCCCTTGCCATCCCTGACCCTGCTCCAGCCCCCCCTGCTGACCACCTCCCTGCGGTCCCCGGACCTACCCAACCCCCACTCCAATGAGGTCCCCGCACCCAAGGTGGCACATGTAGCCACCCCCCTACCCCTGCAGGTTATGGTTTCCCCCTCCCCCTCCAGGTTATGATTCCCCTTCCGCCTGCCCACCTTTTCTTAATGTCAGATAAATACAGACATCATTTTGCTGGAAATCAAACAGGTGTGTTTATTGAGAGGTGAGGGAAAGGGCGAAGGGAGGGGCTGTGATGGGGAAAGGATAGGCAAGCAAGCCAGAGGCCCCTGTTGGGAATGCCCTGGGGAGAGTTACTGGGGTGCTTGAGAGAACCTCTCCCTCAGGGTCTCCCGGATGTGCACCCCAGCCTGATGGGCCTGGCGGATGGCAGCTGTCCTTGGCTGCTGGAAGGCTCGCCTCTCTCAGCCGGTATCTGCCCCCCACCCTGGGAGGAAGGCCTCCCCCTTCCTCTCCACAAAGCTGTGGAGGACACAACATGCCACAACCACCTCGGGGATGTTGTGCTCCCCCACATCGAGACAGGTCAGCAGGCACCTGAACCACGCCTTGAGGCGGCTAAAGGTGCACTCCACCTGAATTTGGCCACGGTTCAGGTGGGCATTAAATAGGTCCCTGCTGGGGTCCAGGTGGCCAGTATAGGGTTTCATAAGCCATGCATGAGGGGGTAGGCTGTGTCCCCCATGATACACAGTGCCATCTGCACATCCCCAATGGCAAGTTCGCAGCGGGGGAAGAATGTGCCAGCCTCCAGCTTGCCGTAGAGGCTTGAATTTCTAAAGACGCGGGCATCTTGTGTCCTGCCCAACCACCCAACAAAAATGTCCATGAATTGTCCACGGTGGTTGACCAGGGCCTGCAGCACCCTAGAAAACTAGCTCTTCCTATTAATATACTGGGCTGCTTGATGTTCTGGTGCTTGGCTTGGGATGTGGGTCCCATCTATGGCTCCTGCGCAGTTCAGGAACCCCAGGGCGGCAAATCCGGCCACGATTGGGTCCAGGTCTCCCAGGTGGATGACCCTCCGCAGCAGGATCAAGTTGATGGCCCTCACCACCTGCAGAAGGAGACAAACAAACACACAAAAAAGAGAATGAGAGAGGGAGTGCCTGAGCCCTTTCTAGGTACCCGTCCCCCTCTCCTCCCCTCCCCCCTCAATTGCCCTTGGAGACACCCCCTATGAGGCTGCCCTCCCAGCAGCAGGGCTGTGTCCGGGCGGGACAGCACATCCCCCCAGGAACAGGGCTTCCCCCCACCCCCAATCCATCCCCCACACCTCCCAACCCTCCTTTCCCGAGGGTCCCCCTTTTCCAGGACAGCAGCCCCAGAGTGCCTTACCTCCATGAGGAGGGCCCCGACGGTGGACTTCCCCACACCAAACTGGTTCCCACTGACTGGTAACTGTCGGGGGTGGCAAGCTTCCAGAGGGCGATTGCAACCCGCTTCTCCAGGGGGATGGTGGGCCGCAGGTGGGTGTCACATCTCTGGAGGGCAGGGGCGAGCCAGACACACAGCTCCAAAAAGGTGGCCTTCCGCATGCGGAAGTTTTGGAGCCACTGCTGGTCGTCCCACCGCTCCATGACCAGCCGGTCCCACCAGTCCAAACTGGTGTCAAGCCTCCAGAAACACCTCTCCACAGTAGGTTTCAGTTGCCAGAGTGTAGCTCCCACTCCCAGGGAGAGGGTCCCCAGAATGAGCTCAGGGTCAAGCTTGGTCAGGACCAGAAAGGCAGGTGGCACAAAGTGCTGCAAAAACTGCAGCATGGCTGTGTGGGGCCATCGCTTGCCCAGGGGCAGGTCCAGCTCCATGGCACCAAGAGAAAAGCTGTGGCATCCAAAAAAGCTGGGCAACCACAGCAGGCACTGCGAGAGCTTTGCTGTCCCTTGAAGAGGTAGCAAGCATGCAGCAGAAGCAGAGAAACGGCTGTCTAGGGGGTCCCTTTAAGTGTGTGTCTCTGCAAGACTCTGGCACCAGCACTCAGAAGCAGCTGGTGACCTAAAGCCCTGCCTGCAGTGGTTCCAAGTGGCATTTTATGCGAGAGAACGTCCAATCAGTCTGGACGCTCTCTTTTGAAAAAGCGCATCGCTTTTTCGATGCACTTTTGTGTGTGGATGCACTCTTTCAGAAGAAGTATTTTTGGAAGATCTCTTCCAAAAAAAACTTTTTCTGAAAGAAGCCTGCAGTCTAGACATAGCCCTAGCCATACGTCTCACCCCCTATCACTCCTGGAGCCTGCAGGTATTGCTATTTCAGCTGAACAAAGAATGATTTTGAGAATGTATGTGTTATTTCAGGGACAAGAGGACAGAGAATGAGGGAGGTGCGAGAATAGTATTCTGTAATAACACCAGGGAGAAAGCCATCACAAAGGTAAAAAATATTTTCACCTATACTTCTTACTTATTTATTTGTTTGTTTGTTTGTTTCTGCAGGCTTTTTAAATATAGTTTTCTGCACAAGCTAGTAATTTGTATATGAAGAATATGTAGCTGTAAACATCTAACACTAGGTATATACCATAGTCTGCTCTTTCAAATGAACTTGTTAAGACTGAACGTCAAACATTTACATTACATGATTCAAAATCATAACAAATTTAACATTTAAAATTAAATGATTGCTTGAGCCCTGGCAGCTCTTTCATTAAAAATTTAGACACTTCCTATAACTAGTTAACAGATGAAGAACATGATACATTTACTAGGCCTATTTTTTTTGTTTTTTGTTTGTTTGTTTTTCAGGATCATGGGAGCAGTAGAAGGAGAGGCAACAGAACTTAACAAGATCTAAAAAAATTACAACATTTTAAACGTTTAAGTTTAATCTTTCCCATATTAAAAAACAACAAAGAAGTACTGTATTAGCCATAGATATGGACCACTGATTTTAAAATGCCTGAACTTATTTCTGACGGAGAGAGAGAGAGAGATAAAGCATTAAAAATAAGGTTTGCCAGTTTTCCATATTTTGCACTACATTTTCTCACCACATTCCCACAAAGATACTGTATTTGTACATGTGTTCAATTTGGTTTGCTTTGTCCATATAGCCACCACCTTATCGTCCCTCAGTTCCCTCCACAGAACTTGCTTTGCCCTCTTTTGGAGGGGCATCTCCCTGCTGAGGCCATGGGACCAAAAGAGCTTGCTGTCCCTGCCACGACTTCAGAGCCAGAGGAGTTCTTGTGCTCTCCCTTCTGGGCACTAGAGGAGCAATTTTCCTTTGCCTACTGGGGCCATGAGAGCCAAAGGAGCTTTTGCACTCTATCCACTGAGGTCCTGGGGGCCAAAGGAGCTTTGTCAGCTCCTGCCAATTATTGCAGGGGAGGGACATGCATTTGCTTTCCCCCTTGTGCATGACCCAGCTTCTGCTATGTGCAGAAAGTTACCATCAGAAAACATTTAAGTAGGTGACTGGAAAATAGTATTGAAACTGTTGTCACAGACACCTGACCATCTACATCCATACCTATGTGACTGGGTTCATTTTACAAATCACCTGGGCAAAGGGGGTATGTAGTCTACAGGGCTCACCTGCTTGCCTATATACATCTTTTCTGATAGATTTCTTATTTCCTTATTTTTTTATAATGTCTTTTATTATAATAGGTTTGTATTAAAGTAATTTGGCTATAATGTAAGGGACTTGGGGTGCGTCTACACTGTGGCGCTAGCTCAAAATAAGTGACGCAATTTGAGCTATGCAACTTGTGTAGCTTATTTCAAGCTTATTTGGAAATAGACTGCTATTCCGACAAGTCCTTGTGGAATGAGATTTACCAGGATTTTGTAATAGCATGCCCGTTATTTTGACTGCATTTTGAAATAACGGGCATGCTGTAAAGACAAGGAAAACACTATTTGGGGATACCGGGTATATCCCAAAATAGTCCCGCAGTCTAGACGTACCCTTACAGGCCATATCCTGTATGTTGAGCTAAGGCTAAGTTCGCATATATATTTCTAGGGGGCCTTTCACTCAGATAGCAAAGTTGACTCACATGTCTTTGGGACCTTTCACCTACATAGATGGTGATGCGTTAACACATAAGGTCCACCTATGATCTGTTTAAGTAGGTTGGCATAGGGATTCTCTTAAATTCATATATTTGTAAATGTAAAAGAGTTTGTCCATATACATGATATGGATAAGTTCACATGTAAAAGAGTGTGAGTGTTGCATCTATATGTATCACGGAAATAATAGCCATAGACATGAAGGAACACTCAAGGTCTTGACCATCAGATTAACTTGACATGCCTTGTGGGTGATTACTTGTCTCCCACCATTAAATCTCTAAATAGACAGACAGACAGACAGACAGACAGACAGATAGATAAACTTGATTTGGAATTTGTCAGGCAATGCATACTATTGTTTTGCAGAATCCAACTTGAAATTCAAAAGTTCATTGGGCAGACCACCATAATTTTAATGTAGAATTCTACCAATAATAGCTATATTAAAGTAACAATATTTATAGTATAAGTCCTCATCTTATGAAATAGGGTTATTGTTAATGGACCCTATCGGGGGGAGGGGGACTGTAATCAGTGGGTACTTTGTCTTTCTTATATTCACTGCTACTGTAGCCAAGCTCTGTTATATTCACTGCTTGGCATTATATTCTCCTTTGCATTAGATTCAGCAGTGATGCAAGAAAACTACAGGACTGTATTACATAAGATATTAGTTTCATCAAGCGAGCCTAAAGCTTGAGTCCTATAAACTTTGGACAGATAAACTTTGTACCGACTAACAGCCCATTGAAAAACCCAAGTATTTGGGGAGCTGAAAATATAGGTTAAAAGCATTAGTACGTCTGCAGGTGTAATGTGTTTGAGACAGGCACTGTTTTGCATGTACTACACTGAGAAAAGTTATTGAATAAATCATCATCATGTCTGATGAGACTGACCAAGTAGAAGACTCTAATGGAGAGGGTGAATTAGCCAATATGCTGGAAAATAGCCTATTTCCAGTATGCTGGAAATAGCCAATTTTGCATAGTAACCATTAAAAAAAGGTACTAATATGATCCTTGGAGAGTATCCTGCCACAGACTCAAATTTGTTTTACTCCAAGGTAACCTACATTTTTGAGAAATCAAGTGATTTCTCCTATTCCCTCTTCTAAAAACATCACTATCATCCAATCAGACTCAGCCTATCAGGATTTAACTATCTGGAGTACACCCACCTTTTTTTGTCTATATTCTACCACTAGGATTATAATTAAGTCATTGCTGGCATGAACGAGACCCACCTCATAGAAATTATTCATGTTATAGATAAAGCCAAACATGCTGTTACCCAATAAATTAATGAGTGCAATGAGTCAACAATCTCTGCCGTGGACGTTGAAGTAAAAGAATTGGCTATTGCACAAGGAATTACAATAGGCATTACTTTCATTATGTTAGGATACATGTAGTGTAAATACAATGGATACAAGCAAAGACCGCAAAGATCTAGACAGTAAGTCAGCATACCCTTTTAAACTTAAAAGGACAACAAAACTTGCACAGAACTGAAATAACCAGTTCGAATGGGACAACAAATGTGATACTTAATCAGAAAAGGTCCATGACAACAAATAAATGTATATAATAATAAGTTTCAATAAACAATATACTAACATACAGAAAAAAGACACACCAATATTACATGCCCCCCCCCCCCTTGATGGGGTAATTTGTAAAATGATTGCAAAATGTTGATCAGGAATTTGTGGGGCCAGTTTCAATGCCATTTTCCACTGCTTGGGATGCAGAAAGAGTATCATAAAGATGATAGTCTAGGTCCTGTTGCTTTCCTGAAGTGGGCAACATATGTATACATATGCATCACCATCAAGATGAGGAAATACAAATGAGGAAAAGGGGGGGAAAGCCCCTTTTGAATATGCATCAAACATAACAGCAGCAACATATTATATTATAAAAAGTGGCATGCCAGCATCGGGGCAGTAGGAGAAGGAGATGTAGCCCTTGGGAGGTGTCAGAATGATGGCCACTAGTGATAATGGGACTGATCACTGTGATGGGGAAGATGATGGCTAACACTTCAGGTTGTTCTACATGTGATGGTGTGAGTATATGGAAGTGCAGATGTACATTCTGTAGTATCTATTTTATTAAATTGGAGGGTTTGTTTACTGCTAAATATATTAAAACCCCACATTTGTAAACATAAGAGTTATTATAGTGTGAGTGGTAAAACTGTGCACATTGGATTTCCCAATAATATAATAATTTGAATAATTCTGGGTCTGTCAGGGGACAAGAACCTGTCAACCCTCTAAGTGATAACTGGGGATTTCTAAGTAATCTATATAATTCATTCATAATCTAGAGATCAGGCAACAGTGACAACATGGTGGGATCATTGCTAATGATGGGCTAAGAATTGCACATGAAGCTACCCCAGGGCCGGACTGAGGCATGGGCTAGCTGGGCAGCTGCCTGGGGTGCCAACCGATGGGGGGGCGCCTGATGGCTGCTGTAAGGGGCGCGCGGTGCATGCGCTGCCCAGCCCGGCCAGCGCTGCTGGCGTGCGCACTGGGCCGTGCAGGGCCCCTGCGGCGCCGGCCAGCAGCACCCTTCCCCCCACGGCCGCGGGGCCCTGCACGGCCCAGCGCGCACGCCAGCAGCGCTGGCCGGGCTGGGCAGCGCATGCACCGTGCGACCCGGGGGCGGGTCCCGGGCTGCGTGCCAGCGGCCGTGGCCAGCCCACGCATGCGCTGTGCACCCCAGGGGCGGGCCCCAGGCTGCGCGCCAGCGGCCGTGGCCGGCCCACGCATGCGCCGTGAGCCCCCGGGGGCAGGCCCACGCACCCTGGGGGGGCAGGCCCACGCACCCTGGGGGGGCAGGCCCACACCCCATGGGTGGGCCCGCGCATGCGCCGTGCGCCTGGGGGCGGCACCGCGCACCCAGGCCCGGGGCACCAAAAGGGCTCGGGCCGGCCCTGAGCTACCCTGTTTATTATTGTTATCCTTCGCTCCCTTCTTGCCCACATCCATCCTTTACTTCCTTGTCACATTCTTTTGTTACATCTTTTAAGTTCTTTTGGGTTTAGATTATTTATGTTTGTATAGAGTCTAGAATAAACGGGTTCTGACTTGCTGAGGGCGGTAGACCCTAACACAATATAAATATTAATATTTGTCAAGGGTTTGGTCACATGTCTCTGACTCTCTTGTTTGATTAATTTATCTCTGTGCTAAGGGGCTTTGCTCATGATGTGGGGAAGGGTCACGGAAGTGCTTTACTTCTCCAGAAAAGTCCAGAAATCATATTTGTGCTGCCTACTAGAGTCTTGCATAAATCTATTTTTTTAATCCCAATCCTGTCCCATTCCCACATTCTTTGTCCAATTTTTATCTTGCTCTGGCTGTTATGGCCGAGGGATATACATTCAACACACAGTTCAGGAGCAGATCTTGCAGGGCAGGATGGAAGTGGATTAAATACAATCCTCCCATGCTGCAAACATGCACACACTAGTCA
Source organism: Pelochelys cantorii (assembly GCA_032595735.1). Lineage (NCBI taxonomy): Eukaryota > Metazoa > Chordata > Testudines > Trionychidae > Pelochelys > Pelochelys cantorii. The sequence continues at coordinate 160,107,812 of CM064327.1, forward strand.
GCAGCCATCACCCTCTGACCGTCCAGCTCCGAAGGCAGTTACTGCTTGCAGCAGCACAAAGGTAAGGATAGCATGATACCCCATAATAGTGGGAAAAGAATAAAAATCCAACAAACAATGGAGGAGCAGGTGGAAACGGGGCTGAGCAATGCAGAGTGGGATGGGAGTGGAATTAAAAAATAGTCCCACGCAGGGCACTAGTAGGCAGCACAAATATGTTTGCTAGACTTTTCTGGAGAAGTAAAGCACTTCCCCAACCCTTCCCCACACCATGAGCAAAGCCTCTTAGCACAGATATAGTTAATTAAACAAGAGAGGCAGAGACATGTGACCAAACCCTTGACACAAATATTAGTACTTACGTTGTGTTAGCGCCTACAGTCCTCAGCAAGTAAGGGTCCAATTATTCTAGGTTCTATACACAGGGACAAAAGAATGAAGAAACCATGGCTATCGAGAGAGTGTTGAAGTGGATATTGGAGAGTTGGCCACAACAGGCAGCCCACCAGCAACAGCAGCAGGCATAGTTGTTACAACAAACAGCTATGCAGTAGCAAAAACAGCTTGCCCAGCCATAAGAACAGCAGCAACAGATTACAGATTTTACCTCTACAATCCGGAATTCTCTGGTCTGGCAACATCCGTGGTCCGGCAAGATCACAGATGTTCTAGGATCAGAGAGTCCCAGTGTGCTGCAGAGGGGGTGGGGGCCCAGCAGCTGGCATGCAGCTCAGCTGGGCTGCAAGGGGGCAAGAGCCAGCACGTGGCTCATCTGGTCTGCGGGGGGGGGGCGGGGGAGGGAGAGCCTGGTGAGGTGGGCAGCAGGAGGAGCAGGCAACAGGAGGCCTGAAATGACCTTCCCTGGTCTGGAAAAATCCTTCATACGGGACCAGTCAGGTCCTGAGGGTGCCAGACTAGGGAGGTCTAATGTGTATTTGCAAACTAGTGGCACCAGGTGCAGCCAGAACAACTCGTCCATCAGAGCACCACACTCCTACATCTGCACAGGGCATCTAACGCTGCCATTCCAGGACTGATAGGAGACAACTCTCATTGGGCTACTGTCAGCCGGTGGTCAGGGCAGTGAGTGGTGTGTGTGTATTATACACCCGAGTCTTCAACTGCTAGGACTGGGGTCCCTTAGCAGCGGGCAACCTGGAGGAGGTTGACAGGCGCTCCAAGAAGTTTACAGGCAGAGCTTATTACACCTCAGATTTTGACTGCTAGGATACACAATCCCTTCGCAGCGGGCAGCCTGGGGAAGCTGAGAGATGCCCCAATGGATCTGTCCCCTGGAAGCGACACGATCCAACGCTCAAGCTTTCCCTATATCTGTCCCTTATGACTGGCTGGAGTTCTTTTAAAATTGTGCTTGGTTCTGTTACAGCAACTGAAGGAGTCAGGTCACAGCTTAAACAGTTACTATTTTATTGTTACAGGGTAAACTTAGCTGTTAAATGCTACTACTGTGTTATAGATAACACAGCCACTACAAAGGACAGGACAGAAATTACACTAAGAAGTCACTTACAGGTACCATGAAACCCTTTTGGTTCTCTGAGCTCTTATTAAATGCATGCAAAATAGACACCTAGCAGGTATATATTCTCACCCCTGCGTTCCAGACTTGGTGTGGCCAGCGTCTTTCTCTCAATCCCTCGGGAAGAAGTAGGGCGAGGTTGGGCGTCCCACAGACCTCGGGAGTCCATCAATACCTGCCAGCAGGTGTAGATGACTGGAGCTCAAATGGGGTGGGCTACTAAACCCCTCTTTATACCCCTTGGGTCATGTAGGCTTCTTCCTGGTCTCAAGTGGCCAATTAGGAAAAATGGCTTTGAACGCCAAGTTTCCCACGAAGGGTGCAAAGCATAATTCAAACCTGGGAAAATGCAGACAATGGGCACCTCTGGTATGTGATGGGCGAAGATTCCTCTCCTGGGACAGTGCAGGCATGTCAATTACTGGTACTAGCCATCAGGGCGACGGGAGGCCCCCGGTTCGTCAGCTAGCCCATTTACTGTCTGGTTTCTGTTTACTAGAGTCAGGGACAGGCAGCACACCTGCGTTCCCAGGGCATCAAAGGCTGACTGCCTTTCTCTTGCTCTCTGGGGGGGGAAACAAGATGGGGTTCATGTCTGGCTACAGCTACTCATACAGTTCATGAAGATGGGGCCCAGGGATGACCCAGATACTTTCTTAGTCGTCTTCAAACACATACACTGGCCACCAGAACGTTGGACTACTTTGGTAGCACCATATTGAACCAGTCTAGCACAAGGAGCATATCACAGTCTGGATCCCATCAAAATGCAGGACTACACACAGGTGAAAGCGGCCATGCTCGATGACACAGGCATCACCCCTGAGATGTTCCAACAGAGTTTTCCTTAAAAGAAGTGTCCATCTAAACCCTGACCTCAAGTGGTACCCAGCCTTTGAGACACTGCTGACGTTAGCTCAACGTCAAGAAGCAAATAGGGATGCAAGTAGCCAAGATAGTCGGACTGCTAGAGCAATTCACCCAAGTCTCTGTTTCACTTTTATTTGTACAGCATGGATCCTAAACATTCCCCAGAGAAAATGTATAAGCCTGACTCTTTTCCAGTGTCAGTAAATATTATATTAATATTTGCAATGAGAGCATAACTATTTCTAGCTGACTCATAGCTTTGTGTAGCATCTTAAAACTGAGCTATGTGTGGATAATATGCATTTTGGTGTGTTTGCTAGCTTGAGTTGTTTGTTAGAAAAGATGGTACATGTCCTCCAAGGGTAGTGTTAATTTTCTTTGTAGTTGATTTCATATTCAATAAACATTGTAAGCAATGCTCCTTGTTAATTATCCCTTGTTTTAATATATTTTCTTCCACGCTTATGGACTGTTTAAAATATATATTTATATCTAGATTTTTTTGTTTGTACTGGTGGTGCACATCCACACAGTACCTCAATATTGGTGTTGCACATAAGAAATTTCAACCTGACCAAAAGAAAATTTAACCTGCCCAAGAATGGAAAATGTTAGAAGGAACACTGCCTAGGAAGCCCAGAAAGGTTTGTTAATAGTTCTGCACTCCCCTGAACTGGAACTGGGACCTAAAGTGGTGGCCCCACCAGACTCAATTCTCATATCAATAGGGCCAAATGACAGGCCAAAGCCACAGGCACTGTCCCACGCCTTCCCTGGTATTCTCAACATGCTCAGGGAGGACAAGTCTGACCAATCATGACATTGTCACCATGCTGGGTCAGAAGGTATGGGCACCTTTGCTAAACAGAATGTAGAAGGTGGTTCATGAAGAACTTGAGGTAATGCTAGACAAGGGATTGCTGAAAATTCCTAGAGAGAGTGAAAGACCCGTCATCCTACTACCCAACCCTATACCCTGGGTAGATTAGCAACTAGAAAGACTGGGGAATGCCAAATATATATCCACCCCAGTCCTAATTAAGGGATATTTGGAATTCTTCCTGATAAAGGAATCTAGGGAGAGGACAGATTTTTCTTCACTCTGTGGCTTCTACCAGTTTGTGACCTGTTTGGCCTGCATGGAGCCATTGCCACCTTCCAGCAACTGAAGCGACTAAAGTGATCAGTTATTATGACTACATGCCAGTACACAGCCACATGTATGTGTTTACAGCACCAACTGGAAAAACCACCTGCACCACCTCATTGCAGTATTTTGAGCCCTCAGGGAACCAGGATTATTTATTTTATTTATTTAAATATTTTTACCCCGCCTCTCTATTTAAAATATTCAAGGCGGCTTACAAAAGTTTTTAAAACACAATAAATAAATGTATGTAAAGTAAAATACAAGACCCCAAAGTCGGGGGAACATAAAACCTGGTGCATACACACACACCCATGCACCTCTAAATACCAGTAAAAGGACAGGTAAAAAGGATGGCCTTGGCTGGCGCCGAAACAATGTCAACGTTGGAGCCAGGCGAATGTCCTGGGGGAGAGAATTCCATAGCCTAGGGGACAAAGGCTGAGAAGGCCCTGCTCCGCGTAGATATCAACCTTACCTCCACAAGTGAAAAAACACAGAGCAGAGCCTCCCCAGCTGACCTCAATCCCTGGGCAGGTTCACAAAGGAGAGACGGTTCTTCAAATACCCCATTCCCAACCCATTTAGGGCTTTATAACTCATAACCAAGACCTGGAATTGTGCCCGGAAACATACTAGAAGCCAGTGTAGCCGCCGGAGCAGGATTAAATGCAATCCAGCTCTTTATCTGGGGCAAAGAGAGGTGACCTGCCATGGATATACTATCAAATAGGGACAGTTACACCTCTCCTATGGACAAGGTTCAATAACTGACGGATTACCTAGCCCCCTCAACCAAAAACAAGTACAACAGTTTCTTGGATTGAATTGCTTTGTACCAAATTTCACCACAGAAGCTGCCTATTCCCTTCTCCCTGATATCATAAGAGGGACACAGCCACAGGGTATGCCATGGTCAGAAGAGTGTGAAAGAGCCTTTCGGACCTTGAAGGACCATCTCAGCCAGAGACTTGTCACCCCAATTTTGCAAAGAGTTCATTCTCCAGATGGATCTTGGGGCCATGTTGTTCCAGGAAGAGGATGGCCAGGAATATCCGAAACTGTGCTTAGGCCAGTTCCCTTGAGAAATTCAGTGATTGAAGCTGTTCCCTTGAGAAATTCAGTGATTGAAAAGAAGCACTGGTAATACAGCTGGAGGGACTGTTGGAGGGACTGAGACAACAGTAGGAAGTGACTCAGGGAGCATTCTTAGGGATATCATGCCCCAACTACTTTATAAGGATTATGGCTTTAAAAGGCTGTAAGTGGGCCCTCCCTTGGGCAGCCCTGCCCTGAGCTATTGCAGCTACGTAAGGCAGCCTTTGAACTCTAACCAGAAGAGGATGCTACACCTGAACTGTAGCTGCTAGGAGAAGTAGTCTTAGTCTTGCACCAGTGGGAGACACTATTTTAAGCTGTAACAGGCAGAGAACTCGACCCATGGACTCTTGATACTGGGAATCACACCTCAGAGTACTGCCACTAGGCAGTCTGCTGGCCCGGAACACATAGTCAGCCCTTGACAACATTAATTAAATTTATACGTCCGTCCAAAGAATATATGTATGTGACAAATTATTATAATTAATTAATGGACAAGTTATTTGTGGTACTGTAAAAATGTTAGAATTAAAAATAGTATACCTAAAAGAAGCAAATGCAAAGGAGATGTCTGTATTAAAAAATAAGCAAAGGTTCTCTGTAGAAAACAAGTCTGTTTTGAATTCATTCAGCAAGACATTTAAGTCATATTGCTGCTACCCTAAGAGTCTTTTAGGTTGAACTTGATTTCATCAGCTCAACATAAGGTCAGGCAGTATATTGTGCATTAAAGAACCTTATGAATAAGTTGAAACTGCATGTTAAAGGAACTCAAAAGGTTAAACCAGAGAAACATTACTTATGTGCTAAATATGTTGCATAGCTCAAAAGCCAGGTTAGTGAAGTGACTACAATGAATTGGAGCATTCTAGAAACACTAGGTCATTTACAGGTCAGGAGAAGATGATGATATGTTTCATTTAATGCTGCCTTTATAACTTTCTGGAATGGGAAAATAAAATCTTGAGAATCAAATCTTTAGGCTGAATGAAGACAAAGGGGGATCTGCTCAAGCTCTTGCTAGTCGCTGTTTAACTGTCCTAGATCCTATCTAGTCTAGGCTAGAAAAGTGCATTGTTAGAATGTGTAACATATTCTAACCAATATGTTCTAAAAGTCCAATATGGACACGGCAATGTCTTCCCTAAAAAAAAATGGCATCCCTCTAAGTTTTAAATAAAACTAGCTTAGCCCATTACAGCTAGGATACCTTTTCTTCACCATATTAGTTAGAATGTGTTAGCTAACACACTTTCAAATCTGAGTCCATACAAAGGCCAATACTCATAAGTGCTGTTTGGTAGATAGGAATAAGGTCTAACAATTTGGCCATGTCTAGACAATGCGGAAGATTCGAAAGAGGATATGTAAATTTTGTAGGAATTTGCATATCTTCTTCTGATCTCACTTTTGAAAGTAGTCAGGACGCGGCTTTCTCGGCAACCTCCCCCCTTTTTCGAAAAGCCACGTAAACCTCATTTTTTGAGAAGCAAATCCTCTTTCAAGGACTGAGGCTCTGGAGAGTTAGGATGTCTTCCTAGCTCTACCAACAGCTTGACGTTTAACTTTGGGTGAGTCTCCTAAATTTGTAAAATGGGGATAACTATGAGGTGGGTAGGTCTTATTAAGGGCTTTAAGTAAGAAATGTGCAATCATTTAGTAAAAGATTATATGGGCATGAAAAGAATTACTATTACATCAGCACCAGTGTTGTCTGTAAGATGTACAATCATGCAGCGCAGGAGAGATTTGAATGCCACCCAGCAGCTTAGCAGAGCACCCACAACTAGGTTTTTTTGTTTTTACTGGTGGTGCACATTTACACATGCCTTGTTGCACATAAAACATTTATTCTGCACATGGGTGGAAAAAAATCACACATGGATGAAAAAGATTAGAGGGAACACTGACAAGCACTAATAATTGAGATATGTTCAACCAGAAATTCTCATTCTAATAACTAAAATTATCTCCCTTAACTTTATATACTCCAAATCAAAGGAGTACTGCCACATATTTAGAGCATTCCTAGAGGCATAAGATGGTGATATTTTTATTAATTATGTCATACATCATCATTACTTATTTGGCCATGGTCAATCAGTAGGCGCCTTTCATCATTGTGACATGTATCTCTGGCTTTTAGGGACAGTACTGGTCACCTGTTTGGAAATAATTGCCCTATTTTTTACCTTCCCATTACTTGTGTCCTTATGATATGTACTCACATACAAAAGAATAAGGTTATGGTGCGATCCTGTTCACATGGGCTGCCCTTTAGCAATATTAGTAGTAAATATTTACATTTCAAACCAGAGTTCTGCATGCCAGGAGCTGGCAGGCTTGCAAGCAATCTGTAGCACCTTTTCTTGGTGACACTCGCCTACCTTTGCAAAAAGAATGAAGGGGGGGGGGGAAATGTTGCCAGTAGAAGAAGGGCAAGGTGAAATAGTGGGATTTTTTAGATGGGGCTGTATTCCTAGGTTAAATAAACAAAGCACACCCTGATTCCCACAATAGAAACAGTGGTTCATTTGAAGTTCTGGTCAGTTCTAGGAGTGTTCCTGCTTATAATTTGAAAGGTTGATAATAGGCTATTGAAAACTTTAGCACAGAGACATATTCATAACTGACAAGGAGCATCTGGAATCAGGTTTCAGTGTAGTGCCAAACTGGCTTTGTCTGACTCTTTCTGCTGCTCCTTTTCCCGTAGCACTCTAGTAGAATCACTACCCCCCCCCCCCATCAATGCTAGTGCTGCTTCTATAGTTGCACTGGAGAGTTTCAGATTTAACATTGTTCTGTTCAGTGACCTCCTTTCTCTCCATTACACAGTAGCCATCTGACTTTATTTGAGCTGTTGTTTAATTCACTATTCTCTTTCTGTGTGCTATAGTCTTTCATTAAAGAAAAATATATTACTGAGTTGGAGGTCTTTTGGCTTTTCATTATTACAGAAAATGAAAAGGAAGGGAAGGGACTTTCAGTTTAATAGAAAATATGTCACAATTATTGAGCCCTAAAGACTGAGACCCTTTGCACAAAAGAGAATAGCCACATTTCACATGAAATAGTACAAGTTCTGTGATCTGTGTATTTGATGGTGGTATGCATGCCTCATGGTTATGAGCTTACTGCCTATAGTCCTGGACATGCAGCAGTGGGAATGGAATTGACTATTGATAGACAAATCGCAAAACATTCACTTCAGAGCCCTGCACTGAGATTGTCACTGAAAATAAAACACATGACCCTTACATATGTTGGTGGGATGTATTCTGATCCTGATGGGATTACAGAGGAAATTGTTTTCTATGCAAAGCATAATCAACCAGAAGAATTTACTGCCACACTATTACTGAGACAATGAGTTTAGGAAGACCTATAAGAAAGACTACACATTACATTTGTACAATTTCAACTGTATAACTACATGCACAGTTAAGATTTTTTTAAAATAGTAAACCATCATGCTTTAGGGTATAAGTTAAGTACAAGTTGATGAAAACATAAGAATTGCCATACTGGGTCAGACCAAATGTCAATCTAGTCTAGTATCCTGTCTTCCAACAATGGCCAAGGCCAGGTGCCCCAGAGGGAGTGAACAGGACAGGGAATCAAGTGATCCATCGCACATCGCCCATTCCCAGCTTCTCAAACAGAGGCTAGAAACAATCATCCCTGCCCATCCTGCCTAATAGCATTTTTTGAGTAACATTAGTTCGAACCAAGGGTTTTGGTTCGAACTAACGCGTCCCGGCGCGCACTTTCACTTTCGAAACAGCTGTTGATCAGAGTAACGCACCGGCGAGATCATGCTAATGAAGCGCGGGATATTTAAATCCCCGCTTCATTGACTATTTTGAATGCCTACATTTGCATCCCTAGTTCGAACAAAGGTGCAAGTGCAGACATACTCTTTGATATTAACTTACAGTTTCAAGGACCAAGAAGTAGTGAAAAGAAACAAACACCTTATTCAGGAAAAGAATGTGTGGCACTAAAAGCCAGAATATAGACAAAAAACAATAAAATATGAAGACACTAGGATAATGAATAGCAAACTAAAGCTAATTGACCTTGTCTCAGCCATAAAACTTTTATATATTTACATCACTTCTATTTAAAAACATTAATGCAATAGAAATCCCACAATCATAAAACAAGAGAAAAGTTGATACCAACCCTGAGTATGGCCACAGTTCTCAAATTAATTAAACACCTAAATGCTTAAATCCCTTTTGAAAATTAATGTTAGTATCTTAAATCAGTTAGGGTATGTCTACACAGCAGTGTTATTACAGAATAACTGGTGTTATTCCGAAATAACATAGTGCGTGTCTACACTACAAGCCTTTATTTCGAAATAATGGCGAGCTGGAGGACTTCTTATTCCGACTTCTGTAACCCTCATTTTCCAAGAAGTAAGGGAAGTTGCAAGAAGAGTGCTCTTCCTTCGACTTCCTGCTGTGTAGACAGCGTCAAAAAACAATTAAACTATTTCAACTTAAGCTATACAATTGACGTTGTTCAAGTTGCGTAGCTTAATTCGACTTTTGCCCTGCTGTGTATACATACCCTTAAGCACTACAATTCTAAGCACAAAAATACCTAAATAGATTTAAAAATCTGGTCCTTAATAATTGTAGAAAATGGGAATTGGCAGCCTCATTCACTTAGATACTTTTGTAAACGTTAGAATCAGTCAATAAATCACTTCCCCAAAATTTGGGCTGCTTGCCTAGATACACAATTTGCATCTTGACTTCGTTTTTCGTGGTACTCGTCATGTTTGTAAACCACAATAGGTGCCAGCTAAGCCTGAGACAAGTGTATAAACTCTTTGCATGCTCATTTCACCAAAAGAAGACTTCTTTTGAATGGTAATGTCCAAAAAAACAACAAAAAATGAAGCTTCTAGAACCCACAATCCCATTCTCTTAAGTTCAAGAGACTGGAATACTAATCAGCTAGCCCCAAACCTGCACTGTTCTGGACAGGACTAAATGTTCTTTTATCTTTTCCCTGACACGGTTGTCCTTGCTATATCATTGCATGCAGGTGACTCTGTCAATAGTTTCTTAACATTTCAATTCAAGGACCAACCAGACACTGACACAGCAAGCAAAACAAAGCTCTCTGAAGTTGAGTGCTGAAGACAGCTGGAGAATATCTGTTTGCTTGAAGCACAGTTTAAACCAGGGTGGGTGAAGTAGTGACACTCATATGGAGAATTTGGGTGGGGCAATTTAAAGTGGACAAGCAAGGCAGAAAGAACTTGTGGGGGATGGGGGGAATGAGGTTAGTGATGGTGATGCAGGAGCTGGAGGAAAACCACAGGAAAATTGTCAGAAGGACACTGAATATGTGGGGGAGCGAGCCAGGTAGGTAAATACAGGAGAAGCTGAAGATAGGAGTGAGGAAGCAGGGAGAAAGTGTGGGGAGCAAACTGACTAGGATGGGGAGAAGAGAAGGAAAGAAAATGTCTGGGAGTGAGATAATGGCGGCTCCCCCACTCTGGGACTTAAGACAGAGTAAGTGGAATCCCCTGACAGAGCCTCCATGAAGAGCATAGGGGAGGGTCTGGAAGAGGGGATGCTTTTTTTGAGATGAGGTCAGGAGAGCAACAGAGGCCAAGCTGGAAGGTTTCATTTTCCCTTCCTCATTGTCTGGATTGCAGGTAGCTGGAGAGAGGGAAGGGTTGCTATTTTGTAGGAGGGAGTATTGTGCCCTCCCATTCTCCCCCCACACTGAGGTTTGGTTTTTGACCAGAAAGCCAAGTCAAAAAGGGGTGACTCTGATGGATCCCATCAACGCTGTCAACTAGGCCGTTAAAAGTCTGGTCAGCGGCACAGCAGAACCAGGACTAAGAAAGGCCTAGGGCCAAGAAGGCTCCCTACCTGCCTTAACTCTGTGTGGCTCTCAGAAGCAGCCACTGGACTCCTGTGGCCCCTTGCCACAGCAAGGATCTGTGCCTCTCACCTACTGACACTGCCCTCACAGCTCCCATCTGGCCAGGAACTGCAACCAATGGGCTGTGGGAGCAGCACCTGATGGAGCAAGGGTAGCACACGGATGGAGACTTCCTGTGCCTAGGGGTTGCAGGGACCTAGCAGCCCCTTCCTTAGAGATACAGTAAGTGTTGCCTGCACCATGCGCTCCCTACCTCCTCCTGCACCCCAACTTCCTGCACCAGCCCTCAGCCCCCTGCTGTACCCCAAACTTCTCATTCCTGCCCCCCAGAGCTCACATCCTGAGCCAGAGCCTTCACCCACCCCTCACCCCAAACCCCCTGCCACAGCCTACAGCCCACCCCACACCTTGAATCCCTAATTTTTTATCCTACAAAGAACCCACATCCCCATCTGGAGCCTTCACCCCCAAACACACACTCTAATTCCCTGCCTCAGCCCAGAGCCCCCTCCTGCACCCCAAACCACTCAACCCTGGCCCCACCCCAGAACCTGCATCCCCAACCGGAGTCCTCCCTCTCTTCCTGCACCCCAAGTCTATTCCAGCCCAGTGAAAGTGAGGGAGGGAGGGGGCCTCAGAGAAGGGCAGGGCAGGATAGGACCCCAGGGAAGGTGTAGGGCAAGGGTGTTCAGTTTTGTGCAATTAGAAATTTGGCAACCCCTTACTGAGCTGTCCCCTCCATCTTGGTTGCTGGCAACAGGGAGTGGGTGTGCTGTTTTGCAGTGGGGGCTCAGGGACAGCCCCTCCCCAAGGCATTGACCTGTCCCCTTCCCTCGTCCATTATCCATGCTAGGAGCAATGCCTGTCCTTCATTGCAGGCTGGAGCGGTGCTCTGAACCTTCCCAGCCATGTATCCCTCCTCACGATGGAACATGAAACTGCCAGTGGGAGCATTCACAGCCTGTTCTTGGCAAACAGGCTTGCTCCCCTGCCAAGCCCAGGGTTCCCCTGCCACATTCTTGCCAATTCTGCCCTGCACACACACACACCAACTTCCCTTCCATCTCATTCATTTATTACCTCACTTTTTTCTGTGCTGTCATCTCATGTGATATTTGTTCCTTTGTTTACATTGTTTATTCAATCTAATCCCTTACCCTGATCTGCCACTGACTTGACCCTGGTGTTGATTTTTACACCTAAGTAGGTAGGTGTGAAATGCTACTAAACCAGAATTCTTCACTGACTCATAGTGACTGGCTGACTACACAAAGAGCAAAGTAGTGGAAAATAGTACCCCTCCCAAATACCTTTCTATCTGTTGAAATGTTCACCCAACATAATGTTCTGTTACCTTTACCCTGACTTCCCTATCCTTTGTCTCTCTTGTTCTCTGTCTTATGGGTTCCCAAGGAACCCACTGACCCTCCGTCCTCCCAGCCACTCCCATCCCATTAATCTTTTGTCTTCCACAGAGCTGTCCTATCCATTGGACCATTTGGGAAAGCTGCACCAGACCCCACACTTTGGGGGACCCCATAGGCTCACAGTAGCTTAGAAGATCAGTGGGATACCTGGTGCTGGAAGCAATGGTCAGGCCCCCAGTACTCACCATGGCAGTGGGAAGCAGAGCGACCCAGCCCCAATCTGCTCCCCTTCACCATCTCCCAGCCAGGTAGCTCTGCTTCACTGCACCAATAGGAAGTAGAGCAACCTTGCCCCAGCCTGCTCTGCTCCCCCAAGTGACACAGCTGGGAGACAGCTGAGTGGAGTTGGCTGGGTCTGTGTCTCTCTGCTTCCCATCACTGTGGTAAGTGCGGGGGGGGGGGCCTGACCACTGCTGCTGGTGCCAGCCTACACACACACACACACCTCAGTAGTCCCTTACGTCATGTTGCTTAGGGGAGGGGGCTTGGCGAAGGGATAGAATGGTGGCATGGGTGGGAGAAGCAGGGGCAGGAAGAGGTGAAGTGGGGGTGGGGAGAGGGCAGAATTGGGCTGGGAAGAGGTGGGGTGGATCCTGGGGCAAAGAGGGAGATTTCCCCAGACTCCACCATCCGTAGGGACAGCACTGATCTTCCAAGCCCCTGCCAATCAGCTGATCCGCTGACATCCCCCCCCTCACTACTTCTGCTCCCCTATGTCAGCCCTTCTACCAGCCAGTCGTGCCTCTGCCTCCTCCAGCATATAGATTCTGTGCCTCTTTCCTAGATGGAGTATCTGCCATTATTGTGTTAAGGGTGTGGCAGCAGAGACCATCCTCCATTTTGAAAGGAGGGCTGCCGACTGCAGAGGGCTAAACAAACTGTAGCTGCCACAGCTTACATCAGGGTCTTGCTGCTGGGGTAATATTAAAGTAAAACATTAACTTCAGTGTTAACTACAAACTCCCCAAGCCTTTAAGAACAATACATCTCCCCATTGATATTGCACCTATGCAACTGCAACAGCATGTCATAGAGAATGTGGAAGCCTAAGGAATGGATCTATTAAAAGAGTAGTTTAAAACTAAAAGTTTGTTGAGTACATTAAATCCCTTCATTAAGTCATACGTAAAACCTACCGGGAAACTAAGGAAGTTTGCAGGGTCAGATGCACACTGCACTGTAATATTTTCCTTCCTCTGTCCAGTCACCTTCATAAGCAGATAGTTCTTACCCTTAAGCAATGTTTCTGGCAGAGTTTTCTCTAGAACCAGGAGAAAACACAGCTTTTGTTGGATCAGGTTATTAGATCAAAGAGGGAAATAAGGGGTAAGCCTTCTAAGTAGTATTTATGTTTATATAGCACCCTCTGGTGTTAAGAATACAACATTGCAAGGAAAGTTGTATTAGAGCTTCCCATTAAAGATTTTAAAGTGGAAATAGTCAAATATTTGTTTTGCTTTGGCTTGTAATTTAGGTTTGTTTCCTGGTGTGGCTCCTGGCTTGTTATGGACCTGAGTAAGCTAGGTGAAGACATACTTTCAACAGAGGAAAAAAACCCATCTTCCAGGTTTCCATGTTTTTCAACTCTAACCCTTTCTAATCTTGCCCCTGCATATTTGCATTGTTTGCCTATATTTATCCTTTGTAATCTGACTTAGTTTCCACTTTTTATACAACTTCTTTTTGATTTTTAGATCATGTAAGATCTTCTGGTTGAGCCAAGGTGGTCTGTTACCATACTTTCTATCTTTCGTACGCAGTGGAATAGTTTGCTTTTGGGCCCTTAATAATGTCCCTTTGAAAAACTTCCAACTCTCTTCAATTCTTTTTTCCCATTGGACCTTACCTACCAGCTTTCTGAGTTTACTAAAATCTGCCTTCCTGAAATCCATCGTCTCTATTTTGCTGTTTCTCTTCTACCATTCCTTAGAATCATGAACTCCATGATTTCATGATCACTTTCACTCAAGCTGCCTTCCACTTTCAAATTTTCAACCAGTTCCTCCCAATTTGTTAAAATTAAATCTAGAACAGCTTCCCCCCTAGTAGCTTTCTCAACCTTCTGAAATAAAAAATTGTCTTCAATGCAGTCCAATAACTTATTGGATAACCTGTGCCCTGCTGTGTTAGTTTGCCAGCATATATTTGGATAGTTGAAATTCCCTATCACCACCAAATCCTATGTTTTGAATGATTGGGTTAGTTGCTTAAAAAAAAAGCCGTATCAACCTCTTCTGCCTTGGTAGGTGGTCTGTAGTTGACCCGTAACATGCCACCACCCTTGTTTTTTACCCCTTTTAAGCTAACCCAGACATTCTCAACAAGTCTGTCTCCAATGTCCATCTCCACCTCAGTCCAAGTGTATACGTTCTTAATATATAAGGCAACACCTCTTCCCTTTTTCTCCTGCCTATCCTTCCTGAGCAAGCTGTACCCATCTAAACCAATATTCCAATTATGTGTATTATCCCACCAAGTCTCTGTGATACAAACTATGTCATGGTTGTGTTTATTTTTTAGCCTTGAAGTTCTTCCTGCTTATTTCCCATACTCCTTGCTTTTGTATACAGGCATCTAAGATACTGATTTGATTTTGCCCCCCCCCCCCCCGTTCTGCCTTGCCCCTCCTTTATCTCTGCCATTATAGCTAATGGTCCCTCCCATTTCTGACCCATCGTCAAGGCTCCATGTTTTTCACTTACCTGTGGGCTTTGGTCACCTGCCCCCGTCGAACCTGGTTTAAAGCTCTCCTCACTAGGTTAGCCAGTCTGTGTCCAAATACTCTTTTCTCCTTCCTCGAAAGATGAACCCCATTCTCTTGTGTTCATTCTTATGAAATCATCCTTTTAATCAATTATATCTAGCAATGTGACATTATGTAACTTCATGAATTGCAGACCAATTTTTATCATCAGGATTTTATAAATGAAACAGTGCTAATCACTTTTGGATTAATTTGTTAATCTGTTAAGAAATGCCTTTGAAGAATCTGTTATTATACAGATTATATTATATATACAAATTATTATATATATTATTTTTAATACATTGTAACTAAAGTGATCCCATATTATAACTGAAACCCCATTTTAAACTTGGTACTGCCTTAACTCTGTTTAAAGTTGGAGGGGAGAGTTAATTTCATTTAAAAGTGTGAATAAGGGCAGGGGGGTAATGGGATCAGTATCTCCCTCTACCTCCCTTCCTCCAGAACATCACTTTGATGGTATAAGATCAACAACGCAGGTGAACCCTGCGTAAGAACTCACCCACAAAAGAGAGAGACAAAAGCCCCATCAAGAAAAAGATCACGTACACATCTGCCAATAACTGATGACTCATGATCATACAATACTCTGGGGCAGTGGGACAGGACAAGATCTATGCACTAAAACATATAAAGAGATGGGTGCAAAACTATAGGATTGGGTCTATTGGTTTTATGATCATCCTTCAGAAGCATTGGTGTGTATCAACCACCTCCTTGTCTCTAGACCACCTGGCCAGTGGACTAGCATGAGCAACTGAGGCAGGTAATTATATCCCATCCATAGAACTGTGTGTATAAGTGTGTGTATGTGTGATGGAGAATTTCAGTAGCTTGGCACTGTAAATGAATTCTGAATTCACAATAAACATGGCATACTGCCTTATCCACAGAACAAGATTCTGCAAGTTCTATTTCTCTAAGTGCAACATACAGACCACTATTTACCTCTCATTATTTTCAATTATTATTTCTGTCACATTTGCACCATCCATTACAAGAGAGAAAAATACATTCATTTTGTTTAGAGTTATATAGAGTCCATAGTTGTAGAGTTTAATATTTTAAAAGTCACCATTGGATCCAAAATGATGGTGATCAAGGAACGCATAGACACTTTCTGGAGACATCGAATGTGGATTTGCTTCCATAGCTGAAGGCATTTCGGAATTCTCCACAAGAATCATGAATGACTGAGGGAGAGTTCCCTCTAAGCTACTGGGAAGCATAGCTTTACAGGTGATTAATGAGCCCCACTCAGTCAGTCAGCTCTGTGCATGAACCCTGAGCCTCTGACTGGGTGGGGCTGATTAATCACCTGTGAAGCTGGGCTGCTGTGCAGCTTAGAGGGAGCACTGGTGCCTACCATCGCCTGAGGAAGAGGAGATGAAGGTAAGCTAAGAAGAAAGGTGATGACTGTTAAATCATCAGGAGAGAGCTAACAAGTCACCTGTCTCCAATCCTGAGTATAGTGTATATCTCCTCTGAGCAGTGTTCCCTGCAAGCTATGCGCTTGGGCATCCACCCAGGAGAGGTTCAAATGCCACCCAGCTAGTTAGAAGGGCATCCGCAGCACCCACAGCCAGCAATGTGTTTCTATTGTTGGTGCACATCCACATAGATAGAAAAAATTAGAGGAAACGTTGCCTTTGAATGCCTTTAATTCTCACTGAAGTCCTTTGTATCATTAAAGCACTTAAGCATATAATTAATTTTAAACCATGGGACTTAAACACATGCTTAAGTGTTTTGCTGAATACATATGGACTTAAGTACATGTATAGAATTAAATCCATGTGGACCTTATTGAATCATGGCTTGGAAGCTAAAGAAAGGTTTGTCATAGAATTTTTTATTGATATGAAAATAATTAAATTTCCTCAATAATTACTAAACATAAAACACAGTAAGGATTTATAGTACATCTTAGTTTTGTTCTTCTTTTGAAGCTAGTTTTAATGTTTGGCTTTGCAAATATTTAACATATTATTGCTAGAATGAATAAATAATGCTTTTTATATATTATCATATTCTAATGCTGCACATTAGGGCTATTTCCAATATACAGAAAATTGTAAAACCTTTTGTCCTCTGAAACAATACAAATAAACTAAATTTTCATTTAAGATTATTCAGCATGCTCTGCTACTAAAACACAGTTACAAATTATTAAATTAAGTGCATTTTGGTTGGTTTAACCTATCATGAGGTAAAAATAACTTTTATAGGCATTTATAGTTATGAACATTATTTTCACTCAAAAGAAATAGTAGCCTTCTGCTAATAACCAGCAAAGGGGTAGGTACATCACACTTTACCAAGACGCTTCTTAATAAAGTGTCCCACTAATTTCTGTGGTCTCTGCTGATACTCCACAAGTACATCATGTGAGCTGCTAATCTGATCCCCTTCAAGTCGATTCAGAAGTGTGACACACACCACAGCAGCTACAGATAAAAGGAATAGTATTTGTTAGAAATGACATTTAGGTAACTTTCACAGTGGGAAAGCATGAGAGCATCTTCTAAGTGTACACCCGTCTCCGAGTTATCAAAACAAAAGAGGAGATAAAGCCACAGAAACTAATAGTTTCAGTGATGAGTTTGCGCATTTTGCAAGAGAACTACCAAGCCATTAGTAAAGTAAATGAAGCTGCTTCAACATACAGTCACATTCAGAACATTCATGGTCATTGCATCATTAGAACCTTTTTCTGAACGGGATTTTTTTTTTCAATAAGTTTCCCAAGATGTGTGAAGATGATTAGTAAAATTGTGTTAGAGATCAAAAGCTATGCATAGGCTAACTTACTGAGGTAGCTTGGATCCAACTACTGTGGTTAACACAATAGTGATAAAGAGAGCATATGCAGTGTGGGATTCCCCAGGGGGTAATAAATGGGGGAAAGGGGAAGAAGTAATAAACACCTCACAACAAGTCATGCTCTCATATCTCAGACCAGTTAGAAAAGGAAGACTTTGTGAGCTTAAAGCAAACATATAGCAAATGACAAGAGTCAAGGCCCTTTGACAGGCAGGAGGGAAAGAGGGCAACTGCCCTAGGGCCTGGCAATTCAAAAGGGCCTGCGGCTCTTGGCTGCTGGTGCTGCTACCAGAGTGCCCTCCACCACACTCCAGGCAATACTGAGGGTTGGAAAGGGCAGGTGCACTGTGATCTGGGCAACGCTTAGGTCTGGCTGCCCTGGCCCTGTCGCTTCCATCAAAAGCCCCATTTCTTCTGAAAGCACAGAATTGCCCTACACACACACACACACGGGGGGGGGGGGAGGGGCTGACGGCTTCCTTGGGAAGAGTAGAAAATGACTATTTAAAGTTTTACTTGTGCATTTTTTCTAAGCTCATCTATCTAAACATTAACTACCTCATACGAGAACATGCTTTTTAAACTGGCAACCACATTATTCACCAGGCTACTAAAAAGCTTTCTTAATTGTTTCAGAATTGCTTTGCAAATGCAAATCTTCTCTCTATCTATCTTCCGTTTTAATGTGCAAGTAAAGAATGTGACTATAGTTTCACTGCACTAAGCTCTTTTCACTTGAAAGGCACTACATAAATGTAAGTTATTACAGTAAAACTCCGATAGTCCGGCATCCGACTGTTCGGCACTCCCGATACTCCCGCATCAAAATGCCAAGCGCTCCTGACCCGCTGATTAAAAAGCCTGCCGCTCAGCACACGTGCTGGCTGTAACCAGACAGAGCATAAGGTTGGGGGAGGGGGATCGTGTTACAGTATGGAGAAGAGCGTTTTGCTTCAGCGAAGGGGAAAGGGGAGGGGAGGAGGAGGAGGATCAGGTTACAGCAGGGAGGAGAGAGATGGGAAGAGGAAAGCGGAGGGGAGAGGGAGGGAGATTGTGTCCTGGCCAGCTGTTAAGCCGTGCAGCTGTACCAGACCTCCTGATTCTCGGCAAATCTGATAATCCGGTACCACCTAGGTCCAAAAGGTGTCGGATTATCGGAAGTCTACTGTAGTTATTATTTCAATTTAGGATCAGTGCAGGGGAACTGATTGACTGAAGTTACTGAAGCTTCTTATTTAATTTTAAGGCAGTTACATTAGTTCCTCTGAATACTTCTGGACTTGAATGGCTGTTTCTCAGTGCTAGTCAAAAGCTGGAGAAACTACTAATTAGGTCTGAACTGGATAAGAGCTGTGTGAGGGCGTTTACATAGACCTGGCACAAACATACTGCATAGTTCTGGCAAATCAGACTAAAATAAATGTAACAGCATCTATAAATATTTATAATCATATATGCTAATAGTGTAGTATCCACTGCAATGAATGTAATGCTTTGAAACTCTGTATACTGTATGTTTTCTACAACACAGATGATTTAGTCTAAATAAAGTGCCATTCATGCAATTACCTCTGATACCACTAAGATTACAAAGAGCAGCAAAAACTGAAGATTCCATCTCAATATTTCGGACTCCAGCATCATAAGCATCCTTCAAATACTTCAGTTTCTCTTCTTCAGCATATGAGCAGATTGCACCATCCAGACGGGCTTGACCTAAAAAGCATATAAATACAAATTTTTTTTGTTCTGATGAAAGTACGGGGGACAGCTTCAGCTCCAAGGGACACAAGATTGTTATAATTTCTAATATACCCTTCCTAATTTTTATCACTGCACTAAGCTCTGTTTTCACTTGAAAGGCACTACATAAATGTAAATTGTTCGTCGTCATTTGAATGCAGGATCAGAATAATTAGAAATGAAAAGACCAACTAAATGACCAATTTCATAAACAGGAAAATGTAGGCTATAATCCCTCAGATAATTAAGTTTCGGATTTTAATTGTGACATTTCCTCTCTGCTGGTTTGATGTACTGATTATTTTTTAGTTTAATAGACCCCTAGGAAAGCATCCAGATCTGCTAACACCTTTCTGATGCAGAGGGCAGGAACAATCTGAGCCCTATTTATGCTTACAGGACTTTTTTAGATAATGAGAGATCAAGAGCTTCTTAAAATCAGACAATATTGTGCCTGTTTTTAGGAAAGAGTTAGTTTACTCCTGCTCTTTGGGGCTTCAGACTTAGAGGAACAAATTTTTAGTTATTAAGTGGTGTTAGACTGTATGTAGCCAAAATAAACTTTATTGTTCGCTAGTTATCATATTTTTTGTATTCAGGAACTGCATTCCAAAGCTGAGGTTCTCTGTCTGTTTGCCAGTTACATTTGGCAGCATCAGAAGGAAATCCGTTGGTGTACTTTTAGAACCCACTGACTGGACCATGGACCCTTTCTCATGGTGACTGAAGAAAGCCACATACTGACATTTCTCTGTTTGAGATCTGGATATAACCTTGAGCACTGCTAGAACCATGGATTGTGTGCCCTCCAAACAATATATCCAGCCACAGCTAGAGGCAGATATGACAGATACTTGGGGAGAAAGCTTGTTCTCAGAAGATTTCCAGCTCAGTTTGTAAATCTGGGAGGTTCAGAGAAGCATCTGAATTTTTGTGATACTTATCTAAATCAATCCCAAATTTAAATCCTTGATGCTTGCTTATCCCAAATCCAGCAGTATTGACATAACATCCAGTTATCCAATTAATTGTTAATTAAGGATGGACCAAAAATTCTTTGCAGGGCTGCTTACAGAGAATTTTGCCTAGGCACATGAGCAATTAAAAAAAACACCAATAACTCTCATTCTCAAATTCCATCATGTGCTAATAGGGATAATAGAAACTCCAGTAGAGAAATACCCTGATACTTTAGCAATCAAAAGACATATGATTTATGATCTGTCAGTCATTGTCAACTATCTCTTCAGATAATCACTTAGGGTACATCTACACTGTATTTCTATTTCAGGATACCAGAGGTATATATCCCGAAATAGCTACCCCGCGTCTACAAAAGCCGCCCATTATTTAAAAATATTTTTCGAAATAACAGGCACACTATTTTGCCATCCCGGTAAACCTTGTTGCACAAGGGATAAGGCATGGCTCGAAATAGCGTGTTATTTTGAAATTTGGTGCTGCGTAGATGCGCCAAATTTCAAAATAAGCTATTTCAGAATAGTTTTGAAATAAAATACGCAATTTACATAGCGCAAATTGTGTATCTTATTTCGAGTTTAGGGTGCTGTGTAGATGCATCCTTAGAGAAGAAAAACACCACAAAATTACTTCCCAATACAGCCGAGTGATGAAATATGTACTTAAATTTAAGCATGTAGCTGTACTCTCATTGAGATCAACTGGACTATTCATCTCATTAAAGAAAAGCACATATTTAGGACTTTGTTGGATTTGGGCCTTAGTCCCCTAATCCAGTTCGATTTGCATATGTTCCTGCTAACTAATTTACTTCTGTTATTCTGTTGCTAGACTTACCTTCATAGAAATCCAAAGTGCACATCGTATTTCCAATAACTGTATTGAACTGATTTATCTCCTTACTGCACTGCATCAATTCCTTAGCTAGTTGGTCATCTAGATTGGTACTGCGAATTACAGTCTTGCCCAGAATAACCTGTTCAAACTGAGGCTTGAAGGTAGCATCTACTGATTGCCGGGTTACTACCACTGAGCCTGGCTCCAAACCTGTTGTAAAAAAAAATATATATAGTGAGCTGTTCGGCCTCTTTGCTTATATGTAAACAAGGTACATTATAGCCCAGTCCTGCTCCTACTGAAATCAATCAGAGTTGCCACTAAACTCAATGCGAGAAGTGTTAGGCTCTATGCGTATGCTTATATTTACTATTCCAAATGTTTTAAAATAACTCTACAGAGAAGACACAGTATACTGCCAATTAAAAAGTTATTTATATCAAAGACATAGGGCCATAAAGTAAGCTTAATGGTCTGACAAATCCAAACTGTTTTGGAAATGTTTCATGTAGGGCATAAATGACTTTTTCCCCAGCTTGCTGCAGATCTCTTCAATCAAGCATATTTTCCTGTATGGGGAACAAGATATCATCTTTTATTTTAAAATTATATAAAAAAAAAATTCTTTATCTGATGGGTAATAATGTTTAAGGAAAAATAAGACTGCTATGTGTGACTGAAAATGTAAAAAACAAACACACACACACACACACACCTACCTCTCTCTCACACACACTATTTCATGATCCAGAATTCTGGACTAAGATATGAAAGATAGGTGTGTCCTAAAGCAGAACAAAGATCCATTCACTGGGACTGTGTACCGATATTTTAAAGATGATATTAAAATACTAAAAAAGGTGTGTTTTTTAATAGTGGACTTGCATTCTTTTTCACTTCTCTATGGGTATGTCTACACAGCAAAGTTATTTCAAAATAACAGCCGTTATTTCGAAATAACTTTCCTAGCGTCTACACAAGCCAACTGCTATTTCGAAATTAATTTGAAATAGCAGAGGGATTATTTCAAAATTGGTAAACCTCATTCCATGAGGAATAACGCCAATTTCAAAATTTCTATTTTGAAATAAGCGCTGTGTAGATGCTTATTTTGAAATAGGAGGCCTCCAGCCCTTCCCAGGGTGCCCTGCTGGCTGCCCCAGCCACAAGGTAACTTCTGATCTGATGCCCTGCCGGAACCAGTTCTGGCTGGCCTTAAATGTGATTCAGCATCCAATCAGTGTGGACGCGCTATTTCGAAATAGCAAAAAGCTATTTCGAAATGCATTTTGTGTGTAGACGCGTTATTTCAAAATAAGATATTTCGAAATAACTATTTCGAAATTAGATATTTCAAAATAACGCTGTAGTGTAGACATACCCTCTGATGCCTTGAAGAAGCCCTGAAAAGAATTTCTTCTGTTTTTCTTAATATGAGAACAAATAGGAATGCCAATTTCAGTGCTCCCTCGTTTGGGTGGAGGACTTCCCTAGGATGTATAATGTGACCACTGACACCTTAGTTTAAAAAGTGTGATTGCTGAATCTTGAACCTAGTCCCCCTTTATCCAAAATGTTTAGTTATTTGAATCAAATACATTTTAGCAAAAACAAGCCAAAAAGTTTTACACCGTCTGCTTAAAATTCCTTTTCAGTTATTCAGCTTTCACTCTCTTCACTCCTGTGTCACCATTTCACTAGTTCTCCAGTCATCAGAGAAACATTCAGGCTAGACAGGAAGGTACGTCTACACAGCAACATTATTTTGAAATAATTAGCATTATTTTGAAATAACTTAGTCCGCCTCTACACAGCAGGCAGCTATTTTGAAATAATGGTGAAATGCTGTCAAGCTGGAGGACTTCTTACTCCGACTCCTGTAACCCTGTAATCCTTCTTACTCCAATTCCTGTAAGGAAAGTCGGAGGAAGAGTGCTCTATTTTGAAATAAGTGATGTGTAGATGCTCCCAATATCGAAATAAGCTATTACTCTGTTGTGTAGATGCATCCAAACTAAATTATTTATGTAAAAACTAAGCAAAATATTTAAAAAAATATTCAGGACTTCTTTATACATCGTAAGAAGGGAAAAAAGAGCACCAAATCCAATTTGTTTTCCATTGCAAGTCACCTTCAACCTCTGTTTTCTCTGTAAAGTAAGGGTGCTAATATTTACTTAATAAATATTCACAAGACTGTCATAGGCATTAACTAGTTTGTAAAGACTTCTGAAAATGAAATACGTGTTAGATCTTATTGTTATGCCTATGTGTTATAAAACTTTAACTACAGAGATGCTATAATTTAAAAAAAGAGAAATATCAAGGGAAAATACCTATTCCACCAGAGGTGCCAATGCGAATAATGGTTACGTTGGAGCACTTGGAGTGATACAACAGCTTTATCAGCTCATGCAACATGATTGCTATAGAAGGGATACCCATACCATGCTGAAATGAAATCAGAAATTCACATTGAACATTCATATACATTATTAACAGAAGAGTCAGAAATTGGCTGAATTACTATGAAAAATACATGCAAAAGTATTCTTATGCAGACCTAACTTATGGGCCAGTGTAGAAGTTTATTGTGGTCAATGGAAAAAACTCCTATTGACTTCAATGGTGCAGTGTTCCCATATACCATGGGTGATGTTAATTTTTAAAAGGTTATATTCTCCATACTCTAAATCAGTGTTTCTCAACCTTTTTTTTATAAAGTACCCCTTTTTCAGAAAAAATTTTGTAAGTACCCTCAGTACCCAGTTTTCAGACACACAAAAATTTTTTCTACTATTGCAACAAATTTGTTTAAACAACTTAATTGTAGCCGGGCAGGCGATGAAATTTTTGGGTGTAAAAAGTACAAAAATAATAAAGCGCTATAAAACTTAAAACAAAAATTCAGTTTTCTCCAAATTTCAGTTGTGTTGACGTACCGCCCAGATGTCTCTCAAGTACCCCTAAGGGTACTCGTACCACTGATTGAGAAACACTGCTCTAAACACGAGTCCCGTTGTAATCTTTTACAGTTACATGCCTTCACAAAGCTTCTACAGAACCTGAGATCAATGTTCCCTCTAGTTCTTAATGACCTGAAACACTGATGTGTCCAACTGAGCTAAAATCTTACAAAAGGCGGAGTCTGTGGTATATTTAAAAAATCTGAATGTGCTCCAGCTCATACCATAATATGACAATTTGCACGTTAAGAGGAAGAGAGCACAACATGGCCACAGTTGTGGTGTTGAAGCTATGGGGTTTGGGGTGGGCTTTCCCATACTTATGGATATGTCCACACTGCAATTAAAAAGGCCCTGGGCACTGTGGGTACATCTAGACTGCACACTAAAATCAAAATAAGATACGCAATTTGCACTACACAAATTGCGTATCTTATGTCGATTTTATTTCAAAATAGGCTATTTCGAAATTTGGCATGTCTATACGGTGCCAAATTTTGAAATAAAGCACTATTTTGAGACATCCCTTATTCCTCGTGGAAAGAGGTTTACAGGGATGCCGAAATAGCGTGTCCTTTGTTTTGAAAATTATTTCAAAATAGCGGATGCGCTCCTTGGACGCGGGGTAGCTATTTTGAGATACCTATGGTATCCCAAAATAGCCTTGCAGTCTAGACGTACCCTGCATGTAAGAACCAGACCAAGTGACTCAAGCTCATAGGGCTTGGGCAGTGTAAACGTTTGGAGCCCAGGCTTGCAGTGGTCTCAGAGCCCATGCTCTCTACCCTCAGTCCAAACATCTACTCTGCAATTTTTTGCCTGCAGCACAAGCCTTGCAAGTCTAAGTCCCCTGAACAGGTCAACTGCAGCTGTGCCACTGGTCTTTTATTGCAGCGTAGACATAGTCTATATGACATAGTAGTATAAATCCAGTGGACTTTCATTGGTACTTGTACTCCTAAACCACCTAAGTGCCTTTTGAAAATCTGAGCTATACCTACCTCTATCCCCACCCACCCTCCCCCCATCCCCCCGCATCTGCACTGTAGATAAGCCATCTCTGTGTTCTCTCTAGAATAGGACAAGTAAGGTAGAAAACGTAGTGCTTGTGATTACAAAAGGTTGTTGTGGCAGCCAGGAATCACTGGGATGTAGGAATACACCAGCCACGCTCCCTTTCTTCTTTCCAGTTACTTTGCACCATTGAAATACATCTAAAAATTTGTATTTATATCCTCTAAAGAAATGTTTAACAGAAATAGGCATGCATGTCCCACTTAAAATATACTTGAATTGTTGATTCAGTTCCAACTAAGGCATTGCATATTGAAAAACGTTCTGTTTTTCTACTTCAGGAATACTCAAAACAATAGTCACAGACTAGGCCTGGTCCTTTTTTTGGAAGTACTGGCAAATATAATTCCTCCTCTACTCCTCTTAATGCTTAATACTTACACTGACTGATAACACAGGTCCTACTTTGTACATGGCATAACGATCAGTTCCCTCACAGATGTTGGGATAATCCCCGCTGGCGCTTTCAAGTCCAAGCTCTTTAGCTATGTAGGTGATAAAAGCTTTCATCCGTGAAGGGCTTCCTCCAACACACACAAACTAGCATGGATAGAATTCAATACATCAAAACAGTTAGGCAGCTGACTACATGATGCAGCATATTCAAGAACAGGCAAAGGTAAATATAATCATACAAAAGATTTAATCAGAATTATTCCCAACTACATTATTTTTATTATTACACTCCTTGTAGAGAGGTCTATAAAGATGAATGTTTGAATATAAGGCTTAAAGGGGTCTCTGTCATGGCCTGGCAATGGAATTTCATCACTAAAGTGCAAAATATAGAACTAGGCCTACATACTTTGAACTGGGGTGTGTTTTAAATAATAGGTACAGGATGCAGCGTGAATGTAAAAGAGAAATTACTTGAATATGCCAAGGGAGAGAGGGCTCCATAACTGTACTGGTATATAGGAATGAACCCGGAGCCTGAGAGAGTAGTTCTCAATCAGGAAATAGTGGCATTGACAAACTGAAGAGTTCAAACAACAAACATAAAGAAGCCCATGAGATTTATTTCTGATCCAGTGTCCACACAGAACTCATTTCTAGGGCACATTCATTGTAATGTCTTTGCTAATATCACTGTATCGTAAAAAAGAAAAACAATGAATGTATAAAATATATACATTCATTAAAATAGGTTACAGATGAGGCATTTTCTGTCACCTCAGGAGTATTATTTCAAGTAATGGGGGTTTTGTTTTTAATAGACTGAGCAACTCATCTGACTTCATATAAACCTTGTAAAAGAAGCTACCACACTACATGCAAAAGGACAAAATGCTACTATACTCAGTAAATACAAGATGGGTAGTATCCACTCAGTCCTTAGGGTATATCCACACTTGCACACTCTTTCAGGAGTGGGATACAAATGAAGACATTTGAAATTGCAAATGAAGCCAGGATTTAAATAGTCCGTGCTTCATTTGCATATTCGCATTATGGTGCTATTTCGAAATAACAGACGCTGTTAAGACGCGGTTATTTCAAGAGAAAACCCTTCTCTCGAAATAACCCTTATTCCTCATACAATGAGGTTTACCAGTTATTTCGAGAGAAGGGTTTTCTCTTGAAATAACTGTGTCTTAACAGCATCTGTTATTTCGAAAAAGTGCTATTTCGAAATAGCACCATAACACGAATATGCAAATGAAGCGTGGAATATTTAAATCCCGGCTTCATTTGCAATTTTGAAAGTCTTCATTTGCATCCCTCTCTCGAAAGAGGGTGCAAGTGTAGACATACCCTTATTCAAATAAAACTTCAGTTAGGATGCTATGACCTTGAACCTACTTCCACTGCAATGAGTGAACATTTGGAATTGGCTTTAGAGGAGACAGGATAAGGCCTCAGAAGGGAGATTTTCCTGACTGACATCTAACTAGAGATTGCAGCATTCGGCCCAATAATTACAAAAGGACACTAATTTTGTAAATCTAAATATTGTAGGTTGATGCTAGCGTTCCCTCTGAGGTCTTATCTCTTTTCTGTGCATTCTTTAAACTGATTCATGCTGCTGTCTTTAACCTAATTCTGGACACAACTGCATTTCAGTGGGAGTTGCACAGTTGGCTAACATGTTTAAACTTCCAGAATGAAATCAAGGCTCTTACCTTTACATCTCCAAACAAGGCAGGAAAATCATGGGTGCCGGTACCAAGAGCAAAATGGTACAAGATATCATCTTTCATTTTCTCAAGGTGAGGGTTGGCGAGATGAATTAAGCTGTCTCTGTCACGGTAATGGAAAATATATATTAAATTCAAAAAACTCCTATGTTAAAAGAACATTATTAATGTTATAAAAGTCTAGTGTTCGAAAGTTATAAAAAAGCCAGAATTAAAGTTGCCTGTGCACCTTTAACTTACCCCCTTGTGTGCATGCATTATGAGACAATCTTTAATGACACCATCACATACTAGGTTTTTTTTCTTTCTAGAAGACCTCTACCTCATTCAGTGTACAGGAAGAACCATGCTCATTAAACAAGCAGCTATTCAATATTTTGTTTTATCCTTGTTCAGTGTGTGGTCTCAGGCTTTATTCATTGCACAATACTTAAACCTTTCTCAAAACAGAAAAGTATTAATTTCCCCACGGGTAAATCTGAGTGCTCCATTAATTTATTTTCATAGCCCCTCTGAGAGATGAAAGTGTTTTATTATTTCCCATTTTACATATAGGAGCTGAGGCACACTAATTTCAGGTGCAAAATTTGAAACTCCTAAGGTACGTCTACACTACAACACTATTTCGAAGTAACTAGAGCTATTCCGAAATAACTTAGTACACATCTACACAACAGGCAGATATTTCAAAATAATGTCAAAATACTGTCAAGCTGGAGGATTTCTTACTATGACTCCTGTAACCCTCATTGTACGAGGAGTAAGGGAAGTCGGACGAAGAGTGCTCTATTTCGAAATAAGTGCTGTGTAGACACTCCCTATTTCAAAATAAGCTACGCAATTGACATAGCTCAATTTGCATATCTTATTTCCAGTTAAGCCCTGCAGTGTTGACGCACCCTTGGAAACTGAATTTTTGGAGTATGTAGCTTTATACAGCACTTTATATGTTCAAGACACATCTCTCATTGATTTCAAGGTATCTGTGAGCTTTTAGCACTTCTGCAAATCAGATGTCAGCATCTCAAAATGGGCACTCAGAAAATTAAAAACACACAAGTAGGGTACGTCTATACAGCAGTGTTATTTTGAAATAACGGACGTTATTCTGAAATAATGATGTGAGCGTCTACACAGCAATTCCATTATTTCAAAATAAATTTTAAATAAATTATTCCCACTTCTGGAAGCCTTATTCCATGAGGAATAACACCTATTCCGAAATAGCTATTTCAGAATAGCAGTAGTGTGGACGCTCCACTGCTGCTATTTCCAAATAGCTCCTCCCCAGGGCCATTCAAAGTAATTACTCCCCAGTGCCTCCTGGGGCTCTAAATCAAGATAGCACATCCATATTAGGGAAGCCCACCTCCGACTAATTTTGGGGCTTCCCTGTAGTGCAGGCATGTTATTTGACTTCTTCAATAAAGAATCATGCAAACAACAGCCTCCTTAACTACACAACCCTGATTCATCTCCAGAGTAGATCCAATCTATGCACTGAATGAAAGTCCTGTGGGAAAAAACTCTATATAATCACACAATTAAAGACTGCATTATTATGCATCCTTTATTCCTGGGGAAATTCCATGCCAGTGTGCACGTGGAAAATTCATGTCTGGCATAGAATTTTGTTTCCTCACAGAAAATACATTCTTCCCAAGAAGTGTTGCAGTTCTACCTTCTGCCCACCAGAGGCCTCTGTAGTGCCAGAACAGCCAGCATCATGAATTCAGCCAGCTGCTTCTGGTGCCATAGTGGCCTCTGATAGGCAAAAGGCAGAACTTCAGCACTTCTAGTGCAGGATGTATTTTCTGTGGGAAAACAAATTCTGTGCATGTGCAGTGGCACAGCATTCCTCCAAGAGCAGAAGCTCATCATAGCACTTCGCCTGTGGAGCTAGTTTAGGAAAGACAAAGTGGGGCACACAGATTGGGGTCAGAATGGATATTGGGGGGAACAGAGTAGTGAGCTCAGGACAGTGTTTCGCCAGAGACTGAATGAGAGTCAGAGTACAAGACCACATAGGGATGGGGACTGCAGGGTCATGTAGGATGGAGGAAGAGGATAAAGAGACCCATAGGAATGGAGGAGCAGGGATGTGACAGATGTGCCTGACTGAATGGGAGAGACTTGAGGTCAGCCAGGGTCTGTATAATGAGGCTTCCTATATGCCCTAACAATCCCATCTTTATTCCCGCCCCCTCTGCCCCCACCAAAACCTGTTCATATTTTTCCCACCCACATCCAATCACTTTCCAGTTCCACTGCAGGCTCCTTCCCTCTCCCTCTGCTCCTCCATCACACCTGACTACCTAATGCCTTTGCACTGTTTCTGAGGGGAGCAGAAAATACATTTCTGTATTGTAATTTAAATAAATTACTTAACATTCTATATTAACATGACTACTAAGGAATCTATTTGTAAAAAAACACAGATTTTTTTTGGTCAGTATTGTTACATACTTGCTGGCAGGTAATTTGAAATAAATTACCAAAATAACTGCAACTGTCATGATTATATTATTATTTTGACAAATAAAACATGCAAAATATTACAGAATTTTAAAATATTCTGCTCAGAATTTTTAATTTTTAGCACAGAATTTTCCCAGTAGTAATGCACATATGGGAGCCAAATGAAAGATTGCACAGACAACCGTAATAGTGGCATTTTCTAACTTTTGAATGCTTGATTTTGCAAACTTATTAGTGTTCTTTTAATGTTATTTGTGTGTGTATGTGTTCAATTTCCTAGCTTTTTAAAACAGCAAACTGGAGGAAAAAAACCAAATTCCATCATGTAGCATCATATTGACACCCACGTGTTTCATCAGCTGAGTATAACTGTTAGATTCACTACCCAGACCTATACCTCTTAAAAGTAACTGATAGTAATTGTCATCTTTTATGTGGACCAGCACTAGAGTGAAATGAGACATTCCTCTTTCCACTGGGTTTCACGGATATTTGCCATCAGCAGAGGAATAGTGAGACTGTGGAATCTTGAGTTCCATTCCATGCTCTGTTCCCTTTAGTGGTCACAGACACTTCTCTCTGTCCCCCACCATTACCCCAGTCCCTGCCTGAGTCTTCCAACCTCTCCATCTCTCAGTTCTATCTCTTGTCCATCCGTGGCTCCTTCTCCCAGTCCCTTCCTGGCAGCCAGTCCTAGTCTCTCTCTGAGAGCTCCCTGTCCAAATCTCAGTTCCACACCCAATCCCAGTCTCTTTGTTTAGCCAGTTCCAGTCCCCCTCGACTCTTTATCTGCACACTTTTTACTCAGCCACTCCCATTTCTGCCTCGGCACCCCAGCTCTTCATCAAATCTATCTCCCATTCATCCTTATTCTCCCATCCACTGGTTCCCAGTCCCAGTGTCCTTGTCCAGCAGTTCTAGACTCCTGCCTCCATTTCAGACGTGCTTCCCCCAACCCACCCTGTTTCTCTAATTCCCACTTCGCTTTCCACGTCCAACCAGTCCCACCTCTTTTTCCAGCTAGCTTCCTGTCCCAATCAGTTCAAGCCCCCCAAACACACCCAGCTCCCTGTCTCCTTGCCCAGCCAGTCCCAGTCTCCTCACTCTCTCCTTTCCAATTCACCCAAACTCTTAGTGACAGTTTCTCTCTTCCCCATAACTCTAGTACCAGTCTCACCAAGTTCCTTGATACAATCTACTCCTTTCCTTCCCCACTCACTCCCAGTCCCCCTGGGACTGCTCTCAACCTCACTACATTCAAGTTATGTGGCTCCCTTCTCACACTGCTGGACACTTGTTACGGGGGTTGGGAGACATTTAAAACAATAGACGAGACAGGCTCCCTGGGACATACCCTCATTAATGCATACCCAGGAGTGGTTCATTTCTGCTGCGAAAATGGTTAAGTAAGTTAGGTTTAATCTTTAAAAAACAACAGAGCAATTTGATGGAAGTTAATATAACATATCCTTCCACTAGGGAAACTAGTTCCCAGTGAAAAATTTGAAGGAAAAGGGAAGAGTTTTAAACATTTTCTCCCTAATAATTTGAATATAAAAATAGTTTATTTTTTTCTTGACAATTTCTAAGATTCCTTGGGATATGCAATCTTCTTCTCCCCCTTCCATCCTGTGAGAGGCAGAGAAACAGATCAGTGAGGTTAGAGGAGGGAGCTGAAAGAGGAAAAGTGCACTTTTAATCAGTAGAATAGTTAAGGGTAAATCCAAGAGTTACTCATGTCTCATTTGAGGAGTATGGAGTTTAGTTTAGATTAGTTCACCCACTTCTTTTTACTCCCACACCTCTGTTTTAAATTGATTCTTCCCACTCAATATGACAAATCACCTCCCCCTATGGAACACCCTTGGAGAACAGATGATGAGATTGCACTTATACCCCAGTGAGTGCTGATGAACACATTAGAAAGGCCCAGTTGGCCCTGCAGATTGTGGCTTTGGACAAGTCTGTCTCTCTATCTGTAATGTCAAACTCACAATGCATATTCCAACACCAATTTCTTCATGATTGTCTTTAGTATTGTTTCCTTCCTTCCCTGTATCTGCATTTTGCCCTTTTAAGCCAATATCCTGTAATCAGGTGCGCATAAGTGGACCCCGGCACCCACAGATACCTAGAGCCTCGGGCTTTGATCCTGCAAACAATTAGGTATGAGATTAACTTTACTACAAAGAGTAGTACCATGAGTAACATGTTTGCAGGAATGAAGCATTACAATGTAAGCACTTCAGAGCAGAGAACTTTTCCTCTTGCATCTGTATACAGTGCCTACCACATTTTAGGTGCTATCTAAAGCTACGTCTAGACTGCATCCCTTTGTCAACAGAGGGATGCAAATCAAGCACACCGATATTGCTAATGAAGCAGGGATTTAAATATCCCACACCTCATTAGCATAAACATGGCTGCTGCTTTTTTTCGAAACGGAGGTTTTTTTTCAGAAAAAACGGCAGCCTAGATGCAGATCTGTCGAAAATAAAGCCTTTTTTGACAGATCCTGTATTCCTCAAAAAATGAGGTTTGATATTACAGTAGTAGCAAAAGTTTTGAGCTTAGACCTGACCTCATTCCACATATGTTCTTATAAAGGTTTACTATTTAAAAATAGGTTATGAAATGAAAGACAAGCTATTTTAGAGAAATTAAAAGTGGTAAGTTTATATAAATTCAAAGTGGCTACTGAAATTAGTTTTGATTCTTACTTTGATGACTGTTCATCCTCAGTCTTCTTTTTAGATATAGCACCAGGTGCCATTCTGTACAGTTAGACCTGAAGGAAGAAAACAGCATATGGCACTTCAGTGACAAAATAAGACCCTGATCCTATAAAGACCTACATGTGTGCTTAATTTTACACATTAAGTAGTTCCACTTTAAAATTTGTTTCATTAACTGCAAAACAGATATTGCATCTACTCTACATAGTCATTAAACTTAAGTAAAAAAAAGTAATGATAATTTCACAAATAAAAAAATGCCATCAAAAATGGTGAGATTTCAACAATGTGAGCATCTGACCATTTGAATTCTTTTAATATGCATTTACCTAAAATTAAAATGTATGATTTTGCAGCTGGTACCAGTAGGTTAAATAGCATTGCATCAGAACTTGTACTACACAAAAACAGTTTTGTCATTCTTATGTAAAATAGAATTGACTCATCCTATATGACTAAGACAAGTTATAAAACGTCTAAAGGAAGTTCTGCATTATTCTTTAGCCCAAATAAGTAAATACATAAATGGGCTGTGAATACTATTGTGTCAAATCTCTTCCTTCAAAAACACTCAACCTAATGACTGCAATAGGAGGAAAGAGTCATATTTTGTAACAAAATTACAAAATAAATTCTTTCCGAGAAAGAAACAGAATATCTGATGAAACAAACCTGAATATTTGCATGTGGAAAAAAAGAAATCTGTTGCCTCTTTTTGACTCCAGCAACTAGTTTAAGTTTGGAGACCTGGGGATGTTCCAGCTAGAAATTGAGTCTCATGCTTTTCTCTGAGGTAGTCTTGTTTATTTATAAGGAATGAAAAAAGTCCTGTGTTGCTGAATGTGGAAGAAACCAAGTACAAAAGAAGCAATTTCTTAACCTATGTCTATACTACAGACCTTACAGCAACACTGCAGTACTGCTGCAGTTGTGCTGTGGACAGTCCTGTCCTGATTTACCTGCAACCAACACCAGGACTGGAGGAAGGAGAAAAGGAAGGAGCCTGACTCAGTTTGGCGATGACTAACAAGGAGGCCGGACCCCAGTTCAGCAATCGTAAGGACATGAACCAGAGCCTGTCCACTCAGCAGCCATGGGGGCAAGTAAGCCCCTACTCACACCCTCACTGGAAAAAAAGGGGAACCTAATGCAAAGCCCCAACTAAGGGGAACCTGGACTCTTTGGGTCACGTCCCAAATGTAAGGACTTCACTACGGAGTGGTTTGGAGTTCCTGGGCCAGGAGCATAGCCTCCTGTTTCACCTGTGTACTCTGCAATCTAGCCACTAGCCTGCACAGCTGCCAGGGACCAGGCCACAGGTCTCTTGTGTAGCTGCTTTATGCCAGCAAGAGAGAGCTTTTCCACCTGCCTAATTAAACTACCCCCAATAAGAGGCAGTAGCTATGTCAGCAGGAAAGTGTCTCTTACCTAGATAGTGCTGTCCACTAGGGATGGTAGATATTGTGTAACTGAATAGTCGTGTAACCGCATGAAATATTAGCGGTTACATGACTATTCTATAGTCCCTGGGGGTGGGAGGCGGGGGCGGGGCTGGAAGCCAGTGTGCTCCCGACCCCATTCCCGGGGAGCCCCCTGCCATCCCACGCTGCTGCCTCTGATACAGAGACAGCAGCACAGGATGGCAGGTGGGAGCCGGTCCGCCAGGGGAGTCAGTTTAAAAAACAGCTCCGTCCGCAGACTGGCTGCCTGCTGTCTCATGCTGCTGCCTCTGATACAGAGGCAGCACTGCAGGGTGGTAGCAGTCCCTGTTCACGGGGAGCTTGGACCCCCACAGACAGGTGGTGTGGTTTTTTTCATACCGCTGGCCAACAAAACTTTACCGACAACAGTGGTAATGGAGAAAAAGTGTTTATACTCCCACCTCTCACCCCCAAACCTCATGAGCCAACTCCAATCCAAAAATCTAGCTTTTTTCCAGGGTCCCAATATGCTTAGGCTCCTACTTGGTTTTTTTGCCTCTCTATCTGTCCTCAGTTTGTATATGATCTCTACACACAAACTCATAAGTCTGTCTTCAGTTTGTGTGAGACCTGTTTACATACACAGCCTACCCATGATAATACTCAAACAAAAGCTTCTAGGCAGGGTCACGCAGGGCATGTTGTTTTAGGTGAGAGCTTATGCTCACAGTTACATTAACTGAAGGATAAATTCACCCTTCTCAATGTCAAGGGGGTTTAAACTCAACTTATAACAGGTTTCAACCCAGTTCATAACAAGTTATTAAGTACAGAAAATGTGTTGATGCGTAGAGGAGGTATTTTCCCCCTTTATTTTAGGTAATCAGTTTTATCAAAAGAAACTATAATAAACATGTGTAGACACATACCAGCAAACTAGCAAAGTACTGGGTCAAATTTCATTACCAGTTACACTGGGCATGGAATTGCCTCTGTAATTATAGTCAAGCATCATTACAACTGCTTAACAGAGGAAAAACATAATTGTTAACTGGAGTAATATTTGCATAGCATCATGCTACAGTTCTTAGGCAATTATTGATCCAACTATGCAAGAGAACTGGAGTTGTATTATTTCCAACAATAAGAATACATAGTTATATAACTAATACAACTAATATATTACACTTACATATCTGGGCTACATTTGATCCTACTTGGAGTAGTCTTTCATAGGTTGCTTAGTGCATAAAGTGAAGAATAATTACATTAATTTTTAAGTACATTTACAAATTTAAATAGTTAAATTAAATAGTTAAATTATTTTCAGGTCTTTTCATTTTGGATCATCCTGTTTTACTAATGGAATCAATATTCACTTCCATATGCTAATGTATTATGGATAGCTAGATCATGATGCATACATTAATAAAATCTCCTAAAACTGAAAAAATTACTTAAAATGAAAAAAATCCATTTATGAGAGCAATGGAAACTGTTTTAACAATCTTCCTTTTCTATGATACAATTGACATTAGATAGGTGTTGAGAAACTGTTTTCTGAAAAAGGCTCACAGTACACAGCAGGTGCAATTTTCAAATTCAAAAGTAGATTCCCTATTTTAATCAGATCTGATTATTAATATTTTAGTTATGCAGAGCCCATCATTATTATTGCAATGGCTTTATTTGATTAATATTTGGTTAATATTTTTAAAGTAGTAGCTAACGCTCTCAGGTTCTGACCCATCTACTGTTAAATTCATTGGGATGACTCCTACTGATTTTAACATGAGGCCCTCAATTTGCAGTATAAGCAATGTTATTTCTTTAAAATTGCTGTGAGCATATTTTTTCTCATTCTTAAGTGATAGCTTCCATTATATAGTACTTCTGCAATATCCTTTCCCTTCTTATTGCATGCCTATTCATTTATCACTCATATAATGACAGTTTAGTATGAGTTTATTCCTATGTAGGAGGAAGAACCCTGATCTAATCTGTTAGTTTATCTGTAAAACATGGGTGTGTATTTTGCTCTAAAGCAAAGCTACCTCCCCCACCAAGTATCTGACCCATCAAGCTCTCAAGCAGTACCAGCAAAACTTGTGACATTTCAGGAAAGAAGAAAAGAATGCTGTTGCTTTGAAGATTCATCTCCTCGTGAGCCAGGGGAGGAACAAAGAAAGGAAATCCCAATTTCCAGGGGTTTTCCAATACTGGATTTTTAACCAGAAATGCTGTATATTAGGCACCGTCCATAGGAATCCTTCCTTGGACCTACTCTGCATCTCTCTGCACAGTCAAAGGAGGGCATAGCTTGGCTTCAGATGCATCAACTGTAACCTACCTTGCTGGGAAGGAGAAGCTGAGCTCCAGCGGCTGCCCAATTTCTGTCGAGCTCGGGAGTGTCTGAAAGCCACGGGCGCTGGCCCCGCTCCCAAGCCGGCAAAGCAGCGGGGCGCCCGGTCTCTGCGCGGGGAGGGCAGCGATGGGCGCTGCTGCGGGACCAAGCGCAGGGACTAGGGGGCCGCAGCAGGAGGTGCACTGGCCCGGCCTTAGCAACGGCACAGACTCTGTGCACGCCTCGCTGCGGTTTCAGGAAAGCTAGCGCCGCCAGCACCTTGCTCCGTGCCCCCTTCCTGGCCCCGCCGCCACCTCGGTCCCCTCCCCGCCCCGGCGCTGCGGCAGCCGGAGCCGTGGGGAGAAGGGCAGGAGAAGCGGCTCCCTCGGCCCCGCGCTCACCTGAGGCAGGCGCAGGGGGATGCGGCTGCTGAGGGTCGGCGCGGCGCGGCGCGGGCTGGTACCGGCGGGGGCTCCTGGTCTCTCGGGCTGCTCTGCCTCCTGCGGCTGGGCTGGTTCCCTGTGGCGGTGCTGCGGCCGTGGGACAAGGCACGGTGGGGCGGCGGTGTCTGGGAAGAGGCGGGGCCCCTCCTCCCACGGCGGGCCGGGATGAGCCGTCAGTCTGTCCTGCCCCGGCTGAGCAATTCGGGGAAAGCTGGGCCCGAGGGGTGTGTGCGTGTGGCAGTGAACACGCAGGCTTTTTTGCGGGCTGGTCCCAGCTTGTGTCTGTGACGTGTGTGTACATGGAACAAAGAGGGAGTCGGGGGAGGAGGGCAGGGTGTAACACAGGACAGTGGTGCGTTTCATTCTATGTGCCTGGTGTAACTGTGTAACAAGCTGATTATGCAACTAAGGGTGGGTAACAAGGATGGAGGGGGGGGCGCTAAGAGGTGTGGTAAGATACAGAGGGGTAGCTGAGTTCGTCTGTAACAGCAAAAACTTAAAAAACAACAAATAGTCTAGTAGCACCTTAAAGACTAACAAAGCATGAAGGTGGGAAGCTCACTATCATGAGCTTTAGTGGGCGCAACCCACTTCTTCAGATGACTGGAGTATTAGAAGTCCAATTCCAAGAAACAGAGATAAGAGAGGTATACATTCAATGTATGGTGTAAGAGAAAGTATACATGTTTACAAGTGTGTGTAAAACTGTACATACCCCCAATACACACACTTAATCCTACAGGTGTAACAGATTATGTGTATTTGGCCTTGTGTGTGTATTGGGGGGGGGGGGCAAGATTTAATGTATGTGAGTGGGTATGTGTGTGTGCACACAATGGGAGGTGTGTTTACTTTTGTTTCAGATAAAGTGGGGTGGTAATATCTTTTGTTGGACTAACTTCTGGCCCCATCTTGTCTCTCTAGAATGCTGAAACATACATGCCTACAACAACACTGCATACTTTCATGTTTAATAGCATATGTTAGAATGGGAATTTTACCAGCAATGTATATATGATAGCATACTACCAATACCAAACAAATAGGAACCAACAGGAATTGAATAAGGAGAAAAGTTCAAGAAAGGTGTTGGCCCATCTCTTCTCTATCTACTATAGATTTTGAAGAGTGAGTTTGTGGATTTGTTTGTGCAAAATAGAGTCATACTTCATGATTACCTACAGATACCACATTTTGCATAAACAATCCTGACACTTAAATTAGCACTACTTTTTACACTGGAATATGCAGGGTGAAAGGCTTAGATAATTATTTTTGTTTTTCATAGGCAAAAAGTCATGACTATTATGATTAGAGTTCATAAAAATATTTGCTAATAAAATTCAAATCATGTTGGCTATTCAACTGTCATTTTAGTGCAAAGAAAATTTTTACTGTTACAAATTACAAAGTAATTCAAATTAGTTATGGAAAGAATAATGGAAGCTTTACATGTTTCTGATTCAACTGTACTATGTATGGTAATTATTTAATAAAATGAATAATGTTGGAAGTTAAAATCCTACAAATTTAAAACTGATCTTTTACTTCCTTTTTGCAAGCACATTAATAAACAAATTCTATTACATATATTTAATTTCTTGAACTTTCCTATAAGTGTAATCTACGCAAAATGACTTTGCCCTGTCTACGACGGGCCTCACTTGCTAGTAACTAATGAAAGGTAGCCGTGCGTTCAGGTATCCTCTGAATTTATTCCTTCTAAAACTCAGTATTTTTTTCCTTATGCCATTCCCAAAATGTTCTTAAGCTACACAAGCTCAAGTATTGAGTCTCTATGAATTTCTGAACAAAACTAGTGTATGTTACCTTATGGACCTCTCAAATTGCTGGTTTGAATGTGCAAAATAGCTTGGTGAGAGAATTTGGTACCATTTATTTATTCTACACCAAGTTCTATGAAAAATAGATAATACTTGTGTGCAATTACTAAGGCTTTATTATTGCAGATTAAGTGATATAATAATGTAATACCAAGTTTGATCTTGAAGCTAAACTTCCCTCCCTGCTTATGCAGGCAAAAAAAAAATGAAGGGTTATTAATAGGGAAAAAAGAAGGTGAACCAAGATAACTTAAACCATTAGCAATTTGGCCACACTGACCCAAGTATGACAGGAGAATAAGTTTTTTAAAAGACACTTATATCCGATTTGGAAATAAATGGGGGGGGGCAATTTTTTCCCTTTGAAACAGTCAACTGTATAATCTCCAAGCACTGTTGGATTGCATGTCACTACACAACCAGATTTCCAACTCTCTGGCACTTTGAATAACTATTCAGGCACTCCCCATGATTGCATATGATATGGGTAACAGATTTGAGATTTGGCAAAATAGAACAATGAGGAATGCCTATGAGCTGCTCCACAAGTAAGATTTTTGTTGGACAGATTTTATTTAATTGAATGGTTCTTGCTCACTTGCCATTGGCATTGTTCCAGAATAATTTCCTTTAAACACTTGTGTTCTTGTGGACAGGAAGACCTCAATTTCCTTAAACATACTTCTCTTATTAAAGAATTGTCATAGCAGGGAAGTGGGTGAGAAGAAAAAAATTCTGTTAGCTCTTACTGTGTCCCCATAGTGCTTCCTTCCTAGACTTTGTCTTACTAAGAACTGCGTCAGTCGCAATCACGCCTAAGATTGCTGCAGGATATGTCTACACTGTTTCCCAAATGGTGTTCCACGGAACCCCAGGGTTCCGTGAAGTGAAAATAAGGGTTCCGCAAGAAAATTCCATTACAATAACATTTTATTATTTAAAAAAATAATAATTAATAATATGTGATTTTTGTTTTTAAATATGTGCAGTTAAATTAAATGTTGATCTCACAACCTTGTTTAGCATTTGTTTATTATTATCCTTACTTATTTGTGGTCTACTTTTTCAGCTCCATATATTAGACTGTTGTTAGGTGTTCTGCAAAATTATTTCGAGTTTAAAAGGGTTCCATGACCAAATAAAATTGGGAAACATTGGTCTACACTATGCCTGAGAGCACTCCAGGCAGAAATACTTACATTAGCAGAGCTAGGGATGTAACAGTGTAGTCAGTAAACCAATTAATCGATAAGCAAAAGCTTATAGGTTAATGCTATAGACTACATGACCTTCCCTCCCCCCCCCCCCCCCCCTTGCCAGCACATTTTTTAGCAGGCTGGCCGGCCAGCAGTCCAGGACCTACCCCGGCTGCGGCTGTGCATTTAAAGTGTAGTAGGAGCCAAGAGGGCAGGCAGCCCAGTTCAGTTCCAGCTCGTATTGGGTTCAGGAGCTCAGACCTCCCCATAGACAGGGGCTGCTGTCATTCTGCACTGCTGCGGACCAGTTCCCACCTGGCATCCCGCGCTGCTGCCTCTAATAGAGTGGCTGCCTGCCCTGCCTTCGGGGATTATAGAATAGTCGACTAACTGAAAAGAATTCATGAGGTTACTCAACTATTCAATTAACCGATATTTAACATCCCTACGCAGAGCCTGAGCCAGCCTATTAAAAATAGCAGGATAGGCCTTGGGGCTTGGGCTCTTAAGCCTACAGGGAACAAGCTGCAGCTGAAGTCACTATAACCACTCAAATATTCAGAAGGGGACCTAACCTGTTCGGGGGGAGGGAAGATGGGCCAGACAGAAATTGGGGGCTATGCTCCGCCCACAGCCACCACTCTCTCTGCTCTGTCTTCAGAGCCGTGTGGCTGGAGAGCAGCAGCAGCTACTATGGGATGGCTATACGGGAGCTAAGGCAATTTTGGAAATGACCATAGCTCCCAATAGCCTGCCTTCCCAGGGCCACCCCTGCTGATACTTTTAGCAGGCTGACTCGAGCACTGCTAGCACAATCTATCCACTTGATCTGGGAGGTGTGCTCATCACTTATTGCAGTGCAAACAGTAAGAGACAAGCCCCCAAGAAAAACTAGCAACATGCACAACGGGTGTAGCACCAAATGTGGACAAAGTGGCTTACATGTTATTTTGTAATGTGGCTCGTTTGAGTTAGGCTAACTGAACCATATGTAACTCCAGTTAACTGCACCAGAGAAACTGAAAAATGCTGACTATAAGTCCCCAGAGGCACTGCCTCCATCCACCTGCCAAGAAAAAGATGGCACACCATTCTGGTTTATCTTTCTTTTCCTGATATACTCTACCCATGCACATGATAGGCTGGTATCCTACAAACCTTTGAAGGCTGCTGCTTCACCTTGTCACGAGTACATTCAGATAGAAACTCTCAGGCACATAAGGATACCAGGATACTGGTACCAGGATACTGTCTACTGTAAACTGATAAAAGGTTGTAAAAATATACATTTGGTAAAACCACACAGAAGAACATATTCAGTTTGCAACTCTCTTTACCTGAAGATATGAGCTAAAAAAGTTAAATTATAATGTATTCTTGAAAATTATAGTTTGAAATATATACCTAACCCCTCCTCCTAAAAACTCATTTATTCTCCAACTACAGTACTTCTGTTCTGTATTAAGTGTCCTGAATAATATGAGATTGTGACCCAATGTAAGCCCTTGGGGGCTGGGAACCTGTTACTTGCTTGTGTAGTCAGTTGGCCCGCCCGGAGGGGTTCCTCCTCCTCCGGCTCAGTGGGCGGCCACTCCGACCCACTGTGCTGCCCCTTTAAGACCGACCCCGTTGGTCCACAGGGAGCGGTCCAGCCTTAGCTCAGGGTATGACAGCAGCAAACCCCTCACAGTTATGAGGAGCAGCCAGGCCCTCAGTCCAGGGCGTGGCAACAAACACACGCAGTTACAAAGAGTGGCCAGGCCCTCAGTCCAGGGTGTGGCAACAAACAACAGGTGAGTAGCTCCTTGGTCAGGAGGGGTGCAGGCGGATCGCCTGTGGCAGTGGCAAGGAGGGAGAGACTGCCACCCAATAGGTAGGTGGCAGGGGGGGCGCAGGCCCACCCACTCCTCTGCGCCCCGGCCCAGGGCCCTAGGGCAGCCGTGCGGGCTGCTTCAGCTCGGCGGGTGGGCTCCGGCCCAAAACGTGCCGGCCTAGGGGCCTTTAACAGCCCCCACTACCCCTGGGCCACTTCCGTTCTCCCCCTCGGGTGGTACCTGGACATCGGGCAGAGGAGA
Source organism: Pelochelys cantorii (assembly GCA_032595735.1). Taxonomy (NCBI): domain Eukaryota; kingdom Metazoa; phylum Chordata; order Testudines; family Trionychidae; genus Pelochelys; species Pelochelys cantorii. The sequence continues at coordinate 160,149,675 of CM064327.1, forward strand.
CTGGGAGTCCAGGAGGGTCTCGTCCCACCGGGGTGGTCCAGTCCAGTCCTCGGCCGCTTGCAGGTCACTAGGCCTCAGCTGGACTCCAGGGGCCGGCAGATTCGGGCGGTTGAGCCAGGTCTCCGGGTCAGGGTCCGTGGAAGTCCCCGGCGGTGCCTCCGGTCGAGGTAGCTGGGGCCGCTTCTCCCGGTCCTGGGGCTGGCGCTGGGGCACAGGCTCAGGCTGGCCTTTCGGCTCCTCCGTCGCTTCTGGGAAGGTAGGCTGGTTACGCTGGGCCTCCACCTCCCAGGCAGGGAGCCACCGGTCTGTGTCTGGGCCCCGGCAAGTAGGAGGTCCGGGCCAGGCCTCAGTCCCTACTTCCCAGGCTGGGAGTCCAGAGGAGGCCTCTAGCCTCTCGGCAGGCTCAGCCCTGACTGAGGCCGCTGCCTGGGCTTTTATAGTCCTGGGCCCGCCCCCGGGCTTCCGGTCAGGTGATAGGGCGGGGTCAGCCTCAGCCCAACATGGCGTCTGGAGGGGTTCCTCCTCCTCCGGCTCAGTGGGCGGCCACTCCGACCCACTACAGCTTGCCACAGCTTACCAATTGAACAAGTTTGTGTACACAAGTACTGTAATAAGAATATTTTGGTAGAAAGAGGAGGTTATTCACCTCGATAGTAACTGACGTTCTTCGAGATGAGTGTCCCCGTGGGTGCTCCATATTAGATCGGTGCGCTGCCACTGAGCCTCATAGCAGAGACTTAATAACAGTGTCCCTGGGGCTGTGCACGCGCACACCAGCAGCCGCATGCTGTTAGGCTGCAGGCATCGCGCATGCACGAGCCCGCTCCCCCATTCCTCAGTTCCTTCTCTATCCCGGAACGATGCTTTGAGAAGGCCAGGATCCCGAAGTAGAGGGGAGGAAGGGAGGGTTGTGGAGCACCCACAAGGACACTCATTTCCAAGAACATCGGTTACTATTGAGATGAGTAACCTCCTCTTCGAGAGAGAGAGATGTCCCCGTGGGTGTTCCACGTTTGGTGACTACAAAGCTATTTCCCTTTAGGGAGGCAGGGACTTCGGATCTGGCAGAAAAGCAGCTGAAAGAACTGCCTTAGCTAGTTTCAGGTTGGAAAGAGGTCCCTGCATAAGTGCGTAGTTCTTTGCAAATGTGTGGTCAGAGGACCATGTGGCAGCTGTGCAAATGTCTCTTTTGGGTACTTTGCACAGGAATGCTATTGAGATAGCCATGGCTGTGGTTGAGTGTTCCCTTTTGCTATCTGGAGGCTATCTGACTGTGCGTAACAAAGTTTGATACAATCCGAGATCCAGTAGGAGAGTCTCTGTGATGAGAAGGGCTGGCCCTTATTGTGGTTTGCTATCGACACAAATAGTCTCGGAGATGTTCGAAAAGGTTTAGTTCGTTGCAGGTAAAAAGAGAGCGCTCTGCACAGGTCAACGGTGTGCATTTTCATCTTGAAAGAATTGGTGTGTGGTTTGGGAAAGAAGGTGGGAAGGTGTATTGTCTGAGTGATTTAGAAGGATGAGTGTACCTTGGGGAGGAATTTAGGATGGGTACGTAAAGTGACCTTGTCTTTAAAAAAAAGTAGTATATGGGGGAATCCACCATTAGGGCTTCAATCTTTCCTATCCATCTTGCTGAGGTAATGGCTACGAGGAAAACAGTTTTCATGGATAAGTGTAATAATGAGGTGGTGGCCATTGGTTCAAAAGGTGGCCGAGTTAGAGCATTTGTTACTAAACGCAGGTTCCATGGTTGCATTGGTGGATTGATGTTTGGATAAAGTGTCTGAAGGCCCTTTAAGAAGCTTTTGGTGAGTGGCTGAGCAAATATGGACAAGTCGTCTATCTTAGAGTGGAAGGTAGCAATAGCACAAGGTGAACTTTAATGGAGCTTATTGTGAGGTCCGCTTGTTTAAGGTGCAGAAGATAGTTGAGGATGGTAAGTAAGGAGGATGTTAAAGGAGTCACCCGGTGGTGTACACACCACATCGAGAATCTTTTCCATTTCTGAAGATAAGTCTTGCGAGTGCTCTGCTCCCTACTGTGTAGAAGGGCCATTTGTACTTGTTGTGAGCAAGTCAGCTCTAGGTCAGAGAACGATCCAGGAGCCATGCCTTCAAGTGTAGCGAGTGGAAGTTAGGTTGGATGGCATGGGAACCCGGGTGAAGAAGGAGATCCTTACTGTAAGGTAGGTGAATCGGTGGGGCACGAGATGTCGCCACTAAAAAGGGGCTGGCGTGGCCATGCTGGAGCTATAAGTATTAGATGGGCCTTATCCCTCCTTGTCTTGTGAACTACCCTGTTCAATAGGGGTAAGGGAGGAAATGCGTACAATGGGTGGGATGTCCAGGCGATGATGAAGGCATCTTCCATTGATCCCTTACCTATGCCTGCCCTGGAACAGAATAGGGGGCATTTCTTATTGGATTGTGTGGCACACAGATCTATGGTAGAGTGACCCCACAGACACAAGATGCCTGCCAATATGTGCGGGTTCATTTGCCACTCGTTTTCAGTCAGGAGGGCACTGCTGAATTCATCTGTCATTGTATTCAGGGCACCTGGAAGGTGGTGATAATTATGTTGTATTTCAGGAACCAGTTCCAAAGTGCTATGGCCTCTGTGCAAAGTGCTCCAGATCAGGCTCCGCCCTGATGATTTATATAAAACATTGCTGTGACATTGTCTATGTAGAGTCTGACATGGCTGTTGGTGATGAACGGGAGGAATTTGACGCATGCATTTCTGACTGCACAAAGTTCCAGGACGTTTATGTGCAAGTTCTTGTCGCTGCAGGACCACAGGCTCTGGCACGTATGATGTCATAAGTAGGCGCTCCTTCCTTTAGGAAAGGCATCTGTCATCCTGGAGACGGATGGTACTGGTAGGTAGAAGGGCACTCCGGAACAAAGGTTCCATGGGCTTAGCCACCAGTGTAAGGATTCCTTTACTGTCCTTGGGAGGGCTAGGGATTTGGATAGCAGATGGACACTGGGTTTGTAAACCTGTCCCAACCAGCTCTGTAAACATCTCACGTGCAGACGTACATTGTTGACTATGGAGTTGCACGCTGCCATGTGCCCCAACAACCGAAGACATCTAAGGGCTGTTGTGCGGGGGCTGGATTGTAAGGTATTTACCAGGGCCACAATTCTGTAGGTAAGGATGCAGTGACCATTGTTGAGTTGAGGCATGCTCCTATAAACTGTATCTTTTGTGTAGGAGACAGCTTCAATTTGGTTTCGTTCACCTGAAGGCCAAGGTGTTGGAATAGATGTCTTGTGACTGACAGAGAATGACAGGAATCATTGTGTGAGTGCGACTTGAGGAGGCAGTTGTCCAGGTAAAGAAATATGATAACTCTTTGTTCTCTCAGATACACTGTGAAGACCACCAGAACCTTTGAAAAGACCCTCAGGGCTACAGAGAGTCTGAATGGAAGCATCTTGTAGTGGTAGTGTTGAGAATCTACAACAAAACGAAGAAAACGTCTGTGAGCAGGGTGGATGGCAGTGTGAAAGTACGTGTCTTGCAAGTCAAGAGACAAGAACCAATCATCCTGTTCCAATGCTGGCAATATAGTAGCAAGCATTACCATCTTGAATTTTTGTGTCTGAATGAATTTATTGAGGGTTTGAAGGTCGAGTATGGGTCGCCAGCCCCCTAACTTTTTTTCTGTCAAGAAGTAATGGGAGTAGAACCCCTTGCCTCTAACTTGTGTGGGGACTGGTTCGATAGCCCCTATGTGCAAAAGATGCTCTACCTCTTGTTGAAGAAGGATCTCATGAGAGTGGTCCCTGAAAAGGGACAGGGAAGGGGAGTGGGAAGGGGGTATGGACATAAAGGAAATAAGGTAGCCTTTTTCAATTATCTGCAGGACCCATCTGAGGTTATATGTTGCCAGTTGTTAAAGAAGGGTAACAATCAGTGATGGAACAGGTTTGCTTGCATCAGTGGCATTGGAATAGGTGAGAGGCTCTCCAGACCCTCGACCTGATGTTCAAATTTGCTTATTGGACTGCTGCAACTGTTGGGAGTTGGTAGAGGAAGGGCGGCGCTGTTGGTTTCTGCCTCTGTTCTGTTGTTGTTGGTCTTGGCTATTGTAATGTTGTGCATATAGAGGGTATCGAGGTCTCGGGTAGGGCTGACACCTATATTGCCTTCTTCTAGGTGCTTGATTGTGGATCCCCATAGACTGAAGTGTCGCTCTGCAGTCTTTCATAGAGTGGAGAATTTCACTGGTGTTAGCTGCAGACAACTTCTGACCATCGAAAGGCAGATCTTCAACTGTAGACTGAATCTCTCTGGGGAATGGAGGGGAGCTAAATCATGACGCCCTTCTTATTACTACTGCTGTTGCTGTAGAATGTGCAGCCGTATCAGCAGCGTCTAATGCGGCTTGTAATGCTGTTCTAGCAATTGTGTGACCCTCCAATACCAGTGCTTTGTACTGTTATCTTTTAGCCTCAGGAATATCTGCACTAAAATCATTCAATTTGGTGTAATTTCTATAGTCATATTTGCTTAATGAAGCTGCATAGTTGGAAATGTGAAATTGTAAGGTAGAAGACGTATATATCTTATGCCCAAATGCGCCAAGCCTTTTGCTATCGCAGTCAGACTGAGTGGACCGGTATTGTTGCTACTTGGATTTTTGTTGTGCAGTCTCCACTACAAGGGAATTAGGTACTAGGTGAGTAAAAAGAAATTCAGAACCCTTGGGTGGGGCATAATATTTCTTATCTGTTCTCTTAGCCATAGAAGAGATCGATGCTGGAGTTTGCCACACCATCTTTGCCATTTCCATTGTTGCTGGATTAATTGGCAATGCTATTTTTGATGGTGTTACTGAGTGCAATATGTCAGTTAGCTCATGCAGATTTTCCACAACCTCCTGAAGAGGAATGTTTAATTCAGCAGCTACACATTTAAAAAGGTCTTGGAAATGTGCAGTGTCATCTGAGGTAGTTGGAGCTGGGGCCAGAGATCCTCCCTCCACTGGGAGGGGGTCATTTTGGTCCGGAGAGGGTGCTGCCCCCTGTGTGGGTGGGTCCCCTTCTTGTATTTGTTTAGAGGGGGGATATTGCATTTTGTGTCATTTCCATCCATGCTGGTGTTTCTGATAATATTGCCATTTGTCCCAGTGTTGCCAGTAAGATTATGGCTCAGGTGGGGGTACCCAGGGATTGCAATAATATGAAGGCTTATTCCCAAATCTAGAAGAGTAAATAGTCTGATCAGTGTAAGGAGAATTCTCTGGGGAAAAACCCCTAGAGCAGTGTTTCCCAAATGGTATTCCACGGAACTCCGGGGTTCCGCAAAGTGAAAATAAGGGTTCCTTGAGAAAATTCTATTACAATAACATTTTATGATTTCAAAAATTATAATTAATATTTAAGCATTTATGAATTTTATTGAAAACAATTTTCATTTGTTTGCCACGATAAGTGTCCTTGTGTAATGCCATCTTAGCCAGACAGTGGAATGATGATGTCACTACTCAGTGCTGATGTCCATATATAAGACTGTTATTAGGGGTTCCGCAAAATTCTTTCAAGTTTAAAAGGGTTCCATGGCCAAATAAAATTGGGAAACACTGCCCTAGATTTGGATGAAAATCTTTCCTGCTTGATCTCTGTGATGTTAACATAGTGGGAGAGCACTCAGGGTCTAAAAATTGTGAGTTAAAAGTCGATGAGACTAATAAGTCCCTGTGTTAGGTGTAATGCCCAAATGGCATTGTCGGTGCTGTAGTGGGAGACACAGAGGCTATTTGAGGCGCTGAATCATGCATTGGTGCCAAGGAAATTGGAGCCACATCAGATGTCTCTGTGGTGGGGGCTGAGGCGCCTGTTAACATGGTCAACGCCATGCTCTCATGCTGCGTCAGCAAGATTGTATCAGTGCTGGATGGTGCTGCAGCTGATGAGGCAGGCAACTTAAAGCCTGACTCCTCAGAGCACGATTTAGCACATGCCTACTGTTTATCTGCGCTGTGAGCTCTGGAGATGCCTGCAGTGTCATATATGCTGAGGCGCAGTGTTGCTGCTGCCCTCAGTGCCGGCCATGAGGGAGACAGACATTTCGGTGCCATAGGCTCCTGAGGTGCTGAGGAGGCTCGCTTTTTGGTGGGCTTTTTGGTTCCACACTGTTTATGTTCCTTGGGCGATTGGCCCGGGTCAGAAGCTGGTCTAAGAGAGTTTTCAAGTAAAAATAACTTGAGGCGGAAGTCTCTGTCTTTCCACGCCCATGATTTTAATTTTGCACAATAAGGACATTTTTGGGAGTTATGCTGCTCTTCGAGGCAGCGGATGCATTGTGAATGACTATACGATGTCGGGATAGGCTCTTTACATGAGGTCTAGTGCTTAAACCCCGGTGAGCCAGGCATGCCTATAGAAGCAGTCAGAGATTGCAGGAAGGGATTAACTGGGAGAAAACCCCCTATACTAATCTAGGTTTGGATTTTTTTAAACTAAACTACCTAATTAACCACTACAATATAATTAACTGGTTTTCAAGAGATATAATAATGAAGACGTGAAGAAGCTAGGGAGCACTGCTGAGTCCGTCTGTAGCTGGAGAAGGAACTGAGGAACAGGAGGGGGCGGGGCTCACGCATGCTCCATTCCTGAAGCCTAACAGCGTGCGGCTGCTGGTGCGCGGGTGTGCAGCCCCAGTGACACTGCTATTAAATCTCTGCCCTGAGGCTCGGTGGCAGCGCACCAACCTAATGTGGAGCACCCATGGGGACATCTCTCAAAGAACAAAACAATTACTATAATACATATCATACTTGCAATCTAGCTACTAAAAGGGTGCTACATGCTTAAAATAAATACTAATTATACAACAGTGTTTTGCAGAAAAAAATAGCTGATGGATTACCTGTAGATCCTCTGCTTTGAAGTGTTGAGAGAAAATATAGGGGATTGAAAACAATATATATGTTTTTTGTTCATTCATCCAGTGTAAAAAAGTGAGGCTATGGATTTGGAGTCAGATTTCTCAGGGTCACTCCACCTTAGTCAAATCACATAGACACATATTTAAGACCCAACTCTCCCCCCAGCACTTCTTGCCCGCTGGTGCCTCACTGATCTACTCCTCCCCCTCCCTTTCAGCTTCTGAGGCATTCAAAGGCTATGGGAGGGAGGATGCAGCACACTTTGTGAAAGGGACAGCAAGAGGTGAGGTGAGGACTTGGGGGAATGGGTGGAGTGGGATCAAGCACATCTGCACCCCCCAATTTGAGCAGAAATCAGCACATATGTATGGGATAGTCTGATGTGGGAGTATTCCCTCTGTCTCTCCTGTTGAAACTATTTCACTTTAGATAACTACTTAAATCAGTGGTGGGCAACATGCAGCCCACTGCGGCTCTACCTGTGGCTCACAAACCCCCTGGCTGCCCTCCTCCCCTGTGCACCACTTGCTCAATGGAGCCCCGCACTTTGTACTCCTGCTTCCTTCCATACTTTTAGAGCATCACGAATCACCTGATTCATGCACTATCTCCACTCTTCCCTTTCCCTCCCAGAACTGTGATAATGAAAATCAAACCTTCTCCCCTCCAGTGAATGACAAAGTTTTGCCATGGCAAGTGAAAGTGTGAACGCTGCTTTGTCGGCAGGAGCGCTTTCCTGCCAACAAAGCAAAAACCCCTTGTGAGGGATGGAAGTATTTTGTCAGCAAAAGTGCTGACAAACAGCGTTCACACAAGCTGACGTGTCACTAAAAGTTGCGTCATGTAGACATACCCTTGGTCCCTATCCCAAGCTGGTGTGTCTGAGACAAGGGCTAAGCTGAACTATGCTAAATGATTAACGAGACTCTAAGAATGGAAAAAAGCCTTGGATCTGAACAGAGCAGAGTGGCTCATTTTCATCTGGCAAAGTGGTTGGAAGGAACCGAGATGATACATGGTCTTGTTCCCCCTTCCACAGCATCACCATCACAACACTCAAATTCTGAGGGAAGAGGTAGGAGAGGGTGAAGCATGAGCACTTAGGCCATTTCTATACTTACACGCTGGACATCAATCTTCTGGTGTTTGATATAGCAGGTCTAGTAAAGACCCACTAAATCAAATGCTGAGGGCACCCCCCAGTCAGGGGCAGTACTCCTGGCAGTCGTGAGGAGTAAGAAAAGTCAATGGAAGCAAATGCTCCTATCGGCCTCCCACTGTGAAGATGGCGCCAAGTTCGGCTTAAGGTATGTCCACTCCGCTGTTATTTACATAGCTGGAGTTACAAACTGTAAGCCAAACATCCGGGTCTAGTATAGACCTGGCCTTATTCTAAGGGACATTGCTTGGCGAAGTTGCTACCATGAGGCACCTTTACTTGGTACAAAATCTTAAGTGTGAATACGCGAAACTACTTGAAGAATTATCAATGCATTTTTGATGGGCAAGTACAAAAACAATGCTCCCCTCAGACTCTCCTGAATGCTTACTTTGGTGGGAATAATTTACCAACTTTAACTCTGTATATATATGAATGCTGTATACCACACATATAAAACATTATTTCATGAACTCATTAAAGGCAGCCACTTCCGGGGATGACTACTGTCCTACTATATAACCATTTCACCCTTTAAGACATAAAGGATCAGATTTTTTTTAAAAAAAAGTGTTTGCCTTTGACTTCAGTATCTACCGGAAGTGGCCGGGTGTTCAATGTGCTTAACAGCAAGGAGCTTCAAACAGGAGTTGCTGAGGGCTGAGAACTTTTGAAAATATGCCCAATAAATAAGACTGATGTTGTCAATTAAATTTATAGAGTGGTGTGATTATGAATAGTCCAAAGCCTATTCATCAGTCTGTACACTTTGTATGTGTCCTTATAATGCACTAAATGGATGAGATAATTGATTAAGTATGAGGTGATTCACCAGTTTAACAAGGGGATTCAGCTCTTCAGTTGAGGACAGTTAAAGAAAGATAGGAAAAAGTGCAGAGAGAAACCTAGAAGCAGGTATACAGTTTACAAAGCTGTTTCAGCATACAAATCCTGAATTTCCAGGATGTATCTTGGAGAAGTGTATAGGATTATATGGTTCTACAAGATTTTCATAAAGCTACACAGAGTACTTACTCTTTTGAATGCTTTGAGGAGTTACAGGCAGATACTACAAGTATGGCATTTTGTATTTGAGCATACCATCTTTTCCATTATAAAGCAGGAGCACTTACACTATCTATATAGTGTATCAGCTTAAAACATTAGCTTCGTAAAATCCTCATACAGAAATGTCCACCATCTTCCTGTTAAATGTAAACAATTTCCATACACAAATTCCCTTTCTTCCTATATCACAGTTAAGGAGAGGCAGTAGCCTCTGCATACTTCAGGTTGCAACAAATTTTCACTATAAAATCTTATTTTAGGGTCCCTATATTTTTGGCCTGGAAAGGCCAAAGACTTCTGCAAAGCAGGAAGAAAATTTGCCAAACTATTTTTTATTTATAGGTTGCAAAAAATTGCCCTGAATTAAAAATTCTGGCTTTGAGCTGACAGCCTTTGTCTTCTTCTTTTTGAAAAATACCTTGTTACTACGTTTTCAAGCTTTCAAAATAGTTAAATCGCCTAGAAAAATTAATGCATTTCTTTATACTTAAGCAGAATGTGTTTGCTTATTATGTGGATATTATAAAGTTTATTTAAACACTTGGATTTTGTAAATAATAAGATAAGTACAATGTTTGCCACTTATTTGGAAACTTGAACTGGTGGTTGAAATGACAAGTGAAGTCTTGAATCCAGTGAAAGGAATGGCTTTAACAGGGCAAGATTTTACCCTTTTTTTTTTTTTTGGTTTTGAATTAGTAATAGGCCCTCTTTCATAACAGTATATAATCAATTTTCATACAAAACTAATAATCATTTTCATACAAAACTAATAAAGTATGGCTAAATCAATGCAAACTAATTCAGAAAACACTGCATTTAGATAGATGCTTTTTTGGTAACATGACTTAAAAGCTTTAATTTTGGATTAACAGATGTACAAAGAATAGTGAGTATATTCTGAAAAGAAAATAACCATATTAACATTTCAACTGTAACAACACATTTTTGCTTTTTCAGAGTATAACAGAAAATTTCTTAATGAACCAAATCCAAAATTATGTCCATTCTCTCATGGAATCTATTCAAACATAGTCAGTATTTGTGTGATTTATGGGATGCAAGGCATAACCCTAATTCAAACAGATAAAAGTAAATGTGAAATTGAGGTACTGGAAATTTACTAGCTTCCAGAGTAACATCTTTGCCATTAATATGCATTGTTGTTTTTAAAAAACTGTTTTTTGCTTAACATGAACCAACAACACAGAAGTTTGGCATTAAATGGAATTTTTTTGACCCAGTCAAAATGTTAACATTTACAAAATTAAGACTTTCAGGCTTAAAGTACGGAAAACATGTATTGTTTATATCAGTTTCATTGTTTGCTCTATTGAACCACTTCCAGTGATGCAAAACATGCAAAACTACAAAACATGATGCTATAGAATAAGCTGAGTTGGCCCTGTCATTGCAGCAATGCCACTGATCAACTAATTCTTATGTAGCAGGTGCAGTGCTGTGGTGCTCTAAGAAAACCGTAAATCTAAGAGATTTTGTACCAATATAACTTTTCAGTTGAGGCTGTGCAATTTTATCTAAGTAGTTATACCAATACAATCCTTAGCATAGACATGTGTTAACTGCATAACTGTGTTCACAGTTTAGGAGATTGTACTACTTTAACTATACTGGTACAGTATTTATGTGTAGATGAGCCCTTAGTGAAAGGCAAATTGATGTATTCTGCAATAGTTATTGCCTACACTATAAAACGTACTGATGTGAAAGGCTGAACTTTCATCTCTGATGTAAAGCTACAGATGTAAATGAAGTTACACCAGGGATGAATTTAACTACAATTGTTAGATACATGTAATCTAACAAATATCAACTTATACACTAAGAAGCCTATTTCATGAGCCATATCATGCTTTCCTGTTCTTGATGCTGTTTTAAAAATATTGGTACAGTAATATCTTTATTGCACCTCTACAGCTGCAGTTTTTACTTGTTGTCTGTTGGAGTCAATTCGGGCTGGGATGTCTCTGAACCTGCAATACAAAAAATGAGAGAATAGATGACCATTTCTGACAATAAAACAGTATGTCCAAACGCTGATCTTCCACTTGCCACAAATCAAAATTGTCTTCAAAGTCTAATACATCTATATTTGTAAGTGATGAGGAAAAAAGCAAATGCCACATGCAAAGTTTGCAATGCACTGCTGGCATATGACCAAGCATCATGCCTTGTAATGCTTCCTTATCCACTGCTCACTTGTATGCATCCTATGTGGGGGACAAGTAGCAAAAAGCATCAGATATAGTAATGTTCCACACATGAAGCCAACTGCAGAGGAAAACTAAGACCCCAATTTTGCCAGTTCTATGTGGACAGATCCTAGTACCTATGTGCAAGTCAGTGGCCAGTGGAAATGCCTAGAGGAAACAATGAAAGGAGCCCAAGCAGAGATGAACTCCACTGCTTGTTGGAATGTGCATTCTCTCTGTGGGGCCCCCATATTCTGACATTCAACTGTGCAGCAGAATCACATTAGCTATTCTCTGACACACTCCATACCTACTAAGGAAGAGGCAAGATTTATAACTTTATTTAAATGTAAATTTACAGTCTGAGTCAGTGACAGTCACTTTGCTTGCAGAAGAGCTCTACATTTGTAATCCTCCGATTCTCTTTCTATATACAAAGCTGACTCAGACTAGTACTGTTGCTAACTGTAACAAGAAGAAGCAGGGAACAAGATTTTTTTAAAAAATAGAAAATGGTTTGGGGGTGGGATAGGTAAGAATGAACAGAAAAAAGTAGCAAATGGAGAAAGAGTAAGTTTTAAATACAAAAGTGGAAATAATCCTAACATTTGTATCCCATATAATTTTCCAGGTAATTTTCACGTGGAATACCAAATTGAGAATTAAATTAGTAATAGATGAACTTTACTAGCTTAATGCAGTGCAATAAAAGTATGTCTTTTTCTAACTAATCTTAGATGACTTGTAATGGGTTATATTTCCTTTTCCATGACTCACTTGTATGCATCCTGTGTGGTGGGCAAGTGGCAAAAAGCATCAGATATAGTAATGCTACACACATTAAGCCAGCTGCAGAGGAAAACTAAGACCCCAATTCTGCCAGTTCGATAAGGACAGATTCCATATTTAATGTGGGAGATTTACATAACCACAATCTAGGGCAGGGGTGGGAAACATATGTCTTGCGTGCCAGATCCAGCCTGCCAAGTCACCAGATCCAGCCTGCGGACCCCCCTGCTGGGACCCTCAGGCACGCAGCAGATGCTGTTTTAAACATAGGGCTGCTCTGTGTGGCTCTCTGCTCTGGAGGGAGGGAAAGCTTCATGTGATCTCTGCCTCCAGCACAACCCTCAGCTCCTATTGGACAGAAACAACCAGCCAATACGGATGAGGGCAGTGCAAGCCTCTCCCTGCTCCTGGAGCTGAGAGCCACATGGAAGGAACAAGCCTGAATTTTCAAGCTGTCTGGATTTGCAACAGGCAGAGAGCCCAGCCTGCCTTGGGGGTGCTATAGGGGTGCTGGTCAGGAGATGCTTAGGTAAGCGCTTCCCAGCCAAACCCTGCCCCTCCTGCACCCCAACTTCCTCCCCCAGGTCACCATCCAAACCCTCTGCATCCCCCTGCCCCCGGTCACAAATTATGATGTTCCATCACCTACAGTCCCCAGCTAAAACCTCTCCAACGCATCATCAGTGATCTACAACCTATCCTGGACAACAATCCCTCACTCTCACAGACCTTGGGAGGCAGGCCAGTCCTTGCCTACAGATAGCCCGCCAACCTGAAGTAAATTCTCACCAGCAACTATATACCAGTAACTCTAACTCAGGAACCAATCCCTGCAACAAACCTCGGTGCCAACTCTGCCCACATATCTACATCAGTGACACCATCACAGGACCTAACCACATCAGCCACACCATCATGGGCTCATTCACCTGCACATCTACCAATGTAATATATGCCATCATGTGCCAGCAATTTCCCTCTGCCATATACATTGGCCAAACTGGACAGTCCCTACATAAAAGAATAAACAGATACAAATCAGATATCAGGAATGGTAACATACAAAAACCTGTAGGAGAACACTTCAATCTCCCTTGATACACAGTAGCAGATTTAAAAGTAGCCATCCTGCAACAAAAAAACTTCAAAAACAGACTTCAAAGAGAAAATGAAGAGCTACAACTCATTTGCAAATTTGACACTATCAATTTAGGATTAAACAAAGACTATGAATGGCTAGCCAACTACAAAAGCAATTTCTCCTTTCTTGGTGTTCACACCTCCACATCAGCTGTTCACACCTCCACATCGTCCCTGACTGAATTGACCTCGTTATCTCTGGCCTTCCTCTTGATTGGTACTCCTTTCTTTTCATGTGCCTGTATATTTATACCTGCCTCTGGAATTTCCCCGACATGCATCTGATGAAATGAGTCTTTGCCCACGAAAGCTTATGCTCCAATAAATCTGTTAGTCTATAAGGTGCCACAGGACTTCTCTAATAGAGGCAGCAGCACAAGGTGGGGGCAGGCGGAGCCAGTGCTCATGTGGAACTGTGGGAGGCAGTAAGGGGGGGGGGCAGGTGGCTCAGTGGGAGCCAATATATGCAGGCAGCTGGCTTGAAAGCTGGCTTCTCACCTGTACTGCCCTCCCTCCCCGGTGTTGCTGCCTCTATTAGAGGCACTAGCACAGGGCAGGTGGAGCAGGCGGCTCCACAGGATTCAGTGGTTGTGGAGAGCTGGCTTAAAAGCCAGCTCCTCACGGGCACTGGCTCCTGCCTTCCTCCTTCCTCTTACTGTCTCTAATACAGTGTAGTAACAGGATTAACTGATAAACCCAGGCTTACTGATGATCATGTAGTTGTGTACATGTTGATATCCCTACTATGTAATTCATTTTAAAACATTGTTTAAAAATGAAAAGTGAAATACTCAAACAACTAGCCATTACCCTGAAATTCTTGCATCACTTTGGACATCCAGTCACACATACCTTGACTCAGGGCTGGGCAGGCTAAGCTACCCTACCTAATCTACCTCCAGTTTTGGATACACTACAGTAAATCAAAAAATTAAAATTAAAAACATGCATGCTCTGAGACTCAATATATGCACTTTTCCTTCATTTCCTGAGACACTGCTTCCTAGTCTCACACATAAACCTGTCTCCACTTAAAAAAAATTAAGCTGGAAATTTAATAACACAGTTATATAATCTTAAATTTCCATACACAGAGACCGCATTTGAAAAATTCAGGAAGAAAAAGTGTTGTGTTAAGTTAATTCCAAAATCAAAAGTAATAAAAACATTAAACATTTGTGTTAGGGAAAAGTGTTTAGGTTGCTTGGCCAAAGTCTTTAATTCTCTTAAGACAGAAATGTGTTCGGTGTGGATAAAGACTGGGGTGGCATACATGTTGAATTTGAAGAGTGGCTTCGTAGGCAGGGCACCTATTTCAGGTCCAGATTGAGATCTGGGTTCATCCTTTATTTTTGCAACAGTTTTTCTTTTGAAAAAGAAAGGTATACTTTTTAGCTTTCTGCTTCTTCCCTATTTTTTTCTGGTACTCACTTGAAGAAAGACATTCTGCAAGAAATAATGCAGAAAAAAAAACTTTACTAAAGATGCCATAATAATGCAATTAACAGTGTATTAGAAACACTCAGCAAGTTTTAAAATTCTTAAAACACCTAAATCCGTTACGTCTCAAAACCTATTTATACAAGGGTGGAATTTCAGGAGGGTGGCAAGGCAGCAGTTGTATGCTCTGAGATGAGGCTTGCTTTTCATCCTGTTCCCTAGACGCTAAAGGAATGAGGGGAAAATACTTGCACTCCGTGCATACCTCTCACACCTGGCTGGTGAGCTCCTTCACCACAGCTGCTGTCCCCCTTCATGCTCTCAAAATTCCACTGTTGTATTTATATTTACCCATATGCATCAGAGTTAAAAATCAGTATTTATATTCATTTTGACTGAAATTTTCTGAATATATTTTACATAGTTTAATATACAGTAATTCTTCATTTAACACTATAGATATGTTTCAGAAAATGATCGTGTTAAGTGAAAATGTGTTATGCGGGGTCAATTTTCCAATTGAAAATAATGGAAAAGGTGGGGGTTGCGTTTCAAGCAGTGGTGTCTGTTGGGACCGGGACATAAGGTTGGGGGAGAAAGGGGACTGGGTTACAGCAGGGAGGGAAGGTGTTTGGCTCTGGGGAAGGGAAGGGGAGGAGAGGGGGAGGGGGATTGGGTTGGGAGTATGTCCCTGTGATGGGTCTGCTGGGACCCGCACTGCGTCCGGCAAGGGGGGGTCGCTGGGAAATGGTGCGGCGAGCAGCGAACCCTCTGCTGCTTTGCAGGGAGGTGGGGAAGCCCCGCGCAGCCGCCAGCGACGGGCCGGCTGGGGAAACCCAGCCACCGGCCTGCAAGCAGGGGTGGAGGAGAGGGGGCAAGGCGTCTGGCGAGGGGGAGTCAGCGGGGAACAGCGTGGTGAGCGGTGAACCCTCCACCGCTTTGCAGGTAGGCAGGGGAAGCCCCGCGCAGCCGCCGGCAACGGGCCGGCTGGGGAAATCGTGTTATTCCGGGGACGGTCGTGTAATTCAAAAAACGTTCCCTAAAAAAAAATCGTGCTATCGTGAAAACGTGTTAAGCGGGCACATATTAAATGAGGAATTACTGTACACATAGCTCTCTTCAGTATGCTTGTATGTATATACTAACATAGTGTGCATACAAGCATATTACAGAGAGCCATGTCTTTATTCAAAATCAAGAAGATATTGCATAGATTTTTAGATTTGGAACTTCCCTGTTCACAAGGACTTTAAAAGACATGTTACCTAAAAAATGGAAATATTTCTACATTAAAGATCTCAATATAAAAAGGTAGAGAGACAAATGAGGACATCTTTGAAATAAATGCATTTAAGTATTCAAATTTGCTATAAGAAATGGCAATTGCACAGTTTCATGAAGCATCAGTACAAACAAAATATTTATTTACTTCAGAATTGAAAAGAGGCAGTCGCACTAAAGATTTGTTGTAAATGGCTAGTAGGTCACCACGGAGTCTTGTCAACTCATGACTGGGGGGGGCAGATTACATAAAATGGAAATGAACTGCAAAAGTCAGGGGGTCCAGAACTACATTTTTATATTTAGTACCTATTAATAATGATGATGTGTTAGTGAATATGTAGCTTTAAGACTATAACATAATTGTTAATAGATTTATGAACTCATTTGTTGCATGTGGATGTTGCTCAATTTAAAACACTAAAATACACACTAATAATGTTATATATTATGCTATATATTTGTACTTTTATGAATCAGTACATGACAAAGTGAGATTCTAAAGCAGGGGTCGGCAACCTTTCAGAAATGGTGTGCCTCAGAGTAATCTCCTGCCCTGGGCTCTCCCAGGAGGGAGGGCGGGGCTCTCTCCACCACACACCCTACTTGGTCTCCTGTCCTGGGCTCCCAGGCAGGGGGAGACTGCGCAGCTCCCGTTTCCCACCTCTCTGGAGCACAGGGGAAGGCAGGGTAGATAAGGCAGCACACGTTGCTATGGAGAGGGGAGGAGCAATGTGCATATGCTTTCCTGCAAGCCAGATCTGGTGCGGAGGCTTGGGGCTTCCCATCCCCCCAGGAAGTCAGCACTGGCTCCAGTCTTGTGGAGGACGCGATGCTGGATCACAAGCACAGGCTCCCCGTTGTGGGTGGGGGGAGCAAAGGGGAGCCATTTCATTGC
Organism: Pelochelys cantorii; assembly: GCA_032595735.1. Taxonomy (NCBI): domain Eukaryota; kingdom Metazoa; phylum Chordata; order Testudines; family Trionychidae; genus Pelochelys; species Pelochelys cantorii. The sequence continues at coordinate 160,166,570 of CM064327.1, forward strand.
ATGTGGTGCCACTGAAAATCATCTTGTGTGCCACTTATGGCATATGTACCATACATTGCCAGCCCCTGTTCTAAAGCATGGGCACTGTATAGTTTTGGTTTTGTTTTGTTATTGGATTTTTTCACACTAACAGTGGTTCTTCAAAACTTCTATACTCAAAAAGCAGACAGGAATTAGGTTTTGCATACTGACACTCACTGATCTACCTATCATACCACTGGTTTTTGCTGTGTAAGACTTAAAGCCAAGTTTTATGTGCCTATGCTAGGATCCAAAAGAGAATTCAAACATTTGCTTAACTGTAAACATGGGAATAGTTCTGTCTCTTCAATCTCTTAGGTAAATAAAGCAAATAGAATTTAGCCACAAAACAAAACCAAAGCACACTTTCATATCTTAAAAGATATACAAAGCCACTGACAATTTTGACCTTACAATGAAAATCACAGGTATTTGTTAATTTGGGTCTATAATGGAGAAATTAGAGCAAAATAATGAAGTCAATGTAATCATATTCAATATTAAAATGCATGAACTGATACAGCTACTCCTGGTTACCTACTTTAGATAACTGCAAAATTAAAGAAAAAAATAGGGTATAGTTCACCTTTAGGCTGCTTGCTATTTTTTGAGGTTTGCTGAATCTTTTTCTCCAAGTCATTACGCTGCTGAATCCAGTCATCTCTGTAACCATTACTAATCAGTTTGCTGAAGTTTACAGGTTCATTGTTTTTCTGACCAGGCCTATATAAAAATAAACAAATAAAAATCAAATATATAATCAGACAAGAAAGAGTTCAGAAATAAAACATAAGAAAGAACTGGTAGTAACCATTTTATCTTACAGAAAAAAAGAGTGACATTTTATATAAAAATCTTTTATATGCAAGTAAATAAAACCAAAAATGTCATTTATATTACTTATTTTTCCAAGTGTTCATTAGCATAATATGAATTTAACATGGTTCTTTAAAATATGTCCTCTGGTTTCCATAATCAATCATAAATAAACATTGACTTTTTAATCATTAAGAGACAAAATTTTGTGGTCCTCATCCAACAAAACTCAATTAATGGGAGAGTTGTGCGATTGAGGACTGCAAGATTTGGTCTTGAAGTAAGATGGTAAAGATGAAAAGGATCATTAATGTCAGAAATGGAGATGAAAATACAGTCAACAAGTTCAAAAACTAGATTCCTAAGCAATGTTAACTCTGTGGGTATATCTACCCAACATTTGGTGCAATCCTCCCAGCCTGGGTTGATAGACTTGGACTAGCGAGGCTCATCCCAGCACTCTAAAAATTGCTATAATGATAGCACTTTAAGTTGTTGTTCAAGCTCTGAAACCTACAAAGAGGGGTGGGTTTCAGAGAACAAGCTTCATCTGAACCACACCTTCAAAACATTGTCCAGACAGCCATTTTTAGAGGGCTAGCCTGCGTCACGCATCTGCCAACCCAGACAGGCAGCTCACTCTAAAATGCTGTGTAGAAATACCAAAAGTTACATGAATATGGCATTTTCTATTCCCATTTTTGCTGTTAAATATATACTGTATTCTATTCAAATTATTAAGCATATATTATAAAACATATTGGGACTATACATCTATTCCTCTCTATTTATAATAATTAAATTAAATATGCTTTTAAAAACAACTTAAAAACATCTAATTATACACAAAGCTAATTGATATAACCATATGTTCCTATCAATTGTTCTGTCTCCTATAGTACATTACACTACTTGTGTCTTGTCTTAAATTAAACGGTGAACTCTTCAAGCCAAGATGGTAACTTAATGTGTCTATACAGAACGCAGACCAAACAACAGTTGCAATCTTAAATAGATTCTTTGCACGCTACTTTAATACAAATAGTTATAATAGAATTATGGTCCATTAACTACATTGCATTGAAAACCAAAACTATACTATTTTTAAAAAGTCTTCTGTTAAAAAAAAAAAGAAAACACTGGATGTGCAGAATAAGCATCACTGTAGGAACCTAAAAATTGTCAATGGATTACTTGTGTGCGCTTACTTTTTCAACTTTGTTGTTACATTTAATGGTATATTCTAAAAATTAAATAACATGACTTCAGTTCCTTATAAACCATTTTAATATTTTAGATAGCACATGTCAAGGTAGTTCAGGCCCATTACAAATTTAAACTCTGATCCTACAAACATATATACAGGTGACTAAAATTACTTTTGTATAAACGTTTTCAGGATCAAGGCCTTCATTAATATAAAGTTTATGATACTTACATAGGTGGAAAGTAAAGCCTTTTTCTCTGGTGGAATTCCTTATTTGCAATAGCGGGTGGTATTCTGTTTGGATATTTGGGGTTTATAGCAGGAAGCTTTACCTGTGTTAAAGAAAATCTAATTTAATAGCAATATTATGATTAAAGAAAACTACGTAATCAGGAGACATCTAAAAAGGGGATTACTTTGGTATCTCTAAATATCTCCAATATTTGCACAATTCAAAGTACAGTATTTCCAGCAGTAAGTTTAGGGAAGTAAATAATAAAACGGAAGAAATGAGGTAACCTTGTTTATTTATCGCTAATTTTATTTCAGGTTGCATCTCTAAAATCTGGGATTCTCTGGTCCGGCAACATCCATGGTTCAGCATGACCACAAATGTTCCAACATCAAAGAGTCCTGGTGTGCTGCAGGGAGGAGGGGCCCCAGGAGCTGGCACACAGCTCAGTTGGGTTGTGGGGGGAGGGGAGGGGCAGCATATGACTCATCTGGGCTGCAAGGGGAAGGAGCAGGAACTGGCATGCAACTCAGTTGGGCTGCGAGGGGGAGGAGCAGGAGCCAACATGTGGCTCAGCTGGGCTGCGGGAGCCAGTGCATGGCTCAGTTGGGCTATGGGAGGGGCCAGGAGCCAGCGCGTGGATCAGCTGGGCTGGGGAGGGGCTGGGAGTTGGAGCATGGCTCTTTGGGCGGGGTGGGGGGGGAGAGCCAGGAAGCCTGTGGGTATGGGTGGAAGAGCGGCAGGAGGGGACCTGAAATGACCTCCCCTGGTCCAGAAAAATCCAGGTCCTGAGGGTGCCGTACCAGGGAGGTACAACTTGTAGCATGCTTTTAAATAACACCACAAATAAATCTTTTGCTTTAAAAATGCTTGTGGATTAATAAAGAGCTGTAGTACATTGGTAACTAAAACTTAAAATTAAAATTTAGCATTCACGTGTTCTCATCATGACTCAGCCACTGGATGGAAGAAACAAAAAACTTTGAACTAAAATCCAGGTCCCATGAAGTCAATAGCAAAGCTCCCTTTGACTTCATTGGGGACAGGTTTCATCCCTGGTTTATGAAGCACAGTCCATTTGGTTAAGAAACAAAGAGTCTCCTAGGCTTCGTCTATCTACACTATAGCAGAAGGCCAACTTAAGATACGCAACTCCAGTTTACATTAATTATGTATCTGGAGTCAATGTATCTTAAATCGTGTTTCCACGCTGTCCACACAGGAGGAGGTAGACAGGAATAAATGCTCCTGTCAACTTCCCTTACTCCTCATGAGGAGCAGTAGTACTGTGGCTGATGGAGGAACCATCTGAGTTCGGCTTAGCAGGCCTATTCTAGACCCGCTAAATCAAACCCTGGAACATCAACTGCAGTAGTGTCGATCTTCCACGTAATGTAGACATGGCCCTAATAAAGGCATTGTTCTATACTAATCTGAGGTGGGAAACTGCAAATGTAAAAGGTAGCCTTAAAACTGGGATTTTGCCATCTTTTCTTAATTATACATAAAGAGGAAGACTTGAAAAATGGTGGTGATTAAATTCTGCTTTTTTTATTTACACTGCAAATTCAGGTTCAGTCTAGAATGGAATATTTTTGATACTCAGAACTAGTGAAATGGTCACATCAAAAGAACCAGAGTAAACAAAGTAAACAGAGTAAAAAGAGACAAAAATAAGGAATCCTGTGGCACCTTAATGATTAACTAATTTATTTGGGCATTAGCTTTTATGGGCTGGAACTTAATTCACCATATGTATGAAGTAGAAACTATATGTTGGCAGGGATATATACAAAGATGCAAAGATGGGAGTATTACATTACTAAGCGGAGGACAAGTCCTAATGAGGCTAATTCAAAGAGAGTGGATGTGGCTCACTCCCAAACAATGGAAAAGGTGAGAATACCAAAAGAAGAGAAATTACTTTTTCTAGTGAGCTGTCACTCCCACTTTTCAGACCCAGTGTATTTGTGTCAAGTTTGCATATAAATTCCATCTCTGCAGTTTCACACTGCAGTCTGGTTTTGAAGTTTTTTTGTTCAAGTATGGCAATTTTCAATACTCTTACTGAGCGTCCAGAGAGACTGAAGTGCTCTCCTTCTGACTTTGAATGTTGCCATTCTTGATTTGAGCTCTCAAAACTAGAGACTCATAAAAAAACAAGCTTCCACACAAAACAAGACAGACTATAACACTGACTTTACTTCCCTGCAGAAGAAAAAAGACAACAAACTATCTAAACTCCTACATGCCATAGGATACTACGACTACGGTACTCTCAACTCACCTAACAACATTGTTTATCTATCCAATCACATACTTAGCCTGGCAGAAGAGTCTGTCCTTTCTCAGGGACTCTTTCTGTCCCACTACTCCCACATACATGATACAGTTCTGCGGTGAGCTAGAAGCCTATTTTTCTGCCTCCAACTGGAGGAGTATTTCCAACACACCACTGACCATTACACTGACCCACAGGATCCCTCCTTCCAACACGACAAGAAAAAGAATTGGATGTGGATTCCTCCTTACAGCCGAAATGACAGTCTGGACCTCTACACTGATTGCTTCCGCAAACATGCACAGGCTGACATTGTGAACAAATAATATCACGTGACACAAAACATCAGCCATACAGAAAGCAATGCTATCTACAGCCTCAAAAACAACTCTGACATAATCAAAAAGGCTGACAAAGGGGGTGCTGTAGCCATCATGAATAGATCAGATTATGAAGAGGAGGCTACCAAACAACTCACCAACACCACATTCTACAGGCCTCTCTCCTCTGATCCCACTGAGGAAAATGAAAAGAAACTACACCACCTGTTCAAGAAACTCCCTGCTACAGCTTGGGACCAAATCTACACAAATACACTCTCAGCATATTCCTGGTTGGGACTCTATCTGCTACTCAAGATCCATAAACCTGGAAATTCCAGATGTCCCATCATCTCAGGCATTGGCACCCTTACAGCAGGATTATCCAGCTATGCCGACTCTCTCCTCAGGCACTATGTTATCAGCACTCTTAGCTCTCTTTGAGACATCACTAACTTCCTGAGGGAACTACAATCCGTTGGTAATCATCCAGAAAACACCATCCTGGTCAATATGGATGCAGAAGCTCTCTACACCCATATTACACACAAAGATGGACTATAAGACATCAGGAACTGTATCCTGCCCTGATGATAGCCCTGCACACCTGGTGGCTGAGCTTTATGACTTTGTCCTCAACCATATCTATTTCAGATTTGGGGATGATTTATACCTTCAAATCAGTAGCACTATTATGGGTACCCACATTGCCTCACAATAAGACAACATTTTTATTGCTGACTTAGAACAACACTTTCTCAGCTTTTGTCCCCAAATGCTACTCCTCTACTAATGCTACATTGATGTAATAATCATCATCTTGACCCACGGGAAGGAGACCCTTGAAGAATTTCACAGGGATTTCAACAAATTCAACCCCACCATCAACCTCAGTCTGGACCAGTCCACACAAGAGATCCACTTCTTGAACACAACAGTACAAATATGAGATGACCACATGAACACACCCTATACTGAAAACCTATTGACCACTCTACTTACCTGCATGCCTGTAGCTCTCTTCCAGAACTCATTAAATGATCCACTGTCTACAGCCAAACTCTAAGATACAAACACATTTGCTCCAATTCCTCAGACAGAGATAAACGCCTATGGAATCTCTATCAAACATTCTTAAAATTACAATTTCCACCTGTGGAAGTGAAGAAACAGATTGACAGAGTCAGGCAAGCATCCAGAAGTCATCTACTGCAGGACAGACCCAACAAAGAAAGCAACAGAATGCCACTAACCTTTACCTACAGCCCCCAAATAAAACCTGCCCAGCACATCATCAAGGATCTACAACCTATCCTAGACAATGAATCCTCACTCTAACAGACCTTGGGAGCCAGTCTAGTCCTCACTTACAGACAGCCCCTCAATCTGAAGCAAATACTCACCACCAACTCAATTCACGCATCTGACAAAGTGGGTTCTAGCCACTTAAATTTGTTAGTCTTTAAGGTGCCACAGGACTCCTTGTTAATTTGTGAAACAGACTAACATGGCTACCCCTCGAAAGGAATCTTAATCGGATTGTTTAAAACTGTGTGTATATGTTAACATCTTTATCCAAAATGTTAATTACATGTGAAGTAAAAGGAAGACTTTGTTAAAGTTTCAATACCCGTGCCTTTCAATTAAAGTTAAAATTAAAGTCAAAATAAATATCCTCCAAACCTCTCAGTAGTACTGCAGCAATAATAAAGAAGACCAAACTTGACTTTCCCAATACTTCTAAGGTAAAAAAAATGCAGAAATAATTATTTAAAATATAATTTTTGCTTCCTTTATACACCATAAAGAAGCTAAAAATGGCTCAATCCCAATTTTTAAAGGTCACTATTATGAATTTTTAAATCTTCTCTGTGTACTCCTCTGATTATTAGAACTAATATTATATTTGAACATATTTTACCTATTAAAGTATCCTACATAGTCAGTTGAAAGTCAGTTATGATGACATTTCAACATACTAGAAGGTCTAGATATCATCACTGCTACTATATTATTACAAAAGCTTCAGAACTGGATGATTGGAAGTGACATATATTGTTATATAAATTAGCTGTATACTACTGGGGATAGAGCTATACTGTATAAAGATGGATCCGATTATTACGAGAAGGCTATATAGAGCTGTTAAAGTACAAAATAATAATTATCGGAAATTGCAACTAGTTAGCAACCCTTACAATTTATTTTTGTAGAGTATCTGAAGAAAATATATAACAGAAATGCTTTCAAAATAAATGCAACTTATTCTTCTAAATACAAGTACATTATGGAGGGTGCAGGTAATCTATGCAGATGTGAAATGAGTGAAAAGTAGTGCAATAAAAATGTTAAATGATAGGGCATGGACTAATTAATAAACCGGTGAAAGATGAGATACAATAAGAGGTGATGAGCAGAGAAGGAAGAAAATAGGTAAATATTTGATGAATATGGAGCAACTGGATTATTTCTCCTGCAACTTTATTTTATGAAGGACACTGAACTCAAGAACAGAGCTTATGTACTGATTCTGAAATGCAATGACCATGGGTAAAATCCTAGACCCCAATAAATGGCAAATTTTTCATTGACTTCAATAGGAACAGAATTTCACCTTGGGTGATAGATTCCAGCATCTGGTTATGAGTAAGATGATGGGCTATTTCATAATAGATAAAATGATTGTAGATTAGTTGGGGCTTAAAGAGATAATTGAGATGGGAGTTACTTTTGTCAAAATGAGAAGAGATTACATGAACAATAGTTTTATGTAGTCATGTCTTTTACCAGACCTGGGAGTTGTAAATTTTAACTGTATAGAATTATTCTCCTAATCTATCAAATACTGAAAAATCAAAGTTCAATTTTTCTAAGTAATTTGTTTGTGCCTTATATTTCAAAGTAATATTCTTCGGTGAAATGAATTGGCCTTATACTTTCCTTTCTCTATTACCTTTAAATTTCAGGATTATGCACATTTACTTTTTATTTTTATCTATTTAAATTTTCAATTGCACAAAATTATGTTTTAAGCATTATTTTATTTTTATCAATTTAAATTTTCAAAGTTGTGGAAAATTATGCAGGCTCACACAATGAGGGGGGATTAGATAATTATTTAATGACAGTAGTCACTGAGATTCAAAAAGTAAAGCTTTATAAACAGTTAAAACCTAAACTGTCAATATCACAGTTCAAACTATACAAAGTAAATAGCCTTAAATCATATACTAATAAGAACTCAAGTAACTTTTTTCTTACTTTGTCTATCTGCAAATTGTGATTACTATCGATGAAAACATTTTTGCATTGGTCTGTGTGTCTATGGTGAAATTGACATGTATCAAAATTTGTTAATAAAAATTGTGGTCCTTTGGACCCTACACAAAGACTACCAAAGAAACACAGTTTGACATGGTTATGTATACTATGAATAGCAGATGAAAAGAGAATAAAAGTTGTTTTTGGCAGTGGAAAGAAGGAGGATCATAAGGTAGAAAAGGGAAGCCTGCACAATGAGAAAATGTAGGACAGGGAAAACTTAAAGTGCACAGGTAGACAAAAGCCTACTGCTTTTGATTGCTATTAATTATTTTTTTACTTAAATTTTGACAAACAGCCATAATATAGCTTAAAACCACGGAATAATTCACTGAAGTGCCTTCTGAAGCTCCAAAAATCTTACTTGATTAAGGAAATGAGAAAACAATTTTTTTGCCATCCTTATTGTGTAATCTTGTGCTCAGACTGTGATCAACACAAACTTATTTTCATAGTTAATTTTGATAATTCTCATTTTATATGCATTTCATGGAAAAACACGAAAAATCAAACTGTATGTAAGTATAGATTTTCTTAAACTACAAATGAATGGAATATCTAGGTTTTTCACCTAACAGCTCATTCTTCATCTTAGAAAAAACTAAATAAATTGGGGTAGATGCTGGATTTAAATTAAAAAATATAAATCTTCTCTATAAATAATTTCACTGCCTGACTTTATGCTAAGTATATGCATATAATTTGAAATCCATTCAAGCAGCTAACCTGCTTGGAAAACATAGCTGTCTCCAGGGCTTCTCAGGCAACAGCCACCGTAGCAACAACTCGAAGCCAGATAAGAGAGAATGCTAGCAGGGGGCAATAAAGCCAAAAGTCACTTGCTTTCTGCTAACGAGTACAGTTATTGACATTACTAGCAGCTAAAAGTTCAAGCTATTACAAAGGTGTAGTTTGTAAAGCCATCTTTGTAAAAAAGCAAAAAATGGATGTAAATTACAAAATTGGAAGGTAACGAAATAAGAAACCCAGTAGTAACCGAATGTGGTAAGATTCTAAACAGGGCTGTCGAATAATCTCAATTAATGCACACAATTAACTCAAAAAATTAATTGCAATTAATCACATGGTTAAATAACAGACTATCAACTGAAATGTATTAAATATTTGTGGATGTTTTTCTACATTTTCAATATTGTTTTCAATTATAACACAGAATACAAAGTGTATGGTGCTCACTTTATATAATAATTTTAATTGCAAATATATGCACTATAAAAAAAACCAAAAGCAGCTGTATTTTTCAATTCACCTAATACAAGTACAGAAGTACAATTTCTATATTGTAGAAGTGTAACTTAAAAATATAGATTTGTTTTTGGTTACATAAGTGCACTCAAACCCAAAACCAAGACAGTCTCCTGAGATAGGGTAGTTTTATTAACTGTGCTTGAGTACCTAAAATTTGTGTACCTAGAATTTGAATTAACGACTGAACCATAGTATGGCTTTGACTGGATGCAAAGGGAGCACATGGTGCTCACAATCAATACTGTATGAGATCAGCATGCACCTCACTTCAACTGCCCTTACTTTATATGCATGTCACTTTAGTAATAGTGTGGGGAAAAAACTTCATGGACAGAAACCAGGGGAATCTGGCAATCCTGCGCATGGGCAACAAAAAACAAAATGTCTCACGGGCCACACACAGAACTCTGATGGGCCACATCTGGCCTGTGGTTCATAGGTTGCCCATGACTGCTCTAGAGCCTAGAAGTCTACTCAGTCCTACTTCTTGTTCTGCCAGTCTCTAATACAAACAAGTTATTTACACTGACAAGAAATACATCTGCCTCATTATTTACAATGTTACCAGAAAGTGAGAACAGGCATTCTTATGGCACTTCAATTGCCAGCATTGCATGGTATTTATGGCCAGATTTATTTACATTAAACCAGGAATGTGGAACTTACGGCCTGCAGCTTGCCTTGATCTGGCCTGCAACGCTCAGAGATCCCTCTCCCTCTGCAGTGGGGAAAGCTGATGTGCCAGTATAGGCTCCCCATTGCTAGGGAAAGACCTCTGAGCCTTGCGGTTCAGATCAAGAGAATCTACCGGCTGCATCTGGCTCATAGGCTCTACCTAGCAGAGTGAAGGAATCAGCTCTGTGTGCTGACATTCCTCCTTTCCCTGGCTGGGGGCCGGGGAACAACAGTGCATGGAAACTCAGGGAATCACAGCCAATGGGGACAGTGGGGGGGGGCAGTACCTGCAGGTGTAGGGCAGCATGGAGCCCCTGTGCCCTCCCAGGAGCGATGCCAAACCCTGTCCTCTCCTGCACTCCACCCCATCCCCTTCTGGATCCCCTCTCCTGCACAGACCCCACACCCACACCCTCAGCCCACTTCCTGGCAGCCCTCTCCCACACACCGAATCCCTAATTTTTGGCCCCACCCCAGAGCATAGGGGGCCCCATAAAATCTACTTGCTTCATCCCCCCACAGGACTGAAGTGCAAAAGGAACCCTGACACCCCAAGTTGCATTAATGGGGTAAGTGTTTCTCTTTTTTCTGCTTATCAGTTAAGGGCCATGTCCATAACTGGTTTTTTCTGTGGGTCAGTGTTCACTCCTGTGCTAAACATTTGTATGCCCTTTCACGTTTCAGCCACCGTTTCAAATGATCTGCTTCCATGGTGATGCTCTTGAAAAAAAAATGTAGTATTAAAATTTATGACTTGACTCCTTAAGGAGAACGATGTGTCTCTTGCTCTGTTTTACCAACAATCTGCCATATATTTCAAATTATATGAGTCTCGGCTGATGACCAAGCACATGTTAATTTAAGAACACTTTCACAGGAGATTTGACAAAACAAAGAAGATTTCAATGTGAGATTTTTACAAAGAGCAATAGCATTCAACCCAAGGTTTAATAATCCTTTCAAAAGTCTTGAAACAGCAACACTCATAAGAACAGCCATACTGGATAAGAGTGATAGTGAGTTATTTTGTGTGCTGATTCTATTGTGTAGGTGGTTAAACTGATTTATGTGTGTATTGTGCTGCACATGGAAATTTCTGTTTCTGTGCTATTGAGAAATGAGGGGTGTCTGCCATGAGAAGCTATGTGCATTCATGGTTTTCATGTGTGTGGGTTGCATTGTGCTTGGTTTTGAAGAACAGTAGCAGTTGGGCCAAGTAACTCAATGTCTATTTAATCTCTCTCGAGCAATGAAACTGTTGTGTGAAAATTAGCCGTAAAACCCAATGATGACTGAATCTGGTGATATTCTGAACAAAAAAAGGTCTGTGCCAAGCTCAGAACTATTTACATCACTTCATACTGAGTCTATGGATATTTTACATTTCAGAGTGACACACTCTGACAATCTTGGTATCTTATAACTGTATATAGATACAATATTAAAAGCTGTGTAACTTGGTTCACTATTAGCATATATTAAAGTCCTTTTAAGGAAGAGTGAGTCATTTATGTAAGTTCCAGTGTAAAGTGTTCAAATTTCATTTGAAGAGACACTGACAATTACAAAATGCTGTATGTAAATACAGATATCTAAAAGTATCTTTTTTAAAATACCATTGATTACTACATATTTTTAAATGCTCCCTTTTCATTATTCATGCTCTGCTTATTTTTTGCATTTTCCTTAGCAATGAAGTTGATCCCAGTGAGTGAAATTCTTCTTTATGTAGGATGTCAGCGCAAAATTTATGCATCATTTCAGTCTGAATAAGTGGTTCATAGGCCTTGTGCTAGCCTTTTGCATAGGAATGAATATCACATTCAGGTTCATAGTACTCAATGTTTGGGTTTCAAAAAATAACCTGGGAATGATTGTTTAACAATTGTTTTCAATGACATTTTTTAAAACTGGCAGATGAGTCTATTGGCCTTATATTTTATAACAACTTGCCAGAAGCAATTAATTTTCCCAGGAATATATGGAAAAAAATATGAGGAAACAAAGACATTTTAAGGAATTTGTGTATGAAACTTACATTTTATTCTTAAAACTTTTTGATGTTGTTTCTCATATGCTTATACTGTAAATAATGACCTGTCCTATGTGTAAACAATAAGATGAATTTAAGATTTCTGTTTTTTAGTCACAAGAATGGGAGAGAGGAAGAAAAGCTGAGTACAGGCTGCATCTCTAAAATCTGGGATTCTCTGGTCTGACAACATCCGTGGTCTGGGATGCACCATGGATGTTCCAGGATAAGAGAGTCCCAGCGCGCTGCAGGGGAGTGAGGGTCTGTGAGCCAGCACATGGCTCATTTAGACTGTGGAGTTCGGGGGGAGGGGAAGAGCCAGCAAGTAGCTCAGCTGGGCTGCAAGGAGTGGGGCAGGAGCCAGCTCATGACTCAGTTGGGCTACGGGGGGCGAGGGGGGGAGGAGGAACTGGCGCACGGCTCAGCTGGGCTGGGGAGGGGCTGAGAGTTGGTATGCGGCTCAGCTGGGCTGCGGGGGGAGCTAGGAAGCGTGTGGGGAGGAAGGCGGGGGGAGTAGCAGGGGGCCTGAAATGACCTCCCCTGGTCCAGAAAAATCCCTCATCTGCGATCAGTCAGGTCCCGAGGGTGCTGGACCAAGGATGTCCAACCTGTATTTAAAATGGTTCAAATAACTTCTGTAAAATATTGAACTTTCCTGTGATTTAATGTTAAAGCCCTGTTAAAGTCTAGGGGTTCCCAGATTATTCTTTAGAGTTTTTAAAACTGTTTTTAAATTGAATGATGTGTCCTGCTAAATATATGTAAGAAGATTCTGAGATAATCTTACTACTGAGCTCTAATATAGTCAGTCATAGCAGAAGACAGGTTTCTTCTTCCATGATAATAGAGCAAGCCTAGTAGTTCACTCGGGAGCTTATTTTGAGTTCTACTGCAAATCAGTTGGGAGTCAAAAAACAAAAATAGAAGGGACTAAAGTATGGAAGTAGTACATAAGAGATTTGAGTTTTAGTACCAACTGTGCCACATGCTCCTTTAGGGACTTGAACAAGTCATTTACTCTCCGTATTCTAGTTTTCCTGTCTAAAATTGATGACGAGTGCTTACTTTACAGGTGGTGAGGCTTAAATCACTAATGTTTATAAAGTTCTTTGAGATTCTTGAAGAAAAGGCACTCTAACAGGGCAAAATAATTGTACTGCAAGCCATGTCTAAAAAAAGGAAGAAGATTGAGTGACAATGATAAGGTTATCCTTTTAAAAAACCTTTTATAACTTTTGATATTGAACTTAGTTTAAAAAAATTGAAAAATTTTAATTGTAAGCACAGTTACTTCTAAATCGCAAATAAAATGATTAAAATGCATAACTCTCAAGAAATTGTTTACAATACAATGTGAACTGTACTGTACATAACAGAGTTAGTAGATAAGATATGAGGAGATAAATATTTAAAAAGACAAGAAAGCAAGAGTAATCTTAGCCCTAAAACAAGGAAAAAATTAGCAAAGAATTTGAAGTGCAGAATTATAACACAAATTAAGTCTGCTTCTGGGAACAATATTTTTGGAAAGGTAATATATACTCTTGGATAGTACTATACAGTGATTAGTACATTAGGCAAATACATTTTCTGTCAACCACACCCCTATTTTAGTGATATACACACCTCTTTTGTGTTGCCCACATGGACCTCAACTTGAGCACCGTTTTCCTGATAGGAGAATTAGCGAATATTGTAACTTTTGCAAGAGACATGATGCTTGCCTTATGTAAATTGCAATAAAATTTACCTACAAATGTTGCAAAATTTGACCTGCTGGTTGTCACCCGTAAAATGGGGGAAGAGACCAGCCCTGGAAACATTGTATCATTGCCTTGGGGAAAAAGAGTTCCACTGAAATACCCCTGCCTACTTCGCAATCTGCCAATGATCACATGAAATAACGGCCAACAAGGAGGGTGACAAAAGTTACATTTCAGGATAATTATGTTAAAAAATCAGTACCAATATCTAAATGTCAAATTTCAAAGATTTAAAACAACTAAGTGGCATGATATAGTGGCTATACTAAAAGTGGAAGGCTTGGTTGGGTTCAATGCTCAGCTCTGTCACTGACGTGGTACGTAATCCTGGGCAAGTCAGTTTACCTCTTTGTACATCTATTTATCTGCGCTGCCCATATAGATTGTAAGCTATTTGGGATACAGTGTGTGTCTTTCAGTATGTCTAGACACTACCTAGAATATTATGACCCCAATTTTGACTAGGATCCTTGGATTCTACTCTAATTAAAATCATTAATAATGTTTTAAATAAACTATTAGGAGACACTGTAGTACCACTACAGTGCTGTTAATACTCTCTTCAGTATCTTTTTCCTTTAAGCTTTAATTCCATGTTTTCTCTAGCATTCCTCATGCCTAATCAATGTGAGGTCATCATGGATTAAATTTAGCTGGTTTAATTCAGTTTACAACATAAATTATTTAAAAATTAAAAAGACGCAGGTGGCGGACAAACATCTTGAAATGTTGATGGATATTATGACTGCTCCCTCCAATGAATAGGTAATACTCATACTATTTCTAAATGGTTCATAGGTTCCAGGTATAATTGGATCCTTCATTACAGCTTCTCTGGTGGCAGCCTCATCACTATGTTATTATTATTTTCATGTTGGACTAAGGTAATGCGCTGAATTTAGGGTACCATTAATAACCACTGGAAACCATCAGTATAGCATAGCTAACTATTCAGCTTTTAAGAGGGCAAAGTCAATGTGAACATTTAATATCAGCGTTCCATTCACTGACTTCCAACATTCTTTGGTGCAGTAAAAGATGCTGGTTGGTTATTTTAAAACCCTTAAGTCCTTATCTCAGAGACAGGAAAAATATATATTTTATAATTCTGCTTTTTCAAAAATACCATCTTGAAGGATGCTCAATCTTGGGTCTTAAGCTTCTTAGACTAAGATTGATAGAACTCTGCTAGCTCTTAGGCTTTTGACCATTAAAGGCAATAGAAGAAGGGCAGAGTGTGTTTCAGGCACTAACTGGTTATTATGCATCAACTTTATGCAAGTCCAAATGCTGCTCTCCAAGTAGGTCACTTAGTTCTGATAACATAAGATGAGAAGCTCCTACTAACAGTAAACCAGAACAAGGCAATTAACATATGATAAAAAGCCTCACAGAAAAATGAAAGAAAACATACAAAATGAAAGACACCTCAACAGATATTAGGTAAACCCTGAATAAAAGAGGGTGACAGAGAATTTTCTGAGAGAAAAAAAATTGTAAGGTATATAATTTATTCTTCTCTAAAAATATAATATATACAGGCTTCTGGGTATGTCTACACTAGCCCCCTAGTTCGAACTAGGGAGGCTAATGTAGGCATTCGAAGTTGCAAATCAAGCCCGGGATTTAAATATCCCGTGCTTGATTTGCATCTTCCCGGCTGGTCGCCATTTTTTAAATTTACAAGTCCGGACTAACTGCCCGTGTCTACACATGGCAGGGACCCAGGTAAACCTCATTCCAGGAGGAATAACAGGTAGTTCGAACTAGGGCTTTATTTCGAACTACCGGGTCCCTGCTGCGTGTAGACGCGGGCAGTTAGTCCGGACTTTTAAATTTCAAAAATGGCGACCGGCTGGGAAGATGCAAATCAAGTGCGGGATATTTAAATCCCGGGCTTGATTTGCAACTTCGAATGCCTACATTAGCCTCCCTAGTTCGAACTAGAGGGCTAGTGTAGACATACCCTCTCACTCCTGAATAGTAAAATCTTGAGGGACGTCTTCCCCACACACACACAAAAAAATAGTACAGCTGCCACAATAAGTCCAATGTCTATAATATGACCTGGGAAACAGGGATGTTAGATAGCAATTAACTGAATAGTCCTGTAACCGCATCAAATTTTAGCAGTTACACTACTATTCGATAGTCCCCGGGGGCGGGGCTGGCAGCCAGTGTGCTCCTGGTCCCACTCCCACGGAGCCCCCTGCCACCTCATGCTGCTGCCTCTGGATCAGGTGGCAGGTGGGAACCAAGCTCCCCATGTACAGGATGGCATCCCAGGGAGGCAGCAGCTGTGGGGGAGAGGCGAGAGCAGGCAGTTCTGCCGAGCCAGTGCTCGGGGGCAGCCAGCTTTTAAGCCAGCTACCCCTAAGCACCAGCTCCTACCTGCCCCTTCTTGCTGCCCCTGTGGGAGGCAGAAAGGGGGGGCAGGTGGCTCTGCGGAGCCGGCACAGGAGGAATCCATTTTAAAAGCCGGCTCCCCACATGTATTGGCTCCCACCTCCTCCAAATTGTTATTCCCCCCTTGCTGTCTGGGCATATCAGTTAAGTGTGTAGTTGACTACACATTGACATCCCTACTGGGAAAGTATAATTTTAAAAATTATATAGATGGCTATCTCTCGATAAATCTTTAGAATCAACCACTAGTCAAGAAAGTTGATATAAAAGTTGGCTAACTGAAAATAAGAAACAGAAATATTTGGGAATGGGTGAGAAAGTTTGGCTTCAAGCGTTTCTGAACAAGTTCTAGAGAGGTGTGGCCAAACACCGGCTCGTGAGCTGCATGCAGCTCTAAGTGGTCAACTGCAAAGGTTGGAACTTCACCCGTGGGGCGGGGCGGGGTAAGGGAAAGACAGCACTACATATGAGGGGCTCTGAAGCTCAGGGCTTCACCCTGCAGAGAGGCAATCCTGTGCTCGTGGCTCCAGCTCAGTGAGGGGATGCCAAGGCTCAGGCCTTCGGACCAGATTTGAAGACATTCAGAAACTGGGATCCTGTTTTGCCTTTCTTCTAAACCCATTTATGGTTCATATAATCAATGACAACTATCTGATTCCCAAAACTGTGGTTACAGAAAAATGTACTGTAGAAATGGAACTACTGACACTCCAGGAAAATCAAGTTCTAAAGATGATGCAAAAACCACTATCTACAATCAAGTTCTGGAAGTAAGTGCCAGGAATGAAGTATTGTCAACTCAAAAAGACTAGTGTGCCACTCTTTTCAATTTTTGGCACAACATACCATACTGCTGTGAATCTGAAGTTTATAATATGTAGCTCAGAGCATCAGTAAGTTTGGCCATTCCTGCTACAGAGTCTTTCTCACAAACTTGTCCTGGATCAGTGATCGTTCATATTCTTTCACTGTGACAATTCATATTCATTCACATGACATGCCTCCAGATGTTCAAGTCACACATATGGGTGAGCATAACACCAGTGAAGAGAAAGCTAAAATCTTGCCTGAGGACTAAGTTTTATCTATTTAAAAGGTACAAATCTTAACAATACCAAGAATCACCTTGACAGAATGTGTCTTTGGAAAATATGCAAATTGTACAATTGACATAGAACTTGAACACGAATTTTAGCAAGAAACTTGCAGCTTGACTGTACAATACTGTCTTTAACATGTAAGTGAGTGGGTGAAGGTTAAAGAGAAGATCTCCCAGGCCCCTGTCTTCCTGAGCACGGCAACTGTTGGAAACCCAGTTCAACTGAAACTCTTTCAATATGAGGAATAAGAGAGTTTCTAATCATTCAAAATATAGAGGTTGAAGGTTGAAGAATCAGCAGTAGAGACCAGAAGGGAACTTTGTTTTTTAAAATGGGCTGAAAAAGAACCCTCAAGAGTAACATGTTTTTGCACTTGTCCCTAAGGATTTCCTTAAGTATATCCTTAAGGGTTTATTTCTATAACTGCAGCAAACAACTTTTGTACCCTAAAGAACTGTGCCTATTGATTCTGAACTTCAAAATGGTATTTTGTTTTTAAATCAGTAAATTAAAGATTGTCGTGTTTCTGTATTCAAACCCTTAGGTCTAATTCTACTAGTTAACTACAGTACACATTATCTAAAGCAGTATAAAAAAATAAGGAAATAGAAGACTTCTTGGAAATCTGTTTAAACAGCATTAAGAATCCACTTGTAAAGGTTCAACTATGTAAACTGCATTGCCAAGAAACTAGAATAAAAATTATTCCATAATGCTCTCTCCATTTTTTTACTAGAAGAATCTGTAGGAAGGAAAAAATACTTGGTAGGAAGACATTCTTAAGTAATAAGACAGAAATCCTTATGAAAGGAAGAAAAGAGGTAAAACTTGCTATGAAAGTGGGCATCCCATGATATTTCAGATTAAATGAAAAAAAGGAAAATAGAAAGAATTAAATGGTCAGAGATGTCATCTTAGATTTTTTAGATCATTTAGCCTATCAGAGTTAGTTTTTGGATTTAGTGTGTTTGGGTCAAATTCAGCAGTGGTGAAAATGGTGATGCAAGATACAGATTGGCTCTCAACATATTAGAAAAAAGGTCTAGTAGCATAGTAATGTATTCCAATTTCAGATTAGAGCTACAAAATGAATATAAGTTATAGACATGGCATGCTGCGGACCAAATTCTGGCATTGGTACAAACAGGCCAAACTCCTATTGGAATTAATTTGTTATGCCTGCTCGCTCCAGGAATAAACTTGGCCCGTGTGCTGACAATAGTGGGGTCATAAGCAGGAGGATGGGGACCTTGTTTTACCTTACACCCTCCTATTTTCATCCTTTTAAAAAAGAAAATGCTTCCACCCCTGCTTACATCACCTTAGAATTTAACCAGGAGGCTTCCTTGGAACCCTAAGCTTCTATTTTAAGCACTGGTTATGTAAGTCTTCTTGCAGACTGGATAAATCAGGTGGTCTCTAAATTATCATCTCAATTATAGTATAATCACCTGAAAAGTGTTTGGTTGCTTATGTGGAATTACAAGATGTTCCCTCTCCTACTTTGTATGGACAATCATTCTTACAGGAGCCTCAATTCCCAGATTCTCTAATTAATAATTTCAGCAGAGGTCAAGGTACTTTGGCACAAATGACAGGTTTACAACTTGAAATGCCGACAGCCTGATTTTCAGAAGTACTCCCTTTGATTTCAAGAGAAGTGTTGGTGTTCAAAAGTGTTGGTTTGAAAATCAAATCCCAGGTGTCCAAAACAAAGCATGAAAAAACTGAGGCAGCAAAAACTAGTGAACATGTAAAAAATTAGTCCTTAACCGAAATCACAGGGGCTGCGTCTAGACTGGCATGATTTTGCGCAAATGCTTTTAACGGAAAAGTTTCTCCATTAAAAGTATTTGCGCAAAAGCGCGTCTAGATTGGTCCCGGAGTTATCGTTATAACGATGCGCTTTTGCGCAAAAGCGTGTCTACATTGGTGGGACGCTTTTGCGCAAAAGCAGAAGCCCGGAACCATTCTGAAGAGGGCAAAAGGGCACCAGCCCTTTCCGGGGGCGGGGGCTGGAGCTCCTTTGAGACACGTGCTTAAAGGGATCTCCCTGGACAGCCGTTTCTCTCCTGCTGCGTGCTATAGGACCTCTTGCAGGGACTGACAGCCGTAGCAGTTTTGGTGGTTGCCCTCTGCCTTTTTGGACACCGCTGTCTTTTGCCACTTAGTGCCTTTGCCTGTTTTTTTTTCATCTCCCTTGTTTTTTCTGCCATGGAGCCAGGGGTGGCCATGTGCCTGCTCTGGCCCCTTCCAGCCATTTTGGAGTGCCTGCAGCTGGTGCTCCAGGCTGCTGCCCTCCTGTTCCAGGACCTGGAGGCGCAGGTCGCTCTGGACTCCCTCACCAGGGAGGCCATGGCGTCCCTGTGGCATCCCCACCCCAGCGTGGAGAGGCCACTGTGGAGACTGGACACCAGTACGGACTGATGGGACCGGCTGGTCCTGGGGCAATGGGACGACCAGCAATGGCTCCAGAACTTTCGCATGCGAAAGCAGACGTTTCTGGAGCTATGTGTCTGGCTCGCCCCTGCGCTCCAGAGAACCACCACCCGGCTGCAGGCACCCATCCCCGTCAACAAGAGGGTCGCCATCGCAGTCTGGAAGCTGGCCACCCCGGACAGCTACCGATCGGTGGCACACCAGTTCGGGGTGGGCAGATCCACCGTTGGTGTCGTCGTGATGGAGGTAAGTCCCAGGGGGAGTGGGGTGGCGGGAGGGTGCTGCACTCCATGCCCAGGGGCAGCCAAGACTCCAGGCTGGGTCACCCAGGGGTTTGGGCCATCCCTCCCTTGCACAGGCCTGCTAGTGGGGGGGGGGGCTGTGGGGCGAGGGGGCCCTGGTGTGTGTGTGTGTGTGAGCACAGAGGGCATCACGGGGGGGGGGCCCAAGGGAGCGTACACTCACCCTGCCTTATGTGATGTGTTCCCCTGTGTTTCTCTGCACCCTTCTGCAATTCGTCCATGCCATCAACGATGTCCTGCTCCCGAGAGTCATCCGCCTGCGCGACGTGGACGCTACGGTGGCCGGCTTCGCTGCCCTTGGGTTCCCCTACTGCGGGGGAGCCCTGGATGCAACCCACATCCCCATCCAGGCCCCGGAGCATCGAGCGGCCCATTTTATGAACAGGAAGGGGTACTGCTCGATTGTACTCTAGGCCCTCGTGGACCACCGTGGCTGCTTCCTGGACGTTTATATGGGCTGGACCGGCAGGGCACATGACTCCCGCATACTACGCAACTCTGGCCTGTTTCGCAGGCTGGAAGCGGGCACCTACTTCCCCCAGCGGGAGTTTACTGTCGGGGATGTGCCTATGCCCATCTGTGTCATCGGAGACGCGGCCTACCCCCTGCTGCCCTGGCTAATGCGGCCCTACACGGGGCGGCCGGACCAGAACTGGGCCCGGTTCAATGACAGCCTCAACCGGGCCCACAATCAAGTGGAGTGCGTCTTCGGCCGCTTGAAAGCCCGCTTCCGGTGTTTGCTCACCCGTCTCGAGATGGGTGAGCGGAATGTCACGGAGGTAGTGGCCGCGTGCTGCGTGCTCCACAATGTTGTGGAGCGGAGTGGGGAGGCCTTCCTCCCCGCATGGATGGCAGCCGAGGGCCAGGCCTACGAACAGGGCCAGGCCTACGAACAGCTGCCATCCGCCAGGCGCACCAGAATGGGGTGCGCATCCGGGAGGCCCTGACGGACATGTTCTCCCAGGCCCCATAGTAGCGTCGCCTCGGTCTCCCTTTACAACTCCCTCCCATCCCCTAAGCTTTCCCCCTCCCCTCCCCTCTCCTCCCTTTCCCTTCCCTCCCAATAAACACCAAACACAGTTTTTCTTGAACACAAAAACTTGTCTTTTTTTAATTTACAGTGGGAGAGGGGAGACCTTGAACTGGGAGGGGGAGGAGCTACTCCTGGGAGGGGTGGCCCCTGCGACCGCTCCTGTGGGGGTGGACCTGCACATGGGGGGCAGGCCGTGTTGGGGCAGGCTGCATGGGGAGGTGGGCAGGAGGGGCAGGAGCAGGAGGGACACGGGCAGGAGCAGGAGGGACAGGAGCAGGAGAGGCCATTGCAAGAGGGACAGGGATAGGAGCAGGAGGGGACATGGGCAGTGCTAGGGGAGGGATGGCGGGTGCATGGGGCAAGGCCATGCCATAATGGATGGCATGGCCAATGTGTGCAGTGAGGGTGGCTATTGAATCCACCATGCAGACGCACTGGGCCTGGAAGGAGCCCCAGGCCTCCTGGCGCCACTGCACGTCCGCCTCCACGCGCCAAGTGATGGCTGCCTCGATGCGCTCGACGGCCTGCACGTGGCGCCGAAGGAGCTGGTCCCAGTGGTGGAGCCACCGCCGTGGTGGTTGGGCATCTGGGGGTGCTGCTGCTGCCGCTGCTGCAGGGCTAGAGGGTCCCCGGCTTGTGCTTGGTCCTGCTGCAGGGAAGAGAAGAAAGAATGGTTCAGTCAGGCAGCCCGGCCACTGTCCCCACACCTCATGCCCTCCACCCCTGAGCCCAGGTGACCCCACAGTAGTGTGGCTTGGGCCCACTCGGTTACCCCCCTCCCCCGTGTTGTATGTTTGCATACAGGACCGCCCTTGGAGTAGGATCCTCCTCCATGTATTGGAACCACTGGTCTGTGTCCTGGCCCCTTGGAGAGTGGGAGGGTGCTTGTGTTGTGTTAACCTGTGGAACTCCCTGCCGGTGGAGACTGTGAGGCTTTGGGCTATTCAATGGTATTTGACAGGGAGCGAGATGAATCCCCACACAGTGCCTGGGAGCACATCTAGCAGACGTGGTCTGGGCTCTCAGATCCCCATCACGTGGGATGTCTCCTGGATGGAACCAGGAGAGTGACTGGGGAGTGCACCATCCTTGCAGCAAAACTCAGGCGGCCCTAGGGCCAGCCCGATCGCTTTCCCCCCTCCCTGCCCCGCCCTTGTGAGTGCAAAATGCAACACTCACCGGTGCATCCTTCCCCGGCCTCCAAGGACGCACGGGACACGTTGGGGCTGCCGGAGGGGGCCTGCAAGGTGGCACTGCTGGCCTCGTCCTCCGACCCACTGCTGCTGTCCTTCCCCTGCTTCGGTGGTCCTGGTGACGGGGGGGCGCATGCTGGTGTCCACAGGGATGTCCGGTGCCTGCGGTGCTGGCTGGCCCAGGATGGCGTGGAGCTGCTGGTAGTGGGGGCAGGTGTCAGCTCCTGCCCCCTGGTCCTCGCTGGCCCGGACATAGCCCAGGCGCAGGTCTTTCACTTTTGCCCGGACTTGCTCCAGGGTCTGGGCTGGATGGCCCTGCTGGGCGAGCGCCTGGGCCATGCGGGCAAAAATGTCCGCATTGCGGCGACGGGAGCGGGTGCTGTGCATGGCTTCCTCCTCCTGCCAGAGGTCCATGAGGGCTTCCAGCTCCCCCAACGACCAGGATGGGGCCCGTCTTTTTCTGGCCTTGGGGACCTCCTGTGCTGGGGGTGTGAGTGCCTGATCCCCCCCTGGAGCTGCCATCGTGCTCTGGGTGGCATTGGCAACAGCAGGGGCCACATGGCAGAGCTCTGGCCAGAGGTCCGAGAAGGGCTTCTGCCTCGTGACCTTAGCAGCCTGTGTCTGCTTTAAGGGGGCTTGGGTTACCAGGAAGTCCGGGAGATGCTTGCAGCTACGGAGCCTGCAAACGGCCACTAGGGCTTTTTTCCGTTTAGCCTGCTTTTGCGCAAAATGTCTTAGCTGCCTGTCTACGCTGGCCCTCTTGCACAAAAACATTTGCGCAAGAGGGCTTTTTCCTGAACGGGAGCGTCAGAGTATTTGCACAAGAAGCACTGATTTCGGACAGTAGAACGTCAGTGCTCTTGCGCAAATTCTCGCGGCCAGTGTAGACAGTTGGCAAGTTTTTGCGCAAAAGCAGGTGCTTTTGCGCAAAATCTTACCAGTCTAGACGCAGCCAGGTAGTTTCAGCAAGGTCAAGGTCAATCTAAACTAGAAGTATAATGTGTGAAAAATTGCACTAATCACTGCTTGTGCTGTATCTATTTTGTGGATATATAGAGGATATGTATCTAAAACTGGTACAACAACACTTTTCAGTGTTTTTCCTCAATTATAATAAACAAAAAACCCAAATAGTCCCTGGAACACTCACCTGTCTCTAACAAGAAAAGATCCAGAGTAAAGCATATATTGGTAGAGAGTGAATAGAAAATAAATAGCATTATGAGAGATGACTGGAGAATATTACACTTTGCAATATATGAAATGTACAATGCAATCAGAAAATGTATTCCTGGTATATTATACTGCAATAAGAACACTTCATGACAGATAGGGTTGCCAGATACTTTCACAAAAAATACCGAACGTGGCACGGGAAAAATTGGTTGAGCAAAAAAAAAAAAAAGTAACTGCGCCTTTAAATCTCCCCTGCTTCCCCCGCCCCCGGCAGGGGAAGAATGTCCCAAGCGACCTTCTGTCCGAGAAAAACAAAATACCGGACATTTTACATGACCAGTATTTTCTGGGGGGTTTTTTACCGGACAGAAGCCGCAAATACCGGACTGTCCCGGCCCATGCCAGACACCTGGCAACAGAACTATGTATTTTAAACCACTTCTGTAACTTCAGTACAAAAAATGTGCTGTTCCAATAAACTGCAACTTACAGTTTTTTTTCAAAAGTTTTACACCAAGAAGAAAGTCTTCAAATCATACCTTTCTTTTCTCTTTGTTCTCCTTGTCCTCTGCATCTCTCTGCCAAATACTTTTCATATCAAAATCAAAAGGCCCTCTTTTTGTTTCATAGTTACCATTGAGCTGGTCAGGCTTAAATTCTTCATGAACCATGTAGTCTGGCGCTGAGGAAACATGTGCTCTGTAGACCAAAGTATAGCAGGTTTTTTTTATATAAATGAATTCCATGCTGTTGCAAAAGTATTAATTCAAAACATAAAGCTTAACAGACTAAGAAAAGAAAAATACAGTAGGTTATCAAATGTTATAAAGACTCCATGGAATCACAGCAAACTTACTTAGATTCATCAGCTGTTAGAGGTTGACTGTGGTGCATATACCAGTCAGGTGCAGCATATGCTACTGGAGATGTTTTTCTTGAACTAGATGCAAAATGTTTCAACAAATCTTAAGTTAAAAAAGAGATATATTAATGCTGTAGTATTTTCCATGGTTATAAATGAATATTTTCACACTGATGTTATCTTTTACTTAAAATATATATATAATATATATATATATATATATATATTTTTTTTTTGTAGCCCTTACTGAGATTCAACTGGACAATCAGAAGTTTCACTACTTTTTAATCCTAACAGGATAATCACCAGCAGGGATTACCCACAAGGTAAGTAAGTGGCAGAAGTTTTGAAGGAATGGCCATTTCATTTTTCAATATTATTTCTAATGCTGTATTTCGATTGTATCAGATATTTCATATTTCATATTCTGACATGCAATTATAGAATACAGTGCCTGATAATATGGGTGGATTTCTCATTTTACAGACTGGGAATCATTAAAACTGTGGAATATTTATGTCTGTTCAAATTTTTCACATCTTCATTTAACTGAAAACAAAATTTATGGATACTAATAAACACTATTTACTTGCAAAAACTGAAAAGTAATTTTAATAAAACCTTTATAGATTTTTTCAAATTCATGACAATTTCCTTTTGAGATGACACCATTTCTCCCCTTAGTTTTCATGATAAACGTATATTTTGACAATTATAATAAACCTTTCAAAGCTCAGTATCCATGTAGGTCAGGGGTGGGCAATAATTTTCATAGGGCAGCCACTTAATGAATTTTGGTACGTGGTCATGGGCTGGCTCCACTCCCAGAAGGAGCGGGGCATGGGACAGAAGGGGCTGGGCATGGGGACTAGCCTCCCCCCTGCCTCCCCTCGAGTTGGGTGGGAGGCTTTGAACTAAAAACACAGCAAAGGGATCCTGGCCCTGCCGCTACCACATTGCCTGGCAGCCACCTGGGGTTGCTGAGGCTGTTTAAAGGGCTTGTAGCTCTGGCCCCTGCCAGGGTAGCACCACAACCAGGACCTGTGAGCCATTTAAATAAGATCCTGCTGCCTGAGCCACCACCTAGAAATTCGGTGACACAGGCAGCAGGATATAAACAGAAAGCAGCCAGATGCAGACCATGGACAGGATCAAAGTATTGGGCGGGCTGGATCCGGGCCCCGGGCTGCATCTTGCCCAGCCCTGATATAAATACTTTCTTTATTAAACACAAAATAAATTGTTCTGATCCCCATGTAATGAAGCTAAATATTTTAAACTGTGGTTAAAATGTATCAACATTAACTTAACTAGGTTTTATCATAAGGACTTAAAGTTCTACATTCAATTTAATAAGAATAAAAAAAAACATTCTGGATCAGATGAAATTTACTTTAAGAGCTAATCAAAGGATTTTAGCCATGAAAGACAGAGAAGAAAGGTTACAAGCTGAAGCAGAAAATTGTTAAAATTCAGACAATGGCATATTGGGGTTATTGCAAATGTGACTAACAAATTTACTAATAAAAGTTACTGCATCTTTTTTTTCATGAGTCAGCATATTTCAACAACATACAACATTTCCCTTTCTATCATTTTTCCCCAAATGTGTCACTTTTAAAATTTCTAGAATAGTCCACAGTTATATTTATCAAATGCTTAAACTCCCCAAACCACCAATAATGCTAAAATGAACTGAGGTTTACCAGGTTGGCCTCCTTGCTTTGCCAGCTTTACATATTCTGAGTCAGTGTCTCTAATCCATTTCCTGCGGCCCCCAAATGTAATTTCATTGTGATGTTCTCCAACGTTGCTTAGGCCTGGGATCTGGGACGGTGGAGGGATTGGGATTTCCGATTTCACTGACTTCTCTGGTCGTTTTAGTGGAACATGGTAGTACCATTCTATAATCATTAAGAAGAAAATATTTAGATTGTTTGTTTACTGACAACAATATTGTGTCAAAGAGCAGATGTAACAATCCAAGTCCACATTAAACTACAGAATAACATACTATATTTTATTAAGGATGTAAAAGATATTAAATATTCATTAAGGACAGAATAATAAATACTTGCTACTCCTAGGTGTTTACACATACCAAAAACTGTGAAACCACTGTAGAGTCTTGTTTAAAAACCCTTTATTTCAGATTGTCACCGCAACTGTTCTACAATATGATGTTGTATATCTTCCCCATTCAAAGAGTTAGATTAATGGACACTGAGACCAGCAAAATGTAAGAAGGCATCAGTGGAAGCATTAATTCTTTAGTAGCCTTTCTCCTTCAACTATTAACAAAACACAATTAAATGCATTCCTACTTTTCTGCTCTTGACTTGTTTCAGTTAACTACTGAAACATAATCTGAAGAAACATAATGATTAAATTAAACAGTGCACTAGACAGTAAGCCACTTTCACAGTGTACCTAATTTCTTCTAATTTAAAATGAGTTCTAATCATTGCATGGCTGAGCAATCTTGGGCCTTAACAAAGATGCTAATTACCTTACCCATTACAAAGATAGCTTCCTCACTTAACACCCCTGATTAGCCATTCATTGACTCATAAATAGCTATTCCCTCCCTCCCTTCCTCTCCCTCCCCCCACCTTCTGTACTAAATCTGATTTGTCAGTTCAATAATGTGTTCACTTTTTTCATTGTATTCCTTTGGTATATATGGTCATCCCAATTCTCTTCCAGAATATGATCTGAGGAAGTGGGTCTGGCCCAAGAAAGCTCATCACCTATTAAACCATCTTGTTAGTCTTTAAAGTGCTACATATTTTTTCCTTTTGTTTTAGCAAGATCAGACTAACACAGCTACCTCTCTATTACTATTCAACCTGAAATCAAGTCAGTTTTTAAAAGTGGACTGAGAGAAGCATGATGTACTACACCTTCCCTTGAATCTAACTCCCAAATTTTATACCTGTAGTTTTGCAATCAAATTTCCCTTTTTTTCCCCCCCAAATATTCTTCCCTCCCATTACTGTAGAAAAGAGCCATACAAACAATGGAAATGGACAGCTGACTATAAAGTTCCCTGAAAACTTCCACACAGTGTGCAGTGGCGGTCAAAAAGGCAAATAGGACGCTAGGAATTATTAAGAAAGGGATAGAAAATAAGACACAGAATATCTTACTGCCCCTGTATAAAACTATGGTACGCCCACATCTTGAATACTGTGTACAGATGTGGTCTCCTCACCTCAAAAAAGATATTTTGGCCTTGGAAAGGGTTCAGAAAAAGGCAACTAAAATGATTAGGGGTTTGGAACAGGTCCCATATGAAAAGAGGTTAAAACGACTGGGACTTTTCAGTTTAGAAAAGAGGAGACTGAGGGGGGATATGATAGAGGTATATAAAATCATGAGTGGTGTGGAGAGGGTGAATAAAGAAAAGTTATTTATTAGTTCCCATAATAGAAGAACTAGAGGACACCAAATGAAGTTAATGGGTAGCAGGTTTAAAGCTAATAAAAGAAAGTTCTTCACACAGCGCGTAATCAACCTGTGGAACTCCTTGCCAGAGGAGGCTGTGAAGGCTAGGACTATAACAGAGTTTAAAGAGAAGCTAGATAATTTCATGGAGGTGAGGTCCATAAAAGGCTATTAGCCAGGGGATAGAAATGGTGTCCCTGGCCTCTGTTTGTCAGAGGCTAGAGATGGATAGCAGGAGACAAGTCGCTTGATCATTGTCTTCGGTGCACACTCTCTGGGGCACCTGGTGCTGGCCACTGTCGGCAGACAGGCTACTGGGCTAGATGGACCTTTGGTCTGACCCAGTACGGCCGTTCTTATGTTCTAAAGGAAAAATGGCTAAACCGAATGCACACAATTGTGCTGTCAAAGCACAAAGTAAACATACAGGAAAATAGAGAAGATTTTTATATACTCCGCTTAAATTATAACACTTTTCGGTGTTATTAACAGTGTATAGGTAAAACAATTTCAAAAAGAACTGTGGTTTTTAAGTTAAAAGGTCTCTTTAAACAGATATTCCATTGAATTCAGTTAATATATTCCATGTAATGACAATGGAAGAAGTATGTAAACAGCCATTAAAAACAAAGTGATGGGGCAACAAACATTAGATTGTTGGGGTTTTTTTCCTCCAAACTTACGAATTAATTCCCCCGGAATGGAATGTTTCATCTACCTGCTCTTTATCAGGAATCTTTTCATCCAAGTTAACTTGCTGGGTACCTGCCACTCAAAAACCTATCATTCAAATGTACTATCTTCTTTGTATTTAAGCCAACTGAGAGTTTTCACAGCTAAAAACTCTTTTAAAACTCCAGGTTGGTCCTCCTGGTCCGGCACCCTGGGGACCTGACCAGACCTGAACGAGGGAATTTGCTGGACCAGGGGAGGTCCCCTGCTATCAGCCCCCTAACCCACTTCCCCTCCCCATGGACAACCCTAGCCACTCCCCCACCGGCCTGCCGCAGCCCCAGTACTGGGACTGCCGCATCTGCCGCATCTCTAGCCCTGCTACAGGGACTGCTCGACCCCGGCTCTGCTACAGAGGCTCTGGCCCTGGGCCAAGTAAGGTTGCCAGATGGTTTCAACAAAAATACCGGACACACTTGACATTACATCACTTAGAAAATACATTACATCTTACTTAGAAAATACCGGACATTTATATTTTCTCAATTTGTTTCCTGAACAGAAAACTCAAATACTGTACTGTCTGGTTCAAGTCGCAGGGCCACCAGGCTCCAGGCTCTTGCCACTGGAGCTCCCAGCCTGAAATCCCTGGTCCAGGAACATCTGTGGTCCGGCACAAGGGAATCCCGGATTTTGGAGGTCCAACCCGTAGCTTATAATGGAAAACGTCAATGGCTTACACTGCAGTGGCAGCAGAAATAGTCTGAGATCTTCTGCAAACCTCCTGTAAAAAGTGACCAATGATCTAACTTAATAGGCTACCCTATGTTCTGATTTTATAAATCAGACTGTGAAAGCTGGTTTTATCTCATGCTGCATTGAGGAAACCTGATTTAGAGAGCATCAAAATAATTGTTAGTATAGAAAGAGTAAAGGGCTAAGTCAGGAGTAGCAAACAAAAATCATGCTCAAATCTATGTGAAGTATCTCAGAAAGAAATACTGGAGGGGACAACTCTGTAAAGTAGCCTGTAATCTCCTATAAATCCTTAAAACTCTGCTAATAAACTAGATCTAAGAAAACCTAAACAACCGATTTAAACAAGAAATATCATTCCATCACTACAAATTCCACACAAACACTCCATTAAAAATGTAGTTAACTTCATCAAAGTAGGTTCACTTCCTTCTTTCACAATGTTATTTATAAGGGGGAAAGGGCTTTTCAATCTGAATAGAGCTAATTTTCATGAAAAGT
Organism: Pelochelys cantorii; assembly: GCA_032595735.1. NCBI lineage: Eukaryota > Metazoa > Chordata > Testudines > Trionychidae > Pelochelys > Pelochelys cantorii. Next base: position 160,196,394 of record CM064327.1, read on the forward strand.
GGTGGCTGTGGCTGGGCAATACTGTATGCAAAACTTAGGTTTGGGAACAACCGTGAGATTTTAGGCCAATACTCAGGCATGTCCTAGATATAATGATGGGGACAAATAAAGTCATTTGGCAAAGTGCATCTAACTAGCTGGATTACAGTGTAGCATTAACTTCTGCCTTGAAAAGAGGAGGATATTCTCCCAAAAAAGGAAAACAGAAGGCCAAAATGGGAAATAATGGTTTCCTCACATTGGTGAGATTGAAAAGCATGTCACACTCCTGTCTGGAATGCCTTGTATGACCAGGCTAGAAAGAACCCAAAGAAAATTGCACTATCAACCTCATTTTCCGCACCAAAAATATCTCGGATTATTATATTGAGGGGTGCACGTTCCCCACAGCATAAAATGCTGATGTGGCAGGTAGTATATGTGAAGTCTCTCAGGAAGCAAAGGGTTCGTTTCATTTTGCATGCCCAAGACATGTCAGAAATGTACATTAACATAAGGAGAACAAACAGTATACTTGCCACAAGATGCGTATCGGCTGGAGGGTCCGGAGGGCTCTTTGCTCATATTCCTCATTCCTCAAGCCTACATGAGGGAAGGGCCAAAAAAGGGAAAGACTGAAAATTGGGGCAGGGCTAAAGTTAAAAAATAATAAAATAGCAGCTGTTGAATATCACTTCAATGAGTGGCTTTATACCAATTAAATCTGTCCACTTTCAATAAAGTGAAATAAACAAACTCTGTTCTAGGTTCAGCGTTTCCTTTCTCTCTTGATGCAATTCCTGGGCTGTTGTGCTCTTTCAGGGGTTACAGCCCCTCCAAGTGCCCTGTAGCATTTGCCCTTGTTCAATGAGATGGTGCATTACCCTGTGCCCCCCGGCCCCCAGCACCTTAGGCTCCTGCAGCCTGCCATGAGCAGCATGAGGCAGGGATCCCCTGAGCTAGCGCAGCACCTGGGCATGGCGGGATGGGATGTGGCCTGGAAATCCCACACCCCCTCCGCCCACCCTGCTACACGCAGGGAGGCACAGACCGCGCCCCCCCCCCATCCCGACAGTCAGACACTCCCCCCGCCCGACAGACAGACGCCCCCCCCATCCCGACAGTCAGACACTCCCCCCGCCCGACAGACAGACGCGCCCCTCATCCCGACAGTCAGACACTCCCCCCGCCCGACAGACAGACGCCCCCCCATCCCGACAGTCAGACACTTCCCCCGCCCGACAGACAGACGCGCCCCCCATCCCGACAGTCAGACGCTCCCCCCGCCCGACAGACAGACACTCCCCCCGCCCGACAGTCAGCCCGACAGACAGACGCCCCCCCCATCCCGACAGTCAGACACTCCCCCCGCCCGACAGACAGACGCCCCCCCCATCCCGACAGTCAGACACTCCCCCCGCCCGACAGACAGACGCGCCCCCCCCCCGACAGACACGCCTCTCCTCGCCCCCACCCCCTGCTTTCGGAGTCCCGTGCCGGTGGGGGTAGGGGGGCACGACCCTCTCGAACCCGGCTCACGCGCGCGCTGGCAGGAACCGACCCAGCACCACGCCGCCTTCAGCAGCAACCACAACAAGCCCCGTCCCCGTGGCAACGGGGACTCGTTCAGAGCCGCGCGTGGCGAGGGCGGGACTCCGGGGGGCCAGCGGGAAGGGAGGGACGCCGCGCGCGCGAAGGGGAGGAGGGTGAGTGACAGGCCGTGCGGCATGGCCCAGCTCCGCCGGGCTGTGTGCAGTGGCCGGGGCACGTGCCGGTGTGCTCTGGCGGACGGGGCCAGAGCCTGGGTGGGGCAGTCACCCCGGGGTGCGCCTGTAGGGCCTGGCCCAGCAGCGGGGTAGCTAGCCACGCAGAGGGCGAGGCAGGGTTCGGAGGCCAGGGTTATTTGATTGGGCGCCATCCAGACTCGCTCGGGTGTGTCCAGGTTTGCAGTGGCACCTCTGTCTGCTGCATACACTGAACTGTGTGTGGTGCCTCAGGGTGCACTACAAGCGATGAGCATGTTGGTGACTGCACCTGGGCCAATGCATAGCATCATCGGTCCGCATTACCAAGTTAGCGCTGGCTCGAGCAAAAGAGCAAGGCCGGGCCTCCCTTTCCCTCTTGTTGGTGCAAAATGCTACTCCGCTTCATAGCATAGCAGGTGCAGCCCAGCACACAGAACTGGCAGGCGTAACTTGAGTAAGCACCCCGACTCAGGAGCTTTCACATCGGAGGGGGGGGGGGGGTGCTTCAGCTCTTCCCACTGCATCTGGGATAGCCCAAATCATCTTCCTTTTTTGTGATTTCACATCACCCCTGTGGCAACGGTAGGAACTGCGTACATAGAAAAGTAGTGAAAGGAAATGAGTTTTCTGATGAAACTACTGGTCTCTGAAGGTGGCACTTGTTTCTTCTCCTCCTACATAGCAGCAACTACAAAGGGAGGGCAGCCAAATTACTTTCTCGTTTTGCAGACATGCAAACTCTTATTTGCAGTGAAGAATCTGGGTGAAGGCCTAGGGAAGACCAGAGCCTTGTGACTGGAAGCAGAGCCCCAGCACCAGGAGCAGAGCCCTGGGGCCTTACTGCTGGGAGGTGGAGGGGCCAGCATTGACTTCTCCTCATCTAGCTGGTGGTTCTGAAAATGCTGGACCAGGGAGATTGAACCTGTAGTGGAGACAGAGGAGTGACTAATAAGCAATGTACAGTTCTCAGTGTGAGAGCTCCTGCCTTCAGCGCTCATTAATGAATAGAGGGAAGTACTCTGATTTATGTAGGTCAGATGATCACAATAGTTTCTTCTGGTCCTAAAAGTTAAACTTCAGTGGGAATAAAAGGAGTTCAGCATTTCACAAGAGACAACCTTGAGGGATCTGACTGCATAACATTTCTTCACTCATTGAGACTTAAAATGTTGAGCACATGTCCCATCTTGTCTGGCTGACCTCAGGAAACTTATGCTTGACTTGTTTATTATGATATCACCAAGAGCAGCCTGTGACATATTTGGCAGCACTCAGTAGTTCAGAAATTCCAGGTTGCCTCCTCTTACCATGATGTTACTCATTGTCTATCCTCAAGGCAAGTGCAGTACAAAGACAGCTTTCCTATCAAAGATGCCTTAAAATTACTAGAATTTACATTATTTTAAATTAATTATTAAAATTATGGGTAATAAATTATATGACATACTTTATTTCACCACATTTTCATGATTCTATTATTTCAGTGGTAAATGCAAACCAAATAAAAACATGTACAGAATTCCAAAGTCTTCAGGTAGCACCTATCTACCACGGGATGAAACAAGCCATGGCACCAACAGTGACAGCTCAGACACCGAAAATAAAAGCCAAGATTTAAATTGGTATGAATACTTTTAACATATTCTGTCTGTTAACTTTTGTCATATATATACCAATTATACAAATAATTATAAAATCTTGTAATGTTAAGCTCCCAAATATATTTACAATAAAACAATGGCATAGTCTAAGGGCCAATCATGTGAAGTCAGTAGTAATCATTGCATTGATTTCAATTGATTCTGGAATCTAAATAGGATTCAATTTTGCTTCCGATGAGCAAGGGAGTTGGCAGTTTTCTAATATGATATATCAACTAATAAACATATCTACTGCTCAGTTATATAATCTAATGATTTACAGATAAAGCCATTCTGTTTTGAAGCCTGTAGATTAACTATTTAATAACATCTAAGTTCCTGAGTAATTTATTTATACTGTCATTTATCTACATTCTGGTTTGAATGATAGGTCTCCTTCCTCTGTCAGCAGTGTGCTTGCTTCTGTTATTGCAAAATGATTCTTTTTTGCAGAAATCAGGTTGATTCGTAATCAAGTTATTTTATGAAATAATGGACTGTATTATGTATGTGACACAAATACTCTTGTCTTATGTGATTTATATGCAAATATTGCCATTGCAAAAGGATTTCTATCTGGCCAAATTGTGAATTTGAGTGTGAAAATACAAGCACAAGAAAGCAAAACTTTGTCTTGAAATCTTTTACTGCATGTAATATAGGCAAAGTAATCACTTTTCATCTATCCAAATCATTTGCTTTACCTCCATCTTTGACTATGTGAGGCCCTTCTTTAATCCCTTCACTGGCTCTCTCTTAACTCCCCTCATATTTAATTTAAATAACTTACTGTCCTGAAAGGTCATGCAAACTTTTCCCCTATTCTCAGCTACCATCCAGCACTCCCATCCCACCCTCCAGTCTGTCCAAGCCAGACCATTTACTGCCCTCTTCCCATTCTTTTCTCACTCCCATCTCTTTTCCTTCCTACATGTTGATCTATCTGCCTAGAACACTCTTTCTTGCTGGTGCAAGGATAAATGGTCAGTTTTTAGAGAAGAGAGAGATAAATAGGTGTTTCACCCAGGGATCTTTAGTAGGACCTGTGCTGTTCAGCCGTATTCATAAATGATCTTGAAAAAGAGTGCTGGCATTTCCTGGCTTTTAAATGTTAACTAAATGACTTTAATGTTTTCTTAGTATAAGATTAATGGCATTTAAAAAAAGATTTAAAACACAAAAATGTTTCTTTATTTTTATTCATTGTTCAAATTCCAGAGCCAGAATCCAATTAGTTGAATTGTCTGTTGGGTCCTTATGCTAGAGAATACAGGGTAAAGAACTCTGCCCCCTGCTGTGTGAAATTAAACCAAAGCTTAAAATGTTGCCTGGCAGTGTTTACATGTACAGTTATTTGTACCCATTTAGATAACTATTTAGCTGCTTTCAATGTTATAGGTTCATTCAGATATGGGTAGCTAGGCTTCTAAATGGGTGAAATGGTAGGTGCAAATACTTGTACCTTAGTACTAGAGGTTGTTTTTGAAAACGTAGCCTCTGCTTTTTTTTTTTTCCACACCTGCATGACCACTTGCACAACTCTTCGACTTTTAAGCCCTTTTCTATTTTCTAGGCTCTCTCAAAGGCAAGGACTCACACCCAGTAGTGCTGAAAGACAGATCCCTATTAGTATCAGGCAGGAAGATAGGCAGCTTCAATACTCACCCAAAAGTAAGTGAAAGTGATGTAAACTATCTAGTTTTACAGATTGCTATATCTTGTGCACTAACAATATATATTGCACCATATACAACAGTTCTGTTTTGTAAGTTGTTCTGTTGTATGTGCTTTTACATTTTGGATTGTTTGTGCATCTAGAGCAAGGGTGGGCAAACACCTCTCAGCTGGCCAGATCTGGCCTGCCTAGGGCTTTGATCTGGCCTATGAGGCAATTCCAGGCCCTGCCCCTAATGGGCGTGCCCAACCTATGGCACACATGCCATGGGAGAAGGAGCTCAACCCTGCCCCTCTTCCCCCCGCGCAGCCACTGGAGAACGCTCCCTCCTCCTGCAGCAGGTTAGGCTGCAGTGGGAGGAGGCAGCACTGGTGCTGAGGCTCCTCAGTGTTGTCTCTGCCATGCAGCCCAGGGCCGGCCCTGGAGGCTGGAGGTGCCACTGCCACAGCCATGTAGTCCGGGGCCAGCCCCAGGGCACGTGGCCATGGCAGTGGCACCTCCAGGGCTGGCCCTGGTGCCTCTAGGGCCAGTCTGTGGCCGTGGTAGCGGTGCCTCTGGGGTCAGCTCCATATCGCGCAACAGCAGCATCTCCGGCCTCTGGGGCCAGCCACATAGTCATGGCAGTGTTGCCTCCGGGGTTCACCCGCGGCTGCATGGCTGTGGCAGCTACGCTTCCCGTGCCAGCCCTGGACTATATGGCCGTGACGGCAGCGGGGCCTTCTTCTGGGGCGGCCAGGACAGTGTGGCTGCAGCCGTTGCTGCAAGTGGGCAAGAAGCGAGATAAGATTCCCCCTCACGCCCAGACTCCCCCAAAACCATTCACTTCCCTCCTCCCCCCAAGACCCAGCACCCCCAGCTTACTCCAACATTCTCCCTTGTTCTTGCACCCTCTCTCCTGGCTACACACTGCTCCCTCCCTTGTTTCTGCTCCCTCCATCTTGCCAGACACCTTACTCCCAGCCTGCTTCTGCACCCCAGCTCCCTTCCAGATCCTGCACCCCATCTCTATCCTACTTGCTAGCAGCCCTGTCTCGTGCACTGTACCCCTCATTTTTGTCCCTACCCCAGAGCCTAAAGAGGTCCATAAAATCCACCAACTCCAGAACCATGGAAAAGTAAATTTGGTCTATGGGAATCTCAGTTCCCCCACTTCCCTTCCCCTTACCCCATGAGGGTGGGGCACCAGAGGAGTGAGGTGTCTCAGGTGGGACCACATCAGTGAGCGTTGAGGGGTTTTGGAGGAGTCTTTTTGCTTTTCACTTGTGTGGTCCCCAACTGATTTTTTTGTAGGTCAGTGACCCCAACCCAAAAAAGGTTCCCTAACCCTGACAGACAACATTGAAACCTTTTGTGTTGGACATAATATTTTATTTAAAATGAAGTTTGATAAACATGAGAAAGTTAAAATGCTTAATCTGTTTCATAATTTAAATTAAACCATTCTTACTAGCTGCAGCTGGTTCAGAAAATAAGGTCACCGAACCCAGCAGGGTAGTTCTGAACCCCACCCCTTCTGCCTGAGGCCTGCCCCTTCCAGGTTGGCTCACAACCACTTCTGAAATTTGTGAAGTGCCCCCCCCCCCTTCCAAAATTATTGCCCACCCCTGATCTAGAGAAATGTTGTTGATAGGCACAATCAAGGTGGGAAAATTACATTAAAAACAGAAGTGATTAGGACCATGTTATGGTTGCTTGGCTGAGCAATCAAAAGTCAGGGAGTTTGTGTTGAGGGTGTGTGTGAGAGAGAGTTACAGGGTCAGCACTCACCTCATGCAAGTGCTTCCATTTGGGCAAGTGTGGGTTCCTGCACTGTGTCCATCTTAAAGCCTTGTGGCCATTCCACCCTCCAGATGAATCATACTCTTTGTGCAATCACAAACCTCTTTTGGGATATACCTCTAACAGGGACCCATCCCGGTACCCTCTGTAGAGTGCCTTTCTGGGTCCAGTCCAGTCTCTCAGTCTGTTTCACAACTCCGTATGAGAGTGGTGCTTCTCCTCCTGAAGATAACAGCTCCTTGCTCTAAACTGTTCTTGGTTGGTTGGTTGGTTCGTTGGTTCATTCGTTCGTTCAGCCAGCCCTGATCTCCCTCCTAGCTCTGGGCTGCAACTGAGCTACCCCTAGTCCTGCAGCTTCTTATATAGTCCCTCCTGACCCCTGATTGGCTGGTTTCCTCCCAGCCACTCTAGCCATCTGGAGGAATTTTCTATGACCCTCTTGGCCTTAGGGCCTAGCCCCATTACAGTGTACTGTATTAATTCTGCTCCCTTACATCTAGGCATTATGGTGCAGACTTTAATTACATGATCGTATGCTACCTCACAAATAATTCTGGGTAATACAGTGTATTTTTTCTACACCTGTTAATGTACAGGAAACATCTTATTCCATTATGTGCTTGTCTGACAGAATCCATGGCAATCATGTATATATAATTTTAGCAGATTAAAGCTAGAGCTTCACAGCAACCCTTATCTCATTCACTGTGAATTTTAAGAACTCACTTTATAGTGGTAGAAACAAAAAATTATCACCATACAGGATCCATAATGGATCTATAGTTAAGGTTCACTGAATTTAGTTAGTTCAAGTGGAATAGCTCAAATGTACCAATTAGAGTTAAATTTTGTATTGAAGATAAAATGGTGGTGGTGAGGATGGAGCCAGAAATAAACCATCTGGACTTTGTGCAGAGGTGGTGATATGAAAAGCAGCAATATCTCTTCATTTTATGAGAAACTGAGAAAATGTGATCTAGAACAATTTAGGGCATGTCTTTACTGGGGAAGAAAGTGTGTTTTAAACTTGGGCTAAAAGAGCAGTGGAGATACAGGAACTCAGATACAGGTTAGCAGCTCAAGGTCAACCTCAGTCTTTCCATATGCTTTAAATCAAGATGCTAATCCAGATTAAAAGATTAGTTGCTGTGTTTTCATTGCTCTACTAACCCAAGTTAAGAATACACCTTTTTGGCAGTGAAGGCATAGCCTCAGGAACAAATAAAAACCCCAATATGCCTATTTTGTAGTGACTTTGAGTGTAGAGCTGCACTTTTAACTATATCTGAGCTCATTTAGCTGTATGTTTGTTGCATGTTTTTCAGAAGGTATCAGGCTTGTATTCCACTTGCTAGCGCTATGCATAACCGTTCTGTGGCACTTTGTGATGAAAATCTGCAGCACTTTCACAAGGTAAAGACTGCAATCTTTTTCTCGAGGGTGGGGAAATAGATAAATGCAGGTGGTCAGGAGAGACACTCTGGTATTAATCATGCTCCCAAACCTGACAAAGAATTAAGAGAGTGATTTACATGGGTGTCAATCCAGGTTCTTGCTGAAACCAGTTGTCACAGTTCTGGGATTGGGGTTACAAGACCAATCACTAATTTTAACAGCTCTTCAGTTTTTGATACAATGCCTAAATCTCCGCTGCTGAAGTTAAAAAAGAAGCTTCATCATTAACTACAATAGTTGCAGGATCAAGCCCATGATGAAGCCAACAAATGGGCTTCAAAAAACCCTAAATAAACTTTGTGCTCATATAGAGCGTGTATGTGAAATATATGGATACTGCTAACTTTATGTTTTCTTTCTCCTTGCTGTTACCCAGGAAAATTTGGGCTCGAAAGATTATTTCACTGGTGCTGTTCCTCCTTTCTTTGTTCTTTTTTGGTGAGTTTCTATAAAGTTTGGTGGTCCTAGCTCTTACCATTTAGGAGGAGTTCTTGAACAGACAGATGATTGGATGGCTGGACAGACAGATGATTTGAGAGAGTTTGTCAGTCTGTCTGTTCAAGAACTTCTCCTAATGGTAAGAGCTAGGACCACCAAATTCAGTATACAGCTTCCTCTTATTGTGACTTTAAGTAAGATTAGGGTTTGGATGTGCCAGGCAAATGAAATGTGCCTGGAATGGGATTGCTTCTCATAATATCATGCAGAAAAGAGACAGAATCACGAGGGGGGTAAAGGGGCTGGTTGGGGACATATCCCGCATCTGAGACTGCACTTGTCCTGAGTCTCCCCCCGGTGCCTTATAGGGAGGATGGGATGGCTGAAGCCCTACCCCTACCCCCGATTCATATGTGGACATTGCTGGCTGTTCCCCTTCATCAGGGAGTCAGGTTTCAGTGCAGTTTGCTGCATTCCTCACTCTGGCTCCACCTCCCCTCCTCCCCCCCGCCCTACATACACTCTCTCTCTCTTGCTTTCTCTTCCTCCCCTGCCCAGAAGACCTGAATAATGCAGGTACAATACCAGGTAATTTTTCTAGTTTAAAATAAAGAAGAAAAAATATCTTTACCGACTATGGGGCAATGGCAACTTGTGAAATTGGGAGTCACCAGGGAAACTGTTTATGTTGTTTTGATTCAGCTGTACCTTTTTTTGATAGTTATAAACAGTTATTAAAACCAAGTTAATAAAAAGCATGGAAATAGGTGTCGATAAAAAATTAAATAGGAGGTATTACAAAAAGATAATAAAAAAAAGCGGGGGAAAAAGTAGAAATAAGCAGAGGTTAAAAAATAACACATAAAACAACTTTCCAGTTGCATCAGAAATTCTGTGCCAGATACCTTATCCTTCCTTTTTTCACTACTGCCTAGTTTATTAAACCTCTTGATTGTCTCTTGTCTCAATTTTTGGTTGCTAACCTGTAAGAAATTATAGATGCTTAACTCTATGCATAGGAAGAGAATTAAATCAGTGTGTAATTTTTTGCAGGACCAGTGACTTAGACTCTGGTGTTGCAGTGAGCTCCATGGAGGCAAATCCTTGAATGTGCACAGAGCACCACTGACTCTATGTCCCCAAGGTCTTGCCCACATGGACATCATTGCAGGAGTGAGGCCACAATAATCACAAACACTGGTGAATAGACCCATTAACTTGACAGTGAGTAAAGTCAAATACACGCTTTCAGGATTAAGACCCATAAACATAGGAGAGCCTGATCCCAACTGCGGTCTGTAATAGGGATGTTAGCCACTAATCGACTAGTTGAGTAACCGATAATCTGGAGAAACGTGGAGCAGGGACCAACTCAGCACCTTCATGCGCATCTTCCCTAGGCTGTGCAATGCAGAGCAGCAGGTGGGTAAGTTATACTGTGAACTGGCACTAGCCAGACTGAGTGCTGGGACTGCCTACCCTTTTCGGCTAATCGACTAGTCGACAGAAAATCTGTCTACTAATCGATTAGGAAAGTAATCGCATTTTAACATCCCTTGTCTGTAGATGATACTTCTATACCAAAAACTCCATACATGAACAATTTAATGTTACATAAACCTTAACTTTTGAGTTTGATCATTGGTTTTAATCATGTAAGCCATTGTGATCCATTAACATGGATTGAAAATATATTTTCTAAATTTTTTCCCCAAGAAAGAGTAGCTCCCCAACACAAAATCTATAAGAACATCATTCCGCCATCTCTTGCAAAGTATCTAATTTGGAAAGTGCAGGGATGGTAGGGATGTAGAAAGGAAGAGCAATAATGAAATGCTAATGACAATTAATATAGCCCTAGAGAGTACCTCAATGCTGAATTTTACTTTCATTCCAAAATTAGTCCCCAGTCTTGCAATCACTTGTACATGCGTTTAAGTTGACTTGGTGGTACTATTCCCTGGTAGCTTTACTAAAGCTAAGTACATGTGTAAGTGTTTGATAGATTGGGGCTCCTTCTTTTGAAGAAAATAATCTGTTGGAGACGATAATGTTCTAAATTTAAACAAAGTTGTTCTTTTTATGACTAACAGGTACTTACTACATGGGATTGCTTGATGGAGGAGGAATCCAGATGTCCAATGGAATATATTATAATGGATTTGTCCTCAGTGATTTTAACCATTTCTGGCACAAGGTGACTTTTATGATTAGATTTAATCAAATAAAGACTGCAACTACCAGTCTAGCTTGAGAACAGAAAGTGCTTACCAATAACTTGCACCTTCTTTCTGTGGGGTTTCAGGTAGATTGGAGACAACTGTCTTAGAATTTATTTATATTGCATTTAACCACACATTAATAATAATTTAGTTTTTGGGTCTGCTACTGTTTTACTATATGCCTTTGAGCAAATTATTTGGGCTAAAATTTTCAGAAGTGGCCTTTAATTTTGGTTTTCTTCATTACTGTTTGCTCACCTTTAGATACCTGGGATCCTGTTGTCAGATGTACTGAGCCTCTATAAGTCTAGTTGAGGGCACATGATGTAATAAAAATCTTTATAATACAACTACTGAAAATAAAACTCTTTTTGATAAAGTTTCAGTGTTAGTTAGACTTCTATCAAAAAGAGAAACTATAATAGGAATACACTTTATCATAGACAGCAACAAGTATAGCCACTAGTATTCCAGTCTTTCCTCATAGAAAATATGTGTATTTGTGTCAGAAGACAGCGAAGTAATGTTGTATTGATAAGAGACCGGAAATCCTTGGTTACAGGGGTCCACTAAAACAATAGAAAAGAAAAAGATGCAAAACCAACAATGGAGAAGTTTTCGTGAAAGTTCAGAGACCCAATTGGCTGGCTGGTATTCATTTGATCCCTTTTCAGAACTGTAAAAGCAGCTTTGAGAGAAGAAGTAGTTACTGGTTTGAGAATGTGAAAGACACATTTGAGCTTAAGGGGTTTTGGGAAATGGGTAGCTAGGAAGTTGATACAAAACTAGCAGAAAACAGGTTTGTCCGATGTATCCTTTTATTTTCTGTGTTATCAAGATAGATGCTTTTGTATTCTGAAGTGTTTTAACCAATATCCCGGAACCTCACGTGTAACTTCTTTTGTTAGCAATTATTGTTAATAAAAAAAGTAATATATACAATTCTGGTTATTGCTTGGAATCAGATAAGTTTAAATTATAACAAACATTTATCTAACAGCAAGATTTGAGTGTTTTTCCTGCTCCCACCACAGGAAAAGATGTTTCCTTTTATTCTAATGTCTCATATTTCCTAGGTGGTAGCTGCAAAATAGCAGCCTTTATGGAATAAACTCAGACACATTTACAGACACAGAAAAGATGAAAATTCAGTACACATTTTTGTGTACATACTGACCTACATGATTATTGGTTTCTGGTGGTGATTTGTTTTTAATAAATTATATTTAATGTCTTAGAATAAATAAATCAAATGCATGATGGGACACTGCGATATCTACTTCATGAATTAGGAAATATCTGGCACTAATCTGATGTTCTATTTAATCATCTTTCTCTACTGGGTATTTATAGGGAGCCAGTTACTGTTGTGTGTTAGTGTTAAACATTTGGGCTATGTCTACACTGCCCAGTCTTGCGCAAGAACATATGCAAATGAGGTGCGGCGATGAATATTGACATGCCTCATTTGCATACTTAATGAGCTGCCATTTTGCCCAAGGGGCTTTTGCGCAAGAGGGTTTTTTTGTGCAAGAAGGAGCAGTGTAGACTGCTCCTTTTTGAACAAAAACCCCTTGTGCAAAAATGGCAGCTCATTAAGTATGCAAATGAGGCGTGGCGATATTCATCGCCACGCCTCATTTGCATATGTTCTTGTGCAAGACTGGGCAGTGTAGGCGTAGCCCCTGAGTATGTAGGTGTTGTGTCCTTGAGTGTCTACTGTTTTATATTCCTGTCAAGAATGATTGCTTCTCTCTGCAGGAGACTCTGTATGGGCTGCGTTAGTGATTTGGTATTAATGTTTTATTAATATTTCCATCTAGGATGAATCAAAGATATCTGGAATAGAACTACAGTCTCTAAGGTAAGGTGGATTTCTGGATGACAACTTGACTCATTGCTTTAAAGAAATTCCAATCTTAAGTACAACAACTGTACAAATTGAGGAGTTGGGTCTCCCATGCACTTTATACACATTGATAATGTTCCCAACCCCAAAAGTATCTGTAGGGATTTTTTTCTTCCCTTCTCATAAAATCCAGAGGAAAGGAAGATACTGGAGCAGGCAGTTTTGCTTCCCTGTCTTAGGATATAAGTTGCTCATGGACACCACTAGATAAGAAGGAAAAACTGCTTCCATTTCTATCTTCCCTGAGTGTTTGAAGAGGGGCAGTAAAGATTATTATTTTCCTGCTGCTCAGTTTTGTCTTTCTTGTGGTGGAGGAAGGGAAAAATTATTTTGCTGGTTACCTCCATATTCTGAAATGATTTGCAATAGAAATTTCTGATTGTTCTGCCTTCCTGTAAGGTGGAATAGAAGTTCCTTTGTACACTATTCCCAGTGTAGGTGGAGGAAATTTCTGCTTCCTCCTCACCATAGCCTGGTCACTGCCCCTGCCTTCAGCAAAATTTCTCAGCTCCTCTTGGCTGGAAACTGACCAATGGGAGATTGGAGATTTTGCTAGAGGGCAGGGACAACGTGCAAAGTTTTCTCCTCCCTGCCCAGCTTGCAACCTGGTGTAAGCAGCCTTGTGTTTAAAGCAGTTGCTTTGTAGTAAGGTGTCAGCAAGGTGGCCGCTGCCGCTGTTAATCTTCCAGGGTTTGGATTAGCAGGTCTAATGAAGACACGCTAATTCATTTGAGAGGAGGACTCCAGTCAATGCCGATAGTCCTGCTTCCACGAGAAGTAAGGAAAGTAGAAGGGAGAGTGTTCTCCCTTCGACTTCCTGCAGTGTGGACAGTGCCAAAAGTCAAGTTAAGGTACTTTGACTTCAGCTACACAATTAACGTAGCTGAAGTTGTGTATCTAAAGTCAACCTTATCCTATAGTGTAAACATACCCTAAGGGTAAAATACAGGAGCATGGAGATGGGGGAAAAGCAGCTGTGGGGCAAAATGAGAAACTAGAACACCTAAGGTAAGAAGGCTATTATTGGGGAGAGAGAGCAAGCGAAAAAGAGAAGTGGTAGACATGAGGAATGAAGGGGGAAGAGCCTTTAATGGAACAGAGATGTTTAAAGTGGAATACAGGAAGATCAGAAGGAAGGAATAGAAATTGCCAAAACAGATGTAACAACTGCACTAAGATAGTAAAAAGTATGAATGAAGAAGGGAAAGAGAAAAAAGAACAAAACCAAGGGAGTTCTATTAAACAGTAGATTTTGATTGAAAAGTTGATGACAAGATGCTAGTAAAATAGCATGAATGTTGAATTATGTAGACTATAGTAAGGTACAGTACAGAACTGTAGGATGAGGAAGTGATGGGGGCTTTGGAGTTTGGATAGGAGTGGAGCATGGAACTCACTGTTCCTATGTATAAGAAAACAGGGATATTTTTTGTCTAGTAAAAAAGTGTTTTAGAAGTTGTTGCAGGAATAACTGCACTTTTTAGTATGCATTTTCATTGTTTTTTATTGTTTTATATTTTATGGTCTGTGTGAGAGCTGGAACTAGAGAAGGGAACTGGGCATAGATTTTGTGGCAGTGTGCCATTTGTGTGAGTAGTTTTTAGTGAAATATAATCTGCTGCTGGCTTGGTCTGCATTCCAGATAAAACTGACTTTTTCAAGCATATGTTCTTGTTTTGAAATGCCTAGACATCTTTGAAAATTGAGTTTATTGCATCTTGTATGTTGATTTTTCCAGAGAGGATCCCTCTTATTTCTGCCATGTTTTATTTTTTTTCTTCATCACACAAAACCTTGCTCCCTCAGTCTTGCCCTTGCAAATTTTTTAGATCGTTGAAAATATGCTTCCACTCACCTCTGTGTCACTCAGGAAGCGGGGGGGGGAGGGGGGGGCGGGGATTGAAAGTGCCTAAGTCCTATTGAAAGTTTTTTGGTCTGAGACTTCTGATTTGCTTAGATACTTTTGAAGATTTTGTGCATAGGGCAGTGAAGTAGTTCCTCCATCTGAAGATATGAGAACTGGTTTTTAAGCCTACTTTTTCACTCACTTAGGGTAAAAGTGTTATTCCAAAATAACATAGTGCATGTCTACAGTACAAGCCTTTATTTCAAAATAATGTCGAGCTGGAGGACTTCTTACTCCGACTCATGGTAACCCTCATTTCACAAGGAGTAAGGGAAGTCGAAGGAAGAGTGTTCTTCCTTCGACTTCTTGCTGTGTAGACAGCGCCAAAAGCCAAATTAAGCTATTTCAATTTAAGCTATGCAATTGACGTAGCTGAAGTTGCGTAGCTCAATTAGACTTTAGCCGTTCTGTTATGTACCCTTACAAATTGATCATGTGCAGCAGTTTTATTTAGCGGTATAAAAAGAGCTGGCTGTTACCTGTCTCTCATTCTCATGGCAATACCATAAGACAGACAGCCTGGGGAATAGTGTTTTCTGTCACTTTTCCTCACCACTTTTTCTAGGC
This sequence comes from Pelochelys cantorii, assembly GCA_032595735.1. Taxonomy (NCBI): domain Eukaryota; kingdom Metazoa; phylum Chordata; order Testudines; family Trionychidae; genus Pelochelys; species Pelochelys cantorii. The sequence continues at coordinate 160,211,709 of CM064327.1, forward strand.
AGGCAAGCCATGTTTTGAAAGAACTCCAGTCTCTTAAAGAGCAGATAGATAAGCTACAGACAGAGCTTTATACTCTGAAGCAAGGTTCGAAGGACATTACCCAGCATGCTATCCGTGAAGTCCTAGAAAGAAGTGAGATCAAAGGTGTCACAACTTGGGTAAGAGGACATTGCATGATTTTGTAGATAGAGATTTCTATATTTCTTTGTCTTTACCTTCTCACACATTCTTTTATACTTCATTGTCATACAGTCTTGGGAATCTGGGAACAAATGTTATGTTCGTCTCACAATTAAAATTTTCCCTTTGAGCGCCAGACTTTTTTGCAGGGTAGCTAGGTGGGTGGGATAGCATAGGTAGGAACTTCAATCACCCTAATCACCACTGGATGTATCCCATGCCTCCTGAACAAGATGTACAATACATTAGACATTTGAAGGAACAATAGTCTAAGATACAATAATGAATATTACACCAAGAGAATTATCCAGTGAGAAATTCATAAGGAGAACCTGCAACCCCAGCTCGTCAGTTACTTCTGGTACTCTTAGTCTCCCTTTGGTCCCTGGCAATATGGCCCATTGGAGACATGCTGCCAAGGCTTCCCCCAGCCTCTCCCCAGAGAAACTCTGTATGAAGGGGCTGTTTCACAGGGCTTGCAGGGGATATTATGTGCACCCTCCTAGCCTTCCACAATCTGTCCCACGGTTCGATGCAGGGGATCCTCCACGCATGTTATATCGTGTAGAGAATCTGTCCATCTATAGCAGCTCGTCTTTGAGGTAGAAGTGAATTGTAGAGTAAGGACTTCCCAAGGTGAATCCCATTGGCAGTTGGCACTCAGTATTCCTGAGAACAGAGTATACCAAACGTCTTTGCTCTTCTCAGTTTCCTTCTCTTTCTTGGAAGTTACAGGAATTTAACCAATCAATGTAATCGCTTACTTTTATGAAATGCTTGGTGGATGATGATTAAATAGCACATACATAAGGGATCATTAAATAATGACACAAGAGGATCATCATATAGTTACCACTGTTGCGACATAGTATAACAACTGCCCAGAAAGTTACATAGACGCCTGTAAAAGTGTCCATTGCCAAAATTATAGAACAAGGTGAATACCATAGTTTTATGAGAGCTTGAATGAGGCTACAGATGGTTTTCAGAAACTCTCACAAGTGGTCCCTAACTCAAGAGACAATACATACACTTGATACCAATGTATCAATCATACACTTGATACCAGTGTATCAAGTTTAATATTGTAGACATACCCCAAGAGGCTGGCTTTGGAGGAACAGGCCTCCAAAGCCAGCCTCTTGGGGTATGTCTACAATATTAAACTTTACAGCTTACAAGACCTACTTCTTACTCAGCCAATCACATAGAGAAACAAGTTTGTTTTCATTTGCAGTAGATAATACAGCTTGCTTCTTATTTATAGTGTCACGTAAAACATGCCTTCCCATGGCACTTTGTAGCAGGCATTGCAAGATATTTATGTTCCAGATATGCTAAGCATTCATATGCCTTTTGTACTTCAGCCACCATCCCAGAGGACATGCTCCAGGCTGATAATGCTCATTAAAAATAATGAATTAATTAAATTTGTGACTCAACTCCTGTGGGGAAAATTGTATGTCTCCTGCTCTGTGTTTTACCCATATTCTGCCATATATTTCATATTATAGCAGACTTGGATGATGACCCAGCACATGTTTGTTTTAAGAACACTTTCATGGCAGATTTGACAAAACACAACAAAGGTACCAATGTAAGATTTTTAAAGATAGCCACAGCAATTGACCCAAGGTTTAAGAACCGGACGTGCCTTCCAAAATCTGACGGATGAGGTGTGGAACATGCTTTCAGAAGTCTTAAAAGAGCAACACTCTAATGCAGAAACTACAGGACCTGAACCACTAAAAAGAAAATCAACCTTCTGCTGCTGGTGGCATCTGAATCAGTTGATGAAAATGAGCATGCATCTGTCCATACTGCTTTGGATCATTAGCACACAGAATCCCCCAACAGCATAGAATGGTGGAATGGTAGTTGAAGTGTGAAGGGACATATGAATCTTTAGTGTATCTTGTAAGTAAATATTTTGCAGTGCTGGCTACATCAATGCCATGTAAACACCTATTTCCACTTTCGGGTGACATTGTAAACAAGAAGCAAGCAGCATTATTTCCTGCAAATGTAAACAAACATGTTTGTCTGAGTGGACAAGAAATAGGACTGAGTGGACTTGTAGGCTCTAAAGTTGTACATCGTTTTATTTTTGAATGCACTTAAGTTCAACTTCTATGGTAAAGAGATTGCATTACAGTACTTGTAATGGAGGAATGAAAAATACTATTTCTTTTGTTTTATAGTGCAAATATTTGTAATCAAAAGATAAATTGAGTACTGTACACTTCCTATTCTGTGCTGTAATTGAAATAAAAATATTTGAAAAGGTAGAAAACATTTAAATTTTAAATAAATGGTATTCTATTGTTTCACAGTGTAATTAATCATGTGATTACTTTTAAATCACAATTAGGGTATGTGTACACTACAGCATTATTTTGAAATATCTAATTTCGAAATAGTTATTTCAAAATAAGATATTTCGAAATAACACATCTACACACAAAATGCATTTAGAAATAGCATTTTGCTATTTCGAAATAGTGCGTCCACACTGAGTGGACTCTGAATCGCATTTAAGGCCGGCTGGAACCAGTTCCGGCAGGGCACCTGGTCAGGAGTTACTGTGTGGGGCCTGTGCTTAAAGGGACCCTCCCTGGACAGCCAGTTCTCAGGTTTCCCTACTTGCTTGCCTACCTCGATGAGGGACAGCAAAGCATTTTGTCTCTGCGTGCTCTGGTTGCCCTCACTAGGGACACCACAGCACTCTGCAACATGGAGCCAGAGCTGCCCCTGGGCACTCTGGTGCTTCTCGTGGACGCGTTGCTGCGAGCCTGGCTGCACTTTCTGCAGGTTGCCATTCGGGAGGTCCATCTGGGAGCTGTCAGTATCCAGGAGGCCCTGCGGGAGAGCTTCCCCCCTGAGGAGCACTAACAGTCTCTCTGGTGTACCTCACTTGGGGCTTGTGCCTCATTCCTCCCTCACGTCCTTCCACTTACCCCTCCCTAACCCCCCTTCCTGATGTCAAATAAAACACATGTATTTTCATGAACACAAACAATGAAATTCTGGTAAAACTGGAGAAAGGAGGTGGGAGAAGGGAGAAGAGAGGGTGGGAGACGGGAGGGGGAAACCTGGGAGGAGGGAGCTGGAAGGGGGAACAAAGGGGAGGGGAAGCTCAGGGCTAAGGGTTGGGGATCTCACTGGGCCAACTGTTTCCCAGTACTGCGGGTGCAGGGGCCTCGGTGTCCCCGGGGGGATGGGGAGGGTGGAGAGGGGATGGAGGGTGTGGAGGGAGAAGCGGGAGGGGGAGCAGGAGTGGGAGGAGGAGCAGTAGCTGGGGAGGTAGCAGGTGCTGGAGTGGCAGGAGGCAGCATGCTCTGCACCAGGGTCTGCAGATGCTGGCAGATGGCACGGCCCTGGGCAAGCTGCTCCCGCCAGAGCTGCAGGTCTTCTTGCACCCAGTGCTGGAGGGTGTGGTGCAGGGCTCGCAGTGCCCCGAGGTGCTGCTGTTGGTACCCCTCCACTGCATGGGTGGTCCTGCGGAGCCCTCGGGTGCAGGAGCATGTCCCGGGTGGTGTGGTGTGCCCTGCACGTGCAGTTGGTGCGACTGTGGAAAAACAAGAGAAGTGGTCAGTTATCCCTGGGGACACAGTGGGTGAAGTCCAGCCCCCTTCTGCAAGGTGAGGATGACCATTCCCTGCACCATCAGAGCCGATGTGCTTGCACAGAGGCCATGTTCTGAATGTTCTGCTATGCCCGGGAGTGGGAGCGGCCCCGAGACCGCACCCATGCCCCTGTGCTGTATATAGTGTGTGTGTGTGAGGGGGGAGATGTCCCTTGCCTCTGTGTAGAGTGGCCTTGTGGAGGGAGGGCGTCTTGTTGTGTCCCACCCCAGGAGAATGTCATGCCTCTTCACACACGCGTTTGGCTAACAAGGTAAAGCCCCTATATGGCAGCCAGCTGGGGCCACATGCCCAGGGGTGGCATGGCACATGCTCGCACATGCACAAGTTGCTGCATGATCTGTGGACAGCATGGCCCACACGCGCAGTCCCTGGTTTCCTCCCCCTCCCCCCTGCATAAGGGCACTCACCTATTGTTGCCTCCCTGATCTCAGATGACACCGGCGACAGGTCTGCTGAGGCGGTTCGGGGCTCCTGGCTGCTCAGCATGCTCCATCTGGTCTGCTGCGGCTCCTGGCTCTCCTCCTCCTCCTCCTCGATGCCCTGGTCAGGGCCCTCTGCCCTAAGGTTGACAACCACCTGGGTGGCACGGTCCAGGGCGCTGAAATAGGGGCAGTTTGGTGTGTGTGCCCCTGGTTGGGAGCTGCCCCCTGTGGCCCTGGCATATGCCTGCCAAAGCTCTTTTATTTTCATCCACACCTGCTCCTGGGTGCGGATGTGGCCTTTGCTGGCCATGCTGGTAGCTATCCTGCCATAGACAGCCGCATTCTTCCGTCTAGTGCAGAGATCATGGACATTGGAGGATTCCCCCAAACCTCAATAAGGTCCATGATCTCCGCACTGGACCAGGAAGGCGCCCGCCTTTTCCGGCCCCTGGCAGGCTCCTGGGAGCAGGCGGACTGCTCCTGGGGAGTGGTGGAGGGCTGGCTGCCGGTGGCTTGCTGGCTCATATGGGGGCCACTGGGTCAGGAGCAGGACAGACTGTTTGTTGGGCTGGCAGGCTTAGAGCTGACACAGGCACGGTGGCCAGACTCTACCCCTTTCAGGGCTCCAGGGAGCGGGGGAGGGAGAGTAGTTTTCTTGGTTGTGGCCAGCAGGGCACCCTGGGAAGGGCCGGAGGCCCTCTATTTCTAAATAAGCGTCTACACAGCGCATATTTCAAAATAGGCATTATTCCTCGTGGAATGAGGTTTACCAATTTCGAAATAAGCCCTCTGCTATTTCGAATTAATTTTGAAATAGCGGTTGACTTGTGTAGACACTAGTAAAGTTATTTTGAAATAATGGCTGTTATTTCAAAATAACTTTGCTGTGTAGACATACCCTTAATTTTTAAATTGTTTGACAGCCCGAGTTTATACTAGTTGTGATAGAGCTAGCATGTTAAATTATAGGGTGTAGCTATGGTGCTATGAGCAGCAGGAGGGACTAGCGCTGCAAGTATATACCTAGCATCCTGGATGGTTATTTGCTAGGGATGTTAAATTTAGTTTAATCAACTAATTGACTAGTGACTAGTCTATAAGCAGGGGAGCCACAGTGGTGTTAGCTCCCTGGGCCGGAGGCTAACCCCGCTGCAGCTCTGCCGTTTAAATGTATTAAATATATTAAGGCGCAGCGTCTGGGACTGGACACGAGCCAGGTCCTCGCTACCCCCTGCCTCCTCTGCCCCTCGCAGAGACAGTGCTGGGGGAACCGGCTTTTAAGAGGCAGCAAGGAGGGGAGGAAGTGACTAGTCGAGGGACTAGTCGACTATCCGATAAGGTTTTGCTTTTGCTTATCAGATAGTCAACTTGTCACTTATATCCCTAGTATGTACTTGAGACAACTATCTCGTTGTGCCACCCTGACTAGACTTTATTTGTAGTGCTCTAGCAAAATCTACTTCTTAGGTACTTAGGGATTTTTAGGGAGTTAACACCCCTCACCACCATAGCTGTCTCAACCTCAGTTTTACTGTAGACCACACCATAGCCTAACATAATGGTTATTTCATGATTGTTTCACACGTACTTTGGCGTGTAGGTGAATTGGTGTGCATGCTACTTGCAAAGTCCTTTTCTTTCTCACAGTCCTTGCCTTTTATATTCCTTCACAGACCGTGAAAAGGATGCTGAATAAAGTACTTGAAAAGCTGGATGAAGACCAAGTCCAAATGCCTGATTATGCCCTAAAATCAGCAGGTATTATTATTTGCAATTAGAATCAGGGTTTTCATTGTGCTGTACATTGTACAAATATATAGGAAGACAGAGTCCCTGCCTCAAAGAGCTTACCGTTTGAGACATGATGTACAAGTGAATGTCACCTTTTATAGGAGGGAAGTGGAAGAGAGGAAAAGGGTCATAATATAATAAAATTATGCATTTACATAGTCTGTCAATGTTCCAAGCCTATTTTAAAATTATTTCTTATTTGTATATTGTTTTCATTAATCACTGTCTGTTTTCAACTTTTATTACCCATTGCCTATTATCAGTTTTGAATATTTTAATTAGCCATGGCATGTTACTATTGAGAGGAACAAAATAAGTGAGAGACCAGTACTGTTGTTAGAAATCAGTCAAAAACCTGTATTTGTTCTGCTCAAAGTATAGTAAGAGCCAACATTCTTATGATTTACCATTGGGGAAAGCTGTACCAACATTCCTTCATTCCTGTTTAACAAGAATATATGAAAGTAAGCATATGCGGGAGAGAGAGCTATGAGAATTATGGCTGGTGTACGTTGATTGGGTCACATAAAAGAGTTGTTTAATAATGAGTTTCTTTCTGAGGGTCACATGCATGTTCAATATGAAATAATCACTCACATAAATTATAATTGTATTACAGAGGGTTCGTTACATACATGTTAGGAGTTAAGTATCCAACACCTGGTGTTGGTCATTCAATCTTCTGTGTATTATCCATTGTTAAGAATACCTGCTACATTAGAGAGGCAAAGTGGGTCCAACTTCTGTTGGTGAGAGAGACAAGCTTTTGAGTTTACTTAGAGCTCTTCTTCGGGTTCATATAATGCTGTATGTGAGATATTATCTCATTAATATATTTTAATTTCAGGTGCCAGCATTATTCAGTCCAGAACTACCAGGAGCTACCGTCATAATAGAGGAAAATTTTTTTGGTTATCATTTCCAATGCTGGTTTTTGTAAAGTCTCCAGAAGTTATTCTTCAGGTAGAAACCAAAATAAAAGATGTCTTGAGAGTTTCCTTCACCCTTCCCTCTCTTCCTTTTGGGACTCCTTTTCCTACTACCATTCTCCATGTGTTTCCCTGTTCTTTTCTCCCTACTGTCTGAAAATCAGGGAGGGGTAGTTGGAAAAAAGAAGGCAAGCTGTTTATCATGGCATTTTTACAGACAAACGCAGGTTGGCACCACAACACAAATGAGGGAAAGAGAGGAATAAAAGTAATAGAGTTAGGAATTGGGACCTGAGAATAAACATGACTCATAAGTGCAGGGAGAAAGAGCAAATCATAATAGTAGTGCTTTTATTAGCTTCTATGAGTGGTGCAGCCAATGTAATCAATCTGAATACATCATCATGGAACTAGTATTTATTTTTAGTATTAAACAATATATAATATTTAATTTTAATGAGATTTTATACATATGAACTTTATGATTATTTGAGAGTTTCTAAATCTCACTGGTGTGTTTAAAACTAGATTTGAAGATGCCAGAGGAATCCCTGGTTTCAGGAATTCCACTGATGTCAGTGGAATTATACCATTGACACTGTTAGCCACAGAGTTGCCTAAACCAATCATTGTTTTATGTTCTGGTTTTAGCCCAGTAATTATCCTGGGGACTGTTGGCCTTTCGCAGGAAGTCAGGGTGAAACTCTCATCAAACTGGCTATGGAAATAATTCCAAGAGCAGTTACAATGGAGCACATTTCCAAGAAAATCTCCCCTACCGGAGAAATCTCCAGTGCTCCTAAGGACTTCGCTGTCTATGTGAGCATCTTCCTTGGCTTTTTATATAAGATTTCTAAGGGGAGGGGCAAGTATGGGGAAAATATAGGAAAAAAGCACGTTCTCGATACTTCCTTTACCTCTGTAGCTCACTCCATGTTGTGGGAAGGGAGCAAGATATATACGTAGCTATCAGCACAATCCTTGTCATTCCATTTACTATTAAAAATGAGACACTCTCATTTCTGCACAACCTGCTGTGACTACTTGCTACTTACAAGTAATATGGTGTAGAGGACTCTGCACAGGGCTGCATACAGGTAATTCCAGATTTTTAATCCTGGTTTTGCCATTAACTCACTCAATGTCTTCATGTATTCATGGGGATAATACTTGTTTCCCTATCTCACAGGATTATTGTGACTATTAATTAACCAAAACAGAAAGAGGTAACTTGTAGGCCACAGCTATTGGGCTTCTTCTGGTGTTTGTAACTTTGGAGATGCATTTGAAATAAATATTTGGAATACATCTTGAGTTTATGAACATGAATTAAATATTTCATGTGTACACCATTCATGTTTGGGGTTTTGGATATCCTGTTATACCACCAGCATGACCAAACATGGCTTTGGGAATGGATTGTGTTACAAGGACCCTTGTTTTATAGCTTTAGCAAACTACCGTGCTTCTGGGATATTATGTCATGCTTTTTGTTGTGTCTGTATGAACTGAAAATACATTTAAATCTGTTGTAACTGGATGTCCACAACCTTTTGTTTCCTCTATGCCTGTGTTTTTCTGCAGGGTCTGAAGGAGGAAGATGAGGAACAAGGAACTTTCTTAGGACAGTTCTTATATAACCATGAAGGAGATTTATTTCAGACATTCCAATTGAAGGTACATTAAGGGGTAGGGAAAGTGACGGAGATAGATGGATTCTGTTGTTAGAACCAGGGAGTTGTTTGAGCTTCCCTTTAGATGTGATCTGGAGAGCTAGCCCTGGATGGAAAGGATTGTAATTTAGGGCGCGTCTACACTGCAGGGCAAAAGTTGAATTAAGAGACTCAACTTCAGCTATGTCAGTTGTGTAGCTGAAGTCGTAGTATCTTAACGCAGCTTTTGGTGCTGTCAACGCAGCAGGAAGTCGAAGGAAGAATACTCTTCCTTCAACTTCCCTTACTCCTTGTGAAATGAGGGTGTCAGAAGTCAGGGTAAGAGGTCCGCCATCTCAAAATTATTTTGAAATAACGGCTTGCTGTGTAGATGCGCACTTTGTTATTTCAAAATAACGCTGCAGTGTAGACGTGTCCCTAGTCCAGTTCTGTTAATGGTGTCTTTTAAACTAATCATTTTTCTGCAGCACTATTGCTGCTATGTTACCTGCAATGAATTTGGGTAATCTGCCCTTAAGCTTATACAAAGAAAACACATCAAATACCATTAGAATATTGGTCCATTAAATTAAACATTAACAACAATTGTAAAGAAATATTTTTGTAATGGATTACTGAAAATAAATCTAGACTATGTAAGTGCTTGTCTGTATAGAAATTCTGTACACAGACCTCATCTAGATATCAGTGGGATTTCTGCATGTGTGTGGTGGAGTCTACCTCTAGAAAGAGAAGAGAACTTTTATATAGTTACTTTGCTTACTGAAGCAGACTATCCTTTCTGTGTCCTTGTATCTATAATTACTATCTTAAAGTACAGTTAGTAAAGGTGTAAACATCTTCATATCTTATGGGAATGATTTCATGTGGTGGCAAAGAGTAAAGTGGTGAACAAGTCACCTGTGCATTATGCTAATTGTTGACCAGCAGTGAGAGATACATAAAGTAAAAAAAAGAAATAGCTTTAATTTCTTTTCTTTTAGAATAAACTTCCTGAATTCACGAGGTATGTGAAACTGAAAGTGCTGAACAATTGGGGCCACCCGGAATACACCTGCATTTATAGATTCAGGGTACATGGAGATCTAAAAAATGCCCAGGAGTTCTTTCAACAGAGCCCAATACCTTAGGAACTCAAAATGGAAATAACACCAGCAAACTAAAACTGAAATTCTTAAGATCACTCTGCTTCATCAATCAAGTGAAAAAGTGTCCATAGAAGACAAAAATAGAAAAATAAAAATGCAATCAACAATATTTTTGGCAAAATTGTTTTTATTCTTCAAAAAGTTACTCTTTCTAGAGAAAAAGGTACACTGTGTATGGTGAATAAATAGTATTTGTCTAGTATTTTTGAAATAGCCAGAGGTAGGAAATTTGAATTAGAGCAAAGAGGTAATGAGATAGAACTATGTTGTATGGATTATCTTCTAATCTAAGTTTTTAAAGAGAAAACTTTTACAGAGAAAACTTAATGTGTTTTTTTTCTTCTTCTTTAGAGATGGACTCTTTGTATTTCCTGTCAAAGCTTTCTCAATTGTTCCATGTGGTACTCCTCTTTGCTTATCCTCTGTTGACCCACAGTATGAATTCGGGGCTCTGAATTCATAGACCGTGATTGATCTTGGACAGTTTCAACCGTCACCTACCCCTTAAGCTCAAGGAGGCAATTTCTCAGTTTGTGTAAACTGCCCTACCTCTGATGACTTAACCATTAACAACTTACACCATCTGAGGATCGGCCTGTTGGATGATATTTTTTTCCTGGTGCATTCCCAATCTCCTCTTTCGTTTTAACATTATTTCAAAGGAAGTTAGGAGTCTAAATACTGTTGAGGATCCAGGCCTCTATGTTCCTGTTGGTGGGAAGAGAAGCTTATATATTGTATTCCCCAAGCTTTTTACCAAGGTTAGACACTTTGCCGCTAAAATCCCACCAAGTTACAGTTATTTTATGCTCCAAAGGGTAGCCGAGTTAGTCTGTAACAGGAAATACTTCAAAAATAACAAATAGTCTAGTAGCACTTTAAAGATAACAAAACATGTAGATGGTATGAGCTTTTGTAGGCACAACTCACTTCTTCAGATGACATATACATTATGGTATACCCCTCCCCTTTTCTCTTCAGCTTCTCTCTGCCCTTAGTTTTTGATTTATTAGTTGATTTTATACAAATATCTGGCATTCACCCCTCGAAGATTTAATGCACTATCTCTGAGACATGCCATTTTCTATTCCCAGAGGATTCATTCATCCAATAATATTAATCAATAGCAATAGCATTTCAGCTTAGATACTACCTATCTGTGACACGAGAGAGTAAGGGTGCATCTACGCAGCGCCCTAAACTCGAAATAAGATACGCAATTTGTGCTATGCAAATTGCGTATCTTATTTCGAAACTATTTCGAAATAGCTTATTTTGAAATTTGGCATGTCTGCATAGCGCCAGATGTCAAAATAACATGCTATTTTGAGCCATCCCTTATCCCTCATGCAATGAAGTTTACCGGAATGGCGAAATAGCACACCTGGTATTTCGAAAAATATTTCGAAATACCAGGCAGCTTGCGTAGACACAGAGTAGTTATTTTGGGAGACCTCCGGTATCTCAAAATAGCCCTGCAGTGTAGACGTACCCTTAGTTTCATGACAAGCTCAAGGAGGCACCTGTACCAATCTTGTTTTTTATTTATATCTGCCATATGCGTTACTCCTGTATAATGTTTCCCAAAGTCCCTGACAGTTCTCAAAAATGCAGCCAATGACCATGAAACAACATTGTGCTAGTTTGGCTAAGTTAGGTATTGCAAATTTGACTGAATGTATGATATTGCATTTTCCTCTATTTGAACAACCAGACTCCGTAGTTAGAAAAAGATTGCTTCCATGGCATACAAATAGCATCTGCAATGTTTTTCAGATCACTGTAGCCCCAACCTGTAAAATGCAGAGCACAGCTCATATTTACTTCAATAAGAGTTGAGCAAACTGAATACATCATGGAATTGGCCCCCTTGTGATTCAGTTATTAGTCCCTGCAGTTTTGCAGCTCTTAGACCAAAGGCTATTTACTTCTAGCTTGCTTTACTAAAAATAGCTATGGGGTTGTGCATAATACAGCTGACATAGAAGCAAAATAAATAGATGTTGGTTTTGCAGGCATTTTGCCTCCTATTTATCATTTCTCTTGTTTAATTGTTTTCATTTTTCATAATTAAAATACAGAAATACAATATTAAACCAATGTAAGCAGCATTAACCAAACAAAAAGTGAAAAAGAATTTATTTTAATATACATGTTACTATCATTAAAATATTTTAATAGAATCACAAAAGATAAAATAATAAAAAAGAAACAATAGCACTGGAAGATAATAATACATATAAATGCAAAATTCTTTTTAAAAAAAGAACAAAAAATAAGGAGAAAATCAGTTCTAGTCAAAGAACTTGCCTACAGCACAAGTTACAGGGCATGTGTAAATAGACTTGAAACCCACTTTCGCTCTTCATTAATCCTGTGAAAGCTGCTGTGAGGCTCTGCATCCCTATGCAAATTTAGAACAGTCCAATGATTTTGGGGGTAGAGGGAATTTTGAGCTTTGATGTTCCTGTGTCTCGGACAGTTCCATTTTAAGAGATCTGAGCTAGCTTGTTTCTTTAGAGTATCCAGCCCCTTCATGGTTCCTCGAACTCATTCATATGGGGAGAACACAACTTCATCGGGGCAACTATGGCAGTTCTTATATTACACCCATTTCAGTACTATCACTCACTATCTTTTATGGTAATTAGGGATGTCAGTGTGTACCCGTGTACATGGTTAACTGATGAGCCTGGGCTCATCGGTTAACCTTCACAGTAACACGCAGCCTCCACGACCCACCCACTGCCTCTATATAGAGGCAACAGCATGGGATAGGGGAGGGAGATGGGGGTCAGTGTGCTGGGGAAGGGTACCAGCTCTTGTGGAGCCACCTGCAACCCACAGAGGCAGCAGCTGGGGGAGGGCAGGTGGGAGCTGGCTTGAGTGCCCCGCCCCCACGCTACTGTCTCTGTATCGGAGGCAGCAGCGCATGCTGACTCCTGCGGAACCGCTTGCCCACCCCCGACGCTGCTGCCTCTTATGAGCATTAGTTGCCGCCTACCCCACCGTCCTCTGCATGTAAACATGTAACTGCTGAAAATTTCAGCGGTTACACATTTACAAATATAAATGCATTTTAACATCCCTAATGATAATGCAGTGGGGGGGAAACATGGAGTCTGCCCCAAGGAGTGGGAATTGGTGGCAAACTGATCTCTGGCTGCTGCTAAGGAAGAAACTTGGGATCTGATTAGTGTTACATGGATGGGAACTCCAGAGAGGACTCAGGGTTGGAGCCTGGATTGGGCTTGAGATGCGTTGATTTATAACAGAGTTTGTCTCAGTATGTTCTACAAAGCATTTGCCCAAATGATTTAAGCACAAGCATGCAACTCATTGTCATTTCTGACAAGTGTTATATATTGTGTCTGGAAGAATGGCCGTTAAAGCCTCATGGCTCTGCCTCTTCTGTGATGTATGATGCAAAACTGACATATGCATAGTTTCCACATCAGGTGAGTTGCTTAATTATGCGACTCGCAGATCCTACTGCTGGAAAATTCACACTGTTGTCATTGTTTATCCTGTAAAATTCCACTGCTCTTCCTCCACCCAACTTATAGGGTGAAGGATTTTTTCTCTCTCCTTCTTTCTTGGTGTTATAATTATTTCACCTGTTACATGGCATCCTCTTTACACTCTGAACCACCTGCCCAGATAGCTATAAGGAGGAAGAGAATACAGGACCCCTGGTAAGCTCCTTGAGGTAAGGACTGTCTTACTGTTCTGTGTGTAACACTTACCACAATGGAATCATCGTCCATGACTAGGATTCCTACATGCAATGAATACAAATACATAATAACAGCATTTTCAACAGCAGCAAGCTTGGATCCTGTGGCTTTAAGCATGATTCCAAGAGTCAGTTTAGCATAATCCCTTTTGTACTCTAATGCTGGTTTTTTATTATTATGCGGAGACCTGTGGCCCACGGGAAAGGGAAAAGGAAGAAAGAAACAGAAAGAAGAAGGAAAGACCTGGAAGAAGAACAACTCACCTCCAAGACACAGCCTAAGACGAGGACTGCCAGAACTCCTCTGCACAACTGTGATGTGCAGTGCAACAACCAGGATCCAGATGAGATTGACCTTGCCTGGCCATCAGAAGTTTTCCTGTCTTTATCAGGATTGTGGGCAACCTGCAGCCCACAGACCCTCTGCTGCCTCTCTCCCCGGTTACCTGCACAAATTTCTCTGTTACTCCCACATGTTAGGGACACACAACTTTACCCACTTCTTAGGACTCAAGGTGTAACCCTGTTAATTTAAATGCTCACACTTATCCAATTCTTAGGGCGTAACTTCCCATGAGTTTGCAGGATCTTTTACGACTGAAAGAGACTTACACAGTAATATCTTCACTTGTTATTTATTGAAAATTGCCAAGCAAGCAGAATACACATGCCAAGCATACAGTGCCATGCTCACCAATCCTGGTAAAGGCAGACAAACTTTTCCTGTGGGCCAGGCAAGGTCAGGCTTCTTCAGATCCTGGTTGTTGCACTGCCTGTCATGGTGGTGCAGAGGAATCCTGGCAGCTCTGGTCTCGGGCTGTGTCTTGGAAGTGAGTTGTTCTTCTTCCAGGTCTTTCCTTTTTCTTCTTTCTTCCTTTCCCTTTTCTGCTGGTCTCCTTGAACTCCAGTTTATATAGTGAAAATTGAGTCCTGCTTAACTATTTTTAAACAATTATTTTACTGAAATTTTACTAATTGTAACATACTGTAACAGTATTACCTAGCCAATCACGTCCTGCCACTTCAGTTGATTTAAACCTAGCACAATTAATTATACAGCAGACAGAAATAATTAAAAACCAGACAGAGATCATACAGGGAAACAGTAGGAGAGTGAGGACCATAATAACAGAATGAGGATTCCACAACCCCAACTACTGACAAGGAATTTTGTGCCAGATAAAATGCTATTTCTTTACCCATCTTGAGATCTGATTCTTTATCTGGTGATAGTGGGTGCCATTAGGATGGAATCTCCTTCTTAACAGCCCGGTATGACACTATTGTAATGCAATTTAGGTATGTGACTCCAAGCTTTACAGATAATGGCTGCTGCAAGTATGGCTACCGAAAAACCATATTGTTTCACACACACCCATGCACCTCTCACGCACTAGAGCACTGGAGCCCTGCACTTCCTTCTCCTTCCTCCCACCTTCATAGAGCTGGAACACTGCAAATCACTCCAAAAATGCTGGGAGAGTGGAAGGAACAGGTAAGTGTGCGACTGCAGTGCCACAGTGTGTGAGAGGCATGTGAGGGAGGAGAGCTAAACAGGTGGGCCATTGGACCACAAGTGGAACCTAGGTGTACCACAGGCTGCTGGGGCACACTGAGGTGAAAGCCATTTTTGCAGCCCATTCCTGGTTGCCCATCTTGACCCATGCCTGCCATCAGACTGTAACCAACTGTGAGCTCTCCAGCCCCATCTAGTGTTCACATTATATCATTTAGCTTTCCCTATCCTTCAAGGCAACTCCATGCCTACGGTTGCCAGGTGTCTGGTTTTGAACCAGACAGTTCAGTATTTGAGCTTTCTGTTCAGGAAACAAATTGAGAAAATATAAATGTCTGGTATTTTCTAAATAGGATGTAATGTAGATTGTGATGTAATATCAAGTGTGTCCAGTATTTTTGTTGAAATAATCTGGCAACCCTAACTTTTCTTAAAAATACCCAGTTCATTGTTCCCTTTTTCTCTAGGCCTGGTTCCCCACATGACCACGCTAGTTTATACCAATGTAAATTCTTGATTACACTCACAGTGTAAAATTGGTGTAACAGAGTGGAGAGTCAAGCATTAGTATAACCTCAATTTTTTTTAAAACTTACCTATTTTCCCTTTTAATTTATGCTTATTTCCTTTCATATTTGGGCCATTTCTAATCTTATGTGTGTGTGTGGGGGAGGGGGGGGGCTTTCCCAACTCCTACCTTTTTATGTGGGTAGAGATTGTTTTTTGCCCCTCTCTCTTAATATGTGGTACCAGCTTTCCCCTACTTTCTTTAGCTCTTCCTTGTTTTTGAAAGGGAAGAAGTACCATTGCCAGCTCTATGCAGCGAGGAGCGCATCGGAGTGTTCGTGATTGCTCTCTGAAACACCCCCTCTGTGCTGCTGCTGCTGCTGGCGCCGCTTTTACACCAGCGGCACTCTATTGACCCCACCACGGCGTGAGGCCGGAGTGACGCCAGTGCGAAGGGAGAAGCGGGCGCGTACAGCGTGGCTGCAATAGGCGCACGTTAGACAAGGCAGCGGAGAGGTGGGAGGGGAGAAGGGGAACCGGAACTGGCTTGCTCGGGGCCGGGCTTCCCGGAGCCGCGGCGGGTTTGTTTTGCTTGCAGGCCGGGTGGCTGCAGCCATGCGGTTTCGGGCCAAGATCGTGGACGTCGCCTGCCTGAACCACTTCACCCGTGAGCGGGCTGGGCTGGGCTGGGCTGGGGTGCCGCCGCTGTCTGGGCCAGCGGGCGCTCCGGGCAGGGAGCCTGTTTGTGGCGGGGCTGGGAGAACGGAGCGGGAGCGGGAGGGAGACTCAAAACCCGCATCCCCCACTGAGTGTTTAAGCCTCGGTGAAATGTGCAGTTGGATCCCCTGGCTTCTTCCTGTACCGCAGGGAGCGATGCATCCTCGCGAGGAGGGTAAATCGGGGCTGCTTTGCAAGCACAAGACCCTTGATGAGTCTCGACTTGCTGGGTGCTGCTGCCCTTGGCCATAGAATTCTTTGTACGCAAAGCAGCTAAATCCGCAATCACTAGCTGGCTGGGAAGACAAGTTTCCAAGCCTGCTGACAGACCAGTATCGCATTTGGCCCTTGCACAGCACATTGTTTCCCAAAAGCCATTACTAAGAAAGTGTCATTGTCTCGTTTAACAAATGGGAAGACCGAGGCACAGAAATGTGTGCAGCAACTTGCCGAAGTTCTCAGAACAAGTCAGTGGCAGATCTGAGACTATCTGTCCATCTGGGATATTTTCAGGGCATGTAACACTGTAACAAATAGGATCAATTATACATAAATAAAATGCAAATTTTAAAATTGTGAAAATGGCCTCTGCTCTTTGCAGATCCCAGATCATCTTATTCTTCCCCAGGCATTTTATTATAGAGAGTATCTCTGGAAAGTATGACAAGGTCAGTTTTTAAACCTGTTTGAGAAGACAGTCCATTTCCTTGTGTAGATGAGGCCAGAAAACATGAGATGCCACAGACTGAGTAACATCCATATCAAACGCCATAGTTTTTCTGTTAAGCAAAAGTGTTTTCCAGAAAATCCATATATTTATTTGTTTCTTTATGGTGTTGTTCACAAAGATTTATAGCTTGCAATGTGAAAAAAAAATCAGTCAAGTTTTAATACTCCTTTTAATTTCACATCAGCAGTTTCTAAGTTGTGAAACAAACCTGTACACCCAGTGTGATGCTCCAAAACTGAATTATGTCAGTGAGGAATTCTAGGGATTTCTGAGTGTGGGGAGGGAAGAGACGATTGTCATATTCCAAGGTGTTTGCTCACTTCTGGAGGGAGGATATTACACAATAGACAGACCTTTAGTCTACAGCTTGTTCCTATGTTCCAATGATTTTCTTTGTAATTTTCCATTTTTGTTTGTGTGTTTGTTTACTGTTTGTGGTAATGGTAGCACCTATGAACTGTGAACAAATGAGCATCTTGCAAAGCAGTATAGAGACAAAAATAAAGAAGATAGCTCTGACCACAGATTTCTTAGGGACTGTCTACACAGCACGTATTTCAAAATTGAGCACTCTTCTTCTGACTTCCCTTACTCCTCGTATATGAGGGTTACAGGAATCGGAGTAAGAAGTCCTCCAGATTGACAGTATTTTGACACTATTTCGAAATAACTGTCTGCTGTGTCAATGCAGACTAAGTTATTTCGGAATAGTGCTAGTTATTTCGAAATAGTGTTGCAGTGTAGACATACCCTTATAGTTTAGATGTTGGGAGAGGAGATAGGTGACAAAATAAAATAATTATGTGCAGTGTAGTTGTAGCTTTTTAATCCCAGTATATTAGCAAGACAAGGCAGGTAAGGTAATATTTTTTTGGACCATCTTCTGTTGATGAGAGAGACACGCTGTTGAACCACAGAGCCAGGGCTGGATTATCCAATAGGCAGACTAAGCACATGCTTAGGGCACCAGCAAAGTAGGGGAACCAAAAAAATGAGATTTTAGGGTATAGTATTGTTTTTATTTTGAATTACATATGGGGAGGCACCATAATCTTTTCAGAGCTTAGGGCCTCTCAAGGTCTTAATCCGGCCCTGCACAGAGCTCTTGTGTTGCTTAAAAGCTTGTCTCTTTCATCAGAAGAAGTTGATAAAAAATATTACCTCATCCCCCTTGTCTCTCAAAACAAAATAAAGTGTGGAGGTAGACGGGGTGGGAAGGGGGGAAAGAACCAAAAAAATAATTTAGCAAAATATAGAAGTCTTGGGCTGCCACTTTCCATTGATTTATTTTAATAATGTTCTTTCCTACTGAACTGCAAACCATAACATTGCAAGCAACCCTTTTTTGGCCTATGCTAGAAGTGGTAGGAATTAATTTAATGAAACGTTATCCCATAGGTGTGATTAACACAATTGCCAAATTAGCCAAGACATGCACTCTACGCCTTGCAGTGGACAAACTTTACTTCATCCTTTCTGATAAAGTGGCAAATGGAGGGGTCAGCATGTGGTGTGAGTTAAATCAGGTATGTGCCAAAGAAATAGGCTGTTACTGCATAATTAACAGTATATGAAACATCTCTCAATATCTTTAAAATTAAGGTGGCTGTTCTAAAAGTCCCTCTAGTCTATGAGGGACTACAATGGTGTATAGAGTTTTGCAATAATGTATTTCATAAGCAATCAAAAAAGCAGAATGTGCAGAACCATTAGCAAAGAGAAGGATAATAAGATCAAAAATATCATAACGCCGCTATAGAGGTCTATGGTAGGGTCTGTATCTTGAATACTGCATGTAGTTCTGATTGCCCCAGAGTTGGAAAAAGTGCAGAGAAGGGCAACAGAAATGATTAGGAATATGGAACAGCTTCTGGATGAGGGGAGCTTAAATAGATTGGGACTGTTAAATTTTAGAAAAGAGACAACTAAAGGCGGGAGAGGAGGGAGAACGTTGTGGGTAAAATGATTAGGTAAGTGGTATTGATCCTTTCACATAACACAAAAACCAAGGGTCACCCAAGGGCATGAATAGGCAGCAGTTTTAAAACAAACATAAGGAAGTGCTTCTTCACACAATGCACAGGAAACCTGTGAAACATTGCCATGGGGTGCTGTGAAGGCCCTAACTAGGTTCAAAAATGAATTTGATGAATTCATGGAGATTAAATCTGCCAGTTACTATTAGGTAAGATGATCAGGGACACAGCGCCATGCTTTGTCCCTAAACTTCGCTCTGCCAAATTCTGGGCCTGAATGGATCACTAGGTAAATTGCCCTTTTCTGTTTATTTCCTCTGAATAACTCGGACACTATAACCAGGATACTGAGCTAGAAGGATCATTGGTTTGACCTTCTGTGGCCCTCATGTTCTTCATGTGTCCTCTTCTGTTTCTAGGGAGACTTTTACATATATTTTGGTTCAGATTTTGTGTGCAGTGGCACTAGGGGTGATGATATTTTAACTACTTTGTTTATTAATGGTAGGTGGAATATTAGGGACAGAAGTTAATAGGTCAAGCCCTGATTTTGCCATGAGGTCCACACAGTTGGCCCTTTATGCCTGCTTTATAACATACAGAACACACAGAGCAGAGGGAAGTTTCAATTTGTAGATGTTTACTTCTGAATATATGGTACAATACTTTAATTCGTCATATGGTGACTTACCATATTTTAAATTTAAACCGTTTTTCTGGTCCCCCTCCATGTTTTTTTAAGGGTAACTTCTTTGATGAGTTCCAGATGGAAGGAGTAGCAGCAGAACACAATGAAATTTATTTGGAGCTGACACCTGAAAACCTATCAAGAGCTTTAAAAACAGCCCAGAACGCCAAGACAGTGAAAATCAAATTGACTAACAAACACTGCCCCTGTCTTACATTAGCCGTGGAACTGGTAAGTCCAGAAATGCTTTTTAAGTGGCCTTGGGGATTATGTAGTAAACAATGTGCTGTTCCCTAAATCTAATAGCTGATTTTAAATTCATATATGATCCTTTTCTGAAATGCTGTTGGAAAAATAACCTATTTTAACTGTATTGGCTGAACCATGTTTTCTTTTATGTTTGGAAACTGCCTAGGATGTGAGTGATACTTTCTGGAGGGTGAAAGGGTGAATAAAATATTACAGAATGAGTTATATATATATATATTTTTTTTTGCCTTTGCCATGTCATGTGCTTTCATTCTTCTTTCCATCTGTTGGGCTAGGTTTTATCCTGATTTATACTTTATGCCCTTCCCATTGATATCAGTAAGTTACATCAAGTAAAAGAACAAAATTGTAATTTTTTTAGTGTTGTTTTCTTTTCATTTAGAGCTGCCTCATTGAAGATTTTAATATTATATTATGTTGCTGTAAGACCATTCATTAGCAGATTCTAAGTTGTTTAACATATGATCGTGTCTGTGTTTTGACACAGAAAGTTTAACTATTTTGTTCAGGGCAAGTCACAAGTACTTGGCAGAGCCAGGATTAGAAATCTAGTCTCCCTGACAGTTAATCCTGTTCCTTAACCACAAGAACTTTATTCTTCTCTCTCAAGCCCTCGTTATCGAGCAGTAGTCGTATTGTGACACATGACATTCCAGTGGGAGTTATTCCCAGAAGACTGTGGAATGATTTCCGAGAGCCCAGTGTACCAGACTTTGATGTAAGCAACTCTTTTTTTAAGTCGTCATTGAATGCACAGGATTGGGGTGAAACACAACAGGCTGTGTATATCCTGAAACTTAAAAAAAAAAAAAAAAAAAAAAGGTAGCTTAAAAAGGTACCCCAATTATTGTCACTGTGGGTAACTCACAAATATAATTATAGATTTTTTTTTTCCCCGCAGTACAGGAGACCATGTAACTTGACAGAGCTATCATCAGACTACTTGTGTTCTTTATTCTGCACTAAGCAGGCCAGGTTTTTCACTTTGCACAACATTTTTTATTACCTTATTCTTATATGGCACAAATCCTGTCATCAGAACACATTTGGTATGTAGCTTAAACTGGTTCTGTCTGCTCACCATGTCTACTATGCTTGATGTACAAAATAGGGATGTGAACAACTAGTCAACTATTCTAAGCAAATGCTTGTTGGAGTCGACACACGAGTGGACTAGTCACTTCCCCCCCCCCTTGCTGCCTCTTTCTGATAGAGGCAGCAGGTCGGAGGGGGGGAGACGAGAGGGTGCTTCAAAGGAGCAGGACCGTGTGGAGCCCGGGGTCTGCTGCTTTGAAATGCCGCGTGCAGCCTGAGTCCCCAGCTGACCCCGGGCTCCATGCAGTGCTGCCATTTTGAAACCCTGCAGAGAACATGGGGCCAGCGGGGGACTGCTTGAGTCCCCCGCTGGCCCCGTGCACCCTGCAGCGCTTTCAGCTTTAAAGTGTAGCAATGGCCCTGTTACTACACTTCAAAGGTGGAGGCGCCCTTATTGACTAATTGAATAGTCGGTGCAAATTGCATCGACTATTCGGTTAGTCAGTTAACCTAAATTTAACATCCCTAGTACAAAACCTTTCATAAACATGAGGACAATAATGGAGTTTTGAATCCATGTAGCGTGGAAATAATGGGGATTAATTGTTGTCCGTTTTACTAGTGTAACTCCATAGAATAATGATGCTACTTTGATTTATAGGATCCAGAATTATTTTTCCCTTCAACTCTAGATGTTTCTTGTGATAACAAACCTATCCCTTCCCTAGTTCAAAGGAATGCTTATCACTGAGGATCAGAAACTCTGATAGATATTTTGAAAAATTATTTGGGCTAGACCTTCTGCTGTTGACACTTAACAGCAATTAGGAACATAAGGTGAAAAGAAAATATAACAATTGCTTCTTTTCAAGTGTTATCAATTGCTAGGAGGGCAGCATGCTGGTCTGAATGAACCAGTGAGTGATCAGATAAGGAAAATGTTCTATTCCATGGTACAGTAGAGTCCCAAGTATCTGACCTAAATGGGACCGAGATGTGGTTGGATTACCGAATATGTCGGATGATAGGGACTCTATTGTAGCCTGGCCCTGGCCCCTTCCCTTCCTGCAGCTCCCGGGCGCCTGGCCCCACTCACTGCCCTGTCGCTCTCCTAGAGCCGCTAATGCTGCTCCTGCCGGCGCCGCTTCGTCCCTGGGAGCTGCAGGCATCAGCGGCTCCAGGGCATGGGGTGGGAGAATGGCCCCGCTCGCTGCCCCGTCGCTCTCCTGGAGCCGCTGATGCCTGCAGCTCCCGGGACGAAGCAGCGCCGGCAGGAGCGGCATCAGCAGCTCCAGGGCACGGGGCGGGAGAATGGCCCCGTTCACTGCCCCGTCACTCTCTTGGAGCCGCTGATGCCGCTCCTGCTGGCGCCGCTTCGTCCCCGGGAGCTGCAAGCATCAGCGGCTCCAGGAGAGCGACAGGGCAGCGAGTGGGGCCATTCTCCCGGCCTGCGCCCTGGAGCCACTAATGCCGCAGTGCCGCTTTGTCCCCGGGAGCTGCAGGGTCGGATAAAGCGGAGTGTCGGATTACCGAATGACGGATAATCCGGACTCTGCTGTAGTTCACTGATTTATTTCAGTTCTGTTGTGCACGCCTTGCTGAATAAGCACTCAATAGTAGAGATGTTAAATTTAGTTTAATCGACTAATCGATGGATTTTCCATTGACTAGTCGATAAGCGGGGAGCCGCAGTGGGGTTAACTCCTGGCCTGGGAGCTAACCCCACTGTGGGTTTGCCTTTTAAATGTATTAAGGGCCTGTCGCGCTGGGTCCCCATTTAATAGGCTGAAGCGCAGTGGGGGGGACCCAGCTCAAGCCAGGCCAGCTGATTCCCGGCTCACACCAGGTCCACCCGCTGCACACCTGTCTTAAACGTAAAAAGAGCCGACAGGCTCTTAATACATTTAAAAAGCAGAGGTGTAGCATCCGGGACTGGGCATGAGCCAGAAATCTGCTGATTCCCAGCTCGTGTCTGATACCTGCTATCCTCCTGCCTTTTCTGCCCCCTGCGGAGACAGTGCTGGAGGGAACCAGCTTTTAAGCTGGTCGGGAAGTGACTGGTCGAGGGACTAGTTGACTATCCAATAAGCTTTTGCTTATCGGATAGTAGCCTACTCACTTACGTCCGTACTTGATAGAAATTGGGGTGCTGTCCAAAATAAATACAGAAGTAAAGCATGACCAGTTATCCCAGCTAGGCCTATTAGTTTGTGACATTATATCACAGTGCTGTGTATTTTATTTTTAAATGCAGTTGATGTGATTTTTGTAGGTCAGTATTTACTTACCAGTGCTGAAGACCATGAAGAGTGTTGTGGAAAGAATGAAAAATCTCAGCAATTGCATTGTAAGTTATAATATCTCTCCTAATACTCTGAAAAAAGAACTTGGTGATCCCTTACATAGAATATTTCCTTCTCACTATAGTGATCTCTTGTTAGATCTTGCAAGCTAAGCATTCTTGGACCAGGTTAGTTCTTCTGTGGGTAACCTCCAAAGAACATCCAAGTATTGAAGAAAGTGATGGGATTCAATGTTCCTGTTATTTTACAGGGCTAAAAAGTACATTGTCTGCTTCAGGATCGGTGGTACTCTTACTCCTGAATCAGTACGGAACCATTGGTCCAGCGTGACGTTAATGAGAAATGTGATGCCACACATACTGTCTTTCAGCTGAGATGTAAAACTGAGTTTCTACTTTGGTTATAAGAATTAATGCTGTTTTATTGATCAGATTACAACCTGAGCCCCTCATCCTGCAAATACTGATGCATATGCTTAAAAGTATGAATGTTTGCAGTCTCACTGATTTCAGTGGGAATATTCATGGTGCAAAGCTAAGCAAAAGTCTATATTTCTAGAATTGGGGGTCTAGGATTTACCTTTCAGCGTAAGCATTCTTAGCAGCATTTATAGGAAATGGTTGGCTAGCATTGCTGAGCACTGTTAAATGGCTGTCGCATTCCATACTAGGACTAGTGGCACATTAATGTTGGATTGAATTATTCTAGTATGTCCTTCACTTTCCACTCAGGAATGCTGTTTGTCTTAAATGGTGTTTATTGTTAAACTGCTTTGAAATCCTTTGAAGGAACATACTGTAGAATTGCAAAGTAGCATTAGAAACAGTATTATTAGCAGAGTTTGCATAACAGTAAACTTTTAGTTCGAGGGTTAACAAAAAGAATGATTTTAATTGCATTGGTAGGAGCTCACCACTTCTGTCATTCAGATGATACTTAGGCACAAAAATCATGTGGTCTTTTACTTTCAAAAGGATACAAATATCTAGAATTGCCCTCTTTATAGCTTTCTTGGGTAGGGTTGTCTTTGTTTTGTTAGTAAAAGTGTGATCTGCATTGTGAAAAGGCTCGTGCAATGACATTAATTTTTCCAAACCTCTCTAAAGGTACAGACAAATTGCAGTCATCTAACACCTTTCATCCAAAAGGATCTCAGATTATATTGAAAACTCTGGTCCAGATAATACCCACATTAGAGTAAATGGCAACACTTGCATCTATATTGTTCTTGTGTGTGCAATATAGGGATCGTTTAATTTGCTGCTGACTTGCAGCCCACCTCTCCCTTTCATTTTTCAAAGGTGGTATCTAGGAGCCAAACACAACTGTAAAGAGCTCTAAAAATATTGGAGAGTGAATGGATGTCTCTGCAACTACATAATGCCAGCTCCTCTCCTTTACCCCCTTTTCTTTCTCTCTACTCTCTAACCCCCATCAGATGTTAGCTATGGGAAAGATTAGTTATTGGGTGAAACCTTAGAAAAACCAAATCTAGCTGAAGTTTTCAAAAGCACTTAAGTTCCATTTTTTAATATGGGACTTAGGAACTTACGTTATTCCTCACTGAAAGTTTATGGGATTTTGGCTTCTCAATGCCCAAGTCACTTTTGAAAATGAGATTGAAGGTCCTAAATCAAATAGCCACTTTTCAAAAAGTTTATCCCTTGTATTTTGTCAGACTGTAGTCGAGTTTGAGTTATATCTGATTACCCCTGCTAGGAAGTTCGGTTTTACATTATTTATTCCTGTTGCATTGTCCCTTTCGAGCGTAGCTGTTGCAGATGGTGAAGCACTGTGAAATAACTGCAAACTTTCAGACCTGGCATTGCAGAGTAGGGGCTTGAACTCATTTCAGAAGCAAGGAGAGAGTTGGTGGAGAGTATAGTATCTTCAGAGTTATGTGCTTATATTGGTGTTGGTGCATTTGAGGGTAGGCTGCTGCAAACTGTATGAGATGTACATTTAAATATAATGTAATTATTTTCAGAGGGGAAAATGTGATTGACAAAATTTGTACTTATTTGTAGGTACTTGAAGCAAATCTAAATGGAGAAATGAATTTGAAAATAGAAACTGATTTAGTGTCTGTTACAACCCATTTTAAAGGTCTTGGAAATCCTCCATGGGGTATGTCTCCCTCTTTGCACCATCCAGATATCTGTTTTATCTTACTGTATTGGTTTTGTTTTTTTTTTAAACATAACTGTAGGTCCTGATCTTGTAAATACCTGTGGAAATTCACTCTTCAGAATGTTTTAACTAGGGATGTGTTAGGATAGTGTTTCTCAACCTTTTTTTATAAAGTACCCCCTTAAAAAAAATTCTAAGTACCCCCAGTACCTACAGTTTTCAGACACACCAAATTTTTTTCTAGCATTGCAACACATTTGTTTAAACAACTTAATCGTAGCCAGGCAGGTGATAAAACTTTTGGGTGTAAAAAGTACAAAAATAATAAAGCGCTGTAAAACTTAAACAAAAATTCAGTTTTCTCCAAATTTCAGTTGTGTTGACGTACCCCCCACCCAGACTTCTCAAGTACCCCTGAGGGTACTTGTACCACTGGTTGAGAAACACTGGGTTAACCTTCACAGCTACAGAGGCAGCAGCACAGGGAGGGAGCGGGAGCTGGTACGCGGGGAAGCCGTTTTCGAAGCCAGCTCCCCACTAGCACTGACTTCCGGGAAGCCACCTGCCCCTGCCCTCCTCCCCTGCACGCTGCTGCTTCTGATATAGAGGCAGCAGCGTGGGGGGGGAGGGAGGCTGCTCGCCCCCTCTTCACCATGTGTAAACATGTAATTTTCAGTGGTTACACATTTACAAACAAAATGAGTCTTAACATTCCTAGTTTTAACAATTAACACATAGTCAACACATTTTAAATTCAAATAAAATAGATGTTGACTTTTCTTTACAGTTTTAGTTTTTCAAGCATTTGAATTTTAATAAACTAATGAATTATATTAAGGAAGTAAACACATGATCTGATGGGAAATTTGTCCAAAGATTGCAGTTATTCATTTTCTAAGAAAAAATGGATTTTTTCCCCTAAATGATACAAAAAAAAAGACAGCCCGTGATACACTACTTCATATATAAATAGGTTATGCTGCCTAGAGCTGATACCTATCTTGTAAGTGTACTTTTGATACAAAATCCTCTTTTATTTCATTTTAGTATCTGAGGACGGTTCACAAAGTTCTCAGCAAGACAGAGATCCAGAGAGCATGGCTGAGGCACGCATAGACATTAGGAAGCTCCTGCAGCTACTTGCTGGGCAGCAAGTAAATCCCACGAAAGCCTTGTGCAGTAAGTTCAGTGGCTCTGACTCGAAGAGAAGTTTATTCAGACTGCTGTTTTAAGCTTTTAGGTGGCCAGCCTGAGACATCTTACAGGGGCCTATTTTTCAGAGAACGCTGAGAGTCTACATTCTGTAGTATCAGACCTTTTTAAAGTGTCTGAAATAGAGCACCCAAAGTCATGAGCCATTTTTGAAAATTTAGCCACATAAATTTAAATTAAACAGTCAAAGTCACACAGATTGTGTGCCACTGGAAAATCCAATCCTATCCAATGGGAAAATTTTCAACTCTCTAAAAAATAATCTAGGTATCTTGGCTACCCTTTCTTTTCTCCAGTGGTTTCCCAGTGCGTTCAAGGCTGTTTTTTCTAAATCTGTGTAATCGATGTATGCTATCAGTGTACACAATCACTGCTCTTGTGTGTTTAGGCCTAAAATAGCTACAGACAGGTAGAAATAGGGTGTAGGATTTTTTTATCACATTCAGTACAATCTCAGATCCTGGTGAGAGGAGAATCCTGGATTGCCTCTTTATTATGCTGAAGTGGACATTTCCTCTGAAGATAACAGAGTTTCTGTCTCACCTATATAGAAGTTGCACTATGTCATGTATTTGTGCCAGCTTTTCAACTGGCCTAATGGTGTCTCT
The DNA here is from genome assembly GCA_032595735.1 of Pelochelys cantorii. Classification (NCBI taxonomy): domain Eukaryota; kingdom Metazoa; phylum Chordata; order Testudines; family Trionychidae; genus Pelochelys; species Pelochelys cantorii. Next base: position 160,238,927 of record CM064327.1, read on the forward strand.
TTTACAGATATTGTGAGCAAAAGGATTGTTCACTTTATTTTGCTTCATGAGGAGGTTTCCCTTCAATACTTCATCCCAGCACTTGCCTGAATACTCTTCTACAGCTCAGCAGCTCTTCCATCTGAGGATTTCTCTACAAAGAATGAAACAAGCATAAAAAGTGGGGATTTTGTAAACTGATGGGCTCTTGGTCTGTAACTTTTAAATATGTTGTTATATATGTATATATATTTATAGACTTATTTTAAGAACTTGGTTCTCAAGGAGATTATATTTTTGTGTTGATCATATATTGGATTAAAGTGAAAGTATATAGAAAGCTGGTCTTTCTAGTGTCCTGGGCAGGGAAATCGTAGAAGTTCATACAAGGTATGATTTGCTCCACTCAGTAACTGAGCAAGTAAATGAATGAATATGCTGTAACATGAATGTCTCTTCAAAATTTCATAGCAGATATAAGCACAAGTTCAGCTCCAAGCACTTGGGGATTCTTTAGATGAGGCAGCAACATGGATGCATCACAGAGGCTACGTCTAGACTACATCCCTTTTTCGGAAAAGGGATGTAAATTAGACGTATCGCAATTGCTAATAAGCGGGTATTTAAATCTCCCCCGCTTCATTAGCATAAAAATGGCTGCCGCTTTTTTTCCGCACGGAGCTTTGCCGGAAAAAAGCGCCAATCTAGACGCTGATCTTGCGGAAAATAAAGCCTTTTCCGAAAGATCCCTTATCCCTCTATGAAATAAGGGATAAGGGATCTTTCTATGAAATAAGGGATAAGGGATCTTTCGGAAAAGGCTTTATTTTCCGCAAGATCAGCGTCTAGACTGGCGCTTTTTTCCGGCAAAGCTCCGTGCGGAAAAAAAGCGGCAGCCATTTTTATGCTAATGAAGCGGGGGAGATTTAAATACCCGCTTATTAGCAATTGCGATACGTCTAATTTACATCCCTTTTCCGAAAAAGGGATGTAGTCTAGACGTAGCCAGAGAGTTTCTTGGGTGAACAGGGCAAAGACTGTGAAATAAACTCCCCTGGGAATTAAGGGCCATCACATTCCTCGCCACCTTCTACTCCATGGATAAGGTGTCTTTCTTTGATTTTGCCTCTTGGATCGCTCCCCTCACTCTGGCTTGAAGGGCCACGTATGTTTCAAGCCCTCTCACCAGTAAGTCTCTTTGCAGCATTCACCCACTTCTAATTTTCCCCAACGACTGATTTTCTGCAGGGATTTTGACTTCTACTGATGGTGGGCTCATGGTTTTGCAAATGCATTTGTGACTATTCCCCTTGGCTCAGAATTCAACCTTGCACTTTGCCCTGTCTCTGCCTGACACACAAGCAGATGAAGGCTTTTTGAAAGCTAGTCCTGGGAAGCCCAATGGGTACTTCCCAAGTGCCCCCTCACAGTTTTAAAGAACCTCTACCTGTCACCCCTCTGTGTTCTACACAGGTGTGGTACTTTTTTCGAGTTATTCACCTATCCCAGGGTCTGCAGTAATTATCTTCCACCACCAGCACTTGTTCCCTCTAAGTTTAAGTAATGACCACCCAAGAGAGATTCAAGTGCTGCCACTGCTCCTGGGATTCTCCAGCTGGCTGTGTAGGGCAGAAAGTAGGGGGATGCTGATTTCTCCTGCCCCTATACCTCATCTCTGCAGAACAGGGAAGAGACGGGATAGCCTGGCTCAGGACTCGGAGCTGCTGTGATCTGAGGTCTGAACAACTTCGTTCTGCAGGTGGTGAGTGAGTGCCTTTCTTAAAGAGATATCACATGATGTCTGAGACTTCCCCAGCAATCAGTCACACTGTCTCTCTCACATACACTTATCTGTCTTTCTCTCTCTTCCCATCTTCCCCATTTCCACAGAGTGGAGGAGGGGAGACAGGGCTCAGAACAGAGGAAGAGAGAGTTCAGTGAGTGTCTTAGAGAGCACATGACATCTCTCGGAAACTTCCTCAGTAGTCAGCGCGCGCGCGCGCGCACACACAATTTCTTTCACACTCATGTCCCAACACCTACATTTTTGTTGTTACTGCTCAGTACTTCGTGTAATGTACATGTATTCTCTGTAATTTTATTCTTTCCAAGTATGTTATTTTAGTGTTTTGAATGGTCTATGCATTTCATAATTTTTATTTCTCTTACACTTAACTCACTACTCAAAGAATTAAATGCATAAAATGTGTAACCTGGAGTAATTAAAAATATAATATATATATTTTTTTGTTTCTGTTGGTGGTGCACATACGCACTCATCTTGGTGCATATAACAAAATTTATTCTTTATGTAAATGTAAAAAATTAGAAGGAACATTGATTGCCACCAATTCTGCTTCCCAGAGGGAGCTCTGTAACCCTCTTCAAAGGAGCTAGCATACAGTCCCTAGCTCACAAAAATATAAATAGTGTGTATAAAGTTGACATATCTTTGAGATTATTGGATGTGTTTATAATGTTTGTCATGCCCCTTTTATGCATGACAAGTTGAAGCAATCAGGAACATTTGGCATACAGTTTCATTTGCATAGGCTTATCACATGCAAGGCAGTGTGGCTGCCTAGGAATAACCCGTTCCTTCATTAAGCGCCTAACTTTAGAAATTCCACCCATTTCTTGGACATTCAGACTCACAGCAGTCTTCCACTTATCTTCCTTCATGGCTTTGTGGATGCCAACATATTCTATATTGCTGCTCCTTAGCCCACGTGGCACCCAACAGCTTGTCTGTAGACCTTGAGTCAATAGGCACACCATCACCCATCCATTTGAAGAGAGTGCCTCTCAGTTCAGCAGCACTTAGCCTGTGTTCTTCTAAAAGAGGTTGTGGCTCCTTTGCAAAGCCTTTCTCTTCTGTTCCTTGCTTCACTCTCACGGGGGGCTTGTTTTACCAGTTTCCTCTGATTCTGAGCAGATGTGATAAATATTTGCTTCAGAGAACAGCCTTGCAAATGGAAGGAAGAGATCAGTGATTTAAGCTCTGAACAGAGAGCAAATCAGGGAAAAGCTAATGTAATAGCAAATCTTGAATCCAGCCTTGTTTTGTTTATGGCTCCTGAAGGAGACCTGCTTGCCTGATCTGCCCTTAAGACTAACTTGGAATACACTTTTCCTTTTCAGTTTCTCCCCTCTTTTTCCCAGCTTTGCTCTCACACAGGATTTGACTGTGGGTGCCCAGAACTGAAGGTGTTCACAGCTTTTCAATTTAAGAAAGAGCCTTGAAAGCAGAAGGGGGGAGGAGATAAAAAATATGCCAAAAGCAGCCTTATTAAATATGAAAGATTCCTGCTTGCCTTATGGTTGCTGTTTCTAGTCTCCTAGCTCAGGGCACAATTCAATACCTCACAACCAGATATGTCAGACAGATAAGATTTCTCTGGGAGTCTGCTCTTTTGCACTAGGTTGATTTTTAAATGCCAAGGCATAAAATAGTGCCCCATGAGTGTGCGGCTTTCTCCTAGCAAAAGCAACCTGTGGTGAAATCAGGGAGGAATAATAGAGACCTAAGTGAAGTTAGTTCAAAAAGTTAACTTTGGATTTAAATCTTCCTTCAATCTTGGTGAGATCGAAGGGGACCTCTAATAATAAATCTTCCAGTGAAGCTCCCAGGCCTAACAGCAGGAATGTTCTATTTCTTCTGTCTCTGCTGGAGGACCCCTTTCATATGTTCCATATATCCATTGTAATCATGCATTTGAATAATTCCTGTGCAGAGGTCCCAGGGCATCCGGTTCACTGGACAGTTGAGCGATACTACTACATGGGTGATGCTGAGAACAGTGTCATCCAGTGGCTCTCCCTTGGATCTCTTGATGTCCCATTGGCCTGCCAGACATGACTTTTGCTTGTTTAGATGTGACATGTCTACTGCTTTCCCCCATCCCTCCTTTGCCCACCGGATGAGCTATGGGATACCATTTTCCAGGATAGGGTAGCTGCTCTGTGGAGTAAAAGTTCTTCCTTGCTGCTTGTCTTCCTTCTAGGTTTCAGGCAGTTCTCACCTGCCCCTTGCTGATGATCAGGCACTAGCTCACCTAGCGCTGGAACAGTGGTGAGCAACATTTGGGCCACGTGTGGCCCATTGAGGTAATCTGTTTGCAGGCTGTGAGGTATTTTACCTAAATTGACCATCTGCAGGCATTGCCTTCCCCTACCCACCCTGGTGCAGCTCCCAGTGGCGGGAAATGGGGAATTGCAGCTACTGGGAGCTGCGGGGGGGGCGTGTATGTCTGTGCGTGATCAATGTCAGCAAAATGTCTCAAGGCCTGCAATTAGATAGCTCTGATGGGTCACATGTGGGCTGATGGGTGCCCGCCACAGCTCCAGAGCTTAGGTGCCCTCTCGAGCCTAATTAGGCAGTAACTGACCAGTCACAGATACACTGGCCTCTTCAAAGGCCAGCATCACCCTGTGTCAGCAGGTTAATAAAAAAGCATAAAAACTTGTAGTTACTTAGGAACAGAATTTTTTCCTGATTATTATCTTGTAGACTTACTAAGGATTGAGTCCATGGGGATTAAGTTTAGCTGTAATGCCTGCAATAAAATACTTATGTCAGACAGCCTGATATAAATTAACCACTGCAACACTTCATTTTCCTCATATTTGGCCTCATTTTCTATCCCCCACAGGCCAGAGAAGCCACAATTTGAAGTTAAAAGGATTTTGTGTGGATCAGAATTAAGGAACAACTGTAATACTACTGATATATCCTCTACTGTTTCTCATTTTTCTTTATTGTTTCTGTGGGGGAGAGTAGGTCATTCTGATTCTAGTTTAAAAAACTATATTACATCTATAAGCTCTTTGGACATGTTTACACAACCATATACTGATTAATCTAGTTCTAGTCATGTTCAGAGTTTGCCATCTAGTGGTAATTTTGTTGTACTACTTCATTATTCCCACCCACGCACTTAAGCACATACAAAGGTTATTTTATTTAAGTCTACAGATCAGCTTATTGCTACTTGCCTTTCTTTGTATAACTTACTGCATTAAATCTCATTGTTCTGCAAATCAATAACATTTCAAGGTTACTAGTAATACTCTGTTTATTATTTCGCAATACTTTTGAGCTGGTGGACTTCTTACTCTGACTCCTGTAACCCTCATTTCACAAGGAGTAGGGAAGATTGAAGGAAGAGTGTTCTTCCTTCGGCTTCCTGTGTTGTAGACAGCACCAAAGCTGAATTAATCTATTTCTACTTCAGCTTCACAATTGATGTAGCTCAAGTTGCGTAACTTAATTTGACTTAGCCCTGCTGTGTAGACGTACCCTTAGAGACTAACAAATTTATTAGGTCATGAGTTTTCATGGGTAAAACCCTCTTCATCAGATGAGTTAAATAAATTGTAAGTCTGAATTTTGTGCTTAAACACATTGGTTCAAGATCAGACTTTAAAAACAAAACAAAAAAATACCAGAGAGCAGTACCAACTGCTAAAAGCCTTCCAACACAACAGTATCTCAGGGGAGTATTGTTGCATGAGAGAGATCCATGTTCAGATATAAAAATGGAACATAAAGTACATCACTGGGTTTTTTTCATGGAAAAACCTGCATGTGGGAGTGTAAAATCTAATATTACATTCAGGAGATTTTGCTGATCTAGACAATGGAATGAATAATAAGAAAATCATTAATAAAATGACGTTTAACAAAATCAGGAGTATACAGGAGCATTAAATGCATAAGCCTTGTTTTGTGTGAAAGGACTTACCTTACTATAATATAATAAATATTAACAGGCTCAATGATTACATGAAGTATTGGGGGTACATGATACAGGAAGTCACATAATAAGAACACGTTATTTAACAAATCAATGGGTGCTGAGCAAACACGGCAGGGGAAATCAGTAGCAGCAAGACCGGAGCAATATTGTCCTCCCCGATACGTTTTTCTTGTTGATACATACTATCTTTTAGTAAGATACCAGCCAGATAAATTTGCTTTTAAAGTAGTCTCCCCTTAAATTTACTCTTTGGGAAGACTCAGATTAAGGTTTCCTGGGGCCCTGAGCCAGACTAAGTAGGGGCCCTTACCCAACCCTTCCGCCTGTGGTCCTGCTCTCTTTCTGACTGTGCCCAGGTTCCAACCGTCACCTCACCTTATTCTGCTCCTTCCCCAGCAGCCCTGCCCCAGTTCTACCCACAGTCCCACCTATTCCCCACACACCTTTGTACCTCCAAACCATTTGCTTCTTTTTCCCCCCTCCCGTGAAGCTCCAAGACCAGAGGAACTCCGTTTTTCCATCATGGCCCCAGGGCAGTGGCAGGGAGCAAGAGCTCCTCCAGTCTTGGGACCATAGAATGGGTCTAGGCACTATTGCTTCCCCTTCTGCCCTACATCTACAGCAGGAGACCAGGTTTACAGTGCACAGGCTTCTTCTACTCCTCCTGCGTGGTGTTTCTGCCAGGGTTTTGGGTTTCCACCTCCCTGCCTCAGATTTCTGCTTGGGTCGGGATGCCCATTTTTCCAGGCCCCATCAGACCATTGGATAAACTTCCACTACCTTTGAACCTTTATTTATCATTATGATTTTATGAACATGTCAGAAATAACATCTACATAGAGACATTATATCTAGTGATGGATTTGTGAGATTTCTAATGAAAAGAGTTGCACAATAAGTATCTTGTCGTATGGTCAGCCAATAAAGATGTAAGCCACCAAAAATTAGAGGTGGAGACATACAATCCCTAGCTAGTAAATTTAAGAATGCTTAGGCTCAGGGAAAATGGTTGAGGTCAAGAAAGGAGGAGAAATATCCATGCTTAGTCACTTAATGAACTCAGGTGTCTATGCACAATTATATATCAAAAGAGATTACTGATTAGTAAGACCTGGAAAAGACCCTGGGAGTGGAGAGGAGAAATACATTGCTTTGCTGCTTTCTATGATCTGCATGTTAAACTCAGCCTAGGATGGGAAGTAAGTAATTTCCCCTACTTCCACACCTTGCTGCATTGCATGCACAGTGAATCTGCATCAATATCTCAACGGTGGAGATGGTTCGCCCCAAGCGGGAGAATGCATACTGGTTTTCACTTTGGCTCTTGACTGGTCTTGTTCTGCTCTTAAAACTTTCTATTCCTGTAAGCAGCACAAATGAAGGTAAATTTATTACTTTAATCTTTCCCACCCTCCCAATTATTGTGAATTTCCTATTTTAAAAAACAGTGGGTGCAAATAGCGTCCCATTAATGTATTAGATAATTCTACTTCTCCCTATTTCATTTTATTTGCCCCCTGCTTTCATGAGAGGAGCAATTTCATATAATTACTTCCTCCATTTCATTGGAATTTAAATTCTGTCTAGTTGCAAGCTGCTTCCCCCTCTCAACTTTCACAGGTTGAATTCGTTCCTGATACAGCAAAGGGTTTATTCTTTAGCGTGCTTCATGCAATAGGCAGTAACTTGATGTGGTATGACTCCATATCTGCTGCTTCCAGGGCTGGTGACAGATATCACTGGGCTCTAGAAAATGGGGTGGGGGAGCTCTGAGCCCCCCAGAAAGGGTGGGGCCTCTGGAAGAAGGGGTGGGGTTAAAGGTAGCCAACCCTCAGTGCACCTGGACCATGCTACATGGGACTCCAGCAGTAATTTAAAGGTCCTAGGGCTCCAGCTGCTGCTGTGGTAGGAATGGCAGCCCAGAGCATAGGCATAGGATTGGCAGTTGGAAGACCTGGGTCCTATTGCAGTTTTGTATTGTCTTCTAGAATGACTGGTGGCATGACACTTATCCATGACTGAGTGTCTCCTATCTACTTCCCACATGTTCTGTGAGTCTTAGGGTGCTTTAACATAGACATGGCCTATGCCAGGGTTATCCTTTTCACACAGGTAGTCTACCTCTCCAAGAGGCAGGGCTTGGTTTATGGAAGAATTCTTCCATTCATTTAGCACTGTCTACAGAGGAACTTAGGTTGATATAACTAAAGGCTTCTCTATAACTTGGCCTGGTCTACACTAGGAGGTTAGGTTGAAGTTAGCCACAGTAGGTTGATTTTATAAACAATGAGTTTACACCACCAAGCCCATTCCACTGACTTTAATGGCGGTTAAAGTCCATTTCTGTTACTCCTCTTTGACGAGAGGAGTAATGCTAAATTCAACCTTGCGTGTTCGACTTTGGGATAGTGCAGACACAACGCTGTAAAAGTCGAAGTTCTTGGACACACCCCAATGTGATCACTCTGACCAGCAGTTTCAATTCTGCTGCTCTCTCAAGTACACAGAAAAAGCCCTCGGAAATTATGAATTTCATTTCCTGTTTGGCCAGCATGGTGAGCCTAGCAGCACACTTCAGCAACACATCTGACCATGAATGCCCAGGGTCACAAAAAAGCTCCTTTATGGAGCATGCAGGAGATCCTGGATCTGATTGCTGTGTGGGGAAAGGAATCTTTGCAGGTAGAACTACGAAGCAGCAGAAGAAACACTGGTATCTATGCCAAAATCTTACATGGCATAGTGGAAAAAAGGATATAGCAGCGACACCCAGCAGTGCCACATGAAAATAAAGGAGCTCAGGTAAGTGTACCGGAAGACAAAGGTGCCAAATGGTCATTCTGGGTATCATAAATAGGAACTGCTAAAGAGAGTCTGACATATCTGAAGAGTGAGGAAAGGGTTAAGTAACTGGAGATGCACCTAGAGAGGGGGTTTGGGCAGTCAGCCAATAAAAATGCAGATAAGAATTTAAAACTGGGAAAGAGAGGTTTTTCTGTGTTTGAGATCAGAGCAGTTTTTCCAAGGTACTGAGGGAGATGGGTTCTCTCTCCAAGAATGGTCTTCTTGAAATGTGTAGGGAAGAGTTTAGATGGTCCGTCAGGGTTGATTGTTTTCCTTGTTTGTGGGTTTGGAAATCATGTCTAAGCTGGCTAATTGTTTTTCTCTTTTGTAACTAAGGCTACGTCTAGACTACAAGCCTCTTTCAAAAAAGTGTGTCTAGACTACAACCAGTACTTTCAAAAAAGCAAGCTGCTTTTTCGAAAGAGAGCACCCAGGCAGTCCGGATGCTCTTTTTAGAAAAAGCACAGTTTGCATTTACATACATTCTTCCTCGTAAAATGAGGTTTTCCGTGGTCGAAAAACTTGCCGTGTTCTTTCGATTTACTTTTGAAAGAACGCGGCAGCAGTCTAGATGCAGGGGAAGTTTTTTCAAAAAAAGGCCACTTTAAAAAAAAAAATAACCCTGTATTCTAGACACACCCTAAGGATTACAGCCCAGGGACTTTCCCTGAATCTATATGACTTCTTGGCAACTTATCACCTAATCAATTTACTACTTGCACCAGTAGTTTTGTTTTGATGATAAAAGAGTTTTCCTTTTATTTTGATTAACCGGTATTGGTTGATTGTTGTGTTCTTAGGGTTAGGTGCCTAGTTACCTGGGCAGAGTCCATTGTTCTCTGTGGATTCCCTCTGTTGGTTTTCCCAACTCCAAGCAAAATGGAGGGTGGGGCTGGGAGGGGGGGGGGAGAGCTTTACCTTAGGGAGGGGATTCCCAAGTGATCTCTTCCCTGGAAAAGGGTTTATTTTATATTTTCTTGTATTCACTTGGGTGGTAGCAGCAAGAAGTCAGTCTCTATATGTTTTGGATCTCGAGGACTGAGATCCAACAAGTTTGTCTCTGGGAAGTTACAGAGGCAGGTTCTTACAGAGTTTATTCTGTTAGCCGGCCCCCATCTCTACACTCGACATGTCAGGTTGGGGAATTGAGCCGTGACACTGGGTCAGAGCCACAAACATGCTGCTTCTATGAGCAACTGCATCGGATTTTAGGGGGGACCTAACCAGCATCCCAAAGCTTTCCGTGGATACATCCCAAGCAACTCTGCAGAAAACCCTGGCAACAATGAGGAGGACGTTGTAGGTGAAGAAGAGGAGGAAGAGAATGTTTAGCAGACAAGCAGATGAAATAACTTTGGAGCAAATCCCCTTCTCCCAGGACATATTGCTTCTGGACCCTGACATAAGGGAGGGCTCTTCTGGCGAGTTCACATTTGTAATCATGCTACAGTGAGTAAATGTAATTGGGTTTTATTTATGTTTTTTGCCCTGAGGGTAGAATGGTGGCCACTGTGCCTATACAGCACATAATGAACATAATTTGTTGGGGGAAAGTCAACATGGTTTCTATAAAGCAGTGTTTCTCAAAATGGTCCGTGAAACCACTTTGAGAAGCCTGCTAACTGGTCACTCTGGTATATTTATTTATCGGCTCTGGGGCCCTGGAGCCTTGTGGTGCCCATTGGCTCCGGTTCATTGTTTGTAGTGAAGGGGAGCTATGGGAAGCAGTGGCCTGTCTCATGCTGCTTCCCACGGCTCCCCTTGATTGCAAATGGTGAACTGGAGCCAATGGGAGCCACAAGGCTCTGTAGCCGTGGAACCGTAGTGGCCAGTTAGCAGATTTCTCAAAGTGGTTTCGCAGACCACTTTGAGAAACTTTGCTGGAAAGGGAAATCATGCTTCACTAATCTACTAGAGTTCTTTGAGGGGATCAACAAGCATGTGGGCAAGAGGGATCCAGTGGATATAGTGCACTTAGATTTCCAGAAAGCCTTTGACAGGTCCCTCACCAAAGGCTTTTACGCAAAGTAAGCTGTCATGGGATAAGAAGGAAGGTCCTCTCCTGGATTGATAACTGGTTAAAAGACAGGAAACAAAGGTTAGGAATAAATGGTCAGAATGGTCACAATGGAGAGAGGTAACTAGTAGTGTCCTGCAGAGGTTGGTACTGAGTCCACTTTTATTTAACATTCATAAATGATTTGCAAAATGGGGTAAACAGTGAGGTGGCAAAATTTGCTGATGATTCTAAATTGCTCAAGATGGTTCAGTCCAAAGCAGATTGTGAAGAGCTTCAAAAGATCTCTCAAAACTAGGTAACTGGCCAATAAAATGGCAGATGAATTCTCACGTCAATAAATGCAAAGTAATGCATATTGGAAAACATAATCCCAACTATACAAATAAAATGATGGGGACTTAATTAGCTGTAATCACTCAAGAGGGAGATCTTGGAGTCATTGTCAATAGTTCTCTGAAAACATCCATTCAACGTGCAGCAGCAGTCAAAAAAAGCAAACAGAATGTTAGGAATAATTTTTAAAGGGATAGAAAATAAGACATAGAATATCTTATTGCCCTCTTCTTGAATACTGCATGCAGATGTGGTCATCTCATCTCAAAAAAGATACGTTGGCATTGGAAAAAATTCAGAAAAAGACAACAAAAATAATTAGGGGTTTGGAATGGCTGCCATATGAGGAGAGATTAATGAAACTGGAACCTTTCACCTTAGAAAAGAGGAGACTAAGGGTGGATATGATAGAGGTCTATAAAATCATGAGCAGTATGGAGAAAATAGATAAGGTAAAATTATGTTGTTTGCTCCCACAAGAAGTAGGGGTCACCAAATGAATTTAATAGGTAGCCGATTTAAAAGAAAAGAAAGTATTTCTTCATACAATGTACAGTCAACCTGTGGAATTCCTTGCCATGAGGATGTAATGAAAACCTGGGCTTTAACAGATTCAAAAAAGAACTAGATAAATTTATGGAGGATAGATCCATCAATGGCTATTAGCCAGGATGGGGTAGGAATGGTGCTCATAGCCTGTTTGTCAGAAGCTGGGAATGCATGACAGGGGAGGAATTACTTGATGATTACCTGGGGCATCTGGCATTGGCCACTGCAATTTTATAGAAATATAGTTATCCTGAAGTCTAGTCAGTTTTTAAAAAGAGTTAAAATAATTTCAGGTCTTATACCACCTGTCCCTTGGCTCTTTTGTCAGTAAACATAGTCAGATTTTCCTATTTTAAAAATATTTTCTCTTTCTTAATACTGTGGGAAAGAGCAAAACAAATAAATAGGGAGACTGGTTAACTAGGTGACTATACAGGTGAAATAATAAAAGCTAATGCATACAAGGTGTCATTAGAGCAAATCAATTATCAGATAGGAATAGATTTTTTCTAATTTATAGTCATTGTAGGTGTTACATAAGTAGGTCAACATTTTCAGAAGACAGTGTTAATTTTAAGTTAACGGTGTTCCTTTGCATTTTAAAGATAAGCTATAGCTAGTTTTGTTTTATCAGTTTTGTCAAGGTTTTGAAGATGAATTTTGAAATTCTTTTAAATATTATGAGCTGTAATTGATAAGCAACAGTGTATGTTTAATTATGACCTCATCTAGCAAAAGTTCAGTGAGCATGTTTCTACTTGCCTACCTGACAAATATAACCAATTTCCTCAAAGTTAAAGAACCTTTGAAAATGCATTGTCTCATTCTAATGAAAATACCTACGTAGCCAGGTGTTGCAGCTCCAATTACTTAGTTCTAGTAACTACTTATTTCAAATTTCTTTTCATTGTCTTGGATTAGCCTTCAGTAAAGTTAATGTATCTAGAAATCTACTATTAAATTTAAGAGACAAGATATGTTTTCAAGATTTGGGTGCAGTATATAACAAAGATAACTGAAATCCAAACAATCCTCTTCAGTTTTTTTATTTGTTTCAAAAATTAAAAAAAACAAAACTAAGCACTGGGCATTTTGAAGTGAAAGCCCCCCCACCCCCTTTTTTTTTAAACTTTCTGTGACTAACTTTCCTGTTTATCAAAACAGGGTCAAAAGAGAAAGTTTAAAGACCAACACTGTATTCAGGGCTGCCTCCAAGCAACTTTTCAAACAAAGTTGTATGAAATGAAACTGACTGCTTTTTGGCAGTCAATATGCTAGAGGCCTCAATGTATCTCTAAAAAGAAGTACCAAAGCAAGTGGTGGTAGTTCTGATATATCTCATAGCAACTGGGACAGTTCAACCCAAACAACTAGAGAATGCAAAGAAAAATATGTTGGCTTCGTTATATATTTGTGCCATAAATCACATGAAGCTGAGACTCCTCGCACTGAACAAAAGTGTGTCACATTAGTTTTAGAGTCTATTATTTATTTTATTTTTAGTACATGGTAGTGTCTAGGAGCGCCCGATATGCATCAGGATCTCATTGTGCTGGGCACTGTATGAACACAGAACAAGGAGTTTCGGCCCCAGCGATGCCAGGGGAACAGAGCAAATGTAGGGCTGCGTTGCTTTCCTGTGACTGCGGGGAAGGGGGGCTGCTGTGGGTACCAGGCCCCTCGCTAGTTCCCCAGGCTGCCCAGAGGTTCTGGCCCTGCCAGCTGCTGGCTCCTTGCCCCTCCTGCCCATAGTGTTTTGAGGATATGTGCCCCTTCATGCCCCCCTCAGATTGCCCCTGGAGGCAAGCATGGATCTTTCCCAGGTTTCAGCGAGGCAATGACTTATCTTGGCACCTGATTCTAGTCCATCTGGATTCCTACAGAACTCTATTGAAAAACTGAATGAATCATTCACAAGTGTGAGGACCTAGATATTTCAGGAATTCAGGTGTAATTCTGTCATCTCCAAGAGCTGTACCTGTTTTTAAATCATTCTGTACCTTATTCAATTCCATACCAGTGAATGGCTCTGTGGTGGGGTGAGGCAACCCCACCACTACCCCCAACAAGGGTACGGGGACACCGCAGGGGGGTGCGTACCAGCGGCCCAAGTGGCGGCAAGACAAGCGCTGCCAGATGCTCACGGGAGGGGGTGGATAGAGGCAGCGCGGTAACGCAGCAGACGGGGGTTGGGGAGGAGGCTGGGCAACGCCCCCGGCCGGTGATGTCACATGACATCACCAGCACGACGGGAGTGGGCGGAGGCAAAGGACCGGCGGGGCGGCCAGAGTGCCCAACGTCACCTGCCGGGCAGGGGAGCGGGGAGGAGGATAAAAGCAGGAGGGGGAGCCCAGGCAAGGGGGGAGCAGACGGAAGCATCAGGTAACGGGACCAGGGGAGCCAATGAGATGGAGAGGCTCCCCTGAGCAGGGCTGAAAGTGTCTCCGGTGGCAGGGTTGAAAGCGGCCCAGGGTGGGGTCGCAGAGCCCGAGAGCAGGTGTGTTTAGGGGCAACCCCCCGCCTGCTACCGCTGGGAGCTTGGTTCCCGGTGTTAGGGCCCTGGGCCGGGGTCTGGGAGTGTGGGTGGACCCGGACCCCCCTCCCTGCCACCGGCAGGTGATCTAGGAGTTACATACGGAGGCAGAGATTTGGTTTCTCGTCGGCCCCACGGCAAATATGTAGGGGCGGGCCGGGCAACGCGAAACAACCAACGCGTGATAGACGCTTGAAACAACGGGGTGTGATACATAAATAAACATAGACCCGTGACACATGGTGGAGAATGTGGGCATTGGTCCGTGCCCTGGGCTAAGGGCAGTGGGGGCGATTACGGAAGGGTGTTTGTCATTCAAGGGAACGCCACCATGGAGGTGAACAAGCTCCTTGAATGGGTGATGGATAACGAGCGGCAGCTGCAAGAACAACAGACCGAGGTGCTGCAGCAGATTGCCGCCGAATTTCAGAAACAACAACAGCAGTTGGTCAGCGAATTGAAAGAAGTGGGTGCGGGCGGCCACGACCAGCAGGGCAGGGGCCTTGGCCCGGTGACCGGAGACGAAGAGGGGAAGGTAAGCACCCAACTCCCGATCCGATTATCGAAGTTGGGGCCCGAAGATGATGCGGAGGCTTTTTTAGTTACCTTTGAGAGGGTGGGTATGGCCGCAAGATGGCCGCAGGAACATTGGGCCACACTGCTCACGCCCTATTTATCTGGCCCAGCACAGTTGGCATACCGTAGCATGTCCGATCAGGACACGTTATGTTACTATAAGGTAAAGGAAGCAATCTTGGACCAATTGGGTATATCGCCCAAGAAGTACCGGCAAAGGTTTAGAGCAGCAAAGTATGAGGCTGGGGAACGACAGAGGGCGGTGGCCCATCGGGTAAGGGAAGCCGGCATGAGGTGGCTTGAACCCTCCACCAAGTCGGCACCCCAAGTAGCCGACTTAGTCGTTTTAGAGCAGTATCTACAGATACTACCCCCAGAGGGCCAACGGTGGGTGTGACACCACCTCCCGGGAACCTTAGAAGAAGCGGTCACTCTCATGGAACACTTCATGGCAGCCGAGGGAGCCGAAGGAAAGGGGAAAGGCCCAGGTATAAGTCCAGGGGCTCGAGCCAGCCCTACGCCCCGTGGTAAGGAATCACGCGGGGACACCACCCTTGGCCCAAGACTAACGTTCAGCCGGGGCGCAGAACGGTGGCTAGCCCCGGTATGGCACTCCCCCGAAATGAGGGATAGCGAAGTAATGTGGGGACCAGAGGAGAAGCGCCCAGAGGCCAAAGCCCCAGCCCCGACGAAGGTGATTTGCTACCAGTGCGGGCAAGAAGGCCATTTTCGGAGGGAATGCCCCCTGATGGACTCCACCTTCGGGCAGACTATGCCAGGGAAGACCCTACGAAGAGAGGTAAGCCAGCATCAGATCACGCGCAAGGGTGCGAGTGAATGGCCGGGTGGTGGAAGTGGTGTTGGACTCTGGGTGCGGCCAGACACTAGTCAGGGCCGACTCCTTGGGGCCTCGGGTGCTCCGAGGCCCGCTGTTGTGGATTCGATGCGTGCACGGGGACACACGGCCGTACCCGACAGCTTGGGTAAACGTAGACGACGGGCAAGTAGGAGACGCGATTAAGGTAGCGGTAGCCGAAAGACTGTCGTACCCTGTACTATTGGGGCAGGATTGGCCCGGGTTCCAATGCCTCCTACAACCAAGACAGGAAACACAAGGAGAGAAAAACAGAGCAGTCTGGGTGGCCCAAGGTCAGAGGAGCCCCAGCCGTACCTACCAACAAGGGGAGGAGACAAGGAGGCAACCACTGCCTATAGCGCTAGAGCCGGATGTCGGCGATTTCTTGACACTACAGCGGGAAGACCCGACACTGCGGCATGCATGGGAAAGTGCCCAGCCAGTAAGGGAAAGCGAGGAAGGGCTAGGTCAGGGGGCCGCGCAGGGACCCCGCTTTGAGATTCAACAAGACAGACTCTACCGGGTAACGAAAGGGGGTGAGGAACAGGAGGAGGAAACCCAATTGGTGGTGCCCCGGGCTTACCGCTGGCGGGTGATGGAATTAGCACACGATAATCCGTGGGCTGGACACTTGGGAGCAGAAAAAACTCAGCAGTGGGTATTGCAACGGTTCTATTGGCCGGGAATATATAAGGACGTCATAGATTTTTGTGCCTCTTCCCCCAGTGCCAGCTGACCTCGGGCGCAAAGGTACCCCGAGCCCCATTGGTACCCCTTCCCCTAGTCGGTGAACCGTTCAAGAGGATTGGGCTGAACTTGGTGGGACGCCTAGAGCGATCTCGTAGGGGTCATCAGTACATCCTCGTGGTAGTGGATTACGCCATGCGGTACCCTGAGGCAGTCCCCCTCCAAAGGACAACTGCCCCGATTTTGGCAGATGAATTAATGAAAATGTTTGCCAGGGTGGGCCTCCCCAAGGAGATATTGACAGATCAAGGACCCAATCTAACGTCACGTCTAATGACGGAGCTATGTAGGTGACTGCATATTAAGAAGGTACGAATGTTGGTTTATCACCCCCAAACAGATGGACTGGTGGAGAGGTTCAACCGTACGCTGAAGACGATGTTGCGTAAGTTGGTACAAGACGACCCTCGGGACTAGGACAAGCTTCTGTCACTCTTGCTCTTTGCAATACGAGAAGTGCCCCAGGCCTCAGTCGGGTACTCCCCTTTCGAACTGTTGTATCGGCGGCGCCCGCGGGGAATATTGGACCTCTTAAAAGAGGGGTGGGAAGAGCAAACATCTTCAGCGTTGGGGTCAGCCCAGTATGTGATTAAATTAAGGGATCGGCTGCACACCCTGGGCCAGTGGGCCCAAGAGAATTTACAACAGGCTCAAGAGACCCAAGTACGGCAATACAATCGGGATGCTCGAGTGAGGGAATTCAGTCCGGGCAACCCGGTGTTAGTTTTATTACCTACCGGGGATTCTAAACTGTTGGCCCGGTGGCAAGGACCCTTTAGGGTGTTAAGGAAAGTAGGACAGATAGACTATGAGGTCCAGGTGGAGGGGAAGAGACAACGTAGTCAAATTTATCATGTAAATTTGTTTAAAAAGTGGGTGCCCCGGGAAATACCACCAAGAGAGGCCCTGACTACAGAAGTGGAATTTGGTCCCTGCGGGGAGGAGGAGGTGACCTGGGAAGCGAGTCAGCTGGGTGAGGACCTGACCCCTACCCAGCGGGAGGAGTTACAAAGAGTACTCGAACTAGCCAAGGAGGGGTTGACAAATCGACCAGGAAGGCCCTCCTTCGCAAGCCATGCCATTATTACTGACCCGGGACAAAAGGTACGGGACACTGTTTGTCCAGTACCGCAGAAGATGTGGGGGATGGTGCACAAAGAGTTACGAGATATGATCAGTTGGGGCGTAATGGAGGAGTCCTATAGCGATTGGCGGAGCCCCATCGTTCTGGTACCAAAAAAGGATGGGGCCGTGAGGTTTTGTATAGACTTCTGTAAGGTAAATGCCATCTCGAAATTTGATGCGTACCCCATGCCCCGTATAGACGAGCTATTGGAACAATTGGGGCAGGCCAAATATTTGTCAACGATCGACTTGACGAAAGGGTATTGGCAAATCCCGCTGGCACCCGGGTCACGAGAAAAGACAGCCTTCGCGACACCCTTCGGTTTGTATCAATTTGTAACCATGCCGTTTGGGCTCCATGGGGCCGCAGCCATGTTCCAACGACTAATGAATCGTATCCTCAACGAACACCGCCTATATGCCACAGCCTATATCGACGATGTGGTCATTTTTAGTACATCGTGGGAAGAGCACCTACAACACCTAGACGCCGTGCTAAAAGCTCTGATTCAAGCGGGACTAACAGCTAACCCAAAGAAGTGTTATTTCGGTAAGCGAGAGGTGTCGTATTTAGGGTATATGGTGGGCAACGGCCAACTAAGACCGTTGGTGGATAAGGTCCAGGCCATTCGGGACTACCCACGCCCCACTACGAAAAGACAGGTACAGCAGTTTTTGGGATTAGCCGGGTACTACCAGCGGTTTATAGAGCACTTTGCCTCGTGGGCCGCACCACTGACAGGTCTTGCAAAAAAGGGACAGCCTCAGTGGGTGGTGTGGACCCCTCAGGGGGTACGTGCTTTCAACACACTACGAAAATGCTTAGTAACAGCACCCGTGTTGCACCAACCGGACTTTGATAAAACGTTTATCCTCCAAACTGACGCGTCAGAGGTGGGACTTGGGGCGGTACTAGCGCAAGACGAGGGAGGGGCTGAATGCCTGGTGTTGTACTTGAGCCGGAAATTATTTCCTAGGGAGAAAAACTACGCCACGATAGAAAAGGAGGCATTAGCCATTAAGTGGGCGGTCAACACATTTCTTATAGGAAACCACTTCACGTTGGTAACGGACCACGCGCCCCTGAAGTGGATCCAGACTATGAAGGATGCAAATGCCCAAATTCTACGATGGTATCTGAGTCTACAGCCCTACCACTTCGACATCGTCCACAGGGCTGGCAAAGAAAACCAGAACGCGGACTGTCTCTCGAGAATCCCTGAAGCAAGCTGTGAGGCAACGGCAAGTATGGAAATTGACTTAAGAGGGGAAGTATGTGGCAGGGTGAGGCAACCCCGCCACTACCCCCAACAAGGGTACAGGAATGCTGCAGGGGGGTGCGCGCCAGCGGCCCAAGCAGTGGCAAGGCAAGCACCACCAGACGCTCACGGGGAGGGGGCGGATAGAGGCGGCGCGATAACGCAGCAGACGGGGGTTGGGGAGGTGGCTGGGCAATGCCCCCGGCCGGTGACGTCACATGACGTCACCAGTGAGACGGGAGGGGGCGGAGGCGAAGGACCGGCGGGGCAGCCAGAGTGCCCGATGTCACCCGCTGGGCAGGGAAGCGGGGAGGAGGATAAAAGCGGGAGGGGGAGCACAGGCAAGGGGGGAGCAGACGGAGGCATCAGGTAACAGGATCAGGGGAGCCGATGAGATGGAGAGGCTCCCCTGAGCGGGGCTGAAAGTGTCTCCGGTGGCAGGGTTGAAAGCGGCCCAGGGTGGGGTCGCAGAGCCCGAGAGCAGGTGTGTTTAGGGGCAACCCCCCGCCTGCTACCGCTGGGAGCTTGGTTCCCGGTGTTAGGGCTCTGGGCCGGGGTCTGGGAGTGTGGGTGGACCCGGACTCCCCTCCCTGCCACCGGCAGGCGATCTAGGAGTTACATACGGAAGCAGAGATTTGGTTTCTCGTCGGCTCCGCGGCAAATATGTCGGGGCAGGGTGGGCAATGCAAAACAACCAACGCATGATAGACGCTTGAAACAACGGGGTGTGATACATAAATAAACATAGACCCGTGACAGGCTCCATCTTACTATTGGCTGGATTACTTCTTAAGCAATGCTCCTACTTGTCATTTACTTGTCCTATGAGAGTTCCGTCAGCAGGAACTTTGGTGACCTTCAAAAGGGGACTGGCAGTCTATTTGGGGAAACTGCTGGCCTGCTTTGTGCACATGGACACAGGGCCACACCTAGTCGATGAATTAAGCTCCAGCTCTAAAGTCAAGCGCCGCTGTCTCTTCCTCCCTTCAAGCCTGGCAAGCAGCATCCAACGATTCTATAAGATGAGCCTCAATTTCCAGGTTACCTGACTATTCAAAATGCCTCAGCAAGTCTGCACAATATTTGTTTGAACATGGAATGTACACTGGCTGGAAGCTGCATAGGATTGCTACGCATGAAACATTAAAAATGGCACAACATAAACAATGGTTTGTATCATCCACAGAGACAGTGTGTACACTGTGTTTGCTGACTGGCCTGAAATTAACCATCTTTCCAGATACAAAACTTACATTTTTCTCTCTTTCTGTTTTTCTAGAAACATTTCAGGTGGTAATAACTTAAAATGGAGATTTTGGTCTATAATTATATCAGTTCTGCTTCAGTGACAAAACAGATTTTCATTGTGCAAGGACCTTACCAGCCAGCTCGAGTGAGATATTTGGAACACTAAGAGTCCAGGTAAAATAAATGCTTCTGGAATATTTCAACACATTTGAAGGGTATCCAGTGAGTTTTAGCTTGTATTCATAGTGAAGAAGGCTCTAGACTGTAAAATGAAAACCATGTCTATTTTTGTACTATTTCAAGATTAATACCACACCATCACATTCTTTCCATAAATATATTCAGAATGAAATGTTTACTCTATGAGAGGTATGCTTTAGCAAGTGAAGATTTATTGTTTAGTTAATTATACAAACTTCCATGAGATTTGTCTTGCTTTAACATTTAGTTTCAACAGTACCAGACCATAAAGCTGAGAGTTATGACTGAAACTGCTGTCCTATGGAACATTTTGCAATGGCTTGTATACAGATGGTTCTAATAAAGTCTGATGGCAATCTAATGTTCTTACTTCCTAATGTTGACATCTGCAAATAAACCATTGTTCTTCAGTTACTTTCTGGACTATGGAAACTAAACTGCTGTAGCTAAGGTTGGCTTATAGATTTTACATATTTGTAAACATTTTTAAAAACACTGTTTTAATGAGCTTTTTACTGGAGTGTAAATGGATGTGTCTTCTGCCTTAATGACATTTTTCATGTCTTTTTTTCTTTCAGGTTCAGGTAGGTGGGAGAGGGGCACATACTATTTATATGGTACCAACTGTAGTACTTTCCAGAGAATCAGTATAATTTCAGGGGGCACTCACCTCTCTAATGGCTCATCCTTTGTTGTGTTAAATACATCACAGTCCTGTGATTCTGATAATTTTGGAGCTTTTGTAAGGCTATTTTTTATATAAAAGGTGATCAGTTTTACTACTGCCCTACTTAAGCTAATGCATTCAAGCCGTTTCAGAAATCTGCCTTTATCTATAATCAAATATCAGGTGAAATCCATTATACAATAAATGTCAGTATATTTATATTTTTACAGTTATATTTTAATGGGGAAAATAGCTTTAAACATAATATTAACAACAACAACAACTAGATTTGTCTGGTTTAGGGTAAAGAAATAATATTAAGCTCCATGGAGTTTAAAGGTGCACATAATCCGTTGTCGGGCCTATGGAAAGCCTAACATGCAACTGAACAAAAAACATAGAAAGTCACTAAGGTTTACTTTGAAGAATTCCAGCATCTTTTCCAATTCATTGTTCTGAGAAGGTTTTACTGGAAATGTGTTCCAGCCAATAGGCCAAAGAAGTCTTGTTTCTATTCTTCATTAACTGGACTCTTTAACACTTTTACTCAGATAAAGTTATCACCTAAGGCATTGCATAAAGCGAACACCCACAGCTGGCCTATGTCAGCAGGCTTGAACTGGGATTATGAGGTGTGAGTAAATATTAATCTTTTTAAATTAAACTCTCTTGAGCAGACATTCCAAAATCGTTTTCTGTGTTAGCCCAAAGTGCCAGCTAAACACCATTAAAGGGTTTTGTTTTGGAGAAATGAATATCTTGCCCTAGTAGGCCTGTACTTCATTATCCATTCTATTTTTACTATGAACTTTACCTGACCCTAGTGTGTTAACAATAAGCTGATTTTTAGCTAGAGCTTATTGTATTTTGAAATAATGTTTTGTGTCCTTTTTACTCTAAACTCTTGGCCCTTAGGAAAATACTTAGAAAACAACCACTTGTAATTAATATGGCACAGGTGTTTCTCTGACTAATAAGCTAGTATATCTATTGAAGGATGTTTTTAGTTTATCAAGAATTACTCTAACCGATGATTTTTGTCATAATGACTGGACCGATGTCTTTAGCTTATCAGTTATGTAAATCAGATACCATGAAAAGAAGTCAATGGTCAATAGTTCATTTTTTGTCTCTCTTCTGTGAACACAAACAGTGTTATTATAGAGGTATGCTGTGATGGACTGTGAGAGGGTGCGACTCACCATTGTGGCACCCCCTGCTGGATGTCCCAGCAATCAGCTATGCTAGCTAGTGCACCCTCTTCTGGTGGCATCTCACTGCTGTCACTTCTGCTCCAGGGACCCATGCCATTTCTAGGATTGCAGCATCCTCTTTGTGACACCTCCCTTCTGCTTTGCAGTATTCTGTGCTCCTCTGTGTGTTCTCTTTGTGGGGAACAGTATTGCAGTCTGCTGGCCAGCCACTTCCCTCAGTGGCTTCTACAGCCAATTGTTTGGCCTTTCCACAGTGACAAGGCAGGGGAGGGACAGAACTCAGGCCCACCCACTACTCTGGGTCCCACCCAAGAACCCTGTAAATGGCCGACATGTGCTGTGTCCCTTCCAACCTCTCAGCACCTTCTTTGTCCTTGCCTCAGAATCTCAGTCTGAAGATCCCTGCAGCCCACCAGAATCTGCCTTTAGCTCCCCAGCTCTCTGCCTACAGCACTATTCTCCCTGGATGTTTGCTACCTTAAGCTTACAAGGCAACTAGTTCTTCCTCCTCAAGCTCCAGAGAGTTACTGAAGCTGCTCTGCAGCTCTTCTTGTATGGGCCAGCCTGGTCCTGACTGGCTGATCCTCCCAACCCCTCTCAGATTGGCTGCCTCCAGCACAGCCTTCCAAGACCTTTATTAACCTCTAAGCCTATGTCTACACTATGAGATGATTTTGAAATAAGTTATTTTGAAGTAATCACTCCCAAAATTACAATTTCAAAATAACATGAGCACACTACAAGGCACCATCGAAATAGCCCAGATTTATATTGAAATAGTACATCCACACTGACTGGAGCCTGAATCGCATTTCAGGCCCCCTGGAAGCACTCCGGGCAGGGCATCAGGACAGCAGTCACTTCCAGTAGCTGCTTCCTGAGGCTGGCTAAGACTCATGTTTAAAGGGGCTCCTCTCTACAGCCACGTCTCACACTCCTCTTCTGTACTGACTACCCCCTCAAGGGACAGCAAACGCACCCTGTGTCTTCTGGTTGCCCTTGCGGATGCCACAGCACTTCCAACATGGAGCCAGAACTGCTTCAAAGCAGGGCCAGGCTCTTTGGCCTCCTGCTGCGCTTCATGGTACAGTTCATGCAGACCGCCCACGTGGTGCTGCAGGGGCACAATGACCTTATTGGGCATGCTCCAACTGCACAGGTATAAGGGAGAGCAGCTCAGCTTAGCTCAGCTGGAACTGACTGCCAAGAGGAGAGGACATGCACCACTTGCTCCAGGCAAGCTGCAGCACAAATCCAGACACAGAGATACCACAACACAGGATAAAAGCGAGACACTCCCCAGAGGCTTCAGGGAATTTTGAGGCCCCAAAGAGTGAACCAACCCAGACCAGAGAGAGGAGACAGAGACCGACACCACAGCTGTGGGACAACAGCAAGAAGCAGAACAATGAAAGGTGATAGCTAACCTGTGAGTGAGCTCATGCCAGGAGTCAGCATGTTTTGGTTGGGGCTTTTCTCTGGTGACTAAGTGACTGGAACTACAGTCACTAATAGGGCCCTGGGTTGGGGTCCAGTGCAGAGGGAGGCCCTGGACAGCTCTGCCAGGGGATGTAACGCCCTCTCCTGTCTCTAATGAGAGAGCTACACTGCCTTGGGAACAAGGGTAAACTTATTGAGTCTGGCCATGGGCTATGAAAAAGTATCCAGGTTTGATTCTTACAAATCTACAACAGCAGCTTCTGGATTCTATTCAACTTCAACATAGCTTTTACAGTAGCCTCTTTTATAAAACATTAATCATTGAATGGAGTGAGGCACCACCATCAGTGGGGCTGCAACATGGTCAGGACAGACTAGAAATTTTGAACATAGAGTGACTTATATGATGAACGAACAAAGATTTGGTTTCAACTTTTCATCATCACTGGTGGTTTGACCCAAGTTTTGTGCTATGTTTCTTGGGCTGAAAGAAGTAGGACTATGTCTCTTGTCACTCCCAGTCACTCACAACAGCTACATTTGAGCATTCTTTTTCCTCGCTGAATAGAATTTTGTATTCTGAGAGATGTCACCTTCTGCCTGATGAGCATATCATGAAGAACTGGACTCATGAAAGCCTCCAGAGATGAACATGCTGCATTTAAGAAGTTCATTAACAGACTTGCACAAAATTCCAGCAAGAAAACAAGAAGGATATAGTTATAGAGCTCAACAGTAGGCTTGTGTAGCCAACTTTAATTTGTGTGATGATTTTAAACCATGGGTTAAATCTAATAAAATGGTCATAAAGTATTTTCAGTTTTTAGTGTGGTGCCATGCAGCCCATCTTTGCCTGCATGGTCTTACCCGGGGCCCTCACTTCCCCCACCTTGGAAATTCTTACGCACACTCATACACACACACCAATGTCAATATCTGGGGAAAACACTGATTCCCCCATCCTATGGAAATGCCCATTTGGGGGAAATCAGCTGACTTTCTGGTTTGTTGAGCTGCTGAGTCAGTCTCAGTACTGAACCTTGAATTTTTGTTTCAGGCAAATGGCAGGGGACAAAAACATGGCAGCCACATCAAAACACATTACAGTGAATAACAACCAGTAGGAGAATTTAAAGCTATAGAAGTTGTTGTATCCCCTTGTTTTAGTGGGAAAATCTAGATCCAATTGCTTTTTACTCATTTCAGTTGTTATTTTGTGTATATGGTAATTTTCAAATGCAAAGGACAATATATTTTGCTCACTACTCTAAGCAGGGGCTGAACTGCTGCTTGCTATCAGCCAGCTAAAAGGAGGGGGGTGTGTGCCCACTACAATTGCTTAGCTCTGCAAGGTAATTAACTGTTAACTGTTGATATATAAATACAGCTCAGGAGAGAATACGAGGTGTGGCTATGTAAATCCCATTCAGCCAGGGCTGATGGAGGGTCAGTGTTGGAATGGAATGTGGAGAATTGTAAATAATTTGGGACTGTTGTGGGGGCCTCGGAGGA
Organism: Pelochelys cantorii; assembly: GCA_032595735.1. Taxonomy (NCBI): domain Eukaryota; kingdom Metazoa; phylum Chordata; order Testudines; family Trionychidae; genus Pelochelys; species Pelochelys cantorii. Next base: position 160,263,789 of record CM064327.1, read on the forward strand.
ACAAGCCTCCCCCCTTCCAGAGTTGAGTGAACTGAGTTGGGGGGAAGGGTTAAAGGGCTGGAGTCAGCCTGCTTCACACCTGCCAGGTGTGAGCTGTAAGACTGGCCCAACCTGCCCCCTTTCCCCCTTTGTTTTAAGGACAGACCTAAAGCAGACTCCATGAGGAGTCTTTTCTTTTGCTAGTCCAGTGGAAGCTGGATTTCTTTGCCAGTCCAGCTGGTGGCTAAAGAATTGAAATCACTGAGAGCTGAAATCACTGGTTTGGCTGAGAGCCAGACCCATTGCAGCCAGTGAAGTGGCGGCAACCAGCAGAGTGGCTGGTGGGAATCACCGGCTGGTGGCGTAACGTGGCCGGTAGGAGCGGCGGCAGGCGAGGAGCGGCAACCATATGCGTGGCGTGGAGCAGCAGCAGGCGAGGAGTGGCGACCATTGGCGTGGAGCGGAGCAGTGGCAGGCGAGGAACGGCGACCAGAGGCATGGCGCAGAGGGGTGGCAGGCGTGGAGCGGCGACCAGTGGCGTGGCGTGGAGCGGTGGCAGGCGATGAGCAGCAACCAGCAGCGTGGCACGGAGCGGCGACAGGCAAGGAGGATGACCAGCGGTGGCAGCAAGCGAGGAGCGGTGGCAGGCGACCAGCGGAGCGTCCGGTGGTGTGGGACGAGACAGCTGGTGGAGCATGGCGGAGTGTCGTAAGGTGCTCCCTATCTATCTCCGCCCCCCCATTTCTACCCAGGTTGGGAGGTGAAACCCTGCGGGTGAACTTTGGGACTCTGGGTGGCACAGACCAGGGACAGAGACTCTTTGGACTTCAGGTGATTCTTGGCTTGGAGGGGGAGGGGCTTAGCTCAAGTTTGGGTTATGAACTCTGTTTGTGGTATTTTCCCCAAATTAATGCCGTATGACTTCTCTCTCTGTTTCATTAAAGGTTTCTTTCCTACACTCAGACTCAGTGCTTGAGAGTGGGGAAGCATTGCCTCTCAGAGACATCCAGGGGTGTGTGAATTTCCCAGTTTACTGGGTGGGGGCTCGAGCCAGTTCTGTGTGAGATGGACCCCAAGATATTGAACCCAGCCCTGGTTACTGCCAGGCCTACCCGGCAGAAGGGTTACACTACATATATTGAAATTGCTCCTGCAGCAAGAAATTCATCTGATTTTACTTTTATCTGTAAATGTGCAATGCAGCTATTCAAAATGTTTATTGGCTGAGGAATCTAATTCTGAATCTTTTTTACTATGGCAAAATTTCAACCAATGGGCAAAAGAAACAGGCAAGAAGAAATGTGGGATGTAGGATAGCCAAAACCGTATGCAGTTAATTATTTAGTTTCTTTTCTGTTTGCACTGACCTCGGTTGGATCATAAAATATTTAGTCTTGCACATATTTCTACTCTAGTTTTGTTCTTTGGAATAGTAGTTCTAAATGGCATAATGTTTACTCTGGTTAATGTTACTGTGACAATATATATATATATTAGTCCTCTTTTCCCCACATAAAGTAACTTTTATTAAATCAATGTTTTCAGTGCACAGGTTTTTGGGTCTGTATATAGTTTCCACTGTCTCTACACTAATAGATCTTATTATCTTTCCTGAACAGACTGGTCATGTCAGTGACTTGGATGAGAAAACATTTCAGCTTCAAAGGTTATTCACATGCACACAGATGAAAAACATTGCTACTAATCTAATAATGCTAATTGTGTTATGCTATTGGCAGAACATATGAAGGGTTCATGTCCATTATCTTAAATATGTTGTCTTCCAAATGAACAAAGTGTTCAGTGGTAGTTCAGGAAACTACTAAATAAACATGTTGCACTAGGGCTCAATGGGGGATGTGTTATAAATGCTCGGCTTGTCGAAGGCTACATCTACACTGCGGAGCCAACTAGCTATTCCACATCTTTTGAGTGCTCCCGTTATTTCAAAATATAATGGGTTCGCTATTCTGATGTCCCTGTAAACCTCATTCCACGAGGAGTAAGGGATATTTCAGAATAGCAATTTATTTTAAAAAAGTGCTGTGTAGACAGCGCCAAATTTCGAAATAAGCTATTTCGAAATTGACTTGAAATAAGCTACATAATTTGCATAGCTTATTTTGAGTTACAAGTGCAGTGTAGAGGTATCCAAACAGTCCTATGCGGAGTTGGTGTCCCCAAATCCCATTGGCTTTCAATGGGAGTTGGGTACCTAACTTCCCTTACTTCCTTTTGCAAATGACACCAACATTGCTTTTTATCTGTAGTTTACCAGGTGCTAATGAGTTCTAATTAAAAGTGATTTGCCACCAGATGGCTCTTACAAGCACCTAAGGCTATGTCTACACTACGGGGCTTTTTGTGGAAGAGGATATGCAAATGACATGCTCATTTGCATATCTTCTTCCAATTCTTTTTACAAAAGAAGTTCTGCCGATAAAAAGCCCCATGTAGACGGGGCCATTTGTTGGAAAAATCCCCTTTTTTGCAAGATCCTTTATTCCTCAAAAATCGAGGTTTACAGGATCTTGCAAAATAGGTTTTTTTCCCGACAAATGGCCCTGTCTACATGGGGCTTTTTATTGGCAAAACCTCTTCCACAAAAAGAATCAGAAGAAGATAAGCAAATGAGCATGCCATTTGCATATCTTCTTCCGCAAAAAAACCAGTGTAGATATAGCCAAAGAGAAAGGAGTTGGAGCTCTCAGTTCATTTCCTTTCAAATAAATGTCCACATCAATTGAATAAAACACATCCCATGATATTTGATACTAACAAGCGTCTTTGATGCCAGTCACAGAACAGACAAATGACTGAATGGACAGAGAAAATGAATTCCCTTCTGACACTCAGAGATGCTCCCTCCATGTTATTTCTGAGGTAAATAGGCAGGACAATACAGGGAAGCTTACACTTCTGCTGCAGACTAATTCAGAGATACTCATTTTTTTTTTTTTGGTCAAGGTCTAAATTACTTAGTCAAGGAATAGTCAAGGTTCAGACTCCAGAGAAAATAATATAAAAAGAACAACAATAATAATGATAACAAGTGAATCAAAAGTGTCTGGCTGTCTGGATTTGTCCCATGTGCAACTATTGACTGCCCCGCAAGAAGTAAAGATGATTTGGGTCCCTGGAGCTACTCCTCTAGTTAAGCAAAACACCAAGATATTGCAGATGCAATGATTCTAAGTGCTTTGAATTGGTACATTTGTGTCCTTAAATGTGTAAAATGAAAAGTCCAGTAATATCATTGAGAAATTTGTAAATGTTGTGTATCATTGTAGCATAAGGATAAAGAACGCACTGAAATACATAGAAAGTTTGCCAATCACAGCCTTTGAAAGATTAGCAAAGATACGCTGAGCCACTGTATCCTAAGGCGTATCTTTCATAGGCGTTATTCCAGACGTGAATCTCTCCCAAAATATGAACTCACAGCTAAGATACTGAAATCCATCATCCTGTAACTGTGCATTTTTACAGTCTACAGACAACCTCCTAACTTGAAGCAAATTCTTTCCAGCAACCACACATCACACGTCAAGCATACTCACCTAGGAATCTACCCTGTAATAAACCCCATTGCCAACTCTGTCCACACATCTATACAAATGATACCATCACAGGACCTAACCACATAAGACACAACATCAGAGGCTCATACAATTGCACATCCTCTAATGTGATGTATACCATCAAGTGCCAGCAATGCCTCTCTGCCATGTATATTGGCCAAACTGGACAGTCTCTACAACAAAGGTTAAATGGACACAAGTCATATATCAGAAATGATAATACGCAAAAGTCTGTCGGAGCACATTTTAACCTACCTGGGCACCCATTAATGGATTTAAAAGTAGCCATTCTTTTACAAAGGAATTTCAGAAATCAACTACAGAGAGAGACTGTGGTACTGGCCTTCATATGCAAATTTGACACTAACTCTCATGGCTTGAACAAAGACATGAACTGGATGGGCCTTATCAAAAGCTAAGTATGGGACACTTACACAGCCCACTCAGTAAGACTCATTAGCACCTGCACTACAATTAACAGGATTTTTTTCCTTCTCCTCTCCCTTCTTTTTCTGTTATATATTGGGAGGTTCCCCCTTTTTTCTCCACTCATCTGAGGAAGTGGGTTTTGCCCACAAAAGCTCATGATACTAAAACTATTTTGAAATTAGTAAATTTGACTTAATAACTTCCAGTTTAACAAATTTGAACTAGTATGTCCATACTACAAGGAAGCCTCAAAATTAGTCTGAGGTAGGCTCCGTTAATGTGGATGCACTATCTTGGACTTAAAGCCCCAGGAAACACTGGGGAGTAATTAGTTCAAAATACTTTGGGGAGTAATTATTTTGAAATAGAGGCACCAGAGCGTCCACACTACTGTTAGTTCAAAATAACTATATCAGAATTAGTGTTACTCCTGATGAAAAGCAGGAGTACAGATTTCGAATTCTGTGGCCTGTTATTTCGAAATAACAGGCTTGGTAGTGTGGATGCTCCACTGACCTGGGGGGGGGGACAGTTATTTTGTAATAAAGCCCTAGTCTAGACCAGGGCTCTAGAGCTACCAGACAACTCATCATTTTTATCTGTATACTCTGGAAGCGATCAAAACATGTGAATAACCCTAACAATGAGCTTGACTGTCTCTTATTGTTCTCCCATGCTCTATGGCCCACATCCCCACTCTAGTATTCTGTCAGGTCTCTGGCATTTTTTCCATGCTGTTAGCTAAATTCTTAGTATGGCCTTCCTTTTCAGTCTCATTCCTTGTCTGAGGGAGAGATCAGGATAAAGCAGCATGTCACTCTGGGAAGTTAGGCTGGAGTAGGCCATTCAGACTGAACTGATCACTTCCAAGAGTTCCAACCTCTCTCACATTCCATCGTCCAGAAACCCTCCTTCATCCCCAGCACAGCACCCATTTTTATTATTTGATTATTATTTTTGTCATCAGAATCCCGTAAGTAATGGCCACTTCTCAAGAGACTGTTGATAAGCCTCTGCTGTAAGGATTAATGCAGTGATATGGCTGGGAATTTTTTTGATATCAAAATCAGGACATTTTAAGTTACAGGTCCCACAACTGTCGTAACTCAGAGCTTATGTACACTGGAAACATAGTTCAGTATGGGTATGTCTAGACTACATGCCTCTGCCGACCGAGGCATGTAAATTAGACATACCGACATAGTCAATGAAGTGGGGATTTAAATATCCCCCGCTTCATTAGAATAAAAGTGGCTGCCACATTGTGCCGGCTCAGCTGTTTGTCGGCACGAAGCGGCAGTCAAGACGGGGATCGGTCGGCAAGGAAAGCCTTTGCTGACCTATCCCTTATGCCTCGTGCAACGAGGTTTACAGGATCGGTCGGCAAAGGCTTTCCTTGCCGACCAATCCCCGTCTTGACTGCTGCTTCGTGCCGACAAACAGCTGAGCCGGCAAAACGCGGCGGCCATTTTTATTCTAATGAAGCAGGGGATATTTAAATCCCCACTTCATTGACTGTGTCCGTATGTCTAATTTACATGCCTCAGTCGGCAGAGGCATGTAGTCTAGACATACCCTATGTCTCTAGCTTATGGCTCATTTGAAGGTCTTAAAACTTGTAAAATAGATCCCATATTAATGTACTGCATCAGCATGTTTATTTGAACAGGGTCAACAAAATGTGAGTTATCGCTATGTCTTAGCCAATCATTTAAAAAAATCACTTCAATATGAAAAGTATAAATTGTTGCTGGTGACTCGCTTGCTATTAAAATAATGTTTGTTAGCTTTTTGTTGCTTGTTGAACACATGTTGAAAATTGACCAAATGCCATTCTCTCACATATTCTTGGTGCCCATCAGAAAACATGGCATTTACAGCTGGTTTGCCCTGCTTCATCTGCACAGAAGCTAAGGATAGAATTAAAAAAAGAAACCCTCTAACATCATCAGATACTTATGTAAGAGTAATAAACCTTCTTTTTACTTACCCTAACATCTAATGCTATAGTAGATAGTCTATCCCAGGTAATATTGATTAAGTGTCTCTATGTATACAAAAATATTTCCCTCTTCTCTGAATCTGGCCCTTTGTATCTAACCCTCAGCCAGTCCTTATATCTTTGGACCATCTTACGTTCTGTTAACTCTATGAACTCTTTCCTCCAGATGACTGGGCTAGTTTTGACAGCCATCTTTACCTCTTCACCTTTCTTAGGTTTAATTCTTTAGTTTAGTTGTCAATCCCAACTGCATGAATTTTCCTCAGAAATTAGTTCTGCGAATTATCCAAAATTCTACATGCCATTTTAATGCTTGCCCATGTTCCATATTGATAAAATATCCTTAGGAATTAATCAAGTTTCAGTACAAATCTACGACTTGCTTTTCAAGCAGCTTACAGAATGAACCCTCATGGCAATCAGAAGTACACGGCTTATTTCAATTATTCATTATCACTAAATATAAAATAATTATCTTTAGAATGATCTTGGTTGCTCATAAGTGACTTCAATGTAGTTTCAGAGAATATAAAAAGTTTATTCTGGAAATCCTAGCATCTAGCATCTTTCTCTGCATGCAGACATTTTGGCCAACCCCTCATTAAAATTATATGATTAGTGGTTTGGGATGAAGTCCATAGTAAAAAGTAATGTCTTATATATATGGCTAAATAACCATGTCTAGCAAGCTGAATTCATTTGGGACTTTTTATGACTAACTAAAAAGAGACTTGGTCTGTCTTAATTAAATACAGTGTTTGGTAATATTAAAACATTGCTAAATCAAGAAGTGCATATTATTTTGTAAATGTTCTCACAAGGCATTGTATATTTTGGCTCCCAGTTTACATTTATAGACCCCAATCCTGCAATCCCACACAATTCATATTGCACTGAAGACAAATGAAAAATCTTGATCTGATTGACTTCAGTAGGCCTATGATTTCACTTACAATGATCTGATAATCAATACACAGCTGCACTATACATGTTTCTTTTTAACTGATGCCTGTGTATATGCTCAGTGCATTTTACAACTGTATTTTTTATTCTGTATTCTGATTCCCCTTAAAGTAAATTAATTGTAAGAGTGCCACGATGGCACCTGAAAAAATGGGTTGTGCCCATGAAAGCTCATGATATTATTTATATATTTTTGTTAGTCTCCGAGGTGCTACAGGACCCCTTTTTTTTTTAATTTTAGTTACAGACTGACACGGCTATCCCTCTGAGACTTTTAAAGAATTAATGTAACTGTTTATAATTGAGCCAGTAGATGGTGGTAGAGGGCAGAGGAAATCTATTACTTTTTGTTCTCATCTTCTTTCTTACTCTATAGTTTAGAAATGTTCATCTGTCTGTACATCCATCTGTTCAAGAACTCCTCCTAAATGGTAAAAGCTAGGGCCATCAGATTTGGTCTGCAGCTTCCTCATATCATAACTTAAAGCAAGGTCAGGGTTTGGTTGTGCCAGGATTATAGGATGTGTGTGGAATGCTACTGTTTCTCATAAAATAGAAATGGAGGGGTCTGGTAGAAGGGAGTTATACTCTGGTTTGACCACAGGGGGGCAGCAAGGGGCCGGAGATGGGGACCAAGACAGCTATAACTCCATTGGGCCAGCAGGAGGCAGGGATGGAGAAAGGGACAGCTAACTACTATATATTTCAGAGAGTTTGTGTGTTTGTCTGTCTGTCTACCCCAGCCAGGGGACATGCATCCCTCCTCTAGCTGTGCCCACTGCAGTGTCAGCAGCCATGGACAGGCACTTCTCACCTTGTCTCCAAATTGCTGCAATGAGAGAGGGCTGGGATTGTCCTCTCTCCCAAGGGCAGCCTGCATACTGAACTCCTCATCCTTAACCGCACCTCAGAACGATGATTTTAGTGAAGAAAAACAATACTTATTTGAGTTAAGGACCCAAGCAATGCCAGGTAAATCTTCTACTAACAAATAGAAACATCTAAAAAACATCTACTAACAGATGTTTTACTTTGAGGAAATCAAAGCAACTAAGAACAAAACTCCTTTCATACCTTTCATCAATTTGCTTTGCTCTCCTCTTTCATGAATGAGACCTTTCAAATGTGCAGTCTGGCAGATACTTAATTTGTACTGGAACCTTTTTGACGCACATTAAATAAATATTGCCTCTGTCACAGGTTTCCTATAATCTTGAGCAGATTGCTTAGACTCTCTGTGCCCAATTATAAAATTGGGATAATAGGACTAACCTGCCTCCCAAGGGTGTTGAGAGGATAAATCTGTTATGGATTGTGAGGTTTCAGATACTGTGGGAGTGGAGTCAATAAAAGGACCTATAATGAACATATGGATAGAACTCCTGACTCCAGACTCTGCAAACACTTGCCCGTGTGAATAGCTTTACTTACATGAGTGTCTTATCGAATAGTCAATGGAGCTAGTCAAGTGGGCATTTGCAGGACAGGATCATAAGTCACGGGCCCAAATTTCTCCTGGGGTAAGGCCTGACTTGTTTATGGAATGAAAAATAATGAATGTGGACTGTCTTTCTGATCCTCTGAAATATATTATTTAAAATTGTCAACAAAATTAGACTATGGCAAGCTAGATGGGTATTGCAGTTTGTCAGGGAAACACACACTGCCTCCTTCAGTTTCTGGCACCAAATAATTTACTAGGCACTTAATTCCCTGACACCTCTTGGATTTAAAGATTACTGGGAAAGCTTGGCTTTAATACTGTATTTATACTATATTTTGGCTATGTGGAGGTTTATGGTTGGGCTGGAAAATCATTCTTCAATGAGACAAGTCAGATTAGTGAACCAGGGATGCATTCTTATGTTTCCAGAGAGCTGGTGATCTGCCAGAAATGGCAACCCTAGGAGGAAATATCTCCCCCACAGTATCAGCAAGAGAAGAGTGAATCAAATAATTTAACAAAGGGGAATTGACAGGTATATCTGTATGACCTTATACAGGGGTATGTTGGAGCACATTCAAACCTTGTGTATTTCAGATTACTCTTCCACCTCTCTAAACAAACTGTGAAAATAACTTTTTCAAGCCTTTGCCTTAGAATACTTAGTAGAATTTGAAATTGCTACAGCACCCTTAGGTTCTGCTGTCATTTTTACGAGGCTTATACTACACATCAGAGAATGCAAAAGCAATAGCCACCTGAACACATTATGTTTACTTTTGTAAACAATAAGGAAATGAGTTTGAAACTTTAGTGTGTCTCAAGGCACCCTGCTTAACATTCAATAGACCAGATCCTTAGATGGTATAAACTGGCATAGCCCCAATGAAGTCAACAGAGCTGTGTGTGAAGGATTCAGTCACAAAAATCTCCTTGAGACTGTCACTTGATGTACCTACCCATCCTTTGTGGCATCCTACCTCCTGTCCTGCTGGGCCAAAATCTCTGTCTCCCCTAGCAATGACACTGGGTTGGGGATACAGCTTTCAGCAGAGCAACACAGACACCAAGATCCACTCAGCTCTGGGAAGGCTCAGTCAAAAGGACTTGACACAGCACTGAGGTGTACAGCCCCAGTGGGACCAAAACATTACATCTGTTTCATTATACATAAAGTTTATACAGCATGAGCTCACAAGTTGTTTGTCCCCTTTATCAATGAAAGAGAGAAATGCACAACTGTTGTCTTCCCTTCCCCCAGGTAACAGTTATTTACACTGGGTTCATTAATAAACAAAAGTGATTTAATTAAGTGTAAAAAGTAGGATTTAAGTGGTTGCAAGTAATAGAAGACAGATCAAAATAAGTTACCAAGCAAAAATAAAACAAAACATGCCAGCTAGACCTCATACACCAAGAGAAGTTGTTACAAATCATAATTTGTCATCCTAGTTCTTATTGCAGATAAAGTCTCTCTCAGGCCAGCAGTTCTGTCATTCCAGTCCTTTTGTTTCTAGGTATTTTTATATATCTTCTTGGAATGGGGAGGCAGTCAGTAAAGCTAGCTGAAGACAATTATTGTTTACTTCCCTTGCATTATATAAAATTTCCTAGGGTGGGAAGCCTGTGTCCAGTTCCCCATACATCTGTGGAAACGTACAAAATTCAAGATAGATTCCAGCCTGCAATGACATAGACACATGTCTTTTTAGAATGTTTTCAAGGAGACAATTCTTTTCCAGTCAGTTATCTCTTGTCAATAGGCTATTAGCTCTGTGTCTGGCCTCTTCATTTTTGTTACTGATGGGCTGGAAATAGGCTTTTCTCAACATGAACACTTTGATAATAAATCTACAGTCAATATTCTTAATTTCAGATAAAGAAATGGCATATGCACCAAGTAGAATATAAACATTCCGAAGTTTACAAGCTTTCCAATGATAGATTACGTGCAATAGTTTGCATGAAGCATATTCAAGTTAAGGCATATTCATATTTATAAGCATATTTTCATAAAGAATACGGAGTGCACTATCACACCGTACCAATATTTTTAATGAATCAAAAACACGGGGAAGAGCTGGCTTGTCCAATGATGCAGATACCATGTTTATTTTCCTCTGTGGTCAATAGTCATTTGGCAAGCTGAAAATATATCAAGGTTTTCAATTAAACCTAGAGAAGACATGATCATCAACACACAGCAACGTACTGGGGTTTTGGTTCTCATATTTTACTCTGCTTCCATCCAGTGAATCCTGATCACTTAATTTGAGTAATCTGATTCCTAGTGGTTTCAATACAGGGTCAAATAAGATAATGGAGAGTATCCAGTTCCCTAAAGTATCATGAATCCTATCAGTAGTTCAGAAGGCCCAGGGAAACCATGGGGAAAGTGTATCTATCACAGGAAACTCTGGCCTAGGTCATACTGATGAATGAGATCAAGCAGACTCTCATTCCACTTTATCAAAGGCCTGCTTTGCATTTCAATGCCACCAAGTCAGGCCAAGCTCCTACATTCTGAGAGGGAAGGTTAAACACTTGATATTCAGCACTGAACTATAGCCCATATAAAGTCTGTTGCATAGGAGTTGGCTGAGTCAGTAAGAGATTCAAGAAGTTATCCAGTGCTATTTTTAAAAGTTTAATAAGGACATGGAGAGATATGAACAATACCTTACAGGCTCCTTGGCTCACTCTAAAATTAAGAAGCTTCAGGGGGTAGCAGAGTTAGTCTGTACAGGATAAACTTAAAAAAACAACAAATGGTCGGGTAGCACTTTATAGACGAACAAAACATGTAGATGGTATCATGAGCTTTCATGGGCACAGCCCACTTCTTCAGATGACCGGAGTTTTGAGTTTAGGATGTGCAGACCCAAAATAAATAAGGGAGAAGGGAGAGGAGGGAAGAAAAAAAATGGAAGGGAGCAGGAAATAAGGACCAGAGGGTATGGAAATATCAAAAGGAAAATCAAGTAGACAGAACTGGAAATCAGTAAGCACCTAAAGATTGGATAGTTAAAAAAAAGCACATAAAGATCAAAGGATAGCAATTAGATAGGAAGGGTACTAACACAAGAATCTACACAGACAAAGAGCTGTTGACACCTTCATTGAATGTTAGGTTGATAATATCCCAGCCATCCATTATCACGATTGAGTAGGCTATCAGAGTGAGAATTGAATTTGTAAATGAATTGTAATTCCAATGCCTCTTTGTGTATTTGGCTAGTAGAATTGGTTTGTGATGAGACAGCCTCTTAAAGATCTTTTAAAGAGTGATTAGGTAGATTGAAGTGTTCCCCAAAAGGTTTCTGTATGTTCCCTTTACGTATATCTGATTTGTGTCCATTGATTCTTTCCCATAGGGACTGTCCAGTTTGTCCAATATATATAGCAGTGGAACATTGCTGGCATTTAATGGCATAGATCAAATTACCGGATGTGCAGTCAAATTACCTTTTGATTTGCTGGCTTATGTTGTTGGCTCCAGTGAGGAATTTGCTTGTATAGATATGTGGGCGGAGTTGGCACCGTGGCTGATTGCAGGGCTGAGTTCCTGGATGCTTATGATGTGGTTGTGTAGCATGGTTACCGGAAAGAATTCGTTTCAGGTTGGGGGATTGTCTGTAAGCGAGAATAAGCTTTTCTCCCAAGGCTTCTGAGAGTGAAGGATCATTTTCCAAGATAGGTTGTAGATTGTGTATAATGCGTTGGAGGGGTTTGAGTTGTGGACTGTGGGTAATAACAAGTGGAATTCTGTTATTTTCTCTTTTGGGTCTGTCTTGGAGTAGTTCATGTCTGGGTACTTTTTTGGCTCTTTTTTCACTTCTTCAGGTGGGTATTTCAGTTTTAGGAATGCTCTATAAAGATCCTGTAGGTGATTGTCTCTGTCTGTGGGATCAGAGCAAATCTGGTTGTAACTTAGGGCTTGGCTGTATAGAGTAGATCGAGAAATATGTCTGAAGCAGGAAGCATGTAGGTAAGTGTAGCAGTCAGTGGGTTTCCGGTATAGGGTGGTGGAAATTTGTCCATTATTATTTAACTGTACTGTAGTGTCCAGGAAGTGGATTTCTCATATGGACTGGTCCAGGCTGAGGTTGATGGTGGGGTGAAAGTTGTTGAAATCCTTGTGAAATTCTTCAAGAGTCTCTTTTCCATGGGTCCATATGATGAAGAAGTCATTGATGTAATGTAAGTAAAGTAAGGGCATTAGGTGGCGAGAGCTGAGGAAATGTTGTTCAAGGTCAGCCATAAAGATGTTGGCATATTGTGGTGCCATGAGGGTGCCTGTGGCTGTGCCACTGACTTGGAGATATAAATTGTCTCCGAATTGGAAGTAGTTGTGGGTGAGGACAAAGTTTCAGAGCTCTGTAATCAGGTGTGCAGTGCTGTTATCGGGGATGGTGTTTCTGATGGCCTGTAATCCATCTTCATGTGGAATGTTGGTGTAAAGGGCTTCTATGTCCATAGTGGCCAGGATGGTATTTTCAGGTAGATTACTTCCATTTTTCTTCTTCCCTCCTCTCCCTCCTTCCCTATTTATTTTGGGTCCGCTCATTCTAAGCTCAAAACTCCGGTCATCTGAAGAAGTGGGCTGTGCCCACGAAAGCTCATGATATCATCTAAAATTAAGGTAATGCAAACCAAATTTGAAAATTTAGGGAGGTAGCACATATTAAAGGTTGGTTGGATGCCTTGAAAAGAATAAGATAAAGAAAGGCTGTAACTGCTTTATGCAGTTCTGCCTCAAATGTGTGTTGGCCCAAAGTCTTAGCAGCAGCACTTCCATGACTGTTTTGCTTAGACTGCTTGTTTCATTTATTCTAGACACATGCTCAGGACTCAATGCAAGGTTGGTGGGGTCCAAAAACAAAGACATAGCTCCAGCCTTAGTGACAGACTAAGGAGAGTATAGTGTTTGATCAGTACCCCAGACCTGTAATTAGGGGAGGGAAAGAATTAGAACACATTTTATATGCCTCATGTCACAAAGAGTGTTTGTCACATTCTGCGGTGCACTCCAGGCCAACAAGGGCTGTCACCACCTGACCCACAAACTTGGGTGCCTCATAATGTTTGCTGTTGTTAACTCCCAACTTAGGCTGCTCAGAAACAGCCTGTCAGCATGAAAGGTCACACCCTGTCTGCAGATAGCTGCAGATCTGGCCCCAGCAGCCTGTCAACAACACGCTAGTCACATTCTGGCTTCCACCAGCCTTGTTTATTACTTTCAGAGTGCCCCCAACACACTCCCATTCTCAGTTTTCTCAAAAAATGTGTGTTCTGCATTATCCAGCCTTCTCCTGGATAGGGATGTTAAATGTTGGTAATTGAATATTCGATTAATCTCGTGAATTCTTATCGGTTACTCGACTATTCTATAGCCCCCAGGGGCAGAGCCGGCAGCCAATGCGCTCTGCCCCCACTCCCAAGGAGCACCCTGCCACTCTGCACTGCTGCCTCTGTATCAATCCTGCTCACTCCCTCCCATCAATTCTTCTTACTAAGTCCCTTTTATAGCAAAGCGAGACTTGGTTGTTCTAATAATATTTACCAATTGATTATGTATTGTGTAGGATACCTAAAATGCCCAATGCCCAATTTGGGGTGCATCCTGCTACTCAGGATGTTGCAAAAACTACGTGCGTAGTTGACAGTTTTATGGCTGCATCTGTAATTTTTGCTTATCAGAAACAGAAGTACCCGTACAAGGTTGCTCGTCGTGTGTTTTTGATGTGGTCTCGCTGTACCACGCTTAATCTGCATTGTTATGCAAAACATTCCTGCCTCTCAAAACTTCTCCCTTGACCTTGCCTGTGTGCTTATGTGCACCAGACTTAAGACAGGCCTGGGTTTTGCTTTTTAGGGATCCACACTGTGTTCAAGGCAGACATTATTGTCACGGCAGGGCAGACCAGGCTCCCCTAACAGAATCCTGCTGGACCATGGATGTTGCCAGACCAGAGAGTGCTGGACTAGAGAGAGTCAACCTGTATAAGTGAATTACTCATAAATCACTCAACATATTCCCCCAAGTTTTGTGAGGTTCTGATCAGATTCTTTGAACTAGAGCCTCAACTGATATAAATCAATGTAGATCCATTGACTTCAGCAGAGCAGTTCTGATTTACATCAGCTCAGAATCTGGACTTTTACATTCTGCAGCAGTAGAGAAGATGATAGCTCCCAGGAGAGAGGCCTCAGCAGTGGAAGGTGTTCTTAATGCTCCCAGTATGGTGTATGTTGCTTATTCAATAATATGTTACCAATATTTTAATAAGGGGAGACCACAAAAATTCCCCTTTTAGCTTGTAATTAACCTTGCATCCCAGTGAGAAAGGGTGTGCTGGCAGAGAGGGGACGGAAGAGGCTCTATGGAACCTATTTATTTGCTTTCCTATTGAAACAAAACCACTTCCTCATAGAGGACATTTGTAAGTATCTAGTCCTCCAGTGAGCCAACATCTGACATCTATCCAGTCTCCTTGCAAATTCACATTGTACGTTATAAATCAATGCTCTCATTGAGAGTTACAATAAAGCAGGAGAGACTGGATTTTTGAGCCTGGTACAAAATAAGTTTAACATTACATGGGGACAAATGAATTAAATCCCATGAGTACTGAAAGAACTTGTTTAATTCTAATTTCTAATACCTCCTCTGTTTGGTGACCGTATTCTTTATTGATCGGTGAATGATCTAGATGTAATTTGACTTTATCTTTTCTGATTTAAGAGGATTAATTTTAATACTTGCTTCCCTATTATCCTGTAGCATCTTCGAGAATAACAAATATATATATATATATATATATAATATCATGATCTTATTAGGAAAATCTCTATAATGGGAGTTAAGCTCTGGAATAGTCTTCCAAGGGAAATTGGACAATCCCCATCATTGGGGGTTTTTAATAACAGGTTGGACAAACACTTGTCAGGGATGGTTAGGATTTACTTAGTCCTGCCTCAGTGCAGGCAGCCTGTACTCGATGATCTCTTAAAGTCCATTTTAGCCATATAGTTCCGGGATTCTCATAAAGTTTTGTCATTTCTAGCTTCCCAGTTCCTAATGAGGAGTATGCAGTTAAATCATATTTGCACTGATGCATCTGTCTGTGATGTGTTCATTATTATAATATGTGAGATACTTGTGTTATGGTAACTATGCAAATCCCCTGTGAATCCTGAGAAAAAGACCCCTAAAATGTAAGAGCAGTGGCGGCCTGTCAATACAGGCGAACTAGGCGGTCGCCTAGGGCACCAAGATAAACGGCCATTGAGGGCTTTGGAGGCGGGGGTGCCGATCACACATTTCGCCTAGGGCGCCAGTTGCCGACAGCTTGTCTAGGGCCGCTCCTGTGTAAGAGACAAGCCCGCCAACAGGAGGATGGCAAAAGAGACAGCTGTCCCGGCAATTTAAAGAGGCCTGGGGCTTCTGGCCCTTTAAATCACTGCCATACAGCTCACTGCAGAGACCCAGATGGCTCTGGACAGCACTGTGGGGAAGAGGCACAGTCCAGGCAGCACTGATGGCTGACTGCCCTAGCCTCTCCCCTTCTGCCCGAGGCCCCACCACTTCTGGGAGAGTGAAGCCACCCTTCCTCCCCTATTCCCATGCCCAGACACCTGGCAAGTCTGTCAGCTCGCCTCCTGGTCGGAGATGATACCAGATACACTAAAATCAAGGTTATAAGAGAGTGTCTCTTGGCTATAAAAGATCCTTCAGCTTGAAATTCAGTCTCAATTAATATCTTCCTGGATGAAATAGTGATGGAAGTGATATTCTAGAGATGAGTGAAATGGGTAGGCCACTTAAAAAATTACAACCTATGCTCCATCCTCAGAATTACAACCTTGTGTTTTGTGGTACCCATATTTCAGTTCAGCCAACCTCTTTCAAATCAGCACAATTAAATCAGTTACTGTAATTTTCATCTGTCTTTTATTTTCAGTCTGAAAAAGCAGAAAGCGGCCCATTGTGTGTTTTTTTCCTAATGAGAAATTCCCCATTGGTTACTGGCAGGTACTGTGTTTATGGTGGCCTACTTGTATCTTGGAAAATTGCTCCTGCCTATTTAGCAGCATAACATGTTCCTTTCAGACATTACTCCAGCATTTCCTAGGAATTTGGGAAATGAAAATGTCCTCTCTGTGTGAGTCCAACCAGCTCTTTGAAGTTTGTTATGGAATTTTTTTTCAGAATTAGGGCAATCTTGTGGTCTGGGATAATAAGTATTTTTTTATTTTAAAAGTGAACTTTTGTGAAAAGCACTAGATAGTTATCTAGGATCAAACTTTTCTCTATTTTAACTTTGTTTTTGCACTCATTAATAGTTGCAGTATACTATTTTTACAGTATCATTTAAACTTTATCCAAAAAATCATTCACTTGCTTAAGGCGCTAAAATATTATGGTACTGTATATGACTGATGAATTTATATAAGAATTAAATATCTATAGTTTAATAAATAAAATGTTCTCAATCATGTTTTCAATTCTGTTTTCCTCTGGAAAGCAGTTTCATAAATCTCTTCTCTTCAGTTGAATCCAGCTCTTTCTTGACTCCTGCAGTTAAAAATATACCAATGTTTTATGTTAAGATACCTACTGAAAGGTTGGAAAAAGGAAATATATCTGAAAATTGTCGTTTTTAGAAGAATAGAATGCGGTTGCAAGGAAACACATTCCAAGTAGAAAATTTAAAATTGATACGTTGTTGTGGAAATAATCTTTACAAAAATCTATTCATATTTTCATAAAGAAGCTTTAGCTTCCGGCTTGGCTGGATTGGTCCAAGAAGAATCTCAACACATTAGTACATTGAACATGTATTAATCCTTTATTTCTCTTTTCTAGATGAAGGCGGTACTTATCACTTTTATGCAAGAGGCAAAGAAATCCTTTTAACATGAGCCCTTCATGACACTGAGGGAAGCAGCTGTTCCTACCCATGAGAAGATGTCATCTTTCATTGGTCAACAGAAGCAAAAATCAGCTGATGGCAACCAGTACTCCCTCTAACATTTTCTATCCTTGGATGAGTTGAATTTTCTTTTGGGTGGGCTGAAATTTCTTATGTGCAATACCAATATTGAGGTAGTGTGTGGCTGTGCACCACCAATACAAACAAAACACACACAAATATATATTAAGCAGTCCATATGTGTGGAAGAAAATATATTAAAACAAGGGATAGTTAACAAGGAGCAATGCTTACAATATTTAATATGAAATCAAATATACCATATCTTAATTAGTAACACAGGATTTTAAAAAATCATTAAGATCAGAGTTTTAGATATCTGCAACAGTCCAAAAAAATCTGTTAAAAGAATCTTTTTTTTCTTACCTGAAGCCATTAACACCTATGTAAACTTTGTTTGAAATGTAATCATGCCAATATACTGGCACACACCCACCCCATTCACCCTGCTTCCCCCTCCTCCCTAACCCAGCTAGACAGAGAGGACTGCAGCAAGTGAGTCATGGACACCCCAAACAAACTACCCCCCAGCTCCACCCCACTGCACAGATGCCAGCACCCACCCACCCTCTTTCCCCTACCTATCCCTGTGCAATTTGTTCCCCCCAGCCCAGGTGTGGGCTGGGATAAAATCCTGTTTCTCAAACTAGCAGGCACCAGCAGTCTGTCCTGTCCTAACTCCCAGCTAAAGCACAAATAAATTATCCACACCTCCCAGCACAAACTCTCCCCGCACCTCCACCTCCACCTCACCCCAATGCCAGTACTCATCCACACCCTCTTTCCTCTGCTTACCCCATGTAGTCAGCCCCTTATCTCCCCTTCCCAAGAGTCTGGAGAGTGCTGAGTTCCTGCCTCTCTCTCCTCACGCAAATGGGACTCTCCAAACTCCCCTCCCCTCTGACTTTGCCTCAGCCAATCACTCCCTTCCTCCCTCCTGCTCTCTCTGTCCCCAGCCACTCATTGTCTCCTTATCTCCCTTGTTTACCTGCTCTGGGAGCTGCTCCATTTCAAACACAGAGCAGCTCTGTTTAGTTGCTTGCTTAGTGAGATGATGCCTCGCCCCCACCATTCAGCTGAGCTCCCTACCTGCATGGGAACTTTGAACATCTGAGCAGAGTTCAGAAAACAGCTGTGTGGTCACACAGCCATGCAGCTTTTAGGGAACTTAGATGTCAACTTTGTACATCAGACTGGTAGTGTAAGTAAATCTAATGCTGTGAAGTTCTCATTCCAAAAACTCCAGGCATCTCCCAAACTCCTTTTTAATTATAAAGAGGCCAAATTATCTTCAAGTGTAAGTTAGTAGGGTTACGCTAGCAAAGAATTTGGCCCAGAATCTTTCTCCTTGTTACCATTTCTTTATCCTCTATATATTTTCATGCAGCAGACACAAAAATACTATGTGATAGCAGTATGCTGAGGTAGACCTCATCATCAGTGTTAACAGGTCAAGTTTAATAGGATGCTACTGAACTTACTAAAAAAAATCAGTGTCTCACCTACGTTTTCCAGTATATACCATATAGCATGCATATAAAATTTGATGCTTGAATGTAATAAAAAGTGAAGTTCAGATAGCTGTCTTAGCTGCGACGGTGCCACAAATGTTGGAAGATTTGGATTTCTAAGTGGTGACTACTATTTCTTTGTTTTTCCCTTCAGAATTTCTATCACAATAAGTTTGAAAATCTGATCAATGAGCTGCCATTCAGAATTACTTCATTTTTCCAACAGCCTTCTCCACTCTTTTCCTTCCAGTCTTCCCTATCTCTTCTTCCCCTGTCCCCTCCCCCCCACACACATACACAATGATAAAGAAAAGGGGAGATGAAGAGGATGAAAGCCCTTTAATATTCCTACAGCCATGCACCAGAGATAGGCTAAAGGCAGTCTAAATTTAGGTTCCTCATTAGAACACATTGAAATTGAGATGAGTAACTTAACATACTGGATAATTCTCCCTAAGGAAAGTGTTCTGAATAGTGAAATCCTAATGTTCACAGTCCAGCTCTCAAGGGTGTGCATCCTTGTTTGCAAAAAGCTATTGTAAATGTAACACTATGGCTAAAAATTTCAACACATAAAATGTAATCACATACAAGTCAAGAATTCAAAATTTGGTTTTCAGAACTAGAGGGTGTCCTCACTATAAGTCCAAGATATATTCCAAAAAAAGTTTCACTTGGACTTAACAGCGAAACAACTTAAAGCGGGGGATTTTTTTTCCTGTGGCTGACTTTCATTTGTGCAAATTGGGGGGGAGGGGCGATTTTTGCACAACTTAAAAGTGGGGAATGGAAGGACTAATAACGCATCATTTCCTACAAGCATCAATTATTTTAGTGTGGAAGGGATGCATACTGAGGTGACTTATAGCAGGGACATCCTGTACTTTATTTCTCCTGCTGTTTTAAGTTGTCATTATTCCATAGAGTTTAATGGAACAATCTCGATTTACATTAGCTGAGGCTATGGCCCTGTATTAGGAGGATGACTGGGACATCAGATTGCTAGTGAGATGATTGGGCAGTCTAATTGGTGTGAGGACAATGGGCCAGATTCTAGGACATGGCTGAGCTGTACTGGAGGCAGGACCCAAGAGTTGGCAAAAGTGATTTACACCAGCTTCACATTCAAGCCAGCATTATATTTCCCACACACCTGAAGCTGCTGGGGATGGCTTAGTCCCTGGAATCAATGTAGAGCAACTCAAAGCTGCTCTAATTTGTACCTGGCTGGTTAAGGCCCATTGCAGATATTTCAGCAACTGCAGATCAGCAAAATGCAGCAGCATCTTGGACATTTTTTCTCCTCTAGCTATGTCCTATCTGCCAGGGCCACAGGAACTACACAAGAGGAATTTCATCAGGCTTACAGGGAATGGATGCAAAGTGGCTGCAGTGCAGCCACATGTCTCCCCTTTTGTAAGGGTTAGTGTGTAAAAGGGTGGGGTCTCTCAACTCCAATTAGTGCAAGGGTTTACAGGCCAAGATGTAGAACTTTAAGAAGAGTGGCCCATAAATGAACTTCTAATTATTCATTTTCTCTTTGTGTCTGTGTTATAAAGAATCTAGCACTTGATGATCCGAGAAAGCTGTTAAGATTGACACAAACTGTTCAGAAATTGCCCCAAAATACCTGATCTGTTTCAAGGAGGGCAAGATTCTCTATGGAACAAAGACCTTAGAACTATGGAACTGCTGAGGTAAAACACATAACACTGCCCATGACTTCTGCTGTGTAGTTAAGCATGAAGCTAGGCTTGCATCATCAGTTCTGAATTGTCTCTTTCCAAAGAAGTTGTAACTACCCATTATGCCTATGGTGATTTAATCAATTACATAAACTGTTAAAATATTATTTACATTTGGCACTCAATTAACATAAGCAACAATAACTAATATTTCAGCTATCTGCATGTCTTAAGTCACTACACTGTACTTTAACTGTCTCAGGGTGTGTCTAGACTACACCTCTCTGTCGACAGAGAGATGTAGATTAGGCACATCGAAATTGCTAATGAAGCAGGGATTTAAATATCCCACACTTCTTTAGCATAAACATGGCCGCCGCTTTTTTCGAAACGGAGCGTTTTTGAAAAAAAAAATCAGCAGTCTAGATGCGGATCTGTCGAAAATAAACCCTTTTTTGACAGATCCTGTAAACCTCATTTTTTGAGGAGTAACGTTAGTTCGAACCAAGGGGTTTGATTTGAACTAACACGTCCTGGCATGCACTTCCTGGTTCAAATCAGCTGGCGAGCGGAATAACGCGTGGGCTCGATTATGCTAATGAAGCGCGGGATATTTAAATCCCCGCTTCATTCACAATTTCGGTTGCCTACATTTGCATCCCTAGCTCGAACTAGGGAGCAAGTGTAGACGTACCCCTAGTTATTTCAAAATAACTTCCTAGTGTAGACATGCTCTCCATTTGTCCATTGTCACCATCTCTGCTGTAGAGTAAGAGCACATGGGACCTGATTCAGGAAAGCACAAGTTTAAGTCTTTGAAATGAACAGAATTTAAATATGTACTTGATTTCAAGGGAGCTAAATATGTATGTAAGTGCTTTCTGGAACTGGGACACAAGTTTTGAGAACTGCAGTAGTCTCGTTTTGGACAAGTCTTTTGGAACTTAACATGAATGAAATCAATAAGGCTCAGGAGATATTCCTTTATAGCCATTAGAATTCAATTGAACTTCATTCTTATTTGGTAGCATTTCAACACCCACTTTGCACAGCTGCAAAGGGTGCAAAAATCATTCACATGTTTACTTTTCACTCACGCATACTGAAAAGCTGGTTCAAAGTTGTATATTATAGCAAAGTCAAGGAAAGTGAGCTTGAATGCAATGCATCATTTTAAATACGTACATTTGTTTATTATGGGACAATCAGTGGCCCCCCCCCATCAATTAAAATGGGATTAGGTTTTACTTACTAAGCAACTTTATCTAAAATGAAGGTGTTTTATAAGCTTTTGACTCCAGCTGGACTCCGTCTCAGAAAGCAGACTTGCATGGATTCATAGATAAAAGTTTTGTGAAGGTATGTGCTTGTACATTTAATTGCAGGAATAAAGGCCCATCAACAGAGGAGGTGGAGGAGGGGAAGAAGGTAGTTGCCTCCAGACCCAGTGATTCAAAAGGGCCCAGGGTTGTCATCCACTGTCACCATTGCTATGATGGCGGCTGGAGCCCCAGTGCTCTAAACTAACACTGGAGTGCACTCTGGGTTGAGGAAGGCCTAGAATTATGCAGTCTAGGCAATACTGAGGGTTAGCTGTTCCAGCCCTGTGACTTTCAGGAGCAAAGAGCTGACCATCTCTCCATTGCCCAGGGGCCTGGGAAGTTTGTCACCACCTCTGCATGAAAAACACTTATTAAAGAAAGTATTGATTAATAACAAGCTCAAATGACTCCAGAGCATGGGTCAGTCATTGTCCCCAGCACTGTATTCTCAGTTACAGAAATACCAACTTCCAGGGTTGTTTTTCCTGGAATGTATGCAAAAAAAATACAATAACTGTAGACAGGAAGTAGCCTAATTATATAACACAGATCTCCTAATCAATAACTATCATGCTTCAGGACATAAAATGACATGTAGCATGGGTCTGAGAGAATTTTCCACCATGGTAGCACATATTGTACATTTATGTCATTGTGTAGCGTGTATTTCTTCTACTGAAGCATTGATTAATATCAGATTCGGGCTATTGCACTAGGTACAGTTCATGAATTCATTTGAACTTGGCAATTTTTATTAGCAACCCCTAGTCCTGATAATGGTTTCAGTATAAATTCATTTAGTCATTTCAGATTTACACCACTGAGATAAGAATCTGTTTCCTGTTTTGACACTTAGATGGATTATTTTGATCTTGTACTGACCCTCTCATGAGTTTTTGCTAGTTAAATTAATAGTATGTCTTGCACATACTATTTTGATAGCCACAATATCAGGTTATGCTTGAATGAAAACAGTTAGGTCTGAGAATGCAGGGTAAATTTGCACCGTAGAAACTTAGCAAAAAGAAGGGTAACTCCTTTGTTTCCTGAATAGCATGTGAACCAGCTTATAAGCTGTTCAGTCATTTTCATTACTATTATCATGACTGTTGCTTGGTCATTTTCAATTTAATAGGATTTTATCTTGATCTTGCCTCAGACTTGAAATAGTCCAGCAACGTCAGCAACAATGTAAAGGTAGCTCATAAGGGGATTCATTCAGTGTTTCCAAGGAATACAGTTCAAATTGGTAACAGTCAGCCAGCAATGTTTGCCCAGCAGACCATAACTACAAAGCATGCCCCTTCAGTAAGAGAGGATTTCAAGCAGAGCTTTTCTGTAGAGCAACTCAAGCAAAAGTGCCAGCGACCTCCATGCCAGATGCCATTAGTGTGTTACAACTGAACTCGTGGAATCATGAAGACATGACTCCAGATTGCTATCACCTGACAAAAATGGGAGAGACTTTTCCTCTTGCCTTGTCTGGGACTTGAAATCCAAAAAAGCAATTTTCATGGGCGTGGTACATGGAGAACGGACTGAACAACCAACCCTCTTGTGCACCAGCTACTGCATCTGCTAAAAGTTGCAAGCTGCTCAGACATTCCCAAACTACAGTCATTGAGCTTTTGGAGACCATTCATGCAGTGCTGTATCCTAAGGATGTCCCCTGTCATTCTGTGCTTGAGAGCCTGAGAAATCTTAAGGGACCAGCATCTCAGCAAATCAAAAGTGTAAATCATGTCAAATTCTACATAATAAGAAAAAGGCAATAGAAAGCAAGGGAAAGGCAAGTGTGTTGGAGGAGAAACCAGTAAAAATGGAGGAACAGAACAGAAAAAAAAAAGATCAGAAATTTCAGGAAAAAAAATAAAGTTAAAAAACAAATTCTAATAACTCCAGACATGAATGTGTTATGCACAAATGATGACTATGAAAAAACACTGGTATTTGTTAGACAACACTGGTAATTACCTGATCAATATTCATAATATGCAAGGGAAATATTTTAATAGCATAATCATGAGACATCAAGTGACACTACTAATTAAGACATTTAGAGCCAGACTTTCAGCTGGTGTACATTGGCTCCACTAACTTCATTGGGCGGTGCCTATTTACACCATTTGAAGATCTGGGCCTTCAGTTCCCTTTTGCGGCATGCCAGAGACTTAACATTCTTAGCTTCATGTCATATATTCATTTTAATGAAATAACTAGGAATAATTCCACTGGCTTGAACATTTTGATTTTTATTTAGAATTTTAGAGTTTAAATGTGTTATAGGAACTATGGGTATGTCTACGCTACCACCCTAGTTCGAACTAGGGTGGTTAATGTAGGCATTCGAAGTTGCAAATGAAGCCCGGGATTTAAATATCCCGGGCTTCATTTGCATCTTGCCGGGCGGGCGCCATTTTTAAATGCCCTTAGTTTGAACTCCGTGCCCGCGGCTACACGCGGCACGGAGTAGGTAGTTCGAATTAGGATCTCTAATTTGAACTACTGTTACTCCTTGTGGAACGGGCACGGAGTTCGAACTAAGGGCATTTAAAAATGGTGCCCGCCCGGCAAGATTCAAATGAAGCCCGGGATATTTAAATCCCGGGCTTCATTTGCAACTTCGAATGCCTACATTAACCACCCTAGTTCGAACTAGGGTGGTAGTGTAGACATACCCTATCTTAGAAGTGTAGGGCAGCTATGTTTGTGATTTTGAACAGTTTGTGTCCAGATTGTTTGAAAGTCACCTACTATAATATTCTTTTTTTTTTAATTGCACATTGGTTGCACAAGTGGAAAACATATCCTGAGGTTATGATTTCACTATTACAGTGGGAAACCTTTCATAATATTTTATATAAACAAAATATTTTTGCTTTTCAGTTGTAGTATTTACCTATATTACTTTTGTTACAAAGAAAACGGTTTCAACCTTGTTGTAATGAAAACATGAAGGACTGCTAGATTACATTTGTCAGGACATGAATTTGGGCTTGATGCTGTCCCCATAGAAACGAGTGGCAAAACTTCCAATGACTTCTGTGAGAACAGGACTGGGCATCTTGTTGGTCAACATGTTTTCACAGACTTAAAAAATAAACCATAACTGTTTAAATATCTTTTCTTCTGTGCAATTGTGAACATGATTATAGCTCATTTCATCCATATTACCCTATATATAATCCCCCCTTTCTTTCAACATTTTACTCCTACAATGTTATTTTAAGTGTGTCCCATGTATTGGAACTACTCTCTGGGGCTACATCTAGACTGTAGGCTTCTTGCGCAAGAAGCTTTTCACAGAAGATCTCTTCCACAAAAACTTCTTGCGCAACAGAGCATCCAGACTACATGGACTCTCTCTCGCAAGACAGCTCTGATTACTATTCACAGAATAGCTGCCAGAGCACCTGTGGTTTTTTCGATTAGCACTGTTTGCACAAAAAACCTCTGTTGCCCATCCCCACACACCATTTTGCACAAGGACTCTTGCGCAAAAAGGAGTTATTCCTCGTAGAAAGAGGAATACATATACCGCAAAAAGCCCTCTCTTCTGTCGATTCACTGTAATTTATTTGCGCAAAAATGCGCTTGAGGTGTGGACGCTCCACGGGTTTTTGCGCAAAAACAGCTGGTTTTGCACAAAAACCCTGTAATGTAGATGTAGCCTGAGAGTCCCAATGTCTTATCTGTATGGTGTCATGTTACTGTTTTACTTTAAACTGAGGTAGTGCCAGGAATTATCCAAAGCTGCAATTATGGAACTGAACAAATAACTTGCAGCCAAAGGTGTGAATGGAACCTCATCCTGCAAGATGCCAAAGGACCTGACGCAAAGTAGTGAATGCCCTCATCATCCATCAGAGTCATTTGGCATTAGGGGCACTCAGCACCTGGCAGGAATAAGCCTTCTTCATTCAATGGGATTCCTTCATGATCTCATTGATAGTTTTGCCATTTACTTCTGTAATGTGGGATCAAACTTTGAATTCAGCAAGGGTATGAGCTTTCTATGGAAATCCCACTACATATTTTGTCTTGAATTTTGGATACCTGTCTGCCTGCACACTGCACAATGTCTCTAGTTCAAAAATAAAGATACCTCTTTCCTATAAGATCTGACATGTGCATGTAAGTGTAGTGTAAAAAATTATCAGCAGGACAAGGGCGCACAAGGTAACCTGATCCTGTATTAATGAATGCTGTTGCTGTTGAGTGGCTGCAAAATTACTCCTATGTGGTATCAGGTTTAAGATGTGAACATGCTACTAAGCACTAAACTGGCATAAAACCAATATATGTTAATATATATCTATTCTTCACCCGTGCCTGGCCTACTTTGGAACCTACAATACTGCGTATAAAGGAGTGGGTGTAGATGGTGATTAAGATTGACGAGGCAGAGGACTGTGCCTAGTGCCGCCACATATCCATGTGATTGATTCATAGCTGTTCTGCCCAGACTATGGGGACTGGCCTCCCGAGCACAACAATAAGATAATTGAAATAACATTATCAGAATGTTTATTTCCTATTAAAGGCAATGCATCCAATACCATCGAATTTCATTTCCAATTTTAGCTGAAATTTCATCTCTACCCAAGTCTCAAGAACATGAACTTTGCTGCAGATGGTGCCATCAGCTCTGTCTATTGACTGATTTTTTTATTAAAGATAAGCAATAAGTATAATAGTAGTTTCAGAGGGGTAGCCAAGTTAGTCTGTTAGGGCACGTCTAGACCCTATGCGTGACTGCCGAAAGAAGATATGCAAATTCAGCTCGAATTTGCATATCTTCTTCCATTTTTTTTCCTGGAAGAGGCTTTTCTAATATTTGGCCCATCTACACCTCTTTTTGAAAAAAAAACCCCTCTTTTGAAAGCCTCCTTATTCCTCCTAAAAGGCATTCCTCCTAAAACCTTTTGAAAGAGGGGATTTTTTCCCAATATTTGGCCCCGTGTAGATGGGCCAAATATCAGAAAAGCCTCTTCCAGGAAAAAAAATGGAAGAAGATAAGCAAATTCAAGCCAAATTTGCATATCTTCTCTCGGAAGCCGTGCGTAGTCTAGATGTGCCCTAACTGGAAAAACTTAAAAAACAATGAATAGTCTAGTAGCACCTTAAAGACTAATAAAACATGTAGATGCTATCATGAGCTTTCGTGGGTACAACACACTTCTTCAGATGAATGGGGTATTAAAAGTCCAGATCCAAAAACTAAATAGGGGATAAGGTGGGGAAGGAAGGGAAAAAATAGTGAATTAGAGTGTTCAGTTACAAGAAGTCATCCTCCCATACACATGTGTGCAGATTCTTGGTCTCTGAGTTAATTCACCTTTCTAATAAGCAGACATTTTCCATAGGTTTGGGGCAAAAATCTGGAGCTGCGGTGAGACAAGGCTGGGATGGTCCCCTCTCCCTGGGGCAGCTTGCATACTGAACCCCTCATTCCCAGCCCCAGCCCCAGCCCAGAGCAACGATTTAAATGAATCGTGTGCATTTTCATTTTATTTTCCAAAAACCAAAAAGTTAATTAAGAACCAGAGCAGCACATGGTAAATCTTCTAGTGATAAATAAAAATAAACACATGTTCATAGCTAATAAATGGTGCTGAATGGAATAGCCTTGAAAAACTGTATAGTTCTCTATTCATGGCACAGGCAATCTTCCCAGCACTCCCCCCCATCAGCGTGTCTCAGTTATCACCCGCTTTTTACCCATTGTATTTTGTTCTGGTAAAGGTGCCAATTAGTGCCTGTTGTGCTGAAAGTCTCTTTGATGTGGATGTCTTTTCACTGGGAACTGGACGAACATCACGAGCCCCAATTTGCAATGTCCACTGAACAATCACTAGATTATAACTGTTGTTTTCTACCCACCTTATTTGTATTAGGCCAGCTCATGCTGATGTAAAAAGTTTGACATCACAAGAGGGAACTAAGGTTTAGTCCATTTTTAAAATAGTTATTTGTTTTTCTTAACTTCATTATTACAATCTCATTGTGCTTCTTGCCTACCAAAATTAATCAATCTAAAATATGTAAATTAAATCACCTCTCCTTTTAAAATAATTACTCTTGGTTAGTATGATAGAAATCAGCTTAAATGCAATAACATGAGCCTTAACAGGCCTGTATTTTATTGAATTTGTGTTTTTGAAGAAAGTCTTCCAACTGCAGTAATTCTGTTTTGTTCAGTGAATAACCCACACTTGTTTTCATTAGCATCCACTTCTGTGAGGCTTCCTGAACATGGATTTGTTAACTCTTCGGAGACTGCAGACCTATATAGCTTTCTAAGTGCTCATTCAAGTCCGGAGAATGCAAGTATCCTCAGGTCTAAAATAAATCAAAAAGAATTTACATTAAGTGTGTGTTTGATGAAAAAGCAAAAGGTCACAAAATACTGAGTTGCTTTATGATATTGGATTCTTGAAAGATAAACTATGGATAGAGTGCTTTATTGTAAAGTTAGAGTTAGTAAGTTTAGTATAGTTGGGCTTTTTCTCTCAAGTCTTATAGGATGCAACATTCTATAGGATTCCAGGTTGTTCCGCTTTGAATTGAGGTTTTTATGGAATTTCTAAGACATTGTGATTTCCTTAAAATGAATGGAAAGATATTATTCTGTTTGACTTCTCTGTACTCATGACAATATAATAAAATAAGTTTAATTGAAACATAATATTGTAGTCTAGAAGACTGAGCACGGGACTAGGTTCCAGAACACACATGGATTCTACAATCCCTCTCAGCTTGCTTGGTGACCTTAGGTGAGGAACTTACATTCCTCATTTGCTGGTTCTCAATCTGTAAAATGGACATAATTGTACTTACCCGCTGTTATAAAGCACTTTGCATGTACAAAGAAAACCGTATAAGTGCTTGATATTTTTAAGCGTCACACTACAGGAGGCACTCCATAGAACAGTGGTGCCCAAATTTTTCTGGTCATGCTCCCACTTACCAATAATGGAATCTGTCTGCATCTCTCCATCATTACTGCACAGTTGGCTCAGCAGGGAGCTGAGGCCAGAACTGGAGCTGCCAGGCCAAGAGGGAATGAAAGCAGAGTTGGCACTGAAGTAGAACAGGCAATAGAGCTATGACTGGCTTCAGAGCTTGAGCTGGGGCCAGGAATAGAGCCGGGCTGGCATGTCCCTCAGTTTGGGGACCACTGACATGGGAATACCTCCAATATATGGATAACAAGCGGATTTGCTTTGCCACAGGCTCAAACTCTATCTAGCACATAGATCCTTTTTATGGAGAAAGCTAGTGTGTAATCAGACAGAGCCCAATATTCAAAATGTGGCCTTTATCTGTATATATGCACAGAAACTAGTTTGGGCAATTTCCAAGCACTCCCCAAAATGATAAACATTGATATCAAATTCTTTATAGTATGTTCATTTACTAAATCACAGTAGCAAAATAACAGTGTACCCTGTTATGAGGCACAGCCAGACATAATGTATCTCAGTCTCCTCAGAGTTATAAATTAGGTATATTTAAAAGTCTTTCTGTCTAATCTATCTAGCTATCTATTCAGATTGTTGTAGAATGATTACAGGTACCTGAAAGGCTGATGGTCAATATTTAAGGTCCAGAAATCTCAAGATCACTTTTAGGCATTGGCTTTTGTTTGATTATTAATCTTGCTGTGAGGGGGCTCCCCACACCAGCCTCAGAGAACTGAATGAGGCCAGATGGAAGCAATCAGTCAGTTAAGCTGCAAATGTAGGCTGAGTGGAGGTGCTAATTAGGAAGAAGTTTACCTGTGAGGGAACAGGCAGGGCTTCTATAAAAATAGGGGGCTGGTACATACCATGTAGTAATGTTTCTCTCTGAGGTAAGAGGAAGAAAGAGATAATAAGACCTCCTTGAGAGAATTTGCCTAGTAGACTAAAGAAAGAAGGGTCTGACTAGGAGGACTGAGGAAAAAGAAATCAAAGAAGCATGGTAGGAAATCTCCTAGGGAAGAGAGTAGTAAGGATGGTGAAGTCCCAGAGCTTAACTGCTCACTACAAAGCCCAGGACTGGAACCCTGATAGAGAGCAGGTCTGGGTTCCTCTACTGTCCACTGCAGAGTGGTATTTTTGGGGGGCATTGATTTGGAAGACTGCTTGAGTCACTGCAGGAGTGATGTAGTCCAGGGAGGAGTGCCTGATACTGGTTGTGCAAAGGCCTTGAAAGGACTCCCTCGAAAGGCAAGATCAAAGTGAACTGTCTAGAAGACTGAATCATGAAACTGTCTTATGGCAAGTTTGCAAAAGTGAGGAGAACTGCAATGATAGAGAAGAGATGGGGTGCTGAACTGCTTTGCACTAATTGCCTGAAAGGGGCACAATCCAGTGGTAAGTAGAGCAACCTGTGACATTTTCCAGACTTTCTCTGAGCATTCTCCCCCCTCCCCTGCCCCACTTGCCCTCACATGCTGGGAACCACTCTGAGGCTGGCTACTCCCTATGAAATTTGTCACTGTTCTACTGGTGAAAGGGTCTTCCTCTTTAGTGGTAGGATTGGCATTGGGCTTTCAGTCTTTAAAGTCAGCAGGTGCTGGTGGTCCTGTAGAAGAAGTATATTCAGCTTCTGGAAAAGCAGGACAGAGGTTCTGATGTTGGGATGCTAGGAGTTTTGAGGCCAAGGGGAATAACCAGAAGAATAATGGTAGATTTCTCAGCTGCCTCAGAGGAAAAAATAAGTTCTGGTATGCTGGCACTAACAAAATCAGAGTGACTTCTGGCTCACTGGCCCTGCCAGCTTCTTGATTTTATTTCAACAGCAATCAAGAAATAAGCAAACTTGTGCAGTTAATATTAGAAAAGCACTTCATGTCAGCCTGTCTCCCCCCACCAGCAAATCTTTTGAGCTGAATAGTGTACCTATTCCTGAGAATGGTGCTGGAGTCTGACTTTTGAGACTGAAAATTATTACATTCACCTGTGGGTGTATGTTCATCACAGGAGTTGAAAATGTGGCTTGGCTGTGTTTGCAAATAGCTCTAAAGAGCCAAACTCCTCTCCTATTTTTGCTGACTTGGTTTTGGTGGTGGTGCTCTTGTCACCTTCCTCCCACCCAAGCAGCTGCTTCACTTAGTGTACATTTTATAAAAGAGTGGACCTGTGGTACTTAAATTTAGTCTAAGGTGCCACAGGAGTACTCACTTTTTAAAGTTAGACTAACACAGCTACCCCTCTAAGACTTCTGTACATGTTATAGTGATTCTTGTTACAGATTCCCAAAATGGCAGAATTTTCTGCTACTCCCAGACATGACATGTAGGTTTATTGTCCTCTGTGTAATTATGGGAAACCTGAAAGCACAACAGTTTTAGTAATGAATAATATCAGCACTCAGAATTCCAGGGAGAGCAGTAGAACCAAATTCTGTGTGTTCTCCGACTCATGGGATATTTATTCCCAAAAGCTTTGTCTCTTCTGAACTGAAAGGGGTTTTTTTAAAACAAGGTCTTTAATTTTGTGCTATCATCTAAAATACACCCGACTCATTAATCTGGCAGCCCTGGGAAACAGGGTATGCTGGATTAAAGAATTTTCCAGGCCATGGAGGGTGCTGTGAGGTCTGGGAAGGAGAATATAGGTGGGGTGCCTACATGGCACCTCACTACTAGGGGCACACATTGCTCTTCCACACTCCCAGGCACCACCAATCACTGCTATGGGAGTGAAGGGAAAGCTTCAGGGGAAGTGGTTCTCCATGCTGCTGTTCCCACCCCAATCAGGAGAAGGGAGCAGCAGTATGCAGAGCAGCTCCTTCCTCTATCACACTTTTTTCTGGGATGAGGGACACCAAGAATATGGAGGTTTAAGTGCATTTAATGAAATTCCCTTCCCTATTGTTGCTTTTTCTTTGTGGTGAAAATAAATTCCTATGTTATAATATAGTCTGCATAGAAAATTATCAGGTATTACATGTAGCATTTCCATAATTCTGGCAACAGATCCCTAATCCCTCGTATAGGGAAGTGAGCATTACCACTACTTTTTAAGATGAGTCGGGGAGAGGGATAAAGCACAGAAAATGCTAAGTGACTTACCTAAGTTAATGGAGAAGGGGCTAGAATCCAAGTCTCTTGACCAATTCTCTTTTCCATCCATGTATGGAGTAAATGTCTGTACATGCACCAAGGTATGTGTGACAGTGCACCACCAAGAGAAACAAACCTAGCTGTGGGCACTCTGCTCATCAGCTGGGTAGCCACACAAATGCACAGCTTACAGGGAACATTGATAGCACAGTGAAATGCAGCTAAGAGCAGAGAAGGGCGTAAGCTACCTTAAAGCCTGGGAATGTGTTAAGGCCCACCTCTAATTTGAAGTGTTTCAGTGACCAATGAATTCCTCTTTGATTTGTTGCTGAAAATTGATTTGGCATTTATGGAAAAAATACAGTTTCCTTTGGGGGGGAGGCATTGTAAAATGTAAAACATCACCCTAAGCAGTGGTGCTGGAACAATTTTTTTTAGGGGGGGCATGCTGAGTTGTGCCCCTGTTATTCCTGTCCCTACCCTCAGCTGGGGTGGCTTCAGAGCCCCAGGCATGGGGCCAGAGGGTGGGAATGGCAGCAGAGCCCTTGGGTGCTGGGTCAGTGCCTGGGACCCTAGAGTCAGTGCCCCCCCCCCCCCAGGTATAGGGCTAGCAGTAGAAACATCAAGCCTAAAACCTGGGGGCTATAGCATGCCCTGCATCTCTCATTCCTGCACCTATGACTCTCGGACAGAGGCCGAGCACAGATGCTTTCTGAATGTAAGTATTTCAGGAAATTGACTTGCTTTGCATTTTACCATGAACTGCTCTCTGGTACTTTTCTGACACCACATGACCATATTATCTGAGCACAATACCATTTTGAATATATTCTCATAGCACTCCCATCAGGTCAGACAGCATTATTGTCCCCATTCAGCAGACAGAAATTGAGGAATGAAGAGATTACTGATGGGATCCATAAAGGGATTTAAGATCTGCAGTATTAAGCACTACTGTGCCTAATTTTAGGTGTCTAAAAAAAATCACAAGAATCAGAGGGGTAGCCAAGTTAGCCTATAAGGTGCCCCAGAACTTCTCATTGTTTATGCAGATTCAGACTATCAGATTTATTGGAGCATAAGCTTTTGTGGGCAAATACCCACTTCATCAGATGCATGTAGTGCAATTCCAGAGGCAGGTATAAATATACAGGCACATGAAAAGAAAGGAGTACCAATCAAGAGGAAGGCCAGAGATAAGGAGGTCAATTCAGTCAGACTCAATGGAAAGCGCTCCCTGCAGCAGAAGTAGTAAGAAAAAAAATTCATGTCACTGGAAAATCTGCAAGACCTTGGAAAGGAAAATGGAATAGATCTTTTGCAGATCACACAAACAAAATGGAGGTCACAAGAATTCCCTGGAGTATAAATTCATGATTTTTAAGGCAAGAATTGATCCATTCCGTCATAGAACCATAGAGCTGGAAGAGTCCTCAGGAGGCCATCAAGTCCAGCCCCCTGCCCAAGGCAGGGCCAATCCCAATTAAATCAATCCAGCCAGGGCTTTGTCAAGCTGAGACTTAAACACCTCTAGGGATAGAGACTCCACTACTTCCCTAGGTAACCCATTCCAGTGCTTCACCACCCTCCTAGTGAAATAGTTTTTCCTAATATCCAACCTGGACTCCCCACCGCAACTTGAGACCATTGTTCCTTGTTCTGCCATCTGTCACTACTGTGAACAGCCTTTCTCCAGCCTCTTTGAAACCTCCCTTCAGGAAGTTGAAGGCTGCTATCAAATCCCCCCTCACTCTTCTCTTCTGCAGATTAAATAGACCCAACTCCCTCAGCCTCTCCTGGTAGGTCATATGCTCCAGCCCCCTAATCATTTTGGTTGCCCTCTGCTGGACCCTCTCCAATGCATCCACAGCCTTCCTATAATTGGGGGCCCAGAACTAGACAATACTCCAGATGTGGCCTCACCAGAGCCAAATAAAGAAGAATAATCACATCTCTGGATCTACTGGCAGTGCTCCTCTTAATGCAACCTAATATGCCATTAGCCTTCTTGGCTACAAGGGCACACTGTTGATTCATATCCAGCTTCTCATCCACTGTAATCCCCAGGTCCTTTTCTGATGAACTGCTACTTAGCCATTCAGTCCCCTGCCTGTAACAATGCTTGGGATTCTCCCGTCCCAAGTGCAGGACTCTACACTTGTCCTTGTTGAACCTCATCAGATTTCTTGTGGCCCAATCCTCCAATTTGTCTAAGTCACTCTGGATTCTATCCCTGCCCTCCAGTGTATCTACCTCTCCTCCTAGCTTAGTGTCATCCGCAAACTTGCTGAGGGTGCGATCCATCCCCTCATCCAGGTCATTAATAAAGATGTTGAACAAAACCGGTCCAAGAACAGATCCTTGGGGCACTCTGCTAAAACTGACTACCATCCTGACATTGAGCTGTTGATCACTACCCACTGGGCCCGACCTTCCAGCCAGCTTTCTATCCATCTTACCGTCCATTTATCCAATCCACATTCCCTTAACTTGCTGGCAAGAATATTGTGGGAGACCGTATCAAAAGCTTTGCTAAAGTCAAGGTATATCACATGCACTGACTTTCCTATATCCACAGAGCCAGTTACTTCATCATAGAAGCTAATCAGATTGGTCAGGCACGACTTGCCCTTCATGAATCCATGCTGACTATTCCTGATCACCTTGTCCTCTTCCAAGTGCTTAAATGGATTCCTTGAGGATCCCCTCTATGACTTTTCCAGGGACTGAGGTCAGACTGACCAGCCTATAGTTCCCTGGATTGTCCTTCTTCCCTTTCTTAAAGATGGGCACTACATTTGCCTTTTTCCAATCATCCAGGATCTCTCCCGATCTCCACGACTTTTCAAAGATAATGGCCAAAGGCTCCTCAATGACATTTGCCAACTCCCTCAGTACCCTCGGATGTACTAAATCCAGACCCATGGATTTATGTACATTTAGCTTTTTTAAATAGTTCCTAACCTGTTTTCCCCACCAAAGGCTGTTCACCTTTGTCCCATCTTGCATCACTTAGCGCATTAGTCTGGGAGCTGACCTTGTCTGTGAAGACAGAGGCAAAGAAAGCATGAAGTACTTCATCTGTCACTAGGTTACAGCCCTCATCCAGTAGGGGCCTCACACCCTCTCTGATCATCTTCTTGCTAACATGCCTGTAGAATCCTTTATCCTTCACATCCCTTGCAAGTCACAATTCCAGTTGCACTTTCGCCTTCCTGATAACTCCCCTGCATTTGAGAGCTATACATTTATACCCCTCCCTAGTCATCTGTCCAAGTTTCCACTTATTGTAAGCTCCCTTTTTGTGCTTAAGTTCACCAAGGATTTCCCCTGTAAGCCAATCTGGTCTCTTACCATATTTGCTTTTCTTGCTATGCATTGGAATGTTTTTTTTTTTTTCCTGTGCCTTCAATAAGGCTTCTTTAAATACTGCCAGCTCTCCTGGGCTCCTTTCCCCTTCATGTTAGCATCCCAGGGGATTCTGCCCATCAGGTCTCTGAGGGAGTCGAAGTCTGCTTTTTTCAAGTCCAAGGTATGTATTTTACTACTCTTTCCTTCCTTTGGTCAGGATCCTGAAATCGACCATCTCATGATCACTGCTTCTGATGTTGTCACCCACCTCTACTT
This sequence comes from Pelochelys cantorii, assembly GCA_032595735.1. Lineage (NCBI taxonomy): Eukaryota > Metazoa > Chordata > Testudines > Trionychidae > Pelochelys > Pelochelys cantorii. The sequence goes on from CM064327.1 coordinate 160,299,382, forward strand.
CCCCCTATTAGTTCCTCCCTGTTTGTGAGCAGCAGGTCAAGCTGTGCATGGCCCCTGGTTGGTTCCTTCAGCACTCACACCAAGAAGTTATTCCCAACATTCTCCAAAAACTTCCTGGATTGCATTGCCATATTGGTCTGCCAACAGATGTCAGGGTGATTAAAGTCTCCCATGAGAACCAGGGCCTGCCATCTGGAAACTTCTCTCAGTTGTCTGAAGAAAACCTCATCTACCTGATTTGGCGGCCTGTAGCAGATACCAACCACAACATCACTGCTGTTGCTTACACCTCTAAACTTTACCCATAGACTCTCAACAGCTTTTCTCCCTCTATATACTGGAGTTCTGAGCAATCCTAGTGCTCTCTTACATACATGCAACTCTTCCTCCTTTTCTCCCCTGCCTGTTCTTCCTGAACAGTTTATACCCTTCAATGACAGTGCTCCAGTCATGCGAGTTATCCCAATCAAATCATAGTTCTTGGACTGGGCCAGGGCCTCCAATTCTTCCTGTTTGTTACCCAGGCTTCTCGCATTGGTGTACAAACACCTTAGATAACCAGTTCATCACTCTACCCTCTCCTCTTTGCATTTCTTCCTGGTATCCAACTTCCCCACTCCCCTCGGGTTTTGGTCACTGTCCCTCAATGAACCTAGTTTAAAGCCCTCCTCACTAGATTTGCAAGCCTGCCCATGAAGATGCTCCTTCCTCTTTGTTAGGTGGATCCCATCTCTTCCTAACAATCCTTGTGCCCAGAATAGTCCCATGGTCAAAAACCAAAACCCTCTCTGAAACACCACCTGTGCAACCACGCATTTACTGCCTCAATTCGATGATCCCTACCCAGTCCTTTCCCTTCAACAGGGAGGCTGGACAAGAACACCACTTGCACTCTGAATTTTGATCCTTCTCCCCAACTCTACATAATCCGCGGTAACCTGCTCAAGGTCATTCTTGGCCATATCGTTAGTTCCCACATGGAGAAGCAGGAAGGGGTAGCGATCCAAAGGTTTGATCAGTTTTGTAAGACTGTCACATCCTGAATTCAAGCTCCCGGTAAGCAGCACACCTCTCAAGATTCCAGGTCCAGACGGCAGATGGATGGCTCAGTCCCTCTTAGGAGGGAGTCCCTGACCACCACCCCCCTCTGCCTTCTTTTGAGGGTGGTTGTCATGGAATCCCCATCCATAGGACTATGCATCCCATGCCTTCCAGTAGAAGTGGTTCCCTACCCATTTCTTCCTTGTGAGGTCCCTTCCAGAGCATTCACCATCACAGAGCCTGTGGAGAGAGCCTGAAAGCGATTACTTACCTCTGTAGGAATGGGGGATTTCTGTGCTGGCCTTTTTTCCTTCTAGACATTAGATGCTGCCAGTTCTCTTCCTTATCCTGTACTGCCCTCTCTGGCTCTTCCGCCTGCCTTGCTTGCAGGATTAAACACTGCCTTCTATTGAGGAAGTCTTCATCCTCTCTGATCGAGTGGAGGATCAACACCTGGGCCTCCAGTCCTCTAACTTTTTCCTCCAAAATGGTGACCAGTTTGCACTTAGTGCAGATCAAGTCCCTTCTTTCTTCCAGGAGGAAGACAAACATGGCACATGCTGTGTGGGTAACAGCAGCAGACCTATCACTATCCATACCTGCTGTCCTAAAGGGTTGAAGGGAAAGGCAAGAGAATCTCGCACCCTTCCCTCTCCCATTCCAAACTCCCTGTTTGCAATCACCTGTTCGCAAGTGTCTGTCCTATATTATGCAGTAGGCCATTGATTCACACTGAGGGATTCCTGCATTGAGTCCATTATTTCTGTTCAAGTTATAGTATTTTTGAGAAACCTCTAGACTGAATTAAAATTACTTCCTCCCCTACCCTCTCCCCACAACATGTTAACAGGCTAAAAGAGGAATAAAACCCCATATTTACCAAACAGCCTGACATGACAAAAGGAGAAAATATAAAGATGTTAGCTGGTATCTCAATTGAAGTAAATATAGTCTGTATGGGGGAAGCTTGCTGTCTTACACTGATGTAAGACACAGGTAGTGCCATCAAAACAGGAGTTAGCCATGTAAACTCAGGAGGTCAGAAGCTGGCCTGTAATCTATGGGATAGTGATAACTGAGTTTTGGTGTGATGTGCAGTTCTCATTGTTTCATTAGTTGCTCCACCTATAAACCTAACCACAATGGATTGTTTATGCTACTGTACTGAAATTAAATTACTTCTCTTCCATTTAAATATTTCTTGCTTGCATAGGGAAATTAAATATTCTTGTTCATTTATCTTCATAGAAAAACTGAATATTTGTAAATTACTGTGAGGTGGAGGATGGGTTGTTTTAGCAAGTTACCTAGTTGGGCAAAAATGGCTTGTATGTTCAAAGTCTGAATACTAGTTTAGGCTGCTGCTTTGTTCATCTAGATGACTTTGCTGGTTTTTCTTGAAATGTAAATAGTCTCTGAGAAGTGTTAGGAGGGGTAGCTGTGTTGGTCTGTCATTTTAAAAATGAGCAGTCCTGTTGCACCTTAGATGAACAAATATATTATGAGCCTTAATAGGTAAAACCCACGTCATCAGATGAGTTGGAGTGGAAACTATAGAACCCAAGTATACCTGTCAATTGTAGGATCAGTGTTAACGATGCTAATGGAGTCAGGCTGAATGTGTCCCATTCAAAGCTTTGATGTGTAAATATGAATTTCAAAGGCAGGACAAATAGCTTTTGTATTGTGAATCAGTTACTATCAACTTGAGCTTGAATAAAGATATTATCAAATTTGTAAACAAATTGCAGTTCAGCAGTTTCCCTGTAATTGGGTGATAAAATTGCTTTGCTGAATATCCAGGGAGGCTAAAAAATGTTCCCCTACAGATTTGTTACCATTCCTGAAGGCTGACTTGTGTCCATTGTTCCTTTGTTGCAGAGACTGTCTGGTTGGGTGAAAATACATGGCAGGGGGCATTGCTGGAACTTGAAGGCATAGATCGCATTAGAGGATGGGCAGTGGGATGAGCCCCAGTTGTTCCTGTTTTTCTTCCCCTAGATAGCTTTCCAGTGTACCGGTACACCTCATGGAACGAGGTGTACCGGTAGTTTGAATTAGAGATCCTAATTCGAACTACCTACTCCATGCCGCGTGTAGCTGCGGGCACAGAGTTCGACCTAAGGGGATTTAAAAATGGCGCCCGCTCGGCAAGATGCAAATGAAGCCCGGGACATTTAAATCCCGGGCTTCATTTGCAACTTCGAATGCCTACAGTAACCACCCTAGTTTGAACTAGGGTGGTGGTGTAGACATACCTTCACTGTTTACTGCTGTCTACACTGCTGTATTAACGAGACGCTCTTCTGTTGACAGCTTCTGCCTCCTGAGGAGGTGAAGCACAGATCTGAGGAAAGCATGATCTTGTATCAACTTAATTCTGACCTTTTGGCCTCTCCAGTGCCAAGAGTTTTCAGTAAGGGTATGTCTAGACTACAGAGCTTTTCTGGGATATTGGAGGTATCCTAGGAAAGCTCTGCCACATCCAAGAAATGTCTGCTTTTCCAGAAGTGTGCAGAAAAGCAGACAAGTTTTTTTCAGCATCCCTGCAAACTTTCTATGAGGAAGAAGGGATGTTCCAAAAGAGGGGTTTTTTCCCAACACTTGGCCCCATATGTAGACAGCCTAAATGACTGTTCATAGTGGCAGGTCTTCCAGGAAACCTCTACTTCTCTAGATACTTGCCAAGTTTTTTACAGCAGACTACATAAAGAGCACTAAACATCAGCAAAAACTAAAATTTCCTACAATTGCTTCTTTATACTCTACATTAAAACTTAAGCACTATGTTTTCTATTCCAATTGATTTTATAATTTTATGGCAAAAATTAGAGCAAGCAATATTTTACTAAGTTTGGCTGTGACAGTTTCTAATGTGTGGTGTCTGCTTTTGAGAGTGAAGTTTACTTTGTCTTGCATAGTCATGTTTCACCTCACTTAAAGTCATTAGAGCGAAAGCCATTGCCTTGTATTATGATATGATACAGATGTTATGGTAGGCTGCAATGATGTAACATTTAGTACAGTGGTCTCCAACCTTTTTAACCACAAGATCACTTTTTCAATTTAAGTGCAATGTAATATCTACCTGAAACCCAAATAGTGTTATCCTGCTTCCTTCCCACGCCACCTTTGAGGCCCTGCTCTGTTCCACTCCTTCAAGGCCTCACCCTGCTCACTCCATCCTACTTTCTCTCCCATCCTCACTTTAACCAGATTTGAGCATGCTAGGGTGCATGCTCTGGTCTTGGACCAAGGGGTTTGGAGTGTGGGAGGGGCTCTGGGCTTAGCCCATGGTGGGGGATTGGGGTCCAGGAGGGGGTTCAGGGCACAAGCTCTGGGAAGGAGTTTGGGTGCAGTGGGACACCTGTTTGGGGCAGGAGGTTGGGTGTAGGAGGTGGTTCAGGGCTGGGACAGGAGTTCAGGAAGCAGGCTCTGGCTGGGAACCATTTAATTAAGACTGCTTCCAGGTGGAGCAGTGGTGTTTAAGGAAGGCTTACTCCTCCCATGGCCCTGCACCACTCCTGAAAATAGCTGGCATGTACCAGCAATGGCTCCATGGTGCCATGTGCTGCCCATCAGAAACACTGAGCCCACAGCTTCTACTGGACACGATTCCCTATTATTGATCAATGGGAGCTGCACAGACCAGTCAAACCAAAAATAACACACTCTGCAAGCAGTGAAAGTAACCACCCCCCACATGTTGGGTCAGAGATGAGCAAAGGACAGTGTGTTTGTGAGTGTCACTCTCACACTGCGTGTCACATTGGCATTGTCAAGTTCCCTCCATCCCATTCTCTCTGTGTGGAGATGGGGTACAGAAGTGGGAGGAGGAAGGACACCCTGACATCAGCACCCCCTTCTCCCTCCCACACCCTGAACAGCAAGCAGGAGGCTCCTAGGGGGACAGCTCCAAGGCAGAAGTGGGAGGAGGAAGGACACCCTGACATCAGCACCCCCTTCTCCCTCCCACACCCTGAACAGCAAGCAGGAGGCTCCTAGGGGGACAGCTCCAAGGCAGAAGGCAGGAGCAGCATGACAGTGGGTGGGGGGGACAACTGAAGTACCAGCACTTGATAACTTCCTGACCAAACTAGATAGTTATCCTCACCAGTCAGGCTCCAAAACCTACTGATAGATCCTGATGTACTGGTTGGTGACCACGATTTAGTACTACATAGTTGCCATTCAAACCACTATGCACATCTGAAACCAATTTAGTTCTATAATACAGATTATCCTGAAATCTTCAAATACCATATATTTATTGTATATGTAGATGAAATATTTTGAAGCATACAGTTAAGCTTCATTTCTTGCCACGTAGTATTCGTTTGATTTAAAAAAAAAAAGTTATGTTGCAGCTGTTCTAAGATTTCAGGAAAATAGCTCTTTCAACTATTATGTAAAACTCCACTCAGTCACTGAAGAATGATTGTATTAGCAGGAAGGAAAATAATGGTTACAACTTGGTTTTGAATGGCTATTAGCTCATTTCCAAACAATTCCAGCAATCTCTTCTAACATAATTTCAGCAGCATAAATTGGATGGAAAGTTATAGGACTGTACTACTCTTGCATCTGGTTTCTGTTACAGACACACACCATTTGCTCAGACCATTTTCAGAAAAATAACTTTTTAATGCAGACTCCCTTGCTTTCAACAGCATATGCATCATGCAATTTTGATAAATCATTCCATAGGTAATAGGCGGGTTCTTACTAGTTAAAACTTTTCTGCATGCCACCTCTTACATGCGTGGCATAGGTTTGAGGCAAGTTTATGAGAAATGAGAGCAAACTCCTTTCAAATACCTTGTGAAATAAGACTGATCTAAGTTGATCGACATCAATAGATTCCCACTGATTTCAGTGGATCAAGCCCACAGCTCCCTTTTTTTTTGTTTGCAAATGGGTCCTAACTTCTGTTACTGTTTCAGATGTTAGTAAGCAGTCACTACATAGTTTGAACAGTTTTCTGCCTGGGTTTGTCACTTCAGAGTGGTCCAAAGCCTAATTCTGTCCAAAACACACTTCAGTCTTCCATGTTGGTGGTTTTTATGGCCTCTACTTCCTTACCTGCAACATCTGAACTATAAACTAAGATTTCTCCCCGCCCAATCTAGAAATAGATCTTTATTAAGCTATCTCAATTTGGACAGTTAAAAATAGACACCTAAAATTAGTAATCACACTCTTTAAAATATTGACCTAGAAATTTTCTGAAGGCTGTTAGATGTTGGCTTCATCAAGATAAATAAGCAAAGTTTTCTCTTAAGACTTCAACATTGATCTAGAGAACACTTCTCAGAGGGCTTCTGGCAATAGTGTCAATTTAGGTCTGCTGCAGGTAATACTGTGCTACAGACATCGCCAGGCCCAACTTAAATCTGACCTTTGGAGTAGGAGTGCAAAAGGGGCAATTAAAAAAAACCAAAACAACTCTCTCCTCCCCTTGTGCTCCTTCCTTTGTATGTCTACATAACACAAATGACCATCCATAAACAAAGGGAAGACGCTGATGCTCAATGGCTCCACAAACTCATGGCTCCCATTGGGCTTGAAACTCAGAGAACCACATCTAATCCTATCCACTCTATAGCCCATGGTTGAAACATAAGGATCACATAGTGAGCATATCTGTAAACAATGTCACCAGCTCCCCAGTACCACCTGCTTTGGATTTGACAGTCAGAAGTGGATGAAATGTTCAGAAGTTGCAATGATGCAACTGAACAGCTGAGGGAAGAGTGGAAAAATGTTTCATCTTAGCCACTGTAACTGCTAAATACATGTCCAGTAGAACATTTCAGGCTAACTCAAGCTACTTCAAACAAGTCTGGAAGCCAGGATCATATGTGGTGAAGGACTGCTATGGAACATGATTCAAGTCTAGATGACTTCTCCACATAACACAATTTATACACCAATCTGAAGATCCTAAACATTCCTCCCTCTTTTCAGTCTTTAGCTCACTTACACAAGAGGTGCTTGAGGCAATGCATGGAACTAAGGCAGTGTGAGGGAAAACAAACCTACACAGATGACTTAAGCCTATGTTCTTGGTAGTCTGTGAAACAGCTGGAATGACCTAATCTCCTCCACTACAGATAAAGTTAACACTGAAACATGAGACCCTACCACTCTAAAAGGTTCAGCCACTACTCAAGAAGTCCAAGTTGGGCTCTAATATCCCACCTTAGCAAACCAATTGGAAAAAATGGCAAAAATCCATCTTGAACCACATCACTTCTGGCCAAGGCAGAAACCTACAAATAGGCTCTCACCTCTTGTGTATTAACAGGGGGAGGATGTCTGTTTTAATACTTGTAAAGCTTTCAGCAATAATGGGGTACTCTTCCCCACAATGTACTTGTATCCCCCTCTAAAGAAGTACCCATGCTAATGGGCAAGAGATGACTTAGATAGGATCCCTCCTTTTTATGTCACATCCAAAGTGATGACTGACAACTTCTCTGTCTCACAACAAATCATTATCACTCATCTGATTTTAATATACAGTTTTAGGGGCATGAACACCCAAAAAATTGCCCAAGGAAATGGCCCCTATTTAATTTTATTTAGTACTTGTAGAAGGGTCTAGGTTGCATAGGCCTGGAGATTGAAGAATCTCTGCTTATTGACAGAGCTGCAGAGAGCAGATAGTTTAGCATGTAGCTCTCTCTACAGAACAGGCATACCATAACCAGTGCCAGTAGTTCTTAGCCCATGAGTCACTTGCAGCCCAAAGAGCACATACTTGTGGCCCATATGGTGTTGACCCAAAGGATGTCTCAAGACAAAGTTGCATATGTGGCCCACCATGGTAAATAGGTTGCAAATGACTAAGTAATGGTAAAACAAGCTTCCCCTAAACACCTCACCTTTGTGCTTCAAACGTGACCGCGATGGATTATCCACTTGAGAGGTCACATCTTGCCTTTTCTGCTGAAACTGTCCATAATGTCAATTGTGACTGTGATTCTTCTGCAGCAGATTCCTATCCATTAGAACTGGCTTCTACAAAAGTAGGGCAAGTATTTTAAAATAGTTAACACACAAGCAGCAGGCACCATTGCTAAGAACAGCACAAACAACCAATATATTAATTACTATAACTATTAAATAGTCAGACACAGCACTGCAATACATCATCCCTTGACAAGCTTTGTGTTCTGCTCCATTTGCAATACAACTGCTATTTCAAAGGTGCATGAGACCTGGAGAAAGCACAGAAGGGCAACAAAAATGAAAGGGGTACAAAATAGAGGAAAGAAGAGTGGGACTATTCAGCTAGGAAAAAAGTCTGAGATCATACAGGTATATAGAAAGGGGAATAAGGCAATATTATTTAGCCTTTGGAAGAGAAGATCTGAGAGTTGGTTGAACTTCAAAGGAAGCTTGAGCTGATGGAGCCAAGGAAAGAGGAGGCGGGTGGGGTGGGGAGGGGAGGGGAAGGGAGAGAAGACCTGCAGATGAAAATCAAACTAAAGAACATGAACAGGAGACTGCTGGGTAAGGACAGTGATCAGTGGACGCATGTGACTGAGAACAGGGAGAGGAAAAGATTGGGAAGTAAAGGAGAAATAGAGCTCAAGACAAGGGCTGGTGAGCTAGAAAATAAAGGAGCAGAGCAGGCTGTAACTAAAGGAGGGCAGGCAAGGGAGAAGAGAAGCACTGCTAGTCCACTTAGAGACAATGGAGCTCCTGGAGTTCAGAACCCTATGAGGATACAGGATAACTTGCAGAAGATGGCAAGGGAGAATAAAAAACCAAATGGAACTGCAGCCAGAAAAGAGAAAAGGACAGAGAATTGCACCACTGCTAGGAATTGCACCATCACAGACATGATCCAGAGAACAGAAAGGTGTGTTGTCTGCTGGGAGCTAATATATGGGTTGTGGACCAGAGGCCAATGGGAGCAGGAAAAAACCCTCTTTCCTTCATGATAGATTCTTAATAGAGGTTGGACCTCCTTGGTCCATCAGCCTTGGGACCTTAGAAGTCCTGAACAAGAGTTTGCCAGGCCAGAGGAAGTCAATTCCAATCACTCTCCTGAGGATCCATCAGCACACTCTGCTGGGCTCTACTGCTGGTCCTTGCTGCCAGGCTTTTGTGTTAAGAACTGCAGGAACATCTCACATGGATGAAAGATTAGAGGAAGCATTAGTAATGACCATGCAAGGTAAAGTAAAGATCCCATGACACCTTTTGTAAGTGTTATTAGCACTGGCATTCTGGTCAACATTCCTAAGGGTCCTCTAAATCTAGACTATATAGTATTTGACCTTTGTTCTGGAGAGCTTTATATGAAGCTTTTGCTTTTTTTAGTATTTGCTATGTGACTAACTTCATGAAGTTATCTGAATTCTGTAATTGGCATTCAACATCAAGAAGGATAGTCTGCAAGGTGATTGTGACTCCCTGTCCATTGTAAATCCAATTTCTCCTTACAGTTTAATTGATTCATATTGTCAAAGATTCTTTCCATCTGAAGTTCTGTGCAGTTTCCACCCAGAGGAAAATGCGCTGATTTCTAAATCTGAGGTTAATGGACAAGTTATTTTGATGGCATGGATCTTTGAAATATAGGTGGTGCTGTAGAATCTCAGTTGCAAAAAGCTTGGGAAGGGAGGCTGTACATCATTCTGATCAAAACATTGACTGTTCTTCCAGAAGTTTGCAATTGAACATTCAATACAGCTTTGAACCTGTACTCTGCAGAAGAAAAATACTGCTATCCCTTCATTTTTTAATAGTTTAACCCAGTACTGTACTTTATTTGCTCTCCTTTTGACTCTACTGTTGCCTAATATGTATTTCCGGTTCCAAAAGAGGTGTGTAGCTGACTGGTCAGTTCCTAACTCTGAGGTTCTACTGTATATCAATTTTGCAAAGGCCTTTAAAATAGTTAGGACTATCTCAACAATATTGAGTTCTTTCAGTTTTAGATTGAATTACTGAACATAAGATTTGAGAGTAGTAGAATACTTGTGTGTTCATTTTAGTACCTAGGTACTACATCTGGTCTCAGCAGACATAGCCTTCATAGATCTGAAGGTGGTAAATGTCTTTCAAAGTTTAACACTACCAGCAAAAGCAGGGTTTTTTTAAAAAATGTTTTAACTTCAGAGCTCCTATGAAGCCTCAAAGCTTTCAAGAGGTGGAGTATTTGAAACCAGGATTTGGTTAGGGTTTGTCTCAATTTTCATGAAATATTTACATTCTGATTGTGCCAATAGCCCTCAATGACAATTAGTGACTAGTTGAATCTCTGATTTTTTTTTTTTTTTAAGGGCTATATTTAACATTGATTGCTGCTTTCTGAGAAAGATGGCATAGATTCTCAGGGCCAAAGTAAGGTTAAGAACTCTAGAACCCTTCTGGGTGAAAATTTTGTACATCGCTTACTGCTTTGGAGATTCTTAGGTTAATTGTTTCATAGTATTTCACTAAATGTCAATCACAACACCATCAATTTCTCATAAGCTCTAGAATTGTTGGTAACTCTTAGACTGAACTTGCTCTAGGTCTCTAACCTTCCTCAGCAAATACTCATTGAAAATACACTGACGCAAATAGGGGGGAGGAGGAGAGATGCATTTTTGTCTACTTTCTTTTTATGAAGTTGGTGCCAAGACTAAACTAACTGATGTCACTTTCAGTGTGAACTTTCCAAACAGCCAGCACCATCCTTCTTGTCCAGGGTAGAGATGCTAGCTGTTATCAGTGCCACTAGAGGGAGTTCCTGACTCACCACTGCAGCTTCCCACACTGACTTGCCTATAACTTGCAGCCTCTCCCCACGCCCTCCCCCTTGCTTGAAAGAATCTGGAAATAGTGAGGGATTTGTTTTTTTACAATAAATTGTGCCTAGAGTTAACTTTTTTTAAACTTTTTGGTTGGAAGCTTCACAAGCCCAGTGAAAGCAATAAATTTCCCATGGGCCTTGAATTTGAAACCAGGGATTTGTCAAATTGTTGCAACAACTGTTCCAAAGCAAAACACCATCACTAACAAGACTTCCATCCTAGTAAGCATTTAAAGTTTATTTTCTGAAGGCAATGCAGTTTGACAGGCCTCTGAAAAGAAGCCAGTAGAGAAATTCCTTTATGCTTGGGAAGCAGGGGGTCTAAGAAACTTGTCCAGTAGTCCACAAACATTTAAATTAAAAACCACCTGGCTACAGATTCTACTCTACCTGGCTGAGAAAATCACAGGGTGGGAGGGAAGTACTGAGCACCAAATGAAGCAATGAAAATTAATCATCTGAAAACATCATCTATTTTTTTTTCTCCCGACATTAGCATGCCTTACACAATATCAAGACTGAATTTACATCTCCCTATCTTTCCCTTCCAGGGCCTCAGCACTGGCAAATACTGGAGACCAGACTGAATGAAAAGATTATTTTACATGTTTTAAAATCAGTGGATCTAAAAACCCAATATTGTCTTAGCTGTAGCCCTGGGGCCGGGCCCTCTGTTGGATGGCAAGCAATATCTCCTTCTGAATTATAAAGATCCAATGCACAGAGGATTCTGGCTGCAGTTATAACTTGCCTTGTTACCTTCTTTCTTCCCTTCGCTAGGAATTCTTCCTCGCTGTATCAGAGATCCACAATTTTGTCATTTTCCCCTGCAACATGATTGCAAACTAACAAGTTAACTCAGATTGTTAATTCCCAGGGAGCTGACATACACTGAGTCTTATTTCTGGTAACTTATTCTGTTAAGGATGTCTACACTACATGTTTATTTTGAAATAAGCTATTTTGGAATAAACCACCCGAGAGAGCTCTGCCCTAATTCGATTGGGATTTATAGCATGGGTGAGCTATTTCAGAGTAATGCAGCCACATGCATTGGAGCCTGAATTGCATTTAAAGCCCCCTGGAAGCACTCTGGGCAGGGCATCAGGACAACAGTCACTTCCTGGAGCTACTGTCTGAGGCTTGCGCGTGGGCTCCTCTCTACAGCCATGTCTCAGTCCTTCCACCTTTGTCTACTTCCTCAAAGGATAGCAAACATTTTGCACTGCAGGCTCTGGTTGCCCTTGTGGACACCACGGCACTCCAACCACAGAGCTGAACCTGCTTCAAAGCACTCGCTGGCTCTTAGACCTCAGCTGCACCTCCTAGTGCAGTTACTGCAGGCGGTCCATGTGGCACTGCAGAACCAGGACCCGCAGCTCACTGGGAAGCACCCTCTTTCCAGGTGCTGCTCATGCAACACAGCCCCTCCAGTGTTCCTCTGTACACCATGCACTGCTGCTTCTGGCACCAGGACACTAGTTCTGACTGGTGGTACCAGATTGTCATGAAGCAGTAGGACAACCCCCAGTAGCTCCAGAATATCCATCTGTAGAAGGACTCTTCCCTGGAGTTGTGCGAGTGGCTCACCTCTATACTCCGGTGACAGGACACCCACAGGCAACCCACCATCCCACTCCAGAAGCATGTTGCCATCACACTTTGGAAGCTCGCCAGGCTAGACAGCTACCACTCCACTGGGAACCAGTTCAGTGTGGGGAAATCATGCAGATTTGGCACACTCATGCTATCCTCCCAGGAGGGTGGTAAACTACTGGAATGGGGTTCCCTAGGGAAGGGGCAGTGGACTCTCCCTCGGTGGAGGTCTTGCACTCCCACCTTCACAAAGCCCTACTGGGGATGGGGTAAGTGGGGGTTGCTCCTGCTGTGGGAAAGGGCTTGGGATGGGGGAACTCCCAAGGGCTCTGGCAACCTAATGATTGTCAGTTTGTATCCTCTCATGGATGGTGAGGGCCATCAACACCATCCTGCTGTGCAGGGTTGTCCTGCGTTGCCATTATGTGCTTCCTAGGCGGTGAGGGGACCATTGGCCACACCCACATCCCCATCCAGGTCCCTGACCACTAGGCTTCTGATTATATCAGCCAGAAGGATTACTTTTCAATTGTGCTGCAGGCCTCCATGGACCATCGAGGCTGGCTCACCAACATCAGTGTTGGGTGGTCAGAGAAGGCGCATGATGCTCACATATTGTACAATTCCAGCCTGTTCCAGAAGATACATGACAGCACTGTTTTCCCTGACCATGCCACCAGGATTGGGAATGTAGACCTGTTGATGTGCATCATGGGGGACACAGCCTACCCTTTGCTCCCCTGGCTAATGAAGCCCTACATAGAACACCTGGACCCCACCAAGGAATGTTTCAACAGCAGGCTCAGCATAGCCCACACAGTCATGGAGGGTGCCTTAGGGTATCTGAAGGGGAGATTCTGCTGCCATTTCACCTGCCTGGACCTCGGTGAGCAGAATGTCCCTCAGCTGGTATCAGCTGACTGTCCCCCACAACCTGTGTGAGAACAAGGAAGGGATGTTCCTGCCAGGATGGAGGGTAGAGACCAAGCAGCTCGCAAGGGCCTTTGAACAACCGTACACTGCTGCCATCCAGCAGGCCCATCAGGGGCTGCGTGCATCCATGAGGCCCTGAGGGAGAGTTTCAGACAAGGACACCTGTGATGCTACCCCCCCGGGCCTCCCCAGAAAAGGCCTCTGCATTACTCATGTGTGCCTTTCCTCCCTCACCCCTCCCTTCCCTTGCAGATACAATAAACCAGAATTTTTATCTTGACTAAACTGGCTTTTTTAAATTTGGGGATAAATATAATTGGGGAGTGAGTGGGAAACAAGCTGGGAGGGGGAGGAGAGGCTCAGGGATGGGGCTGGGATTGGCACCTGCCTCAAGTGGTCCCACTGCCTTGTGTGTGGGGGCCTTTGGAGGCCACAAGAGGCACTAGGAGAAGTTGGGGGGAGCAGGAGTGGGGTTAAGGGTGGGAGTGGGGAGGGAGAGGTGCTGGACCACTCAATGGTGGTCACCAGGCAGGTGGCGGCGGCTGTGTATGCTGGGACGGCTCCTGGCAGATGGTGCAGCACGGCTCCCTGTCAGCATAGCCCTCCACCAGGTCTATATCCAATCTCTAGTCCTGCTGCTCCTGAGGCCGCTGCAGGGCATGCAGGCAGGCAATGTGTTCCTGCTGCAGGTATTCCTGGGGCCATCTGCGACCACAGCTCTCTCTGGGTGCATCTAGACTACACCTCTCTGTCGACAGAGACATGTAGATGAGGCACATCGAAATTGCTAATGAAGCAGGGATTTAAATATCGCGTGCCTCATTAGCATAAACATGGCCACTGCTTTTTTTTGAAACAAAGCTTTTTGGAAAAAATCCCGGCAATCTAGACACAGATCTGTCGAAAATAAAGCCTTGTTTTTTGAGGCTTACAGGAGCTGTCGAAAAAGGCTTTATTTTTGGCAGATCCATGTCTAGACTGCTGTTTTTTTAATCAAAAAAACAGTTTTGAAAAAGCGGCGGCCATGTTTATGCTAATGAGGCAGGGGATATCTAAATCCCTGCTTCATTAGCAATTTCGATATGCTTGATTTGCATCCCTCTGTCAACAGAGGGCTGCAGTCTAGACATAGCCTCTGGGTCGTGATGCTGGCATGGGAGGAGGGGGATGCACCTCACTCGCAGCTGGTCCAGTGGTGAAGAACAAGAGAAGGGCAGTCATCCCAGGAGACAGTGTGCCTGAAGGCTACCACTCCCTCTGAGCTGCCGCCAAAAGGTCTCAGTTCAGATGATGGTGATGTGCCTTGAGCGAGGCCATCTGTGGCCTAGACAGCGGGCACTGTCCTGCAGGGGCACGGATGTCCTGAGGGGAGCCTCACTACCCCCCCACATCGCACGAATAAGCGGGCATGAGAAGGTGCCAGCCTGGGTGGGAGGGAAGCAACAAGGCAGCTCAGTTTACCTTTGTGCCACACACACTGGGTCTGGCAGTGGGGGTATCCCACAGGGAGATGACTTCTATCTCTGCTCTCTGGGGAAGGAAGGGGAAGGGGAGCGTGTTGAGGGGATATTTGTGTGAGTGGCAGAGGCTGCTTGCCGGCAGGGGGATACTGGTATCCCCTCCATTTCCTCCCTCCTGGCAGGCTCCCCGGTAAGGGGCTCAATGTCCTCTGCCTCGCCATGCTTGCCAGGGTCATGCTTGCCCCAAGAGTGCATGCATGACCCTGTGCCATGTATACCACTGCTGTGCGTGCCCATGACCCCATCCTCCTTAGTGGTGGGAAGGTGTCCCACCATGGGGTCAGGAGTAAGGCAGGCCAGTGCAGGAACCCTAAGAGCAACAGTGCAAGGTTGCTGTGTGGCAGCCTCACTGCGGCTGTGCGCTCTGGATTGGTGCTCCTTGTGCACCTGCTGCTGTGAGGTCCCCAGGCCAAGAGAGAAGTGCACAGCCTGTTTCGGCCTCCTCCCCCCGGCATATGGCTAGGGAAAGTAATGGAACTCACTTGATGGACCTTCCTCAGCTTTGTCCGAACCCTGGGTGACATCCTGAGAGGGGGGTACTGGCTCCAGGGACAGGCTGACCTCCTGACTGGGAAGCATAGTGTCGGTGCTGGTCCCCCTCCTCCTTGCCCATGGGCCTGCCCTCTGGGAGGCTGACAATGGGCATCTCCAGCCAAGAGTCCACCACAAAGCGGTGAAGGAACTCTCCACCTCCCATGCCAATATGCAGTGGAGCTGCTCCTAATACTGGCACAAATGGGGTGCCACTCTGGAAGGGGAACTCCACTCCCTGGCCTTGATGTAGCCCTGCCTCAGCTCCTTGACTTTCATGTGCACCTGTTATTGCATGTGCATGTGGCCCTTCTGGCCCAGACTGTTGACCGTATGGCAATAAAAGTCCACATTCCTGTGTCTGGTGCGGAGAGCTGGAGGTTCACCTCCTTTCCCCACACCTCAGTGAGATCCAGGATCTCTGTGCAAGACCAAGATGGGGCCCTCCTCTTCTGCCCCTGAGCTTGGGAACTGCAGCCATGGGGGGGTTTGGTAGGAGAGCTGGGGGCTGCCATGGCAGTAGGGAAGGGATAGCAGGGCGCTGCTGTGTGGCACGGTGCTAGCAGGGCTGGTGTCATGCCACAAACTGTTTCTCTTGTGACTATACCTTTAAAGGCTGAAAGGGAAGGGGAAACTACAGAGTGTGGCCAGAGTGGCCAGCAAGGCAGCTGTGAGAAGCCCTGTAGGCCACTGATTTTGAAATAACCTCAGCTGAACTGTCTACACACGCCCTATTTCATAATAACTATTTTGTAATAGGCATTATTCCTCATGAAAAGAGGGTTTATTATTCCTGAATAAGAAGCCTGTTATTTTGATATAATGGGCTTTCTGGGTAGCTGCTCACATTGTTATTTTGAAATAATGCTGCAGTGTGGATGTGCTCTAAGAGCTGCATGGAAAATGGCTTTTCCACTCAGAAAATTTTGTGGTTTGGGTTGGAGGTGGTCCTCTTAATGAAGGACAAAAAGCGAAAATCTTAACACTCTTCCCCCCCGCCCCCCACAGGGCAGAATTTACAAAAAATTGTATTTCTAGAGAACTGAAATGTAATTGTTTTGTTTGCCAGCTGCCCCTGTGGAATGCTCTTGTCAATTTCCTTTCTTTGCAGCCAGAAAGTGAAATACACAAGATCCCTGGAAGCAGGCAGAGGGAGGCTAAGTGACCGGGCTCTCTCTCTAGGCATGTCTAGACTGCATCCCTCTGTCGGCAGAGGGATGCAGATTAGGCAGGTCGACATTGCAAATGAGGCAGGGATTTAAATATCCCGTGCCTGATTCTCGTAAAAATGGCTGCCGCATTTTGCCAACTCAGCACTTTATCGGCAAAAAGCGGCAGTCTAGAGGGGGATCTGTCGAGAAAGAAAGCCTGTTTCATCAGATCCTGTAAACCTCCTTGCAGGAGGCATAAGGGATCTATTGAAAAAGGCTTTCTTTCTCAACAGATTCCCCTCTAGACTGCTGCTTTTTGCCGACAAAGTGCTGAGTCGGCAAAATGTGGCGGCCATTTTTATGCAAATTAGGTGTGGGATATTTAAATCCCTGCCTCATTTGCAATGTCAACCTGCCTAATCTGCATCCCTCTGCCGACAGAGGGATGCAGTCTAGACATACCCTGTCTCTGCTTCTCTACCTCTCTCAAGCACACTTGCTCAGTGCCACCCTTGAGCGTTCCTGCTGGTTTCCTGGCAGGGAGTAAATGAAATGGCGTGGACCTCCCTGACAGTCGTCATATTCTCTCCAATACAACGTAGGCTCAAAGTTGAGGCCTGTGGATTGGGGAGAACTCAGTATTGTCAAATCTTGTAATTTTTATTACAGTTTTCACAATATTTGGAATTTTATTAAAGATCTAATTCTTGGAACCATGTTTTGAGAATCTCTGTTTTCACTTACACAAAAATTAACTTCCCAGCCCTCCTTGTTTGGGGAGAAAAGCTTGAAAGTGAGACTCAAGAGCACACTAAAGGCTCACAAACTAGAAGGTTAAGGAACAAAGTTCAATCTTACTACTGGCTCAAATCTCTCTGACTTAAAAAAAAAAAAAAAAAAATCTCCTAATTGTGTGTGTCTGAGGGATTCATAAACATTCTGTTGTGGTCATATTGGAAGTACCTTTTTTTTTTCTTTTTTCCATGCAACCTTCCTGAAAGTTTAGGAAGAGATAATACGATGGGATAAGAATAGAAAAGAAAAAAGTGGTTTTAATGTGTCTTTTTAAAAATTCATTTAAAATTAGAGATTGAATTATTTGTTACCTAATCAGACACTGGGAACTGTAAACCCTACAACACATTTTTTGTTGTTGTTTGAAATAATAGTTGATATAGTTAGCATTGTGGTAAAACATTCAAAGATGTGGCCTTGGCAGAGAGACTTCTGCACTTTAAGTTGCTGCAATACTTCATCTTCAGCTTTTCATAGAATGTGTGAGAGGGATGGTGACTATACACACTCTGCCATCTCATATAGCTTCATTTTATTTTACACCCCAGGCTGCATTCACTGGTCTTTTGTTCTTTTGACAGCAGATTGAACCATAGCTACTAACGATGCATCTCAGTTCCTAGCTACTAACTATACATGTCTCGGTTTCTCAGATGGCAGCAATCTTCTTCCACTACTGTCTGGCTTCCACATCTGGTGAACAAAACCCAAGGGCATTGTAGTCTTGACAGTGCTGTAATTTTACATGACCTTTAATGCCATGATGTCACAATTAATTAAGCCATTGCCAGCCTTTAATAATTCTGAACATTAATGCTTGTTTTCCTGCCGTCCTAAAGAAATCCATCTTTTAAAAGTTGCAAGGAGAACTGGTGTTGCAACACTAAAGCTGGTGGCTTAAATATTGGATAGGGTCATATGGGTGGAAGTGCCCAGTAATGGATGGCTAAGGGATTCTGTGATCATAATATATTTGCTAAAATGCAAAGTTCAATGAAAGCCATTGTGGAAAACAGTTTCTATGATGTACGCTTCCCTTTATGTTTGTAAAGCATAGTAGGTGTGAATACACTGGTGTTTCTCATGCAGCGTTGCCTGTTGGATGCCTGCTGTTGGGATTTTTAAACTGTTCTTTAAGCAGCAAAGTAGGACTGAACTAAACACAGCTCAGATTGCTGTAGGGATGGTGCCGTACACTGAACTTTTATAAGATGCTGTTATAGATATGTCACAGAATTGGGTGTGAGCAGTCATGCCTAGTGGTCAGAGATTGAGTCCAAGTCATGGAAGGTCAAAATAGAACTAGAAACCAAAGGTCAGGAACTGAGCCATGTAGGCACAGGAATGACCGCAACTTCGGGCATAAGCATCGAGCAGCCACTGGCTTTGTGTTGCTTCAGGGTTTAAAAGCAAGTCTGGTGGCACGACTCAATCGATTGGCTGAACAGGTCAATCCCTGTGTTCAGTTGCTAGGCAGCTAGCTGGTCCCAGGCTTGGTGTGGACCCCTGAGTCTTGACAAGAAGCATCATTGGTTCCTCATGTATTCTGCAGGAAATTCTCTGTACCCCAGAGGGAAACTATTTCCCACTCAGATCATTATAATTTACTTGTATTACCAAAGCACCTAGGAGCCCTAGTCCTGGTCCAAGACCTCATTGTGCTAGGTGCTGCACAAATTCAAAGCAGTCCTCCACCAGATTTTGACTACATTTCTTATTTAAAATTAGGAAAGGTGTCAGTCCCTCCTTTTTGCTCTGGGCCTAGGGGACGAGCTAAGGGACGTGATTAACAAATTCCAAGGCCAAAAGGTGGCATCATGCTCATCTAATTTGACCTCCAGTATAGCATAGGCCATAGAACTCCTAGAGCACATCTCCTAGCCAAAACACGTAATCTTGATTTTAAAATTGCTAGTGATGGGGAGAACACCATTACCCTTGTTCTAGTGCAGTGTTTCCCAACCAGGGTTCCACAGACCATTGTCAGGGGTTCCACAAGAAATCGTGGAATAAATACATTTTTTTTTACAATGTAAGCTGACATATATAAAACAGTTCTTTTCAAATTAATTTTCTTGACAATAATTTAACAGTAATTGAATTGTGCTCCCCGCTGTCAACTTTTTCTGGCCAAGCAAACGTTTTCATAGGGAGGGGTTCCTCGGGATATGAAAAATTATTTTAGGGGTTCCTCCATGGGGAAAAAGGTTGGGAATCGCTGTTCTAGTGGTTAATTACTTCATAGTTAAAAATGTACACTGTATTTTCAAGTGCCACTGGATTGTGTTATGCCTCTCATAGAATCATAGGGCTAGAAGAGACCTCAGAAGGTCGAGTCCAGCCCTCTGCCCAAAACAGGACTAATCCCAACTAAATCCTCCCTTTCTCTGGTAGGTTGCAAAGCTTATTAATTTTTTCTTATTTAAGTGTTCACAGACACTAATTAGCTTACCTGTTAACCTTCTCTTTGCTCAACTAAATAGATTGAGCTTTGTGAGTCTATCGCTGTAAGCCATGTTTGCTAACCTGTCAATGGTTCTCGTGGGTCTTCTCTACACCATCTCTAATTTGTGAGCACTGTGAATTGTGGGCACCAGAATGGATATAGCATTCCACCAGTGGTTGCATCAGTACCAAATATATTAAAGAGCAGTAAAATGAAAACCAATAGAAGGGAAAATATTCTATGCTGAGCAATTCAGTGCCATGGCTTACTAAATCACGCCCTCTGGCTAGATTTTAAATAGAGCTAGTTTAATGTTATTAATATGTTTATCTAAACCTTTGTAAGGGGCCAGATTCTGCACACACAACACCCCAAGGAGGAGTTCTGGGGGAAAGAGAAGGGAGATGTAATGAGCAGGTAAAAATGACTTGAGGCATTCTGCCTGGCTGTGGTAAGGCAGGCAGAATGATTGAGGGGTCACTACCAAAGTCCATGCTACTTAGTCTAATACTTTGTATGTCCCTGAGTAGATGTTTCCTCCTGTGCAGTTGCAGGCACATGAGGTGTAGCTCTCTGATCATACCCCAACACAGCTAGACATGACCTCATTGAGTTGTGGCTTTCTTGGTATTTAGGGAGCAGCATTCTGCCTCAGATCAGCAGGGTGCAGCCACAGAAGACCCCTTGGGATTGTTCCCCAGTGTGCTGATCATGCCACTCACACCTGCCTTCTTACTCTCCAGGGCTCCCCACTACCCTCTATATTAGCAACCTGTGTGTGTGCAGGTGTGCTGGAATACCATGCCCATGCTGGTGCTTATAATCCATGAATGTTTCTGGGGAGCAAGAAGGCAAGTGTGAGTGCCATAATCAGCACATTGGGGAATAATCCCAAGATAACACAGAGTTGGGGTACCACGCTCCCAAAGAGCAACGTGGACACTGAACCACTTCAGCTCTGGGAAAATGCAGTTCTCAGGCACAGCCCTCAGGAAACCAACCCTCAAAAGGGATGAAACCCCCCAATTCATCCTTCTCTGTCTAATAATCAATATTATATGTGAATTGGGAGCACCAGCATGGATGTGGCATTCCAGCACAAAGGAAAGCTCATAAGGATGTTTACCTGCCATTATCAAAGAAAGAAAGGGCATACTGGTTGTTCCTCCTCCCCACCCCCCACAAGTTACTAATTTACACTGGGCCTGAAAGTAAACAATTGTTTTACTTAAGTACAAACAGTAGGATTTAAGTGGCTACAAGTGAAAACAGACAGATCCAAGTAAGTTACTAAATTAAAAGGAAACTCATACCTAGTTCTAATTCACTACAAACTGAATTGCAAGCAGATTTTTATCCTAAAGTGCTGTTCCTGTTTCAGGCATAGTCTTCAAGTCAAAGATAATCTTTTACTCTGACTTGGGTCTCTAGCCTTCTTTGGAGCGTGCCAGGCTAGTCAAAGACACAGACCTAATAGATTCCCATTGCTTGAATAGTCTTCTCCCAAGGCAGGAATCTTTTGTTCTACATTTCTCCTCCATGGAAAACTACCAGGGTCAACATGGAATCCCAGTATTGGGTGGTATCATCACATGTTTTGTTATTTCAATCACTTTGGACTTGCAGGATAAACAACACTGTTTACAAGTCATTAAGTTGATCACCCAGTTGTTAAGGCTTCTGGGAAAGGGCAGCAGAGGGGGGAGAGCATCAGTAATGGTTCTCATTGGCACATTTAAAACTATGAACAGCCTCATTCTTCATATTTCTAACTTTATATACAAGAATGATACATGCACCAAAATAGGATGATTTGTATCCTATTGTAACATTAAAATTGAAGGTAACATGAGATATTTTGTTCAAAGCATCTCTGAATTATGCATATTTATATTCATAAGCCAATTTTCTTAAAGCATGGGAGGGGGCCTTCACAAGGTGCACAAGTAACATTGGACTGAACTGGCAAAAAGACTGAATTCTCTGTACCTGCTTCATCCTCCTATCCAATAACCAGACAATATGAGCAAGGACCGAGCTCTGTGATAGTATGACCAGTCAAAGCCTGAACTTCTAGAAGAAAGATGACACTGTGCCAGTTCAGGAAAGAATTCCCCAATGCACAAATCAACAATAAAATATGGCCCAACTGGGAAGTAAATTGGGAGTCACCTTTCTCTGCAGCAACCATAACTAAACTAGATGGAGAGACCTACTATAAAGAGAGTTAGGTAAAATTCTCTTTGGCAGCAACTCCTGCCTGTATCTTGCATTTGATGTTATTGAAAGTGAAGTAGCATCAGTAGTACTTGAGCTTTGTATCCTTGTCTGGATTTGAGCCAGCAAACCAAAGATGAAAGTTTTTCTCTCCAATTACCATCAAGTTCTCCACACAAATAGGGGGTATCAAACGCCGGTAACCTATCATGAAAAGAAGTTTAATATCCTTGCTTTTAAAGATCCATATTTGCTTTAAATGTTCTTTATAATCTGGAATGAAGCAGATGAGTGGGTGAAGATGGGAAACTTTCAGGTTTTTATTATTCCTGTGAATCGAATCTGAGTGATTTATTGTCAGAATAACTCCCACCAGGGGAAAGATCTCCGTTTCAAGTGTCTCTCTCTATTTAGAGGAACAGTGGCACAAACCGCCTCAGATGATGGAATTTACTTCCCTTGGATTTCTTTGTCCTCCTGTGAGGAGAGTGGAGGAGAGTCTTTCTCTTCTGCATCTGAGAAACAAATCATTAGGTCTTAGGACTTGTTTGCATGCCTGTTTACTAGTTGGTGTCCGGTAGGATTCAGGATAGAGGTTCGTCTCTATCTTTCTTCCACAGATGAGTTCAGCTTTCAGGGAGCTCTACACACAGTTCATTATCTCCAGCCTCAGCAAAATCCAGACCTCCCATGAGGTTACACTTGACTTAATTTTTTTTTTAAAGAAATGGGGAAGGACTATAGTGTAGTGAAACTGAAATCTAACACTTGAGTTTTCAGTAGATGGAAAGGGTTCCTAGTCCTGGACCTACCAGCAGTCAGTTTCCAGACAGTTTATTGTGGAGTCATTTGTGCCTCTCATTGTTAGGGAGCAGCCTCCTTTGTCTTTCTGGTTTTGGGCTTCTTATGTGTTGACCTTCTGAATTCTAAGAAATAAAAGCAGTGTTCTGTTACCACCATCTAGCAAGAGTATTAGTTTTTTGTCTCTAACTTCTCTATGTATATGCTTTGAGCATAACATGGTCCTAATTTCAAAGGATGTCCATTGAATTGGTTCTGGGTATTTTGAAGAATGAAACTCTCTGGAATGACCACCTACCTCTGCAGTTCTGTCCCTCAGGAAGTATGACACTGTCAACCCCAAGGGTGAAGCTTGTGGGATCAGACAATAAGGCTTTTAGAACAGGGCCATGACTCCTTAGAATTCATTACAAGAGGTGAGAAGAGTGACAACAGCTCTCTACCTGCTTAATGTAAAACTCTACTTCCCTCTGCTTTTTCACAGTTGTAATTAAAGTGAGGACAGGAAGAGGAAAAGAGATGAAGTCAAGGGGAAGGAATAAATAAATATATTCAGGGGGAGGAATGGTAGGAAGGGAGTGAGAAGAAAGTAATGAAACTCAAATATAAAAGTGTGTGTTTGTGTGGTTTTTAACTGCTGATTGCCTCAGAGGATGTAAGCAAACTCAAAAAAAGTCTTGGGCCATCTATGGATTGCTTTTTCATTTTTAGAGAGATGGTTGTATAGACTAATGAATAGATGGTACTGATGCTCATCCTCCTCAGAGACTTGCAATCTCTGAGTATGCTTTTTTCCCCCTCCCTGGATGTAATTGCCCACTTATCACTCTAAAGCTGCCTTTGCCAGTGCAGTGACTCTGGTATTCAGCCATTTTCCTGAATAGAAGTCGTCGTTTTCACAGCAAACCTAGGAAAGTTACAAGGCTCACTGTGCTCTTTCACATATTCTTTTTGAAAGAAAATGGATCTCTTTTAAAAAAAAAAACATGATCTATAACCAGATGGTCTTTTTTTGTGAGGGCAGTGGGTGGATGGGAGCAAACCATGATCCATCTAGATTGATCACTTCCCTTCAGCAGAGCCCTATACTGCATTTTTCTGAGGAAGATGGCTCTTCCACAATAAATACTCTCCCTTGGCAGGGCACCTGAGCAAGCTCACTGTACAGCACCATAGAGGAAAAAGTTTTTGAACTTCAGCTGGCAGTCACCTTATGCTCTAAAGCTGGGAGCTGAGCTTCCTTGCAACTTTCCCCCCTCAGATAGTAGCTAGTGGAAGTGCAAGTTTTATGTATATGCATCTTTGCTAAGCTATTTGCTTCTATAGATTCTGGTGCTCCCTTTCCTTTTGCCAGTCACTAATACCAGCCAGCACCAATGGGCAGAGTAGCTTTGAGGCAAGAATGGAGTGGATTCCAGACATCAGCCACTTAATGCTGATCCCCACAGGAAACAAAGGATGCCCTGTTTAGTGATGAACCTATATAAGATGTAACCACCACATAGTTCTGCCACATGTGATGTGTTAGGCACAGTGAGGCCACATCCATGTGTAAGCCCAGTAAATTGGAACAAGGCCATGCAAGCACTGTATGCCTGAGTGCTCATGGAAGTAATACTATTGGGCGTGCACAGTGCATAACAGCACACACTCTTTTTTTTCATTGAAAAGCTTTGGGAGTTAATACTAGCAGTGTTGTACTGGCAGCAGATTGTCCCTGGAATAACATCCTTCCTTTTTTTTTCTGACTGAGTGTTTTCTCTAAAAATCCAAACCCATGCTGTTTGTTCTGTGCCTCCAGAAAGGCTTTGCAAACTGCAGTGTCAAGTGGAAGTGACAAAGCAGGATGTTTTCTTTGCAGGAAGGTATCCTGTGTACACAGCCCATCATCACCATTCAGCTTTCAAAACAGAGGTGACATGGCGGGAGAGCTGCCAATGAAAGGTCCAGGCAGCGGCATCCCTCCTCTGTCTCAACTGACAACCACCGGAGAAAAACAAGATAGACTCAACTTGTGCAGAAACTGGGTTGTTTATGCTTCTAGCTAGCTTGGTGGGTGACCAAGGTCTGATAGATTCAAAGCCCCCTTTGGTGATGCTACATAGACAGAATCATGACTGATAAGCCATCTCCTACCTCATAATTGTATTCTATCCTTCCCTGAAAGAGCAAATTAGATGTTGTTTATTAGGTTCCTTGCTTTATTCATAAATTGTATGGCTCAATTTCATCACTGTTGTAATTCCACTGAAGTCAATTCTACTGAAATAACTCCATAGTCAATGAAGTGAAACCAGAGGTGATCCAGAGCTGGTAGAAGCTTGCCTTGAATGTGGGGGGAGGAGTGTAAGTGCTCTGTATGGGGAGAGGAGGGAGGCAATGGGGCAGAGGAGGAAAGTTGGGGTGTTTGGGAGAGGAGAGGTCAGTACTCTGAATGGGGAATGAAATGAGCTATTGAGATTTGGGTGGGGTAGGGCACAGAGAGGTTTATGTGGGCCCTGAGCAAAATGGAGGCGCCCAGCTTTTCTAAAAAATTACCACTGAGACGATAAAAAATACTATTGTTGTGATCAATCATCTTTAAAGTTTTCAAAAGACAAATCACATGTTTTATCGGGTTTTTTTAAACAAACACATTTAGGATCATGCTCTGACACAATTATTAAGGCTAACACACAATTTTGGCTGATGGCAGATTAAAGATAGTGTTTTTTATCAGTGCTAATTTGCTAATGAAGTGCTCAGCTTGGGAAACTGATAGTCTGATTAAATTTCATAGTGACATAGATCTGCGGGGGGAAAAACACTACAGTCCTTTTCCATAAATCTTATTTAACAAATTAGATCGCTTTTCCAAATAGTGTATCTCTCTCTCAGCTTCTTTAAAAGTCAAATTTCTTCAACAAAATCCTCTTGGATCAAGTCTCTTGGGTAGCATTTTGATAGTTCTTGAGCTTTTGTGATATTGGAATTGGCATAATTTGTAGTCAGTTTCCAAATAAATGCAAATGTTTGGGTTATTTTTTTTCAGATCTTCTTGTAATTTTGAAGATAACCATGTCTAGAGTGATGGAAAAATGTCAACCTTGAACTTAGTTTCTGGTATTCATAATATTACACGGTGGTCCTATCTTAATCATGGAATGTTTTTCTTTCAAGCTTTTTTCCCTGAAAGCTTGTTCAAGGCCCATGCCCAGCTGCTACAAGTTCTGATTAATCAAAAATCAGAGGACAAGATTCTTGAAGGTGCTGGTTCATATAGAAATGATTTTTATCAGCCTTGATTCCTCATCAAACACAAGTTCAAACTCTTGAAGTAAATAACTTACATTGTTGATGGTTCAGAGGATTTTAAACCAGAAAGTGGTCAGTAAAATTAATTCAAAAGATTTCAACCATGTAGAGTGTCTCTTTCATTGCATAAGTCCACAGGCAAATAGAGTTCTTCCTTCAGATTCATAAAAGCTTGTAGGATTTCCTTCAGTGTCCTCACTAGTGGATCCTTTGCTTCAGTTTTTGCACTCAGATTCTGCTGTGTATTATTCAGTGAAATGTTTGTGGCTCCCTGTAGAATTTTCTGTTAGGCAGGACTGCAGCTGAACAAGATGTAGCAGTGTTTGAATGTTTCCAGAGAAACTTTTTACCTCCATACTAGAATCTGCTGTGTTCCAACCACATTTGCATTTAGGTGTCTTCATATTGTTTGATCACTATGACACTCCTGTTGATTGGCAGTTTCACTCTTCAGCTGCTTATCCATATTCAGGCCTAATAGCTCTGTAATCGATGTCTTTGTGCTTGGATACAGTAGAGTAGGCCAAAGTACTGCTACTTTCTCTATTGCCTTGTATATTATCACTGGTATCTTCTACTTCATTTTATGTCACCACTATTCTTGATCCAAACAAGAATTTATTTTCTTGTGAGATCTTCCTTTTTCTCTTGGGTGGTGACAGGCCCCTTTAGGAGTGTTTGGCTAGGGAATGGAGGAAAACACCAAAAGTTCACTTCCTATTTATTTCATAATCAAGTCATACTTTCTTTTCCTTTTGTTTAATTGCTCCTAGCTGTATTGCTGTATTCCAGGCATTTCTTTACTAGCTGAGGGTCCTGCTCAGAAAGGCTGCACCTATACTTCATACAGTAACAACTAAACCACAGCTACTCAAAATGTGGCTTGCATGATTTTCAAAAGAATGTTTTGCATTTTTATTCTGTGTCTTTTACAGAAAATATGGGCAATGAATTGTGTATTGATAAATAATCCTCTATGTGCATGGTGCACCATGTCTTTGCACAACAATTATACTGAACACAGCAGTGCAGGTTCCGAATATGGTTAGGCACAGAGAAAGTACCACAGTGCAATGACTCAGCATTACTGACATGTCTTTTATTACAGACTCGGAGCACAAAGAAAGAAGGCCACCTGAGGCCCCTCCCCTTCAGGGGTGCAAAGCTGGCCCCATCACATACCTTATCCTGGGGCCCGCAGTGGTTGTCTGCACCGCTGCTTGAGCCCCCTGAGTGTGTGACACACTATGATGCTAAATGTAGAATTTTTGTTGGGCAGGATTAAAAATGAACAAATCCACTAAGGCTCTGGTCAGGGATAGGAATGTTAAAAACCATGTATTTTTCTAAACATGTAACCACTTAATTTTTTAAAGCTGGCTCCCTGCGAGCACCAGCTCCCCCTACCCCCTCCTGCACTGCTGCCTCTGTATCAGAGGAAATAGCGTGGCAGGGCAGCGGCTCTGCAGGAACCAGTACGCATGGGGAGCTGGCTTCTAAGCTGGCTCCCTGTGAGCATAGGCTCCTGCCCTCGCTCTCTGCCCCCCTCGCCGCCGCTGTGGGAGGAGGGGCATGCACAGGAAGCCAGCTTAAAAGCCAGTTCCCCATGTGCACTGACTCTTGCCCCCCACCCCCCACTGTCTCTGATACAGAGGCAGTGGGGGGAGGGGTGTGTAATCATGCAGGTTAACGATGAGCCCAGGCGTATTGGTTAAGTGTGTACACAAGTACACGCCAACACCCCTAGTCAGGGAGATAAATCACTCTATCTTTACTAATTCTATTTTTATATAACTTTCATTTGAATTTTATTTCCTGTTTTTTAGAACTCTAGCTCCTTCCCCTTTAATAAAATTCAGCAAGAGTTTCGATAAACATTCACATTACTTAAGAACTGTGATGGGCTTGAGAAGGGTCTATAAAAAAAAGTTATGCAGCAGGCCCTCCTTTATTAACACAGAATCTGTCATAGTATTATAAGCATTTCTGCATTCTGCTGTCTTTCAACTTCATATATGCATGCAAGTGCTGTAGAGGACCACTTAAACTGGGAGGGCCATGCTGCCTCCACCCTTCAGCTGTCCCGCAGCTTGACCTTCCTCTCTCATGGCATTCCCCACCAGTGGCCTGACACATACCCCCAGGCTCATGAGTCCCTGTATCCATCCTCTGCCAGGAGCCTCTGCCTTCTCCACCCACACTCTTTATCTTAGCACTCCTGGCTGGGAAGCCTTGTCCTCTGGTCATAGGGCTGTCCCACTTCTCAGCGGATCCCCACCTTATCAGCTTTCAACATCAATTTTGCTTTTTCAAACCTGGGGCTGAAGCATTTGCAGTTTTTATTATGATCAGATGGTCTCAGGAGAGCTTAAACCAGACACATTTAATGGTTTTGGATCACTCTGCATAACCCTAGCAAAATGAAAACACATTTGGAAACTTATGCCAATTGTAAGAAGACTGAAGCCAAATTTATCAAACCAAGGGATTGAATTTAGGCATATTTTTATTCCTATTCCGGCACCTAAAACAATGGCTTGATTCTCAAAGGGGCAGTTTGGTTGCAAGATCCAATAACTTCAGTGGGATGTGGGAAAAGTCAAGCTATTGATACTCAGAAGTCTGAAATATTGATTTCAGAGCCTGATTTTAGGCCCCTGAGGTTTGAAGCCAGGATTTTTATTGACCTCCACTAGAAGGGTATTTCCTTGAGGTCTGGTTCAAATGGGTTCTGTATATGTGAACACTATAAAGAGATGCTCTCTATACCTTTCCTACTTGTGTTAGTCTGTAGGAAATAGCAAGGACTTTAATTAGTCATTTAGACCCCTCCCCCCCGATTCTACAATCAAGTCTTTAAAAATGCATAGCTCAACTGTTTGTGTCATATATTTTTCATTTCTTGCAATTGCTTTTCCCGTTGAGAGGTATTGGCTTCAGAGCAGCCTACGCACAGCCATCCATTCTCCCTGGTTCAGTCACAGTGCATGGAATGCACTGAAGTGGAAGTAACTTCGGAAACCAGCAGAGCTGCTCATGTTATACTACAAGTCAAACACAGACGAAAAAGAGCTGAGATCTTGGAACCTGTTAGTTTTTGAAGTTCTTGGTCATAAACTCAGATCCTTAGCTGGGTGTAGCTGCTGGCAGTTCAAGCAGGATGCTTAGCTAGTCTCTTCAGGAAGTGTGTTGGAATAAAAGGAGCTTGTGTGTAAAAAATGACCACCTCGGTCAGAATAATGGGAAATGGGCCCATCTTCAGTCACTTCCCACAGACAAATGGAAAATGACATTCTTTAAATGTCAAGGTCCCCATGCTGGGTGGAACTTGTCACATCTCATCAGCTAGGACACACAGAGAACTTGGCAGCTTCATATGTTTTAGCACAGTTTCTTCACCAGTTTGTGTTTTTGGTTTTTTTTCCAAAAGTCACAAAAAGGGAGGCAGGAAAACTGCTGGAGGTTGTGGTGAGAATGTAAAGGCACAAAATTTTAAGTGTCTGTGCCATTTCCTTTCTCTATATCTTTCACACTGTCCCGTGAGCAAAGCCAAATTCTAAATGGCTGATTTTAAAGCAAAATTGCAGGCAGTAGTTAAAATACCTAAGGGCCCAATCCTGAAGGGGGGCAGTGTTGATGGAACTCAGTCTACACTGTTGCCAACTCATGATTTTATTGCAAATCTCATGAAATTTGACCTTTTTCTTCAAGCCCCAGTTCTTGCAGTCATGACGAACTGAAAATCTCAAATCTGTCTGTTTGAGAAACCAAAAACATGTTCTGTCCCTGTGATTGCACACACCAAACAAGAAAGGTTTAAAAAAAAAAAGCTAGAAAATGTGAACCATAAATGCTCAAAGAGAAACCAAAGAAAAAGATATTGGGATATTATTTATAACCTCATGAATTTTAAACCAATCTCATACTTAGCTACAACCCTGAATGTTCAATAATGTGGCTACATACATATATGAATAATTCAACTGCAGCCAAAAATATAGCTGAGGATACAGATTAGAAAGTCTGGGATTGTTTATATCTGAGCCTTTGATTCTGATTCTCTCTCACATTTTTGTATGCGTTTCCTCACCTCTCTCCATAAATGTGAACAGCACATGTTCCCTTCACTGGGATGTGCCATTGCCTATGATGTTTGGTAGACAGACTTGTTAGTCAATTTCTCCCTCTCTCATGATATAGTTGCTGCTTAGTGAACTACAAGAGTGCCATGAGAACAAGGGAACCTCTGAGTGAAAATATTGACAGAAAGGCCACATCTCCACTTACCAGAGGATCAATCAGAATATTGATCAATCTTCTGGGGTTTGAGCTAGTAAAGACAAGCTAAATCAAATGCTGAGGGCACTCCTGTAGGCACCGGTACTTCTTGCTGTCACAAGTAGTAAGGGAAGTTAATGGGAGCATTTCTCCTGTCAACCTCCCGCTGTGGAGATGGCGCCAAGGTTGGCAAAAGTCACACAGCTGGAGTTGCATACCTTAAGCCGAATTTTCCCCCCCACAGTATAGACCTGTCCTAACACACACACCCTTAGAAGTATTTAGATGCTCAAGTCCCAAAATGAACTTCAACTGACTTCAGTGGTACTTTAGTTCAGAGTGAAAATACCTTTGAGGATCAGGGTCAAAGCTCTTGTGTGGCCATGGGTTAATCACTTAACCTTTTAGTCTTATAATTAGAATGGAGAATATTACATATGCCATGGTAAAGTATAATAGCTCAAGATGGTATCATTATCTGTATCATGATAATGTCTACAGAGTCCAGTCTTTATTCAGGATGTTATGCACAGTACCGAGTAAAACCCAGAGACCATCCTGTCTCAGTTTTGCTACCTGTAAATATTACAGGTAAAAATAATATTGCCCTCTCTCACAAGGTTGTTGTAGACTTAAGTGTAAGGACTAAGGACTAATTATGAGGCAGTGGATTAAGACACAAGTCCTGCAAATCACCATTGAAAAGGGGGAGGAAAATGGAGCCTTTCAAAGATTTAGATGCCATAGGTTGGTTGGTTGGTTTGTTTATGTATCAGTTATTTTTAAGCACTGTTGAATAAACCTATTTTAAAATAACGTTAACAAAAATTGAAAATTGTTCTTATAATAAACTTCATTTCCTGCCTATGAATCTGCACCATAACACTGTCAGTAATGGTCCTTTTCTATTTGAATGTTAGTTCTTTTATACTTTGAATTTTAGGCCCTAATCCTACAAACCTTTGCACTAGTATTTAAACCCTTCTAAGCACATGAGGATTTGCTTATGACATTCTTATACATTTTAATGGGAATTAAGTATCCAAATTCCTTAGGCAAGATTAGAAATCTTAGCTGTTGGCTTCAATAGGATTCATGTGCTTTATCAAATATGCTGATATGCAGAATCAGGGCCTCGCTGATTTCCATTCTTTTGTAATATATCCCATCACATCTGAAGTAATTGTTTTTATAACACTTTTTTTTTTTTTTTTGCATATTGTGTTTGTAATCGGCAGTTTCGTATCTTTAAATGCAAAGGGCAGAGGGAAGTTCCAAGACAATGTTCTCTTTAAAAGAATACATGTAGATTGTAAGCTCTTTTGGGGGCTGGAACTGCCTTTTTGTAGTGATTGTACGCTCGCGCAATTGATCTTGATATCTGACTGGAGACCTTGGGCCCTACCGATATACAAATATTAATTATCATGGTGTGGAATTTGACTTT
The DNA here is from genome assembly GCA_032595735.1 of Pelochelys cantorii. Taxonomy (NCBI): domain Eukaryota; kingdom Metazoa; phylum Chordata; order Testudines; family Trionychidae; genus Pelochelys; species Pelochelys cantorii. Next base: position 160,331,246 of record CM064327.1, read on the forward strand.
TACCTGGTATCTGTGATATTTTCTATTTCAAATATAAGAAATATGTTGTCACCATGCTTTTGACCCAGTATATGTGCCAAGAAGCAGCTGTTGTAGTGGCAGGCCATTGTAATACTGCAGGGTAACTGGGCCTCATCTCCAGTTTTGCAAGTTTATTCGGCCATTGATATGAACCAAGGTCAGAAAGCAAGACACACAGAGTATCTTCAGGAGGAAAAAGAGAATTTTCATCACAGTTTTTCCTTACGTGACATCCATAAAAGGGTTAATCAGCTAAGCAATCATGTCCTGCCCTCAGGAGAAATGTTCTCGATGACACATTGAAACTCAGGAACTAGGCCGCTCCAGAATCCACCCCATCTTCCTTCAGAGGGTCTCTTATCCTGTGTTAGCTGTCTGGCCGCTAGCAGGGTGGGCAGAGGCGGGGCTGGACTTATCCCCATCCTGTCAAAAATGTCCCCTATAACCAAGTCACTTAGGTCTAAATGTTCAAAAAGGTGTGTGGTTTTTGGACGCATCAGTGTTTAAATGCCCAACGTGAGGCATTTGAATCCTGTTTTGAGAGGGACTGAGCCCTCACAGTTTCTATTTACTACAGTTAGTTACTGAATTGGAGTTGGCAACTCTGAAAATGTGATGACTGATTTAGTTGCCTAAATTCAGGCGCCTCATTTCATGCATCCAATTTAGAGAATGCCAGTCACTATCTTATTCATATAAAATTCAATTGCATACCCGGCCTTCAGACCAGAAACCCATGCACAAACTAGAGTAATTCACTTGTTATGGTAGTATTTGCTGGGGAGAGATGCCCTCAATCAGGTTAGCTGTCTGAACAATATTGAGGGTTTTTTCAAAGGGTGTTGCAAGAGTCAGCAAGGTGGGTGCAGGAAGGTGGTTCAAGTTTTGTCTCACTAACCATGAAGTACGTTGATGCCATGGTGTAGGTTCCAGCTAGCCTTTAATATTAACCTGCACAGTAATATTACATAATTATTTAAACCCTGCCTACACAAGATTTCATAGAGCTAAACTGTTCTTGCCAGCAGCACTGCTATTTTTTGTTGTTGTTTGTTTGTTTGTTTGTTGTTGCCCGAGGGTGGATTATGGCAAATAAGTAACAATTGTGCATCCAGACCTCAGACTCTACACCCAGGACTTGACATTACAAATTATGGTTACAGCCTGCAAGGAAGAATGACTAAAAATAGCAAGGAGGGATAATAAGAGAGACAATATGGCCCAAATCTTGCAATGAGCTCTGTGCAAGCACAGGGATCCAGTCACATGGACCTCATTATTGGATCAGGGCCTATATTCACACACAAAAATAGCTTTGACAGCAGGCAGTCTGGGACTACATTCTCTTAAGTAGCTAAATGTCATTATAAAAACCAGAGCTCTACCATGGACTTCTTGTGTGATCTTCAACAAGTCACTTCATTTCTCTTTAAATTTGTTTCCTCTCCTACCATCTGCCTTGTCTATTTAGACCAGTGGTCCCCAACCTTTTGGGGCTGCCAGGCGCCCGGGGGCAGGGCTGCGCTTGCACCGTGCGCCCGGGGGTGGGGCCGCACCTGCAATACCTGCCCAGGGCCAGCACCGCGCATGCTCCGCGTGCCCGGGGTGCAAGAATGGCTTGGGCCGGCCCTGGTCACTCAGTGGGTGCATATAAATGCCCCGGCGGGCACCATGGTGCCTGCGGGCACCTCATTGGGGACCACTGATTTAGACAATAACTCTTCAGGGAAGGGAGCATCCCTCTCTCTCTATATGGATGTGTCTAGTCAGGAAGACCTATAGCCTTGCCAGGCCCTTGGACAAGGTGTGTTTGTGGGGGGGGGGGGACGGACTACTTCCATGTTCCTGGAACGGAGGTGGAGCTCAGGCAGAAGGAGCAGGGCTGAAGACAAGCTCTTCCCTGGAGTGTACCGTGCCCCCGCCTCAGGCAGTCCTGAGAACCAGCTGCTGCTGTGGTACTAGCAGCCGGGAATCGTGGGCCCTTTCAAATCACCGGGCCCTGGGGCAGTTGACCCTTTTATCTGCCCCCCTACAATGGGCCTGTGTATAAAGCCTAGCACAGTAGGCTCCCATTTGCAACTGGGACCTTTAACTTCTAACATTTTATTTACACACACACATATCTCTGTCTCAGGGGGCTGCGTTTCCTGCTCACTATGCTCGCCACGCACCCTCTCTGTTGTGGGACTCAGTGTCCCTGGTCTGACACAGTACTCTTTGGCCATCACGGTCATGTTGAAGGTGGTGTGTATGAACTCGGGCATGCAGCACTGCCGCTGCCCACTTGCCTCGGCCGGGCACTGGATGGGGCTGGCGCAGCACATGGGGTGGGGACTGTAGCAGAAACAGAGCAAGCATGGGATGGGTCTGGTAGGATGTAGCAAGTGGGAGGAGCTGCAGGGCCCAGGCATAGGGAGGAACAGGGGACAAAGCAGTCGGGGGGTGCTGCAGGGCCCGGCAGGTGAAGGGCAGAGGGCCCTTCCCATGCTTGACCCCTGCAGTGCCCACCTGCCTGCTGTGCCCTAACAATCTCTCCTCCTCCCCGGTCCCTGCAGTGACTCCCCTCCCCACCCACTGTGCTTTGCCAGCCCCTTGCTGTGTGTACCCCTGCAGTGCCTCCCACCCACTGTGCCCTTTTTTTCCTCCCTGTACCCACCTAGCCCCTGCAGAACACATGGCCCAGTGCACCCTGATAACCTCTCTCTGTGCCAAGCCCATTCAGTGCTCCCTGCCTGCCTCTCTCCACGTCCAGCCCCTGCAGCATCCCCGGACAGCTCTGTTCCCTGCCCCGCCCCATGCTTAGGTCCTAAAGTACCCCTCATTTGCTGCACCCTGCCAGCCCCACCCCGTGCCTATCAGTCCCTGCTACACCCTCTACCCTCAGCCCCTCCCTAGCTCAGTAACATGGCCACTGGGGAAGGCTGAGCCAAGGCCCTGGCATGCCAGCCCTGGCTCCCCCCACAGCCACTTGGGAAGGCTGGGTAGAGGCCATGGAGTGGCAGTCCTGGCTCTTCATGTGGCTGCCGGGGAAGGCTGGGAGTGGGTTGGGTTTAGCTCCAGAGATGGGGCCTCAGGTGGAAGGGGTGGGCCTGGCGTTTACCTTCCCCAGCTGGGCTTTCAACCACCCATACCTACCTCCCCCCACTGTCTGTGGATGCTGATGACATGATGATGTCATTCTGTCATCTTGCAGGAAATTTTTTTTACATATTTAGAAAGAGATATCCAGCTCCTGCTCACTGTTAGTATAAATCCACCTTAGGGAAGGGGCGTCTTCTAGATATTCTGTTTAATTAAGTTTTGATTTGTAAACCAACAAGGGGCACCTATCTGATGCTCGAGACTCATCTGATAAAAACCAGCCAGCAGCAACCCCCAAAACTGTACAGCACAAAGAAAACAAATTCCCCAGCCTCACAAAACATCACCCTTCAAACAGCATTTCCCTCCTTGAAAGCTCCTTTAAAAGATGACCCTTGTAGCATGCCCTGAAATTCAACGAGGGTGGGCTATTTTGTGTCAAGGGAGGCAAGCACAGTGAAGGACAAGCATGGAAAGCACCCTGCGGGCATCTCCCTGTTGTTTAGAATTAGAGGGATTCAGGTTGAGTGTCTTCACGCCTTTCAGCTGTGGCACTTGGGCACCAAGGAACCGGAGCAGAGGCTCTCAGATTGGGTCTTCCTTGTGAAGAGAGGACACAGAAACAAATCTAGTTTAAATGAGAAAAAATAATAAAGATAGAGAAAGAAGGGTAGAAAGGTGGTGTGTTGGGATAAAATGTATCTCCTTGAGTGTGTTTTTAAGCAACTGCTTGATCCTGTTTCCATTGAAATCAATGGAAAATGTACCACTGACTAACAAGAGCCTTCTATAAAAGCAAAACATTGTGCTTACTAATTTAGACAAACTAACTGAGGCTTTGTGTGAATGTTCAGTCACACCAGATGGTCTCTAAAAGGGAATGTTTTATATTCTTGATGTAAAATTAAAGGATCAGTCACAGTTCAATGGTTTTAGTCAAATGTAGGAGTCACTGGGGCGGGGGAGAAGCAACGTTGCATGTCAGTGGGTACTTGATCCCAGTTGTGCATGTTTGATCCCAGTTTTGTAAATAGTCCCTAGCCTCATCTGGGGCTACATCTAGACTGCAGGCTTCTTTCAGAAGAAGCTTTTCCGGAAGAGATCTTCTGAAAAAAATTCTTCCAAAAGAGAGCGTCCACACTGCCAAAGGGCATTGAAAAAGCAATCTGCTTTTTCAAAAGATAGCATCTACAATGAATGGGCGCTATCTCGCATTTAAGCTGTGATTACTATGGACGGAGTGGCCGCCAGGACACCTGTGCTTTTTCCTCTTTCCTCTTCTTTCGAAAGAACTCCCTCTTCCCTGTCCACACATGCCTTTTTCCTAAAGACCTCTTTCAGAAAAAAGCTGCTTCTTCGTAGACAGAGGTTTACCAATGTCAGAAAACCCCCTCTTCTTTTGATTTTTTTTGAAAGAATACGATTGTAGTGTGGACATAAGGGAAGTTTTTTCGGAAAAAAGGATGTTTTTCTGAAAAAACTGTAGTGTAGAGATGGCCTGGGGCTGAACAGAAAACACAGAGCCTGGCACCATCTGTGACACCTAAAAGCATATCCTGGATAGGAATTTTAGACTCTGAACCTTTCTCTACCACGAGGTGTTATGGGCCTCAATCTTGCACAGTTAGACTGCCCACCTGGAGAATATAGATTAAAAATTCCATTATTCCATAGACTATCAATATTTCCCTTTCTACAGTGTACCTCTTATCTATCTGGACTGCTTTCACTCCACCTGTCCCAGTTTGTGTCCTATTCTAGTGATTCCATAGCAGAGTGGGGATAAATGGGAGCCAGAACTAGGCCCAACTCTGCTGGTGAAACTCTCTTTCCCTTTCTCCTGTCAATATCCTGCTAACTATCTTTTCCCATAACGCTAATGGATGGTTACCATCCAGGGCTATTTTTCTCTGTCTTCAGTCCTGACCTTTGAAATGACCCTTTCTCAGCAACACCTCTAAGGATGTACAAAGATCACTGAACTGTGAGCAGCCGTGCAATTGCCAATCTGGAGCAAGTACCCCATGTGCCAACAACAGATGGCAATTTCCAACAAGCTGAAGGTTGCTGTTTTGTTGGGGGGAGGGTTCTCGTACACGTGTGCAGCTCTTTCTCTTGCTACTCAACTGAGAAAAATTCCCTTCACCCATCTCCTTTCTTGCCATCAGGACACATTCCCAATCACTAATCCCCAATCACATTCAGTTTGTATGCCAGGCTAGTACTGCTCCCTTGTTCTTTTACCAAGCTACTACTGGCTGCTGCATTTTCTGTGCTCTAGTGAGAAACATGCAGTAAACCTTGTTTATGGGTAATCTACTCAACCCTATATTAAATCCCAGCCTAATTGGTGGCAATCTTCAATTTCCTGCAGTTTTCATGTGCTTAATAAAATTTTATATAATCGTATTTAAATACTTGCTTTTGCTTGTGGAGCTGTGTTTGGTAGCATCTGATCTTGTGCAGAGGCCCTGATCCTGCACATTCAAGCAAAAGTCCCAATTGAGTAAGGTAAGGTGAGTCTATTGGAGGGTTTTTTTCTGGGTAAGCCTCCTGATGGGCTGTTCTCTAGCATACAGAATCAAAGCCTTCATCATTTGGGAATTATATATGCATCATGCCTTTGGGTGGGATTTCAATAGCCCTCACCATTGACTTAATTCTCCTCCCATTGAAGTCAATGAGAATTTTACCACTGACTTGAGTGGAAAGAGACCAGTGCTGAAAATTGTTGGAAGTCTCACTAAAAAATAGTGTTTAGATACAATGTCCAGTTATTTTCTCCCTCAAATTTACTCAGTTTAAATACTAAATGATTTTTCTAACTATCAGCACTGCAACTTGGCATGTCAAAAATCAAGCGGTACCCTTCTATGAATCCAAAATCATTTAAAAAATATTGAAGAGTAAGAACTGAGGTGGTTACTTGCTTTTGACAGTATTAACAGCTGGGAATACATTTGAATCAGTAAACAAAGCAGATGTGAGTTGATCATGATAGATGTGTGTAACCCACTGGTAGGGGTTGGTTGCATGTCTCTACCTGTTTTTATGCTGTGCCTTTAGGGGAGTGCAGTGAATTTCAGTATGGTACTCAAGAAAAGTACTTAATCACTAACTCTGAGTGGAGATTAAATGCAGTGAACAGATACACTTCTGCTGTCCTTCTTGTAAGTTTTTCTGCCTGGCCCACATATTTCAGACCTCCTCTAGCAGGGCCCACTCTAGATCTCAGATGGAAAATCATTTTTCATCTCTCTTCAGTCCTTTGCCTTTCTGTTGGAACTGATGGCTCAGTCAATAATTAGTGCAAAATGGAATGGCTGTTTGTGTGATATAAACAGCTGTCAGCTGGCAATTGAATGGGGATCCCCTCCAGCTCATTTCACATAGGGCATTGAAAAAAATCTTGTGGTGAAACTTGATACAACCTTGTTGAAATGGGATCTAGTGTCCTAAGATAAATGATTGCATAAGCACATATTTAAAAACAACTGTGTTTTACAGTCTGTTACATGGCAAAAAAAATTGTATAGTGTGCAGATTTTCTCTTTATTGACAGGTCTGTAATCTTTTGGAAGATGAATGTGCCAGTAGTTTACAACAGAATAGAAAGATCACTCATAAAAGTTCTAGAAAGAGAAGGTGAGTAATGTAATATCTTTTATTGGACCACATTCGGTTTGGTGAGAAAGAGAGAAACTTTTGAGCTATACAGAGATCTTCAGTTCTGGAAAATGTCCTTGACATGTTTCTGAAACAATTTGCTCCATCTTGTGTTTGGTTGTGACACTGAGTACATTTCCCACACATTAAGATCTCTGTGTAAGCTCAATTCTCTGGCCAGCAGAAGTTGATCCACTCAAAGATATTACCTCACCTACCATGTCTCTCTTGTATAGGGACCAATACTACATACCACCATAAAAGTACTGTCATATAAAGCAGGGCTACAGAAGACAAATTTTTCTTTGCAGTTGTTTTTTTCTCTTCAGTGCAGGAATATTCTCTTATAAGACCTTTTCTCCTGCATGCATTTCTGATGCTTTACATTTGGCGGAATCAAGCAGCTGGAAATCTAAAGAGGCCATTTTGCAACGGGCTACTGCTTGCTTCAAACTCCTTCTTTATTAGCTTGTAGGTGTTGTTATCCACGGATATGTTTTCTATTATTTCTGAAGATATATGAAGCATGATTGTAGTTCTCAGTCGAGGGATGTAACATGTTTTTTTTTTCTAAACACTGGTCCACCTCCTTGGTCCACACTAAATCACATCTTTGGTTTGGAAAGTCGAGGAAGTATTAGTGCTATTCCTCCAAAATGTTCTTTGCTCTCATAGCTCTTGGGATTTTGAGCCTTTAAATCACAACAGGGTTCTAGCTGTGGACATTGTTTCTTCTGCTGAAATGTTAAAAATATTGTGTTTGGTTCATAAATGGGTTGTATGAAAGGCCAAAGGTACTACAATTGCTCTATGAATAGGGGTGGCATTTTAAGGATAGCTCTTGGAGAAAATTGTGTGATGAATGTGATTATGATCAGTTAGGGTTAGTGGTCATGGAGTTTTCTTATGGGAGCAGAGCTAAGGCTGTACAAGTGCTGATGACTCGGACTATCTCAGTTGAATGGTCTCTATGTGAATGTATGTACTCTCCTATGTAAAATATGCAGAAGTGACAGGATGTCAACCTGTCCTGTTAGAACATCTAGGTTTTGCTTTTAGATTCCCCTCTCCTTTCTGCATGGAATAAATAGTTTTAAGTTCATTTCAATAGGAAATAAATCACTTACTGATAAAACATAGAATTTAAAGACTTGTGTTCTGTTATTCCAGAGCAGAAAAGAGAATTTATTGCATTCTGGATGTAGCAAATGTGTCTTGAAATAGTGTAAAATTGTCTCTTGTTGTCCTGAGTTATAATGCCATATAAGGAATGAAGCACTTTTAGCTTTATTTCTTAATAGGAAGAGCTACAGACAATTCTTTAAGGGTATTTCGAGCTTAATAGTTTCAACTCTCATAAAACTGGGAAATTCCAGATTAAAAGTTGTCTCTTTTTGGATGGGTTGTTCTATTTGCAGAATATTATACTTTTTAAAAGCATGATTGCTGGCTTCAGGGTGGCACTGTGTTTTCCTAGTAAAGATTTGCAGGAAGAAACCTTAAATCCAGGAAAATATATGGGGACTAATTCTTGTTCCTTTGAAGTCAATAACATTTTGCCATTGGCAACAATGGAAACAGGTTCAAGCCCCCACTGTGCAATGTAATACTTCCTAATTTGCCTTCCAGTGCAAATAAGATGCATGAGTTCCATAAATATGCCCCAAGCTGATTGATCTGGCTGTTTCGTGAAATACTCTTTCAAAGAGCAAGATTCTTGGTTTAAGCACTGTTTTTAGGTATAGAACATGGTATATCATATAAAAATGCTGCATCAGTACAGGATGAACCTCTCTAGTCCAGCACCTTCAGGACTTGATGGGTGCCAAATCAGAGAATTTGCTGAACCAGGGGAGGTCCATATTGTAGTGAGTGGGTCTCTCCCTATTTTTATTTCACTGAGTTGAATAAACAGAACAATGCTTGCTTTGCTGCTTAGTAATGTCTGACTGTACTGATACATCCTATATAAGCTTTGGCTAGGCATGGGCTTATCAGCAGCTGTCCTAATAACAAAATGTTAGTATTGTTACATTATTTTACTGTAGTGGCGCAAGGAAATAAGTAGATAAAGCATAACAAACATGCTTTCACTTTGTGGCATTACCAACATTTCTTCTGCTTGCTGGGCTCTTAGAAGACATTTAGGGGTAAATTAGAGCTAAATAACAGCACAGAACACTGAGAGACAGGACTAGTGGCTGTAAACAAATTTTATGGGACTGCAGGAAATTTGGTCACACTCATGAGAAGTGGACATCCAGCTAACTAAAATAATGCCAGACCACGGATGTTTCTGGATCTAGAGAGTAGTGGACTAGAGAGGTTTAACCTTTAATTTTAAATATCAAACAGAGTGGTGAAAAATACAGCACATCTTATGTGGTGGTAACAGATTTGAAAAGGATGGCTTTTTCAAAGACTGGCAAAGCTCTTCATGTTTTTGTTTAAAGTGGATAGTATTTTCCCTTGGTCTTCAATTTACATTTTTTAATACTCAGCTTTCTAAAAAAAAAGTTAATTTTAGTCTTGAGTTTACATCATGTCTGTTTGACATTTAAATCAGAATGCAGCTAATACAAATATCCCTCGGTGTTAATATAAACATTCACCACTGTAACTGAGATGACCATCTGAGGAGCAACAGACTGAACTCTCATTTTGTGGCAGCATCTTACTACATGTATTTACAAAGGTATGTAGGTGCCTACTGGGTTTTCCCCCCAACAATGTCTAGATAGGTTAAGTGCCAAACTCCCACTGAAGTCAATAGGAGTTAGGCACCTAACTCACTTAGGTGCTTGTGTAACTCCTATGCGGTGCCTAACCGCACCTTTAAAAATCTAAATTCCTTTGATTATCTGCCCCCAAATGCCTACAATTTAAAAATTAGGGCCTGATTCCCCTCTAATTTGTACTGGCATGAGTGAGCCCAAAAATGAATGAGGTTTGGTTTGATTTGGTTTGGTTGTCTGTTTGTTTCTTGTTTTATTGCTTAGTCCAGGGTTCAGCAGTCTTTGGGTCTTGGCCCATCAAGGTAATTCACTGGTGGGCTATGACACATTTTGCTAATGTTGACCATCCCCAGGCACCATCCCTGCAGCTGCCAGTAGCTGCGGTTCACCATTCCCAGCCAATGGAAGCTACGGGAGGTGGTGGCCAGCAGTTCCCGCATCCCACAACACTTCCCACATCTCCCGTTGGCTGGAAACAGTTGTCATAGCCACAGGGAACTGAAGGGGAACATGCCTATAGACAGTCAACATAAACAAAATGGCTTGTGGTTTGCCCGTGGATTGCTTTGATGGGCCAAAAGTCACAGATTGCCAACCCCTGGCTTAGGGAGTTATGTTTTTGAGAACTAACCTATTAAATGATATTGGGAGCAGCTAGACTGTGAATAATGCTGGTTACATGTCTAGCCTCAGTATAACTCCCTTCCCTGTGAAAGCTCTGAATCGGATGTCATGTCCACAAGTGTCGCCTTCTGGTTGTGTGGTGTTAATTTAGAGAAAGACACTACAGTGATGTAATGAAACTGTCAAGCTTGCATACACACACCGAATAGTCTTCAGGTAAAAGGAACTCTTCTATCTTCAGGCCCCAAATCTCTGTTGCTGATAGCTAAAAGCTCTTTCAGGCTCAGCTACTATGGGTGATGGAACCAACAACACAAAATCAGGTCTGATTCTGTCCAGGAAAGGGCAAAGGTACACGTACATATGCCTGTGCACTCATAAGCCTTTATATCATTGTCACAGGTAAGCAGTATTTCTTATGCTACATCATTATTCCTGCCATGATCCTTTTATGAATAGCATAGGAATAAGTGCTGTGTATCCTACATGTTGCTACTTAAGTTGCCAACCTCTGAATCTTAAAGTGACATGAATGTATTGATCCCTTTGTCTAATCTTAACTTAAATATAGAAAACCAACCTTTAGTGTAAGATAACTTACAAGTGCCTAATTATAAATAACATAAATCATATTTAATCCTGAGGACTTCATCCCATCAGAATCCTGAACTGGATGTTCAGATGGTTGTTTAGGTGCATAAATGCCTCATGAGAGTTTCCAAATGAAAGACTTTGTTGTCCTCCCACAGTCCCCCACAATGGCAAACAGAGCCCATGGTATCTAAATGCATGTCACTATTGGTAGATAGATTTCACTGTACATGGTAGCCCAGGGGGGCCTCAGGATAAATACAGCTGATTTCCATGCAGTGGTGATGGTTGTGGCACTAGTAGTGCTGCTGCTGCTGAAGAATTTGTTATTGTTATTTGACATGGCACTGCCGTAAGTGGAGCTAGGTAACTTCCACAAGGTTCACAGCAAGTTCAAGGATTTGCTGCAAGGCACTGGAAGTCCCACTGCTGGTCAGAATAATTTACCTAGGCAAGAAAGCGCTTTTCTGTGTTGCTGCTGGCCTCTCCTGAGAAGTGACATCAGTCGATTTGTGTGATGCTTATGCTGCTGGGCTTTATGCAAGAGCATTAAGCTTTCTTTACTGTAGCCATTTTTCCCTCCTGCTACAGGGTTATTAGCAGAAGTCTGTGGAAGGAAGCACTTGTATAACTAATCATGGAAATGAACCTGTTGGAACTACACACACATCTATACATGTGCTGCATTTGTCAACTGCCAAACTGATGTCTCAAAATCCCACACCAAAAACTAACAGCAGCTTTCTTATTTCCAAGTTGGAGAGAAAATACAGGCCGTAAGATTTTTTTTTAAATTCAGAGAAAACAATGGAGATATGGACTTTTTCTCCTTTCTTGAGGGACCAGATGTACACCATCCCTTCACTCCTCACCCCGACTCTGCAAAGCTACAATGTACCTTGTAGTGCCCATGAGCTCAGGTAGCTACATCCATGTGGGCAAGATTCAGTGCTGCCAGCTGGGATGCTAAGCAGCTGAGATGAGAGCGTGTGTTGTCCCTTTGCTGAATGGGTGTTCAGCTATGTGTTGGAAACGCATGTTGACATCTGAAATGCCCTGTGAAGTCTCCTGGGTCAGGGAGCCAACCAATCCCTAGACAGGAAGGATTAGGGGGTGGGGTGCGGAGGGAGGGGGTTGACATCACATTGTTAGCTAGCAGAAGGTGAATCCACTGCTTAATACCACACAGAATGGTTTAGGCATTTCATTGGAACGGGGGACTTTCCTTGAGCCCACGAAGTCTGGGCTGCACCTCCTGCCCGGGTCGGGTGGGGGGCGGGCAGCCAAAATGCGAGGTGTTAGTTTTCACTGCTGTAGGAAGACCAGCAACAAAAAACAGCTGGAATGTTCTCTGCCTTTGCTGGAGCACAATCCTAAACAGGTACAATGAAAAGATTCCTTCTCAGCCTCTTCTGCATGGTTTGTTTTCTTAACATAGCAAAAGTGGCTTACGGGATAGATAGCTTTTTTTTTTTAACAGCAACAAATCATTAGCTTTTGAAAGCTGATTGAACTTATTTTGTTGGAGTCTAGCAGTGCGGCTTTTCCTTTACTTCCTTTGAATTATATATAATAGTCTCTCTCTTGCTTATATCACATCACACATAACCAGATCTTGCAATCTTGCATGCCTAGAGGGAATGATGTGGGCTCCCGCTGTCTATAATAAAGTGACCACTGCATGGAAGATTTAATTCATTTTGTTTTTCTTCTGCCAACAACAGCATTGGAGGGGGTGGGGAACGGGTGAATGAAAGGAGAAAGGGGCTATGTTTTGCTTTCAGCTAGTAACTGTTTTCTTAGAAGGCAATGTGGCTTGTTAGAAGGATTTTATTGAGAGAATAATGCTGGAGCAGCACTTGAAATCAAGATGCTCATGGAAAGAACTGTTTTATAGGCTTTTGGCTTTGAATTAGTAAATAAGCATGATAACAGAGTCTCAGCAACAATCTGTGTCTTTTTATCCTCTTTATTCCTAAGGAGAGAATTCAAGAACTGTTACTGGAGTAAAATTTTGGACCAACTTACTTGCATATTTTGTAGGGTATCATGTTTAACAGCCGTTGCTGTAATTCATTTCCAGCAGTTGTTACAATTACTAGTAATGCAAGAAAATTCACTATTGCTGAAAGAAAAAGATTGTAATAATGATCACATACTAAATATATTCTCTCTGAGTGGATATATTTATAGGTATGTATGGGTGTATATATATGTCTGTCTCTATTACATATACACAGAGTCTGTTTCTGTGAAAGAGCATTTGAATAGAAACACTTGGAGTAAGTTATCATTACCTAGTGTTACGATTATATTGTATTAGATTGATATCCCATCCTTAATTCACAGCATTGTGGGGCATGGGGAGATCAATTGGCATGTAGTAGTTCTGTATCCTGTTTCCTTGCTCTTAATTTTTAAGGGTAACAAATTATAAGCATATTCTGGTCACTCAAAATACTATACATTATAATTACTATAATGTATAGTATTTTGAGTGACCAGAATATGCTGTATAGTATTTTGAGTAACCAGACTCTATATTTTTTTCAGCACTGATGTTGAATACCCATTAGACTGCATTGACTATTTAGAAGTCATGATTTCTAAGAGTACAATTACAATATTTTAAAGTATTTTTAAAAATTTCTCATAGCATTGTAAACCTAGGGTCTATAAATAGTATCATGAGCTTTAGAAATATATATTTTAATGTAAAATAATACTTTTGCACAGCAGCTGTTTCTAAGCTTTAATAACATTACAGTTTAACGGTAAGAACAAATACAAATAAGTGATTAAAATGTAATATGGAAATGTCATTTGACTCAATCTGGTTTTGAAGTGGAAGCTAATTTTGAGTTGGAGGAGCTCCCTAAAGCATGTATGTTCAGTATCAAATTTTAAGGATTTTTTATATGTGTATTCATGTAATTTTGGATTAATTGACTCAGATGCTGAAACTTTGAAGGCAAAGATTCTGCATAGAGTGGGTTTTTAAGTATTTAAGTGCTCTCATCCTTATCTAACTTTTAACTAGCTCAAATTTATCTGCTTTCATGGTCATGGTATATGATGGTGGCAGGTATTGTTTGGCTGAGTTATTTTAACATTTCACTCAGTAACTTCAGTGAATAAATATCTGATTTTTCTCATATTACCTGCAAATATATCTAATACATTTGCCATCTTGAATCTTGTGCTATATATCAACAGTATTCTTTCAACTATGTAAGCTTTTGCATCTTCCAAGGAATAATACACAAGTATATGCCAAATTTATGAAAACAGTTCTTTGGGAATGTCAAAAATGGCATTTGTGGATTGAGGTAACTCTAGTTACTATTAGTAATACTACTGCAATGCTATATTGTGGTAACTAGGAACCATAGTCATGGACTAGGATCCTAGTGTGTTAAATGCAGTACAAACACAAAGTTATAATACCCACTAAACTAAGGCAGGCAAGAGTTTAATTAATCTCAGCTTTAAATTTTTAAAAAGTATAGCATTCTTCAGGTATTTAACAAAACACTATGGGAAAACAAACAAACAAATATTAGAAATAATTCCATTGTATGAAAGAAAAAATGAAACCTTGTACAATGATAACCTCTGCTGATGTACAGTAACTTTACCTTACTTAAAAACACACACCAATTGAACTATGTTGTATAGAGCATCTCAGATATCCTATATTTCTGATCACTACCATTATCCATTAGAAGGCAGTGGTCTGATGACTAGAGCACAGGAAGAAGAACTAGGAATTAACTGAGTTTGAATCTTAACTCTGACATTGCTCCTTGGGTGAAATCCTTTTCCCACTGAAATCAGTGGGAGTTCAGCAATTGACTTAAATAGGGTCAAGATTTTAACCTTTCTGTTGCCTGGGTAAGTCACTTAACCTGTCTGTTTCAATTTCCCTTTCTGGGAAATGGGGCTAATCATACATGTCTAAGTATTTAAAGGGCTAATACTTGTAAAACACTTCAGAGTAGTAACTGATGTGTTCCACTGTCCACATCATTTGATTAATTTCCCTAGAGTTTCTGAAAACTCTTACTCTTTGTTAATCAAAATGAATATTCACGAGGAATACTATACTATAAACTGAAACTTTATGTGCAGAAAAGAATAGCCGTTACAAGTAATTGATTAAAATTCCAGATCAAGATATTGAACTTTTGAATGCACTTGCTTTTGTGCATGGTAAACTCTCCTCCAGTCAACATAGATAAGCTTCTAAAATACCAATCTCTGAGCCTTATCAAAGCGGTCAACTTTTAGTGCCCTAAAGCAAAATCAGAATACAGTATAGCCCATCTTGTTCCAATACTGAGTTTCTTACGAAGCTCCTAAATTCCACTTAAAGGATATCTGTATGTTGACTTTTCCAGTTCCTGAAAACAGTGTCTTTTCTCAGTTCCAAATACTTGATATATTACTTGGATTATATGCTCTTTCTTTGTGCGTGTTTGTAGAGCACTTTGAATGATGGGTAGCTGGCCAATGCTCAACATAGAGTATTCATAAATGATTAGGTAAAGAAGGTGAACTGTAAGAGAGAAATATTTGTAGATGATGCAAAGTTATTCAAGACAATTAAGTCCAAAGCCGTTGGTGAAGCATTATGAAGAGATCTCTCTAAACTGAGTGACTAGCCAACAAAACAGCAGGTGAAATTGAATGTTGATAAATGCAAAGTAATGCACGGTAGGAAAAAATAATCCTAGATATACATACACAATGATGGGATTTAAATTAACAATTACCACTCAAGAAAGATCTCAGAATCTTTGCAGATAGTTCTCTGAAAACATCTGCTCAATGTACAGTGATAGTCAAATAGCTAATAGAATGTCAGGAACCATTTGGAAAGGGATAAATAATAAACAGAAAACATCATATATGGTATGCCCTTCCCTCGAATATTGCATACAGGTCTGGTTGCCCATATAAAAAAGTATATTAAAATTGAAAATATACAGAGAAGGATAACAAAAATAACTTTCATATGTGGAGAGATTAAAAAGACTTGGACTGTTCAGCTTGGAAAAGTGATGACAAAGAAGGTGGATATGATAGGTTTATAAAATCATACATGGTGTGGAGAAAGTGAATAGGGAAATTTTATTTACACCTTTGTATAATACAAGAACCATTGGTCATTCAATGAAATGAGTAGGCAGCAAGTTTAAAATAAACATAAGGAAGTAGTGCTTTACACAAAGTACAGTCAACCTGTAGAACTTGTTGCAATGGGATGTTGTAAAGGCAAAAAGCATAACTCGGTGAAAAATGGATTATATAAATTAATGGAGGATACTTCTCATCAGTGGCTAAGAGGCAAGGTGATTAGGGATGCAACCCAATGTTTTGGCTATCCTTAAAACTTTGACTGCCAGAAGCTAACATTGGACAACAAGGGATCGTAGATCACTTGAAATTGCCCTAGAGTTTTAATTCCCTCTGGCACTGGCCACTGTCAGAAGACAGGATATTGGGTTAGATGGACCATTGGTCTGACCCAGTGTGGCCATTCTTATGACCTATGTCAATAAAAAATAATTATCACCTCTGCATGCAAATAAAAAAGATGTGCTGACAAATGACTGCTGAGTTTGAGGTAGGGACTATGTCTGTACAGCAGTTAAAATGGTACTGACTTGTAACCTTTGAGTGCTAATATAACAGATCTAATAAATAGGCATCAGTAATAATAGTAATAATGACTAGTCTTATTTTCGAGTCTTTGTAGTACTAATGGTTCCCCTCTGATTACACTGTAAATGCCTTTTGGTTCAATTATGTTTAAATTTTGTAAATTTCTAAATGGCTAAATAGGGTTGGGTGAATAATGGATTGCTGTCACTTACAAAAAAAAAATCAGAAAAATTATTTCAGATTCAATGAAAGGATTTGTTCAACTTGAAAGTAAACATTTTATTTCAATTTCAAGCATTTTAATATGTAACATTTTGCAATAAATGTGATGCAAATTTCAAAATGAAAAGTCACTTTTAGCTGAAAATGAAAATGTCAAAGCAAAATATTCACTTTCAGATGTTTAGTTTTTCAGCATGAGCAATTCAGCAAAACTGACCTGAATTTACAAAATGTTTGGTGTCAATGAACCTGTGTTTTGGGTGAATTTTTTCTCCCATTCAGTTAAGGAAAGAGCAAGCTGAAATCCTAAAATACAATAACTGTTAAACAAAAAGCTGGATTCCCTCACCCCCATCAGCCTAAAACAAAATTGCTTTACAACACCACAGTACTGTGAGACATAAACCCTAAACTCAAGCACTCAGAGCTTTTCACGAGTACTCAATTTTAAAATGTATTTATCAGTCTTAATTAGCTAGGAAACAATAAATAGCTTGGGACTTAATGAGTTACTACTTATGTATCATTTGTTTCATTCATGAAGTAAATAATCATAACACAACCAACCTGTTCTTTGACCTCCTATCTCTTATACATCCATGCTGCACATATGGACACATAAGTACTGAGACATCACAAACCACAATTTTGAATTTCTTCTAAAACAATAGAACTAAGCTGGTAGTTTGATCTTGGAATCAACAATATCTTGAATATAATGGCATACAGTGGTGGGAATAAGAAAAATAAACAAGATACTCTTATTGAGGATATGGAGACAAATTTTGTCACTCTTACAGCACTGTTGCCACTGGTGACGTCCAATGAAGCTACATAGGTAAATGCACAACAGCCAAACTTATTTTGTAGCAATATTTCTGTGGCTTTAAACACTATCACGATAATTTTCTTGCCGTGTGTGAGACAAAGAACAAAACTGTTCAGGGGTTTTTTATTTTGCTTCACTCAGCAATGAGTACAGTACATTCCAACTAGTTGGCCCACCACTGTTCCAGCAGTGGTACCAGCTGAAAATAGGTAGGTAGAATGGATATGGAAAGATACAGGCAGGGACAATTTGTAGCAGTAAGGTAAATATCCTAATGTGTTTGATTCCAAACAGTATTGACAACTGTCTAAAGGAGTTTCCACTACAACCTTAGGGTACATCCACACTGCCTCGCTATTTCCTCCAGTATCCTGAAATAGCTACCCCACATCTACACAAGCCGCCCGTTATTTTGAAATATTTTTTGAAATAGCGGGCTTGCTATTTCACCATCCCAGTAAACCTCGTTGCATAAGGGATAAGGGATGGCTCGAACTAGCGCGTTATTTTGAAATGTGGCGCTGTGTAGATGTGCCAAATTTCAAAATAAGCTATTTAGATATAGTTTTGAAATAAGATGGAATTTGTGTTACACAAATTATGTGTATCTTGTTTTGAATTTAGGGTGCTGTGTAGATGCACCCTTAGTTCTTTGGAAATGTCTGCCCTCATACAGAGAGATAAATGCCGGTCTGTTCTGAAAAGCAGTTGTTTAAAATGGCCAACATGGTTCCGAAAGTGTGAGCTGGATTCTATTTCTCCTTTTGTGTCCCCAGCAGAATCACTTATCAGTTTTCAACTGCCTACACAAGTGCAAGCCTCTTGACTATAGGACTGGTTTTACTGCAGAACCCTTGTTACTAGTGATCGTGCACAAGATGCAGAGAACTTTGCTTTTCTATTCTCCCCAGATTGAATTTGCAAGGTTGGCTGTTAAGAAACACAACTTTTTACTTGTAAACTGAGCACATTTGGTCTGTAAGCAGAGAACATAAACATGGAACTCCACGGTAATGATGTCCCCCAGCTCTAGGCTCATGGTTCTTTTTATCCTGTTGTTTCACATCTGCTGCCACCACCCTTGAATTAATCTCATTGATCCCGTTTAGTTTTAGGATCTAGGGAGTCAATATGAAAACCAAGACTGCGTATAAAGTGTTACAAATGTAGTATATTAAATCCCACTCTCAGATTACAGGTTCCTACATAGCTATGTCCCCTTCGGTTTTGTTCGTGTTGATTTATTACCTGAAATTAATCAAGCTTGTTACAAGCTGGTCTAAGGGGCTTTTTTTTTTTACCTTGTTACAAATGTGATGCTTTATTAAGGCCATAAAGAGGTCAGTGGGAAGCATAGCTTTTTTTCATTAGAGCATTCAGACAGCCATGGGTGAGATTTTGTTAATCCAGGTTTTCAAGCTGTGATTAAAGAGATTTTAATGCCACATTCTCCTCACAGGTGAAATTTACTGTGTGCTCAAGTCTCTCCAAGTTGTTCCCTCATATAGATCTGAAATGTGACTAAAGGAGCCTTGTGCTTACTTTCTTCACAGAGATGAATTTCACTTGGGACCAGACACCTTGCTCTTCAAGAAAAATAACAATATTTAATATTAAGAGTCTTAATTGGATGCTGCCAACAAATCAAAATGCCCAATTAATTTCTCAATAAAATAAGTGATAAGAGATGGGAAGTCATTTCGTCTCCCTCCCATAGAGACAATCTATACCCCATTTACATGAAGTTATATAAATTATAAATTTAGGGCCTTGAATAAATACAAGTAGTTTTCCTCTCCCATCTCAGTGTCCATTGTTATCTAAAATCTCATCTCTTCTCCTTTATAAAACTGAAGTTTCTCCATGTGCCTCCTCTTCCTCATGTCCTCATGGTTGATTCCATAGTTTATCTCCCGAGACTTGTTTTCTCCAATCCCCTGGCCTTGTAAAAAATTAGGGTTAAGGATTTTTTTAAAGAAAATAATTTTCTAGCCCTCCATGCTGTGGAGAGAAGTTTGAAAATGAGAAACCTGAAAGCAAAAAAAAAAAAAAGAACCCCCAAATTTTTATCTTGATTCATGATTTTAGAGAGCTTAAGATTGGCAGTAATTCTCCCAGTATTGTTTATCCCAGTTCTTATAGATCATTTAACACTAAATCTTTCTCAGTCTTCTCCTTCTAAGGTATGTGTCTTTCTCCTCAATTGTCCACATCAGTGTTTCTTGGCTCACTCCACATGTGTAACAAAGAACTGTTCTGTGCCGCTCAGCAGTGATGCTGATAAAATAAACTTTCCCGTAGGGATTGGCAAGAAAGGCAGAAACATGGTGGTATGAGAATCTAAACATCTTTCTAAATAATTGCTGTTAACATCGAGGGGGTTACAACTGTGGGAATAAAAATTGAGATTTATGGGGCTGAAGGACAATGTTAGGGGGCAAAGATCAAGGTTTCAGGGGGACAAAGGACAAAGTGAGTTTTAAGAAGGGATTTGAAAAATGGAAAGGGAGCCAG
This sequence comes from Pelochelys cantorii, assembly GCA_032595735.1. NCBI lineage: Eukaryota > Metazoa > Chordata > Testudines > Trionychidae > Pelochelys > Pelochelys cantorii. The sequence goes on from CM064327.1 coordinate 160,351,196, forward strand.
CTTGGCTGGCTAGAAGAGAGGCTGGTATGGGATAATCTCTTTGCCCAGGGGACCTGCATTGTTGCCTTGCAAACTGGAGCACCCTGGAGCATTCCAATTATCAGTGAATTACAGATCAGCATCAGTGGCAAGATAACCGAATAATGTTAAGTATGCCACTGAGCCATGAGACTAGGCTTGAATCTGACAGTCAAGCTGTTAGGGTGTATGGTAAAAATGATGCCATGATTTATTCAGTATTTAGGCCCAGGCGTGACAGTCTAGAAAATGGCTAATGCTGCAAAGATAAGGATAACCCAATGGCCTGGGCAGAAGTCAAGGAGCAAAGGAGTTCTTGAATTCTAATCCTGCCTGTCACAGGGAATATTTCTGGTTCAAGCTACCCTCCCTTGTAGGAAACAAACAATGGACAGGGATTCAGAGGAAACGACAATGAAGATTTCCTGGCACCCCCATCACACTTTCAAGATAGGGGAGCTGCCCCTGTGAAAAATCTTTGTCCCTTGCTAAATTGGCAGAGTGCAGAGAGCAGGCTATCAGCATGGAGGCCTCTGTTCTAGCCCTTGGCAAGGTACCTTTAGCTGCCCAACAGTGCGGCTAACGGATTAATTATTTCCATTGGACAGTGCCTCCCTTTTGAGTCCGTGCCTGCTGCCCCAGGTATCTGTCTGTAAAACTGGGACAAGGAGGGCTATACAAGTTACATAATGTCTCTAAAGGGCTTGAACAATAAAAAGATGTTATTAAATGCTAATTACAGTTGCTCATCAGTGCTAACTACAAAAGTAATACAAGATCATTCTGATTCATCTAAACATGAAGTAAAAAAGGAGTAATAACATGAGAAGCTTTTGAAAAGGGAGGCTAGGACGCTAATTGGTCTGTTAACTCAAGCCACCATGTGGGTCAGTATGAAGCCCCAAGTTTTCCCAGTACAGGTTGAACCTCTTTTAACCAGGACTCTCTGGTCCGGCAACGTGCCTGGTTCGGAAGGATGAGGGATGTTCCAGGACCTGAGAGCCCAGGTGAAGGGCTGGAGCCCAGCAGTGGGGCTGCCTTGTAGCAGAGAAATCGGGAGCCTGGCAGTAGGGCTACCGCCTGGTGGTGAAACTGGGGGGGGGGTGAGGGAAGCAGGAGGCAGCAGGGCTGCACAGCAGTGGGGCTGCCCAGCAGCACAACCGGGAGCCTGACAGCCCTTCTGCTGAGCAGTGCAGCTACCTGGTGGGACTAGGAGGTAGGGGGACTGCCCTGCAGGACTGGGAACCCAACCACGGGGCTACTGGGTGGTGGTGCAAGGAACTTGGGAGTGGGGCTGCCTGGCGGTGCAGCAAAGAACCAGCAGCCCCACAGCTGCCTGGCAGAGCTGTCTGGTGAAGCTGGAAGGCAGCGGGGCTGCCCAACCAGGCTGAAACTCAAGTGGAGCTGCCACTCGGTGGCACATCTAGACCCCGGCAGAGGAGCTGTCCTGCAGGGCCAGGAGCCCAACAGTGGAGCTGGGTGTGTGGAGGCGGGGCTGCCATTTGGGGCTGGGAGGCACGAGGGGCTGTGCTTGTGTCGGCAGCTGCCACAGTGGGGCTGGGACCCCTCAGAAGTTGGCAGCAAGGCCATGGCTGGGTGGTGGGTGGCAGGGGACCTCAGAAATTACCTTCCCTGGTCTGGCAAAATCCCTCATAAAGAACTGGTCAGGTCCCCCAGGATGCCGGACAAGAGTAGTCAACCTATATTCTGTGTTAGGTGCATAATTCTGTAGTATTTAATGCCTATTGATAAACTAAGAATTCATTCTGGAGAGTCCCAGAACTGCATTTAGATCAGTGAGGGCACAAGAAAATGATAGCTTATTTATTTTATGCTGTATTATTTGTTAAATTAACTGCTCTAATGTCTGGATTCTGCCGTGGGTTTTCAGGAACATTGTCCATTACTATTAAGTGTCTCATATGCGATAATATTTCTCATATGTGACTGTATTGTATTTACTGGTGTCCATTTTGTGGTGCTGTTTCTCACCATGACTGCTTTCCTGCACTCCAAATGTTCATTTGAATAGATAACACTTGTACAACACAAACTTACTCAAATTGAACATAGAGTAAGGAATCCTTTCATAGAGAATTTTTGAACTATTCACTTACTTTTACTCTTTGTTATCTGAGACTATTTCAGGAGAGACCTTACAAACTGAGATCCCATATGTTTTTAATGGATATTAGAGTAAGGGCTTATCCATTGTGGGCCATCACATTTCATTTCCTGCTGCGGTTTCACACTAGCTATGTCTACACTGCACATTATGCCAGGGTTCTGATTCAGGTTTGAGCACAACCCAGTCCCCCCTCCCTTCCATCCATGCACCAAATAATCTGACTCAGGTCAGTAAGTATCCAGGACACAGATCTTACAGGGTCATGGGTCAGAGCCAGAGTCTAAGCCCTGTGGGTCAGAGCCAGAGTCTAAGCAGCAATGTGGGTGTTTCTGGACTAGGGACACCCAGAGCATAGAGGTTCCACTGTACTATCATCACTGGCTGCCAGCTAGCCTTGTTTAGGTAAAAGAAGACTGAATAACATAGCCTCTCCATAGGCTACAGTACCTCCTGAGCAGTACTAGCTGGTAACTAGTTATTGCAGTCCTCCAGGGGATGTCAGAGGTGAAGAGAACAGGACCACACTCTGACTGATATTCACTAACCCATTCTCCTATCTACTATGTAGGTAGCAAAGACCTTAACGGTTCTTATAGTGGACAGTGACACAGCAAGCAGATGCAGACATAATGTCTGTCTACTACTATAGAAGACACACAGAATGATTCCACAGACTGCACCCGATGCCTTCACAGTTGTCTTGTGAAAGAGTCATGATGATGCTGGATGTTGTAGTCTCATATCTGCATATACATCAGTCATTGATTGTAATCCCATCTTTGGTATCGAGCCACCTATGCAGTTCATGCTAAAAGGATTGCCAGTCATGTATCAGTCTTTTTAGCCATGACCATAGTTGCAAGATGTAAAACCGTCAGTGTCATCTTCAGTCATGAAGGAAAACAAGAACAGCAACCTCCACCTCTAAAGCACAAGAATCAAAGGTTTCATAATTTTTCGTTTAAGTTGAAAATAGAAGCCCTGATTCAGGAAAGCACTTAAATGTGTATCAATTTCAAGCATGGGCTGAATTGGAATGCTTTCCTGAATTGAGGCCAGAGAGAGGTTCAAGCTATAAAGTTACATCTCAACCCATATTAGCATGCAAGATTTTGGTTCAAGCCTAGATCTACCAGAACCTAAATAGGTACTATTGTTTGTAGTAATAACCTGTTATTATTACCATTTTTGTTACTTTTAGTATTGTTCTGTATTACTAATTATGGAGCCAAGATTTTAAAATTTGAGTGTCTCAGTTTAGACTTCTAAAGGAATAAACTGCTTGTCCAAAGTGCTGGGCACCTAGGTTTTAACATGAACTGTTGAGGACCCAGCAATTCTGAAAATCAGACAACTTAGGCCTTCTCTCCAGGAAGAAGTTGTGTTAGTTTAACAAATTATTTTTAAACCAAGTTTGTAAAATTGATGCAAAAGTTGGCCCTTTTAAAATTTTGGTTTAAAACAAATTGACTTGATCTTAATTTAAGTAGACTGAGAATCAATTTAAACTAAATTAAAACAGGTATAAATCAAAATAAGAGTTTCCACTCAATCTTTTGCTAAATCAGTTTAACTAAATGACTTTTAAAACTAATTTGTTAAATCAGAGCAAGGTTCTCCTGTACTCAAGGCCCTTCTTAGGCACATGAACATGAATTTAGAAGCCTAATTTTAGGCTCTTCTTTTTGGAAAACTTGGCCTTTTTTAATAACTTGGTTAAGATTTGTGTTCTGTATGTGTTGTCACTTTGAGTGGCAGAAGCAGGAGGCTGGTTGTAACTGCTGACCACATACACCACAAATATATGAACACATTAATACAAATCTCAAATCAAAATAAAGAAATGAAGTTTATTTTATTTTATTTATTTATTTTAATGCAGGGCCTCTCTTCTGCCTTTGGCATCAGCCCTGAAATCTCTTAGGCAATTTGTTGAGACAAGTGGTAATGCCAGAGAATGACTTATTCCCTTTGGTAATTAGAGATGCAATTCATCTTTTCTAGTTCACTTCTCCCTCTCTCCTCAGGGGGATAATCAGAACTTAATTAATACAGGTTGGGGAAAAGTCAGTACTTCAAAAAACCACAGGATGAAGCCTCAGACATTCTTTTTCTTTTCTCAGGGCATTAATGATCTCGCTTTCAAGTACAGCTGAGCAGATCCCTGCAAAATCATGCTCTTTCAGCTTTGTAAGTAGTGTGGGCAGAAGTATTTGTGCTTGTGGAGCAAAACTGATCACTCCCAGCCACTTTGTAATAAATGCATGGTGGAAAGCCCTTGGAAAGCTTTTGGAAGTTGCAAGGTGGAAACGTTTTCCAATGATACAGATGCTAAAGATGCTCTGTTGCGCCTCCCTAAATTATATCTAAAATAGTTGACCACTATTTTCTTTATGGATAATATTCATTACGGTTTTGGACCCCAATCCTGAAATTACAAGTTTAGCCCCTTGAGTTGGGAAACAAAAACTGATTTTCTTCAACTGTGTTTATGGGTGGGAGTCTGAATTAGTGGGACTAATGGGAGTCTGTGCTTTGACTCAAAGAAGCATATCACAGAATTTGCAATTCAACTCAGCTGAAAGAGAACTAAGATGACTTTAAGGCAGCTTTAGTGCCATCACAATTGTGGGCTGCTCCAAAGGCTGGAAAGACCTCTGGGCAACTTAAACAGTCTTGAGGGCCTGTCTAAGTTATGGCCACTTCCCCAGCCTATCCTAAGGCATGCAGTGTTTCCTGGAATCTGCAATGGTGTGTGTGTGAGGCCCTGTGCTGGTATGCCTCTCCCATCCCAGCACGCTCTCCATGACAGGTCTAATGGGTATTTTAACAGTAGTGGTACATCTATCCTCTGCAGTGACTACACCATGGGACATCACCCACTAGCCTGTATTTTAAGGCCCCTTAAGTCAGCATGACTGGACCAGAGTGGTAATGAGTAGATTACCTGTTGCATGTAACTGTGCTTTGCCAATTTACACACAAAATTTTCAGACCATAGGGCTATTTCAGCTTTGCAGTAATTAACTGTAAGTTATTTATGTTTTGTGATTGGTTACCTAACTCACATGGTTGTGCTCCTGCCTGCATGTCTGTGGAATAGTTTAAATAGGAAAATGGTAATACCAAATAATACAATACCCATGAATAATGGAAAATGTGTGGTTTTTAAAATTTCAGCTTATCTTTTGCCTGCCATAAACTCTAGGCACCTTGTGTCACTTAAAACATTACAGCTACAGCATGAAAAATACAGTTACAACAATTCAGTTCTTCAAGATGACACTTAAAACTCAGTACATTGAAATCAGCACTTATTCATTAATTCATTTGACTAGGTCTAGCCACAAATAACATCTACTGAATTTAGATTCCATAAAAGAAATATTAAATACTAGCAGGTGAGGCCCGTTGTTGACCAGGTAAAGTTGTTTTGCGTAGATTACACTTACAGGGAAGTTCAAGAAATTAAATATATGGTGATAGGTGTTCAGGACTGTTTATTGTAAAAGTTTATAACGTACTGAAAAAAGTCCCCTTCTGGTCTGAAATAAAGTTTGAAAGCAAATTAAAAAAAAAATTTGTAGCTTTTAAATTTGATTACTTTTAACTTATTTGAGCAGGGCTGGGTGTTAGGGATGTGGTATAAGCCTCAGTGGTCAATAAGAAAGGACTCTGGACAGGCTGAATTTTTTTGGAGTAGAGTTGGGGGAATAGTGAGGTGGAGGTAGGAAAATGCTCAAAATACTATAAAGTTGATCCTCAACATTCAAAGGGAAGTGTCGAAATCGAAATTGTCAGACTATGACAAAGAATTGCATTTATAGTAAGGTCAGAGTTATAGTTGCTGTGGGATTCAAAACTTGAATTTCCTAACTTCAGTGCATTTTAAGTGTCATGATGCACATTAATATAATCTGCCCATGAAATATGTAGTTACCATCTGTATCATCTGCACATGGACACTTTCTAGCTTCAAATGGAAAGCCCCGTGTATCCTAAACCTTCAATACTGTGGATTCCTAACATGCCTTAACAATATACAGGTTGGACATCTCTGGTCCAGCAACCTTGGGACCTGACCAGTCCTGAAGGAGGGAGTTTGCCAGACCAGGGGAGGTCAGCCCCTTTGCCAGGCTCACCTGCCTCTGGGCACCAGGTTCCCAGCTCCTCGGCCAGTTGGGGGGCTTCTCGAGCTCTACTGCCCCAAGGCTGCCCGATTCCACAGCCCCAGGGCTGCTGGAACTCAGCTGCCCCAGGCCACCAGGGCTCTACTGCTCTAGAGTCTCTGGGGCTCTGTGGCTGCTCTGGGGCCACTGGGGCTTGCAGGGGCACCAGCACCATGGATATTGCTGGACCAGAGAGTCCCAGTCCAGAGATGTTCAAACCTGGTTCAACTATAATGGATAGTACACAATTGCGAATTACAAGCCAATAATTTGATTGAATGTCAGGTGACCTCATGTAATAAGTTGCCAGAGCAATGCATATATTGTTTCTGTAGTCACCACAAACTCAGGAAGAGACTGAAGAACTTAATTTTAAACGTGTCACTCAGTTTTTTTACTTTGTATAGGGCAGAACTTTTAGTCCTTGTTTAGTCTCTTGCTGTCCCAAAACAACAGTGCTCTCCTTCTTTCCCTGCTTCTCCTCCCAGCTCCCACTTCTCTCTTATGGTGACTCCTCTGTAAACAAGTGGCTTTGCCCACTGCTTCTGTGGCCCTGACTGTTGTTACTTTCTCAAGTATTCAGTGATTGATCGGTTTTCTTTAATTAATTGGCACAAAACCACACCTAAGGCTGTGACTGGTGAAGTTTCATTCAGCACAGTGATGAATTCAGACCCATAAATTACAGTACATTTTTTTCTTTATAACAATATCCTGTACTTTGATGGCACCTTCCATTTCAAAGCATTTCACAAACACTTGTGAATGCGATTCAACCCTTTCAATAACCCTGCTTTCAGCACTGCAATCCACAGACTACATATCTTGTGCAGTTTGCATCTCTAGTGGTTTAAACTGCTGCTTGTGTGGGCTTGGGGAAGGCAGCAGCTTGTGGGGGGACTGGGTCTGTGGCAGACACTATGCCTTGGGGAGCAAGAGGAAGAACTCACACCAGCAGCATCTGTTAAGCCCTTTTAAAGGATCATCATGTGCTCCCTTGGGCCAGCCCCACTCTGCTGGCCTGTTAGCTCTTCCTTTCCCACTGTGAGCATTCTGTGGCAGCTGCTGACCCAAGCCTTGTGTGATGGGAGTGCAAGGACCAAGGTTATGCCTGGCCTATGCACAGCTTTTCCAGGAGAGAGAGGAAGCTCTTCCACCCTCCTCAACTTGGCCTCTTCCACTTTTCAGCCCACCGCTGTCCAGATCTGTTCCTTCCACCACTCCTGCTGCCCTGAGTTCTCTTTTCCCTGGGAATGTCTCCACCATGCCCTTTTTCTCCTTCACCAAGGAACTCTTGCATTATGCATCAGACTACCACTTTTCCATCAGAGTGACTCCTTCTCCAAACTTCACAGTCTCAGTCCTTCCCTGACAGGGTGAGACCGGTGTTGTCCAGCTATGGTATTACACCTTTGCACAGAGGGTGCCTAGGGGCACGTGTAGACTACATGGCTCCGTCGATGGAGCCATGTAGATTTGTTTTCTCGGCAAAGGGAAATAAAGCAACAATTTAAATAATCGCCGCTTCATTTAAATTAAAATGGCTGCCGTGCTGTGCCGTTCAGCTGTTTGTCGGCACAGCGCTGTAGTCTGGATGCTCCGCGGTCGACATCAAAGGCGTTTGTCAACCTCCCCGGTAAACCTCATCCCTCGAGGCATACCTGGGAGGTCGACAAATGCCTTTGATGTCGACCGCGGAGCGTCCAGACTACAGCGCTGTGCCGACAAACAGCTTATCGGCACAGCGCGGCAGCCATTTTAATTTAAATGAAGCGGCGATTATTTAAATCGCTGCTTCATTTCCCTTTGCCTACAACCCTAATCTACGTGGCTCCGTCAACGGAGCCATGTAGTCTAGACGTGCCCAGTGTGTCCATATGGTAAAGCATTCACATGTTCTATAAAATATCTTCGGTATAACAAATTAGTTTTACCTGTTCTAGCTAGAGCCGAGCAAAACTTCTTGAGTTTTGGTCATGTTTCCCCTGGCTTTGTTCTTTTTCTTTCATTCCCCTTGAGATTTGATTTGAGGAGATATTGAACAAAAGTAAAAGCAAAACATAAATGGAGCCTGTCCAGCATTATGAAGGTCTTCTTGCAGATGGGATCACAAACCTTTGGCAAAATTTGATCCGGCCTTTATGGGAAGCCCACAGTATTTAGCAGGTCTGGACCCAATAAAACTGGATAAATATTAGGCTAAGAACAGAGACGGATGTCTTTCCCTCATATTTTTAAACCTTTCTGTGGAATTTGGTAACAGGGATCTAATTCTCTAATATATTCTAGTGCATAATTAATAAAATCCACAGGAAGATAACTTTATATTAAATTCTAGTTTTCACATAAGGGAGAACAGACTAAAATTGTGAACTCTGATTTGACTAACCCAAAATTTCAGTTCTTCAGGTTAGAGAGGTGCAACAGGTGCTTTTATTATTTAAAATTTCTGCCTCTGGACTTGAACAAGACGTTGTTTGGAGGCCATTTGATTAAATATAGCAACTTCTGTGCTGTCATTTAATTCTTTTTTAAGGTGTGCAGTGGAGGAGGAATTAGTAGCAGCACAACGGAATTTAGCATTTATCTCATCTCACTCATTACCTTTTATTGCATATCCCCTATCGCCATACGTCTTCCATCTTATTCTTAGGTTGTAAATCCTTCTGGGTGGGGATGCTTATATTTTATGTGCTTAATACAATGGGGTTCTGAATGCTACTTGGAGCCTCTGAGGTGTGATTGCAATATCAATGATGGAAATCACTAATGTATCAATCGATACTTAGGAGATCAGAGGAAAAAACACAAAGATTCTCTTTGGGGGTGTATTTGTGTAGTTTAATCTACTGAGGCTTTATATCAGTGATGAGTAACCAAAAATAGGGAGTGGGCTGCATGAGTGGTCCTCCTTTATCTCAGCAGGCTGCAGCAACCCACGGCCCACTGGGATTTCATGTGTGCCCCGTCTGCCCCCATGTGCCTCTTGCGAACTGGGGCACCGGAGCCCTGCACTTCTACTCATCCCCATCCCTCCCAGCACTTTCTGAGTGCCACAAATCACCTCATTCACACTCTGCCCACTCTCCTCCCACTTCCTCCCAGAGCTTGAACAGCAGCAAATAGCAGATTTGCCATGCTCCAAAAGTGCTGGGAGGGAGGAGGAGGAGTAGGAAGTGTAGGTCTCCGGTGCCCCAGTGTGTGAGAGGCGCATGAGGCATGGGGGCAGACAGTGGGTCCATGGGCCGCAGGTGGAACCCCAGGGGGCCACAGGTTGCCCACCACTGCTTACTGTCATACATGGTAAGTATTTCTATTTGTGCACATATGGTACATAATTCACGTCATCTATAAATGTCTGTGTATCTATGTCCTCCTAAGTATTTACTTAGCTAATAGTGGGGGAAAGCCATGGGTCTAAGTGCTGGCTTAGTATATGGTGACATTTTCTTCTGACGTCACCATTAGCTGCCTTCAATTCACAAGCCCTGCTGGATACATTGAGATGGAAAGCTCAATTATCTCTGTTAAGCGTGGGTTAGGATGTAATGGGGCAGCACTAGAAGGAGGGACAGCATGGGATGATTATTCCGTATTACTGTGATATCACATGCTGAGGTAGGGTAATCCACCACCACCACCCAAACATTACTTCTGTTGTGCATAATAAGTTGTGGTTATGTTCCTAGACTGTAACAAGGTATTAGAATTAGCTCAGTCCATGTCTCCACTGTGTTTTCAACCATGATGATATGAGGACTAATGGTAAACAGAATGCTATGCTTTGCAAAGTTAGGATGCCTGAGGGCATTAACTGTGGGCTTATAACTCATCCCTTCCTCACCCTGCCATGTGAAATGTGCTTTACTTAGCCCCCTAAGGGTGTGAATTCCAGAAGTTATGTATCTAAACAGATCAACTGCAAGTATTTCTGTGACAGTACATTTGTTCCCATGAGGAAAGGAACCATGTTTATTCGGCTGCCACATTAAGGATTTTTTTTAGGGGGGGGAAACGTGACCTGCACATATGTTCATGGTGACAGAAGGCCAAAAGGAAGACACCAGTTTTGTTAAATTTCTAGGAAACTTCCTTGAATGTGCTGCTCTTAGCAAATAACTGAGCCACCATTACTGAGAATGATTTATAAAGGGATATGGAAATACAATCTCCAAGGAAAATGTGCCCAATGTTATGATCTTAATTGGAAAGAACCACTTCCTTCAGCCAATTCTCAATACCTCAGATCAGGAAACCCCATATTTTGGGATGTTCTGAATCTGGATTTGCACACAAGGTTGATGTAAGTGATTGCTAAAGATGCCAGGCAATAGAAAATTAGGCAGAGTTGGTCAAAATAAGTATTACAGAACTTCCTTCCATTAAAAAAAAGTTTCCATATGCCACCACTACCCCCTGAAGCTAACCACTCACACATTTCTCATGTTTTCTAATTAGCAAAGCTGTTGGTATTTTAACGTATAGTTGCTACCTCATGCTCTAGTCTCCTGCTCCTGTTTGATCTTGCTGTTAAGTCACAGAGCCAAATTTTCCTATTATGCAACAGTGGAATTAGAGCAGCATAGCAAAGAGCAGAATTTTGCTCTTAATGTCTGTGGCTACAGGCTGTGATGTCATAAATGTAAGATTCTGATTTCACTGTATTGTGAGGAAAGAAAAGTTGGATTGAGTGGAGAAAGATTCAATCACTATAACAAAAAATAACTGCCTTGCACCTTTCTTTCCAAAGAACCTAGTAACAAAAGAAAGTTAGTCCAGTATGAAAGTCTCCCTGTGCCTTTATAACGGAAAACAAAGGGGAAATGTATTTCTCATAGTTTCCTAATACCTTTAAATACTGTGCAATGCAGGGAATACTTTTACCCAAAACTCTGTTGTTTCTGTCTTTATTTCAGTATCTGGTTTCCCAACACAGGCTAAGATTAAAATCTTTGCCACAAGGGTTTTGACTGCCTGTCAAAAAGATACAAAAGGAAAAATAAAAGCAACAGACACTTATAATGTGCAGAATTTTTCTCTGTTATTTTATCATGACTAAAATTGTCTGGAATATTATTTATCCTCCAGGAAGCCATAAATTATGGCAGTGGAATACCAGCACATTAGTGTATGGCAACATCTGACCAATAAATATATGACCAGTCATCTGAATAATGTTGTCTTCTGCTGGGTGCTAACATAAACAGGTGTAGTTTGTTTCTTATTTTCCCTGAAGGTCACTTGAAATGTCTCAAAGACATAAATTCCAGGTCCCAGCTAATAAACAGACTGTTTTGTTAAGGCAAAGTTTCAACATTTAGGACTGAAAAATGCTTTCAGTTTCAAGGATTTCATTAAACATGAAAGTGATTTTTGGAGTGGGGAGGGCCAGAGAAAGGTCAAACAGTGACCTGAGTATACAGCAAGGAACACAGGCAGTGTTTCTATGGGGCGGGGGGAGAGGGAATGAACTAGTGGAACAAAACATCATTTGTCATCTGTCTGTATCAAAATAGGTGAGGTGACACTGGGTACCTCTGAATTAAGGATTAAGGCCCTGTCCTGCTCCTCTAGAAGTCAATGGGAGTTGGATTGAGCCCTTATGAAGAACAATATCTGTGGAGACCTTGATATGGAGTGGGAATGTGGAGGAAAGGGGGAGAAATGAAAAGGTCTTCATGTTGTCACCACACGCTATTTTCTACCCATGTAATAAATGCTACAGCTGGAAAGTGTGGGAAAAGACGGTTTGTGTAGGAATGAAGGGCCTATTGAAGTTGATGGGAGTTTTGCCATTGACTTTGCTAGAGCCAAGATTTCACTCAAGATTACCTATGACAGTGTTGCTGTTTTCAGCAAGACCTGACCAATTCTAAAAGGAAGATAGGATTTGCTGCATTTTATCAGACCTTAGTCCCACTAATTCAGCATGTTGGTCCCAGCAGTGTCTAATTCTACTGTGACAGAAGGCAAATGCACCTAAAATCTGTCCAGTTTCTTCCTATTCCTTTCAAAGTATAAAATGGGATTAACTTTATGGGGTCTGACCCTGCTCTCATGGAATGAAAACCTCCCATTGACGTAAGTGTGGGATCAGACTCTAGCTATGTTTACACTGGAATAAAATACCTGCAGCTGGCCCAGGAGCCCTTGTGGGGTTCGATCACACTATAAAATTGCAGTATACTTTATGCTTGGGCTGGAGCCTGATCTCTAAGATCCCACAAGGGCTGGGGCACAAACATGAACATCTAAACAGCAGTTTTTAGCCCTGCTGGAAGGGACCTTGAGATCAAGTCTAGTCCCCTTGCCCTCATGGCAGGACCAAGCACCATCAAGATCATCCCTGACAGATGTCTATCCAACCTGCTCTTAAATATCTCCAGTGATGGAGATTCCACAACCTCCTTAGGCAATTTATTCCAGTTTTTAGCCATCCTGACAGTTAGGAAGTTTTTCCTAATGTCCAACCTAAACCTCCCTTGCTACAATTTAAGCCCATTGCTTCTTGTCCTATCATCAGACCAAGGAGAACAATTTTTCTCTCTCCTCCTTGTAAAACCCTTTTAGATATTTGAAAACTATTATCATCTCCCCTCTCAGTCTTCTCTTTTCTAAACTAAACAAGCCCATTTCTTTCAGTCTTCCCTCATAGCTCATGTTTTCTAGACCTTTAATCTTTTTTTTGCTCTTCTCTGGACTGTCTCCAATTTCTCCACATCTTTCCTGAAATGTGATGCCCAGAACTGGACACAATACTTCAGCTGAGGCCTAATCAGCACAGAGTAGAGGGGAAGAATGTCTTGCATCCCAGAATCATGTTTGGATTTTTGCAACAGTGTCACACTGTTGACTCATATTTAGCTTGTGGTCCACTATGACTCCTAGATCCCTTTCTGTAGTACTCCTTCCTAGACAGTCACTTCCCATTCTGTCTGTGTAAAACTGATTGTTCCTTCCTAAGAGGAGTACTTTGCATTTGTCGTTATTAAACTTCATCCTATTTACCTCAGACCATTTCTCCAGTTTGTCCAGATCATTTTGAATTATGACCCTATCTGCCAAAGGACTTGCAACCCCTCCAAGCTTGGTATCCTCTGCAAACTTAATAATTGTGCTCTCTATACCAATATCTAAATAGTTGATGAAGGTATTGAATGGAACCGGTCCCAAAACAGACCCCTGCGGAACCTCACTTTTTATGCCCTTCCAGCATGACTATGAACCATTAATAACTACTCTCTGAGTGGTTATCCAGCCAGTTACGCACCCATCTTATAGTAGCCCCAACTGGGTTGTATTTCCCTAATTTATTGATAAGGTCATGAAAGTCCATATTAAATGTTTTACTAAAGTCTAGGTATATCACATCCACCACTTCTCCCTTATCCACAATAATTATTATCCTAGGAAAGAAAGCTATCCGATTGGTTAGGGCTCATAGAGCTCACATACACTGGGAATTTGTCCCAATTCCAGCGAGCAGAACAGCTACCCCTGTAGCTGGACAAACTTTCAGTGCAGACAAGCAAAGCTTCTGTTTGTACATGCTAGAAACCAGGGTAGGCTGCATAGGTCCAAATCATGTCTCATAGCAATCTATGCTAAAGGGTTTCCATGAGTACAGCTACATTGTTGGCTGGCCATCAACAACTGAAATCTGAACAAATCTCTAGGAGTGCATCTACACTGCGGCACTAGCTTGAAATAAGCTACGCAATATGAGTTATGCAACTTGCGTACCTTATTTCAAACTTATTTAGAGATAGTCTATTTTGAAATTTGGCAGTGTCTACACAGCGCCAAATTTCAGAATAAACCTCTATTCTGACAAGTCCCTTTATCCTCATGGAACCAGGTTTTCCGGGACGTTGGAATAGTGTGCCCGTTATTTCGATTACATTTCAAAATAACGAGTGTGCTGTCAAGATGTGGAAATGCTTTCTCAGGATACCAGAAGTATCCCGAAATAGTGCCGCAGTGTAGATGTACCCTAGCATATACAAGTCCTTAGCTTGCATAACTAAAGATATTATCTCAGAAAAGTTGTTTGAAATAGTTTCACACGAGCATATCTCTAGAGGTCATTGATTTTGTTGCTTTGAGGTGAGATAGTCACGTAATAAATATATGACATTTCCAGATATTTAATCTAATACTTTAAATACAAAAAAATACTTCAGAGCTTTTTTTTTTAAATAATAATAGGTTGGGAGGAGAGGGAAATCCTCATACTTCATAGCCCCATTTGACTTTCAGTTCTTTCCTCTACTGAGTTAAAATACTCAAAGAGTTATGCAACCTGGAAAATATTGAGTTTTGATGAGAATCTGGAGTACCAAGCCATAGGACTTTAAAGGGCTTTAAACCTACTCAAGATTCTCATTTTTATGGAGATTAGGCAGCACAGACTGTAGCAAAAGAAAAAAAACCAGCAAAGAACTGGCAACAAAAAGTAATGTTATGATAAATCGTAAACTTATAACAATGAATTCCATTCTTTGCACCCAGAGCTTCCTTTTGCTCCTTTAAGGTTGTTTTAACCATTGCATTAGCTAAGTTATGTATCAGCATGTGTGAATGCAGTGCAGTCTACAGGATTCAGCTCTTATAACTGAAGATACAATTGCAGGCAAAAAAAAAAATCAGAAAAATGTAAATAAATTAAGCCACTAATATGCCAAGAGAAAGAAACCATTTTAAACATGACACGCTGACTCCCACTACTAACTGTCCTAGAGTGTGTTTGAAAATTCCCTCTCCCCACTCCAGACCTAATGTGGGTTCTAGAGTGCCAAGAGCTGTGCCTAGTTGCAATCATATACATTTATTTTTTCAATTTCTCCCACCTCAACATCTTCCAAAAGAAACCAGTCCTCCCCTTGATTTCATAGAATCATAGAATACTAGGACTGGAAGGAACCTCGAGAGGTCATCGAGACCAGTCCCCTGCCCTCATGGCAGGACTCAGTACTGTCTAGACCATCCCTGATAGACATTTATCTAACCTGCTCTTAAATACCTCCAGAGCTGGAGATTCCACAACCTTCCTGGGCAATTTATTCCAGTGTTTAACCACGCTGACAGTTAGGAACTTTTTCACATGATGCACCTCATCCCAGGGTTGTTTTTTATTTTTGTTTTTTGTCTGTTTGATTTTTGGTCAGATTTTTTTTTAAGGTTTGAGGAATTCAAACCTGTTTAAAAAAAAATTTTTTTTTTAAACAAATTTCTAAGTGCTAAACATTTTGAAAAGGTCCATAGCTTATTTTGGCACATAACTGCAGAATGATTTGACCTACAAACTATGTAGTTTCAGCCTACCTGAAGGGCCATATTCTTGGAGAACATCATCATGGATTTTGTTTCCCTCCAGCCCCAACTGCAAAAGGGGCCACCTACATAACTTCCATCAGGATAGAGGAGCTACATATTATTAATCTGTATAAAACCCCTAATACAAAATGGCTGAGGCCAGCACTCCCACGTACAGCAATCCCAGCCCTATCATAGAATCATAGGGTTGGGAGAGACTTTAGGAGGCCATTGAGTCCATCCCCATCCCCAAAAGCAGGACCAACCCCAACTAAATCATCCCAGCCAGGATTTTGCCAACCCAGGACTTAAAAACCTCTAGGGATGGAGATTCCACCACCTCCCTAGGTAACCCATTCCAGTGCTTCACCACCCTAGTGAAATTTTTTTTTTTAATATTCAACCTAGAGCTCCCCCACTGCAACTTGAGACCATTGCTCTTCATTCTGCTATCTGTCACTATTGAGAACAGCCTCTCTCCATCTTCTTTGGAACCCTCCCTCATTAGTTAAAGGCTGCTATCAAATCCCCCCTCACTCTTCTTTTCTGTAGACTAAACAAGCCCAAGTCCCTCAGCCTCTCCTCATAAGTCAAATGCTCCAGCCCCCTAATCATTTTTGTTGCCCTCCACTGGACTTTCTCCAATGCATCCATGTCCTTTTCTGTAATGGGGGCCCCAGAATTGGACACAGTACATCAGAAGTGGCCTCACCAGTGCCACATACATTAGGGACACACTTCGTGGGCCTGTGAAATAAATGAAGCTGATGGTGAAGACTGTGCAGACTGAATATGCATGGAAGATCTGCTAACTGGTCTTTGATTCTAAAGAGTGATTAACTTTCCACTCTGCTTGCTGGCAACATGATCACGACCCAGACAGCACCATTGTGAACATACAAAGTGGGAGTATGCTCACTGGCCTCCTATTGGTTGTCTGAACATCACACTCTGGTCACTGAGCTTGGGCCTATTACAACATTGCTGAGCCACTAACCCAATGGAATACTGGACCTCAGAAGTCAGGCCCAACTCCATAGCCTCCAAATTAATGGAAATCACAGAAGGACCTCTTGACAAAAACACCATGAAAGAGCTCCATCATCAACCTCATTGGGCATTCCCTCCACCAGACCCTATCACCATCAATGCAGATGAAGTCAAAGAGGGTTTAGCTATAATGAAGTAATGGCAAGTGGCCAACAGAGATGATATCAAACCCAGAATTTCTTAATTAAGTAGACCCAAGAGGGTACTTCAATGGTTGGCGAAATTACCCCGAATCCATGGAATTTAACAGACTTCTGGCAAGCTCCCTGGTAAAGATAAATAGTAAAACGAGTTTATTGACTACAAGAGTTTGGATTTTGAGTGACTATAGGTATTAGGCAAAAAGTCAGAGTAGCTACCAAAATAAAATAAAATATAAGATCACAATTTAAACTCTCAATTCTATAATACTGAGCAACATCTAAATTAAGCTGTTTTTCTCACCCTGCTAGATACTGCAGTCTATAATATACAGGTTTGTCCCTTACACCTGCTCCAGACTCCTCATTTGGAGTCTTCAGTCTTTTGAGTGTCCTTGTTGCTTGCAGCAGAGGCTGGGGCAGGAGAAAGGCCCAGACATGGGGTCCCTGGGTTCTGTTTTATACCCTCAGTCTCATATGTTTGAAGATTTAGGCATTGCTGATTCCTCAGATGTTGCACCCTTTGGCAGGTGAGTCACTGAATTGTAACTCCTTTGCTGGATAATGGCTGTTGAAGGTTGTTTGACATGACCCCCAGGCATTGGTTACACTCCTTGCTTTTGTCTCTGAGAGCTAATAGGTGGCTGATACCCCAACGTACAGCATGTTTTAGTGACAACCATAAAATATAATCTCACCACTTCATATGCACTAAAGATGTACATATTTAGATAGAACAGTGAATTTCAGCAGTTCATAGCCTTTCCCGTAATACCTCACATGGCATGCTTTTATATGCAATACCATAATTATATACCAATGAAGAATGTTGGGGTTGCACACTCCCAAGGTATAGCGTGTCACACCTTTGGTTCTTCAAAAATAGACTGCCATAAGAGTCAGTATTTGCACTGATACTTTCCAACGAAGTCTTGCAAATTTGCATATGCAGATGATCTTGCCCTGACAATACAAAGAAGCTTCCTTTGAACAGGGACCTAAACCCCATTGGAAAATATTTCTGGAAATGGAGGCTCAAGCCAAATCCTCACAAAACAACAGTTTCTGAATTCCATCTTGATAACAGGAACAACATCCTAAAAATTACTTTATCTGGCAATACTGTGTGACATGTTCCCATGCCAACATAATTGGAGTGAAGATGGATCACCCACTAATCTTCCAAGATTATTGAAGAAGATCGTTGCCAAGATACAGTAAAGGGTCAACCTGATCCAGGAACTGACAAACACAAGCTGGGGAGCATTTGTATCCGTGATACTGACATCAGCAATGGCCCCTGTGAACTCTGTAGCAGAGCAGTATATACCAGTATGGATCCAAAGTAGCCATATTCAGCTTGTTAATATCCAAATGAACACTGCAGTTGGTGCAGCAAGTCAACCCCAACACCTTAGTTGCCACTGCTGTTGCAGATTGCTCCCTCATATGTTCACTACAATGCTGCATCCTTTTGGGAATTCTAGAAGATTGTGGAAAATAAATGTCTTCCCATTCATGAGGACTGGAACAATGTCCCTCACCACCACTTGAAGTCCCATACACATTTAACCTTCAACAATGCAACTTCAACCCTGCTGAAGCTTGGAAAGCCAAATGGAGTTCACAAGAAGTCACACATATCTTGTGAAAGACTCAGTGCAGAAGACCCCTAGCTTTGATCTCCCACAAAGTTCATGGGTAACCCTAAACTTTATCTGCACAAATTCAAAAAATAAAGACTTTCTAGTGTATGACTGTGGTCACCCAGAACAGACCATGGAACACATAACAGCTCAGTGCCCAGTTCACAAATACAAAGAAGGTACCACAGCAACACTTTGCTAGTCCAGGTGCAATTCTCTGGCTTACCATCTAAATGTAAAATTATTGTTGCTCTATATTTGCAACTATACAAAGCAGAAGAAAAAGAGAGGGATGGTAACTAGAGGGAATTACACATATGTATACTAAACAGAGCTTCTGTTGGATTGTACACACCACACACTATTGCAGGCTGAAAAGATTCAATGTGGGATCCTTAGAGTGAGTATTCTCTTCCCCTCTCTGCCCAGGAAGGAAGCAAGATCCTGAATACAGATGACATGGAGTTATGTTCTGCAGTCTTGAAATCATGAGGCTTTCTGAGTGAGACAGGAGAGAAGAAACAGGAGACCTGGGCATAGAAGAGGAGATGATGAAGAGCACAAGGACCTTGGAAGGAAGGGCATGTAAGCAGAGTGCAGAAGACTGGCGGAGACCCATGGAGTAAGGCAACAGACAGTAGATGATAAGGAGTGGTGGACTCTTTCACCCATATAAAAATTTGAAATACATAATATTTTATTTCTAAAATAATAATAATCTTAAATTTTAACATAGATTGTCTCTTCTTCCATTTTTAAATCTCTAACTTCTGTTTTCCCCCATATCTATGTTGTATCTCACCTCCCTGTGCCCACACATACCCCTGTCGATGTGCTTGAGTCTGCAGGGAGGGAGCTGCACTTTAGATCTTGTAAGATTATTAGAGCATGGTACAGGGTTCTCCTCCTGCACATCCAACACACCCACCTGACTTAAACCTATGATGCTCATTAAAAAAAGAGAAATTCTCAAGCAAAAATTTGTGATTAAAAAACAAGTGCAGGTTGCAAGTTTATATTGTGATCTGTTAGCAGTCATCTCATGAGCAAAATGAAGTAGAAAATTGGAGCAAAACTATATAGCAATTAAACATGTCTAGAATTTGGAAAGTAGTGTTAAAGGAAAGGAAAGCTGACAGTGAAAACTTTTCCTTTTCAGTTATGTTTCAGCAATTTTTATAATGACCAGACATACTAAATACATTATTTTGAGATTTGTGCGTGGCATAGTAATAAACCCATGGCTATTGTGTTGAACAATCCTCTGAACTTTCTCTGTTCAGTATGGAAGCACCGAATCTGCTGCCTTGAGATCTACCAATGACATGCTCTGTGGCTAGGTTGTTTTAGATGATATCATGTCATTGGGAACACAGTGGTATATGGTTATTGCTATAGGGTCGTAGTGT
The DNA here is from genome assembly GCA_032595735.1 of Pelochelys cantorii. Taxonomy (NCBI): domain Eukaryota; kingdom Metazoa; phylum Chordata; order Testudines; family Trionychidae; genus Pelochelys; species Pelochelys cantorii. The sequence goes on from CM064327.1 coordinate 160,371,071, forward strand.
TATAATGTTTCTTCCTATGTGCCAGACATCTTCAGGCCATTGACACAGACAATATTAAAGGGCATTACAACCATAACATGGGCAGGAGCATATATAACTTCCTGTATGAGAGACATTGTCAAAGGCAGTGTCTTTGGATTGTGTGATTTAAACCTTATTAAGCTCTAATTTCTGCTAGATTTCATTTGCTCATAGTGGGGCTACAAGATCAGTGTTGTTATTTTACACAGCATGTAAAAGTTAGGCCTGCTATACTAAGGGATCACACTAAAATTTTAAACACAAAAAGGAATTTGCCCCTTTCACTGAGGTTTTTTTTTCAAAAAGAGGAGCAAATACATCTTTGTTCATGTAGTTTTCCAAACACTGGCCATAAATGAAGAAAAAAATCTTTATAATATGTGGAGAGGTATAAATATTAGGAGGCTGATAATTTTACAGCATGGTTAGAAGCTTGTAAACTAGGATGAAAATGAAGAATTTTAAATAAATGATCATTTATCTTGAGTGAGCTTTGCAAATATAAATATAGCACTTGGAAAGCATCAGCAAAATTGAGACAGTGATTAATGGATGGGTTCAAGGAACTTGAGTTATTAATGGTTAACACACCTAATTACTGCCTAATTACTTAACTCTCTTTAACTATTTGAAGAAACTTAAAAATTAAGAAATCAAGCTGGCTTCAGACTTGTTCACTTTCAAAGACACTCCAAACCAAAAAGCCTCCTAGAATATCATTTTAATTCTGGAGATTCTAAAGAACTTCAAATTCCACCCATAGTCTTAATATAGTCTTTACCATCTAGGCAGGTGTATGTAGAACAGCTAGGAATGGATTTCACCACTGTTCGATCTTCTGTTGTTCAAAGAGGGCATTCTTATTAATGGACCTGTGTCTTGCTGTGCATTCCTGCTTTATCCATCTCCAGTGTGCCTGATTAGCCCTGCCACCGATTAGTTACTGCTGCCTTATCTCTGAGAACGGGATAATCTCCATCATAATTAGCTACTGCAGTGTCTTGTCCTAAATGATCCCCTGCAGTGTTTTCTGAAATTGGCAAAATGCTTTTAGATCTGCATCAGGAAAAAAAGGAAACTGACACAGAGGAGTCTCAATCTGTCAGTGCAAGGGCAGCCAGTGCAATCTTCTGCACGGCACGACAGGATCCTAGAGCATTTTTCCCACAGACATGACACTTCTCCATGGAGAGACGGTTTTTTGTGTATGTATGCTGGATTTTTTGCCACAGATTTGTACTTAAAAGCAGATCATATCCTATTTGTTTAAGCATCAGGTAGCAGAGCAAACATAGATATTGAAACCTGTTGTGGTTAAGGAAATTGACTTGCTGTTTTTCCTGGGATACCTGGTGTTCAATTATCTTATTAGTTGCTTCTGTAATCATAGCAAATTACCTCTGATCTTCATTGTGATAAACACCGAAGAATTGTCCTGACTTGAATAAGACAACTATTAGAACAGTGGGAGTGGCTGATAGCTGTGCTGCCTTGAAGGGCAAGAAGACACAAGACCAATGTTAATTGCTGTAGGAGTGATATTTGAATCTAGCCAAGTCAGAATTTACAGAAAGAGAGGGGTGAGCTTTGCAGATTGCTATGTGCCCTCAACTGGCTTTTAGTGGCAGTCGAGGTTACATTGTATCTCGCAAGGGACACTCAGCCATATCTTGCATTTCACATCACTTTCTAATGATCATATTAATCCAAAACAAGGTGCTTTGTTCTTCAATGGAGCTTATCCTCCTCTTAAAATCCCATCTCATGTTTCTTGTATGCCCCCTCTTCATCCCTTCCCTTCTCACAGTCCTCCTCCTTTATTGTTACTTTGATCTCCTTTGGCCGCTCTTTGCTTCATGCTTTAAATCATGTTTGGGCCCTTACGTGCACAAGAGTCTCTTAACTTTCTCTGCCAAGCCCCTGATCCCACTCCCTGCTGGGAGCACCAGGTGGATGGAGCAGGGCAAGCCCCAGTGCCCTGACCCCTAGTAGGCAGAGCTGGGGAAGCCCCTACTTGCTCTTCCTGGCAGGAGCAACCAGGAGTGGGGCAAGCCTGAGCACTAGGCAGGGAATTGGAGTAGGTGTTTTCCCTATGAAATATAAATATAAATCATTTCTAGGAACAGTTTCTGAATATTAAGTTTTATTCCTTGTTACTTCCACTTTCAAATTGAGGCTTGGGAATTTTACAGTAAAACTCTTCACGGACAGCCCTGTGGCCTGCCCATACATTTGTTCTGGTCCTTTTGGTTGTCTCTCGGTTTGAGCTGTCTTCTGGGAGTCAGTGGGACTCCAGAGTAAGGATTGCTCAAGCAAGTAACAGTTGTGGGACTGGATCCAAAAATTGCACTGACCCTGGCCATAAGGAACCAAATAAAAGAATAAGTTCAGATGGTCCTGTCTAGGAACTGTTCTGTTGTCTTGTCCAGTGTGCCTCCAACTGAGGAAATAGAGTGTGAGAGAAGGGTGCAGACTACACATAAATGGGGAGAAGGCATTCAAAATGAATTATCAAAATGAGTATTTAATAAACTGAGTAGTGGTTTAATAAATGAGAACTTTAGAGTTTTGAGGAATGTAGTTTTAAGTGAGAATCCTATTCCACTCAATACCCACTCAGCTTCACATTGTGTTGTTCACTGAAAGAATTCTCCAGAGGGACTCATTTACTAATCAGAGTAACTTGTGTGCTCATGCAGCTATAGCGAAAGCCTTCTGTCTTTTGTCTCTAACAAGAAACATGTGAGGCTCTGGGTGAAATGTATAATTTGTTGGTTGAACTATGACTCCGAATGCTGCTTTACATCATGAAATGAATACTCCAAACTTCTCCAAAATCTCTCTTAATGATAGAGTTTTAAAAATTAAACCTTAAATCCAGGCACTTAAAAGCCACAAGGTTCCAATTTTTGCTATAGCCACCAAAGAGCTTTTTATTCAGTCTGGATAGTATTGTGTCTTACTCCAAACAGGACGTCTCTTCCACCAATATTTATCCTAAGTTAAATCCTGGCTCCAGTGAAATCAATGAGATTTTTGCTATTAACTTTACTGGAGAAAGGATTTAACTCTCTCCACTCCAAACCTAATACTCTAAGGAGAAATTCATCCCTGTACAGAAGACCATACAAACCTCTGTACTTATTCAGTACTGCAAGAGACTAGAAAATAGGATTGCAGTAGGTTTTGAGTGATGCATAGATATTCTGCCCTCTGTGCTCAGAAAGAGCTCCTAATGAAGTGAATGGAAGTTTTGCTGGCAAACCACAAACAGATCAAGCACTTTTCTCCAGCTGGAGTTATATGTTGGGAAAACCCTACTAAATTGCTAAGAGAAGGAATTGATTATTTCTTGAATTAAGATGCATAAAATATATTAATGTCTGGAGGACCATGAATAGATAAATAAAGTTGGTGAAAAATACTTATTTTATTATACTTACTTTGTTTGACTGAAAACAATTAAGAAAATGCATAACCATTTAAATGTTTTATTTTTAAAATGGAAAAAAATGGAAAAAAGCATGACATTTCTCATGATAAATTAACCATTTTGAAAAAGTGGTCACTTTTTTGCCAAAAAGTTTATTTTTTAATAAAAAGGGTGTTTTTAATTTTAAAAAATCATTTGAAAATCTTCAACCAACTTTAAAAAGAAATGGTTTAAATCACAGTTTTTTACTGTATGCAGCACTGATGTAGCCATGTTGTCGCAGGATATTAGAGAGACAACATAGATGAGGTAATATGTTTTATTGGACAAACTTCTGTTGGGAGAGAGATTAATTTTTGAGCTCTCTAGGAAGACAGATCTCTGTGTAGCTTGCGAACTTGTGTCTCTCCCCAACTGAAGTTGTTCTAATAAAATATATTACCTCAGCTATCTTTGTTCACTTTGGGTATCTATTGTTTTTACTATAGAGTTTTTGTTCCTAGATGAAGTATGATATGAGGTCTCCAGAACTGGCATACATCATAAAACTGAATCTGAAGAGAAGTTTGAATAACTGAGTCATTGATGATTGGATACCACAGTTCTGAGTGCACTGAAAATGTGAAGATAGAACACAAGATACGGGAATGAAATGAAAACTCAAACCATGATGTAACAGAGGATGATTACTTTCAGCTGGGAAATAGCAGGAACAAGTTCAATTTTAATAAACAAAATTTCTTGTAGTTAAGGCACTTGGCATTAGAAGATTAGGATTAATATCCTTCATCTTGAAGTATGCGTTGGGCAAATCATTTAATATCTATGTGCCTTAGTCTATAAAATGGAAATAATAACCAGAGCTGGTAGACTATGTTCTGATGGAACTGTTCCCTATTGGAAAATGCTGATTCAATGAAAGCAAAACATTTCACATGAGTATATTGATTTTTTCAATGTATTCCGAGGCCTAGTCTGAAATGTTTTGATATGATCAGAATGTTTTGTTTTATCATTTCAATTTAAATTAAATTTATAAATTGTAACACTATACCAGTCAAAACAATGTGAAATGCTTTGATAAGATTTTGTCAATGTTATGGAAATAAAATATTTCAGAATTTACATTTGACAATAAAATTTGGCTTTTGATGTGGGATGAAAGGAAATCTCAGAATGTCAGAATTTCCTGTTTTCCCGTTTTCAAAGTTTTGACTAATTCTAATAATACTACATTTTCTCCTATCCTTCATTTGACTGGTGTATTGATTCCTCAAAACTGCAAGCACTTATGCATCTACGTAACTTTATTCATATTAACAATACCATATTTGTCCAGATATTCTTAGCACTGAAGAATGAATGGGGAAAAAAACCCTTTTGCTACTTAATCATGTGTTTATAATGAAGGTTCTATATTTCTAGTTGTTTTTTCCTGCCAACTTCCTCCACTTTAAACACCCTTTTAACTATTTGGGCCTATCTTCTAAAGAAGATTTTATCTTCTTTCTTTAATTTGACTGATTTTTATTAAGATTTTCCTCAGGACATTTAGTCCCATTAACTAATAGTATAGTTTTTAACTTTGCAAGGAGTGGGAGCTTATGTTTGGTACCTTTTTAAAGATTCAGGGGAACTATTAAGCGCTAATGTCTATCCTGTACTTTCTAGCAGTGTTTCTGACAGGCTCTTGTGAGAAGTAAATATCATTCCCATCTGCTACAGTGTTTATATGTGTGTGTTTTTAAAGTGTGTTCTTTCAGTAATGGAACATTCAGCTCAACACCTTTGTAGTCTTGACATTAAATCAATTTCACATTGCTGGAATGGTAGAATTTGGCAGACTCTGAAGAGGTTTCTCAAGAACTTATTTAGTCATAGGCGTAGGCAGACTCTTCTAAATCAATCTGTTTACACAAAGCACTTGTCAGCGGTAATACAGGTACTTCCAAATTGGGTAATAGACCTTCCAGGCACATGACTGGATGTTTTAAACAGAGCAACTATAACCAAAGCATAATAGAAAGTATTTGTTTAAGTAACTTCAAGCCAAAGGATGTTTGTAACACCCAAAGGAGGCTTGCCAAAACTGATGGCTTCTTTCATGCAAACCCCCTGAATTTTATAAAATTACAGTGAACCCAGTATTAAGGCCATCTTTAATTCACCATCACATCATGTCCTAAACAACCACCACTAGCTATCTCCAATCATGCCCTACTGAGTGACTGCCCTTCCTCACTGCATGAAATTAGACCTGCAAATTCTCCTAGGCCATGTTTACACTAGGAAAGTATTTTGAAATTGCTAAAGTTGGCTTAACTCCCAATTTAACAAAATCAAACTAGCGTGTCCACACTATGGGGAAGCCTCGAAATTAGTCCGAGGCAGGCTTTGTTAATGTGGACACGCTACCTCGGACTTAGAGCCCCAGGAAGCACTGGGGAGTAATTAGTTTGAAATAGCAGCACTGGAGCATCCACACTACTCTTATTTCAAAGTAACTATTTTGGAATTAGTGTTACTCCTGGTGAAAAGCAGGAGTACAGATTTCAAATTCTGTAGCCCGTTATTTTGAAATAACGGGCTTGGTAGTGTGGACGCTCTGCTTATAAATTTGACCTTGGAGGGGTTATTTCAAAACAAAGTCCTAGTGTAGACCAGGGCCTAGGGACCAGCTGACTAGATTGAGGCTGCAGTACACCCAAAAGGCACATGCTGCTTATGCTATTGTTCCACTGCTCACTACTTGTACAGCCCCTTTTAAGTCATTACAGCTACTCAAAGTAGTAAACATGCACAGTAGACTTCTTACTTTTCTTGATTCTGTGTGTTGTTTTACAAGAAAAACCAGAGAGCAGTTAAGCATCACACACTTCACAGTTTTATTTCCTTTATTTATAAGGTATCTAGTAGATCATAAATGTTTTAACTACAAGTGAACCCATAAGATGGCATCCAAATTTTTATTTTTTTATAACTTCTTTGCAGTTATGTTATACTTTTGTCAGGCATTTACCTTTCACAAAGAAATCTTCTAGGTCTTGTCTCAGCCCGAGGTGAATTATTTTTGAATTCTGAACAAAAAGAGGCTTGCTGGTTTTTGAGAATGAAGGTACTGGGGAAAATATATATATGTTAAAATTTCAAACTTTTCTGAACAGCTCTAAAATCCAAAGAAGAGGGGGTAGTAAGTTGAAATCTCACATGGATGTAGTCAATTTAGATATGTGCCTTTCAATAGTCTAGTGGAAATCATTTGATTTGTCTTGGTTATAATAATCTAAACATTGTACTTTCTACAATTACTTTAATTTTTAAATAAGTAAGGATTTTTGGGAACTCCCTCCTCTCCTTCTATTGATGCTGTGTCAAATTCTGATGAATTTTTAATCCTTTTAAAAACGTGGAAACACTCTCTCATTTCATGTGCAAGTGGTAGGATAAAATACAATATTCTGAGGTGCATATGGACTGTGACAGATCTCCAGAAGAGATATGCCATGTTTAATACAATGGTTGAAGTTGCATACAATATGGATTGAGGCAGGGTGCCTGGCTTTGTTTTATAGAGTCTTTCAATGCTGAATATTTTCTGCTTTCTTCATATATAAGATGAGAAGAAAAGACTGAGAGATTAATCTGAACTTTGTGGCATCATGGAATGTTTCATCTGACATAGAATTGAGCATCTTGTGTCTAAAAGGTCTCTCATCTCAATGAAGTCATAGTTACAGTGTTCGTATATATATAAATTGTTAGGAAACTTATTTTTCTGGTTCTTGTAACTTTTTCTCAGAGAAGAAACAAGAATTACCAGAATACCAGTGAAGTCCTGCATAGCATGTGACCCTCTTTCTGGTATAAAGGTATTACTTATGAATGATAAGAAATGGCATCTCACAGCCTACAATATCTATTATGTATTATAAAGATTATTTTGACTGAGTGACCTGATGGGAACTTACATAATGCAGCCAGACAGAAAATATAATAATTGTGCAAAGCACCAAATGGTGAGAACAAGCTGTTGTTCAGAGAGAGTCTGAGAGAAACCCTTGGGGAGAGGGGGGGAACTGTGCTGAGTGTAATTTGGTTTGATGTAACTTCAGTTAAATCTTTAATATTTTTTAAAATATAGAATATTTGGCTTGAGAATTGAAGATGTGCTGCTGAAGTGGGAATCTTTTTGATCCATTTCTGACTTACTCTAACAGACAGTTCATCTGTTTTGCTGTGGGTACCTTTTTCCAGAAAGTGATAAGTGAACAATTAAGTAGAGATGATTATGTCTTTTAAGACATCTAAAAGTCATGCTGCTCCTGCTACTACCACTGGGCAGGGCCAGATTAAGACATGCCCTAAGCTATGTCAAGTTTAAGAGGCCCTATGGCAGGGCTACTCAACTTTGGAAGCCCCGGGGGCCACGATGATACTCTCAGCACATGCCGAGGGCTGCAACTTAAGTGTGGTTGCATATACATGCAAATAGATATGCAAATAGCTTCAATCACACTGACAAGAATCAATACAAAGCACTTCCCACAATGCTCCAGCTCTCTCTGGCACCTCCTCTCTGGGGACTAGAAACACTGACACCCTGTACCCGTCCAAACCAGCCCATCTACTTGCATCTTTCAGTACTTATCCTATCTGGGAGATGCCTCGCCATTGTGTAGCATGTTCCCAGTGCAGGCCATGTTCAAAGGATCCCACACCTGGGCCCCATGTTGAGCCCCACATAAACCCAAACCACACCACGGGCTGCAAACCAATGGGCCATGGGCCACATGCGGCCTGAGGGCTGCATGTTGAGTAGCCCTGCCCTATAGCATTACCAAAAAAATGTGTATTATTCTATCAAAAAAGGACAACAAAAATAGAATGAGCAGAGTTTTATATTTGCATAAATACCAGTACATAGGTGAGGATGCAACAAAAACTAGTTAGTTAGAGGTTCCTCATAATCAGAGGCCCTAACATGTAGCTTACTTAGCTTGTGCATAAATCCAGCACTGTCCCTGGGAGGGTGGTGTTCCGCACATCTCCAGCCATGCTAAGCATTACCTTATCTCAGTGAATCAGAATGTTCTCTTTCCATACGGTTTGATGCAGTGTCCTCCGAGAAAGGAACCCTGACACAGCCAGAAGTACAAATAGAATACACAAGCTGTAGAGGTATCACTTGTCCTGGCAAACTGCCTCTCCAGTGTGGCTCACCACTTGCAGCTACATTAAATGCTTAAGCAGAGAATAGGCACAGTGCCCGTTGAGATTAAAATATTATAGTGGTAGGATTTTTAAAAGCACTCAGATTTGACCTACCTCTGTGTTCATTGAAATCAATAGTAAGACTCCCATTGACTGAGGGATTTTTTTACTCTTCTGTTAAAATGTAGTTAATTAAAAAATGATGAAATGATGGTACTTTGAGAACACATTTTTTATTGCAATAAGCTTACTAGTTCAGTGGTTTTGCTGAAGCATTAACTAGTGCACATGGAAAAATCCATTGATGTAAAGTTGTAGGAGACAGGAAAACTTTTCACTCTTTTTTTTTAACTCTATCACTTGCTTTGCAAACACAAATGAAAACTTCAGGGCAAAATTTGGGCAATCTGGCAAATTAGATGGTTTTATCAAATCTTATTAAGGCAATAAAACTTGCTGGGTTGGGGTAAATCTAATGCCAGATTATTTTCTCTGTCTCTCTGTCTGTGAAACCAAGAGATAGCAAAATTTGACTCTTGGAATATACAGTCCAGCCAGAGAGCCTGTCTCATAGGAGAGAATGAAGTCATCAGGCATCAGTGCTACAACTCCTAGGTCAGTGTGCCACTAGAAAAAGAGAGACAGTTTAATAATAGACTGAATGATGTTTCTAAGTGCCATATGTTTTTTATAGGGTTTTTGAATAGTACAATTTTTCCTCCCTTATACTGCAGGAAAATAAAAACAGTGTCCATGCTTGAAATTATGTAACTGGGAATGGGCTTCAAGCATGATCAATGTATAAAAGGAAGCAGGAGATCAACATTTAGGATGATGTTTTTGCCTTAGCTTTATCTTTGAATTCAGAGGGGATTACTCAGAGATGCTAAGTGAGCAGGGCCTGATCCTGTTTCCATGGCACTCTGCGAGGGTTTATAACTTACATCAATGGATAGGGCTCTCTTGGTCCTTAATTCCTTTAATCCTTACTATGGACCATCCACTTAAGGGTAACACTGTCTTTGTACTATCTGTGATATGTGTACAGCCCCCATCATTGTAGTATTTGTGTACTTCACAAGTGTCATCATATTTATCCTCAAGATATCCCTGTGAGGTAAAGCAGTGTTATTATCCCTATTTTACAGATAGAGAGCTGAGTCTCAGAGAGGCTAAGTGACTTACCATCAAGCCACCTATTTAAACAAAGGCTGAGGAAAATACTTTACTACATTCAATGGAGTTACTTTGGGTTTACTCTAGTATTTTCCTCAGCCTTTATTTGTATGAATGGGTAACTTGATGGAAAATCACTTAGCTTCTTTCTGACTCAGTTCCCCATTAGTAAAACAGGCTTCAAAGCCCTCCCCTAGCTCACAGATAGAACTCTGTGGAAACATGTGCACCGTGCTTGCCCAGATTGTAAATCAGATGATATTTTACTACCCGTTTCATAAGCACATAATTTCCTTTATAAAAGCTTTCAGTGGCAAAGGTCCTCTTATGGACAGATTGCCAAATTATTTTCCCGTGTCCTCAAGAACTCAGATGTGTGTGTACAGACAAATTGCTAGTGACCTAGTGCTCTCTACGTAATAGTTTCTCAAAGATAAATAAGTTAAGATTGCATCTGTGTAGAATCAAATAGAATGCAAGTTGTGTTATAGCGCATTTTAAAATTCCAAATTTCTTCCACATTATGTTCATTTATGTAATCACCTGCTGATAAATTAAATAGAAGTATTTAAGTGCCAAATTACTAATTAATTACAAGTCTAAGGGTTTTTTTTCCAATTTATTGTCATTAGAAGTTATAATGTAAGCTCTTTGGGGCAGGGGCTGTTTTTAATTATGTGTGTACAGAGCCTAGCATAATGTGTCTTTGATTCTTGACTGAAGCCTCTAAGCACTATTACAATAAAAAGAAAATAAATGATAATAATACAGGTTGGACCTCGCTGGTCCGGCATCCTTGGGACCTGACTGATCCCGAATGAGGGGATTTGCCGGACCAGGGAAGGGCCCTCCTATCCTGGCCTATGCTGCCACAGAGGTCAGGCTCCAGCCTGCTTCTGCTGCTGCCCCAGCCCCCCGGGACTTTCTAGATGCCACTGGCCCCGCTGCTGCTGGGGTAGAGTGCCACATCTGGAGCTGCGCAGCCTGGGCAGAACTTAGCATCCACCTGTCTCTGTGACCAGAGCCGGAGCTCCATGGACAGGGCATAGCTCAGCAGCCACCTAGCGCCAGGACTGGAGTTGCACAGCCAAGGCTGGGGCAGAGGGCCAGGGACAGAGTACCCTGGCCACTACTGGGCCTGGAGCTTCATGGCCACTGTTGGGGTCAGAACTCCCTGCTGTGCTACCCGTTCCTGCCCCCCCAAACACACACACTGGGTTGCTGGTGCTCCCTACCACGCACCTGCCCTGCTGCCAGACCTCCCTGTTTCTTGGCTCTGTGGTCCAGGAACACCTTGCCAGACCAGGAAGTCCTGGTTAAGGAGGTACAACCCATAGTAATAATAAAATTAATAGAATCTGAATAGATATACTACAAGATTGTTGCCATGTAATTGCCTCTGGAAATATGCCCAGGCTCATGTATATTTGTAATGGGTGTGCTGGATTAATTGTGATTTGACATTGATATACATATGAAATAAAGCCAACTGATTTTATTGGTGTTTTTCTGGATTTACAAAGATGAAACTGACAGCACAATTTGAACCTGGGTTTTTAATATTTAAAGTTAATATTCTGAATAACAGATTTTTAGGTTTATGTCAAAAAGCTCGGCTAGATCCAACTGAATGAGCACGATTTTATTACCGTAACATTGATTGCTGTATTGTCTCAGTTTTAACTCACTGAAAAATTAAACAGCTTTGATATTGCTTATCCACCACAAGACTTGCAGACTTCATTAGACTTCTTGGCAGTTTTAGCTAGAAACTATGGCCAGGGTCTTTCATCCAGCTGTCTGAGGAAAAAAAGAATGATTTCACGAAATGTAAGGTAATAAGTACCATGCAGGCTGAGATATTTCTTTTTCACTATTCAAACTAAAGGCCTTTCTGCCATATCTGCTACAATGAGACAATCTCAGTCATAATCTTTGTGATGACCTGTTGCTTCATGTGAAGACATAAATGGCTGATTAGCACCAGGCTGGTTTCCTCAACACTTCTGCATTTAAAAACAAAACCAACAAAAAGCAAAAAACCCACTACTAAGGCCACCCATTCAAACTATAGATAGAAACTTAAAAGGATCAAAGTAGCGTCTTCAAAAATAAATAGGAAGATCATGAAAGCTAATCATGGAAGGGATAATTAAAAATGATCAAAAGCTGGTTTAGAGCTTCTGTACAACAAGATTAAAAGAATTAAGGACCAAAAGAGCCCTATCCATTGATGTAAGTTATAAACCCTCGCAGAGTGCCATGGAAACAGGATCAGGCCCTGCTCACTTAGCATCTCTGAGTAATCCCCTCTGAATTCAAAGATAAAGCTAAGGCAAAAACATCATCCTAAATGTTGATCTCCTGCTTCCTTTTATACATTGATCATGCTTGAAGTCTATCCCCAGTTACATAATTTCAAGCATGAACACTGTTTTTATTTTCCTGCAGTATAAGGGAGGAAAAATTGTACTATTCAAAAACCCTATAAAAAACATATGGCACTTAGAAACATCATTCAGTCTATTATTAAACTGTCTCTCTTTTTCTAGTGGCACACTGACCTAGGAGTTGTAGCACTGATGCCTGATGACTTCATTCTCTCCTATGAGACAGGCTCTCTGGCTGGACTGTATATTCCAAGAGTCAAATTTTGCTATCTCTTGGTTTCACAGACAGAGAGACAGAGAAAATAATTTGGCATTAGATTTACCCCAACCCAGCAAGTTTTATTGCCTTAATAAGATTTGATAAAACCATCTAATTTGCCAGATTGCCCAAATTTTGCCCTGAAGTTTTCATTTGTGTTTGCAAAGCAAGTGATAGAGTTAAAAAAAAAAGAGTGAAAAGTTTTCCAGTCTCCTACAACTTTACATCAATGGATTTTTCCATGTGCACTAGTTAATGCTTCAGCAAAACCACTGAACTAGTAAGCTTACTGCAATAAAATATACCCTAATGAAGTCTGCAAGTCTTGTGGTGGATAAGCAATATCAAAGCTGTTTAATTTTTCAGTGAGTTAAAACTGAGACAATACAGCAATCGATGTTACGGTAATAAAACCCGTACTCATTCAGTTGGATCTAACCGAACTTTTTGACATAAACCTAAAAATCTGTTATTCAGAATATTAACTTTAAATATTAAAAACCCTTTTTTCTGTAGTGAAGACATAACCTGAAGACTTAAAATCAAACAACAAAAATAAAAAGCCCCTCAAATGAAGACAAGAATAGGTAAGGGAGTGGGTGTAACAATGATAATGTGGTTACAGCAACACATCTGATTACTCTAAATAATTTAAACATATAGTGATGGATTTTAAAAATGTTTATTGATATTCATATGACACCGACACACTTTTGTCACAGACCAGAACCCCCATAGTGCTAGTCATGGTACAAATGCAAAACAAAAGAATGGTCTCAGTCCCAAAGAGTTTATGGTCTAAGATAACAGAAGCATACAAACGGAGGAGTACAGGGAAACAATGATATAGCATTGGTCAGGTTGAGGGGCAGTGGTGGCAGTGCCACTGGTGTCAAGTTTGTTGTAGGCATCACAGCAAAGCTGTTTTCAAGAGGATAATGAGGTAACTTGTGGAAGTTTATGGGAAGTTTCTGCCAAGCATGAGAAGCCACATGGGAGAAATCATGAAGATGCTTGATTGAGAATTGAATGATTGAGGCTGACACCATTTGCTGATTGGAGGTGGCAGATGACATTTCAGTAGCAAATGAGAGATGATGCGCAGGATGAAGATAAGTTGTGAGGGGCCTGGAAAGTGATGGCAAGCAGCTTTTGCTTCCTCTGTTAGAGACGAGGTTGCTAGTGGAGGGAATGAAACAGAAGCGTGACGTGGTCCAAGCAACAGCCTAATGAAATGATTTTGCAGCTGCATTCAGAAAGAATGAGAGTGGGGCAATCTTGCATTTCTCAAGGCAAGAGAGAAAGATATTGCAGCAATTGAGAAACATGCTGATGAAAACCTGGATGAGAGATATAGCTATATGGAAAGGGTAGGAAAGGCCATATCTTAAAGATATTATGCAAAAAATATCTGCAAGCTATAGACATAGCCTGGATGTGAGGCCCTAGAGAGAGGTCTGAGTTGAAGATCACATCCAGGTTATGAGCCTGAGTGATGGGCAGGATGGTGGTGTTGTCCAGTGACTGAGAAAGGAGGTAGCAGAAGTGGGTTGTGGCATGGAAGAGATGAAGTGCTGTGTTAAACCAGTAAAACGAGTTTTTTCCCCAAGCTCACTGTTATCAGTTGGGTGAGTTCTTGTAGGCATCCCAGAGTCAATAGCGGTGGTGGGCAACCTGTGGCCTGAAGGCTGCATATGGCTCATCAGGGTAAGGCACTGGCGGGCCACCAGTCAGATTGTTTACATTGCATCTGCGGGTACAGCCTCCCACAGCTCCCATTGGCTGCAGTTCGCTGTTCCCAGCCAATGGAAGCTGCAGGAAGTGGCACAGGCCACAGGGACTTGCTCAGGCTGCAGGTTACCCAACACTGGTCAATATCAATGTATACAGTAGAAGAATATGTATAGGGGAATATTTTTTTAAAGAGACATGTACTCTATTTTAATTGCTTGCATTTGATTTAATGATGTGCCCTGAAATTGGTGGGGCTGGCATGTCCCTGCCCTCCTGGCCTTCATAGCCAGCCAGAGTGTGTGGAAGGGGTGAGGCCTCAGGCAGAAGAGACAGGGACAGAGCAGCCAGCCCTCAGCACTGCCCAGACCACATCTCCCCTCCCACCTCCATGCTATCTATCTGGATCTCGGCAGGAGCCATATGGGGGTCTGTGGCAATTTAAAGGTCCCAGGGCTCCAGCTGCCGTGACTGCCGCAGTAGCAGTGGTGATGTACAGGACTCCTTTGAATTGATGGGTCCTGGGGCAACTTCCCCCTTGGTTCCTCCCTACCCTCTGTTGGTGGGCCTGGACCTAGGCCTGATCCTGTGGAATGCTAAGCAATCTCAATCCTCAATGATTTTTGTGGTGGCCTAAGGCACTCGTCATTTTGCAGAAATAAAAAAAAAGGTATTTGAGGGGCAGGGTTGTTTCTCACTGCCATAAAGGAATTTTAAAATGTAAGTGTTTGGTTTTGATTGCAGTTCAAACAAATGCTTTATTCACCTAAGTTGATTCCTAAGATGCTTTCTTGCTACAGAGAATTGGATGAAAGATCCTAGCTCAAATTGCCTAGATCATAGAGGTACCTAGAACTGGGGTGATCTCCATTCACAGCTCTTATTTATTGTTTTCCATTCCCTTTCTTGTACCAAAGCATTAGAGATGGCAAGATAGGCTTGAATTATTGGATGCTGCAAGAGTGGAAAAACCTCATTCTTCTTTCATTATCCCTCATAAAATATTTGCCTGGGACGATATAATAGAATCTGTATTTCCCTGTAAGTTCTCATCTCTATTTCTAAATACGAGACCCACCCATTTAAACAACAGAGGTTCCAGATCATTGGTGGAAAGGCTTACTATTATTTTTATACCCATTCATGCCTTACATTTTGCTCAAAGGATGAATGATAATTTGAAAGGCAAGCTTTCCAAGAAAAGAAGTAATCAACAAAGCTGCTAGGCACAAAAGTATTATTTAATATCATTTATTTTTTACATATTAAGTCAAATCATCTATGCCATAGAGGTGACCCAGATTTGGAAACAGTCTGTTTTAATGTTTCTTTTAAATATTTTTCATACCACTCAATAGTTCTGAAATCAAAATTAACAAAATCAATTTAATTCTCAGAAAATAAAATGTAATTGATCAAATGCAACATATTGAGTAAAAATATATTTTCTGTTATAAACCTATTTAATTTAATTAAACTTGGGATATTCCTTCCCCTCTCTCTCCATACACGCATACATAATGTGTCCTTTGTGTATATTTAATGTATATATGATGATAGGACAAATGTAACTTTTAATACATTATACTGTGTTCAGATCATTTGCCCTTTGTTACACACACATTGTATATTCATTTAAAATCCCACATTTGGAAAGAATTACCCCCTTATTAATGTGCCTCACCAACATTAGGATCATGTCAAGACTTTTTCAAGAATTTTATGGTGTGAATCTGGTGCACAGACACAGTCTATTAAAGCAACTATGTGGAAGATTGTTGTACTTGCCATTCATGCTTATATAGCATAAGTTTTGCAAGAGAACCACAGATGCTGTCAGCTACTAATATTTTCTTTGGGGGAAAATGCATGAAAATGTGAAAGTTCAACTTTGGGGTGAGGAGGAGGGAATCAAAGGAAAAAAAGCCCAAAACTGAAAAAAAAACTATTTTGGACAGGAGAATTGCCTATATTTTTGGGTATAGGAGTGCACTAAGTGAACAAATAATAGTCCTGGTTATCTCTCCTTACAGAAGAGAAGGTAGAAATCTCTGAAAGGATCCCCATCACCTGACTGAGGCTATGTCTACACTACAAAGAAAAGTCGGAAAAAGATACACAAATTGCGAACCACAATTTGCGTATCTTTTTCCACTTTTCTTCCGAAAGAGGCTTTTCCAACATTTGGCCTGTCTACATGGGGCCAAATGTCAGGAAAAAACCCTCTTTCGGAACATCCCTTCTTCCTCATAGAACAAGGTTTCCGAAATTTTTTTCGGAAAAGCAGATGCGTTCCTTGGATGCGGCAGAACTTTTCCGGGATCCCAGAAAAGCTCTGTAGTCTAGATGTACCCTGAGATTCACAGTTTACCTTTTCCTCCTGCCCACAGGTAGAAAAATTCACAGGGTCCATGCACAAACCTGGCAGATTTCCTGATACCTCCCAATCTCTGAATCTTGTTGGTAGCACAGCTGTATTGGAGCCATGATGAGAAGGCTTCCACCTGGCTACAGCTGCACTAGGATGGCTCAGTGGAAGATATAAGACTGTGTTTTCTCTTCTTTTCATGCTTTCTTCTGGCTCATCTAGTCTCCATCCTTTTCCTCAGTATGGACCCCAAACTGTACAGAAAGGCTGTAGGAACAAGGAGCCATAAGGAAAAAGTGTGTTGAAGATTGAATTTTCTCCCCTAATGCAGGTCATAACAGGTTGGTGAAGGCCACCAATCTGACTCTGAAAGAATAACAGTGTTCGATAAGCCAAAAATATAGAGGATGTTTTAGGCATCATACCTTGAATGCCTGTCTCCTTATTTTGCTCAAGAAGTTAGAAATTGCTTAGCCTAACTCCTTGCAAAGTAGGAGCAGCTGCTTGTAAACGTAAGGTCCTCAGTCATGCAAAAACAATTCAAGGCATACAAAAAAGAACATTGGAGTTTTCTAGAACAGGAAAATGCTTCACTTTGATGACTATTGTTCTAATGCATCTATGATGGGACACCTTGTTCTTACTTTAAGATTTGACTTTGCAAAACTTTGATATAAATGGAGGTAAATATGGCATTTATTGTTAAAACTTCATGCTGTTCAGCATTAAGTCTTTGTGTTATTTGCTTTTTTGCCTAATGAAAAGGCAGAAGGGACAGAAAAAACTTTAGCTTTGGCTGAAGGATCCTGTAGAGTAAAGTTATACCGCTTTTCATGGGTTTCTAAGGTAGTCCTGTAAAAGTGCAACATTGTATTGTGACTCTTTTATTGTCCTGTACTTGTTCTACAATAACTGGCCACCACCATCGCATTTCAACATGGGCATCTTGCTGTGCAAATTCTTGTCATTTTAGCCCTGCGGGACGGGGGGAGGGGGGAAGGGGGAAGGGAAGGGGGGGTCTGTGTGTGTGGTCTGGAGTTTGTACATCTAGACTCCCATGTGTAAACTGCACAGCACAAAATGTCTGCAACTAAATGTCATTGACAGTACTATTGCCAAACAAGTTTGGTGTTTCTACATATCCTCTTCACTCCCCTCTGAGTTCTCCCTGAAAACCTGCACAAAAAGCTTGCAATGAAAGGCCAGATGATGTGGTCCCTTTCCTGGCCAATGGAATATGTTAGTTCCCAGAGCAGAAATACTACCATAGTAGCGCTCTCCAGGTGTTGCGGGTTGTCTTTTCTTCAGCCACTTTCATCCGCTTTCATCTTTACTCACTTGGGATGAAATTCACTCATGCAAAAAGCCTGCAAGGCTTGTTATTAATTATTATTTGTTTGGCAGGAGTGCCTAGGGGCCCTAGCCAATAGTTGAAGCCTCCAGGTGCTAGACACCATATGCACATATAACAAAAAGTCCCTGCCCCTAAAAGTTTATCACCTAACTTCATGTATGTAAAGTGCTGTGTCATTCCCAGCCCAGGAAGGGAACATCCACAGTCTCTTTCAAGGAGCAGTTTTATTTTTCAAAGATAGGCAAAATGTAAACTTGGTTCCTCAACACATTCTGGGCTACAACTCGCAGGGAATTTTCTCTATTCCCCTGCTCTAGTTTAAGGGGCAACTGTGGAATTCTGCATGCTATTATCTGAGCATTGCTTCCCAGAACTTTCTCTCAGGATATCCTTTTTGCCCAGCAAATTGCGTAGCTTATTCCAAGTCTAAATCCAAAGAGCTTATTTTGAAATTTGGCTCTGTCTACACAGCACCAAATTTCAAAATAAGGCACTATTCCAACAAATCCCTTAACCTTCATGGAATGAGGGTTACAGGGATGCCGGAATAGCACGCCCGCTATTTCGGGAAATAGCAGGCACTTTTAAAGACACGGTGTTGCTATTTCAGGATACTTCCGGTACCCCGAAAGAGTAATGCAGCCTATACGTACCCCTAGAAAACTCCCTGTTGCTCTTGCTCCTTTCAGCCTCTTTCATCCCTTCCTTACTGACAGCTCAGCTTTTTATAGGGAACCACTGTCCCCCACATCAACTGCACTTAAAGGGGTAGGCCATCCTGTTATAATGTGCCCCTAGTGAGACTTCTGTAGTATATTTTTCTTACACTGATCCTCTTCATGGAGTTGAATGCTTCCCTTTGATGCCTCTCTGCCTTTTACATGGAATATAACTACCTTATATCTGTGCATGCATTCTCTTACCTCCCTTCCGTCCCTTCCTCCCCTCATGTCATCTTCTATCTGTGCCATAGGTTATATTTTCTCTTCCTCTATCCTTGTTTGATATTGGTTACATAGTGCTGTACACAGTATCTCCCACAAGCAACAAGTTATGCTCAGTTTTGCATCAAAATGTGGTATGTTCTCTTACCACCAACATGCCTTAGGTCTCTCTCTCTTTTCATTCTTACATTATAGAAGTACGAAAGCCCAGCAAATTGTAAAGGTCATTCAGAATAGTTTCCAGCAAGACGACTGAGATGAGATTCCACCGCTGAGACATTGCTTGCTTGCCAAAGGAGAATCCAGATGTTGAGGCATTCTGCTAATAGCATGTATATATGCTGCAAACTGAGCTGCCAATACTTAAGTGCTATATAATTCACAGGGTTTCCCAGTCATACTGAAGCTATAAATGAGCTGAAAATATTGAATGACGTAATGTCCATTTGTATAGTGTTTTAACTGATGTTTGTTATTTGATTGTGTATATTCTATCCAGGGCAAAATGATGGCTGTAATTTCCTGAGTTGCATGGGGGAAGTGGGAAAATTGGAGTGAGGCCAGCCTCATGGAGGAATGGATCCTGTAAGAGCTGTGGAGAAAGAATGCTCTTAGCAGACACATTACTGCTGTTCTCCAAAGGAGCACCATGAGTGCTTCACTAGCATGTGTCATGCTGACAACTGCAGCATGGGCAAAGGCCACCCTACAAAGTCACAGACAGACCACGTAATCTGGGGGCCACTGAGTGTGGCTACCCATGTGTGCCAGGTTCCACTTGACAGTGCTCAACAGAATGCTAGAGATTCTGTCTTTCTGTTTTGGGCCCTGCTCTGGAGTAGGCCATATGGGTAAATTTTCATATATCTGCACTAGCAAAACTAGACTCTTGGTCTGGTAGGAGTGAAGCAAGCCTTTGTACCGTCTTTATTTTCCCTGCCTCTAGCTCACTCCAGCAAATAGGACTCCTTGGGTGTGTCTAGACTACACCTCTCTGCCGACAGAGATGTAGATTAGGCACATCGAAATTGCTAATGAAGTGGGGATTTAAATATCCCGCACTTCATTAGCATAAAAATGGCCACCACTTTTTTTCGGCACGAAGCTTTGTCGGAGAAAAGCTGCAGTCTAGAGGCTGATCTTTCGAAAAATAAAGCCTTTTTCAAAAGATCCCTTATCCCTCATGAAATGAGGTTTACAGGATCTTTCCAAAAAGGCTTTATTTTTTGAAAGATCAGCCTCTAGACTGTCGCTTTTCTCCGACAAAGCTCCGTGCCGAAAAATAGTGGCAGCCATGTTTATGCTAATGAAGCGTGGGATATTTAAATCCCTGCTTCATTAGCAATTTCGATGTGCCTAATCTACATATCTCTGTCGGCAGAGAGGTGTAGTCTAGACACACCCCTTGAGTGGTTTATAGAGTGCTTCAGGATCCACAGGGATGGAAGAGAGAGAATCAATATCTTGCACTTCTGTAGTACTTCTCCTGTGAGGCTAGTGAAACACTGCACAAGATTCATTAATTAAACTTCACAGCACTCATGCTGTCATAGCTACATGAGTAGCATGTCAACTTCAAAGAGGGGGAAACAGGAGCAGACCAGTTAAGGCCAGAAGTGGGGATCTAAAATTAGGCATCTAAGTAGCCCAATTTTTAGAGGTGCTAATGATCTGCTGCTCCCACAGAAGTCAACTTTTCCTTTCTCAGAAAAATTTAGATCACTTATTTTGTTGTCTATGTGTGGATTTAGGAGACAGTCTCTAACTACCCAAACTTGAAAATTCTGGCCATAGTGACTTGTCCACAGTATGAGAGGGAGTCAGTGGCAGTGCTAAGAATTGTGAAATACTGACTCCAAAGATGCCTGTGCCTTGCTTCCTCCCTGTTAAAAATCAGCATGTTGCTTTGATAGAAGATGGTTAGAATTATGAAAGGTGCATGGAATGCATTCTGGTTTTTCATGTCTCCCCTCTTGAGTAGTAGGCTAACGCAGCTTCCCACCCACCAAGATTCAGCAAGTACTTAAATGCTCAGCTTTCATAATTCATACATGAGTTTTTTAATACACCCCCTTCTCAAAGCTACATTTTCAGAGACTATTGTGAGCAGTGAATCACATGACCTGCTAAATTATTACACACAGTAGTTTATGGGTTTATTTTACCATATTATCTACTCCTTCTTTAAAATAAACCCTAAATACAGATTGGCAAAATTTGCAAGCAGAAAAACAGTCTGTATTAGCAACTGGAATGAATGTAAGTCTTAAGAGGCTGACCCCAATCTATCTTCAATGACAACTGAACAAAGCATTACAAACTCAGTCCCATATGGTGCTTACTATTTGCACTCAGCCGGATATCTAAACACTGAGACCCGATCACTCAGCACTGCAGGAAAACTTCAGTGAGAGTTCTGAGGGCACAAGGAATGCACGATTGTATTCCCTAAGGTGAAGCTTGGATGTGACCAAATTAAAAATAGATTGAATAAGGAATGCAATATATGTGGGGGAGGCTATGTAGGTCTGTGTTTACAGCTAGCTATAAATCTATCTAGCCTTATTCTGATCTTTTACAAAGTCGGAAATATGTAGTAACTCCTTCCACGGAATTACGTCAAATTGACACATTATAACAGGTAAAAATCTGACCCATTTTGTGCAGCTATATATTTAGATCCATCATATATCCATATCTATCATATATGCAAGTCTGCAAAATTGCACATGTCCTTTCACCTAGGTTAAGTAACATTTATTGCCAGGAGGGTAGAATATCTTTTTTCTCTGATGTTAATGATCATGAAAAATACAAGCAAAAATGTTTTCTGTCAGTCTTTCAGGAATTTTATGAAAAATTCAAGGCATATAATAAATTTCTGATAGTTCAAACTTGTGACAATATTGTATGTTTGTTATCTATAACATATCAGAAATATATTAAACTGGCCATTGCAGTAAAATCTTTTAAAGAATAAACTTCAGAATCTGGACAAACTAAATTTTGGTCAATTCTTACAAATGAGGCATTAACTTAACACACAGTTGTCTCTTCATCCTGACCAGAAGAATTACTTGTCAAGCTTTTTATTGTATTTTATTTTATTTTATTTTATTTTTAGCACTAAAACTCTAGTCTGGGAAAGCATTTTATGTAGAGGTCTGTGGCGAGAAACATTAATGGAACTATATTATATTGGAATATGTGGTTCCATCACAATCAAAATGCTTTGTGAAGCTGAATCAATTTCGCTGGAATTTTGTTTTGAAAAATGGGGACTAAAATTGCATTGAAATGTTCTTTTGATATTTTCTAATGAAATATTTTTACTTTAAAATTATTTGTGTTTATTATTAGACACTATTTATAATGCAATTTAGGAAAAGGTGGCATTGATATGAAACATTTTACTTTTCAGAACAAAATATTTTAAATGACCAGAAACTGTTCTTTCACGTAAGTTTCCTTCACTAACAATTTCAAAATTTTTGGTTCCCACTTTGATTTAGAATGAAAAAAAACTTTGAAATCTCAAAATCTTTTATGAAACAGAACTTCCATCATCCCACCTAACTTTAAGCATATTAATATTTATTTTGTTATATTTATTCTCAATAGGACCATTGATATGCTTTATAGCTAACCATGTAACTAAGTACTTTGCTAGTTCATAGATTAAGTGAGTAGAATCAAGATGTACTAAGTATCAATCTTCTCTTTATAAAAATCCTGATGTTGTGTCAAGAAAGACAGGACCAAGTAGTTCAGGATCATGTAGGAGCTGTTCTTATGTCAATGGTAATTACATGCACTGAGCTGCAGTCCTGTACTCTGGTCTGCACTAGCAGGTTCTGTTGCAGGATGAGGGCAATGGTATGTGTTCTGGGCATATTTTAAAGTCTCAGTTTTGAATGGAGCGGGGAAATCTTGGAAAATGAGAGTGAATATGATTATCATTCTCCCCATTTCTGCAAAATATGGTTGTATACATACTGCTGCTATAGAAATGTAAACAAACAAAAAATTAAATTGCATAGATTGCTTTCAGGCTCCACTTTTCTAACCTTAATCCAGTTTGAGGGGGGGGTCTGAAAGGGTGCGTCTACACTGTCGCACTAGCTTGAAATGAGCTATGCAATTTGCGCTATGCGAATTGCATACCTTGTTTCGAGCTTATTTTGAGATTGTCTATTTTGAAATTTGGTGCTGTCTACACAGCACCAGATTTCAAAATAGACTGCTATTCAGACAAGTCCCTTAATCCTCTTGGAATGAGATTTACCAGGATGTCAGAATAACGCACCTTTTATTTTGATTGCATTTCGAAATAACGGGCGTACTGTCAAGACACGGAAAATGCTATTTTAGGATACTGGAAGTATCCCAAAATAGTGCTGCAGTGTAGACGTACCCAAAGGGATTTTCCTCCATATGGCAAAACTAGCAAAATGCTGTGTGGGCTTTCTCATCATACACTTAACATCAGGAGGGCTACGTCTAGACCGCATCCCTCTGCTGACAGAGGGATCCAAATCAAGCACTTCGGAAGTACAACTGAGCCCGGGATTTAAATATCCCGGGCTTCATTTGCATACTCACGTTCCGACACTGTGCTGATCAGGCTCAGTGTTGAAAGTGAAAGTAAAGTGTAGCCGCGGCTCTCCTCAAGCCCGGGCTCATTTGCACTTCCGAAGTGCTTGATTTGCATCCCTCTGTCGGCCGAGATCTGTTTTGGGGAGGAATTTAATTCTATTAAGGTTGGTAGACTATGAAAGGTGCAACTGAGAACCCTAAACCCAGTGAGTTGTTTGGGCATTGGTTTCAGAGTAATTGCAGCTCTGACTCCACCTTCTGTGGTCTGCTTGAGGAGTGCCTATCAGGTCTCAAGTTTCTAGCCATCGCATTTCTCTGGGCAGATACCCACGTCCCACTGCCTACTGGCCAGGATTTCAGACTGTAGTCCCATTGATCTGACTGTGCGTCTCCTTTCTTCTCACACATGTCTGACAAATGGCCCCTGCTCTTTAGTTTCCCTCCATGGACATTGACAGTGTTCTTGCCAGAAACCAGGCAGCTTTCCCAGCTGTGCTTCATTATCAGTTAAGCCTGAGTCCCCATCCAAGTGCAGCCTGGTATGTTAATTGGCCTCTCAGGCCAACACTAGCCTATTCAGGATCTGTGTGGGGTATATACCCCATCACAGCCTTCTAGTACTTCAAGGGCCTTGGTTCAGACTGCAATGAAACCGTCCCAAATGGTTTACCTCAGTTAGGTATTAATTGTTTAATAAAACTGCAGCCTCCACAATTAATCAAATTCTGGCATCAGCCTCTGATTGTTTCCATGTCCATATCAGGCATCGAATTGCATAAATGCTATTCCTGCAAGACATACATACACACACAACACATGTGTAACCTCACTAATATGAGTAGTTCCACTTGAAGGGTACTCCTGACAGCATCTTTGCATATATCTTGAATGTTTGTAGATTAGAGGGTCCATTGAGTGACATGTATAAGAATACTTGGAACTTCTTTCTTGATTCCATGTGTGGCAACTTCTTTTGGCATTATTTAGTCTCTTCTCTTCACTTTCTAAGGCTGTATGTATTCCCTCGGATTTGGTAACCATATTGGTGGTTCGCTTAGTTTACATGGTTTGGGGATTCCCTGAATTTTTCTCCCTTATGCATCAGTAATACACAGGATGATTGGGCCCATGAAGATAGCAACCCTTGAAAACACAAAGTGCCTTCATTGAAAAATAGGTTGAGGGGGGGTTCTCCACATAGCTTGGCACTGATTTAAAGCAGGAAATGCCTCTGAAAAGGGATGTTTTCAATCATTATTTTAGCAGTGGATGGGATGGAGCAAGGGATCAGAAAGAGGTTTTATATGGTAGTGTTTTTTCTGCAGCGTTTATTGCATTCTCTGGGTATGCAGCTTCCATAGACTGTTTAACATTCATCAGTACAGAGCAATTCTTTGCACATCTCTTTTCTGAATGCAAGCTATAGTGACCTGCCAAGTTCGGTGGTGAATCATGCAGACCTGGCAAAGATGAAAACTGAGTCACCTGCAAGTCTTTGGAATGCTGAAAGCACAGTGGGGCTGCTTAACGGTTCAAAATCTCTAGCGCCTGTAAATGAAAATGTTACCACAGCTGAGGACCATTTCCTGGCATTTCATTGCTAATTTTTTGCAAGGCAGGGGGGAAGAAAGAGGCCTGGAAAATATTAAATGGATCCCCAAGGGCATATGGGCGGGGGGGAATCTGCAGCTTTTCAGACAATAGTCAGCTATTGCGAAGCTTTATATTTTTATTGTAAATCCGCCATAGTTATGTAACATGGGTTTTTTTTCTTTCTTTTAAAGGATTGACCATATCTCAAAAGGCAAGTTTTCAGACAAATCCTTTCATCATTAGAACAAAGCAAATTTTAGGTGTTCATTCTTACTCTTTGTGAGTAGTTAAAATGATTTGAAATAAAACAAACAACGTAGTAAAGATCTAGGATTGCATATGTAGTTTGCTTTGCCCTTTCATGACTGACTTCCACTTTAAGGTTGCCACAAATACTGAGTAAAATTGTGAGTTTGTGTATTTTGAGGGCTTGTGTTTCTTGGGGTAGGAAAGGTTCTTATACAAAACCATAATGAGGGCATAATTAGAAGTGGAAAGCAGTGAGTCTGAATGTTTTAGGAGAGCCCCTTTCCCTTTCTATGCACATTCCCAGGGATTATAAAACATGTGTTTCTCCATGTCTGCTCATTTTCTTTTCCAGATGAAGCAAGGCTGCCAAATTGGCCACATCTGGCTGCCCTTTCACTACCTCCCACGTTTTCAGCCACAAGGAAAGAATAGCACCCTTTTGTGCAGCACAGGAGATTATGGATAAATAGCAGTTTGGGGGACACTAGGGATAACCTGGAAAAACACAGATTTTCACTTCTCTGGCAATTTCAAAGAATACTTTGGGGCATCTGAGGGTTTTTTTTGTCACTGAAACATTTTGGCAAAATCTGCACAAGTTTACCACATACTTCTGTGTGGCCAATCTGCACTTTTCACTAAAAAAAAAGTTTTGATTGAAAAATTTCACCTCATTTTTAACTGTGATTTCTAATCATGATTTATCGAGTGCCCGGGAGGAAAGGGGAGGAAACTGGGCCTGATAATTAAAGCTTCTTGTTTGGTGCATGGAGAGATTTTAAGAGAAATGGTATAGGGTGGCGGTTCTCAAACTTTTTGGGCTCCGGAGCCCTTTACATGTGTAAAAATTTATGCAGAGCCCCAGCGGTCCACTGATTGTATGTGTTGTACCTATCCATGTTTCCAGTTTGTCAACCTCGTGGTGCCCCTGGAGATGTCTCGTGGAGCCCTGGGGCTCCGCAGAGCACAGTTTGAGAAACACTGATATAGGGAGAGGAAAAGTCTGTGTTGAGGTTCTTCTTAAAGTTTTAAAGCTTTTCGAACTCCACCTCCAAGCCAACATAAAGAGATTGTCTTATTTCCTTTTCTTGGGCTCAGATTGGGAACCAAAAGCTTCAGGCTTGCTATGATGCTGCCTAGGTGGATTTCTTAGCTCTGGGTTGTGTATTGCCTTTGCTCTCCCCTTCTAGATGGAGATACTCCAGATATGATTGGGAGAGGGTAAGGCTCATAAATTCGGGATGATTCCCAGTGTTCTTCATTTTAAACAAAGAAGAGAAAGGTGAGAATTCAGGCATATTTAGTACCCTATCCTGCACTTGCTTTGCATAGAGAACACCCCGACGCTGGAATTAATGGGAGCAAAATGCGTGAAAGTGTTGATCGTTTGTGTTCCTGTGAAACGGTATGCTTAGAAAACACAGGCTAAAATGAATGAGAAATTAAAACACCAGTATAAAATTAGAGCAAGTGAGGCTGGAATCAGACCCGCTGTATTGAGGTTGGAATTTATTCGGAGAAGACCATGTCTAACAAACCTGTTTGGTTTTTTTTTAAATTTTTTCCTGAGAATAAATGTGGGCACACACAGTTGAGCATAAGTGGATATAATTTGCCTGGGCTTCTGGAAAAGAATTAACACTGGTACTGACCCTACACAGATGGTCAGTAAATATGATATATTTATTGGAGTGATTGCGGAAAATTTGTCACTGGTTTATCTCCAGCTGAAGTTAGTGGGAACTGATAGGGCTCAGCGCAACCAGAGGAGTGTTTAGCACGTTGAATGATAGAGCTGTTGCTTTCTTCATTCGGATTACTACTTACCTCAGTGGGGCTGAAGTGTCATTTAATTAACGTTTGTACTGGTCTTTGAAAAATGTGAACTGTTCTTTAAGTGTTGAATAGTGCTGTTGTTTCTTTCTAGTTAGTAGCTCTACCCCATTACAAACAGTAATGGTCTCATGCATTTAATGTAATATTGTTTTTTGACTAAGCTTTGCTTGCTTATAATACATCCTAGTTTGATTTCTCTTGTTTTCCTCTGTGCCCTGGCAGGATGAATGACATGCCATTTTTTTCCTCAAAAGGAGCAATTTTCATCATGTTCAAAGAATCTGTAAAATTAAAAACAGTCTCAAATGTTTATTGCTCTGGTTAGTTGGAGTCTTTTGGCAGCAGGGCACTAGAATAACAAGTCTGCTTGAGGCTGAAGGGAGTTCAGGATATGAAGAACAGAAGGCTGAGAGTGGCCTGAAGAAAATGTGAAGAATTTAGGATCTGTTCCTGCTCCCACTGAAGGCAATGGCAAAAATCCCATTTGCCTCAGTGGGAGCGGTATTAAGACATAAAGGAAGAATTCTGAATTGCTGCTGTGCCACCCATTTTTCTCTGTAGATGCTCCAGCACAGAAAGAGGACTCTTAAATACATTTCATTCTTGCAGAGCTTGGTAAGAATAATGGTACCTCAAAGGAAAGGCTTATTTTGTTTGAGGAATCTCTCTCCCACCAAATGATTTACTATAATTTCATTAATGACTCCAGGCCACTGCATTTCCTGGAGAGTTAATGGCAGGCTCACTGCTAATGACCCTCTGCTTTGCCTCAGGCCATTAGCTCTCTCAGCTGGTCATTATTCTCCAGGAAGTGACCTGTGCCTTGGCCACAATTACTTAATTTGAATTCATAATACATTATAACTTTGGTGTTTGTTTCTTCTCAGACTCTCCCTATAATGTTTGATTTCTCCCCCTCCCCCCCACATTCTGGTTTTGGTAAGGACACAGTTGGAACCTTTCCTAAATTAGATCCACACTAGCAGACTTACCCAAAATTGCCCAGCTCCTTCAGGGCAGGGAGCTGGTAATGTTGGGGATGCAGGAGTCAGGGCAGGGCCTTGGGGATGTGGGTGGGCAGGGCAGGAGGCTTGGCTATGGGGAGTGCAGGAGTCAGGGTGGGGGCTGAGGAGGGCTCAGGGCAGGGGGTTGGGAATGAGGAGGTGCAATTGTGATAACTGGGGAGTAAGGAGGGGCTCAGGGAGGTGGGTCCCATCCGGTGGGGCTTTCTTTCCCTCCCTGAGTTGTCAGGACCTTTACTTTCCTAGTCCCCCAGTGAGCAGGGGCCTTTTGTCACCCCCATAATTCCCCTCTGGCTGGCAGGGGCCTTCTGTCCCTTCCTCAGACCTCTTCCTAATTGGCAGGGGCCTTCTGCCTACTCTCCAGCCAATAAAGGCCTTCCCCCCCGCAGTGCTGCAGCCAAGGGTTGGGGGGGAGAGGCGAGGGTTTGGGGCAGGGGGGCTACTTAATTGGTCTGGTGGCAGGCAAGATGGTTAGCACCTGCACTGCTGCCCATTCCCTTGGTGGTGTAGCTGCCCCCTGTAGCCAATCTGCTGTATAGATCTCCCCTGCACTTGCTGCCTCCAGTGCATACTCTCAATAGCGTGTCCCTTCCCACTATGCCCCTTCCCTTTCCATGTTATGGAAAACAGTCCCATTTCCAGCACTCCCGTTTCCCTGACACAACCAAACTTGCTTTAAGTTAAGCTAAGAGGAAGCTGCAGACCAAATTTGGTGGTCCTAGCTCTTACTGTTTAGGAGGCGTTCTTGAACAAACGGACTCATTGACAGACATATGCACATTTCTAAAATATATAGTTAGATTGGAGGACTATTATATAGTTAAGTAAATGCATGAAAGCAAGAAACTCGAAACAGATTTCTTAAAGAAGAAGCAACTCATCAACAATGTTGTCCAGCTGGCATATACATGTAAGTACATTTGACTATTGATATTTCCTTTAAAATGTGCATGTATGGCTACCAAATTATAAAGACCAGGAGCCTGATCCTATGCCATGTTGTGCTACTTGAGCTCCTGATTAATCGGAATTGAGGACCTGCAGCATCTCACACGCATGGCCCAGCACCTTGTAGAAATGGGATCTAAATCTACATCTCCTGCAGTTTGTCTGGTTCACTGAGGTTTGCCAACCATTGGGAAAAAAATTAGGCCATCTTTGGATGGTGGTTGGACCAATGTGTAGTGTTTCCAAAGTGGTAAAGAAATGGAAGTGAAAACTTAATTGAAATAAGATACTAGAAATGACTTCAGAAGGTGTCAACCATACTTTAGCTACACAATGAACCCCATATCATCAGTTACTATGTAGGGAATGTAAATATGAATTGCTGTCCTGTCAAACTAATCTTACTGGGCATGATTCTTTCCTCACAAAGTTTAGGCTCCTCAATTCTTTGTTCTTTTAACACATTAGGCCCTTTTTCATTTGTGGTAAATGGGATTGGATGTTCTTTGACAGTCTGGAGAATCCCAGATGACTTGACTCCAGCTGGGTGTTGGATTGGACACCTCAACAGTTAGCTGGTGGAGAATCATATAAAAGTGACCTCCACGTATTTCTTATTATATATTTTAGAAATGTGCATCTGTCTGTCTGTCCACCTGTGAGTCTGTTTGTTCAAGAATTCCTAAACGGTGAGAGCTAGGACCATCGCATTTGGTCTTCAGCCTCCTCTTATCATCATTTAAGGCCAGGTCAGGGTTTGGTTGTGCCAGGATAAAATTGAAAGGGAGGGCTCTGACAAGAGGGAGTTATAGTGCAGACTGACCACAGGTGGGCAGCAAGGGGCCAGAGATGGGTACTAAGAAAGTTATAACCCCATTGGGCCAACAGGGGGCAGGGGTGGAAAAAGATAGTTGTCTATTATATATTTCAGAGAGTTTGTCTGTCTGTCTGTCCCCCAGCCAGGGGACATGAACCCTTACCCCAGCTGTGCCCCCTGGAGTTGTAGCAGCCATGGAGAGGTACTTCTCACCTGGCCCCAAGCTGCTGCAGTGTGAGAGTGCTAGGATTTTCCTCTCTCCCCAGGGAAGCCTGCATACTGAAACCTTTACCCGAGCCCCACCCTAGAACAATGATTTAAATGAAGAAAACCAAAAATTATCTGAGTTAAGGACCTGAGCCACCCTGGGTAAATCTTCTAGTATTCCTATAATAGGATTTCAATAGATCTGAGGATAACTAAAGATTTTTGAGCCAAAGAAGTTTCACAAGAAACATAGTTAATTTCATTATTATGGTACCATACAACCAAGCTCCTCAAGATCTGAGTCTTGCCATGGCTCAGTGTTCATATTGCACTCCCAGTCAGTACCTGCTAATGATCCACCCAACAGATCAAATTCGGTGAGGAGTCCTAGTCATGTGCCACCTAAGATGCATTGTGCATACACTAAGAATGAAAGGCTTACTCAGTGATACATTTGTACCAATAAACCCCCCAAAACGAACAGACAAATAACCCAGCCTTTTTGCCTTGCCTCCTTCAATCTATTCCTTTGTCTGGTGATAAAACCCCTTTGGGGAGTCAGTCTCTGTGACCAGAACTTGCAGGCTGCAACAAGGTGTTGAGTGCCTATTTTCATTGCTTAAATCACCACGGAAACTGCCTCAGTGTACTTTGCAACTGCTGCCTTGACAAACAGTCAACACATACGTAAGTTCCAACATCTGGTGGAAAGTCCAAATTGCTGGTAGAACATGTCAGAGGTGCCCAACACAGACAGTCATATTTATTTCTGTGGGGATACTGGACTCAATCAAGCAAAAGACATGACATTCAGAGCACGTCTAGGCAATTATATTATGCCTGGAGTCATTGTATGAGGTGTGAGGCTGAGTGACTATAGCTACCTTATGGAAGGCTAAGAAAATGGAGCTCTGAACTCAGGGCTTCTAGGCACTATTGCAAGCCAAATAAACAATAATAGATAAAAAGCAATTGAACGGGATTTTTTAATTAGAAAAGGAAACAAAAGTTATTTTGATTTGAACCCTTAAATGGTGGAATTTCAGCTCAGTTTGAATGTTTATAAATGATTGATGTGTACAAGTTGGACATCACTGGTCTGGCACCCTGAGGACCTGACTGGTCCTAAACTAGGTCTTGGCCTGTGCTCCAGCCTATACCTGCTGCTGCCACAGCTCCCCAGAGCTCTCTAGATGCTGCCGGCCCCGCTGCTGCCGGGCCAGAGCACCACGGCTAGAACTCCATAGCTGGGACAGAGCTCCGCAGCCACTTGGCTCCACGGCTGGAGCTGGAGATGCACAGCCAAGGCTGGGGCAGAGGGCTGGGAACAGAGCTCCCTGGCCACTGCTGAGGCTGGAGCTCCATGGCCACTGCTGGGGCCAGAAATCTCTGCTGTGCCACCCTTTTCCCTCACACACACACACTGGGTTGCTGGTGTCCCCTACCATGCTCCTGCCCCACCGCCAGACCTCATTTTTCCTGGGCTCTGTGGCTGCTGGATCAGGGAGTACCAGTTAAGGGAGGTACAACCTGTATAACCTTTTCTGGCAAAGGGCATTGTGGGAAAGGACAAAACTGATGGGCCCTTTGCTGATAGGCAGGGCAACAAATAGACTTTGCTGGGCCCTGAGCAAGGTGTGTGTGGGGGGGGGGGGCGCAGCTACATGCCCCCAGAAGGGGCCGGGCCTCAGCCTGCGTGGGGACACAAAGGCTGCCATCGCCACTACAATGGTGACTGGGAGTCCTGGGCCCTTTTACATCACTGGGCCTCAGGGCAGCTTCCCCCCATTATCCCTCTTCTTTGTGGGCCTGATGATAGGACTCTAACCTTATCAGTTTTGGAAATATATCACACAGTCCCACCACCACTCAGTTACAGTCATCTTCATGGTATCAGAATGTCTCACAACTTATACTTCACAACACCCCAGTGAGGAAAGGAAGCATTGTATTCTGTATGATCCTTATTTTACAGGGGAAGAAGTTGAGATACAGAAAGAGTAGAGAGCAGATTTTCACAATCATGTAATCGAGTTTGAGGGCTTAGCCGTAGACATCTATTTCCTGATTGATTTCTGTGGGAGCTGCCAGCACTCAGTACCTTTGAAAATTAGGCTTTTTGTTTTCTAAAGTTTGGGATGCAAAAAATTAAGACCTCCAAAATTACATTCCCCTTTGAAAGTTTGCACAAGATCATGCTTGTCTTTGGCAGAAATAGAACTCAAACCCCTGTCTCTGGGCTGCCAGAGTTTTGCCTGAACCACTTGACTATTCTTCCTCCCCATTAACAGCTAGCATCATTTTGCAGGCAGGAAAAGTAAGTTATGTTAAAGCCAAGGGGAATTAATTAATGTACACAGGCAGACGGACTACACAAAGAAGCAGGAAATTCCTACAGATTCTCCCCTTCTAAAATTGTGCTTTCAAGGTCCTTCTTAGTGTCGACTTTAAACAACCATTATTTGCTCTCGAGTTACTTTGGTATTATCAGCTTGCCTTAGTGACAGATTGCTGGATAGCTCTTTTCTTCTTTCCAAAAGGAGCACACCCTTTAAAACAGACTGTTTTCCAAGTTATTAGTTTCCTTGTTATTGTCTCCATACCATTCAGTGATCCAAAAACCCTCCCACCAGGATAGGAAAGGCTAAGTTTCCCCAGCTGGAGACATAGCTTTAGACATTAGCACTCTCATTTGTTGTCCCTGCCTCAGAAGGGGCACAATGTGGTCAGCATGGGATTCTGATAAGGAAAGAGAACAGGCAGAAAGACAAGGATTTTGAGAACAGCAGAACCAGGCACAACAAAAGGGCTTCAGCCTGACACTGCTCTAAGAAGCAAAAAAGGTCAAGTGCAGGCAGCAAAAGGTGGCAGGCGCACAGCAAATCTGGGGCTGTTACCTTCGAAAGAGACCAGAGAAGTGGAGTTGATGAGTCCCGTTCACTGACCTGGATTAAAGAGGTTGAGGCTGCAGGTATACCAGATGCCAATAGTGCCTTATGGGCTGTAGAGTGAGCCTGGCTTGCCAAGGGAATGAATTTTGCACAGTGCCACTGGATCATCATTACTTGATACAAGACAAGACTGAGATCATGATTCAGGTATGTGGAATCTGTATACAAATCCAAAGAACTAATATAGGTGAGGCTGGGGGTTGAGGGGAGAGGACAGGAACGTGTCAGATTAATTTGGGCTCCCGGCACTGATTAAAGCCGAAATTGTCTTTTATTTCCCACTCACAAATCCTACGGTCTGCACACGATTTATTGTTATGTGGTTCTGTATAACAAGGTTGGGTATGTGCAGCAAATATGCTTTAATTAAAGAAAATAAACTGAGAAGTCCTGCCAAAGTTTGAGGTGCTGAAATCTATCCCATTCCCTGCATTATGTCTGTACATAAGGGGAAAAATCCATGTTAGTTTCCAGTAGTCAGGGTCCAAACTCGCACATGCAGAATGTACAGGAGAATTTTAATCCACAGTAGCCACAGGGAAGGCCATTGTGGGTTGCTAAATTGTGTGATTTAGTAAGTAAACAAGAAAGCAATTAAAAGATCCTCTCCCTTCGGGATATTGCATAAAGCTATTGTACTGCTATAAAAAGCAATTCATTAATGAAGCCAGTGTATCTATGATTGTGGCAACTTGAGCATTATGTGGGTGCACGTCGCCCATTGTAACCATATGATCACCTACCAGGCAAAAGTTGTGAGCAGCAAATACATGTGTTCACACTGGCTATGGGCCAGTTGCCTCATTACAGAAAACAGCTTGTCAGTTGCCTGATGTTGGAACACCAGATAATATGTGGAAAATAAAAATTATCATTTAATTTGTTCACAAAATGTAATAAAAGGAAAGGTCTGGGTATCCTTGGAGGTCCCTTGACTACTTTTCTGTGCGCTTTGCAACTTTTATTGATGAATTCTTAGCATTGCAGAATAAAGCTGACATGGCTTCTAACCAAAGTTGAAAATTTCCTTTTAATTGATTGCTGGTCTGATCCACTTCAAAGTTTGAGAGTTGCATTCAGCAATTACAATGTTAATAATGCATATTATTCTCCTATTAATCTGTGGGCTGAACTATGCTTGTCACACTTGCAAGGCGTGATTCATCAGTGCGTGGTCATTTCACAAGTGCATCTGCCAGTGTAAGTGAAGTTCCACTAGCATAAACTGAAGTAACCAAGCAGTACAGCTATTCAATACTATCATATTATTAAATGAAAAATGCACTTGAATTGCAATTGATTTGTGTGGAAACCCTGGAAAGAACAACTGTGAATACACGTGGGTGGATCATTTTGGATTCCATGACTTCACTTCAAACTTCTTTTGTGAAAAAGTGGGTTCAGCTTTTTTTTAATTAAAAAAAACTTTTTTGTGCTCCCCTTGACTTGCTAGATGTGGACAGGACTGGAAGGGAAAGGACTAATATTTCAGGGGACAGGACGATTTCTCAGCAGTTCAGGTACAAATAGGTGTTGGACATGCGAGGAGTTTCAGGCTACGTCTAGACTATGGAGTTTTTCTGGGATAACAGAGGTATCCCAGAAAAACTCCGTCACATCCAGGGAACGCGTCTGCTCTTCTGACATTTTTTGCAGAAAAACAGACATGCTCTTTTGGAAGCCTCTGTATTCCTCTTTTCATGAGGAATAAGGGCTCCTCCAAAGGAGGACTTTTTTCCAAAATGTGGTCCAGTGTAGATGGGCCAAATTTCAGAAAAACCTCTTCCGAAAAAACAATTGGAAAAAGGTACGCAAATTATGGAGCGCAATTTGCATACTTTTTTCCGATAAAACTCGGTAGTCTAGATGTAGCCTCAGTGGAAATCTTGCTCCTAAGGGAGTTTCAGCCTAGCTTTGCTCATTCTAGAATTTGAGAAGCATCCATACTTTTGTTTGCTAAACAAACCAAGGCTATGTCTAGACTGCCGCTTTTTTTTGTCAATTTGTGTACCTTTTTCTGAAAATTTTGTCGGAAGAGGTTTTTCTGATATTTGGCCTGTCTACACTGGGCCAAATTTCAGAAAAATCTCCTCTTTCAGAAGAGTCCTTCTTCCTTGTGGAAGGAGGAAAACAGAGCTTCCAAAAGAGCGCATCTGCTCTTCTGCAAAAAAATGTCAGAAGAGGAGACGCATTCCCTGGATGTGGCGGAGTTTTTCTGGGATACCTCCGATATCCCAGGAAAAACTCTGTAGTCTAGACATGGCCCAAAACTCTGAAGCTTTGAGGTTTGCAGAGCTGTAGATCTTCTCCCATGGCTTCTTCGTGCCTTCTTCCATGTTAATTTAGAGGATATGTCTATACTGCAAGTGAAAGTATGAGGGTAGCATGGATAAGCATACCTGTGACAGCTTTATTCTAGCTAGCATGGGTAACAATAGCAGTATGGGTATGGTAGATGGGCTGTCAATCAGCAGATATACCTAAGGTCACTATGTCTCTCCTATTAAAGCAGTGCCTTCATGTATAAATCGCCAAATAGTCATTGGAGCAAGGACTTGAACTTTGGCGGCCATATGCTCAGTGAGTGCTCTAACCATCAGGGTAATTTCCTTTCTCATTTGCTTTTCTTGACTGTTCATAGCCATCATGATTTACCTCTATGAAAGACCATTGGAGAATCATTGGGCCAGGGAAAGAGAGCTCTTGAGGCCAATAAGGAATTTTCCCCTTTGTATTTTCCCCTTTGTATATTTTGTATGATGTTGGACAAATCACCATCATATGTAGGATGGGCTGATTCTTTTGCCATAGCAGCCTTCCTCTGAAGATCACACTTCAGTGCAATAGGAAAAAAATGGGCCTGGAAAAAAACTGTGTTAATTTTACGTGTTTCTTTTTACACATGTGAAATGATCTAAAAGGGGCTTTGTAACACAGGAACTAACGTGTCTCCAGCAGGCCAGGACAGAATTCATATGCCATGCCATGCCTTGAGATGGTTTCATTACAGTGTCGTAACATTTTGATTTTCGAGCATGACACAGTGTCTGCACTTAGCCTTCAATCTACTCTACCTAGAAAGGAGGTGGAGCTGAACTCATCACGATCCAATCTACTTTAATCAGTGTGGTCCTGCGCATATATACAATGTTTACTATATGGCTTAAAGATCTACAAATCATCTGTTTGCACTTGCTCAGGAAATATTTCTATTTTAACTAAACTTTTCCATGAAAAATTGAAAAAAATGTGTTCAATTTTGACTTTATTGAATAGAACGTGTTTTTTTTTCATTTTGAAACAACTTTTCATTTCATTTTTTCCAAAATTTTATATAATATAAAATAAAGTCCAAATTAGAAATAAACTTTTCAATTTGACCAAACTGGGGAAATACAACCTAGAGGGAGCTATTATAAGGTAGGTGCATAACTGACTGGATAACTGTTCTCACAGAGTAGTTA
The DNA here is from genome assembly GCA_032595735.1 of Pelochelys cantorii. NCBI lineage: Eukaryota > Metazoa > Chordata > Testudines > Trionychidae > Pelochelys > Pelochelys cantorii. The sequence continues at coordinate 160,407,641 of CM064327.1, forward strand.
TCAATGGTTCACAGTCATGCTGGAAAGGCATAATGAGTAGGGTTTCATGGGGATCCCTTCTGGGTCTGGTTTTGTTTAATATCTTCATCAATGATGTAGATGATGGCATAAAGAATACACTTATAAAGTTTACAGATGATATCAAGCTGGGAGTGGTTGCAAGTGCTTTGGAGGAAAATGATCTGGACAAATGGGAGAAATTATCTGAGGTAAATAGGAAGGAATTCAATAAAGACAAATGCAAAGGAGGAAGAAACAATCAATTGCTCACATACAGAATGGGAAGTGACTGTCTAGGAAGAAGTACTGGAGAAAAGGATCTTGGGGTCATAGTGGATGACAAGCTAAATATCAGTCAACAGTGTGACACTGTTACAGAAAATGTAAACATCGTTTTGGGATGAATTAGCAGGAGTGTTGTAAGCAAGACATGGTAATTCTTTGCTCTACTCTGTACTGATCAGGCTTCAAATGGATTATTGTGTCCAGTTCAGGTGCTGCATTGCAGGGAAGATGTGGACAAAAACTACAGAGAAAAGCAACAAAAATTATTAAAGTCCAGAAAACGTGACCTATGTTTAATCTGGAAAAGAGAAGACTAAGAGGGAATGTAATAACCATTTTCAAGTATATCAAAGGTTGTTACAAGGAAGAGGGAGAAGAATTATTCTCCTTAACCTCTGATGATAGGACAAGAAGCAAGGGGCTTAAATTACAGGAAGGGAGATTTAGGTTGGACATTAGAGAAAACTTCCTAACTGTCAGGGGTGTTAAACACTGGAATGAATTTCCTAGGGAGGTTGTAGAATCTCCATCATTGGATTTTTAAGAGCAGGTTAGACAAACACTTGTCAGGGATGATCCAGGATGGTGCTTGCTCCTGTCATGAATGCAGAGGACTGGACTTGATGGCTTTTTGAGATACAGTGCAGCTCTAACTCATTTTCATTTCTTTTTACTTTTACTTTTCCTTCAATTACATTTAATGGGAAATTTTGAAATTTTTTCTTTTTATTCTATTTGAAATTTTTTTTAAAATCACAGGTTTTATGTGAAGTAGGGATTTTGGTCCCTTTGGGGGGCTGTGCTCCTGGGTGCTGTCAAGTCACTGTAATTGAGCTCTCCCAGAACTGAGCTGTTGTGTCTGTGCTGCTCTGCTAGGGGACTCTTACCCCAACTCTGTGCCTTGACTGAGGGAGACCAGAGCTTCTGGCTCAGTAGGACAGAGCTTGACTAGCTTGACTTTCCACCCCTCACACCCTACACACACCTTGCTGCCTTTATCAGAGAGAGGCAGCAAGCAGGGGGAGCAGGAACTGATGCTGGGGGAGAGCCAGCTGAAAAGCCAGTTCCCCCCAGCACCATCTCTTGCGGGGGGGGGGGGGAAGGGGGAGGGCAGAGGTGCAATGGGGAGCTGGTGGCACTTTCACCTTTGAAATGTAGCAGAAGTGCCATGGGAAGCACAGGGTGAGTGGGGGACTCAAGCAGTCTCCTGCTGGCCGTGGGCTCCTTGCTTTTGAAATGTACAACAGCCCCACAGAGCTCTCATACATTTCAAAAGCAAAGTGTGTGGGGAGCAAGGGGCCATCAGGGTACTCAAAAGCACATGCACTTGTACATTTCAAAAGCTGGGAGATCGACGCTCCAGATATCAATCTTCTGTCGTTCGATTTAGCGGGTCTAGTATCAACCCCTAAGCAAATTCTGAGGGCAGCTCCTGCTGGCGTCTGGTACTCCACCTTTTGTGAGGAGTAAGGGAAGCTGACAGGAGCATTTGCTCTTGTCGGCCTCCCGCACTGAGGACACTGCCCAGGTTCTGGTTATTTTGCGTAGCTGGAGTTCCATACATTTAAACTGACCTTCCTGGTCTAGTGTAGACCAGGCCTAAGAGCAGGCATGGGCAATAATTTTTGAAGAGAAGCCTCTTCACAAATTTCTGAAGTGGTCGTGGGCCACCCTGGAAGAGACAGGGCTTTGCGTGGAAGGGGAAGGGCCAGACGTCCGTCCCATGCTCCCCTGCCCACAGACCCTGATTGGCCTGGGAGCAGGGAGAGCACGTGAAGTCTTTGCCTCCTGCCCCCAGCACCTAGAGAGAATTGCCAGCTGTTTTGAACAGCTGGCAGTTTCCTCTAGTGCTGTGCACCCCTGGTAGAGAAGGAGACTTCACATGCTCCCCCTACCCCCTAAGTTTTGATTAGCCTGGGGGTAGGGAAGCATCAGGGCAGCCTCAGGTTGGATCAACTGGCTTGATGGGCTGGATCTGGCCTGCAGAGGCTGTCTTGTTCACCTCTGGGCTAAGGGATTGGGGTGAAGAAGGGCCTGTGAGGTCTGGGACTGAGTTTGTTGAAAGAGGCAGTTGTGACCTGGGGCACTGGATTGGGGTGCAGGGCTTGGGTTGTGACCGAGAGAAGGGGCTTACAGTGCAGGTGTTTGGACTGTGGCCTAGGGAAGGAGGGGGTTGTGACATGGCGCAGGGAACTGGGGTGCAGGGGTTTGGGTTGTGACCTAGGGCAGGAGGGGATTCTGATCTGGGGCTGAGGATTGGGTGCAGGGTTTGGGAGGGAGTATGGATTCAGGAGGAGCAGAGGGCTTGGGTTTGTGAGGATAAGGGATAGGAGTTGGGGGGGAGGGTAAAGGGGTGGGGTGCCAGAGGCAGGCTCTGGCTGGAAGACTTACCTGTGACACTCCCAGCCAGCAGCCCAGCACATTTGTCAGGCAGGAACATACCCTGCCCCCACACAGGCTGCAGGGCCATGTGCTCTATTAATAAGATCCTGAGGGGAGGAGGGAGGGTGTTTTGCCACCAATGGGATTGTGCTGAGTGTGGGAGCAGCCCTGCTCCCCACTCCCCCCTGCTCAGTTTGTGAAACACAAACGGCCCTGCAGCCGCTTTTCAGATCCCTGCATAATATAAGAAAAAGGAAGACATAATATACAGTATGTGACAATAAGTAAAATGGTTTCTAACTAGAGCTTTTCAAAGTTTTAGCATGGTATCACTGGATCTTTAAATGCTAGTTATTAATCTTATTTTCCATAGCCAAAGAAAGCAAGGGAAAACAATGACTTTCAAAACAAAACAAAACACTTGAACAGCCAAACACAATCGCTATTTTATGTTAGTTTAATTTTTTGGTTTTTCTAATGGTTTCAACCAGGTGAAGTACGGTAAAGTTTAATAGCTATTACTGGAGTGAATTGTCTCTTTACTTTGGCATTCTGGTATTTGCCTTCTGTCTGACAGCTATGACTTTCCTGTGGAAAGTTTTATGGATACTTTTTGATAAGTTGGGAAAACCTTCTTAATGAAGGTTTTCAGGAAAGAGGTGGGGAGCACAGAGAGAGATAATTACAAGCCCAAAGATTCTCTCCTACTGTGATGAGCAAGTGAGAGGGATTAAAATTTAAATTTACATAGTGGGCTTTGGGAAAAAACATATCACAGAATGGTCACAGAATGCCTTAACTGATGTCCTATGAGATTAATACCTTTTCCATGAATTCTACACTGGAAAATAATAATTTCAGTATCTGTTGTTTCCTTTTAGAATTTCCATTGTTTTTTAATTGAAAACTCTCTTCCATTCTATCAGGTATTGTATGTAAAATGTATTAGCCTAAAGAGAATTTTGGGAGGTAGTTCCGCATTTTGTATGCCAAAAGGTAGATGATAATACACAAATACATAACACCTAGATAGACAACACTGTGCATCAATGAAATCATGAAGCTTCCCAAGAAAACTTCTTCATTCTAAGCTTAAATAGTTGCAATCAACTGTGATTTTTTTATGAAAGCCAACTAGATTTCCTGTACAAATGCCTGCATGTTCCTGAGGTTTCATGCTAATACTTGTAGTTTGACAACCGAACTTCCCCATTTTTTAACAGTTTTCTTTCCTTGTTGATGTCTGATAGACTTTAACAAGCATATGTAAATAACCATTGCAAAATGCTGCCATATTTAAATGCATTTCAGGAACATACTAGTCCATTAAACCTCATAGAATAATGAAACACATTGTTTACATATATTTGTCAATACTAGACCAATTGATGAGAAAATATAAGTATAATCTTCACAAGTATTCTTTGATCAGAGTTAGCTTTTTAATGGGAATACTTAAATGTAAATAAAAATCAGCTGTGAATTGTATATATATAATTCCATAAATGAGCTCAGGTAATAAATCACATGAGCAGAGACTGAATTATTTGTGTAGTTACCCAAACCCAGAGACAGCCATATCAACTCCGTAATGCCAAATGTGCTTGGTTTGTAATTGTGTTTGAAATGTGGAGTAGGCTCTATGATTCTATGACACTAAGCTAGGGGGAGAGGTGGACACGCTGGAGGGAAGGGAGAGAGTCCAGAGTGACTTAGACAAATTGGAGGATTGGGCCACAAGAAATCTAATGAGGTTCAACAAGGACAAGTGTAGAGTCCTGCACTTGGGATGGAAGAATCCTAAGCATTGTTACAGGCTGTGGACCAACTGGCTAAGTAGCAGTTCTGCAGAAAAGGACCTGGGGGTTACAGTGGATGAGAAGCTGGACATGAGTCAACAGTGTGCCCTTGTAGCCAAGAAGGCTAATGGCATACTAGGTTGCATTAAGAGGAGCATTGCCAGTCGATCCAGAGATGTGATTATTCCCCTTTATTCAGCTCTGGTGAGGCCACATCTGGAGTATTGTGTACAGTTCTGGGCCCCCAATTACAGGAAGGATGTGGATGCATTGGAGAGGGTCCAGCGGAGGGTGACCAAAATGATTAGGGGGCTGGAGCATATGACCTACGAGGAGAGGCTGTGGGAGTTGGGTCTATTTAGTCTGCAGAAGAGAAGAGTGAGGGGGGATTTGATAGCAGCCTTCAACTTCCTGAAGGGAGGATCCAAAGAGGCTGGAGAAAGGCTGTTCACAGTAGTGATGGATGGCAGAACAAGGAACAATGGTCTCAAGTTGCAGTGGGAGAGGTCCAGGTTGGATATTAGGAAAAGCTATTTCACTAGGAGGGTGGTGAAGCACTGGAATGGGTTACCTAGGGAAGTAGTGGAGTCTCCATCCCTAGAGGTGTTTAAGTCCTGGCTTGACAAAGCCCTGGCTGGGTTGATTTAATTGGGATTTGTCCTGCCTTGGGCAGGGGGCTGGACTTGATGGCCTCCTGAGGACTCTTCCAGCTCTATGATTCTATGATTCTTACATTCATACTTCCCTTCTAAGTGCATCTTCCTCCTGAGTTAGGCTCTGATCTTGCTCCCATACAATTCAATGGCAAAACTCCCTCCAAACACACCTTCGTGATACACGTCTCTGTCATATGGATCTTTGTCCCCCTCTAGTGGCTGTTCCATGTAAGTGATTAAACAGCGAAATACAGCTGCCAGATCTGCTCCTTGTTCCTTTAGCTTAAGCAGGAGAAGCTCAGGCTTTGAGGTCTCAGACCAGCAAACCATCTAACCATGGGTTAACATTGAGTTAACATCCCTAATCAGCAAATGTAGTTATGTTTTATTGACTTTGATGGGACTTGAACATGAGTTTAAAATTAAATACATGCTTAAGTGCTTTCTAGAATTAGGGCCATAGTGCAAGAGGTCCAGAGTTGAATCCACATGATGAGTGATCAACACACAAATACCCTCCTCTTTAGCTCCCATGTCAGCTTCTTACCAGTAGAAAGTACCTGATATTTATCTCAGGCATTGTAATTGAGAAGCCTTCCAACCTGCTGTGACATCTCTTCTCTCTGGTTTGATTTAATGAATCCCATAATGTCCATGTGTGAAGTTGTATCTCTGATAATTTTACATGAGTTGATGTATGTTTAAACTTTCAGCACAAACTAAAAATAGATAAAACTCCTTTACTTTACACTTCTCTTTTTTCCTTTTTATCCTTGCAACTGTTAGCACATGGGCAGAGGGTATGCTAGGTGGGGGAAGTCATTACTCTCCCCAACCGCCAGCCTGGCCCTTGTCACACTTTGCCCCAGGATTGGCAATAATTTTAGGGGGAGGAGCCACATCACTAATTTTTCAAGTGGCCCTGGGCTGCCCCAGAAGGGGCGGGGCCAGGATACTTCTGTGCTCCCCTGCCCACAAACCCTAATTGGCCTGAGGGTGGGGGAGCCTGTGAAGTCTTTGCCCCCCGCCCTCCCCTCACCTAGAGAGAACTGCCAGCTGTTCTGAACAAACTCTCACTCTCTGCCCCCACCCTGGTGCCCCCACCCTGGTCCATGTGTCCTTTGCAGGCTGGGGGCAGGGAGCGAGAGACTTCACGTGCTCCCCCCACTCCCAGGTCCTGATTGGCCTGGGGGTGGGGGAGCGGCAGGGCACCCATGGGTCAGATCCACCTACGTGGTGAGCTTTCAGAGGCCCCTGTGCCCACCTCTGTTCTGCCCCCACAACACCTATTGTAGGTGTTCTAGAGGCAAATTGTTGCTGCCCCCAGATGCCCTCCCTTCCCATGCTCCGGTGCCAGGGAAACTGAGGACATGCACCCTCATTCCTCCTCATGCTCTGGAGCCGGGGAGGCTGGGAATGCGTGCCCTCTGCCCACCCCATGCTCCAGGGTCAGGGAGGCTGGGGACGTGCACCTGCCCTCCCCATGGGTGAGGGCAGAGAGGCTGCTTGGCTCCTGTGGGGGGCGGGGCCTCGGTAGAAGGGGCAGAGCTGGGACTGCAGCTGGAGGCTTGTCTTCCCCAGCCCTACCTTCACCAACCACCTATGTGTTAGGACTTCTTCCATGTAGTCATCTTTCTTTTCCTTATGCTTCTCTGTCCCACTCATCAGTGTTTTCCTTGGTCTACATTCTAAAAAATGACTAATGATTTTGGATGCCCAGCTTGATAAAGTTTGCATTGGCCTTATTTTCAGGCATTGGGGTGCTTAGCACTTATGGAAAGCCAAGCCTTCTTTAAACTTTAGGCATCCCAGAGACCTAAATGTTCATGAGCATTTGCTTTGCTGTGCTGGAAATTGATTCTGCACTTCTCATAGAGCCAAAACTTTCACCTGTGGGATCACAGGATCACACCCCCACTGGAAAATCTGCAAACCCAGTTATGCCATTAAAATAGATATGCTGGTTTCTGTGCAAAATACATACTTATCCAAGATAGGCCCAGTACTTATTTGTAAGTAAATACAATGCAACACCAGGCGATAATGACTTTCCACATTGCAGAAAGTCTGAAATGGCAGCTCCAGGGTGATGATACTCTTACTCTGCTTCATGAATTCAGATGCCCTGCCGAGAGCTGGACCTGTGCTTTCACATTTAGGAGGCTGCTGTAGTTCATAATATCTTTGGTGGTCGCCTCCCTACATGTACATTGTTTTTTTGTATTTTTAAGTTTGAAGCTAGTTCAAATGTTTCCAAGAGATTCTGGGGGGATCCAGAATGATGCCTTCACTCTATTTATTTATTTGAACTTTTATTATCCAGGCTTGGCAGTTGGTAGAGAGGAGGACTTGCGGTACAGTAACTCAGCACCACTCAATGACAAGCCTGAGCCCCCACTAGCTGTAGGCTTCAGCTGCCCTTATCTACTGAATTCAGTTTTGGTGACCTGTGAATGCCTGTAATTGATAACTCGTAGGAAAAACCTTTTCCTGACAAGTGAGCAAAAATATTGCTCCATGGGTTTTTCTAAAGACTGCTGAGGTAAAACATCATGTCTAGAACTCTGTCTCTTTCCTTCCTCTGCCCTGCCCCCCTTATTCATGCAAAAAAGAAAGCCAAAACAAACAGGATTAGATTTTTCTCTCATCTTTGTTAAACATCAGCTGTGTTTGCTCAGGTTACGGTAGTGAAAAGGAAGCTTGATCCTGCTAATGTGAAGTGTATGAGGGATCACCCTCAGTGTTTGCAGGGATTCCCTTTGTCTTGCATTATGTACTGCTATCCCTCAAGGCTCCAAAAAAAGTTGCATGCAGCAGAGACATATGATTTAGCCCTAAGTACCATTGGAGAAACTACAGGAATGATTACGTTGCAAGCTGATGTGTGATTTTAGACCTATCTGTGCTAGCTATAGTCTCGCTAATATATGTAACAAGAGGACCATAGATGAGAGGTATGGGCTAGCAACCACAGAGTTCCCAGTGGCTTTGTATTCTGGTTGTTACCCCCATGATGCCATGTCTTCACTGCTGTTGTTACCCATGCTAGCTAGATTAAAGGTATGCCTGCTCTGCTGTGATCACATTTGCTTGCTGTGTAGACAAAGGATGTAAAATAGCAAGTAATTTACTATCGAGTAGTGGACGGAATTTCCATCGACTACTCAACTAGTCGATAGGCACTTCTACATCCCTCCTTCGAAATGTACAAGAGCCCCTGCTGAGGCTCTTGTGCATTTCAAAGCAGGAATGTTGAGCTCCGTGTGCAGCCTGGGACCATCAGGAAGTCCTGCTGACTCTGGGCTGACGCGGCGTGCCTGCTTTGAAATGTACAAGAGCCCCCAGCGGAGACTCTTGTGCATTTCAAAGCGGAGGCACCCTTATGGAGCCTGGGACCAGCGGGGGACTCAGAGTCTCCTGCTGACCTGGGCTCCATCCAGCGCTGCTGCTTTGAAATGCCATGTGGAGCCCATGTGACTGGTGTAAAGAGACTGAAGAGCAATTGTAAATAGGATTCACTGTGCCTAACAGAGGTATGTTGTCTCTAGGAACTCTGTGTTGCACGGGAAAAGTGACTGCTGCTCTGCCCTTTTAAGGAGGGTACAGAGTGTACATCCTTCTGTGGCCAAGGATTATGATTTTTGCCTGGCTCCTGACTGGTGAGGGGGCAGAGGAGCTCTTTATTCCATCATAGGGAAAAGACACAAACTAATTCAGGAGACAGTCGATTGGCTATATCCCAGGCAATGTAGAAATATTCCATCATTTCTTTCCTCTTATTTTAATTGTTCTAGCACTGCCAGTAATGAATCCAAGCACGGTGACATGAATCACTTTTTGTTTATCACAAAGTGTTCCAAGGAGGAAAAATACTGCCCGGTGTCTTGTTTCTATTGTTCCTTGTTCTCTGTTGTCCAAGTACCAAACTCTAATGAAAATCCTGGTCTTCGTGATTTTTGTCAGTTATTCAAGCAATCAGAGCAGCACAAAATGATTTTTAAAGGCGATAAAAGACTCACAGAAGCAATGCAAGTTTAGTGCTTGAAAGAGCAAATGGTTTTCATTATATTTTAAGGGAAATGTCAACCATAAACTCTTTTTCGTGTCCATTTAAAGCCAAGGGCATGGAATGTCTGCTTCCTGCCAACTGTGGTATTAACTCTGGCTATCACTTACAGGGAAATTAAAACCATTTGGGCCTTCATCCTTGAAGGCTCTTACCTATATCAGGGTGTTCTAGTATACTGTGATGTCAATTTATGGTAACTTAGTGCAACTGAGCATACATAGGCCTTGATTCAGCAAGATATTAAATCTGTAGCTCACTTTAAGAATGAGTAGACCCTTTGGCTTCAGTAAGATTTAAGTCTGTTCTAAAGTGTGTTGCTGAATTGGGGCCTGGAGTTTTTTATATGAAAATATCAAAGATTGAGTTGAAGGTGTGAAATTTGGATCTGGATTTTGAGCACTGTAAAGTCCAGAGGTGCTTCAATGAATGGTTTTCTTTTCAGCCCATCATTAAAAAAATGAGTTTGATTGTTCCTAACCCCTTCATGACCAGGGAAGGGCACCTCATGCTGTGCCCAAGTGTTGGGCACAACATCAATACTTGTGCTCCTTTGAGAGCAAAGACTGCAAGTCTATATTTACTAGATTTTGCCAGGGACATGAGCCATTTTGCTGCACCATGCAAAGGAATTGGCCCATATGGAAAGGTGTATATCACTAGATCTGCTAGCTCTGTGCACTGCTCTTGTATCCCCACTGAAAGGAAGGAGAGGAGGTTCTCCTATTCTCCAATGGTGTAAAATAGGCAATTCTAGTCATAATTAGTAAGATATTTAATATAGGTTTTTTGCTGATCTAGGGCTGATAATTCCCATTGCACCCCAAACATTTGCTTTCCACTTTCCAAGCGATTAATTTTTATAGAGATTACTTTTACTTTCTCTGTAAAATTAATCTCTTGGAAGGTGGAAATGGAATGTTTGAGGGTAAAGAAAGAAACCCTGGATCATAATGAACAAGAACTCCCTGTTTTTATTCACACAAGTCACTGTTTTCAGTCTTTCATCAGATATGAAGCAGGTATCTAGGTACAGAAAGCATTATAGTAGTGCACTATTGAACCACTTCATAATTGTATGTGGCTTGCTTTCTTTGGAACAGTTTTCAGTTTGGCACTAATTCAAAGGCATCCTTATTTGGGATAGGTCTTATACACATGCTTAAGTACTTTCTTGAGTTGCATCTCAAAGCAGCAAGCTAAGCTGGCAGTATATTCAAACAGCAATGAGACATCATCATTGCCAACACTTAGCCATTACAGACATTTAACAATTTTTCCAAAGAAAAATAAATATATTCTTCACATATTTATAGGAATGGATTGTGCCCCTAAAAGGAGCAATGTCATTATTGCAACCCTCACACTCCAAAAACAAAGGATATTTATTTTACTTTAATCTTGTTTTCCATTTGTAATCCATCAGTCACAGGAAAAGAAGCCACTTCCACCAAATAATCATAAGCAATGTGGAATTCATCAGACAGAAGTAAAGTGGCTGCTTGCCTGTTTTCACTGAACATTACCCCCCATTTGAGATGTACTAGGAATTCTTCTCAAATGACTAGAGTTCAGTTCTGGGTGGGCTGTTATTCCAAAGCTCCTCATGAGTATATGTCTCAGTGCTTCATGTATTTGCTTTACATTTGATAGTTCTACCGGAAGCTTTTAGCGTCAATATGAAAATTCCAAGATGTGGTTCAAACGTCTTGAAAAACAATACCAACCTTGATTTCAGCAGTATTGAAGTGCTTAGATGAAAAGTGGAATAACTAGTGTAGCTCGCTAGAGGACAGTCTTTCCATCTCACATTTATTTATATTTTTTCAGCTCTAACTCAAAGCAATGCCAAGTGTTTATTCATTCAGAAGGACTTTTACACAAGTCTGGAAAAGAAATATTACATTTTTCAGGAACTGACCTATAGAATGTAATAAGAAATTTAATATCTGTGCTGTAGGAAGGCTTGCAAAACCTTTAAGAAGGATATTGTTCCTTATTAAATTCTTTGAGGTTTAAATTTCTGTAGAAACGTACTAAATTTTTGTGGAATCCTTTTTGTTTCATTTTTGATACAGTCTGTAGACACTTCCATAAGGGAAGTTCTCTATTAAACTTAATTACAAACAAATAATCCAGACAGAGATAGCCTTTTTAAAAAAAAAGTTGTCTATACAACCACTGCTGTAGTAACAAACCACTTACTAAGGAAATTACAATGGCATTCTAATGCAGTGGCTTAAAACATTACCTCTTACAGTAATATTAAACACAGTGTCTTAGGCAATGACTGAAGTCATTTTTAAGTAAGTGAAGATAGCTGTCAGTTGAATTCCTGTCTTAAGTTCTTTAGATCTCCTAACATGGGTACAACCCAAACCAAGGATATGAACAAAAATCTCATAGGGGTAGCCGTATTAGTCTGTAGATTAAAAAAGAGAGTAGTCCTGTAGCATCTTACAAACTAACAAAAATACATATATAGTATCATGAGCTTTTGTGCTTTACATAGGCACGAAAGCTCATGATACTATATATGTATTTTTGTTATTCTCTAAGGGTATGTCTACACTTGCCCCCTAGTTTGAACTAGGGAGGCAAATGAAGCATACTGAAGTTGCTAATGAAGCACGGGATTTAAATATCCCATGCTTGATTAGTATATTCGCAGCCGGTCGCCATTTTAAAAAGCTGGTAGCCCGAATTAACTCGCCGCGTGTAGACGCGGTAGTCCGATCCAAAACCCTTCCCTCGAATTAACTGTTACTCCTCGTGCAATGAGTTAATTCAAGGGAAGGGTTTTGGATCGGACTACCGTGTCTACATGTGGCGAGTTAATTCGGGCTACCGGCTTTTTAAAATGGTAACCTGCCGCGAATATGCTAATCAAGTGCAGGGTATTTAAATCCCATGCTTCATTAGTAACTTCGGTATGCTTCATTTGCCTCCCTAGCTCGAACTAGGGGGCAAGTGTAGACATACCCTAAGGTGCTATAGGGCCACTAATTTTTTTCATGGCTATGAACTTATCCAAACACAATGGAGCTAATATCCAAATTAGCAGTTACCCAAAACTTAGAATGTTCAGATAAGAAGAAAGATATGAAATTGGAATTTTCAAGATATGAAGGTGTGTCTTTAATTTGGTCCTGTTGATAGTATTTAGAAATTAACTAGATTGTATCCAAGTCATGCATTGCGGTTCAATCCTTTCTGTACTTGTCATATCTGACACAAAGGAGGATAGTAGAAGTCAGCTTGTTTATCAAAAACAGAGTTGTAAAAAACTTGGCTGGGGGTGGGGGTCAATAAAAATCAGAAATATTTTTGACCAAAAAAAAAAAAGATTTCAGAGGGATGGGAGAGATTACCATTTAATTGGAAAGCTATTTTCCATAGATATTGTCTTTCTTTTTTTAGAGATAACCTATGTCCTTGAGTTCCTGCAAATCCCTTGGGGGCAAAACTGTCGGTTAGTGTATGGTTGAGGGGGAGAAGCAAACCTTGTTTTTGTGTGAATAATTCAGGAGAAAAAAAAACCCTCTTCAGAAGACATTCCTCCCCTAAAATTCTTTTTTGTGGAGAAGGGCAAACTGGGTCACTATTTGTAAGAGGGGTGCCAAGATAAAATGTGAATCCTTACCAAAAAAATTTCACAAGTAGAAAGCTGAACATTATGACTGGTGTCATTTTAAAGCTTGTCCAACTAATTATTTTCATATTGATGCCTAAAGCTTTGTAAAAGCACAGAATGCTTTGAAGCCATGCTAGAAAAATACACACCCAGTTCTTCTTAAACAGCTTAAAGTTATATCTAAGGGGAGTCTACATCGGAGGGCTTAACTTGATAAACTATGCAAATTGAGCTACGTCAATTGCATAGCTTATTTTGAAATTGAAATTGGGAATCTCTACACAGCACTTATTTTGAAATAGGGCACTCCTCTTTCGACTTCCCTTACTCCTTGTATAATGAGGGTTACAGGAGTTGGAGTAAGAAGTCCTCCAGATTGACAGTATTTAGACATTATTTTGAAATAACTGCCTGCTGTGTAATCGCGGACTAAGTTATTACAAAATACCACTAGTTATTTCAAAATAATGTTTCTTTGTAGACATATCGTTAGGCTGTAGGATACCGAGAAAACTTGATTACATCAGTATTTGGGTACAAAAATTTAAAGTATCAAATCTCCATTATAAATTTTGTATTTGTTTTACAGAGGGCAGAATCTGGCTCTAAAATGCAGATTAATTTTTTTAAATTATAATTTAATCACTATGTGTCTTTTAATATTATTTTGCATGTGTATGTTGAATTTTGCTCATAATTTGCTTTTAAAACCCCTCTGTATTGAAAAATTACTTGGATTATTAATCATTCTAATGGTTTTTCAAAAAGTTATGTCTTTCAAAACAATTTTGTTCTACACCGATTACTTTTGATTACTGCATATAAGTTGCTTTTGCATTTATGCCCTTTTCTTCATGATGAAGTATTTATCTAATGAATTACAGCTGCAGTAATGTTTCATATAGCCAGCAGGACATCTTGCTACCACTCACTCCATCATGATGCTGTTGAACACATGAATTGTATTTAATTACAAAGAAAAAAAAGAAAAAGTCCTCTGGGGAAAAATTCATTAGTTTTGATGCCTGCAAAACACGAGTTAAAATTTCTTCTCAGATGTATAGGGTCTCAGTATGAATTTAATATCTGAGATATCCTCTACATACAGATTACATCCTGCCCTTTTCGGGGATGGTGTTCACCTCATGTAATGATTCTTGGCTTTCGTCACCTCTGGCATTAGCAAGAAGCTCTTGTAGCATCCACCGATCTGAGAGGAACTTTTTGGATCTGCCAAGGTTCAGCCACTCCCATCCACCCAGAAGCCAGAGTAGAGATGAGGAAGTAATAAAAAAGATACTGCAGTGAAAAGAGTTGCAGAGGCCACAGCTAATTATGGTATAGTGTCTTGGATTCATACCACAATGTCTGCATTGTAACACTGGACCAGGGGGCAAGTTCTTGATGTGATTGTTTTATGTAATCAGGGAGGTTTCTGTTCTCTGCTTATTTGGTGGCTCTCCAAAGCTGACTTCCATTGATCTAAGAGTTCCTTACCTTCAACTGGTGTGATGTCAAGTAAAAACCAGCAGAAGGGAGGCAGATGTCTGTGAGAGAAGTTATAAGCCAAAGTTCCATGTGGGATGAACTGGCAGGGTTGTATTTTTTTTTAATAAAAAATCAGCTACAAAAATGATTTGTTACAGGCCACAGAATCATTGTTAACAAGGTTCCCATCATAAAATGCAATGGACGGAATGGGAAAATGGAAAACCGTTTCAGAAGGAGGATTTTTTTGAGCCAGATGGATGACATCTGAGACCTCAGATTAAAGTGCCAAAGGAGAAAAGGGTGATAATTACAGCATAAGCCCTCATGCAAACTTTCAGAAAACAAATGAAATTGTAGGCCATAAATGTCAGTGGCAAAGTGCACCCAGCAGTGACTCCAAAAGGACACATAATTCTTCCTATTCAAACAGTGGGACGCTAACCAGATTTGGCTGGAGTGCTTTTTCTCCTCCATCAGCCGGAAACAAGTTGAGGCTTTTGAGGTCCAATACAATGCTGTCAATTGATCGTAAAAGCAATGTTGTGCCTCGTCTTTCTGGCAGATTTCAGAAAAATCCCATTTAGAAATTTTAGGTGGTTGATTATGCTGGTTTTACTGCACTCACTACATTCTCCTTGAGGAAATATCCTTGCGAGTTTAGCAATCAAGCATGTTAGAAAGAGATGTTCTGGCTAGTGGCTGCTGCATTTCTGCTTGCGTGCATTTCACTCAAATCCTGATCTCCTGACAGACAAGTTCTTTTGCAGGTATAAAATCAGCTTCCAGGAGGTGAGAACTGTTTTATCTTTAGATCTGGTCAGAGTTCTTGGATGGATACTCCTCTGGGGTGAAACCCTGTCTACACTGAAAATGCCCTTTGACTTCAGTGGGGCCAGAGTTTAGAAAATGTAGAAACTCATTATAAGTTATCCCTCCCCTTCTGATTCTTGCACAGTTACTCTTCTGGCTGTGCAAATACAGTTCTGTATCCACTTGCAACATGCTTGGCTTACTTCCACATAGGCTTCTGATCCCTGGATATGCAGTATACCTATGCAAGACAATGACACTTATCTAAGAGGAGGTACTAAAATTTTCTTTCTGTAAATTGTGTTCCAAGGCAAACTTTATTAACGTTTTTAGTGAATGAGGATTTTGTTCTTCAGCCAAGTACTAACAAAGTAAGGTTAGAAAATTAATGGAAAGACCTTCATTGATGCCTTTTGAGCTAGAATAGGTCAGAAAACTCAGTCTCTATGGTGTTCCCAGCAGTCTCAACAGAAATTAAAGCCAAGAGATTTTAAAGGGGCCTTATGACCATACTTTCAGAGGTCTTTAGGCATCAAAATATGCAGAATGCCACCGAATGGGAAATTCAAAAGCACCTCAGCAAGTTGGGTTTCTAGAGACCTATTGAAATGATGAGGTAATAAACCAGAGAAGAGGCAACACATGAGGTTTCTAGACATTTCAAATAGGCCTGGCCAACTAGCAGATGGACTTGGGGTTTTGTCATGGGGATATTTGTGGTGATTTACAAATGAGTTGCTATGGGAAGTTATACAACTATCCCTACAAAATATTAGAGAGAAGTTATGAGTAATACTGAGAGAAAATATGACAGAACTCTTGCCATTTACCCTAGAACAGGGGTGGGTAACCTTTTTTGTCCAGCAGCCACCGACCTACAGAAAAATTGATGGAGGGCAGAACTCCCCCCCCCCCCCAACCCCACATTCCCCTCACACACCAGAGCCTAGGGAGGCCTGGGCTAACAGATTTTGTGGGCCCCCTCAGGCTCTGGGGTGGGGCCCAAAAATTAGGGATTCAGTGTGTGGGAGGGGGCTGCTGGGAAGAGGGCTTGGAGTGGGAGGTCTGGGCAGGAACAGTAGGGAAAAAGTCTCCAGGCAGCAAGGGGAGAGGATGTGGTAGCGCATGGAGCCACTTCCCCCTCCTGCCAGGCAGAGCCCATGGGTTGGATCCAGCCCCAGGCTTGCTTGACTCAGGCCTGAGAGGCTCAGGGCTCCCCATTGTGGAAGAAGGGGGGCCCTGAGCCTTTGGGGCCAGATCCAGGAAAGCTGGATTCTCCACCTCTGCCCTAGAGTTTTCAGTTCCCATTTTAGCCCATGTGAAGCAAGACTCTGTACTATCTATTTAACTGAATCTGCACTGTAGTCACAAACAAAAAGGAAAAAGCTGTCCATGTTCCCATTCTTTCTCAATTTTAAGCTTTTCATTTGTATTTTCTTTAAGAACATCCCTCACTGGAAATGTTCTAGTAGGGATAAATGATTTCATCATTTTCTTCTCTCTCTCTCTCTCTCTCTCTCTCTCTCCTTCTTCTTCTTCTTCTTTTTTTTTTTTTTTTTTTTTTTTTTTAAATAAAGCTGCTCTAAACACACTCTGAGTTAACAAAGGAAGAGAATTTTATCCCAGGCTTCCAGGGCTCGCTGCAAGGTGATACTGGTTACACTCAGGAGCCATATGTGCATTTTGATTGTTGATCCCTCTAGCTGTATCAGGATTATACAAGCTTTGTTTATAGGTTTAAATAGCTGGGCAATGTGGCTGTCTTTATGTGCAGTTCCTGATCCTAAAATATGAGGACAGGGAACAAATCTAGTACATAGGAAAGTACAGAGTCAACTGCATGGTTTGTTGTATTAGAAGCAGTGCTGGATAACCTGTTGGGGGTAGAGGAGAGGCAGGAGAATCTTGTTCAGTACTCACAGGACTGGTTGGTAAGAGCAGGAGGTGTACTGACGGGAAAAGCTTAGGGAATCATTTTTATTTATTTGTTTTTAACCTAATCCTCTGCATTTTCACTTGCCTTGCTATGGGAAAGATCATGCCAGGAAGAAGCTCCATTATGCAAAATGTTGACAAACAGAAGGCATTCGTTGAAGAATTGCGCACTGTGACACAGTTATTGTTGGCACTTTGTGGAAAGGACTTTTTATTGTGTATTTGCACAGTGGCTAGCCCAATGAGCTCCTGGTCTTCAGTGGGAGCTTCTAGGCATTATGACGCTGCAAATAATAATCATACTTAATACTGATTGAGAAGCTAGCAGGGCTGATAAGTGAGCAGAGACATCATTGAAGAAAGGAAGTAAGAAGCATGATCTCCCTATACCTCAGCTGACTGTGCCTGGCTCTTCTCTGAGAATCCTCATTTCTTTGGTTGTCACCCTAGGAGGATTTGACTATTAATGGACGGTGCCTCTGTACAGTCTAAAGCTGCTGCTGCTTCTACCACTGTCTGCTTCTTCCTATCACCTCTGTAGAAAGGCAGGTGCCTCATATCCATCTCTCACATACTTAACCCTTCAGGGTACATCTACACAGCAGGGCTAAAGCCGAAATAAGCTATGCAATTTGAGTTACATCAATTGCGTAGCTTAAGTCAAAATAGCTTAATTGGCTTTTGGTGCTGTCTACCCATCAGGAAGTTGAAGGAAGAACACTCTTCCTTCTGTTTCCTTTGCTCCTCGTGAAATGAAGGTTACCAGGAGTCGGAATAAGTCCTCCAGCTTGCCATTATTTCAAAATAACGGCTTGTAGTGTAGGCACACTCTTTGGTATTTCAGAATAACATCAGTTATTCCAAAATAACGCTTCTGTGTAGATGTAGCCTCAGTGATTGGGGAAAAGGAATGAAAGATGTGAAAGGATTTTCAAGTAATTAGAGGGGCAAGAGGAACCAAGGGGAAGTTCCCAGGGGATACGAAGCTGTTGAAAAATGAGGGTTTGGTGAGTAGCCCCAAGAGGGTCTCTGAGGAAGCTTTTAGGAGATGGAGAGAAAAGCAACCCCAGTTACCCTATAGAGAGATGACTGTAGGGAGCAGGAGAAGAAAATCCTGGATAGGGGAGTCAGTCTGGTTGGAAAAGGGGGACAGAAAATGAAAAGACTTGAGGAAGAGAAAGGAAGATGTTGAGGGATTTGTGGTTGGCAGGAAGGAAAGATTCTGAGTTGAGTGTGCAGGGAAAGGGAGATATCTCAGTCAAGAAGGGCAAGATGTGAAGGGTAAATAAGAAGAGAAAGGATCAGAGGATTGGGGAAGGGAGGTGGGGAGAGACCACTCCAGATGTTAGGGAAATGACCCATGTGAGTAGTAAATGCTTTGCTCTGATCCTTGTGCTGATAGAAACCTGTTATTCATTATTAGTGAATCCACTAGTTTCCGTTGCCCACCATAAATATTCAGAAGAGAAAAACCTTTGTGAGTTCCTGTTGCAAGTGTTGGCAATTCAAAAACCAAAAAACAAAATACAAAACCGAATGAACAATTCCAGGCAAAAACTTTGCTGCTGACCTGGGTTAATGATGATACTTTCCCCACCAGAGGGCAGCACAATCTACCAATTCTGCAGACACTTAGGAATTAGCTATGTAATGAAGCTATAGACAAACATCCTCCACAAAAATAATTATCTGAATTTGAAAAGGACACTATCCTATCACTTTTGAAAACAGTAAATAATTAAAACAAAGCCAATACATTTCTTTTTGGGCCAATTTGTCTATCTTTCTGGGAGAGTAAATAATTGAATAAAAATTATAGACTACAACTTTATTGAACTACCTGTTAGAGTTGGATAGAGAATTAAAATATCCTTGTTACAGAATTTTATAGGATGGTTTCAAAATCCTTATGGAACGTAACAGAAAAAAACCTTTCTATGAGTTTTGAGAGTAATTCCAATAGAACCCTTTTGGTATATCAATCCCTGTTGGAATATCCCCAAATAAATGCTATATTCATTTTAAATTATTCTGGGGGACGTGTCCACTCCTGACTGAATATGTCAGTGAAAATATGTGCAACACATGCAGCTCTGTGCTGATGATCACTTTAGAAATATTTAGGAGAGGTGATCTATCACATGCAGTGAAGGGAAGAGAAAAACACACTAAGGAAATATTTAGATGTCAGTTTTTATAGAGTTACAGGGAAATCTGTATATAGCAAAAGTTTATTAGGCTGCCTTTTGTCTTAAGAGACCATCTCAAGTGTACTCCACATTTTTATTTGAAGACCACTTCTGTTAGCTTGCTGATGTTTGTTGGTCCCTGGAGCAGACTCTCCAGATGGGCTTCCATATATTAAAAAGAAGGAGCATAAAAATGTATTTTAAATATTGTGAAAAATACCATCAGTTTCCTTTAATTAAGATAGTTTGGACACATGGCCCACTGCAATAGAGAAACACTGGGATGGAGTGTTTTTCTGCTGATGGTTTATATTTCAGATTAAGACTGCATCTTGTTTGAAAAAAAGGACTTCTTGTGCACGTAGCTTTCTTCTTTATTTCTGAGATGTGATCTTGGCTATGGATATCAATTCTGTGAAGAGTTTTGAAGTTTCAAGATAAAGCATTAAAAACTAAATTCTATTCCTTTTGAACAGACTAAATCCCAATCACATTTTATCTGTTCAGATCATTTCACATTAACTGCTTCTGGTTTAGTTGGTTGAATAATGGTTACTATGAAAGATTTGTAACTTTGCCTCCTTTCGCTATTATTCTGTTCCTGCAGTCATCCTCCATTAACCCTAATTATTCCTCTTCCCACACTTACTACTAGGCTGTGTCTAGACTGGCAAGTTTTTCTGCGAAAGCGACTGCTTTTGCGGAAAAACTTGCCAGCTGTCTAGACTGGCCGCTTGAATTTGCGCAAGAACACTGACGATCTAATGTATGATCGTCAGTGTTCTTCTGCAAATACTATGACGCTCCCGTTCGGGCAAAAGCCCTCTTGCGCAAATGCTTTTGCACAAGAGGGCCAGCGTAGACAACCCAGAATTGTTTTGCGCAAAAAACCCCCGATGGCTAAAATGGCAATCGGGGCTTTCTTGCGCAAAAGCGCGTCTAGATTGGCACAGATGCTTTTCCGCAAAAAGTGCTTTTGCGCAAAAGCGTCCATGCCAATCTAGACGCTTTTTTCTGCAAATGCTTTTAACGGAAAAACTTTTCCTTTAAAAGCATTTGCGGAAAATTATGCCAGTCTAGATATAGCCCTACAGTTTTATTCACATTTTTCTTGCAAATATTTAACTATTGTAACAGAAGGAAAAAATAAAAGCAAAATGCAAAATGGCTGGGCTAAAGGAATAAGGATGCAGTGTGATGTACATAGAAGTCAGGAACTGGCAATAGTCAAGTGGCCTTTTTAAAAAACAAAACCAAACCTTGGAACTTTCACTCATCCCAAATATTTTTCACTAAAGGCACGTTTTTGATCCATGGGCTATTGCTGATAGAGTTCACGTTTCCATCTCAAACTTCCAAGGGACTACAGCTATTACAAAGAAAATCATAATTTACTTATTTATCAAAAAACTGGGAAAAACATGGGTCCTGTGTATAAATCTACAAGTTGCAGAGTAAAAAAAGAAACATCTATGAGCAATTGAAAAGAACTGTAAGAATAAAAACATGTGTATTAACTGTAGTCGTTATGTATTCCACTTGTGCTTTAGTGAGTATCTCTCTTACGTGCACTGCTCATTCATAAGAGGCAGGTTATAACTCCATGGGAAGTTAGGGCTTAGGGTGTCAGGCTCTATTTCCACAAAGTACCTCTAAAGCATCAGAGCATCCTGGACTGATGATTTAAAATATCTCAACAGTTGGCGATGGCTTGGATTGTGAGCTCCTCCAGCACAAAGGTCTATTCTGTGATATTCTTATTTTGTTATTGTTCATCTGGTTTCCCTTGTGATTTCTGACTCAGTGAAGCAGGGATCACGCTTGAGTGGGAGGGTATCAAGTGTCAAACATTACAACGTTGCATAGTTAATACTGCATTACACAAGCTCCCAGTGCACAGCCTGAGAAAGTCCTAGCTTTCTGGCATGACTCCCAAGGTTATCTCTGCCATCTCTACTTCCCCTCCGTTACCAGGACCAGCATTTAACCCCCGAACTGTGTGGGCTCCATTTGACACAGCAGGGAACAAATGACCCAAAGTCTTCTCTGCTCTGCTGTGATTATTACTGAAAATCCCTTTCATAGCTCTGGGAATCTATATAAGCCTAGAATAAGACACATCCCCTGTCTTGATGTTATTGTACTTCTAAAGGAGCAGGAAAAATTAGAGAGCGCATGTGTCTCAGTGGTATGTAGATTCTCTTAGCCTCGATTGCCACAGCAGTAACCCAGAGACCTCTTTTCCCCTAGATGTGTATGAAAAATTATGCCTACCTCAGCAAAAGCAAAACATAGTCAGCAAGGATTCCCTTCAAAGGTGAATTTTATAACCAGAAATTATAATAACTAAAAATGGTGCAAGAAAAACTTTCCCCAGCCGACCCTCGCTGCCTTCTGACAGATATTCTCCCTCCTCTGTCTCCCCAGCAGCCAATTTATAATTTTCCTCCTGAGGAAGGGGGGAATGGAGGACTAGACTGAATTAAACCCTTTGTTTAGCCAGACACTAGGTGCTGCTCTTGAATGTTGCTGGAGTACCTGTGTTGTAGCTTGGACATCAAGACATCTTACTGCTACGAACGATGTCACACTTGACTTCCTTTCCAACAATCAGTGTATTCTCTGCCCTGCTCTAGATTTCCTGCCCTGTGTTCCCCTCTGTGTGGTTTGGATTGTGGGGAGGGCAAGAAGGTAAATGCATGTTGTGCTAGAGAAGAAGGAAGAGAGGTGTGCGATTATATTTTAAAAGTAAGAAAAAGGAAAGCCAAGAGCGCATATAACCATCCTGGAAGGCCACCAAAGCTGCTTTCTTACAGCTTGTGCTCTTTTCTCTGTGAGGATTATTATTGCAAATTCCTTTCATGATTTAACTGTCCTAATCAGCAGCATTTCACATCTATGTTTTTTGCTATGAACTTTTAGCTCGTCACAACCCTACACAGGTGTGCATTTGTAACAAGATGGATTGCTTCAGAGAACAAAAAATGGGTACAGCCAAATCAGAGTTTGAACACTCCGGCATTGGGATGATCTGTAATAGGTACATTAAGAAATTTCAAGCAAATCGGGTGCCACAGAGCAGAATTTTAAAGCATGGGTAACACTCAGTTCAACAAATTTGTGTCCTGTGGTGTTAAACATATTGTAGCTTGGATGCCCTCAATGCAGGGAAAATACTGTTGGGATCTTTGTCTCATTTTCAGTGCAAAAGCTTAGCTACTTTAAAAGTCCCTTTAATTCTCTTACTCCCAACATGCTTCACCTCTTCCTTCCCTCCCTCCCTTTCCCCCCACCCCTCCCACACCCTTTCATTCTCTCTTCAGTGGGAATAAGTCACAGGAAGTTTCCTAGTCTGCTGCAAAAACTCATTGTCTCTTGCCTAGCCCTGGAAAGTTCCCTGCCTCAGGAATTCCCTAGCACAGAAAGAAGAGACACCATCTATATTGTGCTGCTTTCCGGTGGGTTTGGGTAAAAAGAGAATCAAGAAAAACCTAACTGGCATCCCATGTCCCATTTCATCTACCATGGGTGGAGTCTTGTGGATAGAGAGGACAGCACAAAACCTTGATCGTGACTGTCTGAGGCCCGTGTTTGAATGATCCTCTCTAATGTATGCCCTAATTGATCAGCTGGGTCATCTCTGGCTAATGGCAAACTCTTCTATAGACCAGCTGATGACCACCAACCCCTGCATCCTATTCCCCAGCTTTCTTTAAATATTGGTCTCAAATCTTTGCACTGTAGAGTGCAATCCCACTCCAACATTGTCTCTGCCTGCTGTGCTCATTTCTGGCAGATAGGCTGTTTTTCCTAGGCCACTGGGGCCAGTTGTGCTTTAATTCTTTATAGTTGGTGCCCAGTGTCCCACATGCTGCTAGGAATCACTAAATAATGGAATAGATAGCAATGGCAGAGAGTGAATTTCTGAGGTTTTTCTTGTTCCTGTTTTACTTCTAAAGCATTGCCAATACACTCCACAGTGTACACAACCCAAATAAACTTGTCCTAGAGAAGGTTTTACCTTAAAGAGCTTACCAGCTGGAACACGGACAAGACTTGAGTCCCTCAGAGCCCCCGTGGCAGGTGGTGTTTTTCCCATTCAAATAGAGGGGAGGAGAAGGCAGTTGACTGATTGGGTCTGGTATTTGTGGTTCATGCAATAATTCATAATTAGTCAGGTCAAATTGTATAGCTCAGCTTGCAGCTCTAGTGTGATTTTAAAACACATCTAAGCTGTCGTTCTTTATGTTTTGATCTGGAAATGGGGGGAAAAAAACCATTTTATTTAAAGAGATTCTTTTCTCAGGTCCGGGCAGTAACTATCTATATTTCCAGTGTACAAAAGGCAGCTGTTGATTCTGTCAGCGATACCACAGCTGTTGACAGTTTATCAATGGCTTGTCCATTGAATTAACTGGGAAGTTGTTAGCATGGGTCACAGATGTTTCCAAGAGCTGGGACCATGCTACAAGTGGGCATTTTCTTCTGGTTTTCCCAAGAGAGAACAGTTCTTCCTTTCTAATTTTCTGTGCTTGAGTTAGATAACTGGTTATTAAGCAGCTTTATCCTCTTGAGGGATCTTTAACTCTGTTTTTTTCTCTTGTTTTCCTTCCTCTTACACATATCTGTGTATCATTTATGTTACTGTGTGCCTTGAGACCCTACCATGCTAGGCATTGTGTACACACGTCTTTCCCTTTGAATGAGCTGGAAAGGGTAAGCAGGGTGTTGCGGGGCGGAAACAGGTATATGTGAGGTGAAGCTGTACTCTGCCTGCTATGGACCCTGAAGTCAAAAGGGAAGGAGTATAAGAAGATAATTAAAGATGGAACTGCAGTCATTCTGAGGGTAAATGATTATGCCAGAGAAAGACTTCACCAGAAGGAAGGTCAGGTGAAAAATTAATTCTGGCATAAGCCTGGAGATGGTGTTGGAAGATGCACATTCTCCCTCACCCCTCCAAGGTCCCTTCTTGGTAAATTAGGCTTCAGGAATAACTCTCCAGTTTCTGGCTTTTGGAACAAAGAAAAGGGTTGAGCTAAAGGGGAAATGGGGGGAGTGATAGCAGAATAAGTGAGAGGGCAAAGAGTCATTCCAGAAGGAAAATTTCAGTCTTTGAAGTATTTAATAGAAGATATTTTGATGCAGTCAGGAGTTGACAGTTAATGCAGGCACTACAGCTACATGGATCAGACAGAGACAGAGTGATATAGAGGCACGTGTCAGTCACAGGGCTGACAACCAACGCAGAAGGTAAGTGGGAGATGGCATAGTGGATTAGATGAAACCAGGATGATAAAATATGGATCTATTACGATTAATATTATGGCAGAAAAATATTGTATGAAGTTGTGAGACCAGTCCATTACATTATTGGTATTTTAATTAATGTTAATATGTACTTTTAATTATTGCAAAATCCCATAAAGCAAGTAGAAGTGGAAAGAACAAATACATTATTTCATTCCATCTTATGGCCCTGCATTGTCATAAAATGTTTTCATTCTCACTTCTAATGCAGCCTGGGAATGATAGCAAAAATTGTTGTTATATCAATACCTTTCACCGATGTGAAATGAGCTCTGGTCTTAGTTTCTCCTGAACTTATCTGAATCACAAACCCCTACTTAGATGGCACTAATTTAGCATTTTCAGGGTACGTCTAGACTGCGGCGCTATTTCGGGATATCAAAAGTATCCCAAAATAGCAACGCCGCATCTTTAAATGTGTCTGCTATTTCCCTATTCTGACATCCCTGTAACCCCGGTTCCATGAAGGTTAAGGGATTTGTGGGAATAGTGCCTTATTTTGAAATTTGGCGCTGTCTACATAGCACCAAATTTCAAAATAAGCTCTTTTCACCTAGACTCAGAATAACCTACGCAATTTGCATAGGACAAATTGCATAACTTATTGCAACAGAAGGGTGCTGTCTAGACCCAGCCTCAGTGGAAAGGGCAAAGATGGAATGAGTCACTACATTTTTCCCTTTCTCATTTACAGGTAACTCTCACTGAGAAGCGTTGATACATCTGGGTAAGGCAGTGTGGTGAAGCTTGTTTTGCTGTTGCCCATGCTCTGTCTAGTCCATAAACTTCCTTCCCACAAGAGAATTTCTTGATTTGGCTTCAGCTATATCCTGACAAAATAATGTGCATGAGACCACATAGATTTCTTCAGTCATGTCCATCTAAAATGTAGAGGTTAGTAGAACTCAGACGACAAGAATGGAGGCTGCCAGGAGTAGAAACCAGAGTTTTTCTTGTCTGCAGTTGCAAATAATCATGCTTTGTATTGTTTTCCTTAGGACACACTTTTTTGCAGTCTTGCTGAACAGTTCTCAATTTAATTCCTTTCTTAAGGAAGGAATATGAATGAATCATTAAAAGGCAAAAGTTGCCCTGCTGTAATTTACCACGTAGCCAATACTGAGGTCCTTCTTTGATGGACCAACAAGCTGTGATTTGAAGTCATGTTGGTTTCGCTGAGTTGAAAAGCCCTCCAAGCACTTATATGATTTTGCATCTCTGAAGTCAATGGGAGTTTTACTTTATATTTCAATGTGTGCATGGATTGAACCTTGAAGTCGGATGATATATTTTCTGCTTCCTGATTGGGTGACTGGATATTTTTAACTGATGGTTACATCAGCATCGTCACAATTAATTAATGAATTAACTAACAGACATATAGGGAATACTCCTGTTTGCACACACGCACATTTTGGATTCTGCGTGACTACAGCTTCATTCAAACAACAACCCTTCCTCAAACATTCATGCAAACAAAAACACATTCATAAGAATGTCCATTACAGAAAAGCAGGTGAAACCAAATGGCCATTTGGAAATTGAACACATGCCTGGAAAAATACTTTTTTCACATCCAGCCAATATAGCAAAACACCTAAGGGATCTATCTGACTTTGAAGTTGAGCACATGCTTACATGCTTTGCTTAACGGAGGTCCTGATAATGAGGCTATGATTTCACAACCCATTGCACAGAATGAAATAGGATGAAATTTGAATACCTAAGATTTCAATAACTTTTCCTACTCGTGAGAAAACCTATGCAATTCAAAAAGCATTAAAATAAAAAGCAAAGAATTTGTTCCCCCTAAATCTTTGGAACAAATGAACATTATAATTCTAAATGTGATACTGAGGAAAATGACTTGGAAAGAACAAAACCACAAATGTCTGAGTTATATAGTTAGCCCAGCATTGTACAGCTGTCAGTAACTTCTGAATGCAGAGGAACATCCAAAATAGCAACAGTTTTAATATCTGAAGTAGTAGATACTTTCTTTATTGCATGAGGGATCTGAGAGGGGGTTAACTTCTCTACTTTGGGGCATCAATTCTGCCATCTCCGTCCTCACATAGTAGCACCATGCTATATTGGTAATCCCATTGCTTTCAGCAGGGCTAGTCATGGGACCTAAGTAATAAGGTGAGATAGGGTAGCAGAGCCTTTTACAGGTTTGGATTTGCATCAGCTGTGCTGCGTGGATTTTGCTATCATTGGCAAACTGGAAAATGTGCCCAGCACAAAGACTTTTAACTATTTGCTGTATTTTTGATGTCCTAGGCCAGTAGGGGTCCATAGAGTAAATGTAAGTTTTCCAAAGCAGTCTGTACTTCCATCTGAAAATTTGTAGGGGTACACAAATGAAAAAAATGTGAAAACCACCACCCTAGTCAACCATTTGTAACTGGGAAAAGTGGGTTGTGTCTGCACTTGTGCCAGGCTCTCGTGATTTTACCATGAGTCTTACAATATTTCACGTTTTTCATAAAGCCACAATTCCAGGAGTTAAGTAAATACACAGCAATCTCAACTGTCATTTAAACAGAAAAGTAAATTTCTATTTTTCAGGGGTGTGGGGAAAAGCCTGAAAGTGTCACTATTCCAGGCTAAAAAACCAAAAGGCAAAGAACAGGAGCCCCAAATATATTTTTTTAAAACCTCTCGTGATTGTTGAGTCTGTTGCATTACTTTTGGGGCTTTGGCTCATGATTTTGAACACTTGAGGACGTAGTGGTAGACTAGCTAGCATGTGCTAGCCAAGCCTGACCTAAACTCACCTACTTTTCCTCTACTACTACTACTTTTACTCTACATACATGTGTGACACATTTTCTTCTCCTTTTTAAAAATTTACCAGGTTGATTATAAGAATCTGAAGAAGGGACTATGGTCTCTCAACCTTTATGGCCTAGTACATAATCTAGCTGTCTTTTTTTCTCAGGTGTTTGTCCTGGCTGAGGCTAACTGCATAATGGAGTATGTCAGTTGCTTCCGGGGAGTCTTTCCTTTAGCTGACTTTGTTCAGAAAAAGTATATATATATTTTTAAAGATAAGATACCTGCACTCTGCAATGCAGTAATTGCTCCCATTCTATCAATTACAAAGCAAGTGTGTCATACGTGCATAATATGTACACATAAGGAAGGATTATGGCTTTCCCTGTACAGCCATGCAGGAAACACTAACTAGGTGTAAGTCACCGCCTACTAGACTTGCATTGACAGCATACTCTTCAGGGTCCCTACACAGGACAGCCCAGAACTGGCAGAGTGGATCAGGGAATGGGTGGAGCCAAGACTTTTCTCTTACCTCCAACTTGGCAACTCAGGACAGCTGAGTCAATGCAGAAGTGAGAACAGTCGGCATCTGTGATGATGGCACGGCCCCAAGTGGAGAAACAGAGGAACCAGGGAAAGTATGGTGGCTCTGAATTACAAGTCCCCTCTCTGGGCTGGTCCTTAGCTTGGGTGACACAGCACTGTACCACCCCTGGCACAGGGGGAATTTATACTAACTGAGAATCTGTCTCAAAGCCTCAATCCAGTCCAGAATATGCAAGGGCGAGATTTGTATTAGATGCAGCCACGCTACCTCATTTTGAGCTGTACCTTAGTCCCACTGATATATCACTGTGAGTGAAAGTGCCAGAAGCTAGCCCTCAGACAAAAAAGCAGCTGAGCAGCACGTTAGAACCTTCTTGTGGGAATGATTAAAATCGCCCATAAAATAATTGGTTTTCTCTCCATTTAAATGCATGGAATAAGCTAGTTTTTGTGTAAGAAGTTACAGTAAAGTTGCATTAGAATGCTCCCTCTCCCAGGAGAAGAAAGAAAGATCTTTGTTTCTGTCTGTAGATTCTGTTTGGCATGTTTCCCTCTCTGAATTCAGGGGATTTGCATAAGAGGCAGATTTGATTCTTTGTGTTTTGTAATAACTGCTACACTAAAACTCTTCCTTGTTTGGTTTGCCTTATAGATCTCTTTTGCAAGATCAAATAGCAGTCGTGAAAAGACAGCAACATCATTTTCTCTCTTGTTCTTATGCACTTATGTTGTTCCTCAGTCCTGTTTTCTCATGGTGAATAGATTGAAAGGAGTTTCTTGGCACTAAAATTATGGGGCCAAATTCCGTTTTTATTATGCTGTTGCAGTCCCACTAAAGTCATGGGAGCAGGAGTGTAGCTGAGAACAGAATTCAGCCCTCGAGACTTGAGGGGAGTGTGGACCTAGACAAAAAATGTTGGGTGGAGGGGTAGGAGGACATATTTGATTTAGAAATTCTGTTGGGCATAGGTGACAGAGAAGAAAACATTTCCAATTTGTCTCTGCAACCATGTGGGTGCCTGAGGCCTGCAGGCTGACATTTGTCAATCAGCAGGAAGAGATTCTGAAGTTTTTAAAAGTAAAAATAATTTGAAAAAGCTCCTGCTAGATCTCTCTCTCACAATGTAGCTTTAGAGGTTGGGCTTTCCTCTGAATCATGTCACCATAAATCAGAGAGCAGACATCTGCTCCCCTGAGGAAAGGAACTTCTAGTCCTGTAATCCAAATGAATGGTAGATGAAATAATCAAATCCTGAGCATCCTGATACAATTTACACCAAAATGAAAACAGACATTTAAAAAAATTACCCTGCACAACTATGGAACAAGTGGAGCACGATACAGATTCTTTGGAGCAGGGACTATGGGTGTCTGCTCTTCACAGGTGTCTGCTTTTCAGCACTCCATGCTTTCACAAAAATTGTTGTGTCTAGATCTACCTTTATTTAAAGGTTTTCATTTCCAATAGATATTTCTTTGTTCATTTTTTTCCCCTCCCTTGGCCCAGAATAATCTCCTGGTCTTGCTTGGCAGAATCTGAGTTTTATTTTTGATCATGTCTATGAACAATGTTGATGTTTATTTTAAGCATTTTTTCTAAATTTTATTAATTTTCACAGTGGTCTGAAATTACGAGGGGATCAGGCAGTTATTTAACGACACGCTGAAATTTAAGTAATTTGTGTTAAGTTAAAAAGCTTTTTATCAATAGTGCATGTCAACACACAAAGTAAATACCTTTTAATCCAGCTCTAATAGGTTCAAAAGCAGAATTCTTCTTTGCCTATTTGTAAATTTCTATTATCATCAGTGGAAACAAATTCATCTTCTTGTGTTTGCAGTGAAAACTACTTTGACTGACATTTAACAATAAAAATCTGATTTTTCCGAGCAGGCCCATGGACAGGATAGAGGGAGGGGAAAGGGGCTGCCGCCCTAAGGCAAGGTGATTTTAAAGGCCCCCGAACTCCTGGCTACTGCTGCTGCTACAGTAGTAATGGCAGTGGCCAGAGCCCCAGGCTCTTTAAATTGCCACCAGAGCCCAGGGTGGCACTGAAGTGCTGGCTGGGGGAGGCTACCCTTAATCCCACCCCTTTTGGGGGCCCAAAGCCACTCCCACCACCCACCTTGCCCAGGGCCCAGCAAAGTCTGCTGGCAGCTCTGCTTCTAAGCCTAAATATGATTACACGGGATGTAAAACTGTGGCACACTAAAGTGCCCAGTGCCTGGATTCTCCATTACCTTGCACCTTTGTGAAGCTATTTGTTCTCGTGCAAAGTGAGTGTAAAACACTGCCAACTTGGAATGGTTTGTTTACATTCATGTTGCACTGGTGTATGATGACAAGAAATGTAGAGCAGTGAAGAATGAAGCTCTTTGAGTGCTGAGGGAGTCTGCATTCATTCTGTCTATGGAACTCCATCTGAAATTCACCACCATGTCCTTCTGCCAATCTCCTCACCAACTCCTCACCATTTGCCTACTCCCCTGCTGCCAAGCCACTGTTGAAAGAGCACGGGGGTGGGGGGCTGTTAGCGTTTGCCTTGTTGCTATGCTCGTAGTGTCTCGGAAGCTAGTGGGCAACTTTTAATTTTTAACTTTTAGTTTAACTTGGCAGGCGGTTCCAAATTCTCATCTTTCCCAATATATTTTTCTTTTTCATGTTGATTTTATTGTATTCAAGAGAAACAAAGGAAGCACTAACTGCAGAGAGCTAAAGAGAACTAAAAGTTTATTCAGACGATCAAAATAACAAGAAAACTATTATACAGTACTAAAAACTGCATTCACAAATATTTAGTTTTATGTTTCTTCTGACAAATTCATAATTAACATAATAAATTAAAAAACACGAATAATAAATTTGTCCTCACGTCCAAATAATCTTCATGGTGAATTTAAATATCGAATACTAGTGAGACACATTACTAGCTTGGAACATATGAAATGACAGATTAATGCCATTGCCTATTCCAGTTTTGGGCAGCTCAGTAAACAATGCATAAGAACAGTTGACTGATATATATGATATCATAAATGTGAATCTGGATATGCTTTATTCAAAACTGATTTTAGGACTGACCTGGCCAGGAATGTATTTCAGCCCTGACAGCTGTTTATCTGTTCTTTATACCCTCCAATGGCAGGGATTCCATAACTTCTGTCGAAAGTCTATTCGGGTATGTCTACACAGCAAAGTCATTTCGAAATAACTTTACCCGAGTCAACACAGCCAAACTGCTATTTTGAAAATAAATCAAAATAGCGGAGGGCTTATTTTGAAATTGGTAAACCTCATTCCACGAGGAATAGCGCCAATTTCGAAATTGCTATTTCGAAATAAGCGTTGTGAAGATGCTTATTTCGAAATAGGGGGCCTCCAGCCTTCCCAGGGTGCCCTGGTGGCCACTCCAGCCTCAACCAAGAAAACTCCTCTCCCTCCCCCACTCCCTGGAGCCCTTAAAGGAGTAGACTCTGGCCACAGTGCCTGTGCCACCTCCAAGCCTGCCAGCCCAGAGCCAGCAGTCACTGCACCTGACCCAGTGGCCCCAGCATGAGCCAGGCAGCCAGTGCCAGCCAGCCCTCCACCGCTCCCCAGGACCAGTCTGCCAGCTCCCAGGAGCCTGCCAGGGGCTGGAAAAGGCTGCTTGGTCCAGTGCAGAGATCAGGGACCTAATTCAGGTTTGGGGGGGATGCCTCCAACGTCTATGATCTCCACAGTAAATGGAGGAATGCAACTGTCTACAGGCGGATGGCTGTCAGCCTGGCCACCAAAGGCCACATGCGAACCCAGGAGTAGGTTCGCATGAAAATAAAGGAGCTGCGGCAGGTGTATGCCAGGGCCACAGGGGGCAGCTCCCAACCAGGGGCAGACCCAGACCTCTGCCCCTATTTTGATGCCATGGACCTCATCCTGGACAGTCTGTGCCCCCCAGGTGGTCATCGACCCTGGGTCAGAGCTTGCTGCCTCCTCCTGCTCCAGCCCCTGCTGCCTCCCCAGCTACCGCTCCTCCTCCCACTCCTTCTCCCCCTCCCACTTCTTCCTCCCCACCCTCCCCACACCCCCAGGGATGCTGAGGCCCCCCCACACCCGTGGTGCTGGGAGACAGTTGGGCTGGCGAGACCCCCAACCATGAGCTTCTCCTCCCCCTTCCTCCCCTTGTCTCCCCCTGCCAGCTCCCTCCTCCCAGGTTTCCCCCTCCCCTCTCCCACCCTCCCTCCTCCCCTCTCCCACCTTCTTTCCCCAGTCTCACCTCAGTTTTATTCCCCCCCACCCCAGTTTTGTTCAATAAAGAGGCTTTGTTGTAATGAACACATGAGTCTTTTATTGTACAGCAGGAAGGGGGGTTAGGGAGGGGTAAGTGGAAGGACGGGAGGGAGGAATGAGGCACAAGCCCCCAGTGGGGCACACCAGGGAGACTGTTACTGCCTGCAGAACGTGCTGCCAGGCTCACAGCAACACGTCCAGGAGAAGCAACAGAGTGCCCAGGGTGGCTCCGGCTCCATGTTGCAGAGTGCTGTGGTGTCCTGAGTGAGGGCAACCAGAGCGCACAGAGAACAAAATGCTTTGCTGTCCCTCAGTGAGGTAGGCAAGCAAGCAGGGAAACCTTAGAACTGGCTGTCCGGGGGAGGTCCCTTCAAGCACAGGTCTCAGATACCTTGTGTGGCTGCTGCCTGAGGCTAACTCCTGACCTGATGCCCTGCCAGAACCAGTTCCAGCCGGCCTTAAATGTGATTCAGCGTCCTTTCAGTGTGGACGCACTATTTCGAAATAACAAAATGCTATTTCGAAATGCATTTTGTGTCTAGACGCGTTATTTCAAAATAAGCTATTGGAAATAACTATTTTGAAATAAGATATTTCGAAATAACGCTATAGTGTAGACATACCCTTCCAGAGTTTAACCCTCTATGTAGTCAGAAAGCTTTTCCTAAAATCCAACCCAAATCTCCCTTGCTGCAGGTTAGACCCATTACTGCTTGTGCCTATCCTACCAGATCAGGGGCTAACCGTAGGGCCCATGATTCTTTATCTCAGCCTGCACTAATAATGAGTCTCTCAAAAGTCAATAGTAATATGATGGGGTCTATTTTGCAGAGTCCCAGCCTCCCACCCCACAAGTTCCATTCTTCCCAACAGGATTTGCCACATTTTGTAATAACTTCTACTGTGTCTGGGTCTCCTTCATGAAGTGCTGAAAAAAACACACTGTTGCTCCATCTGCCATCCCAATATCATTTCTTGCTCACTTGGCTAGAATGCCCTCACTGTTTTCTCCATCTCTTTCTGGTGGTCTACCAGCCACCACATCAGCTCCATCTTTTCTAGGTTCAGTCTGCTCTTTCACAGGCTGCTTCTCAAGCCTTTCTGTTATATGGATCCTCGATAAATCCACACTCATGAATGGGCTTATCCCCTTTCTCTCCAAGTTTTAGAAACCAAATAGATGAAGATTCTCTTAATCTTTTCCCCTCCTATACCTCCACCCTTTTTTATTTAACCAGGAAAATTAAGTATTAAAAACTGTATCATGCAATGTTGAACTACTCAAATATTACTTAATTTGTTTTCTGTCTTTCCATGTTAAAAGGACACTACCAAGTTGAAATCTCATCCACTTGGGGGAAAAGATAAAAATACTTTTTAAGAAACAACCATCATTTAAAAAAATTTTCTGATATTTGCATGATTGAAGAGTTATGTGATGGTGCCATATTCATATATATGTAACACTGCCAATTTCCAAAATGCAAAAATCTTGAATTAGCTCCTCACAAATCATAAAATTGACTTAACACCATGAAATTTTTAAGAATAAAAGATGTCATTGCTTTATTTGCCTTCTGGGTGTTTTGTTTGTTTGTTTGAGTCCTTATGGTTCATGTTTTCCAGCTTTTCTTTGCAATCATAATGTCTAGAAACTAATTTTTTAAAATGAAAGCCAAAATTTTCCCAAAATCATATGTTTCCAGGACTGTGGATAAAGAAAAATATAACATTTTGTTGGACTTGTTGCCATCCTGAGGTGGCAGAGTGTGTGTAGCTGTGCACGGTTGATCAAAAGATCCCAGTCCAAAAGCATCTTGGCTGATTTTAGGTTCTTTTGTTTTACTTAGGTCTATTTCATGCTGAGGGGTCTGACTAAACTGCATTATTCCAGAAGGAGCTGCAGGAGAAACTGTGTTTCAGTCACACACACCGTCTCCTAGAGCTCTGAGGTGCACAGGGGAGCATGTGTGCTACTACATCACTGAAAAGTTTGCAATGGATTCCTTTCCATCTTCTGGCACAGGCCAAGAGAAGGGATAGGGCAGGATGAACACAGGAATTGTGATTGTGTCTTAACTCTGTGCGTGATGGGGCTCATTTGTGCCTTTCCCTCCAGCTCACCAACAAACAAACCAGCTGCTGCCTTTCCTTTGTCAAATACAATCCTAGGGTGAGGTATTTCCAGTAGAGATAAAGATGTACAAAACACTGATAAGACCACATCTGGAACAGTGAGTACAGTTCTGGTCAACCATCTTCAAGAAAGATGAATTCAAACTGGAACAGGTGCAGAGAAGGGCTATTGAGATGATTAAGGGAATGCGAGTGTCTAGGAGAGGCAACTAAAAGAGCTTGGCTTGTTTAGTTTAGCAAAAGGAAGGCTGAAAGGGGATGTAACAGCTCTCTATAAATACATAAGCAGGGTAAACACTAGGGAGGGAAAAGCTATGCTGGCACAAGAGCAAATAGGTATAAACTAGCAATGAACACATGTAGGCTGGAAATTTAGAAGTGTCCAAGCATCAGAGGACTGAGGTTCTAGAACAGCCTCTGAACAGGAGTAGCGGGGACAAGCAACCTAACTCATTTTAAGATGCAGCTTGACAAATATATGAACATGATTGTAGGATGGTGTTGCCCGCTATAGCAGGGGACTCAATGACCAGGAAGCCATTCCAGTTTTCTGTTCCAATGTCATTGGAACTCTGTCTCTTTCCTCGATGGTCCCGTACTAAGCACACTGACGTGTCCCAGTGAATAGTGTATCTGTCTTTTAACTTGGGGCTTTCCATTCACTCTTCATGGCACTCCTCATTTCCTCATATCTGAGTGTATAATTCATATATCATGGGTAACATTTCAAAAGCACCTGAGCAATTTAGAAGCCTGAGTTCCATTGAAAATCTTTGGAACTGAGTATGCTAAATGAGTCAGGTGCTTTTGAAACTGGCACTTTTTAAAATATTACCTATTCTGTATGAGAGCAGTCATAGTTAATGAATGCAACAGGAACCACTGAAACTAAGGAACAACTACAGTGCCTTTAATCCTTTCCTCTTCTATGGAATATTGTAATATATTCCACAGGTTTCCTTGGAAATACAGAATTTGTGTTTGCTAATGTATAATGTCCCCTAACGAGGTGCATAATGAAAGATAATACTATGTTAAGGGGACAGTTTATCACGAGCTGTCAAGGAAAGATTCAGGTAATAACTTACAGAACTAAAACGTCACTTGGCAGAGCTTGTTTGATTTATGACATGCTTGTTTGCATGCGTTATCTGAAGTGGCCCCTGGACTGGGAAAGCAATCAGAGAGGCCTAGGGGTAGGGTGGTGAGACCAGAGATTGTAACAGCTTCCTAGAGGGGGCTGCAGCTGCTGGATGGAAGTGCCATGCGATCAGAGCAAAGCCAGAGGGGTTGTCTGATTGTGCCGTTGCTGCTTTCAGAATCAGACTTTTCCTAAAGACGATTGGAAAGTTACCGGAACTCTGCTCCAACCCCAGTTCCCTCTCAACTTAGCTTACAAAAATCTGGAGATTCTTTTCCTACAGAAAGACTGTAGGATTTTTAATTAGTGGGTTTCTTTCTGCTAGATTTTTTTCTTCCTTTTAACTAAGTTGTTTTTTTCTGTGCTTGCTTGGTGGATGAGGAAACAGCGTGCATAGATGGGAGCTGTGCAGAAAGGTAAAGTTCAGCGATGCATCTATTCCTGTTTTGAAAACATTTTTCCTGTTTAATGTGATCGCATTGTAGGTAGCCATTGCACAGGGATTTACTTGTGGCTGGGCTTGTTATAGGTAAAGTTGTGATCTCAGTCTTTTGAGAGTGATCTGTAGAACAATGCACTGTGGAATCTAATAGTTTTCATGCCTTCTCTGTCAACTCAAGATGTTCGGCTGATTTATTCATGCAGTTGAAGAATGTTTTTAAGAAGGGAAATCTTTTGTGGTCATGGGATTCAGCTTTCACATGTGCAATAAGAGGGTCATTCCTTTTCCTAAAGGATTAAGATACCCCCCCTCCCTGCGTTTCACCTCCCCCTTCTCCATGTAATCATTAATCCATTGACATAAGCAGCAAGTATGCGTATGTGTATGTGTGGGTTTTATATTCTAAATACCAAAGGTTGTCAGGGTTAAATCTTTTTTTTTCCCTTGGCATTTCATACGTTTGAGTCAACTTAAATCACAGTAAATCTGCCTCAAAAGGTGAGGGGAAATAAAAAAAAAACATACTCTGGAAGAATTGAATTGTAATCGGGACTAACAGTGCTCCCTCCTTCTTTAAAGCAGTGGTTCTTAACCAGAGCATGTGCTCTCCTGGGGGTGTGCAGAGTTCTTCTAGGAGTACATGAACTTATTTAGGTATTTGCCCAGTTTTACAGCAAGCTACATAAACAGCCCTAGCAAAGCCAGTACAAACTGAAATTTCATACAATGACTTGCTTATATACCACACACTGAAATGGAAGTACAATATTTATATTCCAGTTGAATGATTTTATAATCATAGGGTAAAAATGAGAAAGTTAGCTGTGATGCTTTCATATTTTTATGTCTGATTTTGTAAGCAATGAGTTTTTAAATAAGGTGACATTTGGGAGTACACAAGACAAATCAGACACCAAAAGGGGTACAGCAGTCTGGAAAGGTTGAGAGCTACTGCTTTAATGTGTGTCTTAAGAGCCAAAGCTTTACTCTTTTCAAGGCATGTAGATCACTGGGAAAAGGAAGTACACAATGAATTTCAATGATGTTAGGAGCCATGGTGTTATGGTGTATAGCATAAGGTTCCCTTTTACATAATGAAGCACCTACTGATGAGAATGTGCTATAGCATTTCCATTGGAGAAATGGTTTTCAGGGCAATGGGAAAAAATTAAGTGTGAGAAATGAACATGCTGGCTGCTGATGTATTACATAAGAATCCAAGGTTTGATGTTTTTGTTTGGTTCTGTTTTGTGGGAGGGTGTGAGGAGAAGGCAATTTCCTTTAATATACTGGAAAATACTTCAGAGTTTATATATGTAAACGCAATCCTAGCAATAGCCATTGGAATTGAGCAAGTGTAATAGCAGAATTTGCTTCAGGTATGTTTTAAATATGCATAGTTAATAATACTTCTAGGTTAGGCAAATGAGATTTGACCCAGTCCATATTCAGGCTTTTAAGAAAATAAATTCATGCATTTTGAATAAAAATGTATTCTCCAGAGGAGCATCAATGGAGGAAAATAGGATTTTTGTTCCTCAGTTTAGTTTATTTCAATGTGTATGTTGGTTAAGGAGAAAAATCAGCCTTCAAACAATTCATTCCCAGACTTCATAAATTGAGATGAAATTTCATGTATAGCTTCAACATTTGAAAAGCAAAATTGAATCTTCAATATGTTAAGCAGTGGTACTCTATATGCTATACAAAGCCATTGTTCTGTGAGGACACAATTATAACTTACCTGTTTCCCAGTGCTTTACAGAAGTCATTGGGAGTCTTTGCCTATGAGGACTACAGAAGCAGGCATGGAGTCTTTTTTTCTACTTCCTGAAAACTATCTAAAGTGACAGGCAGCTTAACCTAATACATGGTAAACTAGAACATACCTTAAACAACCTTGGCTCTGGAGTTACTATCATATGAATTGGAAGGATCTCTAATTTTGTGGAGTTTTATTTTGATTTCTGAGAAATTATGACTCAACTCAAATATTTCATTTCCAAGCCTAGGATCAGGTGATGATTACAGCTTTTGTACCATACAAAATACTGCTTTGTTTTTGGAATACTGCTTGTATGTTAAGCAGTTTGTGATTTTTCTACTTCAAGCAATTTTAGATGTTTAGGTTTGGTAAGGTATGAATTTTGCAACAATGTGAGTAAAATCACTGTATACATGGGAGCTTATGTTACATTTTATTTGAAATTTGGTAGGTCACTTCTACATATTGCTAACTTCTCAGTTGTCTACATTTGTTGTGTATAAAAAAAGCTGTTGCTGGAAAATAGTCACGGTTATTGTATATTTCAATCTAACAGAGTGCCCAGCCTGCTTCAATTGAAACTAGTGAAATTTTTGCCATTCATTTAACTGGAACAGTGAAAGTCCCAGAATTTGGAGGCATAATATATAGTAATGTTTTTTAATGTTACACAGGTAGAAAGGGGTTGTTTGTTTCAAACAGAAATTAATTACATGTAATAGTTAATGCTTAGTGGAATATTTATTAACTCCTTGATTGCTTAGATATCAGTGCTCAAGAATCAACATCTCATTTCTAAGGATTTCCCACAGGTTAAATTATAGTACATTTAGATTTCCTAATACATATGCATATGCCACAAAGAACAACTATTTAGACATGTAATGGCCCCAAACAATTCAGCCTTTTACAAGTTAATCTGAACTTTCTACATGCAATTCATACATTTTCTCTTATCTTTCCGAACTAAATGTTAGTCTTTTGTGGCTTTTATTTATTTTTAGGACACTCATAAACTGGGTACTGCATAATCTGACTCCCTCTCCCCTTTCTTTTTGGTCATTTTGGTGAGGTGCATTGTTTACAACATAGATGAAACTCAGGGTATGTCTACACAGCAAAGTTATTTCGAAATAACAGCCGTTATTTCGAAATAACTTTCCTAGCGTCCACACAGCCAAACCGCTATTTTGAAATTAAATCGAAATAGCGGAGTGCTTATTTTGAATTTGGTAAACCTCATTCCACAAGGAATAACACCAAATTCGAAATTGCTATTTTGAAATAAGAGCTGTGTAGACACATTTCGAAATAGGGGGGCCTCCAGCCTTCCCAGGGTGCCCTGGTGGCCACTCCAGCCTCAGCAAAAAACACTCCTCTCCCTCCCCTGTCCCCGGATCCCTTACGGGGGTTGACTCTGGCCACAGTGCCTGTGCCAGCTCCAAGCCTGCCAGCCCAGATACAGTAGTCACTGCCCCTGACCCAGTGGCCCCAAAACATGAGCCAGCAAGCCACTGGCAGCCAGCCCTCCACCGCTCCCCAGGAGAAGTCTGCCAGCTCCCAGGAGCCTGCCAGGGCCCGGAGAAAGCGGGCGCCTTCCTGGTCCAGGGTGGAGATCATGGACCTTATTCAGGTTTGGGGGGGATGCCCGCAACAT
This sequence comes from Pelochelys cantorii, assembly GCA_032595735.1. Classification (NCBI taxonomy): domain Eukaryota; kingdom Metazoa; phylum Chordata; order Testudines; family Trionychidae; genus Pelochelys; species Pelochelys cantorii. Next base: position 160,446,933 of record CM064327.1, read on the forward strand.
CCATGATCTCCGCACTAGATGGAGGAATGCGACCGTCTATGGCAGGATAGCTGCCAGCCTGGCCACCAAAGGCCACATGCAAACCTAGGAGCAGGTTTGCATGAAAATCAAGTTGGTCTGGCAAGACCCCCAACCCTGAGCCCTGAGCTTCCCCTTCCCCTTCCCCTTCTTCCCCCTTCTAGCTCCCTCCTCTCAGGTTCCCCCTCCCTTCTCCCAACCTCTCTTCTCCCCTCTCCTGCCTCCTTTCCCGAGTCTCACCAGAGTTTCATCCCCCCTCCTAGTTTTGTTATGTAAAGAGAGTTTATGTTCATGAAAATACATGTATTTTATTTGACATCAGGAAGGGGGGCTAGGGAGGGGTAAGTGGAAGGATGTGGGGGAGGAATGAGGCACAAGCCCCCAGTGGGGCAGACCAGGAAGGCTCTTAGTGCTCCTCAGGGTGGAAGCTCTCCCGCAGGGCCTCCTGGATACTGACAGGCTCCCGATGGACCTCCCGGATGGCAGCCTGCAGCAAATGCAGCCAGGCTTGCAGCAACATGTCCAAGAGAAGCACCAGAGTGCCCCAGAGCAGCTCTGGCTCCATGTTGCAGAGTGCTGTGGTGTCCCGAGTGAGGGCAACCAGAGCACACAGAGACAAAATGCTTTGCTGTCCCTCATTGAGGTCGGCAAGTAAGCAGGGAAAGCTGAGAACCGGCTGTCCACGGGGGGTACCTTTAAGCGTAGTCCTCAGATAGCCTCAGGCAGCAGCCAAACAAAGTAACTCCTGACCTGGTGCCCTGCCAGAACAGGTTCCGGCCAGCCTTAAATGCAATTCAGCATCCACTCAGTGTGGACGCGCTATTTCAAAATAGCAAAAAGTTATTTTGAAATGCATTTTGTGTGTAGACATGTTATTCTGAAATAACTTATTTCGAAATAACTATTTCGAAATAATGCTGAAGTGTAGATATACCCTCAGAGTTCTGTATTGTTTTTCTGATGCTGTTTTACATGCTTGCTCGGTGATCTAGGGCAGTTTTTCACCCCCTTCGGCTCTATATCATAACTGAATACCTCTCTGAAAGATCTGCACTTGTTCAACCACACACTGTTGGGCTACATGCAAGTATCACTTTGAGATTCTACATTATGCAGGAGTTCAGAGTACATAATTGTGATGGCTTCTCCTGGCCTTAAACATCTATGAAAATCCGTTCATCTCCTTGTGTTTCAGTTTCCTCGTCTGTAAAATGGGGCTAATGACAGCCACCTCACAGGGTTGTGGTGAGATAATCATTTTGATGGAATTCTCCTGAGATCATTGAATAAATGCTTTGCCAATGTAATTCTTCTAAAAACTGAAACAGTGACAATAACCAAATTAATGACCAACACTAGTAAAATATTAAAATCTATAATTTTGTCTCTTTTTAAAGACTTTTACACAGATCTAGTGCTTAGTTTCAGGTCTCAGTGCTATATTTCTTACTCAGTCAAAACTTCTGTGGATTTCAGTGGGATTTTTTCCCAAGTATTGATTACAGAACCAAGAGTGCAATCAATTGTGGGCTTGAAGAATCGCCTCATCCCCATTTCCAGCCTTGCAATGAGGGATGGGCCTGAACCAAAATGTTTGATTCATACACTCAGGCTATGTCTACACAGCAGCATTATTTCTGAATAACTGATGTTATTCCGAAATAACATAGTCCACGTCTACACACAAGCAGTTATTTTGACATAATGTCCAAATAATGTCGAGCTGGTGGACTGCTTACTCTGACTCCTGAAACCCTCGTTGTATGAGAAGTAAGGGAAATCGAGGGAAGAGTGCTCTATCTCGAAATAACTGCTGTGTAGACAGCGCCAAAAGTCAAAATAAACTATTTCGACTTGTGCTACACAATTAGCATAGCTCAAATTGTGTAGCATATTTCTAGTTTAGCCCCGCTATGTAGATGTGCCCTTAGTTTCAGTATTACTGTTTTGGATAATACCAGCTTGCCTTGTTCATATAATGTGAAGAGTGTGATGGACTCAATGGATAAGTTTTACATTGAGGTAGCGCCGATACATTTTTTTTTCCTCAAAGAGGACATCTACCTGAGTTTTAGAGTAATTTATGGGAATTCAGAGCCACTAGTTTCTGTCCTTTATTGGGTAACCTTAGGCAAGGCACTTACCATTTTTAGCTGTAAAATCACCTGTCAAGTGAGTGATAATATTTACCTATCTCACAGGACTACTGTGAGAATTAATTAACATATATGAAGTGCTTTGAGATCCTTGAATGGGACTATGATCTCATCACTTTCTCTTTGGGAACATCAGACCGAAATGGCATTGGGGCCTATTGGTCTGACTGAATGACTAAGACCTGACTGGCAGCAAGGGAGAGGGGACAGGAAGAGATGAGCCTCATATCACCATGAAGTATGGGTTATCCACGACAGCAACCGCCCTCTGGAAGAGAGGACACATAGCCCTTATTTTGAAATAACAAGCGGAATGTCCACACTACTAAGCCCGTTATTTCAAAATAAGGGGCTGGTTATTTTGAAATAATAACTCCTGCTTTCCGCGAATAACGCTTATTTTGAAACAGTTATTCCGAAATAATGGTAGTGTGGACACTCCACTGCTGCTATTTCAAAATAACGACTCCCCAGAGTCATTCAAAGTAATTACTCCCCCATGCTTCCTGGGGCTCTAAGTCAAGGTAGCATTGCCCACATTAATGTAGCCTGCCTCGGACTAATTTCGAGGCTTCCCTGTAAAGAGGGCACACTATTTCAAAATCGTTATTTTGGGAGTTATTATTTCAAAATAAGTTATTTTGAAATAATTTCCTAGTGTAGACATGCCCATAGTGAACACAGACTCCATTCTGTTGCCTATTGAGGCTCAATTTTTCCACCTTAAAAGGTGTCTTGGGTTGTGCACAGGGATTAGGTTTTACTGTAAAGTAAATGCAGGTGTTAAAAAAAAATTTTTACTTTTAAAGAAAGCAAGCCATATGTCCTGGTGATGTCAAAGCTGTTAAAGAAAGCTTTGGGCAGCAGTATTCCCTCAGTGAGGCCTGAGCTTTGCTACATGAGTGAAAAGAGCTGCAGAAAGACAGCCTGGAAGATGACTGTTCCCAGCTGGAGGTGAAGGACCTTGTGCCCTCTCCCTTTGCCATTCCACAGGAACAGGCCAGGTGTGTCCTTTACTTGCATCCATGCTGGCCTTTAAAATAAATCTTTCAGTCTTTCCAGTGTGTGAACTTCCAGGATAAACACAATGTGTTATGATTGGTGAAGGAGGTGGAGTCTGTCTCAGACTATCTTTATGGCAGATTAGGAGAGGTCCAAAATGATAATAAGTGACATGGTAATGGATTTATAGGTCTAAAGTGCATTTTTTTCCCTGCTTGGTCACCCATCTCCTTTGTTTATATAGTTCACAATGTAATATGCTCCCAAGGTTGCTAATTTGGTGCATAGTTTAAAAATATGATCATAGCTGGACTAGAACATTTAGGATGGTGAGTTTACTGGGAGAGGATTGCTTCTCCATTCATAATATAATAAGACAGAATTTCCATAGCCTGTAGCATTTACAGTAGTGATCTGTTGTTGATATGAAATTAGCATTGCCTTTCCTCACAGGGACCATGTCCTCACCATCCTTCTCTGACCCTGCTGCTATCTGATTACCCACAGGGTACAGACCTATGTGATAACAGGATTGAAGTAATGAATTGCTTGAGGTGACAGATTGATTTGCAGTGATAATCTAATAGACAGGTGTGTTGACGCAGCCGGCTTCCAGTCCACCTCCACTGGAAAAGATCTGAGGAGTTAAGTAGCATCAGAGACAGGGGAAGGGAGGATGCTATTAAGGTTGAGTGTTTGTCTTTAAGCTAAGTGGACACTGTTAGCTGGAGGCAGCAGAAAGTGGAAGTTTAATCTATTTAGGAATGTATTGCTCTGCAATCTTGGAGAGGAGTGAGAGAGAAGCCACTATTATTTGGAGAGCAGAGGGTTGCAGTGGAATCACGTTCAAGATACTTACTAAATGTAAGTAATTCCAAGGCTCTGCCTTGTTGTTTAACCCATCATTGCTGCATTGATATACTGGGAAACAAGGATGAGTTTGATGCCACTAACTGTTCACCCATGTTGAGGAAACCAAAAGAAAGGATATAATTTAGGGTGTATGTTCTGTACCAACCAATTTGAATGGGTCTCGCATAATGAAAATAGAGGGAGAGGGACTTTCATCAAACATGCCTGTGAGGTCATTTGGTTTTATTTTAATGTTAAAGGTTTGATTTTGATTTGAAAGTGTGGTTTTAATTTGGATAAACAGTTCAGTCTGTAAATCACATGTTGAACCATTGATATAATTGAGCATTTAGCTTTTGCCTGTCTTCCCTTGTACATGAAAAGCCGTAACTTAAACTGTGTGTTACATTTCCATCTGACACACTTACCCCCATATATATAAACCTGTATGTTCGATGCACTAACATTTTGTAAACGTAAGATATTCCCACAGATTCATGAAAGAACTGAGTTTGCAAATATATTGTTTGGGCAGCTGTAATTGCTTTGTTCCTTTTTCCTCTACATCTTTCCATCCTATTCCACCCTACCCAAAATGTAATAAGCTACATTTAAAAAAATAAAAAATAACATCCTGGCCAGATTCTAGTTTGGGTGATTATGTTCTGTGCACTAAGACTCCCCATGCCGTTTCTGTTGGATATGGTGATATCCCTTTCCTGTCCTCAACTGTTCTGAAGTATTGCTCTGTCAAATACTATAAAAATAACCCAGCCAAATTCCACCCCAGAAACAGCTTCCATTTCAGCTGTGGGCAAAGGCCTAGATCTTCAAAAGTATTTAGACATATAATGCCCACTAATTTCAGTGAAGATCTGAGTCAAAGGGATGGGAGGGATGGGTCCAAATCTACAGATTTCTAGGTCCAAACTTAGTCTCTATACAAAATTCCTGTTGAGTCAATGCAAAATTTTACCTAAGGACTGCTGGAAGAGTCCCTATACATGTAGTCTGAAAAACAATTTGTGATTACTCAGGATGATGTGTATTAGATATATGTACCATCAATAATAATAATGTATATTCATAAAAATGTTTTAAATTGAGGATATTAAATAATTTTGGTAAAAAGTATTGGTGTTCCATTTTATAGATAGGGTAAACAGAGGTTAAGATCCTTGCAAAAGATCACACAGCATAACTGGCAAAAAAGCCAAGCATAAAGCATGGAAATTGTGGCTCTGTGTGTTCTAGTAAATAGTGCAGGCAACATCTCATTCAAATTAAGATAGGTTTGTGACCTCAGATACTATTATTATGATATATTTTTTAAAATAAGGTGGAAAACTACTCCCATAGGGTAAACTATTTAAATGAACTAAATATCATTATTGTCATTTCAGTAAAGGCTATGGTAATTACAGCACACTAATTAAAATATAAATGATATTTTGAAACATGGAATGTCTTCTTTACTATGACAATAAAACCCTGGATTGGCCATGGACAACTGAATGAAAGTACCCGCTGGCCTCAGGGTGGTGTGCAGTAACAGATCCTGTGCTTTGCTACCCAGTGGCTGAAAGGGGGCAGGCAAGTAGAAGGTGGTGGTCTGACTAATGGAGCAGATGTGGAAGCACAAACTCTTCAGTTGCCTTTTTTAGGGCTATATCGCCCATATATAAGGCTGAACTTAAAAGCTGTAGTCTAACCCAGGGGTGCCCACATTTACTGACTCACCAAGCTATGTATGACAATATTGAACAGATTGAGAGCCAGGACACATCTCCCAGGGTTTCCTGCTGATGCCCTACACCCTTAGAGCTGAAGTCCTGAGTCCCCCACTCCCTTTTTGAAAAATCCCTTCCCACTGCCCTTACCCTTACAACCCTACTGCAGGGCAGAGATCCTGAACTCTTCCCCTCCCTTAGTCTGGTAATGTGGGAAGCATGGGGGGAGGTGCTCTGCATAGCACATTTTTAGTGGTGAATGTGTCTCATGTGGCTATAAGCCACAGTTTAGCCACCCCTGATGTAGCCGAAAACAAGAAATAGCTCCCCCCCCCCTTCAAAGACCTTAACAACTAGATTATGAAGTGCAAACCTGTGTGTGATAACATATGGTTTAATTCAGCCCAATACAGAAGGACAATACAGCCGTTTCAATTTTCAAATAGAGCATAAGTGGGAGTTAAGAGGCATGGGACTTAAGCTTGTACCTGGATGTGAATCTCTCTCCCCCCCCCTCCCCGCCCCTCCGCGCTTGAGGGAAACCCAAGGTTACATGAATCAGTTCTGTATGTGCAAGTTGCTGGTACGTTTCACACTCTTAAACAATTAAGGATAGCAGTGGCTTGTTACAGGACATTTGCCTAATAGTTGTTAAGATGCTGAATAGCTAATGAGAGAACAAAGCAGGTCTCAAATAGTGTGGGAACTGAACACCCACAACCATTGGGAACACCATTCCTCCTCTCCACCCCTACAAACAAATTAACTACTTAACTGATGCATCTCAGCTCCCCAGAGCCTCTGCAATGTAATTTGTTTCAAATTGTTGGCTTTTTTTTTTGGCTTGATGGTGGGTATGGTGCTATATAGTATCACATAATACAAGGCCACTGTAGAACAGCATCTGCCTAGATTTCAGTAATAGACTGTTCCTTTGAGGTTTGAGGAATGAGATGTTATCTAATTGCTAATGCACAAATCCAGTTTCTATGGATAGGAAGCCTGACCTGGCTAATTCCACAGTTAGGTTTGTTGCTGTAGAATTAATCGATTGAATATTAAAATCATACTCGAAAAAAAACCCTCAGAAAATTCTTCCTCCTAAGACGAGCTACTTGCAACCACTATTTTAAATTTAAGGATTTCATAGTATGTTTGAGCCACTTTATTTGCATGTTATCTCCTGCCTGTAATTCTGACTTGTCATGGATCCTGTGCCTTTAGAATTGTTTTCATTTTCCTAATCATGTGACTTTAATGTGATTTGAGAAAACCAAAGTTCAGGTGACTTCTGGCCTGACTGAACCATCTTTATTAGACCAGTCTCCCATTGATGGGAATGAGAGTTTTGGCTGAGTAAGAACTCCAAGATCAATCTCTTCGGTTTTAAATAATAGACTGGCATTCTTTCAAGTAATAGACTTAGATTAGTATAACTAAATCAAAGCATAATGCTGACAGGCAGAACCAAACCTGGAAGCTCTGGAGTTTAGTGCATGAGCTAAAAGCCAACTAGCTCTCAACTAAGACTGTAGAGGACACTCATTCTTTCTCTCTGCTCTGAGTGCCACTACATAGTACAGTACACCCAGACGTGTGTGAGTTACAAAAGCATTGAGATTAGAAAGGTTGTGTGTCATTTAATTAGGATATGTCTGCACTATAGGACAAAGTCGAATTAAGATACACAACTTCAGCTACATTAATTGCATAGCTGAAGTTGAAGTAGTTTAACTCAGCTTTTGGTGCTGTCTATCCTGCAGAAAGTCAAAGGAAGAAAATTCTTCCATCAATTTCTCTTACTCCTTGTGGAAGCAGGGTTACTGGTATCGACTGGAGCACCACTCTCACTTCGAATTAGCTGTCTTCACTAGACTGCTAATTCAAACCCTGGAAGATCGACAGTGGCAGCTTCGGTCTTCCTCTACAGTGTAGATGTACCCCCAGATAGCTATTTCTTAAGGCCTTGCTCTGCTCACTTACTTCTTACTCAAGAAAAACTCTGAATACATGCTCACTTCTATAATTAGAAGCATGTAAACTTTGCTGATCTCCCTGAGCTGTTATTGTTCCTTGATTGTGTTCTACATGGAAAGGTAATGCCATGTCTTTCAAGTGTCGCTTACACACCTATTTAATATTTGTATGTGCCGCCTCCATCTATAAATAAAACAGGTGAGCAAATATTGACAGATCACCCACGCCCTCTGGGCACGCTATCCCTGTTGAAAGAAATGTCTGACTTTAAGAAACACTATAATATTAATTTTATAAAGCTCTCTATTCTGTATTTATTGTAATGCTGTAGGTGTTCCCTTTCACCAGATAATTCAGTGCCATCACTCCAGCTTGCATCCAGCTGTTTGGCTTTATTCTGGAGGCCCTCCAGTCTATAATATTTCTACTGAAACTAATCTCCCTTTTTCTCTCTCCTGTTTGTACCGTGACTACTTAAAAATGACCTTGAAACCTTTCTTCCACTTCTGTGTGTATATATTGTTTACCTGAGGCCTGATGGTGAAAATGTTTGCTTGCATGAGTGGACTCTTAGATTTAGATTAGCCTTTCTTGATTAAATGGCACTTGCCATTCAAAATGCTTTTCAGTGGGAAACAGTGGAATAGTTTAAATACTGAGTTTTCCAAGCCTTTGGTAAACACACTTGTGATAGAAATTTAATTTTCAGACTTTCTGAAGGTTAGTATATTAACAAAATCTGATATTTAAAGGTGGAAGGGGTATAGAAATCCTGTGTCTGACTATACCATGGAAATGCCATGAGTACTAGATGGTATTTATATTTGAGAACTGGTTTCTGTTTCTCCTGTTTCTTTTGGTCATGCTTTTTGCCCACTCCCTTGAGTTGTAGAATGCTATTGCACTTGCACATTTATCAGATTGCCTTATCTTGCCATTCCTACAGTGCTCTTTGAAGCAGTGGCTTGTGGGAGATTTTGAAAGGCCTTCTGGGAGCCCAGCTGAATTGTGGGTAAAGAGATGAAGCTCATTAATTCCCTGGGAAACTCTGAAATGCCCATTTTCACTCAATTAGCAGAAAACTTCAGAATGCTCACCCTCTCCCCCAATCTTCCCTGCAACTCTCAGACAAATTATTTTCTCTAGAGTTTAAATGTCACAGGAGTTTCAAGCATATTTATGAGCGTTGTGGCCTTTCTTAAAACAGATGGGCTTATGTCTTAATAGGCTCCCAACATTCCCAAATGTAATGTGGTCCTTGTTGTCCCCAGTGTGAGAATGCAGTACCTTCATTCACTGTTGAATTCTTGTCATTTCGTATGCTGGAGTTGGGTAGAGTAGGTGTGAAATGTGGCTAGCAGTGATTGTTCCCTTTTTTAGGCTGAAATATATGCACAGATTCTTAATCCTGCTTTTGTAAAAAAAAGCCTTGGGAGACTGGAGAGGACATAAGGATGCCAAAAACCAAGTTGTGGCTGGGAAAACTGTAGAAGCCTAGAGAGATGCTAGGAACTGTAGCACACTGAGGGTCAGAGTAGCTGCAGATTTCCTCACCCCCACCTTCCTCTTAATTATCTTAATTATCCCCCTGCCCCTTCCGCACCTTTGCCTTCTTGACACCTGCACCTACCTGGCAGAGCAGCATGGAGGGTGGCTGCCCTGTATGCTGGGACTCGAGCTGAGGCTGCGGTGCTATTTTAGTACCACAGCCCCAGCCCCAGCAGCTGCCATACAGCCAGGGCCCCTGCTGCTCCCAGGGGCTGGGCCACACAGTGGGAAGCTGTCCTGTGTGCTGGGACTGGTGCCAGGCCATGGTGATATTTTTAGTACCACAGCCCAGGCTCGAGCTCCGGCAGCCGCCACGCAGGTGGTGTGGTGGCTGCCTAGCTGTTCATGGGGTGGGTAGTCACACGCCACATGGCCCCACCCTCTGGAGCTACTGGGTCTGCAGCTGTGTGGCTCTGCTAAGGGGATGGATGGGAATGAAATTCTTGGTGCAAGTCCACACAGGTACGTACACACCTTACAGGGAACCCTACTGGAGAGGAAATATAGGAGATGTGAGGTAGCAATAAAGGCTAGAGAAGCCATGTAGACCAGCAGATGAACTGAGTTTGGGAAAGGATCAGAAGACCGGAGAAAGCCTATGGCCAGAAGTGGATACCAGGATTTCTGGATAAATATATGAGGAAGATAGCCACCCTCATTTAATGTAATCAATTTTAAGGATGTTAAGGACTAGTCAACTAGTTGACTATCCAATAAGCAAATGCTTATCAGATAGTTGAGTTGACTAGTCGATTCCCCCTCCCCCCTTGCTGCCTCTATCAGATAGAGTCAGCAAAGGGCAGAAAACGGGGGGTATTTCAAAGTGGCAGCACTGCACGGAGCTGACCTCAGGCTCCATGTGGTGCTGCCCCTTTCAAATGCTGCAACAGCATTTGCATGGAGCCTGGGGTCACCTGGGGAGTCCATAGCTGATCCTGGGTTCTGGGGAAATGCTGCATGGTGCCCGGGGTCAGCTGGGGGATCCCCAGCTGATCCTGGGTTCCATGGAAATGCCACGCAGAGCCCGGGATCAGTCGGGGAGTCCCCAGCTGACCCGAGCTCCATGTGGCATTTCAAAGCAGCAGTACAGCATGAAGCCCAGGGTCAGCGGGGGACTCAGAGTCCCCCACTGATCCCAGGCTCCATGAGGGCACTTCCACTTTGAAATGCACAAGAGCCCCCGCTGGGGACTCTTCTACATTTCAAAGCTGGCACCCGTGTGCGGTCCGGAGTCAGCGGGACTTCCTGCTGGCCCTGGGCTTCATGTGGAGTTCCGCATTCCTCCTTTGAATGTATAAGAGGCCCACCAGGGGCTCTTGTACATTTCAAAGGAGGAATGCAGAAGTGCCTATTGACAAGTAAAGTAGTTGATGGCAATTCCATCGACTACTCAACTAGTAAATTACTCGATATTTAATATCTTTAATCAATTTAGTTTCAGTGTTGCTAGATCAAACAGGGGGCATACAGAGAAATAGATTGTTGGCAGGAAAGATCAGTAGCAGAAAAACATAATTCCTCCACCCTCAACCTCCCCTCCTCCCCCCACACACCCCTGCAGGAAGCTTGAAACTTGTAAGGGGTCGCATTTTTTGGTGTGTCTTTGTTCTATAGTTCAGACAATGGTGTGATTTAACATATGATTTTATTGGAGAAGAAACCTTTTCAAATAAACATACTGCTTTTTGTAACAAGCTCTCTCAGGATCCGAAAGCAGAGTTCTGAGTGTACGGGCATGTTTGGCAACTTGGAAAAAAGCAGAAAAAACAAAAACCTAAATGTGCTGAGGAGGCCTTATTTGTATGAATCAGGAATAATTCGCTGAAGACAAATGGGGTTATGCTGGTGCAAAACAAATTCAAATTAGATCAGAAATTGGCTCATAGTGGTATGTTTTTTTCTACTTACCAATAAAGATAAGAGATCAAGGACAAACATGCTTGTTTATACATTTCCTATTATGATTACTGCATTTGGAAACAAGTTTTGAATACTTGTAGATTATTTTTGTTTGGTGATGTGAACACGTATGATTATTGACCATTATTATGGTCTGGAAATATCCTGCAGCTGATGGTAATTTGTGTAATATGTATTAACTTTTTATGTGTATCTGGCTTACCTGTTCTGCAGATAGCTTTTCCACTACTCAGTTACCCTCATCCCTGAACTTAAGACCACACACTAGTATTTTAGCATTGATGCATGCCTGGTATGTGCTGCAGTTTTCCAAATGAGACCATTTGCTTCTGTTTTGGTTACTACACCAGTGTCTCTTCAGGGCCATCCATGCTTGCCTGCTTCATTATCACTGTGTTTATGAAAACCATTCAAATCCTTTGACAAGCTGAATGGTTTTTTTTTAATGTTTCATTCCATCCACCCAATTTATGTAAGACTTTGGCACGACTGCAGCCCTTCAAAGATGGCAAGTTGTGGGTCACAAATGGATTGTTTTTCCTGCAGCCCTTCCCCAATTGAGAACAGGACATACAAAAGTAAAAGAAAGGAGGTTTGTTTCAGTGAAAATGGTGAGAGTGGTGAGAACCAGTAGCTACATTCTCCCATTCAGTTTAGGGATGTAATAGTGTATTCAATGAACCGATTAACCAATATGCAAAAGCTTATAGGTTAATGTTATAGACTACACGCATTTCCCTCTCCCTCCCCTAACCAGTAAATTTTTTTAGCAGGCTGGCCAGCAGCCCAGCTCAGTTCTGGATCACACTGGGTGTGGGACCTACTATTGCCGTGACTCTGCATTTAAAGTGTATTAGGAGCTGGGCAGGCAGGCAGCCTGGCTCACTTCTGGTTTGCACCGGGTCCAGGAGCTCAGACCCTGTCTCCCCGCAGACAGGGGCTACTGCCACCCTTTATCAGAGGCAGCAGCAGCACATGGCAACAAGCAGCTGGACCACAAGAGGAGCTGGTTTTTAAACTGGTTCCTCTCCTGCCTCAAACCCCATGCTGCTGCTGGCCCCGCCCTCAGGGAATATAGAATAGTCGACTAACTGATAAGAATTGATGAGGTTACTCGACTATTCAATTAACCAATATTTAAGATCCCTAATTCAGGGAGAGAGGAAGAGAGAAAACGGAGTTCACCCTGTCCCCCAGAAGCTAAAGAGGGATGTCAATTTTGAGATCAAACCCTGCTGGTCGAATCCCTCCATTGCCTTCTTCCTGCATCATACTTCAAGAGCCTGCCCATGTTACACCTCTGCCCAGCATTGCTGCTTGCACTGTCAGTGCATTTCTCTGCAACTAAACACCCTCCTCTCCTATATTATTTGCCAACTCTTAGGCTACAGTTAGACAGTGGAACTATTTTGAGATACCAGAAGTATCCCAAAATAGCTATTCTGCATCTTTAAATTAGAAATATATTTTGAAATAAGAATTGAGAGCGCTATTCCAGCATCCCTGTAACCCTCGTTCCATGAGGATTAAGGGACGTTTCAGAATAGCGCTTTATTGTTAAATTTGGCGCTGTGTAGACAGCGCCAAATTTCAAAATTAGCTATTTTGAAATTACCTCAAAATAAGCATAGCACAAATTGCATATCTTATTTTGAGGTAAGGGTACAGCGTAGATGCACCCTTAGATAACCCTGAATGAATCATTTGCTCCCAAAAAGTAAAATAAGTTGAATAAATTATTGATTTCATATTGCAGTATCGTCTAGAACATGGGTTCCCAAACTGGGGGGCATGCCCCCTGGGGAGGGCGTGAAGAAATTCCAGGGGGGGCACGAGGCGTCCCAGCCACACACACCCCCGTCAATCCCACCCCAAGTTTTGCTGCTATTTTTTTGGGAGGGAGGGCGTGAGGGTTTCTCAAAAATCAAGAAGGGGGCATGATGCAGAAAAGTTTGGGAACCACTGGTCTAGAGCAATGGTTTTCCAACTTTTTTTCTCATGTCCCAGTCGAAGAAAATTCTTGATACCTGTGACTCATCATAATTTGACTATAGGCTCTGGGGCTGGGCTGAGGATGAGAGCATCAGATGTGGGGGTGGGGCAGGACTGGGGCAAGAGAGGATTACCTCGCACAGCATGCAGTCAGCAGTGCAGTGGGGGGTGCTAAGCAGCATTCCCTCTAAAATTTTCCATCCATGGGTGGAGTGAGTTTTGCTGTGTGCACCAATATTGAGGACATGTGCACTTGTTTGGATGTGTGCCACCATGGCATCCACCAGTTATTGATTGATAGATAGATAGATAGATACAATGCTTTTTTGTGACAGTACGCAGTTCCCACAGCTCCCCTTGGCTGCAAAGGATGAAACAGAGCTAATGGAAGCCGTGAGGCTCCGTGGCCACGGCGCCAGTACATAAATAAACCGGGGCGGCCAGTTAATGTGTTTCTGAAAGTGATTTCGCGGAACACTTTCAGAAACACTGCTTTATGGTATTTGGGACATTATAGGCCTGCTTCCACTACCATTGAAGTGAAATGCAAAAGTTCTGTTGATTTTAAAGGGGAGTAGTCTTAGCCCCCATACAGCTCCTTAGAATTATGTAACAGGAAAAACCTTTTCAACTGTAAGGATAGTTGAGCACTGAATCACCTAGGTAGAAGTTTTTAAGAACAGGCTAGACAAACACCTGCCAGGGATGATCTATGTGTACTTATTCCTGCTTCAGCATGGGGAGATGAACTAAATGACCTTCTAAATTCCTTTCCAGCCTTACATGTGTATGATTCTATATCATCCAATAGTCTCAAAAAAGATCTATGAGATGAGGTGTGGTTATTTTACTCTGTATATAGAGAGGCAGAAGGTATAAGAACATAAGAATGGCCGTACTGGGTCAGAACAAAGGTCCATCTAGCCCAGTATCCTGTCAGCTGACAGTGGCCAGCACCAGGTGCCCCAGAGAGGGTGGACCAAAGACAATGATCAAGCGATTTGTCTCCTGCCATCCCTCTCCAGCCTCTGACAAACAGAGGCCAAGGACACCATTTTTATCCCTTGGCTAATAGCCTTTTATGGACCTAACCTCCATGAAATTATCTAGCTTCTCTTTAAACTCTATTATAGTCCTGGCCTTCACAGCCTCCTCTGGCAAGGAGTTCCACAGGCTGACTACACGTCCCTAGGAGTTCTGGCCTAAGGAGCATTGACCCTTCTGTCACCTCTAGAATAGTGCTCACTTACTCACCAGAAAAGATGATGCTGGCAACTTGGCAAAAAAGAGTTTTTATGTTCAGCCATGAACTTTGGAAACTGTAAGTGCCGAGTGTTGGTTCCAAATGAGAATGGCTAAGATGTCTGAGGTTCAAGTTTCAGATAACTGTTTGAAAAGGAAACCCATTACCAGAAGAAACTATCAGACAGATGTCTTTGAAAAGATCATGCTTTCTGTGTGAATCATAACATTTCATGTAAATGTTCAGGGGAGCTATATAACATTGTAAGCATACACTTCTAATGAAATTCTGTATTCCCACTGACACGGGACTTCACAAGGTGGAATTATCCTGTTTCTTAGACACCTTGATTAAGCTGAGCAAGCAGAACATATATACAATGTGTTCTTCAATGACCATATTTTCCATTCAAGGCTTGTAGTAGATTTTTATAAAAAATTCTTGTAAAGCATATGTTTTCAATCCGATGTTTGAGACAGTGTTGACTAGTGCTCAGAGCACAGGCCTGAAAGTCAAGAGAACCAGATTTTCTTCCTTCTGATTCTGTACATAACTGCAAGCAAAAAATTTACATTTTTCATTCCTTAGTATCCTCTCTAGTAACACTCACCTTTGTAAAATGGTTTTAGAAATTCAGATGACAGAAACAAATTTTTGCAAATTATTTTATTACAATATAGTATTTCATTGTATTCCCATACATCCTGGACTATATTTATTATTGTTAGCTGTCTTGTAACTTCTTCAATTACAGGTACTTTCACCAGTTATTTGCACAGGAGGGTTCTGCCTATTAGCATTTTAGAATATAGTAGATTTATTCTTCAGTTGTTGAGTTCACTTTCTTTGTCTTTGGCTCATTCATGTGGGTACCATTACAGCTGTTTGCAGCAAGCCCCTGGTGACTAGCCAGTGTGTTGACCTGTACAGCTGCAAGGGAAGAACTTTTAGAAAGAAATGGTACTGCTTAAGCAGATAGAATGTCTTGCTTCATTATATTTCAATGCTGGGAGAAAAGAAGGGCATGTATTGAGCAAATCATAGTTTTCCTTTTTACTGTAAGTGGTGCTGACAATTCTCTGGGCAAAAGTAATGCAAGACTGAAACACTTGTTCCTCAAGATTATGATTTTTGTAGCACAACACCTCTTTTTTAAAAATTACATTAGTTACAGAATTTGAATCCAGATTTCATACACTCTAAAGCTGAGGTATATTCAGATGTGAAGTTTTAACTCAGTTGAAACGTTATTGTGTCCAGATTTTCTTCCTCCATGTGGTCATTCTTCCATATTGCTGTGATTCCTATTGGAGATGGAGTAAAGTGGGGAAACTCCCTTACTCGCTTATTCTCTGAACCCTCAGAGAATCTTTTACTAGTCTCAAGATGCAGACAGTTTCCAGGTTGCTTTCACCGTGTTTGAACAGCTTGCAGCAGGAGAAAAGGTATTCATTGGGGGAAAAAATAGGAGAAGAAAACTGAAAATCCTAATTGCCAAAAGCAACATAGAGGTTCGATGGAATCTGAGTGAAGGAAGGAGCAAAAATTTTTTTGTAATACTTTCAACCTGTATGAGAGCTTGAATATCAAATTCCAGGCCAGTATAGCTGTTGAGGCCCTTTTGGGATCATAGAACATCAGTGCTGCCTGTACTCCTGTGTTTGTGTTTCTTGGAGATTAAGAGCTGGCAAATATGAATGACACATCTTTTTACAGGCATTTTATTTTATGTGAAACCTCATCTTCCCTGAGGAGAAACAAGCTTTGCTTACTTTGTTTTAAATTTTGCAAGTAATTTGTTTATTCCTATGTTTAGAGATGGGTGAACTGTTTGTAACAAGCTGTTCATTTGGGTTTTTGCTAGAGAGGTTAGTCCAAGAGTCAAGCACTAACCAATGAGCATCAGAAAATTTGGCTGGTGATGACATTTTACCATTAGAGACACGAATACTGCTGAATTGGTCAGGGTTTTCTTGAATATATTTGTTGTCCCTTATTTGTACTACAGTCTAATATTTGGTTAGTAACTCAGGCTGTTCTTGTGAGTCATTCCTTTTTATCTGGAGCAAGTACAGCAGATTCTGCTTAATAGCAACCCAGATATTAACAACTTCCAGTAAATAACAACATTTATCTAGGAACCAGTCCTGTCCCAATTGATTTTAATATTAATAGGATTTGGATATTGGCAATGACATGCCACTTATTAATAGCATTTTTGGGAAGAAAGGCTCTGCTTGAGGGCAGGTTTGCAAGGCTGCAGCCCTAGAAGAAGTGGCTGGATATGCTGAGCCCATGCAGGGGCTGCAGGTGAGAAGAAAGTGCTGGGACCTGTTTTGGTGTCGGACAAAGTGCAGCTCTGAAACCCTGCCTGCAGCCAGTGGTTTACCTTACCAATGCTTTCTTCTGGGGCTGCAGCCTAGAAAATTGGCCTATGTGCAGAGACTCACAGAAAGTAAGTGGTGGTAGGATAGGAGGGGAGTAGTGAGCTAGGGATGAGGGGAACTTCAGCCCAGATGCTGGAACAGCATAGTACCTCTTCCTGCCCTCTCTGCACTCTGCCAGGGGAGTGAACATGGGGAAGGAAGCACAGGGGTGTGCTGAGTCCCAATGCTTGGAGAATATAAAGTAATGTGCTGTTCTGTAGGCCTCCAGCGCCCCTGCTCCCAGTGGAAAGCCCTGGTGACCAGGCTGCATCTTTCCATCCAGGGAAGATACATCCCAGCACTTCCTCCCCTGGCTGCTGCCTTTCAAACCTGCCTTCCTCTTATTAGCAACTGCCAAATAATAGCAACTTTTTGCTGTCAGCAGAGGAGCTGCTGATAAGCAGAATTTGTTTTATAGAGAGTCTATTACGGGTTTTTTTTTACAACATTCAGATGTTTTAGATCTCATAATGTGCTTCTTATTTTCACATTTAGATCTAACTCCAATGTTTATGAATAGTTCTGAATTATGGAACATACTTATGACTTTGAAAGGACATATAAGCCAAGTGATTCCCATCTCTAGCTCTTTAGTAGCCTATATGAAAGAAATTGGTGGCCTCCATCCTGTCCCTGACAAACTTTTGTCCCTCTTGTGAAAAGCACTATGAAAATAGATTCTAAGTGGTGCTCTTGATGGCATTATTATATCACCGGAGGCAAAAGACTATATCAGGATTTAGGGGAGAAGCGGCACTCTTGCTATGTATGCATTGCTTGTACTATGAATAAATAAAGGTCTCCAGAGTTGTTTAATTTGATGCCAAACGTAGCAATTCTAAAATGGAGGGATGATGACAAAAAAATACAATTTATTCTGAGCATTGTTGTTTTAAAGAACTATGTTTATTTACCAGAGCAGGGGAGAGGAAGGGAGAAATACAGAAAATGTAACAAGATAACCTCAGAAACCACATGTGTTTTGCAATTCCTTTCAAAGTTTCAAAGTTAGTCCAGTTTTATCAAAATGATGTGTTGGTTAGCCTATTTTCACTCAAAAAAAAAAGCCAGTTGTTGAGAAAAGCACATAAAACTTTGAAAGTGGAAATATATTTTGCATGACAATCAATTCAATTTTTCAGAACAAAAAAAAAGTATTGCATTTTAGTTTGTATAGTGCAGACCCCATTGGGATCCCAATCTCTGTTATGGTCTGTGGACATACAAATAATTATTTTTGGAAACGAAGATCATAAATAGAAGACATTTTCCCCTACCCAATTCTCAGACTCTAAGCAGCATCTTGACATTGAAATATAGAACAGATATTGCTGCTGGTTCGTCCCTGAGGGCCTGCTTTTATGGTAAGTTATCACAGTGGCTGCCCTTAGTGCCAACATAGGTGGTTTGGTTTTGTTTAATTGCCTGTGCCTTTTGATTGGGAGGGGGCACCAAAAATGTTTTCCTTTTTTGGCCAAACGTTTTCCTGGAGGTTTCATTGCATGACATAATCTTCAATTAAACTGTAATCTTTAAATCTTGGGGAGTCCAGGACAATCCAGGCAACCCTAGTCCTGAAGACCCAACACCTGGCCAGGAGTAAATTTCACACTGAAAATAGCTATTAAGTCCACATACCATAGTGGCTATTTTTTAACCCCCTATATTGATGCCCTCATCAGATTCTCTCATTTTATTTTTATCTGTGAAAACGATTCTCCATGGTGTGTTCCAGAAGTTGCAATATATTTTACTCATCTGTCTTCTCTGTACCCTGGAAGAATGTTCAAGTTACAACCAGAGTGTGATCTATCCTGTGATGAAGAAAGCCTTTCTGTCATAGAAACCCCATTCCAACAGAAACCAGCAATGAATTCTTTTTTTGAAAAAACATGGCATTGGGATGGGTAGACAGTAAGTATAAAATCAGCATTCTGCTGCATTATGTATTTGGGGACAGGAAGGGAAGAAAAAACATATTATGTTACAGAAAGAAGAGGGTGTGGTGTATTAGGGAGCATCATATTTGTATAAAAAAGCTGGGTACATTCTGTAAGCTTGGCTTTCTCCTCTTGGGGGTGGGAACACAGTGAGAGAAAAACATTCCTGGAGGGGATTAATTTTGAGGTGACTCAGATAGACACTTTGATCCCTTCCATCTGCAGGTGGGCATGTTTTAACTTGTTAATATATGGAGAGCAAATTCCCTTTTGCCTTTTATGTTTGGAAAATTGCTCATAGCCCACACATGGCTATGTAATTGGGAGAGATTGTTCATTCTTGCCTGCAGGAAGGCATTTCTCTGTCTGCTGAGCTTGAGTTCCAAAACAGAGAAGACAATGCTGTCAGAGAAAAAGTAGTATAACTCTTGGTCTCACCATGGATTCACTATAAAATAGTCACTGAAAGGCTACGAGCAGTTGTATTAGAGTTGCTGGCTCAATATACCAGCCAGATTTGTGCTTCACACTACACATCTGTGAAACTGATTTCTGTGGAGCACTGGCTTTATTTGTGAAGAAAAAGGAAATCATGGTGGCAGCCATATCAGGGCATGATGCAAATGGTCACAAGCAAACATCCATCCTCCAACCCATGTTGAGAGAGACTCACTACAGATTGTTAACCCATGCTACCACCATGAAGCTCTTTGTCACCATCTAGTGGCTGAACCTGTGACCGAGGCTTATGAGTCAACTCATGCTTCTGAATATTGTACCTGGTTCTTTGACTCAAGTACTAGAGACTCGTGCTTTTAAATCTGGAGACAATGGGGTCACTCAATCAACTGATAGCTTGGCATAATTATAAAGTGTTGGGTTGGGAACCAATGATTTAATGAGTTACAGGGTGTTATATATTAAACTGGCATTGTTGTGTTCTGTGGCACTTGGTATTTGCTGCTCTGTATTCACACAGTGGATGTTGACAGCTGAAGAAAGTCGAGTGGGCTAAGAGAAGTCACACATACATTGCTTAACTATTCTATAAAACAGTTACTAACTGCAATGAAGCATAAATACAAGTGTTTTCAACTTTTGTCATTTTTTAAAAAAAGACACACACATAGGTTTTATTACATTCTTCACGGAGAAAAGGATTTAGTTCCTCACATTTCCCTTCCAGTGATATTTGAGCTGCTGAAGATTCATATGAAGCAATTATTAAAAACAATAACAAATCCTTAGTGAGCTAGGTTACCAGCTGCTTCCTTTCAACTTGTATTGCAAAAATGCCTGTTTTTTCACATACGTTCCACAGAGGTATTTGCTAAAGATATTTTAGGTATTGCTGAGCTCAACTTCTTTCTTTCTGAGGCCTTTTCCTCCCCTTTCCCACCCCAACATGCTATAAAAACTCCATGGATCACCTGTATCACAACTGTTTTTCTGCATATAAAAGCCAGGGACTGCATTTGAGGGTAGCAGGCAAGGCAGTTGCCCAGGACCCCACATCACATGGGGCCCCCTGAAGCTACACCTGGGGTGGGCAATAATTTTTGATGGGGGGCCACTCTGAGATTTTGGTAAGTGGTTATGGGCCACACTTTTCCTATGGAGGAGTTGTGGAGGTTGGGTGCAGAAGGGAGCTCGGGGTAGGAGATTGGGGTGCTTCAGAGGGTGTGAGGTTAGACAGGGAGTCTGGGTGAAAGAGGAGGTTCACCCAAGTCAGAGGGTATGGGTTCAGGGTCCAGGAGGAGGTATGGGTGCTGGCCTTTGGGATGGTCATAGGAGGGGGCACAGGGTCAAAGAGGGAGCGGTGAATTGGGGAAGGGAGGTGCAGAGGGTTGAGTGGTGACCTTGGGCAGGAAGTTGGGGTACAGGAGGCGGTCGGGTGCCAGAGGCAGGCTCTAGCTGGGAGGTGCTTATCCTGGCAGCTCCTGGCCAGCAGCCCAGCAGGACTTAGGAAGGCTCCCTGCCTCCCGCAGCCCCAGGCCACTCAAAGCAGCTACCTGCTCCATGTGCCTCTCTGCGCTGTATGCCTTGCTTTGGGCAGCGGGGTTCGTGTGAGGTCCCTGGCTGCAGCACACTCATTGCCATTCCTATTGGCTGAAAACCAACCAATGAGAGCTGTGATGATTGTGCTGGTGGTGGGGGCAGCACGTGAAGTCTTTCCCTCCCTCCCCCCCAACACGCACTCACATCGCAGAAGGGCAAATGGAGCAGCTAGCCACTTTGAGTGGCCCAGATCTGAGGCAGACAGGGAGCTGCCTGAGGGTCCCATCAGGGTGGGCCATGGGCTGGATCTGGCCTGCCCCTGGGCTACATTTCTCAGACTTTGACTTCAACCTCAGGTGGCAGCACTCAGGGCCTGAGCTTCAGCCCCATGAAGTGGAGCTTTGGTTTTCTGCCCTGGGCCCCAGAAAATCTAATGCTGACTTGCTTGGCAGCCCCTGAAACCTGCTTGTGGCCCCCTCCCCAAGAGGCCTGAAACCTCTGGTTGAGAACCATGGGTATAAGCATTGAGGAACCTAAATCCAATTGACTGTCAAAATATGGACCAAAATCACTTGCATCTACAAAAACGGGATTTGTGAGAACAAATTTACAACCTATGTAAAAATATGACCCTTATCATGCAAACCTTCTGCAATGACATAGGTATGGGACTTAACTTCTCTTGGGAAAAAAATGAATTGTATTTAAGCAGGTTGAGAGTGTAGAAAATTATGACATTAAGTTAAGATGATAAATAAACCCTTGCCATAGGTTGTAAGACAAGATGCTAACTGTAAAATTAGTTTTTGAAGAACACTCAGATATAGGATAAACTATGACTACAATAAATAACATGAGATAAAAAGACAAGAGTAAATTATGGGGTAGTGTTTACAAAAGGAATAGTTCTGCTAAGGTGTAATTTCAGTGAAACATGCCTAAGGTATCTTGCTCACATAAGACTAGAATTACTGAAGAAAATGGGTTCCAAAAGTCAAAGCCTTGTTCACATAAATAGTTCCAGTGAAGTCAATGGGACATCTCACATAACGAAAAATGAGCAGGATCCGACCCACTGCCATTGAAAAGACTCATTATTTCTGACCAAAGATATGGGACAATTAAACACAGCCAAGAGCTGATAAAGAGCAGAGTAAGAGTAAGAGCAAATATCTCCTAATACTCTGTAGGCTCCTTATTTAGGAATGATTGCTTTATATTGACAATGAGCCATGGCACGTCATAACAACACTTTAAAGTAGTCTTAAAACAAGCCAACAGGAATTTGCACATGCAATGAGGATATGAATGCAGACATTCTTTTGAGAGTGCTGTTGCAAGCTGTTTGCACAGTTATGTATGTTGAGTACACACATATTTTATATGCAGAGCTTCAGTGCCTATCTTTTATTGGATCAACTTTAGTCTTAAACAGAGATCTTTTTCAATGTGTAAGGATGTTAAGTGTAGATTATTACATATAGGATGGGAACAATTAATAAGACTTTATGAAAAACAGTTTGAGACTTTTTAAAAAAAAATCTATTGTCCTTGCTGCATTGCTAATGAAGCAACCCATTTTTGATCAAATGTATTGGGTAAAAAATTCTGTATAAATAAATCTGTATAAACACATCAAAATGAACCTAAAAAGAAAGAATGTTCTCGGAAGTTACACTGTGGTAAAGGAGACAAAAATAAGAATAAAAATGGAAACTGAAAACTATAATTAATAATAATTGCAAGAATCCTTTCTGATGCAGGAATGATTTTTCCACAGCATGTTGGCTGGTATTGTGTCAGAGCTGGAGGAGACAATGTGGGGCTTATTTAAGGTATACCTACATGGCTGTTGATGGGTTAAATATTATTTCTTAAATGCTGTAGTAATGAATAGTAGAAAAGCTTTCCTAATTGTAGTAAAGTATTTTTGGAATTTGCCCCATCAGTTGGTAATATTTCACTAATTAAAGCAACTCTTTGTTTAAACCAGGCTGACAAGAATTCATCTGGAGGACTGGCTGTTGGACAAGCTGAGGTATGTTCATTCTTCAGTAAATCGACCCATTTTATGAAATGACCTTTCTGAAGTAATGCTTTTAACTTAGAAGAAGGTAATCACATCTGTGAATTCCTTATGGTTTCTGTCTGCTGTGGGTTGCAGACTAAAATGCTTTACTCTCTTTTACTGCCGCTGAGTCTTGTGTGTAATGAAAACGAACCAAATAAAAGAAATATGTTATAGGCACGAGTATCTTTATGACTGGAAGGCACATAGAGTGATTGGATAGCAAAATGCATGGATTGTAAATGTTTGAAGATGGAATGTTTGCAGATTGGATGGGCAGGGCACATACTGGTTTCCTACTGAGACCCAGGGCCAGCTTAAGCTCTTTGTAGGCTCTAGGCACTCTCAGAATTGTAGGCCCTTAAATTAGACTATATAGAAATATATGAGGAAGAAATACCCTATCATTTATACACCTAATATCACTCACTTTAATTTTCGCTCTTGAAAGTGGTGCACCATAATAACTGCCACCTTGCTGTATACTACAGTTATACTTAGGATTCACCTGATAGTTAATCAGCTGATAAGGAGAAAAGTAAGGCAATGTTGCCGGTGCTACGACTGTAAAATCCACAGAGAAATGCATTGCGCCACAGAGCTGATAACTTGGGAACATTCTGTCTCTAGATCGGTCAGCCTCATGCACCACCAGTGCAAACAAAAAACCTAGATATAAATATATATTTTAAACAGCTTGTAGGAGTGGAAGAGAAAAATTTTAAAACGAGGGATAATTAACAAGGAACAATGCTCATGATGTTTATTTAATATCAAGTAAAAAGAAAATTAACACTATCCTAGGACAACATATATTTTATCATCCTGTCGAACAATTCAGGCTAGTAAACATACCAAAATGCATATTATCCACACAGCTCCACTTTAAGATGCTAAAGCAATCTGTGAGTCAACTGGAAACAGTCATGCTCTCCTTGCAAATATTAATACAATATTTACTTACACTGGAAAGGAGAGAAAAAAGGCACGCAATCAGGCTTATACAGTTTCTCTGGGATGTCAAGTCTTAATTTGATTAATAGTGCACAAACATAAAACAGTAAAAATAAGTAATAATGCAACACAGAAAGCAAATAAAGCCACACGTGAAAATAGGAAGGGAAGCAAAACATTGGGTAGTTGGTGATGGGTATTTTAAATTAATGTTTAGGATCTCTATTCAAGCGAAACAGAGATCTGTAAACACAGCTAAAAGTTACCCTTGTTTGAAACTTCCAAATTGTGTGTGTCACCAACTCAAAGAGTAGACATGGCTTCAGAGTTTGTAGACAGATCCATTTTCTAAAGAGCTTGCAAATACAGTCTTCATCCTACAACACACCTAGCGTCACACCTAATATACCCATTGACTCATAAGATCTAGAACTATACCATATAGAAAAGATCTGGCCTTAATGTCCCTCCCCAAACAAATTCTAAAACTTAATGGAAATCACTTGTCTGGAATCCAACTGAATCCAATTGAAAGGCCAAAAAACAAACAAACAAACAAACAAAAACACAGCTTCCATGGCAAAGTTCTTCAGTTTTAACAATTTGCCATGTATTATTTAGTAACTCAGGATATTTAAAAAAAAATAAAGATCAGAGTCTTCATATATGTACAACACTCCAAAAAAATCTCTTGAAAGAATCCTTTTTTTCGTACCTTACGCCACTAACACCTATATAAACTTTCTTTGAAATGTAATCATGCAAATGTCATAAGCTAGGCCTATCCACATAATCCTTATCTACAAAAGCAACCTAATTGCTTGACAAGAGAAAAACAACAATCCAAGTGAAAAACTTAAAAAACAACAAATAGTCTAGTAGCACCTTAAAGACTAACAAAACATGTAGATGGTATCATGAGCTTTCGTGGGCACAAATCCACTTCTTCAGATGACAGGAGTATTAGAAATCCAGATCCAAGAATAAATAAGGGGAGGGGGGAGGAAAAAAGGAGGGGAGGAAAAAAGAGAGACAGTGAGTAGATAGTTGAAATAGTTGCAAGAGGCTGATAAGAACAGTTAGCACCTTCCATTGTTAGGTTGGTTGGTTAAGTTAGGTTGGTAGGATGTGGAAGATAGTGTGCGAGCCAGCCGATATCCCAGTTCATAGCATTTACATAAGAATTAAACTTGTGAATGAAGTTAAGTTCCAACCCTTGGCTTGTGGAATTGTCCTGAAACAAAACGACGACTTGGAGATCCATTAATGAGTGTCCAGGTAGATAAAAGTGTTCCCCAACAGGTTTTTGTGTATTGCCTTTTCAGATATCTGATTTGTGTCCATTAACTCTTTCCCATAGAGACTGACCAGTTTGGCCAATATACAATGCAGTGGGGGCATTGCTGGCATTTGATGGCACAGTTCACATTAGTGGATGTGCCTCTGAAATGAGCCTCTGAAAATACAAGGGAAGTCAGATCCCGCATTCCTAATGCAGAATCTCTCCACCTTCTTTATTTGTCTGCATCTGTCTCCCTCCAAACAAGCTAATTTTTAGCTCAGGCTAATTGCCTCCTGTTAAACTCAACATGGTCAAAAGCAAGCTCTTTATCTTTCTCTCCTGATATAATGTGAAAAATATTTTGGTCTAATACTGCCGAGAAGTCACTATTTTGTGTTTGCTCTCCAAGTCTAACAGTGGGTGCTACATTATTCTTTCCCCCCATCATATTTTCCTGGCATACTTAAGATCTTGTAATTATGTCACCAATCAGTTGGTAATTAATACCAACTCCTCCTCACTCCGGCCTCAACAAGAAAAGGGAAGATATATTTGACTAAATTCCCTCTGCTGCATTAATGAGACAATGAAGTTTCCACAGCAGCATCCCCATTTCCCACATAATCACATGCCCCTATACTCCAGCATATCAGCACACACACACCCCATGCAGCCTGCTTCCCCACCCCTCCCCAGCCCGAGAGAGAGTCCTATGTCTCTCCCTTGCACCAGCAGTTGCAGCCCAGACTGGAGTGAGTCAGGGCACCCAACAAATTCCCCCTACCTCACCACACAGATGCCAGCGCCCACCCACCACCCTCCTTTTCCCCCACCTACCTACCCCATGCAATCTGCTCACCTCTCCTCCCCTCCCAGGCCAGCAGGCTGGAGAATGCTAGGTTTCTCACATGAAACTGCAGCCAAACCCAGCTGCTGTAATCCCAAATAGCAGATAAATTGGTGACAAGTTTTCCAAATGTCAATATTGCTTTCAAAATGTATCTTGCCATTTTGGGAACAAACTGTGAAGAGGAGCGCTCTCTTTCAAAGTTAAAACATATAAAGAACTGTCTTCGGTCTACCATAGGACAGAAACGATCATCTTCACTTGTGCTACTTTCAACTGAGAGTGAGCTTTTGAGGAAAGTGACAAAAAGAGTTGCATAATAAATATTTAATTGTATGTTATACCTGTAGGAAGTCTGTTGACTAAAGATGTAATACATCTGCATATAATTGATCTTCAACATTTGCACGTGTATTCTAATAAAAAATGCAAATTATTAAGTGTGATTTAGCAGTTTTCTTTTCTTTTCTTTTTTTTTTTTGAGTCAATTATGAATTTTTCATAGGCCCTAAATTTTTTGTAGGTCCTAGGCACTGTAACTACTGTGCCTAATGGATAATCTGGCCCTGCTGAGACCGAAATGAATATGCTCACCTGGGGCATTTGCCACCTAGGGGGCCATGTACCCTATGACTGTTATTTGGTGAACCCCTATTCCAGACTCGCTCCATGCTGGAGAATTGTGCAGTTGTTCCGAGGGAGGGAACAGCATTCATTTGCAGAAATAGTTTGGTGCAATGTAAATAAAATTGTAGAAGCTTTGTATCCCAGGTGAATGATAATGTACAGAATTGAACAGTGTTATATATTAATTGCTATTTTCTAAACTTTAGACTTAAAAATGCCTGTGCATCATGTCAATGGTATGTATGCATTACCATATATACTATTGACACAATGGGTATATTGGCTGGATTTAGTTGTTTATTTGTTCCCTGGGTTTATTTGTTCCCTGCTTGTGAAGAAGCCCAGTTTGCAAGATCAAGGAAAGAATAAAACTGCTGACTGATTTCTCAGTTCTGTCCAAAATACTTTGTATATATTCCTGCCAAGGCGTATTGTTGACTCAGTGTTTCCCTTGACAGCTTATTAGGCCATGACTTAGTAGCTATCTTTTGTAACCTTTTTTCTTCATTACAGACACAGGGTGGTGCAGGTCAAGACTTGGGAAGGCAATTTTTTGTTGTTGCTAATAATAGAATTTTAACACTTACACTTTCCATCTCTTGAATATTAAAAACAAAAACAAAAAAACTATCAGCTAATTAATCCTCTTCATCCTTATGAGATGGGGGACTTAATTGATCACACTTCAGAAGTTCATTCTCATTTTAGAAATATTCCAGATTTGCGCGATATTCCTTACATTTAATGAAGAATGCTGCTAGAGCCAGTTATACCTCTGAAATTGAAATGAATTTTAGAATGCACCCATTCTAACTACAATAGACCAAAGTATTGCCAACTCTCATAATTTTATTGTGAATCTCACAGTATGTCCTTTTTTCTTTTTTGAAATAAGGTTCTAGCTTTCAGGATTGCAGAGGAAATCATGACTTCTAAAGATTCAAAAGCCAGAATACAAATAAAAATAACCCATAATGCAGCATTCTTTAAAATCTCTTTTTTTTAAGGCAATTGTATTATTGTGGGGTAGAGGGGAAGAGCTGATTTCATCCTGGCATCCAAATATACAAGCCTGAAGACAGATATATTTTCTCCAGATATCTTATGTATCAAAAGTTACCTCTCCAGTTACCTTGCTATTTTGCTATTTGTCAGGGCTAAGGTCTGGACTGTGTAAAACATTAGATTAAACCAGGCATTTAATCATCGAAGAAACTGATTTGCAGCAACTTGGTAACTAGTGTTTTGAGTGTCCTTGAATCAGAGAGGAGGCAATGTATTCTGGGACATCTTTGAATTAAGAGACCCACAGAGCATAAGAAAATCAAATAGTTGCTGATCCACACCCAAGAGGAAGAATTGCAGAGCTGAGACCCTTTATTTTCATAATGTGACCTTATCAAAAGTAGTTGGCTTTGAGTGGGGAGAACAAGCAACTGTCTATGGAGGATATCAGCAGGTAGCATGTAAATGTTGGGTTATCAAGAGGTTTTGGGGATTGAAAAAAGATGGAATTGGGGGCATGTGATAGAATTGATAGCATGCTGCATCAGGAGGAGGAGCTGGAAGTCCACGGAATGGAAGGATGAGGTGAGGAGAAAGCAGAAGGAGCTAGTGGGCTTGGGAAGGAGGAAGATAAGTGAAAGAGGGAAAAGCAAAGAGCCTTTGAACTTTCATAGTCCCTTTGCTCCCAGAATTTCAGCACAGTAACTTGTCACTTACCATTGTCTCAGTTAACATTGATTCATTGTTACATTACTATTAAAGCACATGCTCATTTAGGGTGTGTCTAGACTACATGGCTCTGTTGACGGACCCATGTAAATTAGTTTATTCGGCATAGTCAAAGAAGCAGGGATTTAAATAATCCCTGCTTCATTAAAATAAACATGGCCGCTGTGCTATGCCGATGATCAGCTGATCCGGCACAGCGCTGCAGTCTAGACGCGGATCTGTCGGCTGGCGAAGCCTTTGCCGACCGATCCCTTATGCCTCGTGAAACAAGGTTTACAGAGCCATCGACAGAACCATGTAGTCTAGCCACACCCTTAAAGTTGTACTGTAATATGATATAGGTTGATTGACTGCCTGCTTTGTCCACTACTTTCAGGATTTTCTAGAAAAGCAGCCTGTCCTCATGGGGGCTTGGAACCAGGGTGGGTCAGCAGCCCCTCATCAGCTTGTTTGTTTGTTTGCTTGTCCTTTGGAGTCAACTTGTGATCTAAAAGGCAGGATCGGAAGGTTTCTAGATAAAACCCTCAGAGGTTTTCCTTCTGACTTGCACATCACCAGAAAGCTGAGTAGAGCTGAGGGGTATGATAAGTATAGTTAGAATGCAAGTAAGCTACATGACTGTAATCCGAGCTAAACATGTTGCATTAGAAAATGTGCAGCAAATGTTGATCTGTATCTTCAGAAGGATGTTAAAAAGTTGGTATTTGGGTGAATGTGAGATTTTCAGCAGTTACCTGGTTACCTGCATCCACAGTGCAAGGCGACAGCTGGCGTGCTGGGAGCTGGATTTTAAGTTGGCTCCCAGCATGCACCAGCTCTGCCCTGCCATCCTGATCCTGGGGAGCTGGCTGCCACCCACGCGCTGCCGCCTCTGGCACAGAGGCAGCAGTGCAGGGTGGCAGCCGGTTCCCTGGGGGCCGGTGCATGCCCAGAGCTGGCTTTTAAGCTAGCTCCTGGCTTGCACCAACTGCCACCCCGTGTTGCTGCCTCTGCTTTTAAGTCAGCTCCCGGTGTGCACCGGCTCCCACCTGCAGCCCTGCTCCCAAGGGGCTGGCTGTCACCCCACATTGCTGCCTCTAATACAGAAGCACCAGTGAAGGGCAGAAGGTGTCTCCCCAGCAGCTGTTCCATACCCCTAATAATTTTTGTTGCCCTTTTCTGAACTTTTTCCAATGCCAAGATATATTTTTTGAGATGAGGTAATCATATCTGTACGCACTATTCAAAATGTGGACGTACCTTGGATTTACATAGAGGCAATAAGGTATTCTCTGTTTTATTCTCTATCCCTTTTTCAGTGATTCCCAACATTCTGTTTGCTTTCTTGACTGCTGCTGCCCATTGAGTGGATGTTTTCAGAGAACTATCCACAATGATTCCAAGATCTCTCTCTCAAGTGATAACTGCTAATTTAGCCCCCATTATTTTATATGTGTAACTTGGATTGTGTTTCTAATATGCGTTACTTTGCATTTATCCACATTGAATAATCACATAAAATCACATCAAATAATTCAACCAACTTTCCCAGGTCACCAACAGAGCCAGGGTTATATAATCATTTTATAAATGTGTCCATCGTGTCTGATTTCTGTTTCCAGAAATGCATTACATGCTTAGCTTAAGCACAAAGATCACATTTAACAATCTTGCATTATCCTGGCTCATTCACAACTGGCAGGGGAGGACTCGAGTGTGTAGGCCTCAGGCTAATAGAAGCTGTTTCTTTCCTGGATGAGTTGGAGCAGACAGCCCCAATTATCAGCACTGGCTGCTACTCAGCCGGATAACATATTGGATGTCATCTGTGAAGACAGCTGTTTTTCTGCCTTCTTTACTAGAGGAGAGGCGCTGGATGGGAGTGGCTATTAATAAGGGAGGTGGAGTCCATTATGGGAAAAGAGAAGGCTTTACCCCGCCTCCCCAATACACTTAGAGTGATTTTTATAAATGGATATAGTTAAGGGTTGAAAGGAGGCAGTTGAGTGTGATTCAGAACCGTCTGTCTCAAACAATCAAAGAGCTTTGGCGATAAAAAAATTGATGATGAATAGAAGTAAATATAACTTGATGGCTGTCCTGACACAGACATGTTGTTTGCTGTAACTCAGCATGCTTCACCAATCAATTACCTAATACCCTGGGAGTACAGAGAAAGCATTAGATCATATACTGCAGCTGAACATTATCTAATGCTTTACATTTAGTATGAGAGCTTTCTGTAGCATAAAGACAGAGGCTAAATTCTCCCATGACCAGCTTTGCTCATGCTCTACTATGGTAATGTTTCACTGACACAGCTTGGGCTATGCTGCTCTACCATGAGGATGCCACTGCCAGGGCCTGAACAACTTTTCTAATGCTGTCAGTGCTCAGATGGTAGGGATGCTAGACCTACTAATCTGAGAAAAGGAAGGAATACGGAGATTAGAATAAGAGGCTTAATCTCCTGCTTGTTGCAGTGCATGGCAAGTCCATTGCCACCAAGCTAAGACCGATCCCCTGTGAATGTTTTAAAAATGGATGCAAGTTGTAGCAATTTTGTTGGACAAACAATATTTGAAACCATAAACACTTGGTTTTAATATTTTGTTTTGTTTATGGATTTCAATGGAAACATAACACGCCCTGGTGCCAGTCCTTGCTTGTTCAAAATTCCCACTGATGTCACTGGGAGTGTTTTGTATAGAATGGACTAGGGAATGTGGTCCCTGGTTAATAATAGCAGGAGAACATACAAATATGTGTGTACAGGTGCTGCCTGTTCCAATAAACATTGACACCATTTTAAAAATGTTTTGTAGTGTGTGTCCTCAGGCTGGAGGGATGGCTAATCTCATAATGGGAGAGAAAAAGAAATAGGTGATACATAAAAAAATGTTGGCAAAGCAGAATGTTACTCATCAACATGCTCTCACAGGTTCATTTTAAAAGACTACACATGAAAACCAGGAAACAAGACAAAGATAAATATATTACCACAAGTCCTCTAATATCCAGTGAGAAGCATGTGATTGTGCTCAAGGACAGAATTGGTACATTTGTGGATTTGGGAGTGGCACTGAAGTTAACTTCTAAGAAAGACATGATTCTATGATTTAAATAATTTGTTTGTGGTAGTTAAAGAAATAGTCAGTTTTGTTTGACTTGATTTATCTGTAATGATTGTGGTTTCACCTGACAGTATTAAGGGATTAGCAATGAAAACTTAGTTGCTAAATACACAATTTCTTGCTCGTGTAGTATGATATTTTTAAAGCAAAGATACAGCTTCATTTTCTTAACATAGCAAAAAATGAGTATAATATTTGTAATGGCCTGGTTTTTTCCCAGTCAGTCTGGAAATACACATTTAAACAGAGAATAACTTCTGAGTTCCCCAAGAATAAAATATAAATTCAGATTAAGGATGTTAAGGACTAGTTGAGTGGACTAGTCTATTCCCCCCTCCTTGCTGCCTCTATCAAATGCGTGGCATTTCAAAGCAGCAGTGCAGCGTGGAGCCCGAGGTCAGAGGGGGACTCTGAGTCCCCCACTGATCCCAGGCTTCATGCGGGTGCTTCCGCTTTGAAATGCACAAGAACCTGCACTGGGGATTCTTGTACATTTCAAAGCTGGCACACTCGCGTGCAACCCGGAGTCAGTGAGACTTCCTGTTGTCCCCGGCCTGCACACAGAGTTCTGCATTTCAAAGGAGGAATGTGGAAGTGACTATCGACTGGTCGAGTAATCAATGGAAATTCCATCGACTACCAAATTAACCAGTATTTAACATCCTTAGTTCAGATGGGACTGTTGAGTCATAGATGTTGGCAGCCCCATGCCTATCTCTAGAAAGGAAGGACTTGTCTCTCTGATATAGATTATAGTTCACTGTAAGGTATGCTAAATATGAAGGAGCAAACATTTAAAACATGTTATTGTACCCTTCATATTGTAATGCAGCCCTGCCTCTGAGATTTCAGATAAAGTTGCTATTTCAGTTGGGGCCTGTCTACACAGCAGCGTTATTTTGGAATAACTGGTGTTATGACTTGGTGGCTGTTTCTGGGAGCCACCTGGATCTAGGGCATGTAGGAAACCTGTCTTAGCCCCCAACCTCCGCCAACCCCACCCATGTGCCATCAACTGGATTTTTACCAACACAGTCAGCAGTGCAGATCAGAGTGCCAGAGCCCATTTTCAACTGGGCATTTCAGTTGAAAACCAGATGCCTGGCAACGCTGCACAGGCCCTGAGAATGAAGAAAATCAAGATTTTTATTTTTATTTTCTTAAGAACAAAAGTGTTCTGTATTTTTTATTGGGTCTCTTACCCTTGCAATGCAACTCTGCTTAATGGAATTTTTTTCCTCTTTAAAAAGAGAGGGCTTTTAGAACTTAGTAAAAGACACAGATGAAGAAAAAAATGTCTTTGATCCTGTAGGATGGTGTTAACTTCCTAGAACTGCCTTTAGGGAAGGTTAGCCCTGCAGACCCAGAGGATAAAAAGCTTTTACAAGCATGTAGAAAGCATTTTGAAATGGCCCAGTTCTGTAAGGAAGATGTACTTAAAGTATTTTGACAGACTGATTAGTTTTGAAATTGCCCAAAGATTTGCAGAAGCTTTTCAGGTCATGCAGGAAGAAATATAAAATCTTTTAAGTACTGTTTGGTCATTCAAAGAATGTGTGAACAGTTCTGATGAGATTGTTAGTTAGACCCTGATCTATACTATACATTTAGGTTGACATAACGCAGATAATGCTAAACTAACTCTGCAAATGTCTACACTAAAAACACTCTTCTGCTGATGAAACTTGCCCGCTACACTGACTTAATAACGCTACCTCCCTGAGGCATAGAGTCAATGTTAATGTAGTTAGGTCGACACAGTGTCAGTGTACACATTGTGTTGCTTACATCAACTATTGCTGCCTCCTAGAAGTGATCCTTCAATGTCCACATTGACAGTTAAATCTGTGTAAGTGCTCCTGGTGAAGACACACATGGTTGAAGCAAAGTGTGGACATTCAAAAGCGATTAATTACTGTGGCGGCTGTACGGCAGTGTAACTTGAGTCAATATCATTTTGTATTGTAGACATACCCTAGGAGTGTGGCATTTCTATGCAGTATATTCTTTGGCTACATATTTTGACTGAAGCCCAGAGGCTGCAAGACTAAAAATGGGAACTGCATGTGAATGATGAAAGGAGAATCTTCTTATGAAGACTTTGGAGAATTTCATATCCAGTAAAATAGGTTTCAACAATTTTGTCTGGGAAATCAGATTGTAAAATGTTTCTAATTTAATTAAGTGGAACTTGGGAACTACAACCCTTAGTTGCAGGAGTAATCCCCTGGAAATCAATGGGGTATCACATGAGTAAGGTACAACACTGAGAAGGTAGCATCTGATTCAAGGCAAATATTTCCATGATTTATGAAATTTCTCTGTGTACTTTTCATTAGCCCAAGAGCTGTTGGGCACACTCATGTACAGAGAACAGAACCATAGAGCACATGCAATTTACTAAGCTTTTATGTCTATGTGTTTTTGATGCTTCTCCTCTGTTTCCTCCTTGGGGGGATGAGGTGAAAAGATGCTCTTACAGCAATAAGATCCTTCACAACCTCTCCCACAAGCTTGACCCAGAAAAAATTAGTTTCATATGCAGTAAACATAGTGTGCTATGTCTGTTTTAAGGAGGATGCTAGGTTTAGGATAAGACTCCAGTTGTGAAATAATTTAGCCCTGGTGAGATCCTTAATCCTTAATCACATTTTTGGGGGCTGGAGCCTCCCATTTCTCTGTGAGTAGTTTACTAACGTACATTCTCAGCCCCCTCAGCTGTTCACTTTGTTCATTGCTCTAGCACCCAGCTGCTGCTGTCTCTCCTTGTATCAGTTCTTTTTGTCTTTGTTTCTCTGTTTCTCTCTGTTCTTCCCCTCCTGTCCCCCCCTCCCGCCACACACTCCCGCATACACTGCACTGCATAGAAGAGAAAATTGGGCTGGAAGGTTTCTGCAAGATTCTGTACCCTCCCAGTCCATCCTTCTCTTGCCATTAGCTGTTTCCATTACCAACTTCATTAAAGATTATCAGTGGTGGAGGGAGGAAATATGCATGGATCTAAATACAGCTGGAGAAGAATATACTGTGCCTGGTTTGGTGTTTTTATGCAGCTGTGAGAGTATATCTTTGATTGTGATTTAGTTTAGTCTTATTGAGTCCATACCACCTGTGTAAAATAAAAAAGGATATCTGAGTATACTGGGAAGATAACACTTTTGAAGTAATATTTTCATAATTTCTTGATATCCTCATATCTGGATTCTTTATTGTTCAGGAATTTCTAGAAGAGATAACTAGATAACTAGAAAAATTGGTGAAAAAAAATCAGATTCTTCCCCATGCTGGCTCAGAAGAAAGAATGGGATGGGAGAACACATCTTCAGTGGTCAGAAGTGGGTTAAGGATTCTAGATGCAGAAGGATTATCATAAAAACAATCAAAACTCTGATCATTCAAAGTATAATTGTATGTATTAGTGTATTTGGGCTTTCCGATGTCTATGTCAATACTTTTTTTAGAAAATTAAATTAAAGATGAAACTCAGTCAGCTGTAGTCAAACTCAGTCTCATTTTCCTAATATTGAAAGGACTAACTTCTGTTCTTTATATGTGTGCATAATATCCCACTAACTTGAAAAAAATGTTTCAGGGGGGTAGCCGTGTCACTCTGTAACTGGAAAAACTTAAAAAACAACAAATGGTCCTGCAGCATCTTAGAGACTAACAAAAAATGTAGATGGTATCATGAGCTTTTGTGAGCACAACCCACTTCAGATGAAAAAAAAAATGAACAAATCCAGTTAATTAAACAAAGAAACGTAAGCTTATGACAAGTCTTCATGACACATGTTGACTCTTTCAGACATTTCTTGTATATCTGATCCATTCAGAACAAATACCAGTTTGCCAATGGGATGAAAAGGAGGTAGAAACCCCAGTCCTCCAAACCCCAATCCCTTGCTGAGCCCCCTAAATGGCTGCACCCAGCCCCCATTCACCAGGTGGCAGCAAATAGTGCAAGCTTGGACTGGAGAGAAGAGGGTGGTCGCACCGCTGGCAGTCAGAGATTTTTCCGGTATCTGAAATAATGACGACTCTCCTGGGTCCTTTTTAAAGAGAAGCCTGTGTATTTTTTAGAAAATGATTATTTTTAAAATAAAAATCTGAAGGGCTGGCAAAATAAAAGCATTGGCCTAAAATATGAGCCATCAATAGTATTTGATATTGAGAAAGGGATAAGTCAAGCATACGCCAATATTCACTCTTGCTAGCATGCAGAAGAATAAATTACATCTCTCTTGGTCAGCCTAACCTGCTGTTTCCTGGGGAGCTTCTGCTCAAGTACAGAATAAGGCCTCTTATAACTTGGCAAAGGGAAGTCAACTTGAATTTCCTTCAGGATGCGCACAACAGTCTTGCTGGAAGAGACCTAGGGAATGCTATGAATAAGCTTGCGTTTGGCTGCCCTGCTCAATCCCTCTCCTCAGACAGTCCCTCTCTAGCCACTTGTAGGGCTCCCAGCTGGCTGGGAGATTGAATTCCTGCTTCATAAGGTTAAAGTTGCAGAAAGAGGGATGTGAGACTGGTTGAGGGTCCAGGAAGTCAGGAAGAACTTGGATTATCAGGCATGCTACATTTAAAACTTGTTGTGTCCAGACTTTCTCTAGTTGGAGATTAAAGGTTCTCACTCCCTTGTAAAATAAGGCATTATTCCAGATACTGGGAAATGAGACCCTAAACTCTGGCAAGTCGAGTATAATTTAGGAAAACAAAAAAAACAAAAAAAAAATGTGAAGAGCAACTAGCAACAGACACAAAAACTAAGTGCATCAGCCTGCCAAACAATCAGTGGGGCCACTGGACAATTGAAGTGCTAAAGGAGCACTTAAAAGAAGACAAGGCATTGCAGAGAAGCTAAATGCATGGTCCGCATCAGCCTTCACCTCAGAAGATGAGAAGGAGATTCCCAAAGATGAGCCATTCTTTTTAGGTGAGGAACTATCCCAGACTGAAGGATACAGAAAGCCTAGAAACAAATCAATACATTAAACCAGGTGGGACCAGATGGTATTCACCCAAGGATTCTTTCAGAACCCAAATATAAAACTGCAGAAGTACTAACTGTGCTATGTAACCTATTTGATTAAATCAATAGGCAGCAATTTTAAAACAAAGAAAAGAAAGTATTTCTTCACACAATGCACAATCAATTTGTGGAACTCATTGCAAGGGGACATAGCGAAGGTGAAATGTATAACTGGGTTAAAAAAGAAATTAGATAATTTCATGGAGCATAGGTCCATTAGAGATTATTAGCCAAGCTGGTCCCGTGCTCTGGCTGTCCCTAAATTTCTGACTACCAGATGCTGGGACTGGGTGACAGAGGATGGATCACCCTAGTAAAACTGCAAAGCTCAGTGTCACTCATAATGGCGAGGCACTTCAATCAGATGGTAATGTATTTGTGAACAGGGTATTAGAGTGGAAGTCAGGTGACCTGGGTTCTGTTCCTAGTTTGGCCACTAACCAACCACTGTCATTTCTACTTAGATCAGTGGTAGGCAACCTGTGAACCGTAGGCCTCATGCAGCCCCTAGTGTTCCACCAGCAGTTCACAGACCCCTGGTTTCCCCTCTCCCCCATGTCCTTCTCATGCATCAGAGCCCCACACTTCCTGCTCCTCCCTGCTCCTTCCCCACCCTTCCAAAGATTGTGGTCCTTCCCTGCTCCTTCCCCACCCTTCCAAAGATGAAACACTGTGAATCAGCAGTGATTTCCTGTTGGCTCACTTGGTGAAGCAGATCCAAATAGAGCACGTGTGCCAGCCTAAGTCCTGGGTATCTCAATGGAGGGGTCGCAGTTAGCGATGTAAAGGACTAGTCACCTAGTCGACTATCCAATAAGCAAATCCTTATCAGATAGTCGACAGGACAGTCAACTAGTCACTCCCCGTGCCCCTTGCTGCCTCTCTGAGAGGCAGCAAGGGGGGGAGAAGAGGAGGGTATTTAAAAGTGGCAGTGCTGCATGGAGCCCGGGGTCAGCTGCTCCATGTGGCACTGCTGCTTTGAATGATGTGGGGAGCCCAGCATTAGGCTCCTCATGGTATTTCAAAGCGGCAGCTCCTAGTAGAAACTAGGATCAGCTGGGGAGTCCCCAGCTGACCCTTGGTTCCGTGCTGTGCTGCTGCTTTGAAATGCTGGGTGGGGCCTGGGATCAGCTGGGGACTCCCCAGCTTACCCCCGGCTCCATGCAATGTGCAAGCTTTGAAATGTACGAGAGTCCCCAGTGGGGGCTCTTGTACATTTCAAAGCGGAAGCACCTACATGGAGCCTGGGGTCAGCGGGGAACTCTGGGGGACTAGTCAATAAGCACTTCCATGTTCTGCCTTTGAAATGCACAAGAGCCCCAATGAGGGCTCTTGTGCATTTCAAAGCGGAAGTGCCCTCATGGAACCCGGGGTCATTGGGACTTCCTGCTGGTCCTGGGCTCCATGTGGCGTTCCAACTTTGAAATGCACAAGAGCCCCTGCTGGGGCTCTTGTACATTGCAAAGGCGGAACACGGAAGTGCTTATTGACTAATCAAGTAGTCAATGGAAATTCCATTGACTACTCAACTAGCAAATTAATCACTACTTAACATCCCTAGTCACCGTAGGTTGGCCACAGTAGGTCTAGGTTCTGTTCGCAGCTCAGTCATTGACGTGTAGTGTGACCTTCAGCCAAGTCTCATCCCCATCTCAGATCACCTCGCTACTGTGGTAAAGTCTCAGAGGGGTAGCCGTGTTAGTCTGTAACTTTAAAAACAATGAGGAGTCCCGTGGTACCTGAGAGACTAATAATATAGATAGATTAAGAGAGAGAGAGAGAGAGAGAGAGAGTACAATGAAATTTCATGGGCAAAACCCACTTCAAGATCATCTCATCTGAAGAAGTGGGTTTTGTCTACGAAAGTTCATGATACTATTGATATTTTTGTTAAGACTCTAAGGGTATGTCTAGACTACAGGCTTTTGTCAACAGAGGCTTTTTTGATAGATACTGTCGACAAAGCTTCTGTTGACAAAGAGTGTCTAGACTACATACAGTTCTGTTGACAAAGCAAGCCACTTTTTTTTTATAGCTATTGTTGTGAATTTTTTGTGATTTATGGATATTAAGTTTTATTATTACCATCCATCTTTCCAAAGTTAATTTGTAATAGCAGGCAGCAATGATAAGTGATCAGCCAGTTACATTACAATTCATATGTACTTCACTGTAGTGATATATGTTGTATATTGGTAGCTATGGGAATAATCAATGCCACTGAGAAAGGGACTACCTTGACTTAAATGTATATTAAATTCTCTGGCATTCCCTGCTGATTGCTATTATAGAAGGAACAACTTCTGTTATATAGTTAGATTTACACAAGTTTACATATTTACTCATGTATATATCTGTTCAGACATGCATACCACCACGTTAAGTTAAAGAAAGTCAGAGAGATCAAATACTATATATATCTTCCAGAAGTATGAGTCAGTAGCACATTGTCTAGCAGATTAGTCACATTAAAATTATCATAAAAGGACTGCATGCATGTAGGCATGTTTGTTGTTTTTGGAAAATGCCTTCTAGTTTACTCACTCTATTTTGTTGTGAATGGGGTATTCCTGAGTAGGAATCTTAGTACAGTCACTAAAAATGCCAATTAATCCAGCTGCTGTTCTAAAAGCTATTTTAGATTACAAATAGATAATATTCCATTACTTGGCCTCTATACAGAGGGCAATGTTAGACAGGTTTCTGATAATGAAACCAGATGCAAAGATGGTATGCTGATTTAGAAAGCAAAAAGTTGAAAACATTGTTTACAATTGGGAGAAACTATCTGAAAGTAGTTCAAGGCAGGGATAAAAGCAGCACTTGTGCTTTGGTTTTGGCAATGTAATTTCCTGTCATGGCTGTAGCAACATTTGGAATTGCTATCTGGATAAAGCAAAAAGCACCTCAATGGACTTTTCGTCTTCCTTGCTGTAAGTAACTGGCTGGTATATGAAACTTTATTGCACAGAATTTAAATAATAGATACTGGGCTGGGGAGTAGAAAGAAAGTGTCAAAAGCAAAAATGAATAGTTCATATCATGCAAAGTGGTGGTGGGAACATGTTACTCTTGCATTTCCCTCGGATACCTTTTTTTTTTCTTAGCCATTTGATTTATTTTGTTGCTATCCCACAGAAATAGATATGTGGCTGGGCTCTGCAAAGGTTTTGTAAGCAGGGGCCCAGGCTCATCATAAAGAACTCTTTCAGTCATCACTTAATTGAACTTTTCTTTTGGGCTTCCCATCAGAAAAGGTCAAAGTAGGGCATTTCCTTAGCCCATAAAAAAAAATAACTTGAAAGGGGGTCTGTGCTTCTGGAGCCATAATTGCCAAGATTTTCAGTCTCTCCTACCTGAAGGGTTGCTGCTACTGCAGCAGTGTGTGTATGTGTACGTGCGTGCGTGCTGCGTGGGAGCAGCAACTTGAGAAACCCCTTGCTCTTAGCTCCCTTTTTTCCTAGTATTAAAAAAAGAAAAGGAAAAAAAAATCTTGCATTGGATTGTGGATTTAAAACTACTCTGGAGAGTTACAAGAATGAGCAGGCAGAACCCCAGGAAACTTCAGCATTGGCTGGTAAGTTCTTTAAAGAAAACAGGGTCAGGGATTATATTTGCCTGAATGTAGGCAGAAAGTGAGCAAAAAGTATCTTGGTTTGATATGGTTCTATTGCTGTGCTAAGAGGTTTTTACTGTGCTTGAAATATTCAGCATAGATGTGAGTGGTTTGAAGTGCAGAAGGCTATCAGGTTATGGACCCCTGGTTTACAGTTTTCTATTAACAGGGAGCTATACACAGGATTATTTCTGGATGTAGCATTTGGATTTTTCCTTATCTCAAAGAGGGGGTGGGGGGGAGAGCTTAATGGTTTGATACAAAATATTGACCCTATAAGCAGACATGGATGCATTTTCTTTGCATCTTGCTAGGAATACAATAGAGTTATATAGCATCAGATTTATGCTATTAGGGCGCAGTGGAGAAAACTATCAGTTTAGATGTAACATATGGCTTCGTTATAATTAAACTAGGTTACTGCATGTGTGTGTTGTGTGTATAACAAAAATTTTGAAATTTCAGACTTTTTGGATTTTGTCTTCAAGAGGATGATTATCTGCTATGAATTTTTTGAGGCTGGGTAATTGAATCCTTGATGCAAATATCTAAATCATTGTACACTTCAAAAAACACAACCTATATTCCTGTTGCAGTTACATAGTGGGGACAAATGGTTAGACATAACTGTTTGGTTTTGTTCTTTGATAGATAATGATTCGTTACTCCCTGGCCTGGTATTTGAGTGTGTCTAGCTGATGTAACTGATGTCCATAGATGTGTAACTGTGAGCCAAGGATGAAATCCTGTGTTAGTGTTGCTGTGAACCAGGTCAGATACCCTGACTGATGTGGTCCTCTCTTCACATCTTAACTGAAACTAGAGAGTGTTTCTTGTACTTGCACATAGCTGTAAACTATTAGCATCCACTTATAATTGACATTCACAGACTCCACGGCCAGAAGTGACCATTATGAACAACAAAGCCTGTTCTACACTACAGGGGGAGATTGATCTAAGTTACGCAATTTACTGCGTGAATAGCAAAGCTGAACTTAACATACTTAGATCTGCTTACCATGGTGTCTTCACTGCACTGTGAAGACACTAGGAGACACTGAGTCAGTCAATGAGAGACACCACTGTGAAGACAACAGGAGAGTGTCTCTCATTGACTTCTCTTATGCTTCTTGGGGAGGAGGAGTGCACAAATTGATGGGCAAGTGCTCTGCCATCGATGGAGCATGTCTTCACCTTACCCAGTAAATCAGTGCAGCCTTCGTGGGACAGATCCAGTGGCTTGGCAGGCTGGATTTAGCCTCCAGTCCATATTTTGCCCAGGGCTACCTATATTTATCATGGTCTTCCCAGTGTTTAAAAAAAATGGCACATTAGGTTTTTTCTAGTCTTCTGAAATTCTTTAATTGTACAATACTTAGTGTACATCTACACTGCACAGTTATTTCGGAATAAGCTATTCCAGAAGAGATTTTCCAGAATAGCTTATTTCAAAATAGCATGTCTACACTGCAGGGAAGCCTTAAAATTAATCCAAGAAAGGCTTCCCTCATGTAGACGTGCTATCTCGATTTAGAGCCCCAGGAGAAATAACTTAGAATGGCCCTGGTGAGGGGATATTTTGAAATAGCAGAAGTGGAACATCTACACACACCTTATTTTGAAATAGCTATTTCAGAATAGGCATTATTCTTTGTAGAATGAGGTTTACAGAAATCAGAATAAGCCATTTGTTATTTTGAAATTATTTCAAAATAATGGAATTCCTGTGTAGACACTCGCATAGTTATTTTGGAATAACAGCCATTATTCCAAAATAACTTTGCTGTGTAGCTATACCCTTACTGAGCACCAATAGTAAAGTCCAACAGTCCAGCAAGTTCCTTCGCCATCTCTTTTTAAAGTTTTCGATGCAGGTAATTTAGACATGTAGATTTCCAAATGTCTAACTTTAATAGTTTTTGTTTAAAATCCTCCAAAGATATTAGTGAAATGTAAAGAACATTATCACTATATGATGACACTATCTTAACTTCCCCACAATACAGAACAGAAATATTTGTTGACCTCTTCTGCCCTTTCTAAATTTTAATTGATAATTTTACCATTTCTATCTAATAAAAGACCACTACTATTGTCAGTATTTTTGTTCGTAATATGTTTTAAAAACTCCTTTGTATTGAATTTAACTCAGCAGGCCATGGATTTCTCTTATACCCTTTGTTTCCTTTGCTATTTTTCAACAGTTTCTCACTTCTTATTTATATTAATTACTGTCAACTTCCCCTTTCTTCCTTTTCTTATATATTTTTTCATAGGAGCCTTCATTTCCCCTCTAAACCAGGTTGTTATTTTAACCAGCCTGACCTTCCTTCTCAGTTGTAGGCTTGTGGCTTTGGGAGCATCTTAATGGAATTCTTAAATTATTCCCAGTCATCATTCACATTTTTGGATCAAATTATTCCTCCTGTGATAATTTTGTATGGCCCCTAAATCCCCTTGGATGCTGTTTGAACACTGATGTAAGCTTACATCTGCTGGCATGTGGCAGACAATATAGCTGTTTGTTCTGTCACTACACAGTACAAAGGGCGAGATGTGAGATATGCCAAAGTCAGTGTAGCTGAGGATGCACTTCTGAATTTCCACATGCAGGCCCAGATTCTGCTCTCAGGGATTCCGGCGCAAATCCAGAATGACTCCAGTGTGGCTCTCTTGGATTTATGGCCCAGAGTGTTTCTTTGTAGGGTTTAGAGGGAGAGCTTTTTGAAAAAGAGAAACTGCATGATGCCAGCAATCAAGACCAGTACTAATTATAGCCTGTCCCTCAGGCAGGTAATCAGTCTGTAACCTGCAGTGCTGTACACTCTCTTCCAATTTTGTCTCCTAACAATTAAATGCAATTTAGATTCCAGTCCTGAGTCTAATGAAAATTGGAGTATTGCTGCTGCCTCCTGGTGTTTTCCTCTTGGCACCATCCCTATTGGAGAGCTGAGACAGCTATTCCAGGTGAAAACAAAGGAAGCCTGATCTAGGCTCCTTCCCATTTCTCAGTGGAAGTGGCTGTACTGATAATGCACGGGCAAATATCATTACTCTATCTGCTAAGGGAAGTGTTAAATTAATTCCTTGGAGAGCCAACTGAGAGATGAAATATACTTGGTGGAGGAGATAAGGCCATGCCCTTCCTTTACTATGGTGGATAATACTGAGCAAAAATTATCCTTAATCATCTTCTGCCACAAAAACAAGTATTTTATTTTACATGACAAATAGGTTATGATTAATTGATTAGTTAGTAGATCAAGCCCTAGCCATGTTAAAGACTGAATTTTGCTCTGTAAACAACAGCAACATCTGCACTTCTCTGGGACAATGCAGATCACCAAGCCCACGGTAAAGCACATGAGAGATAAAACATATTTGGTGGAGGAGACAAGGCTGTGGAGTAAACTTCGAGGGGAGATCTGGCAAATACACAGTCTGACCGCCTTAAGAACTCTTACAAAAACTTCCTCTTCGAGAATACCTTTTAACCATAACAATGGCATTCACACACTGATGCTTCTACCTATAAACACCGACCAACCACAAAAAAGAAAAAAAATTAATAAAATCTAAAAAACCCCAAACCAATTATTCTTCCCTAACCAGAGTTTTTACCTAGAAAAGTAAGATGTTCCAGGGACTCCACAAAGTTTACTATGAATTTTGTTATTGCTATGGTGATTTTATGTGGAAGTTGCTTAGACATTATGATGATGTGCACTATAGAATATGATCACATCTTAAATTAAATGGGTCCAATGTGCCCTCCCTAACCAAAGTATGAATTAAGGGGGAACTCTGTTGTGTTATGCAAGAGTGGAACAGGGCACAAGTGCGCTTATGTTTTTTACATCTTTTCTGTGCAACTCTACTCTGGTCATGATTTTCAGCAAAAGGTAAAGTAGCACAAGGCAAACATATACAAGATGATTATAAAATACATCAAACATACAGGAAGTTTTGTGACTCCAGCTTTTATAGGAATACACTTGGCGATCAGCCTGAATAATTTAATAAGGTGTAGTAATAATGCAATACAACTTTATTCACAAATGGCTTGTCTAG
The DNA here is from genome assembly GCA_032595735.1 of Pelochelys cantorii. Classification (NCBI taxonomy): domain Eukaryota; kingdom Metazoa; phylum Chordata; order Testudines; family Trionychidae; genus Pelochelys; species Pelochelys cantorii. Next base: position 160,491,076 of record CM064327.1, read on the forward strand.
TATTAAATATTCCAAAGGAATAGAATCTTCCACCATTTCCCTAGGAACAGTGTTCCACAGCTAATACAACTCACTATTAGATAGTTTTTTCTAAAGTTCTGCCTACATTTTATTTCTTCCCTGCAAATAATTTCTCCTGAGTATGTATAATGGCACTAGTACTTGGCACTTTTCATCTTTAGATCCCACAGCACTTCACAAAGAAAGGTAAAATACCATGATGCCCATTTCACAGAGGGAAAAAACAAGGTGCAAAGTCATATAATGAATAAACAGTTGCAGAGCCATAAACAGAACCCAAATCTTGTCCATTGCCCCATACTGTCTCTCACATTTCAAAGTTTGCATCTGTCAGGGATTTATATATTGTTCTTATAAGCTCCCAGCTATAGGGACAAGTTTCCAGACAGGTACACTAGGCAACAATAGTGCACTCCAGTTGCTCAAGAGCAAACAGGCCCACTGTGTTCTAATAGCTAAGGAGAGTGATATGTGTGTGTTTGAAAGAGGAGGTACATGTGGGGCTTATATAAACACTGTTGAGATTTTCACTGTCCAGAGCAACATCTGTCTTCTCCTTTTTAAAATACGTACCAAATTTTGTATCTAATTCCTAAGTAGAACTTCAGCCAAAAACCATGCTGTTTTGCAACCAGAATGGCATAATGTCCCTTTGCTTTGCTTTCTACAATAGACATGCTTCGTCTAGTGATGAGAGAGCAGCAGAATTTTTATCTGCTTGCTCCTGGAGAAGTCTTTCTTGATTTGTGAAAATATCCGGTATTGCAGAAGAGGAGGCAGAAAGATAATTTTCCATTATTCAATGTTAAAAGGGCTTTCAGGTAATTAAGAGATGCTTCCTAAAAGTTTGCCAATGGATTCAAATATAGGCTTTGAGAGAGGAACCAAGAGTTGGTTTGTTTTCTCTCTCTCTCTCTCTCTTTCACTCTCAGTAGCCCCTCACTGCTGTATCCATATGCTTCCAAGTCTGTATATTGAACAGGTTGTCTACTCTTTTCCTTTCCCTGTTTATTTGTGTATTTGTTTATTTGTTTAAATAAATTATTTCAGTAATCATGGAAGCGATCCAAGGAAAAACATTAAGGGCTTTCCTACGTAAGAAAAACTTAAAAAACAATTAATGGTCCTGTAGCATCTTACGCTGTGTCTACATTGCATCCCTCTTTCGACAGAGGGATGTAAATTAGGCACTTCAAAATTGCATATGAAGCCAGGATTTGAATTTCCTGTGCTTCATTTGCAAAATCACGTAATGGCGCTCTTTTGAAAAAGTGCTATTTCGAAAGTAAAACTGCGGTCTAGACACGGTTCTTTCGAAAAGGGAAGGCTTTTTCAAAAGATCCCTTTTCAAAAGAACTGCGTCTAGACCATGGTTTTACTTTCGAAATAGTGCTTTTTTGAAAGAGCGCCATTACATGATTATGCAAATGAAGCACAGGAAATTCAAATCCCAGCTTCATTTGCAATTTCAAAGTGCCTAATTTACATCCCTCTGTCGAAAGAGGGATGTAATCTAGACGTACTGACTAACAAAAAACAGAGATAGTATCATGAGCTTTCATGAGCACAACCCACTTCTTCATATGACAGTTACACTCATTTAACATAAGTGTGATTTTAAATAGATATTGTTACACTCTTGTTTTGGTTTAAACCAAGCATACTTTAATTTAGCTACTGAAATAAAAATAATTAGAATGTCCAAACAGCATTTTGCACCAATGAGTTAAATAGCTCACATGGCACTACTTAGATTACATAAATCAACTTAAAACCAATATAAGTTAAACTAGTGGAACTGCCTCAGGTAGAGAAAACATTAAGTTGGTAGACAGACACTTAATCTTCCTTAAATTACCTTTTAGGATCCCCTTATAAAATTGAGTAATAAAGAATTTTACAGTCATGATTCAAAGTTTTATACCACACAATATCAGTAATGCAGCATTTGGGGAGATTATAAGGGAGTACTGTTAAATACTGAAACACTTTTATCACTGATGGTTGTTCTGGATCTTTGTACATTTCATTTGTTTTATTACATTTAAAGAGTAACATTCAAAAACTGACAAGACTTCTGACTTTTTTCCCTCTCTTCTAGCCTGAAAATCCCACTTTGAGTTCTCACACTTTCAAAAACAAGACCTTTAAAAAACCCAAAGACTGTAGTATCTGCAAACAAGCCATTGACAGCCAAGGCATTTCCTGCAGAGGTGAGTAACCTGTTATGTGACCCATTTGTTGTCTTGCTGTTTCAAATACTGAATTTTATATTAGTGCTGAAGAGCTAGGAATTAATAATTTTGGGGTTCCCACTCTGCTAAATGTCTATATACGCCAACTTGTTTGCCCTGTGTGTTCACCATTAGGCTAATCTTTTATCTGGACTTGTATAGATATGTGCCTTTATTAGCTATGCTATTCAGGCAGGTTCCAGAATAAGACTCTCTGTGCAAGCTGAGTTAGGAGCATGTGTGTGAGAGTGAGCTGATAGATGCCTATGGAATGTAGTCTGCAAATGAGGAAGTGACCCTGAGCTCACTGAGGCATGAAGTCTTTCTCTGCATGAATTCTTTAATGAAATTCAAAAGAGCTGCCATTTTTTTACAGTTGCTTGCTTTATGGTCTTGTATTTCAGGTCTGTGATTCAGATGAATCATTCATACAGACACTGAGGAGGCTCATTCCTCTGCTTCCACATGCAAAGGAGGGGGAAAGTAGCTGCCTTTGGCACCATTTCCCCCTTCTCTCCTCTCCATCTTTAGAGGACCCTCCGTGGGGGCAGGGATTCTCACATGGGGAAGCGTAATAGGGAGGGGGATAAAAGAGACCAAACTTTTTTCCTTTCCATGCACAAGCAGTAAGTATACCCAAAATATGAATGCATGAGGCTGCATTCATTTCTTCACTGTGCACTGTCAACACAGAGAATCACACTTGAGGGAGGGTAGTTCTTGGGTCATTTATCAGTAGGAATGCAAAGTAATCAGTTTGTAGCAAGGCACATAAGTAAAAGCATGCCTCTGGCATAAAGATCTTGCGCAAAACGGAAGCAGCGATACTGCTTCTTTTTGAGCAAAAATACAGTTCTGGCCACCTTAATTCTACATCATCTTTATTCTTATTTTTCTGATCAGTGTGTTGATAGATTTTTGTGCCCCAGCCTCTGCTTCAACTGCATTGCCAAGTCTCTCAATTTCTATGCAAGAGAGGCTATTTTGGCTGGTGCTGGAGACAGTCTGGGTTCAAGAAGCTTGAGTTCTCTCTAAAATTTCAGTCCTGTCTGTGAGGAAGACCTTGTGATTGTTTGCCTTCCCTAATTCCCCACCCCCTGGGAAGAACAGCCAATCGAGGATGTTGTAGGAGAAAGACAGAACTCTAACCCCCTCCCTTCAATAGCCAAGAAAGTTTTGGGGAAGGGTAGGTGGGACAAAGAGCCCAGCAGTTCAGGATGTACCTGCTTCCTCCACCCCACTGCATTTGAGCAGTGGGTTAGTCTGATGTCTACGTAACTTTCTCCCTGCAACACCAGGCCTGGGAGGAGAGTTGAAGAAGCCCTGGAACTGCAGGAAAGGGGCAATGGGGCTGGGGTAGAATTGATGTGGGGCAGGATTGACAGGGATAATTAGAATGTTGGGGACTTGAGGAGAAGCTGGAATCTCCACACATGAGGCAGCCAATGAGACTTCTGGCAATAGGGGCCAAAATCACCTCATTCCATAAATCTGGGGGAATTGGGAGCATTAATTGTCACATGCACTGGGAGTGGGCAGGGATAGTTCAAAAATCAAAAGACAGCCCAAAAACCAGAATGTAATTGTTTAAAAAAAATTTTGTGTTTTGGGGGCCAGTTTCATGAATTTTGCAGGTTGGCAGTGTTGCATTAATTCTGCACAGAATCATAGAACACTAGAACTGGAAGGGACCTTGAGAGGTCATTGAGTCCAGTCCCCTGTCCTCACGGCAGGACCAAGCACTGTCTAGATCAGGGCTACTCAACATGCGGCCTATGGGCCGCATGCGGCCTACAGCCCGTTTGTTTGCAGCCCGTGGAGCAGTTTGGGTTTATGCAGGGCTCAACACGCGGCCCATTGGTGGGGTCCTTTGAACATGGCCTCCACTGGGAACACGCTCCACAATGGCGAGGCATCTCCCAGGCGCGGTGAACACTGAAAGACACAAGTGGATGGGCTGGCTGGAACAGACAGGTACAGGGTCTTGGCTTTTCTAGTCCCCAAGAAGCAGGTGCCAGGAGTGCTGGGGCATTGTGGGAAGTGCTGGCTGCTTAGCTGTGTGGGCAGAGCCTGGGAGGTACTGACTGGCTTACATGGGCCACATTTGGGTCCAGCACCGTGGCTTAAGGCTTAATCTTTGTATTCGTGTCTGTCAGTGTGAAGGAAGCTATTTGCATATAAATGTGCATGTATATACAACCACACTTAAGTTGCGGCCCTCGGTATGTGCTGTGAGTATCATTGTGGCCCGCAGGGCTTCCAAAGTTGAGTAGCCCTGGTCTAGATCATCCCTAATAGATGTCTATCCAACCTGCTCTTAAATATCTGTAGTGATGGAGATTCTACAACCTCCCTAGGCAATTTATTCCAGTGTTTAACCACCCTGACAGTTAAGAAGTTTTTCCTAATGTCCAACCTAAACCTCCCTTGCTGCAATTTAAGCCCATCTGCAGCCTGAATCAATAAACATCCTGCCTTCCAGACCCACATGTCCTGTAATTGGGCAGCTCCAGGAGTCCATCTTCCTCTTCCCAGGCCAGGTGTTGCAGTGTTAGAGAGAAGCCTGTGGAAGGGAGGCTCAGAGAAGAGATGACCTGTTATTCACAGGCAGGGCGTGAGGAGCAGAGCAGCCTTGGTCTGCTGCTCCCTCATGAAAATGATTTGGCTGCTCCCTCTGCACAGCCTTATCCCTTTATCCAGAAACTCGTCCCAGCTCATGAAGGGAAGGGGAAAGAAAACTGTGTCTGCCTCTGCAGCAGCTGTGATTGGCAGATCTTGTCTCGGATGTGGAGAGGTCAATAAGCCAATGGGAGTTTTCCCTGGACATTTGAATTGTTGGTGGGAGCTCCTTGCCTCTCTGGTAGACAAGCTTATGCAGGGACCAAACTTCCCTTACTCATGACTCCTGAGAGCTGGCAACACAGCGTGTTAGCCTCCAGAAGGGAATAGGTGCCACCCTTTCTTATCTTTTTAGGCAAAGACTGGCACCTTTGAAGTTACATTACTGTAGAGTCAGTGCTGCTATTATTGGAGACCCACATGGCTCCCCCTCTGTGCTGCACACATGCAGAGGCCACTTCCTGAGCTACACTTTGACTGCCTCTCTCTGTGAAGAGTTAAAGTGGCCCCTCTAGAGCACTGACACTTTTGTGCAGGCTCTCAAAGGGTATGTCTACACTACAGTGTTATTTCGAAATATCTTATTTCGAAATAACACGTCTACACACAAAATGCGTTTCGAAATATCATTTTGCTATTTTGAAATAGCGCGTCCACACTGAGTGGACTCTGAATCGCATTTAAGGCTGGCCAGAAACAGTTCCGGCAGGGCACCAGGTCAGGACTTACTGTGTGGGGCTGCTGCCTGAGGCTATCTGAGGACTGTGCTTAAAGGGACTCCCCTGGACAGCCAGTTCTCAGGTGTCCCTGGTTGCTTGTCTACCTCGATGAGGGACAGCAAAGCATTTTGTCTCTGCGTGCTGTGGTTGCCCTCACTCGGGACACCACAGCACTCTGCAACATGGAACCAGAGCTGCCCCTGGGCACTCTGGTGCTTCTCTTGGATGCGTTGCTGTGAGCCTGGCTGCACTGTCTTCAGGCTGCCATCCGGTAGGTCCATTGGGGGGCTGTCAGTATCCAGGAGGCCCTGCGGGAGAGCTTCTACTCAGAGGAGCACTAAGAGCCTCCCTGGTCTGCCCCATTGGGGGCTTATGCCTCATTCCTCCCTCACGTCTTCCACTTACCCCTCCCTAATCCCCCTTCCTAATGTCAAATAAAATATATGTATTTTCATGAACACAAATTTTCTTTATTTAACAAAACTGTGGGGGAGGGAATGAAACTCTGTTGAGACTGGGGAAAGGAGGCAGGAGAGGGGAGTAGAGAGGGTGGGAGAGGGGAGGAGGAAACCTGGGAGGAGGAAGCTGGAAGAGGGAAGCAAGGAGAAGAAGGGGGAGGGGAAGCTCAGGGCTCAGGGATAGGTGTCTCACCAGACCAACTTGATTTTCATGCGAACCTGCTCCTGGGTTCGCATGTGGCCTTTGGTGGCCAAGCTGGCAGCTATCCTGCCATAGACGGCTGCGTTCCTCTGTCTAGTGCAGAGATCATGGATGTTGGGGGCATCCCCCCCAAACCTGAATAAGGTCCATGAGCTCCACCCTGGACCAGAAAGGCACCCACCTTCTCTGGGCCCTGGCAGGCTCCTGGGAGCTGGCAGACTGCTCCTGGGGAGCGGTGGAGGGCTGGCTGCCAGTGGCTTTCTGGCTCATGTTTTGGGGCCACTGGGTCAGGGGCAGTGACTGCTGGCTCTGGGCTGGCAGGCTTGGAGCTGGCACAGGCACTGTGGCCAGAGTCAACCCCTGTAAGGGCTCCGGGGACAGGGGAGGGAGAGGAGTGTTCTTGGTTGAAACTGGAGTGGCTACCAGGGCTCCCTGGGAAGGCTGGAGGCCCCCTATTTCGAAATAAGTGTCTACATAGCACTTATTTCGAAACAGCTGTTTCGAATTTGGCGTTATTCCTCATGGAATAAGGTTTACCAAATTTGAAATAAGCGCTCCGCTATTTCGAATTTATTTTGAAATAGCAGTTTGGCTATGTAGACGTTAGGAAACTTATTTCTAAATGAGGGCTGTTATTTTGAAATAACTTTGCTGTGTAGACATACCTAGAGGGTTTAGCAAATCCTAGCCAAAGTTAACAGATACGGCACCCTCCAATTTCATTTGGCTTTGTAATTTCTTGGTGCTTCTCTGCGAGAGGCGAATCCCCAAAGCGGGTCTGGGAGTCAGGGGGATGATTTGGAGAGGGCAGATTTTAAAAGAGTCAGGTTGTCTCTCAGTTCATAACAGGGACTTTATAAAATAGATAGATACTGAGAATTATAGGTGCCCTCCCTCCATCTTTACATAGTTAACTCAGAGATCGTGAAACTCCATTAATGATGAAGTAAACAGAAAAGTTGATCCAAATCCAGACCCCCATGGGTTTCCTCTGAACTCGCTAAATAAAGGTGAATGAGGCTTCTTGTGAAGCTGGTGTGGGGGAGGAAAGAAATGGCTTCACTTATAAGATGGTTGCTTTGTGGTTTGATGAGAAAACCTTACCATCTTACAGTTTGTCTTGAGAAAATAATAGTTCTTTGTACAGCCTGTAAAGTCTTTCCAGCTTGTACTATCCTATCAGCTGCAAAAAAGCTAGTTGTCAGAAAAAGGAGGGCAGGGGGAAAGCACCAGATTGACTTGCGTATGGTTCATTGTGTTTATCTACCAATGAATCATCTGTTCTTTATATGGAAACAGCTATAATTGGGTTTTATAATGATCAGATAACTTTTTTCTTGGGTGCGAGGCACACTGCTAGCCAGATTGCATTTTTGGCCCTTTCTTAAAGGCACTGTGTCCTTCTTTCAGATCCTGCTCTGAATGGAGTGTCTGACAATTCTCTCTGAAAAGTGAATGCTTGATCTACAAAGGGACTCAAGAGTGATGATGTCACCTTGTCCTAGTAAACTTTAGCCCTCCTCAGATGAGCATGTTCATTCCAGCTTTTAATGGGCTCTATAGAAAAAGGACAACAAAAGAAAGGAGGATCTGTAGCCATGGGGAGTTAGACAGCTAAGTTACTGTGTATTCACGCCTGGTAAACAGAATCATGGCTAAAATATTTATTTGATACCATATTCCAGTGTGAAGGAGGAACTTTGATTTTTACAGTAGTGGCATATTTTTTCAGAGTGCTCTTTTTCTCTCCTTGTCATAACAGAGGGGTGTCAAAGCTTGCAATGTGCAATTCAATCTTGTGAGTTCAGGTTTGAAACCTTTCCCCCCAAGATTCTTCAGTTTAATTCATTTCAAATCCAAACTGGGAGTTGTTTAGCCATTTATGCTTTCTTAGTTACTGAAAGAAATGCCTAATTATGATCCCTCTGTCAAGCTGTCTGGAGTGGCTCATGACTGTGAGTGTCTACCTAAGGGCAGACTAGGGTTACCAGATGTTCCAATTTTATAAGGACTGCCCTGATGTTCAGGGCTTTGTCTTACCTAGTTGCCTATTACCCTCCACACCCTGTCCTGATTTTTTTATACTTGTTATCTGGTCACCTTAGGGCAGACTGTCAAAACCAGGGCAGAGACCTCAAACTGGGTCTTACCAGGTGATGCTTACTGGATAACAGTTAACCAGTTCCCTGGAGCAGCATCCACCTGGGGAGCCAGCAGCCAGCCCCAGTCCCAGTGCAGGGGACTTGTGTGAGGACTGGTAGTCAGGAGCTGGTACAGCCAGTTGATTAGCTGGCTAAATGTTAGGTTAACCTAATATATAACCGGTTAAGTGAATTCCCTAGTTTTTACTGATTTTTCACACGAAATTTAGACCACTCTAATCCATGAAAATACTGATTAGGTTAAGAAAATCCAATATGCTACATTACATAGATATGCCTATGTTAATCTAAGTGTAAATGCAAAGACCTTTACATTTTAAAGTAAGGCAATGTAGTGGAAGAAACGCTCATATGCATATGTACAAGTTGTGAAATAAACCGTAGCATTAAACTGTTTTTACTTTTAATAGTCTTACATTTCTCCATTTCTTTTTCTTTTATGTCTTCCTGTCCCAAGTGTTAACATCATATTCTATCTATAATATCATGAAGAGAGGGGTTTTTTGCACTGGTTTTCATCCATTTTAAAATTTTTATTATAAACACTGATAAATTTCTAGGAAATTTTAAGCAAAATAATAAAAACAAATGTCCTTGATAATAGTGTATTAATTCTCATATAAAGCATGAGTGTGAGAAGAAGTGAGTAATCAAGAAGTCAAACCTCTTTTTTTATTTGGGAAAAAAAAACCCTAATTTTCTGAAACATTAATTTATGTTTACATTGTATAGACTAGATGCAAGAATTATCATTTTCTATGTTTGTACAGCCCAAAAAAGCCCAGGCTTGACTGATGCTTCCAGGTGATGTTATTAATTGATTATTCTTATGATGATTTATTATTGTGCCAGACCAAATACCTGAGGCATGACTGTTCTTACTGTAGGACCATTTTAAAAAATCTGTGTGTGTGAGATTTCCAGACTAAAGCAATTAATATCAGTTCAGATAAGCGTTAAAACTGTGGTTCAAACCAAGCTGAATCTCCCTTTGTTAATCTAAATCAGTCATGAATACAGGCTTCGTAGAATAGACAAAAGGTGAACCCTCCATCATGTATTGGGCCAAATTCTGCTATGATGTATAGTCAACAAGTGGTGCTGCACCTGACTTGCAGTGTGTTTTTAGGGCAGTATAAGCCTGGGACACAGTCATACATGATAGGCCCCAAATCACTTATCTGCTAAACATTATATTTTGACTTTCCTCACACCTTCAGACAAAGGCAACCAGGCCTCTAAATCATAATGAACCCAGAGCCATTGGCCAACCAGACCACAAGATGGGATTTTTGTTAAGACAATTGCTTTGAGTTCTAGAAGCCAGATAATCTCTCTGTGAAATTCGTCTTTATGCCCAGAGTCCACACAAGTCCTGTGATCCACTCTAGCTCCGTTTGTAGTCCATGGGGCTCTATATAAAATAATGAATTTTATCCTTTGGTAGGTGCAAGCTAGCATATATGTTTATAGTGGCAGATCTAGCAAACTGTCAGTAGTGCTTCTTAAGAATACTATCTAATACAGTCAAACAGCAAGGGGTTTCAAATTCTTTTATCTTTCAGCAAGAACTGAGTGCAATCATAACATATTAGCTTGGCATATAATCTCAGAAGCATGTTTGTGTCTGGTTTAGGATTAGGCAGACAAGCACAGCTTGTCAGCTCAAAATGGCAAAGGAATTTGGGCCTTGCCAGGGTGCACATGATGGATTTTGAAAAGACAGCTCTATGAGGTCATATTAGCAGCAAGGATTACTGGAAATCGAGCACTTTTGCATTATATATATGACCTTCAGAATAGGAAAGCAACATTGACCAAAGACTTTTACTAAATAGATTGTCAGAGCAGCTAAGGCCTGTTGCTGTAAAGAGAGTTTGTTCAGTTTCAGGTAAGTCTTTCTCCTTCATGTTTACCAGTGACACATAAGACCCTCTTTGAGAAGGACAAAACTTTGTAAAGCCAAGCAAAGGTTGCAAACAATGAGCTATTCCAAGGGACTACATCTGGATCACATTTCAAGGAACCTTCTTATTTAATGTCATTTACAGTGTCAAGAGGCTTAGCTAGCACTCAGTCTTTCACCTCTTTAAACCTGGGATCAGATTCTGTGTGGGTCTTGAGTGAAACTGAGTTTGTGGTCTCAAACTAGTCTCTGAAGCTTCCCTCAGCCCCCATGGAGGTGTGGGGCAGAATCCTACAGCATCACTTCCAGGACGCTTAGTCACTTGATATCTCTTATTTGAGCCTTAGTTTTAAAAGCTGTTTGTAAAAGCAAATGTGGCTTTTAACCAAATACATCTGAAGCCTGTACTCCACCAACACTTTATCCTTTCACAGGAAGCAAGTAGATCTAGATGAGAACAAATCTCTGCCCTTACAAATAATAATGTCATCATAATAATTTTCTTGGATTTGAGTCTCTGAATGTTGTAGATGTGGGGACACAATTATTATGCTTACTTCAAGTTGCAAATAAAATGATAATGCTAGTGGAAAAATCCACTCACAAAAAACACAAGTACTCTGTTATGGATGGAGTGCAGAGTGGATGGGAGGATAAAATCTACACCTAACTGAAGTCCAAGTTGTCAGGTAGCTGCATAGCTTTCCTACAGCTGCTGTTCCAGAATGTGGGTTGAAATAGTGTCTGAAGTCCCTTCACATCTTTTTGGGGGATCCCTGGATCATGTAAATGGCTCCCTTTCCCCAGCTGCTCCAAGTATGGCCTTCAGCACTTGCCAGCTAAAGTCTGAATGAGATATAAAGACACTGCTGTCTGAGGGCTCTGTTAGAGCATCTCTGTATGCTTTATACCAGTCTTAAGTGAGGTGCAGGGACTTATGCTGGCCCTGTGCATCTAGTTCAATAATGTCTGAGCTGTCAAAAATATTGTCTTTTTTTAAAATTGGAGTTTAAAAATAGAAAGCAGTCTTGCACAAAATGAAAACAAACAAAAACAAACAAAAAAGATCTAGGGAGGCAGTGCTGGTGCACAGGAAATGAACAAGCAGATGTTGCTATTATAATGTGACTGTTAGCATTGCAACATCATCAGCGTATGACTGATAATTTATTAAAAATAGAATCCTCATTTTCTGCTATCAAGATCAAACTTCTGCTCTGTCTCATGAGAGGCGACTTTCTCTCATTTTAGACTCAAACATGCCTCTCTGTCCCAAACTCATTTATCATCTTACTCTTATTATTGTAAATTATGAATGCAAGGTTCCTGCACAGTTATTTTTCTTGTTTGTCATTCTTGATCTTTATCTCATGACACTGCTGCTGGTTGTGGAGCTGGTTGAAAAAAATGGAAAAATAAAAAACCCATGTTTTCTGATCATCTTGTCAGACTAAAAAGGCATCAATGGCAAAAATCAGTGGAATCAGAATAAGGCTCATGTCTCTCACGAAGGCGTTTTAAATCCTTTCTGTGCAGGAATATTGCCAAAAGATTAGTTCATCTTAACAGTGGGGAGAAAAGTTGTCACACATTCAAGTGTTAAAATGGTCAACTGGATTTTCAAAGTCCCATGTCTACATTTGAAAGATAAAATAGACACCTTTGTAGGGAAAAACAGGGGTACTCTTTTTTAACTTAGTTGAAATGCTTTTGACTAAGAGAGGAACAGACTGGAGAATGGACTCCTAGCCTTATGGAACTTGACATATATTGTTCGCTCTCGAACTTACTATTTATTTCTTGGCCCCTTTTTTTTTTTTTGAGCTTGTCTTCCTGAAAGTCAATGGGAAGTAGAAAGAGTCAAAATTGTTTCATGTACATTTACTCCAGCTGTAGCTGAAAAGACTCTTCCAGTTATTTTGATTTTGAATAACTGGGCTAACTTCTGTTTTGTCTGAAAGATCTACCTTTGTTCTAGTTTCTAATTGCACTTTTTATTTATATGCATGAATGCTTCAAGATTTAGCAATAAATGTACATACAAATACATTTTCATTTACAATTCATTTAAAAATTAGCAATGCATTTTAAACTAGCAATAACTCTCCCGTAATATTGAGTGGTAGTACTAGATGGTGCCATAAATCATTCTAAATATAGCCCTGCCTTATAAGAACATAGGAATGGCTGTACTGGGTCAAACCAATGGTCCATATAGCTCAGTAGCCTGTCTCCTGGTAGTGGCCATTGCCAGAAGAGGGAATGTACAGAACGGGGCAGTTTTATGTGATCCATCCCCTGCTTTCCAGTCATCTTCTTTCTTCCTCTGTCTGTCTGCACACACTCTTCTGAGAGGGAAGGCACTTATATACTCTTCTCCTCCTGAAAGCTTCCCCTGATTGCCTGGGAGAGAGGGAAGCCCTGCTCCACTCTACACTAAAGTGCTCCCACTCCCAAACTCTTAAAATGACGGTATCCTGAGATCACCCAAGCCACTGCCAACTCCCCTGAACCATCTTCTGTCTTCAAGTTCCATCCACTTTCTAATACCTATATCCTGTACTCGCATCAACATTCTTGGAATGGGCCCTGATGAAATCCCGCCCCGCCATGCTTAATTGGCCAGCACACCCTGTTATAGGAACCATCATACCCCCATCTCTCTGGACTCCACAGATCTCTACTCTGCACATGTAGGATCCACCCAGAGGATGAGGTAGACACTGAGCTGGTCAAGAGAGTTCTCAGCCATTTTGACTTTACAAATTACGTGCAAGTGACAAAAAGGCATCTTTCCATGCCTACTGTACGAGGCCACCATGGTATCAAAGATAATTCAGAAGAAGCACAGATGTGGGATCACTTGGCCCACTTCCCACTATATTTCAAAAGTATGCCCACAACAAGATAACCAACACACAGTAATCCCCAAAACACATAGCCCCCTCAGAACAGCATGCCCCCTTCATGTGCCAACCACAACTCTCTTACTACATACATAACATCAAAACCAGAATACACAGTAACACTAAACACACACAGACCCCTTGCAGCAACAGACACCTCTCATTTGCTACACACACAGATCAAAAAAATCTACCAGCATAATACACACACACACACACACACACACACACACAAAAACTTGCTTGCTTGCTTTCACTCATACAACCATACACTTTTTTTCATAACTTTTTTGAACTTTTATCATCAAGGTTTATAGTGGCTAAGTCTTCACTGTGGCAAAGCTCCTATTAATTTCCAAGAAATACTTGATTCGGGCCTAAAGAAATGTGAATTGTTTAGATTCTCAGAACTATTGTTTAGGAGATTTTTTGAAGCGTAGTAACTTGACTAAATGTGGCATGCCCTACACTTCAGTGTCAGCCATCTACAGACAATTGTTTTTGGAACTGTTGCCAGAATTCTGAAACACAAATTTGGAAAGGCCTGTATTTGACACAGAGCTGATGTGTGGAATGCAGACCTTCAGCTGTTGAGCTGAGGAACCAAAGCAGTCTTGCTGAGTGTGACATTGATTAAATCTACTGGACTGCTTCAAACAGATTCATTTCTGCTGACAGTTATCAACTGTGATAATACAAGGAAACAGACGGACCATAGTCTAGAGACAAGTTGGCTGGTTTATCACCTGTAATTGGTTCTGAAGAATGTCAGGGTTTGGTAAAAACTGCTCATTGAGTTCTTTTCACTGTAAGTCATGTCATTTTTTTACTGTAAATCATGGTCATTTTTGTTTTCTTAACAGCTGATATGTTGTGAGTATGTTGTATTTGTCAAACATTTTTTCCATCTTCGTATTTGCTGGACTGAAAAACAAAGGGCCCCTTTACTGTGAGCCATTATTGGCTTTTTGTTGTCTAAAAGAGATACCCTCTGGGATTAAATGGTAACTATATAGTTAATGGAAAGTCAAGAGATGATTAATGCAATGGGCTAGTGTCTGAGATATTCATTCTCTTGAAAAGTACTATGCATGTCAGCTCAAACTACATTGTGTATCTTGCTGTACAGATACTCAGAGGGCACAAACATCAAGGAGGGGGGAATTCTAGAGGGTGCCGCAAAGAGTGGATGAAATTAAGAAAAGGGCCATTTAATATGAATGTTAGGAAAGTGAAAGCTTCTTTTGGCTTGGGTTCATCTCCTAAGGGCAGTGATAGAACTTGGTGTTTATAGCCAGACTGGACAGAATATTGGAATCATATCATAAGGAACAATCTAGCATTGTCTGGGAGATGGGCCGGATAGTGTTATACATGAGGCAGACGTCATGCATGTGACTCTGCCAGAGCTGCAGCCTCAGTAGTGGAGGAAGCAAAGACAACTTGTCTTCCTCACTGTGTCTGGCTTCTCCTACAGGAGCTAGGTCGCTGAGTAACTGACTAGAGGCAGTGTGCACTGGCAGCACCCCATAGTCCTGCGCTTCACATAGCCACCTACGGCAAGGCTTTGGGAGAAAGCTTTAAAGCCTCCAGATCACCTGCAGAGAGAATAACAGCAGCAAAAGAGGCAACTTTGCAATTAAGAAACACTCCCTCCTGTTTGAGCCTGCATTTATCCAGATCAGCACTTTTGATTCTGCCAGCTGCAGTTTTCCTTCTCTGTGTAACTTTGTACTAACTTTGTACTAACTCACGTCTACCTGTTCTACCTCCTAGCCCTGAGATTTTCCCTTACTCTCCTCCCTGCCATTCTCCGTTCCCCATGCTTATGCTTTCTCTTCCATTCCTGTTCCCTCCTCCTCACCAGCCCCCATTCCTATCGTTGCATGGCCCTTCACCTTCCTAACGCAAAGCTAAGAATAAAACATCTTTTTTCCTTTCTATTGTTAGTTGGACAATCACACAATTTGTTTTTAATGGAAAATGAAAAAGATCTGTTTTCATAGTAATGAATTTTGAACAAAATATTTTCCCCAGCTCTATAATGACTGTATTTTTTATTTTTGAGTCTTTGGGTTTATTTTTATGGTCTTCTTAAAACAGCAGTTGAAATGTTGGTTTGAGGTACTTTCTGAGGGTTGATAACTGGTAGTGGGTTTAAGATTCAAGGAACAGTTTCTCCCAGCCATTTGCTAATTCCCTGTGCTACTGCTAAAGTGATTTCATTTTAGCGGGATACTCCCCCAGTGAATGAAATACTAATCTGTACAAAAGGCATTATCAGCAGCATCCGAGAAATGCATAAACTGGTTGTGTGGCCAAGTGGTTAGCACAAGGGCAGGTCCTATTCTAATCTCTTCCATTTATTCATCTTGTACAAGTCAGTTTACCCATTGCTAAATGGCATATTATGATTACCATATGAGTTCACAGGGATGTAACTGTTTGGGGGTCCTTGAATGAATGTTGCTATAGAAGTGGGGATAGTAGTTATTATTCTTAGAGATGCCCCCAAACCATGAAATCCAGATCTGAATTATGAGTATTCTGTGTGTGGGGAGATTAAATGTTTTTAGTCTTCCATGGAGATAAATTCCAATTATAGCTCTCATTTGGGAATCTGGACTCTCAAAGGCTATGGGGTGTTTATAGCTGCACTTTTGAGACATGTATGTGCTACTATTACTGGATGTTTCTGATATGCCATTTAGCACTGATGTGTGCAAAAGACATTTTGACTTTCATCCCAGAATGAAGTAGAAAGCCTCCTTTCTACCTCAGAACACAAAGGAATGCTTGTTTTGCTCACAGCATAGGACAGAGACTGTGATCTCATTCCCAGTATATTTACTTTTATCTGGCTTTATTATTGTTATTAGTAGTAGTAGTAGTAGTAGTAGTATACAGTGAGTAAGAGAAAGTAATGAATTATCTTGGGTCCACTTATCACTATTGCAGTTCAGGTGTGAATGAGGGCACTTGTGGACAGTAAGGAAAACAAAGCTGACAGAGAAGCTAGACTAAAACAGTTTGTGCATCTACAGTCCCAGTATTTTACTAATCAAATACCTGAAAAAAGAAAGCGATGCATGTGAACTAAATTTGATTTGTAACACACACACATTATTTTTGATTGTTTAGTCCATGTTCTTAGTGAATCACGTACTAGTAGAGATAACAGTGATTTATCATGAAGTCTTGACCTATGTTCTGTGCAGAGCTGGAATGTTACTGGAGTAATTCAATTTGATGCAATGTTTGTCATAAGCATTTCTGATAGTGATGATGCAAGACTTAGCTCTTTACTCAAACTAAACTCCCATTTTACTGAAGTGGTGTTTATCCTCAAGCATGGCAGAATTCTGGGGATTTTTATTTTATTATTAATGATGAGAGAGAATATCAGTGTTTATATTTAAGCATTTTTCTTGATGTTTAATTTTTCATAGTTGCAGGAAATTGCTGAGATCAGATGGTGGGAGAGGAACAATTATTTAATGATGGTAGACACAGATTCAAAAAATTAAAGCTTTATAAGTGTTAAAACACAAATTGTTAACATTGTAGGTCAAAACTTTAGCTTACCTCAAACTAACAAGTTCTCAATCAGCATTTTTTCTTACTTTGCCTATCTATAAATTTTGATTATCTATCATTGATGGAAATGTATGTTGCTGGTTTGTGCAAAATACATATATGGCGAAATTGACATTTATCAATCAAAATTGAATCCTTCCAAGCTTATTTATCTAGCCTAAGGAATGCAGGTTTGTGTCCACAGCCATATATATGGCATGCAATATAATCTTTGTGATTCAGTTGCACATGAATTGACTGTGAAATAATTGCAGTCATCCTAGAATGAAATATGATTTCATGCTTTACTTTTTAAAATACCCTCCACACATTCCTGCTTATTCAGAAGCAAAGCAGACAAATAGGCCTTTCTTTGTAACAGCAGGGTTTCCCAGTAGCTTTGCTTCTCTGTTGTTTACTGTTTGTAATTGTCTTTTAATGATTGCACACTTGCAGAGCCAGGGTATTGTTTGAATTAACTGTGCCATATTTTATACTTGTCTCACTGGAGGTCTTCAAATGGATTCTTTTAAAAGACTGGATAATACTGAGGTGAAAGATTATGACTTTTAATTTCTTACAATATCAATGGAAGTCAAAAGACTAAAAAATTTTAATTTTTGCAAATATGTATTCCTTATACATGAAATTCATGCTAATCAGTTTATTTGCCCACACTGTTAGCAGGCAAGAAAATCAAGCTTCCCCTTGTCAGAATTCATCCTCCAGTTGCTTTAGGACTGAATTTTTTTAAATTACTCATATAATTATAAAAACAATGAATAGTCCTGTGGCACATATATAGTATAATATATATAGGATATATAGATTCCACAAGACTACTTGTTTTTAAAGTTACAGACTAACATGGCTACCCCTCTGGGACTTCATATCATTATATTTGCTCCCATACAAGTGTTGCTGGTAGTCAGGATTGCATTTTTGTATGACCTCTACCAAGAGAATAAGAGATCTCACATCCTGAGAATTAAGGCTTAAGAATCAAGGGTACTCCGTACCTGACAAGATCAGATAAGATAACAGATAATTAAGCCTCATCCTACCGAATTTAACTAATCACCTGCAAAGGTCAGATAGGATTGCTGAGCGTACAGCATTGCTTAATTGAATAGGTTAATTATAGGGGATTTTTGCATTCTTCTGAACAATCAACGAACTGGGCAAGATAGAAGCATGATATCAGAGTGGGGGGAGGGCGGGAAGAGAGAATGATTTATGGCCTTGATGACCATTCAGTGGGACATCCCAAGACAGAATTAGAAGGTGACTGACCACATAGGGATTCCCAGTCAAAATTGGCGCTGTGCTCCAAAATGAAGGGAAGTAGAACTGATGGAAAATACATAAGCAAATGAAAACTGGAGAACACCTTACAAATGCACATTTGTGATCAGAAACATTTGGTGCTCAAGTAAAGAAGTTTGGTTTCATCCTGCTTTGAAGGTAGGGGCAGGATAAACTAAGTAATTGGGTACAGACTGCAGAAAACTGTATCCTGGGTGTATTATTCATGGGTAGATGTGCAGAGAAAGCAACATTGGTTTTAACCTGAGAGTTAAGAATGAAAGGGTCTCAAACATTGACTTACTTGGTCTTGACAATTACTGCAAATGGACCTGTGAACCGTTTCAACAGCATATTTGTTTTACAAAGAGATACTTTTTCAGGGACTCTCAGTAAACAAAAGATTGGACAAATTTCAGGACAAACAAAAGGCTGGACATAAAATGAAAATAAACCAAAACTAAACAGTAAATGAAAAGGTACACATAATGCAAAATCTCATTAGTCAAGCTATATCAATGAATATTTCTGTATAAAATACTATTGTCTTATAGTTATTTCACTGTGCTCTTCCAATTGTCCTTTCAGAAAAACAGTATTTTTATAAATCCCAAACTCACTGTTTTATCACCTGACTCATCCTGACCTCAACTAGTCTAGTAGTTTAAAGAGTTTTAAACATATTACTTGGACGCACTCTTCGTAGTATTGTGCAAAGGACTTTCAGTTTTGGATTGTGAAACATATGATCTTACCCTGACTCTCAAGTGACCATGACTGGAAAGTTCTGACTCATTTTGTTCTCTGGACTTGCTGAAGTGACAGGGACTCACAGATCTTTTAGTGCTTCAGACAGTTTGTTAGAAACAAAATTAGCATCATTATCCTTGCTTTTTATACCTACTATTTCCATAACGCCTCTGGTGAGCGGAGAGCTGTAAAGGCAAGTATCAAGATGATTGGACCCTAACATTAAAGCAAAAACATATTATTAAACTAAAAGGACAGAGGATTACTACAGTTAATGAATCTTTCAAGATAGGATGGACAGTTGCACATAAACAGGCTAAAACCTGGTTGCACTGTTGATACCTTGTTAGGGGCTTATTTGTTTGTTTGTATTTTTATTAGAAAGAAAAGAAGTACACCACAGTGGAAGAACTGGGGTTACCAGGCTATGTGGTAGAAGGCAGTTTTAAAGATATGTGTCATGATGGGGGAATTACTGAGTATTTTGTTTATGTATTTTCTTTGCTTTTCTTTTAGTTTGCAAGTATGCCTGCCACAAGAAATGTGAAGCAAAGGTAAGCACCTTCTAGATATTTATTTCTATTCTTGATAACAGTGTCCATTTATTTGAAGTTTGGAAGACATTAAGAATATAAATATTCAGCTAATAAGAGGTTTGCTTGACCAGATGCTCAACTGCTAAGAAATAGTTGATGACTTTCACTTCTGAATACTCCGTCTTGCTGGTTTGTCTTCTATTTGTTGCTTAATGGCTTGAACCCACACCACTAAAATAATTTTTTTTGCCTTTGGCTTCAGTGGGAACTGGATAGTGGTCCCACTTAATACATTTCCGTTTAATTTTAGATGTATTTACCTAGTATCCTATGGTTTCTTTAATTTTATCAGAAACATATCTCATTAATAGTTCTCCCATTGAAACCAGTGAGAGTTTTGCCATCATCTTGTCTATTGTAGTTAAAGATTGAGCATCAGTGGTTTGAATACCTTACTCCTCCCACAAGGGGGCACAGTCAAGTAGAAAACTGCTTTGATAGATTATGAATGATACAGCTTCACAGCTAAGGAGTAGACATGCCTACTAAACCAGGGACATGCTGCTGTTCTGTATCAAAATGCAGAAGTGATGGACACTTTAGAAATGTCAAAGATAGAAATACAGATGAAGAGAAAAATAGACATTCCCTTGGCAGCACAAAGATTTGAGTTAGGAGCAGGGACCTAATCATTGACATGTTAGGGCAATCTGAGTTTGGAGTGTAAAAAGAAAAAAATGCACATCAAGGTGCCACCTGCTTTCATGATGCTAAGATGTTTCTGTGTGAGACAAAGCAAATTAATAATCGACACATTCAGTGTTAGCTTCCCTCGTTGGGTTTTCATACAGAGAACACCTGTAAAGATCAAAGACATTATTAATATATCATTACCACTATAATTGTGGTATAAGGATTTTATGTGCACATAATTATACCTTTGGTCAAAAGTAATGCTTTAGAAATTTTGCTAAGGGCTAAAACTTGGCATACTATGACAAACTGTTAAGACTGTAAGAAACTGATATCTGGAAGGAAATTCATAGTTAAGGATGGCAATCAGAAATTTCTTCCACCCATTCGTACATACATAGCAGGGAAACTGGGATTATAAGCCAAGGTGTTATGCTATTTTATGTTATGTTCTTCTCTGATGTTTGTAAACAAGGAGATAATTGAACATATACAATGCGCTCCACTGTTTAGATACGTCAACACCTGTGATAGATCAAGTTGCTATTTACTGGCCTTAATTTGGTTTAACATTACAATACTTAAACTTTAGGTTTTCTTTCTTATTTCTTTGGTGAAGGATTAATGTCATATTAATGTAGTGTTTGCCTGAAGATTATTATTAATGAGAAGTGACTAAAACATCAAATGTTTTACTTATTTCCCCAACAAGATGATTCTTAATATGAACTTCCATTCTGTGTTTTTCCTTTGCTGCCCTCTTTTTTGTTTTTGTTTTTGTTTTTTTTTAAGGTTTGTGGATTAAAATAATTCTGAAAATTGGCCTTGCTAAGATGTTTTCACATTTGTGGAAATGCCCTGTGAAATTAATTGCCATAAGGAAATACAAAATGTATTAAACCACTATTTAGTTTGTATGATTCCATCAGATGAAGCTAAGGACGGCTGGGTTACGTTAGTGCTTGGATAGTAGACTTTCAAGCAACACAGGTATTATAGTAAGTAGTAACATTGATTCAGTAGTTGGCACCTTCCCTTCTGAGTGCTGTGCTGGCTGTAGGGATGTTAAATATCGATTAATTGAATAGTCGAGTAACCTCATGAATTCTTATAGGTTAGTCGACTATTCTATAGTCCCTGGGGGCGGGGCCAGCAGCCGCTATATCAGAGGCAGCAGTGCAGGGTGTCAGGCAGGAGCTGGTCCATGAGGGGCGCCAGTTTAAATACCAGCTCCCCTTGTGGACCAGCTTCCTGTTGCCCAGTGCTGCTGCCTCTGATAAAGAGGCAGCAGAACAGGGTGGCAGCAGCCCCTGTCTAAGGTGGATCTGAGCTCCTGGACCCAGTATGAGCTGGAACTGAGCCAGACTGCCTGCCTGGCTCCTAATACACTTTAAATGCAGGGCCGCAGAAAGAGTGGGTTCTGGACCCAGGGCGAGACAGAACTGAGCTGGGCTACTGGCCAGCCTGCTAAAAAATGTACTGGCAAGGTGGTGGGAGAGAAATGAGTGCTGTCTATTGCATTAACCTATAAGTTTTTGCTTATCAGTTAATTGATTACTCAATTATACTATTATATCCCTAGCTGGCTGGAGGTGGCCTCTTTCAAATGACATGAAAAATGTATGTTCTTAATCTTAGACATTTTTCAGATTAATAAGGGAAATTTCAAAAGACATAAATGATAATTAGGTGCCCAGCTCCCACTGATTTTCAAATGACATTAGGAGTCCAACTGTTCTTTGTGCCTTTAGAAATGTCTGCGAGTGCCACATGTTATTCTACAGATTTGCAAAGTATGATTCCTGCTGCCATTATTTCAAATGAAATAGAAAAGTACAAAAAATCAGTATTGACATCAGATTGCAAATACAGTATTATTATTATTGAGCAAGTACCCTTTGGAACCTCAGAAGTAGTTACATTTCAGTGATAGATAAATGGATCCCTGTGTATGGTCTCTGATCCTGTGAATCCTTCCTCCTGAAAACCTCTATAGAGTTCCATTGACTTCAGTGGGAGGGGACTCTGAATGAATTTAAGCAATCATAGTGAAGATATGATTGCGTGATCAGGATGATAACCTGGTTGCCAGGGTTGAAATGTATATTATAATGGTAATGGACTTCATAAATACTGGCCACAGTTTGCTATGTAACTCCCTTGCTGCTATGTTAGGTCATACGTTTTGGAAGTACCTCTGTAACAACTCTCTTTTCAAAAGAGCAACCTACCACAAGATTTAAAACATGAGCAGTTGAAACAGATGGAACAGATGGAATCTGTTTGAAGGCAATATTGCATGTGCACATCCAGGGCCTGATCAAAAGCTGATTAAAGACAATGGATCCTTGAAGATACCGTTCCAAGTAATCCAAGCTACAGAACATCTTACTGAATCAAATAATGTATAAAAAAATCACTTTAAAGAAAAACAATAACAGCACCAACCATGGCAGAGCATTTCATTTCATTGGTGGTATTTTTGGTATCTGAACAACCAGAATCATCCCTTGAAGTGGACTAAATGTATTTGTGCCATACAGCCTACATTTGCTCAGAGTGTAAATATCTGAGGAAAGTAGTAAGTGCCCAATCCTGATTCTACTTACATTACCAGTAGTTGTGACATTAGCTTAATTAGAAATTAGAAATAAGAAATTAGCTTAATTAGAAATAAGATCTGGCTCTATCATTTTACCAAAGTGCAGGTGACATGAAGGCACAGCAAATGCCTTTGTTTGGGAAACCAAGGTTTGACAACAATGTTTTGGAATAGAATGTCTAGACTGATCTCTTAGGTGGGGAGATGTCTCACTGAAGATCCATCTGCCATTGAAGACTTTGTGCAGATCATAGGTTGGTATAAATTGTCATAACTCCATAGAAATCAATGGTGTTATGACAGTTTACACCAGCTGAGGATGTTACCTCTCCTCACTGCCCCCCTCTACTCAACGACAAGTTGAGTTGCAATTTTTGCATGTTACAAAGTATTGAGCCTATTTGGGGCTTTAGTTTCACTCTATCCAAATTAACTCTAAATAAGTTCCTCATTAGCTATAAAATTATTAATTACACAACACTGAGTACAAAATAATAAATGCAAGTAAGCACTGAAATAAGCCTACTAGAACATAAAGAACCAACTGGAAAAAAATGACCCTGAAGCTGCAAAAATGTAAGCGAGCAGAGATTAGGTTATCGTAATTTTAGCCAACCACATTCAGTGCATCTGACTTCATTCTAGATAGATATTGTAACACATGAAATGATACAGAATAAGGCAAGCACATGATTCTGATCCAGTACTAAAATGTCTGGTCTGAGTTATAAATGCCAAGCTAAAAAAAATCTTCTCTGTTTAATGTAGCAAAGAAAAACAAATGTAGGGGGGAGTTTAATGGTTGTCTATATATAAAATCTTAAGTGATATATGCATATCTGTCAAGTTACTATTTTCAGTTCAGCTCTGAAGATAGGAGAGGAGGGCATTAATGGAACTTAAGTATCCACAAATTCAGAACAGATGTCAGGAAGCACTTTTTCATACAGAAAGCAGCAAATATGTGGATTGATCTCCCAGACAAGTTTGTTAAGACAAAAAACAGTGTAGGTTACTCAGGACACAAGCAATTTAATACTATCCTGGGGGGAAATGGAGCACCAAAAAGGACTGCGCCATGATTTTTCAAAAATCCCGTATGTGCCTGAAGTTATCCTTCTAAAAATGTATTGCAACCAGTTTATTTAAAAAATTCTCTGTTATCTCTTCACAAATAGAGCACATTTCAGCTGTGGCTCCCTTGACTTTAGATACAATACAACTTAACTTGGTTCAGATTTTAGCAAGCCTACATAGCAGGGCTGGCCAAATTGTGGCTCATGAGCCACATGTAGCTCTTTGACCATTAAATTGTATCTTACTAGACTTCTCCGCCTCTCCATTCTCCAGTTACCAGACTGGGGGTGGGGAGAGCTCAGCACATCTGTTTTGCAGAGATGTGGTGAATTAGGAGCTTCTTCCCAGTGGGGAGGAGGGTCTCAGAGCTTCAGCTCTGCAGGGGGCACCAGTCAGGGCCAGGGGATTCAGCAGGAGTGGGGCTGAAGCCCTAGGCCTTGGCTCCTGGCAGGTGTGCTCCCGCTCTCCATTTTCTGAAAATTATCATATGCAGCTCGGAAGGCCAGTGAATATGGCCACTCACCTCCGCTGTAGAGTAAATTATAACCTTCTGATGGTCTATTTAAATGAGTCTGCACAAGTGACCCACAAGGCACAGCGGGGCCGGCAAACCACCTGGAAACAAGAATGCCACTCTTGTGTTCAGTAACACTCCTCCAGGGCAGCAGTGCACATCAGTTACCTACCCAGCAAGGTGTAGGAGTGGTTTATAAGAAAGAAGGTGTGTCAAAGGACGATCAGCTTGCATTACATGCTCTTGCTGATAGGTGCACATTTGCACAAAAGTCCATGCTGCGTGGGCATTAGGCAAGAAAAGCTCAATGCTGCCTCATGCATTTTTAACTCATGCAATAGAGGATGTGTCCTTTAGAGCTTGTATTATTATTGGTAATGTTCTGCAGCTGGTGTGCTTGCTGCATATCATCTACTTGCACATCACTCGGGACATGCTGATTTTCCCCATCCTGCTCTTATTGTTCATTTGTGCTTGTCCCCATTGCTCAGCATTTTCCTTACTACCAAGCAAGGAGGCTCTGCTGAAAACCTTTTGCTACCTTAGAAATCACTTTCCTGCTATTTCATAATCTTATTTGCTCAGGTGAGCTATTCTGTGTGCAAAAGGCTGATTTTGATAGTTTTTAATTAGATAATTTTTCACATGATGGACAAAATATCTAGCTTTTTGGAGAATTACTAGAAACAACACACCTGTAAAGATCAATTAAAAGCCATATCTATTTTGTATGTTTAAAAAAAGGCACATATTGAATCGGGGGGCCGACAGACTTGCTGGGCCCTTGGGTGAGGTGTGGGGGCTGGCTCTGTACTCCTGGAGGAGGGGGGGCTTCAGGCAGAAGGGGCTGGCTGGGGCAGCCAGACCTCAGAACTGTCCAGAGTGCACCAAACTGCACCTCTCTCACAGACAGCACTCAGAACCATGGGCACCGTGCCACGCAATTCTCCGGCAGCAATTTAAAGGGCCCAGGGCTCTGGCAATTGCTGTAGCAGAGGCGGTAATAGCTGGCAGCCCTTTTGAATCGCTGGGCCCTGGGACAGAATTGAATTATCTAGCGAAGTATTTTCATAATTAAATTTGCTTTTCAATTGAAATACATGCTATCAAGATAGGGTGACAAAACATTATATAAGACTATATGAGATGAGCCATAAGTAACTTTGCATTTTTGTGTACCTGGGCTGATCAGAAATCATTCTACCATTGCACCATACATACATATTCAATAATATATCTATATTATGATGTAATAATATTATATAATACAATAATTGTTTTTTTTCTATTTAAATGCATGCTATCAAGGTAGGGTGATAAAACAGTGTGTGTTGTGTCATCCTATCTTGATAGCATGCATTTCAATTGAAATGCCTTATTATATCTATATCTATAACTATCTATCTATCTACCTATCTATCTATCTATATATATGGTGCAATGGTAGCACCATTTCTGATCAGCCCAGGTACACATAAGTGCGAAGTTATGTGGCTCATCTCATGTAGGCTTTACCATTTCATTGTGTCTGCAACAGGATGTTTTTAGAATTAACCTCAGCATTCTTACGTACTATCTTAATCTACAGTTTAACACTCTTGTTATTTTTAATTAGAATTGCTCCTGCTATTTTCATATTTTTAGTTACTTGCATGAGATTTGGGGAGGGGGAAGAGGGGACGTTGAGGGAAAGAATTAGCTGTATGAAGAATTGTCTGATACCAATATCCATTTTGTATCTTAAAGCCAGCTCTATCAAATTTCCTTTATTCTTAACTGTCTGAAACAGAGCCTCATGTTCAGTTCTTTTCCAAAGAATCTATTCTGATGTTTTACTGTACAAATCCTATTTAATTGGGATAATTAGATTCTTGTAATGCCTCTGTGTATATATGCTTAACTTACAAGTGATTCCAGATGGCTGTCTGTTAAGATGTACATAGTGAATTAGTTTCCTGCAGATGCAGAAGTTACACAGTCGTGCCCCAAACTTTATTTTGGATTAAGTTCCCTTTTTTTTTCTCTGCAGTGTTATATTGATGGGAGCATTTCTTCTCTCTGGTAGAGAGGTAGGAATATTTTTGTGCCCCAGCGAAGCTAGAAGTGTTTTATACAATGTCCATTCTGGGACAACATTTTTTTTCCATCTCGTTTCTCCTGCAGACTTTTCACTTTTGCATATATGTGGGATAGTACAGAGCTGCAGATATTTGAAAGGCCTCATGTAGTAGCTCTGACTAGACAGCCCTGTACCTTTTGGAGACTGAGAAGGTGTTTTCCAATTTCCAACGCTTTTGTTTTACAAGTGGGAGCCTTGAAATAACCATGGACACAAGAGAGGTGTGTTGGGTCCTGATTCACTTAAACATATATTTAAATCTTACTGAAATCAATGGGAATTAAGTATTTGCATAAAATTAAGCTCATGCTCTAGTGTTTTGATGAATCAGGGTCCTACAAGCCATCTTTCAGGCCTACACCTGAACTCTCTTGGAAAACCAAGCCTAAGTCCTTCATTAAAAGTTGGAGGATTTGTGTTTTTGATTTAGTTCCAAAGTCTTTTTCATTTTTGGTTCTTTGCCAATTACACATTATGTTTCAAAGAAACAAATATATAAGTGCAGATGGTTTTATAGCTTCTCAAATACTTTATTGTAGTAGATTAGTTTATTTTAATTGTACAGGGATTCAGCTGTGCATGACTTCTCTTTTTTCTCCAGGAAGCCATCTACACATCTCAGTGGAGTGAGGATTAAATAGAAGTTCTGGGATTTCGTATTAATGACCTAAAATCTCTGTTCAGATTAACTTCCTGATTTGTAGCAGGCCACTTTACCATAGTCAAAGCCAGACCAAACAAACTTTTTGGTTTATTTTTCCTTTTCTTTACAGAAATGCTAAATCTATAACGTAAGTCTACCGACTCCTTCTGAGACAGGCCATCAAAAAAATCATAAAAAAGTAAACATTGTGAATCCCACTTGACAGTCTCTCATTCGCTCTTGTCATTTTTGTCAAAGGCCACATTTTTCTACTAGTTTTTTTCAGGATTAATTATTTTAAAAAACGTTATTCTTTCTTTGACCCTTTCCTCCCTTTTTATATGTTTATGCTGCTGACTAAAAGGAATTGGAGGAAGGCCTTGTGTTCTGCCCCTGAACCCTAGGGAGGTTATGTTCTGTTTTCAGATAAACCCCTGATAAACCCTTTAATGACCCAGGAAAGACAGGGGTGGGGTGGGTTTGTTTTTGTTTGTTTTAGGGGTAGGGGCAAGAGAAACAGATGGAAATAGGAAAACAGAATATAATATGTAGTGTGAATTAAAATAAAATCAGCATAAAGAACACAATGCAGGGGAAAGAAAGCTGTAAAAATAATAAAATGAACAAAGATTTCTGATTGGGTATTATTTCCTGCTGTACTGCAGAATAGCAATCAAAAAGCTCACCAGAGAGAGAGTGTGCAGTATGCATAAAACTGGGTAATACAGGTTGGACCTCCCTGGTCTGGCACCCTCAGCACCTCAACGGTCCTGAATGAGGGATTTTGCTGGTCCATGGGAGGTCATTTCTGCCCCTCACCTCTGCCATTAGCACCCCCAGCCCTGGTCTGGTTGCCAGCATCCTGGCCAGCTCCCCCCTTGCCACCAGCCCCTCTGCTCACAGGGCTCCCCCAGGCAATTCCGCTGCTGTGGCCGGGGTTCAGATATGCCAACAGACAGCAGCCCCATGACTGGGCCTCAGCCCCACCGAGCAGCCCTGCCAGGCGGCAGTGGAACTTCCCACTCCCAGCCCCACCGCTGGGCAACTCCGTTGTCAGGCTCCTGGCTCTGTGGGGCAGTACCACTGTCTCCTAGTCTCACTGGGCAGCTGCACAACCAGGTGGCAGTGCTGCTCCTGGGCTCCTGTCCCGCTACTGGAAAGCCCCATTGCCTCCCAGCCCCGCTGAGCAGTGCCGCCACTGGGCAGCAGTCCTGCTGCTGGGCTCCCAGTTTTGTCATCGCAGGGCAGCCTTGCTGCTGGGCACCAGCCCCATCCTCCACTGGGACACTTTGGTCCTGAAACATATGTGGTTCTGCTGGATCGTGGATGTTTGCTGGACCAAAGAGTCCCAGTTCAGAAGAGGTTCAACCTGTAGCCCAAAGAGCAGATATGTAGCAGTGAGCTTGAGTGGCTGCCCACCCCCAGCACTGTGTACATACACACACACGTGCCACCTTAAACAGGAACAGGAACACGAATTCAGGGGGTCAGAACTAGGAGACAAAACAGGTGCGGGGGGAGGAAGGCAACACACACACACCAGTCATCACCTTGTGTTGGCTCTGCTACTATTTGAGGTGGCCGTGAAGAATAGTGGAGCAGAGTGGTTCTGGGTGCATGTCTGGCTTCAGCACCATCCTGCACTTCAGGATGATGTGGCTCAGACCAGGTGGATGTGAGGAAATGCTGGATGCATCCTCCCACTTGCTGTAAGAGGAAGCACCATGTGCCCTTGGCTGGTGTGTACTGCTGAGTCTGGAGAGGGAGAAATGCTCCCAGGGAGGGGAGTTGTGATAGTTGTTTCCTCTTCCTGGCACTTGTTGGAGCCACATGGAAAGATCCAACTTGCTGTTTGTGCCTGGATGAGGAGGCTCCTGATTCTCTCTTTCCCCCTACCATCCTTGTCAGAGCACCTGAGCACCACAGAGGATTAGATTAGCTTTATGAAATTACATATACAAGATCAAAGTAACGTTAAATATAATAGTTCTAGAAATTTGTAGGTAGATCATCACATTCTCTGTCTGTCTGTTTCTCTCTCTCTCTGGAGTGTGTATTTATACATACATAACCACTGGAATTCTTTTTATAGTGAAGTCTTTTTTTTCATTATGACTTCGCTCTCTGTAGTTTGCTGTCATGAACTATAACTCATTGTACTTACTACTATAATTCTTTTAAAGAGTATGGATCTTCAATTTATCTGAACTATGAGCAATTATGCTATAGAACATGCTTACAGTTAAATTTCACAGACCAGGAACTATCTGTCACGAACATACTGGATTCTTACTATTCTAATATCAATGTTAGTTTTAACTTGTGATTGTTTATTTTCAGGTCTTTTCTCCCAAGTGAAAGAAAAACACAAGTATAAACAGAAATATGCTGTATAAAAGAGCCTTACCTTTTGTCCTTTTTTGCTTTTAGAAATACAAATTGATATTTCTTTTTCTTTATCCAGTTAAGCCTCCTGTTTCAAACCACAGTTTGGATTACATCCTGCTTTCAGATGCACATGTTTGACTTCCACTGACTTCAGTAGAAGCTGTGCATATGCAATTATCTTCTCCTGGTGGATTTTGTCCATTATCTCTGTTCTGTGCAGCAATATAGGGATGGTGGTTTTAGCTGTTCTGCGTTCTCATGAATTTCTGAAAACAGAAAGTAGTTGGTTTTCAGCTCTCTGTAGGGCACGATATATCCCAAGTAATGTGTTACCTAGCTATGATATACTATATACCCTTAGGTGTCTATTATATTTATTTGTTTATTGCTGATGCACATAAAGGAGCACTTCTTTAGCCTTTATTATTGTTGTGATGAAGAGTTCTTTTACTTTGGTTATAATGCCTAAAGAAGGGGATTGGAAAAATAAACCAATCTGAATCAATCTCTTTTTAGTATACAAGGTTACCTGAGTAAAGAAAAGTTTAGGGGAAATGTTCTTAAGAGTAGCTACAACAGGCAGTCTAGCACGCTGCTCAAAAGAGAGGTGTTTGAGGCATCTTACACACACTTCAGATTCTCAAGAAGAGATAACATCAGGTCTAATGGGATCATGGTCTAGGTTTCCTGAATTCACTGGATAGAGGGATATATTTGGAAGATTATATTAGTTTTGTCTGTGTTCAGATTACACTGGTCTACAATTTTTTAGAAGTCGTCTGCTTCAGAAATAAAATGTGCTATTTATTATGTATTTTGATGTGCTGAATTCAAATATGACAATTAAAACAACTGATTGGCTACTGTTTCCAAGATATTTAAGTTTTTACATTTTACGTCTATGTATATTGTGTAGATAGTAGAGTTTTAATCATAAATTGTAAACCTAGGTCTTTTCATGTGTTTATGGTTGCTTTACATGATAATATTTCACCTGTCCTGTTTATGTAACACTTTAAAAATCAGCAGAAGAGTTATATAAATAAAATGTATTATGAAACAAAAGGCAAAAAACTATTATGTACATAGTTTAGTCTTATTCAGTGTCTACTCGGCGCTTCTTGGCTTGTCTCTTGTATTCATTAAATGGAGCATCTCTTGTCACTGTCCAGCAATCATCTGCAAGCATTGATGGGCTCCATTTGCCCTGATAGCGTTTCTCCATTGTTGCAATGTCCTGGTGAAATCGCTCGCTGTGCTCGTCGCTCACTGCTCCGTAGTTCAGTGCAAAAAAATCTAGATGAGAGTGCAAAAAATGTATCTTTAGTGACATGTTGCAACCAAGGCTTTTGTATGCCTTGAGGAGGTTTTCCACCAACAACCTGTTGTCTGCCTTGTCTGCCTTGTTGTTTCCGAGAAAATTTATTGCCACTAACTGGAAGGCTTTCCATGCCGTCTTTTCCTTGCCATGCAGTGCATGGTCAAATGCATCATCTCGAAGAAGTTCACGAATCTGAGGACCAACAAAGACACCTTCCTTTATCTTAGCTTCACTTAACCTTGGAAATTTTCCACGGAGGTACTTGAAAGCTGCTTGTGTTTTGTCCATGGCCTTGACAAAGTTCTTCATCAGACCCAGCTTGATGTGTAAGGGTGGTAACAAAATCTTCCTTGATTCAATAAGTGGTGGATGCTGAACACTTTTCCTCCCAGGCTCCAATGACTGTTGGAGTGGCCAATCTATCTTGATGTAGTGGGAATCTCTTGCACGACTATCCCATTCGTAGAGAAAACAGCAGTACTTTGCGTATCCAGTCTGCAGACCAAGCAAGAGAGCAACAACCTTCAAATCGCCACAAAGCTGCCACTGATGTTGGTCATAGTTTATGCACCTCAAAAGTTGTTTCATGTTGTCATAGGTTTCCTTCATATGGACTGCATGACCAACTGGAATTGATGGCAAAACATTGCCATTATGCAGCAAAACAGCTTTAAGACTCATCTTCGATGAATCAATGAATAGTCTCCACTCATCTGGATCGTGAACGATGTTGAGGGCTGCCATCACACCATCGATGTTGTTGCAGGCTACAAGATCACCTTCCATGAAGAAGAATGGGACAAGATCCTTTTGACGGTCACGGAACATGGAAACCCTAACATCACCTGCCAGGAGATTCTACTGCTGTAGTCTGGAGCCCAACAGCTCTGCCTTACTCTTGGGTAGTTCCAAATCCCTGACAAGGTCATTCAGTTCACCTTGTGTTATGAGGTGTGGTTCAGAGGAGGACGCTGGGAGAAAATGTGGGTCCTGTGACATTGATGGTTCAGGACCAGAAGTTTCATCCTCTTCCTCTTCCTTGTCTGACTCAAGTGAGAATGATTCTGGTGCATCAGGAACTGGCAGTCCTTCTCCGTGGGGTACTGGGCATATAGCTGATGGAATGTTTGGATAATGCACAGTCCACTTTTTCTTCTTTGACACACCTTTCCCAACTGGAGGCACCATGCAGAAGTAACAATTGCTGGTATGATCTGTTGGCTCTCTCCAAATCATTGGCACTGCAAAAGGCATAGATTTCCTTTTCCTGTTCAACCACTGGTGAAGATTTGTTGCACAAGTGTTGCAGCATATGTGTGGGGCCCACCTCTTGTCCTGATCTCCAATTTTGCAGCCAAAATAAAGGTGATAGGCTTTCTTAACCATAGTGGTTATACTGCGCTTTTGTGATGCAAAAGTCACTTCACCACAAACATAGCAGAAGTTATCTGCACTGTTCACACAAGTCCGAGGCATCTCTGCTCACTTTGGCTAAACAGAAATGTGTCCCTTTGCAAAATCAAACACTGACAAATAAGAGAGCACGACACTGTATGATTTCTAGAGCTAATATAGGGCAATTTGTTCAGCAGAGTGATGTAAGCTTCATTATGATTGCATCATCCATGACTTCTAGGAATAACATGATGCAATTCATATCATGTATGACGCAATACCAGCTTCAGATTGCATCATTCATTGTTTTGCCTAAAAAGCAAGTACTGTCCAAACCCAGTCATAGATTTATTCATAGATCCAGTCAAAGATGTATTTTAGTCATTTCTGGTTTAAATTGAGATCCCTTCCGTTTATAACTCACTTATCCTCCACCATTCCCAAGTCAAGGGTCGTATATACTGACCCAATAGCATATCTTGAAAACTAGAGCCAATCAACAATTTTAAGCATCATTTTCGTTCTCAGTGACCCAGAATTAGTAAAGTTTGACTACATTTATTCCAGAAGCATTTTGGCTGTAGAGCAGTGTTATTTTAGGAGATCTAGGACACCACATCCATTTTGCTTACATTTATCACATGTAGTCTTCTGGAGTTGTGTGCATGTAACCAGTGCAGAATTTGGCCCACTATACTCCTATAAGCACTACATTACTTGGAAATGGAAATAATTGTGGTGCCTTCAGTGTCATTGTGATAATAAGTTTTGGCTTTTTAATTGTGAATGAAGAATACATTTTTCCTTTGTGTATTGCTCCTGTCAGTGTTAATGGAAGTCATGTTGTGTAAATTAAGAAAAGAAAGAATATTTTTTTCTTGGATATTTAAACAAGTATAAAAGCAGGATAGAAACTGGTACATGAGCTTTTATGCTCAAATGACACCATATGTAGCATCTTAAAAAAGAAGTCTCCTCCTCTAAAGACAATAGATTCAAATGCCACTTTTAACTAAAAACTTTCCAACTTTGATTATAACAGTTTATATTAGTAACATTTCACAATTGAGTTCTTCCCATGTTAAATTTCAGATCATTGTGTTGAGTACAACCAAGATGTTTCTTTTCTGGAAGAGAAATGTTTAAACACCAGTAATTTGAACCTGAAGATTCAAATTAGACAATCTCTTCTTTCAATGTGCCTCCATGGATTTTTAACTGTCATTAATTTATTATTGTTATGAAATTAATTTTCATTAAGAGCTGGTTAAAGAGAAAATAAATTTGGTTTAGCCTCATTTAAAATGTAAAAATGGCCAGTGATTATAGTTGCTGCATGTACACTATTATTGTAAGGTCACATGAAAGCCTTAACAGCAGAATTGTGTGAAACATGGAGGGCTTGCTTCTTGACGATTTGTGTGACATTTTCCTTTGTTTTTAGTACTCATGGGTTCAGCTCCTGCTTTTTTGCCTGTGCTACTTTTTTTTTTAAGGTTTTGGGTTAGAATGAATCTAAAACTCAGATGAAGGCCTGCCTAAAGTTGTTAAGTGAAAGCCACATGAAACTCTGACTTGTGAATGGTCTCAACAGGAATCCATCAATCAGAACAAATTCAATGAGGATTGCAAACTTTAAGGGTTTTTACAGTGGGATTTGGGCTTTATTACCAAATATAAAACCACCTTCATATTGCATAGTGTGGGGACTGAGTGAGAAATCATGCTCATTTTCTGTTACCAGGCATAAACTCAGAGGGTTACAAAATTTTACTCCAACTGAAAATGGCCTTTGGATTTTGCAGGGCTGACCCCATAAATGGTTCTGCAAGGTAATACTAGATTCTACAATCTGCAAAATGTTTTGTGCTCTACTAGATTTAATGTCATTCTAATGAACCGTTCTGGCTGAACACAGACTGTCAGCAGTAGAGTGACATAATGATTTGAAATTGGTTTCTATGAGCATAAAGACTGCATTGTTAAATGAGCAGATATGCCGTGCTGGGAGTTGTACATAGGACTGTTGGTTGCTGTGCTTTCCTCAGATTGAAAAAAACCACACACATTTTAAAACAGATTGTTGTTGGAAAAGAAATCATTGTTAATCTTGCTTTTTTAAGATACTAGAAGACTGCTTTGTGGAAAGGCCCAATTGGTAAGTGCAAATTCCTAGACATTTTATCAGCAAAACACCAGCATCACCCTAATCCAATAGCTGGGGAGAAAAGAATCTTAACGACATGATTTCTTTATTTCTTTTTTCTTCACGTAAGTTCAAGGGTACAGATTACTTTTCCAGCAGGAAGGTTCTGCCGTCAACACCTATACCTTTTCTCTATCTGAAAACTGCTTTGGTTTTGGTGATTTGGGGGAGGATCTCCTCATTGACCCTTTTCTTTCCTGCCCTATTCTTATTCACTCTGTATAGACACTGGAGACCTAACACAGGCTGCCTTCATGGAGCAGGAATCCTTTTATCACTGGGGGGTGGGGAAGAATTTGTCATCTTTATAAAGGGCATCACGTGGGATCAAAGGGACAGGAATGATGTGTTTCACACTGTTGTTGCCTGGAACAACCATTTAGGGCATGTTATAACCCATGTCACATTTGAATCCTGGTTTCCAGAGATGAATAGCTTAGAGCTCTCTGCCACCCACTCCTTGTAATTTTTTTTTAAAAGTGGCTGGGTCTTACTGTACACTTACACTCACAGCTTTACCCATGAGTTTTTACTATGATTGTTAAGACCAAAGAGAGATCCTCAGCTTTGTGAAGACCAGTAGTGACAGTCCGGCCCACTGTCAGAACTTCTGGGCCTCGGGGCAGAATAGATAATGCCTCTCCCCCCCGGCCCCCCATGATCAGTACACCTGATGTTTGGGTTGTGTGCTGGTGGAATGTTCCCTCTTATTTTTGTCATGTATGAAAGCAATACATTTTATGTGAACTGAAGTATGTGAATATGTGCACCACCAGTAGAAACAAAAACCCTAGATATCTATTATATATTTGAGGAAAATGTTGTGTGTCTGTCTGTCTGTGCATCTGTTTGTTCAAAGACTCCTCCTAAATGGTAAGAGGTAGGACCAGCAAATTTATTGTTCAGCTTCCTCCTATCATAACTTAAGAAAGGACAATGAAATGTGCATGAAATGTGTTTGTTTCTGGTTGAATGGAAAGGAAGGGTTATAATAACAGGGACAGTTATACTCCTGAATGACAACGGTGGAGGGGAGCAAGCGTGGGGGATAGTTATACATGCAACAAGGGGGCAGCAAGGGCCCCAGCCTTGGGGAGCAGCAGCTGGCCAGGCAATGTGGCCTATGCCATCTTGGCCTGACCCCCCAGACCCCGCAGACCACCCTCATCCCACCCCCAAGCCCACACACACCTCCCAATCCTCTGCCCTAACCCTCACCCCTTGCTCTGAGTCCCAGCTAGCATCCGGAAACCTGTGGCAGCCCTGGCTAACCATCAGCAGCCAGGAGCCGGAAGCAGCAGGGTCGGAAGTTTGCAGCAACCTGGGCTGGGCGCATGCAGCAGCGGGACTGGGAGCCCATGCCAGCCCATAGCAGTGGGGCAGGAAGCCAGTGGCAGCAGGGCTGGCATCTGGCAGCCCCAGCTGCTACTGGCAGCTTGCAGCAGCAGGGCCAGGAGCCTGTGGTAGCCCTGGACAGGGCTGGCGGTATGGGAGCAACTCCACAGCTGGGCCAGAGACAGGGGGGCGGTGGCTGGGCCAGAAGCTGAGCTGGCAGAGGGAAGGGCTGGTGGGCCAGTAGCAGGGGACCTCCCCTCATCTGGCAAATTCTCTAGTTCGGGACCAGTCAGGTCCTCAGAGTGCCAGTCCAGGCAGTCCAACCTGTAGTTATCTTATAGCATGGTAAGCTGTAGCATTTGGATTGTTACAGAGTTATGCTGTAGATATTTTTAATGAACATGAACATGATTCTATAACAAGCTATTGGGGACTCTTACACAATGTGGACAATATTCTGGTTACGGCATGAGGCTGAGGACTGAGGGATTTGAAACGCTCAGACAGTGCGTGTAACTTCTAGTGGGAATGTCTTACCACTTTCATGAAAGGGAATCCAACGAGTACTTGAAAGAAAACATGAGTAACGGCATTGTTGGAAAGTATTGGCAGACAAAGAATACTGCAGATGTATGAAGCTATAAATACACACGCAGCGTTTTCAGTAAGTGCAGCTTGTACGGTTTGTTATCAAAAGCCCGAGCTGTACATTTAGCCTTCTCAGTGTTTATTTGTACTCTCATATATTGTAACACAAGATTTTAATAATAATTGTATATATGTTTGACTAATTTTATTCTAAAGGGCTGCTTCCCTCATTCTCTTGTAGGGTGGCATAAAAATGTACAAGTAGAGTGCAGTTAAAACATCATCTAATAAATGTTAATGCAATGAAAACAAATAATATTTTTTAAAATAACATAATCATAATCTTGTGCCTCAAACCATCCTTTGTTTCTTTTGTCACATTTGCATTTTTTTGAAAAGCTTGGGGCGGGGGGGAAGAGACACATTTAGAACATACAAAGCTTAATGCCAAGATTTTCTTAGGAACTTTCATTGTCAGATGCTGAGATTATGACATTGGAAATGACTGAGTTAATGGACATATTTCTTTTTTTACTCCCATTCTGATGTTGGCCATTTTTCAGTGGTACTACCTTGGTCTGTAGACTCCTAAAAATTCATAAAACAACAAGACCTGAGTCAGGATCCTCTATGGTGTTGGAGAGAGTGGTGTTGGCAGCTTAGTACAGAACATGCTTCCTTTGAGCACACTAAGTGCTGGAGTGTGAGATTAAGGGCACTATGGTGTGGGAGATTATTGGGATGAAATGTAAAACATTAGAAATGGGGCCTGATTGCATATAATCATTGGTCCACCCATGGCATTCTTTTCAAAAGAAGCAGTTTCAGCATTGCCCAATAATAACTATTATTATTTCCCTTTAATGTTTGGTTCACTTTCAACTGAATAATTATTCATTGCTTCTTTTCTTGAACTGATAAGTAGCACTATTAATCAGCTATCACGCTCCATCCCATTTCAACAATGTGTGATTTTAGTCCTCAATCTTGCAAGCTAGTCTACACTTAGAGTCATAGAAGAAAATGGGACCACCCAAAGAGATGAGAAGTTCTGTAAAAAATTAAGGCTTTATGATGTATTTCACAGGATACAGTATTTTTAGTGACACTGCAATTTTCATTCAATTTGATTAGGTACTTTAACATAGATACTGTGTACAAATACCGTGTACGTAAAATTACATCTCAACAAAAAAGGACGTCAGAGATCTATAGAATCCCTTATGTAGGCACTGTTTTGTAATAGGAAGATTGCAATAATATCTAGGTTTTTATAGTAGGAATAAAATAATAAGTAAAGCTGAAAAGACTCATAGCTCAATGTAAGTCTGATCTTAATGTAACTTGTGGTCTGCAACAGACAATGAAAGCTGTCTCTGGAATTACCATTCAGAGTTTGCTTAAACCTATATTTCTTTTCTAATGTCATTTTCCTCTCTTCTGGAATGATCAGATTTATCATATAACAGATTTGTTCATTTAAACCATTGCTTCATAAAAGTTGGATCCAGGACAGTTCTAAGTTCATCCCCAGTGCACAATAAATATATGTTTTCTTCATCAAATCAGCTGTACAATATTTTATAGTGATGGGAATAGGCAGAACATTATAGGAATATAATTTCAGTAGGCTTCTATATATGCATCTTCAAAATTTCTTGGGGCGTATATGCACTCATGCAAACTCCCGGAATTTCTGTGCTCACATCCAATAATTTTATGTGAAAAGGCTGATCTATAAATTAAAAAGAATAAGCTTAGAAATTATATGCATCTATTTTTGTAAGTCCTATGTAAAGGTGACCTTTGAGGGTATGTCTACACTGCACGGCTATTTCAGGATACCAAAATAGCTACCCCGCATCTACACAAGCCTCCCATTATTTTGAAATAACGGGTGCACTATTTTGCCAGCCCGGTAAACCTCTTTGCACGAGGGATAAGGGATGGCTCGAAATAGTGCGTTACTTTGAAATTTGGCGCAGTGTAGATGTGTCAAATTTCAAATAAGCTATTTCAAAATAGATTCAAAATAAGATACACATATTGTGTATCTTATTTCGAGTTTAGGGTGCTGTGTAGTAACTGTAGAAACCAATGATGGAGAATTGTGCTTGGCAGTGCAGTCTGGAGAAGCACCGTAGGTTTCAAAGATTTCATCTAACTCCAGGTGGAAGATGATAGCAGTCTCTTCACCTGTCCTCATGAGCAAGTTGACCTGTAAATGAAATAGGAAGGGCAAGAAGAGCTTCTACACCTGTGCTACGGAAGCTGAAGGAGAGAACTAGAGTGGAACAGACTGAGTAGCCTTCCTTGCATTATTGGATGGGAAGATCAGAAAAGCTGTCTTTGTTGAGGAGCATTCCTACATCAAAGTTCCAAGTGGAACAGAACAGATGAAGAGATCTGCTCCAACCAGCTTAGAATGGAGCTGGGTTTTTTTGACTACGGTGTAGTTGCAGGTTCAGTAGGTACATACATAGTAAGTGAGAATTTTGCGCCAACTCTTGCAAGTATAGAAATAATAGGTTTTACCTAAAGGTATCAAGCTGGGTATTCTTTGGCTCGAGGTCAGCAAAGCACTTAAGCACATGTCTAACTTTGAATGAGTACATAGTTGCATTGAAATCACTGGGGCCGCTTGCCTTGTTTAAAGCGTGACGTGCATTTAAGTACATTGCTGAAACAGGGCTTCTCATTTTTGTTACCTAGTTGACAGAAATCCCATAGCAATAATTTTAAGAGACTAAACTAATATAACCACATCAGTGCTGCTGAATGCATCGCATAGGTAGGGGCAAATGCAGTTCCAGTGTTGTCCAACCTATTTGGTACATCAGCGGTTTGGAATAATAGAAATGTAGGGCTCAAGAGGTCATCAACCCAATGTCCTGCACTGAGGCAGGATCAAATAAACATTGGAGAATGTTGACATGCTAGGTGGACAACATGGTGACTGTAACAAAGCCCAGCAAAAGTGATTAATTTAGAAATTATACCAACAATATTATTTAGTCAGTGCTTCAATCCTTGTGTTTGGTTCCTTTTCTGTAGCCTCCGACTCCTCCCTTAAAGCTTGCATTTGAAACATAGTCACCTAACTATAAGGAAAATAAAATATGCCCCAATTTCTTGAGATAAATATTGATCCAAGGTAAAAGTGTAAGAGTGGTGTCAAAGGGTGCTCTGCTCACCGCCAGGGGTGGCTCTTTCCGGCATCATCTGGGGATTAGCTATGCAAGTGCAGTGTCCATCCTGTAGTTGCTCATGCTATCACTCTCCCC
This sequence comes from Pelochelys cantorii, assembly GCA_032595735.1. Lineage (NCBI taxonomy): Eukaryota > Metazoa > Chordata > Testudines > Trionychidae > Pelochelys > Pelochelys cantorii. The sequence goes on from CM064327.1 coordinate 160,530,635, forward strand.
ATGTTGCTTTCTTGGGGACTCAGCTGTTCCTGCTTCATGGCTTAGACCTTCAGCCAGGTCACAGAAGTCCTTCCTTTCTGGGGTATCAAAGTCTCTCAGAACCCACTGTCCAAGGCAGTCATTCCTCTCATTGCCTGTTAACCAGTGCCACTGCCCAGTGGCTGGCAGGGGAAGCAAGGCCTGCCCTCTGCACTGGGTTCCAGCCCAAAGGCCCTACAAGAGGGCAAGGTTTGCACAGTACCAAACCTTGCTGCTGTATCCCTGGGCCACTTCCTGCCTTATCTTCTCTCACTCTGAGTGCCTCTCTCTGCAGCCCCTTTCTCCTCTCTTATCCAGCTGAGCTTCCTCTTTAATTATTGCTCTATGGCTTCTCCTCTGGGGCAGTTTATGGGCCCACTTTAACCCCTTCAGGCTTTGTATGGGGTGACATCCTCTCACAGGCAGATATGCACATAGGGGAGTCCCCCATGTACAGATTGTTGTTGTTGTTTGTATTACAAAATCTCTTTGAGGCCAATATCATGCTAGGGGGCGCCTTGGTGCCAAGTGCTGTGCGAACACATACAATGATGTAGTTCCTACCCTGGAGTTTATAATCTGGGAGACTGAGCAGAAGGGGAAACAGAGCCAAAGAGAGGAACCTTAGTTCAATACTCAGTTCGGTCCATCAGACCAGGCTCCCTTCCCTTCCCCATGTCAAGTGGGGGTGGGGGAGGCTTAGTCATCTTGTTGGCACTGACCTCCCTCCCCTTGAGTTTGATGGAGACTCTCTGTGAGGTCCAAGGTGGGAAGGACCAGAGACTAGATGGGCCAGAGGAATGCATTTCATCTCCCCACCGTCTGTGTAGGGCTTACCTTGAAAGGGACTATATCCTTAAGCTGTGTTGCATTTCCTTTTCTGCTTAACCCCAGGAGGGGCCCCTGGGAAGTCACACCTGGAACTATGTCACCAAGGACCCTGGATGGGGGCTAGGTTGCACCTTTTTCTAAATGGGGTAAGACCTGTTCCCTGATGGAGTAGTGGGGGAAGCTTCCACAAGAAGATCCTCCCAGGGATTTTTCTCAAGGAGTGTCCCATCTTCCTTAGATCTCCACTCCAGAGGAAGCAGTTTGACACCAAAGCTTTTAAAGGTAAATCTTTCCAGATAGTAAACAGACTGTGTCAGCAAAAGCACAAAGCCTTTTAATCACTGCCATTCTCTTCACAATAAAAATGAAGGCAATGGGAGGTGAGAATGCGGAAGAGTAGAGTTGGATGATATCGGTGAAAACAAAACAATATTTCATCTCTGAAAGTGGTTTGGAAATTTGAAGCCTCAGGTTGTGGATCTGTTGGTGAACAGGCTATATCTAGTCGGTATTATGAGGAAGGGTGATATAACACATTGTTTATGTGGTTAATATTGTAGTGCTATTTAACTCCCACCTGTTTCAAAGTCTTTCTATACTATGCCAATGGAAGAGATTTAGATAATGAGATCTCTTTGCTGTTATCTGTGGGTGGCTGAAAACCAGATTTGTGGAGCTTAATGTATGAATCTCTCTAGTGCCTGAAAGAACTCAAGATAGATAGCTCATAGGATGAAGAAGACTCATATATATGGTATTTAAAACTAGCCACTGAGTGGGGAGGGGAGAAGCAACCCTGTGTAAGGTTGGGTTACAACTGCAAAATAGTGATGAATGTATTTGGAAGTCAAGACATAATACTTCAGTCAACAAGGGGAGTACAGCATACCTGCCTATGATGGGAAATTGAAAATCCTGGCATTTTCCCTTTGGCTGCTTACTGGAGTTTTCCTCCTTTCTCCCATTAAAAATACAATTAATCATTTTATACTTTAATCTCTCAAATCAGGAAAATAATCTGTTGCTGATATTCAGTGAGTTCTGAGATAAGTGAAGGTGAAAGTTCAAAAAAGTATTTTCTCTGTGGTCTATCATGGCAAGGCTGATCTGTATCCCTCCTCAGATCCTTTTGAGGACATATTCATAGTTGTGCTCACTGCAGCAGTGGTAATTATGATGCTGATGTTCTAGCAACAAAAGTCCTGAGGTTTTAGAACATGGGAAATCTCCCCAAAGTCTGGGTCTCAGGCTAAAGTCCTGAGATAAGACAGGTCTGATGTACACCTGGGTTGTTTTTTCTATAGAAAATTCCATGTGTACTAATAGTTAATTCCCTTGAGGGTGGAAAACTTCCATGGAACCATTTTCCCACTTCTTTCCAAAGTCCTTTCTGGGAGTGTGTAAGATCTGTTTGACTTTGTAAATGAAGCATGTTTTCTCATGGGGATTATATCAAAATAAATAGTTCTGTAATCCTAAAAGGATACCAGAATTCACTGTGGAATGTGTACCTAATTAAGCCTTAGGAGGTCAGACCTAATACAAAGAAAGCAGAAGTGGATGCTCTCAATAAAAAGAAGTACAATTGATTTAAAAAACATTGGATTAGGGGCATTGTTTGTTTGTTTTCACTTTTTTGAGGAAAAAAATCAACAAAACCCAAGACATGTTGAAAAAAAAAGCATTTATGTAACTGTTTTGCCCAAGCATTTTAAACCTTTACAAACCTTGCATTAATTAAGTCTCTGAGAGCCCTGTGTGGGAGTAAGTATTAGTATACACCTTGCTCAGCTGGACAAACTGAGTCATGGATAGGGTTAGTTTCTTACCCAAGATCACACTGGAGTTGGTGGGAGAGTTGGGGAAAATATAAAGGTCCAGGCCCCTAGTCACTGACTCTAATTACCTCAAGACTGTTTTAGGTTGTTCCTTTGCCTCTGGACTTTTTTGGGGGCATAGCCAGTTATCCAAGTTCAAGAGCTGACAGAAAATGTTGATCTGTTATTACCTGTCTGTGATTAATTACTGGACACCTCCTCCATTACTGGACGCAGGAACCCATATAGGTTTTGGTTACTCTGAAGAGTTCCTTTGGTTTTGCAACTTTCAAATGTCCCAAATGTACCAAATGTCTCTCTTTGAGAGAACTGTAGGTGGACTTTGATTTATGTAACAAGCAACTTTCTCCTTTTGCAAGCTGACATATTCATGGTTTTCTTTTGGGGGGTTGTCAATATAGGTCAAGTGTGTGACCTTGCCAAATCAGACAAGACACTGTGGAGAAAAAAGCCAACCTTCCAGGTGGCAGAGAAATGTGAACAATACATTTTTATTTATTTCTTAGAGCACTCCAGGTTGTTACTGAGGGTTTCTTTTTCTAACAGTTCCAATGATTTCATATTAAACTACTCGTTTTATTGTTTCATGGGTGTTTTTTGCACAGGGGTTTGTGTGTATTTAAATGCACTGAAGTATGAAATATCTTCTGATATGGTATAACTTTCCTTTTAAGGTACTATCACAGGGCTCTGTAATCCCAAATGAGGCAGCAAAGAGTTTTGCTTGTGTCAGGAATGTAGGAATAGGCTCATGTCTTAGATGTCATAATGCTTAGTGGCTATATGTGATGGTGCTTTCTACTTTCAAAGAGTTCTGTGAACATTAACTAATCCTTCATGACACCTCTCTGAGGTAGGTAAGCACAGTATTTGCCTCATTTTATCAGACAGAAAACTCTACAGCAGAGAATTTAATAAGGCCACAGAAAACGTCTCCGGTACAGCTAGGTTTAAAATGTAAGTTTCTGACTGTATTTCCTCATTCTTTTCCTGAGCAAATTTATTGTAGAATTAAGCATCACAACATGCAATGTATGAGGCTGCATTTATTTGAAGGCCATCCTAATATGTTTTGGTTTCTAATAGCTGTTTGATGGAGCTGTAAAATGAATAAATAAGCAAATCTTTGCTGCTTTTTACAGACACGGTCATGAATCCACACATGTTAAATCTAATTTAGCCTAATTTTAATTTTGTAAAATTCACTGAATTTCTTTCATTATCTTAAAAATTTAGTATGCTTAAAATATCTATAGACTAATTTGGTTTGGTTTACAAATTATAATTTGATGAGGAGCATTTTCATAGGAAGTGACAAATAGCTGAAGTAATTGTAGGTCTGGATTATAGTGGAACAGGCCTTATTTTGCCTGATATCCTAATAACTCCTTTGGGGACTTCTGAAATGTGTCAGTTTTTCTTTATTTTGTCAATCAAAATGTGTGTGTATGTAAAATTAACCTAGAAATTGTTCAGTATTGGTATACTGACTAGCATTTGCTATATGTACCAGGAATAAATAGTCCAGTAGAATGAGTGTTAAGTATGAAGTATTTGGAGGGAAACGTTGACTGTGTAAAACAACTTTGGTATTATCTATTGGGTACAGTGAATTCTAATGGCACTTTTTGAGTGTTTCTTGGTAAATTCATTTCAAACATGAAGCTTCTGAAAAAAAAATCTCCATTCTGAGACATATGGATGTCTTTGGTTCAGAAATTGGTAGTACTATATATTTTTATAAAATGTAGGGTTTTTTTCTTTTTATGCTTATTTTGTGACCCTAAAAATGGTACCACAAAGTGTATTGTTTTTGAAAATGTAGTCACTGACAAACACCATTATTTCAGCAAATGCTACCATTATTTTCAGATACTGAAGTAAAATCAAGCAGCCTTTTGGGCATTTAGCAAAGTAGGGTTTTTTCCCCCCAAACAATGTGAGGCAATAATAAACTCCCAGTAAAGAAAGTTAATGTGTATCTGGAGCTGTTAATCAATTAAAAGTTTTAAAACATTTTTATTAATCTGTATTTACTCATGACAAATCTAGTCTTTGTTTTCTGTCATTTTAGCAAAAAGTTAGCAGGCTCTTATATAGTGAAATTCTTACAAACTTTGCAAGCATAGCACTATCTGTACTTTGTATTTTTCATTCCTTTCAATCTGCCTACCATCCTTTCAAAACAATTACTAACATAGGGCACATCTACACAGCAGGACTAAATCAGAAATAAGCTACGCAACTTGAGCTACATCTATTGTGTAGCTTAAGTCGAAATAGCTTATTTCGGCTTTTGGTGCTGTCTACTCAGCAGGAAGTCTGAGTTAGAGCACTCTTCCTCTGACTTACCTTACTCTCCATAAAATGAGGATCACAGGAGTTGGAGTAAGAAGTCCTCCATGTTGACATCAATTCGACATTATGTGGAAATAACTGCTTGCAGTGTAGACGGAGAGTATGTTATTTCAGAATAATGTCAGATATTCTGAAATAACACTGCTGTGTGGAAATTAGCCATACTGAAACATACTGCCTTTTTGCAGGTCAAAAAGTTTTTTCTTGAACAATATATTTTGTCTATATTGTTGCATAGTCTTTTAGTTAACAAATGTTCAGAGTTGAATGCTCCAATATAACTAAACAAATATGGCTTGCAGCTTTTCTAGGAGAGCATTGAATGGAATGTGAGGTTGCAGCTTTGAAACCTCATTCTGGAGCTGTCTGGCAGGCTCTTTGTAGAGGGCCTTTTATCTTAGAAGGCTGGAATAGTTGCAGAAGGAAGCACCATCCACAAATTAAGAAAAGGTCAAAGTAGAACAGAGGTGGGGTGGTGCAGTGTATGAAAGGTAATGGTAGAATGTATACATCAGATGTCCGAGCAAATGACACTTTAATACGACAGAGGGGGGCACTGTAGTACAGCAGTTAAAGCAAGCAGTTATGTATTTTTTCCCTTTGTGCAGTTAGAAAGCCAACAAATGACATGTTATCAGCTTTTTTATGTTAATATATTTGTCATCTCAGTTGCTATCTGATTATTGAATACAAACGGCTTCATGGTCCCGAGATAACAAAACACTAACCAAGGTTTCTCAGGAAATGTGAATAATTACTGGAGTCAGAATTTATTTTTAAATTAATTCTTTGTTACATATATTGTTGGCATGAACGCAGAACTTCTCAGAACTAAGTCCATGGCTCAGGAAGACATTATTTCTCAGGAAAGCACTAAAATATGTGCTTAACTTTAAGTACATACTTATGTTCCATTGAAGTCAATAATAGTTAAAAAGTTAAGTCAATAAATTCAAGTTGTTAAACTTTCCCTTAATTTTGAGGCCTTTAAATCCACAATATATGTGCACTTGCACAAGAACTGTGCCTAAGAACTATACATTCTTCATGAAAAAAGAGGTAGTTTACACACCATTTTTTGCATGTGCAATTTGTATATGTTCCGGGTAGGGTCGCCAGGTGTCCGGTTTTGAACCAGACAGTCCAGTTTTTGAGCTTTCTTTTCGGGAAACAAATTGAGAAAATATAATTGAGAAAATATAAATGTCCGGTATTTTCTAAATAAGATGTAATGTAGATTGTGATGTAATATCAAGTGTGTCCGGTATTTTTGTTGAAACCATCTGGCAACCTTACTTCTGGGTGGGATTATATGTCTAAGTGCACATGCATATATTTTGTAGGCACAAAGTAGATGTCTAGTTTTTAAAGGTTGACCTAAGCCTTTTTATAGTATAGTGCATAATAATTAGTGTAAATGTATAGATATTGAAAAACATTGTGTAAATATGGAAATATTGCATTTTATAGATGATTATTTAATATACTTTTAGGACAATAAACGTACTGGAAGAAGTAGACAAGTGAATGATTCTAAATTGCCAGGGTATGTTTCTAGGCAGCCTATATCTCCCAGAAGATTAACTTCTGGAGTGGTCAAAAAATTATTTTGGGTTTTATGTCCACTTATACAGTGGAGCGTGAGCAATGTATAAAGTCGTTGAATAAGGTAGTGATCTTGTAGTTGTCATCTCTTCAATAATATTAGATTTGAATAAAATGATTTAACTTCTGGAATGGTCAGAAAAATTGTATTAGGGCTTATGTCCACTATACTAGAGAATATAACATAGGGTGGGTAATGTATAAAACAGTTGAATATAGGAATAATCCTGCAGTTGTCAGCAATGCAATTACATTAGATTTGAATAAAATAATCCTGTAATTTTGCTTTCTTGCACTACAGTGGAAAAAATGAGTTGTGTGTCTAGTGAACCAATAAAACCAAGCTGTGTTCCTCTGTAGATCAGTATAATTTTATAGAATCATAGAAAACCTTAAAGCAAGCACTCTTTTTATGCGTTTGTGTCACTCTCTGGAAAATTTAATACATTTTAATTGGGAATTGTGACCGGGTCAGTCCCCATCCTGGGACCCTGACCCCTGTTCCGTCCACTGTCTCACCCTTTGAGGGCTGCCTGAGGACCCTCACTTGCAGAGTTTTTAGCCCTGGGCCTTCCTGGCCCTCAGCATAAAGAATAGTGTATTGGGCTGAAGCTCTGGGCCAGGCACAGCTGAGCAGTAAGCCCTCTTCTAGTCCCCTGGGGATAGGGAGCCCTTCAACACTCCCTCCTCAAGCCCCTCACCTCCTCCTGCAGCCTTTAGCAGGGCTGGAGGTTCCTCCCATTCCACTTCTCTGAGTCTCCTTATCACCAGGTTGTTTGCTCCTCTCCACACTCCTCCTCCACTCTCTCTCCCTCCTTCTGCCCTAGGGAAGGCTTTTAAAGAGGCCCTGTGGCATCCTAATTCAGCTCACCTGGTCCTTAATTAGTTTGCAGCTTCCCTGTCTCAGCTGCCCCTTTTCCCTTTTAACGGGCTTTTTACCCTTCCCTGTCACAGAATATACATACTGTACATTCTTTTTCCTATATGAAATTGTTTCTCAGTCGCTTGGAAATATGAAATTACAACACAGTCTGTACTATAGCAATAATCTTAACATAGAATCCATAGATCCCTAAGTACTTTACAAAGGAGGTCAATACCATTATTCCCATTTTACAGATGGGGAAGCTGAAGTATAGGGAGGTTACCTGATAAATCAGTGGCAGAACTAGAAATTGAATTCATGTCTTCTGAGTCTTCCACCCTATGCACCAGGCCACACCATTTCCATGACTAATATAACATTAAGCAAGATACATACGAAGTTTGTTTCAGACTGATATTTTGAGCTTTAAAGTCTATGTGAAAAATATTGCACAAAAACCAGAAATTAAAGGGACACTGCAAACTTGAGTAAGTTCAGTCCATTTGAAAAATAAGTGAGTTAAAACTAGTTTCATGTACAACACCTACTTCTAATTCCCATACAAATTTTTTAGTTTTTACAGTCACATTTTCCTAATTTTCAAAAATGTTTTTCATTCCCCAACTGCTGCTTGAAAGATTCGCATAAAAAACAAGGGAAACATACTCTTTATAAAGTGCTGTGAAATGGGCAAAGTAAACAAACTGAAGAAAAATCCCCTATTTTCTTTTGAAGTATAAAATGAATTTCTAAAATCTGGAACTTTTTTGGTACAGCAACATCCAGGGTCCAAAGAGTGCCGGAGGCTGGCAGCGCTGCTCAGTGGCCAGGGCTGGTGCCTAGGAGCAGGGCCAATGCAGGGCTGACAGCTGAGAGGGGAGTCTTGATCTCCCATGATCCAGTAAACTCCCTGGTTCAGGACTGTTCAGGTCCAGAGGCTGCCAGACCAGGGAGATCCAACGTGTATAACTTTTAGTGTTGCTCTTAGTCTTTACTATAGTTGTGAAAGCATAAATGTAGATAGAAGTGTGATATTTTTAATGGATCGTGTCCCTTTAAAATGGCAAGCCCAGAGGAGCCTGGAAAAAAATGGAGAGCCCTTTCCTCCCCTTTGCTGCAAAAAGTTGGCATCCATAATACAGACTCTTGCTTTCCAGTATGCAGGTAGAGTCTGTAAGCTCTTCTCAGAGGGATGAGTTCCTTAGAGGTAGAGTCCACTCCTGTGAGTCCCTTGACGTCTGGTGGACTGATTTAGGGGCAAGTGAGAAGATCATGGATCCTCTAGACAGGAGCCCCAGGAAGTTAATTTTCTCCAGTCCACTTGGAGACAATCTGACAGCTCCTGGAGTCTGTGGGGAAAAGGCTTCCAGCCATCATCACTCACGCAATGCACCTCTTAACATTACCCGAGGGCATCTGTGGCTATAAAAGCATCGATTAAGCCCTTTGACTTTTGCAGAGCTCTGGCTGTGCTGAGTAAAGGTGTTACATAAAGTTGTATGTGCCTCTGTCAGGCAGAAGGTGAGGGAGACAGAAACTGTCTTCACTTCAAACAACATGGCAGTTAACATTTTCCACCTGTTTAATATGCTTGCTCTGCTGGACAGAGACAATTAACAAGTCAGCAGCAGCAATGATAAAATCCAAAGCAAAAAAAATGTGTCCATGCATGTCACTTGGTCCATAGACTGTCAAACTCAGGGGTCACAAAGAGGCTTCAGGCACTGAGAGCCAGCAACCATTTACTTGGGAATAGCTTGGGAGACTTGGGTGGTCGCAGGACAGTCCTGAGGCTTTTTCAGGGATTCCTGGTATGGGAAAGTTTGAGACCCAATGACTTAAATCTTTCCCAAGCAAACATCATCCATTTCCACACTGATGGAGAAAATTATTAAAGGATAGAAGCTTTATAGGATTTGAGAGACCTGAGTGGGTTTTGTTTGATATCGTCAACTCTACTTTTTTTCTGCCTGTGTCATTCCCCATCCAGTGTGCACCCCTTCATTCCTGCTGGGATGTCACATATATTGGGTCTTCCTTTAAAGATGACAATGAATGCTGCTATTCAGTGCTGTGGCACACTAGACGTCTTATGGTACTCAACAGAGTGCCAGATGCATCACGATTCAGAGGCAGATGGAGATGCTTCAGCTGCTAGGCCCTAGCATCACTAGCCCTGATAGATCCCAGTCAGCCCTGAACTATATGGCTTTAGTGAAAGGGTGTTTTACTGGAGCTGGCAAAGTAAATGTTCCAGGCTTCAAGGTGCAACGTAGCTGTTCCTAGCATGTCCTTTGGGGCCACTCCAACAGAGGGTTAGGGCTCCTCAGGCCAGATCTGAATATTATCCAAGAAGACCTGGACAGCCTTGAAACCTGGAGTAAAAAAAATGGGATGAAATTTAATAGAATTCTTTCCCCGGTGTCTGGCTGTTGGGTCTTGCCAAAATGTTCAGGGCTCAACTTCCTGACTCCAAATATGATCAGGAATTTTCCTCTGGGTCAGACTAGCGAACACCACAGAGTTATGGTGGCATGCTAATAAGCCATGTATCGTTCAGCTCCTATCATTGATTTTTTGAGCTATAGATGAAGACATCAATCCTGGTTACCTGTTGCTGCTAACAGGACAAGCAACAAACAGATCAGTATCATGCTGCCTCCAAATGTGCCTTATATAGGTACTGAACTTCTTGTTTTCCTAGTGCTGACATTGATGGTGGGGAGAGGAAATGGGGAGAAACCCATGCTAAGGCTTTCCCACCAGAATCAGTTGGAGTGTTGTAAAATTATAAACCCAGAATTAAAAGCAGAGCTGTTTGTGTACACTTGTTATTCAGTGAACCTTGTAGTACTCATCTACCTCTAGAGCTCTGACCTGTGCAGTGCCTCGAGGAGCCATCCTCTGCTCCATTTTGTTCGGCATTATGAAAGCCACCATGAGAGACTGTGAAAGTGTCTGGACTAAAATGCCAGTGAACGTAGGAATTTCCATATTGGATCAGATACGCCTTCCATTTAGTTCAGTACTCTGTTTCCAAAAGCAGTCAGCATAAAATGAACCTTGTTCTACATTGGCCACACCATCTCTCACTTATCTAGGGCCTTGACAAAGATCAGAATGTTGGAGGATGATCAAGAATAATGTGCTCCCCCCTCAGAAGCTTTATGGTATAAGTACTTGTCATAGCCTTCATACAGCTATAGAAAGCAGCTAAAAATTGTTTCCCATGGCTGTTAGTATAGTCTGACATGGTCACACTGTTCCTGGTTTTTCATCCATTTTGGCATTTAAATGCCAAACCTTGCATCACATGTATAGGTCACAGAATCCTTAATCTGAAGTATTTAAACTTCGGCATAAGTGGCATTGATGTACCAATTCAGGTCAAGCTGACTTTCTGTTTCGAATACTGTGACAGATCCAAACTTAGATTTCTTTCTTTTGTAGATAAGGAGAGTGTAATTTGTTTTTCTGCCTGAAAATTGACTTATAAATAAGATTGCTTGTTCTTGGCCTGACTTTTTGAGCACTTTCAACTCTCAACTACAAACTTTTAACTGCATTCCGTTGGATTTGAGGCCACTCAGAACCTTATGAGACTAGGCTCCCAAAGAGAGAAATATCTTTATTTTATTCTTTTTATTCCAGGTGGTGAAACCCTGCTTCCTGCCAGTCAACTACGAACTGGTAAGTAAATCTGACAAAACTGATATCTGTAAGGGAGAGTGCATTTAAAGTTCCAGCATGAGTGTTCACATCCACTCATACCTTACAATCATCTACCATCAATGGCTATTAGCCAGGATGGGCACGGATGGTGTCCATGGCCTCTGTTTGCCAGAAGCTAGTAATGGGTCACAGGGGGTGGATCACTTCATTACCTCTTCTGTTCATTCCCTGTAGGGCACCTGTCATTGGCCACTGTCAGAAGACAGAATACGGGACTAGATGGACCTTTAGTCTGATCCAGTATGGCCTTTCTTAAGTTCTCGTCACTGTCTTGCATAAAGTTGGGCAAATCGTTTCATGGTTCTGTGCTTCAGTTTACCCCTCTGTAACACACTGGGTAAAAAGCACTGTAGAAGTGCCACTTCATTATTCATTATTTTTTCCTTAAAGTCAAATGGTTATAGAATGAATCAATGATTCCTTGGGTCAGTCAACAAAAAACATAAATAAATTGAGTGAAGACTTTAAGATTTGGCTCAATAATTTTATTTATGAGGAAAACCCCTACTACAGTTTTGGGGCTTTGTGCATTACTATAAAAATCTCGAAAATAGTGCAATAAAAAGCATTGCAATAAAAATGATCCAGGTGCTATTTTCTTTTGTATTTTTGTGTATTTTGATTCATAATTGGAAAAGTTGAAGTGAAAAAATCGCTTATTGCTGTGTGTGTTAAAAATGTGAAGTGAACTAGAGTTACTTCTGAACTGCAGTCCATATAACAGGTTACCAATCAGTGGACTGACTGTTCTTGGGGATTCAGGTTTACGTGAGAAGTCAGTTTCCATATACCAGTTTGTGTGAGTGTGCACATCCTTCTTATCTATTTGTATTTTTGTTCTCCAGGCCTTTCTTAAATTCCTGAGCAAAGCTGGAAGGTTGAGAGCCAAAACATGAATATTGTAGTATGCTCCTAAGTATCCTACAGGCACAATATTTGGGGATCCCCTGTTGTGCAGTTAGGGATCAAGACTGTCTCCGAATTCCTGCCTTTATTGATTTTTTTGTGTGTGCCTTGTGCAGCAGCAGTTTAACATTTATTAGTGATGGCACGAGGGGATCTTTAATTCATGGGTGGTACCTCTAAAAGGTGCCAAGTCCTCTGTAGGAAATCCATTTCTCTGTAGTCCTTGGTCTAATGTAAGTCTTGCTGAAATCAATAAAAATTCTAGGCAGGTGGTCTTTTGTGTGTTAAACTGATGGGATTTGGAAGGAGGAGACTAAATGTAAGAGCTGACTCCCTTTGTTTATAAACAGTAAAGTGCTAACAGAAATATTTTTCTCCTCAGAGTGGACCTTGCTCATTATGCTCATGTGAGATGGATGAGATGGCACTTCATTCCAAATTGTCCTGGTCCAGACAAATGGGGCTAAACTCAGTTTCTTCCATTTGTTCTGGTTATTAGCAATATTGCTGAGCACATTGGGGTGTGTTATATGGATTTAATAATCTAAAATAGAACGTTAGATGGATTTAATAATCTAAAATAGAACGATGCCAACAGGAAGGATACAACTGAAGGGATCCTTTGTCTCTGCCAAAAGAAGAACCAATCATAGTCCCACTGAGTATTCACCTCATCTAATCCAAATAAAATTGGAATCTTCTACCTGCCTAATACCAGTAACAATTGCTTTTGTTCCAAGACTGCACTGATTTGCAAATTGGGCTTGCTCTATTAGACTCCCCAGAACCATGTAGGCACAGGCATCTTTTTTTTCCTGCCTATGAAAGGGTGAGGGTATTGGGAAGCAGGTGAGAGAACTTGTGAAATCTGTGCTTGTATGAAATAATTCATTAGGACAAATATTTCATCCAGCAAATCCGTGAAAGGACATTGGAAACCCAGCACATAATTTATAGTCTCTCTGAACATTAAGGCAACTGACGCACAAGCAGTTAACTCTTCGTGCTATCACAGACAGGGGACCTAACCATCATACCAGCTCAGCCTGCTTCTGTTTCAAGTGGTCACAAAGTGCAGTCTTGGAACAAAAGCAATTGTTACTGGTATTAGGCAGGTAGAAGATTCCAATTTTATTTGGATTAGATGAGGTGAATACTCAGTGGGACTATGATTGGTTCTTCTTTTGGCAGAGACAAAGGATCCCTTCAGTTGTATCCTTCCTGTTGGCATCGTTCTATTTTAGATTATTAAATCCATCTAACGCAGGGGTGGGGAACCTTATTTATGTTGGGGGGGGCTCACTGACCCACAGAGAAAAATCAGTCATGGGCTACACACAACCTCGCGAAAATGCTCAGAGACTCAGGACTACCCCCTCCCCCACAGTGGGGCAAGCTGGCACCAGAAGCTCCAACCCTGAGTGGGGGGCATGGAAGCTTGAGGGAATGACATGAGGGGCTTAAGATATGGGAGGGGTTCCAGATTGGGACAAGGGGTTGAGATTGAGGAAGGGATGAGGTCTGCAGCTGGGGGAGGAGGGAGTGCAGTCTCTGGGCTGGAGCTGGGGGTTGGAGTGCAGGAAGAAATTTGGGGCGTGGGGTCTGGGAAGGAGTTTGGGTGCAGGAAGGGGCTCAGGGCTGGGCAGGGATCTGGGATGCAAGAGGTGGTTTGGGATGTGGGCTCCGGCCAATCAGCGCTTACCTCAGGCAGCTCCCGGTTGGCAACATAGCAAGGCTAAAGCAACCTCCCTGCCTACCCTGACTCTGTGCTGGTCCTGGAAGCTGCTGGCTTGTCCAGCTGTGGGCACTGCCTGCTGTAGTTCCCATTGGCCATGGTTCCTGGCCAATGGGAGCTGTGGGCAGGGTCAGAACACCGAGCTTCCCTGTTTGCTCCTGCACTAAGGGGCTCAGCCCTGTAGGGACAGGATCAGGGCTTCTGGCCTGCAGTGTGGAGACCTGCAGCCGGCTGGCTGAATGAAGTAGCAGGTGGGTTTCCCACCCCTGGTCTAACCCAACATAGTTGTTGCCCGTATAATTCAACTGTTGCTTTTGTAGTAAGTACTGTAATTCAGCTCTCAGTGTCATGTTTGCTGGTAGATTGTTACATAATTTTGTTTCTTCTGAATGAGGATTTTATTGAGTATTTTCAGCTTGCCTGTCTGTTTGCAGAGAAGCTTTCTCCCCATTTCTCATAAGTCAGGCATCTTGAAGCTTAGCAGTGACATCAGGGCCCTCATGTATCAACTCAGTGCAGCTGTTCAGCTGGTTTCAGGAACTAAAATATAAACCAGCTGTTGTTAGGTGTTCTAATACTACTTGATTTTCATTGTCATTTCAGTTGCTGTGATTTGAAAAGGCGATTTTACGATGGCTTCAAATATTTAATTAGATTAGATTTGACAACTGTTGATTTTGCTCACATTTTTAGGGACGCTATATAATGGATGGTAGGAATTAAAATGGGCTGATCTTGAGAGGTCTCATTTTATTTCTTTATTTTGAAAATGAAATGTGGTTGAATTTTATTTAAAAAAATAAAATTAAAAAAGAATGGGAAGCTTGCATGGGCATATTCATGAGGGGTAAGACTCTTACCCTTACTTTGGCCTGTTTATTTCGGGGGTGGGGGAGAAGGAGCAGAGTAAAGGGACCCCTAAATCTCTATCTGTAGTCAGGGGAGGATTCTCCAGCATAGGCACTGCCTTCTAAGAACCCCCTGGTGATCCCCAGCATACAGACAAGAAGGGGATTAGGAGGCATGTGTTGTGGATGAGTCTACAGCATGCAGCACTGCAGAGTTTCTGTTCAGCGCTGCGACCTACATGGCAGCCATAATTTAGACAGGCCTCCAGCCTCTCCAGCCGCGGAGCAGCTCAGTATTAGGACGGTGCAAAGGTGGCGTAAAGCTACCATAGTGTTCCCTGGTCCCTGTGCTCCGAGTTCTGTGCTGTGTCTTTTAGAGTCTCACCCTCTTCAGCAGAACCTACCTTTCAGGAGAAATTTGGCACCAAATATGCAAGGGATCCGAAAATCCTACGTGCACTGTGCTGGTGCAGTGGTGCAATCTTATCTGAGAGTAACGGTCTCAGTGATTAAGCTGGTATGTAGCGGTTTTGTTCTGTTGCTTTTAGGATGGAACACTGTGGCGATGGATAAATGGCTTAAAGGTTATGGACAATGATTGTTGGTCAGGGAAGAAATGGGAAGAGAAAAGAGAGAGAGAAAGATGCCAATGAAAAGAAAATAAATTAAAAATCAAATTAATACCAAGGAATAAGATTATCTTCTGTGCTGCCTTTGAGAAGAGCTTCTGTTTAGTCTAAAGGGAGATAAACGGTACAACCAAATGATCTACTTCAATGCAACAGTCAGTGGAATATATATTAAATTACAGTATTAATGTTTTTATGTAGGTCCAAGTCTAGAAATTGGTGTCCCTGTGTGGCTATGAAGGTTCTTGGGGTGCCAGGACTGTGGGAAACTTTCTGGTGCTTAACAGGGTGCTACTCCTTTGGGCAGTGCATACACCAGCTTGTTTGAGTAAGCGTAGGATCAGCTTGAACTATACCGCAGTTATATTTTAGTGAAAACAATCAAATTTTGTATCAAAAATTAAGATTAAGAGATCGTGAGTCAGGATAATAGAAAACAGAAGGGTTACATATAAAACAAAATCATAACATGATTTCTACAGACTCAAATTCACTTCAACTTAACTTTAAACGGGCTTACCATCTGTCTAAAGACGCTTTTTCTCACTAAATATCTTTTGCAATATTTCCAGCCAATGTTCAGGATAAAAGGTTTTATTTTTGCCTTCCCTGTACATGCCCTAAAGTTCATTGTCTGCTTCCTACGATTTCCTTTCCAGTTTCTTATCTCCTGCTGGCTTCTCATCTCCTTCCCTGGATCTGGCTTACAATGCTTAATTGGTGTGTGAACTGAAATAGACAACTTTTTCTGGCAGAAACTGTTTATCAACTTTGCCTAAATACATACTGTAAAACACATTTCCAGGATGTGTATGCAACTCCTTACATAGTTTTAGTACATACATTTTATAACACTGTTCATAACCAGTTAGATCTGGATTTAATATAAGACCTCATATGATATTCTTTATGAATAAATATTATCAAAAGAGCATGCTAGGTGTAGCTGAGTTTCTCAGCTGTGAAGTTTCTGTTACAAGACAGTGAACCATGTGCCAGCTGGTATAAAAGGGCCTCTGGGCCACAAAGTCCCTGAATAACCAGCTTGTCAGCTTGCCTGAAGGAAATCTTATGGTCTTCAGAAGGAAGTTACGAAACAGTTGATGAACAGTGGGGGTGGAATTTAGATGCCATTAGTGTCCATAACACTCTGATTTAAGAAAGCATTTATGTCCAGGTGGGGTTAGTTCGATATGTGTGCTACTGGCTCAGAGGAGACCTACAGGACTATAGCCTACAGGACTAAAGCCAAGTTAATTCTGTCAAAGAATTCATTTCAGAATGGGGTTATTACAGTTCCATAGTGCAGCTCCTTCCCATTCTCATCAGTGGGTCTCAGCCATGAGCCATGCCATGGTGAGAGGGGCAGGTGGGGTCACGTTTCCCCCTCCCTCCCAAATTTGCTGCTTGACTACTGAGCATGCTCCCATGGACTGAACATGCTCAGTAACACTGCTGAAAGTGGCTGCCCTCATTCTGCCCCTCTCCCGCCTCCACCAATCAGCAGGCACTGGTCATCTCTGGGCATGAGAGCTTTCTCTAGCTGACATCAGTGTCCAGAAAGTCTTGTTCTGGGAAGAAAGGAGAGTGTCTACGTACATTATATAAATCCACCCATCAGCAAGGGACAGTGGGCTCAGTTAAGCTGAAGATCTCCCCTAGAAGTGACAGCCTAGCCCCCTAGCATTTTTCCAGCCAGACTTTTCCAACCAGTTCTCTGGACTTTTCCAACCAGTTCTCTTTCATCTCTTTCATCTGCCTTTTCCTGCACAGTATGGTGAACGATTTTTGATGCCTGTAGCTTCTCTGAGCCCTGTGCGGGGGGAGATGGAGAATACGATGCTGAGGTAGTTTATTTGCATGAGCCCTCTGCCATCTAAAGGGGCTCCGTGCCTGTCCTGACATAGGAGCTGCACTCTGCTCCCTTGACACCATCCCAGACACCCTCAGAACTGGTCAGTCTGGTTTGGAGGCCACATACATGGGCATACTGCCTAATATGGCTTGTAGTACAACAGGAAAGAAAGAAAAAAATTGGCCCTTTAAACATTCTGTGGGTTTACTTGAAGCTCCAAACATTTTTTTTTCTTTGCTCACCCTTTGCTAAAAAAATGAAACCAAATGAATGATTTTATTTCCAGATCACTTCTGAATTCTAGGAGGTATTTTCAAATGATCAGAGATGCACTGAGAGAGTTTAATTTTCATCCTCCCCCTGAAGGGGTCCCATTGTCCTTCACTATCAGCCTGCCAGGGTACTATATCTTTAACAAGGAACACAATCAAAACTCGATACCTCTGAGGCCCCTCAGACATCCTGTTGCATGTCTTGCATTAATTAAATGTGACTTAAAGCTTGAACCTTGAGGCACACATCCGCTCACATCTCAAAATGACTCCATCAGTTAAATGGGCCCTATCACTATGGCTTGTCAGGTTTAAGGCACAGTTAACCAGTGATGTTTACCAGGAAAATCATGAGTTGGCCTTTGCACTCTCTCATCTTTTTTTTTTTTCCAGCGGGTTGCCAAAACATTCTACATACCTTTAGTGTTGCCATTTTGACATCACTGTAATAAATTGCTCGTGTAATAGTGGGAGCTCAGAGTGCACTGACCAAGCTATGCATGCTGTATTCTAACCTACCACAGAGTGAACTTTATTTTTTGCATGGAAGTTAACTCCTTTGGTTCCTTCTCTTTTGGTTTTTGCCTTGTTTTCTCAGTTAACTAGTTCTTAATCAGTTTGTTGCCAGTTTATCCATCTTTAAAGAGTGACACACTAAAAGTTCATGCTTACCTAGTGAAATATCATCCCCATTTAGATGGTGAGCAGAGCCTGGGTTCTGGTCTAGTTCCAAAAGGATTGGGGAAGTAAACGGGAGAGAATGGGACAGAAAAAGGAAACAAGAAGGCACAGAGCATGAAAGATATAAAAATAATTGGGAGAGAAGAGCCTTATGAGGACAGAAAATGTCTTAACGGGAGAGAGGGAGAGAAACTAAAATGAAACATTTAAAAATGGTGACAAAGTCAGCTCAAGTTACCCTGAGTGAAAACATTCTGATGTAGGAATCAAAATGCAGATGCAGGTGAGGTAAGAAAAAAAGAAAGATGCCCAAGGGAGAATTTTATTTTGTGTCTGTGGTTTAAGGGAAGCTTGGCTGTTTCTACCAAGAATTTCTTAACTCAGCTTTCCATGAGATTATGTGGATATTTGCCTCCAAAAATTTTGACTGATTATAGATCACCTTCATTTCCAGCTATGGCAGTCAGGCTTTTTATCCTCATCCCATTTAATTTATTTAAAAATATCTCTTCCAATGAAAAATGCAGAAGCATTCCCATAGACTGCAGTCTGTACATTTTTAATATAACTCTGAAACAGATTTTCTTAGAACTACCATTTGTTGTGTAGAGAGAGCCTCAGATTACAGCTAAAGAACTGGCCTCTCCAATTTCATTCTAAGTAGGATCTGAGTTCTGGAAGATGCAGGATTATTAACTTTCTTTAATTGGGTGTGACCGTCAAATCCTCTGGAGTATGACGACAGGGACCAAGCTGCACTTCAAACTGAAAATGAGCAGCTATTCATCTCTGCCAGATGTGATGTTGGATTCCAGCTGATATCAGTAAAATGCCATTGGAAAATTGTATCGAATTTGTTTGATTGAACTGAATTTAAAACAGCTGTGGCTTGTTCATTCCTTGAATGCTATAGTTGGGGTTTGTTCGTTTTTTGTGAGATTTACAGCTATGAAAAATGTAGGCACAGAGAACTAGGGAATGCTAGTGGAAATGGGGTAGATTTATAAGATAAAATAAAGAACAAGTTTAAATTACTTAGAAAAGTTAGATCTCTCCAAGTCACCAGGGCTTGATGAAATGCATCCTAGAGTATTCAAGGAGCTGATAAAGGAGGAATCTGAACCATTAGCTATCATCTATGAAAAGTCATGGAAATTGGGAGAGATTCCAGAAGACTGGAAAAGGTCAAATATATAGGAAATAAGAACAACCTAGGAAACTACAGACAAGTCAGCTTAACTTCTGTGCCAGGAAAGATAATGGAGCAAGTAATTAAGGAATTTATCTGCAAACATCTGGAAGATAATAATGTGATAGGTAACGGCCAGCATGGATTTGTAAATGTAACCCTTCTGCCAGGTAGGCCTGGCAGCAACCAGGGCCAGGTTCAATATCTTGGGCTCGAGCCCCCACCCAGTAACCTGGGAAATTCACACACCCCTGGGTGCCTCTGAGAGGCAATGCTTCCCTACTCGCAAGCACAGAGTCTGAGTGTAGGAAAGAAACATTTAATGAAACAGAGAGAGAAGTCATACGGCATTAACTTGGGAAAATACCACAAACAGAGTTCATAACCCAAACATGAGCTAAGCCCCCTCACCCCCAGCCAAGAATCACCTGAAGTCCCAAAGTCCGACACGCCCCCAAAAGTCTCTGTCCCTGGTCAGTGCCACCCAGAGTCCAAAAGTTCACCCTCAGGGTTTCACCTCCCAACCTGGGTAGAAATGGGGGTGGGGGGATAGACAGGGGGCACCTTACGAGCCACTCTGCCATGCTCCACCAGCTGTCTCGTTCCACGCCACTGGACGTTCCGCTGGTCGCCTGCCGCCGCTCCTACCAGCCGTGCCGCTGGTCACCGCTCCTCGCTTGCCGCCACTCCGCTGGCTGCAATGGGTCTGGCTCCCAGCCAAACCATTGATTTCAGCTCTTTAGCTACCACCTGGACTGGCAAAGGATTCTAGCATCCACTGAACTAGCAAAAAGACTCCTCATGGAGTCTGCTTTAGGTCTGTCCTTAACACAAAGGGGGAAAGGGGCAGGTTGGGCCAATCTTACAGCTCACACCTGGCAGGTGTGAAGCAGGCTGACTCAAGCCCTTCCCCCCCCAGCTCAGTCCACTCAACTCTGGAAGGGGGGAGGCTTGTTCCTCAGAGACTCTTTACAATGATGGTGGTGTCTCTCCTGCAAGCACTGGTGGCATGTTTTACAGTTCCCACATTTAGGGGTAGCATGATTTGTGACCCCCCACAACAGCCCCAAATTATTTACAGTACACCACATTCCATTCCAACACTGATCTTCCATCAGCCCGGGCTGAATTGGATTTACATAGCCACACCTCGTATTCCCTCCCCATCCTGGCATGAGCTATATTTACATATCAACAGTTAACAGTTAATTATCTTGCAGAGCTACACAATTGTAGTGGGTACACCCACTCCAGGGCAGCTCTCTCCTGTTAGCTGGCTGATAGCAAGCAGCAGTTCAGCCCCTGCTTACATAAAGAACAAATCATGTCAAACCAATCTGATAGCTTTCTTTGATTGGATAAAAAGTCTTGTGGATAAGGGGAAAGCAGGGGATGTGGTATACCTAGACTTTGGTAAAGCATTTGATATGGTCTCACATGACCTTCTTATCAATAAACTAGGGAAATACAACCTAGATGGAGCGACTATAAGGTGGGTGCATAACTGGCTGGATAACCATTTTCAGAGAGTAGTTATTAATGGTTCACAGTCATGCTGGAAGGGCATAAAAAGTGGGGTTCTACAGGGGTCGGTTTTGGGACTGATTGTGTTCAGTATCTTCATCAACGATTTAGATGATGGCATAGAGAGTACGCTTATTGATTTGCAGATGATGCCAAACTGAGAGGAGCTGCACGTGCTTTGGAGGACAGGGTCAAAATTCAAAATGATCTGGACAATCTAGAGAAATGGTCTGAGGTAAACAGGATGAAGTTTAATAAGGACAAATGCAAAGTGCTCCACTTAGGAAGGAGCAATCAGTTTCACACATACAAAATGGGAAGCAACTGTTTAGGAAGGAGTACTGCAGAAAGGGATCTAGGGGTCATAGTGGACCACAAGCTAAATATGAGTCAACAGTATGACATTGTTGCAAAAAAAGCAAACATGATTCTGGGATGCATTAATAAGAGAGTTGTGAGCAAGACACGAGAAGTCGTTCTTCTGCTCTACTCTGCAATCATTAGGCCTCAGTTGGAGTATTGTGTCCAGTTCTGGGCACCACATTTCAAGAAAGATGTGGAGAAATTGGAGACGGTCCAGAGAAGAGCAACAAAAATGATTAAAGGTCTAGAAAACATGACCTATGTGGGAAGACTGATAGAACTGGGTTTGTTTAGTTTAGAAAACAGAAGACTGAGGGGGACATGATAGAAGTTTTCAAGTATCTAAAAGGGTGTTACAAGGAGGAGGAAGAAAATTGTTCTCCTTGACCTCTGATGATAGGACAAGAAGCAATGGGCTTAATTTGCAGCAAGGGAGGTTTAGGTTGGACATTAGGAAAAAATTCCTAATTGTCAGGGTGGTTAAACACTGGAATAAATTTCCTAGGGGGGTTGTGGAATCTCTATCACTGGAGATACTAAAGATCAGGTTAGACAGACACTTGTCAGGATGATCTAGATGGTGCTTGGTCCTGCCGTGAGGGCACGGTACTGGTCTTGATGATCTCTCAAGGTCCCTCCCAATTTTAGTATTCTACTATTCTAACTAGCCATATTGTTGATATGGACTTATTGTATTACAGATACTAGGTCCAGTGCCCTCGTATGTGACCATAACTCTCAAAGGACAGTTGAAATTCCATGTGTTTGCACTTGGACTTTCTTTCTGATTCTTTCATTTGAGGAGCTACTTCCTCCATTTCCAACCCTCCTTTCCCCTTCAAACTTCAGGGTTTTACCACTTAAGCTTGTGGATTCCCTGGAATGCTCACAGATTTTAGGTGATCCATTAGAGGCAGCGGGTACCCATGCAAAGGCATCTTACTTTTGTACAGGCCCCACCCTTTGTCATCTTCTTCTGCAGGACAGCACCATTCTCTCTACAGCCGTGTTGTCAAGGATTCCCTCAATCTGTTGCTGACCCTGGAATCCTCTTCTAGTGCACTTTGCAACACCTAGCCGGGGATCAGCTGGGCACTCCAGCTGATCCCCCACTCTGCTTGCGCTGCCCTTTGAAGTACCGTTTTGGCGCTTTAAAGGGGCAGCGCAGTAGGAGCTGGGGATCAGCTGGGGACTCCAGCTCATCCCCGGCTCTGCTATTGCAAAGCCCCTTTGAAATGCCGGAGCAGCATTTCAAAGGGACTTTGCAACATGAAGCTGGGGATCACCTGGAGTCCCCAGCTGATCCCAGGCTTCTAATGCGCTGCCTCTTGGAAACACTGCCACGGCGCTTCCAAGGGGCAGCGCTGTATGGAGCCTGGGGTCAGCTGAGGACTACAGCTGATCCTGGGCTCTATGCAGCGCTGCTCCGTTGAAATGCCGCTGTGGCATTTTAAAGGGGAGGCGAAAGTGATTAATCGTGATTAAATTTTTTAATTGCTTGACAGACCTAGTATAAAAATGTGATAAGCAGAAAACCAGACATACCAGATGATCAAATTAAATGACATAATTAAAGTGTGGCCATTCTTTTGGGATGCATATATCTGCATAAATTAGTTGTGAATTAAGGAGGGAACAGAGATAACAACAATCGTGATATTTTTGACTTGAGCATTTCACCGTTTTTTAAGTCTTTTCCTCTTAAATTTCCCATTTCTGTATCCAGAACCATTTCTAACTGGGCTTTTTTTCTCCTATCTGGAACTGCACTTTTTGTACAATACAGAGAGGTATGTCTAATAAATGTAATGCCACTCCCCAGGTAGACTGTTGGGAGCAGGGATTGAATTCATGATCTGAAGACATGAGATTCGACTGCCTGAGCTAAAAAAGCCCTTCAGTCTCCTCTTAAAATCTCTGTGGGACCATCCACTGGAGGGCTAAACAGGGATTACAGATAAAAACCCAACAAGATTTCAGTGTTGTGCCATTGAAATGCACTGTGCAGTTTATATCCACTAGAGACATGTATTACCTTGGTCATCAGAGGGACCTCCTATCATTCCATGAAATCTATAGAAATATATAGAGAATTGCAAGGAGAATTTAATAAAAAATGAAATATAGCAGCTATAAAGTTCCATTTGTTCATGTCCTAATGTATCCTATTCAGGATTCCAGCATGAATCCAAAAGCAGTGAAAATCAAACTCTGTATGTGTGCTTTGTTCTTCAACAATTATAACAGCAAAAAACCAATGTTCCTACACTTCAGTAAAGTGTCGGCACAAAAATACATCTAGCCATAATGTTTTTGTATTTGATATTGGCATGAATGGAACTGTAGTAAACTACAGAAGAATGAAGTTGCAGTGCTTGTCAGTGTAGTTCCCCAGATCCACCATAAAAATTGCTTCTGTTTAGATGATTGTACTCTTTTTTTCAAAGTTGGTTTCAAGTTCCTACCGTGACTCAGTTTGGAATATGACTGTTGCAGTACTCAAAGAAAGTTGATGCCTTTCTGTAATGCTACAATGTACATAAATAAAGCAGCAATAACTAAAACCCAAATCCAGCAACATGATGCATTTGCTAGACAGTACATTTTCTCCTCCCATTATGTTTTCAAGGTAACTTTTGAGGTGTGAAATATTTTAATGCATGGAACAGTAACTTGTTTCAGACTGCTCAGTGATATTAGTATTCTTTTAACAGGGAAAACTTTCATATACATTTGCCTTTATTAGACATGCAAATAGAGTTGCATGCTCTCTGCTTTGCTGTCTGTGGAACGTTTAAAATGAAAAGAAGCATGTGTGATCCAGGCAAAAACCTTCATTCTGCTTCTACAGTGTATTCTCCATTAAGTCTATGTGCAGAGGTTCTCTTTTTCGGTCATGATGGTTTTGTGAACAGAATAAGAGCAGAACTGCAGCATCAATTAGAGGAGTTCGCTTTTTAAACATTTTTTGGCTCTCCTTTTCAAGTACTTTTAAATGAGAACAGTGTCTGGGAAATGGGGAGAAAAAGCCATCTCTAATCCTATCACTTTTCTAGTAGAGTCTGTAAAATATACATCAGCCATACTATGGGTTGTTGTTTTCTTAACTTCAGCAAAATACACTGTCACGGGTGTTCAGTAAATTTAGAGTTAAATCTTACAATGCCAAGGAGGGCTGCTACTTGTCTTCCAATAAAGAAAACCAACCCCTCTAACATAAACTTTGGAGGCAAGTTTTGTTCTAGTTAAAATTAGTTTAATAAACATAAGTGTTTGAGAGCAAAACATTGCCTAACCTTCTATTTGGAGGAGCTAAGAATGGATTAATATTTAAATTTCAGATTAAATATTGACTACTTAGGCTCAGCCGTGAGTGTTTTATTGTATAACTGGTGGCTCTATTTTACTCAGTGTTGTAATAAAATCATTCCCTCAATCAATGCCACCCTATTCCATCCTCAGTCAGTGTCTTGGAAGAGTTCACATGCTAATTTAACATGTCTGACTTTTTTTTTCATAGCTGCCCAATAGCGTAGTAACTACTTTAGGTGAGATCTCTGATTGACTTCTCTACATTCTTACAAATCTTGAACTGTTCTTCTGACTAGTTCTAAGGTGACAACAGCATGCAAGAGTACTAACATATAGGTGTAGGAGAGGGGGGGAGAAATGGACTGGTCTTTTCAACTGTCTTTGCATCAAGTGCTGATTAGACAAAGGTTGAAACTCAGGTTAATTTCCCACAAAGAATCATAGTATTAAAAGCTAAGGCTAACCAAGTAGTGATGGAGAAAACTGTAATTCCTTTACTTTCCAGGTGACTTTAAAGAAGCGATCAAATAAAAGGCTTTCAAGGAAAAGCAAAGTTAATCTCATTGATCATCTACATATTAACAAAGCTGAGGGAACTTTCTATTTGTTCAAGTGAACAAAGAGGAGAGGCGATCTCCCACTACATTCCCTTGAAAGTGGATGCACATTCCTTGGTCTTATCTTCTCTTTTGTTGTAATTTTTTGCATCTTTGATTGTAGTTAAGTCAGCTTGATCCATTGTTTTGAATGCCTCAGCCAGTTTCCTTTAAGAGTGGATTTTTTTTTCTTTTCTAAGCATTATTAACAGGAAGACACAGCTGGCCTTTTAAAATAGGGAGTTGGAGTGTTATTCTTGAACAAGTCCTGCCTTGTAAACATTTCTGTTCATCCCACACTTCACATAACAAAACCCTGCTGAATCTTGTACTGAATATGAATCCAACCATACTTTGGTTACTTTGTAAGGAGAAAAAGTGATGGATTGTATTTGTTGCTCCTGAAATTCTGCTATTGGTGATGAGCATATCACAGGTGCACATGAATACAGATCATTCAATGTAGGAAGAAGGTACAAATATTGTACTCTTGTTGTGTGTGATTAGAAAATTCAAGTTAAAGTGAACTAAGATCACTTTATTCCTGAGAGCATCCATAAGGGTATTTAACATGCTTTTACTTATGTCAGTGGTTCTCAAACTGCAGTCCACGGACCACTAGTGGTCCACATGTCTAGCTCAGGCTCCCCCTTCTACCCTCTCTCCTTCTCTCCATAGTAGGGAGCCTGCGCTGGCAGTCAGGGCCACCCAGAGGATTCAGGGGGCCTGGGGCAAAGCAATTTCGGGGACCCCTTCCATAAAAAAATACTATAGACTCAGCCTTCAGACATGCTTGTGGGGGCCCCTGCGGGGCCTGGGGCAAATTGCCCCACTTGCTCCCCCTCCCCCCCCGTCACCGGGCGGCCCTGCTGGCACTCCAGCCTTGCGCGCCTCACTCCCCCTGCAAGGTTGGAGCGTCAGCTTTCCGCTTGGAGGGAGGGGAGAAAGCCCCAACCCTCCCTGCTGGATCCAGTTTGTGGGGAAGAAGTGGAGCCAGAAGCAGCTCTGTGTGCTGCTCCTGCTGCCCCTCTCTCTCCCTGGCTGGGGAAACAGCAACTCATGGACATGCTGCCTGGAGGCTTGCCCTGCTGCTCCCGTTGGCCGGAGTTGGGGCAATGGGAGCAGCAGGAGGCCGTGCCTGGGACATGATGCCTGGGAGTGGCGCGAGGCATGAAAGAAAGTAAATGCTCCCCCACCCTCTCATGCCCAGATCCTGCACCCTCCCCCTGCTCCTGTGCCCTCCCCCCTAACCAGACACTCCCACCCCCCAGTCTGCTCCTGCACCCTCCCCCCAGTCAGAAATCCTACTCCCAGCCTGGTCCTGCACCTACCCTTGCTCCTGTACCTTCCCTCCTGGGCACACACTATACCTTCCCCTGCTCTTGCCCCCACCCTGGCCAGACACCCTACACCTACCCTGCTCCTGTACCCTACCTCCCACTTAGACCTTGTACCCTCATCCCCTCCTGCACCCCACCTTCTGCCCAGATCCTGCATCCCCATCTCTATCCCACTCATTGGCATTCCTGTCCCGCACAATGAATCTCTAATTTTTGTTCCCACCCCAGAGCCTAGAGGGGGTCCACAAAATCCCCTAACCCTAGAACCCCAGAAGAGTAAATCCAGCCAATGGGAAACCCTAAACCTCAGTTCTCCCTGTCCAACCCCCCTTTCCCCTCTGCGCCCCCCCCCACACTGCATGGGGCTGGAGTGCCAGGGGAGTGAGATGTCTCAGTTGGGGGCCACATCAGTGAGGGTTGGGGGATTTTGGAGTGGCTTTTTTACTTCTCATTTGTGTGGTCCCCGACTGATTTTTTTTCTGTGGGTCAGTGGCCCCCGATCCAAAAATGGTTTCCCAACCTTGCCATAAATAAAGAAGACATTGAAACCTTTTGGGTATGTCTAGACTACATGCCTCTGCCGACAGAGGCATGTAAAATAGGCTACCCGACATAGTCAGTGAAGTAGGGATTTAAATATCCCTGGCTTCATTAAAATAAAAATAGCTGCCATGCTGTGCCGGCTCAGCTGATTGTCGGCACAGCGCGGCAGTCAAGATGCAGATCGGTCAACAGGGGAAGCCTTTGTCGACCGCTCCTATAAACCTTGTTTCACGAGGCATAAGGGAGCGGTCGACAAAGGCTTCCTCTGTCGACCGATCCACGTCTTGACTGCCGCGCTGTGCTGACAATCAGCTGAGCCAGCAAAGCACGGCGGGCATTTTTATTTTAATGAAGCCGGGGATATTTAAATCCCCGCTTCATTGACTATATCAGGTAGCCTATTTTACATGCCTCTGTTGGCAGAGGCATGTAGTCTAGACATACTCTTTGTGTTGGACATAAATTAATATTTTACTTTATTTAAAATGAAGTTTGATAAGCTAACATGAGAAAGTTAAAAAGCTTAATATGTTTAATAATTTAATATTTCCTTTCTTACTAGTTAAATTAAACCATTCTCCCTAGCTGCAGCACGAGCAAAATGGCTTGGGCGTAATTATGTAATTAATGACAAGTTTCCATTTGCAACTGGTGATCCACAAAAAGGTTTGTATTGAGCCAGGTGGGTCATGGGCCCAAAAGTTTGAAATCCACTGACACGTGCATTGATTTGACACCTTTAGTTGATTTGCCTTAACTCACCTGAGTGTACTGTGTAGATTAAGCCCCTAATATCCCCGTGCCTCCATTCTTTGACTGTAAAATGGGGGTAACAGCACATCCCTACTTCACTGATACATTAAAGATTTGGAGGTGTTCATATATTATGGTGATGGAAGCCACATAAATACCTTGGATATATAAAAATCATCTGAATCATTTGGATTGCACTAAGCAAATTCTGTACTTCTTTTGTGCAGTTCCCCTGCCCATCACCTAATTCCATCCTCTACAGCTTTTTTAACAACTTCCCTGTCTCTTGAACTCTTAGTAGAGTAGATCTGATTGAAAATATTCCATCAAAACCATTTGGATGGAACATGACCTCTTTTTAATCCTGAAATTGTAAATTGTTTTTGAGCTTGTGTGTGTGTGTGTGTGTGTGTGTGTGTGTGTGTGTGTGACCGACCAACCAACCCCCCAAAATATTTTGTAAAATGTTCTTTGGGCTTAGAGAAAAAGGCAAAAGTTTTTGGTTCTGGTTTCATTTTTTTCTTAAAAAATAATGAAAAATTTAACAGGAAAAAAATTGGAAAACAGTCCTGCTACCCCTGAATTTCCCACCAAAAAATTTGCATTCTTAAGCTTCCTCCCTGATCCACAACAACCCATCACCTCATCTCAGGTATCTGGTTTGCTCCTGAAAATCTTCCCTCTTTCCGTACCACCTTCCTTGCTTTAGCCTTCTGGTTCAGTTCGTGTGTCCAGGCTCTGGCTTCTGCAGACATGATCACAGCAACTTATCCTTACGACAAACATTCTTTCCCTTAGCCCCATCTTAGATTGTAGGTAAGGTGACTTTACTTTAAAGACCCTGAATCCCCTGTCCAAGGGATTCATGTCTGACAAGGTCTCTGTGTCTTTGGACTGGCCACCATTGCCAATCTTTCTCATTTTTTAATCAAGTTTGGGGCTTCCATGTGGACAACTCAAGAATCTGACTATTTGCATATGAGATGTGATTGGAATAAGATTAGGGTCAGCTCAGAGCGCTGGCAGATGAAAGTCCCTCGTGACAGGATTAGCAATGCCGGTGAGGTCTTAGAGGGGAGTCAGAGTGTGAGAGGAGGTGATGATGATCTGGTGTCTGAAAGTGGAGGATATGCATCAGAGGGGCTGTAGAAAAGGCAAGAAGCTTGGTGCCATTGTGGGCATGGAGAAGGAATGAACTGAGACCAAAATCAAAACCTAATACTGCTTTTCACCCGTGCAAGGGCAAACTCCAGCTGTGAGGACCCTTATTGTCTGGATCACCAGGGAGAAGTAACCTACTGAACATTCTTAAAAAGGACAATACTGGTATATATTTGACATGTCAAATTAGCCACCCTTAACCTGATTTATTACCTTATCAAGGTAAAATATATGAGTGCCCTATTACAGCAAGAGGGGCAATTCTCTTAATTTCTGGCAGTATCAAACCTTTATTCCTATTGCATAAAGCTCAAGGCCAAAATTTTCAAAAAGGAGTAGGGATTTAAGAGGCCTTGCTTTTTTGGCTATCAATCTTGAGACTCTTTAAAGGGGACTGATTTTCAGAGACTCTGAATATCTTAAGGTAGCTAAAGTTGGTCACCCAAAATCATTAGCTCCTTTTGAAAATCTTGGTTAAATTCTTTGGGTAAAATCCTGGCTCAGTTGAAGTCAATAGGAAAACTCTCAGTGACTTTAATGGAGCCAAGATAACTCCCTTTGCCTGTCTGTGTGAAGCATGTCTTTCTAATTTGCATGGCGTTGAGAAATAGTGGATGACGAGAATCTGATCACTACCACTTGAAGCTAAAAGTGGCAGTGCATCTCTTTTCCTCTCATTCTTTTCTGAGCCTTATTGTTCTGCTAATAATCTTTCCCATTTTTCTCTCCAGTGCTATATTGATTCTTCACCCTTGCTGCTCTGTTCTTGTCATTCTGTCCTCTAGTTGCTCTCCCATGTGTTCCATTGCCTTTCTTTCTATCACTTCCTCTATTGCTCCTAAGGTTTTTCTTCTACCAGTTCGATTCCCATGATCTCCTTTTCCATCTCCCACCCTGCTGCCTTTCTCTCCTCTCTTCCCATTAAACCAACAGGACATAGGGAATAGTCTTGATGCTGCAATCTGAAACAGATAGTCCATCCAGGAAGTTGCCTCCTTGTCGCTCACAAACCCCTGTTAGCTTCTCTGCTGCTTCTCTGCAATACAATGCATAGATTGAAAGTCAGAGAGAGAAAGCAGTGAACAAGTATGCTCAAAAGCTGGTTGCTCAAAAGCTTAGATTCATTAAACGTATACAACATGTTAAAAATCCCCTCCTGACAGTTGGCTTGGAAGCCATGAATGTCGTGCTGACTAAGGCTATGTCTACACTACAGAGTTTTTTCGGAAAAATGGACGTTTTTCCGAAAAAACTTCACTTACGTCCACACTGCAATCGCTTTCTTTCGAAAAAATTGAAAGAACAGAGGGGATTTTCCGACATTGGTAAACCTCTTTCTATGAGGAAGAAGCCTTTTTCCGAAAGAGCTCTTCCGGAAAAAGGCATGTGTGGACAGGGAAGAGGGAGTTCTTTCGAAAGAAGAGGAAAGAGGAAAAAGCACAGGTACCCTGGTGGCCACTCCATCCATAGTAATCACAGCTTAAATGTGAGATAGCGTCCATTCAGTGTGGATGCTATCTTTCGAAAAAGCAGATCGCTTCTTCGATGCACTTTGGCAGTGTGGATGCTCTCTTTCGCAAGAAGTTTTTTCGGAAGATCTCTTCCAGAAAAGCTTCTTCTGAAAGAAGCCTGCAGTCTAGATGTAGCCTAAGTGGAATACGGGCTAAAAGCAAGGCCTTCCCATGAACTGTCAGATATTTGGCAAGTCTGGCTTTTGGCCTTGTTTCACATAAGACAACAACACACACAAAATCTTTATTATGAGAAGGTCGGTACTAATTTGGGGTATGGGTATCAGGAAGAGCAAAACAGATTATGGAATTCCCCAAACACTCATCTAGTTGAGTATGTCGTATAAATAAAAATTGTAAAGATGGGATCTTGGGGGGAAAAAAGCATGTGAGCACAAAAATTGCATATTCACCATTCATAAAAACATTGTTGTTTATCTCTGTAAATCAACGTAAATTGCCATCTCCCTGCTGTCCTATTCTTAATGAGCATTTTTGCTAGCATGATCATCAACAGATAAGGTTGCTGTATGTCTTTATTCTAAATGTCCTTTTTCATTTGCTTATAAGGGCATCAAGCTTCTGCAATTGCTACATGGTGTCCCAGTTCAGAATTATTAATGGCAAAGTAGCTGCAAATAGACTTCTTTGACAGATAAGTCCATGCTGGCATGTTTCCCGAGTAAGAGAATCTCAGACTAATTGTGCCCAATCATTTTTTATGACTGTATATAAAGAATAGATTCTGTTCCATGGAATTACCTGGGAGCACAAAGACAATGTAAATAACCTCAAAGCACCTCCAGATGGGATTTCCTCCAGAGTTTGGTAGCTGGCATGGCTGGCTCTACCTGCTCCTGGAGGATCCAACACAGAGATCATGCCAGGGGTGTTCTTGAGAAAAGAACGTGTGTCTGCTGAACATTCTTAGCTAGTATATGGTCTGTAGGGGACTCTAGGCAGACAGTATACTTTAGGGCATGCTTAGCTTATGAGAGAAGACTTTGATTTTAGTTTCAAGTTTCCAAGGAATAATTGTAAGAAAATAGAATGTTAAAATCAATGAAAAGACACCCTTGCTGATACACCTACCCCACACTCCCTATCTCCTGTGTAAAAAGCATCTGTCGCTGTTGTGGTGCATCGGGTCTTCATATTAACTACCACTACACTGAAAGTGGGAGGTGAGGATGGGAGGAAGCTGTTAGTCATTTATACACAGAATTATTTTTGCATGAATTTTCATTACAATGAGTGCTCTGTTAAGGAATTCTTTTTTTAATAATAATTCAGATAATTGTTTAATAATAATGATTCTATTTTATTTTTGTTGTTATCAGTGTATCAAAGTGCACCTTGTTAATCTTTATCGAGCTGTGTGAGTTTTTATGGCTCAATGCAGGATGTTATGTGCTGTTAAATTCTATGCAGAGGCATTAAGCGGATACTGCCAATAAATGTATTTTACTTACTTCCGACATTAAACTGTATTTGTGGTTAAGATAAAATCTGGACTTCCGGCAGTATTGTATTTCCTCCTTCTTGATGATGGTGGAAATTCTCCCTCCAATGAGAGAAGACTCTGATTTCCAGTGATCTCCCAGAAAAAAAGAATTGAAAATAATAAAACTGCACCTTCCAGGTCAAAGTTGCTCTCATTTGCTAGTTCATGGAGTCAGATTTGCCATTCTTTTCCATTCTGGTTCTCCTGTCACTTGGTCGCGTGGCACAAGTTCCTAGTCATGCGAGTATTTTGAAGCATTTGTAATCTCTCTTAGGCAGTGGCTGGTACTCCTAGCCTTGAACAAACATTGTGTTTACATTTTGCAAAGTCTTTGTACTTAACATTGAACAAGTTGCAAGCTTATTCAAAACCTTGAAGTTGCAGGTGAAATTTACTCCAGTCAGCAAGGTGATTCAACTAAAGGGATCAGATTTTCTTTTTCTTCCTACTATGCATGTGCCATTTAAACTGGGCTGAATGTTTTCCCAGCATTAGGAAGTGGTTGTCAATGGAGATATGCTTGAGCAATGGAGAGAGCGCTTTTTCAGCAGTTAAGTACCAAGACTGATTTCTCTTTATGCAACACTGAGTTAGTGCATAGCTCTGGGTCAGCAAGTGCTAGGAAGGTGAGGATTATGCTTTATACTTTCATCTCCTCGTTTCCTGCCCCGTTAGTCTGTAATTTAATTGGAGGGGATAAAACTGGACTGGCAATTGGATACTATATTGTTTTGCATTTCTTGTCCTGAACTCTTGTGTAGTACTGCTGACCGCTGTTTAATAGCGCCCAAATTTTACCCCGGACTGAATTTCAGTAGTGGATGAAGTGATCCCTATTTTGTAGAGGCTTTGCATGTCAGATTCACAGTTTGTGTAGTGATTTTGGATCCCTTAGGACAGAAGGCACAGATGAATATAAACTGTGATTATAAAACTCTTATTACAAAAGCCTAGTAGCTAACTTCATCTTTTCTTTGAGCTCTTCTCTGCTAGATGTTTGAAACTGACTTTGCAGATTTTTATTATCCAAAATCCAGCTTCTTCCAAGGTTGTACATCTTTCTGGGGGGGTTAAAAGTTAACTGCTGTTTTATTCATGATAGACTTTTTATACATAGGCATTATTAGATTCGTTTTAAATTTGGTAAGTTTCTTTCCTTAACATGTGATGGCTTCTTGGCTCTTGTAATTCTCATGTGTGTTTAGCAAAGTGAAATCTTTCTGCTGCCATCCTATTGTAATCTCATGCTGCAAGATTGTTAAACTGGTGTATCCTGTTGCCTAAGAGGCCAAATTCTGCCCAGAATGCAGTACTTCACAAAACACATTTGAGTCATTGGGCCTGAATCACCACTGCTAGTTTCAGACTAGCATGTAACTCTATTGATTATTACAACGACATAAGTCTGAAGTAATGCTGTAGTCAGTCAAGCCCTGTGAGTCAAGGCAGAATTATGTCCATACTGATTAATAGGCTAGCTTTCATTTTTATTTAAAAAAAGAAAAAAAATATTGCTAATTGAGTTTATTTCTAAACTAAAATAGATGCAAATCTCTATGTTTTCAAAACTAAGTGTGGATTTACCACCAGAACACCTAAAGGGTGATACCTGACTTCTGTGCTTAGTACACACACATATATAAATATGTGTTTGCATCTAGTAGCAAAGGATAAAAGGGCAAAATGGGAGTTGCACAATGAAATCACACATGCCATGATGAAAATTCACTCCTTGACATTATTCTTCTGTCTTCAATGTGCTAGTCCTCTCTCACTGAACAGGTAACTGTATGCCAGAACCTTGGAGTAAGAGAGTTCCTGTAGTTAGTAGAAGCTCATACAACATAAGGTTAATTTCCATCTGTGTGTCTGTCTCAGCAACATTGATAACGCTTGTTGATAACGCTGCAGATCTGTGCCTGAATTATTTGTTTTGTATAGGGGCGAGATATGGAAGGAACTTTTTAAAAACATGTACTGTATTTTAAAAAGTATTGGAAAATATTACATTGATTTAATCATTTATTTTTTACTCTTCACAGCCTGATAACTCTGAGACCTTTATGAGTCATGTAACCAGGACTGTAAGTAATCCATTTTGGTTAGTCTTTTTAATTTGCTTAGCCTGATTTATATTTATATTGCACATTTTTCTTACATCTTCATAGTACTGTTACTGCTAGTCATTTTTCAAAGCATGGGCAGTTAGCATGTTTAAGGGGAGCAGGTTTGGATTAAGAAAACTGGTGGTAACGACAAAGGTTTTTTGCAGTTTTTCTGGGAACTTTTGCAGTAGACTTGAATCTTTCTTTTGATCACACAAAAGCTTTCAAGGGAGGAGGAAAAAAAAAAGAAATGTCAAAGCCCAAACACATTCGCACTTTTACTCTGAAAATAAAATCACAGATCCCATGGTACTTTTTCAGGAGTAAGAGTGTTACTCCTTGAGTTTTTGTCAATGCACAGTCTACATGTCTGTCTCTCCATATGTCTGTGGCTAGCAAAGTACCTTGAGATGAAAGTGCTATGTACGTGAAATATATTATTATAAGTATCACATAAGGTGCGTGCATATTACTCATGAAGTCTTTTGATTGTTTTGTTCTGAAGCTTTGGTTCAAATAAGCACTAAGTGAAGTTAGGAGATGGGGATTTGCTGCTCTTTGGTATAAATGCTGTGGAAAGATATACAAACTGACTAATATTGTATGTGTCAATACTGGCAAACCCTATAAGTCCACCCTCTTCCCCCATTTATCCTTTAGCGTGAGTCCAGGTTCAGTTTTAATAACAAAACCCAGAGAACTGAGAAAAACATGCCTAACGCAAATTGTATAAGAATTGGAGGCCATTTTAGCCCCTTTTTGCTTTGTTTTTCAATGAGACAGTGAAGTGAGTATCTTTAAAGGGTTCTACTTCATGCAGCCTAAAAGCATTGATAAAAAAAAATCTGGGCATAATACAGCTAAGTTATCTGGTGACAAGACATTCAATGAATTAAAATATTTAATGTTCCTTCCAGACTCTCCCCATTCTTAGTTGGACAGTTTACTTAAAATTAAGAGAAAAAACACCAAAATATTCCTCTCCTTAAATTTATATACTTGAATGATCAGTTTCACAGCTCTCCTCTAATATAACGAATATGAAACCACAATGAACTGTGTAAAAATAATTACAGATTATTTTCTATTGTTAGCACTAGCTGTTAGCGTCTTTGTATAACATCTGAAAACTTCAGAGGGTTTTTATGTTTGCACTAGTTGCTTATTAGACAAACCAAGGTCAACTTGCTCCCCCCTCCTTTGTATGTATGTTAGCTCATGCACAGCTGGCTATTTTTGAGCACAATTAAAGTGGCAGGCCACACTATTACAACTGTACCTTTTGGAATATATACCTTGACATAAAGTAGTATCGTGGATCAATGAATTTCCCATTAGTTCACAGCTAGAAAAATTTCCCCATTACCTTCCATGGGACCACACCTATTAGTCAGAGATTGATGTGGAATATGAAATGGGGTCTGACCACTAGATAGTTCCTGGTTGTAGCACCATTGTATAAACTCTAGCTGTCAGTTCAGTTCATAGAAAGAGGAAAGATGGTGGGATTGATACCAGTGTGCTGTCTTTATACCCTGGGTTATCAGTCTTTTGCATGATCTTAACAAGTAGGTGTATGATAAACGGTGTTAGAATACTGTGAATTCACTTTCCCTCACCATCTTCTAGTGCAGTGTTTCTCAACCAGTGCCGTGTTACTTGAGAGAAGTCTAGGGGGTGTGTTAACCAACTGAAATTTGGAGAAAACTGAATTTTTGTCTTAAGTTTTACAGCGCTTCATTATTTTGTACTTTTTACACCGAAAAATTTCATCGCCCACCCGGCTACAATTAAGTTGTTTAAACAAATGTGTTGCAATGGTAGGAAAAAAATGGTGTGTCTGAAAATTGTAGGTACTGGGGGTACTTATAATTTTTTTAAAAGGGGTACTTTATAAAAAAAGGTTGAGAAACACTGTTCTTGTGCCTCCTAGCTATTAGAGATGGTCTGTTTCTCTTGCCCAGCATCCTGACTACTGAGTTAATATCTTCAGTGGCAGCCTCTGCAGCTTCATAGGAAAGCTGTGAGCTGAGGCTAAGAAAATTTGGCCTGATTCATGACCTTGTTGCTGCTGCTCACAAGGTTCTGAATGATGCTTGTGAAGCTGGCTAGACTCTAGTTAATTTCGGTCTGCTATTGTTTGGGAAAGTTATGAGCATCTGCTGAGGAACTGGTCACATTTATCTGTAGGCTCAGGAAGAGTACATCTACACTGCAGGCTAAAGTCAGATTAAGGTACGCAACTTCAGCAATGTTAATTATGGCTTTGGCACTGTCTACTCTGCAGGAAGTCGAAGGAAAAACACTCTTCCTTTGACTTCCCTTACTTCTCGTGAAATGTGGGTTACCGAAGTAAGAATAAGAAGCCCATTATTTCAAAATTATTTCATAATAACAGGCTTGCGGTGTAGATGCACACTATATTACTTCGAAATAATGCTATTGTGTAGACATGCCCAAAGATGGCACTGCATTTCCTTACATGTAAAAGATAGCTTCACAACCAGATGGATTAGAACCTGTAATTCTTTAAGACATGAAAGCTTGAATTCTGGGTAAATTGATGAGTCAGGCTTCGTATGCACCAGAAAAAGGTCTGCCTACTACTTCAGTTCTTCACATCCTGCATTACTGTGCATAATCCTTTGTTATAAAATAGGCGGGATGCAAATGTTTGACTGAAAAGCAATTTCAAAGCCACAAAAGCAAGCAGGCTGCATCTACATTGCGCTTTCTTGCACAAGAATATATGCAAATGAGGCACGGTGATGAATATAACCACGCCTCATTTGCATACTTAATGAGCTGCCATTTTTGGAAAAAATGAGAACAAACATTGTTCTGGATCCTGCAAATCTGCAGATATCAGCTTTATATGCACGGATCATGTGTGTGGATTATGAATGATGTGGATATACATTTTGTATCTGTGCAGAGCTCTATCGTAAAGATTGGTGAAACAACTAAGGTGAATTCACTTGGGGCAAAATTGATCCCTCATGAAACTTAGTGGACTCCAGTGAAGCTTATGTACAGTTGAATTTGGCTTCTGAGGTATAATTGGCTAGAGGTATAATTTGGATGATAGTTCAAGTGGCTACTGTAAGTTCAAGAGCAGAGTGGAGGCATGCTGGCAGGAAATGAGGAGTGGTTTATGCAAATATAAGCCTTGATTGTTACTAGCCCAAGGCAACTGTATAATGAAGTCTGGGAGCATAAGGGCACTACTTAGGTTCTTGTATGGTGTGACAGGGTGGGCATATCCCACACTAGAATGAGAGGGTTGAAAACGCTGTGGACGGAGGAAGTCCCACCTCTCAACCTGACTGGGCATGCTCCAAGTGCTGGGGCAGTATAAAAGACCAGAGAGCAGCTCAGTCTGGGCTGGCTGGGAAAGGGGAAGGATCTCTACATAGAGCTCCAGTGCTGCTACATCCCACGTCCCAGACAGAGGGAGCTGAAGTGCCAGGAG
Organism: Pelochelys cantorii; assembly: GCA_032595735.1. Lineage (NCBI taxonomy): Eukaryota > Metazoa > Chordata > Testudines > Trionychidae > Pelochelys > Pelochelys cantorii. Next base: position 160,568,181 of record CM064327.1, read on the forward strand.
GCTGCCACTTCTCAGCCCCTACGGAGACCTAGTGAGAAACCACTACCGGGGAGCCGGGAGACCCATCTGCTATGTGGTACCATGCCCCTATGGACCCAATAGGAAGTGACCCAGGGAGGGTGCAGGAGCTGCCTCTTCCGTTCAGGTCTTCTTGGTACGTTTTGGCCAGATTCCCCATTGAGAGGAAGTGGTAGGCAGCCCCACCGCTTGTAGGGCCCTGGGTCGGGACCCGATGGAGCAGGGTGGGCCCAGGTCCCCCTACCAGGAGCTAACCCCAGTCATACTGATGCTGGCTATTAGGTCCTACTGCCCTGAAGTAAGGGACACTCATTGACTCTGGCTATTAGGCCCCACTGCCCTGAAGCGAGGAGGGCTTATTGACTTTAGCCATTAGGCCATTTTGCTGGGTGAGTAGGACTACTTATAGACTTAGAGTTGCATGGGGAGCAAGTGAGTTATGGACTAGCAAGCCGGCTTTCAGTCCAGTGACCAATCAAGCACCAACCGCACTCCGGAATAGCCATATGCCAGTGATGGAGGGGCATACACCGCCACATATGGTCTAATCATATCACAGGTTGTAGTGTAAAGGAGAAGCAGGATCAATAAAGCCACTGTTTCTCAACACCATCAGATGTACCACGATAGGGGCTGAACAGAGTATTGATTCTATCCAGCCAACATGCTGGCCATCATAGCTGTGCAAGCAGATCATATGACATACAGTATATTGGGTATAAGTCCAGCAATATTCTAGAAACCTGCTAGGAGACTAGGAGAAACACTGAGACTTAGAGCCACACTCTGCTTCCTGGGCTGCCTATTGTTCAGGGCAGACCATAAAGTGACAATCTAACCCATCCTCCCTGACTGTTTTATTTATCAGGATGGCCTTAGTCTCTGCTTTTTTCCCTCAAGTTTTGTAAACTACTGGGCTGCTGAATTAGACATACAGCCTGATTCTTTTCCTGGATAAAAGAGAAGCTTCACAACAGTGAAAGCCAGGAGTAACACCAGTCAATGTAAAACCATAGTGTAGACCATGTGCCTAATCTGAATATGCAGAAAGGTACCATTCATAAATTCAGTAGCACCAGTAGATTCACCTGTCTGGGACATAGCCATGATGGCATGTAGAATGGACTTCCATGTTGAATAGTCCCTTGAATGTCTTCTTCCTTTGGCAAGAACCAGTATGAGAGGATTTAGGCTTCTTAAATACTTCAAAATTGCATCTTCCAAACTCACATGTGGTTGTCGGGAGTGCTCTGTTTCCTTCATCCTCAGCTGTGTAAACCTTCTGTAACTGTTGCAGTCATCTGAACTGGTGTAAGATTGCCGCTTGCTGGGATTGTCTTAGTATTTCCTTGTCTGTGACAATATTAAACCAATGGATGTTGTTAATATGCTGTAACTTTTGACATGGAAAACTGATTCAGAAATCAAAGGCAATGGATATATCCAAAAGACCAGATCCTTCTCAGTTTCAGTGTTTTCCATTTCAAATGTGCAAAGAAATACTTTATTTAAGTGTTAAAATTTTTCCTAATTTTCTCAGAAAAATTTCTATAAATATGGACTATATATTAAAAGTAATTTTCCAAGGATGTAGAGGGGTAACATATTTTCCCTCTGTCCTTTCTAGGGAAAATAGAAATAGCCAAAATTAATATCTACTCAAGAATGACTTTCATCATTAGTCTATTGCCTTTCAAAGTCTCTCTTTAGTTCCTTGCTAAAATAAATAGCAATTTTATTGGATAAAAAACAGACCCACTTGTCACTTGACACCTTTAAAAAATCCTGGACAACTGGAGATTAATAATAGGGTGGCCAGATTTGTATTTATATTATCTAGCATTCCAAATCTGTCCTAATTTAAGGTGATTCCTATCCAGTAGCTCTCTATACATACCAGCTTGATTTGAGATAGAAAAAAGCTTATCTTTGCCATTTGGTTCCCTCTCTTCTGTTATATACCTTAAAAGGCTGCTGTCTCTCCCCATCCCCTCCCGCCCCCCAAGCAAATATCCCATCTTTGCACCTACAAGATTCAGCACATTAAGATCATTATAGCATCCTATCTTACTAATTCTTTTGTGCTGCTATTTTTCCTTCTCCAACCTTGTATATGTTGGGGGAGCTGGATGAGTTGGTATTATCAGTTAACATGAAGAAATGCATTGCAGTAACTACTTTAGTGCCCAAAATTTATTTTGAGAAAGTCGAAATCTACAGCTCCTCCCTCATACAGAGACTGGCTTAGTGAGTTACAATTACTTTGTCTAATAAAAATGCTTGGAAAAAATATGAGGATGTCTGGTCACACATGAAACTTACTATTGTATGTATTTGAGGTTTAGTGTATATGTTATGTTATGTTATCTTATGGTCCCCAGGACTCATAAGTTGTGTTCTCACTTATTAATCTGTTTAGTCATGTCAACAACCCTGTATGACCTCTATGTTCTACTCGGGCTTGGTTGGTTGGTTTTGGTTTGCTTTTTCTAATGTTCATTTCAAATTTTGAACACCGATTGGGTTATTTTAGGGTATTGCCATCTTGTGCATGTATTTATATATGCTTTGTATAATTGTGCTTATAGAGGATATAAAACAATAAAAAAGAAAGTTGACAAAAGAAAGAAGACTCTTTTGGAAGTTCAAGTGCATTGTTTAATTAACTATTCATTCTGGATTTGGACAGAGGGCATAGGAAGACATCCTTATATACTTGGTGGCCGTGCTGCATATTCCTACACAACTTGACAAATCTGTGCATTTCATCAGAGTTTGAGCACAACTGCACATTTTTTCAAGATGTATCACATTGCCTGCCATACCATTTGATAAATATCTTGTCCTCATGGTATTTTGAAATTCAGGATCACTCTTGAGGTTCTATATTACAGTGATTAATGTATGAAATCTCAAGAAATAGGATAGCTACAAAATTTGATCAAAGTTGTGGAAGAATGCATGCAGCATGTCATAATCTGTTTAGCATATGAGACTATAAGAACAATAGAAACATGAGGAGGGAAAGGTAAGTTGCTTGGTTCAGAAATGAGGGCACTAGGGAATAATGCTGGGGAAGAAAAGATAGGTTCAATAGCACATAGGAGGGTGAGGCTATTTCTCTGGCTCCTTGCCATCTGTAAACAAACAATTGACTATTAAAAGTTAACATGTAATGCACAGGGTGACCTTGACATTGTAAATGGGTAAGAGTAATTTATCACATGCTATCCACTATATTAAAGTTGATGGAAAGTCTCACATGGTGAATTGAAATCTCTCTTTTTTTTTTTTGAGTCTCTGCCTGACAATTCAAGGGCATGTGGAGACTTTTCACAGTTCTTTATGTTTATACATTCACAATGACAGCTTATAGGGTTTCACAATTCCTTATATTGTGTAATAAAACATGATATTCAGACAATATTTTAGGATGTTAAAAGCTTTTGCTTTAAACACAGAAGTAGTCAGATAAAAACATAAACTACATTATAGGTACTTGGAGAGAATTTTACAAACAGCACTCAAAATTTACATATTAAGTGATTCCAGCAGTTGAGCTATGGAAATTGGCACAAACCACCAATACGGTGCATGCAGCAGCAAGGAGTATACTGCTTTTCAGCTTGATAGATGACTTGGCAAGCATACAAGTAAGTATAGATGTCCCTAATGGGATTTCTTTTGTTTTATTGTGCGAGCTACGTTAATGTCCAATTTATATGCCGCAAATAAGTGGAATAAAGTTTCATTGTATCACTTTCTTCTTAGCAAAGGAAATCCCATAAAGAGAAATGAAACCATAACTAGCTGACCATTATTATTTAAGTGAGACTATTAAATTTCTGAAAGCTGGTAGAAAGACTCAGGAAGGTGCACAGCGTACCTGCTGGCTGACTACCAGTGAGGCATACAATGAGGAACATTCAGCTAATGTCTCTTTTACTTGACAGACTGATTGTGGGCAGGGATTATGTGATTATGATTATTTATAATTTACTTATGGTAGCAACCACTCCATGCTAGGCACTTTCGAAACTCTCATTAATTGAGTGTCATGTAAAAGGTTGATCCTGAAAGGAATTAAGTGAGGCCTGCAATGCACTGAGCTGCCTCAACTCTCACCACTGAAGTTAATGGACGGAGTGGATGTTTGGTACATCACACGGGACATTCAGCATCTCACAGAATTAGGCCCCATGAGTCAGTGTGTGTGAGAGATAGATACACAGCCCGCTACCATTCTGACTTGTTTAAAACTCTTCAAAGCAGCTCATCGCTAGAAATTTTGGAAAAGACACATGCCAGTTGTGCATATTTTGGTGTGTGTTGGAGGTTTTCCTGCTTTTGAGGCATGTTGCATTTGAACTAAGGTGTGGTCTCTCAAAACTCTTCTTCTTCTTCTATAAAAGGTCTTATGGTTATAAACCCTTCTGAAGCTTCATTAATCTGTATATGAGTCCCTGGCATACATAAGTTATATTGGCTCAGGGGTTCTGAGTTCCAGTCTGTATCCTGACTCACTGCTTTATATTGCTTTCTCTACACTATAATGTAAATCAAAGGCAGGAAATGGGTGAGACACCCTGCCTTTCAATGATTTACAGATGATTCATAGACTTTATCCCAAGCTCATCTGCATATGAGAGCAGGCAAACAGTCTGAACTGTGAATATTTTCTTATTTTATAATTATTACATATTAACAATTAATTTTTAACTTAGAAATAAAATTTGACACTTTAATACTTAGTCTATATTACTGTTACATTATTACAAATGAAAAGGATATTTCTCAAGGTGTGGCTTTTCCTGCAAAGCAAATTTAATTAAGACCTCTTCATTTTAAATGTATTTATACATATTACTTAACAATTATAAGAAAGTTATTCATAACATATTCCTCTTGATCATATCATCTCTTCCATGAAAAAAATTATGATAAAAAAATAGCTTTACGATCAATAGGCCCATACCAAAAGTCTGGATCTAGCACACCAGAAATTCAAATCCAAACTCTGAGTCTTTAAACACCCCTAATTTTTCTGCAACAATTTAAACACTACCAGAGATTTGGAATGTGTAAGGCAAACAAGCCTTCAGTTTCAGCAGGGGAACAACTTGTGTGAAGTAATAAGGGTTTAATGGTTTTGACATGCTTGGGTAATGTTTAGTAGTTTGAAATTATGGTCAAAAGAGGCTTCATAAGAACATAAGAACACCCAAATTGGGTCAGACCAAAGGTCTAGTGTCCTGTCTAGCCCAGTATCCTGTCTGCCGACAGTGGCCAATACCAGATGCCCCAGAGGGAGGAATCACAACAGGTAATCCTCCCATGAACCCTCCCCTGTCACCCATTTCCAGAGAAACAGAGGCTAGGGATACCATTCCTACCCATCCTGGCTAATAGCCATTGATGGACCTAACCGCCATGAATCTATCCAGCTTCATATCATGATGCTATGACATGACATATTTTGGCAATGGACTCGAAATAGGGGGTTACATTGTTTGATCTCATTAATACTGTAGTTTACTCCTCCGTCAACACAGTCGTGTTGCGTGAATTTGTCATTGCATTGCTTAGGCAGATCTCTGAAGATAGATGCATTAACGCTATGTGACTTGTGTGATTAAATTCACCTTTCTCTGTGCCTGCTATTGAACACCATCTTCTATAAGGGAAGTAAGGGCATACCAAACAAGCATAAATTCGTGTTGCTTCTATAGGAGGAAGATCTAATGGGAAACCTCTTGTAAATCATTGCTGGGAAAGTAGAAGGAACACGGTGATGCTAAGCCATTTTTGAGGAGTCTGATAATAGTTTAAATATTCTGGTGGAAGCCATACTAGTGATGGCTTGGCCATTTGTGCGGGGATTTTTAAAGAATCTCAAGATGAATGCCAATGACTTTTAATGTGATTTCCCATTTGCAAGTGGGATTGATTTATGGTAAAATATTTTTCTTCTTATCTTTTTCTTAGTAGGAAACTTCATTTTGTAAAATTAAAAAGCAGCTGGAAATTACTGAGCTGATCACTCTGTTGCTTTGTTTATTTCAGACTTCCAGCAGTTTTTCAAAAAACTCATCTTTCTGTTGTGACAAAGTGTCACAGTAAGTATTTCTTTAATCATTTTGCTGTACAGGTTGAACCTCTCTAGTCTGGCAATATCCATGGTCTGGAATGACTTTCATTAGTTGGATGTCTGCTTCTAATAGGTGTGGCCAAGTTTCCCCTAAATGTCTTCTAGGAGCCCAGTAAGCAATGGAAGTATTGGTAATGCTGCTAGACAGTATTGATCTCCCGTGGTTCAGCAAACTCTCTGGACCAGTCAGGTCCTGTGGGTGCCAGACTAGAGAGGTTCAACCTGTAGCGTCATGCAGTACTCTTGCACTCATTTTAATTGCTCCTGGGCATGGCATCTCCTGCAGGCTAAAGTCACATTTTCAGGCCTTCCGGTTGTTACCTATGAAGGCACAGGCCCTAACATTTGCTTGCTAAGGCACAGTAGTAGGAGTGCTCTTTTCCTGGACATATGCAAAATAGCAAGTGAGATGAGTATTTTCCTACAGTAAAACTACCACAAGTCACCTTAAGTGTCATAGTCTCATTTATCTTTCATACTGTTGCTTCAATACAACATTAATTACACAGATATAAGGAGAGATTTTTTTTCATGTGTAAAATTCCCTGTTATAGAGGGCCCCAGTAGGAGTTAAGTTTTGCACGGACCTTGTCTGAGCCTTTCCACAGGGATGTATTTCACCAAAAGTGAAATTGGGACTCAAGAAAGATGACAGGCTAAGAGCACAAAAGCTGTTTATCCAAATCAGATTAATCACAAGTTGCAGAGAAAGTTACTATCTTACTTTGCTAGTGTGCCTCATCCTAGCCCAGGGAAAGGACCCCACGAGGTATAAGAGAGTTCACTTTCCATGTCCAATGAATACTCAGGTTACTATTTGCATTATAGTAGTACTTAAAATGTTCCAGGCACTTCACTGACATACAGGAAGAGCTGTCTCAGCAAAACTGTCTGAAATGTTGCCAGAAAGAGTGCCCTTTCTGTTGGTATGTTTTCTAAGGTAATGGTTAGTACATAGTACATTTTGGTACATAGTACATAATCGTTTATATGGGTAGTTTATAAGTCTCTGTCATTGAAGTAATAGTAAGCCAAACTATTGGAGAAACTAGACCTAATTCTCACTTCATTTACTCTGTTGAAGTTAATACAGTCGCTCTAAATTCACGTCTGTGTAACTTAGTGCAGATTTAGTCATGTGTATACATAAACAATTTTAGAGACCACTTAAAAATAGAGTGTTTGTGTGATTTTCCAAAGAAAGGGGAAGAGATGATTGCAGCCATGAATCTTTGCATGTCTGTAACACCTGGTTTTTCTCCGGTTAACAATAATAATTGTATTCATTTCTCCAGTTTTCCATAGCACTGCATACACAGACTTAGGATTTTATAGGTGGCACAGAAATGAACTCTCTCTTGGCCAGTTGCCAATTGCTTAAAGACCTGAAAAATTTTTGTTTAATAAGCTGTTTATGAACCGCAATTTGGATGAAAATACTATAAATACTGACTGATTCCCTACTATGAATCCAGACTGAAATTTCTTCTCATTAACTTCCTATTTCCTTGTCGTACTCCCCCCTCTTCCCACTCCTCAAACTGCCACATCGGATTCTTCGCAGAAGTGCAGACTTTGATCACATTATGGAGGAGGGCTATGAACTTGACCTGACTTACATCACTGAGCGGATCATTGCTGTGTCCTTCCCTGCCAGCTGTTCAGAGGAAACATATGTGAACAACCTGCAAGATGTAACCCGAATGCTCAAATCTAAACATGGAGATAATTACCTGGTAAGTGCAGCTTAAACCTGTTTGAATATGCTTTGTGTAATTGAGTTTACCCTATTTTCTGTATGATGACTGATCTCATACCCTTAATACAAAGCCTAATATAGGCTTACTTATACCAATATAAGTTGGATGTAATTCCACCAAAGTCTGTCTAGTTCACATTTATGCCTGTGCAAGTGACTGCAGAATCTGGCACAGCATTTTGCATTCAGTCAAACAAAGAAATATCTGCAAGCCACCTGTTTTTTGAGGACAAGGCAGTATGCTCTTCGGGCATCATGTTCACTTGCAACAGAAAAATTGTAGGGATAGCTATCATTGAGTAAAACTCATTCCTACAAGATCCAGATGCCTCATCATGGAATACATTTTTCTAGCAGCTGAAACTTGGGTTCCAATGATCTCTGATTATTCCGCATTGGCTGGTTCCACCGTTGATTATGAAACAGCGCATAAAGATTGCTGTTAATGTGTTTTGTCTAGTTCATTGATTTTATTTAGATGCATTTTTTCCCCATGACTTATTTTCTATTTTTAAAAAAATTAAAGGTCTTGGCCAAATCTCTAATGGGTTCCACATGCAAGATCTTTTATGATGATCAGAACTGGTATTCTCTCATGCTGTTTGTGTTTTTTACTTAGCACATTTAAACTCTGTAGTGTCACTATCTCTCTCCATTTGCTTATAATTCTGGGCCAAAATCTGTGCTGTTAATTGTAGGTATTTTTAGCTGACATGTGTAAACTATTAGAATAAATCCATAACTTCAGGCGGGTGAAATCACTGCAGCAGCTAGCACCCCTCCACATTCATTCACTTACAACACATTTATTTATTCCAAATGCATTCTATAACAATGACTGGACTCTAGCTCTGCTTGCAGTACTACCACTTTTGAACCATTTCTGAAGACACATCAATTTTCCAATAATGGTCTCTCTGATGCTTAACTATAATTCTTTGCAAAACATTTCACCCGAGTCAAAGTTTCAAATTCAGCCCAGATCAAAAGTGACTTAGTGTCTCTTTTCTAAATGTGAAATAAGGTGGTGGTCTCCGTCCAACCATATAACTCTTATTAGATATTTTTACATTTAAAAAAACATTACATGGATACTAATTGGCGCACATCTGCTGTCATTAGTCAATGGGATTTTTTGCCATTAATGTCAGTGAGAGCCTGGATTGAGTATTGCATGTTTGCATGAGCATATTGTCCTCTATTCGGTTGTGACATATTGGAAAGAACATTGAAGGTTCCTCTATAGTAGGGGTGGCCAAATGGTTGCTTACAAGCAGCATTAAGCTCTTTTACAGTTAAAGTGTGGAATCCCCCTCCTCCACCCTCATTCTCTGCCTACGAGAATTGAGAGAGCTTGGGGCTTCCAGAGCTGAAGCCGGGCCCGGCAGGTGCACACTACAGGGCTGAAGCCCTGAGTTCCGGCAAGTGCAGATCTGTCCCTACCAATACACAAGCTACCCCAAATTTTGTGGTGCCCTAGAAGCAGCATGCTGCATATTGCCTCCAGTGGCCAGCCCATTCCCTAACTGGGCCCCCCATGGACTGCACCCAGATACTGCTTGCATGACAGCACTGAGTGATGTAAACCTGTGGGCCAGAGGATTCAGGAGGAACAGTGTGCGGCTGTGCTGCCAGCCAGAGAGAAGCAGCCATTTCCCCTTCTGAAGCACCATTTCTCTCTGGCTGGCAGCGTAGTCTCTCTGCCCTGCAGTGCTCCTGCGCTTTACAGCTTCTGCTCCAGCAGCTGCCTTCTCTGCAAAGCATCCCTCCCCGGTCCTGTGAGGAGTGTGCAGATGTTGAATTGCATAGGGCTCCAGCATTGGTAGGAAATGCCAGGGCAGGTGCATCCCAGCACTTGAATATCTGAAGATCATTCATATGCAGCTGAGAGGGTCAGTAAATTTGGCTACCCCTCTTCTCCAGCTAATAGTTACAGGTGTCTTTTTTGTAGCTCATGTAGCAGAAGCTTGTGTCTTGGAGGTTTCAGACAAGGGTTCTAGTCTGAGCTCTGTACTTCTGCAATTAGTAAGAAGAGATTATAACCTTTCCCTAGCTATTTTTGAAGGTTTTTCTGCAGCAGGAGTGGCCAAACTTACTGACCCCGCTTTTGGCCCTGCTTTGTATCTATACAAATAAATCCTCATGCTTTCAAATGTGTAAATTTCAGTCTCATATGAAACTGGAATTAATTCCAAACTGATTGAAATAATAAAGTGCTTTTTAAAAATTAAGCCTTCAAAAAGGCTTAATTTTTCCAACATTTCTCACTTTTTTTGTGTCTCTGTCAGCTCACTGAAATCACCCAATATCAACAACATTCCAAACATAAGTAGATTTTAGTAACTGTCCCCCAGCAACCTCAGTGATGTTTTCTAGTTCACATACAGTGCTCTGATAGAGTCTCATGACAATAAGTGTTTTATAAACATTAATAGATTTTGACATTGGTTCGTGCAACAAAGACGTTTCACAGGCAGAAATAATAAAATATCTAAAAAATTGCCATTATTTGACAATTGTACCTGAATCCCTGTATCTAGGGAGAAAAAGAAAGGACCATCAGAAAGGTAGTCCTATGTTGTCAGTCTTGTCAGCAATTAATCTAGTCAAAGATGAATGAAAAAATATTGGACCAATGTATTGCTTGTAGATAGAGAAACTGCACTGACAGTTTCTTTCCACAACAAGTATATCTATCACATCCGTTTAAAAAAACAAACAAGCTCTTAAAAGACAGAAAATGAATAGTTAAGAAATCATAAATCTGATACTTCCTACAAAATAAAAATAAAAATCAAGTACAAAGAAATGCAGATTTCATCACAACAAAAGAAACACAGTCCTGTCCCTAAATAAGTGCTATTTTTCACCAGTAATTTCAAAATATAAACACAGTGCAAAATCCTTCAGAAGAACAAAATTATATATGTATCATTAATGACACTCTGCTAGAGAGGCAACAGTGTGGGGGGCAGGTGGCATGCACATAGAGCCAGCTTGAAAGTCAGCTTCCTGCGTGTACCGGCTCCAGCCTGCCCCCACTCTATATCAGAGGCAGCAGGATGGTGGGGGGGACAGGTGGCCCCACAGGAGGTGGGAGCTGGTCCTTGGAAAGCCGGCTCCCCCTGAACACCAATTCCCACCTCCCGCCCCCCTTGCTGCCTCTGATACAGAGCAGCGGGGGTGGGGGAAGGGTGTGTAACCATTAAGATTAACCAGTAAGCCTGGGTTTATCAGTTAATTGTTTAAATGAATACACACTAACATCCCTTATATACATAGATAATTTCATGGTATATCCGCAGACTTTTACACTTATTCTATTAAACTGCATATTGTTATTAATATCTTTATTATTTATGTATGTTGTAATACTTCGTAAAAAGGGCTAGACACTGTATCAACACATGGGAACAGCTCTCAATAAAACAGTTATTTTAGGTTCTTAGTTACTGTCAACTATTACATAAATTAAACTGGTTTTAATCTTAACATCTTCCCTAACATGAAAATATTTTCATATCAAAATAAAGATAAGAAGAATATATGGCAAAGATTTCTACTTACTTCAATGGGATCTGTTTGGGTGCTCAGCCTTTTTGAAAGTCAAGGCACTTAAGAGCCTAAATACACACTTAGGAACCTGTCTTTAGGCACCCATTTTTTAAAACTCTTAGTCATTTCTTTAAAGTCAACTAATGAAACAACCAAACAAGCAACCCACAATGCTGGAATCTGAGAAATTCTTGTAGTCTAATAAGATTGCTCAGCACAAGGCCCAATGTTATTTAAAAATCTTACATTAAATATAATTACTATTATAAACTTGAAAATTGTTACATATTATAGGCATTTCCTACGTATATATAGTTTCCTGTTATACTTTCCTGAATTAACTACAGGTTGTATCTCCCTAAACCGGGACTCTCTGATCCAGCACGGATGTTCCTGGACTATAGAACCCAGGGACAGGAGAGTGGCAGCAGGGGCCAGTGACTCAGGCGGGAGCCCCATGGTGGGGGATGGAGGCAGTGGTCAGCACAGCTGGAAACTGTGGCCAGAGAGCTCTGGCCCCACAGCGGCAGTGGGGTGTCATTGTCTAAAGAGCTCTGGCACCGAGGAGCCTCATGTGGGCTGGTGGCAGGGGGCCTCAGGCTGGAGCTTGGCGGCAGTGGAGCTGGGCACATGCCACAAGGAGCTGGAAGCAGGAAAGAGTAGCAGACTGGGAGGCCAATGGCAGGGGACCTCCTCTGGTCCAGCAAATCCCCTTGTTCAGGATCAGGGAAGTCCAACCTATACAGAAACACCCCGCATACTGCAAATGCTAAACTTATCTAACTTCAAATACTAATTTAGTTATCTAATGTGATTGCAAAATCCAAAGTCCACTGTCATTTAACTTTGTTATAACATATTTTGGATACAGTGATTTAGCACAACAAAATTAAACATCAGGATCTCATACTTGTTTTCTCTTTTTCTTCCTGAACAGGTATTAAACCTTTCTGAAAAAAGATATGACCTTACCAAGCTTAACCCAAAGGTACTCATTTTGATCATAACATATCTCACTTGCTAGACTTAAATACAGCATAAATGGGCTGCTATGAGCCTTCAAACTATAGAAGCTTTGATGTGCATAATGAGATGACAATTTTAGGAAGAGTTTAAACAAGGAGTCCTTTGGCATCCTAAAGACTAACACATTTATTTGGGCATAAGCTTTTGTGGGCTGGAACCCACTTTGTCAGATGCATGAGGTGGAAACTTCAGTTTGGTAGGTACCCTGCAGATATACACCAGCAAAGATGGGTGTGTTACATTAATATGCAGAGGACCAGTGCTAACAAGGCTAATTCAATCAGGGTGGATCTGGCCCACCTCCAGAGTTGATTAGAAGGTATGACTACCAAAAGAAGGAAAATTACTTTTTGTAGTGAGTTAGCCAGTTTCTATTCTATTCTATTCTATTCAGACCAAGTGTGATATAGGGAAGTTAAATTGCGGTTAATCAGCTAATCGAGTAGTCGATGGAATTTCCATCGACTATTCGATTAGTCGATAAGGATGGGGTGCTCGCTACCCCTGCTGCAGCTCTGCAGTTTAAATGTAGTAGGAGCCGGTCTCATTTTAAATAATGAAATATCACCATGATTCAATGAAGCACAGATTTTTCTGCTGGAAAAAAAGGAACCATTTTCGAATAGGATTATTGTATATGATGACAATGTTAGAGTACCTTGTAAATGGAAAATGAAGTGGCTTTGCTTGATTCCAGATTATGGATGTGGGGTGGCCTGACCTTCATGCCCCTCCCCTTGATAAGATGTGCACCATCTGCAAGGCTATGGAATCATGGTTGAACAGCGACCCCCAGCACGTGGTGGTGATCCATTGCAGAGTAAGTGTGCCATGTTGTCACGTATGCACACTCCATCCCTTAGGGGACGGTATGCAGGGGTGTGGATACTGCCTCATTGGCAGTTGAATCATCGGCAATCTCTCTCTCCATCTAGGAGCACCAACCCTTGGTCCACAGTCGTATTGCCTAATGGCTAAAGTCAATGAGGAGCAGCCCACTAACTCAGTGCAGCCCAGCCTAGTCACCAAAGTTGGTAGGGGATGGCCCTTTAACTCCGGGGGAGACGGTCTGGTAGCCAAAGTCAAAAGGGGTAGGCCTTTTAACTCAGGGCAGCATGGCTTGGTAGCCAAAGTCTGTAGTGGTCAGTCCCTGCTGCTCGGCAGGATGGCTTAATGGCCAGAGTCGATTGTAGTCAGCCCCTGTCTCGAGGCAGTATGTCCTAATGGCCAGAGTCTATAGTTAGACCTTTTCCCAGGGTTGTACAGCCTATTGGCTAGAGTCAATGGGATTTGGAGGCAGCTGCCTCAGGAGGGGGACCTGGGCCCACCCCACTCCACCAGGTCCTGACCAAGGGCCCCGTGGACAGCACAGTGGTCTACCACTCCCTTGGAGGGGAATCTGGCTGAAACACGCTGAGTTTACCTGGGTAGGAAAGGCCGCTCCTGTACCCTCCCTGGGTCACTTCATACCAGTGCCAGTGGGTCGGCATCCCATGTGGTCAGTGGGTCCTCTGCTGGGGCTCCTCTGGCGCTGTGTGTACCAGCAGTCTTCTGGGGCTCTGGTTCCTGCTGTCAGGGTCGCTGGCTGGTGGGGCTGGCTGGAGGTCCTTCTCCTTCTGCAGCCAGCCCAGACTGAGCTGCTCTCTTGCCTTTTATGCTGCCCCAGCATTTGGAGCATACCCAGTCTGGGTGAAGGGGTGGAACTTCGTCTGCCCTCAGAGTTCTAACCCCACCTGCTTCAGTGTGCAGTAGGCACACCCTATCACAAGTGTAATATTTATTGCCTTAAATTTTTAATACAGGGTATCCCTGTTATAAGTCGCCCCGGTATGCATCCGTTCTGTACTAAAGTTGTTGACACTTGTACGAACTGATGTGTTATAAGTCCTCCCATTTTCCCCCTCTTAAGTCATGCAAAAAAAAAAAAAACAACCCAATTTGTGCAAATGGAAGTCAGCCGCAGGAAAAAAATTCCCCGCATTAAGTTGTTTTGCTATAAGTCCAAGTTTTTTGGAATGTATCTTGCACTTATAGCAAGGATGTCGTGTCTATCATAACAAGAAAAGTTATAATTAACAATTTTGCAGCAATTTTAATGTTGAAAACATAATGAGCCAGATACTTAGTTGACATAAAAGAGCCAAAGGCCATTAACTGTGCCAAGTTAGACTAGTCAAGCCTCGGGTCTGATAAATCCAGGTTTGTGTGCTTAGAAGTAATATGCCATGAGATATATATTTCAAAGCTGAGCAACACTGTTGAGTGTATTTAGTGCATTGAGATCTTCAATCTTTCTGTCAAACTTCTGAGGATCCTTTTATACTGTATGACATTTGCTACACAAATAGCGTAGCTTATTCTGAGTCTAGGTTGAAAAAGCTTATTTTGAAATTTGGCGCTGTGTAGACAGTGCCAAATTTCAAAATAACGTGGTATTCTGACAAATCCCTTAACCCCCGTGGAGCGAGGGTTACAGGGACGCCAGAATAGCATACCTGCACTATTTCGGGAAATAGCAGGAGCATTTAAAGACGCAGTTTTGCTATTTCGGGATACTTTTGGTATCCCAAAATAGCACTGCAGTCTAGGCGTACTCTATTAGTTATTTCAGTTAAGTCTCTAAGAGCATTATTGTTAGATGTCCAAATCTCTATTTAGTTGCTTTATGTGGACATTTGGCCTCCTTTGTCCAGGACCGGTCAGGTCCCAAGGGTGCCAGACCAGGGAGGTCCAACCTGCACCATCATCTTTCCTTGGCTTAGCCAAAATCTGTTGGCTGAGTAATCTGGAAGCATGTTAAAACTAGTAAGAATGACAGATTAGTAATTTGTACTGTACCTATGTCATGTAAACGATTTAATAAAATTTTGAAACATTATGAAAATGCCCCATAAAGAATAAGCAGTAGTTATTTTAAATCACAGGTGTCAGAAAAAAAATTGCTGATACTTGTCAGAATTCATAATTTATAGCACATCATACCAGAAATTTCACAGTTGTTTAGGCTTGTCTTGGATGAGTCCAAAACCAAAAATTTATAGAATGTTACTGCTGCTGCTCATGGTTTTCTTTATTTTAATTTATAGCTTTGTCTTGATACACACACAGAGAGAAAATATGATGTATAACAAAGTAATTGAATATAGGAGGGGAGCAATAATGGGAAACAAAACAATTGTTGTGTTGGTTTTAGTTCAAAGATCCTTTGTAGGGTAAATCTAGAAAAAAATTATCTACTAATGCCAGATTCCAAAATCAATTTTTAAAATCCTATATTAAAATATATACATCCTACCTAACTAACCCATGGCTTCCCTCGGCTCTCTGCTCTTGACTTGCAGTTGGTCAGCTTGATATGCTACTGGTCAAGTAGGAGTTAAGAGTGGGATTTTTAAAGGCAGGGCAATTTTGGTACCGAATCTCACTAAATTTTAGTAGTTGTGGGATACCAAACATGCAAGTTCCACTCAGTATTTTCAATGTTTCGGGTCAGCCATCTTACAACTGAAAGGTCTTTAAAAGCTGCTGACCATCATTCCACCTACCCCCCACCTCCCACTGCAACAAAGGACCTGCCAGAGCTTTTGTAGTCACCAGCATGGCCAACAAAATTGTTATTGTTTGTAACTTAGCATAGGTATTGAGTGAAGCAGTAATCTATCATGCACTATGGATGGAACTGATGTCTTTTTCTTTCAGCAAACTCTTATAGACACTGATGGTGTTATGTAAATATTAAATAATAGAAATTATAATTTCTTTTTCTTCCTATAGGGTGGAAAAGGAAGGATAGGAGTAGTGATATCATCATATATGCACTTCACTAATGTTTCTGCCAGGTAAGTGATGAACAACAGAAATGATTTACTGGGTTTGTGAATCTTTAAAGACAGGGAAACCTCCCCCCAAATTTCAGTAATCTTTGGTTGCACAGTTGTTACCCATGACAGTTTCAATCAGATGATGCTGACCTGTCTCAAAATTATTCAAGATGGATAAGAATCTGTTACAAGCCTTCTTTTTATTGATTCTGTGGCATTTCTTTTCACTAGGAGCAGATTCTGACACCTTTACTCATTAAAGGAGTACCTTACTCCATGAGTAATCCCTGTGAATCTGCCAATCCATATTATATATTTATATGGCTACCCTCACTGTAATATGTGAGGATATTGCAGTCTTTAATGGATTTAATCATCCTAACCCTGTGAGGTAGGGATGTGCTTATTATGAAATCAATTAGTATCCAGCAGAGGGAGTAGGGAAGGAGATGAAAATTTTCCACAGCCTCGTTCTGGAAACTGCCAGGGGATCTTTAACATCATTGATTAGAAGGTAAGACCTGATCCAACACCCATTGAAGCCAACTGGAATTTTGCTTAGTTTTCAAAGTCTTCTTTTAAGCCTCCACAACTACCTTTGGAAGGATGTAGGGCTAAGCTAACTCTGATCAGATTTTAACTTGTGGTTCCGTAGGGTCTAGTTATTTCAGACCTTGTACACAGATGTTAATTAGAAACATCTACCAGATCTATTTTTTTCTCAGATGATGATTATGTATTTGTCCTGTATATACCAGAAGGAGCACAGGTTGATGCTTGGGAACAAATAATTAGGGACTGTCACTTAATTTGGGGGCTGGGATCATCATGGTTTCAGTATAGTATTTGAGGACCCCATCTTTTTCTGTATTCTCCAGCCTTCTCTTTCCATATCCCTAATATCCACATTAGACCCAATCTCATTTTAAACAAATAATAAAACCTCATTTCTTTCACCGTCTACCATTATTTCCCCATTATCATATATGGGGTTCATGATTGACTAGCACAAAGCATTTTCATCCCAAGGTCGTACTGTTCTGCATTTATAACTTACCCGCCTCTGGTAAACCAGATAGCAAGAAACCAGAACAGAGTAAATCGCTGGAGTAATGACATGTATGTTAGTTCAGTCAGAACTCTGATGCTTTTTTTTTTTTTCCTTTTCCCCTCATCAGTATTTGCTGTTGAAGGTTTGGGGACATAATGCTTAAGAGGGAACACGGGTACCCTCCTATGTAACCTACAGAGAATGCTATATTGATGAGGTGAAAAACAAATTGTGGCAACTTGTTCTTCATTGTACTGCAAATCTTGCATATTCATGTGAGAAATGCAAAACCCTAATAACTGAACATGGGAAGTAGGTGTTTTGTCTCATCAAGGAAACTGCCTTTGGGGTAGAATTGAAAAGGTGGCAGTGGAAGTATTATCCCAACTGACCATTACTGGCCATCACTGAGGGCATTTCTAGTAGCTTGGCACATCTTAAGCTGTAACTCACTGCATTTCCAAGATAATCCTGTAATGTAGTGGGAGTTTTTGGCAATATATTCATGATTGCTCCGGGTGCCTCAGATTTCCCTATATTGTGCATTATTACCTGATGGGCAGGCTAAGAGATGTAGGTATGAATGTTGTCTAGCTGTCTGAGCTTGAAGAAGTCATTGGAAAAGGACTGGCTGAGGCTGTCCCTATATCAGTGGAGAATCCAAGACAGCAGTGGCAAATCCAATAACCAGCATGTTTACACATAGCAGCCAGTGACCCAGAGGAAGATGGATTCCTCCCCCTGTCAGCAGAGAAGCTGAGCACAACTCCCCAACTTGAGAACAAAGGACTTGAGAGGTGTAAGGATAAGAGTTGGCTGCTAGAAGGAGTCAGGGATCTCACCTGGGATCTGAGGATGGAGGCCAGACCAAAAGAACTTGAACAATGGGGTTCACTACAGCTTAGCTGGGCTTGGGGCTATCCCAATGTGGGGATGTGCTTTAACCTTCACTTTGCCATGCCAAACTAAGAACTTCCTATATTGTGTTCAAGTTGACTGATAAACCCTCCTGTTCTGACAACATTATTTGACTGTAAATGCTAGGTGAGGTGGATTAATCCCTGAAGAGCATACAAGATTCTACCAGGAGTCTATCTCAATTGGATTCACTGAACAGAGCTTACAGCATGAAGTAGGAGAGTAGGATCCCCTGACATTCAGTCTAAGGAGGTGGTGAGTCCAGGTGGAGGAAGAATGAGACCCCTTTGAGCACAATGAAAGGGTTCTCTCAAGAGACTTTTACAAAGATAAGGCATAGTATGATCCTGTGCTCCATGATCAACCCTAAATGGAATAACATGGTATCTACCTATGTCTTCTTTGTTTTGACAGCGCTGATCAGGCTTTAGACAGATTTGCTATGAAGAAGTTCTTTGATGATAAAGTTTCAACTTTAATGCAGCCATCCCAAAAAAGGTATTTAACTTGTATCTAATTTATATTACTAGACAAGCAAATGCCATAGTTTTCCCTCACTATTTAGTAGAGGATATTTCCCTGGGATTCTCTTACTTCAACATTTCCTTTTTTAGCAATCTTCCTTGAAGGAAATTCATCTCTTTGGATGTGTTTATGTACACATAAATAATATTTTGGTATGGTACAAAGGTTTTATCTGTGTGTGTTTGTACTGAGTTATGTCTAGAAAATAGACCCAATACACTTTACTTCTGTAAAAAAAATGTAAACTAGTTTTTCTGTCTCATTTGATATTTTAGTGAGTACATGATGGAGTGTTGTGGTGTGATATGAAGACTTTATTGACATTGTGTGGGATGATTTACGTGTAACATGACCATCTGAGTGATGACAATAAAAATTTGTAGCATGCTACGCTATCCTATATTCTGTCTATTCTATATGTGAGGGTGAGCCATTACTTAGGGCAGATAGCTGATGTTTTGGGACGTGAAATGGTCTTGAGGTGTCTATGTGTGTAAATCCGTTAAACTAGTGGATGTTTTAGTACTAGAAAAGAAAGGAGCAGCTGTAAAACACCTGCTAGGTACCAATCTTCTTTTGGATGTGTAGAACATCTAAGAGGATCTTGATTTGGCAACATGGATTACACTTCCCTCAACAGATACGTAATAACTAGGGCTGTCAATTTATCTGCATTAACACCTGTGATTAATGCAGGGCAGGATTAATGTGTTAAAAAAATTAACACGTTAATCGGAGGCATTAATGCTGCACTACCCCTTTGAAGTGCCACTCCAGCACTTCAAAGGGGCAGAGCTGCATGGAGCCCGGGGTCAACTGGGGACTCCAGCTGAGCCTAGGCTCCCACGGTGCTGCCACTTGGAAATGCCAGGGTGGCCTTTCCAAGGGGCAGCTGCACTAAGCCTGGGGTCAGCTGAGGACTCCAGCTGATCCTAGGCTTCTGCAGCGCTGCCCCTTTGAAATGCTGCTGCAGCATTTCAAAGGAGCAACACACACGATTAATCACAATTAAATTTTTAATCGTGCGATTAATCGCGATTCATTTTTAAATCGCTTGACAGTAATAACTGTAGCATTTTTTAAAGAAAAAGGCCTTGTCGGTAATTAAAAAATAAAGTCATATAGTCATAATGACAGTCAGGAAATTAGCTCTGTTTGCCTCTGATTGGGAAAGGCTTTCCCAGTGCCTTGATGGACCCATCTAGTGACCTACGCAGCTGTTGTTGACATGAAAAATAACAGTCCCATGAGCCTTTAAATACACTTTAAAAAATATTTAGCCTGGAGAACACATTATCCATTCAGCTCCATGCTGGCAAATAAACCTTGCATTATTACAATGTGACAGTTGTAAATGGCACCTGCAGGACATAGAGGCCTGCTCCGTGGGAGCAAAGGGAATGAGACAGTCTCAATGCTCCCATCAGGATGCCTTCTGCAGTATAAACAGCTTTGACTTGTAGTTCTCTCCCTTCTTCAAATAAATTTCCATGAGAACCAACTGTCCTCACAACAGTATCTGTGACCTGTGCCTCATGGCAGTTGTTAAAGCCATGCTGACAGGAACTTTCAGTAGCTGCTGGCTTGCACTTACAGTGTGTGAGCCCTAAAGCCTAAATAACATACTATACCTGTAAAATCCAGGGTTTGATCTAACGTGCTCTTCTGAGGTGTTTGTTTAGTTTCTCCAAGGGCCTCTGGGAGGCAGTAATTCACCTCCTGAATGGTGGAATTAGCTTCTCGGTGTTTTACTACTGTTTCGTTCAGCATTGCAGTGCTCAGCCTGCTTCTTGCACACACAGAACATAGGAATGTAGGATGTGCTATAATCTAAATCTGGCTTCTTCTATCTCTCTCAATAGCCAATGCTTGTTATTGTGGAGGAAAGTGAAATAGCTCCATAACACTCCTGGCTAATTTTACAATCCCTCTTGACCCTGATGATCCTCTAAAGTATTCAATTAAATAACCCCATTTTAGCTTGCTTACCTACTACTGCACATGAAAGTATCTAGATCCTTTCTGGCATTCAGGTGATTGTGACTATGTAATCTAGATTAATCTTAAAATATAAAAATACACACTCACTTTTTGCCTACGGCAGGCTCCAAAATCTGAGAATTCTCATGTTGGGGTCCAGTCCTGAGGTACTTGGGCAAAATTCTCGGAAGCTTCACCTGAAGTTTTGCCTGAATAGGAAGTGCAGTTTTCAACCTTCCATATGTACAAGTGGAATTTTGTGTGTTTTATGCTTTATTGTTTAATCTCAAAAATATCAAGTAAATAGCTGAAAAATCAGCTATAAACGCAGTAAGAAATGCATCAACTGGAGGAAGAGGATTCAAACTAGAGAGGGGTATCAACTTTTGGGATTATTAAGGAGGTGGTGAGTATGGCTATATGCCAGTTGCAGTCGTAATTCTAGCTCAGGGCAGGTGTGATTGCATTACTTTTAATCTAGCTAGTGCTGCCAGAATTATAGTGGAGGGACAGTGGCTTGAGCTTCGGCATAGGCTGTATAGGACAGTCCTGGGACTAGATACATAATCAATCACCTTACTAGTGTCCATGTTGCCGTGTCTTTATTGCTGGTGTTAGCTGGGCTAGCTAGATTCAAATCAGCATGGTGATGCCTACTCACCTGGCAAGCACACCCCTGCAGTTACATACCCCTGGTGGGAGAAAGAAAACGGGTTAAAATTAGGTCGGTGCTTGCAGTCATGCAAACAACCTGTACCTGTGCTGCTGATTGAACAAATACGGCTAGAGAGTCTTCTTAAAACAAGAAGCAACACTGACACTGTCTTTTTGTACAAGAGGGACTGCTGTTTTTTTATTTTATTCCCCTTGTGGGATGAGGGAATTTTATTTCTTGCAAATATGGCTGATCTTGGGAAAATTAGTTGGGTATTTAAAAGGAAGCAAGGGAAATAGCAACTTCCCCCCAGAAAAGTAGGCAAAGCAAAATTTCTCTGGGGAAGAAATGCACTTGTACGTTTAAAATTCCATATGTGGGAAAGGCAATTACAGAGTAAATCATCCCTTTGCTTTCTCACTACCCTTTGCTCTCTTGTGAGGAGGTTCATATCTTTACAAGGATAAATTGTTCTTGAACAATTCCTCTAAAGTACTAAGCACAAACTGGATTTACGTGAATGTCAGGTGTTAGTCCTCACCAGTGTGCTAGTTTCCCTGTCCCTCTTTCACTATCTTCGAACATGTAGGGGAATGAAACAACACGTTTCACATGTGGTTTGGCTGCGTATATGCACATTTCTAAAAATTCTAGTGGCTTTATTGATGTGCAGACCAGTTCACTAGGAGTAGAGCTGGATACATTTTACACTAACTACCACAATGCTTTCAGCTGATAGCAACTTGAGTCAGGTTGTACTGGTTGGGCTGAAAGTCTCCTGAGTCACCCACCCATCTCCTTCTCAGAGCTGGTAGGTGGATTATTCTCTCACAAATATTTATAGTACAAATATTACCAATTAGAGCAACATCCTTGCCAATAAAGGAAAAACTTGATAAACAAAAGCTTCTCTGCTTCTCTTCATATTTTGATGCAGATTGTTCTATTTCACTTAAATTCCAAAATTAAATGAAGCAATGATATCCCCCCTTATGTTCGTTATATTCATAATGAAGAGAATATTATTTTCCATGGGATTATGAACACAGTCTTTTTCTTCTTGACTAATTGTGAGGCATTATCTTTTCAGATATGTGCACTTCTTAAGTGGCCTTCTGTCTGGATCTGTGAAAATGAACACAACCCCACTCTTCCTGCACTTTGTCATCCTTCATGGGATCCCAAGCTTTGATGCTGGAGGAGGTACATTATTTCACTTGCCTTTTCCAAGACTTGCTATTTTTGCTACATTCCACTCTTATCAAGATGGGCAAACCTGATACAGTTTACTTAAGAACTTGCCTTCAATCTCAAAACAATCCGAGACCTTTCTTGAGTTTTGGGGAATTAAGGGTTAACTCAGCTCCTCAGCTATTCCTGAAAAACTAAGGGAAGAGATAACACTTTCTTCACATCTTCCTTCCAGTGGGATGAGGGACTTCTTGAGCAAGTCCTGCTGCTGTCTCACTGACATCCAAACAGCTATGTTCCTCTTCCATGAGAGAGTCTCAGTACTGCTATCTCACTCTAGTCACTAGTGTAAGGATTATCTCTC
The DNA here is from genome assembly GCA_032595735.1 of Pelochelys cantorii. Classification (NCBI taxonomy): domain Eukaryota; kingdom Metazoa; phylum Chordata; order Testudines; family Trionychidae; genus Pelochelys; species Pelochelys cantorii. Next base: position 160,591,192 of record CM064327.1, read on the forward strand.
TGCCTATTCATGGTGTTTTTTCCCTCACACTCCAGTACTGGGCTTCTTGAGATGGCCTGGGGCCAGTTTCTACAGTCCACTCAGATCTGCTGATTTAGGCGATCACCAGTGTTCCCTCTAATTTTTTCCATCCATGTGCAGAATAAATTTTGTTATGTACACTGAGGCATGTGCAGATGTGCACCATTAATAGAAACATATGCTGCCATCTGTGGGCAGCTGTGCATGCTCTGCTGGTCTGTGAGGCAGCATTTGAATCTCTCCTGGGTGGCCACCAATGTTCCCTCTAAGCTGAGTGGCAGCACAGTTTTACAGGTGATTAATCAGCCCTGCCCAGTCAGTCAGCTCCCAGAACTGAGCCCTGAGCCTCTGACTGGGCTGATTAATTACCTGTGAAGCTGTGTTCCCCCACAGCTTAGAGGGAACACTGGTGGCCACCTAAGCACTCATCTTACAGGGATCACTGGCGGTGACTTGGCCAGGGAGAGCATTTTGCTGAATCTGCTGTTCTAAAACTTAAAAAGCACTCCAGCAAGGGGAGCTGGAGAAAAAGAAGGCCAATGGCCTCTCTACACCCCCCCCCCCCAAAAAAGCTATATTAGTGGGTGATCCTTAAATCTGCACTTAACTCTATTGATTATATTGCCCTTTAAACTGGCCAAATTTTTTTATCATCCGTTTTACAAAAAATATGATTAAATATCAAATGACTGTTAATCTCAGTCAAATTTTCAGGAACATTTTCAAAAGAAAAAAAAAAACAAACCAAATGCTTCATTTAAATATATTTTTGTTTTCTCTTTTGGTCATTCCCCACTTTCTCCTATTTAATTATTTTCCCTTTATGGAAAAGTGATTAGGATAGAGGGGATAAGAATTTTAAAAAAGCAAGCAAAGTGCTACTTTCTCTCATGTTCTAAACTCTTTCTCCCTTCTGGCTACTTTTCCATTGGAAAAAAGAGTGGACATATTAAAAAAAACCAAAGATTATTTTCAGAATTTTCAGAATTGTATTTTTGTTGTTCCATTTTGAAAAATATCCTTGAGAACTTTTAATAGAATTAAATAGTTTCCACAAAAATTTGTTAAAAATCAATTTTTCCTTTTTTCCCCCCCTCCAACAAAACGTCACCTAGCTTTAGCCTTTGTGCCCACCAATACTAGGCTGAACATGGTTCGGTGGGTCTCTTTTGTGTGCAGGAAACTCACTAAATGTGCATTTAAAAAATACAAATGACAAAGAATATATGACTCTCTTGGCTATTTTTGCAGTTTGTCGTCCGTTTCTAAAGATCTACCAGGCTATGCAACCAGTTCATACATCCGGAATATAGTAAGTCTCAGCTGTTTCATCTCTACATGAATATAGTCCCCATCCTTTCAGTTACAAGAGTAAAACATCTTTTTTTCCCACAGTTTATTATTTAAAATCACAACATTTATTTAAACAACTTCTTTTTTCTCTTTCCTGTTAAGTAGTGTAGGGCCAGAAAATCAAAGCAGAATCTGCATTGCTATAGAACCAGCCCAACTACTGAAGGGAGATATTATGGTAAGTACTTAATTTTGATTTTACATAATTAATTATGCCTTCTAGGTGGTGATTTAAAAATAAAAACAGTCATACATTTTTGCGCTCTGTAGAAAGAGCATGAGAAAATTGTCACTGAAACACCAGGGAAATAGGTATTTAAATTAGTTTTACTTGGCTCTTGAGTTTTTATGCTAAGCAAGAGTTTGATTCAAGCTAGAACCATTTTATGGAGACAAAACAAACCATTGCTATTGAGTTTTCCCTGTCATTATAATGATATTCAATATGAATATGTTTATATTCCGATTTCCACTATTAAACACATTCTAGAAAGTTTTTTAATTCAGCCTTAAAATTCATAATTTAGCAGGCAAGGAACTACTTCTTTCATTTTACTTTCAAAGAATGGTTAGATCAGATGTGTGGGGTTTTCTGGGGGGGGGGCAAGAGAGTGAAGAAGGGTATACTGGATAAAAGGCCTTTGGTTTCTGCAGACACACAGTATAGAACACCCTCTACATACAATATATACCATATGTATAATTACAGTAAATGTTGCAAAACCCCCATTGTTCGCATACAACTTTTTAAAAATGAGGTGATTATGCTGAAAAGTGGAGGAAGAAAAAGAAAAGTTGTTGTGTCTTCCAAACTAGTTTCATTGCACTTGCAAAGTGGCAATGTGTGTGTCACAAACAAGTATAATTTTACCATTGTAAATTTGCCCCAGGCTCCCAGCGCTACTAATGTATTTAAAGAATGTTTTCTGTTTTTGATTAAATGTTTACAATGAGATGAACACTTTTTTGTTTCAGTTTTTTTCTATTTCTCACTTTTTTTAAGTTGTCCCCTCCCCTGCTTTTTTCAGTTTAAAAGATTTTTTAAAGTCCTATAAATGAGTGTCTTCCACATTCTAGGTACTGGCAGAGTTTCAGATTTAGCAGTAGTATTATTAACCATATGAACTTCAATGGCTGGACACAGGCAACTGGATTAGAGACGGAAGAACTAACTTCATTATGAATTTCCTTGTTTATTGACTTCTGACACAAACCAGTAACACACTAAATCGGGGTGGGCAATAATTTTTGTTGCGGGGCTAATCCATGATTTTGGGAAGTAGTCAAGGGCCACAATTTTCTGTGGAGGAGGTGTGGGGTATAGTATGGAACTGGAGTGCAGAAGGGAGCACAGGGTAAGGGAGTGGGGTGCAGGAGACAGTGTGAGGTCTGAGAGGAAGTTTTGGTGAAGGAGGGGGTTGTGACCTAGGTCAGGGGTTTGGGGTACAGGGTCTGGGAGGGTGTTTGGGTGCAGGGGAGGATTCTGTCTTGGAGGAGGGGTGTAGGAGGAGGTACAAGGTCTGGGAGGGAATTGTGACCTGGGGCAGGGGGGGTGCAGAGGGTTTGGATGGTAACCTGGGGAGAGAGTTGGGGTGCAGGAAGGGCAAGGGTGCCAGAGGCAGGCTCTGGTTGGGAGGGGCTTACCTAAGCCAGCAGCCCTATCACACCCCCAAGGCAGGCAGGGCTCCCTGCCTGTTACAGCTCCAGATTATTTAGAGCTGCAGGGTGTTCCCTCCATGTGGCTCTCAGCTCCAGGAGGAGGAAGATGCTTGCACTGCCCCCATCTCCCAGGCCAGTCTCTCAGCTCCTTATTGATTGGTTGTTTCCAGTGAATAGGAACTGAGGGTATGTCTACACTTGCTCCCTATCTTGAGATAGGGATACAAATGTAATGTACCGAAATTGCTAATAAAGCACGAGATTTAAATATCCCACGCTTAATAAGCATAATTGTGTCCGGTCGCCATTTTGAAATTGCATTATTGAAAAATAAAACGCCCCGTGTAGCAGCGTTATTTCAAGAGAAAACCCTTTTCTAAAAATAACTGTTACTCCTCATACAATTTCGCGCTTCATTAGCAATTTTAGTACACTACATTTGTATCCCTATCTCGAAATAGGGAGCAAGTGTCGACATACCCTGAGAGACTGGCTGGGGTCAGTTCTTATTGACCAGTTGTTTCTGGCCAATAGGAGCTGAGGATTGGGCTGGGGGCGAGGAGATCACACAAATCCTCCCCCTCCTTCCAGAGCAGAGATCCGCCGGACTGCACTTTAAACCTGCAGCAGCTATGTGCCTGAGGGTCCCAGAAGGGTGGTCTGTGGGCAGGATCTGATGGCTTCACGGGCCGGATCTGGACCCTGGGCCGTATTTTGCTCAGCCCTGCACTATATGCATAACTTTGAGAACTGTTAATCATACCAGAAGCCACTTTATGAGGAAAGCAATGCCTTTTTCCACAGAGCAGTATTTCCTAAGCAAAGCATGAACTCAAGTTATGAATGTTTAGATTTGACTAAGCAAAACTGTCAGTGGTTTCAGAAAATGAAATCTGTGAGGCTCAGCAGGTCTAAATATAAGGATTTTAAAAACCAATGGCCCATGAAATAACTGATTTATTGCGTCAACATTTTACATAGAAGATAAAGCTGCGAGATTGTAACATGTGCTCTGTATATATTCTCAAATAAAAGGCTAAGGGCTTGTCTAGCTGGGGAGTAATTCATTATTAACTTTTTGTATGGATACTCTTATGGTGAAATAAAATTCCTTATTTCAAATTAGCTTAATCCACTTTGGAAGTGGTTTAAAATAAATTATACTAGTGATGTATTTTTATTTGATAATAAGAGCTTCTGTAGAGGGAGTTAATCAGGAACAGCTGATCCACTTCACAGTCACACCCTATTTTATGCCAGAGTAATCCTCAAATCATATATACGATGTTGCTGATCACAGCTGCTAGTTCTGCACGCTCAGTGACTTTAATGCATGTTTAATTTGTATCTAAACCCTTTGGGATATCTTGAGTTAGAAAGATGGATTATACAATGATATAGTACTCTGTCCCGGTCTATACAAACTATATATTAGAGATGGGATGGGTGACATTTACTAGGTCCTCTATTCTGCCTCCGTCTAGTCAAAGCAAGATTTACTTCTTCATAGCATATGATCAACTATTTTGTGAACCAAAGCATACATTTTCCATCTTTTCCCTTGAGAGCCTATTCCAGTAAAAAAAGACCTGTGTCTCTCTAGATATTTAGTCTAACTTTCCCTTGGCTGAGTTTCATTCCTGTATGAAAAGATGAATTCTTTGCTAGCTCTTCGCATAATTGCTGGTCTTGGGTTGAGAGATTAGATTTAGGAGGTCAGACTAGACGATCTAGTCCATTTTGGCTTTAACATCTATTACATTAGCCTAGAAATTTTGCTTTCAGCTAGATAGATTTAAGGGAATTGTATATGAGGAAGGAATTTTGATCTTTAAGCACCCTTTTATCTGGCCTTCTGACTGCTGTCCTGTCAACTAATACTACAAGAGACACATTTATGACACAAATTCATATCTGGATTTTGAATACTCCATAGTTTAGGCCTGTACAAATTTGGGTTTTGAGTCACACCTATTTGTTGCAACAAGCAGTAGTGGATCTGGTGATGGTTACATGAACCAGGGAAGGTGGGAGGCTTAATCTAACAAAGAGAGCAATAAATGGTCTGGTAGCACTTTATAGACTAACAAAACATGTAGATGTTAACATGAGCTTTCGTGGGCACAGCCCTCTTCTTCAGATGACCAGAGTTATGAGTTTGGGATGTGAACACCGAAATAAATAGGAGAGGGGAAGGGTGGAGAGGGGAGAATAAGGGAGGGGGTTGGGATGCAATATTAGGCATACCTCAGAAACCAAGGTTTTCTCCACAATCTAGTCCCAAATCCTTCTTTGAGCCTCTGGGTGTCCTTTCATAAAGAGCTTATTGCAAGTGCAGGGCCAAATTGTCCAACATAATGGCTCATCTGTGTAATTTCCCCCTTAAGACACAGTAACACAAATCAGCAGCTACTTCATTAAGATATGTCTTATAGTGATTTTAATAGAAGACTGAAAAATAATAATGAATAAAAGGTGATTGTGTCCATGTCAACATAAAAGCTACTCAAGAAAAAGAAAAGTTATAAGCTGTTTCAAATACAACATGTGTCCTTCTACTCCCCTGTCAGTTATTATGGTTTTTACAAACATGTATTTTTCTTTGCATAGAAAATTATTTTTCTACTACCACTTACTGTGAGTAGGACCCACACAAACAGGGAGATGTTACCTGAGGTCCCAGCTCAGCAAAGTTTTTACATATGCTTCACTTTAAATATGTGAGTAATTTCATTGACTTCAGTGTGGTCACCAACATGCTTAAGGTTGGGCATAAGCTTAACTTTCTTGCTGAACTGGATCCTAAAAATGTGCTGCAGTGTTCTGATTTCAACTCCCTAGTGGTAAATTTGAGTAATTCCACTGAAGTCCTCATTTACTCCCAGTTTGAACCTGTGTATCTGTGATCAGAATGTATCCTATAATACCTTGTAAGTAGGCAAAATATTCTGATTTACTGATGGTCCAAGGTTTTGGGTTTCTATTCAATGGAATGAATATTCTGGTCAGAATTATGATGACAGGAAATGAAGAACTTGAAAATACGTAAGTGGATTCTGGGAGGAGGGGGAGTTGAAAGGGTGTTGATAATATTGAAAATGGGTTCTCACTCTCTCCAGTGGCCAGTTAGCTGGGGGTGGAGAGTGTTGGAGGGTTGTTCCTGAATGTGAGCAAAGTCAGACTTCTCAAGCCTAGAAAATGTATTGTGCTTTGCAGTTCTTTAACTTTTTACATCTGCAGAAACTCATCTATGTCTCGTTCATTGAAAATGATGTGCTATTTAAAATGTTTTCAGGAGAAGGAAAGCCAGTGTCTTCACCTCCAGCTCTTTTAGTATTAACTGCTTCCCGAAGTTTAATCCTAAATGAGTTGAAGACTTTTTCCCGCTCACGAAGCAGAGTTGTCATGTCTGTCTTTTGCATACTATCCTGCAAACCTTTGTTTTGATTTTTTTTTTAACTCCTCTGTGCCAAATCTTGCAGTTCTCCCTTGGGCAAATTACCATCATGTGTGATGGCAGTCTGTCTGAGTGAGGACTGCTAGATTTGGCACATAATGAGTAGGCTGTTTATTCCTGAGCTCAAGCATCTTGATAGCCATCCTGCCTTATGGTTTATAAAATCAGTAGACTAGCTCAGAGTGTTAGTTCTAGTAAATTATTTCCAGCCACAGATGGGCTGTGAGTTAAAGAGGTATAATAAAGGAATCTCTTGATTGAAAGGGAATTTATAACCTATGCCCCTATAATCAAGTTGTTAAATAAAATAAAAAAACATATTTCCTATCCTTTCAAATAGGTTCTGAAGAATTTTCTTCCTCTTAATTTCCTTTTATCTTTTTATTTATTTTCTTTCTTACATAAACATACTTAGCCCTGTTTTTATGAAACTCTCAATGCTCTTTGCAAAGATGGGTATTTGTGACCCTAAGTCTCAATGTCCTCTGGCAGAGGGCCCACTATACTAAAATTCTTATCATGCCTAACACACTCACTGCCTGCGATACACTGCTGCCATAATAGATATCTAGCAGGTGTTATGGAAAGCTGTATGTGTCACCTGGTGACACAATAGCCCCTAAAATCTTTGTGTGAGGTATGTATGGGTTATGTAAAAAGAGTTATAGAGGTGAGCTGGCAATATATTCTTAAAAGATTTGCATACATTGAATCTGCCCTTACAAAAAAATATGGAGTCCCCTTTCTGATTGGCTTGAGTACAATGAAAGTACATTTATATATAAGGTAAGCAAAATAATTAAGCGAGCAAGAGGCAGCTCTATGAGCGTGCCAGTGGAATCGACCCTCAAATAATGTTTCCTGATTCTTGAGCCAAAGGAAATGAGTTTGGGGCAATATAAGGGGAATAAAAACACAGTTGTCCATCACTTAGGGCAGTGATGTTCAACCAGGAGAACGAACGCCCCTGGTCGTATGCAGAGGTCTTCTGGGGATATATCAAGTCACCAATGGTCACACAGGCACGTTTACACAGCAGGGCAAAGCTGAATTAAGCTATGCGACTTCAGCTATGTCAATTGTGTAGCTGAAGTTGAAATAGCTTAATTCAGCTTTTGGCGCTGTCCACACAGCAGGCAGTTGAAGGAAGAACGCTCTTTCTTCAACTTCTCTTACTCCTTGTGAAATGAGGACAGGAGCGGCCCTAGACGAGCTGCCAGCAACTGGTGCCCTAGGCGAAATGCGCAATCGGCGTGCGATCGGCGCCCCTGCTTTCAGAGCCCTCAATGGTCATTTATCTTGGCACCCTAGGCGACCGCCTAGTTCGCCTGTATTGACAGGCCGCCACTGAATGAGGGTTACAAGAGTCGGAGTAAGAAGTTCCCCAGCTCAACATTATTTTGAAATAATGGCTTGCTTGTAGATGTGCTCTTTGTTATTTCAGAATAATGTCAGTTATTCCAAAATAACGCTGCTGTGTAGATATGCCCACAGAGAGTCTGGCTGAGTCAGGAATTGAATGCAGGTCTCTTACGTCCCAGTTTAGTATCCTATGGTCCGTTTGAGCCATGCCTTTTTGGTAGGTGTCACTGGATTTAAAGGAAAATAAGGAAAAGTATTTTTAAAAATTACTAAAATAATCATTGAGATTTTTGTCCATTTTGTATTACAGGTTGTACCTCTGAAAACCGGCATTCTCTGGTCCGGTAACATCTGTGGTCTGGCAGGACCACAGATGCTCCTGGATCAGAGAGCCTGGGAGCTTAATGGCAGGAGGGCCAGCTGGTCCTGGGGAAAACAAGATGGGCAGCTCAGCTGGAGACAGTGCAGGACTGGGGCCGGAGGCCTCCTGCACCCACACGTCTGCGGCACCCCGCAGCAGCGCGGGACAGGGGTCAGATTCCATGGCAGCCTGTGTTGGCACAGGGCTGGAGGCCCACAGCAGCCCCTGGGAAGGCAGGACTGGGGCTAGAGCCTGTTGTAGCCCTGCAGCAGTGTGGGGCAGGGGCAGCCCCTGGAGTCCTGTAGCAGCCCCAGAAGCGTGGGGCCAGAGCCTCACGGCAGCTCCCTAGAGGAGAGCTGCTACCAGAGCCCTGCGGCAGCCCCCTGGGAGAGCGGAGCTGGGGCTGGAGCCTGGAGGCAGCCCCCTTGAGTATGGGGCGAGTGCCCTGCAGCAGGAGCCAGGTTGGGGGAGAAGGAGGGTGAGACAGGGTGCCTGTCAGCAGCCGGCTTTGGGCTTGGGGGCTGGTGGCAGGAGATCTCCCCTGGTCCAGCAAATTCTCTCCTTCAGTGCTGGTCAGGTCCTGACAGTGCGGGACAAGGGAGGTCCAACCTGTATTATACATGTGTCTCCATTAATTATCTTTCATGGGACTTTTTGTGTGATTTGGAGTTTTATAAGGTGTCTTGCTTGCAGATATTTGCACAGTAATTGCTATGTAAGAAAAATGGATTTGGTGAGAGAAGAATTTTAGGACTGTCTGTGTTCACTATCTCTTTCTCTTACATAATAAACACATTCTGCCTTCCTCATCTCTGTATAAATTTAAGAAATGCTCATTAGATTGTTACAGTACAAACTGCTCTTTAAATGTCACTCCCAGACAAGGGTGTTCTTCTGCAGTTTAAAAGTAATGCGAGGAAAGACAAAGGAGCATTGGCAGCTTTTAAAAGGGCAAATTGTCCCATATTTTCTATTTCTCCCCACATCAGTACTGCTGGGTCCTATTGCTAGCTGGATCCCTGCTTACCAGCTGCCCGCCCGCCCACCAGTGGTGAGTGGGGGAGGAGGGTCCAGTAGCTGAACATGTGGGTGGGTGTTCAAGCCTGTGGCAGGGCAAAGATGCAATGCATAGGGCTGGCTGTTCCCCTTCCTGGGAGTGCCCAGCCTCACATCCCATTTCCAGCCAACCCTGGCTACACGCTACAGTGGCTAGTGAGTGTGGGCAGATGGCAGGTGGCAGTCAGTTACACATCGCCTTTGCTGCTCCCCCCTCAGCCCTTTATATAGTCCCCTTCTCACTGTTCTCTCCCTGCTTTGCCCCTTTGTCCTTCACAGCCTTGCTATTCCTCTGTATCCCCCCTTCCCAGTGGGGGGCCCACGCCTAGCATTATGCAGAGAATCAGTGCCTGGCTGGAGTGTGCAGTTTATCAATAGCCTGGATGGCAAGTTCTTTCCTTCCCCCAATGCCTCTGGCTGGGCTGGTGCCCCAAACTCTCCAGCCCAGGGTGCTGGCTAGGAGGAACCAAGCCCCGGCCAGGAGAAGACAAGTCCCTGCAAATCACTGGCATGCGGTCAGACAGTATAGGAGGGAAGGGGTGGAAGCTGCTCCTAGTTGCAGGGCCCCACTGGCTAACATCAATGTGGGGGACTGTTCTATCCATAGGATGGATTGGGGCAATGCCTCGGGCACCATGCTTTGGAGGTCCCCACAGTGACTGCCCAATCCATCCTATGGACAGGACAGTCCCACATATTGATGTTAGCCTGTGGGGCCCTGCAACTAGAAGCAGCTCCCATCCCTTCTGTCTTATACAGTACTAAAATGCTGGCCACATTCTGGTGTGAACCCTGGCAGGAATCTGGGGAGGGGACATGTGACCCTATGTGCTCCTCATACATGTTGCCTCAGGAAGTTTCGGTGCCAGATACAAGGAGAGGAGGGTCCATTTTGGAGGCCCACTCGTGCATTGGGGGGCAGAGTGTCAGGCAAGGAGGGTCGGGTCAGTCATCACCCAACCCCCCATGCAATAGAGGTGTATAAGTATGTGTGTATGACCTTTCCTCATGTGCAGGGTGTGTGTTTGACATCCCTCCCCATGTCACATCCCTCCCCATGTGAACCCTAAATCCTTAAAAATAAGAAGATAAATAAAAAGACTCCAACTACACAGTATTTCTTTTCAACAGGGACTGAGTCAACTTGGTGTTAATTTGAACATGTGTATGATCAATTGCCGTTAAACTCACTTGAATACAAGTAATTTTACCTGGTATCCCGTATTCAGTATAGGGAATTATGGTCATCCTAATTTCAGTGGGCTTTGGAATTGGTTCATCTTGGCAATTCAGACCTATCTGCCTTTGAAAATCAAAGAGACAAGGTAGGTGCAGTAATATCTTTTATTGGACCAACTTCTGTGAAACAGACAAGTTTTCATGCTCTATCCAGCTCTTCAGGCCTGGGTGAGGAAGACATGAAGAACAGCTCTGTGGATCTCAAAAACTTATATCTTCTACTAACAGAAGTTGGTCCAATAAAAGATATTGTTACACACACCCATTACTGCACCAAATCCCCTGGGCCTAACAGCTACACAATATTTGAAAATCAAGTCATAATAATGCAGAGAGACCTAGCTTATAAGATTTGATGCAGCATTTGTTTCATCCTCTGCCTTCTGCACACATCTAAATAAAATAAAACAGGCTTAGGTAGATGACTTATTTCTTTAAATGAGAGAGGTGGTGACGGGGCTGAAGTTTGGACTGTTTTGCAGGATGGCCCCTGAGGCTGTTGCTGAAGGCCCATAGTACCAGTGCAACATGAAAAATAAGGAAAGAATGTGCCATTGATTCAAATAAGTCTGTAGGGGTCATTATCTTTACTTTTCATCTTCGGAAAGGCATGAAGCTTCAGATTCAAGAAAGGAGAAATAATAACAAAAGCCTTGTAGTTCACATAAGGGATCTAACTTCTAAATCTGTGTTTGGAATACTCCATGGGGTGTTTAAACAACTATCTGCTTCCATCCTACCAAATGTAGTGGGGGCAAAATGCATCAAAAGCTGCCCCACACCCAAGCTATGATTCTGAAGTGTCAACGTTCCTGTGGTATGTTAGCACATCAAAGGGATGCAACATGAAGGGAATTAACCTAACTGTGAAAGGATAACAGTAGTGCACAAAAAGATTAAAAACTCTCCTTTGTTTACGTGGGGGGTGCCAACATTTAGTATCCACACTGTGTCTTGGGCTACTGTACCAACAAGTTGGCTCAACCTGTTTCTTTCCTGCATCACCCTGTTTTCCCCACCACTTCATCAGACAAGCATGGCCAGTGATTTGTTACCAGAAAACATATACAGTAGGCTGTGACTGTGGGTACCTTTCTCTCTAAGGGTATGTCTACACAGCAAAGTTATTTTGAAATAACAGCCTAGCATCTACACAAGCCAACTGCTATTTCGAAATTAATTCGAAATAGCAGTGGGCTTATTTTGAAATTGGTAAAACTCATTCCATGAGGAATAGCTCCAATTTCAAAATCGCTATTTCCAAATAAGCGCTGTATAGATGCTTATTTTGAAATAGGGGCCTCCAGCCCTTCCCAGGGTACCCTGCTGGCTGCCCTGGCCACAAGGTAACTTCTGACCTGATGCCCTTCCAGAATCAGTTCTGGCTGGCCTTAAATGCAATTCAGTGTCCAATCAGTGTGGATGCGCTATTTCAAAATAGCAAAAAGCTATTTCAAAATGCATTTTGTGTGTAGATGAGTTATTTCGAAATAAGATATTTCGAAATAACGCTGTACTGTAGACATACCCTAACCTAAAAACAGCTTTGCTATAACTCTATTTCCTTCCTTGTGCTTTTTGGTAGATGTACTTAAGTATACAGTCTTCATGTACCATGCTCTGGTGTTCACTTTTAATGCAGTTCCCTGTGCACCCAAGTGCTGCCAACAGCACTCGTTAGCTCAAAGAAAGGTCCTGCCCGTGGTAGCGTGACTAGGGAGGATAAACAAAAAACAAAACAAAAAGCTTCACTTTCAACAGGGTAGATCCCAAAGAAACAGAGAGCCTCCTTGCAGACAGGATTTCTTGATTACAGTGGTCTAACTTTAGGTTACTAGAAACAGTTTAGTCAGCTCACTAAATGATGGAAACCTCTGTGTGTTTTTCAGCCACTTTAGATTGCGGACTGCTGCTTTATTTTAGGATTCATTTTGCTGCCTGGCAAAAATAGTGATGTAAAACCAGCCTACAAATCTACTGATCAGTCATATGATGATGACAATAAAAGTGAAATTAATGATTTCCTGGCTGATCCATTTTTTAAAAAGTAACTTGCTGGGCTTGTGTAATTTCACAAGGAGTGAGTAAGCTCCTTTCCTTGTTTCAGCACTGATGGAGTCTACGGTAAAGTGCATCACTGTTGGTCTTGTTCAGACAACAATATATAAACCCGGGTAATACTAAGAATGGACTTATTAGGGGTATTTCTCTTTTTTCTTGTCTGTTCAGTTGAAGTGTTACCACAAAAAATACCGATCAGCCACCCGTGATGTAGTTTTCCGCCTGCAGTTTCACACAGGTGCCGTTCAGGGTTACGGTCTGGTATTTGGCAAAGAGGACTTGGACAACGCTAACAAAGGTAGGCTTTCTTGTGTGTGTCGGGGAAGGAGTAGAGAGTGCTACATGCTTGTGTATACCAGGATCTGTGTTTGTATGTCTAGGAGTGTTTGTGTTCAAAGTCAATGTCTTCAACAATCTAATTAAAAAGGGGAAATAGAAAATACACACTGTATTCATTCCACTATAAAATCTTAATTTGTGGATGCATTGCTACTATTCCTTGGGAAGTAAATTTGCTGATATATTTTGTTGTGTTTCCAGATGACCGTTTCCCTGACTATGGGAAGATTGAATTGGTTTTTTCAGGAACCCCAGAAAAAATCCAAGGTGAGCCTTCGATATGTAGAATGATTTCTGTATATTTTGGAAGCTAACAGAATTGAAGTGCAGACAGAAAATTAAATTTCATCCCAGAAGGCTGTAGTGAAGAAAGTGTGGAATGTAGTTTACCTAGGAAAATAATAACTTAATACCATTTTTCTGAATTTACACTAGTGTAACTGTAATCAGAGTTTGACAAAAAAATAAGGTGACTGCTAATAGCTATTGTTGTGCTTGAAAGAAGCACCCGGGATCTTTTTCAGGGGGATAAGGCAACACACCACATTTATTGAACATACATAGATCAATCAATACTTTATCATATGCATATGATACATTACACTCATACACACACACACAAGCACACTCCATCTTGTTGTTACCAATAGTTGCTCCCCCTAACTACACTGGCCAGGTGAGTTAGATGGGGGAGGGGTGGAGCCGGGCTTCTGCTGATCAGGATCGTTGACAAGACGAAAACCCGGGGTCCCTCTGCAAGATGCCTCATATTTATCCCTCTCATGCAGCCCGTTAGTCATCACCTCGCCTTTTTTAATGCTGCTTCAAAGAGGGTCCTTCCAAGGGAAGGCACTTGCTGCTTGACTCCCAAGGCCCTCTGTATGTCCACTTCTTTTCAGTGAGCTCACTTCACAGGTATTGTCTTGGATCTGGCTCCCAGCCCCTCTCTACCCTTGCAACTGCTGCTGGAGGTGCTCATCTTTCATTCTCCATTCACACCTCATTCATTTCAACAGGACAATCAATGAAAGGGGAGAGATCTATTCTACTCCTAGCAAAAGACATTTTTCTTTACCTTAACTATTCCTAAGAACTATAACATAAAGATTTATCCACACTATTAGAAAACATATAACACAGATAGCTTTGGCATTGTCTTCTTGGAGGAAAAGAAATTCCTTAAAAAAACCTATTTATTCTTGGCAGTGTTCTATATAAAACACTACAGATAATATTTTTTATTGTTATTTTAGGCACCATATATGAGCTCATATAAACAAATAACAAACCTTGAACCAACTTCAGACCTGCAAGCAAACAGAATTTCATTATCACTAGAGCTGCTTGTGTTTATACCAGGTCTGAAGGTGTCTCACAAATTATACCCAAGACTCTTTGGGCATGTCTACACAGCAGGGCTAAAGCCAAAATAAGCTACACAACTTGAGCTATGTCAATTGCGTAGCTTAAGTCCAAATACCTTATTTGGGCTTTTGGCACTGTCTATGCAGCAGGAAGTCCAAGAAAGAACATTCTTCCTGTGTCTTCCCCTACTCCTCATAAAATGAGGATTACACTACTTGTAGTGTAGACACGGACTGTGTTATTTTGCAATAACATTAGTTATTCCAAAATAATGCTGCTGTGTAGATACAGCCTTCCTCAAAGACATTATAATCTGAGAGTGTTTCTATAATAATGCAGAACTTCCCACATCCAAGAAGAAAGAATTATATCATAGAATGTGTGAACAGTTTACTAATGCTATGTATTTATTGCCTTTCCAAAGGTATATATCAGTTCTGCCTGTGACGATGAAAAAGAGATGTGTTTCAAAATATAATTCTTTCTGTGTGCCATAAATAATCTTTTCTGTAGTGTTTAATATACTGTGTACAGGAAAGTTTTTTTTTGCATTTTTCATCAGTCTGGTTTCTTGGAGAATAGTAATAGCAGCCAATAAAAAATTGGCTTCAGTCGGGTATCTTGCCTGCTAAGAATCCTTATAAGAAAATTAATTTTTAATCACTGCTCCAGCCTGAGCTATTCCTTTCCTGGATAGTAAAGCTCCTGTTCTGCATGAAGAGTAGCCAGTCTGCCAGTCTGAAAAAGGATCAAAATCTGTTTATTATTACTTCTGTTTTTATGGTATCTTAGATTAGAAGATGGAAAAAGTATTCTCCTTAATGTCAGATGACAGGACAAAATGTAATTGGCTTAAATTGTAGCAAGGGAGTGTTAGGTTGGACATTAGGAAAAACTTCCTGACTGTCAGGATTGTTAAGCGCTGGAATAAATTGCCTAGGGAGGCTGTGGAATCTCCATCATTGGAGATTTTTAGGAGCAGGTTGGATAAACTTCTATCAGGGATGATCCGATGGTGCTTGGTCCTGTTGTGAGTGCAGAAGACTAGACTTGATGACTTCTCGAGGTTCCCTTCCAGTTCTAGTATTCTGTGATTCTATGAAGAAGAATTGTATTTGTATTTTCAGCAGGTGCTCTGTTGGAATTTATTTCAAAGCTGAGTTATCTGAGAGCAAAAAGGGATAGAGTAAAAAGTCTCACTGCCCCATTATTGAAGAGACCCTAATTTTAGAGTTTCTCAGTATTTGAGAAATTATTTTTAAAATGGAAAATTTCAGCTCTTCATACAGTTTAATTATAGAAGGCCCACTTATTAAACTTGGATGGGAAATGTTAGCAACCTAAATCTGTATGTGAGCACCTAAATATCTGTGTGGGCACTTAAAGCCCAAATCCTATGTTGCAAGAATGTTGCTAGACTATGGCACTGAGCATGGAGCTCTACTGTTTTTTGTTTCCACAGGATCAGGACCTAAATCAGTACTTAGGTGTCTAAAAATAGTTATTAAGGTTCCTAAATGCAGACTTAGCTTCCTAATTTTAGGTGCCTGTGTTTAAAAAGGGACCTAATAATAACACTTATATAACACTTTTTGCTTCTGTAAAGCATTTTCCAACTATTAATCAATTGCCCCTCAGAGCAATGCTGTGGGATAGATACATAAGGATTGTTCTCCTCTGTTCCAAGTAGGGAAACTGAGGTAGCAAACTGACTTGCTTATTGTCATGGATTAAGGCAGCATCACAGCCTAGAATGACTGAAGTCAAAAGTTCTTGATGCTCCTGTCTTGTGCTCCTGTCACTGGACCACAGCTAAATCCCTCATTTCTATAGTTTTCAAATGTATAATTTACATGCGAAAGGTGAAACAAACATGTGAGTTAACTCCTTGATTACTGCTGAAAATTTCAGGTGTGTCTGGCAGAGGACATTTGCTGTGGGGCCAAATGCACAAAGCAAATCTTTCATTCCACTGACTTCAGGATAATGTTAGTGTGTGGGAACAGCAGCACATCTGCTACTCCAGAGAAAAGCAGCCAAAAGGTTAAGATTGGGATGTCAACTTTGCCTCTGAGCTGTTACCTCATTTTTAGTGCAGCCCCGGTTATCATTTACCCAGTGTTTGTTTTTAATAGGACTACTAAATAATCTTTCTGTGGTATAAGAAGAATAGTGACCCCCCCCTAAAATAAATATGACCTTATATCATTTGCTCTTTGTATCATAGTGACAGTTGATCTGTCTTTCCCTATCATTTCCTCCCTCACTTGTGAAGATGGGGTTAATGAACTCACTGAAGCAGAACATTGTTGACGGGGAAGTGGGGGAGAATATGTGTAGAGACAGAAGAAAAAGCAGGAATACTCCTCTACTTCATCTTTTATCAAGACTTTGCTCTTTCAGGTTGTGAACACCTGCAGAA
Source organism: Pelochelys cantorii (assembly GCA_032595735.1). Lineage (NCBI taxonomy): Eukaryota > Metazoa > Chordata > Testudines > Trionychidae > Pelochelys > Pelochelys cantorii. The sequence continues at coordinate 160,607,887 of CM064327.1, forward strand.
TGACCACGGAGTGATCGTTGATTACAATACCTCAGATCCACTGATTCGCTGGGATTCCTATGAAAACATGAGCCCTGATGGGGAAGGTGAGGAGAGCAAGCATGCCTGCTGTGTTCGGTCATAACACAGACCAAGACTAAACTGTTAGCAACTATGCAATACTTACTGGGATGGGAGGAAAGAGAGCTCCCTTACAGGAACCAGTGCAATTCTACCATTGTGGGAGTTGCTGATTGTTATGTCCCTCTGTGTCTAGTCTCAGTGGCAGTGTGGCTATCGAGGGAAGAAAGACCTAATGGTTGGTGTGAATTTAGATGGTGGGTATGTGTGGGCTAGAATGGGTTTTCATATTGATTGTTGGGTAGCAGCACTACTCAGCCATTAGTCTTAGGGAAGACAGGACTGCAGCTGACTCAGTTTCCCTCTCTTGGGCTCCCTAATAACTTCAACATAGGTTTTCATGTGTCGAGAAATACCCTTTGTTGGGGTCAGGGTTTGACAACAAAGTTCATAAGGAATCACACAAACTCCCAACCAGCCTTTAAGGTGGCCTACAACTCTTGGTACATCTTAGTTCTGTCCCTGACACTTTCCTTCAGCAGACTTGCTTTCCACACCCCAGCTTTCCTATCTGATTCCTGCTTCCTGCAGGATTTTGGCTTTAGCTTCACCCCCAGAAGGCCTGAGTTAGCCACATGACCTGCCTGTTATGTGACGGTGCACGTTTTTTCCACCTGGGGAGGCAATTTGAGTGGGTCACAGGTGGACCCATCTCCCCTTAAAGGCCCGGTCACCCTTTTACAAATGGCTTTGACACTTTCAATCTGAATATATATCTATAATTAAAGCCCTAATGCTACATTGCCTGGAACTTTGCAGAAGATATGCAGGGCTATAAACAAAGGAGTTCCCCAGCCAACAGAATACAGGCAGGCATTTCCCTTGGTACAATTACCCTAGTTTATTCCATAAGTTATCCTTCCTTCTTTCCTGATGAAATTTGCAGTGCAGCATGGTTTAGGTGAGAGAAATGTAAAAGCAGCCGTCATGGTCTCGTTCCTGTTTGCGTGTTTCCCTGTCCTTGCCTCAGTACATGGCAAAAGAAGTAATTGTTCTTGCTTTGTGTATTTCTCAAATGAAAGCTCAGAATGTCATACCTGCATGCACACACACAAGCCTGATTCAGTTGCAAGTAAAAACATGAGGGGAACAGATAAGGCCTGAATGAATGCCAGCATTTCTGTTTTCACAAAGCTCCCTGAAGAAACGAGAAAGGAGTAAAGTAGAGAGATACCAGCCATGATCTGGATTCAGCTTGAATCTTTTTGTTAATCTCTAAAAATCAGTAGTGAGTATAGACTGAGAGAAGCCCATATGTCCACATGCATGTGTGTATATAGGAGTGAGAGAGATGGGGTATACAAGAATCCTCAGTTTTCTACAGGACAACATAGTTGCACAAGGGCACCTTATGATAGCATGGACTGTTGACTGCTGCTCTCCCATGGGGAACAAGCCATGAAAAAGTTTGAAAGGCTGTAGTGGGGTCAGCATCTCACTCTTTCCTCTACATGTTTCTACCAAGCAGGGTGAGTGAACCATGGGAACCATCTGCTCCATGATAATGGTTGAAGCACACCATGTGTACATGCACACACATACTCTACTCAAGTGCAAGGAGCAGCATAGAAGACATTGTGTTTTACCTGAGGAAAAAAGCTCCTCCTTAGGTGGTCCACCACTGGGCTGCTCCCTACATAGGGCCATAGCATAATTGCCATGACCTAGCCCAAATCAAGCAGTTGAGCTGATGAGTTTCAATGACTTTCAGTGTGCATTCCATTATACCGCTGGTAATTCTGATGCAGGAAGTTAAAGACAAGCAAAGGAATGACTGTGGAATCAGAACATGGGAGGGAAGTTAGTTCTGAAAAGTGTATGATGCTCATCAGGTCTATCCCACTTGTGGGTGGGATATGATCAAGTGGAATAGAGTGTAACATCATGCTATTTGCTAATGTTATAAATGCCTATTAGGGTACATCTAGACAGTAGGGCTATTTCGGGATACCAGAGGTATCCCGAAATAGCTACCCCGCGTCTTTGAAAATATTTTTTTGAAATAATGGGCATGCTGTTTTGGCATCCCTGTAACCCTCCTTCCACGAGGGTTAAGGGATATCTCAAAATAGTGTCTTATTTCAAAGTTTTGCACTCTGGAAACATGCCAAATTTTTGAAATAAGCTATTTCAAAATACAATCGAAATAAGATACGCAATTTGTGTAATACAAATTGCATATCTTATTTTGAGTTTAGGGTGCTATGTAGACGCAGCCCTACTGAATATCTTAAATATGTAACAGTAGGGGTGCATCTACACGGCACCCTTACCTCAAAATAAGCTATACAATTTGCCCTACACAAATTGTATAACTTATTTCGAGGTATTTTTGAAATAAAGCACTATTCCAAAACTTCTGTTAACCCTCATGGAATGAGGGTTACAGGGACGCCCGAAGAGCACGCCCATTATTTCGAAATCTATTTTGAAATAACAGGAGTACTCAAAAGACATGGAAGAGCTATTTCAGGATATTTCCGAATAGTGCTGCAGTCTAGGTGTAGCCTAGATGACCTATAAATAGCGCGCGCGTGCGCGTGCGCGCGCACACGTACACACACACACACACACCCCTCTTCACTTTTTTGTGCATAGTAAAAACTGAGGGCGGGGTAATGAAATATCAAAACTGCATAGCCATTCACAAATACCACAAGCTTTATAACTTTTCATGTTGCCTTTTTTAAATGACAAATTTGAGATTGAAAGAGATCTGCTTTGCCCTTCCTGACACTTTATGCGTAGTGGGATTGTATCCTGTAGCATTGTTTTGTGAGTGAAGGTACAAAAATGAAAAGGGAGGTGATAAAAAGGAAAAGCTTACAATAAAATGATAATCGTGTCTTCTGGGTCTCCCATATTGGTTTGAAATAGCTAGATACACGTGGTTCACCATGAGTTGCAGAGAGAGAACACTGCCTCCTCAGTTGTTATTGAGCTCCTGGGTGACTACCCCAGTGATCCTAGAAATCAGTTTGCCAGGGAAAATGTGGAAAAATACAGAATTTGTGTTTTTACACAGAATCCTTTTAGTTTTTACATTTTGTGAAAAAATAAAAATATATACAGTAGTACTTCATTTATCTCTGATCCTTCATTATCCAGCTCTCAATATTAACCAAACCAGCAGCCACGGGGGGCTGACAGTCACGAGGGCTCAGGAAATTCAGCCCCTGATGGCTGTTGCTTGGGTGATCAGCCTTGAGAGGCTGCTTGTTCAATTAATATGGAGAACTGGAGAATAGATGCTCAGATAAACAGAGTTCTACTGTATTTTAATAAACTACTGTATTTCTCTGATACCTATATATATTGTGACTAGGGAAACTGAAGTTCAGCATTTCATTTTAATCACGGAAAAACTTGGATTTTTCTGGGGATTTTAATCAGAGAATGTTGGAGGGTTTATTACAGAAAATGAGGATTGTTAGTGATTTGTGGAGCAGTGTTTACATATGTCTAGAATCAGAGGAGTCTGAAGACAGCTATTTTCTTATGGCTGTAATTCCCTGTACTTTCTCCTTAAGAATCTAGAATTTTCTGACAGTTAAGGAAGGAAGAAATGACTAAAAAAACATTGTGAATTTCTTCATCTATACACTTGTTTCTCTTAAGTGTCCTTAATGAGCAACTTTATATGCTAGACCATGTTAACATACTTCCCCCAGAATGGGTATATGACTTTAGAAACAATTTCCAAGTTTTTCCTGGCCCCTGATTTACTGGGTGGTACCCTTCCTTGGAATCTTCTGTTGGTTCAGAATATGTGACTGAGAACAGTATTTGGGACCACACTGATGGAATTCTAGAAGTTTTTTGTGCTGTCATTAGACTGGAAGAGATGGTATCATCGATTGTAAGTTCCTGTGGTCTCTACAGCTTTGGGTGCTTATCTTTTCAAACAACATTTGTTGGAGGATGAAGGGTTCAGCAATGATTATAATGTTAACCATCACTAGTATTTTTCAGTTTGAGGACAACAGCATAGTATAGTAGAGATATTATTTGAAGACAGCAGCATGATGACCATAATAACATAAGCTTGCTCATTTTTTGAAAAGGCAGAAAAATGTCTATAGCATATTTGCCACTTTAAAATGTATAATGACCACCAGAGTGTAGTATATTCCATTTCCTGTGATTATTTTAATATCACACTCCAGATGAGTACCATGGTAGTTCATTAATTTACTCATAGGCATCTTTTACAGTTTACTTATCCATGTTACCTTCATTCATCTTTCTCTTCTGATTCCTAAGTCTTGTTCAGCCCTTTGTTTGGTCTCTCATATTTAGATTATCCTTTAGGGAAAAGAACTGTTTTTTGTACTCTGATTTAAGCAGTGCATTGCACAATGGACCCTCTTTCCTGATTGGAGCCTGTAGATGCTACTATAATAGAAAATAGCAATAACAAGAGTTCAGGATTTAGGATTCATGGACTTTTTGCCCTTTGAGGCATGCTCTGCATGTTCCTTAAAGTTTGTCTGTCCCCACAACAGCTCTCCCCACAAAAGCCAGTTGGGAAGCGGTAAACATTTCCAGCAAAAAAAGGTTAACACAAATAAACTTTTCTTTCTTTGAAAAAATTAATAAAAATTTGTCATGCTTTTGAAAATTATTAGCAGCCAATGTTTTTCAGTTTTTTCATAAAAAAACAGTAAGGAAAATCTCATAATGAAAAAGGCCATTTTCAATTTTAAAAAAAGTTAAGACAGAGAGTATTTGATCAGCAAACTATTTACATTTTCAACTCTTGATAGTATGCAGGATTATTATATGACACATTATGCCTCAGTGCTAACCAGGCGCTTCCAATTTATACACTGCCATAGACTAAATGCATCTCTTGCTTATGAATATAGATGACTTTGAGGACAGCCTGGCTGGCAGCTACACTATTAGGGTTTTTCAGGAGTGTGGTTTGATTTGAACAGTGACAAGCATTCCTGGTTGTATGCCGAGACTGTTCCAGGGATAGAGTCACTGCAACAAATTGTCAATGAGCATGTCTGTTATCCATGGAAGGCTGCATGATGCATGGCAAGAGGGCCGAGTATGCCACCTGCACATACACTGTTAGAAAAAACAACAGTAGTTAGAAAAACACTAGATAGAAAAAAAATCCATCATGCCTAGTCTGAGATCATAATAATAGCCCAAATTAATGCCTGCTAAAACTTGGCTGAAAATGAATTTACAGGAGGGAAGAATTTAGTCCATTCTTGTTATATGTTTTGTCATTTCTAATTATTCATTTCTTTAATAATCTCTATATCCCTCCACAAATTGACAGCTAGCAAGAACTGAGTGGAGAGGGAATACACACATACACTTTCAGTGGCCATTTTTAAAAAAGGAAGCACTGTGCAAGTGTTTCAGCTGGCCTGCATGGTATTAGAATCCCTAAAATGTTTTTTTCCCCTGCTGATCACTGTTGCTTGATTCATAGTAAGTAACAAATTGTGATGCTTGCCAGAACTGCCTGAAATTTGGGGAAAGTCTAGCTCTCAAAGAGTGGCTTTGGTGACAAGGGGACATGTATATTCAAACCAAACTCCTCTCAGGCACAAACAGTCCAAATTGCCATAGTAGAGTGGTGGGTAACAAAATATCTGGTCCATCCTGTCAATAGTCAAATACCATATATTTAGAAATAGCCAAAAGTTAACAAACTGGCATGCTCCTATCTTTTCTTTGTTTTTCTGGAGAAAAACATCTGAGAGATGTCTCCAGGTGAGCAATAGCTGGTTTTCTGGAATGCACACGTGTGACATGATTTGATGAGGGTGTTTGACTTTTATTTGAAATTTTTTCTCCTGTTCAACCCAAAGTAAATAGCTGTTGAATGGGGAGCTTCCCTCTCTGGTAGTTAAACACTTGTTTTCCCAGAGGGCCCCTTCAGTATTGCAAAACTCAAGGGCTGATACAAAACTGCTTGGCTTTGGTGCCTCGAAAGGAATGCAAATGCCTACCAACAAAAACAGTGGGGCCAGTGCCATTTCTGGTAAGTGAAACTGAAGTATAAGTTGGTCATGATCAAATGAGCTCCAGCTTTGATTTTTGAACTATATAAAAAACTGTTTAAGAGACAGAGAGTGAGAGAGATTTGGCAGGCAAGAAAAAAAAGTTTATTTTCATTTGAAAAATTATGTACTACAATAGTTTCCCTCTATTCCTGTTTGGCAATGATAATAGAAATATGGAATGATTGGCTTTACCCTATGAAACAGTGCCAGCTTGGAGTAGCGTCTTTTATTTCTGCCTTCAAATGGTGCCTATTTCAGAGAAAGCTGTTCTCTTTTAGCATTATGTGTGGATTTTTGTATTATTATTATTGAACAGAAGATTGCCATTAAGTTGAATATAAGTAAATGGAAGGTGATTTATTTTAGTCTTCAGTAATGTTGAATGTGAAAATATAATTAAAAGTGTCCTATCTCCACATGTACTGTGATGGGCAAATTTTGATCCCCATCTCCTTGCTCCCCGCCTCCCTCAACAATGTTGATCTGTATAATTATACAAGCTTGTGACTTAAATACTCCTGACACTGTTGTGTATCCATGCATTATGGAAAATGTACAAGTTCAGGCTGGCAGATTTCAGATCTGTATTTGGATAAAACTAGACTGAGATTGTTCCAGTTTGTAATCTGCATATTCCTTGTGACAGCTCTTCTTAGAAAAAGAAAGGTTAGTCTCATGATTAAGCTCTAGTCTGTGACCCATGTGAACCTGGGTTCAGTTCCTGGTGCGTAGTATCGCAGATGCACTACATCACCCTGGGAAATTAATTAGGGCCAGATTTTCAGAACTCCTGAGCATACTGTGATAATATTTTTGGCTTGATTTTCAAATGGGTACATTATTATTTTCGGTCTCCTACCCATTGTGCCTGTCTTGCCTGTTTAGTGTATAAAGTTTGTCTTTTACCATATGTATCTTTTACATCTAGCACAGTGAGACCCTGATCTTGTTTGGAGCCTCTAATTGCTGGCAGACTTAATAATCTATCAGGAAGAAGAAGGCTACAAGTGGGGAATTTAAAAAAAAGAATTCAAAGATAATAAATAAAGAAAAAAGGATAACGTTTATAAGTAAAAATACATTGATTCAGCACTACAATGGGAGGGTTGGGGGTAGAAGTTTGGCTTTAAAAGCATTTGTTTGCTTTGGATTTTTTTTCCCCACATCCCAGAATTAAAGTCTGTCCCCAGATGATAAAAGGCAAAAGATGTTGTTTTCCAAAGGGTGTATTCACACCTTCTCCATGCCCTCACAGAAATGTCTTCATGGACTCTGAACTTGAGTAAATATTGCAATTAACTAGCACTGGGCAATTTTTTTCAGCTGCAACCTTTTTGGTGTAAAATGCAGAATCAGCACCACTGAAACATTTAAAAAGTGTGTGTTTTGCTGGATTGTTTATTTAAAAAAATCCAAAAAGTCAAACCATTTTGTTTCAATTTTTCCTAACGGAAATGTTTTAATTCTTTTTCTTTTGTGGTTTTCATTTAGAAATTTCCATAATTTTATTAAGCAGTTAAAATACATTGGAAATGTAACCAATGTAGCTGACCCACCATGTTTGATTTTTCCTTTTTGATTAGCTGAAAATGTGAAAGTTTGGTTTTGGCTTAATCCCAACAATTTTTTTTTAATTGCCAGCAAACTGAAAAATCTGTTATTTTTAATGGCATCTGTTTAGAGACTGGCATCCAAATTGGTATCTCTCACCTAGGGACAGGAGAATGCCATAAAGGCCCTTCTTTATCCCATTTGGTCAACCATAATGCGGGCCAAACTTTGCAGAGCTACACCAATGAGGATTCCCTGCAGTTCTTGGAGGGAGAGTTAAAGATGTGCTTTTCCCCCCATCAACAGCTGTCTGAACTGCTTTCCCACTGCTTGTTGTGGAAGTGGACAGGACAGTCCATGATATGTTTGCTTCAGCAAAATATTTAAAATCAAATACACAGAGCAACCTCATTGAATAAATGCTTGATTGTGCCATATATTTTGGGGACACAGCTGATCACTTGCATGACAATGATCACTTTGTGTAACTGTGCCAGAGCTTAACACATAAGTATGATTCTACAAGCATGTATTGTGCAGATTAAAATTGCCTTGTGGGTGCTTCAACTTTGGCACTTAGTTTTCTATAAATTTCCAAGAAGTGGTGCGGAAAGGCCAAAGAAGAACATTAATCAACTCATTTTGTAGTCCTTCTTTTCCCATCCCTCTCTGAATATATAAGAACATACGAACAGCCATAATGGGTCAGACCAACAGTCCATCCAGCCCAGTATCCTGTCTGCCGATGGTGGCCAATATCAGATGCCCCAGAGGGAGGGAACACAACAGGTAATCCTCACGTGCAGGGCTCGCCAAGCGGCGGCGAGACCTGCTTGCGAGCCGTGTGGTTTGGCACGCTGCACATGCGCAGACTGCGCTGCGCAGCTGTGCCGGCTTGTAATCTACTCGCCATGGGTGAGTAGATTACACTAATTGTTGAGCCCTGCTCATGTGATCCCTCCCCTGTCACCCACCTCCAGAGAAACAGAGGCTAGGGACACCATTCCTGCCCATCCTGGCTAATAGCCATTGATGGACCTAACCTCCATGAATCAACCTAGCTCTTTTTTGAACCTTGTTAAAGTCCTAGCCTTCACCACATGCTCTGGCAAGGCAGTTCCACAGGTTGACTGTGTGCTGAGTGAAGAAAAACTTCCTTTTGTTTGTTTTGAACCTGCCACCTATCAATTTCATTTGGGGTACGTCTAGACTACAAGCCTCTTTCGAAAGAGGCTTTTTCGAAAAAATCTTTTGAAAAAGCCTCTTTCAAAAGAGATCATCTAGACTGCAACCCCTTCTTTCAAAAAAGCAAGCTGCTTTTTCGAAAGAGAGCACCCAGGCAGTCTGGATGTTCTCTTTCTAAAAAGCACGGTTTGCATTACATAGCACCTTTTTTTGAAAGAGCACTTTTGAAAAAAAGTATTCTTCCTCGTAAAACGAGGTTTTCTGCAGTTGAAAAAACTGCTGCGTTCTTTCGATTTACTTTCGAAAGAACGTGGCAGCAGTCTAGATGCAGAGGAAGTTTTTTCGAAAAAAGGCTACTTTTTTTGAAAAAAACCTGTAGTCTAGACACACCCTTGGTGACCCCTAATTCCTATATTGTGGGAATAAGTAAATAACTTTAAAAAAATTTCGGAAGAGCAGATGCGTTCCCTGGATAGCTTTAGTGTCCTCTTATCTAAGATGAAAACTCCAAGTCTTTTTAATTTCTCTTCATAGGGGACCGGTTTCAAACCCCTAATCATTTTTGTTGCCCTTTTCTGAACCTTTTCCAATGCTAATATATCTTTTTTGAGATGAGGCAATCACTGAATGTATGTATTGTACTTTTCTTTGCATACTGCTTCTTAGCATTCTCCCTCACTTCTAGAGGTAGTGCTGGTGGGAATAGAGAATATCATTAATCATGAGAGAATCTGAACAAGAGAAACAGTTTATACCACTTCTGAGATGAAATTACTTGAAAATCTCATACTAGTATGAGTACAGTTACACTAAGGGAAGGTTTATACAGTTAGTTTTTTAAAAATATACCACAGTATCAGAATACATCTGGCCTAAATTTGGTCTTTCTCTCAACTAAGTGAAGCTTTAAGGCAGTGGTCCCCAACCTTTTGGGGCTGCTGGGTGCCCGGGGGCGGGGCTACTCACGCGCCGGGCACCTGGGGGCGGGGACACACACGCACCAGGGGGCGGGGCCGTGCACGTGCCTAGGGGCGGGGCCACCCTTACGGCGAGCGCCCGGTGCTGGCGCCACCTATGTGCTGCACTCCCGGGGCCGGCGCCAGCGCTGCGTGCCCAGGGGTGGGGCTGCCCATACGCCGTGCACCAGGGCCAGAACAGCCCATGCGCCACACGCCTGGGGTCGGGGCTGCCATCGCCCGTGTGCTGCATGCCCGGGGCCGGCGCCACTCCTGCACTGCGCGCCCAGGGCCGGTGCCACCCCTGTGCCGCGCGCCCAGGGGCCGGCACCGCCCTTATGCCGCGCGCCCGGGGCTGGCACAGCCCTTGCGCTGTGCACCCAGGAGCGGGGCTGCCCAAACGCTGCACACACGGGGGCAGGGCTGCCCATGTGCTACGCGCCCGGGGCCGATGCTGCCCATATGCCATGCGCCCAGGGGGCTGGCACTGCCCATGCGCTGTGCACCCGGGGGCGGGGCCAGCCCCGTTCACTCGGCGGGTGCACAGAAATGGCCCGGTGGGCACCATGGCAGGGACTACTGCTTTAAGGGATAAGATGAGTTCGATTGAATATTCCAGTTTTAGAGCTATCACTGGCCAATCCCCATCACAAGCCCACCTTGCTGTTCATTCATTTATTGTGCATATGTTCCCTCTTCTCTGTCCATCTCCATAACTGCCAAAGAGCCCTCCCAACTTTGAATTCCACTATAAGGCTTTGAAGAGCTTCTTTACTGAGCCCCAAACTATGACTCCATTTATATTGCTATGGCAGGAGTCCCCAGTGGTGCTGTTAGACATAGTCTAACATATTCTTTTCTCTTACTGAGCAAGAAAGTGTTGATGATTGGCCGGAGGTGCAAAGGAATTAATTTTGGGCTTCTTGTGCTTAACAGCAGGGAAGAGGGAGCTGTTGGAGTTGCAGAAGCTTGTTGTCTGCCTTGGGCTCTGATTAGCCTCCATTCTAAAAGCAGAGTTTCTCCCTGATGCTGGCTGAGGTTGCTGGAAAACTGGATTGCCCTACATGGTTTTAGCATTGTATGTGAATGAAGTTAAACATTGAGCATACCCAAGCTCCACATCAGTGATTTCTCCTCTCCTGGGAAGCCAATCTAAAAAGCCCAGGACATCTGCTACCCCTCAGCAGAAGGGAGATGCCATAGGTGTAGGAACTAGGGATGCAGAGGGAGGGTGGAGATGCTACAGCTTCCCTGAGCTCTCAGCCTATTGCCTGGGGTCCATGCTGCCACCCCACATACCAAGTTTTTGACTGCAGGCCCTGCGCACTGCATGCTCTGTTGCCAGCCCCGTGTGCTGTGGTCCCAGTTAGAGCCCCCCACACCAGGGGGCAGCACCGCTCCTGGCATGCAAGGTGGCAGCAGAGAACCCAGTGCCCAGAGTCCTGGTTCCTGGCCCACAGGTTGGGGCTTTGTTCTCAACCTCATCTGGGGGTAGCAGATCAACAGCGGTAAGGGGGCTCAGCACTCCCACTTTTTAAAATGTTCCGACAGTGCTGGGTGATGCTGGTGTAAAAATAAGACAGTGGTGACGTCAGTGAGGTCAACAGTATTTTCCATGTTTTGACACTCCCTTGCAGATGATGGCCCCTTACTAAAACTTTGACTGGCAAACCTCAGATTGTGTGAGATTCATGACAGAGCAACCGGTCCACTTGATCCCAGCAGAGAACAGACTTGCTGGAGAACATCAAAGTTACTATAAAGAGTTTTTGGCCAAGGGTAGAGAGCACAGTCACAGATAGGGAGTAGGAGTCTAAGAGGAGGCCCAGCTGGAGTTTAAAGAGAGGAAAGAAAGACCGCCTGTCAGAGGCCATGGAAAGAGAGCTGGGTACCAGAGTTGAAGAAATTTGAAGAATGCTTCAACATTCTTTTATACACAAAAAGTACAAGACCTTACAAACTGATATATCTTTAAGAAAAAGAAAAGTTATATAACATTTTGGGCCTACAGCTATGCTGATCGCATCCTCTCTAATAAATAGAACTGTAAATCTGAGCTTCTGTTATTTTCATCTTTAACAAAGTGAATCATAAAAGGCACACTTCCTCCACTGAATTGAAATATGTGAAGCAGGCATTACGAAATGTTCTCTGTGGCAAGCTTCTGCTGCTAGCACCAGCTCTCTTTAGAGAGCTGTAGGGACTAATAACATAATGATAAGTCCGAGTGGTGGCACTCAGGAGGGTTATTAATGCATTCCACTCTATTATTAACAGGGCATAGTAAATTCATGCAAGTGAAATGGGAAAATATCATTATCTCACTTTTTAAGGCAGTGTAAGACTATTACACTGAATAGTCTATACAGCAGTGGTCCCCAACGTGGTGCACGCAGGCGCCATGGCGCCCGGAGGGCCATTTCTGTGCGCCCGCCGAGTGAACAGGGCTGGCCCCGCCCCTGAGTGCACGGCGCACGGCGTATGGGCAGCGTCGGCCCCGGGCGCGCAGCACATGGGCGGCCCTGCCCCCGGGTGTGCAGCGTTTGGGCAGCCCCGCACCCGGGTGCGCGGCGCAAGGGCTGTGCTAGCCCCAGGCATGCGGCATATGGGCGGTGCCGGCCCCTGGGCGCGCGGCACAGGGGTGGCACCGGCCCTGGGTGCGCAGTGCAGGAGCGGCGCTGGCCCCGGGCATGCAGCACACGGGCGGTGGCGGCCCCGCCCCCGGGCGTGCGGCGCATGGGCTGTTCTGGCCCCGGCGCACGGCGTATGGGCAGCCCCACCCCTGGGTGCGCAGTGCCGGTGCCGGCCCCGGGAGTGCGGCACATGGGTGGCGCCAGCACTGGGTGCGCACCGTAAGGGTGGCCCCGCCCCTAGGCACGTGCACGGCCCCGCCCCCTGGTGCGTGTGGGGCCCCGCCCCCGGGTGCCTGGCGCGTGAGTAGCCCCGCCCCCGGGCACCCGGCAGCCCCAAAAGGTTGGGGACCACTGCTATACAGAATATATCCTAGAATTATATGAATGCCTCCTATGGGCACGTCTACACAGCAGGGCTAAAGCCGAAATAAGCTGCACAACTCGATCTATGTCAATTGCGTAGTTAAGGTCGAAATAGCTTATTTCAGCTTTTGGCACTGCCCCCACAGCAGGAAGTCCAAAGTAGAGCCCTCGTGCTCCAACTTCCCTTACTCCTCATAAAATGAGGGTTACAGGAGTTGGAGTAAGAAGTCCTCCAGCTTGACATTATTTTGATATTATGTTGAAATCACTGCTTGTAGCGTAGACACGGACTATGTAATTTTGGAATAACGTAAGTTATTCCGAAATAACACTGCTGTGTAGACATGGCCTGTGCTACAACAGGTTTTGGGAGTAAAGCTTATTTAAAGTAAGCACCTGTAAGACCATCAGATTTTTAAGGTCCTTGTAGGTGTGGAAAAACGTCCTTATAAGTGCTATTAGCTCACAGCCTTTGAGTTAATCAACCATGGGATTCTATTTGTCAAAAAGATCTTGCTGTGGTAAGGGGAGTGGCACTCACATGAGTCCATTCATTCCTCATGGGTAAATCCAAAGTGGTTATCATGGGCTCCTCCACCTTCACCCTCAATCCAACTGCTTTCATGTGCAGAGTTCTAAATGTGTACTACCCTGTCTGGGATCCAGGGCTGTCCTTAGGACAGGAGGGGGGGAACCTAAGATCTGGGGGACAGATGCAGTTCCTGGGTTATCTGGATCTAGCCCTCAAGGCTTGGGGCTTCCGCCCAGCATTGAGAAGTCTGGGGAGCCTGTGCTGATGGGGCTGGAGCATACAAAATCTACTAGCCTGGGCCTCCCAAGGCTCTGGTGTGTGAGGCATATGTGGAGAATGTCTTTCTCCTCCTCAGGCAGGAGCCACCTCAGTGGGAATTTTTTTTTTTTTTTTTTTGCTTCTCACTTGTGAGCAGCCCCCAAATGAGGCCTCCGACCCAAAAGAGGTTCCCCCCCCCCCTTAGGATTTATGGAGCCCAACCTAGTACTGTAAAACTGGTGCCCGTATAGCCAATGGCAACCTGGGGTATGTGTGATGATTTTTGGGAGATGTGATTTTATTATGTTCAGCAACACACTATTGAAATATTTTTAAAGCAAATTTTAAACTAAGGTCCTGTAGACTAACACTGTAAATTCAGAAACTGACAGTATATATCTGGGGTTGGCAAATGCCTGTTAAATAGCTTCATTACCACTTGAATGGCTCTTTCACAGGTTCAATGTTTGCTAATAGATCTGGCAGGCTTTTTCATTTTTATGCTAACTCGATCATCTCCTGAGGAAGCAGAGCCACAGAACAGGGAAAGGAAGATGTGGGTAGGTGGACATTAAGTTCCAGTGGTGTCCCAAATGTTCAGGTGCCCTATGCAACTGCATATTCTGCGTATCAGTAAAGAGCACACTGCTGAGAGCTGATGTAAAGCTCTTTGAAGTCAATGGAAAGACTCCTGTTGATTTCAGTGGGCTTTGAACCAGGCTGTTAATGAATATATCAAACCACTGTGAGAAAGCATGAGGTAACATGGGCTTCAGTAGGCTGATGATACCTAGTTCTTCATCTTGTTTTTGTTCAACAACACCACCACAGTCCCTTAGATGTGCTTGTGCCCCTCTTGCCCACAAAGCAAGAAGTTCAAGCTCAGTCTGGCTAAAACAGAGGTGATGCTGCCTTGTCTGCTCCAATAAAAAGAGGGAAGCACTTTGTAGGCCTGGCAAGAACTCTTGACCTCCACTCTCACTGAAGGCATCTTCTCTCTGTTTGCCAAGGAAACATGCAGTCTTGGAATCCTTCTGGATTGATTGTTATTGCCAGACACCCAAATAGCAGCAATGGTTAGAAATATCTTTTAGCTGGTTAGGAGACTCCACCTTTTCCTGTCAGACACTTGAGCATTATGATCCATGCCTTTATCACCTTAATCCTACTGAAAAGGAAATGTCATCCATTTTAGCTTTGCTGGCTGTGGAATCTTCTGCTCATAGTTCCATGCACAGCAGCCTACCTGTTAGGCATTACAGACTAACTAGAACAGCGGTTCCCAACCTTTTGCAGATGGGGACCCATTTTGACAATTCAGGAAGACTTGGTGACCGAGTTGAAAAACGAGGAGAGGAGAGGGGGCAGAGCCACCTGGGGAGACACTTGGTGACCCTTTTGAAATGTAATGGCAACCCATATTTGGGTCCTGACCATAGGTTAGGAAACCCTGAACTAGAACATGTTACATTGATTCTTCATACTCTCTTTTGGTTTCCCCTCCTATTCTGGACTATCCTGAAGGCTGTCCCTCACGATAGTATTTAGCCTGAACATTTCACTAAAATGGGATGCTCTATGTGGCTGACACAGAATACTCAGGACCTCAAAGCTGGGTGTTTGTGGTGGCAGAAACATGAGTTCCATGGCACTGGGACTTGTGCTCCTAAGTCACCTTTGAAAAATTTCACTCTATGAGTATAACCCCCCAAATTAAATGTTTAATCAGTGTAATGCCCTTTGGTATTCTAGAAGATTTAGTCAAGCAAATTGAGAGCATTTCAAGGATTTTCTATGGGATGGTAATGCCATCTGTAAACAAATATCACAGTCCACATTCAAAAGAAGAACTAAGCTCATGAAATTGCCCTTTGTATGCCAATTAGCCTTTAGCATAAACAGTGTTTACAATGATACTGTATTTTTTGTAAGATCGAAAAGCAGCAGCATCATGTTATCTGTGTGAGTTTAGTTTCCTCTGTTGCTGCACCATAATTATAACTAATATTGCAATCTATCTAAATGTCTTATGAGAGAGGAGCAGATGTTGCTACAGTGCTCACAAAGTAAAAATGCATTCCTAATCTAGGCATTAGGAATAAATAACAGCCACTTTTATATAATATTCCAAGAGATTGGCTTTACTTTTGAAACAGATAAAAGGAAGAAGCTGAAATGGATTCATGATTTCACAGTACATTTAACAGTAGGATGTTTTGCCTAGTACAGTGCTATTGCAGTTTTAGTTCTGTGCCAGTACTTTTTTACTCTTGTGTTGCTGGTTATTCAGGCACAATTAGGTCAAATTAAATCCATACTTGAACCACAAAGAAAAATTTGCAGCAGAATTGAAATCATCATGATACAATAGAGATTAGCAACTGGATAGGAAGTTGCATTCATTAATGTAATTTAATCTTTGCTTGTTTTTGCTCACTGGGATAATGCCATGAGATCCAAATCCCATTTTCCTGTGAGTCCCAGGTGGATATCATCAGTCATCCAATATTACAATAGTATGTCTTAGTACCATATGAATAATCCCCTTCATTTTTAGTGTTAGCCTAGACCCTAGATAAATGATTCAGACAGTAAACAAACAGGCATGCACACAAACTTTGAAGTGCATGTGCATCTGAATGTACTGATGAATCTCATGCCAACCATCTACACATTCCATATTGTTAGCAGCTAACGGTTAAAGATTTGACACACTACAATGGGAAGAAAATAAAAATCTGTATCAGAATATGTTTCAGAACCATAAGGCAGTATTTGAAAGTTTAAAACACACACACACAAACAAGAGAAAAGGAGGAAGTTTAGTAAATATGCTGCAAATGGTGTAGCCTGGTAATTAAATGTAAATATTTATAGGCGAGAAGATCTAAGTTTACAACAGGAAATTGTTTTCAAATGGAAAGTTTTATTGGGGGACTAGAGATATATTGTTTTCTTGAACTCAGAGATGGCATTGTGTTTTGAGTTCTGTTTTAATTCTCCAGTAAACCACATTGATGAGTAGAATTCATAGCATTATTCTACTCAATATTTTTTTTCTGTCAACAAAAATAAACACCGATATTAACCCAGAAAAAAATAGGGTTATTTTCACTGTTGTTCAGCTGTTTTTTGTTGTGGTGGTAATAATACTGATAAATTCCCAGGGAAAAAATATAAAAACTGAATGCAAAGGGCCTTACAAAAGAACAACACAAGGTAAGGAAATTTATAAAACAGCAGAAACCTTTGAGTAGTAACAATTTCAGTACTATTTTTAAAGTTTGGCAAGGCTACTTAAGAGAGCAAAAGTTTATGAAACCCAGCTAATGTTGCTGAATTTGCAATGGAATAGGTAGTTACTTCCAGGTCTTCAGACCTGAAGCGTGCCTCTATCAATCTTGGGTTTAGGAATTTAAAAAGTTACTTTCTAGGAGAACAAAGAGTTTATTTGCAATCTGAATTGGACAAAATCAAACATAAAATACTAAGCCACAAGCAAATTTGTACAGGACATCTCCGCTATAAGTTGCCCGGGATATACATCCAATCCGCACTAAAGTCATTGACACTTGTAGGACCTAATGCATTATAAGTCCTCCCGTTGCCCACTCTTAAGTCGCACACAAAAAAATGCATACAGGGAAGTCAGTCGCGGGAAAAAATTCCCCACTTTAAATTGATTTGCTATAAGTCCAAGTTTTTTGGAACGTATCTTGGACTTAAAGCGAGGATGACCTGTATCATTTTGTAAACCAATTCTTTCTTCACTTGAGGAAGCTCTTTAGTCACTAAGCTTCAAATTCTGTCCTGTGGAGTGTCTGCTCACTTAGGGTATGTCTAGACTACACGCCTCTTTCAAACGAGGCTTTTTCGAAAGAGATCATTTAGACAGCCACAAGTGTTTCAAAAAAGTGAGCTGCTTTTTCAAAAAATAGCACCCAGGCAATCTGGACGCTCTCTTTCGAAAAAGCCGTTTGTGGTCAAGAATGCCTTTTTTCGAAAGAGCTCTTTCAAAAAAAGTCATTCTTCCTGGTAAAAGTAGGTTTACTGATTTCGAAATAACCCCGCCGTGTTCTTTTGATTTAATTTCGAAAGAACACGACGGCAGTCTAGATGCAGGTGACTTTTTTTCGAAAAGCCACTTTTTAAAAAAAAAATCAGTAGTCTAGACACACCAGGAAGTGTGTGTTGATGGTTGTATGGCATACAGATGTTCTATTTATATGACAGCTTTGCGTCATGAAAAATTCAGGGTGGTGGATCCAGCTGTACGTGGGGGGTCCTGCTTTCTTGAATTTTGCTACGCAGAAAACCAGTTGTTTTCCCTTCCAATCATTCGTTAATTGCATATTTTCTTTATTACAATGTGCAACACATTCAGGCTTTCAGTAGCCTCTCCAGAGTTTTGCGATAAAGGCTGAGGCACGTTAGAAACACAGTGAGACATATTTATTGTGTGACACCAGCCTGCTAATGTGAATAAGTGTTAAGTGATACTAATAAAACCAGGGTTTTCATCAATCGTTCTTAAAGTACTTTACAGTGGAGGTCAGCATCATTATCTTCTTTTACAGATGGAGAAACTGAGGCACGGGAAGGGGAAATTACTTGCTCAAGCAGCACAATATGGGAAACAAGAGTACAATCCCTGTCTCTCATGCCCTAGTTCATCACTGTGTCCCTTTCACCAGACTTCTGCAGGAAGTTATGCCCCTTATTTGGCGGAAATCATTATTCACTGACTTCAGTGGCTGCTGTTACAGCTTCCCAAAGAGAGAGACCCACAAGCTAATGCATTCAATTAATAAAATGTAGGATATTTGACCTCCTCGTGCCATCCCTTTCTGGCGTCAGATACATGCCAGCCATTTCTGTTTCTGAATGTCTATGGCTTTCAGCTGGCATGGCAACACAAAAATTCCTTCTCCAGTGACCAGTTAAGACAATGTGGTGGGACTTCTGTGTGTTACTCTGGGCACTTTTTCAGATGGGTGTTATTTCTTTCAGCCCACAAGCACTGTCAACAGTCTTCCTGAGGTGCTTAAGAAAGAGAGAGCCAGTTCTTTAGATGCCATCAAACTAGGGCTGTGTAGAAGAGACCTGAAGGCAAAAGGCTACTTTGTGAATACCTCCTCCAATCCCAATGCAATCAACTTCCCCTGGAGAATTTTTTCTTGTCAGGATCCTTGTCTGAAAAAGAGACTGAGAAAAGAAAGATCAAGGCTGACTCCACTTAATGTTCAGACCTTTTAGGGATCCATCTGTCCAACATCAAGGGAAGAGATGCACATCATTTATTTTTGTTGTAGGATTGAACTTAAGAGTCTTATTGTCTTGCAAACAGCTGGTGGGTAGTTGTTTGTTTTGAGCATTGTACATATTGTGGGTGAGACACATATTTTTATTCTGTTTCCCACTGAGACTGATGAAGTGGTGACAGGCTCCGAAGCAGAAAATGAATGCGCTCTAATGGTACGGCTATTCCGTAGTGATGCATAAGCATTTGCGCGTGGTTTGTCATAGGGTTTAGACTCAGAGTAAAAGTTTTGTGGGCTGCAGTGTGGTGAGATGCAGCTGTTACTAAAAGAGTAAAAGACCTGAAGGAGCCGAGGGCGGTTCTTTGCAGGCTGACTCCACCTAATTTGAGCGGATTTACTGCAGAGATGAAGGAGGGGTGGAGCGGTCAGTGGTTCGGTATTTGTAAGGGTGGGTGGGGGGAGTCTTGACAGCAGCAGCCGCTAGATAAAAATAAGCGTAAGTAATGCTGAAGAATCCTGGGCACAAAGTTGTGTTGAAATCACGAGGGAGGTAGAGAGGTGCAGCATAACTGTTTGTGAGCTATTTCCTTGCGAAGTTAAATATATAAAAAAAAACCCAGGAAAGAAACGTGTAGTTAAATGATCTAGGAATTGCAACTCGCTCAGCCTCAGAAGAGAAAAATTTGTACTGGGGGCAGGGAACGGGGCCACAGTGGGAAAAAAATCTAGTGTTTTTGAACGCTACCTTTTCAAACAACACATTTCCACTCCTCCCTGGCTGCCGGAGTTCAAATTTCATTGATTGTGCCCTCAGGCTCCTCCCTTGTGTTTACATTTTTTACTGGCTTTTTTTTTTTTTTTTGGCCGAATCAAAGTCTCATGCATACTTTCTCCAGCAAAGCCAGCTACCTTCGGCAGCAGCTGCAGCAGTAGGAACTGTGAAGACGTGTGCCCCCTATGAGCTGGCGGCTTGCAAAGCCTCTGCCTTTCCCCGCATGTAGTATTTTGCTAGGGGAATAGTAGCAGATTTTCATAAAGCCAGGGACTGACTACCGGAGAGATTTCCTGCAGTTGTCGAGTAAAAGGTAAGAGGTTCTTTTACGGCTGAGAGCTGGAAACACACAGCCCACCTGCCTTTGTGTGTGTGTTAATATGTAGGGGAAGAGCTTGCAAGGAGTGGGGATTTGTGCTTAGCACAGGGAAGAGAAAGGAAAAAGACAAACGTGCAACACCCCCCCCCCCCCAGTCATTTATCCTTGCAGGAATGCAGCTCTGGACTTGTCCACGTTTGCCTGAGGGAAGAAATATGTATATGTAAAGTTGGAAAATAATCCTGCTCTTTTGCAATGTTTCCTGCTGTAAAGGGATCAATGGTACACTGTGTGTGAGATTGTGTTTGTAACCTTTTCCCTGCTGCTCACGTGGACTGGGTCAGAACTGTTGTTCCTGGGCCTGTGGTACCTGTGTTTACCTAGCTGGCTTGCGTTTGCGTGTGTTTTCACAAGTGGTGACTGACTGGAAAGGGGGATAGCTGTAGGGGCAAGTCAAAAAGGCTGAAAGACTGAAATGCTTTTTAACTCAGAAGCCTGCTTGCAGGTATTTGGATATCAAGAAAGGAAGTGCCAGGAAATGCAGACTTGGAGGGGAGCTGAATGCATGTGTGTGTTTCGGCTTCTACTTTTATTGGTGTTACTCTTTGTAAATTCGTTACAGGTACGGAAATACCTTCCAGTCTGAGAGAGCCTGATACCAGTCTGTAGTTCAGGTTCAGTGTTGGAAGTTTGCCACGTCTGAGCCTAGGCAGTTCAAGAAGAGCCAGAGTTCCTCTTGTGATGGGAGGTCAGACTATAAGAAAGTGGGCCTCTCGAGTTTGAGTAACTGAATTCCAGCACTACTTAGATCTCCACTGTTTTGAACTCCCCTTGTTTTTTGACTGCACTCTGTAAAACAGTGGAGTAACAGAGCTGCTTCCTTGGAAAAAATGAGAGCATGCCTGAGCTATGCACTGAAATGAGGTATTTCAGACAGACAGCTTTTGTAATGCCAGCTCTTAGCAAGGTGCATTTAGCTTTGCTTTGGTAGTGTGTGTACCAATTTCTCTTTGCCAAAAAAGAAACTATTTTCCTCTCTGTATGTGTAGTATCTTTTCTAACAGCTGGGTAAATGGGAAATTAAAACAAAAATCAAGACTGAAATATTCCAAAGCCTTCATGCAGACCTATTCCAAGAAGATGTCTTAAGAAAAGAAAAAAAATCTAGTGGTTAAGTAGTATAGGGGCAGTATGCCAAAGTTTTGTGGGGGGAGGGGGCGTTTCTAGCTCATGGGATTGTAGCGGTTCATCTCTAATTTTTGTTTTAGAAAAAATAGCCAAGATTTCTTTCATCCTAAGATGATATGTCAAAATGATCTGAAATCCTGCACTTCCTGAGAGGCACTAAGTGTCCTCAACTCCCATCAGAGTAAAGGCATTTAGAGTCTTCATGGAGTCCCTGTGCATTGTAACCGGTTTAGGCTTGATCTACACTAAGACCATATGTTGATATAATTATATTGCTCACAGGTGTGGAAAAATACCCGAGTGACTTAGGCCTCATCTACGCTACCATGGGCTGTAGATCTAAGTTAAGCATTTTTACCTACATCAATAATAAAAGTTAAGCAACTTTATCTACATGAATAATGTAGCTGAAGTCGGGTACTTGGATCTACTTACCATGGTATCTTCACTGCAGTAAGTCCATAGCTAACACTCTCCCATTGACTCTTCCTATGCTACTCATTCTGGTGGAGTACCGGAGTCGAAGGGAGTGCACTCGGCCGTCGATATATCACATCTATACTAAATAAACTGACCCTGTTGGATCGATTGAGTTCTGTCGATCTGGCAGGTAATGAAGACATGCCCTCAGTTATACCAGTCTCACCTCCAGTGCAGACAGTGGCATATTGACAGAAGAGCTTTTCCCATTAACATAGTGGCTTCTGCCTCTCAGGAAAAACTCTCCCATCAGTGTAGATAACACCTACACCAAGCACTATAGCACTGCAGCTGCAGCACTGTAAATGCAGACAAGCCTGCAGTTAAAAAGAAATAACTCCAGAGTAACCTTTAGTTTCCCAGGATTCACAAACATAATTCTGCTTCATTCTCCCTGGACCAATATGTAATTTAGGTAAACCAAATTATTGACTACTGTGTATGTTCTGAAAATGCTGGCTGTTCCAACAGACTGTGCTACAGTTCATTCCTCAGTAGTGTCGTCATATTGTAGAATGGAAAGATCGTTGTGCTCATTGTAGTGTGTTCTTCTGTAACTCATCTTATAGGGATACTGCAAGCAGAGATGGCATTGACGTGGCCAAGTTTTGTGCTTCTGTGGGGTTTAGACAGGAAAATATTTAATGGGATTAAAGCAAAACTGAGACTGTAATGTAGTTAGCCATATTGGGCAGTGTGTGGGGGGGGGGGAGAAGTTTTGGGAGCCACCTCCCATTACCTGTTAGTGGGAGTTGAAGACCTAACTGCTATTTGTACCTATGAAATCCCCCCTTTAGTAAATTAAAAATATTAAACCTGTTAGTATAAATGTCACCAAGAGCTTCACAGGTTAGTTTACACATGACTGTAATGTCTGGAATGAACTTTCAAAAAAGGAGAGGGTTTTGTTAAAGTGGAAATGGGGTTTTGGAGATTTTTTTCATTTTCACATCTATTAAAGGGATTAAATTGGAATCCTACTTGTTGTTCACCAATTTTCAACAAGTACCTCTCATGATAATGTCCATATATGCAAGAAAATGGCACATATCTGGATAACTCTGAGAATTAAAAAATTATAAGTAGTGATAATTATTGAAATGGAAAACTAGGTAATGAATATATCCATTATTATTTTCCCCAACTAAAAAGGAAATGCAATTATAATATTTCTTTTCAATGATGAGTGCAGACATAATTTCTAAACTAGATTATCTAATATGTCCACTATAAGATGAGATGTGTGGCAGGGCTGCAAAGTTTGGATCTACATCCAGCCTTTTCTATAGTTAAGAAATATGACTTTTGGTTCAGGCCCATCTCTGATCATTTCTCACTTATCTGTATAGTGATACCTTTCTTAAGGGATTACCTAAGGCAGTGTTTCTCAACCGGTGGTACACGTACCCTTAGGGGTACGCAAGAAGTCTGGGGGGTATGTCAACACAAGTGAAATTTGGCAAAAAATGTCCGGGATTTTGGGCTGCGAAGGAGATTGGGGAGGGGCGGCGGCATGTGCCTGTCAGATTTAATGTTCGGAGCTGCATAGCTGGATGTTAACAGCCACTCTGCGCATGCGCCCCAGCTCCTGGAGGGAGAAGCATGTGACGGTGCCGACGCTGGCTCTGGTGAGACCCAGGGTGTTAATAAAAGAATCTGGGGCTGTCTGGCTCTGGGTGAGGGGAGGGGCATTGGATTGGAGCAGGGAGGGGAGTTGGAGTACCTGGCTCTGGGTGAGGGGAGGGGCATTGGGTTAGAGTGGGGGCACTGGGGGTGCCAGGCTCTGGGGATGGGGGAGGGCATTGGCTGAGAGCGGAGGGGTTGGGGGTGCTTGGCTCTGAGGGAAGGGAGGGGCATTGGGTTAGAGCAGAGACACTGGGGGTGCCTGGCTTTGGGGGAGAGGGAGGGCATTGGGTTGGAAGGGGGGAGGCTGGGGGTGCCTGGCTTTGCGGGAGGGGTGAGGGCATTGGGTTAGGCTGGGGGTACTTATCTTTTTTATTTAAAAAAAAAAAAGGCACTTTATAACAAAAGGTTGAGAAACACTGACCTAAGAGACCAGCAACAGTCAGATGCCTAATAGAAAGACTCCTGCATTCCCGTCTCATGCCCTGAGCCCACCTATACCCACCACAACCCCCTATCCTGCCCCCCTCGCCCCGTTGGAGAGTCAGATCCCACATTTCAGTGATTACTTTTTCTTGAGACATGATCATACCTGTTCTGCATGGTTATGCACTGATTTAAATGACCATTATATGTTTGGGGGCTGTGTGGTGTTGCCCACTCAGGAAAATTAAACCCTAAAAAAAGTATACATATATATTTTTTTCAAGATACATGTACAATGTATTAAAATATTTCTGAGGTGCTTATCTCTAATTTCTCTTTGTGTAATTCTTTTAAACAAGCGAATTAGCTAAAAGATATGCAGACCAATCATGCTGATGCTGAATAAGATAGCGTTCACACTTTCTACAGCTGTTCAAGGATTCTAGCCCACTTATTTTCCTGGTGTTAACTTTTGAGTGAAATAGTAAATGCCAGGAACCCCAAGTGCCCGTCGTACAGTGGTAGGGAAAGCCACAAAGATACCAATGTTGAAACATTCATGATGCAGTCTCCTGACAGAGGTCTGAGTTTGAATAGCAGCATATGGTAGCTGACCTTTCTGCAGGAGAGCCTAAATATCCTACACCACTCCGCTTCTCATACTGTGTGATTGTACTTATACGAAGGCATTTCAAGTTAATTGAGTTTCAGCTTTGAAACTTGACTGTGAAGAAAACAAACCCGTTCTCTCTCACTGATTGCAGATTAGATTTGTCCAGGTTACAGGTAAAAAAGATAACTGCCAGGACTGGAAACATCCTGAGAGCTGAAGGTCATGTTCTTAGTACATTATTACCATCAATAAGCATTTTGCACACTGATTTCTACCCTCTTCTACCCATTCCTATGTTAAGGGCAGAATTTAATCTTGCATTTAGAAATTAGCACCAGATCCAAAACCCAGTGAGTTATTTTCTGTAGCTTTTTAGATCAGTCCTTGACTTAACAAACTGGTGATGCTCAGGCTAATAGCTCATCTTCTCTCTCCTGTGTTAGCTATAACCTAGCAGATTTCATTCTGTACAAATACACAGAGATAGCAGAGAGAGCCCCCTGAAAGACTCCCATAGGTTGCAGTGGCTGCAGCTGAGAATAAGGAGTCATTCTTCAACCAAGTGATTTGTCTAAGTAGAAGAATTGTACTTTAAAACGGAAAAATCTTTAAGTACAGAAGACAAAATAAGTTTTCATTAATCTACATGATAGTCAGAAGAGGGATTTTTCTTGCAAAATTTATTCTTCAGCTGATTTACTTGTCTACTCTACACCCTTCTCTGGGGCTTATTAGTTAATATTGGCTATTCAGAGAAACATGAACCTTGTCTAGTTTCTTAGTCCTCATTTCAGGATGAAGGTTTGGTGAGAACTAGGATTTGAATAGTCATCAATTAAGTGTCTTAGCCAAGAAATAGGATCTTTTCAGAGTCCAAAACCACTCATTTCACTTATACACTCCTAGCAAAACAATGTTTTTAACTTTAAATGAGTGGGATATTCATTATCCACAAGTAGTTTAAGCTGCAACTCTAATTTTGCATAAACCAAACATGAATTGAAAAATGTTTTGTTTTTTTTTTGTAAAACAATCCTGAGAAGTATTGGAAAACCAAACAGTATTGTTCTTTTACAGCCTGCTCCAAACCATTATGAAGAAAGTGAAACTGTAGTGTCTGTGCTTGGTGTGGGACTTCTTTGTCTACCTCTTCTTATTGTTGGCTAAAGTGGCCATCTATGGGTACGTCTACACAGCGGTGCTATTTTAGGATAAAGTCCGTTATGTTGAAATAGCATTGTGCTCATCTTAACTTCAAAATACATTTGAAATAACAAGCATCGTATTCTGGCTTCCTGTAAACCTTGTTGCACGAGGAATAAGGAAGACTCTGGAAGAGTGCTCTATTTCAAAATAGAGCAATCTCAAAATAAGCTATGCAATTTGCATAGCTCAAATTGAGTAACTTATTTCGAGCTACGCGTGACTGTGGAGACGTACCCTATAAGACCAGGGAGAGGAAGTTGGCTGAAGGGGTTTCCTGTGACTAGGGGGCCTATTTTTTGATCCTCCCTCCATCCACGCACCTGGGCAGAGTTCCTCTGGGCAATGTCCACTTGCACCCTTGTCACCTTCGAGGAGCAATGGGTGCTGTCGGGGAGGTTCTCCGCTCAGTGTCCCTTTCAGGTTCCCTTGACCTTTTACTCTCCCTGTTATATTATTATAGATAATTATATAATTAGTTGAGTTTCTGGGCAAATGCCTGCCTATTTCCAAAGATCCCACTCCCAGGCTTTGGGGAGGATCCCCGGGGCCCACTTCCTCCTGAATTCCCAGAACCTAAATAAGACAACCACCCACACTGGGCAGGATTTTGTCCATAACATCTCTTAACAAGCACCAAATCTAGGTGCTAGAGTGTTTCATCTGGGGTGTATATTTGTGCCTTACTTGCACGTTTGAAGGATTTACACTACTGTACTTCATTTAGTAGGGCATTACATTCAGTTCCGGAAAACAGAGAAAATAAGTCAGGAGGAATTCTTTTTATCAGTATCAAAGATGAAAGTAAGCTGGTGTCCCAGTCTACCGCTCTGTCAAGAAAGAGCTGGATGGCTGGGGCACTTGGCAGCAAGAAGAGGCATGGCATGCTCCCAGATGGGCTCCTGGAGTTTCCTGCTAAGCAGGCAAGCAGATTAAAGGGGCTGGCTCGGGGTGTGCTCCCCTACTGGTCCAGGACTGCCCCAACCCCCCTCCAAGCCACCATTTAAGAGGGGTCTGGGGCAAAGCCCCCCACTCTCCAAGAGTCATATGGCAACACTACTTGCTGTTTCCCTTCCCATCAGGGAGCGGAACAAAGCACATCATGTGCATGCATTCCTCTCCCTCCTGGCTGGGAAGGGGAGGGGGGCAGAGGAGAGCGTGACCCACACTGCGAGCTTCCCTTTTGCTCCCTTGAGAGTGATGAAAGGGAGCAGCCTTCTGGTACAAATCTTAGTTTGGGAGGGCGAGGGGGACTTGAGCCCCCCTCATAGTACCGTTTCCCCCTAGCACTCCCCTCATCCACATATACCTTCTCCCCCTGCCATGAGCCCCTCTAATAGCCCTAACTCTGACTCCTGCACCCGCCCCAAACGCAGCCCCCTGCCCTAGCCCCTCACATCCTCAAGCTCCTGCCCTGACTCCTGCTCCCCCACATCCCCACCTTATATCCTGAGCCCATATACACCCACCACAACCCCTTGCCATGAGCCCCACATACTTAAATTTCTTACGGGCACTGTCCTTTCACAACCTCCTGCCCTGAGTCCCACCCCATGGGTGTGTGTGCGATACAACAGTACCTGTAAGAAATTTAAATTCCTTTCACCTCTGATTAGTACAAGAATATTAGTTTTTCACCTTCCTTCTCCTGAGCTCTTCCCCAGCTCCTGAATCTATTTGGGTCTTGGTGCTGAGATAGCTGACCATACTAATTAATATAGGTGCCAACTGCAGAGAAAAATTTGTGGATGCTCAGCATCCACCAGCAGCCAACTCCCCGCTTACTGCTCCAGTGCCTCTTGCCTGCCTGCTCATCAACTCGTTCCCCTCCCTCCCCTTGCATAGCTGTTTCACTGTGTGCAGGAAGGAGGGGGTGGAAAGCCAGAGAAAAGATGGGGCAGAGTGTGGGTGGGAATAGACTTGGGGAAAGGGGGACCTGGGGTGAAAGGGAGTGTCAAGCATTCTCTGGGGAGTGGGGAACTGGCGCCTATGCTAATCAAAACAATATTTAAGTTTGCCTCTGTTTTTTATACTGGAAACAAGCTGGACAGAAAATAATTATCCCATGGTTGCGTTGTAGAAAACAGAACACTTTGATTTCATTTAGTAACACAGAATTGAACTGTGGTTACAATAGTAAAGGATTCCATATGGTAATCCTGCCACCCTTTGATCAGTAGGCACCCAGAGCAGCTTAGGATGCTATCCGCAATGAGGACTGCTGAGAGAACATGTCATCCAATAGGTTGAAAACCCATCAGTTATAGGTGCTAGAACTAGGGATACACCAAGTGTTGCAGCACCCCCTGACTTAAAATGGCTTCCTTTATATACAGAGTTTAGTTTGGTTCAGTGGCTCTCAGCATCCCCACTATACAAATTGTTCCAGCTCCCCGCCATTAGTCAGTGATTTTTTTTTTCTGTAGTGAAGCTTGCTAAGCCTATGTATTGTACTTGAGTATCTGTATACAGTACAGTGTGAGAGATCAAGTAGGTGACATCTGGGATCAATGAATATTCTATACCTGAAGAGTGGCTCTGCATAGCTCAAAAGTTTGTCTTTCACTAAGAAGATAGTCAAATAAAACATATTCTCTCTCCCCTCCCCCTTCTCCCCCATCCCATGTCTTTCATATACTGGGACCAACATGGCTACAACACTGCAAACTACAGTGACACATTCATTATGTACCTGTCAGGGATGCATTCAGCCTCAGGAATAGTAGCCCTTCTCATTACCAGATTTGAGCAATTTGCAGTGTAAACTTGAAAAGAGTCGTAACAATCAGCACACAGAGAAATGCCTTGAGGAAGGAAATTGTCTGTGCTAGCTAGCTTCATTCTTTTTGTTCTTTCAGAACCTTATTTTTGACATTCTGTGCAGTGCTTTTCGTAACTGGAGACTTACTCACAATGTCTGGTCTCTAAACAAAATTAGAAAGTTGTCCTTTAATTATTGACTAAAACCTATTAAATCTCTCACTTAAAATTTAGTATACTGTGCTCTGATTGGAGGAAATTTGGCAGTGTGCCATACAAATAGTGTTTTCCAACCAAATCATTTTTTCTTGCCATTGTAAACAGATGAATTCTTTATCATCATGGAATAAATACAGTTTATGAATAAGTCCCTTTCTGAAATGGCACAGTCAGTAAAACTAACCAGTAATTTCAGCAAATTCATGACCATGGTGCACTTGAAGCATGCCGTGAAAATATTGTGCTTGTTACATTCACAGATGAAATGCACTCCATCAGTTCTGTCAGCTAACCTTGCAATGCCAAGGGTGCAGGCTAAATTGTCCATTGCGTTCAGAAAATATTTGTTGTACTGCATTAAAATTCAGATCCCTTTCTTCATGACCAAAGTAGTCTCAAGTGTTCGTATATCAAAAAATTGTTCAGGAATTCATGCCTAATATAAATTTTGTGGTAAATGACCCACACATCCTGTGAAAATGAAACCACATATTTGATTTTACTCGCTCTACATGCAACAGAAAATTGCACAGTCAAACATAAGAGCTGATTTTGAAGTAAAAGGAGGATTCACTTTCAGCTTGTAGATTAGCAATATCTATGAGCACGTCTACAGTTTGGGGAAGACCGACACTGCCATGGTCGATCTTCCAGTGTTTGATTTAGCGTGTCCAGTGAAGACGCGCTAAATCTATCTCAGAGGGCGCGGCGCCCCTGTTGGTGCTGGTAGTCCTGTTCCTCACATGAGTAAGGGAAACGGAGTGGAGAGTTTGCTCCTGTCGACCTCCTGCTGTGTGGTCGTCAATTTAAGGTATGTTGACTCCAGCTCCAGTGTAGGCCAGGCCTGCGGGACTTAATCTACCTATCCTTGCACAGATCCCTTTGAAATCGTTGGGAGCTAAATAAACAAACCCAACAGAATTACTCCCTGTCAGACTATATACTTACTTAAGTGAAGCGCTTACCATGTTTTTCTCCTTGGCCCAAAATGTCTAGAAGACTATTGAAAGCTACCTTTATTGAACCCTGATGCATAGGGATAGGAGAAGTGATCTGGATACAATAGGATGGAACCAAACAAAAACTCTTTTGAGTCTTTAAAATGTTTAAGAGCAAGCTGTAATGTTCTCTTCTTCTTGGTTTTGTCTGTTTCTGGAAGTGCTAGTACTGAAATAACACGGAGGAGGCTATTCTCACAGTATTATTTCCAATCCAAACTGATTAGGAAATCCTCAGAATCTTATGCAAAAACCAGTTCTGACCAATTTTCTCTAGAGTTCAGTGTCTAGTTGAGATGCTGACAATCTGTCATGACATTTTCAGTCATCTAACTTGTTTGTTGTGTTTTAAAACTATACTTTTACTTACTAGGATTAATCAAGTAATACAGCATGATGTATGTGTAGTGAACATAAGGTTGTGTGAAATATTCCTGTTTACAAAATAGTATATTCTGTGTTATATTTGACAAATTATATATGAGACGAAAACCTTATTTTAAGAAATATGTGGGAAATATACTGTGTGTGTTTGAATAATTGTCATGTCTAGAAATCCATTAAGCGCATTACACAATATTGTCTTGCTTTCCCTGTAGAAACATGTTCCAAAATTTGAGAGAGCCTCCTAGTCTAATTATGCTCGGTTATTTCATAGAGTGAGGATAATTCAGATATTTTGGGTGCTGTGATATTGGGGTGCTCTGGTTGAAGAATAACCTTTGGTAATAACTCCCAAGTGTAGGCTGAGGTTGGAAGCTCCTTTAGAACATGTTGGATTGTGAATAGGATGTGTTTGATATGACATTAGATCTTAATGTTTTGATTTTGCAGTTGTTAGTTTGGTATCACTTGCATTCTGGGTAAGTCTCAATATGAGTCTTCCTGAATGTGGCTGAGCTTAGTTAACATCTTAAAAATGAATAGTAGAAAGGTACAGCTTGTGCGTGAAATAGGCACCTTCAAGCATTTATAACTTTAAAGCTACAGAACCAATATTCTTCAGAGTATTTTAAAAAATCTTAATGAATAATATAAAAGCAAGCCAAGTTTAGCATTGCAGCTTTAGTCATTTCTAAATTAACCTAGCTCAAAAGTTTCTGAGAGAACACGTGGGAAAAGTGCCTTTGTTTAATATTTGAGTTACTCAAATGAATTGAACAAATTTGTAGAACCCTTCCATAAATAAACAAACAGACAAATTAAACCTTTTGTATTGGGCATGGCCAAATTTGAACACAAAAGGCATTTGGAAATTTGAAATGCAACTTTAGTTGTTGAGGGACTACCTGTATTCTCTTTGATCACAAGCGAACAAAGCATTTAAGCATGCACAAAATCTTAAGTATATGTGTGGTCCCATTGACTGGTCCCACTGAGCTGTTTATAGTATGTAGATACAGATTGTACCTAGAGTAAGTTTGCAGGTATTTGTGACAATGAACTCAGAAATCAGCAGATACTCCTGTAAAACCTGACTCTCAGACTTTCATTTATAATGCTGCAACTTCAATGACAATAGAAGGGTTCTATTAATCAGGAGCAGAATTTGGAACATTAATTCTTTTGCGTGCGTGCACATGCGCTTGCACACACACACAATTTGGAACATTCATTCTTTTGCACACACAAACACACGTACACCTTGCTGCAAACTATATATTATAAAAATTCCCCATTACATACAATTTCTGCATGTCTGGCCAGATATGAACTTCTTAATTAAAGACTTTTTCAGATCAGAGACAAAATCAAGGGTGTTCATACTCAATGACAAATGTTATACAAGTGCAGTTGATACCTTTCTTCCTTCCTTCCTTCCTTCCTGTTTAGCCTAATTCTTTCCGATTTGTGAGAACTAGTTGTCTTGATATTATTAAAATTAAAAAGAAAATACCCACTAAAGAGGTGGTGTACCTATAATATGTATCGTACAAAGCTAGTTAGATATTATGTGCATGCCTCTGTCGAGAGATACTGTGTATGAGCTGATATCCTGCACATAGACTCCTGCTCTGATTAAGTGCCTGTCATTTCTGTGGGCTACCAAAAATAAAACAATAGCAGTTGATCGGTGGTAATGTGTTTTAACATATTTCTAGTAGCTGGCAGACTGGCAATTGCAAAACATATGCTCACAGCACTACTTGAAAGTTCTAGTAGAGTCTTACTGGAATGCTGATTGTGTGTCTCAGATTCTTGATACTCAGTAGCGTGGGTCTTGAAAGCAGTATCAACAATGATCTTGTTATGCCATGATTTCATTTCTAGGAAAGTAGAAAAATGGAAAATTACATTTTGTCACAAGATCATGCACCTAACTGTTCCCCCTTTCTGTTTTGTACAGTGCTATGTTTTTATCAAGCACTTTGCTAGAAATTGAAATGTGGTTTTAAAATGAGCATATGTTTACAAAGAAAATGAATTTATGTGCTGTCAGTAGTGCCTCTGCAATGTAATGCAATGCTGTTGAGTGCTTTTATCTAATATTCTTGGGGTTTTTTTCTTTTTCTCCTGACCCTCTTGCTTCTCCTTCCACAGTGCTGCACACCCAAGGTCCTATTGATGGAAGTCTTTATGCTAAAGTGAGGAAGAAGAGCTCTTCAGATACTAGCATCCCCAGGGGAGGGCAGGGGGTTCCTGTGACCAGCAGCCCTGATCACAGTGACCATACTTTATCTGTCAGCAGTGACTCAGGACACTCAACAACTTCTATCAGGACAGACAAGACTGAGGAGCATCTACCACCGGGCACCAAACGGGGCTTGAGCCCACAAGAGAAAGCAGAACTGGACCAGCTACTTAGTGGCTTTGGCCTAGAAAACTCAGTCAGTCCCCTCAAGGATATGACTGATGCCCAAAACAAGTACAGTGGGACTCGCCACATAGTGCCAGCTCAGGTGCATGTGAACGGAGACACCAAACTGAAGGATAGGGAGACAGATATTCTGGATGATGAGATGCCCAGCCATGACCTTCATAGTGTGGACAGCATCGGGACACTGTCCTCCTCTGAAGGGCAGCCCTCAGCCCACCTTGGAAACTTCAGCTGTCACAAGAGCAGTCAGAATTCGCTGCTCTCAGATGGCTTTGGAAGCAACACTGGAGAGGACCACCACAGTGCTCTGGTTCCAGACCTGGGAATAGGTGTGGATCCCCTGTATGAAAGATCATTCGGAAGTGGTGAGCCAAAGCAATCTCAGCAGCTGCAAAGGAATCCTCCTGTCTCCACTCAGCCTCAGGCTTATGGCCCCAGTAACTACTCTACTCAGACTTGGGTGCGCCAACAGCAGATGGTCACGGCTCACCAGTACACCTACTCCCCGGAGAGTGAAGTAAGGCTTGGCATTCCTAGCAGTGTAGAGAATTCAAGCAATGTGCAGAGCCAACCCAGAAGCCCCGACACACCCACCCGGCGAGCCAGCAGCAGAGATGCTGTGCAGCGGGGAATAGGGATCATGCCAAGTTCCGGTGAAGTAGCAGAACACCCAGGGCCCGAGGCTTTTAAATCTAGATTAGTAACCGAGAAAGACACAAATGGCCTGGCTCAAGGAGTGAACGCAGAGGGCTTGCCTTCCTCTCCTACTCTGGATATCGACCAGTCAATTGAGCAGCTGAATAGACTGATCTTGGAGCTGGATCCTACATTTGAACCTATCCCGACCCGCATTAACTCAGTCTCCAGGGACACAAGTCAAGTGAATGGTTTCCCCAGCCCTGATGGGGATGTGGGAGGGCTCAGCGTGAGCCCTGGGCTCCGTGAGAAAGGAGAGGTCACAAACAGGAATCTTTCCAGGCATGGTAAGTTATTTTAATAACACATGCATGTAATGCTTTTCCCAGCATTTTTTTCTTTTGATATCGCTCAGCAGGAACAGAGGTCATTGCTTATTACTTTCAGATGATTGTCAGTGTGAGAGAAATTATCTCTGCTACCCTCTTTCCATAGTGATCTGTGGAATGATGGGATGAAAATGAATTATCATTCATCATTTTTTAAAAATAAGTTTCTTTCAAAATCATTAAGTGCCTTAGGATGCTACACTCTGAGTTGTTTTTTTACAATGTAATACTTCGCTGAACAAAACCTCAGTGTTCGGTAAAGTCCCCTGGAAGAGCCACAAGCACGATTGTTGCTGTTCTGCCTCTGAGGAGGAGAATTTAAAAAAATGGACAATCCCATTAATTGCAATGCAAAGCAGTTTTGTGGAGACATCAGCAGTAACATTGAAGTTAAGGTTGCATTAAAATTTCCACATTAATTCAAGCAGAAATCCTTCCGTTGTATATATTTCTGAATTAATTTCATTTCCACCACATTTGGCACAATAACACTTCATGGTACAGCTGAACTCCCTATGAATATTTTCATGAAAATATGATACTAACTTTGCAGATCGAATATTTTAAAATGCTCCTTTTAAAAAAAATTTTGCTCTTTTCTTTTTTCCTTCGGGTTTCCAGTCGCTTAACAACTTCATTCATTGCCTCTGGTTTTCACCTTAAACTGACCACAAACACCAGTTACTGAAAGAACAAACTACAGCACCATTCTGCCTCTTTGTATCACCTGCATAGCAATACTAGAATACACAACTTTGCAAAATGATAAACACTACTATCACAGCCTATTTCTATTTAATAATAAATTAAAATTAATTCCTTTTATTAACACAATATTAAGCATATGAACTGTCAGCTAAAAATCTACACCATTCACACTAACCATCTCTTTTAGATTCAGGGGATAGGGCATTGGCCCAGGCTGCTATTTTGAACAATTCAAAAAATGACCATGCAACTCCATGTTGTAGCAGTTAAGAGTTTCATATTTTGAATGGGCGTGGAGGGAAGAGGTATTTGTTTCTTATGGGGTGGGTGTTGGTGAGGTAATGTGGAGGTAGTGAACTCATAGCTGCACCTTACAAGAGCTGGCTGAGGAATAGGGATTTCTTGGCTTTTTATAATTTGTCCTGGTGGAAAATTTACTTGAGCAACTTCTACTGGATTTCAACACAGAATTTTTGTTCAGGGTAATATCTTTGACTGAAATAAATGTCTCTATAATGGACTTGAATCTTATAAATGTTTAGTTCAGTGGTAGAAATCAAAAGTGAGATCTGCCCATTAAAAACTAGTCTGCCCTTTGACATCCTTAAGTGTGGGAAATGGGTTGGCTACCTTAGCGTACTTCATTTACAGTCCAAAAACACATACAGAATCATCAGTAATTCACAGCAAAACTGGCTGGCAAAAAGACCCAAGTATTAATTGGCCAGTGAATGAGACCAAATTGTCCTTTAAATCTTCATTACTTTAATTTTGAAGACTCCCATTGTCTATGGGATTTGAGTCTGGTCATTAGTTGAGGAAACTTTAAAATCTAGGTGATAAAAAGAGTAATGTTTACCAATCTACCTTCAAGACTAAAAAAAAAAAAATTTGGACCCAGTTCTAGATCATGTCTATATTATAGTTTCTGCCAGCATGGCATCATCATCTAAGAGTATGAAAAATTCATATACACCATGGCTTTGCAGGCCAAGCCTCTTAGTGTGTAGCTAAACTAAGACAAAAGAAGCTCTCCGCTGTTGTACCCTCCTCTTCTGGGTTTGTCTATTCTAGATTTATAGGGTGACTTCGAGTCATAGTTTCTATGCCTTCGAGAGGATGTTTGTGTTTGGGAAAAATTTCTTGAGAAAAGGTTAACCATTGCAATGCTTTCTTTTTGTACCCTTGCTTCCATTTTCAGAGCCTGATTCTTCCAGTGTTATTTGTCTCGGCTTGACAAAGCCCTGGCTGGGTTGATTTAGTTGGGATTGGTCTTGCCTTGGGCAGGGGCTGGACTTGATGACCTCCTGAGGTCTCTTCCAGCTCTATGATTCTATTATTCACATTAAGTAGTATCTTACAACATGAATCACCTCACTGAAATCAGTCAGAACTGGTTGGTAATATAGGACTTAAGAATGACATACTGTGTCACACCAGTGATCCATCTAGTACAGTATCCTGTCATTTGACAGTGGCCAGTGCCAGGTGCTAAAGAGGGAATAAACAAAATATGGTAATTTTGAGGGATCCTACCTCGTGTTGTCCAATTCCTGTTTCTAGCAGTCAGAGGTTCAGGGACACCTAGAGCAAGGAATTTCATCCTTGATCATCTGGAACCATAAGTATTGATGGACCTATCCTCCATGAACTTATCTAATTCTTTTTTGAACCCAGTTATACTTTTGAGCTTCACAGCATCTCTTGGCAGTGACTTCCATAGGTTGACTGTGCACTGTTTGTGTGTTTGCTTTAAAGCTTCTGCCTGTTAATTTCATTGGATGATCCTGGTTCTAATGTGAAGGCATAAATAACACTTCCTTATTGAAAATATAGTCCCACAAGCATACTCTTATTCTTCCAGAGGCTTTTTTGGACAGTCATGCATAATAAATGAGTTTGTGAAAGGAGGATTGTATGGGATTTCTGCATTTATTCAGAGTTCTAGATCAGCAGAACCTATGGTGTCAGAGCTCCCTAGGGCTTCAAATATGAATTCACAAACCTTGAAAAACCTTGCAAAAGACTTGAAATAGTCAATCCAGAAATGTAGGTCCAACCTACACGGCAGAACATTCAACCAGCCAGCCAGTTGAATACAAAAGAAACAACCTTCATAGAGACCCACCCTGGCCACCCTAGAATTCTCACATGCTTGGGAAAGTTAAATAAGGTCTCGCAGTTCAACAGATTCAGATTATTTTGAACTGTGGAAGGGAGTTTCTAAGATGCGGGGGGGGAGAGGGGGGGACGCATAGAAAATGCCTTTTCACCAACCTTCTCTTCCCTTTTAGAACAGGGGCTTGATAACTAAGCTGTCTTTTTGGCCACTGCTGTGCAGTATGGAACTGGGGGAAATGTAGTCACTGGGGTAGGCAGGTCTCACTCAGATTGTTTAGGGCTTTGGATTTCAAAGCAGCACCTTAAACTCAGGTTAGTTGTTTTCATTCTCCTTTTGAAAACAAGTGTGTCTGTGGCACATTTAATGAATGTGTTCAACAGGAAACGCTGCAACGTTTAATTTTAACCCAATTAAGAATAAACTAGGCTCGCTCTGACTAAAAGCTGTTAAATGTCCCTGGATTCAGAAGCGATGAACGCCTGATAAATCCATATCTGTCACCGGTGATTTCTTTATTAAACAGGCAGACACCAAATGTAGGGCCAAACCATATATTGTCAGATTGTTTAAAAACAGCATACACAGGAAATGGCAAACAGAAATACAAACCCACCCTAACCTTAGAAGAAAGAAGACAGAAAATCCCTCAAACAAAAGGAAATATACATTATAAATGGTTGATGTACAGCCGTTGCTCACAACCTGCAACGCTGCAGCTAGTGTTAAGTCTTAGTGGAGGATCAGTGAGGAGATCCCTCGAAACTGGTATCCAAGCCTTTCCGACACAGGACCATCCAGGAATCCTCGACCTCTCGGAGTGTAGTTCTCCACTGGATCCAGGGGCGAATGACTCTTCAGTACATTCACTTAGTCCAAAATGGTGGTGGCAGTGATGTAAAATGTCCAACTGCCACTATCCCTGGCCTCAACCCCCAAACGGGACTTCTCCACACGCAGGTGGCCCACAGGATAATTATACAACTGAGCCCACACTACTGCACTCATGATGATGATGATGATAAAACTCAACCACTCTCACTCACTCATACATACATACATAGGCACAGACAGACGGAGTAGACAAATGAACAACTCACTCACAACAAGTGAACCAAGCAAATCAAGCAAATGAACGAACCCAAACTGAACAGAATAGAGGGATTTTATTAACATTTGGGCAGGAAAAGGTCTATGGGTGTTGAATGCATAATTTGGTGACGTGTGCATAGATTCCACAGGGTGGTGTGCACCTGCGAAGGACCATGTGCAACTTTCGGGTGGTGTACAGCTTCTAGGGGGCCAAGTACACAATGTCTGAGAGGAGTGCAAAAGAGGACTGAGTGCAGACAGTATCAGAGGGGTAGCCGTGTTAGTCTGAATCTGCAAAAGTGACGAGGAGTCCTGTGGCACCTAACTGAAGTGTTGGAGCATAAGCTTTCGTGGGCAAAGACCCACTTCATCAGATGCAGACACTGGCTTTGGTGGGAAAACTCCTCTCCCTGCTTTCATGGTCACACAAAATGGAACCCATCAGAGACTCCATTTTAACTACACTCCCTGACTATAACACTCATACGTTTATCCATGGTAACAAATGCAAGCTGTTCTTGTTGGAATAAATGGCAGTTACTGAATTATTAGCTACTGCTGATGAAATTGTCATGCGGAACAGAGCGTCACCAGATTTAAAAAAAAAATCCAACCTCACTTAGAATATATTAAGTACTTATTATGTTTTATCCTGTAAGAGGTGTGAGTAGAGATTTTTATGTCCTGGGAAGTGTCGTTCCCCCCCAGATTTGCTATCTTTGTTCTTCCTTGATCATTGCAGAATCGAAGACTTTTCTAAAAAATCAAAAGTTTCTGGCTCTCATGGGCACAGGAGATATGAACCAACTGTAACCAGTGTTGGAACCTTGAGAGCAGCTGGTGCTGATCTGCTGTCAGGTCTGTAGGGAGAGCACTGCTCGCTGTACCTCCGTCCAGTACCAGAGCAAGCTGCATGGGCTCTAGGTTTGTGATCCCCACTGGCATAGGCTCAGGGGGAATGAAGATCATTGATTTCTCCAGGCTCACAGTGTGCTGATACAGGCTTGTTCCTTCCTTGCTATCATCTTGGCGGAGTCCAAGTTCAGTACCCTTCCAGGCTCCAGTATGTCTCTCCAAAGACCTAGCAGATGGATCTGAAGACAGGAGGAGAGGAAAGAGAGGTGACCTATGTGGGATGGAGAGAACTGACAGGACTGAACCGCAACTGAGTGAGGCTGCCGGGAAGGATGACTCACGGAGTATGCTGTGACTCAGCAGCTGTGGAGCGGAAGGGAGTAGAGTTGGGCTCTATGTGTCTGCATTGGGGGGAGTTGAAGGGTGAGTGACCAGTGGAGTGGTGCGTCTGGCATGTGTATGAAAAGCAGCCAGGAAGTGTCCATGAAAAATGGAATGTGTGTCAAAGAGTACTGAAGGTGAATGTGTTCTTAGATGTGGGTGGCTGACCTGCACACACACACGTTTCTCTAAATTCACATCCACACACTGACACACACTCACTCTCTCACTTATTTGTCCCCGGGCATTGTCTCTCTAATACATATACCCTGGACACGTGCTTTCTTTTGTGCAGGTACAAACTGCTTTACAGAAATTTAACTTCTTCGTTCCCTGGCTTTATGCAGCCAAATTAAAAGCAAACACTTGGTCACCTCTTCACTCCCTCCTTATTTCTTGTATGCTTCTACTCTTCAGTAATTTAAGAATTAACTGACAAAACAGACAGCATATGCCTCTGAGTCAGCTCCCAGGGAAAAGAATAGAATATCTGGGTTTGTGCATCATGATTGAGAGAGATATCTGTGTCTGTCACCATTAGGGATATGAACATGTATCCAAGTACATGGTTAACTGATGAGCTTGAGCTCATCGGTTAACCCTCTCGATTACATGCACCCAACCAGGCTGCCTCTGTAACAGAGTCAGTAGGGGGAAGGAATGCGGGAGCTGGTGAGTGTGGGGAGCCAGTTTTTAAGCTGGCTCCTCGTACATGCTGGCACCCGTGGAGCTGCGTGCTTCCCTGCATGCTTGCCACTGATGCAGAGGCAGCAGCGTGAGGGTGGGGAAATGGGCACCAGCTCCAGCCCTCCACTCTACATGTAAACGTGTAACCACTGAAAAAACTATGAGCGGTTACACGTTTACATCAATAAAGACGTTTTAACTTCTTTAGTCACCATGTGTAGACAGGTATGAAGAAGAAAACAAGTATACTGCAGTCCCTTTGTTATAGAGCAGCTGTGAATGTAGTTGTATCAGTTTTCCCCATATATGGGTTATTGCTCTCTCTAAGTATATTCCATGGAGTAAGCTTTGATTGAACAGTGTGGGCCTGCCCTGTTTACACAATGGAGGATATTGACTTCTTGCTTTCCCAGGGAACTTTTGTTTAGTTTGGTTCTGCAAAGGTAGAATTTAAAGATGCCCCAGAGAGCTGAGGCAGTTAATTGCATACAAAATTAAGTTTAAAGAAAGTGGCAATAGCAGTGGTAAATGTGGTGTGTTATTGGATTGTATGAACAGATCCTCCCCTCAAAAACAAAAGTCTAGATGCAAACTGAATAAAAATGAAGCAGCTATGCATCTGATTACCTGTGTCTGGAACATCTTCAGAGGCCTTTGGGTAATGGAAAAATACAGCTTTGAAGGGAATCCAAGTCCTAGTGCCATAAATCCTGCTACAACGTATCTGTTATAGGAGAGAAAAATCCTTTAACTTAGCTATCTTTCTAAAATAAT
The DNA here is from genome assembly GCA_032595735.1 of Pelochelys cantorii. Taxonomy (NCBI): domain Eukaryota; kingdom Metazoa; phylum Chordata; order Testudines; family Trionychidae; genus Pelochelys; species Pelochelys cantorii. Next base: position 160,647,838 of record CM064327.1, read on the forward strand.
GATTTGAGCTATTCCAAATGTTCCCTTCTGTTATGTTCCCTCTGTTATGTTCAGTGGGAAAGCAACTTGATTAATCTGAAAGGCTTTGTAAAGTGACAGGAGAACATGGCATGTCCAAATACAATGTCTAAGGATTTCTGTATGGCTATGGATGTTACTGTAGTAAGCACATCCCATAGACCAGGGTTTTCCAACCTATGGGTGGGGACCCAAATATGGGTCGCCATTACATTTCAAAAGGGTCGCCAAGTGTCTCCCCAGGTGGCTCTGCCCCTTCTCCTCCCCCCGTTTTTGAATTGCCTTGGGTCACCAAGTCTTCCTGAATTGTCAAAGTGGGTCCCCATCTGGAAAAGGTTGGGAAGCGCTGCCATAGACCAATGTAGGTGCCTGACCTAATTTACAGTGGTTGAATTCCACTGACTTCAGCTGAGTTACTGCAGATTTACATTTAGTGTGATAAGAATTAGTGTTACTATGCAAATATTAGGGATGTAAAATCCTGTTTAATTGCTTACCGGATTAAACCTGTTGTTAACCTTGCACATCCCTAGTAAATATCGGTTGTTAATTTAAGAACATAAGAACAGCCATACTGGGTCAGACAAAAGGTCCATCTAGCTCAGTATCCTGTTTTCTGATCGTGGCCAGTGCCAGATGCCCCAGAGGGAGTGAACATGATCCCTCTCCTGTCATCCATTTCCAGCCACTGACAAACAGAGGCTAGGGACACCATTCCTACACATTTTGGTTAATAAGTATTAATGGACCTATCTTCCATGAATTTATCTAGTTCTTTTCCAAATCCTGATAAAGTCCTGGTCTTCACAACATCTTGTGACAAGGAGCTTCACAGGTTGATTGTACACTGCGTAAAGAAAAACTTCCTTTTGTTTGTTTTAAACTTGCTACCTGTTAATTTAATTTGTTCACCCCCTAATTCTTACGTTATGGGAACAAGAACATAACTTTTCCCTATTCACTTTCTCCATACCTGTCATGATTTTATAGACCTCTTTCATATCCCCCCTTAGTCTCCTCTTTTCAAAGCTGAGAAGTCCCAGTCTTTTTAATCTTTCTTCGTATGGAACCCATTCCAAACCTCTAATCATTTTTGTGGCCCTTTTCTGAATCTTTTCCAATGCCAATATATCTTTTTTGAGATGAGGATTCAAGATGTGGGCGTACCATGGATTTATACAGAGGCAATAAGATATTTTCTGTCTTATTTCTCTATCCTTTTTTTAATGATTCCTAATATTCTATTTGCTTTTTTGACTGCCGCTGCACATTGAGTGGATGTTTTCAGAGATTTATCCAGAATGGCTCCAAGATCTTTCTTGTGTTGTCAGCCGATGGTCAGGGCAGTGCATGTGTGTGTGTTACACCTGAGTCTTCAACTGCTGAGACACAAGGCCCCGTTGCAGTGGGCAGTCTAGGTGAGACTGACGGGTGCCCCGAGGAGTTTAACAGCCGTGTCTTTACCGCTAGGATCGGGATCCTTTCGCGGCAGGCAGTCAACAGGCCGACAGACGCCCCAGAGTTTACAGGGAGAGCTTATTACACCTCAGATTTTGACTGCTAAGATACATGATCCCTTCGCAGTGGGCAGCCTGGGGAGGCTGAGAGATGCCCCAACGGATCTGTCCCCTGGAAGCGACATGATCCAACGCTCAAGCTCTCCCTATATCTGTCCCTTATGACCGGCTGGAGTTCTTTTTAAAATTGTGCTTGGTTCTGTTACAGCAACTGAAGGAGTCAGGTCACAGCTTAAACAGTTACTATTTTATTGTTACAGGGTAAACTTAGCTGTTAAATGCTACTACTGTGTTACAGATAAACACAGCCACTACAAAGGACAGGACAGAAATTACACTAATAAGTCACTTACAGGTACCATGAAACCCTTTTGGTTCTCTGAGCTCTTATTAAATGCATGCAAAATAGACACCTAGCAGGTATATATTCTCACCCCTGCGTTCCAGACTTGGCGTGGCCTGCGTCTTTCTCTCAATCCCTCGGGAAGAAGTAGGGCGAGGTTGGGCGTCCCACAGACCTCGGGAGTCCATCAATACCTGCCAGCAGGTGTAGATGATTGGAGCTCAAATGGGGTGGGCTACTAAACCCCTCTTTATACCCCTTGGGTCACGTAGGCTTCTTCCTGGTCTCAAGCGGCCAATTAGGAAAAATGGCTTTGAACGCCAAGTTTCCCACGAAGGGTGCAAAGCATAATTCACACCTGGGAAAATGCAGACAATGGGCATCTCTGGTATGTGATGGGCAAAGATTCCTCTCCTGGGACAGTGCAGGTGTATCAATTACTGGTACTAGCCATCAGGGCGGCGGGAGGCCCCGGGTCGTCAGCTAGCCCATTTACTGTCTGGTTTCTGTTTATGGTAGAGTCAGGGACAGGCAGTACACCTGTGTTCCCAGGGCATCAAAGGCTGACTGCCTTTCTCTTGCTCTCTGGGGGGGAACAAGATGGGGTTCATGTCTGGCTACAAGTGTTTATAGCTAAATTAGTCCCTATCATTTTGTATGTGTAGGTGGAATTATTTTTCAAATGTGCATTACTTTGCATTTATCAACATTGGGCAACAAAATGGCAAATGAGTTTTAATCACCTAGTTTTATGAGATCCTTTTGAAGCTCTTCACTGTCTGCCTTGTCCTTAGCTGTCTTGAGCAGTTTAGTATAATCTCACTGTTTACCCCTTCCTCCAGATCATTTATATTTAAATAGGTTAAATAGGATTGGTCCCAGTATGGACCTTTGAGGGACACCACTAGTTATCTCTCTCCATTCTGAAAACTGACCATTTATTCCTATCCTTTGTTTCTTGTCTTTTAATCAGTTATGAGTCCATGAGAGGATCTTCCCTCTTATCCCATGACAACTTTCTTGACTTAAGAGCCTTTGGTGAGGAACCTTATCAAAGGCTTTCTGGAAATTGAAGTACACTATAGCCATTGGATCCCCTTTGTCCACATGCTTGTTGATCCCCTCAAAGAACTCTAGTAGACTAGTGAGGCATGATTTCCCTTTACAGAAACCATGTTGACTTTTCCCCTACAAATTATGTTCATCCATGTGTCTAACAATTCTATCCTTAACTATAGTTTAAACTAATTTGCCCGGTACTAACATTAAACTTACCAGTCTGTAATTGCCAGGATCACCTCTGGAGCCCTTTTTAAATATTGGAGGCATATTAGCTATCTTCCAGTCATTAGATACAGAAGCTGATTTAAAGGATAGGTTACAAACTACAGGTAATATTTCCACAGTTTCACATTTGAGTTCTTTCAGAACTTTTGGGTGAATGCAATCTGGTCACAGTGACTTATTACTGGTAAGTTTATCAATTTGTTCCAAATCCACCTGTAATGACACCTCAATCTTGGACAATTCCTCAGATTTGTCACCTAAAAATAATGGCTCAGGTTTGGAAATATCCCTAACATCCTCAGCCGTGAAGACTGAAGCAAAGAATTCATTTAGCTTCTCTGCAAGGACCTTATTCTCTTTGCATGCTCCTTTAGTATCTCGATAGTCCAGTGGCCCCACTTGCTGTTTATCAGGCTTGCTGCTTCTGGTGTTTTTAAACATTTTGCTATTACTTTTTGAGTTTGGGGCTTTACTTCTTAAAGATCAACACAACTAAATAAGACTGCACATTTACTCTTGCAAGGAAAGGAGATTTTAAAGACTGAAGTAATCTTTATTTTAAAAAATTCAGCATTTTCCATTAATTAACACTGTGCTATATTATCTCATTTATTTCCTTCTCTAAATACAAGAATGTAGAATTCATTTGTACTGCTTTCTACACTATGATAATTGTGGTATGTTGCATATGACTGCATGTTAAATGGTTATAAGTGTTGACTTAAATGTAAACCACTGTACAGTGATTATAGGTGTATAAGAATTCTTCTGATTAAATTTGTTAGTAACATACAAATTCCAGGATTGTATACATTTTTTACTATGGCATATATGTTAAGTTTTAAGAAGATGAACACAACTATATACATTTCATAAACCAGTGTTTCTCAGCTTTTTTTTTTTTTTTATAAAGTACCCCCTTACATAAAAAGTTATAAAGTACCCCCAGTACCTTCAGTTTTCAGACACACAAAATCTTTTTCTACCATTCAACACATTTATTTAAACAACATAGCTGGGCGGGCAATGAAATTTTGGGTGTAAAAAGTACAAAAATAATGAAGCGCTGTAAAACTTAAAACAAAAATTCAATTTTCTCCAGATTTCAGTTGTGTTGATGTGCCCCCCAGAATTCTCTTGAGTACCCCTAAGGGTACTTGTACCACTGGTTGAGAAACACTGTTGTAGACAGTGCAATGTGCTCTTGTACAGAGTCAGTCCTCATTAATCCATGCCTTAGATATTTCAGATTGACTGAAGATTTGAGTATTTAAGCAATGTACATATTAATAGCATATTAATCTTATTTGAAATGAAGAAGTCTATTCTCTTTCAGTATGCATGAATAACTCATTAATCTTAATGATTAGTTACTGCGGCTGCACAGATAGATAATAGAATTATGTAGCTTAATATGTTCAGAGTCTTATTAATTGTACATTTTGAGCGTTTTAGAAAATAGTGACTGATATATTGCTAATTTATCAGATAATTAATGTTTGCTCCTTATTGGTGTCCATTAGGATGATAACTGGAATTTATTTAATTAAATATACAAAACAGCACACATAATTTGTTGGGTTTTTTTTAACAAAATAATCTCAAATGTTTTGTATACATAACGTTCTGTTATCAAAAAGTTTCACATTTACAACTAAATGATTATTTAAAAAAAGGGATTAACTGAAGCCAATGAATTAAACTGATTATTGTTCTCAGACTGATCAGAATGTCAGATGTGCCTAAATGAAAGAGGCTGGAAGTTGTTTTTACTCGCCCAAGTCTCTAGAAAATAAGACAGTCTCCTAAGTTACTTTGGTTGTTCTTCAGACTTTTGAAGCTGCCTCCCTTTTTGTTTTTATTCATGACAGAAAGGAAAAAAAATGAGTTTTCCTGCTTTTTCAAATTCCAATCAATTTCTCAACTCTGAATTAGTTCAAATAAAGAATATATGCTTTCTGTGCCTGCAGAAGAGGCTGTTGCTATTGAAATTTTGTTTACTTAGCACTCTTAACAGATTCTGGTTCCGGTGTTCAGCCAGTGACTTCCATCAGTTCTAGGGATGTAAAATTTCGATAATTTGCATTGACTGTTTGATTAGTCAATAAGGGCACTTCCACCTTTGAAGAGTAGCAACAGGCAAAAGTGCTGAGGGGAGCACATGGCCAGTGGGGGACTCAAGCAGTTCCCCGCTGGCCCCATGCTCCCTGTGGCATTTCAAAGCGGCAGAGCCACATGGAGCCTGGGGTAGGCTGGGGACTCTGAGTCTAGGCTCCATGTGGCATTTCAAAGTGGCAGTGCCGTATGGAGCCCCGAGGAAACTTCGTGCGCTCCCCCAGGCCACTTGGGACTTGGGGGCAGGGAAGTATGTTCAGTCATATGCTTTTCAAAGCAGCTGGCAGCTCCCTCTAGGTTTCATGTGCCCTCTGCGGAGGCAGGGAGCTGCCAGCCACTTTGAACAGCAAATGACTTCACACACTCTCCCATCCCCCCAGGTCTGGATTGGCCTGGGGTGAGGGCACATCAGGGCTAAACGCAGGCCAGCTCAAACGGCTTGGCGTGCTGGATCCAGCCCATGGGCCATATCTTGTCCACACCTGTCATAGGAGAAGTTCTGCTATTGATTGTAGTCAAAAAGGTGTCAAGGTAAATTTTTGTTTGTGTTTCATTATTTAAAAAAAAAAAAAATTATTTGTTCGACATTACCACTGTCCGTTGTGAGAGGAGAATGCTAAAACTGTTTACAATTTCCATAAAGGCTTACTTCTGAATACTGCTTGAGAAATAAAAGTAATTTACAGAATATACCCTATGTTGCAACAGTGGGCAAGGCGTCCTGAGCTCCCTCATAAAGGAGTTACCTGTTTCAATTTTTATTAATCCTTGTTTGCTATATTTAAACTCCAGAATACACCTACCACCTTGACGCTTTAATAATATAGCCCTTCACACATTTGTCCAACATAGTACGCACTTCTACACGATTTTTATGTGCTGAATGAGCATCTTTTACAAAGAATTAATCAGTTATACCCCCCATTTGTGCTTGGGACCATGGACTTTATATATTTATTCTTTAGATTTATACTAAACCAGGATCACATATACACACATTCTGTTCACTTTGCCATTTATTTTAAAATTACACAAAAATACCTTTTTATCGAGCCGAATGAAGTGCCAACACTCCCACATATTGGCCTCATGCACAGTCCACCTATATATGCTTCCAACACTACAGTTGGACATAATCCATTATGTTGTTTTCGTTAAGGATTGAAACTGCTGTCTAGAATTATTACTGGGAATAAATGTGTTTAGCTCTTGCAGTTTGGAAGTGAAAGCTTTACCTTCATGATTCTGTTGTAAGTCCCACCAAGGAACTAACCCTGTGACCGGATCCAGCCTGAAGGAATATGCCCACCTGGTCTAGGCTTGCAGGAAAAGCAGGACTATGCACAGATCAATGTCCTCAGTACCAGGTCATTAAGTTCCTTGTGTACTACTAATGGCCTGCACTTACCCTGTCTAGATTATTAAACAGGCTTGTCCTTCATATTTCTAATTTCAAATACAATAATGATACATGCAAACAAATAGAATATACATATTCTGCAGATTATAATGTTTTAAATTATATATGCTATGAAGTATTTTACACAAACCATATTCCAGTTATGTCATCTTCCTATTAATAAGCATATTATCATCAAGAATATGGGGTGCAACGTCACAACATGGACACTGAAATGAATTGTAGGATTAAGTGATTATGGCTGTGTCTATACTGGCACGATCTTGCGCCAGAGCTATGCAAATGAGGCTCAGCATGGAATATCGCCGAGCCTCATTTGCCTAACTAATGAGCCGCCATTTTTGCGGAAGAGGCTCTTGCGCAAGACAGAGCTGTCTACACTGCCCCTTCTTGCGCAAGAAAAACCCTCTTGCGCAAAGCTGTTATGCCTGAAAATAATCAGCATAACGGCTTTGCGCAAGAGGGTTTTTCTTGCGCAAGAAGGGGCAGTGTAGACAGCTCCATCTTGCGCAAGAGCCTCTTCTGCAAAAATGGCGGCTCATTAGTTATGCAAATGAGGCTCGGCAATATTCCACGCTGAGCCTTATTTGCATAGCTCTGGCACAAGATCGCGTCAGTATAGACACAGCCAAAGTGTTTAAAAAAATTCAGTTTAAAACTCCTAATTTTAACTATGGAAACAGAGCACGGTCTGTTTAACAAATTTAATGTATTTTTCATGCATTTGATACAGCTGTCTTATTTTGTTTGTGTGAATTGGGAATCCAGTACTGCAAATTAAGTAGAAGGAAAGTATTGAAGAACTGCTTTGTAAGCAAAATGATCTCTGTAGTTATTTGCAGATACAAATAGAAAAGTCAAGTTGTGAGTGTTTTAAAGCTAAGGTTTATTTGTGTCTGTTTGAACTCTTTTCTAATGTGTGATGCGCACAATGCATAGTTTTATGAAGGCTTTTCACTCACACAGATACTGGAAACTGTTTATATTTAGTCTATAGCTAGGGTCCTGCCAAATTCGTGGCCATGAAATACATGTCACGGATCATGAAATCTGGTCTCCTCCGGTGAAATCTGTTCTTTTGTGTGCTTTTACCTCATGCTATACCAATATCACAGGAGACCAGAGTTTCTTAAATTGGGGTTCCTACCCAAAAGAGACTAGTAGGGGGTCACAAGGTTATTTTAAGGGGAATTGTGGTATCGCTACTCTTATTCCTGCATTACCTTCAGAGCTGAGCTGCCCAAAAGCGGCAGCTGTTGGCCTGCCACCATCACTTCAGCCCTGCTGCCTTCAAAGCTGATTGTCTGGGGAATGGTGGTTGATGACTGATGGGCTAGCTCTTCCAGTATCAGAGTGGAAGGAAGGGTTGCCATACAATACCATGCCAACGTTCTGCACTGCTGCTGGTTCACACTCAGCAGCCACTAATCTCCAACTACCTGGTTTAGAAGGAAGCAATGCCTCCTGCAGCAGCACAGAAGTTAGGGTAGCAGTACCATAATCCCCCTACTATATCTTTGTAACGCCCCCAACTCCTTTTTGGGTGAGGACCGATGTTCCCTCTAATCTTTTTCCATGCCTGTGTGGAATAATTTGTATGCACCTAGGCAAGTATGAATGTGCACCACCAATATAAACAAAAATCCTAGCTGTGCCGCTCTGCTAATCAGCTGGGTGGCATTTGAATCTCCCGTGGGGGGCCACCCAAGTGCTCAGTTTACAAGGAAAATTTCAAATATAACTTGCTAAAATAATGAAATTTACTGTTTTTAATATGATCATGTAATTGATCAAAATGGACCATAAATTTGGTAGGGCTCCATCTATAGGTCAAGATACCTTTCCTCTGTACCACAAATTTGGTGTGTTCTATCTCTCTCTTACTACTGTTCTGAGTAGGTATTGATGTGATTTTGTAACATATAGCAGCCTCTTTTGTGGAAAAAGTGGTTTTTTCTTAATGGATAAAAGCCTGGCTTTCAGGACTCAGTAATTTTTTCCAAGGGCAGTGAATGGGGCTATTTTGGAGAGCCTAGGCCAGTAGCAAGGATCCTCATCTGGGTTCTGGGACAACACCCAGCACAAACCCTTACCTCCTGCCCAAGAAGGGATTTTGACATGGATCTGCCACCACTGTCATGAGTGCCCTAATCATCAGGCCCTGGAATATGCTGCTGTGGAGTTCCTTCAGTAACCCTCTGTTAAATCTGTTGCACTATGGATAATTTTTTTTTTCCAATGGAGGCAGTGAAGGGGTCTCCCACTGCCCAGGTGAGTGCTTGATCCACAAGGTTAGAGAGTCATTTTTATGTTTCTTCTTTCTTATTCTCTCTGGCCCAGTCACTCTTCAGTTATTTTAGTACAATGAGACAGCTCTAGCACTGGGCCAGAGAGAGAGCAAGAATCTTAGAGGTGACTCTTTAAATCCAGGTTTTAGGTGCTTCTTCTGAGAGGGATGGGGCTTAGCACACATGCCTCAGGTAATCATTGCTCATTAGCTATGTAGCGTAGGTGTGGCACTGCTGTAAATGCTGGGCTTTGTGAATCCCGTTCTAAGGTACCTGTCTCTCTCCTCCCACATTCATTGTGTGCAGAGCTTAGGTGCTGAAATAAGGCTTTGCAAATCCCAGTGATTTCTAGGCACTTAAAATTTCCTTGTAATTCTAACCTTGGGGATCTTGCTTTTATTGAGAGTGGTTTTACACCAGTCTGATGCCATTAATGTCAGTGGGATTACTCTTGATTACCACTTGTGTCAGTGAGATCCATCTCAGCTCTACAATAGCATAATTACCTTGATAACAGAAATGTCATCAATGAATTTTAGCCCAGAAATGGCTTATTCTAAGGGTTCACATAAACACAGTTAGGGATGTTCAGTGATTCTAAGGGGCAAAGGAGCCTCAAAGAAGAATAGCTTTTATGAGGTTTTGGGACTACAGTAGGCTTGGAGGACCCTTTTTTGCTTGCTTTCTTGCTTGCTTTTTATTAGAGAAATGTAATCATTTGTATACTAGTTTTTTATCTCTTAAACAGTGTCTGGTTGATATTTCTTTTATTAAAAAAGGTTAAAAAAAACCCTCTTTGTTGAGATTGCATGTTATCAGTGATTTGCTTGTAGATTTAGGGAGGGGTGCGTGTGATGGGGCATCTGCCCTGTACTGGCCCTGAAGGTCTAAAACCCAGCCCTGGGAGAGGGCTGGAGCTGTGGTGCAAGCAGCAGCAGATAGCAGCCAATTATGGCCCTCCTGGGACTGCATACATAAGTGCTGCTGGAGGGAGGACACAGACTGATTCTTGCTCTGGTTGGGGAGCAGGAGGGACCTGGCTGCTAGGGAAGCTGGAGGCTTCCTGATACAGGGTAGTTCTGGAAAGAGGCAGGCAGAGCTGGGGAGCTCTGGCTTGACCTCACTCCCAGGCTGCAGGGCCTTAGACAAGACCTGAGAATACTAGGGCTGTAGTAAGAGCAGGGCTGGGAAAAGGCAGGCAGAGATGGGGAAGTTCTGACCAAGCAAGCTCCCAGGCTACAGGGCCTGAAGCAAGGCCTCAGGGTATTAGGGCTGTGGGGAGGCAGCCAGAAGAGGCAAAAAGCAGCAAGTCAACACCCCCTTGCCAGTGGTGAGTGGCCATTTCAGACTGCAGTTTGCCCCTGAAGTGAGGGGCTAGATGACGACTGCAAGGTGGGCATATGGAGTTGGGAGTTCCCAGAGGGGGAGGACCCCAAAGTGTGGGGGCACTGCAGCAGAGCAGTAGCCAGAGCAGAAGATGCCACAGTCTGGAGGGACGTGGGTCCTAGTAACACAGAGGTGGAGAAAAATAGGTAACAGCAGGTGTGACACTAGCTGAAAGGGGGCACTCCAGAGCAGATTAAAAGCTAATTCCCAGAGTGATGCGGGCCTGGTTATGGGGTGTTTGAAGGCCAGAAGAGAGGTTAAGGAAAGTTTTCTTTCAGAATGGGATCTCCATTGAGTATGTGTTGTAGTCATTTCATGACCTTGTATGGGTTCCAGTGTTGGGTGCTATATGACATCTGGAGTGTGTGGTCAGAGGGGGTTTTATTTTTACTTTGAGCCAGGTTCTTCTGAGGATTTGGTTGGCCCATTCCATGGTATGATCCACTTCTCTGGTGGAATGTCCTTGTTTGGTTAAGATGGTTTTGAGTGTGTTAAGGTGTATATCCCGAACTTTCTCTTCAGATCTTATTCTGTGATAGCTGGGTGTCTGGCTGTAGGTAACAGATTTGTTGGTATGCTTGGGAAAGTTAGTCTATGAAGGTCCTAGATTTTATTATATATAGTTGTCTGTAGAGTTCCATAGTTGAAGCTGATCATGGTGTCCAGGAAGTTGATGCTAGTGTGGGAGTATTGTTAAAGTTGTGGTGGAAATCTATGAGGGAGATTAAGTCATCCGTCCAGAGGATGAGGATGATTTATCATTAGCTTCATGGTACATTTGCCCAGAAATTCTTGGAGATGGTCCGTGAAGAAGTTGTCATATTGGGCGGCTATCCTAGTACCCCTGGCTGTTCCCATGTTTTGGATGAAGTGTCTGTTGTTGAATGTAAAATAGTTTTAGGTGATGACAAAATGGATGAGCTGGCAATGTATTTGGGGTGGCTGTCTGAGGGCTGGCCATTGTCTTTAAATATTTGAGTAGACAATTATTCCGTGTTTGTGAGAGATGTTAAGTGAAATCCATGGTTTTCTGAGGGAAGTTGTTAATGTTGTGGAGTTTGTTGAAGAAGTTGGTTGTATCCTGGAAGATTCTGGCCCTTTGTGGGGTGAGTTTTTTGAAGATGGTTTATATGAGTCCTGATAGTCCTTCAGAAAAAGTGTTGTTCCCAGATATGATGGGTCTGCCAAGATTCCATTATTTGTGTATTTTAGGAAACATGTAGAAGTTCCCTAGGCCTGGTTCTTGGAGAATGTGTTTGTAGAGTTTCTCTTAGACTTGTTTGGGGTAGGTTTTGATGATCCATCATTTAACAATGGAAGATTTAAGTCTCTTCAAAGAATAAAGAGGATTTGATGATATCTATACTTTCCTCAGTAAATTATGGTGCGGGGTACTCTTTGAATCCTTTATAGTAAGTAGTGTTGGAGAGTTGTCAGTTGGCCTCATATAATAGCAGTAAAAGGTATTCAGATCTTTCCAGTTATCTACAGGAACATATATCATCCTTTGTGAGAATCGAGATCTGTGGATTATTTCCTTTCAGTGAGTGTAAAGTTAGATTACTAAGGATAATAACTTTACAACAAACAGACTAAAATTCTGAAATGTCAGGCTAAATCTATGGTACTTTCATGCCACTGGCTATGTTTCCATATTTCGAGGTTCAGTTCTTTTAGTATTATCAAAACATGTTATTCAGGATTTTGCAATATAAGAGATTTAGATCTCTTCAGAGAATAAGATGATATCATATTATTCATCTGCGGAATTATAACACTGGGAACTGCATTTAGATAGATTAGATGAGGAAGTATAAAGAGGTACTTTTTTGTAGAGCCAGGCATGTTCTTAATCATATTTGGGTTTTTCAGTTAAATGAATCTTCATAATCAAACACCACCAAGTCCCTGCATTATATTACAAGTCATGCTATATGTCAGATCCGGTCCAGGGTAGTATTGCATAACTAAAAAGAATTTGGTCCAAAAATTAGCATATACAGTCATTACGGGAGAGCTAAAACTGGAAATAAGTCTCCCTTGGGAACATAAGTGCATTTAGTATTGGAAGTGAGTTTCCATTTATACCATTCAGGAATTTTGTTTAATGAGTGAGTTATAGTGTCAGGAGAGAAGGTCTCTCACATTTGTGCCAAAAGCACTACTGTTGATTTTTCTTGGCCTTGTCAATTCTAGCATTAGCCTGTAATTTTTTATAATCAATTATATTTAATTGTGTCAAGAAAGACTTAATATACTCCAGCTGTGAAAAACACAGGCTGGAAGGTGCTCATGAAGAAAACACTCTAAACAAACACATAAACTATGTATGCCGAATAAAATGGCATACTTAAAAATTATGGCAGTGTTTAAAATTTTGAACCCAGTGCAGCTTTGTGTCCTTGAGATGGCTGATAAAATTTAAAAATAGTGGCCAACTTGAATACCTAAGTATATAAATCAACAAAATTCATCTATACTACAAGAACTTGATTTGTGATTGTTTGTTTGTGATAGAAAACAAGATTATAAATGAGTTTCCTACGTTATTTCTCTGTGTTTCATTTGACCTGTAGTTTCATTCCACAGTGATGACCACTCAAAGACTTTGATTTAGCAGAAAGATTCTGAACCCCCTTCTTCCTGCCCAATAACCTTGGTAAAAATTTATCAAGGAAAATAAGGGGGAAAACATACTCAGTGTAACCTCTCTATTATTATTATTATTATTATTATTTATTTCTTAACAAAATAAATTATAAGTTAAAGACAGTTTTACTGTTGAACTTGGAAATGAACTTGTTGTTGCTTTTATTTTTACAAATATACTTTATAAGCCATAATTTAATTTGGATGTTGTGTCCTTAACTAGAAAACTACAGAGAGAGAGTGTTTATTACTCTCTGTTGTGCGTGCATATGCATACACAAGAGGGAATTGAAGCCCCTCCATGTGATTAAAGGTGCTGAAATGGAATATAGCACAAAGGGATCCTATTCCATGAGGCCTACAGGTTAGCAAACTCTATATAATGGCTAAAAATATTGATATTTATTTGTAGTGGCAACCTGGAGAAAGTGAAAGTTAAGAGATTTTTCAGCCAAGAAATGCTGTTATCCCATTGATTCCCTTGTGAGTGGTTTGGTTCCAAACATACAACTGCAGCTTGGAAAACAGTTGTTCAGCATACCCTTTATAAGGTATCATTAGATTTCTTTTGATAAATTGCTCTTCTAAAAAATATTTAGAAACAGAAAAGTGACAGCTAGTAACTTAAATGCTAGTAACTTAAATACTAGTGATAGCTAGTAAAACATGCTTAGTGTCCTAGAGGGAAATTTTCCCCTGTGTAGGAGTCGGAACAAGACCTATGAGCTATTCCCATCCCATTTAAAACCTCAAAATAAGACAAATTAATTTTTAAATGTTTTTCACCCACTTTTATTCTTTTTAATTATGTGTTCCAAAAATCCAGTTTCAGAAGACAGATGAATTTATGTAGTTGCACAAAGCCCACTAAAGGTAATGGAAAGATTCCCATTAACTTTTCTGGGCTTTGGCTCAGGCTATTGGCTAACTTTTCACACACAAGAGAAGGCTTTAAAAAGTTAATGGTATCTGATAAGGATGTTAAGGAGTAGTCCACTAGTTGACTGTCCGATAAGCAAATGCTTATCAGATAGTCGAGTCGACTAGTCACTTCCCCCCCTTGCTGCCTCTATCAGATCGGGGGGGGGGAAGGGAAAGGGGCACCGCAGCAGCACCGCAGGGAGCCCAGGGTCAGCTGGGAATTCCCTAGCTGACCCCAGGCTCTGTGTGGCATTTCCACGGAACCCAGAGTCAGCTGGGGAGTCCCAAGCTGATCCCAGGTTCCATGGAAATTCTGCATGGAGCCCAGATTTGGCAAATTCAGCATTTCAAAGCTGGCACATCGCATGCAGCCTGGGGCCAGTGGGAAGTCCTGCTGACTCCGGCCTCCACGCGGGCACTTTCGCTTTGAAATGCACAAAAGCCCCTGGAGTTCCAACTTTGAAATGCACAGGAGCCCCCGCTGTGGCTCTTGTACATTTCAAAGGAGGAATGTGGAAGTGCCTATCGACTAATCGAGTAGTCGACGGAAATTCTATCAACTACTCAACTAGTAAATAAATCTATATTTAACATCTTTAGTAACTGACAGAAGTATATGTTCCTTACTTTTCTGCTCTTTGCCTTTAACCTGTACCACTACCAGCTGCAGTGATAATTAATAAAAAGTCATCCATATTTATTTCCTGTTGTAACAATAAGGATAGTTTGGGTCTGATTATTATCTTCTCCTATCTCCAAATGGAAAATCTAAGTGGGGAAAAATAATTGTGTGTGTCTAATGAAAAGCACCTTTCTGAACTGGTCCATCTGAAGGTGACAATATTGTCTTTCTTTCACTCCTTTACAGAAGTTTCTTGGAAGTAGCCCAGAGATCCTGTGGATCAAGGGGAAACAATCAGGCACCATCTTGTTTTGGTTGTCATTGTGGTAACTGAAACAAAATGTTGATTTTTCTTTTTTTTTTTTATGGAGACCATTATAGATGTATGAATGTAACACACATGGGGGAGAAATTAAAAACCTAGTTTAGTACTATGGAATGAATACAGTTCTTGTAGTTAAGCCAGGATAACTACTACTGCTTCAAGTAAAACACTGCTGCTGACCAGCCTTTGCAGAACAGTTTTTTAAAATGGCCATAATACCATTTGGCAATGCTCCAAGAAAGCTAAGCAGTTAAAATATCACAGATTAACCTTTAACCACCAGCCATCCTACTGTTAGATGTATTCTGGGCAAAATGATAACCATCTGGCACTGGTGTGGTGCTATTTCTGAGAAACATAGTTATTTATTCTTTTCAAAGATAAATAGTATCTGTATCTGATGGGGGGGGGGGGAGGGCGGGAGGAGCAAACAGTATACAAAAAGCACTCTGAAAAATAAACACATACTCCTGGAATAGGTCTGAAGCTGTGCCAAGGTTTTTTTAGCCAAATTATAAAGAAGAACAATAAATGAAGTGACCAAAGGAAAAGTTATTCTAGTAACTTTTGGCTCAGAGCAGTTTACAGCATGTTAATTGAAGAATGCAGTTAAAAAAAAAAAGATTGTAAATAAACAAATACCTGATGTCTTAAACAGGCAACTTTGGGAAAACTTCATAATACTGCTAAAGCTTTGCGATATTGTTGTCTTTTTGTTTCAAGTGCTGACCATATTACTCCTGTAAATTCCTTCAGTGGCTTTTCCTTTCTTTCATCATTAATTCAAGATTCTTACCCTCACCTTTGGGCTTTGCCCAGAGCCATGCCAGCTCTCATCTCTCTTTTGTCTCTCTGCATCCTCTGGTCTAACTTAGATACATTTTTGTTGCTGTAAATCACCACATTAATCTCTTTAAATCAAACCCCAACAATATTTCCTTGTAGAATATTTTCCCATGTTCCACAAGATGGAGCCCTAGAGTTTACCTACCTATTTCCAGAACTCTAACAGTTCTGGACACACTTGTAAAGTATCACAATGGATCTCTTCTGTAGTTTTCACAGAACAACTTTGGGTTTTCACTGCAATCTTTTCTCTTTATTAAATTTGTTTTTAACCCTGTAGCTCTTCCAGAAAATTAAGACCTATAATCTGTGTGTCAGAAGAACTTGTAAATGATGTAATAGAATATTCTGGGGGAGCTTATAATGTATGGGATTTATGATACTTACCGGATATGCGAACCACATTTATTTCTTCATAGAAATTACCTTATTAACCTCATGGAACATCCCGGATGAAATACCGAAAAATCCATTCAGCCATTTTGGGGTTAAATTAACTCAAACCATCCTTTATGCAAATTGTAAAACAAAATAAGGAAATTCCCAGTGCAAAAAATGTTTTAAGAATCTGGAGTGACATTAGATATTCCTTAACTAATTAGTTGATGGTTGTAAAATGGTTGGAAGATAGAAGCAGCACCATATAGCATAAATGCAAAGTTGTATCACTACAAGCATGACAGTACCTTCTTTGGTTAGGAATCTAACCCTAAGGAATGCTTAGCTGAAGTCAGAATGGTTGCTAGCCTGTTGGGGGCCTTAAACAGGAATAACTGCCCCTCCATACTGAACCAGGCAAGTTCTCATAATAAAAAGTGAATAGTGGTCCTCCTGGAATTGCTCGGGGCCTAGAGCAGTTACTTAGGGTGTGTCTATACAGCAGGTCTTAACTCAAAATAAGCTACACAAATTGAGCTACACCAATTGCATATCTTATTTAGAAATAGGGAGCATCTACACAGCACTTATTTCCAAATAGAGCGTTCTTCCTCCCACTTCCTTTACTCCTCGTACAATGAGGGTTACAGGAGTCGGACTAAGAAATCCTCCAGCTTGACAGTATTTTGACACTGTTTCTAAAGAACTTCCTGCTGTGCAGATGCGGACTAAGTTATTTTGGAATAGCGCTAGTTATTTCAAAATAGTGTTGCAGTGTAGATGTCTACTTATGCCTAGTGCAGGCACTGGTTCCAGTATACGTGGGATGTTTCTGAGGGCACCCAGCATCACTTAGGTTTAGTCTGAAAAGTGTTACGATTCCCTGTTTATGAAGTTGCAGATTTTCAAAGGCACAAAGGAAAATTAGATGCTTTGGATAAGTAAAGAGTTGGGCATCTTTTGCCTTTGAGTAAAACGATAAGGGAAATTGGGCTTGTAGAGGGAGATGTTCAAACATCTTTTCTGTCTGAAATTCTACAGTTGTGGATTTTAGCTGGAGGAGAGAGAGTTTGCTTCTAAAATTTGTAGTTTCATGGATACTTTGTTTCTCTGACACAGGTCTTTAAAATGTGAGCAGTAGTTCTGTTTTGCATGGCAAAAACAGCTTGTGGAATTTTCAGGTTTAAATACAGATGAGATGAAGCTAAGTATGTTAGAAAGATTTGGGGATGGCTGGCTTCTGATTTTAGGAGTTACACGGGAGGGTAGGATTTTTCAGAAGTGGTCAACATTGACCCAATTACTGCCACTGAAGTCAGTGAATGTTTTTCCATTGACTTCAGTGAGAGCAGAGTTGGGCAGTGCTGAGCACTTTTGCAAATCCTACCGTATAACTTATGGGAGATGTTCTGCCTTTGAATATCAGCCTTCATTTTCTAGTGTTGTCAGCAGGCACTGCACGCACACATAAGCAGAATGTGAAACTTCAATCCTTATGAATTGCACTGGGAGTCCAGTCAATATTTTAATGTTGTGTGAAATATTCTTTCCCTATATAGATGTCTGTTTTTGATATCAGCCATGTTTTTTTTTTTTAAATGGTACTGATGCACTGTGGGCATGCTTTGGTATCCTAATAAGTTGAGATATATGCTGTAGTTCACATTTTTCTGCTGGATCTCATACTTCTGTTATTGCTAGCAATTTCAGACTAGAAAATGGATATGTCTGTAATGTGCATTGTGCTTGGATAATGCATATTCAAGCTCCATCGGCTCGTTTAGATGTAATGTACCTTGTCAGACCCCAGCGTGAGGCTGGCATTGCTTAAGATGCCTTGTAGAAGTCCCTTCTTGCTCCAAGCAATTAGATTAAAGTTGGAAACCATCACAGAGAAGCTTAATCTCAAATGAGGCAAAACAATCAAAATAGGCTCCCTTGGAAATTTAACAGTGTTTTATGAAGTATTTTTAAAAGCTTCTTTAGGAGTATATGCAATTTCAGTGGCATCTCAGGTACTGCATTAGACATTTATTCTTTTTTTCCTGACTAATTGGAAACAACTCCTCTAACAGCCTTTTGGTGTTTTGACTTCCGACAGTAATCATAGACTCATAGGACTGGAAGGGACCCCGAGAGATCATGTAGGTCAGTCCCCAGCACTCATGGCAGGACCAGGCACAATCTAGATCATTCCTGACAAGTGTTTGTCTAACTGGCTCTTAAAAATCTCCCGTGATAGAGATTCCACAACCTACCTAGGCAATTTATTCCAGTGCTTCACCATACTGACAGCTAGGAAGTTTTTCCTGATGTCCAATCTAAACCTTCCTCAGAGGTTAAAAAGAACAGTTCTTCTCCTTCCTCCTTGTAACAACCTTTTATGTACTTGCACAGGTGACGGTGAAAGGAGACTGTGGGGCATGTGACCCACCCTTCTCTCTTCCCCCCCTTCCCCCAAAAACCCCACTGTGGACGGGAGAGGCAAGAGGTCAGAAACTCGGGGCAGCCTGGGGTAATAGCGGGAGCCTGACACCCTCAGAAAGAGTTAGGCCCCCTCTCACTCACCAGCAGTGGCGCGGGGAAGCGGAACACTGTGGCTCTGCCTCTCTAGCTCCTGACCACATCACTTAGGGAGGTGTTGGAAACGTCCCACACTCACCAGCAGGAAGCACAGCAATGCAGCCAGGAGCTGGGGAAGCTCCACTTCCCTGCATAGCTGCCAGTGAGTGCAGGGGAGCATGATCTCTGCTGCTGGCACTAAGCCTCCACTATTCCCCCCAGCAGTGTCATTCAGGGAAGGGCATTTGGGGGATGAATCTGTACAGGGCAGGAAGAGGCAGGGCAGGGGTGAGGCCTAGGGTGGAGGCATAGAAAGTCCACTTATAAAGTTTGTGAATGATATCTGACTGGAAGGGGTTGCAAGTTCTTTGGAGGATAGATGAAAATTCAAAATGATCTAGACAAACTTGAGTAATGGTCTGAAGTATATAGGATGAAATTCAATAAGGACTGTCATTGTTCTTCCTCTTGCTTCTAATGTATTTGTAGAATATTTTCTTGTTTCCCTTTATTTCTCTCATTTGTTTGATGTTGTTTTGTGACTTGACCTTTCTAATTTTGTCCCTACATACTTGTGTTGTTTGTTTATATTTATCCTTTGTAATTTGACCTACTTTCCACTTTTTGTAGGACTTTAATTTTTAGATCATAGAAAATTTCCTGGTTAAGCCAAGGTAGTCACTTGCCATACTTCCTATATTTTCTATGTAGTGGAATAGTTTGTCCTCGTGCCCTTAATGTCTCTTTGAAAAACTGCCAACCGTCTTTGATTTTTCCTCCCTTAGACTTGCTTACCATGTGATTTTTACCTACCAAGTACCAGAGTTTATTGAAGTCTGCCTTCTTGAAATTCATTGTCTTTTATTTTGCTGTTCTCCCTCCTAGCCTTCTTTACAATCATGAACTCTACCATTTCATGATCACTTTCACCCAAGCTGCCTTCCACATTCAGACTGAGCCATTTCCTCCCTATTTGTCAAAATCAAATCTCTCGTAGTAGCTTTCTCTGCCTTCTGAATTAAAAAAAATGTCTACAATACATTCCAAGAGCCTATTGGATAATCTGTTATGTAATGATGAAACAGAAACTGCTTCCAATAGCCACTTCCAGAAATTTGTAGCATAGAGGACTACAAATAGCTGACTGATAATTATAAACCAGCATCTTACCACAGTATTTTTAGAAGATTTTAATACAGGTGTTGTTCCCCCCACCTCCGATGATTGTTTTACTGTCTTGGATTACTGTACAATAGTCCATTCCTCAATTGTCAGAAGGATGAGAGTTTTTGTTATTACACACATAATAGTCTAGCTACTGTGCATTTTTTCAAGACAAATGGTATATATGCACCATATTCCATGATATACAGATGATCTAGGTTCACCTGTGGTATCAGCAGGGCACAGGGCTGCTGGTAGCTAAAAGAATATTTGTCATTCTTGATGGGGGATTGCAGTACCGGATAGCAACTGTGATTTCACTGCCAAAGCCTGGTTGGTATGGATGTGGTGCCTGTCCAGAAGGTGTTGCCATTGTATACCCTAAGCAGCCTCTACTGGTGGGATTCCATCCACAGATAAAATTGACCTCTCGCAGCTTAATCTTCCTAAAATGAGCAGTAGTGGAAACGTTACTTAACCTTCTAGAATTCAGAGCACCTTGCAAATATGTAGCAACCTGACTGAATATGCCAGCCAGACTGAATCTAGCCAACCATCTTCCTCTCTGGTTATAGGCAAGTAACTGGGAAACCTCAGGTGACTGAAGACTGTCAGTCACTTCTGTTAAAGATATTATGCTAATCTACTTGACTGGCCTCCATGTAGGAGACCTAATGAAACAAAGATCTTGTTTGTTTATTTATTGTATTGTATTATTTATTTATTTGCTGTAACAGGTTCACCAGGAGACGAGTCAGGGGGAAGAATAAGGAAGTTAAGTCTTGGACAGTATGACAATGATGTCCCAGGGCAGCCACCATATACCAGGTGTGGCTGGATGAAATCTACTGCTATAGACCAGGCTGTAAATCCAGGATCACTAATTGCTGTAGGGGAGACCAAAGAGGTAAATAAGAAAGAATTCTTCAAGAAGAGGTTAATGAGTGAATGGCCAGCATAGAATACCAAATTCAGGAGAACAGTCAGGTTATAAATTCTCACACTGATAAGTGGTAGTTGATCATATTGTGGGATTTTGTGTGTGATGTGCCATTCCTAAGCATCACTGGATTTAACAAGAACAGAACAGTCATGTGCATCACAAAAAGCCTTTCACGTGGAATGGCATATCCCTGTGTGTGTGTGTGAGAGAGAGAGAGAATCTGAATGTCTTGGGGGGGGGGCGGGTGTGAGAGAGAGAGAGAGAGAATGTGTGTATCTTTGATGTGGTGACATCTGTCCATTGGAAAAGTGGATCGAGTTATAAAAGCTTGTATAATCTGATGAACGATGGCCCACTGTACAGCAGAGACTCAAGGAGGTATGTGAAACTAACATTTTGCTGCTTCTTGCCTCCTCTAGATGGGTGTGGCACGATACCAAGAAAATCTAGATGAAGTAGACAGGGGAGTCTTCTCACCAACTAAAAATGGGAATGAAGCTGTTCCATCAACTCCAGCTTTTCCAGTGTCACCCGAGACCCCATATGGTGAGGAAACAACTTCAGCATTTGCTTTTCACAAATGTGTTGCTTTTAGCATCTCAGATTTACAGAAAAGGGTTGTTTGCTTTTCTTTCTCTTTCAGTGAAAAGTCCCCTGCATTACCACCAAATGAGTCCACCAGGCCAACAGATCAGTAGCCCACCTGAGAGGTACAGAACTGGGCATGGTAAGAACCATACTTCTGTTTTTCCTTTATGGTGAAGCAGATCCCTGTATAGAAGATTCCCAAAGAACCAATGAGCCTCATGTGGCCTTGTACAGGTCCTCTGGAAAGAGGTGAAGTTCACCCTCATTAAGTAGCTCTTTGCAGTGCCACTGCAAGTCATTGACCATGTACAATCATCATTGTGCCAGCACAATAATAGAGAATTTTTAAATCAAAATAGCATCTTCAGATTTTTGGATATTATTGTTACCATTTATATAGGCACTGGCTACATGGTAGGAGAGCACAGTAATTGTCATCACTATATCAAATAATGTAAAGGACTATGTAAAACTTTGCTCGAGTCAAATTCAAGGATATTATAATAAGTTGGTTGTTGCACTACAATGTAGACATTAAATAAGCAATTTTCTTATTGCAGGGTAGTTTCCAATACATGATTGCATAGAAAATGGGAAAGGGTCACTCTAGTGTGATCTAGTTGTAAATGACCAGAAGAGAGTCCCCTTTGTTGGCCATAAATCCTGGCTTACATAAACCTGTTGTACACTGCTCCTTACAGGTGCAAGAAATTTGGTTTCATTCACATAAGTGCACAAAAGATCTGGCTGTTTACCTAATGCTTATAGAGAATCATCCTATTTGGAAGTCAGGCAAGAAATAATATTCCTTGCCAGATTTCCAGCATCTCCTTGCTTTGGCTAAGTTGGGAATAATGCAAGCATAACCTGTGTGTTTTGATGTTTCTGTTTTTGACTCATGTAAGGAACATGGTGTTCAGAGAATCTGGCAAAAACGAAACATCAAATAAACGGATGCAACTTCTTGAAAGTTCAAAATAAGTTGGGTCTGGTTAGGTTTACATATGTTCCTTCAAGAAAGGAAATAAGGATTAAGCAGTGATATTTAGACCTGGTTACTACAAAGATCTCCCACTATCACCAGGTGCTCAACACCTGAGAAAATCAAACTAAAAATACATTGAACTTTGCAGACTTATTATGTTACTTGGTACTTAGTATAATTAAAATCTGTTCATATGCAATAAGGACCGATCAAAACCTTTTTTTCTAATTCATTCTGAACCTTTTATTTGTACTGAGATTCTGAAACATTCTGGTTGATTTTTTTTTTTTTTTTTTTTTTTTTACATTTCCTGACATCTGCAGTGTCTAGAAATGGAAGTTCTGCAGCATTAAGAGGAAACCAATAAAGATCTCATGAGATAATCTGTGGTTATGAAATGCCCAGTTTAATTTGTATACAACATCTTGCAGGTCAGGTGGCTGGGATGATAGTATATGATTGCAAAACTTGGTTTTGCTTCTCTTTATCAAGCCTGTGGTGTCCTCTGCACAGTGGCAGCTAACACCAGTGACATAGCATATTTAACTAAGCATGTTCCTTCATACAGTGCAGCCATTAGCGTGGTTCGGGATAACTGAACTTCTGATATCTGAAACAGTTCTGTTCCCAAACTGGTGTCATATAACAGGGTTTTCATAAAAGGTCCAGTGCTGGTCTATCAAAGGAGTGAGTCCCGAGAGCAGAGGGCAGTGGTAACTGAAATCTTTCTGTGCTTGAGAGCGTCAGCTTAGTCCTTCACATACACACAACATTAAATGCACAGCAGGTTTTTAATTGAAGATCTTAGCTCCAGTTGCCACCACCTCAGTACCTTCTTTGATGCCCAATCAGATGGCATTGGGTAACCAGTACAGTTACAGCATGACAGTGCACTCGTAAATCTGCAGAGTTGGCACATTTTTGATTACCCAAAGGGTTTCTCCTTGGACTTTTTTTTTTTTTTTTTAACTTTTATTCCCAGTGCAAATCTTCACTGCTCTAGAGCTTATTGTGAGGTGTCTTTTGCTGTTTAGTGAAGAAAAAATTAGCTGGACCACTCATTTTCACAGATATAAATGTCATTTTTCCTCATGTAACTGGATTTTAATGAATACAAGGAAAGATTAAAAACTGCTGTGAAAAAAAAAAAAGTGAAAATGCTGTGCTTGGAAAGATTCCAAAAGACTGACTACTTAAGGTCCTTCTCTGTCTCTCAGTTGTGTTTGTTGGAATGTATCCAAAGGGGTTTAACCACATCCTCATAGCTGAAAATACATTTCAAAGGTACCCATCTATATGCAGCTATGAAAACTAGGATAAAAGTAGTTTCTAGGCCCTAAAACACTGTCTTCTTTATGACATTAAACTTTATAGGCACAGTATTTGCGCTTGTGCATAAAAATGAAAGAATTTGCACATACGCACACCAACCTGTCAGCATGCGCAAATCCAGCACTGATTAAAACATGATTTGCATAGATAAATTGTCACTTGTGTCTGTAAGTGGTAATACATAACTATCATGCATGCAGTGATTTGGGTGAGGCCTCCCCAAAAAGACTGAGGCCTCTTTGCACTGTGGGTCTAATTCTTCTGTAAATTTAATGCATGAATTTCCACATAAAGCCGCAGTGATGTGTACCCTTTCCAAAACTAGAATTTGGACCTTTACAGCCTAATGATCTTTTTTTAATATAAAAGTCCAAAGTTAGTTCCAGCTATATAAAGTGGGTGCTGGTTAATAGTAATCCCAGCTATTTAGTTTGATAGCAACATGTTGCTAGGAAATGATCCCGGGCCAGTATTGAGTTCAGCAAGCTGCTTATTAAGAGTTTTTTTGTAAAGGCCCTTGCCCCAAGTTCACAGGTCTGCAGCCAGAGAAGGAAGTGCTGCGGTTGTACAGGTTGGACCTTGCTGGTCTGGCACCCTTGAGACCTGAGTGGTCCCGAATGAAGGCATTTGCTGGACCAGGGGAGGTCCCTCCTCTCTTGACCCAGGCTTCCACCAGGTTAGGGTGCCAGCCTATCCCCACCGCTGCCCCTGCCCTCCAGGGCTCTCTAGGTGCCTCCGGCCCTGCTGCTGCCGCGGCCAGAGCTCCACAGCTGGGACAGATCTCCATAGCTGCTTAGCTCCATGGCTGGGGCTGGAGCTTTGCAGCCAGGGCTGGAGTTCTGTGATTGGGGCCGGAGGTCCCTGGCTGCTGCTGGGGCTGGAGCTCCACGGCTGCTACTGGGGACAGAACTTCCCCTCTCCCCCCCTGCCCGTTTTCCCTGAACGCACACACACACACACTGGGGTTCTCAGCTGAGTCTCTGGTGCCCCCTATGGCGTTCCTGCCCTGTTGTCAGACCCCCCTGTTCCTGGGCTCTGTGGTCCAGGAACATCTGTGGTCGATTCTGGATGTTGCCGGACCAGGGAGTCCCGGTTAAGGGAGGTACAACCTGTACTGTATTTCTCCCTGCAGTCTCTGGGAATTCCCTGCCCTGGCATTGGGAGTTGGGCTCAGCATGTGCTAGCTCTCCCTTTCGTGGCTGCTACCCTGCAAACCTGCCTTCCACTTACTGACAACTTTTGGATAATGAAACTTTATGCTGGGAACCGAGATGTTGCTAGTAAGTGGAATCTGCTGGGTTTACATTGATTTTGAAAGCCATGAGACTTTCCTCCTGTTGAAGTGGCATGTAAGTAGTCTTTGTCTTTTGTTGAACGGGTATATCACTGACCTGATCTCACTGAGAGGGGACAACATGATAGAAAACCAGCAAAGGAGGAATTATAGAGTAGAGAGCATCCAGAGGTTAAATACGCCTCGCCTGCCCTCATCTCCCCATTCTTCCAGTTCTCAAATTATTGCTCTGTCTTTTGAACCTTTGAATTTTTCAATATCCCTTTTGAAGACTGAACACACCAGAACTGAACAAACGATTCCAGTCATAGTGTCACCTGTGCCATATACAGAGGTAACAACCTTACTCCTACTTAATATTCCCCAGTTTGCAAATCCATTGATCACATTAGCTCTTTTAACCGCAGCACTACATTGGAGCTCATTCAGTTGGTGATCAGTGTTTTTGTTTTCAAGGGGATGGTCCCCCATCCTTTAAGCCTACATTCTTTGGTCCTACAAATCTACTAACTTTGAAATTCTCTAGCATGTTTCATAAGTGCAAAAGGAATAGTTTTGTGTTGTATTTCTCAGGCATTTCCAAGAGCACCTACGCTTGATATTTGAGACGATAATACTTTTGCCATCCAGGTGTTTGTGGTTCTTTAGCCAGTTGCTCGACCAATGGACACTTTCTCAAGGTGTATTTCTTTCGTTGATCAAACAGGATATTGAATTTCCACACAGAGCAATCTATAAAGTGATTAGATTCAATAAATCTCCCCAAAATGGGGTTTGGATAACAGAAGCATATATGCAGCCTTCATGAGAGCCGTTATTTATCTAACAGGAGATTCCTGTACAGCACTGAAGGAACAGAGGTCCCTTCTGTATGGCAGAAGTTTATGAAGGCTCTTTTGTCTCATGTCCTTAATTTGTTAGTCAGGATAACAAATAAATCTGTAGTAATCATTGTGACAGGGATTTGAATTCTGGCTAACAAGCTCCTCCAAGCTCAGGAATTGCTTGTTTTATATCCCGCAGATGCTAAGAGAAGGTCTAGCAAATTTACTCTCACTGTCAACTCTGGCCAAAGAATAAATACAGATCTGTTGAAAATAGGACCACACAGCTTTCAAAAAGACAGACACTGTTCCAACAGCAGGAGCCATAGGGCCTATAGAATAAGGCTAAGATGATCCCTTGCTCTTCACCTAGACATAAGCATCCTGCTTTCTTCCCCTGGATATGATCCAAGCATAGCATAGTGCTTGCATATGTCTGAGCACAAATGTGCAAAGTTAGTGCCGGTTAGCTGCTGGTGTTAGGAGCCTCAGTGTGCGTGGGCATGGTTGAGCCCTGCCCTCCTTCCATATTTGCCATTGAGATTGACCAAGTATGCACATCTCACCTTTTCTCAAGGGTGTCAGAGTGGCTGTGGTGCCCTGTGCTCCCTTGGAACCCATCCAGACACCAGGCATCCTGGTTCTTCTCTAGAGGTGGGGGGGTCCCCACCTTTCCTTCAGCATAGGGCTGTGTATTAAAGTTATGGTAATGCCCTGTATGTTTATCTGAGATGGAGAAGTGAAATTAATATCATGTAGGTTAAGGAAGGGAAAAACCCATTAGGTCTTCAGGTTCTGCCCTTTGCCAGTGCAGGGTTCTTCTTGATACTGTGTTTGAGATATGCTTTGTCCAGTCACGTGTTCTGTCCAGCCAACTTTCCATGGATGACAATACTGCAATCAGATAGATTGCCCTGTTACCAAGTTTTTTCCGATTATTGCTCTTTTTTTTTTTTTATTCATTGTATCCTGTTGCTAGTTGATGAACCTTCTCTGGTTACAGAATGAAGGAAACGACTAAGGAAAAGTGCCAAGAGATACTGAATTGGAAGGTAGCTTGTGGCAAAAGGGAAAACTATGTGGGCAAGGAACTGGCAACATAAAATTGCCATTGTTGCATTAGAAATGGCAGTTGTTCTTGAGGACGAACCCCAGAATCTTCACAGTCTGAAGGGTTGATTTTTTTTCCCCTCACATCTTTCACACAGAAAATGTGTATGTGAAAAGAACAGTAACCATGACAGGCCTGACACCTTTCTGAACACCTGTGTTTCTTTGCTGCTATAATTCCTTCACTACAGAAAGAGGATTAGTTTTCAGCTCTCAACCTCCAAGATACCTATTTCCAAATAACAATACATCCACTGCTCAGGGAATATCTATAGTGAAGGTGAGGGTAAGATCATTTTAACATCAAGTATTTCCCTTTGGCCTTTCCTCATCCCAAAGAGTTTTCAAAAGTCCTGCCAGTAGTCATTGCTTATCTCAGACGACAAGCATCCTAGTCTTCCCATACCTCAGTGACTAGCTGAACAAGGGCTGTTCCTATGAAGCAGTTCTATCTTCCACTCACACAGCCCTTGCTCTGTGGCAGAAGTTGGATCTATAGTTGAATGTAAAGTCATCCCTGTTAATCTGTGTATGGAAGATATTTGGATTTATTAAAGCCAGATCCTACTTTTCTCTCAGATTTTTAACTTCATCTGGTCTGATACAAGCAATTCAGGGGAGCTCTTGAGTCACAATAAGGAACTTCTCCAGCTCTGCCACCGTTGGCAGCTTGCACCTTAGTGACATATTGCATAAATCTATGTCTCTCTCGCTTTCAAGGTTGGCTGAGAATGACCTGTTCTCTAATTAGAGACACCTTGAACAGACAAGTGATGGTACTACAAATGAAAAACTGCGTAGGCTGGTGGACAGATCAAATCAACACATGCACAGGTGTTCCTTTCTTTTGTCAAGCTCACTCCATCGAGGACTTTAACATCAGATGTTGGAATGGGGTGCTCTTTTGGGGAGCCCTGTATACCTCATTCTATGAGGAATAAGGGCTCCGCTGAAAGAGGAGGCTTTTCCACCATTTGTCCCCGTCTAGATGGGGCGAAATGGCAGAAAAGCCTCTTCCAGAAAAGAAATCAGAAAAAGCTACGCAAATGGCAGAGTGCAGTTTGCATCGCTTTTTCCGATAAAAGGATGTAGTCTAGACCTAGCCTTAAGAGGTTTATGGACACGCGGATTATGGTGTTGAGTTCCTGACCATCTTGGCCAATAGTCTCCTAGACTTACTAATTATTTTTTGAATCCAACATCCCCTGACAACAAATTCCACAGGGGCTGTGTGCTGTGTAAGAAGTTCTTCCTTACATTTGTTTTAAATCGGCTGTTTATTAATTGCGTTGGGTGATCCCTGGTTTTTGTGTTATGTAAAGGGGTAAACAACATTTCTTTCTCCACTTCATTCATGCTTTTATGTACATCTGTCATATACCCTCAGGGTATATACTCGTTTTGTTGTTTACTCCATTTGCATTAGGGATAATTATGCACATAAATCATTGCACATCTAATTGAGAATCTAGCTTTTGGTGTGTTTGACATGTATTCTTCTCCATAAAAATAAAATATTACATGAGTTATTATTTCCTGTTGTGCTCAGTAAAACTCATGAAGATTATGCTACCAGCTCTCCCGTGAGATCTTTGCCAGACAGGATACCAGACTGATATTTAAAGACCCTATATTAAATCCTGAGGGAATTGAGTAAGTAAATGGAGTGGTCTGGGATAGGGATGTGAAAGATTAGTTGACTATCAGATAAGCACACACTTACTGGATAGTCGAGTCGACTAGTTGCTCCCCCTCCTCCCCCACCCCTTGCCGCCTTTATCAGAAAGAGGCAGCAAGGGAGTGGGGGAGAGGAAGAGGTGGTAGTACTTAAAAGCGGCAGCGCCGCGTGGAGCCTGGGGCCAGACCCTGGGCTCCAGGTAGCACTGCCACTTTGTAACACTGTGTGCAGCCTGGGGCCAGCTAGGGTGTTCCCAGGCTGCATGTGGTGTTTCAAAGCGGCAGTACTGCCTGGAGCCCAGGATCAGCTGGGGACTCCCCTGCTAACCCCGTGTTCCAAGTGGCAGCATCACATGGAGCCCGGGGTCAGCGGGGGAATCACCAGCTGATCTGGGCTGCACATGGTGCTGCTGCTATGAAATGCCGTGGGGACCCGCTTTCGCCTTTGAAGTGGAGCAACAGCCCTACAGCAGGGCAAATTGCATCAACTATTGGATTAGTTAATTACTCAAAAGTTAACATCCCTAGTCTGGGATAGGGATGTTAAATATTGGTTAATTTAATAGTCGGGTAACCTCATGAATTTTTATCGGTTAGTCAACTATTCTAGAGTCTCCAGGGGCGGGGCCAGCAGCCAGTGTAGCCGAGGCAGACGTCAGGGTGCCAGGCAGGAGCTGTTCCAAGAGGGGAGCCAGGTTAAACACCAGCTCCCCTTCTGGACCGTCTGCCTGTTGCCCAGTGCTGCTGTCTCATAAAGAAGCAGCAGCTTGGGGTAGCAGAAGCCCCTGTTGGGGACGGGGGGGGGAGTCTAAGCTCCTGGACTGGGTGCAAGCCAGAAGTGAGCCAGGCGGTCTGCCCCCCTGGCTCCTAATACACTTTAAATGCAGAGCTGCAGCAGGGGTAGGTTCTGGACACGGCGGGAGCCAGAACTGAGCCAGGCTGGTGGCCAGCCTGCAAAAAATTTTCTGGCAAGGGTGGGGGCAGGGAAATGCGTGTAGTCTATAGCATTAACCTATAATGCTATTTTTTGCTTATTAGTTAATCGACTATACTATTACATCTCTAGTCTGGGATGGTCCAAAGCTTTTCCCTTTAAATATACATTATGGATATATATGGATACTTAGCCTGTTGAAAAAAATAGATTGTTCAGGAATCTCACAACTGAATGGTTTTCTTATTCCTGTGGACCTCAGATGCTTAGGTCGGACTTGTTTAGAAGTGATACCTTGTAATAACTGACACAGCCCTGGTCACTTTGATCATGACTCCCTCTAGTGGCTTGTCTCAGTCTCTATACTACAGTGCCACTGCTTATGGAGTTCTCAAGTGGAAAGGTTTTTTTCCCCCTTTTGGTGCTCATGGCCTCAGATTCCTCCATCCTCAGATGGAATTCTGTGTGTGTTTGTGGCTAGTATTCATTTACAAAGGCAATACAAGTTGAACCAGCAGCCCAGATAATGCTGTTTTTTCAGGGTTCTCAGTAGATCTGTAGACTATATGTGGTGAGGTCACTGTCCTACATCTTCAACTTTTGAGTTGCAGTGATTCCTCTTCCTCTCATGCTGGTGTGTGTTAAAGGAGGCAGATGTGACATCAAGGGAAAGGGGATTGAGATTAGCATGGACTGCAAGCAACCACCTGGAGAAAGGAGAGCAGCTACTGATGAGGGAGGGCTGCTGTATTCAAGAGAGGGGGGAAATGATAGAGCAAGAACTGCTAGGAAAAGATATATTGAAAAATGAGCCTTAGTGGAAAACTCTTTTGCCTTTTATTTCTGCTTTAGTTCCTCTGAAACTATAAAAACAACCCTCTCAGAGGACAACACCAAAACTAAATATCATTAAGATGAAGGTCTGGAGCAAAAAAAAAAAACAACAGTTTTGGAAGTCAAAAGTCTACATTTCTTCATTACCAGTAGCTCTTGTCTTTATTACTTTTTGTTTTGTTTTTCACAGCAGAGTGAGTTAAGATCACATTGGCACCCTTAATCTTGAATTTCCTGGATCTCATTGGTTTGTGTCATGGCCTTAATGTTATTTACACTTGGGGGGTGGGGGGTCTGGGGACCTTAAAAAGAGAGTTAAATCTTAACTGCTTCACTGCTAGACTTCAGTACAGCCATATGCGGCAGCAGAACATAATAGTACCTCCAAGTGCATACTCAGTTGGATTAAACAAAAATAGTATAACGACATACAGATGACTCACACCGGATTTTTACCCTTCATCATGTATTTAAAACACCTACAAGTTATATGGTTTCTGATTGTTTCTTTTAGATTAGACATTCAGGTCTTGTCTGCCCATTATTTCCTGCGAGCCTTCATGGTTGATTGGAGAACTAAATTGGTCTATAGGATATAAACGAGTACTAAGTCTAGTACTAAGACTTTGTCTACACTTAACAGTTCAAAGCACAAACAGTGTAGCTGAAGTCAGTGTACTTACCATGGCATCTTATGTGCGGTAAGGTCAGTGGGGGCTTTGTATCTGGTTTAAGCAGAGGTGATAAATTGACAGCCAGGGGGTGAATTGCTGCAGCATCGATCCCCGGCATAGTGGAGACAAGCTCTAACTGTCACACCCATTATTTCCCAAAAGGAAGAGTGTCACAGGCTGGACTCACCACCACAGCGCCTCCTGCCAGTAGCCCTGGGAATTAGCTCTTGTCGGCTCGCTGGATGCCTCCCTCTGGTTGGTGTTTCTCCAGGTCCTCACTTTCCTCCAGTCCGGACCTGTGTCTCTCTTGGACCACAGTGTCCTCTTCGGGATACTGCCCTCCAGCAGTGCCTACTTCAGTGTCTCTCAGCCCCCTTCGGAAGAGGGGTGGTGGTGTTTATCAGTCTCTGCACTCTAGGGTACACGCAGTTCCCCTCCCAGGGAACACTGAGTTCCCCTGTACCTTCCTTGCCTCCGTGACCCATTGCCAGTCTTCATCCCGCCCCTGCCTAAGGGGCAAACTGCAGTCTGTCATAGTCATTCATCATTGGCCTTTCTTCAGGCCCTGTGGCTGGGAGTTTGCCTGGCCAGAGGTTCCCAGCTCTGCCTTCTTTCCCCAGTCCTGCTCTACCTTCAGGAAACCTCCTGCTTCCTAGGCATCCCAGTCCCTCCTGCTTTTTAGCCAGAGTAAGTCCTTCTCTCTACCTCCAGGAGCTCTTCTTTTTATAGCTGGACTCTAATTAGCAATAACTGCCTCAGCTGGGGCCTCACTCTCAGCCTTCATTCAGGGCTGAGTTTTTGCCTTTAAAGGGCTAGTGCAGGGCAGATGCCCTGTCACAAAGAAAAAGAGTCCCCTTTGAGTAGGTGTTAACTCAGGAATTGCTCAAGTTTAAATTGGAGATTCTCCCCAATATGTTTTCCGGGGTGTGAAGGAAGAGGTGATATGGGATTGCAGAACTCAATAACTGGAGACTGCAAACATCATTTTTGTTCTAGCCCTCGGTGTGGAAGGAAAAGCCACTCTCTAGTTCAGTGTTTCTTAAACTGTGTTCCACAGCACACCAGTGTGGCAGTTGGAGGTGTGCAGTGGAGAACAACAGAGTTAAAAATGGCCGCCCTTAAAGGGGCAGGTGACCTTTTTGGGTCAATAACTCCTTCTCCCCCTTTTTTTCCTTTTTTGTAATGTTCCTCATTAAAAAAAATATTGTTTGGTGTTCCTCGGTCTTAAAAAGTTTAAGAAACATTGCTCTAGTTTGAAGAGAATGAGTTCAGTATTTTAAAAGTTCTGAACATTTCTATTTGACCCCTTTGTCCACTTCTTATAGAGTGTTTTTTTTTTAATAGATTTATCCTGATGATCTTATCTCAGCAATTTCAAATGTAACCAACATGTTTGTGTCATTAAAGACCATATGTTAGAAACTTCATTTATGGGCAAACTCACTAAGAACACCTTAATTAAGAACTTCTACAGTAACTATGCATTTGTTAAGGATGTCTGAGTGAAAGACTCATTTTTGTTTAGGAATTCTACATTAAGATCACTTCAATTGAGACTTCATGGGGAAAGGCTGTCTTCGTTAAAGAAACTCATGTACTGACCTATAAGCCAGTTAAATATTAAATCTATGTTGGAATTATTCTCTGAATGTCTCAAGTAACTACGGGAAAGAAGACATTCACCATGCAATTTAAAACCTTCACTCTCTTTCCTTTTTAAATGTTCCTCCCTCCATGAATTTCCTGCTCTCAGTATATGAAATGCCCTATAGATGCTATAATATTGTCCCTACCCCAGAATCCCTCTATAGGAATAGAAAACAACGGGCCAAATCCTCAGCTGGTATGAATCAGCATAGCTCCAATGACGTTAACTCATGATCTGAACAGCTCTATTTTCTAAAACCCTTTATAAAATCACACTTTGTTTTCTCAAAAAAAAAACCCCCACACTTTAGGTTTTAACAGGCTTATGTGGCAGTCTGCCTACTCCCAATTCTCTAACAATCCCTTACTCTCTCCCCCAAAACCTGTCAATATCTTCTCCCATTCAAACCCAACAACCCAGCAGATTCAATCCCAGGTGCCTTTCCTCTTCCCCAGCTCCTCATTCCTCCACACCTTTGCACTACTTCTACCCTTTCTGAGGGGTGCAGGAAATATGTTCCTATATTGTAGCTTAATGAATTACTCAAAGTTCTGTATTATTTTGCTTAGTAAGGAATCTGTCTTAAAAACCCATTTCCTGAACTGTTTTGTATAACAGACATACTTGCTGACAGGTATTTTGAAATAAATTACCAAAATGATGAAAACTCTTGATTACATTGTGTTATTTTGACAAACAAAATTTGCAGAATTTGGCAGAATTTTAAAATAACGTGCAGAATTTCTTAATTTTTGGCACAGATATTTTAATTTTATGGTGCTGAATTCCCTCAGGAGTAGGTGGGGGTTGCAAGTGGAGAGTGTGCAAGGAGTGGGATCTGCTAGTTAAAGAGAAAAACAAAGGGCAGGTCTACATTTTAAAAAGGTTTCAGTAGCACAGATACGCCGTTTCAGTAAAGACACTAGCTACTGTGTCAGCAGTGCTCTTGTCAGTGTAGTTAATCTACTTCTATGAGGAGGGTAGCTATGTCAATGTGAAAAATCCTCGTGTCGACATGATGTTGTGTGCACTAGGCGTTAGGTCAGTATAACTGCATTGCTCAAGGATGTGGATTTTTCACAACAATGTTGGGGCATAGTTATACTGATATAAATTAGGAGTATAGACCTGATGAAAAGTTTTTTTAATTGCTGATCGCCCTTCTTACTGTGGTTATTTGTGCACATTCAGCAACTGATGGTTCTGTCTAGTATTGTTTGCTAGAGCATAGCATCAAGGACTCCGGGGTCTGACTGGGTACGTCTACACTGCAACACTATTTCAAAATAACTTGCGCTATTCCGAAATAACTTGGTCCGCATCTACACAGCAGGCAGTTATTTCAAAATAGTGTCAATAGCCTGTCAAGCTGGAGGAGTTCTTACTCCGATTCTGGTAACCCTCATAGTACTAGGAGTAAGAGAAGTCGGAGGAAGAGTGCTCTATTTCGAAATAAGTGCTGTGTAGATGATCCCTATTTTGAAATAAGATACACAATTGATGTAGCTCAATTTGTGTAACTTATTTCAAGTTAAGCCCTGCAGTGTAGACGCACCCTCTCAGACAATTTTGGGAGGCCATCCCTATCCATGAATTGGGAATAATAATACTTCCCTCACGGGGAAATTGTGAAGCTTTTATTAAGCGCATTAAGAACTTTATATGAAAAGAGAGTGTGTTGTGTGTGTGTGTGTGTGTGTGTGTGTGTGTGTGTGTGTGTGTGTGTGTGTGTGTATATATAAAGACTAGAAGATTTACCTCAGGTCCTTAACTCAAGTAAGTTTTGTTTTTCTTCATTTAAATTATTGCTCTGGGTTGGAGATGGGCATGAGGCGTTCAGTATGCAGGCTGCCCCAGGGAGAGAGGACACCCCAGCCCTTTCTCAGCAGACACAGCCTGGGGAGGGGTGGGTGTACCCTTGCTGGGGGACAGACAGACACACAAACAGACAAATTGTCTGAAATATATAGATAGATGTCTCTGTCTCCACCCCTGTGTTCTGCTGGCCCAATGGGGTTATATCTGTCCCCATGTCTGGTCCCTTGCTATCACTTTAAGGTCATTTCAGAGTATAGCTCCCTCCTACCACAACCCTCCATTTCCATTTTATGAGAAGCAATTGAATTCCACACACATCCCATTATCCTGGCACCACCAAATCCAGACCTTGCTGCAAGTTAGAATAAGAAGAAGCTGTATATCAGATTTGGTGGTTCTAGCTCTTACTGTTTAGGAGGAGTTCCTGAACAAACAGACTCACAGACAGACAGATGTGCATTTCTAAAAAATATAGTAAAAAGATATATACTGAAAATATGCTAACAGAGCATTATTAAATTTGCAAAGTCAAGCACTCAAATTTAGCAAATACCAGAATTAAGGTTTCCTATACAGGATATTTGTGTAGGATAATCACTTATCCTATACAAATAGTGATCCTTTGGGGGCCGGGAGAGTATGTAGGGTTGCCAGGTGTCCGGTTTTGAGCTGGACAGTCCGGTATTTGAGGTTTCTGTCTGTGAAACAAATTGAGAAAATACCAGACATATAAATGTCTGGTATTTTCTAATTAAGTTAGCTTTATTATTATGAGTATCAGTACGTAGTTGCGTACTGCCTGGCTGGTAGACATGCTCACACTGCGTGAGCGTGTCTACCAGCCAGGCAGTATGCAACTATGCTGGAGGGGCAGGGGATGGGCAGAGCTGGGGTGGGATGGAATCCCTGGGGCCGGACTCTCTCGTGCTTCGCCAGGACTGTGCACGGGATGAGCAGCACCCCAGGATCTGCGTGTGCCCAGGTCAGTCCCACTCTCCGCCAGCCAATTCTCTCCCCCCGCTCCCACCCTTCTGGCCAGCCCTGCTCCCTCCGACCCCCTCCCAGCCAGCCTTGCTTCCCACCGGCTGGTTCCGCCCCAATCTCCCCCCGGCCAGCCCCGCTCCCCCCGGCCCCCTCCCGGCCAGTCCTGTTTCCTGCCGGCCGGTTTCCCCCCTCTCCCCGGATTTCTCCCGGCCAGCCCTGCTCCCCCCAACCTCCTCCTCCCGGCCAGCCCCTCTCCCTTCCCAGCCGGTTCTCCTCCCCCCCCGCCCCAGTCTGAGATCAAGTGTGTTCAGTATTTTTTGAAGCTGTCTGGTAACACTAAGAGTATGTAATTATGCAATTAAAAATAGTATAATGCAAACACTGGGGAGACAGAGACTCCCCCTGCACTCAGTTCCATTGCCCAGCTTCACTGTGGCCCATTCAGCTTTGCTCCCTTGGCCCTCAACTAGTGTAGCATGCCTATTCTCTGTAATGGAGATGATGCATGAACAGTCCAGGAGCTGTGTGGGGTTGGAGCATGCTCACTGAGGGTGGAATCTTCAAAGATTGAAGTTGTTAAAATCAAGGAAGTGAGAAGTAAGCACATGGGCACTATACATTTTCAAAGTTTATAACCTGGCCAGATATGGGCATAGCAAAGGGCATGTCTTGGACACAAATGTCTCCTTGCTGCAGAATTTCAAGTCCCTGCTCTAAAGTATGATGGGGGCTAATTTGGCTACGACAAATCAGGAAAGAGATCTTGGAGTTACCGTGGATAGTTCTATGAAAACTTCCACACAATGTGCAGTGGTGGTCAAAAAGGCAAATAGGATGTTAGGAATTATTAAGAAAGGGATAGAAAATAAGACACAGAATATCTTACTGCCCCTGTATAAAACTATGGTACGCCCAAATCTTCAATACTGTGTACAGATGTGGTCTCCTCACCTCAAAAAAGATATTTTGGCCTTGGAAAGGGTTCAGAAAAGAGCAACTAAAATGATTAGGGGTTTGGAACGGGTCCCATATGAAGAGAGGCTAAAGTGACTAGGACTTTTCAGTTTAGAAAAGAGGAGACTGAGGGGGGATATGATAGAGGTATATAAAATCATGAGTGGCGTGGAGAGGGTGAATAAAGAAAAGTTATTTATTAATTCCCAAAATAGAAGAACTAGAGGACACCAAATGAAATTAATGGGTAGCAGGTTTAAAACTAATAAAAAAAAGTTCTTCTTCACACAGCGCATAGTCAACCTGTGGAACTCCTTGCCAGAGGAGGCTGTGAAGGCTAGGACTATAACAGAGTTTAAAGAGAAGCTAGATAATTTCATGGAGGTTAGGTCCATAAAAGGCTATTAGCCAGGAGATAGAAATGGTATCCCTGGCCTCTGTTTGTCAGAGGCTGGAGATGGATGGCATGAGACAAATCGCTTGATCATTGTCTTCGGTCCACCCCCTCTGGGGCACCTGGCGCTGGCCACTGTTGGCAGACAGGCTACTGGGCTAGACGGACCTTTGGTCTGACCCAGTATGGCCATTCTTATGTTCTTATGAATTTAAAGGAAAAATCTGCCAATTTTTTAAACATATGTAACACAATTTGTTTATACTTTTCATTTGATTTGATTATTCCCCTGCTTTGTTCTTGTAAATGGCTGAATTATTTTTACTGAAATTTTCAAACAAACAAAAGCCTTACAACCTAGCATGTAAAATTTCAGCCCAAACAGCTAAAGTGTGGCAACATTATACAAACAAACATTAAAACTAAAGGTAATTAGAGAAAGGGTCTTGTAATGGAAAACACTGGGCCCTGCTGGTAATGTGTGAAGTATTTCAGTAATTCTCATGTTTTGTAATGTGTTTTACATTTGTTCCTCACTTTAAGGATCAACCAGTCTTTTGGTGGTCTCACAAAAATTGAAAAGTGATCTCAGTCTACATTTCACCTTCCACGTGCCATTGTATTTAGCCCAATGCTCATGATTAAGCTGAGTAAGCCGGGCTTCCAAGAATTTGTAACCTTTCAGAATCCTTAAGACTTCTAAGGATTTGTCTACATTTGCACTTAATCAACACAACTTTTTATCATTCACGGGTGCTTAAAAATGGGAATGACAAAGTTTTGCCCTGGGAAGTGAAAGTGTGAATGCTGCTTTCTCAGCTGCAGCGCTCTCCTGAGGACAAAGCAAAACTCCCTCCTAGGGCGGTGGAAGTTTTTAGTTAGCAAAAGGGACGACAGACAGCATTCACACAAGTTGACTTTTAGCAACAGGGCTGCATCTACACAACCTTGTCACCAAAAGCTGTGTAGTGTAGACTAGTCATACCCTAAGACATGAAAACAAAGAAGGAAACAGGACATCCAAAGGTTTCCTGTGAGTGGAGTGAGCTAAGCTTTTCATATAAAGCCAAGAACATTTTCTATAAAAAGCTATTTTAATTAATAATTTCTCTTTATATGGATTTGAAATGTATTGAGCTATATTTGTCTCTGCCAAGAAATATCCAAAACAAAGAGAAATGAGAGTGTAATTAACCAAAGTAACTCACCATATTGTCAGTAATTGCTACATTATTAACCTGTGCATGCCTCTTTCCCACCCCCACTGCTTTTGGTTGCATCTGTCTGTCATCCCTCATTTTATACTTAAGCTCTTCATAAGAGGGACTTTAGTTTTGTTATATGTTTGTATAGTACTTATCACAATAGGGCAGGCCCCATGACATTAGAATAATACAAGTACTAACAATAATAGCAGCTGTGGGCAAGAATAACACAATTCATAGATATTCTTGCAAGAAAATGGTATGTTTTTAGGTCCTTTCCTTTTGCCTTTCTGTGGATAAAACTCCCACATATCTGACTGTGTAATCAGTTCACTACAGGAAAGCTTTAAATCCTCATATTTGTTTCTGCACTTATCAGATCATTTCCCATGGTCATCCTTTCTGAAAATGTGGTGCCCTGGGACACGGAAGAACAAACTAAGGAGGAAGTGTGCTGCCCATCCTTAATGTGGTTCCACTTCCCATTGATCTTCCTGCTCTGTAAATAAAAAGCTGCAGTGAACAATAATCGGGTGACATTAGATGATAATGGTAGGGTTGCACATGGTGTTTTGCTTGAGAAATCCTGGGAAGTGAGTCAAACTTATTTAGAGCTCCTGGTGCTAAATTTATCAATGTCAGCTTGGTAATATTCAACAGCTGGGCTTTGATTTACATGTAAAATCTCTCAGCTGTAGGTGCCAACTCTATTCTGAAAGTAATCCCAACACTGCCAATGAAAAAACTAAGTTGTGCCTGTCAAGTTAAGGGGTAGGTAATCAAGGGTCAATTTAATAAAGAAAAACCACTTAAGGTTTGTGTACTAAGGGACAGTAAAAATCAGGCAGGGAGCAGTAATCCCCAAAGGAGCATCTTGGTCTTTGACTTGTAGTGCTGCATGCTGATTGGAGAAAGTAGATTAGGGGGCAGAGGAACAAAGCTATGTGTGTCAGCTGGAGAAGGAGGGGGGAGATTTAAAAAAAAAGTCAAATTCAAATGAGGTGGAGTCACCAGAGCATGAATGCACTGAATGGGCAGTCTGGCTGGGACACAGGCAGCAAAGCTAACTGGAACAATCGGTGAATTATTTTCCATCTGGATGGAGTGGACTCTCTGTCTGTCTGTCTGTCTGTCTTCAGTTGAATGACTTGATTTAGAGCCAACATCCTGCTTTCCTCCCCCCCCCTCCCCCGTCCCCCGATCGAGGGTTGAATCATTTTTGCTGTAAAGGTTATTGCATTGGGAAAAGAAAATGGGAAGGCACTGCTGGGTTAGATGGGGAGTCTCTTTGCTGGAGTCTGCTTACTTCAATAGCTAGCCTAGCTTTTGCAGGAGTCTGCTTACTTCAGTAGCTAGCCTGGCTGCTGTACTCTCTGAAAGCGAAGAAAGAATGCAGAGAGATTGGTTCAGCAGGAGGGAGCTCCTTGTTGTTTCTTTCTCCAGTTAAGTTTTCCACTGCCCAAATCTCTGGGATGACTGCTTCCATAGGTAGGTTTTTGTTTTCCCTTTCTCCCTCTTGCTTTTCAGTGTTGTGCCCTTCATCCAAAAATGTATTTTGTGCTGCTTCTTTCATTGGCTAAGTTCCTAGCGCTGTGCAACGGGCACTGAAATATGATCTGCATGGTGGTGCATGTATGTGTTCCTCCGAGTGGGGATGGCGGAAAGAGAGAGCTTAGAGAACTTCGGCAAATCTGGTTTTAAGCTATGCGATGTGTGACACTTTGTATGAGCTTCCAGGCATTTGCAAGAGCTTGTGTGGATCCTGTGACACTTATTACACACAGCATACTTCAAGATCTTTAGAAAACGGTGCAGCTCCCCTCCCCCAGACAAATAAAAACAAAGCCAGGGGGACAGAGTTATGTCTTAAATGTACCGTCCTCTGTGGTCACATATGGAATCTACTGAGATAGCTGTGAAGTTGTATGACAGGAAATCCTTTGTCAATGTAAACAAACAGTTGTCCAGTAGAACCCATGGGGTAACCCAGAGAGTACTAATTAATTTTGTGCAACCAGTTTTTGGGCTAAAATTAAAAACAGGGACTGGGATAATTGTTAAGTACTTACAAAAACTATGTCCAGACTGATTCCAATCCCTCCCTCGAGGCTTTCCTTGCGAGATTATCGTGGTGTTGAATTACTCTTCAAAGAAGTGAAAAGTGAGCTAACTTTTTTTTAAAAATATTTTCATCCTCTTTCCTGAATGAATCACATTATTCTTCTCACTCTCCTCATAAAGGGAAAAAAAAATTGCCTCCAGCCTTGACCAAAATGTTGATGCATTTTTTTCTGACCTCACCCAGCCTTTAAAGTGTTGTTATAACCATTTCTTGCCTTCAAATCTCAATTCTGCATCATGATATCGAGGAACTTTAGTGTGTTTTGGTATTTGGTGCCGCTGCTTGTAAATGTTGTGAGGGGCATCACTGAGCAGAATTATCCACAACAAAAAAGGGCATGATCCTTCAGTCCTTACTCAAACAAAACTTTTAGTCAGACAGTGGACATTTTGCCTCTATAAGGACTGCAGGATCTTCCCCAGAGTAAACACAGAAGGAAGGAAACACTGAATCACAGAGTCACAGACATTAAAAAAGATCTGTTAACTCATCTGGTCCACCTCCTTGCCAATGCAGAAAAGTTGCCTTTTTTGCCCAGGGCTAAATGTAAACAGAAATAATGTTATGCTTTTATTATTTCACCCCTAAATTTTCAAAAGTAGCCACTGAAAATCAATGCCTCCCTGTTTCAGGAGCCCAACCTCAGAAAATAATGACTCATACCGCGCACACCAAAAATGAGGCTTTGTCTCTATAGACTTGAAAGTTTAAAGCACAGCCGTGGCAGCGCTGCTGCGATGGCGCTTTAAACTGAAAGAGCAGCCGTGGCACGAGCGCTGGGAGAGAGATGTGAACCACCTCTATGGGGGAATAGCTAACAGGGCTGGGAGCACCGCTCTCAGCGCTGTAGTCTAGTTCAGAGTGGCACTTTACAGCGCTGTAACTTGCTGTGCTGGGGATGTGTGTACGTGCGCATTTTCACATCCCTGAGCCAGAAAGTTACAGTGCTGTAAAGTGCCAATGTAGACTTAGCCTGAGGTTCTCAGAATCAGTTGCCAGCCACTTTGAAAATATAGGCCACTGTAGGCCTTGGCTTATACCGAAGGAACCCCACTGCAGTGAACAGGTTGCATGGGGTGACCTGGGCAGAATTAGCCTGGGTATTGAGAGCTTTATAGTGCTTCACTTGGGCTTATTGCTCATTTATTATTTATTTTCCTTTCTTTTTCTGTTATAAACTAGCCAATTAGCCCATCATAAGACGGGATTTTCAGGTCTCTCCTCCATGTCCGTCTTCTCTCCTGAGACTCCGGTCTCTTGCTCCATCTCTTTCTCTCTCCTTCTCCTCCTGCCTCCCCCTCTCTCTCTCAGCTCTCCTCCGCCTTCTGCCTCTCTCTCCGTCTCTCTTTCTCTTCTCCCCTTCCTGCCTCTCACTCTCCATTTCTCTTCTCCTCCTCCTGCCTCTCACTCTCTCTCCGCTCTCCTCTGTCTCCGTCGGGATGCACCCTCGTCCAGGCCCTGCCCCCTGGGCATGTACATCACTGCCCTGCCACTCTTCACCTCCCGCCATGGCGTTTG
Source organism: Pelochelys cantorii (assembly GCA_032595735.1). NCBI lineage: Eukaryota > Metazoa > Chordata > Testudines > Trionychidae > Pelochelys > Pelochelys cantorii. The sequence continues at coordinate 160,689,517 of CM064327.1, forward strand.
GCAAGGGGGGCGGGGCGGTGATGTTCACGGCCAGGGGGCGGGGCCTGGAGCCGCTGTCATGCCGCACATCACCGCTCTGCCCCCCTTCCCCTCCCACCGTGGCGCTCGGCTGAATTCTGCACCGCTCAGCTGGGCCACCGCGGGGGAGCCCAAACAGCCGCTTGCTTCCGCTGTGGCGCTTGGCTGAGTTCTGTGCTGTTCAGCCGGGCTGCCGCAGGGGAGCAAGCGGCCGTTTGGGCTCCCCCGCGGCGGCCCGGCTGAGCGTTGCGGAAGTCAGCCGAGCGCCACGGCGGGAGGCAACAGCGCCCCGGGAGGCAACTCGTAACACTACAGCGTTATAGAGTCACAGATATTGGGCTACTATATATATGATTCTGGGTTCCTGTTATTTCCATTCTAGCATCCAACTCAATGGAAGAAGTGGGTTGTGCCCATGAGAGCTCATGATAGTATCTATATTTTTGTACATCTAGACTACAAGCCTCTTTCGAAAGAGGCTTTTTCGAAAGAATCTTTTGAAAAAGCTTCTTTCAAAAGAGATCATCTAGACAGCAACCAGTATTTTCGAAAAAGCCCTGTTTGCGTTCAATAGCGCCTTTTTTTTGAAACAGCACTTTCGAAAAAAGGCATTATTCCTCATAAAACGAGGTTTTCTGCAGTCGAAAAAACTGCCGTGTTTTGATGTAATTTTGAAAGAATGCGGCAGCAGTGTAGACACAGGTGAAATTTTTTCGAAAAAAGCCCACTTTTTTCGAAAAAACCCTGTAGTCTAGATACAACCTAAGGTGCCACAGGACCACTTGTTGTTATTAAAGAAGGGTTACTGTTACTACATTGTTTTTTTCCTTTTAGCTTAGGAACACATGAAGGACAGTTTTAGACTTCTCTGTGCGGTAGTGGAAGCTCTGAAGCCATGTTACCTCACTTATCTGGTGATATTTGTATGTGATTCTTTGTCAGGTTCCAATGTAAAGTACAAAAGGATAAGAATGGAATGAGCCTGCCCTGGCACAGAACGAGTGTAGGCATGTTAATAATTATCTTGTCTAATTTGTTTCTTAATCTTGACTCAAATAGGAATAATCTGCCCTGATTTTAAAAAAGTGTGTTACCGATTTTGTTTTTGCACTGTAGACTGTGCGTGTCTCAAGTGGCCCTCGGTTAATGAGGAGCACTATAGTAAACATCACATTTGACATCTGAGTGTGACCTGGGCAACTCAGGGAGATGCCTTGGCAGCTGACTGCATTCCTAAAACTGTCAGGCTGCACTTAAGTTAATAGCTGAGCATCTACAAGCCTCCTTCCAAATGCATAAGCTGACAGTTTACAGCTGATTCCTCAGCCTCAGGGCAGAACTATGTATATGTGCTTGGGTGAAAATTAAAATTAGATACTTCATTGAAAGGATGTGTTTTGGATCATACTCTGCAGTTGTATTTATTTTAGTTTACACAATACAGTTAATGTATTCTGGCTCTTTAGTCTGACTTCATAGTTATTGGGATTTACAAAGAAGTTAAACAGTGTAAATAGTGCACCTTCTGTATTTATCAGTGTTACATTTATTTAATCAATGGAAAAGTTGGATTGTAAACTGTAAAAGGCAGGACTTTTGGGGGGCGGGTTTTCATTTTTGTGAGAGTGCTCAGACTAGTGCAGATGGGGACTAAGGAGGAAGCCAAAGCATTCCCTAATCCTGGTGGGGCCACCAAGGATCAGTCTGGCTCCTGATACAGGTTAGAGCAACTTCAGAGGCTGCTCTAACTTTTGTTCCTGCGTGGTATCAGCCCACTAAGCCATTACAGAATCCAGCAATAACCGGGGCATAGGAGTGTCCCGGTTATCCCCGCTCTTTCCCTATATCTCTCCCCATTGCACTAGAACAGTGATTCTCAAAGTGGTCCGCGAATCCGCTCTGAGGTAGCTGCCAGCGGGCTGCTTTGGTTTGTTTATTTACCGGTGCTATAGCCATGGAGCCTCCTGGCTCCCATTGGCTTTGGTTACCATTTGCAGCGATGGGAAGCAATGGCCCAGGCCATAACGCTTCCCACGGATCGCTTGGCTCCAATGGGAGCCACAAGGCTTCATGGCAGCGCCGCCGGTAAATAAACAAACCAAAGCATCCCGTCGGCAGCTTTCTCAGAGTGGATCCACAGACCACTTAGAGAAACCCTGCATTAAAAGGCTCTCATGGAAGATGACATGCTGTGCACCTGCTGGGAAGATCCCCTCCCCGTGCCATTCCTTTGAGGGGCCTTACATCCTCCTTGGTAGCATAAAGCAGAGGTGAATTTTCCTCCTGGTTTTCTTTGTTTGGAACATTCCCTGCATGTACAGGCATTTCTCGATCACACATGTCCATGTACACAACAAATAACAGTATGAGCTCAGAGATCTTTACCACAGCCCGTCATGCCAGTGCAGTGGGGTTTCTTCGTGGCTATTACACCTATGTCTGCCATGATTCTGTTGGTGGCCCTTGTGAAGAGGCCAAGGTGCATCACACATGGGTGTTTTACTCCTTGGGGCGGAGCTTCCATTTAGTTTTAAATCTTTCTTTTCACAAAAACGTTGAAGCCAGCATTAATGAAAAAAGGAAATACGTACTTAGGATCTGTTTGATTTGGATGCTAATCTTTTATGCAGGGATCAAGAGGAGGTATTGTATTCCCCATCTGGGGTCTGATTGCCCTGCTGACAGGAAAAGCACTGCAAAGGGGGGAAAGTTACTTTAAAAACTGTCAAACAAAAAAGCACAGTTGACATCTTGGGGTGGTGACATAGCACCCTTTGTGAAAGTGAGTATGTAGCCATGCAGAAGGATTTGAAAATGATGCATGAAAAACGATGGATTCAAGATTAGAGCAACAGAGTACCTTACCTCACCCTCTACTTTGTTCCCCAATTCCCCATAGAGAGGAAGCCGGAAACCTCCCTCCCTCCCTCCCTCCTGACAGCACAGCTTCAGCTCCTAGAAGTGCATCCCCTCCACACAGGGTAAATTCTTGTCTGAGTAACATTTACCTATAGTATCTTAGAGCTTTTGAGAGAAGCTTGGCATGGAGCTTCTCACTAAGGCCATAGCGCCCAACACGCCAGCCACTAGCCACATGTGGCTAGTTGCCTTGAACAATGTGGGCTATTTGGTTGGTTGAGTGTGGATATTTTGCCACTTCAGAACTGGTTGAACATTACAACACTAAGGCCTTGTGTAAAAGTCTGCTTTTTTGACACAACAGTGTAGGTGTACACACTGAAATGCTCCTCCCACGGATGTAACTCACCTGCTGGGCTGATTGAATGAGCCCATGTCAACGAGCCTCATAGAGCTTTTTGTGACATAGGGTATATTTACACTACCAAGTTTTGTCAAAAAAGCTTGTCGACATTCAAAAGTCTACAAAACAAAAGTGGCTAGAGGGTGTTTACATTTGCTCACTCAGTCAATAGATCATGTCCACACTGGGGGCACCGTCATTGACAGTGCACTGTGGGTATGTATCCTACAGTGCCATGTTGTGGGACGGCAGAGCCGATCCCTGCCATGTTGGACTTCCCCCTCAGTTCTTCCACGGCCTCTTCATCTGCCAAGAGAAGTAGACACTTCCTGGGCTTTGAAAGAGGACAGGCACATGCCTGCAGGCAACGAGATCAAAGCTGAGCAGAGCCATCAGGACAGGCATTGTGGGATACTGCGGGAAGCCAGTTCTGTCAACAAAACAAACAGCAGTGTCTACACTGGTTCTTTGTTGACAATAAAGGGAGGAGGAAAGAAAAATATGTCTCATAAGAGTGGCAATTTTTTGTCACCAAAACTGGGTGTTTTTCCCATCAAAATTCACGTTGCAGCGTGAATGCTCTCACGGTTTTGTAGCCAAAAGGCAGGTTTTAACAACAAAACTTTGTAGTGTAGACAAAGCCATAGAGGGACACAGCATTGACACTGGGGTTGGCCTGCAGGCCCCAATGGGCATCCTGACTTCTTGTCAGCAGTTTAAATTCTGCTGCTCTGGAGGTATGCAGGTATGCGTCCCTTCCCCTTGTCAAGGCCTAGGGATTTTTGAAATTCCTCTTCCTATTTGCTCTTCAACATCTTCGCAGCTGTCCAAGCCGGCTTTCTGCAATGGATGCGCTCCACATGGAGTATTCCGGATCTGCTGGGTCTGTGGGAAGACGAGTCTATGCAGCCACAGCTTTGCATAAGCTGTAGGAACTTTGATGCCTTCAGGCTGATTGCTAGTGGCATGCAGGAGAAGGAGCACGAAGTGGACACATAGCAGTGCCATACTGAGGGGCTGAAGCAGACATGCGAGAAGGCAAGAGAAGCCAACTACCACTCTGGTGTGGTTCTGAAGACACTCTGGTGTGGTCGCTTCTACACAGAACTGCATGCCATCCTCGGAGGCAACCTCACTTCCACCCTCAAGAGCCCCATGAATACTTCAGGGGAACTGGAGTTCCTGACCCCCCACACTCAGCCTCGAAGATGAAGTGGTGGAGGAGGAAGTGGAGCTGGAGGATTATTTGGAGGACACGGCAGAGTCATCTGGTAGCATGGCTTTGTCAGAACCGCTTTTCCATTTGGGAAGGGTCTAACCAATCCTAGCATTCCAATCTAGTACACATGATGGAGAGGAAAGCTACATTAAGTGCTCACTTGGCTTTGATAATACCCTTTTGTCTGGAAATTTACTCTAATTTATTTTGCTGTATGGTAGAGGAGGGTTAAGGAACATGGAGGGAAACAGTTAATGAGAAACTTAGGATGGATAGCCTGGAAAGTAGAATGGGGCCAGACAGCATGGAGGGAGACAGTTAGGCAAGTCCATTCCATGCCTTCCTCAAACACCCCCACCACATACTGTGCATGTTCCTGATCCTTCACTGTGCCCCTTGCACTCCACCTTTAGGGACTGGTTTCATACCGAGAGCTGGAATTACACTCACCTGTAAGAACCATAATTGAGAAACTGTTCATTTCCATGCCCCCTGTTTGACAAAAAAAATTGTGCTTTGTCCTGTTGTTAAACTTTATTCTTTGATACAAATTGACTCTTTATTTGTGTCATACGCACAGGAGTTTTTGCTGACATTCGAACACTGTGGTTATAGGCATGAACATTTGCTCACAACAATTAAAGCTCAGGAAGCAAGCAGTACAGGGGTCATTTCAAGTGGCTGGTAAACATTGCTTGGGTGCATGCTTAGACACATTACTGGGAATCATTGTTAGAATACTCCTTCAGCGCCTCCTTGGCTACTCCACAACAAACACCCTCTGTGCCCTCTAATTGCCTTGGTATATCAGGAGCCAGCTGATCAACCACAGCACTCCACCCTTGGGGGAACTTTTGCCCCTTTGCTTTGCAAATATTATGCAGTGTCAAGCAGGCAGCATCGCCCATGGGAATATTTTCCTCATTGATGTCTGACCAACCCAAAATGTCATGCAAGTAACCTTTTCATTGTCCAAAGGCATTCAGCAATTTGGCATCTGCTAACCCTGTTGTTGAAGTGCTTCTTGCTGCTTTGTATGTTCTCTATGTAAGGCTTCATAAGCCATACGAGCAAGGTAGATCTCATTGGGTCACTGTGGATCTTTCAGCATCCCCTATTGTAATTTTCTGGCTTGGAAAGAAAGTGCCAAGGTGTAGCTTTCTTAACAGTCCAGTGTTCAGAAAGATGAGTGCCTCTTGCCCCTTTCCTGATCACTTTGTAGGGATGTCAGTGAAATAGTCCCATGATCCACCAGCACCTGCAACACCATGGAAAATTAGCCTTTTCAGTTGATATACTCTGTCGCAAGATGATATGCTTTCCATCTATCAGCCTTTTCCAGAGGTAGGGAATCCCATAGTTGCAAAGCCATCAGTTATTTTCTGCACTGAAAATCACAGCTATTTGTAGCAGGAGGCAATTAATGGCCCTGCATACTTGTATCGCTGCAGACCCCACAGTGAACTTTCCAAATCCATACTGATTTGCAACTGGCTGGTAGCAGTCTTAAGGATGTGAAGGACTAGTCGACTATCTGATAAGCAAATGCTTATCGGATAGTTGACAGGATAGTTGACCAGTCGATATCCCCTCCTCCCCACTGCCTCTATCAGATAGAGGCAGCAAGGGTGGGGAGAAGAAGGGGTACTTCAAAGTGGCAGTGCTGCACAGAGCCCAGGCTCAGGTGCTCCGTGAGGCGCTGCCACTTTGAATGCTGCGGGGAGCCCAGCATCAGGCTCCTCGCAGCATTTCAAAGCGGCAGTGCCGCGTGGAGCCCGCGGTCAGCTGGGGAGTCCCTAGCTGACCCTGGGCTCTGTGCGGTGCTGCTGGTTTGAAATGCCACAGGGAGCCCGGGCTCAGCTGGGAACTCCCCAGCTGATCCTGGGCCCCGTGCTGCCCCTTTGAAATGCGCGAGGAGCCCGATGCCAGGCTCCTCATGGCATTTCAAAGTGGCAGTGCTGCATGGAGCCCGAAGTCAACTGAGGAGTCCCCAGCTGCCCCTGGGCTTCAGTGTTTTTGCCTTTGACTTCAAAGGGGGGGGTGGCCTATTCACTAATCGAATAGTCAATGCAAAAATACATCAACTATTTGATTAGTCAATTATCCAATACTTAACATCCTTAAGCAGTCTGGAGTTGCCAACTTCCATACAGTGACAGTGACCTCCACTCGCTTTTCAATGGTGAGGACCGCTCTCATTCTGGTCTCTTTGCCCTGCAGCACTGGGGAGAGCTCTCCACACAGTTCCAAGGTGGTAGCTTTGTGCATCCGAAAATTCTGCAGCTACTCCTGGTTATCCCATACATGCACCACGCAGTGCTTGTTTCCCAAGTCCAACACATGCAGCTGTTCCATGAATGCCAGCAGCAATCTGGAATTGTTTTTCCAGGGCAGACAGCAAGTCAGGCACCTCCGATTCATTCTCTGTTTCACAGCTCACGAAATATTTCAGGATCAGCCATGTTGTGTTCATAACACTCGTCACCAAACTGGTCAGCAGTTTAGGATCCGGGCTTTCATGTAAAGATGAGAAGCACACAGTTTATAAGGACTGTTGAAAAATGGCATGAAAAGAAGTCAGAAGCACATGGAATATTGGGACAGAAAGAATTGCATCATGGGATGGCAAGAATAACCCGATGATGCACTGCAATCCATTCCTGGAGCTCCTAGTGGCAGAGGGTGGTGAGTCGCACAGTGGGATAGCTACTTTGGTGCAACAGTTTGTCAAAGCAAAAGTAACAATTGTGGGTGCGCTCCCCAGACTCAAGGAGTGTTGTGAAATGTGCACAATCAATGTAATTAAAATGGCTTAGGACTATCACTTCAGTGAACTTAACTCTGTAGTATAGACACAATCTAAGTCTGTTCCATTCCATTCATTAGGCCCCCTCAGAATTTATGGGATTTGGCTAGGGGGGTTTCAGAGGAAGTGGTAGCATGCTGCAAGTGAGTGGGTGTTCAAACGTCCTATGAATTAGTAGTGTTTACATATTTTTGTCTAAGAAAAAACTGGGTTTTATACTGAACTCCATGGCATCTCTCTCTCTTCATTATCTTAGGCGAGTGATGTGGGAACAGTGAGCAAAGAGAGTTAAATTTTCAGGTTGTTTTCCTAGTGAACACAAAGAAACCATATGTTTAAGAACCTCTGGTGGTTTTTTCAATTTTTTTTTAAATAATAAAGTCAGATAAAGGCTCATCTTTAATTTTTGCTGTGTTTTCATGCATTGAAGTATAAACTATATGGCTGTCATCTCCTAAAATCTGACTTGTGTTTATGAGGTATTGGGTGCTTGGTTTTCTGCTGGGAATAAATAGTGTGATAAATTCACATACCTCATTATAGCTGCTTCCATCGCTAACCGATATACAGTAGGCCAAATAGGGTGTGTCTAGTGAAATAACTAGTGTTATTTTGAAATAACAATGCGAGAGTCTACACAACCATTTTGTTATTTTGAAATAACAGACGGCTTATTCAGTAATCTGTAAACCTCATTCTATGGGGAATAGCGCCTATTCCAAAATAGCTATTTTGAAATAAGGTGCATGTAGATGCTCCACTGCTGCTATTTCGAAATAGTCCCTCACCAGGGCCATTCTAAGTTATTTCTCCCCAGTGCCTCCTGGGGCTCTAAATCAAGATAGCACATCTATATTAGGGAAGCCTGCCACGGACTAATTTTGAGGCTTCCCTGCAGTGTAGACATGTTATTTCAAAAGAAACTATTTCGGAATAACTATTCCAGCATAGTTCATTTTGAAATAAGTGTGCAGTGTAGACATACCCATACTGAGATGTTTACTCAGATTTTATTCAAACAGTGGCATCTTCACTGGCAGCTTAGCTTGAGTGAAAACTGTGCTAAGGATCTCAGGGTTTGTCCTTCTCCTGGTTCCTATTTGGTGAGCATCCTGCCAGATAATTGTTTATAAGCATTTCAGAAAACATTCAGAAACCAAAATCACTTGGTGTGGGGAATGTAAAGAATGAGGAACTTTATTACTGGGGACAATGAGCAGGAAAATTCAGTAGAATTCAGGTTTACCCACTTCTGTTTTACTACTGACTATACTGAGTTCATTAGCTATTGTACTCAGCAGGAGAGGCTTTTTGCTCAGAAGATTTTCCATGTTCATAACATTTCCAAATAATACATAAAAGTTGGCTGGCAAGAGCCTTTTCACCAGTCAAAGGGCTGTTTAATCCGGAATGAAAGGTGGAAGCCACTTGAGCTGCACATGTTATGCTGAAGAGGCTATAAAGCTGTTCTCTGAGAGCTGAAATTTGAAAAGAAAAGAGCGTCTGCATCTTTTCTTAGAGTCAGTATGTCAGAGTTTTCCATGCTATACATGTAGAAGCGACAAAAGTCAATGAGGCTTACACCAGAGATGAATTTAGCACACTGTCTTAATGGGAAATGGAGCCAGACCATAGCTGGTGTAAATTAGCAAAGCTAGGTGCACCAGCTCAGGATATGACCCGTGAAGCTGGCACAAACAAGAGACGCTTGCAACACAGTTCAGTGTGTTCTCATATTTGACATTCTGATGTTGGGAGGACAGGAAAAAAAAGATAGCAAAATATGAAATGGCTCCAAGAGAAGAATTTCAGAATGATAATAGTATCTGGTAATCTGCTGTTTTGTGAATGAGGCAGCCAGTCTTTAAATGGACCTCGCCTCCAGCTCCTCCCCACCCCCCCTGCCCCTTCCCCAACCTGTTTCCATTCATGCTGCAGTCTTAATTCTGCTGTTCCCTGGATGCTTTGCATGGGTTGCCATGGAGCTATTCACAGAAAACCAAGTCTTGCCCATTTTGGTTTTAGCACTGTATCGTCTTTCAGAAGAACTCTGTTCTGGGAGGTGAAATCTCTTGTCATTAATTCATTGTTTCTGCTGTTACTCTTCACAATATAGCACAAGCTGGTTAATGAAGAAATCATAAATTCAGGCCTGCCACTACACCGACACTCAGGCCTGGTCTACACTGCAGAGTTAGGATGACATAAGTAGAGATGTAAAAACCCATTACAATAGTTAACCAGTTAAATGATTTAAATTATATTGTTTAACCAGTTAACCACCGTGCCCACGGGTTGGGTCCAGCTGGCGGGACCCACCATGGCCATGGGTGGAGGGCTGCTCGGGCCCACCATGGCCACAGGTGGAAAGCTGCTCTGGGCCTGCCACGGGCAGGGGGAGGCTACTCGGGCCCCCTGCAGCCAAATGTAGGGAGCTGCTTGGGCTCCTGACAGCTGCTGGCAAAGTCCAGATGGCTGAACCTGCTGCTGCCAAGGGAGGGAGAGGGCTCTGCTTGGGCCTGGCCCGCTGCGGACTAGGTGGGCTGCTTGGGCCCAGCCTGCTGTGGGTGACGGCTGCTCTAGCTGGGCCAGTTAACCGGTTACCGGGTAAGCAGCCCCATAGGCCTGCTGCTTGCCAGCTAACCAGTTAAATGGTTAACCTCTTACATCCTAAATGTAAGGCAAATATATATACATAATTATGTGTCTGCATTATGTCTGCACTACAGCTTTGCTCTCCACTGGGCTGCTGCCCCCAGCTCTGGGTTTCTTGTTCCCCCGCTTCGACCTAGGTTATTGCCCCCCTGGGCTCCAGGCTGTCTGTATACCAGTGGAACCCCAGCTGCACTGAGGATATCTGTTCATTGCCAGGAACCTGGGGGTCTGCAGGGCTCCTGGAGAGGCAAGAGCCTACAGGGGCAGCCGTGCTGCTGATGGGGAGCCAAGAGCCTGGGGAGGAAAGCAGCCATGTTCCCAATGAGGAGCCAGGAACCATGGGAGGCAGCCAAGTTCCCAGTGCGGAGCTGCAGGTAAAGCTGAGAGCCCAGACTTAGAACACCTCACACTACCCCTCTTCAGTTGGTGAAAGCACTCCTTGTGAAGATGTACACCACCGACAGGAGGGTAAAGTTGATACACTCTGCTGCAGTAATGGCTCTAAGTCAAACTAATATAGGTCGACTTAAGTTTGTCGTGTAGATATACTGTCAGGCAGTGTTAGTATAGACTTGGTTTTTGTTCACTTCCTTCACTTCATCCAATCCACTTGCCAAATTGCCACTTCCTAACTCTTTTCCCACTCTTATCTCCATGCTGTGCTCATCCTGCACTTGGAATCTCCTCCGATCACACCTCCAACCACTCCTTAAAGGCCTGCAAAAGCTAGTCTTTCACTTCACTGAGGCTTTAGCAAAATAGATGCTAGACAATTTAAAAATCTTATGAAACTGAAATGATGCATGATGAACTTCCTTATTCAGACACTTTCCCCCTTTTCCCTTTCTCCCAGCCTTTAGCAGTACCTTGTTTATGTAGGCATTGGTGTGGGGTTTTTTTTCAAAGAGATTCATGCAAGAATATCTGCCTCCTCTCACCTGCTATTCCTCTTCTCTTGGTGCAGCCAGTTCCTTCTCATTTCTCTGGTGTAAGTACTGCCTCTCCTTCCTTCTTCAATAGATTTTAAGGTTTAGAAGGGACCACTTTGATAATCTGGTTGGACCTCTTGCTTAAAAGAGACTAGAGAAACTCATCCAGTAATCTCCACATCAAACTTTTGTGTGAGCTGTGCCAGATCTTTTAGACAGTTGTTCAGTCTCAATTTAAACACTTGCAGTGGCGGAGAACCCACCACAACATCCTTAGGTAAGTTGTTTCACTGGTAGATTACAAACAACAGATGGAGCTAATGTGCCCTAGCACTCCTGAATTCTTGTTATACATTTCCTTCTCTATTATGGGGATATTACAAATAATTGGTAAGTATCACATATCAACACTTCAGCCCTTTCAAAACCTCCCATAAGAAGTTGGAACAATGCTTTGGACTACTTTGGTGAATGAAGAATGAAAATAGATCTTGGAGATGGAATGTGACCACCTTTAACCTTTTGTTCGCTTGGATAAAGTAAAGTGTCAGCAGAGATATAGGAAACGCTGTCATAGAAATTCCTGAAATTCCAGGTGTGGAAGGGAGACTTGAAACACACTATCTTCACATAATCTCCCTTGCCTCTGCTTGATTATCTCCACATGGCAATTGTTGTGCTCAGCACATTGGCAGTGCCATTTGGGAGCTGGAACCATCTGGAAAACAAGCTGCAAAATGATCTGAAGTCTGTGTGCTGAACACTGAGGAGTATTGTGCTCCTTTTCCAGACATATTTCAAAGGAAAGAGGAAAGGCTGAGAATACTTCTCCAGTAACAGAAGGAGTATTGGGAGAAAGAAAAATAGCAGCTCATGGAATGTGGCCTTTGTGCTTGAGAACGGGAGGGATTTTTTTTTTAAAGGAACACAAATGTCCAAAAAAGAAATGACTTTTACAGGGAACAGGATCTTAGCCAATCCAACTCTTCTAGTACGCTTTGTATGTCTTAAATTTATTCTTTGTGCATGAGGGTTTGGCAGGAAGTCTATCTAAAAGAATGGATTCATCAGCTTGAATGTGAGTAGTGGAAGAATAAAGCTACAGAGCACATTCCCATGTGCCTTCAAAGTGAAGCTATTGATATGCGGATATTCTGGGTAAATACGTGGTTTTTTGTGACTCTTTTATAAGGCTGTGTTTTTGTATGATTACCTGACTGGCTGGATGAAGGGCTGACCAACAAATGGACTTGACTGCCAAAACTTGCCAGTTATCATACATGGCTTCATGTCCCTGTACAGTCCTTTAAAATGGTAGTAGCTTTATTGCTTGGGGTTATAATAACCAACACCCAGGATATCTTAGGGCCATATGTCTCCCATCAATTCTGCCTTTAAGATGCACCTAGTAACTCCGATGGACATTCAGGCACTCAGTCAGCCCAACTTCAGGAAAGCAGATGTGGGGCATGGCTTAGACCCCCATTTCCTACCACTTACCCATGTTGTTCACAGCTGAGGAGCTGGCCTAGCTTTTTCAGTCAGAAGAGGCCAGATTCGGCACCCATATTCATTCTGAGTAGTACTGAAATGCAGTATTCAGAGTTAAAGCATAAGGAAGGGTAGCAGAATCTGTCTGGGTTTTTTTTTTCTTTTCCCCTGTCATTGTGGGACCACTTCCTCAAAAGCTGAACTAGTGAGTGACAGCCATGCTATTCAAATGCTGCTAGGATCACCACGTCTTTACAACTGATCGCTGGATTGGATTGAGTCAGTATAGGTTGACAAAGCTTACTGTTTTGTTAGCATTACATGATCAATGTAGCTGTGAATAAGCGTGCTGAATTCTGTTCTGGCTCACAAAGCAGCACAATTCTTATCTAACGTCTAATTGTAATGGTTTTTTTATGAATGATGTTTGGCTTTCAGATCCCAGGATGAATTTGAAGGACTGGTAATTATGAAAACCATCTGTTTACTTGTAAGGTGTACAGATTTGACATGCAGTCACAGAGAGACGATAAATATGATTCCATTTTTTCCAGTGTCATTTTTTAATTAGAACTGCACTTTAACTTTCATCAGTGCTAACAGATAAAGTGGCATAATTTCAGCAGGTGAATTCAGTTAGAAGTATCAATGGTTAGGGATGAACAGATGCCATCCCATGGTTTATCCCCATCAGTATGGGAATCCATAGTACTGCACAGATGTGTGGTGTGGTTCCTTGTGGTAAAGGGCTAACAGCTGATGCTGTGAGTGTAGACACCGTATTAGACAATAGAAGACATGGCCAAGATACTCAACAGGCTTGTTTTTAATTGAATTATAAACAAAGCTCGTTCCATGGGGAGTGCTTAGTTTGCTACATTGGTATGGGGCATGAGTAGATGAACAGAAACCTCACTTTAGTCTTTGCAGGTGAGTGCCTGGTTTTCTACTATGCCCCTGCGAAGTGGTTGTAAAATGCTACTTAAATCAAAATGACAGTACTTTACACCTACCAGTAGGTGTAAATGACTGTTGAGGGCTCAAAGCAGTGGAGCATCAAGCCCTATTAATCCCTTTTAATAGTCACTGTTGTCTGTAAAATAATGGTTTTGTTTTCGTAATTTGGGTTGGCTCTTATGAATGTAGCTGAGATTCCTTAAGATGCTTTTAAACTCTTTGTAAAGGATCATTCTACTCCTCCACCCTCTCCCTGAGATTCATTGTAACTATCTAGTCCTTTTACAGTTAGGGAGCAAACCCAGAAGCAAGGTGAATTTTCTCAGAGATGCAAATAAATAATATTAATGGTCAATTCTTGGCCTTGCTTCTGGTTTTGTATTAGCTTCTGAAAACTGCATATGCTGTTTTCAAAATGATCCCAGGGAAGAACATCCTGGCATTTAGGGAGGTCCCACAGGTTCTATGCAGCAATGAGGTATGGTAAGGTGAAGAGAAATTATGTAAATAGGCTCCCTGGTCCCAGCTGTCCAGCATATAGGTCAAGTACCTTCATAGTATTTGCCCTGTGGCAACCCTGTAGAGCCTACAACAGCCTGGGGAAGGGAAAGTGGGTAGCTCTTCGGCAGGAGTCAGCAATCTTTTCAATCCAGAGAGCCAAATTATATCAAAATTCAGAACAAGTTGGTCAACAAAGAGCCCATTTGCATGACTGAAAATATACAACTTAATATTATTGATAATTAACATGATGATTAATAATAGAATGAATGAAACATTGACTAGCAGACTTTTTAATGGGACTTCTGCTGCTGCATCTTTTCACACATATCTTTGACATTTACATGATAAATGGTCAAATTCAGGTTCATGCACACGTTCAAGCTACATGAGTAATTATGCGTTTTTAAAATTTTGAATTTTTCATTTTAATTTAAAAAGTTGCATGTATTCTGGGAATGACAAAAGAGTCATATTTGGTTCCATGCTGAGCCAGACCCCTGCTCTTAGGTCTTACCTAGACTAGACAGTAAAGGTCTGATGCTAGGCTCTAACACAAATTAATTAACACCTCCTAAACAAGAAAAAGCAATTTGAGCAATTGTACATCAGCATGTGCTAAATGGTGGGAGACCCTAGGCTCCTAAAACTGGTGGGTGGGAAGACTGCCAATTTACTGATCTGCACATTTTTTGCTCAGGGGTGTGAAAAAAAACACCTTCCCTAGGGCACAGCAAGTTATAACCCCAGTGGGTCTGGCCCACGAAAGCTCATCACCTAATAAACCATCTTGTTAGTCTTTAAAGTGCTGCATAGTCCTGTCTTTTGTTTCAGCTAGACCAGACTAACAGGGCTGCATCTCTATCTCCAGTGTAAACAGGCTCCCAGGGCTGTTAGCTGCTCCCCTCCTGAAGGTGGTTTACCTACAGTACTGGGAAAGCTCTCACCGAGCGCTGGTGTTATGACTACAGTGCCATGTTGAAGCACTGCCAGGGCAGCCCTGCCGTAACTGTACTTTAAACTTAGAAGTGAAGACAAAGCCTTCGTGTAGAGAAGCCCCGATTGATTTCAGTTGGAGTTTGGCCGAAGTCAGCAGTTGAGGGTTGGTCCTGTGGTAAAATGACATTATTTATGACATTGTGTGGAACTAAAGGTGCTGGGTAGCACCCCTTGCTAGGAAGTGGTTTCCTTTATATGCAGAGTTTACTGTTTGGTTCAGTGCCTTTCCATATTCCCACCCTATAAATGGTTCCAGCACCACTGTACTGCGAGTCTGGTTTCAATCACATTTACACCAGTGTGAGATCAAAATGAGGCCCTGCAACTCTTCAGCAGATATAGATCCAGAGTCTTCAGAAAATCAGTCCTTTCTACATTATTTTTTAGTCTACTTTGTAGGTCTGATGTTAGGGTAGGAGAGTAGCAGGAAGTATTTTTTCCCCCCTAATTCTTTCCCTTGCAGGTTAAATTTGTGGAGGTTGACATTTTGCTACACCCTACAGTATGTGTGCTATGTGAGGAATTAGAATAGTCTTGAGCCAAAGCATTGATTTGCTCTTGATGTTATCTCTGGTATTTGTCTTAAAGTACCCCACACCCTCCTTCAGACTACATAATCACCTTGCCCTCCTTGGAACTGAAGGTAAAGGAAGGCCACACTTTTAACATGGCTACCCCTCTGAGACCTTGTTATCCAGTACAGCTTACTGAAATACAGAGAACCTCCTCTCTTTTCCATTCACAGAATCAGAAATGTCAGATATTGAAAAGACCTGTTAGGTCATCTTAGCTATTCCCCAGAGACAGGGCAGAAACATGTACAAACTGCTTTCTTGTGCCTTATTCAGTCTTCTTTCAGTATCTTAACTCAGGGAATAGTAATTACATCGCATTTCAGTTGTAATCACCTTATTTAGGTTCCAGTCCTGCAAACACTCAGGTCAATGAAATTATTCCTGTGTACAAAGTTATTCAAATGCTTAAGCATTTGCAAGATCAGAGGGTAAGGTCTTATCTACATGAGAAAACGGATTGAATTCATGGTTTGTCTACATACTTTTTGGACTGCTATAAATGACTTTGGTTTGCAACTGGCATAGTTAAAGCAGTACAGCCTTCTAGCATGGACACAGTTATACCAG
This sequence comes from Pelochelys cantorii, assembly GCA_032595735.1. NCBI lineage: Eukaryota > Metazoa > Chordata > Testudines > Trionychidae > Pelochelys > Pelochelys cantorii. Next base: position 160,705,496 of record CM064327.1, read on the forward strand.
TATAGCTTATTCCTGTAAGTGAAGAGTAATAAATTAAAAAACCATACCAGTTAAGAGCATTTGTATACCAGTTAAATCATGTTCACACTAGGAGTTGTACAGATGTTAACTATATATCAAAAACAAATCATTTGGGGTTGGAGCACTGATCTAACTAAACCAGTTCAATCAAGAGGGTCACACCTGAAGTCTGCAGCAGCACCAGGAACTAAGCCCAGATTTGCCAGGCCCCAACTGAGTGTTTTTTAAGCCCAGCTCTGTCCTTTTTATTTCCATTTGATCAAAACTACAGCTGAGCAGCAGGAGAATAATCAGTGCCTAAATGCAGGTGATACAGAGCTTAGATATTCAATGGGTGGATGAATAGACAGGATTTTGTGTGTGCTGACATGTGACACTTGATTACACATCTTTCTGTCTTACATCTACCAGACAGTGAAGAAAAGGGGAAAGAATTTTAAATAGTCAGTTTTATCTCTTCACATCTTAAGAATTAGAGGACATACCCTGGAGAGTTAATCAATCAACTTGAGTACTGAAATTCTGTGCTCTTTCTCATTTGCTAGAAATTTACAACAGTCAATGCAATGTTGTACATTTAAATGTAATTAAATCAGAACAATTTCAAAATCAAGGGAATAAAAGTCTGTTGTATGTTTCTTACAAAAAGAAGGAGCTAGAGGAACAATGAATCTGTAGGTTATTTTGCAACTTTTTTTTATGAAATCTGCACCTGAAATGTCGGAGAATTTGAGTTTTTAAAACATTTTTCTTTCATTTACTGCAGAATCTCGAAGTTACACTGAAGGCCTTAACCACTCGGTTGTGATGACTGATAGCACCATGGGCACCAATCCCGCTTTGCTGAGGACTGACATGCAGACAGCTCCTTTGTGTCAGCGGCCTTTTGTATCTGCGTGCACCATTTCCAGTAACCACCCCATCCCAACTGAAGAAAGGTGGGAAAATGCCAGGATTTTTTTGTACTACCTGAATGTTTGCTGCTTATAAAATCTATCCTTAGCTGTGTCATTAGGCCTGTGTCCACACTGCAGAATGTCCGTGTTACCACTTCCAGGTTTCAGCTTACATACTCTTTCAGGCCAGCCAATTCAGATAAAGTCCCACCACATTTGAACAAGAGATTTTGGGGATGGATGTGACTCAGTTTAGGGCCAACACTGGACTAAGAACCCAAATGAAATTTGCAGTGAAGCTAAGTAATGACCTATTTTTCAGAAATGCTGAGCATATTTTTTATATATTACATACATGTATTGAAGGGGTGTGTATGACTTAGAATTTTTACAGGTAATTATAGAGGTTGTTTGTATGTCTAAGAATAAGTTTTACTTATCAGAATACATCATCATCATCAACAACCATGGGCTCAACGCCCATTGGTGTCCGATGCCTCCCTCACTATTTCCTTCCATCTTTCCCTGTCCAGTGCGGAGTGGCTTAGTTTCTGTAGACTAGCTCCGCACCAATCTACTATATCATCTACCCATTCTCTGTGGGGTCTGCCTCTCCTATTCGGACCATCCATTATGCCGAATGCCAGGGTCTTAACTTTTTGCTCGTCGTTCATTCTACAGATATGCCCGAATAGCTGTAACTTCCGTTGTATAACATTGTGCAGTAGGTTCTCTTTCGGCTGTATCTTCCTATGTAATTCCTTGTTGGTGTCCGTCTGCATCCATCCTATTCTCAGGATCTTTCTATAACAACTCCTCTCGAATGCCAATATCCTTCTCTTCAAATCTTTTGTTATCACGCATGTCTCACATCCGTACAACATGCTGCTAAATATGCACGTTTTCAAGATGCTCAGCTTCGTTCCTAAGCTAATCGCTTTACTTTTCCAGATCTTACCATCGCCTTCAAACTCACTCTTGCTTTCGCTATTCTAGTCGCTATTTCCTTCTTACAGTCTAGATCATACGTCGTGTTGCTCCCCAGATACGTGAACTTCTCTACATTCTCTAGTTCGATCCCATCTACATTGATCTTCCTTCCTATTTCCTTATCTCAGAATACATACAGAGATCTAAATCTTTTAAATTCAGCTGCTTCACTCAACGTCCATGCAAGTTCATACATACTTATCAGAGTGCTAACAGCTTTTCAGTATTTTTACTAACAGGCATGTGGGGGAAATTCCATAACATTTCATGTTCAAAACATATTGGTGCAGAAAAATGAAGACTTTACAGTGTGTATCATTTTCGCACATATTTCTAATGATAAAGATGTTTGAGAAATATATGGGGGGGAACAATTCAAAAACCAGGGTCAACTATTGGTTTCCCTTTCAACTGCCCAGTTGCCTCAGAAACCTCATTACTCATTCATTATTATTTGTTTTATAGTAGCATCTAGGACCCAGATCAAGGAGCAGGGACTCCTTGTGCTAAGCAGATTACAAGGACATACAAAAAGCTGATCCCTGTCCCAAGAGCATAGAATTTATTTAAGTGTAAAATGAACAAGGACAGGTGGATACAACCCAATAGCTGAGATCACAGCTCTCCAACTGCCTAGCCATCCCAAATAGGCCTTGCTGTTCCCAGACACTTAGGTGGAGAGCTACTGTTTTCTCCTGCCTTCCCTGCCTCTCCCCACCAGGGCCGGATTAAGGGGGAGCTATCTGGGCAGCTGCCTGGGGCACCAACCTATGGGGGGCACCTGATGGCAGCTGTAAGGGGCGCCGTGCGCCCGGCCACACGGCGCCCCTTAGAGCTGCAATCAGGCGCCGAGCTCCCAGGGCCAGGGGCCGCGCAGCGTCCCTTAGAGCTACCATCAGGGGACGTGCAGCACCCCTTAGAGCTGCAATCAGGTGCCGCGCGCCTGATTGCAGCTGTGAGGTACGCAGCGCACCAGGGGGTGGGGCCGTGCATGCGTCGTGTGCCCACTGCCCGGGGCACAGGAATGGGTCAAGCCGGCCCTGCTCCCCACACACTGTTGGATTGTTATTGAGCTCTGAGCTCACCTCTCACTATTCTGAGTGTCTGATTACCATCTCTGTTCATAGATAATTGCCATCTTTTTCCACAGTAGTTTTCAGAACTGCCCTTCTATTAAGCTGATGCTATCCAGCTGAAGTGTCAAGTTCTTAATAAGCATCCTGATGAAGTGCTATTGAGTCTACTTTGTTTCTTTTCTTCTCTTCTGGTTTTGCTTAAAACCAGGGCTTGAAGCATGTTTCCAGCCTGAGAAATTGTGAATCATAGTAACCAATCCCAATAAAATATCTTAGGATTTCTGTCTGTAAAGATGCAACTTGTCATTATAAATACCCATGAATTGCAAATAGAAAGTTAAGAGCTCAGCGTCAAGTACTGCCAACGCTGGTGACAGCACAAAATCAAATTGTAAATCTCTTATTTGGAAGTTCACCTCAAGACTGTGTGTTCCTTTCTTTCTAATGTCTTCAAAATCCCTGTAGCTTTTCAATTTTTAAAAATTTTGACCGATGTCTTCATTTCTTTATTTCCACTGTGTTATTGAGCTGTTTCTGTGGCATGCACAGATCTCCTGGCATCTGTTTCCACAGTGCCCTTTCAGCTAAATCCCTTCTCTGTATTTTTAAGTTCTTAGCTCAGTTCCCCCCCCCCCCCCTTCATTTGTACAGTGCAGGCTTGTTCTCTCTTTCCAACCCAGCCCTATCCCAACCTCTGTCCAAAGTACTTGCTAGTATATTTTTAAGGCATAGCTTCAGTGCAGAGGACTTTCAGAAGTGTGTGTAGTGGGAAGGCATACATTTTCCTCACTTTTTCAAACTCTTCTCATGGAGAGATGTTGTGTTCAGGAGTGGAGGAGGTGTTTCTACACATTGATATATAGAAATGGAACAGTCCTGTCTTTAATGTTCAAACATCTAGATTTGTGAGTGAAGCAAAACCTTGAGAAAAGTGTCTCTGGTGTGGCACGCTATCTTCTATGTTTTGTACTGTTCTCTTTATGTTTCGTATATGCACCTGAATTTCCCAGTTGACTTTATGACCCTCTTCTTTACTATGAACATTGTTACAGTTAAAAACAGTACTAGGAGAGTCAAGGAGCTTGGATACTATTGCTAGCTCTGTCACTGACCTACTGTTTGATCACGGGCCAATCTCTGAACCATTGGTGCCTCAGTTTCCCTACCTGTCAAACGAGCATGATGATGTCTAGCATATGTGGCTGGGAGGCTCAGTTAATTAAAGTGTCTTGGGAATGCATGTGTGAAAAGTGCTATAGAAAAGTCAGGTTTTATTGTCTCAGTTAGGAGTATTATGTATTGCTATTAACGATTATTGCTAAAACTTGGAATAAAGGCATTGTGCAATGGAATGTTTTGAAAGCATATGGGAATGATTTTGACATTTTCTTTTGAACAGCCCTTCTGTGACTGAATGCCATTGGCTAGAAAGCGATGCTAATGCCACCCCTTCACCCCAGCTGGGAAAAAGCAGGCCTACAGGAAATTACCTTGTGCCCTCAGAATTTTCAAGCCCCATTCAGGATGGCTCGCTCTTGTCTCATTTCCAGTCCCCAGGACTGCAGGTCATCTCTTTGAATAGCCGAGAGGATTCATCCTTAGACCAGCAACAAGAACTTGTTGCTCATCCCAGTGCCCGGGCCTACCTGAACTATGGTGGAGCCAGCGTAGGCGGGAGCCCACCACGGGCGGAAAAACAAGCTGTTTTCATGGCTAACGCTAGCAGCTCTCCCAAAACTATGAGCTCACCACTGACAAATACAGCAGACAATGGCTTCTTGGCTCACAACTTGCTTACAGTGGAATCTGGACACAAAAGCCTGAGCAGCACAATTCAACAAAACCATGGGATGAATTTGCACCCACAGCCACCTCTTCCAGAGAAGAAGAGGACTTCTGAGGGAGACCGTTCTTTTGGCTCCATCTCTCCTTCTTCGAGTGGCTTCTCCAGCCCTCATAGTGGGAGCACAATCAGTATCCCATTCCCAAATGTCCTGCCTGATTTTTCAAAAGTTTTAAGCACTTCTCCTTTGCTAGGTAAGTTTTATATGGTTAAACTGACACTTTATATGAGTGTGTGTGAGTAGGGTGGGATGTGAGATACTTATACACCAGTTAATGTTGAATAGCAAATGAAGCAAATGTTTGTGGTAATAGGAGACACTTGACTAATGTTCGATATATTGTTTTTTAAAGACTAAACTCCAAAGTGCTTTCTCTCAGTCTTTTTGGATGTGTCAGTCAAATGCCATCTCTCTGCTGCCAGCCCACAAGTAATTGGTGACTGCGCCAATTCCTCTTAAGAGCTGGCTTTGCCCTGCTTCTTTGCTAGGCTCATGGCAAGAATATTTTGAATGTGGCTGTTTGTCGTCCATTCTTTGTGTTCATATTTAGCCAGGCCTTACTGGGGAGTCAGATATTTACTGAGTTTTCATATTTTATAGCTTGTGAGAAATGGAATTTTAATAGCACACACACTAATCCAAGTATCACGTGGTGTATGTTTTATTTCTCAGAGCGGCTTCAGAATTCCCCCAGACTACCATTTTAATTGTGAGGTTCCTGTCCCCCTCTTTCCCCATTTCCTGTGGTTGAGCTCTGAATTCCTAAATTAATCGGCACCTCACTGTCTGAGGTGAGAGGTAGCAGCTGGAAATGCCCCTTGCGATTATGGTGTAGATTGATTTTTATTTAAATCTTCTTTTACCTTTCTTTAACAGAAAATCCAGCTGATAAGCACGTGACAGTGAAATTTGTCCAAGATACATCCAAGTTTTGGTACAAGCCAGATATTTCAAGAGAACAAGGTATACCAAATATATGTGCTGCCGGTCAGAGCCATCCCGTCCTTAAAACGGTTTGGGGCAGCCACTTCAGTCCCTGCGCTTTGAGGGAGAGGGTCCCATGGCAACTGCCTCAACCATACAATGGACTAGTTCCAGGGCATCCCAGGGTATTACGTGGGTAGCCTGTTGCAGGGCATTCCATTAATCAACATTCAGTTAATCTGAATCCTGCTTAATGGAATATGACATCTCTAGACTATGACTGTTCCAAATTAGGACTGCATGTCCCATAACAAAGATGAGGCTGTTGGAAGCAGACATGAATTTTATAGTTTTCTCTGATTGGATGGCCTTTAACGTCCCATTGAATCATAGCCAACATAGCCTTCAGCTACTGGCAAATAATGAATTTGCTGGATCCTGTCTAGTGAAGTAGTTCTCAAACTTTTTGGTCCACAGCCCACCCTGCTCAACGCAAACCTTTCCATGGACCACCAGCCAACAACCCATGATGACAAAATGGATGTAGGAGCAGGATGAGGATGGGGGATCTGGTTGGGCAATAGGGTGCAGGAGTGGGCTGAGGGTGGGGTATCTGGCTGGGAGGTTGGGTGCAGAAATAAGCGTAGGGTGGGAGGGATCTGGCCAGGTGATAGGGTGCAGGAGTGGGCTGAGGCTGGGGTGTCTGGCTGGGATTCTGGCCAATGGGAACAGCAGGGAAAGCCTCCAGGCGAGTTGTTTCCTATGCAGCCATTTCCCCGGCTGGGAGGAGGGGGAATGGCAATGTACAGAGCCGCTTCCCCCCTTCCCCGCAAGCTAGATCTGGCCCACAAGGCTTGGTACTTCCCCTCTCCCTGCTTCTGCAGTGGGAAGCCAACCTCATTGGGCAAAGACGTGCAGGGCTGGAGCTGTTATGGAGGGTGCCAGCCCTGAGCCTATGGATCACCTGCAAGACAGTGATGGACCACTAGTGGTCTGTGGACCATACTTTCAGAACCATTGTTGGTTTAGTCATGCATACTTTCTCAGGTCATGTCTACACTACACCCAGAAGGTTGGCTTAAGGTACACAACTCCAGCTAAGGAAAATTCATAGCTACAGTCAGCTTACCTTAAGCCGAGCTTGGCACTGTCTTCACAGAGGGAGGGCAATGGGAACAAATGGTCCCATTGGCTTCTCTTACTCCTCTCAACTGCAAGGAGTACCGGCATCGGCTGGAGCTGCCCTCAGCATTCGATTTATGGCTCTTAACTAGACATGCTAAATCAAACACCAGAAGAGTGATCTCCGGCGCAGCAAGTGAAGACATGCTCTCAGAGTGTGAGGTTGCCTGTGGCTTCTTACAGTGCAGGTTAAAGGACAAGCATAGTGGAAAGAAGGTAGTAAAAAATCCGAAGATTCACTAGTCCAGGAGTCATTAGTGAGTTGAATGTTCAAAGGATGACTTTTGACTTATTGAGCTCAAAGAGGAAAGGAATAAAATTAACAGGCTACTACTTGTACAGTTTTAAAACTATGCTTCCCAACAGTTTACTATTTACTTTTGTCCAACCAATATAATTTCTCTTCCCTCTTTTAAAAATACTAACATAATGGGAAGTGTGAGTGATTTTTTTCCCTTTGCCTGAGGGAGGAATCCTATGACAAATGGAAACTGATCTAGTGCATACTTAGAAAGATTAAGGTAAACACTCTCTTGAATTGCACAGCTTTGCATATTCACCACATTAGCCTCAACACATATAAATGCAGTAATCTATTATTGCCCTTTGGGTTTGCATCTTTTATAGATGAGCAGTCCAAAATTCACATGAACCTGTAAAGCACTGCATTTGCTTATTCAGACAGCAGTCTGATTATTTATATTTGCCATTTCTGGATCTGCCAAGCAGTTATCTAGTTGCACTGGTGACTTCTTGCACATATGCAGTTTATGGGGTTTAACCTTTGTTCCAACCCTGGAAAATGTTATTTTCACAAAAGGCAGAAGGACCTTAACATACAAGACATGATACACTTGTAAAGACTCCAGTATCAGAATCAGGCACTCCCTGAGTTTTCTTTGCAACATTGCCAAAAATTAGGCATGCAGGGGGTTATTGAAAACTGAATAAAGGGTAAAAAGAAACACGGGCTGCAAAATAGAATCCTGCAAAGGTATTAGGTGAAATCACATCATTCTGTACCCTGTTATATGACCCTGGACCTTGCCACAAAGAAAAGTTAAGCCCTTGGCTTCCTGACTCTGGGCTACGTAATACTTTGATTCAAGGCCATGTAGCAACCTCTCTGGAAGCCAATCCTGTTATATATAGTCCATCTCATAGTCCCCAGGCAGAGATCACAGAACAAAAAGTATTCCAATTCTCGGAATCTCAAAAAGCACTACCTACACATCTCTCTCTGCTTACGAGAGGGGAGGGAAAGAATACCTTTAGTATTCCTTGTAATGGCTAGTACTGTATGCCAGCGGTTCCCAACCGCTGGTCCGTGGCCCACTGCCAAGCTACGGTGACTTTGGGGGCCCGGGCTGGGGTACACTACTCCCGCCATGGCTGTTAGGAGAGGCGTGACCTGCCCTGCCTCTCAACCAACCAGCAGCAGGTAGACACAGAAGAGCGCTTTGCTGTGCAGTGGGAAGGCTGTGTGGAGCCCAGCACAGCAGCCTTAGAGCAGTTGCAACCTGGGCAGCAGCGCTCAGTTGGTGGCTGGGAGGCAGTGTAGGGCTAGGTGAAGGGGGCAGGGCTGGCACTGAGGGGCTCTGGGAGCAAAGCTAATCCTGTGGGGCTGTGGGCATGGGGCTCATACTAGGGAGCTCCTAGTGGCTGGCACTGGGAGGTAGGGGAAGGGTGAGAGGCTTTAGGAGTTAGGACTGGCACTTGGGGTATCTGAGGGCTGGGACTTTTGGCTGACTGGTAACATTTTGTTTGCATATTTGCATATTTATTATTTGCATAATGAGTACACAAATGCAAATAAAATGTTGTCCGGTTCACCAAAAGTTTGTGAATGGGTTTGCTATTCCCTGCTATAAAAAAGGTTGGGAACCACTGCTGTATGCCACTGGGCTATCTTGTTAGAGCATGATGAAAATTTTGTGCCAGTTATTAGGGCTGTGGAGAAGAGCTTTGTGTAGTCTCACTGTTGGGGGCCATACTTCCAGTTACATTTCTTTTTAAACGAGAAAACAAAATATCTTCAGGAATCAATTTTCCTCTTTGCCTAAACGCAAATGCATGCTGGGACAGAGTACTAGAGAAGAAAAGTGCTGGCTATTTCGATTGCAGGGAATTGTGTTCATGTTTGTGCATGTTCAGGCAAGGTAGTATTTGCCAGAGTGCCACTGTTTCCTGAACTGTCTCTGAACTGGTCTCTCAAAGGCAGAAAGGGAAGATAGTTCTGTCTCTTAAAGGATGTTTTCTTGTAAATCATTCACCATTTTTACAAATAGTAATAACATACCAAAATGGACCTGAACCAAAACCACAGAAAGTCTTGAATCATTGTTGCCAGCTTGAGGTTGTGATGGGTGTTGTAACCCACCTCTGAATTTCCTTGTAGTTCAGAGATGGGTTACAACACCCAGGTGTTATTCTACCCCTTCTTCTCTCCAAAAAAGAAATCTGAGGTTTTCACTCTGCCTAGTCTCTACTACATAAAATGTGCCTGCCTCATGGGGATATTATGGGGATTAACTAATTAATGTCTAGCTTTGAACATGTAAAACACTTGTGGGCAAGTTTGTGAATCCTGTAGGCTAGACATGTGGTAAGGTACTATTCACTAGGGTATATCTACATTACGGGACAAGGTCACATTGATACACAACTACAACTATGTTAAAGTATGTTAGTTTGACTTTTGGCGCTGTCCACACTGCAGGAAGTCAAAGGGAGAACACTCTCTCTTTTACTTCCCTATCTCCTCGTGGAAGCAGGACTACCAGCATCGACCGGAGTGCCCCTCTCAGTTTGAATTAGCTGTCTTAACTAGACCCTGGAAGATTGACAACGGCAGCTTCGATCATTCTCTGTAGTAGCTATACCTTATGAGCAAAGGGTTCACAATCTTGTGCTATCTGAGCATTGTGTAGACCCCAGAATCATATCCAGGGTTGGGATCCAAGGTTTGGATTCTGTTCCAGGGCAGTAGGGCAGGAGACAAAAGAACCCAGCATTCTTTACTAGTGCTTTAAAGAGGATTTGAAAAAGTGTCTTTGTGCTTATTAGTTGGACTAAAACACTTTTTTTCAATCTCCCTCTGAATCCTTCTCAGCCATTGCCGTTCTCAAGGACCAGGAACCAGGGTCATTCATTGTCCGAGACAGCCACTCGTTCAGGGGAGCTTATGGGCTGGCTATGAAAGTTGCTACACCACCTCCTTCAGTGCTGCAGTTAAACAAGAAAGGTATTATATGACTCTCATCTGCAGTTTGTCACGCAAAATAGGCAAGGCATAACTACTATATCGAATTAAGAGAAATCCTCCCTTCTCCATAATTAAAATGTCAAGAGATGCAATTCAGAGTCGATCAAATTGCAAGTCTCAATTTAGATTCTTTGTAATGTGAATAACAATCTCTCCCGGGTTGAATTGTGGAACATATTTATGTTGTGCTTGTTTGTTTCATACACAGTTGGTAATTATATGCACAGCTTGGATGTGCATGAACTGTACACTGTTGTCAGGAATCCAGCACCAACCCACTATTTGAGCCTCCTCAGTTATTAGAGGTCTGTTTTAGAACTGAGGCTCAGTGTGATGCCAAATACCACCATGCACATCTTTTGCCTTGGTGGAAGATGGAACTTTTCTGGCCCAGGAATTTGTTTTGAGACAACAGTACATCAGAAATAAATCTGAGAAAAATTAGCGTAACTAAACAAGAAACTGTGGGGCAATGTTATATTATGCTCTAGCATATAACTTATAACTTTCAGGCCTGAAGGGGAAAATGAAGAGAGCATATGGAACGCATTAGGCAGCATATGGAAACTCAGGAGGCAGTGTCTAAGAAGTATTCTTGGCTCTAATTTTGCCTACTGACCTGGCCGCAACTTTTCTCTTTCAGAACCCTTTGTATATATTGGGAAATGTTGTCCAATGAAGTAACAAAACTGCAGAAACTAGCATTGCCTGAAAAACAGTAGCAGTTAATGTCTGTTCCGTGCATTTCTGTCCTTTGTTCCTTTTTCCAATTATTTCAAGTGTGCTGTTGGTCAGGCGCTTGGATTTCATTATTCCGGATTTAAAAGTCACATAGGAACATAGGCGTTGCCACACTGGATCAGACCGGTATACTTTAAGAATGTTAAATTGCGGTTAATTGACTAGTCAAATAGTTGATGGAATTTCCACCTTTTCTTTTGTTGTTTCCATCAACTACTCAACTAGTCAGCTAGTCAATAGGCACTTCCACATTCCTCCTTTGAAATGTACAATTGCCCTCAAGGGGGCTCTTGTACATTTCAAAGGAGGAATGCGGAACTCCGCACAGCCCGGGGCCAGTGAGAAGTCCTGCTGACTCTGGGCTGCATGAGGGTGTGTCAGCTTTGAAATGTACAAGAGTCCCCAGTGGGGGTTCTTGTGCATTTCAAAGCCACAGCACCCTCATTGAGCCCAGGGTAGCAATAATGAGAAATGTTAAAAAGCCTGCTGTGGATCAAGCCTATGTGCCTATCCCCTTCTCTTATACAAAGCAGGTAAACCATGCTGTAGAAACAGGGAGACAGTCAGCAATGTGGGCACAGTTCTGTACCACTAGCTCTAAGCTTCCTGGAGAGCAGAAATTTGTCTCTTTACCACCACCTTTTCTTTTGTTATTGTGGCATCCATCCACACTTTCTCCTGAAAGCTGTTCTTCAAGGGCCAGCTTTGCAAAGTTTGGTTTCTGTAGCTGTTTCATTTATTCCTGCTTGAGCATTGTCGATGGAATGTGGTTGACAGTTATCATGTGACTGCTGTTCTGTGACTAATAAGATCAGAGACAAGGGGAGTACTTGTAATTCTTTTGTTGATATTGGAATCCATATTTCCAATGAGCTATTTTGCCCCATTGCCATAGAGTAACCCTTTCATTGCCTATGTGGAGCGCCAAATTTATATGTCCACTGCTGTCAGCCTCAAGCTTTGAAAGGTCAGGAATCAGATCCCATTAATCAGGTTTAAAATTAATGAGATTTTTTTAAGAGTAATTCTTGGGTGTTTTTTATTTGCTTTCTGGATTATGAGTCTTTAGGCTACACTCAAGTTACAGTTTCAAGCTTTTCAGTGCAACATTTTTCAAAATGAAAGCTGAGATTCTCATCTCATCATGTCTCCAGGCCATAGAGTGTTAATTAAAATGTCAAATCTTGTGAGATTAATGATGAAATGATGCGAGTTGTCAACACTGTTACCTAAATCTTTTACTTGAATTGTTTAATCGGAACATAGACCTGTCCTACTGCTAGTTTTATATTTGTGGTAATGGTGTATATTTTATTGTTTTGTTTCCCTCATTTTAACCTGGTCACCAGCTCTTCACATTAGTGAACACATCACAATTTCTGACCTTGTTACTTCCATATTTCTTCTTCATAGCTCCCATTGATGTTTTTGTCTTGACTTGATTTCCAGCTCTCCCCTCCCCTCCCCCCCCATTTCTTCCCTTACTCTCAGGAGAAAGAGAAACAAGCTGTTTTCTTTTCCTTACCAGTTCCTATGAAACACAGAGACACATCCCAGAGGTCTTAGACCCTCTTACCCATCTAGGTATCAACCAGAGGCAGAGTTGTTGCAGGATAGAAGTGATTATCTGTAGATATACAGATATACTGTGTGTGCTATACAGTACATGTTTCATTGCAGATGACGACACAGTGTTAAAATAGCTAGTGCACTGTCTGAATTCTATGTACAAATCATTCACTTGTTCTAAGGAAGGCACCTATCCTAAACACCTTCTAATTTGTGACTGCCATCTCTTATTCATTAGATTGCTTCATGTGGTTTTTTTATTCTTTTTCCCTCAGTTGGAGATTTGTCAAATGAGCTTGTCAGGCATTTTCTGATTGAATGCACCCATAAGGGAGTGCGGTTGAAAGGATGCCCAAACGAGCCCTATTTTGGTAAGTGCTGTACATCAACAGGACATGAAAAAATGAGGCTATTTTGCATACACCCAGAGTGCTTCACAGCTTTTGTAAGGTGGTTTCTGCCGGAATCTCTTGTAATATTGTCATGATATCAGCCTTTTAATCTACATGACTATATAGAAAAAAACACATTGTAGCAGAGGATATTTCCTAGAGCATTGTAATATGATGGAAGCACATCACTTCTCTTGGATTGTCCTTCCATGGAAGCAATAGATGTACTAATTACAGGTTCTGTTTGAAGTAAAGATGACTACAAAAGGGGGAGGGGGGATTGAACTGTGTCATTGTTTGTGGTGAGAGAGATTGCATACCAGAGGTTTTAGTTCAGTCCTATTTCTAACTTGCTGAGGCACGTAGCCTAGATACTTGTGTGGCCCACAGAGTGTGTGTGTGTGCTGGCTAAGTGTATGAGAGGCCGTGCCCTCACCAGTCTAAAGGTTCATTTAGACCACAGCAACCGCCAGTTGCTCCATTCGACTCCTGAGCCCTGTCCCGTTTCCCTTGTGCTGCGGAGATGGGATATGTGGGGAGAGGGAAGGAGGACACTAAGACATCAGTGCACACCTTCCCACCCTGTTCTGCACAGAAGGCAGGAGCAACACAGCTGCAAAGCAATGGAGAAAGGGGCACCTGACCATATATCGCCGGATGTACCTGAGTTGGCTAGTGAAGTGTGCAGCACTTGCTTGACACTTGTTTGTTTCATAACTTAGAGGGAACATTGCTTGGATCCTGAGTCGCTTAAGCATTTTTGAAAAATTTAATTTAAATGACTTTCCCAATATCACTCAGGCAGTCTGTACTAGGGCAAAGAATTGAATCTAGATATCCAATCTGCAGCTAAAGACCTAGCCACTGGACTATTCTCCTTCTGTAGCACTCCTCTTATTTCCTAAATGGCGTGGCAGTTTGTGTTCTGTTTTGTATAGATGGTGTTGTAGCATCATTACTTTCAGTATTTCTCTTGTCAAAATCTACACTGATGAAGGAACATCACTATTCAGGCGGGTATCTATGCACAATCTGGCACCTATTCACCAGTACTAATGCACCCTGATATAGTTGACTATAAATGTTTTGGCTTTGATTATGTTGACAGACACATCTCTTCTGCCCAGCAACCAACCCAATTAGCCAAGTCAGGCACCAGATTGATGATCTGGAGCCTGAATGGAAAAATCTCTGCCTGAACTCTGGAGTGGTGATAGGGATATCCTCAAACACCACAAGGGGGGATCCTCATGCCCATCTCCAAGTTCACCCGTGACACCACCTTCCTTTTGCATCCAGCCATTCCCTGCCCTCAAGTTGCTACACAGGACTCCTCCATGGCTACAGAGGACTCATTAAGACCTAGATCTCTGAAGTTGGGCACCATCAACTCTCAGTGGCAATAACAGAAAAGGAAGGTGCTCAGCAATTGTGAGATGGGGCCTGAGCAGCAGTTGGTGGTGATCTGCAGAATTTTTTTTTTAAATTCAATAATTTTCTCCAGAAGTAAAGTTATGGTTACATTCATATTTGTTAGGGTCTGAAATTAAAGTAAACTTGTATTTGCACTAATAGGCTGACCAATCACACCTCAAAATATAGCGTAAAATGTGCATTGACAATCAGTGCTACTATGATCTACTAATTTTAATGGAAACAGAGAGTCCAGATCCCTTAATTGGATTTGAAATTCTCAGCTTTGCTATATAGTTACAGCAAATGATGTCACAGGGCACTAAGTAGAAGGAGGCATGTGCATGTATTAATATTCATTTATTATCATTGTCATCTTTCTACCTAAAGTAAATATGTATTTAATAAGATGAGGAGGTGGTGATGGGGACTGCAGTCAATGTAAAAGGAGTTAGACACAAAAAGTGATGAGAAAATAGATCTTTTAAAAATTACCAAAAAGGTAGTTAAAAGCAAGGGGGAAATGTTTGTAAGGGTTTTCTTTAGCATGTAAAATTCTGAAAAGCAATCATACCACATAAGCAGTCTTTCTGTGCACAAAAAGTAATCTTGCATGTCTTGTTGTTTTTCAAACCTCAGGGAGTTTGACAGCTTTGGTGTATCAACATTCCATTACTCCTCTGGCATTACCCTGCAAACTACTCATCCCAGACAGAGGTATGCTAGTAGAAATACAAAATAAGAGTGATATGCAGCCAGGGCTCTACTTCAATATTACTATATCTGAAGACTAGTGAACATGTCAGTATAAATATCTGAACAAGAATGCGTAGGAAATAATATTTCATTGTTGCCAAAGAGCTTTTATCCAAGCTGCAGTTCAGAACAGTTTAGTACTATGAAAACTCATGGTGATTAGCAGTGCAATCCAGTATTTTAAAAAATATTTATTTTGCTGATTTGCCATTATACTCAGGTATAGTTAGATTCAACCAATCACCCAAGCATAGGTAGCAAGAATCCTCTCATGGGGGGAGAAAGTAAGATAAAGAAAAGCAGATACCTTTAGGGTGTAGTTGAGGGAAAGAAACAACAGTTTATGCAGGTCAAAATATTGCAACAAAAAAATAAATATTGAAGCGCACATGGATTACAGGACTGTAATTGTGTTCTGGGTTGTGGTGACTCCATAAACTGCTCTAGCACATCAACAAAAAAGCTCCTGTGTATTTTTGGCCTACAGTTGAGTTGTCTGTTTATTCTCCCCTATATAGCAAACACCAGATGTATTACTGAAATGTTAAACATTCTTGCGGTTTTCCATTGAACTCTTAAACTTTTCTACTACTAAAGACTATATGTCTGTACTCTAACATAGCAATGGAATTATGTAAATCCACAAAATATCTTAAAGCCATTTTAGCATAATGACATCCCATGGAAGAATGTGAATCAGAGCTCTGCCTTTAGATAGATAGAAAAATCACCGGGATGGGTGTGCTTCTGCCACCCTTTCCTTATCACATGAAGCTGGAAGTTCTTGTGGTACTCAAAGTTCAGGGTTGAAGCATTTGCTTGTTGCCCTGGACAAACCTACTGCCATGAAATGAACGGATCTAGTCTGGAACCTGATACAGTCAAACCTTTTAATGTGGAGATGACATTAAAACATGAACTGTCTGTGGTTTCTCATTCTGGTCATGATTCATGCAGTACTTAAACATGTACTTAACTGTAAATTTGTAAGTAGTTCCAGAGAAAGCAGTGAATCGGGAATCTTGATCCCACTGAAAGAGAAACCATGTCATACCCAAATATAGCCTTAAATATAAGTTCTATACAAACACAAACTTCTACAAAACTGAAAAGTCAAAATGTGTCTGAGATTAAAAAAAAAATCTAGTGGAAAGATCCTAAAACAAACCTTCCATTGCTATATATACAGCCTACCCATTACACCATTTGGCTGTGCATGAATACAGGTTGAAACTCTCTATCAGCACTCTGGTCTGTGATCCAGCATGATTTTAGCTGGATGTCCACTTATCATGGCTATGGCCAAGTTTCCCGTGGTCCCATAAAGTTTGTTTACAGCCACCATTCCTGGATCTGTATTCTATGCTGTTCTTTAGCTCTAATTTACCTCTCAATGTCTTTTAAGAGCCAATTAAGCAGTGGAAGTGTTAGTAATGCTGCTAGACAATATTGACTTCCCGTGGTTCGGCACCGGTCAGATTCCCAAGGGTGCCAGACTAGAGAGGTTCAACCTGTACTTCAAAAGCTGGTGGAAGAAAAATATTAAATTCAAATTGCAGTGTGTTCTGCTAAAATGATCAGTGTGCATTATGGTTCTTTAAATTAATTTTAAAATTATAAGGCTTTTTTAACATGAGGAAACATTAATTAAGAAAGAATTTTGACATGATGTCTCTGTGGTTAGCATGAAACCACAGGATTGTAAGTGCTCTGCTACTAGCACTCCAAAAAATTGTGCAGCACAGTAATCACATGTCATGGATGGTATTAGTGCATTGCAGGATTGTTTCATGTTTCTGGCGAAGAGTCATCCAGTATATGAGGTTATAATGCCAAGAGATTGACTCCTAGTTGACCTTCTAGATTGACCTCTCAATCCAACTCACAATAAAAATGTGTGTGGCGGTCTATATTTGCAGATCCCTTGGAGGAGATAGCAGAAACAGCTCCACAGACTGCTGCAAACTCAGCAGCAGAGCTCCTAAAGCAGGGTGCAGGTTAGTACATTTCTCTAACATTTGAAGAAATTACAGCTGCTACCAAATGTATTTACAAACAGGAAAAAAAAAACAATAGGAGGAGAAGGGTGCAAAAAGGAATTGGGTACATTAAAATGCTATTGAAAAGCGTATAATGTGCTAAATCTGTGTGTGAGAGTGAGAGTACAGTGTTGCCCTTTAGAGCCTGGCCCACAGAATGATGTGCAATTACTGTCTAAGTGGCGGAGACCTGTTTTGAAGAACAAGGTTTCTAGTTTTGTGCGGTGTGTGAGACTGTCTGCAGCACATAGATTTGTAAAATTAGTAAGCACACCTAAAAATGCTTGTCCTCCTTCTGAGACTATATGGTGCAGGGAAATCAGATATCTGATTCCTTGGTGATCATCCTGCGTTATTGCTAAGGACCCTTGTTCTTTGCTGTGATGCAGCAGCTTCTTGCTACTGTAACAAAATAAAACCATCTCTGAGGGCTTGTTTTCACTGCCACTTCATTGCATTGTAACTTTCTTGCTCAGAGATTGTGGAAAAACACACCCCGCCCCGAGCACAGCAAGTTACAGTGCTGTAAAGCATCAGTGTAAACAGGCTCCTAGCACTGTTAGCTACTCTCCTCATGGAGGTGGTTTACCTACAGCAAAGGAGTGACTCACTACACGGCCCACCCTCTTTGTCTCAAGTGCAGTGGCCATGCCCTGGGCAAAAGAACCAGATAACTCCTATGTCTCAGTGATCCCTGGCTGCTAGAATGGCTTTCAGGCTGCTCTGAAATGTACCTGAGGATCAGTGTGGTCTGCATCAGATAAAGAAGCCACAGACCAAAAGATCTTGGCCAAATCTTTTTTAGCCTTCAGCTGTCAGAGTGCTGTACAACTGTTCAGATGCATGATAGAGCATTTGTAGTGCTATTCCAAGCAGCCATAGAGTGAGAGTGTCCTCCTGTGATTATGCAGCTGTTTTGGTTTTACTTTTAAAAGTGCAGTGGCACTTTAAATGATGTAATTGAGCAGGAATGTGTGGCTGAGGGGCTGGTCAGTCTCTGCTAGGTTATGCTGCAAGCAAGTACATGTTGGCATTTGTTTGCCAGTACCACTACAGCGGGTGTGGTGGCCATCCGACTTAGAGCCAAGGAAGAGGAATTCAGGAGGAAAAGTGCTATAAATAAACTCAGCGCGATAGGCACACATTTCCTCTCAGGATTTAGCTGGGTTCTCATCCAAGACATGTAACCTTCTTCAGGAAAAAAAAGAAATAATAGCTTGTTTCCTTTTATTCATCTGGGGAGTAGTAAGGCAGCTTTATATGGGGAATGAAAAATCAAAGATCATGTAAAACTAATAAAAGAAAGTTCTTCTTCACACAGCGTGTAGTCAGCCTGTGGAACTCCTTGCCAGAGGAGGCTGTGAAGGCTAGGACTATAATAGAGTTTAAAGAGAAGCTAGATAATTTCATGGAGGTTAGGTCCATAAAAGGCTATTAGCCAGGGGATAAAATGGTGTCCTTGGCCTCTGTTTGTCAGAGGCTGGAGAGGGATGGCAGGAGACAAATCGCTTGATTATTGTCTTTGGTCCACCCTCTCTGGGGCACCTGGTGCTGGCCACTGTCGGCAGACAGGATACTGGGCTAGATGGACCTTTGGTCTGACCCAGTACGGCCATTCTTATGTTCGTATGTTCTATGTTCGTATGTGACTGAATGGAAATGTAATAACCATCTTGCTCTATCTAATTTTGAAACAGAAGCTTAGGGTTGAATAGGGAAGTTGTAAGAGACATGATATGTTTGCCCTGCCACTTGGAGTGTCTTGTGCTGGAATTGGTAGCCTGTGACAAATCACATTGCATTTGTTTAGTTAAAACATTGTTTTCTCCTATCACACAAATATTCTCAATATGGAGTTCAACATTAAAAAGCCCAGATTCAGATACCCAGGTTCTTGTCCAAACAACTGTTGTTTAACCAACTATGGTCTGATTAAAGCAGAGGTGAGCCCCAGCTGCTGCCCTAACCCCAAACAAACAAAAATATGTGCTTTTAAGTTAACCATTTTGACAGCTAAATGTGCTTCCTCCTGTTATCCCAGCACAGGAAAGAGCCAAATCTTTTGCTCACCAGATAGTTGTGAGGCTTCCATCATGTGCCTTCTGTAGCTCATTATCCCCACTGGAGGGCAGGCAATGGAGCAAGGCACATATAAGAAGAGAAAATCCCCAAAAGTCGTCAGCGTCTGGAATGTACAGAAACCATCCCTGGCTTTCTCTGTGGTCAGCTGCTTCCTCCATTAGTTTCCCATCCTAGCCAGCAAAGGTAGCACTGCCTTGCACTCTCTGTTTGCCCAATCCAGTTGTCTTTTTTCTTCCAATATGTATTAAGACCACTATGAGAATGTCCATTCCAAATGGCACTGAATGACCAAAGCAGGAGTAGCATAATCATAGAATCATAGAACCATAGAGCTGGAAGAGACCTCAGAAGGTCATCAAATCCAGCCCCCTGCCCTAGGCAGGACCAATCCCAACTAAATCAACCCAGCCAGGGCTTTGTCAAGCCGAGACTTAAAAATCTCTAGGGATGGAGACTCCACTACTTCCCTAGGTAACCCATTCCAGTGCTTCACCACTCTCCTAGTGAAATAGTTTTTCCTAATATTCAACCTGGACCTCTCCCACCGCAACTTGAGACCATTGTTCCTTGTTCTGCCATCTGTCACTACTGAGAACAGCCTTTCTCCAGCCTCTTTGGAACCTCCCTTCAGGAAGTTGAAGGCTGCTATCAAATCCCCCCTCACTCTTCACTTCTGCAGACTAAACAGACTCAACTCCCTCAGCCGCTCCTCGTAGGTCACATGTTCCAGCCCCCTAATCATTTTCATTGCCCTCCGCTGGACCCTCTCCAACGCGTCCACATCCTTTTTGTAGTGGGGGGCCCAGAACTGGACACACTACTCCAGATGTGGCCTCACAAGAGCCAAATAAAGGGGAATAATGACATCTCTGGATCTGCTGGCAATGTTCCTCCTAATGCAACCTAATATGCCATTAGCCTTCTTGGCTACAAGGGCACACTGTTGACTCATATCCAGCTTCTCATCCACTGTAACCCCCAGGTCCTTTTCTGCAGAACTACTACTTAGCTGGTTGGTCCCCAGCCTGTAACAATGCTTGGGATTCTTCCATCCCAAGTGCAGAACTCTGCACTTGTCCTTGTTGAACCTCATCAGATTTCTTGTGGCCCAATCCTCCAATTTGTCTAAGTCACTCTGGACCCTATCTCTGCCCTCGAGTGTATCTACCTCTCCCAAAGCTTAGTGTCATCTGCAGACTTGCTGAGGGTGCAATCCATCCCCTTATCCAGGTCATTAATAAAGATATTGAACAAAACCAGTCCTAGAACCGAACCTTGGGGCACTCCGCTAGAAACCGACCGCCATCCTGACATCGAGCCGTTGATCACTACCCGCTGGGCCCAATCTTCTAGCCCGCTTTCTATCCATCTTACCATTCATTTATCCAATCCACATTCCCTTAACTTGCTGGCAAGAATATTGTGGGAGACTGTATCAAAAGCCTTGCTAAAGTCAAGGTATATCACATCCACTGACTTTCCTATGTCTACAGAGCCAGTTACCTCATCATAGAAGCTAATCAGATTGGTCAAGCACGACTTGCCCTTTGTGAATCCATGCTGACTATTCTTGATCACTTTCCCTTCTTCCAAGTGCCTCAAAATGGATTCCTTAAGGATCCTTTCCATGATTTTTCCAGGGACCGAGGAAAGAATGACTGGTCTATAGTTCCCTGGATCGTCCTCCTTCCCTTTTTTGAAGATGGGAACTACATTTGCCTTTTTCCAATCATAAATTATAATAAAGTTCATGAATGTGCCATATTGGGTAGCTGTCTTTCCCCAACTCAAACAGATGTGACTACAAAGTGGCATCTGTAAAGTGTAGAGGGGATGACTACTTTGTAGGGAGGATGCTATCGCATAGCCATCTGTTTTCTTTCAGCTTGCTCCTAATACCGTTTCTATAGGATTACTGCTGTCTGTTCCGCTTTGCACCACATATCAGATAAGAGCACATACTATGCATCAAAATTGGGGATTCCTTCCAGTCTGTTCCCATAAAAATCTCTCTTAATCACAAAACTATATCACTCTCCTTAATTTGACATTCCTTGTGGTGCTTCCCAAAAATGTCTAGGAAGTGGATGATATATCATTTATTCTAACTAGAGAAAGTACATGAGTACAGATTTCAGAGAAGTGACTGCTCTCTAGCAGTAAAATCCCATGGGAGACCTATCCATGACAAAAAGGTTAGTTTTTTTTTTTTTTTAGGAACTAAAGCATATGAAGCTGTTTGCAGCAGACATTCCACTGTTGCCAAAGAAAGAGAATCTCTCTGTGCAAACATCACAAGTGATTAGAAATGTGACTGTGAGTCCAGGCTAGTCTCTTGTGAGGAAAAGCTCTCTAATGCAAAACTGTAGATTTAAATCAAACATGGAGAGTAATTATGTGAAAGATAGAGGGTTCATAACTTGGAATAGTATTTAGAATTCTGGAAAGATAAATTATATAAAGGAATTCAGTAATTAATGTTCCTTCACTCTTCCTCCCTCATTTCCCTGAAGTTTTTCTTGCAATGAAATAAATTATAACTAATTGAAACAAAGGTGATTGAGGCTAATGCAGCAATATGTTTTAGGATTTTTCTCATTCATGATAAGAAAATTTATGCACGGGATAAGCCATTTGTTTACTTTTGGCTGTCTGAAGTTGAACTAAATGGAATTTGTATTCAGATAACTGGCTCACATCAGTGCATTTTCTCATCCTTTTCATCTTTTAACTTGGAATGTCTACCTTTGGGCCAAATTCTCCATTGACTTACATCTCAAGTTAAAGTCAGTGGGTTGTAAATATGCAGGTAATTTGCTTGATAGTCCTGCTGGAATCATAAGCTTGTTCAGTCTATATCAAAACAGTATGGAGAAGATTTTGCCTGAATTACAGGAGAGTAGAATAAAAAGAGAAATTATAATTTTTTTTCATCTCCTAACTGGTTATAGTATGAAATTTGAATTTTCAGTAGTGTGTAACACATACTACTCAACACATATTAAATAATTTTAAATTTTAGCCTAGGCAGCTGCACAATGTTTGTGTCAGGATATTTTGTTAGTATTTGTGTTTTAACTTCGGCATGTTTATTCTGTGAACCGGTGCTTAGTGCACTGAAGATTAGG
Organism: Pelochelys cantorii; assembly: GCA_032595735.1. Lineage (NCBI taxonomy): Eukaryota > Metazoa > Chordata > Testudines > Trionychidae > Pelochelys > Pelochelys cantorii. Next base: position 160,727,814 of record CM064327.1, read on the forward strand.
ACAGTTCCAGAAAGGTTCTTAATTGGCTGTAAGAAATTATTCTGAATTATTAAATTCTCTGTCTCTTAGGTTCCAATTCAGCAAGGTACTTAAGCATGTGTCTAACTTTAAGCATGTGTGTACAGCAGCTCATCATACTTCTAAACAATAAGAACATCCATAGTGGGTCAGACCAAAAGTCCATTTAGCCCAGAAGATTGTATTCAAACAGTGGTCAATGCCAGGTGCCCAGAGGGAATGAACAGAGCAGGTAATCATCAAGCGATCCATCCCCTGTCGCCCGTTCCCAGCTGCTGGAAAACCAAGGCTAGGGACACTATCCCTGTCCATCCTGTCTAATAGCCATTGATGGGACTATCCTCCGTGAATTTATCTTGAACTTTTTTGAACTCTGATCGACTTCACAACATCAGAGTTACAAACTGACCAGTCAACCACATTTGGAAGGACAGAAACAGACAGGTGTGGGTGGGGTGTGTGTGTGTGTGTGTGTGTGTGTGTGTGTCTCCCTTTACTTTTTTATTTTATTAAATAAAGGGAGAATTAAAAACAAATTATAAGGTAAGGACATTTTGTGCTTATTTCATTTAAATTAAGATGATTAAAAGCAGCATTTTTTCTGCATAGTAAAGTTTCAGAGCTGTATTAAGTCAGTGTTCAGTTGTAAACTTCTGAAAGATCAACCATAACATTTTGTTCAGTGCTACAAACATTTCAGAATTACAAACAACCTCCATTCCTGAGGTGTTTGTAACTCTGAGGTTCTCCGGTAGTTCTCTTGTGTGGCTTGCTGAATCATGGCTTGAATGCCCCTTGCATTTTTTGAACAAGAGATCAGGTATCAGGTACACTCAAATACTGCACAGTGAAGTGTAGAACAATTATTGGAAGATATTGAAGTCTATGAACCACTGATCATAAGGAAACAATTAAACAAATGCCATAGGATCTGAAACACTGTAGATTAGATTTTCACTTTTATGGCTTCAATAAATTTCTGCTGGAATTATAGGTATTTTTTAAGATTGAGTTGACACACCCCAAACTGGCTTATCTACACTGGCAAGTAACTTTCTCACTCAGGGGTGTGAACAACACCCACAGAGTGCAGCAAGTTACAGTACTGTAAAGCATCAGTGTAAACAGGCTCCCAGCACTATTAGATACTCCCCTTGCTGAGGGTCTTGGAAGTGTAGACAAAGCCTAAGTAGAGCTCATTTTTTAAAGTTTGAACCCAGAAGGTATGAAATCGTATTTTTTATTTTTCTTAAAGTTGCTTTTGAACTGAATCTAAAATACACACGAAAAACCCTCTACAAGTAAAGGGAAGTAAAATTTTCTCTCTGTTTTGTTTTGTTTTGAGAGAAGACATTCTTGTTGTTTTGCCAAAAAGTAAATAGTTCTGTTGGTGTGCAATTTAGACACTCTTTGAAAATGTGAGCACCTGTGAACTCACCCTGCAAACTTGTGGATCCTGGAGTTTCTGTATTATCTGCAGTAACTAAGTCTGAAGGCCAAAGTACTCCATTCTTCCTCCCAAAGCCAAATGGTCGCTGTAATCATTGCCATCTCTCAAAGCTGTGATTGTGTTTTATCAATTGCATTTATAATTTGGATTTCAGAAGTACCTAAAGATTCCTATGAGGGATCAGGGCCCCGTTGTGCTAGATACTTTAAATTAAGCAAACTGTCTGAATTTAAGCAAAATGAGAGGCAGCCTCCGTTCCATGGTTGGTCAGGCATAACCATGGGACGAGACAAATAGAAAGAGAAGGTGACAAGAGGGACGTTGGAACAAGAACATCTTCTTAGTCACTAATTGTTCATCACCATCAGCCTGACTTTGTTGGCAAAAGTGGAAGATTGCGAAGTTCATTTGACAAAGAATTGAACAGAACTCAGCTAAGCAAAACCCCTGTTCTTGAAACCTATTCTCTGCTCTTTACAGCATGCAATGTTTGGTATCTGAACTCTGTGGAAATGGAGTCCCTCACTGGCTATCAGGCAGTGCAGAAAGCCTTGAGCATAACATTGATGCAAGATCCTCCTCCCATCTCTACTGTTGTCCATTTCAAGGTGTCTGCACAGGGGATCACACTGACAGATAATCAAAGAAAGTAAGTGAAATGGGGTTTTCGGCTCTGGCCAGACATTGCTGTTAGAGTGACCAGACAGCAAGTGTGAAAAATTGGGATGAGGTCAGGGAGGTAGTAGATGCCTTATAAAAGACAAAGCCCCAAATATCAGAACTGTCCCAAAAAATAGGGACATATAGTCACCCTAACTGCTGTACACTAATAAAACAGCTGTGGAACTATTCTTTCTAATCCCTTTATACAGTCTCCATACAGTAGTAGCACAGTTTCTTCAATCTAAATTAAGTATAGAGTCAGGTCGCACATCAGATTGGGCTTAGTGTGGTATTGAGCTATTCACACTTCATCCAAATGGCACCTTCCATATCCCGATGTTTAATGATTTCATAACATTTTCTAACAGCTGATAGGGTTATTCCAGTGTCCTGGCCGGCATTCCCACCCATCCTGCTCACTGAATCAGACTGTAATGTCCAATGTACACTGCTGCACAGCAGCATTGGCTTAAGCGGTCATTGCACCATTGGTATGTAAAACATTGCTTTGGTGCGCCTAGTATATGCCAACCGTTGTATCAAAAAATATGTCCGCTTGCTGAATACTACTAGGGTTGCTGCATAGTCTGTACATTTTTCCAACTATTCAAAAATTTGTTCTTTAAGGGGGAAATATTGTTTAAAATTAAAAGCCAAACTCAGACCCACTGATTTCAGTGAAGCTGCAGTCATTTGTACTAGGTCTGAATTTGGAGGGCCAAACCCTAAGCCACAATTTCCAGAGATAAGTAGCTAACTTTAGATACCTGACACAGACTGATTTTCAGAAGTATGTGCTTTCGTATTTCCTGTATCTCAGTTTAGACTCAGGTTTGAGAACTCTGGCACTAAGTGGTACATTGGAAGGGGGTTTACTGGTCTATCTTTTGTGGGCCGCTCTCTTTATATTATTATTCGAAGCTATTGGGAAAACAAGTATGGGTTTCTTCATTTTGTTGCAGTGGGAGATGTGCTTGTCTCAACCTATCACTGTGACAGAAGATTGATTTCTGCTAATGTAGGAGCCAAAAAAGAAAGAATACCGATATTAAACTTGAAAAATATGTGGTTGTTAAGTTCCATCCTTATGTTACTGAAACTTTTCAATGAGCCACTGGTTCCACACTGGTATGCTTCATAAATAGAAGCATAACCATGAGCCTTGTTTCTGCTCTGAGGGTTACATTTTCCAGGCTGATGAGTGCTTCTCTAAGGGTACATCTACACTGTGGAGCTATTTTGGGATACTGGAAGCATCCTGAAATAGCTGTTCTCCATCTATTAAAGCAGCCCATTATTTTGAAATAGATTTAGAAATAACAGACAGCTCATTCTGACATCCTGGAAACCCTCCTTCCATGAGGTTTAAGTGGCATTTCGGAATAATGAGTTATTTTGAAATTTGTCGAAATAAGCTACACAATTTGTAAGGGTGCTGTGTAGATGCACCCTAAAGCTAAGGGTGCTTGTAGATGCACCCTAAAGGTGCTGCTACCTTCAAATACTACTGAAGACCATGCACGTTAAAGGCACTCAACAGTGCTCTTATCTTGAAGGATTAATGCTTAAAATTGGCTCTGGTGTAAGCCCTCAGCACCCAGCAATACTTTTGAAAGCCTTATTTTCAGAAAGGAGGGTGAGCTTTTGGTAATCTGGCCCAGGGAGGTTAGCCTATTTCTTGAGTCCTCTCAGAGTCATAAACTTGCTTAAAACTTCTTTTATTCTCTTCTATCAGACTCTTTTTCCGAAGACATTATCCAGTCAACACTGTTATCTTCTGTGCTTTGGATCCACAGGACAGAAAGTAAGGACAGAGAATGCTGTTTCTAATGTTTTTGGTGGATTTTGACCTACAAGAAACTAATGTGTTTTTTTGCTTTGTATTTTGCTCCTGTTGCTATTCCCTTCCTTCATGCAACAAGATGGATGAAAGAGGGACCTTCAGCAAAGTAAGTTGATAGTAGTTCTAGTCTGTGTGTTCACATATTATTATGGCTTCTTTAGGAACATACTTCAGACTTGAGGTTGTGATTTAAGTTTTCTCTAAAGCTCCTAGACCCATACTTTAATCCTTAACATGTATAAAGAATTGCACTACTGGAGACTAAAGCATTAAAAACCTTAAGATGTATATACAGATTGAACCTCTCTAGTCCGGCACCCTTGGTACCTGACCAGTTCTGAACCAGAGAATTTTCTGGACCATGAAAGTCAATATTGTCTAGCAGCATTACCAACACTTCCACTGCTTACTGGGCTGTTAGAGGACATTTAGGGGTAAATTAGAGCTAAATAACTGCACAGAACACTGAGAGGCAGGACTGGTGGCTGTAAACAAACTCTATGGGACCACTGGAAACTTGGCCACACCAGTGAAAAGTGGACATCTGGCTTACTACAATCATTCTGGATGACAGATGTTTCTGGATCAGAGAGTTCTGGACTAGAGAGATTCAACCTGTAATATACCTGGTGTTCGATAGACTATCATGTTGAGGAAGAATAGCTCGAAGAGTCTCTTGCTTCCTACTTTGAATAGTTTAGTGGATTTAAAGTTTAAAATAATTGCTACAGGAAATTTGAGGCACAGCTAATATTGTTATTACGACATAACACCCCCATTTAACTGCTTTCCCAGCTCTCCACCCACCCACCCTCTCTCTCTCTCTCTCTCTCTCTCTCTCTCGTTCACCTTCTCTGCTGAGCTTAAAATACTCAAGTGCCATTACCTGCAGGTAGACAAGTACCAAATTTTCTTTTCTGACTTTGGATTTGTCATTAAAACATCATTTTCAGAATTGGGATATTTTTAGAACTCCCAAAGCATATTGAAAGTGACTTGGTGTCTTTCTGTATTTTCTTTCACCTCTCCCTTGCATAGCATGATATTAAAAATGCTGCTTGGGGAGGGCTTAGATAGTTCAGAGGGTTGGTAGTGGGATCCAAGTAGAACCTTGCATCTGTACGTGCCACTCTGAATCCAGCCCAGGCTGGATTGACTGAAGTTGTTAACTTTCTGTTAGTGTGGAATGAGTTAAATGGTCCAGTCCAACTCCTAGGAAATAAGGACTGATGTATTAAAAAACGCAACCACATTTTGTACCTTTTCAGGAAGTCAAGAATTAAAGTGTCTGGGGATAGAAATTATCTACAGATGGGTCCTTTCTGGTTGTGGGTTGAAGTATTTTGTAGGGGTATTATAGGGAAACTTTCACTAGATTTAGTCTGTCCACGGGGACTGTAATTTTCAGGATCATTTTGGATAGTGGATGGGCTTGAACATTACACACCTTAGTTTTCAAGCTAAATTAAGGGCTTTCTTATTCATTATAAAAGTCGAAGGAAGGAATGGGGGAGCAGCTATTAAGAGATGGAAGAAGTACCTAAGTCCACTCTAATGTGCTCATTGGCTTCAGCTGTGTTCTAGGTGCTCAGCACCTCCACAGTTCAGGTTCTAACTGCTTCATGATGAGCACTCAGAATGTGACTTACCCAACATTAGTGTAAGCTTTTTAAAAAGTAATTCTAAGTGATTTTTCCAGAGTTTCTGAGTAAGTCAGTGACTGATCCAGGAATAGACATAAAGTCATTTCACGCCCCTTCTCCAGTGCCCTGCCTCCCCGCTGAACCAAATGTTCTCCACTAACAGCAATCGAAGTCAGATGTGGCTAACTCTCTGAACTAGTGTGACAAAAGTAGGTGCATTTACCAGAACTCTGTTACAAAGTACTTTCTTTTTGAAACTTTTTTGGAGGAGGAAAGTAACCCTCTTACCTTACAAAATCAGTGCCTTCCGTTCTGTAACATGCTTTTGCTTTTGCCTTCTGCAGAGTGTTTGGATTTGTTGCAAGGAAACAAGGTAGTGGCACGGATAACGTGTGCCACCTGTTTGCAGAGCACGATCCAGAGCAACCCGCTAGTGCCATTGTGAACTTTGTATCAAAGGTCATGATTGGTTCCCAGAAAAAAATCTGAAGCCTTCTTTGCCTGTGATTCAGAGCTCTTCACTGACTTGAGGGAAAGCAGCAGGGGAGAAAAAGCGTTCTTGGAAGTTTGTAGCTGAATTATCCTAAACCTAACTGTTCCCAAGAAGGAAAGCAGAGGACATTCCATCTGCATAACTTTACAAAGAGTGGGATCCTTTTTTTGAAGATGCCTCTGACCTATCAAAGCATTGGCTTTTTTCTTCAAAGGACAAACTTATGAGTAAATGCAGTTGGATGCCACCAAAACCCATAAAATCCATATCTGAATTAAACAGAGAAGAAAGACTTTACAGTTCAGGATTGTTATTATATTTTCACACACCATTTTCCATATTGTATTAGAAAGGTAAATATTTTCCCATTCATTAGATTATGCCTTTTTTCTTCAAGAAAATGTATTAGAACCAGATATGTTCTCTTACTTAGACACTTGCCACAGTTGCATCAGTGGTAGCTATAACCCTGGCAAAACAATGCTCTTAAGAGAGTGGTGGTGGGCAAAGGATCATTTGCTCTTCCCCTCATCTTTATATGGTAAAGATGGGAGTTGATTGAGAAGGAAGATGATGTATGTTAGGAGAAGGTTGGTGCAGGTTGATTTCTTTTAAGAGGAAATGGGATGGATTTTTCAGGGAGATTACTCCATGTTCAGTATGAAGAAGGCTTAGTTTATTTAGCTTGTCCAAATTTTAAATGGGAGAGGGATGACCAAAAAGAGTTGTGTGGAGAAAGTTTGATATATTCCTTTAATGGTGTTTTTGTTGTTGTTATTTTTATATAAAGAGTTAAGCAGGAGAGATGTTGTATTTTAATAATCACAGGATAAAAATGAGGGAAAAGCAAAGCAGAAAATGATTTTATATAATTTATATTTTTGCCTCTGCCAGATTATTTATAGTAGAAATAAAAATCTTGATATATGAATTTTCTTATAATAAAGCCATTCCTGAGCTTTATATTTTAGTTTTATTTTGTATAAGTGTAGTATGTTGCATGTGCCTTACTATAGAAGAGTTTCATATTTAGACTCTCTTGTTATACAGTATTAAAACACTTCCCAGCTCATGTGTCTCTGAAATAATGCTTTTGACTGTGAAATCAGTCCTCCCTCCTCACAGTTTCTTACATACATGTTCTTTTTGACAGGGTTTTTTTTTAAGGAAGGGTTTTGTTTTTAATTTTTCATTTTTTTTATAGATTGGTATTAAATTTTATAGGTGGATTTTAAAAATAATTTCTTGAGTCAAGAAATCCAAAAGGGTAAGGAATATTTTTGTTACTTTTACCCATGTCCAAGATAGTCTGGCAGACATGTCCTTTATATGACCAAATAAGTCAACATAGTGGCACCCATATTTTATAAACCAAAATGTTACTCTGTAGTTAGTTTTATAACATATATATACACTATAAACTAGGGTATGTGACTTGTAGTAATTCTCTGTGGGTGCATCTACACAGCACCGTTACCTCAGATAAACTTCGCAATTTGTGCTGCGCAAATTGCATAACTTATTCTGAGGTATTTTCAAAATAGCTTATTTCAAAATTTGGCGTTATTCCGAAAAGGAACGAGGGTTATGGAATGCCAGAAAAATGTGCCCATTATTTCAAAATATATTTCAAAATAATGGGCGTGTTTAAAGACACTGAATTGCTGTTTTGAGATACTTCCGGTATCCCAAACAGCCCTGCTGTCAAGACATAGCCGATGAGAGTGGTGGACCCATTTCTAGTCTATTGCAAAATTCCCATTCACCAAAAGGGAACAGAATTAAGCCCAGAAACAGGAATTGAAAGTTTACAGACAACTGATATTCCCAATTGTTTGAGATGTCACACATTTTCAGTTCCTTTGTTTTGAGGGCCAAATCTACACATCAGTGACCTGATTCATAAAATGGTTCAGAGTTCTATGCACAAGGTCACAAGAGACAATGCGCTGAGTGGTAACTATCTCCATCTTGAGGCTTAAATTGCTTCAATCTCTTTTTACCAGACAATAGTTAGGAGGAATAGGAAAAAATGTAGTCACCTATCCTGATCCAAAAACCACCCCCCCCCCACACACACTCTCTGTTCTAACTTTTATTAATAGCTTCCTTTTTTTTAGAATTAGAACCACCACAGGCGCTTTATGCAGGTGACAAGGATAAAATTTGTTACCAAATTATTTGTATAACCACGAATTCAGTGTAAATAAATGTATACTTTTGTATGGGGGCTTGGGGCAAGATTACAAATTCATGTATTTGGATCAGGAAGTAGCTTAAATTAGTAATAGTAAGTATTGTATGTGTATATATAGAAAAATTTGGCAGTTCGAAGTAAAGCTACTATTGAAGCAACAATGGCAAGTGCCTCTGATGTGTACCAAATAGCTTTCATTCTTCCATCAAACAGGTTCATTAATCAATCCATATTTAGGTACCATCTAAAAAGAATTCAGTGAGATTGTTAACCTTGATCCCTTTCAAAAACAATGGGACCAGTAGGAATATGAATGTTTAACTGGTGGGGGCTGGAACAGTTCCCCACCCACTGCGGACAGGGGTTGCTCCAGTCATCCGAAGCAGGCCCTGTCCACAGCAGGCCCAGGTGCCGTTCCAGCATTCCAGAGCAGCTTCAGTCCACGGTAGGCCCAGGTGCCTGGCAGGCAGGGGTAGCTCCGGCTGGGCTGGAACAACCCCTGCCTGAGGCGGGAGGACGGCTCCAGCTCTGCAGTGGGTGAGGGCGCACTCGAGCTCAGCTGGGCTGGAGCGGTCCCCCACTACTTACTCCCCCTTTAATCCGTTAATTGGTTAAACAATATGTTTAACTGGTTAACCAATTAAACTGAATTTGACATCCCTACGGACCAGTGGCCCAAGTAGCAATACTGGTTGGTTCCATTAGAATAAACAAACTGGTCGCTGTTGGTTATCGTTGCTCTCTTTTTGGTTTCATTTGGAGGACTGACATTTTCAGGAACCAGAAGGCTAGTAGATCCATGCATTACTTGATTCTGAAACGTGGCTGGCCAGTTGAAACTTACTGAATATTCTCAACTGAAATTTCTCCTCCAGTTCAGTTGGAGATTCTTCACTAGGGACATGAATTAAGTCACACCCATGCTCCGTCTAAACCATTGGGTGAATTATGGCTCTCGGATACTTTCCGATTCTGTGCGAAATAAGTTAGGTTTATCTTCATAAAAGCCGTTGAACAGCCTTTGGCACTACTCTGCTGTGGATGGAAAGTTTGATTTCCAGTAGACAGGCTTTGCCATTGTGTGTCTTAACCTGCATTCCTTGTGCATTCTAAAAGCCTGCTGAACTTGGTGGGCTTTGAGGAGCAGTAGGAATTCAGGCCTGGGCTCTTCATGATGCTTAACTGGGAATTTGTGGGTTGTGCTGAGTAAGGGGAACGAGGAAGTTGCCATAGTTACAAAGAGACTCTTTCTAATGTGTGTTCCTCTTTATGGTATATTACCACATGCTTTGTTTTCATATGGAATATATTTAAAACACAAAGAAAATAGTACAGTAAATATAATTGTGTAGTATATGCATAAACACATTAATACAACTTTGGTTCATGGTAAATATATGACTAAATAGTACAGCACTTTCCTTCTAAGGATTTTAATAGATTTGTATATGCAGTCTCATAAGTAATACCAACAAGTTGCCACATGTATTTAGCCATGCTCCCATTAACCTGCTTGTTAAAAGTGCTACTATAATCTTACAGTGTTAAGCTACAAAAATGCTGAAAGCCATGTTTTAAAGGTTTTAGTTGAATGGTTCCCATGTATTCAACAGTATCATTACAATTCTGATGTTTCCTTCTCTGCCTTACCTATTAGTGATTTTTGCCTTTTTCTTGAAACTGTAAAAAACAAAAAGTATCCATTATGTAAATGAATGTTCTATAAATTCTTTGTATAGTCATTTTCTCTGCTCTTTAAATATCACATCTATTCAGATTATAATAAAATTATGAATTTGAAATCTCACAGCAGAGTTTGAAAATGGTCTGTTTTTATCTTGGCTGATATACTTCATTCTGCTCACACTGACTAGGGGCGTTTTGAGCCAAGGTTTTGTATCTTCTGTCACAATAACTCCCCATCAAGGCTAACACTGTGACATAGGACCTGTGCCAAAGAAAACTGTAACCTAATTGAGACCCTCATTCACTCACCTAATGTAGTAGGTTTGGATTTTCAAACCATGTGCTGCACCTACTAAAATCAGTGGGAATTCTACCATTTACTTCAATGGAAGCAGTGAGGCCAAAGCTGTTCTTATCACAATCTCACCCATCATTTCTCATTCTATGGCTTTCTGTGCTACAGATGGCACTACAATAATGAGAGTATATTGAAACACAGGGATCAAATTACCATCACTATATCTGGTGGTAACTAGCACATTACTGAAGTAAAGATTTATGTCTGTTACTGTTCTCTCATCAGATACTTTCTGGGGATGGGGAAATGAATGTGACTGGGATTTGTTGGAACCCCCACCCCTCCAAAATAAACCAAAGGTAAACATGAAAGAGAGAACAGAACAAAACTCCATGAGAGCTGAAAATAGTTACCTCATTAAAAAAGTCCATGGCATCCCTGCTATAAGTTACTAAGGTATACATACGTTCTGCATTAAAGTCGTTGACGTTTGTAGGAACTGATGCATTATAAGCCCTCCCATTCCCTGCTCTTAAGTCTCACACACACACACCAATTTGTGCACACACAAAACAATTTGTGCAAATGGAAGTCAGCCGTGGAAAAAAATTCCCCCCTTTAAGTTGTTTCACTATAAGTCCAAGTTTTTTTGGAATGTATCTTGGACTTACAGTGAGTACGGCCTGTACAATCTGGGGTAGCCCTTTTCTTTTTATAATCTACCACAAATCCTGTATTATAGGAAGACTCCATTTACATAGCACTATGGTATTTCAGGGCATTTGTTAGATTTGTTTGTCCTCTATACATTGCATTTTCATTATGGTCTAGGAATTGTTCTTTATAAAGTATCAATATTTGAACTATTCTGTACATAGTTACCAAAGCTACCAGTTAACCTTACAGGAAATATAGTTGTGTATTTATTTAATATTTATCATATAATTTAAGAATTAAGTAAGTAGAAGCTCTCGTTCCATATTTCTGAGGCAGTAAGAAAAAGTTGATAATGTCTTTCTATGGGGAAGAAAATGGAGGGAAATTTTCATTCAATGCAGATGACTGTCGTTCAACTTCACAGTCAAATTAGAAACAATTTACAATCAGATGACTGTCGTTCAACTTTAAGGAGAAATGTGAAGTGTAGGCATAAGGGCTTTAAGAACTTATCATGAAAGGTCTGTGTCAGAGTTAACCAGATTATTCACGGGCAGTAGCTTGACCTGCATAATTTTGTCTTTGAAAGCACACTCGAAAGACATCAAAACCTTTCTTTGTCACAACAGTTCACTGAATTTTGGACAGGCCCTGAAGTGAATGGCTGGATTATTAAGACACTCACAGGCTGCTTCTGTGTGAGCTAAAGAGAATTTGGGATTGGAGCAAAGTTCTCAAACTGTGGGTTGCAACCCTGTCTTAATGGAGTTGCCAAGGCGCACATGAGATTTGCTGAGGCCCAGGACTGAAACCAGAGCCCCAGTGCCTGTGACCAAAGCCCAAGGACTTCACCCCTGGGTACCAGAGTTCAGGTTACGGGCCACTGGACTGAGGCAGAAGCCCCTGGGCTTCACCTTTGGCCCTAGAATTGCCAACTCCCTAAATGCACAAAACTGAACACCCATGCTCCATTCTCCCCATCCCTTTTGAGGTCTCTAGTCCAGCTCCCCTCCCTCCATCACTCGCTCTCCTCCACTCACTTTCTGGGCTGGAGCAGGAGTTTGGAATGCAAGAGGGGGTGATGGCTTGAGCTGGAAGGTGGGCTTGGGAGTGGGGCTAGGAATGAGGGGTTCAGGGTGTTGGAGGGGGATCTGGGCTAGGGCCACGGGGGTTTGGAGTGTGGGATTGGGCTCACGAAGCAGGAGGTTGGGGTGCAGGCTCTGGGAGTTTGGATGAGGGAGGGGGTTCTAACCCAGGGAAGGGGTTCATGATGCGGGTTCCAGACGGGCAGTGCAGGTGGCTCCTGGGTGGCAGCACAGCGTGGGAGTAAGGCAGGCAACCTTACTCCACACTGTTCCCAGAAGCAGCCAGTATGCCCGGCCTCCTAGGTGAAGGCACATCCCCAGTTTGAGAAGCACTGCATAGTGTGTGCTGCCCACACCCACTGTCCCCAGCCAACGGGAGCTGCAGAGGTGGTTCTGGGGATAGGGATAGTGTGCCCTAGGAGCTGGAGGGAAATGCTGGCCACTTCCAGGAGCTGCACAGAGCCACGGCAGGCAGGGAGCCTGTCTTTGCACTGCTGACTAGACTTTTGATAGCTCGGTCAGCAGTGCTGACCAGAGTTGCCAGGTTCCCTTTCAACCAAGTGTTGCGATTAAAAACTAGATGCCTGACGACCCTATTTCTTCCCCTCCTGCCCCATTCCTAGCAGGGGCGGGCAGGGTGGAGACAAGCTTAGATTTTGGTTCCCCCTTCCTGGTGTTGTGTAGTGATTTTTGTTGTTAGAAGGGAATTATAGTGGAATAAACTTCTGGATTAGAGAGCTGTTGGGACAGTGCATGCTAACAGGGACTAATTTGGCTACAACTACTCAAGAGAGAGATCTTGGAGTCATTGTGGATAGTTCTCTGAAAACATCCACTCGGTGTGCAGCGATAGTGAAAAAAGCAAATAGAATGTTAGGAGTCATTAAAAAAGGGATAGAGAATAAGATAGTTTTATATAGAGGCAATAAGATATTTTCTATGGTACGTCCACATCTTGAATTCTGCATAAAGATGTGATCACCTCATCTCAAAAAAAGATATATTGACATTGGAGAAGGTTCAGAAAAGGGCAACAAAAATGATTAGGGGTTTGGAACGGGTCCCATATGAAGAAAGATTAAAAAGACTTGGACTTTTCAGCTTAGAAAAGAGGAGACTAAGGGAGATATGATAGAGGTCTATAAAATCATGACTGGTGTGGAAAAAGTGAATAAGGAAAAGTTATTTACATACTCCCGCAATATAAGAACTAGGGGTCACCAAATGAAATTAATAGACAGCGGGTTTAAAACAAACAAAAAAGGAAGTTTTTCTTCACTCAGTGCACAGTCAACCTGTGGAACTCTTTGCCAAGAGTGTGGTGAAGGCTAGAACTTTAACAGGGTTTAAAAAAGAGCTGGATAGATTCATGGCGGTTAGGTCCATCAATGGCTATTAGCCAGGATGGGTAGGAATGGTATTCCTAGCCTCTGTTTCTCTGGAAGTGGGAGACGGGAGGGATCACATGAGAATTACCTGTTGTGATCCCTCCCTCTGGGGCATCTGGTATTGGCCACTGTCGGCAGACAGGATACTGGGCTAGATGGACCTTTGGTCTGAGCCAGTATGACCATTCTTAGGTTCTTAATACCGCCCCCACTTCTCCCATCAGACTGAACCCAACTTGTTGCTCCCATTTATGTCTGGCACAAGTAGGCTATAAGTACATCAGAGTGTCAAATCAGAGTAGGCTATAACTACATATAGGAAGGAAATTAGGGCTAGATCAGGCTTACAACATTAGCGGATTTATAGTGGTGTAACCAGGTTGGTGCTATATGATACAAGAGAAAAATGATAAAAGACAAAAACACCATGTCACCGGTGGGTGAGCACTTTTCACAAAGCGATACCTCTATAGGTAGCTGATCAGTCCTCGACCTCTAAGGAAATTTGCACAGCACTTTCAAAAGACAAGCCTGGGAGCTTAAATACTAAAGACTAAATATAATCGGTTTTATAAAGCTTTATGGCTTTTAGAAAGATTTATGGCTTATTACAACAATCTGTAAACCACTGCTCTATGCCTGCAGAGGTTTTAATGGACCACTTCACTTTGATTAGTCTTTTATAATATGTATTAACTACTGATGCTAAACAATCTGTTCCACCTTATATTGAGTTGTGACACTGAGCTGTATCTTTCCCAGACCTGGAGAAGAGGTCTGCAACAGTAGCTGATCCAAAGAGATGTTACCTCACCCACCATGTCTCTCTCAAATTAGTGGATGGAACAGTGCTGTAGAAGTAAGATGTTTGGGGCATAATGTGCCCTATTAGTTTTTAAGCAGCCCTTCCCATTCAATCCCATACAGAGTTATCATATATATAGTAGCCCAATGTCTGAGAGTCTGTAACGCTGTAGCATTACAGTCTTGCCTCTGGGGGAGCGCTCTTGCCTCCCACCGTGGCGCTCGGCTGAGTTCTGCGCTGCTCAGTTGGGCCGCGGCGGGGAAGTAAGCGGCGGCAAGCGGCCGTTAGGGGTCCGCGGTCCCCATGCAGTACCCCTGTGCTGCATGGGGAGCGCAGACCCCAAATGGCCACTTGCCGCCGCTTGCTCCCCTGCGGCGGCCTGGCCGAGCGGCGCATAACTCAGGCGAGCGCCACGGCGGGAGGGGAAGGGGGGCAGGGAGGTGACGTACATGGCCAGGGGGCGGGGCCCTGCCGTGTAAGTCACTGCCCCACCCCCCTTCGCTACCAGCCATGGCGTTCGGCTGAATTCTGTGCCGCTCAGCCGGGCCGCTGCGGGGGAGTCCAAATGGCCGCTTGCTCCCCCACGGCGGCCCAGCTGAGCGGTGCAGAACTCAGCTGAGCGCCACAGCAGGAGGGGAAGGGGGGCAGGGTGGTGATGTACATGGCCCCGCCCCCTTCCCCTCCCGCCGTGGTGCTCGGCTGAGTGCTGCGCACTCGGCCAGGCCGCCGCGGGGGAGCCCAAACGGCCGCATGCGCCACCTGCTCCCCCGTGGTGGCCTGGCTGAGTGGTGCAGCACTCAGCCGAGCACCATGGCGGGGGGGAAGGGGAAAGGGGCAGGGCGGTGACCTACACGGCCCCACCCCCTGGCCGTGTACGTCACTGGGGTAGGGTGTAAAAAAAACCGGACACCCTTGATCGGGGGCAGGAGGGGGCAGGGACTGGCTGGGAGAGGAGCGGGGCTGGTTGGGGGGGGAAGCCGAACTGGAGGGGGGGCTCAGAGGCAGCGTAGCTGGCCAGGGGAGAACGGGGGAGGGGCGGCCGGTGGGAAGCAAAGCTGGTCGGGGGTGGGGGGTCGGAGGCCGCGGGGCTGGCCGGCGGGAAGCAAAGCTGGTCAGGGGTGGGAGTTGGGGGCAGCGAGGCTGGCCATGGGAAATCAGGAGGAGGAACTGGCTGGCGGGGGGCGGAGAGAGGGAATCGGCTGGCGGGGAGCTGGACTCACCCGGGCGCGTGCAGATCCCAGGGTGCTGCCCGCCCCACTCATGCATCCCTGATGGAGACAGAGGAGAAAGAGAGTGAGAGGCAGGAGGAGGAGGAGAAGAGAAAGGGAGAGTGAGAGGCAGGAGGGGGAGGAAAGAGATGGAGAGAGAGGCAGAAGGCAGAGGAGAGCTGAGAGAGAGAGGGGGAGGCAGTAGGAGGAGGAGAGAGAGAAAGAAAGAAGGAGCGAGAGACTGGAGGCTCAGGAGAGAAGACCGACGTGGAGGAGAGACCTGAAAATCCCGTCTTATGACGGGCTAATTGGCTAGTGTTTAAAAAGAAGAGGGCTGCTGGATTTTACTAAGTCTTGTTGTACTGTGTCTCATAAAATTGCATTGGAAAAAAATAATTCATGCTGACCTGGATTAAAGCACTCTCTTGCAGACAGAAAACTGTCTACCAATAATTAGTGGCAGTGGATCCAACAGCCTCTGTGAGCCCCTGGGCAAGTGGGGAATGCTTTGTGCTCACGGAGCGGGAGGGGCCAAGAGTGGAAGAGGCAGAGCCAAGGGCATCCAGCCCTTGGTGCTGCCTGGAGTCCATGGCCCAGTGCTCCAGCAGCGATGTAAAGGCCTGGCGCTTGGACTGCAGCAGCAGTGGTGGCGTCAGTCCCAGGACCCTTTCAATTGCTGGGCCCCGGGGCAACTGCCCCTTTTACTCCCCCCCGCCTTATCCCATCTGTGGGCCTGATCAGTATCAAATCATGGCAGGCAGCTAGTGGTATGGGTGGTTCCCAGCTGAGTCCTATGCTGCCCAACTAACTCCCTTTTGAATCTCTGGTCACATCACATCACAGACATGAATTATTGGCATCAGAACAAGCTTGCAACAAATACAAGTAACAGGGCTATCTAAATGCTTCGAGCAATGAGCCTGGAGTTGTGGGTTCTAGTTGTAGCTATGCTGCTGACTTGCTCTGAGGCTTTGAAAACAACAAGTAGCCCTGTGGCATCTTAGAGACTCACAAAAATATATTTCTAGTATCATGAGCTTTCGTGGGCACAACCCACTTCATCCGATGATGAGCTGGATATTGTATATTTTCGTGAGTCTCTAAGATGCCACAGGATTACTAACATGGCTACCTGAAGCTTTGGTTTTCCCATCTGTTTCATCAGTTTAATAATATTAGGCCTCACCCACCCTCGATAAAGGGCTTTGCTCCCCCATGGTGGGCAGCTGGAACATATCAGTCTGTTCCAGTCTCTGGCAGAACTCTCTTGGCTCAGGATGAAGAATACTCCCCAGAGAACATTCCAACCACAGCAGTAAGCACAGGGAGCAGAGATAGGCTGCTGGCTGAAAAATGATGACTGTTCATAAAGTGCCCCACATTGCTCTTGCACCATGCTCTCTCTTTGGAATCGATCCCAGTTCTGCTCCCTTGCACTTATGCTTCTCTCTAATTCCCAGTTTCCTGTCTCCTATTCTGAGTGGCAATTGCACCCACCTAAATGTAGCTGCCTGTCCTTTCTTCCCACAGTTCTGCAATTTCTGGTGTAGATGAAGCCATACCCACTACGGTTGCCAGATACTTTCACAAAAAATCCCCAACATGGTGGGGGGGGGGAAAATCGATTGAGCAAAAAAACAAAACAAAAAAACGGGGGACCACACTTGTTGAATATCCCTGCCAGCCTTCCATCCGAGAAAAACAGAAAATACCGGACTTTCTGGGTGAAAACCAGACCCCGGCAACCCTAATACCTACATTTGACACAACTGCAAGCTCACCTCCTAGCTTCCCCTCAGGTAGAAGTTTCGTGTGGAGAAAAGTCTGTATGCCTAGTTCTCAAGTGCTTTATGCCATTTCTGCAGCACGAAGGAGCTACATGCTTGGGGCAAAGTGGAGGCACCTAAAAACACTTCTGTTTTCTATTTTTAACTACATTTTGCAGTCTGATAATGAGGTGATATTCTCATGTTTCAAACTTTGGATTTATTGAAGCAAAATGAGCTCTGAATCTGTTTTCCAATAATAACATTGTAAAAATATTTTAGGGACATAACTGTTCATCCTCAGATGGTTTTAGTTAGCAGCTGTTCATATCTTTACAAAAGTGCCTAATTTAGATTTAATTACAAGTTGCCTGTGATCACTTGCATAGCATGAGAGCGCTAAGCTACTCATAATTCACATAACAGGTGTGCTGCACAGAGAAGTTAGATGCAAAAAATATGATGCTTGTTAGACAAGATGCACTTTGGGCAGGAATTGTAGAATGGGGTGCAATTAGTCAAGCTATACATTTATTCTCAACAGAATCACCCAGCAATATAAGCTTTGTCCTCAGCAGGGAGCTGCTGCTGTAGCTGAGGGAGAAGTACCCCTCTCCCAGCCAGGCAGCTCTGTGTGTGGCAGCCCTGAGTGGGGCTCATTAAGCAGCTGCTGGGCCATGCCACCATGCAGTTTAGAGGGAACCTTGCCAGGCTCCATCACCACCACACCCCGGCTACGTCTACGCTGGCGTGATCATACGCAAAAACTCTTTTGTGGAAGAGTTCTTCTGCAAAAACTCTTCCACAAGAGAGCGTTTACACTGGCATGTGCTTTTGCGCAAGAGCATCCATGCCAGTGTAGACGCTCTCTTGTGCAAGAAAGCTCTGATGGCCATTTTAACCATAGGCTTTCTTGCACAAGAAATTCATGTTGCCTGACTACACTGGCCTCTTGCGCAAGAACAGTTGCACAAGAGGGCTTATTCCTGAGTGGGAGCGTCAGAGTTCTGGTGCAAGAAGTCCTGATTTCATACAGTAGAACGTCAGTGTTCTTACGCAAGAACACGCGGCCAGTGTAGACAGGCAGCAAGCTTTTGTGCAAGATTGCGCCAGTGTAGACACAGCACCTGAGGCCCTGCTGCTGCTCAGCCTCTCACCCTGAGGTCTGGTGTAACGCTGGAAACGTGCGAGTGTGTCAGAAACAGCTATTGGGAGCCAATTGTGATCACAGCTGTTTGTGATGCTACACGTGCCACCACTCTGCTTCTTCCCACCCCCCACCTCTTTCCCTTGAGGTCCGGCCGTCTACTTGCTCTTTCCTGCCCTTTCCCAACCCAAGCCTTGCTCCTGAGGCCCCCCACCCACCATTCACTTCTTTCCATCCCTACCTGAGGCCCCTCCACCTGCTGTGTGCTCATCTTTTCCCTCTTGCCCCCATCACTCACCCTTAAGGCAAAAATAAGTGATGGGCCCTGTCCCCCTCCCCCCCAATCTGGTGCCCCTTAGTTAGCTGAGTTGCTCCATCAGCAGCACAAAGAGCCCCAGAGCCAGTGAGGGGAAAAACCTCAGCTCCTCTTGCCTTGCTGGTGCTGGAGCAACTCAGCTAGAAGTCACCAGAATGGAGGCGCAGTCCCCATCACTTTTTCTGCTTTAAGGGCAAGTGATTGTGGAGGGAGCAGGGGTTTGTTTCATCTTGTAGATGTCCTTTCTGGTAGATTAGGGTTAGGAAACCTGCTGATAGGAGCTGAGAGACTTTGCCGGGGGTGGGGGCACTGTATCCTCACTGCCACACCTGAGTGCAGAGAGCCACAAGAAACAGCCAGCCACTTTGAGCAGTGTTGCTCTGTGCCTCAGGGGCAGGAGGGCTGGATTAAAAGGCTTGGCAGGCCAGATTCTGCCTACCCTGGGTTAGGACACGAAGTGGGGATGTGGGAGACCCATACAGTCTAGTCCTCCTCATTCAGTGTGATCTGAAGCAGACAGAGTGAGTGATCCAGGGAGGAATGAAAACAAATTTCACAGCCCCCAAAATTGCTATGGAATGGAATTGTTGCTCTCTGGCCAGCTGTACCAGTGGATAGCAATGTGTCAGAGAGAATGGAGCAACATAGGAGACTGAAGGGAAGGTATGGGTATAGTGGAGCAGTATAACATTGAAATGCAAAGCAAATTAAGCCCTTTTAATGACATACTACCAGCTCTTTAGTTTTCCAGTCACCCCTACTAGCATTGTTCAAAGGCCTTTCCCAGCAAAGACTTCTCTGGCCCCTGGCCCTTTAAATTTGTGAGAGCCAAACATTTTGTAGTTGGCCCTTTAAATCTCAGCAGAACAGCCTGTTGCACCCTTCAGAAGGCCATTTTGTGGCAGTGCTGCAAGCTGCACCTTCCTTCTAATTCGTAGGTATTTTGATTTCAGTTATGTTTATGCTGGCATTAGAAGGTGGCTTGCTTGCCTGCCTATTTGTGGGGATCCTAGTGCAAGAAAAGACTCTTGAAAAGAAGCTGAGTGTCCCACATGCCTTAGGAGAAATAACTCTGCTAAGGAATCTGATTGATATTATATATTTGCCTATTGTCCCTATTTTAGTTCCAAGTGTGTGATACTGAAGCTAGTCTTGCTACCTTGGCTTCCAACATGGCAGCTTTCACCATCAAAGGGAAGTTTAGAATGAAAAGTAAAGTGCTAAAAGAATAGATGGGGGTGGCTTTATGTATAGCCAGTATTATTACCTAATTCTGGCTGGTGTCTGAGGAAGCTTTGCTGGAGATTCCCATGCTCAATAAGAGATGAATTTGAGATTTTTACTGTGGATGGTCATTAAAGTAGTTCTGGCACTTCTGCAAAAATTAGGAGTTATCTCTGGCCCCACTTCAGCTTGTGTGGTTATATTTCCCCTCCCTATCCTAATTTCTTCTGGCTGTGGGGTCAGCTTTTGAAAGGCAGGCTTCCCCACTCCTGCTTTGTGATGCTGCTATGTTTCTGCTCAGTGGCTGTTGTGTTTCTCTGCTGAGTGAGGTGATAAAAAGCACTATTATCATCTGAAGCTATTAAATTGTGTTGAATGTCTTGAGTTTCATCCTGTGATTGCCAATGAATCTGATGTGTACTGTGCTTAGTTTCACCTGTCTGATCACTGTATGCCTGTGAACTATTTCCCCACAAAATGGCAGTTTTGGATTTGTATCAAATGAAACTTAATCCACATAAGAGCAAGAGGGAGGTTGCTATATTCATGGGGACACTGAATTTAAAGGCAACACATTCAAAACACAAAAGGGAACTCCCTTTTAAGATTATATATAATTAACCCATAGGACACCCCACTGCAGGATAGTAAGTATACAGCATGGTTAACTTCAGAGAATAATTGTAAACTTCATATGAAAATAAACTCTGTTGCACTGAGTTAATAGCCAGGAAAACATCACAGGGGTTATCAGTTCTCAGGATTCAGGACAAAATCCAATCTATCTGCTTGGGGCCAGCAAGACATTTTCTCTGTGGTACGAAATTTAATAATTGGGATGTGTTGTTTACCCTCCATTGAAACCTCTGGTATTGGTCACTTAGGAAGAAAGGATACCAGTGTTACGAGTACCATAATTCTTAGGAGAACCTGTTCTTAAGTTCCTATTATAAGATAAGAAATGAGATTAAAAAAAAAGTTTATTTTGCTATGGGTATTCTGATATTTTATTTAAATTGTACCTTCTTTGGGGCTGGGATCATATGTGACTTCCAGTTTGTACAGTGCCTAGCACAATGGGATTTGGTTGGAGTCTAGGCACTATTGTAATAAAGATTAATGTGATTACTATCATAAATATATTCTCATGAATTGTCACTAAGGCCAACCTTTTCAAAAGTGCCCACTACCCATATTATGGGTCCCAACTTTTGACACCTGTTGCTTGGTGTACAAAAAGTGTTGGGCCACTGTAATACCATCTGAATCCAGTAAGAGATTTGGGAGGGAGGGGGGCTGTGTACTCTTGGAAATCGAGCACAAAATGCGTCAGCCTCTTCTCAAAATGAAACCACCTAAAATCAGAAGCCATCCTTGAACATGTTGAGAGCAGTGAGTAGCCAGTAGTATGTGTGCTCAGGGATCAATAGTGGTTCATTATGCGTTTGTTCCTGCTCCATTCTAGGTGTTTCTAATTAACAAGTCAACATCTGGTTTTGTTTTTGTTGTTTTTTGGAAGAAATACTCACCCGTGTTTCACAGAAGAAGGTGGGGGCGAGGGGAAAATTTGTCTTATGTCCCCTGAAATTATAATAATGTACAGCTTTTTTCAATAATCCTATCTGTAAGATAATGATAACACCACCATCCTGCTTCACAGAAGTGTAATGAGCATACGTTCATTCATATTTATAAGTTGCTAACATATTACAATAATCAGCACCGCAGAAAAAGGGTCTCTACATCCATTTTAAAATTACTGTCATGAATATGACTATAAATGGGATATTGAACAAAACAAAAATGATCTTGCTTGTTCACAACTGTTGTGATTTGTTATAATTTGTCTTCATGTGGTATTGCCATTCAAAAGCCATGGTTCAGGCCTCAGAAAATGAGATTATATTAAAAATCGGGAGATAAATAAAAAATACATTTTGTTTTTCAATCTTGTTGGTTTTGAGTGTTGACATTTTCAAGCTGTTCTCCACAACAATGCGGGTTATCAAGGAACGCTGGTTTTAAATGAAAGCTGAGTTTTTCATGTAATCACCTGACTTCAGGAGCTAAGCCCTGAAGAGAAAATAAAAAGTACTGAGACACAGATCTGTGGAAAAAAAAATGTGAGTGTTAGTTACATTGCTTGTGGGACTTCTTCATTGTCCACTGGAACTGAGGCTTATGTTTAATTTTTGTGTGTTTTAAAACTCTGAACTAGATCTTGGTGTACCAGCAGTTTTTAAAGCGGAGAATAACCCTATCATGTGACTTGGGAATTAACCTTCAGTACCTTGGTTCTGTGAACTAGTTTTCATTTCTGGTCTGCGTACTATTGGATCAAACTATTATTAAAGTCTGCAAAACGTGATACATGAATCATTAATGTTTGCATTTTTCTATTCCTATAATTTGCTTCTCCTTCTTTGACTCCTATTACTTTATTATCTGCTGGGAGGGACGAGAAGGTGTAGCTAGAGATCTGCAGACTACAGAGAAAGGAAAACAAAATACTTAAGTGTCATCTTATTCTGCATCTGTGCACCAGACCTTTGTCTCCCTAGAATTAAGGAAAAAGAAGCAGCAGGAAGGAAGGGTCAAAGTGCAAGGTCTGAAATACCTCTGTATTTAGTCCCATTCAGGGGCTCTGGTAGAGCAACTTCCTTGAAAGTCAATGGAGTTCTGTCTCAGCCTAGGACTCATACATAGAACCTGTTCAGAACTGGCTGAATTAATGAAATCTGACAGTGTTATGAATAAGGGACTGTAGCGCAAGCTGCTCTTCACTGCAAGCCAGCTGTTGATGTGTGCCTGCATTGAACTGTAGGTGCATTAAACGAAACCTATTTTGTGTGTGTGTGAGACAGGAAAAATGATCGGGTGGAATTTTGCTTTATAAAGACTGATTGTTTTAATACTCCTTCAGTTCCAATTGTTGTGTTTTTAACCGTGTGGGGTTATGGAGAGCGGCCAAGTGTTTGGGTGGCTTCCTCTGATATTTATTTTTACAGATGAGTCAGATTCCTTTCCCCCACAGCACTCAGCAGTGAGAGCAGATGTGGATGGGCAACAGGAGCCTCTCTTAACTGTGCATGGATGGTGGGTGGGAGGACCTCTTAAAATACACAGCCAGGGACCTAGAGTGATGAGTGGAGCCTTTCCTTAGCTCTCTATACTGAGGTGAGTTTCATTCCAAGGGAATGTATGAAAGTATAAACAACACTGCCACTTGGTGGTGAAATTGCAATTGAGCATTTTAGCAGGCTAAATATTCAGGTACATCCCAGCCTACGCATCCAAATGAATGCAAGAGGACCTCAAGTTAGTTATGCAGCAGACTCAGGTTTATTTTCAATGGTATGCTTTACTAAACAATTCCAAATGCAACTAAAAACTCAGCATTGCCCAGCAAAGGATTGTATTATCCAAAGTTTGCACTGAATACAAAAACATATCAACAGCATAATGATTTGCAGTCAAAAGTAAATGATATGCACCATGTGGCAACAATTGAACACAGTGCTATTTAACAGAAAAGTGCAGGAGGCCAGATCTCAAGGTTTTATTGTGAGTTTCTCATAATCTGGGATTTTTCTTAACATTCCTCAATTTATTATCTGAGGATCTCAGTTTTAATTGCTAATAAAGTAAATTCTAGCCAACAGAACCGTAGTTGAATGCTTGAACATGTGAGCTCTAAATGCTTCTCCACTAGAAGATAAATAAAAAGTAACCCCACATTATCATTATAAAATAAATCATGGCTTTTAAATCAATCTCATGGTATTTTTGGTCAGACTCACGATTTTTGAATGCTGGATGTCGACAATACTGAATTAGAGGCGGGGGGGAGGAGGGAGAGGAGAGGAGAGGGAAGGAGGGGGAGGAAAGGGACAACTTCAAGTCCATAAATGACTTCCTTCGAAATCTAACTGCTACAAGAATGGTAAAGTTGTTTCTTTTGTTGTTTAAAAGCTTCTGTAGCAATGTTCAAATACCATGGTTGGACGAGGGGAGAAATCTGTGGCAGATGGATGAGAAGGACAGCATCAGTCACCATCTCTTAGCCCCATGTAATGACATAGCATATCTGTGAATTTTTCAGTATCACCGTTATTTGTTATAGATTATTGGCTGAACACTGAAAGAGTTTCCTTGGGTAATCATCATAGTTGTGTTTTCACATGAGAGTTTAAAAAAAATCTTTTTTTTTTTTTGTCTTTGCCTTCTGGCTTTTGAGCTTCTAAGGGTCACATTTTCAAGTTTTTTCTCCCCAGCCATAAAGTCTAGAAGCTTTCTTAAAAATGAAAGCAGCGAGTCTCACATAACCACGTTACTCCAGGAGCTGGCACTTTAAGAAACTTACCAAATATCACAAGATGGACAGTGAAATCATGAACTGGCAACACATTCAGGTGTGTGCTTAATTGCTTTGCTGAAGAGAAATAGGATCATGCATGTCTTTTAATGCTTTGGTGGAGTGAAGTCTGAATTGGAGAGAAGAAGCAACACATTGTAACTTGTGAACAGTCACAGTTTCCAATAATCATAGAATCATAGAATACTAGGACTGGAAGGGACCTCAAGAGGTCATCTAGTCCAGTCCCCTGCCATCATGGCAGGACCAAATACTGTTTAGACCATCCCTGCTAGACATTCATCTAACCTACTCTTAAATATCTCCAGAGATGGAGATGGAGAATAAAAGAATATCTCCCGGTATAAGAATACATTTAAAAGTTACTGTGTGATATGACAGTGCTCTTTATTTTGGACTTACAAACTTTGGTCTTTTACTGGGGCATGCCGTCTAGTGTGCCATGCATGTATTGCATGCTCCAGAATTACACTATCCTGCATTTGGCGCCCTGCAGGATGATTCTCTCTGGCCCCCTGAATGCACATGTAGGATGCCACTTTGTTCTGTAGCATGGAGGATGCTATGTGATGGAACAACACTAAAAGGCATGTATGCATAGAACTAAATACACAAGGTTTTAATGGGGACTTGTTATTAGGTAAGTAAAAGATAGGAATGTCGTCTTTGTGCAACTCAATGATTATTACTGCCTCGGGCCCCATTATTAAATGAGGCATTGTGTATATTTCAGGCAGATGATTAGGGTGACTATAGATGTTTCACCTAGTTACTTGAGGTTTGCATTCTGATTCCATGCATGTACTAATGCATCACGCATACAGATAAAATCAAATAGTTTACTGCTATATGGCAGTGGTATTCAAACTCTTCCAATCATGCTCCTCTCCCTTACCAATAACAGAATTTATCTGCATTCCCCCTCCATTGCTGCACGGCCCAAGCTTCCTCAGCAGTGGAGCTTGGGCTGGAGGTAGAAGTGGGGAGGGGAAAAGGACTGGGGTAAGAGGTAAAGGCACTGACTCCACAGGTGATGGAGTAGGGGAGGAGCCAGGGTCAGAATGAGGGTCAAGCATCCCCTGAGGAAATCAGAAAGTTGGCACCTGTGGCTAGAGGTGGACCTGGCCTGGGCATGGAAAGGGAATGAGGGCACAGCTGGGCTGAGCCTGGAGGAGGGGGTGGAATGGAGCTACAGTTGGGGTTAGGTCTGGGCTGCGGGTTGAAAGGGAGTGAGGGTGGAGCTGGGCCTGGAGGCAGAGCAGGACTGGGGGATGTGTATGGGGTTGAATTAGAAGCTGGTCTGGGGATGGAGTGGGGCTGGAAGTGTGATGCTCCCTCTCACCATGTGGACTAGCCCAACTATATGCCCCGCAACCCCAAAATTCCTCCACAGCGTCCTAGTGGGATTGGGGACCACTGCTATAGGGAAACATTAAACCAGTTCAATAATCTATTGTATTTCCACGTGAAGGACTAAAGAGGGCATGCAAGTGTAGCACTGAATACAAAAAGCATGCAAATGTAGTGCTTAATTTTCCATGGTATAACAGAGCTATCAGTGGGTAGTGTATAAAATGTTGTGACTTGCCTTACTAAAATTGTTACCTCATGCCCCTGCCATAGGAGTCTTTGTGCCTTGTTTATGTATATGTATGTATGTGATGCACAACTCATTTTTATTAAATACTGTTATTCTGATACATTGGGCATATGCAGTAGTTGCTTCTGTCTGGGAGCTTTGTGTTTGTATTTCAATATCACAAATAATTCAGTGACTGCAGGATATACCTTGCAGTATATTGGTAGTTTTAGCTCCAGACATTAGTGCTTTTCCCCTCTATCTAGAAAGATTGTACATAAATTCTATTTCAGCTCACGTTGGTCCACATCTGGAATTTGTATGTATTATGGGTTAATCTTTTTATCTCTTGTGGGCCAGAAATTTGTTTATTGGCCTGTGTTGTTCAGAATGTCAGACATTTTATTGACAGGACATAGTTCACTATTTTTCTCCTCTGTGTTTAAATATCTGTGGCATACTTCTTGGGGGAACTAGCAGCACTGGCCTGGGGTCTGCCCCACTTTGGCCCTCACCATGAGTGGTGGGAAAAGTGGAGCAAGGTGGCCACACTGCTTTGCTGTCCCAGTCGCACCACTCGTGGGGTGCTTCCGTCCCCAGCCCCAACTGCCTGGCAGGAAGTGGAGTGACATGGCAGCTGGGGGAGCAAAGCAGTGGGGCTGCCTTGCTCCACTTCCCCTGCTGCTGTCAGTGAGTGCGGGGGGTGGGGAAGGAAACTCCTGCTGTCAGCACTGGCCCCGCTAGTCTTTTGGGCTGCCTCAGCTGGGGGAAGAGGAAAGGTGGGGAGAAGGTGGGTCAAGAGTGGGGAGGGGCCAGAACAGAGGTGAGGATGAAACAGCGAGGGGCAGGGTCTGGGAAGAGGAGCATTGTCCTGGCCTTTCCCTGGGATGGGAGAGGTTCATGTGGCTGGTGACTCCCTAGATTTCCCCCTGACCTGTCACCTCAGCTCAGGGAGATATACCAGAAAAACTGTCTAGCTCAGGGGTGGCCAACCCGCAGCTTGCAAGCGGCATGTGGCTCTTCAAAGAAAATATTGCGGCTCCTGCACCCGCGGCTTGCTGGTCTTAAAGGGGCAGCGGGCAGTGTGGTGAAGTGAAAGCAAGGGGTCCACGAAGAGCCGACACTCCCCCATACCCTCTGAAAGAGACAGAGCCAAAGTTGTGGCATCCCGTGCAGACTTGAAAATGGCCACCTTAAAAGGGCAATGCCTGCTCTGCTCTTAAAAGAGCAAACTCTTTTTTTGTGTGTTGTTCAACAACTTTTTTCCCATGGCTCTTTGCGCTGTACCCACCACTATTTTGGCTCTTCATCTGTAATGGGTTGGCCACCCCGGTCTAGTTATATGTAGTGGTGCTGTATCCCACTCCAACTGGGGGAGGGTTAAAAAGCAGGCTGGAGAGAGCCTGCACAAACCCAACCAATCAGGACACAAGAGACAGCCTATCAGGGCCAAGATGGACCCAATAAAAAGGTTGCACCATAGAGGGGAACTCGCTCTTGCTCTGACCAGCAAGGGTGAAGGACTAGCTCCATGCAGAGAGGAAGCACTTTGGGTAGAGCCATGCTGGGCAGTCTCAGGGGAGCTGGAGAGAGGCTGCAGCCTGTTAGCTCCCAGGCTGTGGCCTTGATGCAAGGGGCAAGCCGGTACAAGGGTCATGGGGAAGTGCCCCAGGGGATAGGAACAGTAAATGGGAGAATAGGAGGGCAAGAGATGGCTGCCACCAGAGGGTCCCTGGGTCAGGACCCAAAATAGTGGGAGGGCTTGGGCCTCCCCTTGAACCCAACTGTGCTCTACAGAGCGTAGCCTTTATAGACTGTGGCTTGCCCCTGAGGCAAGAGGATAGACTTTGGGGCTGCAGTTGGCTGCTCAGGCAGGTGCCAGGACTGAGGATTGCTGAGGCACTCCTGGAACAGGGGAGAATGGAGTTGTGGGCACTGCCAGAAGGGAGTGTCCCAAAGAGGATGCCACAGTCCAAGGAGCAACATGGGTCCAGGCAGTGGAGATGACAGAGGGGAAAGTGACGATGGGCGAGACATTGGTCAGAAGAGGGCATCCTGCTGAGGAACAGAG
The DNA here is from genome assembly GCA_032595735.1 of Pelochelys cantorii. Lineage (NCBI taxonomy): Eukaryota > Metazoa > Chordata > Testudines > Trionychidae > Pelochelys > Pelochelys cantorii. Next base: position 160,755,726 of record CM064327.1, read on the forward strand.
TTAATTCCCAGTGTTTCCAGCAGGAGGCGCCATGCCAGTGAGCTGAAACCTTGTAACACTATACCCATATAGCTAGTAAAATTCCCCTCAGCCTTCAAATCCCCCTCTCTTAAGCAGCCACACAAGGCGAAGGCTTGAGAACATTCAACTCGGTTGCCTTGTGCTGGCATTTAATGATGTAGATGATGGCAGAGAGTACACTTACACAGTTTGCAGATGATACTAATCTGGGAAGGACTGCAAGTGCTTTGGAGGATAGGGTCATAATTCAAAATGATCTGGACAAAAAGGAGAAATGGTCTGAGGTAAATAGGATGAAATTAAACAAGAGCAAATGCAAACTACTCCATTTAGGAAGGAACAATCCGTTTCACATATACAAAATGGGAAGTGACTGTATAGTAAGAAGTACTGCAGAAAGGGATCTAGGGGTCATAGTGGACCCCAACTAAACATTAGTCAACAGTGTGACTTTTCTTTATAAAAACAAATACTCTTCTGGAAAGTATTAACTGGAGTGTTGTAAGCAACACACTAAGAAGTAATTCTTCTGCTCTATTCCACGCTGATTAGGCCTCAACTGAGGTATTGTATCCGATTCTGGATGGCATATTTCAGGAAAGATATGGACAAATTGGAGAAGGTCCAGAGGAGAGCAACAAAAATGATTAATTAGTTTAAAAAACATGTCCTGTGAGGGAAGATGGAAAGAATTGGGTTTCTTATTCTGGAAAACAGAAGACCAAGAGGAGACAGAAGAGCTTTCAAGTATTTCAAAGGTTGTTCCAAGGAGGAGAGAGAACATGCCCACTGATGGGGGGTAGGGGGCAGAGGAGGGGACAGTTGTTCTGGGGCTCAGCAATGTGGCAGTGGCCTATAAATCATTATGACCTGTAAATCACTGTTGGAATGCCTCCTCTGGGCAGCATTGGGGGCAGGCGTGGTGCACTCCAGGCTGGCCACCCCTGCCCCACCCCTTCTGCTATAGGACTTGCCCCATCCAGGAATGGGAGCTGCTCCTCCACCTTATCCGGGGGCTTGGAAGGCTGTTGGTGCCCCTGAAATAGAGAAAATATTCTCCTTAACCTCTGATGATAGGACAAGAAGTAATAGGCTTAAATTGTAGCAAGGGAGGTTTAGGTTGGAAATTAGGAAAAAAAACTTCCTAACTGTCAGGATGGTTAAGCACGGGAATAAGTTGCCTAGGGAGGTTGTAGGATCTCCATCATTAGAGATATTTAAGAGCAGATTAGACAAACAACTGTGAGGGATGGTCTCTAGATGATGCTTGGTCCTTCTAAGAGTGCAGGGGACTTGGCTCGATAACCTCTCATAGTTCCTTCCAGTCCAATGATTCTATATGTGCCTCTGGTGTGTTTGGTACTTCACATTATGTGCCACAAGTACCTGCATCTTGCATGAGGGACAACATATGCCCCTTCAAAGAGTGCTTGCATGGTGAGATATACAGAAGTTGATGTTGCTAACAAACTTGTAGCTCACAAAATATTTGGATTTGTGGTAGAATATATGTAGTAAGGCTCAAGTCATTTCTAAGTAACACAGAATTTTTATGGCTACTTCAGCAATATTGTTGCATTATTTAAATTGTGATCTTTAAATATGCATTTTCCTCTTTTAAACTGATTAGGCAGTATATGTGCTGCCTATTTCTGCTAATAACATGGAGAGAACTGCCAGCTCCCATTCAAATCTGCACGTAGGCAGATTGGACCTAATTGCTGCAATCATTAGCTGACTAAGCTTTGACAGTCTCATGATAATATGTTAATCAGTGTTGAACCATTTTTTTCAGTGACAATGGCCAAAAATGATCCAGCGACACTATAAGTCTTTGTTAAAACTTCAGCAGCTCTGGAGTAGGAAAAAAAAAAGAAGAGATCAGAAAAAGCTATTTTGGGAAAGAGCCATCATGCAAAATGGTTGTAAAAAGGGAGACTTCAACTATTTTGTTAATGAAAAGCCTTTTATTCCATTGAGAGATCAGATATAAAACTGTGAAGATGGTGTAGTACAACTCAGCTCTTCTCCATTTTGTAAATATAACTTGTTTCTTTTTTTAATCAGAAGTTGCACAATACATTTAATAGATTATTATTATTTATTTATTTATTTTTTTGCTCCTGGTGTACTCAGGTATTTATGTAGGCTATGACTCTTCAGAGGTGCTGAGCATCTATAACTCCAAAGGAAGCCCTCTGGAAGTGCAGGTGCTTATCTCCTTCAAAAAGTAGACTGCGGTTGTGCTCTACGGGTTGGACCTCCCTGGTCTGGTACCATCAGGACCTGACTGTTCCCAAACGAGAGAATTTGCCAGACCAAATTCTCGTGCCACCGGCTCCTAAGCCCATTGTCTGCTATGGGTAGGCTACCCCAGTAGGCACCCTATCTCACTCTCCCTGACCCCCCAACCTGGCTGGGCTGCTCGCTGGCTTCCTGGGCAGCAGAGGCACCGGCTCCTGCCACGGGGCTCCAGCCCGGCGCATCCAGGGGCAGCTGTGGAGCTCCAGCCCTGGATCTGCACTCCAAGAAGCTGTTGGGGGACTCTGATCCTGTGCCACCATGGGGCTCCGAGTTCCCAGGGGCTGCCAAGGGACTCTGGCCTGGCTCCACACTGCTGCAGGTTGCTGGAGGCTGCCATGGGGGTCAGGCCCTGGTTTCTGGGCTGTTGATCCTGTTGTCCCAGCCCCAGATGGCCCTCCTGCCCTTAGCCTCTCGGGCTTTCTGGTTCAGGAGCATCCATGGTCCTTCCGGATGACGGATGTTGCCACACCAGAGAGTGCCAATTTTTGGAGGTACAACCTGTAGACACAAAAATCAACTGGACAAATTCAGGGGCCAAGATGTCAGATCTGGATGGCTGTATTTTCTTTCTGCCAAATAAATTTCACTTAGCATTTCTATAATGCTTTTCGTCTCTATTTCCAAGCTCATTATGAAGATGGTGTGAGCATTATTATCCTCGTTTTGTAACTGAGGCACAGAAGTCATTTTCTATGTGGTTGTAGCCAGAGGGCCTGATGGACTTGCTGGGCCCCTGGGAAAGGCAGAGGTGGGTGCTTTGTGCCTCCAGAAGGGGCGGAGCTTCAGGCACAAGAGGCGGGGTTGCAGCCCTCCATGCTTCCCAGAGCGTCACACAGGGCTCCAGCAGTGAGTTAAAAGGCCTGGGATGGCAGCTGCAGCCAGGAGCCCTGGGCCCTTTTCATTTGCCAGGACCCAGGGCAGTTGCCCTTGCTCCCCTGACCCCACTGTCGGCAGGCCTGTGTGTAGCCATATTGGTGCCAGGATATAAGAGAAAACAAGGTGGGTGAGATAATATCTTTTATTGCACCTGTCCAGTTGACTTAATGTGAGAGCCAGGAATAAAGCCAAAATTTTATATGTCCCAGGCTCTAAAATATCTACATATGGAGCTTGTAGATTAATTGGGCTTGTTTAGTTTGGAAAAGAGAAGATTGAGGGGGGACATGATAGCAGTTTTCAGGTATCTAAAAGGGTGTCACAAGGAGGAGGGAGAAAAATTGTTCTTCCTGGCCTCTGAGGATAGAATAAGAAGCAATGGGCTTAAACTGCAGCAAGGGGGGGTTTAGGTTGGACATTAGGAAAAAGTTCCTAACTGTCAAGGTGGTTAAACACTGAAATAAATTGCCTCGGGAAGTTGTGGGATCTCCATCTCTGGAGATATTTAAGAGTAGGTTAGATAAATGTCTATCAGGGATGGTCTAGACAGTACTGTGTCCTGCCATGAGGGCAGGGGACTGGACTCGATGATCTCTCGAGATCCCTTCCAGTCCTAGTATTCTATGATTCTACGATTCATTCCCTCACAAATGCTGACCATATTACAAAATTAATTGATCATAAGTGACAGAAAACAAGTTCTAGTGATTCCCATAATTCTATCATTATAGTAAAGAACATCAAATATATTTCAGCAAGTGATGTCCAAATTAATAGACAATCTTTGTTTAGGCTTGTGAAATCCAAAATGTTTGATGGCTAACCCTTGAGTGTTCATGGATTATGTTGTGTCAGAAAGCAGTTCCCCTAGAAATGACTTGTTGTTTTTATACAGCCCAATTTCTTATGTCTCTGGTCATAGACATGTTTTTCAGAATATCATGTTTGTACTTCTCCATAGAACATTTTCCCAAGGATTGTGATACAGTCTATCACTGAATTTTTTCAATCAGATTTGATGTTTTTCTAAAATATTTGCTTTAGGATATTTTGGGAGAGGTTCTATGGTCTGGGTTATGCAGGAAATCACACTAGATACTCATAATGGCCCCTTCTGGCTTTAAAATCAATTAATCTATGAATTGTTGTAGTCCGTGTTGGACTTACTTTCTGCAGTGTTACTGTTCTTTGATCTGAGCTTTTAATGCACTAGTGTCTTAGCAAGTGGATGTCGTGCCGGGTGAAATTTTTCAGTTGAAACTTTTTTGGTGAAAAATTCAGATTTGGCAACATAAAAATACTTTGTGAATTTGAGTAGGTTTCATCAACTTGTTTAGAAACTAAAACATTTTTGATTTTTCACAATATTGTTTCTCAATATTGAATGGAAACAATTTTATCTGACTTTTTAAAATTGCCACAGAACTGAAAAATTCATTATTTTGCCTTACTCTAGTTGTCAGAGTTTTCTCTTCCAAATGCCCTAGTTAACCATATTACTTGTAAAGCTATTCAAACACAGACACTCAGGATGGGAATCCTCCTCTTTAGTGTCTTTTCAGTGGAATGAGAATTTATCAGCTTTTTCATAGCCTGATGTACCACACACTTCGTGTATATCCAATTGTCAGCATATTTTTCCATATGGTCTAATCCAAACAAAATGAAAGGAGAAAAAGATGACACATGGATGAACTGTCCATCTTTAGTGGATGTATATCACATAAGTGCAGTATCAGAAGTGAAAAACCATAGGAAAGTGAGAAAATGGTGTAAAGTAATATGCAGTGCATTCACTGGTGTGAGAGACTGTAGGATGCACACTGGTTTGTGTTACACTGCACAGCATAGGAAATTCATTTAAATATTTCAAACACAGGGAGATGAATTCTTCTCTCTATTTCTGTGTGCGGGAAATGAGGAGCAGAGAACAGGACAATTGAGTATCCTCATTCCAGATGTACTCTGTCTAGTGGAAAAACCAGGAATAGTCTGCTAAGACACCTTAAACTAATTGCTTCACCTCTCTGCATCAGTTCCCCCCACCTGCAGCGTGGGGATAATGATACTTTCTTTGTCAAAATGCTTTTAAATCTGCTGATGAAAACTGCTATAAAAGAGTTGAGTATTTATCTATTTTCTTTATTTACTAGCACCATGATTTTACAATACTAAAGATTTGATCCAAAGATAATTGAAAAAAATCTGATCATTCATTATTAGGTGTTTGTTCATGTTTCTTCTATTTTACAGGGAGACCATTAACATAAAAAACCTCTCCTTTCTGCTGTATTTCTAACATGTTTCTATAAAGAAGTCCAAAGTTTACTATATCTGAGACTAGTGACAAAAATCATTTGATTTTTGTCAGTGTCCTTCCTTTGCACATTTAACATTTTTATGCATAATTATTTCCCTTATTTCTTACTTTTACAGGTATCTGCCAGTTTCATTTGGGTATTGTTTGATAAAAGCAGCACAAGAGACCCTTTAATAAAATAAGAAATTTGTAGAACATTGAGAATTGGTAGAGGATTTATAGGCAGGTATAATCATGCAAACGACTTCAATCTCCTTTACAAAATTTAACTTTGTAAAAAAAAAACAAAAAAAACCCAACAACATACTATTCCTTCACCTTGTATGCTAATATTTTAAAATTTACTCCTCTTTTCCAGCAGATGGCAGAATTGTACTGGTCCTGATATCTAGTTTGAAAATCTGCACAGTACAGTTCTTTATATAATAATTTAATCTTGTCATTTCCCCAGTTTCTTTACTCATTTGAGCTAATTGGTTAACCTTAGATATTATAATACTGTACATGCTTTCAGTTGCACATGAACTTCAAATATTTGTTTCTGTGCATTATCTTCTCTTGTACATCTCTATAGTTTGCTTTGTTATGTTATATTGCATTCTAAGACTGAAACCTTTGCCCGAAACTTAATAATGGTATTTAAAAGACTTCTAAAATGCAGATGTTTGTATCCTTAAGTCTAAAGTGTGTGGCTGGTTTTGGAATCTTATACTATAACAAAAATCTTGCAAGTGAGTCTCTAGTGGAACTCATGCAAGATATTATTCTTAAGTCTTGAACACACTTTTTTGGAAGAAAAGTGCCTCTGATTGTGCAATAGGATACTAATCATGAACTTGTACATTCCATGTGGTATTAAAATTGAATCAAGAGATGATGTTTAAAACATTTTTTGGAAGAATTAAAAATCTGCAGCGCCAGAGAGCATAAAGAAAGTGAAAAGAAAATGTAAACTGGCCTAGATTAGGGGAGGGTTTTTTTGGAGAGGGGGAGGCATCTTCATCTGAAGAATTTGGGGTATCTTACGAATGGATTGTATTTATGTGACAATATAAAAATGTGTCTAGATTCAAATCTAAATTATGCTTACGGGGAAAAATCTGTTTGGAAGCTAGAAATATGAGCTCCAAGCCTATGAATTGCGGAGTGCCCTCAGTTTCCCATGATACCAGTGACTTCTGAGGTGGCTTTTTATGAAGCATAGGTTTTAACACAGTCTTCTATGCTGATTGCAGGCTCAGAGTAAATTTGCCCCTTCATGAATATGTCTCTATTGGAATCTTTCAGTAGAGAAGAGTGACCTAAGTTTTTGCCCTGTGTGTGAACTATGTATGGAACTACTCTGTATTTTACCCACTTATTTGAGGTTTTTGAAAACATGCCTATTTTTTATAATTTGTAGTTATGGAAGGAATTTCCTGTATTTATTTAACTCTTCAGCTGAATGGTCTACATTAGTACTTAATCTACTTATGTTATGTACTTGAATTATTTTGTTTATGTATGGAAAAATAGATGAGTTCACTTAGCAAAAGTATTGCGAGTTTTGGCTGTAAGTTAATAAGAGCAGAGAAATTCAAATTAAAGGCTCCTCCAACAATTACACAAAGTAGAGCCTATCTATAATTACTTCCTTGATGAGCCCTTAATATCTTGACTGTATCTCTGTCTAAATTTTAGTTGAAAGCTTTGAATTTTTTCTTTTTGTTTCTCCAGCTGTCCTTTTTTCTTTTGTCTTTAAAATTAACATCCATATTATGCTGCTATTTGCATATGTCAGTACAGTTAGGCGCTTGTTATAGCAACATTGAGAGTTGTTACAGAAATGTGTTAAAGGTTTATGAAGCTGGTAATCCATGGAGCCAAGGGAAGCCTCAAAGCATGTTTCTCCTTTTTAGTATCAGTAGCTATGTAGAGGCATCAGACAGGGAATAGATGTCTCATTGGCTCAGGGCCTGCTCGAGCCATTCCTGCACCCCGGGCAGCGGGCGCACGATGCATGCGCAGCTCCACCCCTGGGCGCACGGCGCATGCGTGGCCCCAACCACTGGCGCACTGCGTACCTTACAGCTGCAATCAGGCACTCGGCACCTGATTGCAGCTGTAAGGGGTGCCGCACGGCCCCTGGCCCTGGGCGCGCGGCGCCTGATGGCAGCTCTAAAGGGCGCCACGCAGCCGGCCACGCGGCACCCCTTACAGCTGCCATCAGGCGCCCCCCCCCCCCCCCCCCGTAGGTTGGTGCCCTGGGCAGGTGCCCGGCTAGCCCCCCCTCCCCCCTTAATCCAGCCCTGCATTGGCTCAAGATCCTCAATGTTTAGTCTGGATGCAGAAAGATGCAGAAATATTGCTTGTGCCTTGAGTATATTCACTCTTCCTCTCTCCTTCCATGTGTGTACATATGTAGTTTTTTCTGGCTGTGGAGAAGCACTTCAAATGAAAAGTTTCGTTATTTGATCCTATCTCTATAACAAATGCATCAGGGTGGATTAGTACATGTTGGTACCTTAATTCAAACTAGTGAAGTTTGTCAGAGTTGTTGCGGTTTCATAGATGTTTCCAATATATATGTCAAAAATGACAATAAAATTGTGTATTTGTGTTTCTTGAGGACTGCCCTTATTATGAAAATACTCAGCATTTTTTTTCTGATGTGGCTAAAAGTAGCTCACTATTTAGAAACCAAAACCGTTTTGTTTACACTTTGTTGCATATTTGTAAAAGCTCTTCAGTACCAAATTTTTTTATATGCGTTAGGACACACAAGTGTCCAGTTTAAACTCAATTTATTTTTCATGGATCATTATGATACATGCTTATAAAGCCAGCTCAAGGTCTGTTTTATCATTTTTCTTTTCTTTTTCAAATTCTGCTAACAAAAACCATGCAAGTTTTTAGTAGATTTTTTTTCCCCCCTAATCCTTCCAAGGGTCCTCCTTCATCTAATCCGTGTTCTTCATGGCGCTCCCAGTTAGAATATATTCCTGTCTCTTATATATAATAATAAGGGACCCTCTGAGACTACTCATCTTTCAAAAACTTCATCTAGCAAATCACTTTGTCTGTAATGACTCTATTCAAAGGACTGGATAGCTGAGTCCAACATCATGTCATGAGCAAAAGGTACCTGGAAATTAAATAATTTTAACTTTCCAAAGACCAACAGTTCAAAATAATTTGAGTACTTTGCATTTTTAGAGAAAAGTCTGAGCCAATTCCCCTGAGTCAAACAACCCTGAAATGTGGGTTTTTTGAAAATGCAGATTTTATAATAGGATCCCCTCTCTCCACTTTTCTCAAAAGGCTACCAAGATACTTTAAACTGTAATTTTGCAAATATTTTGTAAAAAAAGATTGATAAGGGCCAAAATAACATTAAGATTTTACTAGGGTAAACATTTCTATCGTACAAAGCCACAGCATGGCTACAAGTCTGAACTCCCAAGAACAGGGGTCATGAAGAGTTCCAGCTATTTCCTGTATAAGACCTTTGGCTCAGTTGGAATTCACTCTGTATGGGTGCATGTACGCTGCACCCATAATTCAAAATAAACTATACAATTTGAGCTATGCAAATTGCATAGCTTATTTTGAGTCAATTTCAAAATAGCTTATTTCAAAATTTGGCGTTGTCTACAAAGCACTTATTTCAAAATAAATCGCTGTTCCGAAATGTCCCTTGCTCCATGTAGAATGAGGTTTTACAGGGACATGGGAATAGCGAGCCTGTTATATTTCAAAATAACAAGCGTACTCAGAAGATGCAGAATAGCTATTTCAGGATACCCAAAATAGCTCCGCAGTGTAGACATTGTCTAGGAGTTCAGATGGCAGAAGGAGCACTCTCAACCTGTTTAAGAGGTGAAGCCTGCACTGTGCTCTGTGTTGGGTGGACTCTATTGACTGGTGTAGCGGTGTTGGAACTATAGCTGCTCCCTTGCCTGTCCTCACTTTGGCCTCTTTTGGGAGGTTAGCGGACGGCCTCAGATTCTTGGATTTGTCTCCCCATAGCCCTTATACAGAGCCAGTCACTCTCTAGCCCAGGGGTGGGCAATAATTTTGGAAATTTTTGAAATGGCCCTGGGCTGCCCCTGGAAGGGGCGGGGCTCAGGGGAAAGGGATGGAGCAGGGACACTTCTGTGTTTTCCCCCACCCAGAAACCCTAATTGGTCTGGGTGTGGGGGAGCACACAAAGTCTTTGTCCCCGCCACAGAGAACTGCCAGCTGTTCTCAACAGCTAGTGGTTCCCTCTAGATACCCATGCCCCTGGCGGTGGAAAGAGACTTTGCATGCTCTCCTCTGCTGCCCCCAGGTCAATCAGAGCCTGGGGTGGGGGGAGCATGTGAAGTCTCCCACTCCCTGCCTCTGCCCTGCAAGAAAGCGCCATGCTTAGAGTCAACTGCCTGCTGAGCAGCAGCTGGCGGTTGACTTCAAGTGCTGAGCCCCTTGCGGGGCAGGAGGAGACTTCATGTGCTCTCCCCGCCCCGAAGCCCTGATTGACCTGAGGGTGGGGGGAACAGCAGGGCCTCTGTGGGCCGGATCAACTAGCTTGGCGGGCTTTTGCCCACCCCTGGTCTAGCCCTATGGTGAAGTAAAAAAACAAAAACCACTTAACTAAAATAGCTAGTATATAGAATGCATTTGATCATTTTCCTGCCATTTGTTTACATCACAATTTAACGTTTCATGCTCAAATTTACTGCAGTCAGAAAAGCTAAAACATATTGTGTGTGTCCCCTCTCCAATGCCTTGTTTTTGCCTATGGGAAGAGAGCATAGCAACAAGTGTTAGGATCCAGAAGGTCATTTGGCATGGTGCCCTCTAAGGTTTTATCCCTATTTCAGTATTTCCCACAGAACTGAATCTAATTGCTTCTTGAATAACCCCATTGTTTTGATCCCAACAAACTTGGCTGCTGAACTATGAAGTACATATAATGTATGTTTCTCTGACAAACCAAGCGAAGCAGTTTCTTGTACTGGAGGTACTCCAGCTTTCTCCATTTTGTCTGGGTAAGGCCCACAAACTGCTTTCCAGCTAAGATGCCATCAGAAAGATTCTGGTCGACTTCTGTATGCTTTGGTTCAGACTTTGCTGTGACCTGAGTGACAACTGGAGGGTTACAGACTTCTAATACCATTGCTGACTCTGCCTCCTCCCTAGCCTCTAGCATATCAAATAAACCTGCCTTAATTTACGTATCTGTAAAATAGTAGAGATAATGCTTACCTACTTCACTAAGGGCTTGTCTTCGCCTTATGGTGGATTGATGCTGCAATGATTGATCCACCAGAGATCAATTTATCTTGTCTGCTTAGACACAATAAATTGATCTCTAAATGCTCTCCTGTCGATTCTGGTAACCACCAGGTTGAGAAGCATAGTCAGTTGATGGGAGAGCAGACCCCATCGACCTTACCACATGGAAAACACTGCGGTAAGTAAGTGGCCTTCAGCGATGCTATTTGCATAGCTGAAGTTTCATAGGTTAAATGGATGGAGAGGTGGGGTTAGTGTAGACAAGGTGTAAGGCTTTCTAAGACTGAGCAATTGGGAAGTGTTATAAAGACAGAGAGCCAAGTATAATTATTGGACCTATTTATTAGCTTTCTGTCCACAAAGTGCCCACAAATAAATCCATTTTCTTAAATATACTTGCGTGAAATCATTTGCCAAATAATTTTGTCTTCAGATTATCAGTGGGCAGTTTTTAGTGAGACCTTGATATTTAAAATAAATACATTAATAAAGCTCTAATGGTTACTTGGAATTGGACACAAAGGTCACATGATGTGTTTCAGTTCTTGATTGGATAGTTGTAATATTTTCAAATCCGGTTTCCATTTGTGTTCAAATTTAATTTTCCATGTATAGTTTCTAATATTTCCTTGAAACTTCCTGACATGGTTTCTAGAAAGTCATTGGTGACAGTATTCACAGAAAGCTAACACAAAAGGGTAAGGGAAACAAAGTAAATTCAGGTGTTATTTTATTATTGTCAAAACCATTGAGGTATTTGCTTCTCTGATTTTAATCATGTATATAGTCTTTAGAGCACATTAACAAAGGAAATTCTGGAAAATAAACTTGGTCACACCTGTTAAGGTTCCATTTTTATATGTGATGTATAAATTGTCAATATATGATTAACAGATGTTATAAACATGTTACGGATATAAATAATATGTATAATAGATGGTTGAGTACATTAGGAGAATGAACAGATGGTTATAATGATTAGGAGCAACATATTGACCTGTTGGACTAGAACAATAAATTAAAATCATTATATCAGCTCTTTATATTGAGGTTCCATTCATACATGCTTTATAAACTATCAACATAACTTTTGCTAAAGAATGTTCCGCCTGATTCTTTTTACTACAGTGTAATCTCATTGCCTTCTGTGGAGTTACTCATTTGTTTATATTCTGTTACCACGTAGCGAGCCCAGTCAAGATCAAGCCCAAGTGTGCTAGGCAGATTTGTAAAACTGTAGAGGGTAGAGGAGGTGGGGTTGGAAAAGATTGTACAGAAAAGCTCTACACAGCCTTGACTATGCATAGGGAGGTGTGTATGGTATGCACTTCAGTGAAAGGCAGGCAATATCCACACAACCCTTCCATGTGTAACTGAGCGTTAGTGAAAGGCTCCTGCAACGAGGAAAAGTTTACGGTGGCTGGACCCTTTCTTTGCTTTCTTCCCCTGCTGCAGAGCCTTTTGCTCTGTTGGGGAAAGGTGGAGGCAACAGGATAAACACTGATAAACCACACAGCAGTATAGGTATGGGATGCACTGCTTGGATGAGCAGAGAGCTGTGTAGTGTATACACATTCATGCATATAGGGCATGCTAGTCTGCTCTCACCTAAGCTGTGCCTCATTGTCTACATTGCTATTTCACGCCCATACGCAGGTGTATGTGAAGGGTGCGAATGCACATTTCCCCATGGTCCCCCAAGTCAGCGTGAGGGAGCTCCATGGCCACCTTCCTGGTGATCTGTGGCTCGAGCTCAGCTCCCCACCTTCCCCCATGAGATTGGAGTGCCAGCATCAGCTTCCCACTGGGGAGGAGGGGGAGAGAAAGACCCCAAGCCTCACTGCATGATCTGGCTCACGGGGAAGAAGCACTCCTGCTCCCTATCCCTGGCTGGGGAAGCAGCAGTGTGTGGGCACACTGCCTGGAGGCTTTTCCTGCTGCTCTCATTGGCCAGAATCCAGCCAATGGGAGCAGTGGAAGGTGGTGCCTGGGACTGGTGCGCGGTGCAAAGGCAAGTAAGTGTCCCTCACCCCCTCATGCCTAGATCCCTATGCCCCCGCTGAGCCCCCACAATCTCAACATGCTCCTCCCTCTTCCCCCTGGCCAAACATCCTACCTCCAGCCTGCTCTTGCTCATTCCCCCCTTGCTAGACACCTATCCCCACCATGCTCCTCCACACTCCCTTGCTCCTGAATGCTTCCCCCTGGCCAGACACCCTACACCTAGCCTGCTCCTGAACCCTTCCTCCCATCCAGACCTCACACCCTCCTGCACCCCACCTCCCATCTAGATCCTGCGTCCTTATTCCTCTCACTGCCAGTCCTGTCCCACACACTGAACCCGTCCACTTTTGTCCCAATCTCAGAGCCCGGGGCGGGGTGTTTCACAAAGTCCACTAACCCTGGAATCCAGAAGAGCTGGCCTATGAAGTTGTGAACCTCAGCCTTCCGTATCCCTCCCCTTTTTCCAGGGGGGCTGGAGCACCAGAGGAGTGAAGTGTCTCAGCTGGGGAGTTTTGGAGGGGTTTTTTTTTTTGCTTCTCACTTGTGTGGTCCCCAACTGATTTTTCTGGGAGTCAGTGGTCCCCAATCCAAAAAAGGTTCCTCACCCCTACCATAAATAAATAAAACAAAGGCCCTCTTTTGTGTTGGACATTAATTAAGATTTTAATTTATGTAAAATTAAGTTTGATAAACTGACACAAGAAAGTTACAGTACTTAATCTGTTTAAAAATTTAAATTAATATTTCCTTTCTTACTGGTTAAATTAAACTGGTTAAATTAAACTACTCTCCCTAGCTGCAGCATTAGCAAAATGGCTCCAGCATAATTATGTAATGAACGATGAGTTTCCATTAGCAACTGGTGGTCTGTGGAAAGGTTTTCATTGAGTCAGGTGGGCCACAGGCCAACAAATTTGAGAACCACTGTGTTAGACGGCTGGGAGAGTGCTGTGCTGTGTGGGATGGGTGGGTGGGTCGGTATGTAAGTGACGAGTTGATGAATAGTCCCTCAACTAGTCACTTCCCCCATCTTTCTGCCTCTTAAAAGCCAGTTCCCCCAGCACCGTTTCTGCGGGGGTCAGGGAAGGCAGGGAGGAAGCAGGGACTGGGCATGACCTGGGAAGCAGCTGATTCCTGGCTCGCGCCCAGTCCCAGATGCTGCGCTTCTGCTTTTCAAATGTATTAAGAGCTGGTAGGCTCTTACTACAATTAAAAGGCTGGTGCGCAGTGGGAGGGGGAGGGACCCAGCGCAAGCCAGGAATCAACTATCCCAGCTTGCACAGGGGCTCCCCCGCTGCACTTCTGCTTTTTAAATGTATAAGGAGCCTGCCGGCTCTTAATACATTTAAAAGGCAGAGCTGCAGTGTGGTTAGTTCCCACGGGGGGTGCTAATCCTGCTGCGGCTCCCCCACTTAATGACTAATCAACTAGTTGATGGAAATTCCATTGATTAGTTGATTAAACTAAATTTAACATCCTTCGTGGGAGGGGCTGGTGGCAGTGCGGCAGGGCGGGAATGGCACCCCTCACCAGCGAGGAGCTGCCTAGACCCAGCCCTGCTGGCCGGAAGCCCCGCCCACACTCACCCAGTGCTGGCCTTGCCAAGCAGGTAGAGCAATAGCAGGCAGAGCCGGCTCAGGGAGCAGTGGGGCCACAGTGGCTGCACTGCTCACCATGATCACAGAAGGTAAATTCTATAAAATATTTATTACTGTATAAATTTTTACTATGTTATAACAAATCCATTTTATCAATCACTGTTTCCACTCAAACCTCTCTTATGCTCTCATTGCTTGACTGTTTTGAAGTCCTTTTTATATTTAAAAAAATTGTGGTCCACGTTTACAAAAAATGCACTCTCCCACACACAGAAATTCCTGCTTACAGGCCTTTATTTATACCCATTCTAGTTAGGCAAGGGATGTCTGCACTCATCACTGTAAAGATAAATGTACCTTAAAGTGAAGAGCAGAAGGAGCTAGCATAATTAATACTAAAGTAATCTATTTAGTGATAGTTTTTCTTTTCTTATAAAATTACTAGAAGATGTAATTCTGGAGATTCTCAGCTCCTTAACTCAATTTATGTTTTTGGAAAAACTGAATGTGCATGATTCATTTAAATCATTGGTTTGGGGTTGGTGTGGGGATGAGGGGTTCAGTATGCAGGCTGCCCTGGGAAGAGAGGACTGCCCCGTCCTCTGTCAGCACAGCAGCTTGGAGCCAGGTGAAAAGCACCTGTCCACGGCCACTGCAGCTCCAGTGGGCACAGCCAGGAAAGGTGTGCATGTCCCGCGGCTGGGGCAGGTCCAGATTTGTCTGCCCCCTGTGCTTCCCAGCCAGAGTGAGGAATGCAACAAACTGTGCACTTTCCTCTTGTTCCCTGATGAAGGAAGCTGCCAGCAATGCTGCCATATGAATTGGTGCGCGGGGAGGAGAGAGGCTTGAGCCCCCTCACCCTCCCTAAAGGGTGCCTGAGGATGGAAAGCTTGGTCCTAGGTCTTGCTGTTTAGGTGGAAGTTCTTGAACAAGCAGGTGGACAGACAGAAAAACTCAGATACACATGCTCTCAAATATATAGTAGATTTAATTAATGTCAGAAATATGTGAATCTCTGTTTTTTATCATCACCAGATAATACTCTGTTGAGAGACGAGATCCAGGCCTTTACCTCTAGATTTACCTAAGAAAATAAATATAAACATAGTAATAAAACCATACAACACTAATTCAGGAGTAAAACCAAATGAACACAAATATATTTACATAACCTAATGCAGAGTCACTAGTAACTGTAATGCTTAAAACATGTTTTTTTTCACATAGGGCCTGGGTCCTGGCAGACTTCAGTGTCATTGGGCCAGCGAGAGAATGACTCCATATCCTACTGGTTAGGGCAGCCACCTGGGTATGAGGGAGACCCAGGTTCCACTCCTTGCTCCAATGACTATTGAAATATTTAATAAAATGTGGAACAAGATAGTGAGGCTCCGTCTAGGGAGTGTGATTCATCTACTTGTACACACACATTTGAGCCAGAACAAGTATAAAGAGTAACTGGGGTAGCACTGGCAATAGAGGTATGGCCAAGGATGGCAGCAGATTTTGCCAGGCCCTGGGCAATGTGGGGCGAGCTCAGCTGTACCCCTCCTGGAAAGGGGTATGGTCTTGGGTGGAAGGGGCAGGGCTGATGCAGCCCAGTCCTCACTGCCACCTGGACCATGCTACACCTGGAGTTTGCATGGAGTTGGGCGCTGAAGACCCTTACAGGGTTGGGACTTAAACAAATAGGCCTATTCTTTAGCTTAGGCAGCTTTCCTGCTCAACTTGGTGGCTTTTTGAATCCTATTATTAGGTACCTAACTTCTCTGGGTATTGTATAGGGAGCCTGGGCCTGAATCCTAATTCAGGATTGTGGATTCAGTTAGCCAACAGGGTGGCTAAACTTAGGCTGTGCAATTTTGAGGGAAGCAGCCTTTGTGGATTTATCCTCAGAATAATTATTCCAATCTCTGTTTGTTTATACATGAAATATAAACAGAACAATACAAAATCAGAAGGAAGTACTTAATATACAATAAAGGCAAATATTGAGTAAGCGTGGCACTAGGAATTGCTTGCTTCTTTCCAAGGTCACATGGGAACAACTGTCTGTGTATCGACTTTGATGAATAAGTACCTCATAAAAACCAGTACAATGGGGTTCTGGACCAGGACTGGGCTCTACAGAGTCTCTTGCCCCTTATAGGCTGGAACTAGCCAACTCTGGGTACACACTGAACCATACTTCGGGAGAGTTCAGGGTAATAGCCCTCTAAAGGGCAGCTGGAAGCTGCCACGAAGCAGCAGAGGTGCTCAGAAATGAAAGACTCTTAGAAGGGGAGTGAGCAGGCAGTAGCAGAGTGTCCTGGGAGTTCAGGCTAAGAATCCAGCCATGTAAGGCTTGGGAGTGGCCAGCCAAAGCAGTAAAGTTCTCAGGCAGGAAGGCCTCACAGAGGAAGAGAAACATTTATTTTGTGACTTTTCGATGGGCTTGACAACTTTATTTTGAATGTTCGTTAATTTAATAAAGCAGAATCCAAATGGGATTAGGAAGGGCAAAAATGTTTTTTTGAGTTTATTGAATAATCCAAGAGGAGAAACTGAGGCTGTCTGTCTGTAGTATGTTTCAAGGCCACAATGCTCTTCATAGGAGGCAACTGGCCATGTTACAGTCTCTGAGGTACTATGGTAATAGAGATTAATAATGATGATGATGATGATGCATGCTGCTTGGTTTTGTCAATTTTGGTAAATGAAACAAGTATCAGAAAGGGAACGTTTCATTCTCTTCCCTTGTAATTCCTGATTGGAGTACCAATTTTGACAATTTGTCACTTGGTTGGGACTCCTAATTGGTAATGATATAATTCTCCTCCCTTGTTCTGTTTGTACTGTCAGGAACGGAACTGCAACCATCCACACAGACTTGGCATCACTTGATGTTTACTTAAACTTCATAATTGAAGATGCATGTTCAGTGTGGGTATAGACTGTGATAGATTGATTGAAAATGCTGGAAAATTCTAACCCCCCTGGTGAGAAGTCTGGAAAAACTAACATGTTCCATAAATAAGAGATTTGGAAACTTCTATCCACTATGACTTGAGGAAGATTAAACTTTTTGTTAACTGTATGTTGAAATTTTTCTGGCAAAGTCTACAGGAGCATGTCACTTACAATAATATTTTGGGGATAATCATCAGAAGCAACAGAAAAATAAACATTCAGGGTGGAGATTTGTGAGCAGCTTTCAAAATATATAATACATTTAAAAAGAAAGGAAAAATAACCCTTTGAAAAATTAAACTCACACAAAACAGGATTTTTTTTTTTTAAGTACCAGCACACAAGTTCTTTTGTTGTTATATTACATAGCATATGGGCACTCCTGGCTTTATTCAAAGTCCACTAAAGTTGATGGAAAAAGACCAGGAATCCCCAGGGTTTGGGGATCAAGCCCTATCCCAACTATATGGAAGCTGTTTAAGGGTAAGCATGAATTAATGATATATAGTTAGGTATAAAAAAGGTACCAGTAAGAGTCAGAATCTCTGTTTAAAAGAAAGCTAAACAGAAATGCCATAATGCCCAGTGGCTAAATATATTATCAAGAAGATCAGAAACTGTATCCTCTGACTGACATTGCAAAGAGATGTATGTTTAACCACCAATCCTGAATGGATAACACTTCTGTATGACTGTTGATTAGAAGAACTTCTGAATATTATGTACCAGTTTATTCATGATCACTATAATCTCTTCACAGTTAAGATGCATGTTTAGGTCAAATCTTTTAATCCTAAAGTTAGGCTCTCAAGTTTACATTTAGACTTGATGAAAAATGCTGAGCACCTACAGGTGTTGCTGACTTTAATTTATTTTGTGCATGCTCAGCACACTAGAAAAACAAGCTACTTTATTTAGGTTCCTAACTATACGTTTAGGAGCTTGCCTTTCGGCAACCAGCATTTAATACATTTGCCCTGAATATTCATGTCACACTCTGACAGCTGAGCCAATCAGAGAAGAATTAAAAACAGCCCATGGGACTCAATGCTTATTGATGCAGGAACAAGAATTGTGTCTATTTTGTGGGTTGTGTCCCCCGCCCTGTACTACATTGGATATAGGTGACTGCTAGTCTAGTTTTATTTTCTATGGAATCCCATCATGATTTAGGACTATGTTTGTTCCCCATTGTGTTTTATGGATTGGCTGGGGGCAGGGAGAGGGAGGATGGACACTAGATACAGGCTACAGACTTTGGTTCACCAGCAACTGATGCTCAGTCATCCATTAACATGACAGCTGGAAAGCTGCTGGCTGTGGAGTTTCCTCAGGTTGTTTGCTCACAGGGTTCTGAAGTATTTGAAAGGACTGAGATGCTGACATACCTCAAGCTCTCAGGAGTCCAGGTGACACAGAATACTTATTGTGGTTATACTTCAGAGACTGAGAAATCACCTCTGGGAGAAGATCAGAAAGGACTGTGTTTTGATGTGTGAGCTGAAGAATAAAAAATGTTATGTTGAAACCTTACTTTGAATGTTTGTAACAAAAACAAAAGGGGAAAAATATGTATAAGGAACACTAGCAAATTCATTGCTTAATGGCTTTTGTGTAATAGATATTCAGAGAACTACGAATACTATTTACAATGCTGTATGCTATTTATAATGTGTTTTTGTGTGCATATAGTAGTCTTAAATCCCCCATGACATTTTTTTTAATGGGAAATTGGTGTTTTCATTTGATCTATAATGTTTTATTTCTTTTTTTACATTTACATTAATATCTCAAATGACCATATATAAATAAAACTAATGTAAATTCCAGTTTGTAACACTTTATATTAAGCATTATTCACTGGTACTGACCACTTTTTTGAACGACTAGCAAGCACTATTCTATACTGGGAGGGGTTCCTCTGTCACTGTAGTTCATTCACCTTCCCAAAAGGCGGTAATTAGGCCAATAGAAGAATACTTCCATCAACCTCAAGGTGCCTAGATCAGGGATTAGGTCAGCATAGCTATATTTCTCAGGCATGGGATTTGTTTACATCCCAAGAGATGCGCCTTTTCAGTGTAGAGCAGTCCAGAGTTAAACTTCAAGGCTATTGTACATACAATTCTGACAGATGTATGTTGACTGTTCCCGCTCAGTTTTGAATCTAGACAGCAGAACAAAATACCTACTGTTCTCTGTAACCACTCTAATTAACACATCCTCCCCCTGTCCCCAGATGTGGGCCTAAGACCAGGGATCAGCACCACCACATTGCGCAATGGACATGGGACAAAATTACCAGACTAGTGATGGACAATAGTGGGGGTATATATCATTCAGTCATTCAACCTGTAAAATTGTGCACAATTTTCCACAGTCATGGCAGTCATTGAAAAAACCTCTAGTAAGCTAGCAAGCAAGCTGCTAATAATTATAATAATCATTTCAACTCACTTCACTGTCTTTTAATGTACCTCGCCACTGCATACATCGGGGCCTTGCTAGATCTCCTTGGGTGCAAAAGGGGGCTGAGGAGGAGACAGGGTCACGGCTTGCCCACTAGTCCGATCCAGGAGGTGAGGAGCATGGTGACTACCCTGAAGGGTTGGGGCAATGAGTGTTCTAACCCTGAGGATTATGCTTCCATCAGGTTCAGTGTCTTCTGGTGCTCCTGCTGAAATGGCCCTGTTCTAAATAGCTTACCAATATGGGACAGGGGATAACTGTGTAGAGACCCCACTTCATTACAAAGACTGCAATGCCAACAGCTAGAAAGAACCTCTTTCTTTACCTTCTTTCAACACCTTGGAATACATCCACATCCCTACCAGTGGCTCCCTGTCCCTGCTGTTACTGGTGGACAGGAGGCATGGCCAAGCACTTCTGCAAGCATGCTGCTTCTATATCCCCTCCCTGAGTTCTGACTCCAGCTCCCAGCCCATTGGCCAGAAACCATGGCCAATGGGAGCTGCGGGGGTCAGCGCCTGCAGACAGAGGCAGAATGCTTGGCCATACCTCCCCTCTGCTAGCGACAGCGGGGATAGGGAACGGCTTGCAGGGAGCTGAGCTACCGGAGATGAGTGCCCCCCGCACCACGGACCTAATTTTTTTTACATTTGTGCTGGTGTATGAACACATTGCTGACCCCTGGCTAAGACATAAATATTCACTTAGAAACCTGATCAATCTTATCTAATTGTATGGGCCCCATTACTGTACTATGAAAGCACCTCATAAGTATATAACTTCTGCTCCAGAGAAGAAGGGAAGACCTATTGTCCCTACTTCACCAATAGGGAACTAAGGCATTGAGAGTCTGTGGCAGAGGAAAGGATCAACTTCTAGTCTCATTTGACCTAGACAAGGTTGGCTATTGCACTAGCTACCACTTTATATTAAATGGTAGAGTTGCTTGATTCTGTTCACTAGCCAAATAATCAACTTTGCAGAGAGCTTCCCCCCCACCGTAATGTGCTAATCTGTGATAATATTAAAAGATTTTGAGATGTTCTATTTTGTTTCTTAAGCTCAGCATAAGAAGACTTTTCTTTGCCACTATTTGCTGAAAATAGGGGGAAAAATCAAAATAAAATAAAATTTAGTAAAAAAGAGGGTGTCAGCAGTAAACCTTAGTATTAACATGCATACATTAACAATTAAGCATCTGCTACAGAAATAAAGTGGTGGTTTATAGTTTAAAAGTGGTTGTGCAATGTTGGTACATAGACAAGGACAATAAATTGGCAGTTTATGCAGGTTACCTAAGGCAGATATGTTACTAAGCTAGGTGTGGAATTGAATCAGGTAAAGGTCACTCCAAAACTTCAGGGAGAGGTCAGTCAAGCATGCTCAGTCCAAAACTAGGTGTGTAATAGTTTTGATTGACATCCAGATTTAGCAGTTGTGTTTGGTACATATTTATAGACCAATCAGAGAAGGACTGAAGTTTGGAGGATAATTATGCTAATATTAGGATTGAAAAATAAGACAATCTGAATAGGTTAAAGACTGTGTTTATAGCAGAGAGCCTGAAGCCAAGAGTCAGTCAAATCAGGTGCTGGAGATAGAAGATAAGATGAAATCTAAAAGAGCAAAGGAACAGAAGTAAAGCAGCATAAAATAGTGGAATGTTGATAGAGCAGCAGAGGGTGGGGAAGGTTGGGAGTAACCAAGCCTGACATAGTAGAATGTGGAACAGAAATAGGGTTACTGATTGTGAATGCTTGGCTTAATAAAGATGTGTGGTTGGGTTATGAATGTTTCATTGCTCTGGATGTGCAAAATTTAGAATTTATTAAGATTTCTTATCTGCCATGCATATGACTGATCACCATGTGTGGAACATAATCACTTCAGCCATTACAGCTGTATGACATAGTACTAGGTACATTAACTTATATGCATTTGCTAAGGGATTTTGTTTAGATTTAGGCTTAGATTAATTGTATGAGGAAAGACCACACTTTGTATGTGAGAACACTTTGTATGTGAAAAGTAGTGTCTGGGTGTTAATTCTTTGAGTGGAGGGTTGCATCTGAATTGATCTAGTCTGTTCTGGGAAGTTTCCTGAAGGACACAGGGAGATTCTTTTTAAACCCTAGCTAGTCTATTAGTTGTGGGCTCTCTCCTTTCATCTTGCAGGAACAGATTAACAAGTCAGCCTCATGACAACCTGGAAGTAAGCAATAGAAAGGCTACTTCAGTATCTCTGAGTCTGTTCTTGGGGTAACAATAGCACTGCCATTCAACTAAGCTGTGAACAGCAGGCACTTTGGCACTAGCTCTGAACTCATTCTCACTTCCAATTCTAACCGTTTAGTTTTGTCCTCTGGTAATGGAATAGTCTTTAAAATATTTAATCTCTCTTTAATGTTTCCTTTTTTGTCTTTGATGTGGAAATTAATTGTAAGAAAGAAAGGAAATCAGCTAATAAATACAAAAATCCATAAAAATTCAGCAGTAAGTTTGTATTCTTTGATTACAATAGTTCATCTGAAGAAGTGGGTTGTACCCACGAAAGCTCATGATACCATCTACATGTTTTTTGTTAGGGTAGGTCTACACTACAAAGTTAATTCGAAATAACAGCTGTTATTTAGAATTAACTTTATTAGCGTCTACACATACAAACCGCTATTTCGAAATAAATTTGAAATAGTGGAGCCCTTATTTCGAATTTGGTAAACCTCATTCTACGAGGAATAACACCAAATTCGAAATAGCTAATTTGAAATAAGTGCTGTGTAGACACTTATTTCGAATTAGGGGGCCTCCAGCCCTTCCCAGAGAGCCCTGATGGCCACTCTGGGCACAACCAGGAAAACTTGTCTGCTCCCCCCCCAGAGCCCTTAAAGGGGCAGACTCTCACCACAGTGCCTGTGCCAGTTGCCAGCCTGCCAGCACACAGCCAGCAGATCGTGCACCTGGCACAGGATGAGCCAGCAACCCGCTGCCACCCAGCCCTCCACTGCTCCCCAGGACCAGGCTGGCGGCTCTCAGGAGCCTGCCAGGGGCCGCAAAAGGCAGGCGCCTTCCTGGTCGAGTGCGGAGATCGTGGGCCTCATTGAGGTTTGGGGGGAGGCCTCCAATACCCATGATCTCCGCACTAGGTACAGGAATGCGGCCGTCTACAGCCTCATGGCTGCCAGCCTGGTCACCAGAGGCCACATGCTCAGCCAGGAGCAGGTGCGCAGCAAAATTAAAGAACTGCAGCAGGCCTATGCCAGGGGCTCCCAACCAGGGGCTGACGCGGAGGCCTGCCCGTATTGTGAGGCCCTGGGGAGTCAGACGGTCCGTGTCCCCCTGTTAGTCATCGACCCCAGGGCAGAGGGCCCTGCCCCTGACACAGGGGAAGAGGAGGACGATGGCAGCCAGGAACCTGCAGGGAGCATGCCCTGCACCCAGGACCCCTGAGCTGAACCGGAGAGCCCATCAGCAGCCTCATCCAAGGCCAGGGAAGCCTCCACATGTGAGTGACATCACGGTCCCCTTATGCGGTATGGGCGGGGGAGGGGGAGCCCAGGGACCGTGCGCGTCGGCCTTGACAACCTGTGCATCTGCCATACCATCCAGGACATGTGGACCCAGCTGGGTGCCATGCAGGGGCCCTGGCCTGTTCCCCACATGATGGACTCCTGACCCCAGGGAGAGATACTGCACACTGCCCTCCTTCCAGATGCCCCCTCTACACAGAGGCAGGGCACATCTTCCCCCTCACCCCCCCCCCCACACCACACTATAGGCAGCACAGGGGCTAGGGTGCAGTCCTGGGCCAGCTCATACTCCCGGGGATAGCAGGTGCGGAGACCTGCCATCCTCGCCTTGCAGAGGGGGGCTGGGTTTCACCCACTGTCCCCAGGGAGAACTGACGACTTCTCTTGTTTCGCCGCAGCGCCTGCGAGTGAAGGACACACCACCCCACCTGGACCATCCACCTGCACCTGGGCCAGCTGTGGCGGAAAAGCTTGCAGGAGCTGCGGGAGCAGGGCCGTGCCCTCCGCGAGCACCTACAGGCCCTGGCGGACCGATTGCTGCTTTCTGCTGCTCCAGCCCCTGCGGCCACCCCTGCTATCACTCCTCCTCCCACCCCTGCTCCCCGTCCTGCTTCTTCCGCCCCCCCCATCCCTCCTACCCCACCCTCCATACCCACTCCCCCCTGGGAACGCCGAGGCCCCCGCACCCGCAGTGCTGCGAGATGGGAAGGCCGACAAGACCCCCAACCCTGAGCTTCCCCTCCCCCTTCCTCCCCTCGCCTCCCCCTTCCAGCTCCCTCCTCCCACGTTTCCCCCCTCCCCTCTCCCGCCCTCATTTCCCCCCTCCCCCCACCCTAGTTATGTTAAATTAAGAGTTTTTTGTGGCAACACAGGTGTTTTTATTGTATATCAGGAAGGGGGGTTAGGGAGGGAAAAGGGGAAGGAGGGGGGGTGGAATTTAAGGCACAAGGCCCCATTGGGGCACGTCAGGGGGACTTCAGTCCTCATCTGCCTGGAAGCTCTCCTGCAGGGCTTCCCGGATGCGGACAGCACCCCGAAGGGCTTCCCAGCTGGCAGCCAGGCGGGCAGCCTCTGCCATCCAGGCTGGCAGGAAAGCCTCCCCCTTCCTCTCGCATAAATTGTGGAGCACACAGCACGCTGCCACCACGTGTGGAATGTTGTGCTGGAAGAAGTCGAGGTGGGTGAGGAGGCATCTAAATCGTGCTTTCAGTCGGCCGAAGGCCCCCTCGACCACGATGCGGGCCCTGCTGAGCCTGGCATTGAAAGCCTGCTGGGAGGGGCTGAGGTGTCCCACGTAGGGCTTCGTCAGCCAGGGCTATAGGGGGTAGGCCGCATCTCCCAGCAGGCACACTAGCATGTCCACGTCCCTAACCCTGATGTGGCGGTTGGGGAAGAAAGTCCTGGTGTGCAGCCTCTGGCACACGGAGGAGTTGCGGTACACCCACACGTCATGTGCCTTGCCGGACCAGCCCACATTGATGTCCGTGAACTGGCCCCGGTGGTCACAGAGAAGTACCCCTTTCTGTTGATGAAGAGGGAGGCCTGGTGGTCCGGGGCACAGATGGGGATGTGTGTCCTGTCAATTGCCCCCCCGCAGTTGGGGAAGCCCAGGGCGCTGAACCCCTGGATGACCGCGTCCAGGTCGGTGAGGCGGACGACTCTGTGGAGCAGCACCCTGTTGATGGCCTTCACCACCTGCAGAGAGAGAGACAAAACTGAAGGTCACTGGGGTGCTTGGGTGGCTGGGAGTGTTCGTTCCCTGCCACTGCCCCGCGCCTCACTCCCAGGAGCAACTCCCGCTGCAATCCTGGCTTCCGCGGGCGGTCTGTAGCACGGCCGGGACAGACCGAACCCTCCTGGGGAGGGCACTTACACCACCTCCCCCGCCCCCCGTTTTCCCTGGGGCAGCCCATGTCCTCCTTGCAGCCCCCCCTCCTGGCCCAGTGGCCGGTGAGTGTCGTACCTGCATAAGCACCGCTCCGACGGTGGATCTCCTCATGCCGAATTGGTTCCCCACAGATCGGTAGCTATCCAGCATGGAGAGCTTCCAGAGGGTGATGGCCGTCTGCTTGTGGAGGGGAATGGTGGGCGTCATGCGTGTGTCCCATCACCGCAGAGCAGGGGCGAGCCACTCGCACAGCTCCAGGAAGGTGTCCTTCTTCATCCTGAAGTTCTGGGTCCACTGTTGGTCTCCCCAGTACTCCAGGACGATGTGGTCCCACCAGTTGCTGCTGGTGTCGAGACGCCAGATGCAGCGGGGCACGCTGGCGTCCCGGTGCTGCTCCACCAGGGCGCCTGGGGGGGGGCAGGGGGAGGGCCAGGGGGCTGGCCTGCAGCAGAAGGTGCCAGGCAGCCTCCAGCAATTGCTGCCAGGCTTGCAGCAAGACGTTCAACATGAGCACCAGAGTGCCTAGGGGTGGGTCTGGCTCCATGGTGCCTAGTGCTGCCGTGTCCCAAACGAGAGCAACCGAAGCAGGCAGAGAGGAAAACGCTTTGCTGTCCCTTGGCGAGGTAGGCAAGCAAGCGGGAAAGCTGAGAACTGGCTGTCCAGGGGGGTCCCTTTAAGCACGAGCCTCAGACAGCAGTCACACAAAGCAACTACTGACCTGATGCCCTTCTGGAACTGGTTTCAGCTGCCCTTAAATGCGATCCAGCATCCAATCAGTGTGGACGCGCTATTTTGAAATAGCAAAATGCTATTTCGAATTAGTTTTTGTGTCTAGATGCGTTATTTCGAATTAACTAATTTGAAATAAGTTAATTCAAAATAGCACTGTAGTGTAGACATACCCTTAGTCCAAAGTGCCACCAGACTATTGGTTGTTTAAGTTTTTCCTGTTACAGACTAACTCAGCTACTCCTCTGAAGCCTTTAATTTTTAAGGGCTGCAGTACCACCTAGTGGTTAAGAAGGAAAAGATACATTTGAAAAATGCTATCAAGGGGAATATTATATCCCCTTTCATCAAAATTTTAATAAAAGTGACACACCTTGAAGGATTTTTTTAATCAAATAATGTAAAATAAATAGCCTGCCAGATGCAGCTTCAAAAAAAGAAAAGTTCTGCAGCTATTTAGGAACATAAGAATTGCTTCATCAGATGAGAGAAGTGATCCTTCTAGTCAAGTGTCCTTCCACTGTTGTTGGCCATTAAGAGATGCATCAAAGGAAGGCGAAAGGAGATTATAGTAGAAATTTATAGGAAATTTATAGTTTGTTCCTAACTCCTCTGAGCTAGTGGTTGGCTTTTGCCTTGATACATAAGTGTTTAAGTACCTTCAAAAAATATGAATCTATATAATATCCATGTAGGTATATATGGACAAAGAGACTGTTTAATCCTATAACTGGTAATTCAAGGACAATTAAAGGTAAGGAGGAAAAATCCCATGTAAATTGTTAACCAGTCAAACTCTAGGTTTAACCAGTTAACCACTTGCAGTATGCGGGGGAGGAGGGATGCACTGGAGCAGCCCTCTACCCTTGGCATGGTAGGCCCAGGGCCCGGCTACTCCAGACAGCCTGAGAAGGGCCCACTGAACCGCACTGCAGGTGGGGGAATGTTCTTACCCAGCTGGGCTGGAGTGTATTCCACTCGTGATTAGGCATGGTGGGCATGACCAGGTTGAGCAGGGCCCACCACACTGTGCCGTGAACAGGGGCTGCTCCGGCTGGCTGCGAGCTGCTTAACCAGTTACCTAGTAAGCATGTTAGTAAAGCAGTGCTTACTGGTTAACCGGTTAAACCTTTGAATCCCTAGATAAAGGCATTCATCCTTTGTCCTAATTCCTTTCAATGCACTCAAAATGCAGGATTCTGGAGCATAGAACATCTTATTGTATTACTTATTATTTACCATTGACTTACTAGTTATAAGTGCTTACTTGCATCATGCCAAAGGCTTGCACGTGTGAATCCCTATACAGATATATGCAGTATATCATTTGCACTGCACTGTCTAGGAGAAGAAATAGATGTCTGGTCTTGAGGTTTGTGTGTGCCAGACATACAGCCCTGGTTTACACTAGGGACTTATTTTGAAATAATAAGCAGAGTGTCCACACTACCAAGCCCGTTATTTTGAAATAAGGGGCTGGTTATTTTGAAATAACTCCTGCTTTCCATGAGGAATAACACTTATTTTGGAGTAGTTATTTCAAAATAGCAGTAGTGTGGACACTCCACTGCTGCTATTTTGAAATAACTACTCCCTAGAGTCATTCAGAGTAATCACTTCCAGTGCTTCTTGGGGCTCTAAGTCAAGGTAGGGCATCTACATTAAGGGAGCCTGCCTTGGACTAATTTCAGGCTTCCCTGTATTGTGGACACGCTATTTCAAAATAGTTATTTTGGGAGTAATTATTTTGAAATAATTTCCTACTGTAGACATGCTCAGTGATGCTGTTTACAGAGCTACACATCTCGAACATAGAGTGGGACCGTGTTAAAAGCCCCTTATAGTTTTAGAAGTTTAGGCATATTCTGTACACTGAAAATGTGGAATATCCTTAGAACAAATAATATCTATATAAACGGAAAGAACATAATTGTATTCAGTGTGTGTGTGTAAAGACCATGGTTGACATGCCAGCCACTTTACAGAAAGTCCCTGACCCAACGATCTTGCAGTGTGAATCAGATAAACATCCCAAGAAAGTGAGCAATACACCATACTGAAGAGACAAGTAAGGAAATTTGGTTTATGTGAGAGAGAGAGGAGAGAGAAGACAAGGCTCAGAACTAAGGTCCAGATTGGGAGTTAGGCATCTAGTTTCTTTTGAATATCCCAGTAAGTGCGTATCTGCATCATTAGGTACCTACATACCTTTTATAAAAGTCTGTCTCTAACTCTCTTTTGTGAGCATTGTTCTTTACCTTGTAATCTTCTTAGGACAGGAGCCATTTTTTTCTGTTTTGCAGACGGGCTTGTGTCCTTTCAGTATTTACAAATAATAATTAATAGTTATTATTGGAAAAGTGGCTTGCAGCTGCAATTAGAACAGAAAGCTCATTAAAAACATCACCCCTCAGAAAAACAAACTGAAGTTCTAGGTGACTAAATGGTGGAGATTATCAAGGACAACTCTACTGTTCAGTTAATAGAGCATTTTGACTGACATTTTGACAACCTGTGGTATCTTGTCATAACATAGAATTGGTGACCCTGAATCTTGTTAACATACACTTGCTTCTGAGAGAAGAGTATCTGGAAAAACAGTCCATAGTCTGTCTTGTTACAACAACCTTCAGTCTGTGCAGGCAAATATAGCTCCTGTGGTTGATGGCACATGGCTCAGAGGAGGGCTAAGACAAAGAGTCTCTAGCTTTTCTCCAAGCTTATTAGCTTTAATGAACATGTCTGGTATTTTACAGTGCTCACCGTACTACGTTAAACAGATGTTTCTAAGATGCTGTGACTGGAGGGGCCACAATGAGAATGCATATTCAGGGCAATCTCCAAGGAATAGGGCTAGGCAAAAACGAGGAGGGGTGGTGTGTGTGTGTGTGTGTGTGTGTGTGTGTGTGACAAAACACACACACCATTTATACATATATTTTACACACACACAATACAAACACCACCAATACAAACAAACACACATTTATATATATTTTTATATATGTAAAAGTAAGTGTGTGTGTGTGTGTGTTTGTATTGGTGGTACACATAAGAAAATTCAACCCACCCAAGGATAGAAAATGTTGGAATGCTGCTGGGGACTATGGGGTATCTGGCTCCGACAGCTGGCATCAGGCATTCCCGCATTCACTGGCAGTGGCAAGGGAAAGTAGATGGACATGGCCCTAGCTCACTCAGCTGCACTCTGCTCCACTCTCCCGGTCATGTCACTTGGGGGAGGACTGGGTCTGCCCCCCCCCCCCCACTTCCCATCAGGAAGTGGAGTGGTGCAGCTGGGAGCAGGGGGAGCTGCACGGTCTAGTGCCACATTCCTCCATTTCCCCCTGCCACTCCCAAGGAGTGTGTGGGGGCCCGACCCCTGCTGTGGGAAATCAGGCCCACCTGCTAATCCCCAAGGATGCCCAGAGGCTCTGGCCCCTTACCCTCCCACCTAAGCTGGGGGGGGGGGGAGTAATGTGCTCCTTATGTCCCTCCTTATGTGTTACCCTTGACACTGATTAGGTTTCAGCTGGAGAACTGTGTCCAATTTTGAGTGCTGTATTTGAGGAAAGATGTAGATGAAGTGGATAAAGTCTAGAGAAGAGCAACAAAAATAATTCAAGGTCTAGAAAACATGACCTATGAGGGAATATTGAAGGAACTGAGTTTCTTTAGTCTGGAAAAGAGAAAACTGAGAAGGAACATAACAAGGTTGTTATAAGGAGGAAGAAGAAGAAAGAAGAATTGAAGAAAGGAAGAAGAAGAAAAATTGCAGCAAGGGAGGTTTAGATTGGAGATTAGGAAAAACATCCTCAACTGTCAGGGTGGTTAAGCACTGGAATAAATTGCCTAGGGAAATCGTGGAATCTCCATCATTGGAGCTTGGTCCTGCCATGAGTGCAAGGGACTGGACTTGATGACCTCCTACAGGGCAAAATCCTATAAACCTGTGTTTTCAGGCTAGGAGCTCAAACTTTTACTCAGTGGTATAAGTATAGCGTAGGAAGATTTAGGAAGACAGAGGAATCCCTCTGATTTCAATGGAGCTACTCCAATTACTATGGGTGCGTCTAGACTGGCAAGATTTTGCACAAAAGCAGCCGCTTTTGCGCAAAAACTTGCCAGCTGTCTACACTGGCCGTTTGAATTTGCGCAAGAACACTGACGATCTAATGTAAGATTGTCAGTGTTCTTGCGCAAATACTATGATGTTCCCGCTCAGGGATAAGCCCTCTTGCCCCAGAATACTTGCGCAAGAGGGCCAGTGTAGACAGGGATGAACTGTTTTGCGCAAAAAAGCCCCAATGATGAAAATGGTGATCGGGGCTTTCTTGCGCAAAATCGCATCTAGACCGGCCATGGATGCTTTTGCGCAAAGGCACCTGTGCCAATCTAGATGCTCTTTTGCGGAAATGCTTTTAACGGAAAAACTTTTCCGTTAAAAGCATTTCCGCAAAATCATGCCAGTCTAGACGCAGCCTATATGTTTGCAGTTCTGAGGCCTATGATGTACTCAGTCCTTGCTCTGGCAAAAATCCAGCTGAGATAGTAGGAGCTTGGCCATTTTAAAAGGCCCTTTGGGACTTCAAGATTTAGCCAAAAGTTTCTTACAGAACTAAGAAACTATCTATTTTGTGATAGCTAGCAACAATTGAATATGTTTTGGTGACGCAATCTCAAGTTATTGGACTAAGTCGTGGGCACTTATTACCCTTCACAATTAATGAGCCAGAGTCATGTATTTCCTTCTTGTCAAGTAAGATTAATTTTACTGAGACATTATAATTTAAGCGAGGGAGGTTAATAGGTTTTGTGTGACCTCAGTGGTAGTAACTGGCATGACTATTCCTCAGAGAAGTCACTGAGAAAGGAAAAGTCAAAAATAGCAGTAAATTTAAAGCTTCTATGAGACCATTGGCATTATTTAGATTTAAATAACAATAACAATAAAAATGTCTTTCTAACAATCTCTGGGTACCCAAACAAATTAAACATAAGCGATTCCCCTTCACCAGCATTAAATATTAATGCTCAAGTGACAAATTCACTCAACCGGCCATTAAATCAAAGCATCAGAAAACCCCTTTTCATCCCCTTTTCTAACCCTCAGAAACATACCCGAAGCTTTCACAAAAGCCTGCCAAATAAATGGCTTTTGCAACAGCCAATTGTGTTCCAAAAAAGACCTAACATTTGAAAATGAAGAAATGTATTTGAATATATCATGAAACTCAAACAGTCTTAACCTCTATTTTTAGGAGACTGTATATTCAACATTTGATGCAAAAATGACCTTTAGATTAAGAATTTGTGGGAAGCTGGGCAAAAATCTTCATTGTATTGGAAAATACAATCTTAGCTGTGGAGTTACCCATACAACTCCACAATTATTCTCAAGTATGCTGCCTTCAGTTACACTATTATTTATTAGGTGATAGGTTTTTAAAAAGGTGTTTAGAATCTGGATGACATGGCTAGTTGGATTACCATTTGATGATCGGTAAAATGTATTGTTGGATTCTGAGAGCTATACTATTAAGCCACTAAAACTAGACTGTAAAATAAATAGAGTGATCAGATGCCTGGATCATTTAGGAAAAGTTCTGATATTTGGGACTTTGTCATACCAGTGCCAATTAACCCCCACGCCTAGTCTTGATTTTTCATACTTGCTACCTAGTCTCCTTAAATAAGGCATGGGTGCATTTTATTTTGCCATACTGAACTCAGATCCTGCACTGAGCTGTGCTCAGCAGATGTCAGTGGTGCCATCTATTTATCCATTTACTTCTTATCACAGTCATATCTGAGCATCCCGCAATCATTAATACTTTTTAATCTTCAGAATTCCCGCTAAAATAATGAAGTTGTCCACCCACTGGACAGGTGGGGAACTGAGACAGAAGGTAGATAGACTCACACAGAGTCATGCCTGGAGGGTGTGGCAGTCAGGAACTGAACCTAGATCTTTTGAATCTGAGTGAAGATCATTCTCCTGCTGTGTGGGTGCAGAGTCTGGGCACGTGGAGTTTAAAACTCCCAGCAAGTGCTCATTCGTCTGTAGAAATCCAGCCCCGTTTTGAGGGACCATCTTTCCTTCAATTCTGCTAAAGAGCTAAGGCTTGTCTATATGATGCTTTCAGGATGTGTAATTTCTAAAGCATGCCAACATGTTGCACATTAACAGTCCTGTGTAAGCCCTGCTAGCGCAAACTACATATTCTTCAATGCTCATTTACCATAGTGGTGTTTCGGTCTAGCATATGGAAGGGCTCTGTCCAGGACATTACAAATGTCTGAGAATTAAAAAAAAAAAAAAATGCTGAGTCCTTCCCTGGAGATAAAAAAAAACCCCTGCATTATTAAAGAATCATTTAGTACTTTGCTGAAAATATTTTTTCCATGCTTCATATTTTTGCCAGCTGTGCTCCTCCCTCTCCACCCCCACTTTCTGGCAGCTTGTGATGTGGAGCATTTAGGAGAGCAGACGTTTCCCTACACACAATCCCCAACCAATAGCTCCTATAAAAATATTTTGAAAATAACAAAACTTTTTTAAAAGAAACCACACTTTAAAGTTAAAAACAAAATTCCTGCCTAATATCGCCTCTTGATTCTGCCAGCTGCAGAGATGGAGACCAACTGAAACAGCTATCATGAGAGGTGGAAGTACATACTCAAGAAGGGAAGTTTTGAGATAGGGCAAACGCTTACAAAGGTTCTGTCTTTCTACGCTGTTGTTTGGCTCTATGCTCCCTTTGTTGTGAGTGTGGGATTTGCGGACAGAAGGTTTGGAAAGAAGTGGGATTTTGTACTGATTTTTGAAAGTTGCCAATAAAGCTTGTAGGAGTGGGTTTGACTGGAGCAGGCAATATATGAGCAAACTCCCTTGAGTTCACTATATTTAAGCAGATTGAGTCTAATCTCTGACACTGACTACATTTTATTTTATTTTTTTTGGCATAACAAGTGTGGAAGTGTGTTTATATTAAAAAAAAAAAAAAAAAAAAGCAAAGTATTCAGGTGTTTGTCAGGGAAGTTATATTGTACCCAAATTAGGAGAACACATTGTATTGGGGATTTGAACTCTGTATATTTGTCATTACGTTGTTGGCTTGATGGCATTCCGTTGTCTCAACTACAAGATCATCCATTCAGTTACCAGAAGCTATTGTGTTTAGAGACATAATATTTCACAATACTTGGAACAGAACCTGACCTCTGTTCTGTCTCTTGGGGCAGTCACAGCCACACAAAGGGGACAAAAGTGTAGCTTAAGTAGCCAAATCTAGGAGATATTCAGTGTGAAATAATTAATCATTCCATGTACGTGGACTTCGAAAACAGACATTCTTTAATAGAAATGTGCAGCCAAACCTGCAGTATATTTTGGGTATTGTCACTCCAAAATGAGCCTTCCGCTGCGATGCATCCCCTGTGTCATGCAGGTCTGCATGCTCAGTCATAGGAGCCATCTTGTCATGTAACTAAGAGAGTGTTGTGGTTAGATCCCTGATCTCACAATGGGTTCCTGAAGTACAAAGGCTGCAGTATGCTCACAACTAAGATGCTTTAGGCAAGTATTTCTCAACCTTTTTTTATAAAGTACTAAAAAAAAAAAAAAAAAAAACCCTTATAAGTACCCCCAGTACCTACGGTTTTCAGACATACAATTTTTTTCTACCTTTGTAACAAATTTGTTTAAACAACTTAATTGTAGGTAGGCGGGCAATGAAATGTTTGGGTGTAAAAAGTACAAAAATAATAAAATGCTGTAAAACTTAAAACAAAAATTCAATTTTCTCTAAATTTCAGTTGTGTTGATGTACCCCCTATCATACTTCAGTGGTTCGTACTGTCAGTGTTTCAGTGTCGTCTGGTCAGGGTTATCGGGGTCATCCCTGCGCGCTCCTGACAGGACCTCTACTCTGTTGGTGGTGATAAACTTTCAGCTGCGTGTGTAACAATCAGTGCTCCCTTTATCTAGAGTGTTGGACCCCATGCACTTGGGTCAACACAGGAGATCTCTGAGAGCCCCTGGAAATGACAGATGAAAGCAAGGTTTGAAATCAGTTGAGCAGGTTTATTGTCAAATGCAAAGCTCTAACAGTTGGTAGCAGAAATTCTCAACGCTACACCACAGTACATTTGGCCCACATTGACAATGTACCAACACATAGCAGGCCTATTACTAAATAACAGATATTAACAGCGGTTAGTCAGAGTTAAGCCACTGTGCATTCTGTAAGTGTAGGTAATGACACCTGCCGTTCAGGTGCCTAGTGCGCGCCCCCCTCCCCCCCCAGGTCAGTCAGTATGCATCATTTGCGGTGTCCTTTTATAGACATGTACAAACAACTTACATCATTTCTTTACATACCAGGTTGCCACCCTCTGTTGCCTAGTTACCACCCCTCACCTTATGGAAGGGGGGCTTACTTACTATCCTTCATGCTGTCAATCTCGACCCGGTTTTGAACCTAGGTCTGTATGTGCATTAGTTTTTGGGGAGTCTTTGTACCAAGACATTTCTTATTAAGATGTTCCGCTACTCCCCTTTGGCTTACAGTCTGTACTTGGTGCCTCCCTGTGTCCTTCCATGCTTCACCTAACTTACACAGTTATCAATAGAGCCTCTTTCTTGGCTCCTGTGTTACTGAACCAAAGTCTTGCTCACTAGATTTCAGGCCTGTTACTGTTTTCATGTTACAAGCCTTTATTTAGGTCTGCTGACTCCATGTTACTGACCCTCAAATTACTTCACCCCCCAGACTTCTCTTGAGTTACCCACAAGGGTACTCGTACCACTGGTTGAGAAATACTACTTCAGGCTGCCTGACCATATAAGAAAGCACAGCAAAAGATGTTCTAAGTTTTGATCGTTCTCAATCTTGCTCTCATCTGCCTGGAGGACTGAGGGAAAGTCATCAAAAAGTAACCATTTCCATTCCAGGGGATCTGACAGACTTGCCACGCTTCTGGGCAAGGGGTGTGTGTGTCAGGGGGCAGCTCTGCATTCCTGGAAATAATGGGGCCATG
Organism: Pelochelys cantorii; assembly: GCA_032595735.1. Classification (NCBI taxonomy): domain Eukaryota; kingdom Metazoa; phylum Chordata; order Testudines; family Trionychidae; genus Pelochelys; species Pelochelys cantorii. Next base: position 160,790,709 of record CM064327.1, read on the forward strand.
GGCGGAAGGAGCAGAGCTGGTGGCAGCTGGCCCTCAATACTGCCAGGAGCATGCTATGTCGTGCTCCCACCCCCGAGGCAGCCCTGAGAGCTGCCCAGAATACACACGTGTTGCTTCAACCGTGATTTAAAGGGCTCAGAGCTCCAGCCACCACTGCTCTTGTGGTAGCAGCACCAGTGGCTGGAAGCCCTGAGCCCTTCTGAATCTCCAGGAAATCTGCGTTCAGTTAGCTCTGTCAAATGTCACCGTGCAAGTTGCATGTTCTCTCTGCCTCTTGGTTTCCCATATGTGAAATGGGGATCATAATTGTTCTTTACTTTGTGAAAGCATTGTGAAAATAAAGCTATTAAATGGTTTGGGGTCCTTTGGCTACCCTGTGGAGTCAGTAGACAATGTGTTTTTGAATGGTTGCTGTCTGGTTTCAATTTAAAGAAGATGTAATCAACAATTTCTTTTGGCTCTTCAGTATATGTCTAGAGAGGATCAAGAATGCTGAATAAAGGAATCATAGGCAAGAGTTCTTTTAGTAAATCAGATTCACTCTGAATCATCGAATCCAACAAAAAAGTACATCCTAATCTTGCATGGCAAAACTGATGAGGTGTGAAGTGATTACAAATATTCTTCAATCTTTCTTTTCATGTTTTCTTGTTTATCTTTGTCATTCCTTGAATAGCTAATTTTTCCAAGGTTTAGTGAAATATCAGCCTTTTTTAGTGTTGACTGATTGACACAATGAGGTATCATAGACAGGGAATCATCTCCTGGATCAAGTACATGTCAGAGGCAGACTAGTGAAGCTTCTTTTCAATGGATAGTTATTGTTTGATACCAGCCATATAAAAGATTTAGTAAGTGGGAGAATAGACTGGATCTAATTATGCACAGCTTGCAAAAACCTCAGAAGTGCAGAACGTGCTGTGAGCATATGTGAAGAAATGTAGCACCCAACATTCATGGTTTCAATATGGTATATACCATTAATATTATTCCTGGAATAGTGGCTGAGGTTCCTAGAAATCTGTGGCTTTGGGCATACTTTCCCACTCTGGTCCAAATAATATGATCTATTACATCTGGTTGTAGACTGGACATTGATTTAATTCCATGTCCTAAAATATGAGCAGCATGGAAGGAATGGATGAATGCCTCAAAATCTACAGTTGAAAAATATGATTACAGAAAAGGAGCAGGCATTTATGATGCATGTAAGATAATAAGGGAAAAGACACTTCAGTATAAATGTTAGATTGAGTCAGGGTTCAGTAATCTCCTATTGCAAAATATAGGAGGGATTTGGACAGTAGCTAGTTGGCAGCTTGACACATGAAGTCTAAGATGATATCTTTTAGTAATGGGCCAAGTAGCTTCAAGTCTGAAAAAGACTGATCTGGTTTGGGATTGGTTCCTGGTATCTTCATCCACATGGGCTAACACAGTAGGTGTCAACAGCCACTCGTGAAGTTCTGGAAAACTCTTTTGGAATTCTTTGGAAAGAACTAACAGTAAAGAAGCCTTTGTCTTTCTGAAATGGGCTGTGAAAAACATATTAGAAGGAACAGATACGAACGTATTTTTCCATCTCTAAATTGTAGTATCCTAGGCACTAAAAGAAGAAAGCAAAAACATTTACTGTAGTAGAGTATAAACACCTCAGGAAAGTTTGCATTCTAAATAAGACAAGATACCATAATCAAGTCAAGACTAGTGGTCTCCAATCTCTTTAAGCACAAGATCACTTTTTGAATTCAAATGCAATCCAGGATCTATCTGAAACCCAAGCACCCTTGCCCTGCCTCCCTCCCTGCCCTTCTCTGACACCCCACCTCTGCACAAATCCTTCTCCAAGGCCCAACCCTGTTGCTCATTCCATCCTCCCTTCCTCTTTCCCTCCCTCCCCAATCTTTGCTCACTTTCACCAGGCTGGGACAAGGGGTAGGAGAGCAGGAGGCATGGGCTCTGGCCAAGGAGTTTGGAGTGTGGGAATGGCTCTGTGCTGAGCCTGGGCAGGGGGTTGCTGGGTCAGAGATTTGATGTCAGTCAGTGTCTTCAAGTTGCAAGTCCCATCAAAGCTTCAAGAATTAAGAGTATGTTGAGGACAGTGTAAGCAATCCTGTTCTCTCCCAAGGGCCATGAAGGAAGTGGATGAATGAGGGCATTCATATATTCACAGATCATGAGGAGAAATATATTAGGAGGTACTAATATATATTAGGTTGGGTACTTTATTTAATTAATATCTTCTCCCATGAGTAGGAAGTGGGACACAAGGATATAGCTGATCACACAAACTGGAAAATGTTGCAAAGAGACACAATTTATAAAATGGAGGTTGAAAATATGGGTAGACAATAAGAAAATTAGGAAACTTTAGGCAAAAAAAAAAAGCTAATACATCTATGGGGAAATCATCTGATAACAATTGTTATTAGTAGGAGACACCTGGAAAAGGAGGAGCCCCCCCCCCCCAAAAGAGCGGACACTTGCTTATATAAACAGTAGTACCTTAACTCCAAGATTCTCATGTTGTAGGCACTGTACAGATAAGTACTTTAGTCTGAATCCAGCTCTTGGCTATACTGGTGTTGATCTAAAGCAGCTCTATTAACATCAGGTGAGTTACTCCAGTTTTACACAACATTACTGAGAGCAGAATTGCCCTCTTTCTCTCTTTACTTGTTTATGAAGCACTTAACAAATTTTGGGTACAATATAAACAATTATTTTTTTTCTTAATATTTGTTTCAGGATTTTATTGAAGATTCTGTTCAGACTTGCTGGTAATTGTCAAGTTCAGTCTTCTTTCTTATTTTGAATCTCTGTAGCACATTTAACTTTCCCCATTCCCTTGGTAGATTAAATTCTTTTGGTATCTTCCCAGCACTCACTGTTAAAAAGAATGTTTTGTTATTCTCCTGGCAAACTAGAATTGAGCTACAGCTTTTCAATTATTTCTTCCCTGCTTTTTTATTTGTAACTATTTATTTTCAGACCTCTCAATGTATTTGTCAAGGAAAGATGGAACATGAATTTCTGGGTCTAGCTCGAGAGGATACCAATCGGAATGAGGCTGCAAGCTCAGTTTTTGGTCACTAAGGAAATTTGTGTCTCATTACAGGGGTACTGGCTCTGTAAATGAATGTAAGCCTCTAGTTACCCTCTTATAGCTGTTTAAAGAAATCAGAGCTGTCACTGGGAGAGAGCTGGTCCTGGGGACAATCAGTTTTTGGTAGAAGGAAGATTGCTATTCCTTTAAGGGCCTGTGACCAGGAGCCTGTAGATTGGAAATGAAAAGGCTCCCCGCTCACCTGGCTAGCATGGACAGTTGTTGGGGTTATTAGACCCATCTTGCGAAGATTAAGGAGGATTCAGTTGTCTGGGTAGGTGATTCAAAAGGTAATTTCATTCTCAAGCTAAATCAGAGGGACTGCTGAGAAGAAGAAATCAGCCAGTCCCCAGCCCTATGAAGGGGGCCTGGCAACCCCTGAATTTGAGTGATGAGTTACAGGCAGGGATGGTAGAACTTAAAGCCACAGTCCCAGAAAGGAGGGCTGTGAAACCTCCTGAACTTAATGGTAGAAGAATAAGGACTTAAAAGGATATATTTCTTAGAAGGAAGGCTGTGGAGCCCTCAATTGAAGAAGTGTGTGCGTGCGTGCGTGCGTGCATGCGTACCAGATAGTGCTTACTTAATTAGATTCTAAGAGAGGGGGAAGATCTTTTGTTGGAGTTTTTGGAACTCAGAGGGAAACTGAACCAGGGAAAATACCCTGAGATAGCACATGTATTACAGTTTCCTTTTTGATTATTTTTAGTTTTTAGCTTCACTTTTTAGCCAGTTCTAACATGGTGACAGAACAACACATACATCTGGACCGTCTAATATTGCGATTAAATCCTTTCTGCTGCAGTCCAGTGTGTAAGTAGGAACTAACAGATTGGGAAAATGCTGATATCCTAATGACTAACTAACGCCATTTCCATCAGGTTTTCTACATGGAGTGCCTGAGCAGTGTGTGAACTGCCAGCTGGAGGAAGCTGGCCGCCAGCCTTGCCCCTTTTGCCAGATGCCCTGCCCCCCACCTCAGACTAGCCTTCCCAACACTAGGACAATGGGAGGACGAGTAGTGTGATACCAGATTGAGATGGGGCCACCACCCAAAGGGATTGAAGGTGCCTGACATGTACAGCACATGAAGCAGGAGGAAGGGAATCTGGGGGCAGAACATGGGCAGTGCCATGCTTATCTGCCCCAGCGTATGGAACTTGCTGCCCATGATGGAGTGGCACGTTATAAGAGTACTTCTTTGTTGTTAAAGAGTCCATCCACATCATTTTCTATTTTTTACTTCCTGTGTTTTCCTGATTACTGCATAGCATGTCTGTGAATTCACCAGCAGAATTTGGTTGCTTTGTGCAATTTAGCCATTTTAAACTCTGAAAAAACCCCAGCAGGCTGTGTTGCAAAAAAGCGAATGTGACTAATTAGCATATGGATCTAAATGTTACTAAAACAAGCCATTTGTGGAATATGAGACAATAGTTTGGGGAATAAATATCTACTTTTCTACAAGGAGGTTTCAAAGAACTTCAAAGTTGTGCAGTGCAGAATAGATGTCAGCAAGGCTCAGTACACTGTATGCATTTTCTGTAAGGTTCTTCTATTGAAGAAGCAGTGGCTGTGGTATCAGGAGGCCAACTTTCCCTCTTACAGTATTTTTGATGTGAGTAGTATGAGCAAACTAGTATGCACATTTCATGTCTTTGAGAGCTGAGCATGATATGCTAGGCCATGTCTACACTAGAAAATGGTTTCAAAATTAGTAAATTTGACTTAAGAACTTCTGATTTAACAAATTCAAATTAGTGTGTGCTCACTTCGGGAAAGCATCAAAATTAGTCTGAGCCAGGCTCTGTTAATGTGGATGCACTATCTCGGACTTAGAGTCCCAGGAAGCACTGGTGAGTAATTCAGATTACTCTAGGGAATAATTATTTCGAAACAGTGGTACCAGAGCACCCACACTGCCATTATTTTGAAATAACTATTTCAGAATTAACGTTACTCCTGATGAAAAGCAGGAGTACAGGTTTCAAATTCCATGGCCCGTTGTTTCAAGATAACGGCTTTGGTAGTGTGGATGTGTTGCTTATAAATTCAACATGGGGGGGGCATTATTTTGAAATAAATTTATAGTGTAAACCAGGGCCTATAATGCTGGAGTCTATTTCTGTCATGCTTATAAAACCCTTAGTATTCAAACTGGGTTTGAGCGTATTGTCTTTGGTTCAGTGTGATTTCAGAGAGGTTACTGATAATTAGGGCCCTATCAAATTAACAGCCATGAAAACCCATCATGACCATAAAATCTGCTCTCCCACATGACATCTGTTTTTCTGTACTTTTACCATATAGTATACAGATTTCTGGAGAGAAAAAACTGTTTCTTTTGGGGGGGGGCCTAGCGCAAAAGGACATCACAGGGGAATTGTAAAGTTATTGTTGGGAGTACAGTTACACTTGTAGAAATAGAACTAACAGAATCTTATTTGTGGGATAAAGCAATGCACCATATTTATTGTAAAATGAATTCATCTGGTGTCCCTAGGTACTAAAATTGTCCACCACACACACACACACACACACACACACACACACACACACACACACACACACACACACACACACACACACACACACACACAGTTCTACAAACGGAATATTTGTAGAACCAGCCTCAGTTGTTCATTCTAGTCCACTGGCGAGGCGGTCTAGACACAAGGAGGGTAGATGGGTCATGTTGATGCACACCCACCAATACTTCTGGAGAATGCTTGTAGAACTGAAAGACCCAATTCTATAGTTTTGCACCCATCTTTTTATGTGTTTTAGTCCATAGATCCTGTCCTGTCCCAGTGTCCCAGGGTACTGTATGACCATGAGTCATCAGTTAGCAGCAGGTGTGACTTAAATCTTTTCTTGATGAGGCTTTTGTCTTTCTCTTTCTTGGGTGGGTTCCTTTTGCAGGGCTCATTTCCATCTTCCTTTGGCCATCATGGTGGTGCTAGCAGCTTGTCACCCTGACAGGCTGGTTTTTGGGACTGATTCTTTTACACTTCCCCATATTCACACTTTTTAAATGAGATTACATAGATACACACCTAATTTTGAACAGATTTAAGGCAGTACAAACTTTGAAATGGCGTTTGTTACAGTATGGAGTCTCTTTAGTTACAATGTAGTCTTGTGGCACCTGAGAGCAGTGTTTCTCAACTTTTTTTTTTTTTTAAAGTACAGCCAGTCCCCGAGTTGCGAACGGTCGACTTATGACCATTCGCAGTTACGACCGAAGCTGTCATAAATGACGGACCCCGAGTTACGAATGTGATCTGCGCTTATGAACAGTGCGGTCGCATGTAACTCTGTGGGGGTCCGACTTATGAACAAACCGAGTTACGACCAATTGCTTGGTCCGTAACCGGTTTGTTAGAGAGAGGCTGTACCCCTTTGCCAAAAAAAAAAAAAAAAAAAGTACCCCGAGTACCTACAGTTTTCAGACACACACATTTTTTTTTTACCATTGCAACACATTTGTTTAAACAACTTAATCGTAGCCAGGTGGGCAATGACATTTTTGGGTGTAAAAAGTACAAAAATAATAAAGCGCTGTAAAACTTAAAACAAAAATTCAGTTTTCTCCAAATTTCAGTTGTGTTGATGTATCCCCCAGACCTTACGGGTACTCATACCACTGATTGGGAAACACTGCCTTAGAGACTCACAAAAATATAAAGTATCCAGAGCTTTTGTGAGTAAAACTTACTTGTAACCCACGAAAGCTCATGCTACTACATATTTTTGTTAGTTTCTAAGGTTGCTACAAGACTACTTGTTGTTGTTTTTTAAAATTACAGACTAACGTGGCTATCCCTCTGAGACTTGTTAATGTATAAATAGTTTAAAATGAGATTTCAGTTAAAATATATATAAAAAAATACAACAACAGATTCTTCAAAGACAATTCTAAACAAGTTGCTAACAACTTCATCCAAATCCCATTCATTTAAATAGAGAAAACATTCTCCATTTTCTCACTTTCCTTTTTATTAAAACAATAACTGCTTGGTATGGAATTTATCATTGGTTAAGTGGCACATTTTTATGAGTAGCATATCCTCAGGTAACACCCCAATAATGATAGGTGTTCTAAAGATATCTAGAAATGCTTGAGAACATAAGTGGCTGTCTATTGTACTCAGCCATTAAACAACTTTCAACTGCACAGAATGATTAAAAGTGTTAAGGGATGCACAGCTACATTTTATATACAAGAATTAGTTACTGCAGAAGCAATTTGAGGCAGATACCTAATAGGCGTCAGATAAGAAGAGACTATAGATATGTCATGATTCTCAAGAAATGGATTTAAAATAAAGTCTTTGGTCAGAAATGAGACCCCTGAGTGCACAAAAGGGAGATGGAGTGATGAGAAAGGGGAGGAAGAAAGACATTAAGATAATTACTGGATCTAAGGCCAAAACTAGGAATAACAACTGTGAGGAAGCTATGCCAAGGCCTATGTGTTGGCAATTACACTTGGGGCTGTGGTAGCTAAAATTAAACTAATCAAAATTCATTGCAATATTAGGGAATGCTTTAATCTTAATGATTAACTAATTGAGTTGAACCATTTCCCACTTTTTTATTACAGGTTTTCCAACTCCCCTGCTTCCAGGAATATTTATATAATTCCATTTGCTGTTTTCTTTACAGATTGTACCCAAGAAGATTTTGAACAAAATTTTAATACAAGAGCCAGTTGATTTTATGATAATGACCTTCCTGCATGTTAAAGTTGAAAGCCTATTCTTGGAACACTGTTGTGCTTGCCAAGCTTTTAAAGATGGTGTTGGATTAACAGAGTCCTGAAGAAAGGTAAATCCCATCCTTCCTGTTTTGCTTATGCAGTACATTGTTTGTTTTTCCCTAAGTAGAAATGAAACTCAAGCATAATGTAACTGAGAGCTGGGAGACAAGGGAATGCAGAATGTTGAAGGGTAAATCTCAGTTACTGAACTCATTTTCATGAGTTTCATGTTAGTTTGTAGTTGAATAAACTTAAAAAAACCACAAATAGTCTTGCAAGCATCTGTGTCCACGAAAGCTCATAATACCATCTACAAATGTTGTTAGTCTCTAAGGTGCTGCAATGCTATTTTTTATTTATTAAGTCATTTTCACGAGTTTCACATAAATGAGCAGTTGAGTTCTTTACAATCAGAGAATTTAGAGGAACTACAAAGATCCTCATTAAATATAAAAGTCAAATATGTGTATCTTCCACTTATAGCTTCAGAACTTCACTCACATATGTGTTATCCATAATATAACAGGCTGTCATAGTTCCAGGCAATTCCACCCGGTGGTTCAGCAAGGGCACTTACTTTCAGGTGTCCCTTGCTGTTTTTGCCTCTGGTCGTAGGGACATGTCTCCCTCGCCCTTCTGACTGGTGGAATTTCAGGCTGCACAGTTCCCTGCCTACGCTGTGTTAACCCCAGCAGTGATGGGCTGCCCATGCTGAACCTCCTTGCTTTCTCCTTAAAGACAATTAGCATGTGTAATTCCTAGCTATGAGGTACCACAGAGTACTTCCTGTGTAAGCCTACTTTATTCTTACAGTACCAGCCCTACAGAGAAAACATACTTAAAACAAAGAAAGAGTTTACATAAATGCTAATAAGCTTACCAGAATTAATCCCAACCCTAACATGGGTTTCGGCAGGAGCAGTCCTTCACATCCGTACTGTGGCAGATTCCGGCGGTTAAAAGTTCATCACAACTTCAGCTCAGAACAAGAACCCAAGCATATGGGGAATTAGAAACTTTCCAACTGTACCCTAAGGACTGGGGCCCTCCATGGAGCCTGGACCATATCCATTTGCTGGATGAGGAAGAAGGCCCTGAGCCCATTTAAAAGGACTGTTTATCCAAAAAACGCTTTCTCTGTTGGTCCCTGGAGAATCTAACTTGAAGTAGTATTTGCAGATATCACCAGGGGGTGGCTTTCCTCGAACTGTTACAACTTAATTGAATTTGCCTATTCATCTCCTGTTTTTCCCCTCGTATTAATTTGCACACAATTCCACAAAAACACATGCACAATTGCATTTTTAATACAATGTGTTCCAAAAGTATTAACCTTAATTCAGTAAGGTATTTCTTAATTCAGTAAACTTAATTTCATAAGATTAGTTCAGTATATTACAAATTATTGTCAGCCTGTCCCACAGACTCCCATATAAATTCTCTCCCTTTCCCTCTCTGTCCCTTAAATTATAATATATTCAGTACAGTGGCCACAGGGAGTATGTGTATGTGCTCACAGGACCTGGTTCAGCAAGACACTTAAGACTGTGTTCAAATCCCTTGGATTTCACATGCTTAAGTCCAGTGCTGAATCATGCCATGGGATGGGACACAAGAATTAATTAACTTGTCCTCCCACTTAAATAAAAATACTTTCCCATAACCAACACCATTTTGGCAAACAAACTTTTATTGGAAAAGCAGAAACGTTGTAAGTAAAATATGCTGAGTATATTTATAATTTAGCTGTGTTAAAGTTATGTAATTTTACAGGGAGGAAGGAAGGGAGACAGAGGACCTTTTAGTGTGTCTGAGAGGTTCTTTTAATTTTTTGAGACTTCATGTAACTGGTATTATTCCTTAGTCAAAAAATGGGCTCTCAGAAAAATTTTTTGTGAGCCTCTCAGGAGGCTGGCATGTTTTTTTAGGATCATTTAACAGTATCCAGAGAAGAAGATGAACTCTAGTTGAAGACGGAATTTAATGTCTGCCACCCCCTCTCCACCTCCGGTGCATCATTAACTTGACTGGAGTGTTTATGAAGGCCCAGCACCAATTGCAGTGACAAATGCTAGGGCTTGGCACTTGATTTGCTGATGAAGACAGAGTTGCGATTCAAATAACTTTCTGCTGGACTATGCGAACTTTCACTGGCAAACGTTATGCAACATTTTGAGACTATAAAAATGAGGTGGGAATGGCTTTGTCAGGCTAGATCCAAAGAGGATCTTGCTGAGGGGAGAACAGATAATAAATTATAGGGTGTTTTCAGCCATATTTAGGCACTGTGAATTGGGTGGAGAATAAAGAACATAATGTTATTTCAACTTTAACTTCAGTATTAATATAGGGCATGTTTTTTTCTTAAGCACTCAGTGTTGGCCTAACTCTCCTTCCAGTGAAGTCAATGGAACTTTCTATCATTGGCTTCGAAGGGAACAAATCTAATCTAATTCTGACTACTTTTGAATATCACACCTAGATCAGGTTGTGCATGGTTCTTAAAACAAAGTTTTATACAGCGGTGTTCATATTTTAAAGCATACTTAAACATGAAATATGCTTGGCTTCTGCAGGTTCCACTGAAGTCATGTACTGTTAGTAGTAATGAGCCTACTTGTCTGTGGGGGAGTGAAAGTAGTTGGTATTTCACACTTATCGAGATCACAACATTCACTGAAGCATGTGTTTTTTATCCCTGTTTTTACTAATAGGAAAAGAGAGGCAGAATGTTTAAGTGATTTGGCCACAGACTACGGTTGCAGAACCAGGGCTAGGTAATTCTTGAATCTTGATCTCAAACTGTTTTGCTGCCAAATCATTAATACAAGTTGATTTTCAAAAGCAGACTCTTTTTTTTTTTTTTTTTTTTTTTTTTTTGGGGGGGGGGGGGGGGAGGGGGACACTTCAGCTGGTCTCTTAACAACAGTTAAATTGCCCTCTGCCTGTTGACCTCTTTTCCCCGTTGGTTGTGGGCTGCTCCTCACTCACTCATAAATGACCCATGCACACAGGAGCATGAAACTTGCCATTAGATCCATTTGATACTGTTGTTAGTAGCTTTTCCAGTGTGAGCATGTTCCAGTTCCATGGCTCCCTGAAAAAAGATTGTATTTTCTGAGTGATTACATTTTATTTCTTCTCTGTGTAGTTTCTTCTTGAGCCTGCTTAATCTTCTTTGCAGAACACAGGATTTTTTCCCCGTCATTCCATTAGCAGTCAGTCTGGCCTTGTCTGGACTTATTTAAATTTGTTCACTTGCTCTCTGGAGGTGAAAGGGAGATAAAAAATGTTTGCTTAGTTTGCAAATGTTTGTCTCTCTTGCTTAAAAAATTGTTGGTATCTTGCCTTTGTAAATAGAACCGTGATTTTAAATCCAGAGCTACTCTTTATGATGCTCATATTTCCCTGAAACTAGACAAAGTTTGTCTCTGAGGAAATTCACAGATAGTTTGAAACCAGAATGGACCATTAGAACATCTAGTCTGACCTTAATATAGATCATAGAATTTCACCTAGTTACCCATGCATTAAGACCAGTAATATGATAAGATCATAATTTAAGCAGATCTTAAATTATGAAGCATAAATATGAATAAAGAGCACTGTGGTTTAGAAGGAATTGTGGCACCCTCTGTTTTGGCATTCTGACATCTGTAGTATGGTATTTACTATTGGAGAAGATTCTAGGTAGACTACCGATCATATGCTCTAATTCATCTAATGTGCTGGTCATATGATAGGGGGACAGTGCAGAGAAACTAGAAATCTCATTAACCTCTTCAGCCATCGTTGTTAAAAATATATCAGACTTTTACATAGCACTTTTCATCCATAGGTCTCAAAACACTTCTCAAAGGAGATAAGTTAATCTACATTTTACAAATGGGGAAACTGTGCCACAGGAAGGTAAAGTGGCTTGCCCAAGGATAGGCAGCATATCAGTGGCAGAGCTGTGAATCGAACCCAGGTCTCCTGAGCTCTAGTTCTATTAGAGTTGCCTCTAATAGGACACATTATTGCTTAAGGCAAAGGGGAAAGATTGAGATTTTACCAGTGAATTTTGCTGTGTGAAACTTCAAATGATCTATACTAATTTGCATGAAATTTTGCTCAGTACTTTTCTCATTTTGGCTTTTGGTTTTGGTTTTACTTTTTATTTTGGTTTAAGAAAAATGTGTTTGTGTAATTAAGGACCAAGACAACATGACTTACCGGTTCTTATTTGGTGCAAAGAACATTTTCGTGACTAAGCACTACTTTATGACTAAGGAGATCTGGATTCATTCTTCTGCTTGCCACAACACACTGTGTGACCATAAGATGATTTGTGCCCCTGTTCCCAATCTGTAAAACAGCAATGAGATTAACACGTCATTTTTTCTACCCTTTGACTGTTATGGCTGTTTAGGAATCTTCAGGGCAGGGATTCTGTGACTGCTTATGTGCAGGGTTATGTTTGTTTATGCTTAGGACAATGGAGCCCATATCATACATGGGACCTGTAAACCAGTGGTGCTGGAGCAGTTTTTGGAGTGGGGGTGCTGAGCTGCAGTTTTACCCTGGTCTGAGCCTCTCACTGCCCCCTAAAACTGGGACCGGTGACGGAGCTCTTGGTTGCAGAGCCAGTGACTGGGTGGGTGGTACCTGGAGCCGGAGGTGAAACCCATGGGCCTGAGCAGCAGGGGCATGGGGCCAGGAAACCCAACACCTGGGAGTGCTGCAGTACCCTGTGCATCCCTACTTTTCATATCTATGCTGTAAATCAGTGGTCACCAACCAGTAGATCGGGATCTACTGGTAGATCTTGGAGCCTTTGACAGGTGATCTTGACTGGTTTGGTCAAGAGGCTATCGAGCACAGGACTTCAGTTGCCCCTCCCCACACTGCTATGCATCTCCTGTCCTTTACCTTGGAGCTGCCCCTCCCTGGAGGCCCCCTGCTTGCTGTGCAGAGCAGGGAAGGAAGAGGAGGGGGTGCTGATGTCAGGGTGCCCCCTCTCCCATCCTGTATTCTATCTCCAAAGAACGGCAGGCGGGGGCACAACAGGACTTGGGATAGAGGGAGTTTGTTGGCTGCTTTGGAGCGTGGTACAGGGCCAGGGCAGGGGTAAGCCTGCCTTAGCCTCACTGCCCCACCACCCAGGAGCCACCTGAGATAAGCAGTGTCCATTTGGAGCCAGGTCCGATCCCCTGCCCCAGTCATTAACCCCCCCCCCCCCGCACCCCAAGTCCCTGTCCTAGCCCTGAGCCCCCTGGACCCAAACTCCCTTACAGAGCCTGTACCCTGAACCCCCTCCTGCACCCCAACTCCTGTCCCAGACTCAGCTCAGAGCCCCCTCACACTCCAAATCCCCAAAACCAGAGCCTGTGCCCCAACCCTCTGCCCCAGCCTGGTGAAAGGGAGGGAGGACGGAGTGAGCGGGGCAGGGCCTCAGAGAAGGGGTGGGAAGGAGGTGGGGCAAGGGTATTTGAGTTCGAGGTAGATCCTGGATTGCACTTAAATTCAAAAAGTGATCTTGCGCTTAAAAAGGTTGGAGACCACTGCTGTAAATACTACCGTGCTAATTTTTTTTAAAAGCTCAGTTTTCCAACAGAACATATGCCTTTCTACACAATCCCGTCCCAAGCACTAATCAGAATTTGCTGCCCGCACTCTCTCCCTATGCCACTGAAATTGACTGGCTTGATCCACTGGGAGATGCGTAGAAGGATACTGGAGAGGAGCTTTCTGCTGAAAATGAGGATCTTTTTGTGATTCAGGACCCTGCCGTGGGCCAGCTGGAAAGCCATCCTCCTGTCCTGCAAAAATGGCGTCTGATTCCTGCCCTGCATCAGCTAAGCCCGTATCGCAACTAGAAACCCAGGCCAAGACTGATCCTCTGGAGGGATCATTGGTATGTAAATAACTCTTTATAATTATCATCGTGGTTGACAGGTGTGAGCTAGGAGTCCCCACATCCCTCCTGTTGCATCCCTTGTGCTGCTTCAAAATGGCAACCCCAGCATGGCAGAGCCACTGTATACCCTTCTCCCGTGGCAAATTCAAACATTAAAAAAAGCATTCATTTATGTAAAGTTGAAGAGAGTACTGAGATACTACTTAGAGGAAAAGAAAATGAGTCTGTTGTTGTTATTTACGTGAGGTTGAAGTACACACTGCAAGCCCAGTCAAGGCACAAACATTCCCTCTTGCAGAGGTGGAAATGTCCTGTAACATGCATTTCAACTGTCAATCATTGTAGGACACTATATTTCTCAATGATTTCTCCTGTCTGCAGAGGAAAGGGGAGAGAAAGCGGAACTTAGGACTGAGAAATTGCTTGCTTTTTTCTCTCTCACTGTACAGAATAGCCACATGCCTAATCTCCCCCAAGACAGCTTGTAAGCCCTTTCAGGTCCTGCAGTGCCGCTGAGGGAACATCCTTGTGAATAATTTCACAGTGTATAGTATTGGTCCACCCTTTGCCTTTTTGAATAAGACCATTCTCTCCTCCTAGTCACCCACCTCAGTCTAACATTACCAAGAGTCAGGTCAGTCTGAAGGGAATGTAGAAAAGATTACTATCTTGCTTTCTCTCTAGGTCCTCTATACCTTTCCTTTTACTGCTCTGATACAATAGTGGCACCTTCAACACATAAAGCAAACTTCAAAAACAAGACTGGACAAATGCCTAACATTGTGAAGGCATCTCAGAGGGGTAGCCATGTTAGTCTGTAATTTTAATAACAATGAGAGGTCCTGTGGCGCCTTAGAGATTAACCAAAATATATAGAATCATGAGCTTTCCTGGGCAAAACCCATTTCATCTGATGAAGTGGATTTTGCCCAGGAAAGCTCACGATTCTATATACTTTGAAAGCATATACTAATAAGACGGAAATCCAAATAAAGCTAGCACCTACCATCCATGCAAATCAGTTACCATCTCTGAGGTTATCTGAAAGAATGGGAGTCTCATGGAAGAAAAGTCACACATAGGAGTTTTCTTTATTTTGTCTGGGGTTTTTTTTTGGAGAGGGGTTTTATCACAACTTGTCAGGGATGTGAACAATAAATGTCTGTTCTATCCCCTACTCCCACAATCACAAGCGCCTGCAATAGCCATACCAGCAAGGACAGGGCCTCTGTGTACTGCTGACAGGCTGGCCAACCTGAGGAGCAGAGAAAAGATGATTTGGGGTGAGTTGTTCACAGAACTAGACACTCTGGAAAACCAGGCTGGCTCTCTGGGACATGAAGACCCAGAGAGAGAAAGAAAAAGCATCTCAGGGAAGTGGCCAACGACAGGGTCACAGTGGCCAGAGAGAGTGTGGCCAAGAACAGTATCACCATGGTAAAGGAGTACATGGAAAAAGATAGAAATGTGACACTATCAACATGCCCTCTTGCAAATTATATTCCTGCTAGGTCAGCAGGCCCTGCCATCCCATAATTTATTCGTTAGACATATTCCCAGATACAAAGATATTGGCTTCATTAAAACTTTATTGGGTTTTTATTGTTCTTCCATAGTAAATCCATTTACAACACATCCATTATAGGTCATCATGGCATTTAACACAGAAAATCCTTTAAATAAGGCTGAAATAATTAATTCATAGGATTTTAAAGTTGCACATAGGGAACATTACACTTTAACCAGCCACATACCTCTGTGCTCAAAACACTACTGTTCCCACAGCTAAAATGTTTAGGCATGAAACTCATTGGCAGATGATGCTGGGAAGGCCAAAAGGATAACTGGGTTCAAAAAAGAATGAGATAAGTTCATGGAAGCTTCTGGCAGTGAGAGGTTTAGGGATGCCTGAACACAGGTTGCCTCACTGACTGTTTGGGCTAAAAGCCATTGATGCACCTAGCTTCCATGAACTTATCTAATTCTCTTTTGAACCCATTTATACCATGGGTTCCAAGATTAGCTGTTTCAAGAAGCACTCATTAATGTCCCCAAATCGAATCTCTGCATCCCATCCTGAGGTGACATGTACCCAGTCAAAATGGGCATAGTTGAAATGCCCATTATTACTGAATTCTCTGTTGCTGTAGCTTCTCACTTCACCCTCAATATTTCAGTCACCATCACCATCCTGGTAAGTGGTGCATTCTTGTTATTCAAGCATGGCATTTCTAACCATATTCTATAACACAGTTTGAGTCATTTAAGGTTTTTACTACATTTGAGTATAATCTTTCTTTGACATCTATTGCCACTCCCAACCAACACAACCTACTCATTCCTTTATACATCCTGTTATTCTTGTGTCCCACTGATTATCATTTTTCCTCCAATTTCATTTAATACCAGGCATTCAGGTTCACCATCTGAGTTTTATATAAGCTGACCAAAAGCCGGGAGTCTGGGGGGCTTTTTCTTTATATATACTGTAATGAGCAATCTCTTCTTAATGTTTCCTAATGTGTTATAATATAGTACAGTTTCAAACAGCACTATGTTAAACCACACTTGGGCAATGGCTCTCAACCTTCCCAGACTGTTGGGGTCTGAATTGTCTTACATGCCCCAGATTTCATCTCACTTAAAAGCAACGTGCTTACAAAATCTGACACAAAAATACAAAACCATTACAGCACCCTATTACTGGAATATTGCTTAATTTTTCATTTTTACCATCATTTTTAATTTTTTCATTTTTATAATTAATTATAAAATAAATTAAATGGAATATAAATAATTTACTTTTCAGTGTCTAGTAAGTGTAACCCTTCTGCCGGGTAGGCCCGGCAGCAGCCATGGCTGGGTTCAATATCTAGGGGTCCATCTCACACAGAACTGGCTCGAGCCCCCACCCAGTAACCTGGGAAATTCACACACCCCTGGGCGCCTCTGAGAGGCAATGCTTCCCCGCTCGCAAGCACAGAGTCTGAGTGTAGGAAAGAAACATTTAATGAAACAGGGAGAGAAGTCATATGGCATTAACTTGGGAAAATACTACAAACAGAGTTCATAGCCCAAACCACGAGCTAAGGCCCACCCAAGCCAAGAATCACCCGAAGTCCGACACCCCCCCAAAAGTCTCTGTCCCTGGTCAGTGCCGTCCAGAGTCCAAAAGTTCACCTGCAGGGTTTTACCTCACAACCTGGGCGGAAAGAGGGCGGGGGGATTGATGGGGCACCTTTTGTGGTCCGAGGCCGACGGCCCCCCCCCCCCCCATAGGGTTCTGCTGCAGTCTTTAACACGAGCCACTCCGCCACGCTCCACCAGCTGTCTCGGTCCGCTCCTACCGGCCGCTCCGCTGGTCGCCTGCTGCCGCTCCTACCGGCCGCTCGCCAGTCATTCCCACCAGCCACCCCGCTGGCCGCCGCCGCTCCTACTGGCCACCCACTGGTCATTCCTGCTAGCCGCTTCGCTGGCTGCAATGGGTCTGGCTCCCAGCCATTCCAGTGATTTCAGCTCTTTAGCCACCACCTTGACTGGCAAAATATTCCAGCTTCCACTGGACTAGCAAAAAGACTCCTCATGGAGTCTGCTTTAGGTCTGTCCTTAACACAAAGGGGGAAAGGGGGCAGGTTGGGCCAGTCTTACAGCTCACACTTGGGATGTGTGAAGCAGACTGACTCAAACCCTTTAGCCCTTCCCCCCAGCTCAGTTCACTCAACTCTGGAAGGGGGAGGCTTGTTCCTCGGAGACTCCTTACAATGATGGTGGTGTCTCTCCTGCAAGCACTGGTGGCATGTTTTACAGTTCCCACATTTAGGGGTAGTATGATTTGTGACCCCCCCACAACAGCCCCAAATTATTTACAGTACACCACATTCCATTCCAACACTGATCTTCCATCAGCCCTGGCTGAACTGGATTTTCATAGCCACACCTGGGATTCCTTCCCCCTCCTGGCATGAGCTGTATTTACATATCAACAGTTAATTATCTTGCAGAGCTAAACAATTGGAGTGAGCATAGCCATGCCCAGGGCAGCTCTCTCCTTTTAGCTGGCTGATAACAAGCAGTAGTTTAGCCCCTGCTTACATAAGCATATAGAGTGGTATAAGCAAGTCTTGTCGGTATAAAACCTTAGTTTACACTGATTTTCCTAGTGCTTTTTATATAATCTCTTGTAAAAGTAGGCAAGTGTCTAGATGAGTTGAAGTACCCCTCTGTGTACCCCAAGGGAACACATATCTCTGGTGTTTTGCACTAGATAACTTTTAGTGCACACCATCTGGTTTATACAAATCACATCTCCATAGTCTGTTACTGCTGCATGAGACAAACCCTTAGATACAAGTCACCATTACTGGTGTTTTTTTTCTGTTTCTTGGATAAGCACTGATTTCACTTTTTTGTCTCAGGGGTGTTTTATCTGTGTCTGTCAGTTCCAATTTTTGGCTTTAAGTCCTAAAAATATGTCAGCTTCAATTGTAATTATATATGAGAGCAGCTCAGGCTTGTGTGAACCAATATACTATATCTGGTTTAGAGAAAAAGAAATTAGAAAATTGAAAGCGGAGGGCCATTCATATACTGCTAACTCTGCAGAGCATATCATTCTATGGCCTCACAATCTTTTTGATGTTGCAGTTAATGGATCTTATTTATACTCCACCCAAAATGGTGCATTTGGTTCTTTAATGTTCAACAAGATCCATGCCAGGGTGTTGTGAACTGGAAAGCCCTGGAGTAGAGAGAAGGCAACGCAGAGCACTGCACTCTGGAATCTTTGAGAAAAAGGAGAGAAGCCCCGTCAGAACTGTACCCCCTCAAGAGCCCATAGATTAATAAAATAATTGAATTTGAGTTATTCTGTTGTTTGAAAAAAGCATGGGCATCTTTTTCTTGATATTCACTAATGAGAAGACAAGTCCCGGGTAACAATATAGTCTCTTTGCCCAAGTCTGAAGCCGAAATGATTGAGATCTGCAAAATTAAGGATGACATGGATTACTCCATCATTACTAATCCCATCCCCCTCATGCAAAGATTCATAGTAAGGTTGTGTTAAGTAAGAAAGTGCGACAAGTTACATCAACAAAGACATATAGGATTTAAATAGATGGGGTTTCTTATTATTGAAAAACACTGAACAGGTCTGAGCTCATGTGCAAGTTAAGTGAGCATTTTTTAAACAGCCTCTCCTCGTGTTTAAACATGGAATATTTAAAACATGGAACTTTGATTTTCAAATTGACAGATTCTGTGTTTGAATTTTTTGGCAACTAAATTAAATTGGCTGGCACTTGCTGTGATTGCTGAAGGAAAAGCTTCCAATATGAGAGAGAGCTCACAGTAGCTATCTTCGGCGTTAGCAAATTTGAGACACCATCCTTTGACACAGGCACTAAAAGGCAGCTTAATATTAAAATAAAAAAATGGTTGTCATTAGCTGTTAGGTTCTTTAAGGTAATTAGGTTCAGCCACTCTTATGTCATCTAGAGGGGGCACCTGAAATAATATTGATCAGCTAGGTATTAGCTAGAGTTTAGGTGGTAAGAGGAGAGCAATAAGGTGCATATAAGAGGGGAGGGGGACCCAAAGGAATCCTGCTCTCCTGCCTGCCTGCCCACCCTGGATCTGGAACAGAGGTAGGGCAGACCCTGAAAATCAGATGGTTGTAACTGGTGTGAAACAGGTGCCCACTGTACATTAAGTTTGGACTTAGAGAGAGAGAGAGAGAGAAACTTGCGAGCACAAAAAAAGAGGACTAAGCATGAGCCCAGGAGTGATGAGAGATTATTTTGGTTTATGCCTAATGTGAAGATTGTTTTGTTGGTCTCTGTCCCCTTGTGGGGTGGAGATGTAAGCAGAGTCGAATGTGAGTTGGCCAGAGGGACAAATCAACTGAACAGACCACCTGAGCCAAGAAGGGAAACAGAGTGAAGTTGTAATGCCAGGTCTTCCTGGGAGGGAACATGCTGGTGGTGAGTTCCCTCAAGATTGTCACAGACCCACCTACCTTCCATCTTTAACCACCATTCTTATGTATCTTGAGGCACAATTAGTACTGGGGAGGGGGGAAGGGAGGAAGAGAGGAGAGAAGCCAGTGTGAAAGAGCTGTGGCACAAGCATGGAGAGAGGAACTAAATAATCAAATCTTCCTCTCATCTCTTGCCCCCTCACTTTCTATTTCTGGAGCTCATGGTCAGTAATTTCCGTGCTTGTTCTGAATCATGCAGAAAAGAAAGGAATTGATTGTGTGTAGTTATGGATCCACTGGCAAGACCCTTTCCCTGTGCCCAAAAGTCCTCTTTGCTTGGGACTGTAATTGAAACCCTTGGTGGACTCTTGCCTTCTTGCTTAGTGGAGCTCCTTCCAGGGCCTTCTGTTGTCCTTACTTGAGCTGGAAAATCTGTCTCCAAATACCTTTGTCAGTGGGAGGAGGGCTGGCAAACGTAAACTGACTCAATTAAAGAAAAACATTGAGTCCCCTGGCAAGAAATTGGTAAGGAATAAGTTTTAGGGTTCATACAGTTCTAATGATTGCCACCTGGGTGGATTATGTACAGAAGAGTAAAACATAAAGGAAAAAGTGAAAACAAAACTGCAGCAGTGTGGCGGTGGTCTCTGTTGGGCAGGATACTACATCAGTGTCACAGCAAGAGATTTTTTTCAGTGTTTCCCTCCCCCTAGTTAGTCTTCAGCTTCTTGAGGTGCAGACTGTGATGCAGACTTTACTAACCACAGTTATTAAAATCAGCAAGCTGACAAAACAACTTGCCTAGAACATTAACCATCTCTGAAAATTAGAGCTGAATTCTTAAGTGCCAGACGTCTTTGGAAACAGTCCAAACTTGAAATGGCTACAAGACATTAGCGATGCTCAGAGACCCAGCTACAGTGCTTCTCAGCTTGGTGGCTTAAATCCATTAGACATGCTTAGACATCTGCTTGTTTTAATAACCCTTTCACCCTTTTTCATAAGGCTTGAAGTCCATTAGTAATGGTCAAAATGAGGATTAAGAAACCCATTCCACATCTGTTAGTCCAGACAGCTGAAAAATGAACTTGCAGATATGTTCTTCACTCTTTCCTAAAGAAATCTGTTAAACAAATCAGAATTTGAATGATAAAAAGTTTATGGATTGGTGCCCTTTGTCAGTATGATGAAATATAATTATTTGATGTGTATATTTGTCTACATAGTCACTGTGCTGCCAATGTCCAACTCATTGGCTTGTAAAAAACACTTGATCACATTTTGCAAGAAAACATGAAATTAACTATCATTTCTTTCTCTCTAGAACTCCAAATAAAGAAAGATCTGTATCTTTCATCATTGTGATGACAAAATTCTGTCTCTCAATACTCCTTTTAATCTGGCTCAGATAGTACACGAAAGTTATCAGGAGCCGTGCACTGCCAAATATTGTAATGTCTCTGCATTGCTAGACCTAGCATTGTGGAAATGTAGTTTACTTGGACTACACCAGAATTAGATGATCATGATCAATTTAGGTGAGGTTTTCAGTTCCCAGTCAAACCTGATTATCTGTCCTGATGAGGCGCAAGGGGAAATTAATGGATCTAATTGAGTCAAAGAACTTGGAAGGATAAACAAATTACATCAGGAATCACAATCTTCTCTGAGGTTGCCACACTGAGGCTGTGTCTAGATTATATCCCTCTTTGGACAGAGGGATGTAAATTAGGCACTTCGAAATTGCAAATGAAGCCGGGATTTGAATTTCCCATGCTTCATTTGCATAATCAGGTAATGGTGCTCTTTCGAAAAAGTGGTATTTTGAAAGTAAAACCGTGGTCTAGATGTGGTTCTTTTGAAAAGGGAAGGCTTTTTCGGAAGATCCTGTAAAGCCTTCCCTTTTTGAGTATTGAGGTTTACAGGATCTTTCGAAAAAGCTTTCCCTTTTTGAAAGAACCGTGTCTAGACTGCGGTTTTACTTTCGAAATAGCGCCATTACATGATTATGCAAATGAAGTGTGGGAAATTCAAATCCTGGCTTCATTTGCAATTTCGAAGTACCTAATTTACATCCCTCTGTTGAAAGAGGGATGTAATCTAGACAAGGCTGACTTCAATGCAGCAACAATGAATACACATATGATGCAAAGATTCTGTATTGTTTGGTAATGTAGACATTAACATACAATTGTAAATGTGCACACAAGTTGACTTCTATAAAGAGAAAACTTAAGCTGTTGACATATACAAAGTTGAAAGTGTTTCATATTTGCTGTTAACCTGTGCCAATCTTTTTTTAAATGCAAAGGACTTACCCAGATACAAATTTAGCTGTCCAAGATACAGATTGTAGAGAGATCAACTACAAAGAGACATTATCCGCTATGGTGGTGCTAGCTGAATCTGTGGTGATTACAGCCGGTGACAGAGTTAGATTCTGATCTCTATTGCATTGTCTTGACATGCTTGCAATTCTACTGACTTGAGTAGAGTTACTCCTGATTTTCAAGAGTAAATGGGAGTGTGATCAGAATCAGGTCCATCTATGATTCTTTTTGGTATCCACTCCTTCTCGGAGAGTATCATTACATATTTTATTTCTGTGTCTCATTGCTTTCCTTGTGATCCACCATTTCTTTGCATTTCCCCATGGCTCTTTCTTTTCATTGTTCCTCTTTGTCCAGTTTATTGGTGTCTGGTTAACTATTAAAAAAGGCAGTTGAGCTTCTTGGAAGACTTTTTATTCCCAGGGAATAGATTCAATTGTTGATCTCTTTACAGGAAGATTTGTCAAGACTGTCCTGTATGTTCATGTCTGACAGGCTTACAAAAGTCATTGCCATATTTCTATCAAGGAGTTCCTGGTTTGGCTGGATATTTTCAAATGACTAATTGTGAACCCTCCTGCTTGTTCAATAATAAGTCTACTTGAAAAGCTCTGTAGTTGGATTTCGCTTTTCAAATCCATCTGCACTTGACATTATATAGAATCTCTCTTAACTTTCAGTAGCTGCTCACTTCAAGAATGCCTCCAGGCTGGAAAATGGGTTAATATTTACTTCACAATTTTGCTCTGATGATGATGATCCATTAAATCTATGGGACAGTATAGTGAAGTGAAATAATTTATAGAGGTGCTTGACATGTTATCAAGTAGGTAGTAAACAATTCAAGAGTATCAGTGTGGCTTCTATGGTAGGTGTGCATATTTCTTATGAGCATGAGATTGGAAACTTTTGTACTGCCATATCTGTTGGGGTCATGTATACCCTATGCCTCCTTGTGCGCCCATACCAGAGTTCCTTCCTACAGTTCCTTCTGTGGCAGTAAAATGGAACATGCTGAGCAACTGAGCCATGAGTTTTTAGCCTCGGGTAAAACTTCATAATTTTTTCCCCAAAATTTTCAGAACTCTTTTATCCATTGATAGTCCAATTTCATTCATGACAATTCCTTATCTCGACTGAATTTTGATACTCAGACCGCCTGTATATACCCTCTTATACTGGATGCCTTAACATGGCATTTTCTAAATCTGCAGGCTTTAAGCCTGGCCCTTCCTGCAATGGATTCATCCCATTGTAAGATGGGCATGGCAGATACCTCTTCTATTTGAGACCTATATTTCAGACAGGTTCTTGACATGCTGGTCATTTTCATGTAGGATGTGCAAACTACAAGAGGCCCAGATGAAATTTCATCTACAGCAGCAATCTATGAATGCCTTTTCAGATTTGAAGATGACAGGCATCAGAAGCCAGTAACCAGATGATAAACTGACTTCCAACTTCCTTAAGTACCCTGTCTAGCACACTCAGTGCTGAAGAACAGCACAGAGAAAAGACCTGACACCAATATTGAGACCTCTGCCACTGAAACCAGCAACATCACTGCTCAAATCAATGCCAAAGTATCTGATAATGAAGGCTGGCACTGAGAGTGTCCCCCCACAAACAGAGGCTGATTCTCCAGACAGAGATCAGTGCCTTCCTTCAAGGACCAACCACTTTGGAGAGAGAATCACTTCACCCACACCACATTGAGGGCTAACCTACTATTTTGGCATCTAGTAAAAGCTTCATAGCAGGCAACCCTGGTATTGGCAAAACAAACATCCTTTGACATTACCAACTGCAGCCAATGTAAGGCCATCCGGTGTATCCTTGAAAGAACTGGAAATGGCTTTAGTACTGGGGTATCTTCTGGTGCAGATCCCAGAATGATGGATAACTTGATGCCCCTACAGATACTCCTCTCAATCACCGGACACACATTCTTGCTTCCTTGAGCAGATACCACTCTCCTCTGTGATCTGTGACCTGGCACCATAGACAGATAAGCCATATCTATACATTATGATGCCATGGCACAGCTGAGCTTATTAGGGTCTGCCATCATTGCTTTATCTAGGAGCCAGACAAGTACCACCACTAGAATTCAGGAAAAAAATCTACTCCTGGTGTTTCCTTATTCCAATGACAAAAGGATGTCTTTATTCTAACCTACATCTGAGGAGATTCGACAACTAAATATACTGCCAAGGAGTCAGGGTGATAATGTTTCCTTTAGTCATTCCCTCTTTTCAAGCTCTTCATGACGTTTGATTCTCTGCTGGTCAAGTTCCATACAGCTCTCCACCCAGCCCATGGGCATTATCTATGATTTACAGTGTCTCAACAATTCACAATATAGGATACTATCCTTTGGACTCCTCGTGACACTCAGAGTGTTGCCAAAATACCTAGCAGTGGATTGGCACATATGAGGAGAAAGAGCATCCATGTCTACCTGTACCTGGATGACTAGCTTATCAATGAAGCTGGTCCCAATAGGAGGCTGCCACAGTCCCAACTAGGACTTCTTGTGACCTATTACAGTGTTTCTCAACTTTTTTTTTAAGTACCCCCTTTAAAAAAAAAAGTGCGCCCAGTACCTACAATTTTCAGACATAATGGGTTTTTTCTACCATTGCAATCCATTTGTTTAAACAACTTAATCATAACTGGTTGGTTGGAAGAAATTGCCTATAGGCAATAAACTTGTCATCATACTTACGATTGTGCAAAAAGGATAAATAAAAAAAATTAGATGAACATAAAATAAGTCCAATTTTTTATTCATACATATACATATGCACATATGTGTATATATATATTTTTATACAAACATCAATGAACAGTGATCAATAAAATTGCAAAAAAATTATAATTAATTTTAATGCGAAATTTGAGCTTGTTTGGATGAAATCAAATTTTCAAACCTAGGTTTCAAACTGCTGAGGGCCACAATTAAATCATTTTCTGGAGACATACAATTTTTTAATTTAGTTTTTAATTCAGTCATAGCCAAAAAACTTGCCCCTCATAAATAGGTTGATGTGAATGGGAGGAGTTCTGTGAGAGCCATGTTACTCAGTTGTTTATATCTTTAATTTTCTGCTAGAACACGGCAACGTCACCAAGTCCCATGCTTTGCATCTTTAGCACACTATCAGTAGAAAGATCAAAAAGTTGCTCCTTCATTACCAGAACTACTTGACCTACTTGAAACCTGTGTTTATTAGAAGCAAAATGGCTGCACTTATGTACATGTTGTGTAACAAGTAACATCTCCACATTATCCAAGGTGATGGCAGTGTAGGGAACCACTGTTAAACACTGCAAAATTCAAACACTCATCAAACATCACCATATAGTAGACAAACAGACTTGATTGTGTTGCCCTAAATGCAATGGTAAAATGGTCTTCTGGCAAAGAATTGTAAGGCGGAGGTGCATATCAATCTACGTAATACAGCCGAGAGATTGAAGGAGTTCACAGATTCAACTGAGGTTTGCTTATTGATAACATGCAAGTAGCCGGTGGGAGATGAAATTATTATTTTGGTACTTTTTATATCCAAAAAAGTGCTGTAAAACTTAAAAAAAAAAATTCAGTTTTCTCCAAATTTCAGTTGTGTTGACGTACCCCCCAGACTTCTCTCAAGTACTCCTAAGGGTACTTGTACCACTGGTTGAGAAACACTGAGCTATGAGA
Source organism: Pelochelys cantorii (assembly GCA_032595735.1). Lineage (NCBI taxonomy): Eukaryota > Metazoa > Chordata > Testudines > Trionychidae > Pelochelys > Pelochelys cantorii. Next base: position 160,816,492 of record CM064327.1, read on the forward strand.
CATTGCCTATTACGCTATCATAAATGATAAGAGTTCATAGGAGCCAACATAGAGTCTCAATTAGCAAGAGCTTACTTCCTAGAGGATAATTTCTGATCTCACCAAACAATGACAAATGATTTACAATGAAAGCTGGTGTACACATCTGGGCTGCATGTTGGCAGGAATGCCCATGGTGTATATGTGATAACACTTGTTAGACTCCATCTGTAATCTTTATAACTATGGCTAGAATTGCTGTACTCCCCATTCAACCATCACATAAGAGCCAACCTTGCCCCCAAGAGTTCTTTCAGAACTGACTTTGTGGCTGGTCCCTGAGAATGTGTGAAAGATTATTCCCTTCTGTGCCCCCTCCGCATCAGGGACATGCACCCCTTATGGACTTCTTGGGGTGTCCACCTGAACCATCTGCAAATTCAAGGCCCCTGGCCCCTGGATATTTATGTATGAACATCATGGAACTTATACATTTGTGATGAGTTATATAAACAAACAAGGAGGTACTCAGCCACCGCTTTCCGAAGCTCCTATTGGCTGGGAAGGCAAACTGCAGCCAATGGGAGCTGCAAGAGACTGTACCTTTGAATGCTCAGGTAAATAAAGCATCTGGTGGTCTGCCAGTGTCTGGGCCATACTCCCCTTATTGCCCAGCCCTAGTTTAAGAGCTTAGAGTCCTATTTTGGAAATTTTTTGTCTAGAGATGATGTTATGGTGGGGTAGGTTGCAAATTAATGGAAAACATTTACTGTTCATGGTCCTAATCAGCAAAGTATGTGCCTAACTTTAAACACATGAGCACTGAATATGCCTAAGTTTCTTACTAAATCAGAGCTTACTTGTATCGTCACTTGTGGTGGATGAACTTCAAAGAAGTTCCAGGGTTTAAGTCCCCAGAAGCTGAGATACTTGTGTGAACTTTATTAGAAGAATTATCTTAACCTCAAGTCTGGAAAGGTTGCCTGTTCTGAAAGTCTGGTGAGAACAGGATATCTCTTGAAACATCCTGTACTGCACTATTACTTCCAGTCCATTCCAGCTGGCGCCAGGAAGTGCAGCATATGCCAAAAATAAAAATAATAGAAGTTATCTGAACTCTTTTGAATCCCTAAAGGTTTGATTTAGGTTTTTGGATATAGGATCAGGTTGCTTCTTACTTTATTTCAGTCAGTTCGTACATTTTATTTAGTACAAAACAATGAATAGTTTACTGCAAGTGACAGTTTAAAAAATATAAAAGGTATTCATTTTCCCAACTGTCACAATGTTAGTTCCTCAGGCTGTACTGTATACTTGCAAGGAGGGCAAAGGTTCGAATCATTACAAACCAGGCAATATTTTCAAATCGGCCAATTTCTATGGCTGGTCAATAGCTAGATCTGGGTCAAAGACTGAATTAGTTCCTCATCCTTTGCTCCAAAACAGTGCAACATCACCAGGCTGACATATAGCACAAACAAGCCTGGTTACGCTGTCTGTTTTCTTTCATATTGAATGTTTTGCTGTTGGCACATTCAGCCTTGTTATATAAGGCTGTCCTTGATGTCCAGTTCAGTCCATCGGTAACACTTCTGTGTAATATCTACCAACAGTTTGATTTATAAAATAATTGTTTTCTGGGTGCATATTGCTGGTTGCGTATTAGGCAAACATCCATTTATCTCACACTCTTTCCACCCTTGCTCTTTAATAGATGTAATCAATATCCCTCAGACACATAAGGTGAAATCCTGAGCCAACTGAAATCAATTGCAAAACTCCTATTGACTGCAGCATATCAGAATTTTACCAAGAGTTTGAATTTTAAGTAATTCAAAACTCTTCCATATTCTTTCATTTTTTTATCTCTACCAGAAGGCATTTGAAACAACTATTGCAACAATTTATGAAGAGTGCATTCTCCATCAATGACAATTTTTAATTTGTGTTTGGGTGTTTTTCTAAAAGATGTACTTCAGGGGTTATTTTGGGAAGTTCTATGGTCTGAGCTACACAGGAGATGAGACTAGATGATCACAATGATTTCCTCTGGACTTGGAATCTATAAAAATGGGTGGGAAAAGTTTTCCCTGCCTTTGTTTCTAGGGGCAGGTAGATGAACGCAAGGATTTGAAAGGAATAACGAGTAGTCTATGCACTTTGTTAAAGGTGGAGGATGCTAGTTGACTCCTCATGAAAAATAATATTCTGTACAATGCTGATAAACTGGCCCTGGCAACTGATTTTTCAATTGAGGGGTGGTGATTGAGGCATGGTTAGAGAAGCTTCTTTTTTTAAAATTTGCTAAAGGTTGTGTATCTGTGAGTTCATTAAAGAACTTGAGAGAGTGCACCATACATTTATAAGGGTGATTATGTTTTGGAGATACAATAGAAGACACAGAGATGGAATCAGTACTGTAAACCAGAAAAAATAAAATGAGGGAGGGTTTTTACTGTATGATTCAGATCAGCCATATTGGCTCCTTTCTTGGACTTTTGGGTGGTGATATTTGGTTATGGTGGCTTTATAGGTTTGGGGAATATCCAGGTTTTTCTCCTAGTGATATAGTTTACTGTTATTTAGTAATTATTATTACATGAAATTCTAAAAGGTCTCTTTTCCATAGTTCCTGTGATGGCTTTTTTTTCTAGAGTATAAAAATGTACAATTTATTTGGATTCTTCTGTCATTGGGTTAAAAATGTTGCTCTTTTTGATGAGGATAACAGCCTCTTCAGATGGCTTGTGCTGAGGTGCTTACACACAGCTACTGTATAAATAATGTCCTTATTACCAATACAAGGCATTGTACTTGATGTTAGGGGTGCAATTATAACCAGTGTATAAAATAGTTAATAGTTAACTTCTTCATGTTAACACTGAGAAAATATTGTGACAGGCTCAGGCCAGAGGGATACAAAAGAGAAATGGAAGGGAGGTATATTAGCCTCAGACTTAGTAAATCTCTGTTCCCAGGGTAAAGTGGCAGGGGCTACTCCAGAACCAGTGAGAACTTGTCAGAATCAGTGAGGGCAATTAAGCACCTGGAGTTAAGTGGGCTTACAGAGTTAAATAACCCTAGGCCATTTAGAACACCTGGGGCCAATTAAAGAACCATTTGAGACTGGTTATAAAAAGAGCATCTCTGCAGTTAGTTTGTGTGTGAGGAGTTGAGAGGACAGAGGGAGCAGTACAGAGACTCTAGGAGGAGCAAGCACCAGCAGATTCGAATAGGAAGAGCCTGAAAGAAAGCAAACGGCGAGGAGTCCTGTGGCACCTTATAGACTAACTGAAGTGTTGGAGCATAAGCTTTCGTGGGCAAAGACCCACTTCGTCAGATGCACGTAGTGGAAATTTCCAGAGGCAGGCATAAATATGCAGGCCAGAATCAGGCTGGAGATGACGAGGTGGATCCAATCAGGGAGGATGAGGCCCACTTCTAGCAGCTGATCCGGAGGTATGAATACCAAGAGAGGAGAAGCTGCTTTTGTAGTTAGTGAGCCATTCACAGTCTTTGTTTAATCCTGAGCTGATTGTGTCAAACTTGAAGATGAACTGTAGCTCAGCAGTTTCTCTTTGAAGTCTGGTCCTGAAGTTTTTTTGCTGCAGGATGGCTACCTTTAGATCTGCAATTGTGTGTCCAGGGAGATTGAAGTGTTCCCCTACAGGTTTTTGTACGTTGCGATTCCTAATATCTGATTTGTGTCCATTGATTCTTTTACGCGGGGACTGTCCAGTTTGGCCGATGTATATAGCAGTGGGGCATTGTTGGCACATGATGGCATATATTACGTTAGTAGATGTGCAGGAGAATGAACCAGTGACAGTATGGCTGATCTGGTTAGGTCCTGTGATGGTGTCGCTGGTATATATATGTGGGCAGAGTTGGCACCGAGGTTTGTTGCATGGATTGGTTCCTGAGTTAGAGTTATTATGGTGCGGTGTGGTGTACCTCAGTGGTTGGCTGTAACCACATATGCTCCAACCCCTCAGACAGAGACCTACACCTACAAGATCTTCAACAAGCATTCTGTAAACTACAATACCCACATGAGGAAGTGAGGAGACAGATTGACAGAGCCAGACGTGTACCCAGAAGCCTCCTGCTACAGGACAAGCCCAAGAAAGAAACCAACAGAACACCACTGGCCATCACCTACAGTCCTCAGCTAAAACCTCTCCAACACATCATTAGTGATCTACAAACCATCCTGGACAATGATCCCTCGCTTTCACAGGCCTTGGGAGGCAGGCCAGTCCTTGCCCACAGACAACCTGCCAACCTGAAGCATATTCTCACCAGCAACTACACACTGCACCATAATAACTCTAATTCAGGAACCAATCCATGCAACAAACCTCGGTGCCAACTCTGCCCACATATATATACCAGCAACACCATCACAGGACCTAACCAGATCAGCCATACTGTCACTGGTTCATTCTCCTGCACATCTACTAACGTAATATATGCCATCATGTGCCAACAATGCCCCACTGCTATATACATCGGCCAAACTGGACAGTCCCCGCGTAAAAGAATCAATGGACACAAATCAGATATTAGGAATGGCAACGTACAAAAACCTGTAGGGGAACACTTCAATCTCCCTGGACACACAATTGCAGATCTAAAGGTAGCCATCCTGCAGCAAAAGAACTTCAGGACCAGACTTCAAAGAGAAACTGCTGAGCCACAGTTCATCTTCAAGTTTGACACAATCAGCTCAGGATTAAACAAAGACTGTGAATGGCTCACTAACTACAAAAGCAGCTTCTCCTCTCTTGGTATTCATACCTCCGGATCAGCTGCTAGAAGTGGGCCTCATCCTCCCTGATTGGATCCACCTCGTCATCTCCAGCCTGATTCTGGCCTGCATATTTATACCTGCCTCTGGAAATTTCCACTACGTGCATCTGACGAAGTGGGTCTTTGCCCACGAAAGCTTATGCTCCAACACTTCAGTTAGTCTATAAGGTGCCACAGGACTCCTCGCCGCTTTTGCAGATTCAGACTAACACGGCTACCCCTCTGATATTTGAAAGAAAGAAAGTGCTGGAGAAGATGTGAGGAAGTAGCCCAGGGATTTTGTAGCTATCTTGCAGCTGGTGTTGGAGACTCTTATAGGCAACTGCTATTACAGGGCCCTAGGCAGGAACCTGGAGTAGAAGTTGGGCCCGGGTTCCCCCCAACATCAGCTTCCTCATTTCCACTCAAGGAAAAGACTGGCTGGGGAAAAGAAAGGAGTTTACCTAGCCCTGTATCATTTGGGGGTCCACTGAGACTGGAGTTTGCTTTCCCTATACCTAAAGCTGGTCAATGATGTGATTAGTTTGATAAACCGTTGTTAAGCTGTTGCACCTAAATTGAAGGTTTCTGTGAGCCATTGTGACAAGCAACCTGCCTGAAAGGGCAGGATCCACCAGGTTTGTGCGGGAGCTTTGTCATAATATGTAAAGGTAAACTGTTGGAAAACAGCATTTCATTTATTGAAAAAATCAGTATCTCTACTCAATCACTTGAAAACATGTACTATTATAAAAGGAATGACCAAGTTACCCAGTAACTTGTCAGTCACTGCTCACTTCATTTTCTTTGGATATCATAAGGGAAACAGATTGTCTCAAGATGATGTGTCCAAGTAAAGAAAAGATTCTGATTTGTGATTTGATGTAAATGAAACTGACATTTCAACACTTCTTATCAAAGCTGGAAATCTATTGTATTGCAATATGAAGTATTCCACTGGAATACCTGATAAATTGTTTTCCAAGTCTCTACCAGGGCCTGAGCACTCTTTGTATTCTTGTAGGAAACCAAAACCTAAATGGTGATATCTGAAACCCAATGAGGTTGGGATGGAAAATAACAGTAGTAAGCATTTTATGCTGCATAAATAAATCTGTTTTTCAAAAGAACTAGAAACCTGAGCTGTATGGTAAATTCAGTTTGTGCTACACCTCTAATGGTCTCAGAAAAACCACCCTCTTTCCATGCAGTGTTTCATTGGATGCCATTGCACATTTCTCCCCCACACCCACTCCAAATGAGTTTGTTTTTCTGTGTGTGATCATCTATGGTACATCAGCTAGGAACAGATCTGATATTTTATTATTTCTGTCTTCCAGAAAGAACAAAGTCATAATGAATGAAATAGTATCTTCTAACAAGAGTTGAGACTGAGATTTTCCAGAGTGTAGACAGGATGTAGCTTTCTTCCTTGCAGAATGACCTTAAAAAAATATTGAGTAGCCATTATTCACAAGTACATGTCAACTAAGTTACCACAAATGTCTGTTATCTCAAATTACAAAGCCATTTATCATGATTATGGTAACAGAGAGTCTATAACCATTACCTGGGGAAAAACTGTTTTTCATGAGAAGTTGATTGAAAAATTTAATTTTAAACCTGAAAATATTATTTTTATGCAAACTGTGGGAATGTAATCCTTATCCTTGAACATGCATGTAGCTCTGTGCATAACCTTCAAGTGCCTCCGAATCTGACCAATTCTATATTGAAGATGATTTTTTTTTTATAAAATAGCTACTTCATGTCGGAATAAGTATTGCATATTGCCTCCTTAGTACCACTGTGAAATCAGGAAATGAAAAACAGGGGTTCTCAAACTGAGGTCTCTAAATCACTACTGGTGGTCTATGGGATACTTGCTAGCAGGTTATGTAGTTAGCTCCACCTACAAAATTACATAAAGTGAAAATCCATTCGATATTTTCCTAATACTATGGTTCCACATAAACTATTACAGATTTACAGATTCTGAGGCCAGAAGGGATCACTGTGCCTATTTAATTTGATCTCCTACGTAATATAGACAATAGAATGTTCCCTAAAACTTCTAGAGCACTTTTTAGGAAAACATCCAATATTTATTTAAAAATTGTCAACAGTGGAGAGTCCATCATGACTCTTCATAAATTGTTCCAATGGTAAATTACTCTCAGTATATGCTCCAGGCTGAATTTCTCTAGCTTTAACATCCAGCCATTAAATCATTTTATACATTTATCTGCTAGATTGAAGAGACCATTATTAAATATTTGTTCCCCAATTGTTCTCAATGATTGATTTGAATCAAATCACCGTTTAAGCTTCTGTTTGATAAGTTAAATAGATTGAGCTGCTTGAATCTGTTATTACAAGGCCTGTTTGCTAATCCATTAATCATTCTCATGACTCTTCTCTGAGTCCTTTCCCATTTATCAATGCCCTTCTTCAATTGTCGACGTGGTATTCCAGCAATGATTGCACTATGGTCAACTACAGAGGTAAAATATCATCTTGATATTCCTTCTTGAGATTCCCCTGTTGATGCAACCAAGATAGTTATTAGCCCTACCATAAGTACAGGGGACTGGACTAGATGACCTCTCAAAGTCCCTTTCAGTCCTATGAATTTAAGTATAGCCATTAGCCTTTTTGGTGGCAGCATTGCATCAGGAGTTCATATATAGCTGATTGAAAAATATTTGGAACTATTGGTTGACAGACATCATATTTTATAGGTATGGCCTACATCCTTTGTTCCTAGATGTATACATTTGCATTTAGCCATATTAAAACATACATTTTGTTTGCTTGCCCACTGTTTGCCAACCAATGCAGATAACTCTGTAAAAAAGGGATCTCTCTTCTTTGTTGTTTACTCTCCCCAAATTTTTGTGTCATTTGCAAACTTTATCAGTTTGTTTTATGATTTATGATTTTGTTTTATTCTAAGTCACTGATAAAACTGTTAAATAGGGCAGGAATTACTATAGTTACCACAGAATTCATTCAGTAATGAATGTGTGTGGGGAAGTGGTCCATGGACTGAGGGAATAGTGGTCTCTCTCTATTAATTAAGATATTGTACATACTATGGAAGAGTTTGAGAACTCCTGCCAGGAATGTGAAATGAGATGAGTGAGAAGAAAATCTACTGTTTCATAGCTTCTGGTGATAATGATTGCCCTTGGCGAGGAGAGTTCTGATGAACTTGAATCATACCAAGGATCCTTTTGGTGAACTTGGGGGAGTTTCCAGTCTGGATTTGAGTCAGCCTTGTTTGTTTGGATTTTTTTGGTCCAAATTACACTCACTTTTAATTTTCTGCTCTTTGTAGGACTCCTTCCAAAATGCCTGCGTTCCCCTTAATCTTTTCCCTATCTTCTGGGGGAAAGAGCCAATAGACTTTTTCTTAGTTCTCCTTCAGTGTGTTTAGGGTGAGATCAGTGGGCATACTTCTGCTGACTTTGTTAAGAAAGCCAGCTTTGGTAGGTGCATTCCTGACAAGTATGTTCTGTGGCAGAGGGGAAGGCCATTTCAGAAAGGGATTGTAGCTAGGTTAGACACAACTGTAACATTAAGGTATGATACCTGGTATAATACAGGGCTATAGAGTGGAATAGTGGTTATTTGAGCTGAATAAGAATGGGAATTTAATTGAATTGTATTAAGGTACCACAAGGAGTGTTATGTTAGAATATGATCTCCAAATACCAACAATAAATAGCAGCATTTTGGTTTAGGTAAACACAAGTAATGTTGAGGGGATGAATGACACTGAGGATCCAGACTGCAGCTGTGCATCGTTGTTGGCACTCTGGCTGTCTTTGGCATTAATGAATAAGACAAGGAAAAACAAGGCCCTTTTTCTTCTTCCAACCTTGTGGTGAGCAGAGCAGACAAATTATAAAATAACATCCCGATTGCTTTATAAATCGAAGACAATCCCACCCTCATCTTGCTCCCCATGGCTGGAGAGAAAAGAAGCACCTCCCTCCCATCCTCCTACATCTTCCCTTCCCCTAGAAATAGGGAAGATGAATTTTATCTCTGTCCCAGGTTACTTATACTCTCTCTGACTACAGCTGCTTCCCGAGTTGTGAACAGTCGAGTTACAACCATTCGCACTTATGACCAAAGCTCCCATGGAGCGGTCGTAAAGGCGGTCCCCAAGTTACGAACGCGACCCGCGCTTACGAACAGCGCGGTCGCTATGTAACTCAATGGGGTCCAAGTTACAAACAGATCGAGTTACGGCCAAGTGTTTGGTCCGTAACTTGTTCGTAACTCGGGGAGAGGCTGTACTTCATTAGGATCAAGCATCACTACCTTCTACATCTGGGGTTGCTGGCAGATTTGGTGCTTCCGAACTATATTAAGGACTTAGTGCCCCCTTTAAATCACAACTGCTTGTGAGTGTCTTGTTGTTAGCCACCTAAGAATTGAAACAACCATTAGAAATACAATATTTTACAGAAATGACTCTAACACTCTCAGTGGCTTGCATGCTTTGGGTCATGAGTGTAGTATATTGTGGAAAATTGTTTACATCAGACAGCCTCCATTTCCACCTCTGAATTCAGCCAGATGAAAAGGTGTGTCAGAGAAATCCATATTCCGCCCAGGCTCTGTCTATACTTCAGGCTTCTTGTGCAAGACTGCATCCACACTGCAAAAGCACATCGGAAAAGCAATGCGCTTTTACGCAAGAGAGCATCCAGATTGCATGGACACTCTCTCGAAAGGAAACTCTGATTGCTATTCACAGAATGGCCACCAGGGCACCTGTGCTTTTTCCTCTTTCCTGTTTTTGCACAAAAAACCCCTGTTGCCCGTCCACACACACCTTTTTGCGCAAGAACTCTTGTGCAAAAATGAGTTATTCCTCGTAGGAAGAGGAATACCTATACTGCAAAAAGCCCTCTGCTCTGTCAATTCACTGTAAATTTATTTGCGCAAAAATGCCCTTGTCGTGTGGACGCTCCGCAGGTTTTTGTGCAAAAACCTTGTAGTGTAGATATAGCCCCAGTGGCCCATACTGGAACAGTCTAGCCCAGTATCACATTATTAAAAAACCAACCAAACAAAAAACCCCTCCAAAACAACAAATAAATCAACCCCTACAGCACAAAGCAGTGCAACTTACAATTATGTTGCTACAGTTTTTTGAGACCTTACTTTGGAATAACAGATCACTTATAACAATGTATTGATGATAATGCTAGGCAAAAAACTCTTAACTCATGGGGTGCTAGAGGAGGAGTTATAGGTGAAGAGCTGAGAGCCATTGAACCAAATGTAAACCCTGCACATACTGGAAATCACTTCAAGCCAGGGTACGGCAGCACCCCTAGCATCTCTGGTTCTAGCACCTACCATTGACTCAGTAAAACCCTCCTTGAAATCAGTGGAAGTGTTGGTCTAATCAGCTTTTCTTAAATGACTAAGTAGCAGATGAGAGTTATGTAAAAGGGTGTTTAGAGGAAAGCAGCATACAGGCAATGTGTACTATTGTCGAGTAAATTAGGGTTCATAAGTCAGTAGTACCACTCCAGACTCGATGTAAGTGACAGAAGAGTTAGGTCAAAGGTACTGTTATTGAAGGAGACTGGAGTTGAACATTGTAATCTAGACAGAAAGCGATTTATATTAAACTGATTATTTATAGATCATATAGTACTGGGGGCAGCCTGCAGTGCTGAACGTAGCTTATCGGGGTATGCCCCTGGTGGGCTGCCAGATAGGTTTACTTTGCATCTGCAGGTGCTGCTGCCTGCAGCTTTTATTGGTTGCAGTTCACTGTTCCCAGCTAATGAGCTGCAGGTGACGGTACCTGCTGACACAAGGTATGCACAGCCCACCTGTCTGGTAGCTTGCCCTGATAAGCCCCATGCATGTCCAACACTGTCACATAGCCACCTTAAGATCATAAGAACATCCTTTTTGTGTGCTTTTTTTCAAATGGTCATTCATCATTAGTTCATTATAGTTGTTTATTATAAGAATTTTTGAGATTGCAGTGATAAGGGCTACTAGCTTTCATTTTAAGAACCTAAAAAGTGCCCGTTGTACTGGTAGTTTTCAGATGAGGCCAAGAGCCAGGAATATGAATTTTAACCTTCCACAATAATTTGGTTTATCATAAACAGCTATGGTTGCAAACGGGCATCCTGGTGGATGTAGTATAATTCAATTTGAATGGCTCATTAAATTCAGTTCAGAAGAATGTGGGGGCACTTGTTTGTTCAGAGCCTTGAGAATGGAAAGCAAGGTGTATATTACATAAGTGGATTGCATTCTATTTTTATGAGCATCATTCCAAGGACTCCAGCCAAAATAGAATCAGTCATAGATGTTGCATGACTGAGCTGCTTTGGTGCATTACTGACATTCCACATCCTGTTTTACTTCCAAAAGATGTCATATTATAATGGGAATAAAATGCTTGACATCAGTGATATAGCTGTGAAATTCCTAGAAGGGTTACAGAAGCAACACAAAAGTATTGAAGCTGCAAATCAATGTAAAGAGTGTGGGTGTATAGACATAAGACATACATTAGTAAATAAAAATGTAAACCATGGAGAAATATGTAAAGAAGTATAAAAATACAATATCTGGGACTATGTCTAGACTGCAGAGTTTTTCCAGCATACCTCTGGTATCCCGGAAAAACTCTGCCGCGTCCAGTTTCCGAAAAAGCTGGCGCATTCTTTAGCATCCCTGTCTTCCTCATTTTATGAGGAATAAGGGATGTTCCAAAAGAGGAGGTTTTGCCAACATTTGGCCCTGGTACATGGGACAAATGTCGGAAAAGCCTCCTTCCGATAAAACAAGTGGAAAAAGATACGCAAATCGCGAACCGCAATTTGTGTATCTTTTTCTGAAAAAAACCTTTAGTGTAGACATAGCTTGGGTAAAAAGTTATGAAAATATATCCTTGGGGATTAGGGAAGGGACTTTGCATTAATTATTGTTTCTAACATCATTGAAGTAAATGAGGATTACTTCACAGATTAATTTGGTGCCTTCTATTGACTGCTTTTGTTTTTGTTTTAAAAGTTGAATGTAATGTAGCATTACTGCTGACTGAGAAAATTACCATGAAACATTTAAGTTGGGAATGGTCTTTACAGAAAGGTTTGATTTTGCTGAAATTCAGATGGACATAATTAAATATACTTGGTTTCCTCCCAGCTTGCCACCTTGTTTTCCTCAGCAGTTCATGATTGCAACGGAGGGCTTTGCATATCAGAATTTGGACCTTGTTGCTTGGGTCCCTTGGGCTACAAAAGTCCACAGCTAGAGGGCAGTTTGCCCAGGCAGACTACTTTTAAGTCAGAGACCTTAGGCTACCTGTGTCCTGTCTTTTTGAGGAACTCATCTTTTTGAGCAATTACTGGGAAGCTGGGACTCCTTTCTTTTTCATGGAGAATTTCAAAACATTGGGGTTTTGTTCCAAATAAGAGCAATCCCAATTTTCAAATCTCAAAATCGCCCATAAAACAGAGCTACCTTTTGCTGTCCAGCTCTGTAGCATATTCTTTTCTAGACAGAAGAATGAGAGAGGAAGGAGACTACAGAAGCCCAAGCTTAGTTGCTTTGTGTAAAGACTTCAATTGTTTTCAGCCTGGACTCCGAGGCTAGACATAGTTAAATGCTTTGGACATATTGCTCTTGTCATAATTTTTCTAAATCCTTTCATGTTCTTCATAAGATTTCCAAGGTGATGGGACTCTCAGATCCCAAGTAGAGGATTCTCCGTTTCCCCAAAGAACATATTTTGTCCAGTAGGTGGCATTCCTTAACCAAGAATCCCAAAATAATTATTTTGGTGCTAAACCTCAAATAAAAGGAGACAAAATGTAGAGTCCTGAATTTTTTAAAAAATTATTATAATAATTTAAAACAATGAATGAATCAATGTATCATATCATATATTAAGGAACTCAGAATGATGGAAATCAATATGTTGGCTTGCCTTCAAATTTTGAATCCAATTTAACCTCAAAAAGAACAAAATGATTTTTTTCATTGGGGTCTGATCTAAATAGCAATGAAATCAATGGAACATCTTTCAGTTAACTCATGTGGTCAGGTTTAGAGATTTTAAGTATACACTCTCGCTACTGAGAGGCAAAATGAATTGGACCGCTACAGCGCTTTCCATTAAAGGAGAATTTATCACAGTACTGACATTACAGTCCTAATGAAATGAGCTCATTCTGAAACAGTTCCTTTTTAATGGAGACAACTCTATTACACCATCAGTTCATATCAGTGTTGTTAAAACATACAGAAATATACTATATAATATTCGTTTTCTTAGTGTTTGAAAGAGACACACATCTCCACCCCACCCTATTTTAATTTAACAGTGTCTTTTGATAGCATACAAAACCCTTTTAGTAGTAGTAGTAGTAGAATTAATAATTAACAATAATACATTTTTAAAAAGCACAGCAGTTGGCTGGCTGGATGTTGACAGCTGCAGTCATGTTTAACACCTGAAAGGGGGGGAAACATTTGTGCAGTCATGCTTATTAATATGCACTCAGCTGCTACTGCAAACCATTTTTAGTACTCCATCTAGGAGCGGAAAGATTGTCTGGGGATGTAAAAATATTTATTATCACCAGTGCATGAAGAAGCAGTACAATAATAGTGAATAATAATATTATTATAATCCACATACACTATATCTGAAGAGTCGCAGAACCATTCATCTAACTCTAATCAAGGAACTTCTTATCAAAAGCAGTTCTTCAAAAAGTCACATTACTATGGCAACACTTAGAATAATATAGCAATATGCAATTGCTACTGCAACACCTAGACTGAAATGGGATTAATAAAAGTGAAACCTTTGCAAACCTAAATAATTGAGATACAGTTGCCTTTTATCTGAGCACCAGATAATGGGGTGTGGTGGGGGTGCTGCAGGGAGTGTTAGATCAAAGGCAATATCATCTCTGGTCACTTCATACCAGGACACTGATTAACATGACAAATATCTGAATCACCCTTTCAGTCTCAGCATTATCCCAGGGCATGGCACTAGTACAGCATTAGCTCCTGTGAATTGCCACCTCCTGGGAGTAGCATGTCAACCCTCATCCTGCTGGACTTCAGTAGTACTTGATCTTAGGGATTGTTCTCATCTCCCAGAAGCTGAAAGAAGGAATGGAAATGCTGTGAAATGTCCTAGAGTGAATTTAGATGGACATTTTGAGCAACTCTTACATTTCCACTAAGGCTCAGTCAATCTCATTTTACATGACTGTATGAAGCCATTGTAATAATAATGCTAGACAACTTGAGGTAAAATGGCAGGGTGTGTTGATTACACTCAGCTCTGTATCTCCTTTACATCAAACGTAAACAGCACCATCTCCCTCATGGTCCTGCAAAAAACAAGCTCCTAGATGAAGAACATTTGTCTAAAGGTGAACCTAAGCAAGACCGATGAGATGCTGGTAGGAAGTGGGGAGAACCTTTGAAGAAGTTGTGCCCTTTATCACATTGAGGGTACCCAACCTCAGCCTGTTAAAGCAGTCTTAAGACTTCAAGTCCTATTTAGCACCTCCTGGATACTGAATTCTCAGATACCACAGTGGCATCCCCTCAGCCTCTCTCCTACTTCCATCCGCAAATGTCCAGAAGATGGAGCCTCAGCCTAGCAAATGCAAAATGGATCACTGTGATCCATGCAGGTTTACCTGTTGCAATGGATGATTATAGCTTTGAAAGAAGGAACAAGCTTCAACTTGTACAGGGTGGTATCTGCAGAGTAACTGAGATTTTATGCAAATCACCTGATGCGCTACTCTTTGCTGTGGGTCCCCACTGAACACAGAATCCAGTTCAAAGTCTCAATTCTGATATTCAATACCCTCAGTGGCAGCCATGACAGCTGCTTTCCTCCAGAATAATGGAAGTATAGAATGAAGTGGGGGGAGGATTAGGAGTGCAAGAAACAAGAATATTCCCACAAGTGGGCCCAGACTATGGAGCCCCATCTTGGAAATATGTGTGATTAGTCTGACTTGCAGTCGGGGTAGGGATATGACTGCAGTTCAAGAAAGGACTTGGGGGAGGAGATGAAAAGAATAACGATAGCGCTAACCCTTTTGAAAATTAAATAAAAAAAATCCTAGTTTCCCCTCAATCATTTCTGCACATGCACAAACACACAGACTCTCTCTCTCTCCTCCCTTTCTCAATTAAAGTCAAGCTATTTCCCCTATATGCTGAGAAGGAAGAAAAAATAAGAGAAAGCAAGTTATGTTTATTTCTATTTTGAAATATTTGAGTGGTGCTCAGATACTACAGCGATGAGGGTCATTTAATTAGCTAGATAAATAGATAGAACCATTCCTGCTGTTATTCCTAGCCAAATAATTTTCCCTACTAGTTCCCACCACATAGGCTCCCTTTAAATGCTGCCTGCTCTGCTAGTTGACTGGATGACAGTTCAGTGAGTTAGGGACAATCAGGGGTCTCATGTTGCTGTTTACATAGTACTGAAACGAAAAGAGGCTTGACATTGCATTGGAAGAAGGGGATATGTAGCAAAAGGAAGTTGTGTTTAAAAAGAGAGCAAACAGGGCGGTGTTCTTCAGTCTGATCCACGAGACTGCTCTTCTAATGCAAAGGGCTAAATAAGAAGCTGGTTTTGCTCTGACTTAGGAACTACATCAGCCAGCCCCTCCCTCTTTCATTCACAAAGAGCCAGGAAAAGAATGCCTTTGCTCCACAGGTTGGCAGGCAACCTCTGCCAATAAGGTGCATTCCATGGTCCTTCTCCACTGGCACACAGCACCTAATAATGGGAGTGGAGCACCACAGAAAAATCAACAATCAATGAGACAGGGAACAATGGAACCTCTCCCACCTAGAATCATTCATCTTCTCTTTGAGGGACATCATTTTATGCACCCTCTTCTGCTACTGAGGTAACTATCTGCTCTCCTATTGGATAAACCCCCAAAATGACAAACATCAAATGAAAGGCAAGTGTTTTAGGTTTTAAGTGGGGTTTCTTGTGTGTGGGGTGGAGGCAGGTGGAAGGAATAGCAAAATGGATAAAATAATGGCAGACAGTTGAGACTGAATCTTGTGTAATGTTTTGAACTGACAATTTCTACATAAAATACTTCCCCATATGAAAAATATCAGTTGTGTAGCCAGCAGCAGGCTAGCTGCTAATGGGCACTGTGTTGAAAGGCTGAAAGTTGACTGTGATCTGTTGTGTGCATTCAAAAATAACACTTAGTTATCAAATATTTATCAAAATAGCACTCGGTTATCAAATATTTGTTAAGAAGATATGGGGAGAGGCTGCCAACAACCAATGTAAAATATGGCCCTTGATTTTCAGACCTGCTGGGTGCCTTACATTCAGTTTAAGCCAATAAGAGCAATAGGTGTTCAGTGCTCCTGAAAATCAGTCCCATAATGTGCATTGAAAAGCCAACTTTCTTTTTTTATTTAGCTCGTGTATCAGCCTAGGTGGTGAGGTTTCATTTCCCTTACAGACACATTCATGGGAGAATATCTGAGGACAATATCTTAGAATTAAAGGCTCCACTTTATTGAGCAAGGTGGGTTTTTTTCTGTGCAAGAGTCTCCCATATACTACAATGAGAGTGTTGCTGTGTTGTTTAAAGATCTGCATGCTGGCTGAGGGCTTCCATTGAGCACTGATTGCAGGCTTCAAATGACTGAGCAAAAGTTGCCAATTTAGGTCTGCATGTTGGTGGTTTCATTAGATGACATAATCTTTAATTGAAGATCACTTTTCAATTCCTGGAGACTCCAGGACATTTCTGGGGGGGTTGGTAACCCTAGATTGAGCATTCCAGTCAATTGAGCCTTCACAAATGTGCTGTGTAATTCTTTCAATTAACTGCTGGCTCATTGAGTGTGAATTGAAATCTCTGTGAGCGCCAGGCATTTTGATCATGAAAGATTTGCACAACTTTATTCACAACTTGAGTGAGAGAGTGATCTCTAATACTTCAATCTCCAGTGAGCTCCTCGTGGGTGAACTACTGCCCTTGCATAGGGCCCCATTGAAGTCCCCCAAGAAAACCCATTGCAGGATTGGAAACTTGAAAACAGGAAGAAATAAGAGAACCTGTTTCATAACTGTTCATAGAACAAAACCCTATTTATCCAGACATGATTCTGGTATATCTGGCTTGTGCATCCAGTATTTGAAAAATTTAAAATGATATGAATATTCATCATCATCAACAACAATGATAGACTCAACGCCCGTTGGTGTCCGATGCCTCTCTCACTCTTTCCTTCCATCTTTTCCCCGTCTAGTGCGGAGTGGCTTTGCTTCTGTAAACTAGCTCTGCTCAAATCTACTATATCATCTACCCATTCTCTGTGGGGTCTGCCTCTCCTATTCGGACCATCCATTATGCCAACTACCAGGGTCTTAACTTTTTACTTGTCGTTCATTCTGCAGATATGCCTGAATAGCTGTAACTTCCATTGTATAACATTCTGCAGTAGGTTCTCTTTTGGCTGTATCTTCCTATATAATTTCTCGTTGGTGACCTTCTGCATCCATCCTATTCTCAGGATCTTTCTATAACAACTCTTCTCGAATGCCAATATCCTTCTCTTCAAATCTTTCGTTATCGCCAATATCTCACATCCATACAACAGGATATTGTTTTCTCTCATTTCATTAGAAGCTTAAAGTTGGATCCTTTGCTATGGAAACTGCAAGGCAAATGTTTTTTGTGCTTTTTTTAAAGTAAAAATGTGCCCATTTTCAAGGGGAGATGAGTTGCATCAAAAAATGGAAACTGCTTTAAAATGTGGTCACAATCTTTTTGTTGAAAATTTGTGCATAACAAAATCAGTGTATATGCATGCACACAGGCAGGAGGGTGGGTGGGCATTGAAATAGTATGCTATGAATAGTTCAAAGTTTCATGCCACATTCTGTGAAATAAATATTTAGAATTTTGTTCATTTTTAGCCACTATAAAGTTTGGGTACTGTACACAAAAGATATATTTGTGTGGGCTGAGCCTTCCACAGAGTACAAAGACTCTGAATTAGGGTCCAAACTCAACTTCTTTTTGTAGTTTGCTTTTAGTGGTAAATAAATAAAAGAAACCCAGTAACACAATATAAGGTTCAGTCTGAGTTTGGCTGTCCCCAAGTTTTCACTTCGGTACCTCCTTGGTCCTAGCCTCTGAGTTCACTCTGTCAAGAGTCACTCCTTATGTCCCAGGGGAGTGACTCTGTCAAGAGTCACTCCTTATGTCCCAGGGGAGTTAATGAGCTTCCAACTACTACCAGGAGCCAGCAAGACTTCAAAGTGTTTATTTTTTAACACAAGTTTTCAATACTGCTAATTGTACTGGTCCACAGAAGAACCCTGGTACCCTATGTGAATCAGGCCACTTCTGGCTGTCTGACTGATAATTAAAATAGCTTCATTTTAGAGCACAGTGCAGACAGCACTTCCATCAGTAGCTGATGTGGAATTTTTAGTGTTAAGTCACAGTCTTGTTTTGATATTATGATGTTGTCTTAATAGCAAAGGTGGGCTAGAAAGGAGTTAAATCCTGCCTGTGTGCTGTGATTGTTATAGCAGGCATAGCTTGGGACACATGAACTAATAAGGAATAATAAGCTATCTATATAAATCAAGGGATCCTTCTTTAACTGTGGCATGACCTGTTGTTTTATGCCATTCTTGCTTCTAACATTTTAAGCTTTTAAGCACGTCTTGTGCCTCCGGGTTCTTATTTCTTCAAAAATTTCAGGAATAACCCTTCAAAATGGGGGCCTGATCCTGAAAAGCTGTTCATATGAGCTTAAATTTATTCATTAAATAATTCCAGATAGACCACTGCATGTGTAATGTTAAGTATGTGTCTTGGCTGGTACACTGGAAGCTGAACTGGAGACCACCAGAGGTAAAAGCATGAGCTGTTATAGCTTGAACACAAGCTCTCTAGCTGGTGTTGTAGTAACCTTCTATTGTGGGTTGACTGAGCAACCAGTGGGTTACAGGTACATAGCCCTTGGCAGCTCAGATCCTAAAACTGCCACATAGAACTGGAAGAGACCTCCAAGATTATTGAGTCCAGGTCCCTCTCTCAGGCAAACCCATGATACAATCTTATTCATAATGTTTTCAAACTCCATTTTAAAACTAGTTAGTAATACAAATTGAACCTCTCTAGTCCAGAACCCTTGGAACCTGACGGGTGCTGAACCAGAGAATTTGCTGGACTATGGGAGGTCAGTGTTGTCTAGCAGCATTACCAACGCGTCCACTGCTTACTAGGCTCTTAGAAGACATTTAAGGGTCTTAAATAAACTTTAGGGCACCACGGAAAACTTGTGGACATCCAGCTAACTAAAATCATGCTGGACCAGAGAGTGATGGATTAAAGAGGTTCAGCCTGTAATAGCATTATTGGAAGGCTATTTCATAACCTCAGTTGTTTGATTGCTAGAAACTCTCTTCTTATTTCCAGCCTAAATTTATTTATGGTCAATGTATTCTAATTTTTACACCCATTTGAACAATTCTAACCAATTCTCAAAGATACTTGACACAAAAAAATAGCTCAGTCCTGCCTTATGAAACACCTTCCACTTACTGTTTTAGAAGAGTTTATGCAAGCCCCTCTACTTCCAGCACCCAAGTGCGATCACCTTCCACCAATGTGGGGAAACTAGTCCGCTTCCTTCTAACCCTTAAGGAATGATTGGTTATTTTTCTTTACTCTGTGTCATAAAAAGCAATTCAGTCTGCCTACTAAGTCTGGTATCGATAGTGCTTTGCTCTTAGATAAAGCTATTGTTGAGATCCAAGTTTTGCTCAAAGACTGTGAGTCCCCCCCCCCCGCTCCCCTCCAAAAAAATCAAAACAAAAAACCCCAACCCTGATTATTTTATTCCTTAGAAAAGTACATTAGTTGGTACATACTTTTAAGAGTTTTCCCAGCACAGTACTATTTTTATCCCCTTGTACTTGTGTCTTACAATTGCCAGAGTTAGCTGACCCACGAGCACATGTCTGGTCTGCTCCCTGGACAGATCACATAGCCATCTCTGCCAGGCAGGAAGTGGTGAATGAACTTAAGGATTAGGGTAGGACCACTAGTAAACATTAGTAGCATATTTGTTAATCGACGGGAAATTACCAGTATGATATATAGCTGGAATGAAGCATGGCCCTCTCTGGCTTTTGAGCTTTGACAGGTTAAAAAAGCAAAGCAAGTAATATGAAAAGGACATTGATTTGCTGCCATGAGTTCTAACAGAGACCTACCTAATCATAGCAAAAAAGGGTCCATGGACAGCAAATCCCAGGAATGTAGCCTGAAGCCTCAAACTCTGGAGCAGGGCCAACCATAAAGCTTCCTCCCCTTAAGTTTGGTCTTGGACACAGAGGCCATTTACAGATGCTAAATTTTACTTAGTGGCTGTGTTGCACAAGCCAAAAATAAATCGATTTGTTATTTAAACTCCACAAATGTAGTTCACATTTGTTTAAAGCAACGGTTCCCAGGCCTGCCAGTGACTGCGAGGTAAGAACTTTTGGGAAATAGACTAATTGCCCTTGGAGGCTCTTGTATGATGCATCTGTTGACACATACGAATTATGGACATTACAGTATATTTTGGTGTATAGAGCCTATATTAATTTTGTGTAAGTGATGAAGTAGTAAACTTTTACTAAAAGCAAAAACAACTGGGCTCCAAAGTGTCCCCTTTACTATGAGTACAGGATGTACATTACTCCAGCTCACTACATGAAATAGATGTTTATTTTCTGTCTACCTAAATGACTGTGGTTGGGAGATATTCAGCGAAATTAGTATTACCACGTTAGATTAATCTGAGAGAAGGGTGGAGAGAATCCCATGCATTTGTCCAAATATGTTACAACATATACAAATGTACATGACATACTGTTCAATTTTATGTCACAGATAAAGTATGTGATGGGCCTCATTACATATTTATCGTGTTTATCATGTGATTTAAATTTATATATACAATCACAAAAACTTTATACAGAAATGTCTTGTTTCATGCTATCATCTTAGACATTTAATAATACTTTGCATATATATTCATCTCCGTATTTCAAAGTGTTTTGGAAAAATGAATAAACTGAGTTGTACAAAATTGGAATAAGGAATATAGTTATGCTCATTTTGTACAGGAGGCACAGCTCAGTAGAAAGGGCACAGGTTATCACCAAAGCAGAGGAGGTGTGACAAGACAAGTTATCACTGAGCTTTAGGAGATGTGGGAGGACACAATGCTTGTTAACAAGTTAGTCTTCTTTTTCCAAATATGTTTTTTGCTAGAGTCTCCAGAATAGAAGCTTGAGAGGCAAGGAGTTCAGAGCTCTTCTTAGCCCTTCTTTCCTTTTTCTGAAGACTGTTCACAATGTAAGTGTATCTGCTTATCTAAAAATGGGAGTTGAGGCTTGTGGAGCAGAGTAGCTCAACTTTTCAGAACAGTATGCGGAAAAATAAGCCACTTAGTGCTTCTATGAATTACTGTGATTTTAGGGACGGGCAGGACACAGCGTGGTACATCTCATTGTGTAACAAACTCTAGTTCACACTAGAGAAAAAAAGTAGGAGTCTGGGGCCCATAGATTAGATTGACATAGCTATTGTAGGAAGAACAGAAAAGACTGCAGAGAGAAAGGTTGTGACTGGTTTGATATTAGGAATAGGCAGAAAGCAAGTTGAAGCGCTAAGGGGCTTATCCTTCTGTGACTGCTGTTTTCTCCTTTTCTGGTATTACACAAAATACAAGGTGGATTTTCTTTATTTCTTTGGAATGCATCTTACGGATTGAGACTTTCGTGTTTTAGGGACTGTTGCTTTGTTTCATGTACTGCGTTCTTGGTAATAATATGAGAGGGACTCCATTTTTCTAAAACCAAACTTGTGGCTTATTAAGAAAACTATTTACAGAGATGCTGCAGTTACGTCTAACATTCAAGCTCTGTGCATATAGACTAACTTCCTGGTGCCTTCTTCAAACTCTCCCCTCCTGCTGCCTCCAAATGACATGCAGGTTGCTACACATATCTTACAAGTATTCTGATAAACACCTTGGTTTAAATGGCATTATTAATAATATCAGGGTCACTTTGGCAGTGCAACATGCCAGAGCTGCCAGAGCTGGATAAGAAGATTAGTCTGCTTTCGCTGTTCACCTGGAAAAGGTTGCTATGTTGCTGCAGAACCTAAGATTGCTAATGATAGGGAGTTGTAACAGGCGGTACAGATCGCTATTGGTCAGGAAGTGTAATACTAAGGTCCTAATGAGAAATAGTGATCCAGTATTAGTGGCCAGAAGAAGTATGTAGGTGAGGTAAAATCCATCTCGCCTATAGGCACCATGTCATGATAAATGTCTCCATTGTTCAGAGAGCACTGCATCAGCATCATACACACCAGACTACTTCTGAAGCCATTGTGTTTCTATGTTTCACCCCTTATTGCTAATGTCACCAAAGCACTTGGGAGGAGTGGCATGCTCGTCTTGGGCATGCCTACATGTCAAAGCTATTTCGGAATACCACTGGTATTCCGAAATAGCTACCCCACATCTTTTGAATGTGTCCGCTATTCCGAAATATAGCAGACACGCTATTTCAGCATCCCGGTAACCCTCATTCCACGAGGGTTAAGGGATGTCTCAAAATGGCACTTTATTTCAAAATTTGTGTAGACAGCACCAAATTTTGAAATAGCCTATTTTGAAATAAACTCGAAATAAGCTACGCAAGTTGCGTAGCACAAATTGTGTATCTTATTTCGAGTTTACAGTGCAGTATAGACATAGCCCTTTAGTCCTTTGACTCTGTGCACCCTACACAGATCAGCTTTAGCAGTGCTTACATTACCTGTTGTGTCATGCTGCTAGGAGACAAGATTGAAGCTCTATTGCCACTGCTCCAACTATGCTAAGTGTGTTTTCTTGTCCTTGCTCTATCTGTCCTTTGACCCTGTTACAACAGCTGTTGCTAATGGCTTCTATAAACTGATGCTGTTGTTCTTTATGGTCATTCTGCATGGCTTAAATTCACTCCACTCACTCCGTGTACTCCTCTTGTTAAATTTAAAGTTGACAAAAATGTTGCCGCCTTTCCCCTCTCCCCATTGTAATTCTTGGGCAGAGGGGAGAGAAAGATCATTCCAGGGCAGTCATGGCACATATATTCGACCAGTCACAGGTCACCAGTATTGGCCACCAGCTGTTTGACTGACAGCTTGTATGTGAGTAACTATTGGATCAGCTTTAAATAGTGAAGGAAAACCTGTATTGCTTCACCATCAGCAAGGTGCCACAACACAGGCATTTTCCAAAATTTTCCAAAAATTGCTGTGTGGTATATTGTAGAAGCCGAGGCAGGAGATAGATGATTGATTAACCATCTTCTTTTTTTCCCCCTCCTGTGCTCATGACCTCACACTTTAAGGATAATATCATGCAAAGTGATTTTTTTTTCCATGTACCTTGCTTTGCACATATCATAAACTTAATTTTGCAGGAGTTCCATTTAGAAAATACAGGAAAGGAACCAATTCTGCTTTTCTTATTTCCTTTTTCTTTTGAGATTCAGGCTTGTACTTCCCTTTTCACATTTTGTCTGAATAATCAGCTGCTTAAAATTTCATAAAGAAATGAAATGTTGGAGGTGGGATGGCAACATTTTCAATCAAAAAGAGGAAAAACTTATTTTTGAACAGCCATAGTAGAGAAAGAGGTGAACCGTAGTGGAGAAAAGAAAATATAAGAGGCTGCCAAGAATACTTTCTAAGCTGTATTTGGAGGTGAAAACCCTCTTCTAGAAGTTTTGCAGCTATCATTGAGGTTCTACTATCTTAAGATGTAGAAATCTTCTTTCCTTTTTTGTTCCCTTAAAGTTTTTATTCCAGTATTTGATACTTTTTTTCTGGAGATAATTTTATCTTTTTCAGTGTTAACTGATACAATGACCTTCTGATCTTAAAAATCTAAAACAAAACAAAGCAACCCCCCCCCCAACCTGTATTAGTTTTCCGCTTTTGGTTTCTACACTAAAACAAAATAAATAATTGTATTTGATTAAGCTGCCATGAAATGAGTGATGAGCTAATTAAAATTCATGAACACATTCCATTTTGTTCTTAATTGTTCACTGGAACCTTTAAAATAACAAGCATACACAAAATGTACAAATATTTTTGTGTTTGTCAGAAATAATTGAATTCCTTTGGGGGTGAAATAATCAGACGGTCTTTCAGTTACAAGTTTTTGCTTTTAAAGAATGTGTGTAATGGGTATAGCAGGGATTACTTTTAATGTATTATTTATTGCGGTCACACCTTGAAGCTGCAATTGGGGATTGGGCAATACTGTGCTAGGCACTGTACAAACAACCAGGTATTTCCTGCCCTGGAATGCTCATACTCTAGAATTATGGTAAAGTACAGCAAATGTGGCAGAATAGAGAGACAAAGATACTAGTAAAGATGACTGTGTGGGCAAATCTCAGCGCTCAAGTTAATCTTAGGTCAACATGGCACAGGAGTGGCAGATAGTGGTGGTTTGGTGGTAGGTTTGATGGGGTGCACATGCCACACCATCCCTGAAAGGGATTAAAATGGCTCAGAAGGGGCAATTTGAGAGGATGGGCTGCACCTGGATGAGGGGTAGGCTGAATATACAGCTCTAATTTGAACCTGATGCCCAGCTGGGCAGGAAGAGGCTGAGTTTGTATAAACCCAGGGAGAGGAGAGCAGCAAGAGACTAAAGGGAAAGTGAGTCAGCAGTTTATTCACACGTGTGAGAGCAAGGCCCTTAGAGATCTGAGGTCATCTAACTGACTCCACAAAGAAAGAAGCAGTTGTGGACATAGTCCTTATCTGAACTCTTGTCCCTTAGTTGACCATATCAGCTTGAAGCATAGTAGGTCACACTCTCACTCTGGGACCATGCAACCAGAGAACCCAACTGTATAGCTTTGAAAGCAGTTAGATTTGTCTTCACCGCCACTGGCCTACAAAAATCATAGAATCCTAGGGCTGGAAGAGACCTCAGCAGGTCATTAAGTCCAACCCCCTGCTTAAAGCAGGACCAACACTAACTAAATCATCCCAGCCAGGGCTTTGTCAATCTGGGACTTAAAACGTCTAGGGATGGAGATTCCACCACCTCCCTAGGTAACCCATTCCAGTGCTTCACCATCCTCCTAGTGAAATAATTTTTTTTCTAATATCCAACCTACAGCTTCGCCATTGCAACTTGAGATCATTGCTCCGCCATCTGTAACTACTGAGAATAGCCTCTCTCCATCCTCTTTGGAACCCACCTTCAGGTAGTTAAAGGCTACTATCAAATCCCCCCTAACTCTTCTCTTCTGTAAACTAAACAAGCCCAAATCCCTCAGCCTCCCCTTATAAGTCATGTGCTCCGGCCCCCTAATCATTTGGGTTGCCCTCCGATGGATCCTGTCCAATGCGTCCACATCCTTTCTGTATTGGGGGCCCCAGAATTGGACACAATACTCCCAGATGTGGCCTCACCAGTGCCAAATAAAGGGGAATAATCACTTCTCTAGATCAGTTGGCAATACTCCTTCTAATGCACTCTAATATTCCATTAACCTTCTTGGCTACAAGGGCACACTGTTGATTCATATTAGCTTGTCGTCCTCTGTAATCCCCAGGTCCTTTTCTGACAAACTTCTGCTTAGCCAGTTGGTCCCCAGCCTTTAACAGTGCTTGGGATTCTTCCGTCCCAATTGCAGGACTCTGCACTTGTCCTTGTTGAACCTCATCAGATTTCTTTTGGCCCAATCCTCCAATTTGTCTAGGTCACTCTGGACCCGATTCCTACCCTCCAACATATCTATCTCTCCACCCTAGCTTAGTCTCATCCACAAACTTGCTGAAGGTACAATCCATCTCATCATCTAGATCATCTCCTTAGAGCATTGTTTTACTTCAGTACATTCAAATTTAAGGATTAAATAATACCCCCAAAATTGTCTTAGATTCAATGCAGTCCAAAATTAATTGAACTTCAACTGCCTTTAAAATAAGCCCTCAAATATCCTTGATTTTCATTCACTGTTATTTAGTATTGAGCAACTCTAATGATTAATTGGCAGAGATTGTATCATGGGGAAGGGGATAGACATATTTCTGGCATTTTCTTAGTCTTGGTGTGATTGGGGTTTGTTATCATTTTCCTTTGTAGAGACAATAAACAAGTCTGTTCTCTTTGCTATTTTTTCTCGTGGGACATGCATCTTTGAAAATAGTTTTTTTTCATAAGGTCAGCATAAAAGAAGTACTCAATCAAAATAATCTCTGTACGTGCAAGATATGGTACTGTTTGTATATATCTTGGAACACTGAAAAGCTGATCTCAACTACCCTTTCAGTACTCGATTGCTGCCATGCTGGTGCATATATGGCGTGGCAGCCAAATGAAAATATCAGTCCTTTCTTCCAAAGATCTCAAAGCTCTTTGCAATCATTAAGCAAGCCTTAAAAAGTGGAATGAAAACTGGGAGTCAAATTCTAGTGCAATTTAGTACTACCTGCCATGACATTATCTAGCATGGAATGGGATACATGTTATAGAATCATAGAATACTAGGACTAGAAAGGACCTCGAGAGGTCATTGAGTCCAGTCCCCTGCCCTGATGGCAGGACCCAGTACTGTCTAGACCATCGCTGATAGACATTTATCTAACCTACTCTTAAATATCTCCAGAGATGGAGATCCCACAACCTCCCTAGGCAATTTATTCTAGTTTTTAACCACCCTGACAGTTAGGAACTTTTTCCTAATGTCCAACCTAAACCTCCCTTGCTGCAGTTTAAGCCCATTGCTTCTTGTTCTATCCTCAGGCCAGGAAGAACATTTTTTCTCCCTCCTCCTTGTGACACCCTTTTAGATACCTGAAAACTACTATCATGTCCCCTCTTAGTCTTCTCTTTGCCAAACTAAACAAGCCCAATGTATTTTCTGTAGCTAGCAACTGGGAGTATTTCCTGTAGATATGCACAAGGAAAATGTTCTGGACAGTATGCAATCTGGGACTGTAAGATGAAGCTAGAACATGACATGTATCATATAAGATGCCATACAATATGACCTTATTACACATTCTGATTGCATCAGAGCTATGAATTTCAGTAACATTCCTGCTTGTTATTTGTGCTTTTGCTCTAGTATCAATGCCTTCTGACATTATTTGCATATATCTTGCAGCAGACTAGCCTCCAGACACTTACCCCTCTATGCATGTTCAGTAATAATGCAACTTTTTTGAAGCAGCTCTCTGAGGTCTCAGCACATTTCACAGTGCTTTATAAAGGTGATCCATAATGATGAAATCAGAGCTTCTCTTACTGGTTCCTGACAAAGTTTACAAAAATGGATCTCGCTGGTCATTTCTCATATGTCAGTATTAGACTGCTGGCGAGATTTCTTCACAGATGAATATATATATGTATATTTGTTTAAAAGCATTATGGTACAATATTTGTTAGAAAGATACTGAAATTGAATTTCTTGCTGTTTGTTTTTTCTAAGTGACAGATTTTTACATGTTAATAGTTTCCCTCATCTCTTCTTTACAGACTATGTATAGGGACCTGATGTTGGTCTTGCTAACACAGTTGTAAATTAGGAATCACTTTGCTGAAGTCATTTTAAAGATGATGATAATGAGCATTATAGAGAAATGAGAGTGAGTGACAGGACTGGGATGAGATCAAAATCAGACCCTTTTCCTTCTGTCTTATATGCATGTGATTTCAGTATATTGGTTTTGATTGTTCAGTTGCTTTTGTTTGTGTGTGGGTGGGTGGGTGGGTGTATTTTTAATCTAACATATTTAATACATCTAAATAATCCTGCCTGAAGGGGGAAATGTACACAACAGCAGAGAAAAGGCAAAGAGTTTATATTGGATTAAAGAGAGTGTCCATTGATAAAATTTCTATATAATTGGTGAAGAAGTAATATCTGCACCATAAAATATGTGAAATTCTGCCAATACGCACTTTGATTCCATAAAATGTTTGAAATAAAGCATACATGCCTGGCCACTCTGGTATGAATACTTCAGCTGGTCTGGGTGTACTGGATTATATATCTGAGAATCAATTTTTGTAGCAAGCCCATGAATTATGACAGAAATGATAGACCAAAAATTCTGTCAATTTATTGGTACATTCCAGCAATAATCAATAGACTTGCATGGGCATAAATAAGAGGAAAGCTTAGTCCAAAGCCTTTCATGTAGTTAGTAGTTTTCATTCATCAGATATAGGTACTAAGTGTGAACTATATAAGAATATAGGAAATCCCCAATTCAGCCCAGAAGTGCCTATTATCTCAGTCACTTGGTTATTTCACCACAAAATTATTCACCAGCTGACTGTAAAGATCATTTTATCAATTTTATGATCTGGTGTAGTACTGCATGTGAAAACACATAAGACCAGTAGATGGACCCAAAGATGAAACACAGGAATTGTAAGGATCTTGATGGCCACAGAAAGCCATAGTGTGTAGACCAAATAGAAAATTACTTGTTTTTAAATGATGGCTATTTCCTACTTGCTTTTGTTGCTCTTCATTTATCCAGCCACTGCCATATTTTCTCTTCCATTCTGACTTTAAAATGGAGCAGTTGTTATATTTCTAATAGTGTTTCTTACCCTTGGAAGAAAATAAATGGAAAACTAGGGGACTTGTTCCAACTTGGGACAAATTCAGCCTGGAATAGAGGACCTCTCATGGAAGTCACTAGACAAAACTGAGAATATGGTTGTCTAATTATTAGTCTATTAGAATTATGTAAACATAACATGCCAGTGTCTGGATGCTGCAAGAAGACTTGGATTGTATTGTAAAACTGAGGGGAAAAATACTAACTATTTAAAACAAGCTCCTCTTCCTACTACTGAACAGAAATTGTGTAAACTAGCTAGCGACTGCTACTGATACTATCCCAGTGAAGACTTGTGTTTCTTGTCCTTTTTTGGGTGGAGGTGGGAGGGCTGGCACCAACATGGGAATGTTCAGAGCTCTTGTCTGGCTTTTTTTAAGCTCATGTAGTCCTATATGTTAATGGCAAACTATGCTATGTTTTTCTTTACCTTAATTAGCTATGTACTGTACTTCCAAAATCATAGCAAACTACTGTTGAAAGTAGGAAGTTTAGGTTGTGCAGAAAATGTGGTAGCTAGGGAGTGACACTGAGTTTCCTGGTAACTGCATACTGATAGTTGAGTGTCTCCGTAATCCCTATCATATGGCTGCTAACACCACCCTACTGGTGCTGTAGCTAAAGTGCTGTTAGGAAGATTAGGAGGGGATGTCAGGTCACCAACTCCTTCCATAATCCAATTAAAGTTTGTCTGGTTGAATGGTCTATGAGGAGATCATCAGGTCAGGTCAACAGATTGTTAATAACTGGCAAACAGCATAAGATCTTGAATTCATCTACCTTGTCCGTGATTATCTTTGCTTCATATTAGCAAGTGAGAGAGGCAAATTATTTGGAGGTTCCTTTGGACGAAGTGTCAAAGAAGGAACGTTAATCCAAAGTTCAGACAGACTTATGTGAACCTCTTTTGATTTGGAAATTGGGCAGGAAATTCTGCCAGAACAAGATTTGTCATGAGATTTCCAGTATTTCTTGGATTTGGCTGCATTGGAAATAATGCAAAAATAGCCTTTCTTGTGGTATTCACGCATTCCTTCTAACTGTCCTGGCTGAAAGCAGAAAAATCTGAAGCACACACAATTTTAGAAAAATGTACTGAACCTTTGAACCAGAGAAGGTTCAGTTCTACTTTCAGGGGAAGGCAGAAAGCTTCAGGGTAGTTCTTTTATATGCAAACTAGTATAACCATTCTTTTCATTCCCTCACCCAGGCTCTGTGTGTGGGTGTTTG
Source organism: Pelochelys cantorii (assembly GCA_032595735.1). Lineage (NCBI taxonomy): Eukaryota > Metazoa > Chordata > Testudines > Trionychidae > Pelochelys > Pelochelys cantorii. The sequence goes on from CM064327.1 coordinate 160,846,254, forward strand.
AATACAAGGGGCAGAGGGTTTTGAGTGCAGGGAGAAACTACTCTAATCCTGTAGTCTGACTTCAAGAATGAACTGAAGAAATCATGTTGTAGATTTGCCTGAGAGTTTGGTGCCTAAATAACTTTGATGATCTGGGCCCTTGTGAATAGTTCAGTGTGATATACGTTGGATACAGTTTGAGACCAGTGATTAAAGTGTAAACTTAATTTAAAATGGCTAGCTTTGCATAACCCTAATTCACTGTGACATACCAAGGTACAGCCCAGATAATGGGGCGAGGGGCTGTGTCATCCCAATTGTACAACCATGGGTGCACTGCAAAGTCTTGATGAAGTAGCTCCCACCGGAACTGCTTGCAAACAGTGTTCCATTCGTACCCTGGATGTCTGCAGTTTGCCAGCCACACTTGGGTTACACTCTGGCTCTCACCTGCCTTAATTATACCCCAGTGCATCCCCTTTCTCAGACATTTCCCCAAAAAAGTTTGTTCTGGACTGCTCAGCCCTCTCCCAGACAGTATAAATATTTTAAATCTGTTACTCCTTAAGGGGAATAATATTCCATTTTTGATCTCAAATAAGTCATTCAGACTCTTCATCTTAAACACACCGGATTAGATAAAACTGCAAATAAATACATTAACTACAAAGAGAGATTTTAAGTGAGTACAAGGCATCAAAATCAGAAATGACAGAGTTTATGTGGAAGGATATTCCCTGTTTTTTTCCTCACTGAACTTTGTCTTCTCTTCCTGCTTGATTACTCTGTTTACTGCTTAAATACAAATTAAGCAGAGAAAATACTTCTTTGTTTAGGCCAGACCTCTTTGTTCGGCTGTTGGGTTTGGAACGTGTTTAGTTACATTATACAGGGGAATCTTATGCTGGCACGCACATTTTGCCTGAAAAATAATGACAGCGAGTTACAAGTTTTTCCCTCTGACAATTGGTGAACCAAATGCCCACCCTTAGTTTCACCACTATACATTTGGAGTAACTGAAGTAAAAATAAAGGGGACTGAAGCAGAACAATCACCATGCTTTGGTGAAATAAGGGTTAAATTTACCCTCAAGAGAAGGCTGGGACCTTGGGCCAATCAGCTGAGGCAGGTATCAGCCAATCAGTGTCTAGCTGCGGTAGTATAAACAGGGGCTGCTATTCAGGGAGGCACTCTTGCTCCAGTTGTGCAGCAGGAAAGACCTAGCTACCTGGGAAGGTAGAAGAACTCCCAGGCTGAGGCCTTGCTTTCAAGAATGAAGGGTACTAAGGTTGCAGGGAAGCAGCCAGGACAGAAGAAGGCAGGCGGAGGCCTTGCTTTCAAGACCTGAAGGGTACTAAGGTTGAAGGGAGGCAGCCAGGACAGAAGAAGGCAGCAGGTCCACACCCCCTTGCCTATGATGAACAGCCATTTCAGACTGCAATTTTTCCAAAACAGGGACTAGATGTTGATTGGCAGTGGGTCACGGAGGCTGATGACTATAGGATTTTGGGGTTCCCTGAGAGGAGAGGACCCCAGAGTGTTGGGACACTGCTGTGAGTCAGTACTACAAGGGAAGAGTCACCATGGGCTAGGAGGACGCAGGGTCTTGAAGTAGCACAGAAGATAAGTAACTGATGACAAGACACTGGGCAGAAGACACTCCATCAAACTGAGCTCATTCCTGGTGTGCACAATAGGCAATGATTTGACTTTGTTACAGGGAAATATAAGAGCTATTAGCCAGAAGTAATGATACATTTTTAATAGGCTGGTGGATTTAGTCTGAATGTATACCAATGAGGAGTAGAAATGAGTCCTATAACATGCCTTATTTTTACAGTGCTTTAATCATTCTGAAAGCTCTCATTAAGTAACCTGTAAAACTCCTCTTGTCCCAAGAGAAGAAGAAAGTTTTCTTTGTTACCCTCTGCAAAGTAATACTTGTTATGGGGCATTTACCACTACTCACAGTATTCCAGGTAGGGAATTTCCATATATATTTATATGGAATTGTAAGCATATTGCATCTGAATATTTTTTTTTAAGTCATTAATACAGAAAAGAAGTAAATGCTGTGCCAGCAATTTATACATCTTACATTTCTCATCTTTCAAATTCAGGAGTTTACGGACGTAAATCAACAAAACTGCCACATATTAAAAGCAATCCATTTCTAGCTCTGCCACCAATTTCTTTGGGCAAGCTGCTTAAACTCTATCAACACATGTTTCTCCATTGGTGAAATGGGGATGATAGATTAGTGCATTTTAAGGGAGGGATTTTCAATCCCAACTTTCAAATCTAAAACTCAATAAATGTTGAGTATCAAAGATCCTTAGATGCTTCTGAAAATCTGACCTGGATTAAGGTCCTGATTCAGCTAAACCCTGGCACGTATGCTGGCTTAAAGTTAAATTTAGGGCCTAACATTTTGAAAAATACGTTGAGATCCTCTTTTCAAGGCACTATAAAATATTGTTTACAGTTATTTCAGAGGCACCTTTTGTATTGCAAAATAGGCTACCTGCAAGTGCCATTTACATTTATTGATAATAATCTTCAAACAAAGAAATAATTTTTTTAAAAGCCCAACCCCAGCCCTCCAACAAACAGTATCATGATTCCTGTAACATGAAACTTAAATGGGAAGTAACATCAGCATCAAACCAGTGTGCAGTACTTTTTTTTTGACATTATTAAAATTCTGTGTTATTTTTTTTTCTTTTGGCTTTACTGCTGTTACAGATGTTCCCGGTGATAGAAAGATGACTCTAATACCCACTGCTTATTTGAAATGGCTTTGAGCTGGGATTCTGCCAAGAATGCTGGCAATGTCCTCGTTTCCAGTTTCCCAATTCAGTCTGTGCATGTTGTCTACTCTGCTTGCTTAGCATGTTGGTATCTGGAAATCTCACTGGAAATGCACTTGTGTTTCTTGGCCCTTCACCTGCGCCAGGAATGTAGCCCCGGCCTCAAGTGCCATGCAATCTCTATGCTAGCCCCTAGTGTGTTGAGTCATTGCTTAGCCTTTTTTGTGTCTGGCTTTAATTTAAGCATTCCAGGAAATATAAAATTGAGCTCCTGAATACTGATACCGTCTGTACCTGGTGTTACTAATATTCTGAATCACATGCTTTAGACTTCTTTTCATAGACAAACTTTAAGGAAAGCTGAGTTTTTAAAAAACAGATTTGCAATTTATTTTATTCTTGACATGGAAATATCCTCCCGTATTAAAAAGTCAAAACATACTGTCTTAATTAACATGGAGATTCTAGACAGTATGGCAGAAAATTTCTTTAATACTGCAAAGGAGATGGAGTGAACAATTCTGGTGGTTCTTACCAGCTTTCTTTATATGGTATTTTTATAAATATCAAATAAAGTATAACCATCAGGTTAATTCTTTGATTAGTTAAGACTTCACCAATTCCACCCTCATTGAGTTTTGGACTTATTTAGAAATTATACCATTCAAGTCACACATTTCTACCCACAAAGTTCTTTTTGAAATAGATTTCTTTCCCTCTCCCCTCTTATTCTTCGGTCTCTGAATTTCTAATGCAGTGACTCCCAACCTTTTCCAGCATACGGACCCCTTTTCAATCTATTAAAATTTTATGGACCCCCCAATCAGTATAGCTGTCCCTGTAGCCGGTACAGAGCCTCTCTGCTCCCAACTTTCTGTGGCCCCCCTACAGGAGCACAGGTTGGGAACCACTGTTCTAATGCATCTAGATAATATGAATTGCCTCGTAGTTTTCCTATAAATATTTGAACCTCACTTGGATTTGAGTTTATTTACAAATCCAGTATTCAGACCAGATTTATCAAACATTTTACTAAATTTTATGCATTTTTGAGCACACCTGGACACAGTTTCAAATCAGCTTGTTAGACTTTGTATAATTTGTTAAAAAAGTAGAATTTTGTGTAGTTTCTAATCCAAACCCCTCTCTCTAAAATAAACAAAAATGAGGCTCCATTGTTTTGACTGAGATATACTTTGACGTGTTGAATTTGTTGGAACCTGAAAATCAAAACAATGTGATGAGGGCATTCCCATGAGTCAAACTCTCATAACATTTTCGCACAAATGTTGACAAAGAGCAATTACAGCTTTTTGTGGCTCTAACGTAGGCACATAGGTAAGCTTAGGATGCAAATACAGTTTCCCAGTTGGCAGAAAACATTGTGGAGGCCAGTGCAGAATGGGAGAAGCTGAGAATATGTGAAACTGCTTTTAGTGCATGGCCTCCCTAGCCTTCGTGGTCAGGGATGAAATAGTTGCTGAAATCTGACAGGGGAAGTTCGATTTCTCTTTCCTCCTCCTTTCCTTGTGTGCCCATGCAGGGCTAACCATGATATAGCCCATAATCTGGAAAAATTGGTGCTCGATCACTCATTCCCTTCTTTAGAATGTTTTATTTTTTATTTTTTGCTGCAGCCAGGCCAGCAGGCATTTTCCCAACTAAAATTTTTTCACATCTTTTATTGTTAATTATATTGTTTAAGAGCTCTTCCATGGCTGCTTAAAGTGCCGATAAAATTTGAGCTGTAACTCCCTAAGAATTGGTACTGTAGAAGCCTAGGGCTGTCTTTCAAAGATTTCCCCAATGAATTTGGTCAGTTTAAACATAAGATGATGGGATTTTTTTTTTCAGCTGATCTCCATGCAAAATGAACATGGGATCTAAGTGACAATCTTTCTGGCATGTGCTTCATCACAGCTAGTGCCTAGTTTACTTTAAAAAGTTAGGTTAACCCAGCACCCCTGATAGACACAGTTACACTGACTGTTAAGCCTCGTGTATAGACAGTTCTAGGTTGATGGAAGAATTCCAACAGTCAGGGTGGTGGATTAACTATGCAACAGGACAATCAGTCCTATCCCTCTACTGAATATCTACATGGAAGTGCTACAGCAACTCTGCTGCAGTGTTTCTACTGTAGCACAGATTCCCCAACTGGGACTTAGTTAATAACTCTGCTGATGATTGATGAAGAAGAACAGAACTTTTTCAGAGGGAATATTTCAGGATTTTATGACCCCATTTTACAAGCAGGGAACTGAGGCGCACACACTGGTGCAAGCGATGGAAGAATCCTGATCCTAAGATTGTGGAGGGTTCTTTTTCAAATCACAAAGTGATAGGACTATTTTGATGATTCAAATAATAATAATTGGCTTAACTCTATTCGAACAAATTGAAATGGCCATTCTTTGTATTAATTGCATTCTGGTCAGAGCCAAATATCAAATAAGGAAATATAAAATGGAACTTGTTTAAACAGGTGCCATCTTTGCACAATAATAAAACTGGAGTGAATGAAAGAGGAAAATTCTCTTATTTTGGCATGAATACCATAGTTCTTGCAAGTGTGCTGGCAACCTGTCAAGTCAGCTTTTCTTTTTATGGCTACATTCTTCCACATACAGTCTGGAGACATGGGTCACCAAAGGGATTTGGATTTGTTGCCGTTCATCTATGAAATGGATAAGAAAAAAGCTAACAGAAGTAGTCTCTGAACTGACTTTTAGAAATCCCCACCATGTATTTTTAGAAGACTCAAGTGCAGTTTTTCAGAAGCATTTAGAACCCCTAATGATATAGATGGGTGGGGAGTTGTCAAAACTACCTAACCAACTTAGATGTTGATTTCTGTGGAAGTTAGGCATATGACCTACATATGTGCTTGCCCCTAACTTGCTTTGAAAATATGGCCCCAAGAAACGTAGGAGGAAAAGTCTCTTGCTTCTCAGTCAGATTTTTCCTCCTAAGTCTCTTGGGCCCAGGATTTTAAAGGTATGTAAGGGTTGCTGAACTCAACACTGCAATGGATAAGTGAGTTAGGAGCCTAACTCTCATTTCAAAAGGGATTTAGACACCTAATCTAAATGTTGTCAACAATTTAATGAGATGTACACTCATTAAATCTTTCTGAAGATAAGATTTAGTTCCTAACACCTCATCCCCTTAAAAAGATTCACCATTTTTTACTTGGTGTACCCATTAAAGTGAGGAAAAATTGCTTTATGTTGTTAAGCAAGATGCCTTATGTTTTTATAAATTCTCATTTATGAAAAGCTTAGTAAACACAACTTGGATTCACTCCATTACGTTTGAATTTGTGGGGTTTTTTTGGCTGAAATGGGGGGCAGATTACAACTTGTTTAGACTAAGGCTATTTTTATTAAAGTTACAAACACAAAAAATCACGGAAGGATCACAGTGTCCATGACTATTTTACCCCCAGGAGAAACCTGAAGCCTACTCATAGCCACAGTTCCATCCCAGCTTGCCCCCCAAAAGAAGTTATCTGCCTTCCCTTACCTAAGGGAAAATTGCTTCCATGCCAGCTGAGCTCTAGAGTTGGTCGGATCATTTTTTAAAAAATGTTTCTGACAAAACATGTTGTTTTGTCTAAGTTAAAACATTTTGAAGAGATGAGATGGGAAGGTTTTTGCTCTTTGAAAGAGAAGGTGTTGGTTTCATTCCAATATGTAACAAAAGTCAACTTCAAAACTTCAATGTTGTTGCAAAATAGAATTGTCCTCCAGCCAGCTCTACTCACTCCTGAGGTTCCATCCTCTCCCAGTTCTTCCCTGTCTGTTCTGTCCCCCTGTTTTGAGGTGAGGACTTCCCTGTTTAGGTATGACTGATGTTGTAACATTTTATGAACACAGGCCCCTTCTGATGACACATGCTTATTGTGAAGGTTGAAGTGACTTTGAGAACCTTTTACAATTGTTATTTCCTGCAGAGAATCTCTCCATTTCTTATGTACTCATAAAACCATGGGAAGGGCAATGTGTCAGAAGAAGGGATGCCATGACCCAATGGTTCTGAGAAATTATCTTACATTGCTGAGTGTAAAGTTTCTGAATTGTCTGGTTTGCGTGAGTGTGAAGGGCAAAGCAAGTTTATATGCCAAAGCTAATTTCATTGAGACCCACCTTCAGCTGCTGAGGAGGAAAGAGAGTGCCCTAATTGGGTGACTTTTAGATGATACTGAAGAATCACATTGCACTGGAGCTCATGTTTCCTATTAAACATAGGTTTCAAAACCAAATATGGAGATTTCAAAGCAGGATTAAAATTTTTATGGCTTGGACCCCACAAAAGACATACTGTGAACTTGCCCCTGATAAAGGCAAGGTCAATAATGGTGTGCATGACGTGTATAGAAAGGCATAGATATAGAAAGTGGGAAAATAAGCTGTCGCTAGTCACTGCCAGTTCTTGCTGTTTCTTCATATGTAATCCCAATAAATTCCTGTTAATCTAAAGCAGGCACGTTACACTGTATGCCTTTCCCTGGAAAGGAGACCTTCAACAAGATAACTGTTGTTCACCAGCTTTTGAGACCTTCCCAACCCCTCTACTCTCTATATGCAGGAACAGACAGAGGGATGTGTGCTCCATGGAGGACTATGAAGTGTGCTATTCATCCAATTGTGAATGAAGCAATACTGAGAAAGTTCTGACTCCAGGACTAGATTCTGCCAAGTTTTGGGAAGCATTGGAGGCTTTGTAGTTAATTTCAGAATTCAAATTATGGTATATGCAGTCTATGGTGTGTGTGTGTTTATAATCTAATCTTGATCAAATTTTTCTTTAGTTGGGGTTGGCATCTGGGCTAAATGCTTAATTTGGAAAGGATTCTTATGACCAGAACAACATTTTCAGCCTATTACACTCACTCCCTAGCAGCTGTGCTATGTTTATTTAAAAGTCAACAATTGCTTAAGAGGTATCAGGCTAGAAGGGGCCTTGCCTTGTATAATGTGCTCCTGCTGTGTGTGAATCAAGGGCCCCCAATGCTAATGGCACCACTAGAAACTCTGTAAGTGGAGCATGCCTGAGAGCAGTTAGACTCTGGCTTTCTGAGCCACAGCCAGTGCAGTGAGGCTGGCACTAGCTCGGGGGTGAGGAGAATGCATTCTGCACCTTGTAAAAGGGTCTTGCAAATATCCCTGCTGGCATTCTCCCTTGACTCTCCCAGAGGTATTGGCCTTGATTCTGATCTTCCTTATGCTCATATAACCCATGGACTTCTGTGGAGTAGTGCCTGATATATACATGTGTGAGACAGAATCAGGCCGTTGTGACACAACGGGCCTGCATGAAGCTTATGCGCAGACTCTTCTCTCTTTTCCCTGGCTTCAGTTATTCATTGATTCAGGGATTTTAAGGCATGGAGATTCTTACTGTGGTATCTCTGCACCCTGCAATTTCAATATACACATGAAGACCACCCTTTTCTATTTTCCTATATTGGTCTCCCTCCCCATTTTTCTCTATCTCTTTCTGTTAGGCTTTTTTGAGGGAAGGTGAGCTTGGGTTTTGTGCTGAAAGCTCTGCCAACGAATCTGCAACTCGTGAGCCACTGCCAAGAAACCCCTGTTCTCTCTCTGTACGGCTTGCCCTGGAGGTTGATGGTTTTGCTGGCATTCAACAGTATTTCTTGATGCTTTCCAAGGCTTCATTTAAAACTTCTGTTTTTTCTGTGTGTGACAAATATGGCCAGTATTCTACAAGTGGGCTAGAAAATGTTTTCCAGTTAAACAGCGATAGCAGCAATTGGAACCCCATCTCTTTTGCCTGAAAGGCATGTGATTTTTTTTTTAAAGACTAGTTGAGACCATGTCAATTCTATCATGAATAAGTCTTGGGTTTCTGCCCTCTTCCTGCCTAGTTAAGATGCGTACTTAGCTTGCTGCTCTGCCCAAACAACTGAGTTGAGAGAAAGCACGTTCCAGGGCCAGGAGGAGGATTCCCCTTTTTAAGATACAAAATAGCTATCTAGCCCCTACGTTCAGCCCTGTGCTTATGCTTCCAGGGCCAGTGTGAGGCTTCCTGCACTGCAATATGTGTGATCCTTGTGTGTGCCCCCCAAAACCCACTTATATAATTTCTCCTGCCAGAGATCCCTCCACATGTATGGTGAAAGGGGGACATGATTTGCTTTTAAGTGAGTGTTTAGGGGGTGTGGGGGGGGAGGGAGTGCGCTTTGGCAGTAGAAGAGGTGTTACCTAGTGGCCTGAGTGCAAGACTTGGAAGCCAGGAACTTTTGAATCATAATCTTGGCTCAGACACTGACTCCAACTGCTGTCTAGGAGAGTGTTTTTCAACGACTGGTCCGTGGACCTGTGCCAGTCCCTGACATCTCCCTGACACCAGAGACAAGCTTGCTACTTTCCTAAACAGTATCAAAAAGGTTGAGAAACTCTGGTCTGTCAGATTCCCAAAGAACAGATTTCTCCTGAGATGTGTGCCGAGTCCTGTGCCCATGGATTTACCCAGAGGGCAGTGCGCTTTTTGCTTTGTCCAGTAAATGTTCTGTTGCCTGTGAGCCTTTTGCCTTTGAGTGCGCAGAGGGCCTCCATAGAGCGTCCAGCACAACAAGATAGGCAACTCTGGTAACGAATGGTCTTTTCTAATGCCTGGCTTGCGTTCGGCAGGCTCAAAACACTGCCCATTTGTCTATTGTTCTTTTGGAGCCCTATGATTTAAGGGGATTGCTTAGCATCCGTGCCCTGCCTAGTTAAGTAGTCTCACTGAAGATGTCCTGTGTGAGAACAAATGAACCAACAGCTCCTGTGGTGCTGGAACAATGTTGATAGTGGAGGTGCTGAGAGCCATTGAAACACCCTGTAAATTCTGTATATGATGAAAACCACTTCAAGCCAGGGGGTGCTGCAGAACCCCTGCATCCTTAGTTCCAGCATGTGTGAACAGTTCCCTAGGCAAACATACTAGACAACAAGAAGAACAAAAGGACAATATCCACCCCCCACTCCTGTGACCTGGCTGTAGGTGCAGCGAAATGTGATAAAGCTGTTTTGCTTTCCTAGTAAATGCCAGCCCTTGATGGCTAGCTAGCTGGCTGTGTGGTGCAGCATGTTATTGTTCTCTCCCCAATGAAAACAGGCTGGATGGAATTAAGAATGTGTGGGTCAGTGCCAAAGAAAACATTTCTCTGGCCTAAAAACCTGCCACCACTCAACACCTGTCTGGGCATGAATTGAACATTGTAGCAGTTGATCCATTGCAGTCTGACGGATCAATGTGTGAAATTTTTAGCTGTGTGTTCTCAGTGCTTGAGCACCCTCTTGGGAAGAGGCATGTGAAGCATTTTGGCTTAACCCCTTTTGTGGACTGAGTGACTGGAGTGTTGGGTTCTCTCACTCTCCCTGCTGCAAGTGCAGACTGCTGTTGCCAACAATTGTTTGTGAAAATTGGAGAAAGGAGAAAAACAGAAGAAGGCAAATGTGGGTTCAAGTCCCTGTTAAAATAAAGAGTCTTGGGAAAAAATGGGAAAAACAAGGGACTGAGACATGCAGAGTGTTCTGCTTAAAAAGAGACAGCTTGGATAACTTTTTTTTTTTTGAAGATTCCCTCCCCCCCTCCCATTTTCTGATTATTTCTGATAGAGCCAGACAGAACTAGACCAGAAAAGAATGGTTAATACATAGTGACTGGACCATGGTAAATTTGAGAAATTTACTAGCTTGTAGGCAGAGTACTTTCACCTGTTCATCCCTATTTTAAATCTCCTGATAAAGCTGAAATTGTCTGCAGATGTCAGCCATTTTCCATGCAAGCCTGTGTGAGAATTGTTTAAAGGGAGCAAAAGCTGTGTAAAAGGCATATCTTATGATGGGCAAACTGATTTTAATAACATTTCCTCTCTCTAATCTTCACGCCTAATTTGAACTTTAAGGCTCAAAGTTTGGATAATTATACCTACACACACATACTCCATCTCTTATTTTTACACGTTTCTGTACTTTTGAATTCCATCTGAGACCAGAAGTGCAACTTCAGACATTGAGGGAGACTGTTCTGATTGTACTTCCAAACCAGTCTGAAGCAAGAAGCATCAGAAATGGTTATGAAAGCTGTTTCTCACAGGATTTCCAGTCCAATATTGCTGACTTAAGACATTTGCTTTACAAATAAGTCAGAATTAAAAAGCTGGAAATTTAGAAAACCTAACACTATAGAAGTTGAAAGTTTGACCTCTATGAGAACATTGCGATTAAAGCCTATCTTTAGACTGATTAAGCAGCAAAGCTTTTTGGATGCTTCTCTGAATAAAGCCTCTAGAATTTTTACCTGGGAGTAAAAAAGATAGTGCTGTCAGGGGTAACTCCTGTTGATTGGAGGAGCAGTCTGTGTTTTCTGTCTGTGCAATTGTTAGTTATTGAAGTGAAGTTGGGTGCCTTAATTGTTTTATGTGACACTTCTCCCCCCTTCAGTTTCAATCAGTTTTTCCTTTTTGGGTGCACTTGTCATTAGGGTTAATTTCTGTTTGTGGGAACTTCTGTGATTCATCTCTGCTACAGCAATGACAGGATAGAATCAGCTTAACAGACAAAAAAGCTGCTACTGTGCTCGCCAGAATCCCTGCACTGAAACGGGGCAATGGTAGAAACAAGCTGCTGCTGCAACAGCTGGTACGTCTGTTGCAGCTGTTGCTGTATCCAGTGCCACTACCTCAGAGGTTCACTCTGGATAAGCACCCACAGGTTTTAGATGTTTATCCAAAGCTTATCTTGGGTCTACACACTTGTACTGGAAATCCATATAAAATTAGCTTTGTCTCAAGATTTATGGCAGTTACTGCTTCTGCTCTGGCAGCAAATATTGGAAGACCAGTTTGTGTTGTTTTCTTATCAGAATACAGAAGAGGAGGGATGCACAAAAATGAAACACAAAGACTGGAAAAGAAACCCAATCATACTATTTTCCCTCAGCAATTTCCTGTGTAGTTAGTTTTCAGCAAGATGCAGGGTGATTATTATGTATCCATCCAGCTCTCATAAAACCCAAACCTCACCTGGAGAGAAGATCTTATGAATGTTTTTGTTGTGAGGAAAAATGGAAAGAAAATGCCAGCACTAGCCAGTATTGGTGTACTTGATACATATGATCAGTGACCGGAGCTTACTGTACTATGTAACCATTAATTTGCCAGGAATCCTACTTCTCTTCCCACCATGCACATGTTAACTTAACAAACAAATAAAAATAGTGCTGCTGAAGGATATGAAGGCAATCAGGTTGAAAGACCATACCGGGTTGAGAGGATGGTTAGAAGAGTTGCAGTGAGCAGACAAATTTTTCCATAGGTTTTGCACATGGCATCAGAGGATGTGTTTTTATATATAGTCCTTTGAACACCATTATTAACCTTCTGCTATGCAGTAGCAGAGGCACAAGGCCTTGCAAGTTGGTTTCCTAGCAGAGAAATCAGTGAAATGGAGTCTGGGTACATTTCAAGTACCAGGTGGACACAAACAGGAAGGGTAATGCTTTCCTTCAGGAATCGCAGCCGAATGCTAATGCCTTACTCACTGAGAGCAACTCTATGCCCATAGTTAATTTTAATGAGAGACCCAGGCAGAGACTAAGCTCTCCTGCTACTCAGTTCTCCTGGGACCACTGTATCTACCCACAGCCTTTCATAACAAATCTAAATCTGAATAATTCCTTTCTGCACCCATCAGAGAAAGTCTGAAGAAAACTCCACCACCCTTGTCTGTCATGCTGATTGCTGGAATGACTACCTAGTTGTATTACTACACATTTTTTTAAGCCTAGAAGTTGTGTGTCAACCCCCAGCATGGAGAACCAATAGACTTTTTTGGTCTGATCTCTCTCTACACTTTGACCAGTCTGGCTTGGGTGGCTTTATCAGCCGTTAAAAATCTTCCCAGAACAGCTCTCTGGATCGCTGGCACACATCAAGGTGCAGTCCCCAGGGAAATTTAAATGCATCATATCTTCCCAAGACTATTTGTTTCTACACTATATTATTATTAATTTATTAATAGGGTCAATAATAATAATACCTGGAAAACTATAACAGTGACACCTAATGCTATAACAGAGTATTAAATGTGTTGAGAGGACAAGCTTTTTTTATTAACATAAGCAGAATAGAGAGGTCATCAGTATAATAACAATAGAAGAATATGGCAATTCTGAGGCAATGAATTGCAGAAAGTATACTCTTATAAATTATTCTTAATCTCTTCACCTTTTCTTAATAATTTATTAATCTTAGGGCATGTCTAGACTACCTTTTTATTTCGAAAGAGAATACGCAAATTCTGTGGGAATTTGCGTATCTTTTTCCAATTGCATTTTTGAAAGATCCTCTTTCAAAAAAGTGAAAGCAGTCTGGACATGTTTTTTTCAGGAAAAAAACCTTTTTTGAAAAACCACGTAAACCTCCCTTTTTTTTTAGGAAGAGCGGTTTTTTCGAAAAAGTGTTTTTTCCGAAAAAAAGTGTCCAGATTACTTTCACTTTTGAAAGATCCTCTTTCAAAAATGTGATTGGAAGAAGATATGCAAATTCCTGCAGAATTTTCATATCCTCTTTTGAAAAGTCTTAATAATTTAGACATAGCCATACAGTCCAAATTTTGGTATATTAGTACTGCTAATGTAATGTTCACAGCAATATAAATTAGGAATAACTGCATTTGAAATCATTGTAAAAATGTGTAATATCAGAATCAGGCCAAATAATGTTCTGATTTTATCTATCTGTCTGTTTTAGAATGCATCTGTCTGCCTGTGCATCTGTGAGTTGGTTTGTTCAAGAACTCCTCCTAAGCCGTAAGAACTAGGACCACCAAATTAGGTATACAGCTCCCTCTTAACCTAACTTAAACCAAGATCAGCATTTGGTTGTGCCTGGAAAATGGAAATTTCCATAAATGGGACTGGTTTTTATAACCTGGAAAGGGAGGGGAACCGAGAGGAGGGCTGCAATACTGAGAATGGCCAGCAAGACTAGGGCTCTGCCATTTTGCCTGTCACTAGAAGGGGTAAGAAGTCCCCCTGCTCTCCTGTGGAGTGCCTGCATGCTGTGGGAGGGGGCAGCCCCTGGAGCCTCTCTCCCCAGAAAGCCTGCAGGATGAGGAGGGGCTACTGGAGGGGGCAACCCCCAGAGACTCACCCAGTCAACCTGTGGAACTCCTTGCCAGAGGATGCGGTGAAGGCTAGAACTTTAACAGGGTTCAAAAAAGAGTTAGATTCATGGAGGTTAGGTTGATCAATGGCTATTAGCCAGGACGGGTAGGAATGGTATCCCTAGCCTCTGTTTCTCTGGAGGTGGGTGACAGGGGAGAGATCACATGAGGATTACCTGTTGTGATCCCTTCCTCTGGGGCATCTGGTATTGGCCACTGTAGGCGGACAGGATAGTGGGCTAGATGGTCTGACCCAGTATGGCCATTCTTATGTTCTTATGTTTGCTCGGATGAAACCTCCAGAAAGTAAAAACCTAATACCAGGTATACAGACATGGGATAAAATTCCAGTATTGTTCGTGAGAAGAATTTAAATATTTAAAAGAATGGTGTGGTACAGTTCCTCAAGTGATCTAAACAGGATGGTATGCTAGGCCTTTTAGATATCACATTCTCCTTGTCATTTTATATCAGAGAAACGGTACTAGTAATGTATTTTTTGAAAAGGAAATTTGTCCCCATCTAATTATTCACTGAAATAGAATCACTAAATTACTTGGACTCCTAGGTTCAGATGAGTCTCCATTTACCATTTCTATAGAAATATATTTCAAGAGCATGTTAAAGGGACATTGAAGAGACTCAAATACACTAACCTTCCTGAAATGCACAAAACAAAATCCCTAGCACTAAGTCAATGGAAAGAACACTGCATTTCAAAGGCAAAATAAATTATGGTATGTCTACACTACAGAGAAGATGAAAGCTGCTGCTGTCAATCTTCTAGAGTTTGAATTAGTGGGTCTAGTTAAGATAGCTAATTTGAACTGAGGGGGTCACTTCAGTCGACGCTGGTAGTCCTGCTTTCATGAGGAGTAAGAGAATTCGAAGGCTTTAAGCACATTGTGTGAGACAGTCTTTGCAGTGAAGAGCTTAACATTTTAAATAGACAGGACAGATAAAAAAATGAAAAAAGAAACTGAGGCACAGAGAGGGGGAAATGACTAAATGACAAGATCATACAGTTGGTCAGTAGCAAAACTAGGAGCAGAATCTCCTACATCTCAGATCAATGCTGGACCACTGGACCGTGTTACCTACTAGGTCTGCATTTAAGCTAAAATTAGAAGTATTATGATGGAATTTGCACACAAGCCCAAAAAAGTTAGGTGTCAAAATTCAACTGAAGTCATTGTGATTTAGGCATCTGACTCTTTTAGGCTCCTTTGAAACTACCCATGAACAAATGAATTTAGTCTGTCTGTTTGTAATTGAATGTATTGTTCATACATATACTTTGTTCTACAGTATATTTTGCTAACTAACCCTTTTATGTGTGTGTGTGTGTGTGTGTGTGTGTGTGTATTTTTGCTCTTACATCACTATTGGATTATCTTTGCTTGCCTACCTGAATCATTTAAAATAAAATATTTGAGTGGCTTTGAGAGATTTATTATTTCCAAGCAATACAAAAGTAGAGTTGAAGCAATTTTAGGTTTTCAGGGAGTTACAGGGCATTTATAAAAGCATACAACAAAATATCCAGTTCAGGAAAGACACAGTTAAAGATTAGACTGTCTTCCTTGTTTTTTTTTTTAAGTTGGCATGTGCACAGTGTGTAGCTCTTTGAATTCAGTGATAGTTGTTCTTGAGCCTTGATTGGAAATGCTTACAAAAAATCAAGCCAGTTGAAATACATTCTATGGGAAGAATAAACATGATGTGCATCAATTTAATTTTAAAATAGGAAGCACTCAGGAAGATATTTTTTCACATTGAAACTGCAAAGTCAGTTCCACTTGTCTATGCTGAAACCTGTATAAAAGAGTTGGGAACACCGTCTGTACAATCACGAAGGTCAAACTTGGTGGAAGTCAGTAGACTGTAGCAAACAAAATATTGATTATTATTAAAAGATTATTTTTGGATCAAGCTTGTCTGGGTTTCAAAATTTATTTTAAACATTCAAATACAGCATGGTCTTCCAGCTGTTTTTATGAATTGCTCTACTTGTTAGCATAGTTGGCTATCAAGGGAATAATTAATCTATTTATATAGTGGTGTATCAGGTTTCAGTATATTTGGCAACCAACAGAATAGCATTATTAAAAAGAATAAATTAAAATTAACTAGGATAACTAAAATATTTGTTAGCTTCTTGTTAACTACCTCACTTGAGATACGACTGGTTTAGTGACATATTCCAGAAGTTTTATCTAAACTATTCTTTACAGAGAGAGTCAGCATCACTCAGGTAAAATATGTCTTCCGGGGGGGAGAGGGTGAGTAAAGTTTTACTAGTTGGATTAAAAACTGCGTGATGTGTTTACTTTGGATCTGACTTTCCTCAGATATGGCTTGCTTACAAAGTGTTATTGTTTTAATACTTTGATTAATTGCACAGCATTAACTTGCAGAACCCTTGGTGTTTTGAGATCAATCTTTTCATCCTCTTTGCAGTAGAACTGGAAGCAAGCTCAAAAGTGCATTTCAATAGCACTTGCTTGTCTCGTAACAACTGGTTGCGTGACCACCTTGCTGTTGCTGCTGATTATTTTTCTAAGCTGTAAACTAGGGTAGTCTTATTATTATTTGTCATGTGTGTTTGACAATGGATCTCACACTAGCTCCCATTCCACTAATTGGGAGACTTTGGGGGTAAATATCCTAAGTAGTGGGCAAGGAAAAAGGCTGTTCTTGTGGTTAAGGATTTGAACTCCAGAAACCTGGCACAGGATTTCTGTGTAAATTTACACTGTAACTTAATGGCTTTGGGTGCCCAACCCATGCTCCAGTCATTGAAAACAGTATCCTATACATATATATAGTTCTATCAACTTACACTTTCGCTAACTTACAGGACACATTCCTTAATGTAAATAAACTTTGATGCCAGGTACTTGTAATTCTAGGGTCCAGTCTGAAGCCACTGGGAATCTTTCAGTTGCATATTGCTTTCCAAGTATGGGATTTTATTTATTTTCCTTCCATGGTGGGTTGGATTTTTGCTCCCTAGGGGTGCATCTGCACAGCACCCTAAACTCAAAATAAGATACACAATTTGCGTAGTGCAAATTGCATATCTTATTTCGATTGTATTTTGAAATTAGCACATCTACACAGTGCCAAATTTCAAAATAATGTGCTCTTTCAAGACATTCCTTAACCCTCATGAAATGAGGCTTACTGGGAGGCAAAATAGCGTTCCCGTTATTTCGAAAAATATTTTGAAATAACAGGCAGCTTGTGTAGACAGAGGGTGGCTATTTTGGGATACTTCCAGTATCCTGAAATAACCGTGCAGTACAAACCATCCAGAAGACCATCTCTGTTTTCACTTGTTGCATCAGCAGACAAAGTAAAATGGGGCAGTAAGAATAAGAGGCCCAGACTTAGTTTTAAATGCCTTCTGGTGGCAGAAGTTTTTCAGTGACCAAAATCTGACCTTCAGGGCATACTGCCATAGCCTATGTCTTCTTGAGGTTTGTGTTAGCATGGGAAATTTGGGATTGCATTTTGTGAAATGTTTGCCCTTTTGTTTCTTGGATATATGTGTGTATTTATTACATCTCAGATATGAACCATGACATATTGAGAGAGATTTTATGCATCAGTGAAATAATACAGAATGCATTTTGCTATCAAACTATTTTCTAAAAATCCTTGGATATAACATTGTGACATTTAAGTTTTAGCTAAGGATATTAAGTATCGGGCAATTGACTAATCATATAGTCAATACATTTTTGCATTGACTATTCGATTAGTCGATAGGGCGCTTTCATCTTTGATGTGTCCATTGCTACACTTCAAAGGTGAAAGCTCCGAAGCCTGGGGTCAGCTGGGGACTCCCCACTGACCCCGGGCTTTGTGCGGCACTGCTGCTTTGAAACGCCACAGCAGCATTTCAAAGCAGCAGCGCTGCACAGGGTTTGGCGTCAGCTGGGGACTGCCCCACTGATCCCAGGCTCCATGTAGGGCTGCCACTTAGAAATGCTGTGAGGAGCCTGATGCTGGGCTCCCTGGAGTTTCAAAGTGGCACTGCTGCATGGAGCTCGGGATCAGCTGATCCTGGGCTCCACTCAGTGCTGCCACCTTGAAATGCCACAAGGAACCTGACACCGGGCTCCTCATGGCATTTCAAAGTGGCAGCACAGCATGGAGCCTGGGGTCAGCTGGGCAGTCCCCAGCTGATCCCGGGCTCCATGCAGCGCTGCCACTTTGAAGTATCCCCTCTTCTCCGCCTCCCCCTGCCCCACTGCCTTTATCTGATAGAGGCAGCAAAGGGGGGAGCAACTAGTCGACTATCCTGTTGACTAGTCCTTCACATCCCTAGTTTTAGCTGCTGTAAAGATGAGACCACCTTGACATGATGGGAAAACGTGTGTGTTCCAATGACCCAGACAGTTAGGTTGGCAGGATGTTTATCTCCTGGTAAAATCATCCAAGTCAGACAAATCAAAGACAATCAGATAAAAAGCAGTCCACTGCCATTCCAAACTGGGGTTTGAATGATAGGCCAATGATCTATCCTCATTTTTAAAAAGTTAAACACGTGTTAAATGTAGAAACATAACAGAGTAGGCAATTTTACAAACAGCTCAAAAGATAGGAAGGGAGGAGCCTTGTTCGTGCCCTGGTGGTATGGGAAAGATTCAGTTTGAAGGAAAAAGTACTCTATTTTGCTGCAAATCTTAATAAAAAATCAAAAGAAAATATGGGTAAAGGAACCTTAACAAATTTCTCATGTCTGGAGTTTCACAAATAGCTTCCAGATAAGAAATTACATCCAGATATATGATATATCTGGCTATAATTCTTATATAAAACCCTACCTATATTATTAGAAAGATGTTGGCTCATTCATAAAATGTCCAAACAGAATAAGAAACTGGGAGACAGAATATAACTGCAATATTTTTCAGCCAAAATAATCAGAGTAAAAATCAACCTATCAGCATGCTACATTTTAAATGAGGGGGAAATAATTTCCTTCAGTTGAATATTAACAATAACTACTTAATTGCCCTAATATGCTACTACAGATACATATTTTTGTTTAGACAAGAAAATACCACTTACCTGGAGAAGCTTGGCAAATCATTTGATTAGCCCTAATCAGATTTGTGTGTTGCATGGTACAGTATTTAATCTCCATCAAATGTAGCACCTTGAGGGATGTAGAGCTCAAGCTACTGCACAGAATTATCAATAGGAGACATTTAAAATGAAACGTTCCATCTTATATTAACTTGTTACAGGTTCCTGGAAAGAAAATAAGTTTTAGGGCTATCACACCTGAAGGAAAACAACCATTAACGGAAGGGTCTAGTGGTTAGTTTAAGATATTATAGGAGCAGCTAACACTGAGAATAGAATACCTCAAGTCGAGGTCATCCCATAAAGCTCCCTAGTATTTACAGTTTATACAGTTTGTTTTTACAGTTTATACAGTTTGTTTTGTGGTAGGTTTTGCAATTACAGTATATTGAATAACTGAACTGAGCAATAAACAGAACTTTCAGGATAGCCCATAAAGTAAGATTTAAAGTTCCCTACCTAATCCAAATAGCTGATTGTAGAATTTTAGAGCTGGGGAAAGGTGTCTTGGGAATGAAGTCCTTTTATATATTGAAAAAAATCAGTAATAGTGAAAATGCCTCACTTCTTATGAACACACAGATGTGCCTAAATCATCATATGCAAGTCCATTTAGTTCCTTTGCTACTGTACCTAAATGGCCAGTATAGGAGCTCATTTTAAGATTGGGCGTTTAGTTCTGTAAAATATATGAACAGTGCAGACTGCCCAAGATAGTAGTCAGATGAACTAAATCTGAGCATCACAAATTTGAATGTGGTCAAGCAGAATTCCAAACAGGAAGAAGAATGTATGGGATCTGAAAATGAAGGGTGACAATGGAGCAGATTAGATCCTGCAGCACATGTTGGGACAGTGGTACTGGCTGAGGGGTATGCCAATAATCATGTTGGCAAATAATTAATTTTACTGCTGGGGAAAAATGTATTTTAATGTCCTGGCAGCTGGGATTTCAGGGTTTATCTTACTTGTGTCTGCTTTGCTAAGACTTGCCTGGCAGCTGAGCTCATGGGAGACATTGTCTTGAATACTTTCTTGAAAGAACATGGGGTGAAGAGTTGTAGGGGAAAGCAGAGAGTTTTTGGATGCTCATCAAGCGGAGGATTATATGGTGAACGTTACCAATGTGGAGACACTCAGCTGGTTGAGGATGTTTGTTAAAATGTAACATACTCCTTGATCTTGGCGTGTTCTGGCTATTGATCAGAACATTGAGCATCTCCTACTCATTTCCCATGGGAGATGTTTCAGGAAGATGCTCCTGCCCTTGTTTGATGTAAAAGGAGTGACCTCCACTGCCACAAGCTGAGGATCTGAGCCATTTCTGAGAAATACAGAAAGTCCTGAGCAGTGGTTTACCCTATGGAAGTGCTCACTGTAGAGGCTGAAGGGTTTCAAGTATTCTATTTGTCATTATATCTCTTACTATTTTGTTTTCGAGTTCTTGCACCCCAGGTGTTCAGTTTTTAATGCACATTATCTCTACATTTGTTTCTTGAGATTTGTGTTACAACACACAGAGTGTACTTTGTGACTTAGGAGGGGAAAAACCCGAGAGTCCATCTACACCAATGCAATATATTTTTTTCTGTGCTTTTAGTGTCTTGATTTATGACTTTTGATTGTACTCTATTATTGTTTGATATGATGTTAGAAAACTTGTGGCAAATTTGAGAGCTTATAAGGAGATAATTTCTCAAACCTAACTGGAAAAATTGAGCATAAGTGAACAACAATGATACAAGAATTATTTTCACTTGTGTAGTGTAAATGGTGCTTTTGGCAGCCATTTGGGGAGAATTTTGATTCAGTTTTGCAGCTTTTCCATTTGCCATTTAGTACAATTAAAGAAGCTGAGAAATACTTAGGCAATAAATAAATTAAAAAATGTACTTATGTTTATTCTTGGAGAACTTTTCTTCTTTGTTCAAATGATCCAATCCTTTCTCCCTAATTTCAAGGAACATGTCTTTCAATGCATCTGATTTATTAAGAATTTCACATTCAAACTGCAAATAACAGCCTGTGTGCTTCTATAAATATTAGGTATGAAGCACATTGAGGGAGGCAACTAACTATTAACATAAGGAATACAGGGCAGTCGAGCTTAACCATAGTGCATTCAGTGCCCTAGCAAATGGTTCCCATCTACTCAAAAAGAAAACCAACCAAGCATCAAACTGGAGTGACGCTGCAACCCTGCAAGCCAGTCACAGAGCCAGTCACTCAAATTTGATCCAACCATCCTTCTATCATGTGATCGAGGCATGATGCTATATTGCATATGGGTAACCATTTATAATATTGATCCTTACCTTAGTCCAACAATACTACAAGATTGAAATGAATCTTACAAGATATGCCAAGTAAGGTATTAGTGGAAAAGTTATGATTTGCTAAATGTGATCATGTTTATAGGTATGTATCTTTGTACTGTGAGTTACAAATATACCACATATTTATATCTCAAACTTGTGCTGTATTATTGATGACACCCAGACAAATAGTCATTAGCACTTTTTTTCTCTGGAAGTAGGTGACAGGGGAGGGATCACGTGAGGATTACCTGTTGTTCCCTCCCTCTGGGATATCTGGTATTGGCCGCTGTCGGCAGACATGATAGTGGGCTAGCTGACTGTTGGTTTGACCCAGTATGGCCATTGTTATGTTCTTACATACTATCCAGCCTGCTTAATGATCTATCAAGGGCAGTCAGCAGTACAAAGAACCCATTGAAAGAAACCTGGGGCTATAAATGTGAATCCACATGCAATGTAGGGACATGTCTGTTGGCAGGGGGCTCCAAGTGCTTTTCCATATCTGTGCTGTGCGCTTGCGTTTGGGACAAAACTCACAAGCCACATGGCAATGGATATAAAATGTAGCAGCCTCTTCTCCATTTTGTCTTCAATCCTGCTTCTTACTTTCTTGCTGATGCTTGGAACAAAGGACTGACAGATGCATCCAAGATTTGAATATATACCAGGGGGACACAAGCCAGCAAACTCATTAGTGCTGCGAAGAACCTGATATACAGACTCTGAAATCACATGTATGTGTCTGACTGTTCAGACCATTTAACAACTCTCTTCTCTTTTGATAATAAAACCTTTAGTTTTAGAAACGAAAAGATTGGCTTGCAGCATAGTATTTTGATAAGATACAAAGTGATATTGATCTGGTAATGTGGGTGGCCCTTTGGGGAATCAGAAGAACATTTTGTATACAGGAGACCCTCGCAATATGTGAAATCACTATTCGCGGTCCTGCATATTCATGGGTCTCCTGTGGCCTGGACCTGGCAGAGGCTGGGAGCTGCAAGAAACTCATCCCAGCTTCCAGTCCTTGTGGTGAGTTCCCCCTGGTTGTGTGGGCCCCACGGTGAGTTTGGGAGCAGCAAAGAGCTTGCCGTGGGGGCTGGGAGCCATGGCTCCCAGTATTTGCACATTTCACCATTCGCCGTGGATGCAACAACACATCCTCCACGACTAGCGAGGGTTTCCTGTAGTAAGAAGAGTTTTAAATAATTCCTCACTTTACTGTACCCATTTCCTGATTGGGAGCCAGAGAACTGGAATGCAATAAAGGGAGTCATGTGATTTCCTCTTTCTGGTTTATTGATAATTGTGGGGGATCAGGAGCACAACTTGTGACTGGCTGTTGAATCTAACACTAATGTTATCCACCGGGGAGAAGCTGCTTTTCTGTTTGCAACCTGCCTTCACTTTGACATGTTCATTGTGGGCTATCCTAAGCACCTTGGGTCATATGGGGCGAACGGAGCTGGGTGGCTGCGATTGGGAAGAGGTGCCCTAGCCTGGATGGGGGAAGGGCAAGCAGTGGTGAGTGGCCAGGAAGGTCCTGTGGGCAGTGGATGAGTGTTGAGGGAGAGTGGTTGGTGTGCTGTGGAGTGAGGAGTTAAGGACAAGTAGGGGCTGTTGGGGACCAGGATGCTGGGAGCTGGGTCCAATAGAGCTGAGGTGTTCTGAGCTGTGATGAGTGAGATGTATGTCAGGGCTGCTGGGATGTGTGTGGGGAGGACTATCAAGATTAGTGGGGATGGTGGAGTGTTGGGGTATGTATGGGGACAGGAGGGGTATTGGAGTATGGAAGTGGGATATGGAAGTGTGGTTTCCAACTCCCGCAGTACACAGGTCCCCAAAATTTTTGAATCTGAGCCTGAATAAAGGTTCAGTATTGCCCGATGACATGTCCTTTTTATTGTGCTGAATCAGCATTATTGGATGGGATTCATGACATCTGGGTTAATTATGCAGTCCAGCATAGCTTGTGTGTTCCATAATAGCCTGCCAGTGTCAGCTCTATAAAATGAAATGGTTGTGGCTCACTGAAATGAACACATCACCTGTCTAATTAAAATACATGCTGCTGTTCATATTAGTAAAGATTTTTTTAATTTCAGGTGGCATTTGAAATAATTTGGACAGCCAGTTATTTGCTGACCAGATTGTCCATTTCCTGAAATATGAATAGGAATTCCTGATGTTACTTTTAGCAAGGTACATACTATTCAAAGTATTCTGTGGGAGAAATATTTAGTGTAATGCATGAAAACTATTGATGAGATTGTTAAATCATCAGTGGCAGGAGATGAATTAGGAAATCTGAAGTCTTTGCTTATTGCTAATTTCCATAATCTGAAAACAAAAGCCAGTGGAGCCTCTGAGTTTCATGTTGTTTAGGTGGAGATAAAGATATAAACTCCCTTAAGCCCTCACAGCTGTGCTCAGCTTGTAAGCATCAAGGTATAGGCTTCTGATACGGAATGACATCTTAATAAGCACCCTTCAGTCTCTCTAATTGTTTTCCTCTTTCCTCTTCAACTTACATTCATCCCATCACTGAATCTTTTTTTACTTCAGAACAGAAAAAACTACTGGTTTTAACTGATAATATGGGGAAACTTGGCTTCTTCAGACATCCTTAAACTCCATGCTTCTAAGAGAGCATTGCCCTACAGCAGCGTTTCTGAAAGTGCTCCACGAAACCACTTTGAGAAACACATTAACTGGACGCTCTGGTTTGTTTATTTACTGGCACCGCGGCCATGGAGCCTCGCGGCTCCCATTGGCTCCGTTTCATCCTTTGCAGCCAAGAGGAGCCATGGGAAGCAGCGTGGGCCAGGCCACCACTCCCCCCGCTGCTCTGCTTGGCTGCAAAGAGTGAAATGGAGCCAGTGGGAGCCACGAGGCTCTGTGGCCGTGGCGCCGGTAAATAAACAAACCGGGGCAGCCAGTTAATGTGTTTCTCAAAGTGGTTTCACAGAACACTTTCAGAAACACTGCTCTACAGTGACAAAGCAGGTGGAGAAAGCATTCAGAGAAGAGTGGTCTTGGTGGTAGAACTCTGTCTAGAGCTGGCTGAAAATCTGAAGATTTTTCTTGTTTGTGTTCAATCATGTTTTGGATAAAAATATTTTATTGTAAATTTGGAAGACCTTCTTCCTGATTAACTGCCTCTTGAATGCCTTGCCAGAAGAGGTCTAATGGAATGCATTTATGACTGGTTAGGTCAAGGTATAGGACATACCATTTGAAGGAAGCTTTACTCAGGAATGACACCCATAAACCACACCACCACATATTGCCATAAAGCAAACACCTTCCTTACCCCACTCCCTGACCCTTTGTTCAGCAGGAATGGAGAGAATACAATTTTTATTATGGATTGATCTTTGATATCCTGTTTAATGCTTCCATTACTGTAGCTTTAGGACCCAATCTTGCAAACACTTATGAATAAATTTACTTTTAAGCAGGAGAATAGTACTTTATTTGTATCCTGTTGTATTTATAGATGTGCTTAACTTTAAACATATAAGCGTTTGGAAGACCAAGAACTTAACTCTTTTGTTCCTGAATAAGATGCAATGCTTTTCATAGTATATACGAGTGTATCCATTGCTTTGTTCTCCTGGGTATATTCTCTCTGTGTGTGTGTGTGTGTGTGTGTGTGTGTGTGTGTGTATATATCTATATCTATATCTAATAATAGAATATATGTTTAAATGTATATATTAGATACTATACATACATTAGTATTTTATTTTAAAAAGCCAGCAGTATTCAAGAACTCATACCATTTTTATACTGACCAAAACATTGTTTCAGAATCATAATTCATATACAATTATTTCCATTGAAATCAATGGGACAGATGCCACAACAGGTCCTTGATCCTACAAAGACTCAGAGCTTATCTACATTTGAAACTCTACAGTAGCACAGGTACTCCTCCTCCCTGAGGTCAGTCTATTTATTAGCTCTATATTGGGTATTAGGTTGACTTAATTACACTGCTTATGGCTGTGAAAATCTATGCCCCCTGAGTGACACAAGTGGATAACTTTTCAGTGTAGACTTGTCCTTACTCACATACTAAGCTTCATGTATTATGATTAATCTCAAGAAGTCAACAGAACTACTCAGTATATAAAAGTAAGTATGCACATACATATTTGCAGCATCAGGGACAGAGAGACACTGCATGAGTAAAGATGGCAGAAACTGTCCATTTATATTTTGAAAACATTCCTTCAATAAGGCTTATGGTACTGAGATCACTGAGGCACAATGATGTACTTTACAAGGATGGTACTTTACCACAAGACCAACAAAACAGTTAATGTTCAAAAGGTTTAATGGAATTCGGAAAGAATAAAATTAAAAGCAATTAGGATGATAGAAAGTGTCCAAATTACCTCATCACTAATTCTTTCTGACCACAGGGAAATCAAAGATGATAGTGCAATTGAAATTAAAAGCTTGCATCATTTTTGGTCAGACGATTGAGAGTTTAGCTGCAAAAAGAACTGATGTCCTTATACCTGGGGAATGTTTTTCAGACTGCAAAGTCAAAAAATTTCTGTTGCCTATTTGTATACACTCTGCAAAATCAGGGAATGCTAATTGTTTCCACATGGCAAATGTCAACATTTTAATTCTGACCACATAGTTGCTCGACTTTTCTATTAAAATGCTATGCTGTATTAAGCAACAAATCAATAGTCTTTCTGCATTTTCTTCTTTGGCTAGTCTATTAAGAATATTTTGGTCAGGAACTTAATATGCAAAATCCTTTTCAGAAGTACAGTACACAGCAGACATGTGCAGAGTACTTTACAGTATAAAGCCCTGACTGTGCAAATGTTTAAAAGTGCTTACCCTTTAGACACAATAATCCCATTGATTTGAATGAAACTATTCACATACTTATGCATTCAAAAGTAAGTATTTGCTGAATCAGGGTGTACATAGGTATAATTGAGGCCCTGATTCAGCAATGAACTCTGTGTGTATCTTTGTGACTGAGCTTTATAGTGTAAACTTAAGGAAAAGTATGTGCATGCACACACATTGATATGCTGTAAGGGATCTTAAAGAAATGAAATTAAGACTAGAATTTTGTGAGAGACCAAGAAAAAGATACAGGACTGATGGATTTTGAAATAGACAAAAAACTGGTAGTCAGCATTAACTTTTGTTTATCAAGCCCTCTTAAAAAAATTAAGGCCACAGAATTAAAGAAGCTGTTTGCAACAATATCAATGCTTTAAAAAAAAAAAAACCTTTGGAGGAAAATGTATGAAACTTTCTGGTATGTCAGATGGCAAAGGAAATGCCAATTTTATAAAATTTACATCTTTATTTAGCTGTTAAATTTAACATCACTGCCAAGGTCCAGCTATACAATAACAAAACACTTTAGCATCTGAAACTTCTTAAAACCCTGTTAAACAGATGTAATTCCTGGCATAGCTAAGCTCTTGCCAGCACTTTTTGTTACATTCCACCAAGACCAAACAGGAAATATATTTCCTTCAGTCTAAGAGTTTCAGAAAAAAATGAGCTTCTCTATGTACCATGAAACACAAGGAGACCTTCATTGCTTCATAACCATCAGTTAGCAGGCCAATGGTGAGAGGAAATGGGCAGCACTCTTAGTTTCTCAATGAAGTGAGTACGTTTATTTGTCGATTCATTTCCCTCCTCTTTGGTTTGCATATTTTACACTATTTTTCTCTCATAGGTGCTTTTGGGCACCTGATCATTGTAACACTTTCCTTTTTCCCTAGTTCCCTTACTATTATTACTCAGAAGAAATAGTTCCCTTGTTTGCTATACTCTTCCTAAAGGTATTTTTCAAGTCCACACCTTACTCCTTTCTCAGTTAAAGCGTTATATACTCCTGTTCCGATAAAATAGATATCTATGTGGCACCTGCATGTTTTCAAATTAAATGGGCCAGATTGGTAAAGGGGTTTAGATACTTGAAAATGCAGATAAGCATTGGGCCTAGGCACTTAACTCACAAAGAAATCAGTGGAAGTTAAACAGCTGGGTTCTCTTGGAAAATCCCACAAAGACTCCTAAATGCCTTTCAAAAACCTGTCTGTAAATGTTTTAAGAGTACAAGTCCCATCAACTGGATTTTTTGCTTTTCATTTGCCTCGTGCTTTTGAAAATTAAAAATTTTATGGCTATAGGGTGAAAGTGCCTAAAGACGTTTGGATGCCTCCATTTTGGGATGCTCCAATTTGAGCCAGTTTAAAGGGGACTGATCTTTAGGGGATGAGTGCTTAGCACTTCATATAAATAAGTCCTGTTTGGGTACACTTAGCCTGTGGCAGTGAGCCTCAGAATCTGGGATGACAGATTCTGGCTTATGCCACCACACTAAAAATAGCTGTGTAGATATTGTGGCTTATGTTCTTAAGCCTAGGGAGAGAGGTGGGCTTCTAAGCCTGAGCTCCAGCCTCATCTGAAACTGAAAAGCACTGTCTACATAGCTATTTTTAGCACAGGAGCACAAGCTCAGCAAGTCTGAGTCTGTTAGCCTGAGCTCAGAGACTTGCTGCCATGGGTCACCATTTGATTTGTAGACATCCCTTTCGGGTGTCTTAAGTTAGGCACTCCAAATCACTGGCCATTTTTTGGAAAACTTGTGTTGTACATAATTTTCTCTAGATACAGATACACATAAACTGGGTTGGAAAACTTAAGAACCAACTTGAATCTTCACACAAATATGAGTGAACTCAAACTTTTTTACAAAATTTCATGATAGAGTTATTTTGTATTTAATTTATTCTTGTGGCTCTTTCCTTCTTGGTTTCAACCAGGACAGAAAGCAGAAACACTTAAATCTCTTAAATATGATTCTTATTCTATGTTTGGCTTAGAGAAACCACATTGTACTGAAAATCCCATGAGAAAACCAGGTGCTGCGAAACTTCCAGCCGTAATTCCAGGCCCTCTCTAGAATCCTTTGACATTTCTTAACAGTATAACAAAACTGACACAGAGGCCTAACTAAATTACAACAGCAGTGTGACCAGCCACTTGAAAACCAGGCATGTCAAATTTTGCATCCTCTTTCTAGCAAGCCACTACTTCTATAATTCATTGCCCCACACTATATTTCAAACACCTGTGGTAAAAAATGAGTCTGCATTCAAATGGCCATAAGAGGTAAGACCAATGGTCCATCTAGCCCATTAGGCTGCCTTCTCATAATGGCTTGTGCCAAATGCTTCAAAAGGAGTGAACAGGTGAGGGAAAGTATCAAGAGATCTGTTGTTCAATTCCAGCTTCTAGCAGTCAGGGGCTCAGTGACTTTCAGGGCATGTGGGGAAGCATCCCTGACCATCTTGGCTTATAATCATTGATGGACTTATTTCCATAAACTAATTATTTTTGTTTAAAGCCAGTTATATTTTTGGCCTTTATAACATCTGCTGCCAAGTTCCACAGGCTGAGTGTACGTTGTGTGAAGAAGTATTTCCTTATTTTTGTGTTAAACTGGCAGCTGATAGCTTAATTGAGTGACCCTGGATCATGTGTTACACAAAGAGCTAAAGAACAAATCCTTATTCATTTTTTGCCATAGCATTCATGATTTTCAAGGCCTTTATTATATTCCCTTCCCTCCCCTTAGTTATCTCTTCTGTCAAATTAACAATCACAATCTTTCTATTTGGTCCTTATATGCAAGCTATTCCGTATCCCTAATATATTTTGTTACCCTTCTCTGAACTTTGTCCAATTTTAATATAATTTTAAGATGTATAAGTAATACAGAGAGAGATTCAAATTCTAACCTAATTTACTCAGGTGTAAATTGTCGGAAAATAAACTAAAGTAAATGGAGATGCTGGATTTAAATTTGTGTATCTGAAATGTCCTGTTCTGCTTAGTTTGATTCCTTATAAATCTTTTGTGCATATATTCTCTTAGCAGTAAATTAACTATCTCAATTGTGTTTTTTATCTTGCAATCGACTTTATACACACAAGGCTAGATTCTGACCTTGGACTGGGAGAAAAAGGAGCCTTCAAGGGGCCTTTGTGCTCTCCTCCACCCATGTAAGTGGGCATAATAGGACAGGAAATGGCTGGAGAAAACCCACTAGGAAATTGTTGCATCCAGGAAAAGACTTGACTGTAGACATTCCCTGTACTCCAAAGGGGGACCCAAATTACAGATGGTAGTTATCAGAATTATGTCAGCTCAAGAAGCAGTGCAGCATACTGCCCTTGGCTTGTGGTTCGTGGTAAAGGCCCGATTGTGTCCACATTATATGTACTGCATGCTATTTTGTACAAATTTCACTTAAATGGACTTATTCGAGATCTACATTGCTATAACTGAGTGCAAATTCTGACCATTGTTTCTCAGGGTAGGCATTTTAATTCTGATGTCTAGTGTTAAACCTCAGGTATGCCGGAAGCATTTGATCTATAAGCAATTGCAGACCTTATTAAAGCTGATGGCCATGCCAGCTCCCATTCATTCAGCTATCCAGAAGAAGCTATTAAATTCCTTAATGGAATGGATAGCTGGAGAAAAATGGACACCACCCAAGTCACTATGTTTCATGAAAGGCCTAAGCAGAGGTTGGCCCTCTGGGCTGAGGTTTCCCTGAGGCTGATTCCAAATTGAATGGATGGGGCATGGATTGGTTGTAGCGGTATGTGTTTGCATGCATGTCAGAGGCCCAGAGCAACCAGAAGGTAAGCAGGCAGTGATAGGCATTCAGGAATTAGGCCTTGAAGGAGCAAAAAGAGAGCTTATTGGGGCACAGAACTAGCTAGAAAGGTGGACTTGGAAATTGTGATCTAGGAAATTACCTGCTATTTTTGTTCATACTGCATTCAGGGAAATAGGACTTGGTGTACCTTCTTTGTAAATAAAGAGGATTGTACTAAAGAATATACCTGTGTCACTTAATGAATTTTCTTTCTAAGAAAAAACTTAAAAAACAACAAATAGTCTTAGTAGCACCTTAAAGACTAACTAAACATGTAGATGGTAACATGAGCTTTCATGAGCAAAACCCACTTCTTCAGAGGACCGGAGTATAATAAGTCCAGATCCAAGAATAAATAAGGGAACGAGGGGGGGTGGGGTGGGGAGGAAGAAAGAGACACAGTGAGTAGATAGTTCAAATAGTTACAAGAGGCTGTTAAGAACCATTAGCACCTCAATTGTTTGGTTGGTCGGTTAAGTCATTAAAAGATGGAAGATAGTGAGCCACCCTATATCCCAGTTCAGACCATTTGCATGAGAATTAAACTTATGAATGAAGTTAAGTTCCAATCCTTCTCTGTGTATTTGGATTGTGGAACTGGTCTGAAACAAAATGGCGACTTGGAGATCTATTAATGAGTGTCCAGGAAGATTAAAGTGTTCTCCAACAGGTTTTTGTGTATTGCCTTATCAGATATCTGATTTGTGTCCATTAATTCGTTCCCGTAGAGATTGTCCAGTTTGGTCAATATACATTGCAGTGGGGCATTGCTGGCATTTGGTGGCATAGGTCACATTAGTGGATGTGAGTTAAATGAGCCTTTGATTTGGTGGCTGATGTCATTGGGTCCAGTGATGAAATCGCTGGTATAGATGTGTACGCAGAGTTGGCACTGGGGCTGATTGCAGGGGTGAGTTCCTGGATGATTATGATGGAGGTGTGTTGTGTGGTTACTGGAAAGAATTTGTTTGAAGCTAATTTGTTTGAAGGTAGGGGTTGTCTGTAAGCGAGAATTGGCCTTTCCCCCAAGACCTCTGAAAGTGAGGGGTCATTTTCCAGGACAGGTTGTAGATTGTTGATGATGCGTTGGAGGGGTTTAAGTTGTGGACTGTAGGTGATAACAAGTGGAATTGTGTTGTTTTCTCTTCTGGGCCTGTCTTGAAGTAGTTCATGTTTGGATACTTTTTTGGCTCAGTCAATCTGTTTTTTCACTTCTGCAGGTGGGCAAGAATGCTCATTCAGTTTTAAGAATGCTCTATATAGATTCTGTAGGTGTTTGTCTCTGTCTGTGGGATTGGAACAAATACGGTTATATCTTAGGGCTTAGCTGTATACAATAGATTGGGAAATGTGCCTGGGATGGAAGCTAGAGTCATGAAAGTAAGTGTAGCAATTGGTAGGTTTCCGGTATAGGGTAGTGGAAATTTGTCCATCATTTAATAGTACTGTAGTGTCAAGGAAGTGTATTTCTCTTTCTAAGGGAAACAATCCAGAAAGCTCCCTCAAATAGTAGGTTAAGACACTTGGACCAAGAAACTGCAATTTACTACTTATTGCCAATGTGCCTAAAGTTGCAGTTAGATATAGCATTCTTAAATTGGTACGCATGCATGACTTCATTCAGTATTCAGGCATCATCCTATGGGATGATATATTTTGACTGTTTGTTTGGTTAGTGTGTTGGGATCCATTTCCCTTCTAGGTATGTGTATGGACCCATGAGCATCATAGGAGGGTCCCTTTGATATGAATTGATCTGTACTCACTTTAAGATGATTATAGGCAAGCTGCATATGCTATGGGCTGCTTAATTAGCTTATTGAGCACATTGGCTAGACCAGGAACAGAGGATATGCTGAATTCCTGGCCCCACTGTATCAATAGGAATTTTGCCATTGTGTTCAGTGGAGCCAGGAATTCACCCCATAAATCTAAGTTAAAGGGAAAAATACATAAGAAAAATTATTTTACAGAAGTGGAATGAACTTCCTGCTGAAGTGGTGGAATCAATATGTATTTGTCTGAACAAAAATTGGATGACTATATGGAATGTTATTAGTCAATATTGTGCTTGGGAGTAGCTGACCACCTTTTCTGAAGCTCAGGAGACTTTTTTTTTTTTTTTCACTCGCCATGTTTTATTCCCAATATTGACTATGGTTTTCAGCATGGGAAACTTTGTTCTCCTCTGGCACAAAAAAATTATGTAAAAGTTGAAAGGATTTTTGAACAAGTTTTCAAAACATTAAAACCTTGCATTGCTTACAAAAATATTAATACATTATATAAAATCAGAGATTGCATCAACCCACCCCAAGGTCTATTTTTGGATTCTAAACTGCTATGTAACTAATTGTAATTTGGCCAGAGCTATATGCTAACAAAGCTGCATAGCTTACTATGTTATAGGCATGAGCTGCTGTGTTCAAGTGTGCTTTTTATATCCAAAGCAACAAGTTGTGTGGAATAATGGTGCTTACCTGGTACCGAGAGACCAAAAGGGTAGACACACACATTGATAGATTAATTCTTTGTTTCAGGCTACTTGTAAAGGGTTCTGTGAATAATTTCTTTAATATATTAAGCTGCCTATTCTCATGACAGAAGACTCCTGTGAGAGTTTTTCTTATAACATTTGAGCTTTTGCCATTGTTAATATTAAATGCTGGTTTGTGACTTTACTTAATTTTAGGTTTTTCATAACTTAAATCCAGAGTCCAGTTGATTTTTGTATATGAAGTCTATAAATTGCTGACCTCCCTACCTGGCTACTTTTCCTCAGGATATGCAATATTGCTTCTGGCAAAAGAGTGATTCCACCAGAAGAATACAGTCTTCTAACCTCCCACAACATCCTTTCCCCCCACCTCCAGAAAATTACCCTAAAACAAAACAACCTAAAGAAGCAAAAAACTAAATTAAGTCTGAAGTATCAAAGCCAAAACACTACCACAAAATAGTTTTTATTCTGAAAAGGGAGACATGCCAGAAACTCCCTGGAGTCTCCATGAAGAAATGTTGCTATTGCTATTGATTTTACATGGAAGGTACACGGATGCTACAGTGAAGGGTATAGGATAAAATCCATAAATAGATTCCAGAGATGTCCAGCATTCTTTGTATTAATTCTGAGGTCAGATAAGGAAGCCAAAAGCTATGGTTTCCTTTACAAACTTGCTGCTTTTTTTGTTTTCACAGTTTCTTAGTTAACTGTCTTATTGATTAGAGCAGATAAAGTATTTGTGAAGAGGCATCCATATGGAATGTGAGGCTCTTTGCTGCCTATGACTCTGCAGGAGAAGTTTAGAAAAGGGGAGGCTATACCTCAGTGCTGTTGTAGCTTCTGAAAGGGATGAGTAAACAGTCAGTATGTACACAGGTGAGGCGAAGAGATGGAAAGGCTAAATGGACCTACTGGTTTTGGTTATGGGTCCATCCTTACCCTCTCTTCATGGGAGGTGAGAGAGAAATTCAGAACACAATAATTAAAGGACACTGTTGCAAAGTAGGATTCTCCTGCTGTCCTATGCCTTAGAGGATGTTGGGATCTTGTTATTGCTGAGCTGGCTCCTAGAGACAGGCTGGGCTCATCAGATTCCACCTTCTAAAATAGGAGTGGCCTTATTATAAAAGGAAATATGTAGGTTTGTTGAGAGAGGGGTCTCTACCATATTACAGAAGCCTTACTAAAAACTTAAATGTTAGGAGTTGGGTGGAACTTTGTTGTATTTGAGTAACCTTGCCACCTAAGGTGAAAGGAATGTGTCCATGCTGGGTTTTGTTTTGGATAAGGGGGTGTGGGTTTCAGGGGAGGAAGAACTGGGAAAGACAGAGTACTTAAAAGAGAAACAGAAAGTACATTGGCTGACCCTGGAAGAAATCTGGGGAGAAGTTTCTGAGTCAAAGAAACAGGCTAAAAACTGCTCATGGTGCTGTGAACAAAATTAGCTGTTTCCTGTTAGTGAGTTCTTTTTACGTTCAGAGACACAGGACTTTGTACAATCTTTGTAAATAAACTAAACCCCATGAAAGAAAATATCAGAATAGATCAATTTCTGCTTTCAACTGGAACATACACAGGACCTTGAAACGTTGACTAGCCACTTGAGTCAAAAAAGTGGTAAGAGAAGCAGAATTCAAGGACAGAACTTGTGAACTGTTAATTCTGTTGAGTCAGGATGGAGCAGTTGATGATAATTCTTAAAGATGTCAATGATGGTCAAAGGGGTTTGAAATAACACTTAAAACAGGACCTGGAGGGTTCACAAAAGGCGCTAATGTGGCACCTGGAAAATTCCATCAAAGGGCTGATGGATCAAGTACCATAAAGTGTTCAGACTTGTTGGGAAGCTCAGCTGCAAAGCTTCCAGGCTACAATGGCAAGCAGACCAAGGAGGTGATGAGCAACCTAACTGCATAGATCAGAAGCATTTTCTTCCGTGACAGCTGTTCTTACAGGGTTTATGGTGATCAGCTTCCATCTTTCTCACTCACAGCTGCTGCCCCTTCTGGTACACGGTTGTAAGAAAAAAAATTAAAGTTCTGTGACAAAGTCCACAGCCTCTTGGAGCCTTCAAGACTACTTGCTCAAATTTCAGAAGTTCAGTCTTCAAGGCCAATTTTTGGACAGTTGCCTAATATGTACAGTGAAAAGGGGGATTTTAATTTGGTTCATGACCGTATTGAATGATTGGAGCAAGTGATATATTTGGTTTGCAAAACTAAGAAAACTGGCAAAAATGAAAGGAAATAGTTCAGTTAAATGCTGATACTGTGATAAAATTAGGCACAAAGGATTATTAGAAATTTACGGTAGGCCAAGACATACTTTTTCAAGTGTCTAGTGACAGTCTTTCTCCAGTCTGGGAAAGAGGGGGACACCAATGTGAAAGTGTGAAGTCTTGGAGGTACAAGGAACACACCTTCAATTTTAATTTAGACCTGGGTAGTTGAACAACAATAACAGGATTTTGGCTATCTAGTGTGTAATGGGATCTGTGAGGTCTATAAGGATAATTGACACCAGCTGAAACACATGAATTATTAGACTGGGCACATTGAAAAATTTGGGAACATGACTCTAAAAATGATTTTCATCATTGGTCCCAAATGGAGAAAGTAACTAGGGCAAGAGTACCTGTCCAAAAATTGGGCTTGAAGACCGAACCTCTGAAATTTGAGCAAGAAGTCTTGGTGGTTGAAATTGTGGAACTGCTAATTGAGCTGAATTTCATTTTGGCTAACAGCACAATTAATGCCAGGAAAGATGTCTTACAAATTCAATCTGGATGTTCTCTTTAAAAATATGGCCCATGTGAGGAAAAAATCATTTGTTGTCAATTAGTTTGCCATGAACAAATTGTGCTTACCCCAAAGGCAGAAATCATCATAACAATTACATGCTGTGGTAGCTTCCAGTGAGGGAAAGGTGGGGAATGATTGAAACTGGTTTTGAGACCCAGAGTCTTGGGGGAACCTTAACTTCTATAGCTCTTGTGGCTCTGAAACAAAATCCAACAGGGATCAGGAATAGTTGACAAAAAACAAATAATGGACAAAAAAGAGTTTGTAGTTGCAAAATGCTAGCAAGTGGGTCTGCTTAATATTGCTTTAGAACAAAACTACAGGAAGGGAAGATGAGCTCCTAGAGTTTTTACAGCACCGTTTGTGTGCAGAGCTCTACACTTAACCTCAAACAGTTCTTTAGTTATGTCTGCATTCAAATAAAAAGTCTGGGTGCACAGGGTCCGGGCTGTGGGGCTAAAGATTGCAGTGTAGATGGCCAGGCTTACACTGGAGCTCCGGGTCTGAAACCCACCCATTATGATTGTCTACAGTGAGGTTTTTAGCTCTGCGGCCTGAGACTCATGAGCCTGAATCAGCTGTCCCTGGCCAATTGTAGCCTTGCTGCAGGTCTTTTATTGAGATTTTCTGGTTGGGAATTAACTGTTCTCCAAATCCAATGAAGACACAGGTTCTACTGCACAGGTCCAGCACAAGATTGATAACGGCAGAAACAGACCTATTAAACAACCACCTCAGTGGTTACTAATAGCAAAAAAGGGAAGATGGCTACAGGCCATCTGGGGAAGGCAAGATGGAGTCTTCAGTCAATCCTTGCGCCATATCTGTTGCTCTGGTTAAGAAGGTTGACAGCACCAGATTCTGTGGGAAATATAGAAAATTAAGTTACTTTAATACATTATTAGCTATTGCCAGGAATAGATGAGATCCCAGATGTTGTGGCAGATTTAACCTTGTTTTCCACACTGGATCTTAAAATGGTATTGGCAGGTGGAAGTGGATCCAACACACAAGGGAAGTGGGTTCTCACAGCAGCACAGTGATGTCTTTCAGCTTCTGCAGTGCACCACCCATGTGTGAGAGGCATGGAGTTTGCAAGCTATGCCTTCTCAGCCTGTCTGTTAGCATTAGGTATTATCCTAGTGCGTGCTAAAATATTTGAGCAGGCCCTAAACTATTTCCAAATGGTCATTGGTCTGTGATAACCTGAAGGTAGCCAGTTTAAAACTGAACTCAGAAGAAATATGAGTTGTTTGAAAAAGAGGTAAACTATGAGGGACATGCACTTAGTGAGGAAGATATTTCCACTGACAAAAAAGATAACTGAGGCTGCTCAGAGCTGGCTAAATCCCCAGACCACCTCAGATGTTCAGCATTTTAGATGTTTCTGCTGCATTTGTTAGAGAGATTGATAGTACTGCAAAATCACTGTATACGTTGGGTAAGAAATTGAAACCATTTCAGTGGTCAGCAGAATGAAATGTAGAATTTTCAAAGTTTAAAAAGATTCTTGTGCCCGCTCCTGTGCCTATCCATTTTTCAAAGCTCCTTTCATATTGATCACAAGCAGTAGTGCTTACTCTTTAATGGAAGTGGACTTGAGAGGGCAATAGATTATTATAGAAATAATCTAAGTGTGGCGTGGTGCCTGGGGTCAGACCCTGGACTCCATATGGCACTGCTGCTTTGAAACACTACCTTCAGCCCAGGACCAGCTGGGGACTCCCCAGCTGGTCCTGGCTGCACGTGGTGTTCCAGAGCAACAGCACCACATGGAGCCCAGGGTCTGCCACGTTGAAATGCCATGTGCAGCCTGGAGCCAGCTGGGGAGTAGCTGGCCTCGGGCCGCAGGTGGCGTTTCAAAACGGCAGTGCTGCGTGGAGCCTGGGGTCAGCTGGGGACTCCCCAGCCTGAAATACTGTGGGGAGCACGGAGCCAGTGGGGGACTGTTTGAGTCCCCCACTGACTCTGTGCTTCCCACAGCACTTTCACCTTTTGTGCTCCCTGCAGCACCTTTCACCCCAAGGCTGTTGCTACACTTCAAAGGTGGAGGCGCCCTTATTGACTAATCAAATAGTCGATGAAAATTGCATCGACTATTTGATTAGCCAATTAATCTAAATTTAACATCCCTAATCTTAGTATTCTTATTATCACCATATTTGGGAATTACATAGAAGAAAATGGGAAAAGAATGTATCCCTTTGGGTAAATATTTTTTTCCAAACAACACTTTTGATAAAGTTGATTTTGAATACTGTGTGTTCACAGCCCTTTACATCTTCAAAATGCTACACAGAGCTACTAAAACTATGCCATACATGCCAGCTCCTAGATTCAATGCAAAGTTAATTTTCATTATTTAAATTTATTTTAGTTTTGAAAATCCAGCAGAATCAGTATAAAAGGAGGAATTTATGCATATGTTAAATGTGGAGCACAGGGGCTCAAAAGCTCCCTTAGGAGAACATATCACTTTCTGTTGTTTGCATCTGAATCTCAAGACCTTTACCATATTGTAAAATGCACTAAAATTACTTCTAGAATGTGACTCAACTCTTGATGCACTGAACCTGCAATATACTTGGTGCCTGCAACCCCACCCAAACTCCTTTCAGCCCATTTTGTCTCCTATATAAATTGGAAAGTTGAATAACAAATGTCAATGTAAAAAAAAAATTACAAAAAGAAGAGGAATATCAGTCAGCAATTGGCCCATATCAAAATGCAAAGTTTCAAAAGTGATATTTTGTGTTCATTTCTTCCCTTTTTCCTATATTCTTTTCTTCAAAT
The DNA here is from genome assembly GCA_032595735.1 of Pelochelys cantorii. NCBI lineage: Eukaryota > Metazoa > Chordata > Testudines > Trionychidae > Pelochelys > Pelochelys cantorii. The sequence continues at coordinate 160,884,470 of CM064327.1, forward strand.
TTCCCATCAACTTACATTGAAAAATATTATAGCATATAAATATTTAGCAGTAACACAATGTGGTGCCATATTCTTCTGCCTGGGAACTTATGAAATAAAGCTTGGTGGGCAGCTTTAATATTTGTTTTATACTGAGCATTTCTCCAGAATGAAAACCAATGGTTTACTGGAGTGCTATAAAACTGAGTGTTCCCCTACATGGGGAAGGATATAGGGAAATCCTTTGGGATCCACATTTCTTCCTTTAATCCTGTGTGATGAGATTTTTCTGTACCCCCCACAGTTGTGATGAGCGCACTCATAGTTCTCTCAAGTGGGAGGAGGCATATCCTGTTAAGGAACTGTGTGTTGAATAAAACCCACTGTCTTTAAACTGTGTTGAATCAAAGTTTTGGCTGAGAATGCCTCCTTTGGATAAATTAAGCAAATACATCTGAGCATAGTTAGGCTTGGAGCTTTAAAAATGGACTGGGTGACCTTCACATTTCTCAGGGAAAGGGAATTTATTTTCTAGTTGGCAGAACAGAGTGCTAGAAGCAGAAAAGATGCTTTCTTTATATTGTTTTGTATTCATAGATAAATGTATTATGGAGTTTCAGTATTTAAGATACATGAGAGAAATGTGGTCATACCGAGAATTTTTTTGGGGGGGAGGGGGAGGTGATCTTTTGGTTGAACCAGAGTCCCATAAAATAAATCTGGCCACCTCAGAAAGGGTGTGGTATTGAATTTTGTTTGACCTGGGCCTCCATCAAAGTTTCATTCCCAGCTGCACAATTGCTGACTTTACCACTCATCACCTTCAAAGGAAACCTTTCCTTTTGGCTGCAGAATGCTATATGTGGTCCCTTTTCCCAGCTCTTCAATGCCTCTCCTCAGATGACTGGCTAGATGCCAAGCGTAGCAACTCCCTTCCTCCTTCTTCAGTCTGAGTGGTCTCCTTGGTGCTTCCTGCCCCTATTGGATGAAGGAGGACAGGACTGAGTCCAGGATTCTGACTGAAATTTCTCCATTGGTAAAGGCAATGGTGCTGGCACCTATTTTGTTGTTTTGGAATGACACTGCAGGCCAAGTCTTCAAAGAGGCCTCAACGTGGTCTCTGTCATAGAGTACCCAAAATTGCATATTTGGTCATAACCAAGAACTTGAACACTGTGCAGTCTATTTATGAATCTATTTATAACTTCGGAAGGGGATTTTTGTTTTGAAACCCCAAACTAGTCTGACTTTAGTGGCGTAGAATTCTGTCAGTATATTATGCTTACAATTTTCTGTACCTTTTAATCATTGTAAATTTTCCCCTATTTTGTGTGTATGTGTCTTCCACTTTTAAATACACTTTAAAAGCAAGTTGAAAAAAAATCAAGAATTAGAGAAATCTTTCATGTCAAGGATGTTTTTTCCAGCTCTCAGTGCTTCTGGAGATGCACAGAACTAGCTCAGATTAGACTTCTTTTTGCTAATGATGTCAGCCTTCTATTCTAGCACTGGCTAATTTGTGTTTCACTTTCATTACCCTTTTAGGAATCTGATTCTATTAGAGATGTTGCAGAAACCACTCTAGGCCACATTTCCAACAGAGTGTAGCTGCGGCACCCAACAGCTCTTGTTTAGGCACTTAAATGAAGCGGACAGATCTTTAAAAGTGTTCAGCTTTTATTAGCTGCCACTGGGAATAGCAGAACTTCTGGGGACTGAACACTGTAGAAAAGATGGCCAATTCACATGTATAAAATGGGAGCTGAGCTAGTCTCAAAATCTGATTCAATTGGCTTTGGGTAATTTAGTTGAAAATTAATTTCTGAAATATTCAGTAACTTTTCCTTCCTTTTTAATTTGACACATATTTTGGGGCTATGTTGTTCACAAGGAACAGGCATTGGATGCCAAATTTGTCACCTTCCCACTTGCTTGTACTGTACATGATATCCTCAGCACAAAGCAAAAAAGCCCTTGTGAGAAATTCCTGATTCCTTTAAATTTTTGGAAGGTCTGTAGTACATACAAATATATTTTAAGCAGCTGGTTATAGGAAGTGCAGTTTTAAATATTTCATGTTTACTTTGGCAGATAACCATGGTGTTTGAGCTTCAGCATTGACTTGACTTTGGCATTCATTTCAGATCAGCTGATATGAAATTCTCCCAAAAATAAATATTTATATTTAAAAAAAAAATAGCTACATGTATTCCATATCCTGCTAACTGAAGTACTAAAATATCATATGCTGCTGAGTGTCATGCTGCATTTTTTGGGAGCTCTCTTTATGTACATTTCTCTCATATTTTCCCAGGTATCAAGGTCAAGCTGAGTGGTCTATAAGTCCATTCTCCTTTTTCCCCTTTTCAAAGGTGGCCATTATGTTAGTCCTCTTCTAGGCTACTGGAATCTCTGCTGTCATCCATGAGTTTGCAAACATTTATTGCCAGTGGCTCTGAGATATCTTCAGCTAATTACCTAAATACGTGCGAGTCAATAGCATCAGGTTCAAGGCAAGATCTCTGACATGTTCTTACTCTTCCTTATGTGCTCTCCTGCCCTTTTAATTGTCTGTGATAAGTGTTTGTTGTCTGGTCACATTTTGTGTGTGTGTGTGAGTGAAGACTGCAGCAGAGTAGTTGAGCAGCTTTGTCTTCCTACCATTTCCATTACCAGCTCATCTTATTTGTTGAGCAATATACCCATGGTATCCCTGATATTTCTTTTCTGTATGACATATGTGTAGAACTCCTTGTTGTCTCTTACATTTCTTGCCAGTTGTAATTCATTTCTTGACTTGGCTGTCTTGATTTTGTCCCTACATGTTTGTGCTGTTCCCATGTATACTTCTTTGGTGACATACCCCTTATTACACTTCCTGTATATAGCCCTTTTAATTTGTAGATCATTAAAAATTTCCTTGTGTGGCCACCCTGAAATTCTATGGCTCTTCTTATCCTTTCTCTGCACCAAAATAGCATGACACTGAGCTGTTGTATTTCATCTTTTAGGAACTGTCAGCCCGCTTCAACTTCTTTTCTTTCTAATTGGTCCTCTTTGGGTCCTTACTAACTATTTCTGAGTTGGTTGAAATTTGCTTTTTTTGAAATTCAGTGTTCTTGTTTTGCTATTCTCATATTCATCTTTCCTTTGGATTTTGAATTCTATGAGATCGTGATCATTCCTCCCAAGTTCAAGGGCAGAGTTTCAGGAGGGCAGGAAGGCAGCAGTCATGCACACTGGAATGCAGCTTGCTTTTCTTCCCATTCCCCAGACTATCAGGGAGCAAGGGGAAAGTACTTGCGTTCTGTGACTTACTCCTCTGCCCCTCCCTTCACCAGCCAGGAGTGAGAGGCATGCATGCGATGCAAGTACTTTACCCTTGCTCCCTGATAGTCCAGGGAACAGGAAAGAAAAGCAAGCTGCATCCACAGGCCGCTGCTCCTTCTTCCCTCCCGAAACTCTGCCCTTGCACAAGTTCCTGGCCATCTTCATTCTTGCTGCTGAAAACCAGATCCAAAATGGATGTCCCCCTTGTTTGTTTCCTGGAATGAATCAGAGAGTTGTCACCTACACATTCTGAGAACTTTCAGGAAATAATATGCTTTGCTTGGTTACTGTTTCAACAGATATCAGGGAAATTAAAATCCCACATTAGCTAACACATGAGTTAGTTTTAATCTTGTAACTTACTTGAAGAATGCCTCATCTACTTCCTTTTCTTGGTTTGTTAGAAAATGATGTTTTACTGGGGATCCATTATACATTATCTTTTCCCCTTTTCCTTTGCCCCAATATCAGCATATCTGCTGCTCACAACCTTTTGGATCTTGGAGTGAGTGTCTATATTCTTGATATACAGTGCAGCTTTTACTTTTTTCCTATAATTCTTTCCACAACAAGTTATACTGCTCAGTGCTTGTACGCCAATTTTGGGTTTTGATTCACCAAATGTTTCTGTAATGGCAGTCAATTAATAATTTTCTGAACATAATATGACTTTCAGTTCAGCCTGCTTGTTCTTCAAACTCCTTGCACTGGAGTTTGCATTACCTACAGGCATAAAATATATTATTGCAGACTGTACTGTTTTTCTTCTTGCTTTTTAAATGAAGTTTGATTTCTAGTCTCTTCTTCATAATTTGGCCCCTTCTCCCGGTCTTCATTACTTGAGCCTAGATGAACATTGGCTGGATTTTTGTCACCATTCCCTATCAGACCTAGTTTAAAGTTCTTCTTAGCCAGATGATGCCCAAAGATGCTCTTCCCAGTAGTTGGTAGATTGAGCCCATCTGAGCACAGTAATCCTCATTTCTGGAAAATCAGCTCATTGTTGAAGAACTCAAAGCCTTCTTGCTGACGCTATCTTTTTAACCATACATTTACTTCTACTATTCAGTGGTCCCTGTATGGGCCTATTCCTTCAACAAAGCGAATGGTTGAGACTATCACTTGCATCTCAAACTCTTTTATCCTTCTCAGAGCCATGAATTTTGCAATGATCTGCTCAGGGTCATTCTTGTTCCGGGTAGGTTAAATTTAAGTGTGAATTTGATATACTTCCTTCTTTCTCAGACTACCCCAAATAGGTATGAATATGTAATTATTCAGTGCTACTGTAATTAAAACAAAAGTACTTTTGTAAACATCATGAATTATCATATTTGCCTAAGGTTTGGAGAAATGAATGCATGAATTACAAGTAGCCCAGAAAGGATCAATTCATATTAACTTAGTTATCTTCTCTTCTGGAAAACATGGTGTAACAATTAAGACAAACATTAGCCCTCCAGATTCGAAAGTGAAAATAAAATGCCTTTCCTTGAGGTGAAAATTCCATGCATATAGTTCTCTCGAGACTTTTGTGTGTCTTTTGCTTTACAAGGAAAAGAACTGTAATCCATGGGAGGATTTTCAGACAGCCTGTATACATAGCTATGTACTGTGAAATAATCACAATATTTATTGAATGGTTATTTGTGAAGGAACACATTTATCAGCAATTTACAAATAACCGCAAGGTGAAATTTGTTCCTCATTGGCAGGGCATTATCAATTTAACGAACATTTTTAAAAGAAGAAAAACACCCACTCCCAAATACATAAGAATGTTACTATTTTATGAAAATAGAATTTACAATCCAATAAATCCTTCCCAAAGGAATTTTAATCGAACTTGTTTTACTCTGACTTAACACTGGTGGAGAGGGGGAGATTTTTATAATGCATGAAGAGCTACTAAAGTCTCTTTCTGTAAACTTGTGAAAGATCATATTGCACTTTGGCCCCTGCAAACTTTCTGCAATTTCTTTGGTTTCACAGATACGTTTTCCTGTTTTGCCAATCTCACTGTTTCTCCTATGATGCTTTGCAAGAGAGGCCACCTTCACCGACTCAACACTGGAGAAGCTATCTGTACTCGTAACTTCATGCACAAAATAGACTCATTGATGTTAATTGTAGTACTCACTGTGGATACAGTTAAGGACACACAGAAGACTTTCCAGGACTCAGACTAAACTCAGGCTACTACTCTTCAATTATACAATTGCTTCCTCTGATATTTCACGTCTAGTAGTCTTCGTTATTACTTGTATCACTATGCTAGAAAACCCAACAAATAAAAAAATCTTTCCAATTGAACTATGAATCACTTTGGTCAGTGATGCCCATCTACATCTAAAGCTGTTCTTATGAACATTTGGATAATGTATGCTGAGGATCACTTACTGCTGTTATGGAACCAATCTCTATTATGATCCTACATTTAAATATGTTTCTACAGACTAAGAATAGATAGTAAAAAAATTAAGTGTGGAAATGTAAAAACGTAATCCCCTATGTCAGCTTTAACTTAGTCACTTTAAACATACCTATAGGAAAGGTTCTCCTGAAGTTAACTTTAACACTAAATTACTCTTAAATTTGGGTAGGCAACTTTGAGTGACTCCACTGATTGGTAGACACTCACCTCTGAGGGTAGAATTACTGCACACAGCTTTCCTGAATATTCATAATTTTCTGACATCACAGGTATGTCTGATTTTCACAGAAGTTCTGCTTTTACATATTAGCGTTAGAAATGACCACAGTTAACCTGCGGGTCCCTTAAGTTGGGTCTCTAAATGAAAAAAACTGTATATGCCTGACATTTAAAATTGTGCCCATTGTAAGTCAGAGATAGGCTTAAATGAGAAATGGTTTCTGACCCCTTGCCATCAACTACTGTCCATGGATTTATTTTCCTTTCTCATTTTGAGGCTGTTGTGACCATGAGAGAACCCCCTAGTATTAGGAAGTGAGGTTGCAGGGATTACTATCTCCAGAATTCCCAATAAACAGGGGCCTATGAATGCAGATCAGGCCTCTGATGTATTTAGTTCAGTTCCTTATTAGGTAACGGTTGCTCAAATGTAATGTCCAGTGCCTCAACAAACCAGCCTTTCCTCTGGGCTGTGTCTTCAGTCTCCATTGCCAGTGCCTCTGGAGTCTTCTACAGCCCTGATAAGGAGCTCTAATCCCTCAGACCAAGTCTTCCTGAGGTGTCTATCCTGCAGATTCTGTCTCACGCCCCTTCATGGCAGTCCCAGTGGTTCTTCCTCTCACACTAAGCTCACTCCCATTTATGAGTCTTATGTATTCACTAAGTCATCCCTAATGCCTATTCATACCTTCTTTATCTGAGGGTAATAGTTGTTTGTGAAGTGGAGGCTAAGATGTGAGTATTCTTTGAGATTCTTCACTCCACAGGGAATAGATCTCACTGTTGAGAAATATACAAAGACACTTGTGATGTGAGGAAAAGTCCATCTCAATTTCCTCTCATTTTGTTCAGTTCTTTCTTGAACAGGAAAACGGAGTGCAATGACCTGCTTTAATGATGCTTTTTTAGCACTGCATTTCTCTGTGGCAATCAAAGGGTTTTGAGATCTGAAGTACGTGTTTCAATAGGTCCATTCTGTGTAACTGAGAAGAATGCCTTCCTAAATGAGGATGTACATTCAGTTACTGTTGTTTTCTGAACAAGATTACATTGTCATGTTCTTTCTGGTTTGCTTAGCTTAAATGAGCTGTTAAAGTATATTTTCACTTAGTTGAAGCAATGTTTCATTGTAGAAAAAATGATTGAGTGAGAGACATGTACGAGAGAGAGAGAGAAGAGAGAGAGAGAGAGAGAGAGAGAGAGAAATGACTAGGCAGAAAACCCAGAACCTACAGGGTCTTGTGATAATAGCAGCAATCACCTATCTAGACTTGAGTCTAGATCCCTGCACCTTTCCTATCTCCAACCTACTAAATGGGTATAGGGATGGAAGGAGCAGAGGCAAATTACAGGTCAAAATGTGCTCTTGATCCATACCGCATAACAAGAATACCAACTTGAGCCCAATGTGCTCACAGTTGTGTGTTTAAAGACTTTGAATATGGATGTTAGGGGGATTAAGGGCAACAATCTCTGGCACCCCACACACAAAGCTGTCAATATAAACAACATGTAGTCATAGAGTGGAGCAGATGGGTTTTGTTGGGTGTTTAAGGGGGTATGTGGAGGCAAGGACAAAGATCTGTTTCATGCCAGGACTAAGTAGATAGCGGAGATTCAAAGACTGGCTTCCCGCATACCCGGCGCCTCAGACCATGCTATGCCCCAGAAGCAGCCAGTAACAGGTGTGAGTCCTAAACAGAGGTGCATAAGCAGCTCTGTGCGCTGCTCTCATACGCAGGTACAATCCTCCCCAGCTCTCACTGGCCAAGAACCAGCCAATGAGGGTAGTGTGGCAACCTGTGTCCCTCTACCTAAGAGTTGGACCTCCTGCTGGCCACTTCTGGGGTACAGTGCAGTCGTGGTGCCAGGACCTGCCTTAGCAACCCCCACTAGTCACTTGGTCATCCTGCAGCAAAACGACCCAGTGCCTGGCATTCCACGATCCAGAACTGGGTCCCGACCCACACTTTGAAAACCACTTATCTAGATGGTGCTTGGTCCTGGATTTGTTGAACTCTCAAAGTCTCTTCTGGTTTTAATATGCTATGATTCTATGATTTATATTTCTGTACCATTCTACTCACTCAGCTCTGGGGCTTCTTTGTCTTAGTCACTGTACAAACAATAGTGAATGACACAATCAGATAGCAGGTATGTCTAAAGGCCTTGCTTGCACTGTGTTATAAGAATAGATCTTCTTCAGAAGATTGGGAGTTTTAGGATCCAGTTCTGCTTCCAGTGTAATGACACTTCTGTGGCATAGGATCAAGTGCTTGGTTTGGTTAAAACACAGATTATCAGAAACTTTGGTCTAGAGATCAAGATAGGAGTGTCAAGAGACCAGTCTTCCCTTAAAATTGACTATCTACTTGGATTACAGGTTCAGTTCTTATTTGATTGTAACATGTTAACTCAATATGAATTGCATTCAATTCAGTTATTCTTTTCAAAAAGATCTTTACAGTGCTCTGAGAGTAAAAGCCATTCCTTCTATGCATATTGGAAAAGTTACATATAGCTCAGTGGTTTGAGCATTGGCCTGCTAAACCTAGAGTTGTGAGTTAAATCCTTGAGGGAGCCGTTTAGGGATCTGAAGCAAATCTGTCAGGGGTGGTACTTGGTCCTGCCGTGAGGGCAGGGGACTGGACTTGATGACCTCTCAAGGTCCCTTCCAGGTCTATGAGATAGGTATATCTCCATATATAAATCTATAACATGTTTATTTTTTAATTTCAGTATATTTGCCATGCAAAAAATGTTCTAAATTTTGCCTGCAAGGATCAATTACACTCAGATAAATTATACCATATATAAAAATTAATAATCACTGTCTCCTGCTGTTTAAATGAACCAATCTTCCACTAGGTTTGGACAGTACAAATAAGATAATTAATGTCTTAACCCCCTTCCCCCCCCACATACAATGCATGTAAACATCTCATGTAGGAAGTTTTATCTAGGGTTTCTGTAAATATCCAATGATAATGAATTTTTCCTGTAAAATTCTTTGAGATTAGGAACTGGAAAGTTCATATCACTGGAAAGATACAAATTTTAATGGCTGCAGAACAAGTGGTGATTTTATTTATAAAGTGCTAATACATCAACTGTCTCATACCTGAGTATTCGTAATCCTACATGAAAACTTAAAAAAACCCACACACGTGTAAATTACCAATCATGCAACGAGGAGAGGGAAAAAGTCCAAATGCTGGAGATAACCTAAACTTTTGTTCAAAGTATTTCCTGCATTTTATATTCAATAAATAAAGAGACCTCTTTATATTTATGGAAGGTTTTGGACAGGCTGTCAGACTGGAATTTGGCCAGAATAGCAAGGCTACAAATGGAGATTTGAATCCAGATAAAATATGAAAACTGAAACTTGGGCCAGATTCTCCAAAATATTCATAACTCCCCAATATTCCTGTGAAAAACTACCTATTTGTGTGCTTTGGTGGACACCAAGTGACACTTGGTGGTTTAGGCTGAACTCAAATTGTTTGTTGTTCAGTTATATTACTGTAGCACCTGGGACCCTCAGTCATGGACCTCCTCTGCAGCATGTGGGTGCAGGCCTCTTGCCAGGTTTATCTAGGCATGTTTTATTCAGTCCTTTTTCACACAGTTCGGGAGTCTCAAGCACTGATGTGCCTTTGCCCCTCCTATTCTCTGCAGGTAGCATATTAGTCTACTCTCCCGTGGTCTGTGACATTGGGGCCTTATTTTGGTTGGGTTTCATATGCAGATGCTGGGTAGTGGTGGTCTGCAATGATATAAGAGAGCTACTCTGACCTAGTGGTCCCTTCTGACCTTAATCTCTGAGACCCCATAGTACAGGTGCAGTACAAACATGGAACGAAAGGACAGTCCCTGCCCCAAAGACCTTATCATTTTGAATTATAGGATAATTCAAACTCAAAAGTGGGTATGAACCCACAGGAAGTAAAACAAACAAATTCTCATCACCCCCTGTGACATGTTGTCATTTGAGCTATAGGCTGTTCCTGGTTTTGCAATTAATTTTCCAAGAGTGTGATGCACATGTATCAAGGATGAAAACTGATTCAGAAAAAGTACAATGCAATATTAGTTATTTTAGATCGGGGTGGCCAATGCTGCTCTGGGAGGGGCAGCGTGTTTCTGTCTGAAAGAGATAGAGCTGGAGTCGCAGCATCCTTGTGGAGTTAGGGCAGTGACCAGGGTTTTTGTTTTTGTTGTTTTTGGGTTTTTTTTGCTTGACCAAACGTGGAGGTGGGGGCTTTTTTTTTGGCTCAACAACTTTTTTTCCCTTGGTTCTTTGAGCTGTATCCACCACTATTTTGGCTCTTCCTCTGTAATGGGTTGGCCACCCCTGTTTTAGATCATTGTGAAGCATAAAGGGGTTCCAACCTTGCTGTGTTTAGAGGAGTACAGCCAATGTATATAAACTGATGTAAATCCTGAACTTCCTTAAATGTTGCTTGGTGTTTTAAACACATGCTAGTTTCTTGTTCATTTCTTGTTTCGGAAGACCTGTTCATAATGAAAATGATAACAGTTTACATGCACTTTGCACTCTCAGTGCAGCAAGGGTATGTCTAGACTACATGGCTCCGTCGACGGAGCCATGCAAACTAGTTTACCCGGCATAGGCAAAGAAGCGGGGATTTAAATAATCCCCGCTTCATTAAAATAAACATGGCCGCCGCGCTGGGCCGACGATCAGCTGATCCGGCACAGTGCGGCAGTCTAGACGCGGATCTGCCAGCTGGGGAAGCCTTTGCCGTCCGATCCCTTATGCCTCGTGAAACGAGGTTTACAGGATCGGTCAGCAAAGGCTTCCCCAGCTGACAGATCCACGTCTAGACTGCCGCACTGTGCCGGATCAGCTGATCGTCGGCCTAGCGCGGCGGCCATGTTTATTTTAATGAAGCGGGGATTATTTAAATCCCCGCTTCTTTGCCTATGCCGGGTAAACTAGTTTACATGGCTCCGTCGACGGAGCCATGTAGTCTAGACATACCCTAAATGTGTAAACAACTCCACAAGGTGCAGCAGAATGGTAGTTGCTGGTCCTATAGGTATATGTCTTTAAATTACCAAAATTAAAATATTTGTACACCTGAATAGAAATGTACAAAGTCTTTGGATTGCATACTGTACAGATGTGGATTAAAGCAGGTAGAAGAACTGAATAAATGACCAACAAAGCCTCAGAACAATGCACTGAATCCTGATGAGCACTGAGAAAGTAAACCTGAAAGCTGGCTCTGGAGCAGTGCACACTGCCAGCTGACTGAGATTGATTAGAATTCCACTCTCTGGAGCTGTGGGAGATGCTGTTTCAGCATAATCCTGGTGTGTTTTACTTCTTTGTCTACTGGTTTGGAAGAAATTACAGCTCTACTCAGTTGTATTTTGCTGCCAGGTGGAATGCAAGAGAAAACACGTGTGGTGGAGTGGAGGGTAACTGTCTTCCAAGATCTAAAAATCAACCAAAAGGGAATTTCAGACTTTTGATGGATTCCTCAGTCTTATAAATGGTGTCTGTTATTTATTGTCTTACCTTCCCTATTTTTTCATATCTGCATGCATTCTTTAGCTGCACTGATATAAGATCTAATTTTGCAAACACAAACTGCACAATGGCAGTAATTGGGTCCTTGGTTAGCCACATGAGGAAATGACAACAGTCTTAACTGTATCCATTGTACATGAAAACTGAAAACAAAAGCTGGGCACCAAACATTAGGCTTCTAATCCATATTTATAGTCTACAAACAGTGTCCCAAATCTCAAAAGGGCTAATAATTGAGAAGCTCTCTTTGAAGTCAATGGAGCTTTGGAATGCTTGTGAAAGTCCTTCTATTTATTCAGGTACCTATGGTCCTTAAATTCCATAAGGATTTAGGGAATTTTAGGCACCCATTTTTAAGTTTTGGCCATAGTAGTTAACAAAGATGTGCAACCTGGGAGGGGAAAAAAATCAATTTAAGTACATTTACTTTCTTTGAAGTATTTAAAAGAAGGTAGCTATGATTTTTTAAAAAAATTCTGTGGGTATTTGGCAAAACTCATACAATATGTTGAATTACTGAAAAACTGCATGTGATTAAGACCAGTAGAAAAAGGACTCTCAAAGTTAATACATCTCTGTTGCTATGACAAGACTACTTTTTTTTTTTTTTTTAATTCTTGGCTCATACTATGCCTGGTAATGAGATTTAAAGTGACAAAATAAAATGGATTGACAAGTGATCATATCTTTATGGTCATTTAACAACTTTAACTCATAATGCTAACTTTACTACATTGTGTTCACTAGTTTTCCAATGAGTCACTTTTGAATTTAATGCAATTTATTCCAGCCAACTTCTGTCTTGTTTTTCATTTGTTCTCTAATTTAGTATTTCAATATAGAGTCCTACGATCTGTCTACACTGACTCAAAATACCCCAACAATCCTGCAGCAGACCCCGGGTTAATTGACTCAGACTCCTAGTATGGGGCTAAGTCTAGCAATGTAGTATGGACTCTGAAAGTGGGGAGAGTCTCCCTACCAAGACTCCAGCCTGAGTAGAAAGGAACCTACATTGCTCTTGTTAGACCCATAACTTGAGCCTGAGTCAGCTGACATGGGTTCTGAGACTCTCTGCAATGCGTTTTTGAACAATGTAGAGTTTAGGCCAAAAGTGACCACCAGGTCATCTGATCTGACTTTCTGTATATCATATGAAATCATCAGGACCAGTAAACAAAATTAGACTAAAATATGACTTGTCCTGTTATGTTGGCTATATTGTTACATAATGATATGTATATAATTAGTATTTTTGTCAGCCTTCTTAATAAAATATGCAACTATTTGTAGAAAGGTATTTACAGCTTCTAAAGACACAAATATTTGAAGCATATTCAACAAAGGGTAACTATTGAAAGAACATGTTCAACTATTGGTGTTTTTTTCTTATACTGGTTAGTTACTTGACTTATTTAATTTTATTTCAAATACAATTACACCAACAGGATATTGGAAACAGATTTGACCTTCTGACCTCCTGGGCAAACATATGGTCTTAGCCATGAGTATCAGCATGTGTCTAAATGATATCATGTGGTTTGCAACACCCCTGGGAGGGTAAACATTACACTGCCATGTTGCAGCTAGGTAACACTATAGCCCGAATGTCTGAAATGCACATTCAAGTATTCCACAATATATTCAGCCTATTCATCAGTAAGATACAATGCCTTTGCTGTAAGCTGATAAGATGTTGAAAGAGCTGCAATTGGCCCATCAAAAGATGCCTGCAGCTTAAATTTGTAGTATTTCACTACTTGAGGCTGCAGATGGATTTTACAGAGCAGCTGCTCTTAAGTTATATATCTGGATATATAACAAAAGGTACAGTATGGGAAGTTTCAAGCATCCAAGAGAAGTTATTGCTTTATTCCCTTAGATTGTACACTTGATCCATCATGTGGCATATGAAGCTAAACAAGAGAGAGAGTCTGCAATGTTCAAACTTATAATAGGTCACAAGAAATTAGTCTGAAGCAAAATTAGTGTTACTGGAGCAGATTCTAAATTCAGTTGCTTTTGGCTTTTCGGGAATTACAATAGTGTAAGTCACTGAGTTGAGAATTTCTTCCTCTATTTTATCCCAATATCAGTTGTGAACCTGTTGCCTTTTTACCATACATGGGCTCCTGAGTGCGTTCATTGCAAGTTTCACTTTCAATTGTTGTATGTCCTTTCAATCTAAAGTTCATAAGTTTGAACTCTTCTGTGAAAGGGCCAGAGTTAGTTACCACTGCCTGCCTGATGACATGTTATAGTTGTCAATTATTGTTTTTATTATTCCTGACCTTTTAAAAGTATTTCTTTTTACATTTTCTTCATGTTCACTTCTCAGGCATTTTTCTCCACTTTTATTTCCTCTTAATGCAAGTCTACACAATGTAGGTCACATCCTTCCTTTGCTCCAGCCAGCCCCAAAGGCTGCACTTTTAAAGCTATCCTAGTAACTTTGCATGCAGACAGGAACCATTTCTTTTTTTTATTGGCTCGTTGGGCCTGCCACAGCTGACCCCAACCAAGGAAAGTGTTCTGTCCCTTGGAGTTTCTGTGGAGATCCTTTATATTAATGAGAGTCTTGTGGCTTTAGGGTTTCAGTGGCGAGACAAATTAACTTTCGAGTGACATTAAATCTATCACAATAAAACATATAAACCATTATGGGAATAGGGGAAGGCAGCTTGACTTGATGTACTTGCCCTCTTGATGCTTTACCTTCCTGCTTTTTTTAACATACCCTTTAATGCCATTTCCTCCAGAAACTAATATAGGGCCAGATTGTGCCCTTACACAGCTGTACAAAAGAGTGGGATGGGGTTAGGACTCTCTTCTCTTCCCCAACTTAGTTTCCATAAAGCCCTGCAATACCTGCAGCCATAGTGCTATGGGGATAACAGAAGTTGTGACTCAGATGCTTCTCATTAAAAATAACTGGTCGGAGAGTAGGCGAAGAATAGGCAAAGCAATAGCTCTCCACAAAATGCCAGTAGTGGATATGTCTAGACATGCTGGGGCACATTTGCTGCTACAACTTTTTAATAGGTGAGAAAAATTGCTCCCACCACCGAATGCAATGGGGGAGGCCTTGTAGGCAATGAACGTCTTCAAGTCACAGTGCCTCCAGTTGCTTGCTTTGGGGCAATGCACCTCTGCGCTATCCCTTACTAATGCTATCTGGCTGAAAACTCAAACTAGGACTTCAGTTGAATTGCCTTGAATCAGAGGCCTACATCAGTGAAAAAATCCTCTCTTGTATGTTACTCCTTTTGCAATTTTACAACCTTTTATGAAGCCACCTTGTAGCCTGCTCTGTTCCAATGAGAAGAAGCCCAAACGTGTCCTCATTTTTATGTTTCCCTGCAACTGCATATGGAGGGATCCTTTGTGTACAGGTATTCCTGTGCCTAATGGAAAGCAGGGTTCCGCTACCTCGACAGCACAAACTCTGAAACTCCAGAAGAAGAGTTTTGGGTCAAGGGTCCATGCCTGGGGTGGAACCTGGAGGTATTCACGTTGTCCCACGCATCAACCTCATGAAGAGTTTTCTCAGATGTTAATGCAGCCAGAAGTTCCGTATTGCAAATGCTCCAAGTAGCAGAACTCCATTCTGTGGCCCTTTATCTTAAATAAGCCTTAAATAGATGGACATACAAATGTGGCACTAGCATGTTCATTGGAGTTACTGTGTGATATGCCATGATTGCCTGTTGTGGAAGATTTTAGAATAAAATAATGCTACTGGATTTGTAGGTTTATCGTCATCAAGCCTCTTCACCGGATGTAATGTAGCAGTGGTGATTTCACAGAATGGTACAGGTTGTACTTCCCTTAACTGGGATTCTCTGGACCACAGAGTCCAGGTATAAGGAGACTAGGCCGGAGTGTGTGTGGGGGGGAGGTGTGACTCAGCCAGGAGCTCTGTGAAGAGGAAGGAGGGTGCAGTGGGGAGATCTGGCCCAGCAGCCACAGAGCCCCAGCAGCTGCAGAGCCCTGGCAACCCTGGACCTCCAGCCTTTGGAGCCATGGCTGGTCAGGCAGCAGCAGGGCTTGGCTGGAGTCCTAGCCAGGGGGCAGCACAGGCCATGTTGGGAAAGATCTCCGCTCATTCGGTAAATCCCCTTGTTCAGGACCAGTTAAGTCCTGAGGATGCTGGATGAGGTCCAACCTATATAGGCTCGGCCCCAATGCTACTGGAATCAAAAGATGGCCTGCCAAGGTTCCAAACTGCGTACAGTTTTTTCCAGGAGTGATGGACACAGCTGCTGGTTAAAGTTAAACACTAACTTATCCATGTACATGGAGTTTACTCTCATTGTCTACTGCCTGTTTGTTGTTTGGCTGCTGATGTTGAGTATTGAAAAAAATTGGTAATAGTTGAGTAATGTCATAGACCTAATATTACCTTCTGTGATGGTTACGATTTTGAGTCTCGATTCCCTGTGCAAGAAGGCAAATTACAGAAAAAAATTAATTATGGACAAGTGCCTCGAAGTAATAGAAAATAGAGATGGGCCCAAGCTGTAAAGTCCAAACTTTACTCCCCAGTATTTGGAGGTGATTTTATCAGGTAGTTTTGATTCAGATCACTATATTAGGTAGAAATAGTAGGCAGTTGAAATCCAAAGTTGAAAAAACTTCTCATCGATATGGCTGTGTTTGTACTATCTTGTTGAAAACAAAGGAAAGGAAGAGCCAAATTCTGCTTTCAGTTGTGCTGTGAGGAACTTCATTTAAGCCAGTGGAGTTACTGATATTAAAGACGTTGTATGAGATCTGGCTCTTAGAATTAGTCTAATCTCAAGCAAAAAATAATGTGTGTCAATAAATAGGAATATACTTGGCATTCTCTTGTGGTGCTGAAGATGTAACTGTTACTGCAAAGTGATAACATAACCCTAAATATGTAGCAGGAATATTTCCAAATTCAGTAAAGGAATAGGGAAGTGTTCTAAGCTGACATTCTAAAGCTTAACATACGGGGGCATGAGAGCCTAAGGAAAAGCCATACTCTCCACATAGAAAAGCAAGACCTGTCAGAAGTAAAATATAGTAACAGAAGCTGCTCCTTATATAAAAAGTCAGCAGCAGTAGCTCTTAGTGACTTTCGACCTTGTAGTTCAGCCTGCTTATAACAAAAAGTAATGCAGCATGAGGTCAGTTGTACAACCAAGATATTTTCAGGTAGCTCCCCTTTTGAATAGGCAGGGAGTGCAAAATGAAATCTTTTTATTGATATGTTATAATGAATCTTTTAGGCACAAACATCCTGAAGAGATTTAGAATTTAACACAGTCTTACCTGCCAAGTGATTTAATTGTGGTCTTTTAAGGAACAAGCCAAAACAAAACACAACAAAAACCAAAACTCCACAATCCTCTGTTTTGCACAAGTGCACGTTAACTATCCTTTTCTTTCACATTTTTCGTCTTAAAGATTTAACACCTGTGGTTCTTGATTCTTGAAGGACTTGATCGAATGCTGTTTCCGTTGTGTAGGGATTTGGCTGGTTTTCTCAGAATAAGGTCCCTAATCTCACTCCTACTTGGCTCGTTAATAATGTAGATGAATCGTTACATCTGAAGCCACGTATCTGAAGATACGTTCCAAAAAATTTGGACTGACAGAGAAACAACTTAAAGTGGGGATTTTTTTCCTGCAGTTGACTTCCATTTGTGCAAATTGGGAGGGGGGGAGGGGCATTTTTTTGTGCATCTTAAGAGTGGGGAATGGGAGGACTTATCATTCATCAGTTCCTACAAGTGTCAACAACTTTAGTGCAGAATGGATGTTTACCGGGGTGACATATAGTGGGGATGCCCTGAACTCATTTACATTTTCTTATGGGAAAAATTCTCCCCAGTGTTTTGGTGCGAGCCTGAATATGAATGTGCTGAATCTCTCTTTCTAAATTGTATGCACAGTGGTTGCTCACGCTTAGTGAGATTTACCAGTGTGAGAGATTTGCTATACGCTTATCTCTTTTTTGTGAATGTGGTCCTTAATAAGGAGTGGTGTGTACTTGAACTGCCTCAATAAGAGCCCTAGGAGGAATTGTGATGTGCGAATTACAGTTCTTTCTGTGATCACTTCTTGTTCTGGGTTAGAGAGGAAGAGCAGGAATCAATTTACTCAAGTTCACAGTACATTGCCCCACTATGCACCAGCGCATGAATGAAGAAAGAGAAAGGAAGCCGTGGATCCACCCATGCTTTTTCCCTTTCTGCCCATTCTCCACTTACTCGGATTCCTCAGAATGGGAGGTGGCTCTCACTACAGGGAATGCTGCCTGCCTGCCTGCCTGCCTAGTAGAAGGACTGGCACCCCAGGGCCAATAACAAGGCCTCCCCAGAGAGGGGAGATATTTCCCTGTGTTTTGTGTTGTGAATTAGTTTGTTTGGCAGCAGAGTACATCTGGCACCTGCCTCAAAGCCTTCCTGGAAAACAGTGAGAAATAAATCAAATGGGGAAAATAATACCCCTGCCAGAGGAAGAAGCTCTGAGCCCAGTGAGGTGGAGGAGGTGCCTTGCCACATCACATTCTGATATTACTCATGTAAGCCAGTGCTTGACTACATGAGAAGTTTGGTTAATTTCAGTGAGACTCTTCATCTCGTAAGATACTCTTGATATAAGTAACAGTGGCATACAGGTAAGTTGAATAACTTCAAGATACTAAAAAGAAACTAATGTGGAATGTACATTTGCAATATGCAGATGATTGTTATCACTGCTGCAGAATTACTTTGTCTATATTTATACATTTTCTGGATTAAAAAGGACAGGACAATAAGCCATCTTCCCTTGACTCACTTGAAGATGCTCACAGCTTTTGTCATGCTTCCAAGTAACTCTTCCTATTTTCTTTTTAAAGTGAAGCCTTCTCCCCAAAATATCTCTGCGTAGGGTCCCCAATGGGTTACATCATCACTGGTTGTTGCACTTAACTTGTGCTGCTGTTATTTATTTTTCCATGCTGATAGTTCAATGTGATCTGGAAAACATGTTCATGTTTAGCAGGTTTTTTTTTTTTTTTTCCAACCTCCAGCATGTGAGCCCAAGCATTGTTTTAAAAAAAAAAAGTGGAAAAACAAAGGTGCACACTCAGTGAAACCTTTACACATTGGTCAGCCTACAAAATTTGAGAGAACTTTAAAGATGTATGGATGTGGATACAAGTATACAGAGTGCACAAGCTTCATAAAATGAACTTTCTGGGTGCTGGAGGTCTATTCACATCAAAGACATTTGGAATGAATGAACATAAGGCCTACAAAGTTTATTAATTTCTGCCACAATTTACTTTTGGCTAAATTGTCTTTTTCTTCAGGAGCAAACAGAAGAAAGTGATATGGAAAACATTAAAAACACTAGGGGATGACAATATTGAAAATCATTTTAATCCAATATTCACAGATTAAAAACAGGAAAAAAGCAACAAAATGAATAGGAATGGGAAAAAATGTCTGAAGACTCAAAGATTCATGGCCTGATTCTGATCTCAGTCTGGTTTTATTCAGATATAATTCAATTGACTTTGTTGAAGTTATTCCTGGTTTATATTTGTGTAAGTGGGGGTATGTCTACACTAGCCCCCTAGTTCGAACTAGGGAGGCTAACATAGGCATTCGAAGTTGCAAATGAAGCCCGGGATTTAAATATCCCGGGCTTTATTTGCATCTTCCCGTCCGGGCGCCATTTTTAAATCCCCCTAGTCCGAACTAACTGCCCGCGGCTACACGCGGCAGTCAAAAGTTAACTTGAACTAAGTCCTTAGTTCAAGTTAACTTTTGACTGCCGCGTGTAGCCGCGGGCTCAAGTTAGTTCGGACTAGGGGGATTTAAAAATGGAGCCCGGACGGGAAGATGCAAATAAAGCCCGGGATATTTAAATCCCGGGCTTCATTTGCAACTTCGAATGCCTACGTTAGCCTCCCTAGTTCGAACTAGGGGGCTAGTGTAGACATACCCTGAGGGTTTATCTATGTAGCCATAGAATCGTAGGGCTGGAAGAGACCTCAGGAGGTCATCGAGTCTAACCCTTTGCCCAACGCAGGACTAATCCTAACTAAATCTTCCCAGCCGAGGCTTTGTCAAACTGGGACTTAAAAACCCCTAGGGGTGGAGATTCCACCACCTCCATAGGTAAACCATTCCAGTGCTTCACCACCCTCCTAGTGAAATAGTTTTTCTTACTATTCAATCTAGACCTCCCCCTACTGTAACTTGAGACCACTGCTCCTTGTTCTGCCATCTGTCACTTCTGAGAACGGCCTCCCTCCATCTTCTCTGGAACCTCCCTTTAGGAAGTTGAAGGCTGCGATGAAACCCCCCCCCCCACTCTTCTCTTCAGACTAAATAAACCCAAATCCCTTAGCCTCTCCTCTTAGGTCATGTGCTCCAGCCGCCTTATCATTTTGGTTGCCTTCTGCTGGATCTTCTCCAGTGCGTCCACATCCTTTCTATAGTGGAGAGCCCAGAACCTGACGCAATACTCCAGATGTGGCCTCGCCAATGCTGAATAAAGGGGAATAATCACTTCTCTAGATCTGCTGGCAATGCTCCTCCTAATGCACCCTAACATGCCATTAGCCTTCTTGGCTACAAGAGGACACGGTAGACTCATATCCAGCTTCTCATCCACTGTAATCCCCACGTCCTTTTCTGATGAACTGCTACTTAGCTAGTTGGTCCCCAGCCTGTAACAATGCTTGGGATTCTTCCATCCCAAGTGCAGGACTCTGCACTTGTCCGTATTGAATAGCATCACATTTCTTTTGGCCCAGTCGTCCAATTCATCGAGGTCACTCTGGACCCTATTCCTGTCCTCCAGCGTATCTACCTGTCCCCCTAGCTTAGTGTCATCCATAAACTTGCTGAGGATGCAATCCATCCCCTTATCTAGGTCATTAATAAAGATGTTGAACACAACTGACCCTAGAACTGACCCTTAGGACACTCCGCTTGAAACCGACCACCAACCAGGCATTGAGCCATTGATCACTCCCTGTTGAGCTTGACAATCTAGCCAGCTTTCTGTCCACCACTCAGTCCATTTATCCAATCCAGATGTCGTTAATTTGCTAGCAAGAATACTGTGGGAGACTGTATCAAAAGCTTTGCTAAAGTCAAGGTATATCACATCCACAAACTTTCCCAAGTCCACAAATACCTTGTCAAAGAAGGCAATCAGGTTGGTCAGACATGACTTGCCCTTGGTGAATCCATGAAGCATAAGTGTACTCCAGAAGAGTGATTAGGCTGGAGAATTCCATACCTCAAGATCACAACACTGCTTTACAAGTAACATTAACAATAGCAAGTCATGTTTACATATCTATTTGCCTATTTGTAAGTGTGAGAACAATGACAATCAGATCTATTATTTATGGTGGTCTCTGATTGCTCATATGAGACACATGGTATTATTTCTACTGCATAATCAAATGAGTGAAAATTATATTAACAATGGAAGAGCAATTCAGAGATCTCATAATAGGAAAGGGTGAATTTTTGTGGTAAGACATTTGTCTGAGTAGCCACACGACTTTTGCTTGACAAAAATATTCTTGAATACAAATGATGGGTAAATTCTCACCTAAAACAAATTGAAAGGATCTCAGATGACATCTAAATGAACTTGTAGGTTTTTTGGTTTGTTTTCAAATCAGTGTTTCTGCATAATTATTAGCAATATTCTTTCAGCTCTTAGAGCCTATTAGATATTTCAGGATAATTAAGGTTTCAGATTAATCATGCAGTTTTCAATGTTACCTGGTGAATATGTTTTGTATAATGGAGAATTCCAGATAAATGAGATTAGGATATTTGTAGCGTGTATCAGTAAACATCAATATTAACCTTTCTCACCCACTGCCAGTGCCACATCAAAGGGACAAGCTGAAGAAGGAGATCATGGCTGATATTTAACTGAAGATCTATTAACCAGCTTTGGGGATAATTCTGAGTAAGATTTAAAAAATAATGGAAGTAGATATGAAAGCTGTTTCTGTACTGAATTACAATGTTGCTGAATGAACTATGGTTCAGATTCTCATTGCAACTATAACAGGATCAAAGGAGCCATATATGTTTGCTGTCTGTACTGCAAGAGTCCTATCTGTAGATAGTTGGAGCACAGCAGCATCGATCCACATGTCCTGAGTCCCGTCACATCATCGAAGTGCCACAAAGAAAATGGATTAGGTGGGAAACCCAGTTTCTCGAGATCACAAATAGTGTTTCCAATAGCAAGATAAGTGCTAATGCTTTACAAAGATGTTTCACCCAATTCAGGCTTTAAGTTATGGGCAGATGATATCCAGAGCACAGAGAAAACTTTTATGCCATTTTATATATGGGAATAGTTTATCAAGAAGAGAAATACTTTGAACACTGTGTGGGGCAGGTCCTCAGCTGCAGTTAACTGAAAGAGCTTCAGTGACTTGAGTAGAGTTACACCATTTTTCACCTGCTTAGGAGTTGTCCTTTTCCATGGAATTACTTTAAATTTATTGACACAAAAATGTGAACAGACTTTGATCTAAATAATACAAATGTTCTTTTTTCCCGTTTGACTGCTTTTATTTTTATTCCAAGGATTACGTTTTGCTTATTTGTGTTCTTGAAGATTGAAAAACTAGGCTTGATACCCAGCTCTTACAAACAACTCTCTATAAAGCTGAACCTAAGCAGTTTCAGCTGTGACTTGTGCCTAAGCAAAGACTTACAGGTCCAGGCCCTCTGGTATATATTAAGAATTGTACCAATTTTCTTAATAAAAATACCAGTTGAAACAAACTTGGTTTAAAATAGAAATTGCAGTTCCAAGTGCTCCTGGACGCTGTTGTGATGTGTATTTTAAGTTGAAACTTTGATTCTCCAGGGTGACTCTGAGTTGATAAAAATAAGTGTCTTTTTATGAATTCATCTCAGATTTCATTCTTTAAAACATTATTTCTCTGCTAGCTTGGACATTTTTATGCCATTTTTGGAAAGTTGGCTGCAAGAGCGGGTACACAATGTCCTGTGAGTGAGCAAGTCTGCAGACAGAATAGGCTTTTCCTTCCTTGTTAAAAGTCAGTCGTGGTATTATTTACGTTGTATATTTAGCATATCTAAGTTCCATTTACACTTCCATTTGATGTAACACCAGCAAAATATTCAGAATCTGATTCTCAGCAACAATAACTCTGGCTTAATATTCCTGACATTTGGTTGTCAAGAAAAACAGAGCAAAGGGGCTAATAACTAAACACACAAATTAACAGCTGTTGGTTACTATAGACAAATCCAGTTTCCAGTGGAAATCTTCTGTAGGAGACAGTGGAAACCTTCTGTAGGAGCATGATTTGGCTCTTCATGATGATTTTTAGGTCTATGCTAATGCGAATGATAGTGCATATTTATGTGTGTTTCCTTTGTGCCTTTATTAAGAAAAAAAACAGCAGAATCATTTCTTTATGGGATGTAAAAAAACCACCCTCTGAGGCATGATGGGATTACTTTTCAAAGGGTATATAATTTTTTCTGCCATTAACAGGATCTTTTTTTCTGCCATTTGCAGGATCTTTTTTCTATGGCACTAATATTAATGTGTTAATGATAATTTTCACATAGTAAGTACTTGGCAAGTATAAATTAGGTTTTACAACCCCCCTCCCAGCCTGAGAAGTTGATATAAATATATCCATTTTACAGTTGGGCACATTGAGGCATAATAAAATTGAAACCAATATATTTACGTTTGGGAGCCTAAAGTTAATCATCTGCTAATGATTCCTTCTGTCTAGAACTGTCATGGTTGCTCTCCCACTAGAAAAGGGTACATGCCTGAGGCCAAGGGAGCATGGGAAGGACATGTCTTCAGACCCTGGCTCTGGCAAGCCAAAAGCATAGTCTATGATGGTAGCTTGGCCTGCAAATTTACCCCAATTGTGAGAGAAACTGTGGGAAAGTGGATGAAATTAAGTGTCTCAATTTGCAATGATAAATGTTAGTGGGAAAAGGTACAAAAGGACAGACAAGTTGAATTATTCCAGACAAAAAGGCCTCCTGATATAGCTCAAGGGTTATGTAGAGCTCATACTTGTAAATAAATGAAGTGCAGGATTGGAAATTAGGGAACCAAAGTTGGTGTGTTGCAAATTAGACTTAATTGGTGAATAAAAAGAGTATGGAATGCTCTGTCCATTACTCCCTTCTGAGGTCCTTAAAAGTCATTGTGGAACAAACAGATGTGAACACAGGCTGACTAAAAGATGAGAGAAGGGGAAGAGTGAGCTTCATTGTGGCTGCCACTCCATCAACTATTGGGGCCCCAGGATGCAGTGTGCCACCATTGTGCCTTTTTTGGTCCTAATCTTGAGGGATGTTCTGACCAGACGGAATTAGAACAAGGAAGCCAGAAGTCATTGCCACTTCCACTGGCTCTGGCTAAATCCTGAATACCTCTTGGGCTGGGAGATTTTCTCTGACACTGCCAATACCCCACCCTGCCTTCTGTATTCTTTTCCTTTCCCATCTAATATCGTTTTTTCCTCTCCTTCTCCCTTTGTCTTCTTTTTAAATAGGAGTCTGGCTTAGCTGGCCAAGACTACATATTTGCAACACTGCCTGTGATCAGAAAAGCAGCTAAAAGCAATCTTCTAAACTGCCCAGTGCTGGTTATAAGTTTGCCAGGCCTTGGAGCAGCAGATAAAAACTGTGCGGTGCTTGTGTCTTTCTAGAAGTGAGATTCTTTGAGAGATACAGAAGCTACATTTTTCTATCTTGTCTGTCTTGTGGGAAATGGGATTGGTCTTTAATAGCGCCAGTGACAGCTCATCTGAACTATGTCTCTTTTCCCAGAATGACAGTTTGTTTTTAATACAATATATGAGACTTAATGAGAGGAGTTTTCTTTTCAAAATTTCTTTCCAGCTAAAGGGGGAGGGAGCAAATGTTGTTCTTAAAATTAGATTCTTACTTAATACCTTATATTCTAAATACTTTAAATATTTCCCTTCTTTTCTGTATCTTTAATGAAAGAATACAATGATTCTTAATTGTTTGCCTTGTGCTAAGCAAGCTGAGGTCTTTGCAAACTCTGAAAAGTGTTTAATACTCTTTAGTGTTGGACAGAGGCAGTGTCATGTTAATATCTTTTACTCTTTAGGCCCATTTATTCCATATAAATTCACATAGTAGGTCTCTTGGGGCTGTGTGCAGCCAGGTCGAATTTAGAGCAGCCTTAGGCTACTATAAATTGTTCAGGGAGCTGAATCAGGTCCTAACCAACCCTAGAATTGGAGCTATGCAAGGGTGGAATGAAGTAACTTTTCCTGGCCCTCTGCCCAGCACAGGTCAGCTGAACCTACAGATCCTGCCTTCTTAATTCATTTAAGCAAAACTGAAGGAATGCAACCCACATGAACTGAAACTACCACAAAAAAAAGGTGTGGAGGAGGGGGAGGGTTTGCCACAGACCCCTATGAATCTAAACTGCAAAGTTCTGCACAGTTTTTCTCCCTTTAAATACTTTAGCTGTGGTATCTTATGATGACATAAATGAGAGATGCCAATGCTTAATGAAATATGAAGAATACATATGAAATATCTTTCAGTTTGTACGTTTGCATTTTGCAACCTTAAAAACAGCTCTGGTGAAGAAAAGCTGAACTTACCTACCAAGCTGTAGATACTGAAGGAGAGTTACTGAAGAGCAGGGTCTCAGCTAAATTTACAACTTTTATGTAAATGTAAAGAAACCACACAAACCTCCTATAGAGATGTTTATTATAACAACAGCCATCTCAGCTTTTCTAGTGTTATCCTTTTGATTGCAGGAATGCTTAAGGAATCCAACAAATGTGTGTGCTGTCTACTGAAGGGAAGATGAAATCAAAGGGCCCTTTTCAAAGAAGTAGAAAAGGGTAGCCCCCTATTCCCTCCTCATGATTTCCTCAAACACAGAACCAAAATAGAACAGGAACTGGTATATTAATAACCTAAAAGGGCTTTTTTTAGCTCACATTGGTGCAGCTCCAATATTTACAAGCTTGTGCTTTTGAGTAACTGAAAAGACTGCTATCTATCAAAAGAGCAAATTTATTTTAGATAATGTCCACTATGTGGTTGGTGCATTCTCAACAGCAGGGAAAAAAAAAGACAAAGACAAAGGGTATGTCTACACTGCATTCCTCATTTTATAAGGAGTAAGGGTAATTTTGAAAGAAGGGTTTTCTTTTGAAATAACCGCGTCTAGACAGCATTTCTTTTTTCGAAATAGGGTATTTCGAAATAGTGCCCGGACGCAATTATGCAAATGAAGTGCGGGAAATTCAAATCCGTGCTTCATTTGCAATTTCGCTCAGCTGCATTTGCATTCTTCTCTCGAAAGAGGAATGCAGTGTAGACATACCCAAAGAGAGGAGAAGGGTTACAGCATATAAGTGTAATAGGTAAGGACTTGATTAGCTATGATTTGGTAATATAAGCTTATGCTCATGTTTAAGGGTATAAAAACTATTCCTAGTTTCCCCTCAAACTTGCCATTATTACTCAGCTAGTTGCCCATAGTTATAACAAGAGAAGGCTCATGTCTCTTGGAGTGGCATTCCTTGCTGAAAAGGAGCATGTGAGAAAAGGCATGGAGAAGATGAGGCTGGCATCAGTGGACAGCTGGAGAGGGTAAGGGCGAGGAGAAACTTGTAGAGAACTCCCTAGCAGTTATCACCGATATCAGCACATCTTTCTTAATTATCCCTTCATTGTATCCTTCAGGATGGCACTTACTGGATAAGGAGAGGTGATATCCTGTTTCTTGTTTATACTTATTCTTGCAGGAAAGTAGCTATTTCCAAAAAGGTCTTCCTATCCCCTTTGTCCACTCCACACCCCGATGTGTTATGCTGTCTCACCCTGGTCTTGCGCCCTATAAAAAAAAATTGATGGTTTGCATATTCAGCTGATTTCTGTCCAGGTTGATATTCAAGTGAAAACCAGGCCTAAGGGAAGTCTCATTGACTTCATTGCCTCCCCATAATCGTCGTCATCATCATCATTAACAACCATGGGCTCAACGCCCATTGGTGTCTGATGCCTCCCTCACTATTTCCTTCCATCTTTCCCTGTCCAGTACAGAGTGGCTTAGTTTCTGTAGACTAGCTACGCACCAATCTACTATATCATCTACCCATTCACTGTGGGGTCTGCCTCTCCTATTAGGACCATCCATTATGCTGAATACCACAGTCTTAACTTTTCGCTTGTTATTCATTCTGCAGATATGCCTGAATAGCTGTAACTTCCGTTGTATAACATTCTGTGGTAGGTTCTCTTTCGGCTGTATCTTCCTATATAATTCCTCGTTGGTGACCTTCTGCATCCATCTTATTCTCAGGATCTTTCATTAACAACTCCTCTCAAATGCCAAAATCTTTCTCTTCGAATCTTTCATCACCCATGTCTCACATCCATACAACATGCTGCTAAATGCACATGTTTTCAAGATGCTCAGCTTCATTCCTAAGCTAATCGCTTTACTTTTCCAGATCTTATCTATTGCCTTCAAACTCGCTCTTGCTTTCGCTATTCTAGTCGCTATTTCATTCTTACAGTCTAGATCATACGTCATGTTGCTCCCCAAATACGTGAAGTTCTCTAGTTCAATCCCATCTATACTGATCTTCCATCCTCCTTTCCTGTATCTGGCTGACCATCAGAGGCATTTTAAAGAATCTCTCTAAGTATAAACATAAATATGTCATCTTGTATAGTAGTTTCTCCTTAATTAACAGTAAATATAAAAATCCCTTTTTTCAAAGGGAAGTGATGTATAATGATGTGAGGTTTAACTTGTACCCAGGAGTGGCCTCACTTGTTATAATAACATAGAGCAACATGCCACCAAGTGATAAAGGATACTTCACAGACACACACTCTGCCCTGAAGAGTTGCTGTTAATAGACCAGACAAAGTGTAGGAGGGGAAATTAAAGCATGGAGATATGAAGTGAGTTGTTGGAGGTCAGACAATAGATCTGTGGCTGAGCCAGGAATACAAAACACAAGAGTCTCAGTGTAGTGCCCTGACCATGCTGCCTTTCAATTATTTATGCAGGAATATTATCGAATTGTGTTTAATTTAGATAAGATCCTTCTGTCACTTTTGACATTCACAATGTTCAAAAGCCATTGGACCATCAATTTGCAAAAGTAGCCAAATAATGGGTATTTTGTCTTGGTTTGCCACAGTTAGAATGATCTTGACACTTGGCCGAGAACAGTCCAAGTGACCAAACAGCAGGAGACAGGTTCACAGTCGAGATCATTCTATGCAATCACATGACAATTTGGAACAAATTATTAAAATCAGTTAACTCAATGTAAGAACTATTTGAAGAAAATGCCAAGACATTGGAGCCAATACATGGCTAATTTGGAGAATGGTACGGTATAAAGCAACATTAGTATATTGAAATAACTTTATGAACTTTTACATTGCTTATCAGCTGTTATGCTAACTTTAAAGTAGCTTTTCTTCATGTTCAGGGTGTCGTTACATTTATGTACTTAGAAGCAGAAGCCACGGTAAGTGAAATCAGCTGTGATTTAATCAAAGTTTCATGAGTCCTTTAATTCTCTTCTGACGTCTTCAAGTGTAAATCAGGAGAAACTCCACTGAAGATGATGGAATTATACCAGTGCAAAAATGTCATGACTGAAAGGAAATTGAGACCTGATTCAGTTATAACACTATGCTAATAAGGGCAGGAAAAAAATCCCTTAATTTGTTTGGCTCTTATACCCTGTGTAAATTACCATTGCACCACTTGGTACCTCTGTTAGGTTTTTAAAAAAAATGAATTCATTTGACAGCTGGAAATGAGAGAGCCATTTGTAATGTCACTAAGTGGTGGGATAGCATGTTGAGAAATAAATGATCGATTAAATGTAATGGCTGGCATCACAATGAAATATAGGATGACAGGAGTCCTATGGTAGGAAAAAACTGAGGAGTCAAATGACAAAAGTGATAAAGTAGCAGCTGTCTTTGCCAGTCTTCTGAATAGCATGGAAGGGATCTTATTGTGCCTGATTTTGAACCACCTCAAAGGGGGTTGTGCGCGTATGCACGTGTGTGTGTGTGAGAGAAAGAGACAGAGAGAGAGAAGTAGAAGCAGAATTCAAACACTTTGAAGTTCGTGACTCATTTAGGCCTTGACAGAACATCACAATCACCCTCCTCCCTGTACTCTATGCCTGGGAGCTAGCAGGAATGCTATCCTGACAAGTTAGAGCAGCACTTAATTTGTAATGGAAGAGATGCCAGGGCTCAAGCAATTTTTTCACTTTCATAACTGATGTAGCAAGCCTTGAGGTGCCAGGGCTATGAACTGACAAGCCTAGAGGTGCCAGGACATGACCCTGGCAGTCCCTGGCATAGTTTAAGCACTGCGATAGAGAGATCATGAGAGAATACGTTTTTCTTCCCTTCTCCATCCATCTGATCCTCTCCTTGGATTGCAATGAAGGCAATAAACCTCCTCTCTGGGTGCCAGAGAATGGAAGATAGGACGAGGGAGCAACTTGTCATTCTCCGAAGCCAGCAGAGGAGACAAGGTAAGCTTCAGGCCTCCACAAAAACTTCACAAATAAAGGGAAGCCCATGGCCAGTTATGGTCAAAGAAGGCTTTGTGAAATGCAGACAGTGTCCCTTCTCCTAGGAACAGGGCAGCCAGGGTTAGGGGCCAGCCAGGTCTCAATAGTTCAGATTTTCACAAAATGCAACCTCACTAAGCAAATTTCAAAATATCTGAAGAATAATTTGTGAGATTCTCTTATCCTCATTTCAATATGGTGAGTTGCTTTTTTGGCACCGATTCTGTTTTCACATGTGCTAGATCAGGAGTAATTCTACTAGAGTAAGCAGGATTATGCCAGTGCATAAGCTTGTGTAAGGAAGATAAGAGCCAGACTCTCATGACTTTAATTATGTCATCAGACTCTTCCCTGGATTCTGTTCCTGGCTCTGCTACTAAATGATCTTTGACAGGTGTGTCTGTTTAGTGTACTTATCTTTACACTTTCTGTTGAGCAGTATGCTTAAATTACCTCACTGGGATGAGGTGAGGTTTAATTAAGTAATACCTACAAAGGGCATTAGATAGCAGTTGCTGTGTAGGTGCAAAGTATCATTAATTACCAATGACAATCTAAGTACAACTTATTTTAAGTCACTAACACCATGTAACAGTCATGATTGAAAAACACTGCCAGCTATTTTGAAGGCTGAGCTTTGCTATACATAAACAATTCCACTTCCCATTTCTTTAGTGCAGCATTCTGCCATTAAGTGTAGGTAGATTTAGGTCCCTGTCCTGCAATGATCTCAATGCCACCAGATTTCTGCACTCATGTGAAACCAAGAGTCTGATGATTTAGGCTTCAGTGAAGGACTGGGGGCTTAATTTGTAATGGAGAAAATATCTTTTCCTTTTGTATGACTGTAAACAAAAAAATTAACTTGTGGTTAAAAATCATGCTGCCCAGAGTGATAGAATTCTATTTTGTGCTCTGTTTCTTTAAATGTACAGTGAGCAAAGCAGTAGAATGTGTTCTTTATTAAAGAAGTATGTGAGATGCTGAAGGGTCCTGTGATTTAGCTAAAACAGAATTTGCTCAGGGCAGGGGAGCTGTTTTTTAAAACAAGACTCCTTGATTGTGTTTAGGAAGCGGGCAGCAGAGCAAGCTGAGATCATCAAATAAAGAACTCTCTTCTGCCCCCAATCGTTTATAATCAAGATTTATCCCAGTAGAGTGCCAAGTTAAACGAAGCATAATTAATGTATTTGAAATTGTCCAGCTTTGCTCAGTTTCTAGTTGTCTTGTGTACTGCTGTAAATTCTAAATCAACAGCATAGTCACAAAATCAACAGCATAGTCACAATTTGAATGTTGTATTTTGAGTCTGGCAGAGTGCTGTGATAACTCTGCGGCCTCATAGATTTTATATTCATCTTCTCAGAGTGACTTCTAAAGACAGTGATCAGTTTGCAAGTAAAAAGATGCTTTCGGATGTCAAGTCTTGGGAATCTCACAGCTCAGCTGTGCTTCATTGACATTAATAAAGATTCTGTGGGATTCGGGGACCCTCAGCTGTGTAACACCACTGTCTTAATGGGCTTTTCTGAGGTGTCACTGGGAGAAACAAAACAAAAAAATCTCTACATACCCAAGAAGAGAGAGAATGCAGCACACACTGTCTTGGGCTGCTCTCTCTCTAGTTGTGCACTTTTTGCTTTTTAGTTACTATGACATGCACAGAAGGCTGATTTCTGAGCTTGTCATTTACATCTATGCTTTCACTGCTATGTGTGGGTGGAGAATTGTGATTTGATAGCATTACATATCTACTTTGTACAGGTTTAAATGATTACACAGGGGGCAAAGCAGTGGAGAATTAAGATAATAGGGAGTATATCTGTTGAGCAAGGAAGGGACCAGAATCACTTTTCATTGCATGGCCACTTTTTTTTCCAATATCTAATACAGCAGAGGATTGAGACTCATAATGCAGCACTTTGGTGTCTTTGCAAATTTATCTGTATTCCTTAATCATATGCATAGGTGTTCCTTAATCCTATACACAGATTTCCCACTGAAGTTTGGGAAGTGCTTTTGCAATTATTCCTGCTGTTTATTTAGTGCTAGGAATGCGCTTGGCCTGGTACAAGATACAATGATAAAGACCCTCTTGGTTCATGAGCACAGTATAAAGCAAGCCATTTCTGTAGGAAAACAATTTGGCTTCACAGGATTCTGTTACAGCAACATTTTGGGGGGAATTGAAGAGGTAAGGCAAACTGTTTTGGTCTTATAAGCTATTTAACTGTTTCAGGAATCTTTGTATGTACATGTTCACTTTATTTTTGTCATGTTACTCATTTTTCTCGAAGCAGTGTTAGGTTCTTTACTTGTAAACTAATGGGACTACTATTTTGAATTATGTTAATTGGGTATGTAAAAGTTTTCAGGATCAAGGCTTTAATGTTTGCTTAATGTTTTGGAGTGAATGAACAAATAATACCAGGTTGTCAGGAGTTTCTTTTGGCCTCTGGGAATTTAAAATAAATTGTCACAGTCATAAACTTATGGTGTAACCAGAAGTTTAACCGAATATTATTAACTTTTGTCCCCTTTTATGTTTTCATAAGTGTTGTACTATCGTCTTGGGATTCAGTTTCTTAAAGGCAAAGGAAGAAAGGAGACGTAGATTGTAAAATACCTTATAAGGTGCTGTTTATTAAAATATCCACTTAAAAATGGAATGAGTCATCCACAAGCTCCCTTCATATTTCCAGAAACTCATGCATAGGAATGGTTTCCTATCGATGTCAGTAGGTGCCACTCATGCATAGAAATTTGTAGGATCAGGGTGACAAATAGTCTATGTCACATAGTAAGAACCCAGCTTTTTGTTTGCTTAGAGTTTCCAGCCCATATAGGATGCTGGCAAGGAGTTAAAGCATGGTTCCCATAGAATCTTACTCTATCCTCTCACTATCTTGGCTTCTACCAGCAACTCTCCACCCGTCTTCCACCTTTTTAGGACTTCTTTATTTAGCTATATATTTGTGTACTGACATACCGTTCTGTCAATTTTAGCTGTTTCTGGTCAGTAGGAAGCAATGTCTTATTAACTCCCATCCATCCATCCATCGACACACACACAAACACACACGAATGGGTGGGGGAAGAGACAGAACAAACATAGACTTGTAGTTTTCCATTTATTTAAATGGGAGAATGCAGTATTGCATATATAACTATGTAAGGTTATAAACTTAGTAAACTGAGGCCTAGTCACAGACTACCAAAATGGGATTTCTCAGAAACGGACAGGAACGGTTTCAAGCACTTTATATATGAATACTAAAAGACTTACCCGACATTGCTCAGGTCCTTCAGGGGTCTGGGAGCATGGGGGGTGCAGGAGTCCAGACAGGGTTTTGGGGATGTGGGGGGTAGGTGGTGCAGGAGTCAGAAGGCAAGGGGGCTCAGGGCATGGGAAGGGGGTGCAGGAGTCAGGCTTGGGGTTTTGGAAAATGTGGGGGGGGGGTGCTCCGGAGAGGGGATGGGAGCAGTTGCTGACTTCTCCCTGGAGCTAGTTCAGGGTGGCAGGAGGCCCCGAGGCCCACCCACCACCTATTTCCTGGGCTTGACCGAGTGCCCTCCTGTAGTCATTCTGTGTCTGCTGTCCCCCTGTAATCATTCATGTGTATAACTATCCTTGCTATCACAGCCTTCCCTTTTCATTTGATGAGAAACAATCACATTCCACACATATCCCTTCGTCCTGGCACAATCAAACCCTGACCTCTCTTTAAGTTATAATAATAGGAAGCTGTATACCAAATTTGGTGGGCTTAGCTATTACCATTAAGGAGGAGTTCTTGAACAAATAGACTCATAGATAGACAGATGGACACACAGATGCATAAACTTTCTCTTCTTGACTCTTTCAGGTTTAGGAAGCTCTACTTTCCCCCCTGCTTTACTATTGTCCTCGAAAAAAATCTAGGTATTAAACAGATATTAGATTATTATTATTATTTTATTATTATAAATTAATCTATTCTGGTGGATTTTATCAAATAGGTGGGTCTTGGACCATGCTATAAAACTAGTCAGACTGACTCAGTCTAAAATCTTCTGGTAACTTGTTTCATAAATGAATCGGAGCCCTGCAAAAGAGGGGTGACATTGCAATGGTGGTCATGGGAGGACACAGAAAAATGAAGAGTCTGGTCTACAACTGACTTAAGTAGGAGGTGCTCAGGCCTAAAGTGGTCTCAGTTACCTGTTCAATCACTGAATTCCAAAATCACTGGCCTCTTTTTGTGTGGAGCAGCATCCCAGGTGCCCTTAATAAAAGACCACTACTGTACTCTAATGTACCATAATGCGAGTGGGTCCCAGACCAGGAGTACCCACCCTTGCTGTCCTTTTGCTGGAGAGAGCTGGAAATCTGGTGAAGCGTTGTTCCCTTTCTATCCAGCCTGCTGCTTGAATAGCCCTATGTCATTATAGCACTTACAAAGGGATGTTATCCACAAGAGAATGGTACCCCAAATAACCATTTGCTTTCTGTGAATCACAGTGTACCAGAGGCAATCCAACAACTGTGAGACAGTAATATAAAATCACATTATGTGTCTCTGGGTCATTTCAGATGTTTTTATAATGGAGAAATCATTTGATATTGCAA
Source organism: Pelochelys cantorii (assembly GCA_032595735.1). Classification (NCBI taxonomy): domain Eukaryota; kingdom Metazoa; phylum Chordata; order Testudines; family Trionychidae; genus Pelochelys; species Pelochelys cantorii. The sequence continues at coordinate 160,918,242 of CM064327.1, forward strand.
AAAGGTAAAATCTTGATAGAAGAGTAAAATTGGAAACTGTCTTGTTCAACCCACCTCTTCATTGGGCAGGTATTTCTACATGAAAGATTTAAGCCAATTTAGGGATGTGCTCTAAATCCTTATGGGAATTTTCTTCTTTAAACTCTACTGATGTATCATTTGAATGCCCAATAATAACAAAAAAGACACTAAAACTTAGGCCTAAGTGATTTTCAGCAATTAAAATAGCTCTGGTATTTTAAAAGCCAAACACATTAACATTTGCCAGACATAAATGCATTTTCCATTTACTCTGCCAGAAGAAGTTGGACTAGCAAAAGTCTTTAGGGCAGAAACTACAGTGCTTACTGCAGGTTTTGTAAGGTGGGACCTTAGTCGGTTTCATCCTATAGAAGTGGTCTTAGGAAAGCATTTGTGTTCAGGAGCGCTGTGCTAATCCACTTTCTGTATGTTTGCCAGCCTGGTTGAAAGGAAGAATATAAAAGGGAAACTGAAAGATGGAAAACAGGAGGAATGAATCATATACTCCATCAGACATCTTCACTGTTGCTGGTGCTGAGTACCTCAGTATTTAAAAGAAAATGGGTATAAAACCATTAAAAAAAACCCTCTGATGTGGTTGCCTCCTACTATATTTTTGTTGCCTTCTAGTTAACATATATATTCATAGTACCTGTTATAGGTAAGAATGCAAATCTGCTTTTAACAGATGATTGTTAGAAGTCCCCTTTCTTTGGCACATTAATAGTTTGTGATGAAATTTTCCATGTATTATTTCTGCCCTAGTGGAAACATTGTTGAAAGTTCACACAAATCCTGCAGCTTTTCATTTTCTCTGAGCTCCAGACCAACAGTTTGAAGGGTAAAACCTTACAAGAAAAATGTTATTGTTAAAATAAATGATTTTCATTTTAGGGGAGTTTTAAGTTATTGATAATTGTGGACAGAGAATATGTATAGAAGTCCAAATGTTAGGAAATACATCCATAAATGTGCATCGAGAATCAGTGGTAGTTGTTGGAGTTGGCCATCATATTCCCTCTGCATGTGCACATCCTGTAGTTTGTGTAAGAATAGTTGAAGGTCATTTGGAAGCATCTGCTAGCTTTTGTTTCATGAAGAAGCTGGGAATGGGAATGGAATAAATTTCTTCATGGTTTGTTTTCAGGCAATTTAAAAAGAACTATTCTAGATAAAGATCCTTACTCAGAGAAGGTAGTACTTTGCTTTTCCAACTCCCATCGAGATCAATGGGATCACTCCAAGAGTAAGAAGCTACTCCATGCGAATAAGAGTATTAAAATCTGCCCCTTGGGATGCATTTCAAATTGCTGTCTCATGTATCCCGCAGTGGATATATCTGTGCTAAAATAAAACACCCACGGCATGGTGATGGCGGGCCCATATCTGCTTATTCAGTGTCTTGGGGCTCAGAAGCAGGTCAAAAATTATAGTGTAGATGTTTGGGCTTGATCCAGAGCATGGATTCTGACACCCTGCAAGCAGGGAGAATTTCAGAGTCCAGACTAAACCAAAGACCATACATCTACTCTGTTTATATAGCCCCCAAGTTCTGTGAGCTCACATCAGCTGTCCTAAGCTCTGAAACTTGATGCCAAGTTTTTTTATTGTGGTGTGGACAAACCCAACCTATATGATGCTTTACATTTCTGTATGCATGAGACTTTAATCTTTTCAAATTCTAGAGATGTATGCAGATAAAAATATGTATTTTCACAGGAAGCTCAGGGTGTCAATTCTATGCACAGAAGAACATCAAAGTGTTTTTGATATACACAGTTTAGAGGAGGTGGTGCAGCTTTAACTGTGAAGCATGTAGGTGGCCAGATGAAGTTTGGATTCAGATGTTCAAGTCTCAGCTACATTACTTAAAGTACAAACTAAATTTTCCACACAATCTGTAAGACTTCAGGTAAACTTTACTTGGACAGGCATCTGTAAAGGTAAAGTGAGTCCTATTTTCAATAAGACTGGTAAAACCTTGTCACTCTCAAATATTTTTTGTGGTCTGGTTTTCATTATAATAACTCAGTGCAGAACTAATTTAATGCTGTGCTACTATCAAAAAATGACAGCAGGAAGTAAACTTAAATGCTGAGAACAGACCATATGCAATTCACTTTTATTTTTTAATGTCTTCCATAAACACACACAGATTAAATTAGGAAAGCTGGTATAGGTTTTTTGGTTACATGTGGTGTTTAGTTAAATACTGAAGGATAAAAATGGAAAGCAGGAAGCCCACAAGTTTCAATTTATTTTGTGGGCCACTGGGCATCAAAGACAAATTGGATCTTTAAGATTTTCTTTATGGATGAAAAGTTAGCCCTAAAGTCCTTGCTACAGAAGAAATGGCATGAAAGCCCTTCTAAGCAGGGATATTAGCAGTAAGTAGTTACACTGCAGTTTGTCAGTTAATTTAGCACATTAAAAAAAAAAGATTAAATTACTTTTTTTTTTCGCAAAAGTTGCATAGCGTATTATATTTCAGGCATAAATAAAAGATACAGATCTGTTTGCAACTTGATTCATTGTCACTTCATTTTGTACAGTGGAGTCAAATAGTGATCATCACGTGAAAAGACCTAGAGCACTCTGGCATACATTAGAAACAGGAAGAGGCTTCTTTAAACCTAAAGTCTACAGTGAAGTCTTTTATCTTTAATCTCAAGACCACAGGATAATGTTCTGGCCTCTTGTGACTTTCCTTGGGTAAAGCTTCCAGAAATGAAGGTTCATGGGTTTTGGTTGCTAAAGGAAGGAGTCTATTTTTGCGCTTATTTATTCTGTATGGGTCTTGCTGTATTTATCCTGTATTGGGCCACTTAAGTGTTATGGTAACACAATTATATTATCATGTAACCTAGTCATTTGAGCAGCATGTGCCACAGAATTAAGGACAATTGCTTAAAGTCTTCCTTTTAGTTTCATTCGTAGAGACCTGTTTGCCTATTTTGCTTATAACCAGACTGCATTATTGTAGCTACTCTTGTGTTGGAAATGCTATGATGTGAACTTTTAAGGTCAAGCATGACTTCAGAAGCAGAACCTTTTTTTAAAAGGTTCATTCTGCATGTAGAGGCATTGCTAATTCCAGTTGTTTTCCCAATCACTGGATCAATAATGCCGCTAGAATTAGAATGAACATTAAGCCTGTCCACTGTGAAGTCCATGCTTGTGCTTAAAAGTTCACATCTCAGCATTTACTGTACAGATACATTGTGTCCATCCTATCAACCTATTTATTATTATTATAATTTATTATTATTTCTTGTATTGTTAATGATTGTGCCTTTTAGACACACCCATGAGGCAGCACATAATCCCAAGAGGAGCACCAGCAAGAAACAGGGCTGGATTTACACACCTGTAGACACAACATCTTCAGTTCCTCTCCTGCCTATTGCTGACCTACATGTTTTCCATTTTAAAAAAAATGAAACGTTTACCCACTTTTAACTTTCACATGCCCTACAAAACACCAGTAGACACATGGCTAATTGAAAATCTGGTCATGGAAAGGAATTTCAGAGCACAATTTCTCCAGGCCTCTCATCTTCCAGTGTAGGTGGAATGTGGTGAGAGACACATAGCTAACTCCACTGTTTGATATTTAGGGAGTTGGAATCTGTCATTGCTCTTATCCAAGCCAGTACTTCTGGAAGCAGTTATTTGATACACAGACCCTGCTCTGTTCACATTTGCATGGAACAAAGATTTAGGCAGGTCCAACTGTCTACGCAGGGAAGGATGAGCTATTTACTACCTCTTCTCCACTCCATAACTATCTAGGAATAATACCTAATTGAGCCCTAATTCTTTGGTGCCAGATTCTGCCACTCTCAATTATGTGGGAGGAGTTCTTTAATTCATGAGTTTTACTGACGTCATTTGAACTACTTGCCACATAAGGTGCAGTGTTCCTCGTAAGCTATGTGCTTGTGTGGCTGCTCAGGAGAGATTCAGATGCTGCCCAGATGTATAGCAGAGTCCCCACAGCTAGGTTTATATTTCTCCACTGGTGGACATCTGCACATGCCTTGGCACGCACAAAAAAATTTTCTGCTCCTGAATGGAAAAACGCACACATGGATGGAGAAGATTAGAGGAAACATTGATAAGGTATAGTAAGTGTGATGGAATTTTTCTTTTAGCTACCATTGTGAATGCTTGCAGAGTTTTAACAAAGAGTATGCTTGGCACATACACAGAACCAAATTCACCTCCCATTTGATCATGTTGTACCCCTGATGTGCAGGGAGAAGTCCCCGTAGATTCCATGGAGATGTTTGCTTAATAACTACTGGCATAATGTAGGTGACTTGAAGAGGAGCTGAACTGTGGTTACTTATTAGTTAGCAAGATGATGTTTGGATTGCGAGGGTACTATTATAGAGTGTTCTGGGTTGACTAGGGTTGATGAAAAATTGGCAGCTTTGTTCACCAGAAGTTTGCGCAGGCTTTCCCATTGGTTTTAGTCAATATTAGGATTTACCCAAGTTTTGCTTTCATTTTAAAGTTCAAATGAAAATCTGAAAGCAAATTTCAGTAAAAAAATGCAGTGTCATGCTGAAGCAATTCCTCTAGGTCACGGTGGGGAACCTCAGGCCCGAGGGCTGGATGTGGCCCTCTGGGCTCCACACCCCGTATTGGGGAGCCTGTGCCTACTGCATGACTGGAACACACAAAATCTGCTAGCCTGGCTCCCACTAGGCTCTGGTGTATGAGGGGAATGTGGGGAGTGTCTTTCTGCTTCTCTGTCGGGGCCACGTTAGTGAGAGGTGTTTGTTTTGTTTTGTTTGGGGTTTTTTTTGGCTTCACTTGAGTGCAGCCCCTGACTGATTTTCTGTGGGTCAGCAGCCCCCGACCCAAAAAAGGTTCCTCACCCTTGCTCTAGGTTCAGTCAATATGAGGCGGAGGATTGCAAACCTGGGCTGGAATGTCAAACAAACTGATAATCAGGAAAGTCTTATATTTTGGGATTTCCATATTTCCACAGCACTTTGCTGTGCTCTTGGAGAGCAATACATTCAATTTATAGATCAATATAGTCTGAATCTCTCCTGACCCATCCTCCTTTATTATTTATAACTTATTAAATTATTTTTTTCTTATGCAATATGTTTTCCCTTCTTGCAATGCACAGTCGCATGCTGTCTTTTTGTTGTACACTTGCAACTGCTGAGATGCTGACATGCATATTGGGTTGATTTTATGATTATTATTCCATTGGGGGAAAGGGCATTAAGTGTTTTGAAATAAAAACTCACACGAAACATTAAATAGACTATGCAAAGAGATTTAATAAGAAAAGTTGAGCCAGATTGAGAGCCTCTGACACTGCTCCTTTCATTCCTTTGCATCAGTGACCAGAATAATGTCCTGAGGCTCTCTCTCTGTCACACACACATACAAAAAATGGTTTTTGATCCATACATATATTTGCTTACATCATTTATGTCCTATCTGTTTCAGTGAATCCCACAATGCATCCAATATTTCATCACATCTTGGGGACTGTCAGATAAATCCTAGAAAAACATATAATATATACCAAATTAATACATACCAAAATAAAATGATTTAAAAGAATGTTTCAATATTCAGAAGTGAGAGCTTTAAAATGGCAAAAATAGCTATTACATAAAGGATCCTGGGGTATCTAAAAAACATTGAAGAGACTTGGACAAGATAATAAGTGCACCTTTTACAGATGCTAAACTGCAACTCACTATAAATGACTTATGCACCTGAATAGTCACTCTGAATTCAGTGTTAATATTTGTATGTTAGATAACATCCATGTTTCCAGGAAGAGGACAGGGACGTTAACTAATGTGTAGCTGGATTGTTAGTGGTTACAGGTTTACATGCTGGGGGACAAGGTAGGCAGGAGCAGGTGCTCGTGGGAAGCTGGCTTTAAGCCAGTTCCCCACAAGCACTGGCTCCCACCAGCACCCGCCCCCCCCCCACCTCTGACAAGAGGCAGCTCCGTGGGAACTGATATGCACAGAAAGCCAGCTTGAAAGCCACTTCTGGTGTTGACTTGCTCCTGCCTGTCCCCTCACCCCCTGTGCTGCTGCTGCTTTTAAACCAACTACCACCCACCCCCACTTGCTGCACTGCAGCCTCTGTGGGAGGTGGGGGAGTTCAGACAGCTCCATGTGGATCAGCTTCCACCTGCACCTCCACACTGCTGCCTCGAATACAGAGGCAGCAGCGTCAGGGGGAGCAGGCAGGTGCATCTGCGGGAACCCAGCCGGTATGTGCAGGGGGTTGGCTGGAAAGCTGCATTCCCACATTTACTGGCTCCTGCCTGCGCACCTCACCACCTATGTTGCTGCCTCTCTATCAGAAACAGCAGTGTGTGTGTGGAGGGGGGGAGGGGGGCAGCAAGCAGCTCCATGGGAGCCGGTGCTCATGGAGAGCCAGCATTTAAGCTGGCTCCTGCCTGCCTACCTCCTCTGTGCTGCTGCCTCTGCAGGAAAACAGGCAACTTTGCAGGAGTCAGCACTCAAGGGAAGCTGGCTTAAAAGTCAGCTCCCCACAGGCACCGGCTCCTGCCTCCCCACCCTTCTTGCCTCCAATACAGAGGCAGCAAGGAGGGATGCATACAGTCATTAGGATTAACTGATAAGCCCAGGCTTATCGGTTAATCATGTAAATGACTACACACTAACATCCCTAGAAGAGGACCCTAATCTTGTATTCATAAGAGAGTTATATACATTTATTCTTCACGAATTATGCTGTTTGTTTATTTTCTGGATTTCTCAATAGTGCAAGTAGCTTTGTCAGTTGCACTTTGGTTTCTAGTCAATGTGTTCGTTTGGTCCTAACTCCATACTGTACTGCTTGGATTTGCAAATTGTCAGGTGTACTGTATAGGGTTGGGTTTTTTTTTGAGAGAGAGAGAACATTCATAGAATTTAAGGAACAATCATGTAAACCTTTATAGTAGTGTTAAGTTTAAACACTGTATCTTTGGGAAACCTAGTATGGGCTAAATTTGACCTGATTGTGCTATGTTAGTGCCCCAATTCTTGTTTATAACTAAAATGCTGAGAAACTTTCCCAGATCTAAAACACCTATTTTGTTCCTGTTGTATATTGTAGTTTTTATATACTTATCCCCCAAGATCTAGAGTAAAAAAAGTATGATTGCTTAAGTTAGTTTATATGAAGTACTTAAAATGGAACCCTCACATTGTGTGGTTTTTGTTGTCTATAGCCAATAGGACAAATTCCTTCATTTTGTGTATGGGCATGCTGCTAAATAACTAGCTCCAAATCCAAGAAGGATCTTTTAAAAACAGGCAGTCTGATTCCCTAACTCAGCAGTTATAGGACCAAAATGCACATGAAAGTGCATCGTGGGACATCTTAGGCTTCAGGATGGGTTAAGTGACAATAGTATCTCTGTGTACATTAAAACATCTTAGGGGGTAGCCATGTTAGTCTGTAACTTTAAAAACAATGAGAAGTTCTTTGGCACCTTAGAGATTAACAAAAATATATATAGGATCATGTGCTTTCATGGGTAAGACCCACTTAATCTGATGAGTTGGAGTGGCAATAACAGAATTCAAGATTTATATATCAGCAAAAGAAATACTTCTCAATTGTAGGACCCATGTTAATGAAGCTAATTAAGAGGGCTGAATGTGTCCCATTCATAGCTTTTGACGTGAAAAGGTGGATGTCAAAGGCAGGGGAAATTGGCTCTGTAGTGCTATAACCAGTTAATGTCTTTATTCAAGCCAAGGGTAACAGTGTCAGATTTGTAGATGAATTCCAGTACATTAAAATTTACAATAGTGTTTTATTGTTAAGGCACATTAAGTAATGCAACTGAAAATATAGATATGCAAAGACTTTGTTTGGGCTGGAGGAGGAACCACCTAAACATATGTGAAATGCTTACCTTAGACATGGACACAATCAATAAAATTCAAAATTAAATTTAAAATGCATTTTTGGCATATGATTGTGTTTGTAACTTTGAAATGGCCTTCAGCTATCATTCATGCAAGTAAAGCTCTGTCACACAAACATTTATTGTAAGTAAACAGAATGAGTGTAAACACAATCAAAGCAGTTTCAGGTCCAAGCAGATGTTGGGTGAGCTGTCTTATGTTTGATGCTTTTAAGGAGTTCCCAAAGTATATGGGAAAATTTACTGCCACCTGCTTTTATACCTTCTGCCAACCACAGACCAGTTAAATTGAATATATTCTTACAGAGATGGATAGCATTACTCTAGGGCAGAGGTGGGCAATAATTTCTGAAGGGGGGGGGGCAATTCACAAATTTCTGAAGTGGTCGTGGGCCACCCCAGAAGGGGTGGGTCTTGGGCAGAATGGACAGTGCAAGGAGACTTCCATGCTCCCCTGCTCACAAACCCATATTGGCCTGGGGGTGGGGAAGTGTGTGAAGTCTTTGCCCTCTGCCCCTGCCCTGCCAGGGGTGTGCAGTGTTTAGAGGAACTGCCAGCTGTTTTGAATAGCTGGTGGTTCCCTCTGGTGTCACGTACCCATGATGGCGAGAGGAAACTTTGCGCATTTCCCTGTCCCCAGGTCTTGAGCAGCATGGCGGCCATGGGCCAGATCAACCGGTTGGTGGGCTGAATCTGGCCCAAGAACTCTGTCTTGCCCACCTTTGCTCTAGAACAAAGGAGGTCTGAGTGCAAAGTAGGGGAAGGTAGGTAATTTAAAAGTAATGACATGAATGATGAAAACTCCTAGAAAATATAAATCCTTATCCCAGAAAGACAAGGAAGATATGTAAAAGATTCCTTTTATTTTGTCCACTTCGTTCCTAAATGTCTCTTTCATATTTACTTCCAAATGATCTGCTATCAGCAAGACATGTTTTGAATTTGAAAGAGCCATGGAATAACTCACACCCTTTACCCTGATGCAGTTTTTAACCAGACACATGAACCTGATTAAGTTTTTTCTGTACTGAGTTTTGTTGTTTAATTGGCTAATAATGGACAATTCCATGGAATTTCAATAGTCACTTTGATTGTTTGCCTGAGCAACTAATTGCTGATGGAGCTTCCTGGATGATGCCAGAGAAAACATTGTTTAAATCCCATTGAATTTTATATTAGGAGAATCTTATTGGGCAGCTCTGGAGAAAATCTTTGTTTTATGAGAACTTCATGATGGAATGAAACAATATAGCTGTTTCTCAGAACAAGTTCAGTTATCCTCAGTACAGTTATGTAAGCCTGCAAGGTCAATGGAAAAATCCCAGAAGGGATCATTACTGTTTTACACATACAAATTTGCATAAGCATCCATCATATGTCCAAAACAATCATTCACATATTAGTAAGCAAAAGGGAGTATGCCTGCACACAACTGGGATCGCTTAATCTCCTTAAGGTTAGGCATGTACTGATGTGCTTTGCTGAATGAGAACCATAGTGCTCAGTAAGAGCACTCAAGAAGAACCAGAGTGCAGGACTGAGCTCACATTTATCAACTCTTTGGTGTTTATCATTTTGGACCTTCTGTCTTGTAGTACTATGACAGTATATCATTGTGCAGCAATTTCATCTCTATCTCAATAAGTTTTTGTATGTAGAAGTGCTTTGGCTTTTTATTTTGGTTGTTGATCTAGAAATATTCTCTCAAGCTTTTGTAAGGGTAAAGTTTAGAGGTGGAAGCAACAGGGATGATGTTGTGGTCGGTGTCTGCTATAGACCACCGGATCAGGTAGATGAGGTAGACGAGGCTTTCTTCGGACAACTGAGAGAAGCTTCCAGATCACAGGCCCGGCTTCTCATGGGGGACTTTAATCACCCTGGCATCTGTTGGGAGACCACTACAGCAGGATACGGACAATCCAGGACATTTTTGGAGACTGTTGGGGATAACTTCTTGGTACAAGTGCTGAAGGAACCGACCAAGGGCCATGCACAGCTTGACCTGCTGCTCACAAACAGGGAGGAACTAGTAGGGGAAGTAGAGTGGGGTGACAACCTGGGAAGCAGTGATCATGAGATGGTAGATTTCAGGATCCTGACCAAAGGAAGAAAGGAGAGTAGCAAAATACACACCCTGGACTTCAGAAAAGCAGACTTTGACTCCCTCAGAGAACTGATGGGCAGGATTCCCTGGGATGTTTACATAAAGGGGAAAGGAGACCAGGAGAGCTGGCAGTATTTTAAAGAAGCCTTATTGAAGGCACAGGAAGAAAACATCCCAATGCGCAGCAAGAAAAGCAAATATGGTAGGCGACCAGATTGGCTTACCGGGGAAATCCTTGGTGAGCTTAAACACAAAAAGGAAGCTTACAAGAAGTGGAAACGTGGACAGATGACTAGGGAGGAGTATAAATATATTGCTCGAGAATGCAGGCGAGTTATCAGGAAGGCGAAAGTGCAATTGGAATTGCAGCTAGCGAGGGATGTGAACAAGAAAGGTTTCTACAGGCATGTTAGCAAGAAGAGGGTGATCAGAGAGGGTGTGGGGCCCTTACTGGATGAAGGAGGTAACCTAGTGACAGATGATGTGGGAAAAGCTGAAGTACTCAATGCTTTCTTTGCCTCTGTCTTCACGGACAAGCTCAGCTCCCAGACAAATGCACTAGACAATGAGGTAGGGGAGGGAGGTGGACAGCCCTTGGTGGGGAAAGAACAATTAGGAACTATTTAGAAAAGCTAGACATACACAAATCCATGGGTCTGGATTTAATGCATCCGAGGGTACTAAGGGAGTTGGCAAACGTCGTTGCGGAGCCTTTGGCCATTATCTTTGAAAACTCGTGGAGATCGGGAGAGATCCCGGATGATTGGAAAAAGGCAAATGTAGTGCCTATCCTTAAGAAAGGGAAGAAGGACAATCCAGGGAACTACAGACCCGTCAGCCTTACCTCAGTACCCGGAAAAATCATGGAGGGGATCCTCAAGGAATCCATTTTGAGGCACTTGGAAGAGGGGAAAGTGATCATGAATAGTCAACATGGATTCACGAAGCGCAAGTTGCGCCTGACCAATCTGATTAGCTTCTATGATGAGGTAAGTGGCTCGGTGGAAAGTGGATGTGATCTACCTTGACTTCAGCAAAGCTTTTGATACGGTCTCCCACAATATTCTTGCCAGCAAGTTAAGGGAGTATGGATTGGATAAATGGACTGTAAGATGGATAGAAAGCTGGCTAGACTGGCGGGCCCAACGGGTAGTGATCAACAACTCGATGTCAGGTTAGCAGTCAGTTTCTAGTGGAGTGCCCCAAGGATCAGTTCTAGGGCCGGTTTTGTTCAACAATTTTATTAATGACCTAGATGAGGGGATGGATTTTACCCTCAGCAAGTTTGCAGATGACACTAAGCTTTGGGAGCTGTAGATATGCTGGAAGGCAGGGATAGGGTCCAGAGTGACCTAGACAGATTAGAGGTTTGGGCCAAAAGAAATCTGATGAGGTTCAACAAAGACAAGTGTAGAGTCCTGCACTTGGGATGGAAGAATCCCAAGCATTGTTACAGGCTGGGGACCGAATGGCTAAGTAGTAGTTCATCAGAAAAGGACCTGGGGATTACAGTGGATGAGAAGCTGGATATGAGTCAACAGTGTGCCCTTGTAGCCAAGAAGGCTAATGGCATATTAGGATGCATTTGGAGGAGCACTGCCAGCAGATCCAGGGAAGTGATTATTCCCCTTTATTCAGCTCTGGTGAGGCCACACCTGGAGTACTGTGTCCAGTTCTGGGCCCCCCCACTATAGAAAGGATGTGGACGCACTGGAGAGGGTCCAGTGGAGGGTGACCAAAATGTTTAGGGGGTTGGTGCACATGACCTATGAGGCGAGACTGAGGGATTTGGGTTTGTTTAGTCTGCAGAAGAGAAGAGTGAGGGGGATTTGATAGCAGCCTTCAACTTCCTGAAGGGAGGTTCCAGAGAGGATGGAGAGAGGCTGTTCACAGTAGTGATGGATGGCAGAACAAGGAGAAATGGTCTCATGTTATAGTGGGAGAGGTCTAGGTTGGATATTAGGAAAAACTATTTCACTAGGAGGGTGGTGAAGTACTGGAATGGGTTACCTAGGGAGGTGGTGGAATCTCCATCCCTGGAGATTTTTAAATCTCGGCTTGACAGGGCCCTGGCTGGGTTGATTTACTTGGGATTTGTCTTGCCTTGGGCAGGGGGCTGGACTTGATGACCTTCTGAGGTCTCTTCCAGCTCTGTGATTCTATGATTCTAATTTCAAATCATTCTGTATTTCTGTAATTTGGCAGTTACAAAGGGATCTGTAGAACAGAAGCAATAATCTGGAGCAGGCATAGCAAGCTCCTGTTTTTACGTAGCTAAACTAGCCATTGTTGCCAATTCTCAAGAATTCATCATGAGTTTTTCAGTGTATAGTGTCTTTTGTTGGGTTACGAGAGCTCATGGTGCAATATGGTGGCTAAAAGAGTAGATGTGGTCCTGGGTTGTACAAGGAGAGGCAAATCAATGAAGACTAGGGAGATGGCATTACTATTGTATAAAGCACTAGTGACACGTTTACTAGAATACTGTGTCCAAATCTGGTGCCAGCCGTTGCTGAGAAATTGGAATGGGTTCTGTAAAGAGCTACAAGAATGATCAAGGTCTGCAAAACATGCCTCACAGCATGAGACTAAAGAAACTCAATCTTTCTTTGGTTAACCAAGAGACGGTTGAGAAGTCTTGATCATAGTCTAGAAGAAAAAGATTTTGCTAACCGTAAAGCTTTTGTGATCCAGTGGCTGGAGCTGAAGTTAGGTACAGTCAAACTACAAAAAAGAGTATTTTTTTACAGAGACAAAAATTGACCATTGGAACAACTTACCTAAGGTTGTGGTGAATTTTCAATCATTAAGTCATTAAGCCAAGATTAGATGTCTTTCTAAGAGGACAGTCTACTTCACCCTGAAATTATAGGCTTAATGTAGCAGCTAGTTTGTGAAATTGCCTGGCCTGTGTTATGCAAGAGGTTAGAGCAGATTATCACACCAGACCTTTTTGTCTCTAAAAATATGACTCAGCTTCCATTTAAAAAAAATAAGTTTTCAGCCTTCATGGTTACAGAAAAATGCTTGAAAGTGTGAACTCTAAATGCTTGAACCCAAAAACTGATTGTATTTGAATCTTTTGACTTTTTAAAAGAAAATGTCATGAATTTTAAGTTTCTGTGGTTGGTAATGCTTCTCATCACTGCTACAAAATTCTGCACAGCTGCCATTTCGTTTTGTATCAAATGACTAATATATAATGCCACAGGCAAGAAATGGTTCTTGCTAACTTTTGTGAGTCTTGCATAGTCAGTTTCCAGAAGCTTATCTTGATAAATCTACAGAAGTTAAATTTTGGTCATGATAGGAAGAAAAATAAAGTTATGATAATTTATCTTAGGATACAAAGGCCCAATTCTCCACTCCTTGTTCTCGTAAAAAGTGTCATTGAAATCACAGTTGCTTTACTCAAGCGGGGCTAGAAGCTGCAGGATTGGGTCTCTGAGGTATTGGAGTTATTCTGTTCTACTAATCTGCTCTTAAATATCTCCAGTGAAGGAAATTCCACAACCTCCATAGGCAATTTATTCGAGTGCTTAACCACCTTGACAGTAAGGAAATTTTTCCTAATGTGCAACTTAAATCTCCCTTGCTGCAATTCAAGTCCATTGCTTCTTGTCCGACCATCAAATGTTAAGGAGAACAATTTTTCTGCTTCCTTCCTGAAATAATCTTTTAGGTACTTGAAGCTGTCACCACATCCTGTCTTTTTTTTTTTCCAGACTAAACAAACCCAGTTCTTTTAATCTTCCCTCATAGGTCATGTTTTCTAGACCTTTAATCAATTCTATTGCACTTCTCTGGACTTTTTCCAATTTGTCCATATCTTTCCTGAAATATGGCACTCATAAATACATTCTAGTTAAGAGCTAATCAGTGTGGTGTACAGCAGAATTACTTCTCGTGTCTTCCTTCCAAAGTGCCTGCAATATATCCCAGAATGATGCTTGCTTGTTTTTGCAACAGTGTCACTTTTGAGTGATATTTTGCTTGTGGTACATTGTTATCCCTATTCCACTTTCTGCAGTACTCCTCCCTAGACAATTATTTCCCTCCAAAGGGGACTGGTGGTGACAAATGAGGATCCAATGCAAAAACAAGTATTACCATGAAGTTCTTTCAATCCTTCCGGAAGGTCTTTAAGCAACACAAATGGAACGTTAAGCAAAGAAGACCTATCTCCTGTCCTTTTTAGGTTGCTTTCCCTACCATAGATGAAAAATTGGATCAATTATGTAAAAAGGTGTATTTTTGGCAGAATAACTGATCATTAGTCCAAGGAGAATTATTTTCTGCCTATTCAATGAGCTTTGGGAGTTGTCATGTGACCTACATGGTCCATTTATCTTATATTTTCAGTAATGTTTTCCAATATTAGACTGATATTGATTTAGGCTAATACAAAAAAATAAAATAAAAACAACCCTCTGAAAAATAATCATGACCTTGAATTTATTCTGTTCTGAAAGTAAGAAAAAGCAGTGATTCCTGAGAGCCTATGAAAGTAAAATAAGAACATGAGAACATCCTTATTGCATCAGACCAAAGGTCCATTACAGTATCTTGTATTCTGACAGTGGCCAATGCCAGATGCCCCAGCAAGAGTAAGTCTGAGGTCCGACACGGGGTTCTCAAAGTACAAAGGATGCTACAAGGGATCTGTAAAACACAAGTAGTTTATTTCCTGACAGCTAACAGTTGCACCCCTTCACTAGAAGGGCAGCATAACAAAGAAGTGGCATATCTTACGTCCCTTCCTGCTAGCCAGGGATCCTGGACGGAGTGGGAGGTTGTCTTAGCTTCCGAGGCACCGGTACCCAAAGCCCATCGGTGAGGTCCAAATTGCTGTGCTTTGGTGCAGCGTTAAATACAGTTCTCTTGCCTTGTTTTGCAGTTTGGAAATTTCCAGGGGTTACTCATTACGTGATGATGTCGGGCTTAGCTGTTAGTTATCAGTCTGGTTCTGATCTAGTTCTTCTTGTTCTTTGGCCTTGTTTACGTGATCAGTACATTAGGGTAAACAGAATTGTTTATGCGTTCTTGCCCTTTACCCTTATCTTATAATTGTTCTTGCTATACTGGAAACAATGCTTATCTTAAATGGCGTATGTTCCCAAAGACTTGCTTCTGGCTCGTCAGATATAGGGGAAAGGGAAAGGGGGGAAAGAATGCAGGCCTCACCACCCCTAAACTTGCATGTACAAAGTTCTTCTGCAATTAACCCCTATACCCAGAGGGAATGAACAGAACAAGTAATCATCAAGTGATTGTAATCATCAAGTGATGGACCCTCTTCTCCATTTTCAGCTTCAGGCAAAAAGAGGCTGGGGAACCCATCCCTCTCCATCCTGACTATTGATGGATCTATGTAATTGGTGAGATGATTGTACAAAAGAGCTGTTAAGTTGTTGATTTCTCCTCTATAAATTAATTAAAAACCTAAGTAGATCTGCATTCAATTTTTTCTCCTGAAATAGTAGATGAGGAAGGTGCCAAATCCTTATCTAGTGCAGACATAATGTTAGGGAAGTGTGGGAAAACTTGTGTTGCCATTGCAAGTTCTTTACTTGTTCTGAGCACTATTAATTTAGCATCTTTCACTTAAAAGAGGAAAAGGGGGGAGAGGGATAGCTCAGTGGTTTGAGCATTGGCTTGCTAAACCCAAGGTTGTGAGTTCAATCCTCAAGGAGACCCTTTAGGGACCTGGGGCAAAATCTGTCAGGGATGGTACTTGGTCCTGCTGTAAAAGCAGTGGACTGGACTCAATGACCTGTCAGGGTCCCTTCTATTTCTAGGAGATACACATCTCCATTCACTTTCTTACAATACAATAGCAACTGTATTTTATTGGAAAAGGTACATTACCTACCACTGCAGACCATTTCCATAGCAGTTGTTGTGGAAATATGGGAGAGGTTCTCTGTCTCATTGTTCAAGGACTAGGTGTCATTATGGTTAAGTGCTGTGTGAGCCATCCAAGTGTGTAAATAGGTTCTTTGAGTATACCAGACAGGATATAGTGTCACTGTTATATGTCTTAGTTAGGGATGATTCTTTGTGAAGAGTAAGTATGTAATGCATTGTGAGATTCATATTTAAGGCACCACCTGTATTAGCTATCAAAGCATAATTTTGTATACTTCTTGGACCAACTATACTATAGCATCTACTAACTGGTTATATTTTCAGGATGGAAACTGGTTTAGTCTCCAGAAGTGAAGTGAAGTTCTAGGAATGGAATATTTCCTAAATGTTGTAACTGGCTTTTCCTCACTATGGAGTGCTGTCATCTACAATACATAGTTTACTGGTGTGGAGCAAGAGGTTTAAGGTACAATAAGTAAGGGTGCCATTTTGAGAGGTGGGGGCGGCGGGGAGGGGGCAGCAGCAGCCATGCGCTCCGGGACACAGCTTGCTTTTCATCCTGTTCCCTGGATGCTAAGGGAGTGAGGGAAAAATATTTGCATTCCGTGCATGCCTCTCACACCTGGCTGGTGAAAGGAGCTCACCAGCCAGGTCTGAGAGGCATGCACAGAATGCAAGTACTTTCCCCTCTCTCCCTGATAGTACAGGGGGCAGGATAAAAAGCAAGCCATGTCCCGGAGTGCACAGCTGCTGCCCCCGCACCCTTCCAAAATGGCGCTCTTGAGAATGAGAAGTATACAAAAATGAGAACATATAGAGTGACACTGGGACCACCGCAGGCCTTTATTGAAGTTATGGATATCTTGATCAGCTCTGTTATGAAAAATTACCATAAAAACAGTGTTGCAAGGGTCTATATTTTTCTCACAATTCCCTGATCGAATTTGCTTACGCTGACCAGTGCAAAATATTTTCAACATTAAAAGGCAACCCTGAACATGTAACTGAATGCAACTAGAGAGACAAATGTTATTCTTTCTAGCTCTAGCGCTACCAGTAAAAGGTACACAATTAATAAATGTAGTAAAGGTGCCAATGAAGAACAGGTTTCTGTATAACTCTACGTAATTATTTTGAAGGTGGAACTTAATATTTTGTTGCTTTACGAACCATGGTAGACTTTCTAGTTCAGTCTTTCATAGCTGTGTGAGCTCAACACAGTGCAAACAGAATTAAAATCAGGAAATAAAATATTTTGTCATCAGAGCTGACTGTATAGTTGTTTTCATCTTCCTAGATCTGTTAGCTCAGAAGGAATGTATGCTCTGACCTACTTGCTGCGGAGAACCATATGTTGTAGTAGCAGTAAACAATGAATTTCTTAACAAGCAACAGCAAACCTTAGGCCTGTGTGACTGAATTGGCATGGAACTGATGCCCCCTGAGCCAAAAGAGTGGGCAGCCAACTCAGTTCAGTACACATCAAGGCTTGCCCACATTTGAAAGTTATCGGTACAGGAAGTGGGGTCTGTGGAGAGGATGACTGACACGGCCAAACACATGAGAAGGCCCATCCCCATTCCCATTCTGAGGATAGGAGTGTGTGAGAGAGAGAGAATAGAGAAAGCATGTGTGTAGGAGGTGATGGTATGAACCAGGCAGAAGAAAAGGGAAACGAATGGAAATAATGAAGAAAATGATACTTGACCACTAGAAAGGGAAATATCTTGTGTTGCTCTGTGGCAATTTTAGTTGATTTAGCAGAATTAATGGCCTTTAAGGAGTCTCTGTCCCAGAGACTGGCTAAAGGACCATCTTGATGAAAAGAAGATGGAGGGAGGGAAATATAATATAAAGCCAGAGGGTAGAATACCATGAGTACTTCAGTGAGGATAAAAATAAAGACTTGCATAAAGTCTTCAGGCTCTTTTGCTTGCTCTTCTCCCTTCCATCCCCCCACTCCTTAAAAGCAAAAAGGCCAACCAATCATCAGAGAATTGGCCAGCCATTGATGGTAATTTCCAAGTGTCTTAAAAGTTTCTTAAAGGAACTATAAATTATGTTGTAGACTAAGGATTTTAAACCCAAGAAAAACAAGGAATATTCATCTTTAGCACAGCAACTGTTGAGAATGTTATAGACCATTCCTGATTGCTAAAAAAAAACCCTGTTGAAATTAAATTCAGCACTCTTAATTCCTGCCATTACTATATTACAGGAAAATGAAGACGAAAACCTGTTTGTATTTTTTGAAGCTTTATTTTTATACAAAGAATTGAGAGAAAAGTAGGAAAATGTCCCATGTTTGGAAATTATGTCCTTCTAGTAGGTAATTATTTTCATGACTTGTAAAGTAACTGTAGAAGACTTGCTATGTAGTTAACGATGCTCAGTATCGTTGACATAAAAGCTCTGCCAAAAATGTTAGCGTAAAACAGGAATGCTTCAACCTTCAATTCAACAGGGATTTTAAAGCAATCAAAATATGAAACAGTGAGGATAAAATAGTCCTGTGGGACTATTAGTGCTCATTGAATGGATAGAACATAAATGGATATGACAAGCCATATGGACAAAGACCATTAGAACTTCACCCAGTAATGTGCCATAGAATGACATTTCTAGTACAACATGTTTTCTTTAAGATGGCTGGATGTTTCACCCTTGCTTAGATGGGCATGTATTTTTTCCTGTGAAGGTGATAAATGTAAAGATATTCACATATTTTAAACATGTAGCTGTGTAAGTGGCTTGACGGCCATGGAGATTGAAGTCTCCTATTTTGCTACAGAAGGGACATAGAAAAAGAGAAAGATTATTGTGGAATTATAGGCGTGGGAAGTAAGAGAGCAGGGGTGCTGTAACACCTCCCAGATTTTGTGCCCTGTGCTGGGGTCCTAACTGCTAGCCTTCATCCTGTCACCCCACTGCTGCCAGGAGTCCCAGCTGCCAGCCCCGCTGCTTCTGGGGGCCCCGGCCACTGGCCCCAGGGTCATGGCCACCGGGGACTCTGCAGTTGGCCTAGGGGCCCCGTCAGTCAGCCCGCTGCTTGGGGCTCCTCACCTGCCCCCAGCTGTGGCCCCAGCTGTGGCCCCGTGGAGTGGTGAGGGGTATGCATGGGGTAAGGCGGAGGAGGACACAGCTCAGCACCCCCACCCTAAAAATTATTCCCGCTCTGCTGCTGCCCATCGATACTAACCTGACGATACTAAACTGCTCAAGATAGTTAAGACCAAAGTAGACTGTGAAGAACTTCAAAAAGATCTCACCAAACTAAGTGATTGGGCAACAAAATGGCAAATGAAATTGAATGTGGAGAAATGTAAAGTAATGCACATTGGAAAAGATAACCCCAACTATACGTACAATATGATGGGGACTAATTTAGCTACAACTAATCAGGAAAGAGATCTTGGAGTCATTGTGGATAGTTCTCTGAAGACATCCACGCAGTGTGCAGCAGCAGTCAAAAAAGCAAACAGGATGTTAGTAATCATTAAAGAAGGGATAGAGAATAAGACGGAGAATATCTTATTGCCCTTATATAAATCCACGGTATGCCCACATCTTGAATACTGCGTACAGATGTGGTCTCCACATCTCAAAAAAGATATACTGGCATTAGAAAAAGTTCAGAAAAGGGCAACTAAAATGCTTGGGGGTTTGGAACGGGTCCCATATGAAGAGAGATTAAAGAGACTAGGAATTTTCATCATAGAAAAGAGGAGACTAAGGGGGGGATATGGTAGAGGTATATAAAATCATGAGCGGTGTGGAGGAAGTCAATAAGGAAAAGTTATTTACTTGTTCCCATAATATAAGAACTAGGGGCCGCCAAATGAAATTAATGGGCAGCAGGTTTAAAACAAACAAAAGGAAGTGGAACTCCTTGCCTGAGGTGGTTGTGAAGCCTAGGATTATAAAAGGGTTTAAAAAAGAGCTAGATAAATTCATGGAGATTAAGTCCATTAATGGCTATTAGCCAGGATGGGTAAGGAATGGTGTCCCTAGCCTCTGTTTGTCAGAGGGTGGAGATGGATGGCAGGAGAGAGATCACTTGATTGTTACCTGTTCGGTTCACTCCCTCTAGGGCACCTGGCATAGCCACTGTCAGCAGACAGGATACTGGGCTGGATGGACCTCTGGTCTGACCCAGTATGGCCATTCTTATGTTCTTATGTTCATCTTTACTTATAATAATTGATGGACCTATCCTTTATAAACGTATTTTATTCTTTGTTGAACTCTGTTATAGACCTGGCCTTCACAACATCCTCTGTCAAAGAGTTCTATGGATTGCTTGTGTGTTATATGAGGAAATACTTCCTGTCGTTTCTTGTAAACCTGCTGCCTATTAATTTCATTTGGTGAGCTGTAGCATATAGCACTTATTTATTCTCCCCGCACAAGTCATGATTTTATACATTGTTGATGCCCTTCTCTATACCTTCTTCCAATTCCAATATTTTTTTTAGATGGGGGAGGGAGTAAGAACCAGATCTGCACACAGTATTCAAGATGTGGGTGTAGCATAGGTTTATATAGAGTTATGATATTTTCTGTCCTATTTTCTATTCTGTTCCTAATGATTCCCAGCATGGTCAACTTTTTTGATTGCCTTTGCACATTGAGTGGATGTTCAAAGAACTATCCACAATGGCTCCCAGATCTCTCTTGAGAGGCAACAGCTAATTCAGACCCCATCATTTTATATTCATAGCTGGGATTATGCTTTCCAATGGTCAGTGCTTCAAACTGTCCTCGTATCAGCATGCAACTGTGTCCAGATTTACTAACTCAAGAGAAGGAGGATAAAAGGGCCTGGGTTGGGATGTTTATCTCATGGCCTGGTATTTGGGTGAGCATCAGATCTTACATCTTCTTGTGCAGAGGCTGTTCTCAAAGTAGGACAAACTCCACCAAAAATGTTACCTGTTTAAATCATGATTGGGGTACCTTGGACCCAGGGGCTGAATCCGACCCCCTGCTTAATTTCATCTAGCCCACAGCAAATGTTTACAGGAAAGGCTGAAAGCCCTGAGCCTTCATTCTCCCTTGCTGGGCTGGAGCTGTGACCACCAGCAGGGGTGATCAGGGAAGCTTTATATGCTGTGCTTTCCTACAGGTGCATCCCCTGCAGCTCCCATTGCCCAGAAACCATAGTCAATGGGAGCTATGGAGGCAGCGCCTGTAGGTGAGGGCAGCTTGGACGCCATACACCACCAGGGGCCACACAGACATGCCAGCGATGACATGGGGACAAATCATGCTGTAAACCTGCCTAGTTCTGCAGCTCCACTGACTGGGAACTGCCTGAAGTTAGTGTTCCACACCCCATCCCAACTTCCTGCACCAGCCCTGATCCCCCTCCCACACCTTAACTCCCTCCCAGAGCCCCCTCCTGCACTCCAACCCCCTCATGCCCTGCTCAAATCCAGAGCCCAAGCCCCTTACTCCCAACCTTCTGGTCCAGCTCTGATCCTCCTCCCACACCCAAACACCCTCCCAGAGCCAACACTCCTACATGTCAGCCTCCTGACCCAGGTTGGAACCGTCTTCCACACTCTAACTTCCTCCCAGAGTCTGCACCCCTGGGCCTGCTCAAGCACTCAAACTCCCACCCTGCACCCTCACCCACATCCCAACCCCCTGCCCATTCCTATACTCCATAACCCTTGGCTCAACACTGCAAGCCCCTCCTACATCCCATCCATAGTTCCCACTAAGGTGCATGCCTGCACGGCTGCGCACAAAATATTCTCTGCCCGCCCACCTCCTCTGCAAAGCTGCGCAGCAGTGCTCACCTTCCTTCTAGAAGGTGAGTGGTGTGGCAGGCAGCTGCTCTGGGCTTGGGCCAGCTGAGGTGGCATGGTGGAAGGGCCACTGGGGGGGGCTGAGGCTGCATGATGGGGGGGGGGGGGGGGCTGAGACCTGCTGCGTGGTGGGGGGTCGGGACCTGCTCAGGGGGCCAGGACTGGCTCTGGGGAAGGGCTGCTTGGGAGGCCAGGGGCTTGGAGCCAGTTGGGTGCCTTCTCGGAGGGCTGGTCTGGTCAGGGGCCTCGTGGTGGCGGGCTGGGGCCACAGGGTTCGGGGCTGAAGTTTCTGTGTTAGCCAGGGCCACTCCAGTAGCCAGGGCCAGCTCCAGCTCTTCCCCAGGTTTGGAGCTGTGTTCAGGGCCACAAAATGGCTTCCTGACTGCTGCCTGGGCTGGCAGCATGGCCCAAAGCTGGAGCCAAGCAGTGGTGCAGCTGCTCCTGGGGCTGGGGTCCCTTGCACCTCTCTTTTGCCTCTCAGAGCTCCCTGCCCCCAAGCGTCTCTCCCCACTGCTCCCTACATGTTACTACCCCACCCTCAGCAAACCCTGCAAACCTTGGGCACTGATAGCAGCTTCCCTCTGCCCCAGGTGGGTACTCACAGCAGCCCAGGGAGCAGCATGTCTTACCACCTCCCCATGAGGTGCTCTACCTGGGAGAGTCTCTTGGGGCGCAGCGCCACTGGTGGGTGCCACACATCCAAGCAAGTGCATGTCACTTCAATCTTGGTGCACAAGACAAAACTCACTTTGCTCATGGATGGAAAATCTTAGGGAACCATTGATCCCAACCCCTTATACTTAGCCCCACTCCAGAGCCCATACCCACAGTCAGAACCATCACCCTCTCTGGCACCCCAACCTCTTTCTCCACTCTCTATACTACAATGGGACCTCAACCTTGTACTATTGGTACTTACCAGACCACCGGCCACATGCTTTATTATCCATCTTTCCATCAAGGTAGCTTTTTCAGTTGCAATCACATCAGCCAGAAGGGAGAATGAGTTGAGAACATTTGTGGCTGACCAAAATGTTGTCTTCACCTACCGTCCCAAAAATAATTTGAGCTTTGAATGAGCAAATGATCCACTTAATAGCATTTTTCCCAAAGCTTCATGTATTCAATGAGTAGAGGAGACTTTAATCCCCAAGTCAGATGTGCCCTAATGTCCTACCTGCTTAGAAAATCACAAAGGTTATTTGTTGCTACAGCATTCTACACTAAAAAATTAAAAATTCTGTGCCAAAATTTAAAAATTCTGCAAATTTTATTTGTCAAAACAATAATAATACATAACCACATGAGTTTGAGTTATTTTGGAATTTATCTGAAAACGATCATGAACAAGTATGTCTGTAACAACACAGGCAGGCACAATTTTCCCCAGGAGTACAGAGAAACCTGCATGATAACCCACTTCCTGTTTCTCTTCCCCTTCTCCTCTTCCCCAAGTCCAGTTGCGAGCCAGATACTCACAATCCCTCTTCCCCCTCGAAGAGCCAGTAAACGCCATTTCTCTACCTTGCAGAAGTATTTGTAAGGACAAATTAATGTTAAATAATATTAATGTCAAATACTGTGGTGATGGGAACCATAAAAGAATATAGATAGTGTTCTACCAAAGTTCCTAGACATAAAGCATCTAATTCTGTTGGTGAGAGAGGTGGTATTTCAGTCTCCATGCCTCATTTTGCCTGGGCCCGTTTTTTGGGGGGGGGGGAAGAGGGGGGAGGGAGATGGTATACTATAATCCACTTACAACAGGAAGGGTGTGTGCAAATGTTATTCCTATTTCTCCCTTATCATAAACAGGAGGTTTGTTATAAAAAATACAAATAAACTTGTATCCAGCTGAAATTCTGTCTGGTTTAAAAGAGACCATGCTCTGTCCTTGAACTCTGTACAGCATGCACAAATACCTAATGTCTGAATAATATGTCATAAGTAAACACATCACTAAAACAGAGAAGTGGATGGACATTGTCAAATGATTTTCATGGAAAGCATCTATCAAACAGAAAATGGTAATGGCTTTGTCATTTCTGACTTGTGGGTGATTTCAGTCAGTAACCTAAAGGAGGATTTTGAGCCACAACTTCAATCATTCAATCATAAAGTAGCCAAAACATTTTAAGAGTGCTTTCCTCTGTGGTTGGTATCATGCAGAGTAAAGCAGTCATGAAGGGGTTAATTGTATTGCTCAGAGTATGATGGTTTGGAGCTTATGGAGTCAAGCTCCAACCCTCTCTTGTTTTGTTTATGTAGTTGGTATTTTCCCCACCTCTGCTTGTTAGGTAGTTGAATAAATCAACACATTCTCAGACTGCAGTACTAAAAGTAAAGGGTGTACTACGTGATGTTTTTGAACAATAGTTTTATGGAGCTCTCTACAGAAAACAGTAAGCCAGAGCCAAGAACGTCTTGGTATCTTTCTGCAGTCTCTACGGAAAAGCTCTCATGCTTGTAGCTTTTAAAAAACTAGTTAACTGTTCATGCAAATAAAATTGATCTGAAGGTGAAGACAACTTCTGTATTTAGCATTCATTCTCATGACCTATTCCTTGCTGCCAGTTTTGCAGATCTATTAGTGTGATTATAGTCAGAGAAATATTTCAATGTCAAATAACAGTATCCAATGACATCTTGATATCCCTTATTTAGTTTTCTCTGGTTTTGACCCTATTTACATGAAAATAAGATAATTTTTAAAACTAAAGATATCACACAGACAGCATTAGGAACTGAAATCTTCAGGTTTCTGTATTCACTGTAACTACACTGAATTACGGACCCTAGCAAAGACAACTTCTTCACACTTCCATGTCAATGTACTTCAATTTCACATTGAAGGGAGGAGAGGATAATTCCTGTGGTCTACTGCTTTGAAACCAGCTGATGAAAAGATATGTATTATTTACCCTACAGAGCCAGCAGTAGACAGACATTAATGTATTAAATACGGTTAAAGTAACTTAAATACGTTAACCTTAACTGAAATAAACCTGCAATAAGTTTATTTTCAGACTCAATTTGCAACATACCGCCTTTTATGAATTTGTGCTTTCCCTTTCAGCAGGTTTTGGAAGATCTTTAGGTAAGCTGCATTCATTTTTTTTAAACATTTTTTTCCTGTATTGTTCTGGGTTGAGGAGTGCACATTCTATCTTATTTCCAATGCCCTCACATTTTGGCTGTCTCCTGTGAATTCCTCCCGCCCCCCCCCCCCGCCTATTGTACCATTTGAGATCTCATGTTAGCCAAATCCTATTCACTCCCCCTCCCATAGTTTGATTCTTTTTCTTTTGCCATAGCAAAATAAAGTCCTTGACACTAACAAGTCCTTAATATTTTATTCTAGCTATTTGGTCTCCATATCTGAATGTGTATCCTTGTCAAGCATGCTTCCTTTCTTGCTTCGAGTCTTTTCTGTTTAGGTAGGAGGGCTAGGTATCAGGCACAATCATAACGATATGTTCACTATCCAAAAAAAAATTGTTGCCCTGATTTTCTTTCAGGACCCTGCCAAAATCTTATGCTGCCATCTGTTAGTTTTAAACATCAGAAAGTTGTAATATCTTCTTTCCAACTTTCCTGTATTGTTCTGGGTTGAGGAATTAAAATGGTAATGGCATCTTCTGCAGAAAGGGCATGGGGTAGTAGTGTTAAAAGAGACTCTTAATCTAAATAATCAGCTCTAATAAGAGCTTGTAGGCACTCCTAAATTTATCACAAATTAGTTAACAATGCTTATATATATGTGTGTATTATAAAGGTATATAATTGTCTTGAA
The DNA here is from genome assembly GCA_032595735.1 of Pelochelys cantorii. NCBI lineage: Eukaryota > Metazoa > Chordata > Testudines > Trionychidae > Pelochelys > Pelochelys cantorii. The sequence goes on from CM064327.1 coordinate 160,943,777, forward strand.
GCCTGTTAATGTTTGGATGATTACTCTTTGGTGAACCAAGCCAGCCAGCAAAGGGAAGCCAGAGATATTTTTTCTGTACCAAGGCAATTTGCTTATTCTGAAACAAACAAACAAACACAAAAAAGACTTGAAATCACTCCAACTTATTTTTCTTTCCATATTTTAAATGTTTTATAGTAGAGTGAATACTTTTCCAAGGAACTTTTTCTGGTTGCTTTTGGCAAAGTTGTACCAATGTTTCCACTTTAACTTTTTTTTGTTTAATGATTTATATACTTAATTCTTCTGTTTTTTAAAATTTTATTTTTGGTATTACAGTTATGTCCAGCTGAGCCCCATTATCCTTTATTTCGCACCCCACTTGTTCCCAACTTCACATAGTATGTGTTTGCCTTCATACTATTTTCTGGAAATTGCTGACCTTTCAGTAAGTGAAATCAACCAAGCCAGGGTTTGCGCTCCTGAACTGTAAAGAATGTCAGCACCTGTCTAAACAGTATGCTGAGATAGAATAGAGCAGAAAATTTTAGAAACAGGTTAATGTTGGTTCTTTGTTCCTTGTTTAGGAGTCGTAACTTTCTCTCATGTAGACCTCCTTGGCTCTCAATTTAATGTGTTTCAACATTCTCATGGTTGTGTCCTTTTCCAAATGAGCCCTCACATTCTCTTGTGCTGACTTCCAATACCTAGACGTGTGTGCATAATGCAATCTCATTCTTCTCCTTCCAATCCCCCAGTCAATCGTTACTATTTCAATTAGTTTTTCAAACTAACTTCCATCCAGCATTGAAGGTTGAGAGAACAAATTCAATCTTTTAATGTACCATATTAACAATAATAATAAAAACAGACGTTTAACCTCAGGTAAACTTCATCCCTAAAATGTTCAACTCTTACCCTTGTGCCTCTCCTCCTGTTCTATTTTACATTCCAATTCAGCAAAGCTTTCCAGCAATATGAAAGAGCTTCTAGTGTTTAGGCTTTGAAATGTGCACTAATGTCACTTGTAACATTGGGACCTTGGATTTTAAGCTCCCTAGACAAAGTACTTCTCTTTTTATTTTAAGTTGACCTTACATGCCTATGACGTTATAGAAATAATAATAATAAAAAAAACTATGACGTGTTTCAATTCTGAAAGTCTTATTTTTGTCTAACACTGTTCACTGATGAGCCATATTCTGACCTTTGGCATAACATTTCTATAATTTCTACCCTCCAGGAAATGGTGTGTATTTTAAAGGTTGAATTTAGGTCTTTAATGTATATTAAACACACAAATGCATTTTTCACATTTTGAACAAAGGCCCCTTAATAAACCCATCATCACTTGTTCTCTGCGATGAAGCCACGTTGACCACATGAGAACAATGTTGATCTCTAGATGGCACAAGCCACTCAAATAGTATAAGGGCAGCAGTGCAGTAATACAAAAGCAGAAGAAACACCTGTGTGAGAATCCTCCAACATTACTATTGGTGTTATTCAAGTAATCAAGAATAGCAAACCTGATGTTGCTACTGGAAAATATCTCTCAAAACACAAAAGTGGAGGATTTTCTACAGACTGAGGACTGCTAATCAGCAGACAAGAGAGTTGCTGCTCCCCATTTAATTCTGGGTTTAAAGAAAAGTGTAATTGGTGAATTAAACCAAGTGGGACTAGCACAGGTCTGAAGGGCAGACCTTGTATTCTGATCTTTTGCTGAATAAAAAGCACTTACAAGAGCAATGTGAAAGAGCTTCCAGTGTTCTCCATCTTCTTAGAAAACTCCAGAAATAGGAAAAATGTGAGGCTCTAAGAACCCTTTTTCATGGGTTTGCAGCCAAGGCCTTTGTCTTCAGTTTTCCACCCTTTGGCTGCATTTTGAGTCTGGAGTCATTGTACACTTGTAGGACGTGTAGCTGCCTTCTGGCAACTCCTGAGCCATCATTCATTTATGGCCAAGGCCTTTCATACTAAGAAGTCAGTGGAACAACTCTAAATTTACACTGTTGTAAATGAGAACATCTTACGCATAATTTAGTATTTTTACAGTCTAAAATTTTTTAATATTTCCTGATATATTATTTCATAGCCAAGTGTATAATTCCAGTATAAATTAGCCAACATGTCAATGTGAACTGGAATATGCATTATGAGACTGAAAACTATAAAGTCAATTTGAATGTGAATTGTATACATGTTTATGAAATTGGAACAAACTTTCAAATTCAACCCTGAATCAACAGTAAACCTCTTAAACTGAATTTTAAGAATATCTTTGATTCTTTGTAGCAAAATATGTCTTCATACTTAACAGAGAACACTCTTCTAACCTAAGCACTTCATTTTGTATTTAAGATGGGACATGTTAACCTAAAGAGTCAGAATTATTGTTCTCTATAATAAGCCACTACTGGGAATTCATTTAAAAACTGCTAAATCTGGGAGAGATTCTATCTTCCATGCTCACATTGAGTGGTACCTTCTGCCTCAAGTAGTCCACTGAAGAAATTGTTAAAGCCACTCTAATGATAGGATGGTGACAGCAATATAAGACTATAAATAAAACAGAATATTGTATCCTCCTTCCACCCCAAATCAATCTACAGGTCTGTCACTCATTTGATGCCATATTCCTTGCATTACCAGAAAACCCATGAACTTCATTAGAATGTACAAAGATTACAGGATGAAGTCCTAAATCTGCAATACTCCTCCATGCCACGTCAATCCCCATTCCATGCCTTTTAAATTGGAACTGGATGAAAGAAAATAATTTTTATGACCAAGCCCATATGGAGGTCAGTAGAGATCTTGGGTGGATCCTTGTAACAGAAAAAAGTCAGTTGTAGAATTGGGGCCCTAGTTTGTAAATAAACCATGACACACATACAGAGCATTTTGGTGCATTTTGTTTGGGTTTAGCTGTACTTCTTTCAGATCACTGAGAACATCAAGAAAAAATACCTTGGCATTCCAAATGCTGAACTTGGACTTTTGACAGCATTTTATGCATTTAAATTCTAGTATGTATAGAAGCTCTCATTTCCACATGTATAATATATGGTGAAATAATTAACCGGTATGCATACCAATACTTTCATTTCGGCCCTTTATATGAAAGAGGCTTATTGTCAGAACACGGAAAAGTTCATCAAACTGATGTCACAGCTATTTTTATAAGTAATTTTTAGAAAAAAGTATTTTAAAGTATACTTTTTGCCTAAAGAGTTGAATTAACAGCTTCAAAAATTGTCATCAAATAATGAGTTCTCTGTGGTTAGTAACTGATCAAATTTCTACCAATATTGTCCTATTGGCATGTTTCAAATAATACTCCCTCTAATTTTTTTCCATTCATGTGCAGAATGCATTTTGTTATGTGCAGGAAGGCATGTGCAGATGTACACCACCAATAGAAACAGAATTTCTAAATAAGAGGGAAAGAGACAACCTAATATCATCACTATATATTAAAAAGCTACCTTTATGGATAATTACTCCAGCAAGGAAAGGTTAGGAATTTTTTAATTCACTTACATTCAATGCAAATGAAAGAAAAATAGAAATTATAAAATGTATAGACCAGTCAAAATACTAAAATAACACATTTTTTGAAAAAATACAGAGAATACATGTGCATTGTAGGAAGGATGAAGTAGTAATAACCATCATAATACAAGTATGTGCTGTGAAGTGAGTGTGAACAAGACTGTGTGTGTGTGTGTGTGTGTGTGTGTGTGTGTGTGTGTGTGTGTGTGTGTCTGTCCATCTGTCTGTGTATGAGAGAGAGACAGACAGTGTGTGACACAGTTTGTGAAACTTAGTGGGTGTGCGACACTGTGTGTGGCTGGGTGCATAGGTGCCAAGTCAGAGTTTTTCTGGAAAAACGGGCACACCGCAGTTGCATTCTTTCGACAATGATAGGAGTGGCTTCAACAATCTTTCTCTTGGGCGTCCCAAGTCTATGGCTCAGTACCAGAGCATTTTAGATCTCTCTTGCAGGCATGTTGAAATCTAAGTTTTGGGCATCCTCTCTATGTTTGACCCTCCTTTAAATCATCATACAAGATGTCTGCAGGAGGTCTTCTATCTTGCAACCTATGCATATGACCTAACCAAGAAAAAATGGTTGTGCTTGATAATAGCTGTCAGGCTGGAGATTTGGGCTCTCACTAGCACTTCTTCGTTGGTGATTTTGTTTTGCCAAGTGATGCCTAGAATGGAATTCAAGCACTTTCGATGGAAGCTATTGAGTCTTTTTTTTCTTCCCTGCTATATGAAGTCCATATCTCGCTGCCGTAAAGGAATTTGTTGACCATGCAAGCATTTTAAATCAAGATCTTCATCATAAGTTTTTAGTTCTTCTATGCTCGCTTTGTGGGGTGATCAAAGTTGATGGCTATCTTCCCAAAATTTTTTTGTTCAACTCGTCATCCAATGACAAGTTCTTGGTAATAGTAGTACCCCAGTTACAAAATGAGCTCAGGGTTTGGACATTGGTATCACTGAGGATGTGTCTAGATTACAGGGTTTTTTGAAAACTGTGGCCTTTTTTCGAAAAATCTTCCCCTGAGTCTAGACTGCTGCCACGTTCTTTTGAAAGCAAATTGAAAGAACACGGTAGTTTTTTCAACCGCGGAAAAACTCGTTTTATGAGGAAGAATGCCCTTTTTTCAAAAGTGCTCTTTCGAAAAAAGGCACTATGTAATGCAAACTGTGCTTTTTTGAAAGAGAGCATCCAGACTGCCTGGGTGCTCTCTTTCGAAAAAGCAGCTTGCTTTTTTGAAAGTACTGGTTGTGGTCCAGATGCTCTTTTTCTAAAGAGGCTTTTTCGAAAGTCTAGGTGCTCTCTTTCAAAAGAGGCTTGCAGTCTAGACGTAGCCTGATTGTAATGGAAGGCTAGCATTGTGTGCCTTGTCCCATGATTGCTGTCTTTTCACATTCATGATGAATGAGAGAGTTTGACATGCATCTTGAAGGTGAATTTCACTGAGACACAAATGCAGCAGCAGCAGAAAGGAATTCTCTCAGAGCAACTTTTTGCACCTGAGACTTTGCTTTCAGTCTAATAGCTTGAACATCTTGCTATCTGATCACCTATGAAGATAAAACATAATTGTCTACATTTTAAAATGCACAGCTCAGAAGTACTGAGAAGACTATTCCTAACAGTGTAGGTGCCAAGACACATCCTTGTATTACTCTGCTTTTTTATCTCAAAACTTTCAGAGGCATTTCCTTCCAATTACACTGTGCTTTGCATACTGTCATAATATTGTATTATGCTGAGAAACTTTAGGGGGACATCCAATTTTTCAAAGTACTTTGTACTATCTGGATCTCCTTAACCAAGTCAAACACTTTGGCCAGGTCAACAAAGGCAATAAAAAGTGTTAGCCCTTGTTCTCTATTTTTATCCTATAGTAAGCAAAGAGAGACTATCAAATCTCCTGTAGATCTACTTGCTCAAAATCCAGCACTTCAGTGCTTGGTTCTTGATCAAGCTTGATTAGTATGTCAAACTTAGAGATATCTTCAGGTGTATTATCAGCGATGCCGTTATTAGCAGAGTATAGCTCTAACTAACGTTCCATGCAATGCACCGTCTGTTGTGATTTGTCTGTCAAGATCTTTAGATATGATAGGTGTTACTTTGCATATCATTGTTCTGAGAGCTCTTTTAACACAATCATACATGGTTTGCAGATTTTCCAGCTCTACTGCAGATCGTATATTGTGGGATAGGTTTATCCAGTACTTACTAGCACATTTCTTTGAAGCATTTTGCAACAACTCTTTTGCTTTTTGCAGGTTTTTTAAAGTTAAAAGTATTGGCGTCTCGGTATGTTTTGCTTAAGCATCTTTCTTTGCTTGAACAAACAGTTGGAACTCCAGTTTCTGATGTTCAACCCTCGCACTAGTTTCATTTGGACCAAATATATTGTCTGATTTCATATATCTTTTTCTGTGATTTTTTTTTTCCCCACACTGTACTTTCTCACTAAATCCAACAACCTAAATTAGACCAAAGTTTACAACCCACAGTAAACTAGACTCTTATATTCCATAGGCAGAGAATAGAAGGACCACAGTACAGCAGTGCCAGAAGCCCCTCTAATGGCAGGGAAGTTATTGAGATATATCCAGATAATCCTGACAAGTGACCCACATGGTGCCGAGAGAGAGAGAGAGATGGAAACATTTCCAAATTCACTACTATTCTTGGATCTTATGACAGTGGTTAATTTATGCAGTATATAAATATGTTGCCCTTTTCCTTTTAATGTCATTGACCCATTCCTATATTAAGAAACTACAGACAGGAGTGCATGACTCACTTTTCCTCAGTAATTTGGTATTTTATATGCCCATATTTATATGCTCCTCATATCTGTCAGCTCTATAGATGGCCCTTATGTCTTTTGGAGAAGGCTTTCTAATTGCCCTTTTTTTGATGGAATGCTTTGTGACTTAGTCCAGTAACATTGTGACCCGGTCTACCCTACAAAACTTAAGTTAGTATAATTGCATCTCATGGGGTGTGGAAAATCCACACCATTAAGTGCAGCAGTTATACTGACCTAACTCCTGGTGCAGACAGCACTACGTTAATGGGAGGACTTCTATCATCGACATAGCAACTGTCCCTTGGGAAGGTGAAGTACCTATGCTGTTGGTAGTGTCCTCATTAAATGTAGAGTAGCACAGCTTGCACGGTATAGCCCTGCATGTGTCTGCATGGCACAGATAAGAAATCTAAGTGTTTTATAACTCTATTAACAACTAATTCAATTAATTGCTACCAAACAGATTTGAAATTCCCAGGATAATTCCAACACTGTAACCCTTTTTTGTGATCCTTCAGTTCAGTTCTCTAGTACAATATCTGACTTAAATGAGAGCTGGTGTATTTTTTTGTAGGCATCTCAGCCATTTAAACATTGATTCTTTCAGAGCTCTTGGATGAATCCTATCCACTCCTGGCTCTTTATTAGTTTGTTCCAGTGCTTTCTGTTTTAACATCTCAGTGTTAATAGGGATTAATTTTTATTATATAAAACGAATAGTTTCAATGTCTCATTCATTTCTTGACATTTGCTGAGACTAACAAGGGTGTTAGCTGTGATGCTGGCATCTCTTAGGTATTTAATAGTTTTCTTTCATCTCACTGTCTCCAAATGATATTCAGTGTCAAAATCTGTATCAAGAAGAGCCTTTTGAAAGAGGAAATGCTAACTGAGAGTAGAGCAAACCAAGAAATGATTAAATCCAGTGGTGTTATTCCACTATTTGCTGTGGAATAAAGGACACAAGTGAAGATAATAGTACCTGTGCTCTGTCTCATGACCTAACTGAAATGTTTTATTTGGTCTGTTGTGAATATGGATAAGCAATTTGTCCATAATACAGGTCCTTGGAGTCCTGTAAGGCTGAATAATATTCATTCTTGGATTAGGTAAATGTTTGATCAGGCTGAGAATGACATTCCCTCTTTCTTCATACATTCCACTCATGTGTAGCTGTTAGAAGAGACCAAACGAAAAGTTATGAAAGCAGTTCATTGGTCTGGGTCAAAGACATTTCCATTGCCCTGTTCTTTGGCTTTAATCAAGGACTTTTTATGTCTGATTCCACATTAGAACAAATAGCTTTTACCACTGGCATGTGATAGAAAGTGGACTAGCCAAGATGGAGTTATGTTTTCAAGGAAAAAAATGATCCCTTTCCCTCCTCCTTTTCATAGGCGTCTGATATGTGCTACTTTTTCATTTCTTTCCCATCTCTCTCGCAAAAAAATATTTCCCGCACAGTCAACCAAGCCTAAAAAAGAACAGTCAAGGTATTTACTATTTTGAGCCACAGAAGAGGAAGAATTACTTGGACAGTTATGGTGGATTTTGATTTTCATCCAGTTGTGGAATACTGTAGTCTTGCTCCAAACTTTTTGTCTATAATCATGAGTTAGACAGACTTCTGCTGTCAGGTACCTAGGCTTGTGTTGCTGTGTAAGTTTTTCCGGGGGGTGGAAAGGCAGGGGAAAACTTCAATCTACTCCACTGCTGTGTAACAGAGAGTAACAGGCATTTCCTGCCCTCACCAAAGGCCCTATTGCTTTGCCCTAAGAAGGTGCGCTGTTGGAAGGGAAGAGCAGAGTTCAGACTTCCAGGAGTGGCCTATCAAAGTCTCCCTTTTCCTTACCAGTTGCAGGTGGACCAAGAAGAACTTGGTCCTCTGACTCCCCTTTTGGTATCTCCTTGTTCTTGCATTATAAGAAAGTAAATAGGCATTTGTCTGGTTACTTATATATCATTGCCTCACACACATCTGTTACGTGACCTCTTATTTATCTCCATTCAAAACTAAATACTCATCTTTGCTCAAATGGAAAATGTTCCATACCTATAATTTTTTGCCCCCCCCCCTGCCTCTGATAGAAGTAGCAGGAGACAGTGCTGAGGGGAACTGGCTTTTAAGCTGGCTTCCTGCAGCACTGGCTCCTGTTCCTCCCTTTGCTGCAAGGGAGGGGTGCTGCAGACAGCACAGGGTGAGCGGAGACTGTGGCATTTCTTGTTCTGAAATGCACAAGAGCCTCAGAGGGCTCTTGTACATTTCAAAAGCAGAAGCGCCTGCAGTGGGAATGGCAAGACTGGGGACTGAAGTCCCGTCTCTGACTCTGCCTCCCCTGCCCTCCGTGGAGACAGTGTTGGGCTTAAAGTTGGCTCCTCCCTGCACTGGATTCTGCTTCCCCCCTTGCTGCCTCTCTCTGATAGAGGCAGCAAGGGTGGGGGGGGGGAGTGACTAATAGAGTTTCTACTCGACTATCCGAGTATTTGCTTATTGGATAGTCGACTAGTCACTAAACATCCTTAGGAAACAAGTCTCAAAGGCTGAGTCTAGAGCCTGCGGCTCACACAGTAAACTAAAAAAAGCTGTGAAGACCTTTGGGCTCAGGTTGGAGCTCTGGCACTAAAGCCTGGAGAAAGGGATGGGTTTAAGCTATAGATTGAGCCATTAGGTCTGCACTTGTCTGTTCTTAATGGTGTGGCCTGAGCCCAATTCTGAAAACTCAGACTCTGAAACTTGCTGCTGCAGGTTTTAAAACACAGCCCTAGACCTAGCCATTGACAGCTGCTGCCACATTATCATCCTATGATTCTTAAGCAGTTATTGTAGGACTATCAGTGTATAAGAATATCATTCCAATTGTTTCCTCTAATATGTATTACACCGAAGTTGTCAATGAGTTGTCAACTCTTTTTTCATTTCGCCTACCAAATACAGAGTTAGCATCACATGTTTATAATCCCCAAAATAAACCCTTGCAATATTTTAAAAAAAATAGGTGCCTCATTCTTGTTACATGCAAATGGAAGTTCTGAGGTAAGTATTGCTTTGTGCTCATCTGTGCAGAAGACTAAATAAAAAAAATGGCATCTCACTGAAGACATTTCCTTCTGTGTTTGCTCCTTTTTATTTATCTGGCACTCTAATAGATCAAGTAATTGTCACAGTCTTCCTTCAACTATTCTTAAATAATTTCTTATTTATCTCTGGGTTCTTAGCTGCTAGCTCTTCAATATTCCTTCATAATTCTCCTGATTTCCTGATTACATTCTACAAACTACTACTTATCTCTTTCTATTGATATCCTATATGTTGAATGTCCTTTCTGTGAGGGAATTTATTTTGATTTAAGTTTTTGTTGCAATTTTTCCAGATTAAATGCTTTATCTTATGTATGTATTTACTTATTTATTTATTCTGGGTTATTTGCTGGTATGCAGGGAGCACAGAAGAAGCTGGAGTTCATGTGCTCACTCACATGCTTGAAGTTAGACATGTACTTAAATAAGCATTTTCTTGAGTAGAAGCCAAAAGGGTTAGTGCGATAATGACAACGAACGGACAGGCTCGAAAGTTAATTATGTAATAAAAATAGCAGAAGGAAAATAATCTGGTGATGATAGCATGAAACAAGATAATCATTATTACACATAATCTAGATGAGCATGAGAAGAAAATATAGAACAGAAAAAAATTTTGGCTACAAATTAAACAGAAAAACATATAAGAAAAATGTCAAAATTACAGCTTTTCTATTGATCCAGGGTAAGTAAAAAATGCTTAGTATTTCCAAGCAATGAATCAGTTTCCTCTGCTAATGGCTTTTGCTATTATAATGGAAAGCAGGACTACACATCTTTGTTCAGGACAGTTGCTGAAATGTTTATCTAAATTACCTCACAAATGCTCATAATTTGAGTTTAAGCTCTGATGTTGGCATCACTTTCTTCTCATAGAATTGAATGAGCATGCCCATACAGATAGTGAAAGACCTACACTGTGTTCAGAAATGGTGATTTAGTTTTCACTAGTAATAAAATTGGCAGAACTGTTTATTAATTCATGATAAACATACCACTGTGAAATGACTAAAATTCCAACTATATGTATAAAATGATGGGGACTAATTTAGCGTTCCCATTCAAGAGAGAGATCTTGGAATCATTGTACATAGTTCTCTGAAAACATCCACCCAATGTGCAGAAGCAGTCAAAAAGGGAAACAGAATGTTAGGGGATAGAGAATAAAAAGAGACTATCTTATTCCCTCTATATAAATTCATGGTACGCCCACATCTTGAATACTGCATATGGATGTGGTCACCTTATCTCAAAAAGGTATCTTTGCATTGTAAAAAGTTCAGAAAAGGGCAACAAAAATAATTAGTGGTATGGAACAAATGCTATATGAGAGATTAATAAGACTGGAACTATTTAGCTCAGAAAAGAGATGACTAAGGGGGGGCGATGATAGAGGTCTACAAAATCATGATTGGCGTGGAGAAAGTAAATAAAAAATAGTTAGTTACTTATTCCCGTAACATAAAAACTAGAGGTCACCAAATGAAATTAATACGTAGCAGGTTTAAAACAGACAAAAGAAAGTATTTCTTCACACAACACACAGTCATCCTGTACAATTCCTTGCCAGAGGATGTTGTGAAGACCAGAACTTTAACAGGGTCCACAAAAGAACTATAAAAAACTGATGGAAGATTGGTCCATCAATGGTAATTAGCCAGGATGGGCAGAAATTGTGTCCATAGCCTCTGTTTATCTGAAGGGGTAGGGATCACTTGGAAGATAGGATACTAGGCTAAATGAAACTTTGGGCTGATCCAATATGGCCGTTCTTATGCTCAGGGAAATTTTCCAGGTGCATCATATGGGTTTCGTAGTTATGGGAGTTACTTCTAAACTATGAAGTTCTTTTCATTGAGCTTTGACTACAGAGAAAGACTTTGAAAGAAATTGAGATGGAGGGTCAGGGGTGGACAGGCTTGAGGAAAGAGACAAGAAGGAAAGTGATCAACAGGTTATACAAAGTCTTAAAATGAGTCAGTATCATTTATTTTCCTTAACTGGAAGTCTTGCAAAAGAAGAAATAAATTTCTTGTTAGTCTATAACATAGCTTGAAAAAGGTTTATAAAATGCATTTATTGAACATCTTGAAGCCAAAAAAACCCCTCAAAAGTCATAACAAAGTAATGACTTATTTGAGGGAAGTCAGCGAAAGAAAAATAGTGAGTTTTCATTATTGACACAGAACCCTGAATGATACTATAGCTAACTGCTTTTATTCTTTCCTTGGCATCTTCATATTTGAGAACATCAGTTGGCTCTGCTAATTCTTCTTGATTCCCTGCCTGAAACTGCTGTGCTCTGTTAAGCAGCTGACATCTTTCAACCTGAAACATAGTTGAACTTCAGAGCTGGGTGCTAGGGATGCCAGTTACTTGTGGGAATTTCTGTCCCAATGGCATGATATTCTGACTGGCTCTGGCCCTTCTGATATGTTTTCTGCTTTTCTTTTTGTTCATTTCTAAAATGGGAATATAATTTGAATACAAGCCTGGTGGCTTCTAGCAGTTGTGGAGCTGACACATTGATAGTCATATTCCTCTCTTAGAGTGTGTCTACATGGTACCATTAGTCTGGAATAACAGCAATTGCATTATTTTGAAAGAAAATTGAAATAACTGATGGCTTTTTTCGTTGTTTGTAAATCTCATTACATGAGAAATAATGCCTCTTCCAAAAATAGCTATTTTGAAATAGGGCATTTGTGGACATGGCACAGGGAATTTTTTTCAAAATAAGGGGCCTTCAGGAAATCCCACAGGTACCTTGCTGGCCACTCCGTGCACACTCCTCAGGACTCTATAGTTCCTCGTCCCCTGCAGCTCTTAAATCTGCAGACACAGGGGAAAGGCCTTGTGGCAGGAAGCTGGCCCTCACAACCTCCAGCCACACCGTAGCTGCCACTGCATGTCATCTGGCCAGCAGGGCAGACCCTCAAGCCCCCCAAGGATTGCCTTCCCATCTCAGTGAACACTCTGATGTCTCCCAGGAGCCTGCCAGGCACCACAAGAGGCATGCGCCATCCTGGTCTGGGGCGGAGATCCTGGCTGTCATTGAGGTGTGGGACAAGAAAGAAAACCTCCAGGATCTCTGCTCCAGATGGTGTAACGCTGACATCTAGGGGCCACATCCGGACCCAGGAGCAGGTCCAGAGTAAGGTCAAGGAGCTCCACCAGGCCTACACCAGGGTGAGGGAGTGTAGCTCCCACTCCGGGGCAGAACCCCACTCTTGCATCTATTTTGAAGACATGCACTGTATCCTGGGGGACAGTGCAGCTTTTTCCCCACCCCTGGTGGTGGACTTGGGGCTGGAGAAGCCTGTCGTCTCCAGCTGGGTTTGAGGAGGAGCAGGAAGAGAAGGATCCTGACGTGGCCATCTCCTGACGTGGTCAGTACTCCATGGCCTGGATGTGTCTCAGACATCCTCTGAGGCAGGGGAAGGATGATCAGGTGAATGGTCTTAGTTTTCTCACACAGACAGGCTTGTGGTGGCAGGTGCTGAGGTGCTGTGGTGCCATTGTTGCTCGGCCTCCTCAACCTGGCCATCATGCTGCTGTCTGTGCATGTGGATGCACGTGCAGTGATTGTCTGTGCCATGCAGCCCCAGGAGGCAGCACCAGAGCACTCCTGGGCTTCTGCTCACAGGCTTTGGGGAGCCTGGCCACGCTTTTGACCCCCCCGGTGGGGGGACACCTTCCCACCACGAGCCACTGCTAGAAGGAGGCTGGGGACAAAGACACACACGCATAGACTCTGGTATGCTGCACATGGGCAGGCCTGCACACTCAAGGCAGCACCTGCTCCCGGGGACAGCACTGCCAGGTGCAGGTGTGTGTGCTGCTCACATCCTCCTCCCCCTACACCCTCACCCCTTCTCCCCCCAGCGGCCAGGGATGCAAGGTCTCTCCACTTGGGATGCCACCACTGCCAGAGCTGATGTGTGTGTGTGTGTGTGTGTGTGTGTGTGTGGCACCAATGGAAGTCCAGCCAGCTTGAGGCCCCCCTCCCACCCATTGGATCCCAGTGTGGCCTGCAATTTCTCATGCCTGCTTGTTCCCGGGACGTGGGGCAAGCGGGAAGCATGGTCCCCTAGGGATATTTGGGCCCCTGTAAGAAAGGGCCTGCTGTCCAGGCCACACGTGGTCTTGCTCCTAGGACATCACTTTCCTCTGACCCAGGAACTGTCATTCTGAGCTCACAGATGAGGGCCAGGCTTCAGGGACATTGTCTCCAGGGATGACTGACCGTCTCCTTCCCCATCCTCCCCCTTTCAGCTCCCTCCCTTCCAAGGTTCTCATCACCCTTTCTCCCCACTCCAAGGTTCTCTCCCCACTCCTTCCCCAGTTACTTCTACCCCAAATAAATCACAACACACTCCTGTTTTTATAAACCAAACCATTTTTTTTTATTGTGTCTGCATGGGAGAGGGGTTGAGTGGGGAAGGGAGGGGTTGTTGTAGGAAAGGCAGAGAGGGGCAAGACACAGACCCCTAGTGGGAAGGACCTGGGGAGAGTGTCACTTAGACACAGTTGAGTCTTTTGGGTTAACATGGCTGGGAGATAAAAGGAGGGCTACAGCCCAGAAATCTAAGCTAAATGTGGAAGGACCTCTAAGTTCCACCCAGAGAATGGTGAAGCTAGTGGAACCTGTGCAAAAGGGGTGCACTTGACAGAGGCCAAAAGATGTCTAAAGCACAGCTCATCACCATAGATGTGACACCTGTAAAATAAGATGATGGCTCTTCCCTTATTGCTAAAGCACTTTGAGTTCCATGCAGGAATAGGACTTGTGCAGAACTATGGTGAAAGGCAGGGATTGCTATCAGGGGACTCTTAGCTAAGGAGCCCAATCTTGCAACTTTTCAGATTGTAATGGAGAATCTTCTTTCTCCAGGCATTTTCTTTGTAAGCAGGTTGCAAATACGAAGAAGGGGTGAAGTGTCTTTTCTCCCTGAAGGATCATTAAATACAATTTATATAGTAGTGCATGCGTACTATGGTGATGGGTTCCTTAGAAAAGCATGCAGTCATTAGTAATACTAATATCAATTTGATATATGGGATGCTTTGTTCAAGACAAAAATGTTAAGCATAGAAATGCTAATGCATAAGAACAACAACTACGTGCAACTCTTTTAAAGCTCTTCATTCTTCTCCCTAGTAGACCTAGCCTAAAAACTTTTACCATGAATGTACATTTGTGCTTGAATGAATTTACTTTGATTCAATTCATACCCTTCCTTTAATTTTCTTCAAATATATTAGCAAATGAATTTTAATTTGTCAGGGATGTTCACAGAAACAACATATTTTATACAAATATTGCTGAATTTGTGATATTAAGTTATATTATTGTGATAATAAGAACATTAAAAACAGAAATGTGCTACATGATCTAAGAGAAAAACAACTCAATTTTTGAATTTGAAATATTGACTATTCAAAAAGAATTGCTTACAAGCAAACTATAGATCAAGATTTGTTGAGAAATTATTCTACAAATAATTTTAATAATGAAAAAATTCAAAAAAAATCTTAATTGGTTTCCAGGTAATTTTTTAATAGAAAAAGGTAACATGTCAGCAGGCATCTATATTAATATACTTTTAAAATTTCTTCCCCTTAGTCCTCTGCAATACATACAGAGTCATGGCCTATATACAGATCACAAATGTTGGTAGCCTTAGGATTGGTAGTCTTATACTTTCACTTTCAGTTCTCATCTTTTTTATGCAGAAAAATAAGCTGCGTTATTATAGAGACTTCAATTTGAATGACAGAGGCTGGAGGTGTCCCGCTGATATTAGTAAAAACTCTTTGGAATTTCTAAATATTATAGCTGACAATTTCCTCGATCCAAAAGTGTTGCATCCAATACATGGATGTAGACCTTGTTTTGGCAGATAAAATGGAACAAAATGTATACCATACCTACAAGATGAGGGAACTATATTCTGGGAAGCAGTGAGTCTGAACAAGAATTGGGAAATGGGGGTGTCAGCTTATTGTGAACTCCCAGTGTGATGCTGTGGCTAAAATGAATGATGATGCATGGGTTCATAACTAAGGGATTTTGAATAGAAATATGAAGGTTATTTTACTTCTGTATTTGTCACAGGCATGACTGGTGCTAGAACACTATGCCCAGTTCTCGTGTCCACAATTCCAGAAGCACTGTTGATAAATTCTCTTCAAATTGACTTCAAAGAGAAACTGCTGAGCTACAGTTCATCTGCAAATTTGATGCCATCAGTTTAGGATTAAACAAAGACTGTGACTGGCTAGCCAAGTACAAAAGCAGTTTCTCCTCTCTTGGTGTTCACACCTCCACATCAGCTGCTAGATGTGGGCCTCATCCTCCCTGACTGAATTAACCTCATTATCTCTAGCCTTACTCTTGATCGGTACTTTTTTCTTATGCCTGTATATTTATACCTGCCTCTGGAATTTCCACTACATGCGTCTCACGAAGTGGGTCTTTGCCCACGAAAGCTTATGCTCCAATAAATCTGTTAGTCTATAAGGTGCCAGAGGACTCCTTGTCGCTGTTGCTAAATTGGAGAGGGGTAGGAGAAGAACCACAAGAATAAAGGACTGGAAAACATGTTAATGTGAGACACTAGAAGCTCAATCTACTTAGCTTAACAAAGAGAAGGTTGATGGGTGATGATCCCATTCCATACAACCCATAATGGGAACGTATATTTGATAATGAGCTTTTTAGTTTTAGAGAAAAGGTTCAATATGATTCAATGGCTGTAGGTTGAAATTAGATAAATTCAGGTAGAATGTAAGATGTAATTTAAAAAAATAGCCAGGGTAATTAACCATTGGGATCATTTACCAAGTATCATGGCGGATTCTCCATCGCTGGCAATTTTTAAACAAAGATTTTTTTTTTAAATATTTGCTCTAGAAATTATTTGGGGGAAGTTCGCTAGCCTGTTTTTATAGCTTTTTCAAACTAGATGATTACAGTGGTCCCTTCTGGCCTTGGAATCTATGAAACTGTAATCCCTGAGCACCTTCCATATAAAATTAATAGAAACAGTGATGTCCCCTATGGACTTCAGTGTGTCTGGTGCATCTCTTCTTTTTTTGAGGATGCTTTTTTGGGGAGCAGGGTGGACATGGAAGTTTAAAGATAGAATGGGGAATTAATTTAGTAGAAAAGATTGACTTTCTTAAATAATAAGAGATGAAGACTAGAGTCCCTATCAATTTTGCCTTAAAACAAATAAACAAACCCAACAAAAACAACAAACACCTGTAAAGAAGACTAGTGGTATTGCTTCCAGTAAAAATGTTTCTTTCTAGCTCTCTTTGACTATCTTGAGAGGCATAAAAAGACCCTAAATCTCTGAAATTAATACTGTTCTGATTAGTTGCGTGACTAAACATGCAATAGAATGCTCAGTCTTGTATAGGTGTATTTTTTATTGTATGTATGCCTTTAAATACAAAAATAAAACATTATTTCATGAGGACAGAAGTTCATACATGCCTCCATGTGAAAAACAAATTGATGTTCAAGAAGAAAAACACTCAGTTGCATGTTTCCTGCATAGCTTAACCATTTAACAAGCCCAACAACAACTATAAAACCTATAAAACTGTCAATGTAATTGCCAAAAGAATCACTATGAGGCCAGATTTTGTTGCTGAGACATATCTTCCAGAGTGTGGCATTTGAACTCCTCACTTTTAGATAATAGTCTAAGTCAGGGCTACTGAACATGTGGCCCGTGGGCCACATGTGGCCCACAGCCTGTTTGTTTGTGGTCCACAATGTGGTTTGGATTTATGTGGGGCTCAACACACAGCCCGCGGGTGGTAGCCAAAACGAAAAAGTAGTCAATATAATTTTCTTCTGTTGATAGGCATTTTAGTAGTTAAATTCCTGGACTGTCATTGCTCATTAAAAGTGCTGTCATATGGATGGAAATGGGGTAAATATTGCATTTTGTTAATATCAGCAGAACTGACTTAAATTGAGCTTGTGTTGTATAGTCTTGCCTTAATCTTGTATTCATGCCCATCAGTGTGAAAAGCTATTTGCATATATATTTGCATGTACATGTAACAACACTTAAGTTGTGGCTCTCCGCATGTGCTGTGAGTATCATTGCGGCTCCCGGGGCTTCCAAAGTCGAGTAGCTCTGGTCTAAGTGGAAAAAGAAGAGATTAGTGAAATGCCATCTTATACTGCTGTTGTCCCTCTAGATACTAAAAGCAATATAGTAGATGCTATTTCATGTTCTGTGTGCTAGTTAGTAGCATGAGAAGACTCAATAGAGTCTATATTATTTGTGGTGATATTCCTGGAAAAAAAAAGTTAGTTTTACCTGTATTAATTATTGAATGAATAGTACTGCATGTTGGACTTAATTCAGAAGCTTTTAGCATCTTTCGATTGTTTTCATTTGTTTATTAGTATTTATCACACTTTCAGGGAAGAGATGTTTTCAGACATCTAGGTCTACATTTTTCCCAGAGTTGTACTAAGGCAGCACCACCACGTTGCATTCAGTAAACTTATATGAGTGAACATAACAAGAGAGGCAGATCCCTCAGGATCTTGTTCAAGTTTTATTTAATATTTATTCATTCCTTATTGATGAAAACTCATATGAAATAGGGATTTTCCTGCGTTACGAATAATACGCGCTGGTCCAATGGGGTAACTCATCTCTGGATTTGGTTCACTTATTTATATGTTAAAAAAAATTAAACTAGTGTTTGTATTGAAAAGGGCAGATGTTGCCAATAGAGAGAAACAGATACTCCTTGAGGAGCTTTGTGCAGCTATGTACAGTTAAGTGTGGAGGAGAAAAAATGGGCAAATAAACGGAGTCCTTTTTCCAGTTACTGAAAGAATATTTCTTGAATAGCGGAACAAATGGAGCGGTACCACAGAACCCAGTGTTTAGGTCCTCTGATGTACATGCAGAAATAGCTGAAACTCTCAGCAGATTTGTTCATGTAGGAAAACCTCTGTAATACAATAAGAACTGTATATTGTTCTAGGTAGCCCCTGGAGTAGATAATTTGGTTGGATAACCGATTCTTCCCAAAATATACACAGCCAATGTACTAATGTTTGAACCAGAGTCACTCTGATGGAGAAAAAACATGTGGCCTTGATGTTACTGGAAAGTGCCAGTGCTTGATATCCAGGTTTAAATAAACTGGCAACTTTTTCTCATTAAAACCACAATATTAATGTTGAGTTATTCAGTTCATTAGAAGATTCTTTAAAACTAGCGATAAGAATGATGGCTGTTACACAGAATCATAAATACCATTGAGTAGGTTGTTTTTAATACCTGATTGTTTTCCTGAATTTATTTATCTCACCAGCCACATGATGGCGGCAAAGTATTGAGGAAGCATAGTTGCCTCCATTATCATCTTCTGTGATAACACCATTTCAGAATATCAGACTCTTCAGTACTATATGTTCACAGACAGACCAAGGTACACATAATGATATGTAGGGAAGAGTAGTTTACTTATGTAATACAAATATCATCTTTGTGTATATCCTTTTCTGGAGAATTACTGGCTACCTATTTGTCTGAGCACCATATACTCAATGTGTTGAATACCAAAGTTGATGCTTACATGTTAAGTATGGGATTATATGTATGGTTTAGAAATTCCAATTCAGCTTAAATACAATTCATCTTCATTTATAAGGTTCTGATCTCAGTTACATCACTGTAAATCTAGAGTGACCCTATTGACTTAATGCAGCTAACTGTATTACTCCAAGTATATGCCAGAGTGACTGACCTCAGGATATAGCCCATGCACTGTAAAGGCAGGATATGATTCTCAAAGATTGTTCAAAAAGAGAACCATCTACTGCTATTGTATTTCTAAACCAAGACAACCTAGAATACTTCTGCATAGTGTAGTTTTGAAATAGTGGAAATATATTGAAAGCAAACTTACTGCAGACAAGAACATGAAAACTGAACTGAGGCCTTCGTTTTAAATTCCAGCTCCATTCTGTAGCACACTCTCACAAACTGAGCCTGCAAGAAAAAAACAACATACACATAGCTTGAGGCCAGACGTGCTCTGGCACAAAATGGAAATTGGTTTAGAGCTGCTAGAGATTAAAGCCTTCATCTTAGAATCCATGCCCCTGCAAGGCATGTTATGTGGTACTTAAGTAGAGAATTGTTCTATGCATCATTTCACTTGATTTCTTTTGTAGGGGAGGGGTGTCAGGAAGTCTAATATTTCATAAATTAGCGTTTCCGACCCCCTCTCAGGGAACATGAGTTTTGTTGTATTAGAACTGATCCATCTTGTTCAGGGGTCTTATTTCTGACAGTGACCATGAAAGATGAAAATAACCCCATAATGCACCTGAGAAGTAAAATAGTATACCATGGGGAATGTTTTTTCTTAACTCAGCAGGTGATCAGTTTGACCTCAAGCAGGAAGACAGTGAGCTCTTGGAGTTGTAAATTCCTTTTAAACAGTATTGCAACAAACTTTTACCAAGGGCTTAAGGCTGCTTTTTCTTGGGGTTTACTCTACTTTGCTCCATATGGGTGCATTCTATGTCATTGTGCAAGGACAGCGTATGGGATTATATTAAATAAGTGTTTCATTGGAACAGTGAAAGGAATAGGAACATTTACAATTTTTAATGAGTTACATAAAAAACCTTTTCCCTTTGTTTATTTAACTTTAATGATATTAAGGAACATTTTATGTTTATTTTAAGGAGACTAATACTTGCTGGGCATCACCTATACATAGACATGAGTTAATGCCATAAAATTATTTATTTAAATATTGTTTCTGATTTTTTTTCAAAGGTTCAGAGTCCCTTTATTTGTTTTTGGTGAATGTGCTAGCAAATGAGTTTCCTGGCAGGAATGTTTGCTGTAATAGCTCTTCCCCGCAAAAGCAGGCAGGTACATTTTTCATAGAAAACACATTTTCTTTGAAATGTTCACTCTGGGAAACTTTTTGTAAGGGTTATGGTCATCCATTTAAGGCAGAGCAATACATAATGTAATCTACAGAGTGAAGAAAAAAAGCTAAAAGTTAAGATATCAAATACAACTAGTCATTGTAAATAGACTGCAGAGTGAAAAGTACTCATGGAAATTATCCAGCCAAAAAAAAAAAATTCAGAATGAATAAAATTAAAAAAAAAATCAAATTCTGCCATTAATTTGTGCCTATAAAAAACTAAATTTGGAGAATAAATTTGGAGAATAAATTTTAAGTTATTTGCCGAGTTATACCTTGCAAACTCACCATGGTATCCTATTGAGAAAAATTGAAATGAGCTTATGTATGTGAATATTGCTGATCAGATTAGTTGAGTTTTGGGGAAACGGCCTTTTTTTCCCACATGTCCTTTAACTTTTTCATGCCATCTAGAAGTGTAGAAATGTCAGGGGTAATGCTGTTCAGTTGTTATTTCTAACTGTTCCGAGAATCATTTAGAAAGCTTGATTTCTAGGGGACTTAAATACAGAGCCTTAAAGGGTAAGATTGCAAGACTGAGTCCCAGTGCAGTAGTTGATAGGAACCATGCCATTGTTAAAACTCGATTAATATTACTTTTCCCCATGTGGACAAAATAGGTATTATGCAAATAAGCCATTACATGTGATTTCTTCTCTAAAACTATATGCTTATTTAGGCATATTTCTGGAAAGTAATGATATTTTTCTTTACCCTCACGTAGGCCAAGATGAAACACGAATACTGAGTTTGTGATATACTAGGCTACTTATTGCTGTTTGCTAACATATGAGCTCATTAATGTAATATTAAATACAAACCTCTGCACTTTTAGTCCTCTCCATTTAGTATATTCTATCACATTTTTGTGTGTATTTAGATGGAAAACCATAGTATTTTTTTAAATGTACAAGTGAAATTCAGTCCTCTCCCTTGATTTAGGAAGATTTTTTGTTAGTCATATAGGGCAGTGTTTCTCAACCTTTTTTTATAAAGTATTCCTTTAAATATATATATATATATATATATATATATATATATATATATATATAAAAGTAACCCCAGTACCTACAGTTTTCAGACACACAATTTTTTCTACCATTGCAACACATTTGTTTAAACAACTTAACTGTAGCCTGTTGGGTGATGAAATTTTTGGGTATAAAAATACAAAAACAATAAAGCGCTGTAAAACTTAAAATTTGGAGAAAACTGAATTTTTTATTTAAGTTTTCTCCAAATTTCAGTTGTGTTGCTTCTCTCGAGTACCCCTAAGGGTACTCATACTACTAGTTGAGAAACACTGATTTAGGGTACGTTTACACTGCATGCTTATTTAGAAATAAGCTATTCTGGAATAGTTATTCTGAAATAGCTTGTTTCGAATTAGCACATCTACACTGCAGGGAAGCCTCAAAATTAGTTTGAGGCAGGCTTCCCTAATGTAGATGTGCTAGCTTGATTTAATGCCCCAGGAAGCACTAGGGAGGAATAACTTAGTCCCTCACTAGGGCCATTCTATTTCAAAATAGCAGCAGTGGAGCGTCTACTCATGCCTTATTTTGAAATAGCTATTTCAGAATAGGCATTATTCCTCGTAGAATGAAGTTTACAGATATCAGAATAAGCCGTCTGTTATTTCGAAATTATTTTGGAAATAATGGAATAGCTGTGTAGATGCTCGCATTGTTATTTAGAAATAACGCTAGTTATCTCGAAATAACAGTGCAGTGTAGACACACCCTTAGATGTGAAAAGTAGTATCTTATGTGTATCACTATTTAGCCAAGTTCAACACACACATTTACTATAACTAATACATTCATTCTGATTCATAAACAACATGCTTTCATTGCATTCTTTTAGGTTAGCTGAGAGAAAATAAATAGTGCACTCTGAAGCATATGAAGAACATATTTTTGCAAAGAATAATGTTCCGTTTTCCATTTGTAAGTCAATGCAACCCCTACACTCAATTCTGAACATGAACGGTCTGCATTTACAAAAAGAAATAAAGATACTTGGATCCTTCATTGACTTTTCAGTTTTGAGGAGAATCAGAGTTGTCAGCAACAACAGATTCTTGATATGAGAGTAAAGTAGGGGCTTGAGGTCTATAGAGTTTCGAGTAACATTTTTACTTGCAATATTTCAGTATTCTCCATTTTCTTTTTGCTGTATAGCAAATCACATAGTATGATATATTTTAAAGCACTCATATAGCATTATGTAATCCTTTTATACTAGGTAATTGCAATCTCTTAACTTCATAGCGTGCACACAAACTCAGAGAAGTTAGACAAAAACATGAAATACTCTTGCTGGAAGTTTGTATTATCAAACTATTCCTTAAAACTCAAAACAATAGCTTTCTAACCAAAAAAGGGGTGATAAAGCAGGCTGCTCCTTAAGACACACAGATACAACTCATTGCACTTTTCTACAGGCTTTGCAGACTGATTTCTCCTGGGCTCAGTCCATATGCTTTTCCACAGAGCCCCCTAAGCTGCAAGTGGGACTATGGAATATTCTGAAATTGGAAGTGAGATCTTACCCTTCAAAACAGGTGTGGTGGTTTTTTTTTTTGTTTTTTTGCAAAAAAAAAAAAAAAAATGTTGATTACCAATTGACTCTCAAGAGTTTGAGCTGTAAATCATGTGATTTTAGAAACTCAGGAAATTAGGGGCTTCTGCCTTTATTCCCCACTATATGCCTCTACACCTGCTACTTCCCAGGAGTTTTGGCTTTGAGAGATTCCCCAACTGTTCTCTCTCAGGAGCTTGTGCTTCTGCCTTCTCTGATTCTTACATCTTGCTGTTGAATCATGGCTCCTTTGGAGAAAGGAATTTGAGTCTTCCCCTCTTTGCTCCACAGACAGCCCTACTCTGCCTAGGGTCCCCAGGAGAGCATTGCTATTGTGGGAAGGAATACATGCACCAAGCTCCCTTGCCCCATCACCAGCAGTGGCACATGCTTCTCCTCCCACTGTGCTGTATCTCCTTGCTAGCAGGGGAAGGACATGCCACTGAGGGGGCAGCAGCAGGCTCAGTGTGCCTCCACAACAGGATCATGAACAGCCTCCCTCTCCACCTGGCCACTGCCTCCCTCCCCTTATTCTCCCTACTTGCTTGAGGTTTTCTGTGCACTGAGAGGAGCTACCACAATCTCCAGAAGGAATGCCCACAAGCAAACCAGGGCCTAGGTACCAGCTGTGCTCCCTCAAGAACTCCATCAGCCTTTTCTCTAAGAGTGTGTGTAATGGCTCCTGCCAGTAGCTTAAAGGGAATGTTCAGTAGTGAGTACTTCATTTCAGAAGAAACAAACAGAAAATGATCCCAAGATTATAAAATTGCTTCATATTTTAAAAACTTTAACAACAACAAATTAGTCTGGCAGCACCTTAAAGACTAGCAAACCATGTAGATGGATGGTATCATGAGCTTTCATGGGTACAACCCACTTCTTCAGATGTCTGGAGTATTAGAAGTCCAGATCCAAACTGACTAACTCGGCTACCCCTCTAAAGTTTTTCATAATTTAAGTATTTTTATGTAGTGCTTTTTGCAATTCAAAACCTTTTATCGCTTACTTGATTTGCCTCTATTTGCCTTTTATAACATATCTGGATATAAATCTCAGCTTTCCCAAATACATCTGATAAAGAAATAGTAGTAATTTGCATTTCTATAACATCTTTCATTTTCTATAAAGGGATGTGTTCTCATTTTTCTCACTTCCAAATGTTTCTCTTCCACTTTCTTCTCAGTTCCATTGCCCTCCTGAGAAGGTGCATTCTTCAAGTACCAACTTCCATTAAAATATGGAGATAATATAAGCAATTGAGAAAAGTAACATAAGGACTTGTCTCAAACCAATGGGAGTTTTTTCATGGACTTTTTTGGGAGCTGGACTGATCAATAGAAGTAATGTTTTATTGGAAATAAACCCCAATTGGAATCTCTCTAATTCATATCTCTGAACTTTTGCAGTTCAGATGGAATGGACATTTAGATTCAAATGGTTTCTGGTTTTAGATTTCACATTTAAAACCTGATTACAAGATTTAGAGAAACCAAAATCAGGGTTATCCTTGTTTGCCAATGTTCTGTCTATTCTATGGTAAAATCAAATTAAACAAAAAACTTGTGCTTAGATGCATTCCTTTGCTACTTGCTTATAATATTAGCCTATTTGAGATGTATATGATTATAACAGAGAGTTCCATATTTGTGAATTTAATAATGCATGTGTTGTTTTTAAAATGTATATTGTATGTTGTGCAATGCCCCTGTAGCAAAAATATTTTTGTGGCAAAACTACTAAAATATCCTTCTGCTATCCTTAATGAAGGAGCTGATGCTACATGATGCCGAGTGGCTTTGTTAAATAGAAACTACAACGTGGGCACCTTTTTAGAATTAAGCCTGAAGGTAATTTAAGATTTTATGAGTTACAAATTCAGTTTATAGTATTTTCTAGCCAGCCAGTGCACTCTTACTTCATTAATATCTTTAACGTTTGGAACAGTATTCATCTGAAGTGAGTATGATCTCTAGTCATGGCAATGTCTTGATATTCATTAGCAACCCTGTGTAGAATACTGTTTATCTGTGGAAGCTATTTAGAATGCATCAGATGCCAGGCCAGTGAACATGAGTATATCTGCATTTTCAAGCCATCAACAATGAGCCTAGCAACTTCTGACATTGTTTTGTGGTAG
Organism: Pelochelys cantorii; assembly: GCA_032595735.1. NCBI lineage: Eukaryota > Metazoa > Chordata > Testudines > Trionychidae > Pelochelys > Pelochelys cantorii. Next base: position 160,968,908 of record CM064327.1, read on the forward strand.
ATCGGGCCTTTTTTTATTAATTTCTTAGATTTAAAATGTGCAAGGTCTTATTTTCCATTTTGGAGGGATTATAAAGGCACTTCCCTTCTCATAGAGTATTGCATATGTGTCTAGAAAATTGTGCCTCCTGTTAATCCTTTTACGGTCAGAGTGTTGCCCAAATTTACGAGAGAGCATGCCAGGAAAAACTTTAGACTTTGGGGGATTTAACCCATGAAACTAGAAGATTTCCAATAAGGAATCAGCAATTTTACTCCTGGATCACCAAAAATCATGGTTTAAATTTAAGGACAACAGTGTTTTGCATTTGTCCACTAGTAGGTCCTGAGACCTTCGAAAAAGGCATAAAATAACATTTTATTAGTTCACATCCATTCATTTAACTGAAGTGTATTCCTTATGTTAGGAAAACATTCCTTCAAACCCAACGTAATACAATGTTGGAATACTGTACTTAACATGTTAAGTATAAATTAAACTTATTTTGTTGCTCCTTTTTTTTTGCCTTCAAGCTATTTGTCAACATTCAAGGCCATTACTGATTATGATTAGGAATATTTACTTTGTTGTCAGTCTTCCTGAGTTGGAGTCTTACTATCTCAAATGTAAATGAGGCACGTTTAGCCTATTTATGCACAGAATACACCACTCAAAAATACCTGTGCTTGCAGGAGAGAAATGAGTGTGTCTTTCTCCTCACCTAATATAATAATACAGGTTAAGAAAGGCAGGTTAGAGCCTTATTAATTACCCAGAAGAGGCATCAAAGAGTCACCACTACTGGAAGCAGTGAGATTGATATCATTCTGTAATTAGCCATCCATGGGAGCAACCTTAAGCAAGACTATTCATATGCTTAAAATCACACACATTCTCGTAGTCCATGGGCTTCGTACCTTGCTGTCAGGGAATAACAATTGAAATGTCTTAAAAAACAAATGGGGTTCATGAGAAGGTAGATGATGGGTGGTGATCTAGGGCCAAAGTTAAGGTTGTTTGGAGAATAACTCCGGTTTTGATTGCTGTGAATTGAAGATGATGCAGAGTTGCACTTGCCCAGGTTAGGCAATGACAATATGGTGAAGCGTGCACAAACTGCTCAATGCAATATTCCCAGTATCTCTGTTGATTTACACTGGAGTCCATGCCCTGGTTACCATTGGCCATGAAAACAGCAGCCGTTGCCCTTTATTCTGTTCCTTGTCAATGAAATGGGAGGGAGAGAGAGACGTGCAAGAGGAAAGGTTATTGCTTCTCCTTAATTAGCGGGTAGCACTTACAGGCCTTACATTCCTTTTTAGTGTAGTTTTCCAGCCTCTGGTCATTGTTATTGCAGGACATATGTCCCATATGCTCTTATAAGTCTGGCTCTCATGTTGCTTATGTGATAGAGTGCTGAGCAGAAAGACCAGAATCAGCCCCCTGCCATGCCAGCCCCATGTGTGTGAACAGTGGTGCTAGTTGGAAAGAATCTGCCCTAATTGTGGAATAAGAGCCAGCTGCCAGTCCAATTAGCCCAGGGCTGTATAAGAGGCTGGGAAGAAGGAAGCTAGAGAAGGGAGGTGAGAGAGAGTGGGAAAGTGTAGGTAGAAAAAAAATTCTTCCCTCCTGGTTTTAGCCACAAGGAACCCAGTGCTGTGTACACTGTATGGGAAGAAGGCGGTGGGTGCACAAACTTGTAACTAAAAGTTCCTACACGCAAGGGTCTCTGAGTGACTTTCTGGGTATGTCTACACTGCAGTGTTTTTCCAGAAAAACAATACTTACATCCACACTGCTATCGTGTTCTTTCGACAGCAAGTCGAAAGAATGGAGGGGTTTTTATTGACGGTGGTAAACCTCTTTCTACGAGGAAGAAACCTTTTTCCAGGAAATGATTGCACCCCTGGCTGCTGTCCCTGCTCCTGCCCCCCCCAACCTCCCTGCTATGCCTCTGCCCCCTCCCCCTGCCATCCCTGATCCCACTCCAGCCCCCCCCTCGTGCCCCCCGGTTGTCCCAGGCCCCACCCAACCCCAAATTCGCCAAGGTCCTCAGACCTGAGGTGGCACTTCCAGCTGCACCATGTGCCACTGCCAGCCCTGAGCCCCCTCCTCCCTCCAGGTTCTCAGCCCCCCCCCCCTCCTGCCCAGTTTATTTTATTATAAAAAGCCACAACGTTTGTTTTGATCAAATCAAAACAGGTGTGTTTATTGAGAGTCCAGGGAAGGAGGGAAGGGAAGAGCTGTGGTGGGAAACGTTTAGTGGAGCAAGGCACAGCACCTAGTGGGGAGGCCCTGGGGTGAATTACTGGGGTCCTTGAGAGAAACTCTCCCTCAGAGCCTCCTGGATGTGTACCCCCAACTGATGGGCCTGGAGGATGGCAGCTGTGCGTGGCTGCTCAAAGGCCCTTCCTTCGCTGCTGGCCTCTGCCCCCCAACCCAGTAGGAAGGCCTTCCCCCTTCCTCTCCACAATGTTGTGGAGGATACAACGTGCGGAGACCACTTCAGGGATGTTGTGCTCCCCCACTTCGAGGTGGGTCAGGAGCACCTGAATCTCGCCTTCAGGTACATTCCACCTGCATGCGGACCTGGCTGAGGTGGGTATTGAATTGGTCCCTGCTGGGGTCCAGGTAGCCGGTGTACATCTTCATGAGCCACGGCATGAGAGGGTAGGCTGCCCCAACCCCAACGTCACACTGGGGGGAAAAATGTGCCAGCCTCCAGCTTCTGGCAGAAGCTGGAGTTTCTAAATACATGGGCGTCATGTGCCCTGCCTGACCACCCCACAAAAATATCAGTAAACTGTCCACAGTGGTTGACCAGGTACTGCAGCACCATCAAGAAATAGCCCTACCTGTTGATGTACTGGGCAGTTCAATGATGCGGTGTGCAGATTGGGATATGGGTTCCACCAATGGCTCCCCCACAGTTGTGGAACCCCAGAGCAGCAAATCCTGTGACGATCAAGTCCAGGTCTCTCAGGCGGATGACTCTGCTCAGCAGGGTTCATGGCCCTCACTACCTGCAGAAGGAGATAAACACAAAACAGAGAATTTCAGAGGGAGTGCCTGAGCCCTTGGGAGGTGTCCCAGAGACATTAAAATTTCAATGAGGCAAACCATTTTCTAACTGCCTGTAAATAATTTAGAATTTACCTTACAACCAACATCACTAATGTTAGTGTAGATTGTTCTTATTGAGTATCATGGAATTTTTTTTCCTGGCAGTGTCAATTGCAAAGCAGATGGGTGAAGCTGATTTAGCAGATCTATAAAGGTTGGTAGGGATTGGAATCTAACATATGAATGCCAGTAAAAATGAGGTAGGATCAGAAGCTAAAATAGGGGAAGAACAAATTAACAATTACTTAGACAAATTAGATGTCTTCAGGTCACCAGGGCTTGATGAAATACATTCTAATGTACTCAAGGAACTGACTGAGTATCTGAGCCATTAGCAATTATCTGCAAAATGTCATGAAAGACTGGAGAAATTCCAGAGAATTAAAAGAGCGATATAGTGCTTATCAATAAAAAGGGAAATCAAGGCAACCTGGGGAATTAGACTGGCTATCTTAACGTCAGGACCCAGAAATTTAATGGAGTAAATAATTACATAATCAATTTGCAAACATCTACAAGATAGCTTTTGTCGACAGTGAAACAGGCCTTGTGGGAAGCAGTAGTTGTGATATCTCTTGACTTTAGTAAGGCTTTTGATATTGTCTCACGTGACCCTCCCATAAACAAATGAGGAAGATATAACCTTGATAGAGAGACTGTAAGGTAGACACTAAAATGATTAGTAAACCCATTTCCAGAGAGTGGTTACCCGTGGTTCACAGTCAAGTTGGGAGGACATATCTGTTACCTGTCCTTGGACTCAGCCAAGGAATAACCTTGAAAAGAGTGATTGTAAGGGATTATGGCATACAACATGGTAAACAGTTTGTAATTTGAAATATTAAAGGGTCAAAATAAGATGGTCGGCACACTGAAATCCTTGGAAGCCAAATTAGTTTTCTGCTTACACCAGATCTGCAGTTGGCTTAACGTGTTTATTTCCCAGCTTCTGAGTTCTACATAGATAGAATGGGTAGCTCATGTGCCTTTCCAGCACATTGATTAAAGATCTTTGTGAGTGTTTGTTCCTTTTATTGTGTCAGAGAGAAACGTGATTCATGGTGAATTTTGAAACCCTTTATATGTAACACTATTAATTGTTTTTCCTGACCTATCTTAGACATCCCCTTAAAAAAACAAAATAAAAAACAAAACAAAAACAACCCACTTCCCCGAGAGGAGCACCGTTTAAGAATGTCTTTCATTATTAATGGGATATGAAAGATATGCAATTCTATCATTCACTCCAGGTAGTCTTGAGACCTTTTAAGGCATCAGGCACCTGGCACCAGTGTAACTGGGCAATTGGCTGTTTTTACAATGGTGAGGTTACTAGTTTCCCTATTGTTGTAAGCATTGATGGATGATTTTATCAAAATTTTCTGATATTCCACTTGCAGATTTATTGTTACCTCTGGCCAAGCCCCTTTCACAGTTAGTGTGTAAGTTTTGCAAAAGCTAAATATTTCATTAGTGTAGCAATTAAAGAAAAGCAAACCCGGTGGAAGGGGGTTGGGACCCCACTTACAGTCCTCCTTTTCACATGGCACATTCCTTGCTCCCTCAATCAGGCTCCATAGAGGTAGCAGGAGCTGCAGCAGGAACAGCCTCATGGTTACCTTTTAGTTCCTTTTCTTGTTTACCTGTGGAGACATTGTTAGTATTCACTGAGCTTAAACAATTACTAAATTTTTTAGTACTAAGTTTTTTAGAGTTGCCGTTTGATTGGGCCCAATCCTTTTTCTTTCCTTTTCTCTTGCTAAACAGTTTTTTTTTCAGTTGCTCTTCAGCTGATATCAATGCTTTCTGATGTTCTGAAAGACAAAATAAAAATTTTTCTACCCTCATGGGGGTGGGACATATTTTAAAATGTTCCTTTCTGTTATAAGTATTCTTGCTGATTTTCTTGATCAGCCTGTTGTTACCCAATAATTACTTATGCTTTTATTTTGTAAACCAGCTTTTAAGGGTTTGGGTAAAGTACTTCACTGCTCAATTATTAAATTAAAGATGGTATGCCTCAATTTCCCTTTTATACCGCAGACCAGGTTTTTAATAATCTGTCTGTTGTAAAGCTCCAAATTTATTCACAGGTAGTAATTGAGAGGCTTTACTGCTATAGTGATTTTCCTTAGCACAAGGTGTTTGCTACTTACCTTTCCAGCAAGCCTAAAAAGCTTTCTCTTTGAAGTACATGAGGTGTTTTACAGGTTTTATGTAGCTTATTAGCGTAACAGTTTGCAATTTTAAGTGAGAGGGCATTATCCAAAACAAAATAAAACCAATTCATTTGAAACCTACCAAACAGATTTACAAATTTGCAGTGCATTCCCTGTTATGCATTTGACCAGTTAAATTCCAGTAGAATCCCTTATGTCCCATTTAGCAAATTTAACAAAAGTGTCCATAGCCAAGTATTTAAATTAGATTGTTTCTGTGCCTGGATTATTTACACATTGCTTAGGAGAGAGGCTGCACAAAAACAAGAAGTCCATTATAGCAGATTTCCTTCTAATACATTACCACAATTGCTTAATTCCTTCCACACTCTCAAGGAGTCAACTTCTCACCTTCTCATACCCTTAATCACTTGCATTATCCCTCAAATGAAAACTTTCCTCGTTCCCAGTAATTTAACTTCCCAATGCCTGCACTACTGCTTTCCTTATTCTTTCTACTTTGCCTACACAGGGCCCCAAACCTCTTACCCCCTTAACACAGGCTTATTTCCTTCTTATGGTCTATACCTGAACCTGCTTTCCTGCTAAATGGCTCCTTTCCAGGGACACCTTAATATACATTATTAATATAGTAAGAAGGATGGGCTTTTCAATTAGCCCCCACACCTTCCTGTTCCTTTGATTGGGTAAATCCAAATGTTCGTTTTTTCAGTCAGCTAATTTTTCTTAAAAAAATGCCTCAGTACAGGGTTTTTCATAACACAGACTACAGCAGTATCTTTTGGGTGAGATTAAGGGTTTGTAAACGTTTGCCAATTTGCTTTCAAGGTCTGCATAATATAAGCAAGCTAAAGTATTGTCAGACCATGGGCCATGCCTAAACTTTTTCAATACTTGCTTCAAAAACATAGTTTACTCCTTCTTCACATACACTGCAGAGTGCACTTAGGAATAGCCATCCGGCCTGACACACCCCCTTATCCTTCTTATGCACTTCCAATGCCTCCAGCACCTTTTGGATACCAGTGGGACTGACCTCATCAGCTAGCTCCCCCGCAAACCTCATGGCAGGCATTACATCATACCAGATTTGAACAACCGAAGCCCAGGCTGATGTGCACAGCCAGCCTGGAATTCGGTGCTCTGCCCTACTCTATCCCTCGCACATCTGCTTCCCTTTCTTCCACATGTTGAGCAATTTGTACCAAGAGATCCCTGCTTGCTGCGCCAAAATGTTGCCAGCAAGACTAAGTCTGAGGTCCGACACTGGGTTCTCAAAGTACAAAAAACGCTACACAGTCAAACACAAGCAGTTTATTTCCTGACAGCTATAAGCTGTGTCCCTTAACTAAAAAACCAACATGATGGGAAAAGCGGCATTTCTTACATCCCTTCTTCTAGCCGGGGAACCCGTTTCAGCTGCGGATGAAGTGGGAGACTGTCTCAGCTTCCGAGGCGCCGGTACCCAAAGCCCATTGGTGAGGTCCAAATTGCTGTGCTCTGGTGCAGCTTTAAATATTGTGTCTCTACCTTGTTTGTGGCAGTTTGGAAATATCCAGGGGTTACTCATTGCTTGTTACAGTATGGCTCAGTTGTACTGCTTGTCCTTTGACTTATTTTACATGATCAGTACATTTAGGTAAACAAGATTGTTATCATCTTGCTACAATGGCATATGTTCCTAGAGGCTTGCTTCTGGCTCATCAGTTGTAGGAAAAGGGGGGAGGATGGGAAAGGGGGGAGAATGCAGGCCTCACTGCCCCTATACTTTGTACATGTAGAGTTCTTCCGCAATTGACCCCTACAGTACTCTTCTCTTTATGATGAGGCAAAACCATTTGAACATGGGCCTCTCCCATTACAGAAGTATGTCCAGGCCACTGGGCTATGGCATGTTATGATTTGGGGCTTTCTCAGTCTCTCTTGTTGAATCTGCTGCATGTTGGGTTACTAACTAAATACTCACTGGGTCAGGAATATGAATTTGCATCTCCCACCTGGCAGGAAATTGCCTTAACCTCTGGGCTGTAGGCTAGTCTGAAGTGGGACCTTTCTCTGTCTCTCTCTTTGTATTCAAAGATTTACAGCACAATAGCCCAAATCTCAGAGTTTGGGATGCTCCCCTGAAATGTGGGAGATCCTTATTGCACCTCAGGCAGAGAAGGGAATTGAACCCATATTACCCACCATCTTTCTAGGGGAGTGTCCAAACTACAGGGCTAATCTCTATTTTCTCTCCTCCTTTGGCCAGTTTGTGAACTAAAGCCTTTAAAAACAGCCCTCCAAACAAAATTGTCAAGTGAAATGAAACCTTTCCTATGGTTCCAAATGGACTGTTGAACGTTGCTGGAGCTTACATGTTGGATTTGATCTGGACCAAATTTTGTATGGATTTTTTGGAATTGCCCACATACTGAAAAATCTGTTATTCCCCTGGCTCTACAAGCATGCACGGAGAATGAAATGGCTGAACTTCTGCTTGCTCATACGTCACCTAAGTATTGCTTGTATATAGCAGATTGCATCCCCAGATTCTTCAACACTTCATTGGATTCAGACACTGCCTACTGAGCTGCCCCTTTTTCTCTCTGGTGCCTAAAGACCAGATTTGAACACTACTGCACTTAGAGGAAAGTTGAATCTAAATTCAGATATCACCTTAGGGGTATGGGCTTATCTCTAAATATTACTTGGTGTCTCTGGTATTGGGGACTTGGAATTCTTGTACCATTCATGCTGATTTCTATGTTGTGGAGTTTACTGTTTTTTTAGTATGTACATACTTCTGTGATTTTAAATGATAGTTTATGGAAAATATTTGAGTGGGATGGAACAACCAATTGAATAAAGCCCTACTTACAGGAGGCATGGCTTGGATAGTACACAGGTCACTTTGAACTTGAAATACTTTCGCATGGGAAGGAGTACCTAGTAACTTTTCATGAATGATAGCAGATTGCAGTTAGTGGCATTTATGGTTCACAAAGACTAATGTGATGGATCTTATTAATTTTGATTAGCTTACATTTTATGTGAATTATCCATTGAGCCAAAATTGGTTTCTGGGAAATTGATCTTTCCTCTGTGATTATTCTTGGAAAATCTTTCTTAAAAAATAAAAATAAACTTCACTTTGACAGTCTTGGAGATGGCAGTGTTTCTTGCTGCTTTATGGAGGCATACTACAGAAGCAAGATTGTCAGAAAGTGTTATGGATAAACATTTGATGAGTAGTGCGGCTGCTTGGACAAGGAGACAATTCTACTTCTCTTGATGTGGAAATAGCCTGTTGAGATAGTGGAACTATTTCTTTATTTGGCTTAATTATAGCAGCATGTGCTTGCACCATCAGGAAGGAAGGTTGTTTTTAAGATGGGACTTAATCACAGAATATGGTGTTATGGCCAAGATGTAGCAGTTAGAATCTTTCATTGTGTAGATTAATACTTTTTATAAGACAGGTCATCCATCAGCAGAGAAGAAAACTTTTATTTGCATCTTCCTTTCTTCTTAATGTGTTTTGGCTTTAAATTTTTGAAAGTGATTCAGAGTAAGTAGCTAATGCAGACTTGGAACTATGGTCACTAAGTTTGCAACGTTACTTCTTTAAAAGAATATACAAGCATAGACATGGGTGCAAACACGAAGCTCCCACTTGTTTAAGAGAATTAACCTTTCATCTTCAAATACAATCTGCTTTTCCGAATGAGAAGTACCTCCCATTCCAGGAAATGTGAATTGTGTAAACATGGGACTTCACTTACCGATCACTTGTGAGCTGTTTTATGAAGATTTAAGTGATGTGCTTAAAAAAACCATATTTTAAAAGAACATTGGCCTTGGGAGTGCTGCATCTTGCGTAGGGAAAACAGAAGTTGTATCCAGTTATTGCAAGTAAAGACATCTTGATCAAAGCAATGCAGAAGTTCCACTTAAACAGATTACCTCAGATATGGATGTCATCTCAGATACGTACCACCATCAGAGGGGAAACTACCATGGACAATGGTTTCTTCCCTTCCGTTCGCTTCTCAAAACCATTCTTCTTTCCTCTCCAAATGAACTAATTCCCTGATTATTATCCACTAATGCTAATTTCCTATTGGCAAGAATGGGGGGGCTGAACAAAGCTGTATTTAACATTCTCATGCATATGTACTAGGCCCCCTGCTCTTACTATCCCTTACTGGACACAGAAAACACCAACTGTGCTTGCATGCAAGAAACAGAATTTATTTTATTTTCTAGCACATACAATGACATATCTGTTTATAACAGGACAGAAGGAAAGAGCTATGACTATATCAGTCTGCATGTAATAGAAACTCCTGAAGCTCAAATTTTGTCAAATGCAAGTATGTGTAATCCTCTGAAACTTATGTAAGTAGCTATTTATATATTAAACAAAAATAATGTTTGCCGATGAATTTGCTTATTGTTAGGAACAGAGATTCTCAATCAATGGCACAGGCTGGATGGCTCTTTCTGGGGAGTCAGGATCAGCCTTTTCCATGGCCTAGAAGCTACTCGTGATAGGAAAACTTAATTATAGTTAATGACTGCAGTTGTGAAAGTGTTGGTGGGGAGTGGGAAGCCATCCAAAGGGGAAAACCTCATTATAAAAGATCCAGGTGAGAGGAAAGTAGGAAGTTTCCTCTTTCTAGAAGGGGCCTAGGGAAAGCAGACTAGCAATGGCCCAGGGATGAAACTAGTTCTTATGGTGAGCCCTGGAAAAAGGGGCAAGGCATAAAGAGACACTCCTGAGGGAATGGGTTAGCAACAGAGAAAAAAGAAGCTGTGAGGACCTAGGGTGGAGCCAGAGGCCTGGGAATCAGAGAAGAGGCTATATTAAGCACAGGCTGCAGGAAAGCAGCACAAATAGTTCAGGTAGAATGTAGCCCAGGGAAACAGTGACACATCTGATGAAGCAGAGCAAGCTGCTTAATACAGGTCCCAGGAAAGCAGTTAGAAGGTGGGCCTGGATTCCATTACCAAACTGAGGAAGGGGTGTTTGAGCCTGACATAAGGACTTCAGAGCCCAGGGTGTGGTTGAAGACTGAGCTTAAAGGACAGGTTCAGGAATAGCCCAAAAGGAGGCAGAAGGAGCTTTTGAGCTGGATTGTTTTTTGGACTTTTTAGTCCTTTTTTTTACTCCTGAAGGGAACCAGACCAGATGAGACTTAGCCCAAGGGCTGAGTCACAAACAGAATCAGTTCATCATAGGGTTAAAGAGACAATCAACAGTGGATGCTAAAGACAAAGACCTCTATAGTGCCAAGATCTGATACTGAGGGAGTGGTACAGCTGGGAGTACAACCACTTCCAGTGATCAAAAACATTCATAGAAATACAAGCTTTTGTGTTGACAGGGTGTTCTCCATGAGGGGCTATCACTCCCTTTCTTGGTCTGAAATGATTCCAATGTTATAGACTTCAGTGTACACCTCAGATTCCATCTTTTTTTCTAGATCTTTCAATAATCACTTTACTTTGTATTATGTAAACCCAAATAAAAATACATACATAAACATACAGGCTTCTATTTAAAATAATGAAAAGATTCAGGGGATAATTTTGGCTGGAGTGTGATTTTTTTTTTTCAAGTCTCTCTTCTCTGGTGGTAATTGAGACGTTCCAGAATCTGAGGCAAAATGTTCCAATATAGTGCTCCCCTTTTAGTGCTACTGCATATGAGAGAGTCCAGAGACACCTTAGTTTTTGGGGAAGAATATGCAGAATGACATCTAGATTTCATAGGTCAGATCATTGCTGGTATAAATTATGTACTCCATTGACATTCATTTCATATATCATTTGAGGATCTGGTTCTAATACGTTGGGTTTCCCTAGCAGGTTTCTGACCACACTAGATTTGTGCAAGTCTCAGAATGCTTTGGCAGAGTCGAGACATATAATCGTAGTGCTGGAAGAAACCTCAGGAGATTGAGTCCAACCCCCTGCCCAAAGCAGGACCAATCCCAACTAAATCATCACAGCCAGAGGTTTGTCAAGCCAAGATTTGAAAACCTTTAGGGATGGAGATTCCACCACTTCCCTAGGTAACCTATTCCAGTGCTTCACCACTCTCTTAAGCTGTCTCTACACTGGCACGATCTTGCGCAAAAGCGGCTGCTCTTGCACAAAAACTTGCTGCCTGTCTACACTGGCTGCGTGTTCTTGAGCAAGTAAACTGACGTTCTAATGTATGAAATCAGGGCTTCTTGCGCCAGAACTCTGACGCTCCCGCTCAGGAATAAGCCCTTTTGCGCAACTGTTCTTGCGCAAGAGGCCAGTGTAGACAAGCAACATGACTTTCTTGAGCAAGAAAGCCCTATGGTTAAAATGGCCATCAGAGCTTTCTTGCGCAAGAGAGCATCTACACTGGCATGGATGCTCTTGCGCAAAAGCACATGCCAGTGTAGACGCTTTCTTGCGCAACTACTTTAACACAAGAACTCTTGCACTAAAGAGTTTTTGCGCAAGATAACACCAGTGTAGACGTAGCCTTAGGGTACGGCTATGCTGCATGCTTATTTTGGAATAAACTATTCTGGAAAATAGATTCCGAAATAGCTTATTTTGAAATAGAGCATCCGCACTACAGGGAAGCCTCAAAATTAGTCTGAGGCAGGCTCCCCTAATGTGGACATGTTATCTCAATATAGAGCCCCAGGAAGCATTGGAGAGGAATTACTTAGAATGGTCCTGGCAAGGAGCTGTTTTGAAATAGCAGCAGTGGAGTGTCCACACTGCAGCTATTTTGAAATAGCTATTTCAGAAGATAAGTTATTCCTTGTGGAATGAGGTTTACAGAAGTTGTAATAAGCTGCCTGTTATTTTGAAATAACGGAATTGCTGTGTAGACGCTCATTGTTATTTCAAAATAATGGTAATTATTATGAAATAACAGTGCAGTGTAGATGCACCCTTAGTGATATAGTTTTTTCCTAATACCCAACCTAGACCTCCCCCCTGCAACTTGAGACCATTGCTCTTTGTTCTGTCATCTGTCACCACTGAGAACAGCCTTTCTCCATCCTCTTTAGATCCCCACTTAAAGTAGTTGAAGGCTGCTATCAAATTGCCTTTGACTCTTCACTTCTCTAAACTAAATAAGTCCAAATCCCTCAGCCTCTCCTCATAAGTCATGTGCTCTAGCCCCCTAATCATTTTTGTTGCCTTCCACTGGACTTTCTCTGATGCATCCATATGCTTTCTGTAATGGGAAGCCCAGATTTGGATGCAGTTCTCCAAATGTGCCCTCCCCAGTGCCAAATAAAGGGGAATAATCACTTCCCTAGATTGCTGGCAATGTTCCTACTAATGTATCCCAATATGCCATTAGCCTTCTTGGCTACAAGGGCACACTGTTGACTCATATCCAGCTTCTCATTTTTCTGGTGAACTGCTGCTTAGCCACTTGGTCCTCTGCCTATAGCAGTGCTTGCGATTTTTCCATCCTAAGTGCAGGACTCTGCACTTTTCCTTGTTGAACCTCATCAGATTTCTTTTGGCCCAATTTATCTAAGTCACCCTGGACATTATCCCTACCCTCCAACATATCTACCTCTCCCCCTAGATTAGTGTCATCTGCAAACTTGCTGAGGGTGCAATCCAACCCCACCATCCAGGTCATTAGTAAAGATGTTGAATAAAAGTGGCCCCAGAACCGACCGTTGTGGTACTCTGCTTAATACTAATTGCCAGCCAGACATTGAGCCATTGATCACTGCCTGTTGAGCCAGCTTTCTGTCCAGCTTACAGTCCATTTTCCAATCCACACTTCTTTAACTTGCTGGCAAGAATAGCGTGGGAGACCATATCGAAAGCTTGACTAAAGTTAAGGTATATCATGTTCACCACTTTTCCCATATCCACAGAGCCAGTTACCTCATCATAGAAGGCAATCAGGTTGATCAGGCATGACTTGCCCTTGGTGAATCCATGTTGACGCTTCCTGATCACTTTCCTCTCTTCCAAGTGCTTCAAAATGGATTCCTTGAGGATTCCCTCCATGATTTTCTGGGGACTGAGGTGAGGCTGAGGTAGAAAAAGATCATCAGAAGCTCAGGGAGGGTTCTTAGGTTTTGCCAACAGGGTAAGCAGAACTGAAATAATTAAAATGGTTGGTTGTAATTCACAGCTTTAGTTAGAACAGTACAAATCAGTGTCTGGATATTCTTATTTCAGAAGATGAGTCTAGTTTTGACATAAATTGATCTTTTTGGTTTTTTACTGACTTTTGTTGTATTAAAATTGGGCACAATTCTTCTGAAATAAGTCCCTATACAGACTTCTACAGAAATAAAGAAAGATGTGAATTTTATAAGCCTTTTAGTTATTTCAGTTCCAGTTACCATGTAAACAAAACCATAATGTACAACTTGGCATGCTCCCTGGCAAGAAAGATTTCTTTGATCAATAGTAAGAGGCCATACTAAATGATCTGATGGTCCACTCGGGCCTTAAACTATATAAATAGGAGGCACAGCAAGGTTGGAGCAGAACAATTTTCTTTGGAGGGAATAATTTGGTTTCCAATATGCTATAACCATTTACAGGAAAAAATTACAGATAATAAACCATTTCTGAATCCCATAATTTTTAAGGACGTTAAATATTGCTATATTCTGTTTTCTGCAAAATATAAGGTTCCTTTCAGTTTTCTTTTACTATTTAAATACATCATGTCAACTAAGACCAAATTATTCTAACAAAAATAAGATAATCTATTCATTGGGATAAATTATTTAACTGGCACAATTTGTATTAAAAATAGCATAACATGGGAAAAGTAGAAGTTCATCATATTAATTACCATTGTTGGCTACAAATGGTCTCAAATTAATCAGGAAAACATTACTTTTTTTGGCAAAATAGCCAGTTAATTCTCTAACCCATCAACATTTTTTGGCTTGTTTGGAAGAAAGAGAATTGAGCCAGATATTCATGTCAGGCACACTGAAGCTTTTTTCCACATTTGAAAGATTGTTTTAAAGGTAATGGAGATAAAATTAACCACAAACCTTTGTAGAATGATCTACATTGACATTAATGATAGACAGAAATAACCAAACTGCTATAAAATTCAAAGGTTGTTGATGATGTTCCTTTATAAGACCAGATCTGAGACCAAAAATTTTCTGTGTAATGTTAGATCTTTTATTTCTTGCCGTGATAATTTCCATAGCATTAAACATTGCAAAATATGCTATATTCAGAAACTGGTTTGTACTGTTTATTTAATAACTAGCAGGTGAGGCCCGTTGTTGACTGGGCAAAGACATTTTTAGTAGATTACACATAGGAAAGTTCAAGAAATTAAATATATGTAATAGAATTTTGTATTAATGTGCTTGCAAGTGGAAGTAAAAGAACAGTTTTCAACTTCAAACTTCATTCATTTTATTGAATAATTACCATACATAGTAAATTTGAATTAGAAACTCTTAATTAGTGAAGAAAATTAACTGGTGTTGGTTGAAATAAATATCAAAATGAATCAAAATAAACAATAAAATAAAAAATCACTGGTGCATAAAAATCTTTAGACAATGATATCAAGCAATCAATTCTGATTCTTAATAATATTTATCATATTCGTAGGTACTATGCAAATACATTCTAAATAACAAAACAAATATGAACACCAAAAAATGTTAACTCCTGTCAAATAAAGCTTCCATTACTCTTTGCGTAACTAATTTGAATTATTTTGTGATTTGTAACAGTAAAATTTTCTTCGCACTAAAGTGACAGTTGAATAGGCAACTCAATTTTAATTGTGTTAGCAAATATTTTTATGAACTCTAATCATAGTAGTCATAACTTTTTTCTAATGAAAAATAAAAATAATTATTTAAACTTTTCACCTAGCATATTCTGGTGTAAAAAGTAGTGCATTCAGCTAATTTAAGTGTTAAGTTAAGGACTGTTTATGCAAACTTTGGTATCTGTAGGTAATTGTGAAGAATGACTTTATTTTGCACAAAAATACTCTTCAAAATCTATAGTAGATAATAAACCCTAAAATTAGTGTGCAGCAACAATGTGTGTGAGCTATAAATTTTCTGAAATGGATTTTAAAGACTTGTCAGGATAAGGCAATGTATTATCTAATCTGAAAAATGCTACATTTAAAACTACTCTTGAACATGTGAGAACAAGGTGAGGAGGTTTCCTGGCTGGCAGTGAAATGTTGGCTTTTGAGTCTTTTCTCTAGGTAGTATTCTATTATCCTTTAAGTTTGCCTTTCTTGCTTATAGATTATGAAAAAGTTGATCAGTAGAGAATTCTCTGGTATTGATGTTACTTCACCTGTAAGACAACCCTTTCACTGATATTGCATCCGGCTCTTCTAGGAGGAAGTGAAGTGGATAAAATAAGTCCATATTCTGTTTTGTGATGCATGGGTGCAACTCGTGTGTTTAGAAATTAAACTTCTGATTCATCTGATACTCAAGCATGTGTGAGTAGTTCCATGGCCAATTAAATGGAGGATACTCACATGCTTAAAAGTAGTATGTGTTTTAAGTACCTTATTGAATTGTGTTTAAAATGGGTATGTGAAGGTGGAGGAAAATGCTTGTTTCTTCACATCTGTTGGAGTGTGAATGTTAAGATATATATATAACACACAGGAATGCTTTCAGGTGATACTTTAGAAAAATGATCATTCATATGGAGGAGTACAAATACTTCCTCTGATAGTTTTATATTATGTTGCTTGCTGTCTCTTTGAATATTCAGTGGGGTGTACAGACTACATCTACACAGGGTGTAAAGACTACACTGCTGGTATATCAGGAGCTAATACGCTCTGACCTACAGCTGAAGTTTGAATAATTTAAGATACAGGTTTCCAAGTAGTAATGGCTGGTGTAGGGAGTTTGTTCATTTTGTTTCTCTCACCAGTTTGAAATAAAGCCTGTTGCTGAAATAGTAATGTTCAGAAATCCGTGGCCAGATTTACAAGAAGCTACATGAAGTCAAAGGGCATTTGATCCATAGCTGCCTTACATGTTTTTGTAAATCCTTCTAGGCACTAATACCAGGGTACAGGAGTACTCCCAAGCTAAAGAGTTAATACAGCAATCAGTTAACCTTGACCTCTTAGAGGAAGCAGAGAAAATATAAAGGCCTGACTGGAGGATGGCAGGAGACAGGATGGAAGGAGGAAAGGACAGCTGCATGGGAAATGGAGACTCACCCACAGTTTTGTATGGACAGCGTGTAGCTTAAAGCTGTTGTCTTTATTTAGTTACTTCCGATTATCTTCTGGTTAGTGTCTTTGTAAGTTTTTGTATATGTGAACATGGGGAAAATGGTGCACAACAGACTGAATACTTCTGGGCTGTTTTATTTTGTAACATGGGAAATCAGTGCTTCAGTCCATAGGTACTCAAACTCCTTGTGAAAATCTGGCCTCCAGTCTTTATATAACGGCATGTGTAATGCTGTGAAAAGCCATACATCCAGTTCTTATTGGTTAAGCTGTAGCAGTCTGTCTAACCCCTTATTATTGTGGCTGTCAGTATAGCTCTCTTGGAAGTCTGATCATGGCATCAACAGAGAGATACAACCATGCTCAGCATTAGAAAAGGAAAAAGTTTGTTTTAAAATGTTTAAAGATGTGTGTGTGTGTTCCCTTACTGTAATCACAAGAAAACAGAAACATCCCAGCTGGACTTTGTATGTTGCTCTATTAATCAGGTCACTAATGGTCTCAAAGTGCAAAATTCATTTTCAGTTCTGTTCCAGATTTTGAATGACTCCAAGTTTGGGTTATGTTTCCTTGCTCTGCGTTTTGGTTCAGGCCCAGATCTAGTCTATTAATGGATAACTGTTAATAAACATAATTTTTTTTTTGCTTCTTGGGGCTGATAAGATTTAATAAATGGCAGCTGACTTATAAAGGGAGCGTTTTGAGTGTGCAAGAGTGATTGTATACAAATGTCATGGCAGTCTGACACATCTGTAAACAAGATTCCTATCTCCATTAGGCCTCAGAGTTCCCTGGTGGATACTCAAAGATATCTCCCCTTTACTCCTCCTAACTCTGAAAGAACTGTGACCTCCACCACAGTCTTCCATTAGCCACCTGAGAAACCTGACCTCATGTTCATACTAGCCTGGCTGCCTCCTAATTTGGAGGTAAAGTTCTCACAGCAATATTTTTCTGCTGGTTGCAGCCTCTGCTGGGAATCCAAAATCTCTCTATACTGTTGCTCCTGTTGATATCATTTCCTTTTTCCATCAATGGTTCATGTTGATTTGATTTGTTTTTTATTTGATTTAATAATCGACTCATTTATACTGTATTTTGCTGTTTGTATAATTGACTCATTTATCTTGTTTGTCATCCAATGCATATTTAGTGGATCTCTCCAGTTTTGTTCCAACTGCATAAAGAATTGTTTTCCTGGCTGTATCTGTTAGGCACTATCTTGTGCTGAACGTTATGTCCATCTCCCTTCCAGCTATCACCTCCACACCTGCTCTACCACCTTTTACAACCCACTTGACTTTACTGTATTCACCTTTTTTACTTTCTGCTTTCCTAACTTTGCTCTCTCTGCCACATTGTTTCCTTCTTCTTTCCTTCCCACCTCCTATTATTCCATTTCTAGATCTCACCCTAGAACTCATCCTGTGTGCTCAAGTTTTCATGTTACCCCCATCACCTGAGTGATCACATCCTTGTCTACCTTATGCCTACTAACATCATCTTAACCTGATCTTTCTTGCATACCATTCTTTTGTTTCTCTTCTTTTGGTCTTGTTTCTCTCTTTATCCCATGCTGCCTACTCCGAAGTAGGGTGTTAAATATAAGTTAATTGAATAGTCGATTAACCTCATGAATTCTTATCGGTTAGTTGACTATTCTATAGTCCCCGGAAGTGGGGCCGGAAGCCAGTGCGCTCTGGCCCCACCCCCAAGGAGCCCCCTGCCACTCCACACTGCTGCCTCTGTATCAGAGGCAGCAGCGTGGAGTGCCAGGCAGGAGCTGGTCTACAAGGGGAGACAGTTTAAAAACTAGCTCCCCTCACAGACTGACTGCCTGTTGCCCCACACTGGCACAAAGGCAGCAGCACAGGGCGGTAGCAGACCCTGTCCAGGGGAGGGGCTGAGCTCCTGGACCTGGCACGAGCTGGAACTGAACCAGGATGCCTGCCTGCCTGGCTTCTAATATACTTCTAATGCAGAGCTGCAGCAGGGTAGGTCCCAGACCCAGCGCAAGCTAGGACTGAACTGGGCTGCTGGCCAGCCTTACTGGCAGGTTTGTGTGTTTGGTGGGGGTGGGAGGGAGGATGCGTGTAGCTATAAGCTTTTGCTTATTGGTTAATCAACTACACATTACATCCCTACTTCAAAGCCTGTTAGTGGCATTCAGTATCTTCTTTCATTCCTAGAGCAAACTGAATGACTTTTTTTTTCTCCCTTCATCCATGGCATATCTATCATCTACCCAAAAGCCTTCCTTTTCTTTTTCCAGTTGGACTACTGTGTTCAAAAGGTATTCTTCATCTCTCCCTTGTTTTCAGTTCTCTCACCTGACTGTCTCCACGACTATCCCTTCCTTCAACTCCCCCTCCTACACATTTATATATGATCTGTTGAGTAATCTGTCTAGTGTTCTCCTGGTATACATTGTCTTGGTACTTTTAAAGCATTTTTGCTCCAATAGCACTTTACAAATCAAACATTAGATCCTGTATTATGATTTATGGAGTTTGCACTTCCACTGTCCTCCTGTATCGCCGATAAGCCCTAATGCCTCATTCTTTCTGTATTTATTTTTACAGCAATATTCTGCCCTCATGTTCAGGAAAGTGCTTGAACTGGGCTACTGCCAAACAGTGACAATAAGAATACCCCATGAGGGATTTAGACTTACCTATTTAAGGAAACAGGAGTTCTGAGGCTATTTCTGAATGCAGTTCCCATAAAACGCACTGCCAGATTTCCTATACTAAGCAAGCCGCTGTATTAGTTATAAATTCCGAGAAAAATTCTGGTCTTTTAATAATGATAAATTCTATAAGCAAAGTCAGAAGAAAACATTGGGGCTCCAGTAAAACTTCATATATAACATGCCAAGATTACTTTATTTCCAACTCAGATAATGTTCTCTAGGAAAAATTGGGTCGTTTCTGCTGTTTCTTTGGTATGTAAAATATATCAACCAACTAGCATCTGTCAAGCTCTTTAATCAAATGGAATCCTGTTTTGTGTAGCATTAAATCATTGCTTGGCTTACAAGAGACATTATGCATGATATATTTTGCCTGTACTTGAAACTTGTAGGATAAAAAAATAATTCTCTTTAGAAAGGAAATGAGCAAATAGGAATTATGTATTTGAAAGCAGAGAATAGGGCTTCTTAGTCTATTCATTGTTACTTGACATTTTATAGCTTTTACCATGGATTTTCAAAACAGTTTTCAACTAATTAGATAACTCCTTTTCTGTCTGCAAATTGTCTAACTGGTCTGGGTACACTAAGCTTCTGGAATTGGGGTAGATGTCATTCTTCCTATTGATTACTCAAAATTAAAAAAAAAAAAAGGTCTGTGTGTATGTGCATGTATGTATATGTATGGATAGATTTAAAACATTTCTGATATATCACTTCCTAAAAGCTATGTAATGTTGCAGTATGAAAATATTTTATTAATTAAATCATTTATGCATATTTTCATAAAATATAAAGTAATTTTAGAGATCAATTATTTTACAGAAACAATGTCTATTTGGGGAGGTAGAGAATGTATTTTAGATGATATTTCAGGATCAAATCCTGTTTGTGTATAGGTGGCATCAGAGATCCTGTTTTTCTTACACTACAAAGAACTGTGGGTAATGTGGGTAAATTATGTGTCAAGGTCCTCAAACATACATATATGAATGTGCACTGAGCTCTTGCATTGTCCTTTTTGTGTTTGTAGATTTCTGTGCTTTACAAAAGAGGTTAAGATCATTACCTCTTTTACAATGGCAAGTAATGAATGCTTGCAGCTCCCATTAATTAATACTATAATTCTAGAAGATGCTTCTTTTATAGCAAGCACACCCCCCCCCTTCACATGCTTCGGAGCACTGCACAGCAGGGTATGCTAAAATATAAGGTAATGTCCAGATATTCTAAAGAGTTTTTTCCCAAACATAGGGTATGTCTACACTACATGGCTGCGTCGACAGAGCCTTGTAGATGAGGGTTGTAGACATAGCAAAATGAAGCGGCGATTTAAATAATCGCCACTTCATTTACATAAAAATGGCTGCCACGCTGTGCCGATGAGCTGTTTGTCGGCACAGCGCAGTAGTCTGGACGCTCGGTGGTCGACATCAAAAGCCTTTGTCGACCGACCAGGTAAACCTCATTGCACGAGGCATAACGGGGTGGTCGACAAAGGCTTTTGATGTCAACCGCCGAGCGTTCAGACTACCGCTCTGTGCCGACAAACAGCTGATCGGCACAGCGCGGCAGCCATTTTGATGTAAATGAAGCGGCGATTATTTAAATCGCCACTTCATTTTGCTATGTCTACAACCCTCATCCACCTGGCTCCGTCGATGGAGCCATGTAGTGTAGACATACCCATAGGGTGCAAGGCTGGTCCATCTAAAAAAAAATCCTGTCAGAAAACTTGTCTCGTGAATTTTTCCATGAGGAAAGATGTTTTTGGTGGATTTTTCCATGAGGAAGATTTAAAATGAAACCTTTTGTTTTGGGTTAACATTAATCTCTGCATTTCCTAAGCAATATCAGTGCCTCATTGGAGATGGAACTCTGGGTGCCTGATGCTTCTATCTCTGCTAGGGGCCCTGCTTCTGGTTGGGCGATATTTCCCAGAATGCTTTATGGTTTCATCTTTTGATTGAACTGCCACTGAGCATCATCAAGTTCTGATCAGGTCTAACTGGGAGCTTTTGGGTTCTCTTAAAAAAATCTGGTCACTTCATTTAGATTCCTAAATGGAAACTGAGCTCCTCTGAAAATTAATGACTCTATGTTAAGAGACATGTAAAACAGTCTGAATTGACACCTATGATGCATTAGTAAGCTAGGCTATGGAAAACAAACTAAATATAGGAATTAAATATGCACTACTTTTCTGCCTATTTCAGGGACACAACACATGTTAATTGTAAAACAACTATTTATTACCCGGCAAGACAAAATGTATCTATATGCTGCAAGCATCATTCTATAGTTCTCTGGGAAGACAGCAGTGAACCAGTCTGAACAAACTTTGTGGCTGCTGCTCTTAATTGGGGCAATACAATAATAATGATAATTCTCTCAATAAAATATTTTTGATAACAGCTTAGCATGTAGTTTAATACAATACAACACATATTTTCATACTATGTTTGTTTCTGGACAGATACATCTTAAACAGTAGCTCTGAAACTATTCCTGGGAAGTTTTAATTTGATTTTTAGTTTCCATTGCTAGAAACCTTTCCAAATATCTTGTTACACATCCTGCCACTCTTACTCATGCCAAACTCTGATGTATCTCGACAGACCAAAGCAGTCTCTGGTTTAACTCTATTACTGTGAGTGCAGAAAATAAGGTTACACCAGGGATATTTTGGCTCATTGCTTTAAATAAGAGTTTTGAGTGAATAAGAGCATAAGTCAATGCAGTTACCAGAGGACTGAACTGAATAGGCATAAGCGAATGGAGTTACCAAAGGCCTAGTTCAGAGGCAGTTGCAACTAAGGAAGGACTAGAGAAGTCTGTTCGTGGTAAATAAAATAAACCATTGCAAGTCTTTCAGTGTTAATTATGTTGCCTCCTGCAAATAATTAACTGGACGTTTGTACTTGAAGAGTGAGCTTCACTGTTTTCTGCATCATCATCAGACTGGAAATTTTAAATTATGCTAGACTCAGCGGCCGTAGGAACACTTTCAAAAATAAGGGCCAGATTCAAACTGTGTCTTCTGCATAATCATAAGCAGAAAAGGAGCCTAATGGGATACAAACAGAGTCAACTGTTGTTCTCTGCCTTCTAGGGAACAGCATTGATTTGTTTCAGCTGGGAAACTTAACAATGTATGTTCCAACTCCAGTATTTCTTCTTGGCTACATAGGTGTATAAATCCAAGCACTGCACATATTTAACTTCAGTGGAATTTACTGAATAAAGATGAAGGTCAATCAAGAGCTATGGGTTTAAAAAGTAATTCAGAACATTCACAGTATTGAATAGGATAAAATAATTGGGTTTTGGCTTTTTTTAATTTTTATTTTGTCACCAATAAGTCAATACTATGTGTGGCGTAGGGGAGGAAACCCATTTTTCATCCAGCTGTAAGAAACAAATTCTAACAACAAAGGGCCAGATTTTGGTAACTTTTGTCATGTTCAATAGTACCTTATTCAGTTATGAGTCTCATTGGACTCAGTGGGTTACTCATGGAAAAATCTGCCACTTAATACGGGGAAAAGTTTTGGAATGTGGCCTCCAATAATTTCCTCTTGTAACTCTCTATAAAATGGCCAAAATAACCACAATAACCAATTGGTTAAATAAAATTTGAAATTTCTGGTCCAACTCATTTTAGAGTTACAAGGTGAAAAAAATTCCAAGATTGTGAATCATTACATCTCTGGAATCACTTGTGCAATTTGCTTCACACTTTCCAGTATAATTCTACCCCAGGCATGCTATTATAACTGAGAAATGTCAGGTGAATTGGTTTGGTTCTGGAGAGGTTAGATACAGTTGCAGGAACAAAGGGATAAAATTAATTTTGTAATGGAGAGTAACTTTCCAATTTAATTATGAATAGGTTAACATTTTACCATTTAGCAAGTTTTTACATCTGGGCTGATTATCTCTTCCATGAAATATTTCACAAGCTTCTTGCTTTGCATTACTTCTTGATATATTTAACCTGCATGACAGAGAGGTTTGATTCCTAGTAATAAGGTTAGTAAATCAGAAAAGCTAATGACAGGAGGCTTAGAGGCTCCAGTAATGATTTCTGAGCATGCCGAGACAAGAGGATGGATCTCCTCCCCATCATGTGATGAAAGGATGATTGTGCCAGCATAAAAACTCATTAATTAAAAAGACATTTTATTTTATCACAGAAGATTAACTTGGGCTGGAACAATTATCATTATGCTTTCCTTATGTGCATGAAGAACAGTGGATAATATGATTACAAACCTCCCATTGGTTACATGCTTCTCAAGGCTGGACTGCAAACATTCCAGATTAGAATGAAATGTAGCAGAGAGAGATGGATGGAAATGTTTGGTGTGTGGGGAGTACAATTCTTGTCTTGTTTAGACTGGTGCTGCATGTTTTTCATTGTGTAATATGTTTGCTTAACTTTTTTGTCTGTTAATAGGTTTGTCCCAGTTACAAAATACAGCTCTAGTAAATACAGGGGGGGAAGGGAACTGAACAACAGCGTTGCAATTCTTAACAAAAGAAGAAAAGCAAAAAAGGGCTGATAGCAACTTTTATTATAACTTAAAAATTGTACATATCTGAATGATGCACATGTGTGATGAAAATTGCTCATGATTTTGTTTACTAATTGATATTGCATATAATATTAAAATATTTCAGCATTGTTGTGTAGTGGAACCTATCTGCCCACTTAGCACAATGGGGTCCCCCAATTCTGATGGCAGCTTTTTGGACCCTGCTGTCCCATAAACAGTAAATGATGGTAATCTGCCATCCTGAAACAGGTTAGCTTGGATTTTCCATACCATGGTGTAGTGGAATCTTACCACAAGGGAAGGGAGAGTTTAAAATCAGTTGTAATTGTTGGCATGTGTATATGGGCCTTTAGGCAACCCCAAAGGACTTGCAGACATGCTTTTTAATTATCAGGAGACTTACCGTACTGTCTCCTCCTCACCCCACATCAGACACAATATTTCAGTAATTAGTAATCAATTACAGTTTTACTTTTGAGACAAGCTTGCTTCCTACTCAATTATTCTTAGCTCATAATAGCTGTGCTGACAAGTAGTTGAGTCATATCTTTTACAAGCCTGCCAAAAGCCACACAGCAAGCAGAGAGAGGCAAGACTTAAGTGAAACCATGTTCACTGAATCCAAAAGATAATTAGATAATTATCCATAACACTAACTGCTGCTACAAATTTATGTTCTAGGTATACAACAAAGATGCTGTTGTCTGGTGAAAAGGGTCTTTTTAGTTCCAAGAAATAAGTCACAAGTGCTGTAATGTTGCCATAGTACCATCAGGGATATCAAGTGGTTTTTCACATTTGAGTTTCAGGTGTTCAGACCCTTCTAAATATGCTGCAATGTCTTTACAACACCCAAAGGAACGAAGGTGGAGGACCTCAAGATCATTCATGCAGACTGGTTCTTAACACTGAATGTCAAAGATCTTTTCCTAAACTCATGTAATGGACCAGTAGCCAGATCCTAACTACATTGAAGACTATTTGAAAGATTAATATTAACCTTGAATGGAATTGATCAGGTCCCGATGGGTAGTTCCCGAGGAATGCATTCAAATTGTGCATATGCCCATTTGCACAGCTGAACCACACCACATCCAGTGCCAAAGGGAACTCGAAGAGGCTGTAGATTTAGATGGAGGTTTTGCTGCTATATAGTACTGTATTTCAGCATGTAGTATATCATGGCGCATATGCCCAGTTGGGTAACATGCACACACAAATCAACCTTAACCTTCCCAGTTCCTAACTTTTGGCATTTAGTTGTTCAACCTTAATGTTGCTTTACTCAATCTTAATGCTGCTGAGTAGCTTCTTTTTTAGTATAATTAAAATATCTGTACCATGTAACTAAAGTATCCAGCTCTATATAGAGATATCATGCATTTTCACTCCATATAATCTTCATAGGAATATAGATATATTGTTCTGTATGCACATGTTAACCAAATACATTTGAATTGTTCATTCCAAATCCTTGAAAATGGAGCCTACTTATAATTTTTGGAACATTGTGTTATAAAATGTAGCATTGTGAAATAGCTGGAAATTAATTTCATTTTGTTGTTTTCTATAATATTTATTTTGCTTTTGGTGAGCGATCTGTCACATTTTTATACTTCACTTGTAACTATGAACTGATGAATTTTACTGTAACCCATAATTGTATTTTCAATTAATAAAATATATCTATTTTTAAAAGTTCAGAGACTATATCACTGTTATCCAGCCTAGCAAAATTGTCTATTATAATGATATATGTCATAGTGAAGAAAAGTTTCAGCTTAAATAATCTGAATTTCATTCACTTATATCTGAAAACAAAGTCAGAAATAATTAATCATTTTTGCTTTGTGGCTAAATCCTTCTCAAGCGGCACTTCAAACAGGCCTTAGAGCTTATGACCCTTTCTAATTGGGACCTTGTGGTTACTGCTGGTGCTGAGTGAAATATATTTGCATTGGATTCACTGGTGATTTCTTCATGAATCATGGAACTGCATTTGCAGGTCTGAATCCAAAATTAAGAGATCCATATGCTAATTAAAAATACCACTTTCATCATGACTAAAACAACATGCAACACTGAGCTCAAGTAACCATTCTCACTAGGTGAGCATGTCCTTGAGGATTTAGAAGAAAGAGTATTCACTTACCTTCCCAGCTTGTGGAATGGTAACACCAGAGCTGGATTAAGCTCTTGGTAGGCCATAGGCACACTCATAATTGTAGGACCTTAAATTAGACTATATAGAAATATGAGAGAAAAATTCCCCATTACCTGTACACCTAATATCACTCACTTTAATTTTCACTCTTGAAAGTGGTACACCATGTGAGAAATTCATGGTACTTCATTCTAAAATAACAGCCATTTTGTTGTATACTACAATTATACTTAGGAATCGGCTGATAAAGAGAAAAGAAAGCTGATGTTGCTGCCGCTATGACTATAAAATCCACAGAGAAATGCATTGCTGATAACTTGGCAACATTCTTTCTCAAGATCGGTCAGCATCATTTATGAAATAACAATACATTGGCTGATGCTGGCCATACATTTCTTCTAGAAACAGTATTTAGTTGTAGCCCAGCTTTCCTGTAAGCTGTGTGCCCATATGGGTGCGCAGCCCTTTTCTTAGCCCCACGAAGAGGTTCAGAGCTCCCTGTGCAGGAAGGGAGCTCAGCTGATCAGCTGGAGAAGCAGGGGCAGGGCACTCACCCTCTCGGAGGAGCAGAAGCAGCAGCAGCAGTTGCTGCTGCTGCTGCTGCTGCCTGCTATAAATGGAGAAGCTGGCTCCAGCCTCTGCTCCAGGGCTGGGCAAAAGATGATCTGCGGGCTGGATGTGGCTCCCTGCCTGCCTTCCAGAAAGCTGAGTGCAGGACCACCTGGGTGTTTGTGAATGCTCAGAGTCTGGAGGGAGGGAAAACAGGCTTCTCATGCTGCCCCTGCCCCCACTAGTTCCCATTGTCCAGTTTCCACCAATAACAGCTGCCTGTTTGCAGGACAGGCAGCATGTGAAGTGCCCCTCCCCCCCCATCTTCCAGGCTTACAGCATTCAGTTCAGGTCAATAAACGTGGTTTCTGCAGCTCCCCTGAGCATGTTCAGGGGCTGGAAGGCAGGGACCCTGGCTCCTCCAACCCTCTGCCCCCCTTCTGCATCCCTACCCCATGTAACCCAAACCTTCTGTACCTCTGCTCCAGCCTCCCTACACCTTCCTAGACACTTCACCTCTTCTATACTTCTCAGGCCACAACCCCCACTCAGACCCTGTACCCCAATCTGCTATCCCTAGTCACAGCCCAAACCCTTGCACTCCCCCTTCTGCACTCCTGTCCCAGGTCACAATATTCTCTGAAGTCCTGCACCCCCCTCCTCACCTCAGTCCATTGCCCCAGGTCAGGATCCCCTGTTTCACCCAAACTCTCTCCCAGATCCCATACCCCAGTCCCTTACTCCAAGCTCCCTTCTGCACTAAACCTCCATCCCAGACCCCTGCACCTCCTCCATTACTATAATGGAAAAGTGTGGCCCTCAACCACTTACCAAATTCTTGTAGTGGCCCCCCATCTAAAATTATTGTCCACCCCTGTGTTAATGGCTAAAGGTAAGAAAGAAAAAGGGTCTTTTAACAGAATTTTTTGAGTGTTGCAGATATCTAAAACTCTGATCTTACTATTTTTTAAAATCCTGTGTTACTAATTAATACATGGTAAACTGTATTGAATTAAGGCAAGATTTTTGCTATCTGTTAGCGGTCTGCCTCTTATGAGTCAGAAGTAGCAAGTACTAGTTGTGATGCTAGCTGCTTTGTAGGATGAAGCCTTATTTGCAAGATCTTTGAACCATACGTCTAAGGTCTCAGAGGAGTAGCTGTATTAGTCTGTAACTAAACAAACTTTAAAAAAAACCCAACAATAGTCCTGTAGCACCTTATGCTAACAAAAACATATAAATAGTATCATGAGCTTTCGTGGGGACAGCCTACTTCTTCAGCCAAGGATAATGTTAATTTTCTTTTTATTTGATTTCATATTAAGTACTCATATGCATTGTTCCTTGCTAATTATCCTTTGTTTTAATATATTTTCTTTCACACCTATGGACTATTTAAAATATATATTTATGTTTACTATTTTTGTTTGTACTGGTGGGTGCACATCCATACATTACCTCAGTATTGGTGTTGCACATAAGAAATTTCAACCTGCCCAAGGATGGAAAATCTTAGAGGGAACACTGGTAATAGCTTAGGGCTTCTGAAACACAACTGTGAAATGCAAACACTGTAGTAATAAGCAGTGTTCCCTCTAACATTTTCCATCCTTGAGTGGGTTAAATTTTCTTATGTGCACCACCAGTACAAACAAAAAAAATCTATATATAAATTCATATTTTAAACAGCTTGTAGGTATGGAAAACCAAAATTTTAAAACAAGGGAGAATTAACAAGGAACAATGCTAATGAAGCTTATTTAATATCAAATAAAAAGAAAATTAACAATACCCTCGGACTACATGTATTTTATCATCTTTTCTAACAACTCAAGCTAGTAAACACACCAAAATGTGTATTATCCACACAGCTCCACTTTAAAATGCTAAAGCAATCTATGAGTCACTGGAAACAGTCGTGTTCTCCTGGCAAATATTAATACAATATTTACTTACACTGGCAAGGAGAGAAAAAGGCACGCATGCAGGCATATACAGTTTCCCTGGGATGTCAACTCTTAATTTGATTAATAGTGCACAAACATAGAATAGTAAAAATAAGTAATAAAGCAATACAGAAAGCAAAGCAAATAAAGCCACACATGTGAAAATAGGAAGGGAAGTAAAACATCAAGTGGTTGGTGATGGGTATTTTAAATGAATGTTTAGGATCACTACACAAGTGAAACAAAGATCTATAAATATAGCTAAAAGTTACCTTTGTTTGAAACTTTCACATTGTGTGTGTCACTAACTCTAGGTCTACGTCTACACTGCAGGCTTCTTGCGCAAGAACTGTTTTGTGCAAGAGTTCTTGTGCAAAAGGTCTTGCACAGGAGTGTGTCCACACTGCCATGTGCTTTTGTGCAAGAGATGTGCTTTTGTGCAAGAGCGTCCATGGCAGTGTGGACACTCTCTTGTGCAAGAAAGCTCTGATGGCCATTTTAGCTATAGGGGTTTCTTGCACAAGAAACCCCTGTTGCCCATCCACACTGCCTTCTTGTGCAAGAGCTCTTGCGCAAGAGGGCTTATTCCTCGTGGGGAGAGGAATAACTGTTGCAGAAGAAGCCCTCTGTTCCAACACTTTACTGTAAATTTACTTGCACAAGAATGGGCGTGCAGTGTACTCTCCGCAAGTTTTTGAGCAAGAACAGTTGTTCTTGCGCAAGAAGCCTGCAGTGTAGACATAGCCAAAGAGCAGAAGCTCCAGAGCAGCACTTTAACACATGGCTTCAGAGTTTGTAGATAGATCCATATTCTAAAGAGCTTGCAAATACAGTCTTCATGCTACAACATACCTAGCATCCCACCTAATACGCCCATTGACTCATAAGAGCTAGAACTATATCAATAGAAAAGATCTGGCCTTAATGTCCCTCCCCAAACAAATTCTAAAACTTAATGGAAATCATTTGTCTGGAATCCAACTCTAATTGAAAGTCCAAACAAATAAATAGGTTCCATGGTAAAGTTCTTCTAGTTTTAAAAATTTACTAGTATTAATGAGTAATACAGGACGTTTAAAAAACCCCCCCAAAGATTAGAGTCTTCAGATACCTATAACACTCCAAGAAATCTGTTAATGGCTTACGGTACGAAAAGAAAAGTATTCTTTTAACACCTATGTAAACTTTCTTTGAAATGTAATCATGCACCTGTCATAAGCTAGGCCTTTCTACATAATCCTAATCTACAAAAGCAACCTAACTATGTTACAATAGAAAAACACCAATACAAGTCAAGTCAGATTCTGCATTAAGATCTGCTAATGCAGAATCTCTTCACCTTCATTATTTGTCTGCTCTGCATCTGTCTCCCTCAAAAACAAGTTGTCTGAGTCTAGACTGGCATGATTTTCCGCAAATGCTTTTACTGGAAAAGGTTTCCGTTAAAAGCATTTGCGGAAAAGAGCGTCTAGATTGGCACGGACGCTTTTCCGCAAAAGCACTTTTTGCGGAAAAGCGTCCCTGGCCGATCTAGACGCCCTTTTGCGCAAGAAAGCCCCGATCGCCATTTTAGCCATCGGGGCTTTTTTGCGCAAAACAATACCACGTTGTCTACACTGGCCCTCTTGCGCAAAAGCATTTGTGCAAGAGGGCTTTTGCCCAAATGGGAGCATCATAGTATTTGCGCAAGAACACTGACGATCATACATTAGATCGTCAGTGTTCTTGTGGAAATTCAAGCGGCCAGTGTAGACAGCTGGCAAGTTTTTCCAGAAAAGCGGCTTATTTTCCGGAAAAACTGGCCAGTCTAGACACAGACGTTCATTTTTATCTCAGGCTAACATCTCCAGGCAGATTGCCTCCTGTTAAACTCAACACGGCCAAAAGCAGCTCTTTATCTTTCCCTCCTGATTAGGTGAAACGTATTTTGGTCTAGAACTGCTGAGGAATCACTGTTTTTTGTGATTGCACTACAAGTCTAACAGTGGGTGCTACATTATTCTTTCCCCCAATCATATTTTCCTGGCATATTTAAGATCCTGCAATTATGTCACCAATCACCAATTAATACTAATGTTCCCTCTAAACTGCAGGGCAGCACATCTTCACAGGTGATTAATCAGCCCTGCTCAGTCAGTCAGCTCCCTGCACTGAGCCCTGAGCCTCTGACTGGGCGGGGCTGATTTATCACCTGTGAAGCTATGCTGCTGAGCAGTTTAGAGGGAACACTGATTCATACCCACGCCTCCTCACTCCAGCCTCAACAAGAAAAGGGAAGTTATATTTGACTAAGCTCCTTCTGATGCATTAATGAGACAATGAATTTTCCACAGCAACATCCCCATCTCCCATATAGCCACATGCCTCCATACCCCAGCATATCAGTGTAACCCCTCCCATGCAGCCTGTTTCCCCAGCCCAGGAGAGAGTCTTATGTCTCTCCCTTGCACCAGCAGTTGCAGCCCAGACTGGAATGAGTCAGGGCACCCAACAAACTCCCCCTACCTCACCACACAGATGCCAGCACCCCCCCTTATTTCCCCCCACCTACCTACCCCATGCAATCTGCTCACCCTCTCCTCCCCTCCCATCCCAGCAGGCTGGCGAGTGCTGGGTTTCTCAATGAAACTTCAGCCAAACCCAGCTGCTGTAATCACAAATAGCAGACAAGTTGGTGACAAGTTTTCCAAATTTCACCATTGTTTTCAAAATGTATCTCACCATCTTTGGAACAAACTGTGAAGAGGAGCGTTCTTTTTCAAAGTTAAAACATATAAAGAACTGTCTTCGGTCTACCATGGGACAGAAATGACTGTCTTCCCTTGTGTTAATTGAGCATGAGCTTTTGAGAAAAATTACCTTTGATGTAATCTCGGATTTTGCTAACAAAAAGAGTTGCAAAGTAAATATTGTGTTATACCTGTTTGTTGACTAAAGATTTAATGCACCTGCAATTTAATTGATCTTATCATTTGTGCATGTATACTAATACAACATAGCAAGTTATTAAGTGAGATTTAGCAGTTTTCTTTTCTTGTTTTTGAGTCTATTATTAATTATTTTTAGCCCCTATAATTTTTCATAGATCCTAGGCCTACTGTGCCTAATGGATAAACTGAGCCTGGGTAAAACAGCAATTTCATTTCTGCTGTTGTAACCTAAATCTACTGCAGTATTCCCCAAACTTCTGCAAAGTTTTGGCCCTCTTTAGGAAATTGAAATCAGTGTCTTTTTTAGTTCATTTTCTCCCTCCTATTTCACCTTGGATGGTCCATCACCAATTCAAAATTGGTGAAAATTGACAATTGTTATTTACCCTCTGAAACCTTCTCATCTCCCTTTTTTCAATCACTCTAAAACCCACCACTTGGTTGTGTTCAACATCGCTTACATTCTCCTCACACCCAGGCAATCACTATATTTCCTTTACAATATTTCTAAAATATTTTTCTTCAGTTCCACCAAAAACACTTGTTCCCTGTCTTGCTCGTATTTCAACTTGACTACTGTGTAACTGCTTCCTTTCTGGCCTCCACACATCAAATCTTGTACGTGCGAATGTTCACCCTCAAATAGAGGTCTGTCTTGGAAAATGTCTGTTTGAACAGTGGAAGCTTGGCAGAGTTAAAAGCAAATAAAAAGCTGCTTTATAAGGATGATATGTAGGTTTCCTGAGCTTAAGCTGTCACTGTGTGCTCCTGGTATATTAGAACTGGGGTGGGCAATAATTTTTGGTGGGGGACCACTCCATGATTTTGGAAAGTGGTCAATGGCTGCACTTTTCTGTGGAGGAGGTGCGGTGTCTGGGATGGAGGCTGGGTGCAGAAGGGCACACAGGGTAAGGTACTGGGGTACAGGACATGGTGTGAGGTCTGAGAGGGAGTTTGGGTGAAGTAGGGGGTTGTAATCTGGGGCAGGGGATTGGAGTGTAGGGTCAGGGAAGAGGTATGGGTGCAGGAGAGATTTCTGGCTTGGGAGAGGGCAGAGGGTCTGGGAGAGCGTTATGACCTGGGGCAAAGGGGTGCATAGGGTTGGAATCACCCCCAGTCTAGGCTGGGCTCCCTGCCTGCTGCAGCCCAAGACTGCTTGAAAATACAGGTTGTTCCCTCCATGTGGCTCTCAGCTCCGGGACGGGTAAGAGGCTTGTGCTGTCCCCATCCCCCCAGGCCAATTTCTCAGCTCATATTGGCTGGTTGTTTCTGGCTAATAGGAGCTGAGGATTGGGCTGGGAGCGGGGAGATCACACAAAGCCTCCTCCTCCCTCCAGAGCAAAAAGGCACATGGAGCAGCCTTGCATTTAAAACAGGGGCAGCTGCATGCAGGGTGTCTATGGGCTGGATCCGGTAGCTTGACAGGCCAGATCCAGCCCTCAAGACACATCTTGCCCATCCCTGTATTAGAAGATATATAAATTATGCATATACATTTAAGTTTATAGTGCTGAGTTTCAGTTATCCTGGTTTTGGGATGGTGAAGGGAAGCTGTAGTTAAGGGTCATCAAAGATAAGAACAGCTTGAGTTTGGAAAAAACCTTTATTTTGGGTAAACTGAGTTAAATATTTTATCTTGCAATTTTTTCTCTCAACCCCTTACCTGTAATTCTTTTCTCCTATTACCATTCCTTATCACTGAAATATTATGAGCATGGCTATTGTGAGAATGTTATCTATACTGGAATATATGGATTAGACGTTTATTTACCATACCTTGTTCAATTGTATTCAGTCTGTCCATTAAATTGTAGGGGTGGCCTAGTCTAATAGAAATTCTGGCTTTGGGGGCCTCTAGCTCTGTTAGATGAAACTGCTTAATGGACGCTTACTGATACTCTAATTTAGTGAACAAAATGTTTCCTTCTTGTAAGGGCTAACAGTTACACTTTTGTTGCCATTATTATGTTGTAAAGATTTTAATCTTTAAACCACAGTGAGTGACTGCTGTGATTGATTTCACTGTTCTTGACTCACTGATTTTCCACAATGTATTTTCCAGGGCATCAGTGTTCCTGATATGTAACAGGAAGAGAGAGAAGTAAAGGAACAGTTTTATCCATTGCCTTGTCACATTTGTAACCATTGGGAACTAATAATGAATCGGAAGGAAAAGAAATCAGAGGTAAGCCAAACATTTTGCTAATTACTTTCCAAAACCAGCAGTCAATTTAAACTTGAAGGAAAAGATCTAAACACGCTATTGATTTCCCCAAAACTACATCTTTGTTGTGAAAGCTTTAGTTTATAAGTTTGCACCTTTCAAAATAGAAGTAGTCCTTGGAGTTATGATGTTTTGGTTTACGTTGAATAGAACTTATGATGCTTCTAGATTGATACCCTGATTCAACCTATGACTACAGATTTCGAGTTTACTACACTTGGTCCTGCAGAGGAGTAGGTTGCAGCTCTAAGTGAGAGTGTTCCGACTTGCCACACAGTTGTAAGGAACTAATTGTCTTAAATCCAGAGGACTGCCTATAATAATAAAAATGATTAAAACATAAAATTGGCAAATGCCACTATCTCTCTTTCATTTTTTGATCCAGATTTTACATGTACACCCACTATCAATAACTTTGTCCACATCATACACTAAAATTCTAAGCTTCTGAATACCTATTAACAAATAATACAAGAGGCCCTCATGATTCGTGGAATCGCTTTTCTCATAGTTCTGGTATTCACAAGTCTCCTGGCCTGGCCTAGGGGGAGGAGAGTCGCAGTGTTCCCCTCAGCTCCCGGCTACTGTGGTGAGTTCCCTACATCTTCTAGGAGCCACAGTGAATTCCCCATGGCTCTTGGCAGCTGTGGTGAGTTCCCTGAAGCTCCCAGCTCCAGTGATGAGTTTGGGAGCTGCAGGGACCTCACCACAGGGATCAGGAACCGTGGCTCCCAGTATTTGTGAATTTTGCTGTTCATGATAGATGCAGGACCATATCCACCATGAATGGCGAGGTTTATCTGTATTTTTAAAAATGCACTTCCCCAGAAACCTGTTCTTTCTTCCTCAATCATGGAATTCTCCTTTGAAAAAAATGATACCTGCTTAAGGCCTCTGAGGAATAAGAGTCAACAAGTACTATTGAGTGCATTTCTCATTAAGGAAAAAAAAAAGCATTACTTTAAAGTCTCCTATTTCATGACCTTTGTAATCTAGAAAGGAGGAAAACTTTCTCCATTTGGGAAGGGAAAATCTCATTTTTCCTTTTGCTTATGCACTTGTTTCGGAAATTAGAAGACCCTGGGAAAATTGACTTTTAAGTTAGAAGCTGTTGTGGATCACTTCTAGAAGTATAGTATTCAGATGATGGAGTTAGTAGAACCAGGGCCCTCTAGAGTTGGACTCAGAGTAATTAGACCACCTGGTTCTATAGGTAGAGGGATTCAGCCTACAGCATTACAATGAAAATAATAAAAAAATCTAATATTATAAAATTATTTTGTAATATTTCTATTATATAGAGAATACCTGAGATTTGTGTGGGATGATTTATATAACTCATTTGTGCCTTACCACTCATCACTAAGCCTGCCATCTGAAATTCATGCCAACATCATCTTCATATTCTCACTATCCTGTATTCCATAATTATATATTTTATATACGCACATAATGTCAATCATCAAAGCCTATCTAAGTATAAAATCCCATAGTACTCTGCTCCCCATCATACTTTACACTTCACATATGGGCTTTCCTCTTCTTTTGTAACCATTTGGTTGTGTTGTTATGTGATGGTCTTTCTAGTGTGGCACAATGCATGCACAATATCATTTTTTCAGGTTCAGGGTTTGCCTTGGCAGTTAAACCTTGACCCTCAGTCAGAATTTCTATATTCCTCCACAGTTTTCTGTACTGGTTTGGGAGTGGAAAATTGTGAGCAATAGAATTATATGAGTAGGGTTGAAAGAATAATTTGTTTCTTTTGTCCCATTACCGTTCCTCTTCACTGAAGTATCATGAAGGTGGTTACTGTGAGAGTTGGTCCAACTGCGAATTTCATGCTGACACTTCCCATGTACGCGAGAGGAATCGTGGTCACAGCTTCTTCTGTTATTCTTCCTTGTTACTGTTGCTACTCATATCGGTGCCCCTTTTGTGGGGATTTCTTCTCTGAATTGTTACAGCATTTCTGACAACTGAGAAAGTTACTTTAACCATGTATTGAAAAACCAAGCAGTCTAAAGCTTATTTAGCTGATAACTTTTTCTAGCTTTTGTTTCTGGTTTTGGTAGCGTAGGCATCTTTTATGTTCTTTGCTAGAGAGGGAAATGCTTCCTTGTCAGCAGAGGCTTACAGGAAATGTATCTTGGCTATCTCACCCTGCTAAGAACAATAAACAAATATAGATACTGACATCATAGTGTGAGTAGGGACAGAGGGCATGAATGATGGATTGTGAATCATCTGTGTCCGTTCAATGGTGGATTGTGAGTATGTCACATCTCTCTGACTTGGCAAAGTTAGCAGTTGTATGGGAGGCCACCAATCAGAACTGAACTTGTACCAGAAAGTGAGTCTGGTGATTCAATGGATGGTACCCTTCCCTCTGAATCATGTCTGAACTAGCGTAAGGGGCAGAGTGCTGCTAGAAGTGTTGCCTTTCAGAGGAGATTTAAAAGCAAGTTCTTAACTACTGTTAATTATTAAATAAACTAGAGCAGCACTGTTTGTGAGAGTTAACATCTGACTTTAGTATGGTGACTAAATTCCAATCTACATAATTGCATTCGGTCAAACATTATTAACTTTTCATTTTCTTTTGGGGGAATTATATTTCATATGTGTTCTTGTATCATTGCTGTGAGCACTTGAAATATTTCCTCTTTCAGCTCAGAGTTTTAGTTGTAGGAATTAATGTATATGCGGGTGTATGAGTAATACATAATATTAATAATGTGTGTGTGTGTGTGTGTGTGTGTGTGTGTGTGTACATGTATGTGAATACTTCACATCAAAATGTCAATCTAATGCTAAATGTCACCATTTGTGTTTACACAACACACCTCATTACATAGTATTTCTAACAGCAGTGGAGGATCCTTACAAAACTAAAACATGCCAGATAACATATGCCATAGTTCATGTTCATAGTTCATAGCATATAGTTCAAATGCAAATTGACTAACAGTTTCAGTGCATGTCTGTTAACTCCCCATCATCT
Organism: Pelochelys cantorii; assembly: GCA_032595735.1. Lineage (NCBI taxonomy): Eukaryota > Metazoa > Chordata > Testudines > Trionychidae > Pelochelys > Pelochelys cantorii. The sequence continues at coordinate 161,005,482 of CM064327.1, forward strand.
GGGCTGGTTACTTTTTGTACAGATGTGCCTTTTATTTCTGGTTTGCATTTTTTTAGTGGTTGAAAACACCCAGCTATTACTCTTTGTGCATGACATAAGCTCGTATGACATTTACTATTCATACTGGTTACTTTTATTTTGGAATGTGCTGTGTTTTCTACTGGAAATAATAAGAGTACCATCAAGAGTGTGTCATAAAGCTAAACCGGGCCCTGAATTAAACCTGAAGATTTTAATAGAGCCCAATGTATTTGTGGAATGAACTAGGGACACACTTTTGCTGTATAGGATATGCATCTCACCTGTTCAAAGGTGAGTGGTATCTGGTTTTTGAACACTAGGGCTGTGTCTACATTGCAGGCTTCTTGCGCAAGAATGGCCGTTCTTGCGCAAAAACTTGCCAGATGTCTACACTGCACGCGCGTTCTTGCGCACATGAATTTACAGCATAGCGTCAGAAAACAGGGCTTCTTGCGTGAGAGCTCTGACGCTCCCTGTCAGGAAGAAGCCTTCTTGCGCAAGTGTTCTTGCACAAGAGATCAGTGTAGACAGGCAGCCAAGAGTTTTTGCGCAAGAACTGGCCTCCCAGGAAAAAAGCCAAGTGGCCACTTGGACGCTCCATACCCGCACTCACAGCTCCTTACTTCCTGGTTGCCAGATGCCCCTTAAAAACACATGCAGCCTGCAGATGCTGCACGGCAGCAGCAGCTCAGCCAGCAGCTCCACCATGCGGCTCTGCCCTGCTGCACCCAGGAGCCCCCCGAGATGTCTGCTCCAGGGGGACACCGAGAGCCTCCACCCTCCTCCCAGCAGCCACCCCAGAGCCTCCAGGAGACCCAGAGGGGCACAAAGAGGCATGCCCCTTGCTGGTCCCAGGCAGAGTTGGAGGCCCTTCTCGACCTGTGGGCCAAGGAGAAAGCCCTCCACAACTCCCATGCCTGTCGCCGCAATGTGGATATTTTTAGCTGCATGGCCCAGGAGCTCTCCCAGCAGGGACATCCGGCCCGGACCCTTGAACAGGTCCGGGCTAAGGTGAAGGAGGTGCCCCTGGGCTATGTCTGGGCCACCGAGGGCCCAGGGGGCAGGAGCCGACACCTGCCCCCACTATGACCACCTCCACGCCATCCTGGGGGACACGGCTATGGAAAGACCCTCAGTGCCCGTCAACACTGGTCTGCACTCCTCAGTCACCAGGCCAGCCGAGCCAGAGGAGGAAGGTGAGCTGCCCACCAAGTCCGGGTCAGAGGAGGACGAGGATGACCAGAGCAGCACCATCACCCTCCACCTCGAGCCAGTGCTGAGCAGCCAGGACGTCTCCCGGGCTTCATCCGAGGCAGGTGAAGGATCCTCCGGTGAGTGTTGTGCTTCTCACTCGCAAGGGTGGGGGGAGCCAGGTGCCTCGAGGGGAGGGGCAGGGAGTGTCACTCAGGCACTTTGAGCTGCATGCTGTGTAACAGTACACAGCACATGCAACCTCGTGCAGCCTGACTGCGTGGCATGTGGACATGACAGGCAGCTTCAGGGCACACCTGGGACCCTGCTGCTCACACACGTCCTGACTGGGGGGGAGGGAGGATGCCAGCTTGAAGCAGCTAAGGCCCCAAGGGCTCAGGCCAGACCCCACACCTCCCAAAGGGTGCCGCACACAGACATCATGAGGCATGCCTGCCCCTGTGACACAGCAGCTGCTCCTGGGAAAAACGCAGTGAGCCAGCTCTGTGAGCATGGCCCCCGTGGAGCCCTCAGCTGCTCCCGGCTCCTAAGCTGCCCCCGAGGGAAGCCCCTCACTGCAGCCATGCACTTCCCTGGGCTACTTGTCTGAGGGCTAGTGGGAGGGGGAGCGGGGAAGCAATCGGCCTGGGACTATGGCCACTTGAGGTTTGCTGCAAGGACAGTACACTCCCGAGTTGCCCTGTCTCTGTCTCTGAGTTCATCAATTGACAGGGGTCCGAGAACCCAGACCTCGACTGCCACACTTGCTCCCATGCAATGTGGGGTTGTGTATGCAAACATGACTACAGCACCACTGGTGTGTGGCTCACACACAGTGACAACAGTTGAAGCCATGTGCTCTACCCTGGAGAGGGAGTGTGCACAGTGCAATGCAGACACACATAACACAAGAACATAAGAATGGCCAGACTGGGTCAGACTCAAGGTCCATCCAGCCCACTATCCTCTCTGCCAACAGGGGCCAGTGCCAGATGCCCCAGAGGGGGTGGACCAAAGACAATGATCAAGTGATTTGTCTCCTGCCATCTATCTCTGGCCTTTGACAAACAGGGGCCAGGGACACCATTCCTTACCCCCCCTAGCTAATAGCCTGTTATGGACCTCACCTCCATGAATTTATCTAGCTCCTCTTTAAACTCTGTTAATAGTCCTAAGCCTTCACAGCCTCCCCTGGTAAGGAGTTCCACGGGTTGACACAACAGATGCCAAGTGGCCAGGACACAGACAAGGGGTCTTCAGTCACAGTGATGTCTCCCAAGGGTTACAATCCATGGAGGATCACTTTACTCCAGGGGGAGTCCTGTATGCAACCATACACACAGAGGACCAATTAGGCCCAAGCCACAGTAGTGTGGTGTCACCTGGGCTCAGGGCAGAGGGCACGGGGCACAGGGACAGTGTGGGCAGGGCTGTCTGACCGCCTCATCATTTCTCTCTGTTCTCTGTAGCAGGACCACCCAGGAGCGAGGGACCCTCCAGCCCTGCGGCAGTGGCACCCCCAACCTCCCAGGCACCAGTCCAGTGGGCCAGGCAGTGGGACCAACTCCTTCGGTGGCATGTGCAGGCCGTCGAAAGAATTGAGGTGGCTGTCAGCAGGAAAATCGAAGCTGACCTGGAGTGGTGGCAGACCGCATGTGCAACGTCATTACCACCCTGACGTCGCACATCGATCACGCTATGCACTATGGCATGGCCTTACAACATCCTCCTGCCCTCCCTGCCATGCCCATGCCCCCTCCAGCTGCCCCTCCTGCCGCCCTTCCATCCACCACCATGCCCCGTCCAGCTGCCCCTCCTGCCGCCCTTCCATCCACCGCCATGCCCCCACCTGCTGCACCCTGTCCTGCCCACCTCCCTGTGCTGCCTGCCCTGATCCGGACTGAAGGCCAGCGAGGCCTCCACACCCGCAGAGGCAGTGGCAGGAGATGCCCCTTCCAGATATAGCTCCCCCTCCCAGTTCAGAGGCCCCTTCCTCCCCCCCCCCCCCAGTTCAGAGGCCCCTCCCGCTGCCCACCCTTCTTCCCTATTATACGTACAAATAAAAGTTTTCGGTTGTTGTAAGAACAAAACGGTTTTGTTTATTGGGAGGTGAGGGGAGGAGGGGAGGGAAGGGTTGGGGATGGGAAGGAGATGTAGATGGGAGACAGAAGCGACCCTACTATGGGGCCTTGGGAGAACATGTCCTTCAGTGCCTCCCAGATGCACACCCCATTGTGGTGTACCTGGCAGATGGCGGCTGTGTGGGGCTGCTCAAACGCCCAGCCCTCAGCTGCCATCCACGCTGGGAGGAAGGCGTCCCCCTTCCACTCCACGATGTTGTGGAGCACGCAACACGCTGCCGCAACTTCAGGAATGTTCTGCTCACCCATCTCAAGAAAGGTGAGCAGACAACGGAAGCGCGCCTTTAGCCGGCCAAAGGCGCACTTGACCTAGCTGCGGTCCCGGTTCAGGTGGTCATTGAAATGTGCCCAGCTGGGGTCCATCCGGCCTGTGTAGGGCCACATCAACCAGGGCATGAGGGGGTAGGCCGTGTCCCCCACAACGCAGAGAGGCATGTGGACATCCCCAAATGTAAATTCCCGCTGGGGGAAGAAAGTGCCCGCCTCCATCCTGCGATGCAGGCTGGAGTGCTGAAGGACACAGGCGTCATGTCCCCTGCCAGACCACCCCCACATAAATGTCTGTGAAGTGGCCACGGTGGTCCACGAGGGCCTGGAGCACCTTCCGGTTAATAAAATGGGCCTCTCGATATTCCGGGGCACGGATGGAGATGTGGGTCGCATCCATGGCTCCCCTGCAGTTGGGGAACTCCAGCGCAGTGAAGCTAGCCACCGTTGCATCCACGTCCCGAAGGCGGATGACTCTCTGGAGCAGGATGTGGTTGATGGCACGGACAACCTGCAGAAGGGCGCACGGGGAACACACCGAATAAGGTAGGGTAGGTGCCCGCCCCCCTGTGATGCCCTCTGTCCCTGAACACATCAGGATCCCCTCGCCCATGGTCCCCCCCCCCCCCATACCAGCAGGCCTGTGTGAGGGAGGGATGGCACAAACCCCTGGGTGACGGGGCTTCTCGTACTCCCCCCACCCCTCCCTCCCAGCCTGGAGTCTTCCCTTCCCCCGGGCAGGGAGTGCAGAACCCCCCCCCCCCCCCCAGAACTTACGTGCATCACACCAGCACCGACTGTGGACCTGCCCACCCTGAACTGGTGTGCCACCGAGTGGTAGCTGTCCAGGGTGGCCAGCTTCCAGAGGGCGATGGCGACCCTCTTGTTGACTGGGATGGGGGCCCGCAGCTGGATGGTACGTCTCTGGAGCACAGGGGCGAGCTAGGCACGCAGTTCCAGGAACGTCTGCTTTCGCATTCTGAAGTTCCGGAGCCACTGCTGGTTGTCCCATTGCTCCAGGACCAGCCGGTCCCACCAGTCGGTACTGGTGTCCAGTCTCCAATATCGCTTCTCCACGGTCAGGTGGGGATGCCACAGGGATGTCACTGCATCCATGGAGAGGGAGTCCAGATCAAGCTCGGTGTCAAGCTCCTGCAGGAGTAGTGCAGCAGCATGGAGCAGCAGCTGCAGGCACTCCAAGATGGCTGTGTGGGGCCAGAGCAGGCACAGAGCCACCCCTGGCTCCATGGCACAGCAGTGAGAATGCCAAAGGCACAAAAGGTACTAGGGCAGAAGCTGTGGTGTCCAAAGAGGCTGAGGGCAACCACAACTAGAACTGCTATGGCTCTCAGTCCCTACAAGAGGTCCCAGAGCACGTAGCAGGAGAGAAACGGCTGTCCAGGGAGATCCCTTTAAGCACGTGTCTCAAAGGAGCTCCAGCCCCTGCCCCCAGAAAGTCCTGGTGACCTTTTGCCCTCTGCAAAGTAATTCTGGGCTGAAGTTTTTACACAAGAGCGTCCTGCCAGTGTGGACGCTCTCTTGTGCAAAAGCGCATGGCTTTTACGATGTGCTGTGACCAGTGTGGACACTGTCTTGCGCAAGTACTTTTGCGCAAGAACTCTTGCGTAAAATAGTATTTGTGCAAGAAGCGTGCAGTATAGACGTAGCCTTATAGTAAAAAACTTCAGCTGGATTTTCCTCTACAAAATAAATCTCTGGTTCTCCATTGTGATTATTTTGCTCTGACTTTGCTTTGATCCCTGTGACCACATAGGCTGCTGGAAAATATGAATAGTGCCCATAGCCAGTGTTCCTTGTAAGCTGAATGCTTGGGTGATCACCCAAGAGAGATTCAAATGCCACCCAGTTGATTAGCAGAGCGCCCACAGCCAGCAGCATGAGTTTCTACTGGTGGTGCACATCTGCACATGCCTCGGTGCATATAAGAACATTTATTCTGAACATGGATGGAAAAAAATAGGATCCTTCCTGAATAAGAACAACTTGGCTACAGTGATTCATGCTCTTGTCACATCCTGAGTGGATTATTGTAATACACAGTACGTGAAGAGTCTTCAGAAGCTTCAACTGCTCCAGAATGTGGCTGCTCAAGTTTTAACTAATACTCATTATATGGAGCACATTATGCTGGTGCTCTGGCAGCTGCACTGGCATCCAGTATGTTTCCAGGCACAATTCAAGGTCTTGGTTATGACTTATAAAGCCCTAAATGGGTTGGGACCAGGGTATTTGAAGGACTGTCTCCTCCTATGTGAACTTGCCCGGGGATTGAGGTCAGCTGGGGAGGCTCTGTTCCATGTTCCTTCACGTATGGAGATAAGGTTGATGTCTATGCGGAGCAGGACCTTCTCAGCCTTTGCCCCCTAGGCTATAGAATTCTCTCCACCTGGAGCCAACATTGGCATTGTTTCAGTGCCAGGCCCAGGCCACCCTTTTTACCTGTGCTTTTTATTGGTGTTTAGGGGTGTATGTGTGTCCGTTCTCTTGAGGTGTTTTAGCAGGTATTATGTCTCCCCCTTTGGGGTCTTGCATTTCACTTTATATACATTTATTTATTGTGCTTATAAAAAAATGTTTAAGCCACCTTGAAAATTTTAAATAGAGGGGTGGGGTAAAAATATTTTAATAAAAAAGAAAAGAAAAGAAAAAGAAAATTGCCCATAACACTCCAAAATCATTCATCTACAAAAATTAAGTCAGAGCCTTCAAGCTAAGTTACTTCTTTGTCCAATGGTCATAGGTTGGAGATGGGACAGAAATATTAACAAAACCAGAATACTAACAGAAATATTAAGCAAAACAAACCAGTGGTCCCCAGGCCTCAGATAATCTTAATTCATCCCTGAACCTAAGTATATTCAGTATTTGTATAAAAGCTATCAAAAGGTACTCTAATTTATAAATGTTTGTATCTCCCCTTCAGTTTATATGGCAAACAATGAGAAGGTTTATGTGGCTGTGGTTTCCCAGGAAGATTCAAACTGAAAAGTCCAGCTATTTTTGGACTTTGTGTATATGTGACTGAAAAAGTACCTTCCATCCTGCCCAAGAGTTCAGGGATTAAAGTGATGACCTCTAGAGCTAAACTCGTGAACTGCTGCAGCTTGAGTTAAAGAGCCAAGAGTCTGTTACTGGTGGCTGAAGCAATTCATATCCTAGAATCATAGGGTTGGAAGAGACCTCAGGAGGTCATAGAGTCCAATCCGCTGCCCAAAGCAGGACCAGCCCCAACTAAATCAAAGCAGATCCATGGATCTGCTTAGAGAGAGATCTGTAAAATATACTATTCCTGGGCACGTATTAACATTTACTTTCATGAGACAAAGCTTTTTATTTGTGTTTTGACCTTTTTCTCTGCATTTTTTAAAGCAATTTGAAGAAATAAAGAATTTTGCTCAAACTAAAAAAGAAAAAAAATCTCTGGCCTGAAATTACAAAGCATAATAAAATTTCATATGGCAAGAAGTTTTACAAAGTTTTGAGAATGTGAGAACAGGAGGTTATAATTAAAATCCTATTGTAACGGTTTCATTAATATAAATGCCATAGGTTTTTTTCTTCATTTCAGTGTTTTGTTCTATGACCCCCACATGATCTAACTTTCTTTTCTAACAGCAGCTAAATTTTTCAAAGTGATACATTTTTCAGTTCACCAACAACTGTAAGCAATTTGCTTTGAACATATATCGAGTCAATTTCTATGCTGAATAATGGTTGTCCTGGAAATTTAAAACCGGAATATTCAGCTATTTAAGTTACAATGTCAATAAAAAATAAGTATTGTAAGTTTTATTTTCAGTGTCAAGGGTTTTTCCTTTTCTAAGTACCGCCTCATCAAAAATGACAATTTTATAACTCTGAATAAAATGGCATTTAACTGGATCTTGTTCCATTTAAATATTAGTTTTCATGAAAGCATTTTTACATCCAAAATTTTAGCATTCTAGTTTAATTTAGCAAAGCAAGGAGATCTGGAAATTAGCATCCATTTTGTGCACAGTAGTAGCTTTTAATTAGAGACTAATTTTATGCCCCACATTGAAACAGTCACAAACTTTGAGGGAGTTTAGATCTAAATCCAAACTTTGTGACTTCAGGCCCATACCTACTTTTAATCAGAGTTTTGCTCCATTACATTCAGTTGGAGGAAATTGAAAGGAAAAAATACACCACTGGCAGCCAGACTTAATAAATGAACTTTAAACAAATTGGAGTAAAGGGCCTTACTGAAGAGACAGCAAATGAAGTAGAAAACAAAACAGACAGAGAAAGAAAAGTGAAAATGAAATTGAGACGAAAGAAAAACAGTAAGAATTGATGACTTTTCAAATTTATGTATTTTTCCCTCAGGAGTCTTAGCAAAATATAATGAATCAGCATTTGTTCACCATTCATTTCTCTGGCAGTGGAAGCAGTGATGTGCAACATTCAGAATGAGGTCTGATTAAGTTTCATGTAAGGGAATTCCTCTGTGAATGTCCTTTGTGTTGCCTTCACACCTGCTGAGCTAGGAGAAACATAACAGCCCCTTTCATTGCTTCAGTTAAAGCCTGTCACAAGGATGACATCATTGCTCTCACAGACATTTTAACTTAGGGTCCTGGAGCCAGACTTTCAGAATGCTTGACAGATAAAAATCTGAACATCTTTAACTGATTGTGTTCAGTAACTTGCCAGAGACTGTTTACACATACAGTAGGTTATCTGGGTTTTTTTTAAGGAATCATGCCTTTGAGCTAAACAACCTATATTATGTTGGATTTAGACAGAGATGGGTTTCTTGTGAAAAGTGACTTTATGCTAGTCTGGGCCCTGGCTAAACTTCTCAAATACCTCAGAGGTTTGATTCTTATTGACATGGCTTCTTGGCCTCCTCTCAAATCCTCAAACAAAGAGCCCCACAGATAGCCCTAGTGCAGAGTGAGTTTTCAATTTTTTGACTAAGCAACAACAACAAAAATCATTGTGAGACTTATGCATATAGATTAACAGAACAGCATATTATTCTTGGCTCTCTCAAGACGTTTAGTTAATTGTTTCCACTGAAACTGTAAAATGGGATGAAGATTGTGGAGAGAGAGAAAAGAGGGATAGAGACTGGGAGGGACACACTCCTCACATCTTACTTAACCCTCTTTGCCATTCAGGCTAATCTGAAAGTTATCCCCTTGCTGGCATTTTTGAGCACAAAATCTGGTTTAATCTTTGTGTGCTGTGATATTGTGACTTAACTTACAGAAAGCACAATTTCAATCATTTGGTGAAAAAGGATTTTAATTCTTGTTTGGAAAATAAAAACATACAGTCAATGAGTGAATCTGAAGTGAAAGCAGTGGATATATTTTTTTAAAAAATTTCGGCAGCTGCAGAGTATTATGAAGGAGGGAACTCTGAGCCATAAGTAAAGTTGAGAAATAACTTTCAGAATTAAAAAAATACAGGTTGAAACTCTCTCATCCAGGACTCCCTAGTCTGGCACCATCTGTGGTCTGGCAGGACCAGAGATGTTGCCAGACCAGAGAACTCTGGCTGCAGACAATGAGAGCGGCTGGGGGTGGAGCTGGTCTGTTTGGCAACAGCCTGAAGATGCAGTGACCTGGGGGTAGAGAACCCTGGGAGCAGCTGCCGCCTAGTCACTTTTGGGGTTCTTCAACCCCAGCCCTGCATGGCGGCAGCTGCTCCTGCGGCTCCCTGTCCCCGTCCCCCACAGGGAACCCCAGGACCAGCTGCTGCCTCACATGGGGCTGGAGGCAGGGAGCAGAACCAGACAGTAAGGCCAGAGGAGGTCTGGACTCCGGGTTCTCCCAGGGCAGCAGCCAGGAGGGGAGCCCTGGGAGAGTTTGGACACCTGACCTCCCCTGGTCCAGCAAATTCCCTTGTTTGGGAGCACTCCGGTCCCAAGGGTGCTGGGCTAGGAAGGTTCAATCTGTACTTGCTGTTTAGTCAAGTGTCCTATCCTGCTGACCTCGTGTGTAACATCTATATATAGTATTGTGCCTTCACAATGTCATGATATCACTATTAATTAATGGGAGTGGGGGGAGGTTGCATGAGTACAGAGTTTAGAATGGTGTTTAAGTCCTACTCATGGTCCAACTGAAGACAAGTGGGAAGTTTGATGCTGACTTTGGTATTAGAAGGATGAGGCCTGTAGACTTCAGGTTAACATAGGTATAATGTAAAGATGATTTAGCAGTCACATTTTAGGAGGGCTTTCTTCTTGGGTCTGCTTTTGAGGTTTATTATGAATGAATGAATAATTTTTGCAGATAGCTGTGATTCAAAAAGTACCACTACTTCTAAAACTGTCAAATATGAGGCATCAGAGTCTGAGCAAAAATGGGACTTAATGATGAAATCAAACTTCTTATATCTTTCAGTTCAATTACAGTAAATTCCCAAATTGTGCCATTTTTCACAATCTTGCTGATATCCCACAATTTACTTTGGGGTCTTAGCAAGTCTGCTGGACTGGCAGCTGCCTCCACATTTTTCATAATCCAGGGCCTTCCAAAGATCAAAGACTTGCCATGCAAGTCTGGAGTGTCTGTGTCCAAGGGAGGTCATGAGAGCATGTGAGATTTGAAGATGGCAGCTGCCTGGCTAGGACATTAAACCTGCTTTGAGAAACTTTGCTATCAACAACTGCTTGGATGAGACCAAAGTGGTGGGACTTGGAGAGGGAGTAGCTAGCTAAAACCTCAGTGGAAGGAAGACACACATTACAGTCGAACAGTGGAAGCGTCTGTAAGCATAGACCAGTGATTCCCAACCTTTTTCCCATGGAGGAACCCCTAAAATAATTTTTCATATCCCGAGGAACCCCTACCTATGAAAACGTTTGCTTGGCCAAAAAAAGTTGACAGCGGGAGCGCAATTCAATTACTGCTAAATTATTGTCAGGAAAATTTATTTGTAAAGAGCTGTTATATAGGGGTATGTCTAGACTACATCCCTCTGTTGGCAGAGGAATGTAAATTAGACATACCAAAATTGCTAATGAAGCAGGGATTTAAATATCCCGTGCTTCATTAGAATAACAATGGATGCCACTTTTTGCCGACGCGGCAATTTGCTAGCAAAAAGCGGCAGTCTAGACGGGGATCGGTTGACAAGGAAAGCCTTTTCCGACCGATCCCTTGTGCCTCATGCAACGAGGTTTACAGGATCGGTCAGAAAAGGCTTTCCTTGTCAACAATCCCCATCTAGACTGCAGCTTTTTGCCAGCAAATTGCCGCATCGGCAAAAAACAGAGGCCATTTTTATTCTAATGAAGCGCGGGATATTTAAATCCCCACTTCATTAGCAATTTCGGTATGTCTAATTTACATCCCTCTGGAGACAGAGGGATGTAGTCTAGACATACCCTATATATGTCAGCTTACATTGTAAGAAAAAGATTGGCACATTTTTCCTGTCTTTTTTGGTATTATCTAATCTTTTTTTTTCAAATATCAAAATATCAAATCAAAATAAAGTTTACTTAAACATCAAAATAAAGTTCACATCCAAAGTCAATATAAAGTTTACTTTCAGTGTGACACTTGGGCTTGTTTCTTTTTGCACAAATGTTGAATTCTTGGCCGAATTTTTGACAAACACATTCACAGTTCTTCCTTGACAGATAGCAGACAATTTCTTTCTTTGCTTTTAATGTTTGTAAGACATGAGAGAGCTTGATCACAGAGGTAAGAAGTTGAAAACTGGAGTAAGATGTTCACTGCTTTTGCTGAGATCACAGGATACTCTCTTCTTATTGAAATCCAAAACACATCAAGTGGCACTTCATTGAATTTTATCTTCAAAGTTCGATCGCACTGTAGTTCAGTCAGTTCTTCTTCTTGCAGACTGAGTAAATTTTGTGAGAACTCAACAAAAAGGTTCCTAATCCAATCATACATTTCTGGTGACAAAGAAGGAAAGTATTGGTCAAGCTTTTCTGTCAGTGATTCCAAATGACTGGTAATTAATGGGATGACGTCTTTATAATCTGTCTGACTCTGAAACTGAAGTAGGAGTGGAAAAATTTCAATATTTACACTTGAAAGGTGTCTTTTCCAAACCTTGAGTTTATTCTTGAATGCAAGAAGTTTGTCTGTGGAAGTTAGAATGTTTTCTTTTGGGCCTGCATGGTGGTGTTCAAGGTGTTTAAGTGCTGATAAATATCTGCTAAGTAGGCTAGTTTCAGCAGCCATTTTGTATCTTCAAGAAAGTCAGAAAAATTGGCTTTATTATCTTTGAAGAAAAGCAGTAGTTCCTCTCACAGCTCAAATACCGTTGTTAAAACTTTCTCTCTTGAAAGCCATCTAACATCGGTGTATAGAAGGAAAGTCACATGGTCTTTTTGCATATTTTCACACAGCTTTGAAAACATGCGTGACTTAAGAGGGTGCTGCTTTATAAAATTGACCATGTTCACAGCTACATCAAGCACTAGAAAAGACTAGAAACTAGGAGAATTCTGGGAAGCAGAAGGGCAGGCACAATACAACTAAATATAACCTTAGATACGAACTGACCAAAACAAAACAAAGAGGCAGTTGGTAGCGTACGAGGATTACTCCAGTATTGCCAATTGCCAGACAAAAATTCCCATGATATTTTGAGGGATATCTGGAATGGTTCATGGTATTCCAAAATTTTTATTTATTTATTCCATGATTTCTTGTGGAACCCCTGACGATGGTCTGCAGAACCTCAGGGTTCCGCAGAACCATGGTTGGGAAACACTGGCATAGACCCACAGGACCAGTGAGGAAAGAGAGCGTACTTTAAGAAGAGAAGCACTTTTGAAGTAAAACTAGGCCTACTGCTAAAATATAGCAACTGTTCCAGTTAGATTAAGGGTACACATGGAAGAGTAGGGGAGGTGTGCATGAGGGATAATTGTTGGGAATGGGCTTGAAATAAACTCAGAGCCAGAGACACCCTCTTCCCCCAAGACTTTATAAAATTTTGGCTCTAGATCTGAACATTGAAATTTAGCTCTGTTTCTATTGTCAGACTTCGGTGTATGGGAAAGTTTGAGTGTAACTCCGGCCTACACAGCAGATGGGGCCTTTTTTAGTCAGTATAAATATTTCCACTCTTTACCACTTGTATAATGTGCTGCATTGTGCCTTGTCATTGTGCCGCCCAAGAGAAAACATGAATAAAGGAGGCAGGGATTACCCTCTGTGGCTATAAAATACTGTAGGGTTAGCAATAGATTAAATCTGTTGGTATATGGCAGCAGTCAGACAGAATACAGTATTTAGTGTCCAATGTAATTTCATAAATGGAGACAGCTATCATTGCAAGCAAAACCTAATCAGATTGCAAGGCTTTGTCTTACTGCCTAAGCACTCCTTTGGATGGTATAGCTCTGTGTTCTATTGAAATTAATGGACCAGTCTGCCATATCACATTTACATGAATAAAAGAACACGTTTGAATTGAATGCATTAGTGGGAAGCATTAATGGCAATTAGCATTTTAATATGAATGCTATAACATAAGACCATTGATTGCTCAACTGATAACTGCAGTATTCAAATCCAAGAGACATTCTGCACCTGTTTATCTGAAGACAATGGAAGTCCTTAGTAATTCAGCCTTGATGACAAAACAGAAGAACTACAGTGTGTGCAAACTGCTCTGAATTGAGGGCAATGTCTGCTCCGCAGCAACACAAGTCCTTGACTTTGATGGTAAAGTTCTAGCTTGAGTTGTGAGAGTAATGTTAATCTGAAACATGTTTTTTTAGTTTATTATGTTATAGATTGAGGTTTTTTTAAAATTACTCCTCATGACATAGCACATCATTGTGAAGTTCATGCTAATAAACTTTTAGTATAAATGCTATAAAAGGATTATTGGCTTAGTGTAATTAGGTTCAGGATAACTTGGCTAACAGACTTTTTGGGCATCAAATTTTTCCTTGTGTTCTTGCCAGCAACCCACCTATCAAGCATTTATATATATTTCACACACATACACATGATTGGATCCCTTTAATAAAACAAATATGAATTTCCAAAATATACCATATTACTCAACCTATTACTCGTTCTCATACTATTGTCTTTGACTCTGTTTCTTGTTTCCATATTTTGTTGAATTTAAAAGGGGCCTGCCATGCGCTGACTTCTGAATGTTAAAATTTTGAGTGTTTTGCAAAAGACTATAAAAAGAACTGCAGGAAAAGAGCTGCACTGAAAAATCTCTTTTCTAGCAGTCTTGTGAAAAGGAAAATATTTTACAATTTCATCTCGAATCTATCCCTGTTTTCCAGCAAAAGGTGACTCTTTCAGGTGGAAAATTTCTTTTACTGCAAAACTGGTTGTGAAACTGACCATCTTCTGCCTTAATGAACTATGTTGGGAGATTTGAGATTTCTTCTAAGGCAGAATTTTGCCACTTTTTTACCATGAAAAATATGGAGGTGATAGTGAAAAATTCACAAAGACATCAAGGGAAATAATTTAGGCCAGAAACACTAATAGAACACTAAGTCAACATTCCAATCTCAGTTGAAACAGAAAAATACAGGAACATGTGACTGTGATTTTCAACAAAAAAACCACCATTAACAATTGCCCCAGAACAATTAAATAATAGGGTGTATAAATGGACTTGCAAGGTAGTTCTCTCTAGTTCTATAGCCTATCAAAGGAAACTTCTTAAATATATTTCATGTTTCAATATTAATAAAAATGTAATCTGCCACCATCATGTTGCATTCATATACATCTATCTTTGAAGCAGGTGGGTCTTTTTTAGAAATATTTCAATAAATGGAATATGTATTTTTCTAAATTAGAGGTCATGAATATCTGAATAAATATTTTTGGCATTGTCTTTCTGATCTTTGCAGGGTTATATTTCACTGCCTTGCCATTGTATGACTTATTCCGATTACATTGTGTTAACCATTCCAGTAACACCTACAGTGTGTTAGATGCTTTACACACAAAAAAGAAAGCCCAATCTCTTGCTCACAATCTAAAGGCATATAAGTAAGCAGGAAGCTATTGCATGAAATTAAGGAGAGTAACACATATATAATAAGCACAATGAAAAGTTTATTTTGGTTCTAGAAATATTTACAGTTCTTGTACTGTTTTCCCTCTTACATATGGGACATATCGTTGTAACTTATCATACTGTTAAAACCAGAATGAACACCTTTAACAGCAGCCTAGCAGTTAAATAGTCAACTATTTGATGGAGGTATGGTGGGTGCAGGAGTCAGGACAGGGCCTTGTGGATGTGTGGGGACAGTGCAGGAGTCTGGGGGTGAGGGTGTGTGAGAGTGAGGGTTGGAGGATGAGGAGATGGGACCCCCCCTACCCTGAACATCTGTCACATCTTTTCTCTCGCCCCTACCCATCCCCTCCCTAGCTACTAGGGGTGTTTTCTCAAAGCCCCCAGGGTTTTTTCTTTTCCCCCAGTCCCTCCCAGCTGCCAGGGGCCTTTTTTTTCCTCTCCTGTGCAGTGCTGTGGCAAAGGGCCAAGAGTGGGGAAAGAGTTTTGGCCGTGGTACTGCTTACTCAGTGTGCTGACAGGCAAGATGGCGGAGCGCCAACTTTGCTGGACACTCCCTTGGTGGTACGACTGCCCCCCAATGGAAAATCTGCAGGATAGCTCTCCCCTGCAGGCTCATTGTCCCCAGTGACCAATCTCAGCATCATGCTCTCTGAACAATAGCCTCTCCTTTGCATGTTATGGAAAACAATCACTTTTCCAGGGCTTTGTCTTCCTGACACAACCAAACCCTGGCCTTGCTTCAAATAAGGAGAAGGGGAAGCTACATACCAGCTTTGCTGGCCCTACCTCTTACCATTTTGGAGAAGTTCTTGAACAAATGGACTCACAGACAGACAGAAAGATGTACTCTAAGGCTACATCTAGACAGTGGCGCTGTTTCAGGATACTGTAAATTTCCCAAAATATTTATTTTGTGTCTTTAAACATGCCTGTTATTTCAAAATATATTTCGAAATAATGTGAGTGCTATTCCGGAACCACTTTAAGCCTCGTTCCATGAGGGTTAAGCAACTTGTCAGAATAGAGCTTTATTTTGAAATTTGACACTGTGTAGACAGCGCCAAATTTCGAAATAAGCTATTTTGAAATTTCCTTGAAATTCCGAGGTAATGGTGCAGTGTAGACCCTGGTAGGTAGGTAGGTACATAGATGGATGCAGCAAAAATAAATGAGGCATGTAAAATAAACACAAGGTACTCCTCAAGTACATCAGTGTCATTTAATAAGTTCCTTATTGGCAAGGAGACAGGTCTTCAGGAGTGACTGAAACGCTGACAAGGTCAAATCTTGTGAATAAGATTTGCCCACGTAAGAAAGAAGGCACAGATATGAATGGATGGGGAATGGAAGTGGACAGTTGAGAATGGAGCATGTGTATCATGAATATTTTGATGTGTTTTTAGGCCCTGATTCTGAACACACTCAAGCACATGCTTCATGGGAAAATGTCCATGTAAGAATAGTGAAAAATGTTGATGCTTAAGGTTCATAGTCTTCTTTTCTGTTACATTCAGGGAGCACCATCTATATTCCTGAGCCCTTTTCTTTCTCTAGAACACATTAGCTTAGTGGTAAAAAATAGAGTAACTTGTTATTGACCAAACAAAAATTAGTCCAAGAAGTGAAGGCCATATGATAAGGTCTTCAGGGTTATTTCTAAATGATAATTAATAATGTTGAATTTAAGCTTTTGATTTTAAACTTTTCCAAATTTACTACGGTAAAATCCATTGATTTGTTTAATTTATATTTTGTTTAATTTAATGAAAATGCAACCGGTATGATCAAAATATTATGTAAAGAACGTGTATACACCAAAATGAAGTCATAGCCTATCCCTGCATTTTACTTTGTGTGCTTGCGCACCCCAAGTTTTTGTCTTTTTTTTCTTCTTTTCCTTGCCTTCCTTCCAAATGGTGCACAGGATGCCTTTAGTTAAGTACTGCCCTTGTCCCCAAGGGAGGAACTGAAGTTGCCTTCGGGGAATCTGGTGACCCCTATGCTATCAAAAAGTGAAGTGGGGAATTGGTGAAGGACAATGAAATCCATCTTTAAGGGCAGCTTATGATCTCAGTCCTACTTAGGGTGGAAGGAGATGGCAGGCATAAACTTTGGATTATGAAGAACCATGGTAAAAAGTGGTTCCTTAATGCCAAAAGAAATTATTCAAAATGTAGCCTTGCTCCAAAGTTCATTGAGTTTTAACTGTCTGGGAAACTAGAAGAATGTATTCTGTTGTTAAAATAATAATAAAGTGGCTTACTGAAGGATGCTAAATTTCTTAAAGGGACCATTTTAAAATAAATGCTAACTAACAATGACTAAACTGCTCTATCAGGGAATGCTTGATCTGTTTGGGTTTTGTTTTTTTTACATTGCCTCATATTATTTGTATAGAAATTTTAGAATGTGTCATCCATGTGTATCTGCTGTGTCTCCCCTATCTATGTATTGTGACAAAGCTCCTATGAAAACGTGGTGGGTCCTGCACTTCCTGGCAGATTTGCTTGCCTTAGAGCCTTACAGCAGCCCATAATTTTAGGCACCACGCCCAGGACTTTAATTTGCTGTTTGTTGAGCTCTTTTCATCACTGACCAGTGTATGGTAAAACGGAGAATAAACACCACAGCCCCAAGTGGAAATGGGGAGATGGGTGTTGGGGGGAACTTGGGCCCACCCTCTACTCCGGGTTCTAGCCCAGCGCTCTGTGATAGTAGTGGTTCATGTGAATCCCCAACAACTGCTATAATACAGCTCCAAGACACCTGGGCTACTTCCCCACACCTTCCTTCTCTGCTGTTCATCCTCCTAGTTGTGATCTCCTACTCCCAGCAGCGCTTTCTTCCTTCCTCCCAGCTGCACACACTCTACCACTGCAGGAAAGCTTCTTTTATATCCAGTCTGAACTGGTTTTTTTTAATTACCCCTGGGTGTCCTAATTGGCGTAGACCCTGCAGGCCTGGTCAGTTAGCCCCAGGTGTTCTACTGCCCCTGATTGCCTCTGCTGGTTCTAAACCAGCCCCTCCCTGTTACTCCGGGAGCAGGGATCTCCTCAGTCTGAGGCTTATAGATCTCCCCTCCACTACTTTTTCGTAGTCTTTTGTTCTGACCCTGTCACAGTATGTTCAACTTTTGATAACGACAAGATGGCACGTACAGTTTATGCAGCTCTCTTTCTTATACTGGGAAACTATTTCTCTGAAATATGTGTCGGAGCGGATCATCTTTCTTTCATTGTCCCAATTCGCTGCATGTCGGCTGAGCTTTCAGCACATTCCATTATTTGTCTTCACTCTTGACGTATCTGCTTAGTTCTTAATGTACTATTTTTTTGCTCATTTTCTGACAGCATGACATTCATAGCTGGCCTTCATTCGTCATTGTTTGCCACGTGTCTGGTTGCCATATGTCATCTTTCTTCATTCATTTTTGTTCACAGCATATCCTTCTAGAATTGTTTCTTTGTCTGCCTTCAGTCTGCATGTTCACTCAGCATTCATTGATGTTTCCTCCATTCATTTTCATTACTTTCACACTGGCTCAGCATTCGTAATTTTCTTTTCTACAGCCTTATCCCTTTGCATCTATTCAGCGTTAGCTGCCTTTTCTTCATTCATCACCACTGACTTACTTTTGATTGACACCTGCTGGTGGTACACTACAGAGTAATAACATATTGTGGTTTTAAAAATGACTTAGTATTGCACAGAGTTAGGCCATATCAGTGGAAAGTTTTAAGTATCTGTAAATAAGAGGGCGTCCATTCTACTTATCCCTATGTAAGACCTATGTATTATGTAGACTAGGATATTATTATTTATTATTTGTATATTAATATCTAGAGGCTCCAAGCACGGATACAGCCTATGGTGTTAGAAGCTGTTCAAACAAACCTGGTTCCTGCCACTGTTAAATTTATGTGAAAGATAGCCTTTGCCTTCGATGCTGCTCATTCGTTCACAGGATCTCTCAGGAACAGTATGTTATTCTTTTGTCAGCATCATCAACATAATGTCAGAGAGGGAGGAAAACCAAAAACAATTAAGGTTTTTTAAAAATACTACTGAAACTTTTTTAAACTAAAGCATTGCAAAACATTTTTATACTGAAAGCCAAAACCAGGTAAGAATCACTTTGCTCTGGTTTGTGTTACAAACTCATAATTCGCCTTGGCAGAACTTCTTAAGTGTGTGATCCTTCCCAGCAAACTTGCATAAGTTCTGAGCAAGGCTTTATTGATTTATGATTTCATGTCATCATTGTGCAGCAATGTGTGGTTTCAACATGAAACCAGCTGTGTTAGTCTGTGTGAGGTATGAAGAGGATTTTTGGCCTCTTGTTACCTGCCAAGTAAGTAGACCTTGGAAGATTAATGATATCACACCTGGAAGTGGTTTCTCACTAGGCATTTATTTACATCTCTCAAGCTGATGGCACATCCTTGAAAATTCCATAGGTTTTTAGCTGAGAAATCAGATTTTCCTTCTTATAATGATTTGAGTAATACTGCAATCTCTCATGCTTCTGACTGGTGAGCAATATTGATAGCCAGAGCCAACAACTGACTGATTGCAGCTGATTCTGGTAAGAGACCCTCTCTCCTACAGCAGCCATTTTGATTTTGAAAATGTAGCTCATGCTGAATTCTTCTTTGCCACTTCTTAAAACATCATAATCTACTGTGGATAGCACAGAATTCATGACACGGGTGGAACTTGGTGCATGTTCCTGAGAACATTTTTTGAGTTCTGAGATTCATTCAAAGCACATCTCATCTGAGTTTGTAAATGCATTCCGTTGCACATCGGAAGAGGAAGAACATTTTAATGAGCTCCTGGGAAGCAAAAGTTGGGATGCAAATGAGTATGAATGGTCTGGAACCACTGCTTAGTTGCAATTACCCTACTGGAGCTCCGTGAGGAATTAATCTTTAAATTCTCCCCCATAAGTATGCCATTTGTTTCGCCTTTCTGATTAGGTCAGGCTAGGCACAATATCTGTACTTCTCTCCAAAGGGCTAGAGTTACAATTGCAGCATAAAGAGATGGAGCCATTCCTGTAATGTTTAGACTCAGATTTCAGACACCCAAAGTTTCTGGGTTTTTTTTTTTTTTTCAGATTTAGTGTTGTGGTTTGGGGTCATCATTAACGCTGTGTTTTTTCTCTCTCACACATGCATGTACATATATATATATATATATATATAGTCATGCAACTTCCTTTTTCACAAGGCAAATAATTTTATGGGAAAAAGAAAAGTAAGACAAATACAAAAGAAGGTCCAGTTGAGTTTATTTTTTTTGTCTTTTTGGAAACATATATGGAAAATACCTATCCCTGCCTGTGTCTTGTGCATTTGCATTCTCAAGACTGATAGTGATTAAGATTTGGGGGTTTTTTAAGTGACTCTCTCTCTCTTAAAAACATTTTAATGTTAATGTAGCAGAAACTAGAGTGGAATGAACCACTAAGTACCAGCTTAGAATTGGCCATTGCATAAATACAAAAATATTTTTCCTAGAGGAGTCTGGAACTATTCATGGAAAAAATTCAATACTGTCCATCAGTTCTGATTGACTCTGAGCCAGGAGATTAGTTGGACAGACCCATTTTTGCTTTGCTTCTAATGGGTATCAATGTAAAAAGGAAAATACAATTTACCAGTGAATAAAAAGCTTCCTTTACTATTGTAACCCTTCTGCCAGTAGCAGTCAGCAGCCAGAAGCGCTGGGTTCAGTATCTAGGAGGGATCTTTCAACAAGGTAACCAAACTGGCTCGAGCCCCCACCCGGTGGGTACCATTAGAGGCAATTCTTCCCTTCTCGCAAGCTCTGAGTCGGAGATAGAAACAGTCTGTTTAATCACAGTAATTTAGCATCAACCTACAGGAACACACACAAACAAAGACCACCCATAACATAAACAAAGAAAACCTGCAAGCAAGGTACCATCCCTAGAGACTGCTGGGCAGTCTTTTGCTTAAAGATCTTTAGTCCAACCCCCAACTCATATAGTGTGGTTTTCCCCCACTTCAAACACCCCACTCATGGCTCTGTCCAGTCAGTGCGGACCCAGAGTCCATAGGTTCATCATCCTGATGTCTCCACTCATTGAGCATGTGGCAGTACCACCCATATGCTGTTCCTGCCAGCTGCTTTGCCGGCCGCCTGCTGCTGGTCTCACTAGCCACCCCCCCCAACTGCCTGCCGGCCGCTCCTGCCAGATACCTGCTCACGCCAGCCACTGCTCCTGCTGGCTGGCCTTATGATGGATTTGACTCTAGGCAAAATCCTAGGCATTGCTTTACCATGCAAGCAGGTTACCCTCTCAGGCTGTCCCTTGGTTGGTTGGTGGAACAATGATTATTGTGATTATCAGGTATTGCTGCAGCAGGAACTCACCTCCCACCAAATATTCTGAGCTAGACTTTATCAAGTTCTTTTCTATTAATATTTTACCAGCCCTGAAATGATTAAAGTACCTTTACATGAAAATGGTTATTGTGAGGCTTAGGGTGAATAGGAACAGAAATTGAAGATGGGCAAGGGCAAATTATATTAAATATTTATTTGCAGACAATTTATTGTTTATGAAAATGATGTGCTAATAAATCTGATTAAAATCATAGAATCATAGAATACTAGGACTGGAAGGGACTTCAAGAGGTCATCAAGCCCAGGCCCCTGCCTTCATGGCAGGACCAAGTACTGACTAGGTCATCCCTGATAGACATTTATCTAACCTACTCTTAAATTTATTCCAGTGTTTGACCAACCTGAAAGTTAGGAACTTTTTCCTAATGTCCAACCTAAACCTCCCTTGCTGCAGTTTAAGCCCATTGCTTCTTGTTCTATCCTCAGAGGCCAAGATGAACAAGTTTTCTCCCTCTTCCTCATGACACCCTTTTAGATACCTGAAAACTGCTATCATGTCCCCCCTCTTAGTCTTCTCTTTTCTAAACTAAACAAACCCAATTCTTTCAGCCTTCCTTCATAGGTCATGTTCTCCAGACCTTTAATCATTCTTGTTGCTCTTCTCTGGACCCTCTCCAATTTCTGTACATCTTTCTTGAAATGCAGTGCCCAGAACTGGACACAGTACTCCAACTGAGGCCTAACCAGTGCAGAGTAGAGCGGAAGAATGACTTCTCATGTCTTGCTCACAACACATCTGTTAATGCATCCCAGAATCATGTTTGCTTTTTTTGCAACAGCATCACACTGTTGACTCATATTTAGCTTGTGGTCCACTATAACCCTTAGATCCCTTTCTGCCGTACTCCTTCCTAGACAGTCACTTCCCATTCTGTATGTGTGAAACTGTTCCTTCCTAAGTGGAGCACTTTGCATTTGTCTTTATTAAACTTCATCCTGTTTACCTCAGACCATTTCTCCAATTTGTCCAGAAATAAGACAATGTGACCCTGAGGAAGTTTTCACATATGGCTCTTACAAACTGCATGTATCAGTCCCTTTTAACAGCAGATTTTCTACACCAACCTGACCTTGCCTGAATGTTAAGTGCTTATTTTAGCTGCTCATACAGGATAGAAGGCCTGTAGGTTTCTTGTGTTACAGCCAAACTATGGATAACTATGAATGCCTATGATGAATAAAACAAAGCCCCTGAAAATGTGAGTTAGTGACAGCAGGATATAACAACAAATTAGTATAAATCAGCCCAAGAAAAACATGTTATCTGGCCTAGCAAGCTAGCAATTTAACCTTAGGGGGCTACTCCTCCAGTGCTCTGCTCCTTTTCCCATATGCTGAAGGGATGGTGAGTGCAGATGAGAGTGGAACCTCTCCGATTTTTGCCAATGGGGAGTTATCTATGCAGTGGAAATTCTCCTCTTAATGTCATCAAGTAACCTTTTTTACATCAAATAATCCAGTCTAGTGAGTATATAAAAGACTTACAGCTGATCAAGTAAATAAGTCTACTGTTTTATAAGTACTAGGCCTTCAGCTCAATTTGATCTCATTAGAAAACTTTATTATCTACTAACTTGCAGTGTTTCAAAATGATCTGCTGGTGTGG
The DNA here is from genome assembly GCA_032595735.1 of Pelochelys cantorii. NCBI lineage: Eukaryota > Metazoa > Chordata > Testudines > Trionychidae > Pelochelys > Pelochelys cantorii. Next base: position 161,028,192 of record CM064327.1, read on the forward strand.
CTAAATGTGTGTATTAAGTAGCAAGTAAGCATATTAGACCCTTATTACAATTTGGCAATTCACATAATTAATATTGCCTGTGAACAATGAAGAAGCTGCCAAACATTTATTTGTGAAATATTTTCAAATAGATGATAGATTTGCAAATTACAGGACTGAGTTGCAAATATTTTTCAAAACAAAGATTCCTTGAATCAGTAAATACCATTCAGTAAACTCTACTAAGAATCTTAAGGGGGTAGCTGAGTTAGTCTGTAAATGGAAAAACTTTTAAAAAATGAATAATCTTGCAGCACCTTAGAGATTAATAAATGCCCACAAAAGCTCATGATACCATCTACATGTTTTGTTAGTCTCTAAGTTGCTGCAAGACTATTCATTGTTTAAGTTTTTCTACTAAGACTATATTGTAGATATTGCTCCAGGTGAGTTGAGAAACTTAGGCAAAGACTAGGACTGTGGTTTCTGCTTAAGGCAGGCCTGGGCAAAATACTGCCCGCGGGCTGGATCCAGCCTGCCAAGTCACCAGATCTGGTCCGTGGAGGCAGTGGGGAGCCCCAGGCAAGCTCCCTTGCTTGCCCCGCAAGCTGTGCAGAAACACCGCTGCTAGGCTTCCTTTCTGTTTCAAAACTGGAGGGGAATGGGGAAGTTTCAGGAGCTACCCCCAGCATAATCCCATTGGCCGGTTTCTGATCAGAAACCGGCCAATGGGAGCTACTTGTTTCAATAACAAGAAGCCAAGAAGAACCACGCCCCCTCTCCTCGGCTCAGTTATTCACTAAAGCACATTGCCAGGCAAGCAGGCAGGCTGGCTGGATGGGAAACATTTTAAGCTCTGAAAGCCTTAGCTCTGCACACAGACAGGCTGGTTTGGCTGCTGACTGGTAAGTCTCCTGGCCACAGCCTACCTCTGGCACCCCAGTCCCTCTGTCCCCCACCACTCAACATACCCAAGCCCTTGGCCCTCCCTCTTGCACCCATACCCCCTCCCAGATCTGGCACCCCAGTCTCCTGTCCCAGATCACAATCCCCTCCCACCCTAGGTCACATCCCAAACCCCTGCACTCCAGTTCCCTGCCTGGAGTCACAACCGCCTCTTTCATCCAAACTCCCTCCCAGACTCCATTCTCCCTGCTGCATCCCAATCCCTTGCCCTGAGCTCCCCTTTGCACCCAACCTCCATCGCAGACCCTGCATCTCCTCTGTTAATATCATGGAAGACTGAAGCCCTCGACCACTTTCCAAAATCTTGGAATGGCTCCCTGTCAAAAATTATTGCCCACCACTGGCTTAGGGTGAGTGAGAATTCATCAGAAACTGAGAGCAAATGTATGAAGATTTATGTCTGAGCCACTACAGCTCTTTTCCTTAACTGCTAGCTGTTGCCACAGGCCTTGACCTGGTCAGCAAATACGTAATGTATGGGCACCATAACTTTTTTCCTTACAAAGAAAGAAGGCAATGAATGACAATAATAATGAGCTTTTTGGGCAGAGAGCAGTTTGGATCAGCATGTTAAGCAGATTAGTTCACATGCACAGCGGTTTTGCTCCTGAGTAAAATTAATTTACAGGCCTACAACTGGCTTTATTCAGTTGACTGAAGTGGTTTGATTTCTAGACTGAGGATTATGGATTAGGGTGTGCAGACTTAAGTCTCATAAATAGCCTGTGTGGGTTTTTTACTTTATTTTTAATTGACACAAAGACAGTTACAAATGTATCATTTTGGGAGGTCTGTGTTGCTTAAAATTTGTAAGAAAGAGAGTAATATTTTTTTCTTAAGTTGTTAATTTCATAGAACAATTATGAAGTGTGTTGGAAAGCAGAACATTTTGGTTTTTTAAAAAACTGAAGTGGGAAGACTTGCTTAATTTGATCTTTTTTTTCTGTTATATATGTAGATTGAAAAGTTTTTACGTTCAAATACTGTTGTTTCTGCTGGAGCTTTCAGAACTCCAGACAAGGTCTGCTTGTTTCCCATCATTTTGATAAACAGATTCTTAGGCAAAACAACAGATGACAATTGTCAAGTAGAGCTTATGCAGGAAATGCTTTCTTTTGCTCCCTCCACCCGATCCTGCAACTATTTTTGTAAGTTAATTTCCCTTCAATTCAACTGGGACATAAAGTCAAAATCTCAAAAATCTTAATGAACTGAAAATTTTTCTTTTCCTTTTTGGGTTAATCAAAATAAATTTATTAGATAGTTTATAAATATTTCAGTTGGCTTTTTACCTTTAAACTTTTTTTCGGTCTAATTAGCTAAAATGTCTAAAAAAAGAAAAGCTCATCTTTTTAATTGGAAAAACAGAGTTTTTCATTTAGAAAATTTTGAAATGAAACATCTTAACAATTTTGTATATTTTTCCTTTACATTTTTTCTTACAAGTCCGGACATTCATTGAACCTGATCCTGATTCACAAATATTCTTTGTTTTAACAAATCTGGTTTTTTTTAATAACTAATTGAAAAATTCCCAGCCAGTTTTACTATCAAGTATTTGGACAAATTCTACATGATATGGGTGGGAAGTGTGCACTGATGTACATATGAATGAAACAAAGCCATTTATGTTGTTCATCAAGAATGTGAGGTCCAATTCTGAGGCTATGTCTAAACTACATTCCTCTTCCGAAAGAGGAATGTAAATGAGTCGGATCAAAAATGCAAATGAAGCACAGATTTACAAATCTCACACTTCATTTGCATAATCGCACGAGAGCGCTTTTTCGAAAAAGGGTTTTTCGAAAAAGAAACTACAGTCTAGACAGGGTTCTTTTGGAAAAAAACAAACCCCTTTTTTGAAAGACCCCGTACTCCTCATTTTTTCAGGAGAGGCACCAATTCTCTAAACTCCCATTGACTGTAATTGGTTTGATTTGACCTCTTTTATTTTTTGCATTTGTGCTGTTGCAGACTGCTCCAGTGCAGTTATTGTAATGTGAAGGAAGGGAGAGAAATTACCAGAGTGTGTAAAGAAGTTAAATTATTTTTTTTAAATGACATTAGAAGTTGTTATACTCAACTTCCTTTTAGTACCATTAGGACTGGATGCTGGAACAGCTTCATAATTAATCTAAAGCCAAGCCATGTGCATGAGGTACAAATTATATAGCCTGCCTCTAGATGATTACTGTCAAATAAAGAATAATCTATTTTCAATGTTCCGTTCATCATGCAGATCCCTGTTTATGGGCATGTTCAGTCAATGTGTGACACTTGATATCTTTTCAATGTTTTTCACCAGGTCTAGTGAAAAACTCTTTCGTTAAAATGTTTTTAAAACAATTTTTTTCTTGTTCAGTAAAGTTAGCTATTAGTGGAAGCAGTAGGATACTAGCAGTCTCATGGATTCCAATGGTTGTCAACCTTTTGAGGCAGTGGGTCTGATTTTTACAGATGGGGAAGTTGAGCTCTGAGCTATTGTGATTAACCACAGGCATACTGGGCGTCTGAGAGAACTGTGATTAGAATTTAGATCTCTTTTGTCCAAGTCTGGAGTGGTAACCATGAGACCGCCTTTCCATTCATTTTTGTGAATAATATACCATTAATATACCTAAGATGCAACATACTATAGTTACTATATGAGACCCAATAAGAATTTCGATCAAATGAAAATTCCAAGTCAAGTATTTTTCACAAATGTTTTCCATGTTCTAACTAATTTTTGCTATAGATGCACAAAATATAATAATGTACAAAAGTGCCAAGATTCTTGAGTCTCTAACTCTGTGACTCCTACCATAAGGATGACAGGACACATTTTGAAAAGTGAAGAGACTGAAGTGAAAGTAACAGACTTTTGTACACACAATGTATATGATGCTAGTTAGATTTTTAGCTGGCTACTTTTGCTTAAGATCCTCCTGGAATGAGGTTTAACAGCTAATTCAAATTAAGGGCTTTACTTCGAACTCCCGTTTCACTGCCGTGTGTAGATGTGGGCAGTTATTCCGGGCTAGTCAATTTCCAAAATGGCGACCGCCCGGGAACATGATAATGAAGCACGGGATATTTAAATCCCGCGCTTCATTTGCAATTTCGGTCGCCCTCATTAGCCTCTCTAGTTCGAACTAGGGGGCTAGTGTAGACATACCCTCATAAAGGGAGTGGAATGATAGAGGCCACATGGCAACCAGTCTGCAAAGATTTCAAGCTACCCCCTGCTTATGAACGCAAGACCCAGCTACTCAAACATAGTCTCATTTTACCCCTGGGAGCTAATAATAGGGTAAGAGGCTTTTTTTAAAAAGCTGGGCTTAATTTAAATAGGTAAGAGAGGGGAGAGGAAGAGCATCCAATCAGCGGACCTCCTGCTCCTTTGCTCAGGCCATGGCTAAGCATAGAACCAAAAGGAGGAAGAGTTGGAAGGCAGCCCACGTCCATGCCTGGCATGTGTCTGGGCTTTCTCTCATTCCTTGTTGTGCAGTTGAAATGGGAGCTACAGAGCCTGGGGCTAAGCCAGCCTTGGCTATGTGATGAACCGTACTTTAAGGGAATCAAGCTCTCCATGGTTAAAAGGTAGCAAAAAATCTCCTGGAGACAAGGGATTTAGAGAGTAATTGTATCCAAGAGGAAAGGGCTTGGCCCATATAGATGAAGACTGTAGAAGTGTGTGTTTTGGTTTGAATGACGTTGTGATGCACTAGAGGGAGACTGACACCGAACAGAGGTTAGGGAGGTCTAAATGAACCTGATAACTAAATAAATCAGATCCCTTTGAGTAACTTAGTGAACTGTGAGTTCTTAACAGGCCACTGAAGAGACAAGATGGTCCCAGATGCAGGATGCCATAGATTGACCTCTGCCTCTCAAGCACCTTCTCATGGACAATAAGGGCACATCTACACAGCAGGGCAAAAGTAGAATTAAGATGGCTTAATTCGGCTTATGACGCTGTCTACACAGCAGGAAGTTGAAGGAAGAACACTCTTCCTTTGACTTCCCTTACTCCTCATGAAATGAGGGTTATAGGAGTCAGAGTAAAAAGTCCTCCACCTCAACATTATTTAGAAATAATGGCTTGCTGTGTAGAAGCACACTTTGTTATTTTGAAATAATGTCAATTATTCTGAAATAATGCTGCTTTGTAGACATATCCTAATTGACCATACTGAAGAACCAGTCAAAGTTCTTACTGTCTTTGGAGCAAGATGTTTGCACTCCCCTACAATGAAAGCTCAGTGTAACCAGAGCAGCTCTTACGAGTTGTTAGGAGGATGCTTTGATCCAATACATTAGGGCATGCCCCCTCGCATATATAAATTGGGGTTAGAAATTAGAAGATAAGATCTTCAGTTTTAAATGCCAGAAATATATAATTTTATTTTTAAACTGACATGATGATTTTCCCATTTAATAGAAAATTTAATATTGGTCCTACTTTAAATTTCCATGTTAAAGCCAAAGTATTACGTAAAAATAGGTCCCAATATGAGCAAAATTGCCTTCATTATAAGAATATGCATAAAGTTGTAATTTAACTTTGACAGTTGACTATTTTGTGTCCACTTTAGCCACTTACCTATAAACATACATACTTGCCACAAAAATTACCTTTTTATTTTACTCTACTTAATAGTTTTCTACTTTTTACTATTTTTGCATTTCTATTTGCCAAAACTGAATGTATACTTTCTCTTAAAGTAGAAAAACTAAAGATAATTTTTCCCAATAGTACCTGTGCAGTCTTTTAGATCCAACCAAGCAATTGCAAAATGCCCATTGCCTTATCCAAGCTCAGTAATTTTTAATTGATCATCATTATATTCCCATATTTTAAAAAGCTATCAACCATATTCAGAATAAAAATAGTTATATTTAGAGTATAGATAAAAAATAAACTTAAAATGTACTAAATAAAAACTTCTTCACATTTCCCCATTGTGACATATTTTAATGCCTGGGTAAATTTTGTATGAAATGTGGAGGAAAGGGTAAATTAGTTCACATAATTTACCTTGCTGTACTGGGCATGAGCTGCATTTTTCATTTCAGACAAAAAAGCTGAATTGTTCTACGGATTTGTGGATTTTAATCATATGTCAGTCATGGCAGCTGATTCTGCTTCAATTGGAGTTATTGGTGAAACTTCTGCTGTCTTCAGTGGGAGCAAGATTTGGTCACAGGTCATGGAAAACAAATGATTTTCAGTGGAGTTATACTGGATTTATGCCCCAGTAAATTAGAGAAGAATTTGGGATGGTAACTTGAACATAACCAGTAGCATAATTTATTATTATTATTCAGTATTTAAATGAAAAGTTACATAGACTTTTGCCAAATATTTCCAAAATATGCGGATATGGTCTAGTCTCTATTTTGTTCTTTCCTGTAATGTACTTTTTGGCATCATTTGAGGGAGACAAGTTCACTTCAGGACAGATTTAGAATGGGAGCTGTTTGATGCTCTTTTTTTCCTGAGATAATATTTTTGCTATGGTTCTTTGTTTCTTATGTTTTTATAGTTCATCTAGCCTGTCGCTGTGAAGTGGTGTGTGTATTTTCAAATGTAAGAAATCCATTGGTCTTATAATGTGACATTCAAGTCCCATGCTACTTTCCATCTCCTGAAATGTCAATGGAAGAGTTGAATCCAATCCAAAAATCCTGAGTCCTTCAACACAGAAGTTGGTTGAAAATGTAATTATAGAGGAGTCAACAAGGCTGTATTCACACTGGGGGATTTGCACTGATTTCAGCCCTCTTGTGTCCATGATTTTTGCAGGTTAATGATGCATTAAGTTATATATTAATTTAATTAGATTAAAATGTTGTTGCCTTGATACTATAGCTTTGGATATGTCCAGACTAATAGGGGGTGACTGCAGCTTGAACGGTCGTACCTAAATGAACATTATTCTAACTAGCTCAGGCCCCAAACCTGTGGCAGTGAACTTCAGTCACAACTTGAGACTGCTCCATACACATATTCTTAGTAGGATTCCAAAAGGTTATACATGCCTAATACATAGTGAGACTATCCATAGGAGTTTTAATTTTTTAAAGAGACATTAACTTATGTTTTAGGATACTTCCTTCATGGTCAAATTATGCTAAATTTTCCATTGTAGTCCAGTCATGGTCTTCTGTAGCATCTGATTTTAACCACTGATACAGACAGAGACTAAGATGGATTGTAATTGGCCTAGTTCTGATATGCTGTGACAGTACTTGTGTTCCAGTAACAAAAACAAAACAAAACAAAAAAAGTCCACAAAAACTAATAAACCCCCCTGATATCAGCAAACAAACAAAAACCAACCCTGTAGGTAACCACACCTAAACCATAATAAATTTAATCTCCTGATAATGTGCCTGGCCATTTTCTCCAGGACCTACCAAATGTAACACTGGATTCAAACCCCTTCAAACACTGGAAAAATTCACATCCAGACAACGTATCTCAGATCTGTGTCTAATTCCAACCTTCCAAATATTTTCATTTGCACTGAATATAGGTACATGATTCGTAAGATGCATTTTTTGTTGTAAATGCAAAATGCAAAAGAAAAGAAAGAGAAAGGAAAACCCTTTCAAGATTCTGACATTTAGCATTTAGTTAGTAGCAGTATTGGCTGTAGCACTGAAATATTTGGGAAGAAGCAAAAGGCATGATGTGTTTACACGGATTGATTATCCAGAATATCCAAGCTCTTTTTTTATTTTATAGAGAGTATTATGGGAAATAACTTTTTTATTGTTTATAAAACAGCTGTTTTAAGTAAATACTACTTCCAAGAGTATATGCCTGTTTGTCTGACAACACTTGTGACCTATTCCCTACTATTGCAGCTGCAGATGACAAAATTCTGTGAATCTGGAAAGAGTACAGAAAGTCCATGCAAGAATGCACCAAGAAACCCATGTATTTTTGAGCCCAAACCCCCATAACAAGAAAAATAAGTGTATAATAGTCATGTGTTTCCTTTTCTCTTTTGCCCTTTGGCTTCAAATTTAGATTGTACATTTGACATTTTTTTTCATTTGTCTTTTTTTGGGGGAAAGGATAGAGTCCACATCTGTTAAGAGGAAAGGACTTCTTTGGTTGGAGATAGTCTGTGGAAACAGATTTTTCAACTCACTTGTGTTTTCCCCAAAGAGGATATTTTCAAAAGGGCCCAATCTTGTTTCCAGCTGAAGTCAATTAGAGATTTATCATTGACCTCAATGGAAGTAGAACTGAGTCATTCACAGCAAACCTTTAACAGAGACTGTACACTAATTAGGACTCATATTATTATCACAGCAGTTCTCTTTCATCAGTCTGGTGTATCCTGGGTTCTCCAATAATGCCGTGATACATTTTTCATTCACTTGATTTAGCCTCATATCTGGCATTTTTGAACATTTCTCTCTAATACTGTTAAAATATCTAGGTGTCCATAAAATGTATTGTAACAAAACAAAGAAATTAAAACTCTTCAGCGTACATACTTAGCTGTGTTTTCTGCACTCAGCTAATGCAAAGTGTTTTATTATAACCGTCAGAAGGAGGATGAACATGTTTGGGAGCAGGTCATGTGAACAGACAACTCACAAAATATCACAACTGCACTGGGCAACCTCTCATACAGGCATACCACCTGTGCATTCGTGCACACTTTTTTTTTCCAAGCTAAATCTGCCCCCATGGGATTGTTTGTGAGTTATAATTAATGAAAACAAAAGCTTTCAGTATAATTCATTACTGATCCATGTAATGAGACGACATCACATTTGACATTATAGCATTGTTCGCTGACTTACGCATCAAAATGTTAATGCAAACTGTGAGCATTAACTATTGTTCAGAACAAACCAGCCAGAAACAGAATCTTAGTTTGTCCTAATTAGTGGAACTTAAAACTTATCCCCTTCTCCCCTACACATCACATAGGCAGATGAGATTGAGCGACAGATAATTAAACAGGGATTCCAACATTGTCTCTAAACTAACAGAACTCAGATGGATTTTCAACTCACCAAAATGTTGCTAAGTCCTGGATCATACTGTTGAAATTCTGTGGGACCTAAAATGTAAAAGTTACATTTTCCATCTCCACTTCTTGCAAAGAACACAGTAGGGTATGGACCCAAAATGTCACAGTAACTATAAAGAATCGAATGGAATCCTAGCTCCACTGAAATAAAAGGAAAAATTCCCATTGACTTCAGTGTAGTCAGGATTTCATTTCATCCTTGGTTACTGCTTAGCATCAATGATGACACAGCAAAATTTGGTAGTGTTAGGGACCTGTACAGAATTATTCAACTGACGGGCTTTTAAAAGAATATTCTTTCAGATCATGACAAGATACGAACAGCAGGGACAAGTTATGTTTATACTGGCAGATAAATATATACATTTCTGTGTATTATTGCTAATCGCCTAAATAAGGCATGTATCAGAAGGGGGAAAATCCTAAAGCTAATGCTAAAATTATTTAATACACACAGTAGATAACACATTCTTCGATTACTGGTTGACTAATGGGGTGGGAAACGAGTTACATAACTTTTCACTGATAGGTGGTATATCCAATGTCAGCCATGGCCTAGATCCCAGGCATATAGCTGGTTATTGCCTTTTGGAGAAATGTATTGTCTAGTACTGTACAAATGTCCATAAAGCAATAACTGCCATCAGGTTTTGCTGATTTGCTGTAGTCCTGGAGGAGAGATTAAGGGCTGAATGGACGTAGAACGTAATTGTCCTCTTGCCTAAATCCTTCAAAATTAGATAGTAAATGTATTGGCAGGGTGCATGAAATTTTGAATGGAAGCACCACTTGTGGTCAATCAGAGTTTTAAAGGACTTGGACCCCACAATTGGCTCCTCCATGGTTTTGTGTTCATGGAAAGTGGAGAGGAGTTTAAGGCAAGAAAAAGAGTCAAATGAATATCTGAAATGAGTAATTTTAAATGTGTTACTAATAGGAAAGAGGAGAATTTGGTGCATTATATTTTGCCTCACAGAGAGTCTTTGTACTCAGCATACTCCATGAATAGGATCTTTGTTTAGTGGTCTTTGGAGAAATGAAATACCTTGATGAAATTTTTCCTATATCCTCCTATGTACCCTTCATAATAACTTGTTGCATGGAAGTAATTAGTTTCAAGTAATTCTGTATATTGTTTGATGGCTAACATAATCCAAAAATATAGTCCAAATGCAAAATTACCTTTAACAACATACTTCTAATTCCCTACTAAAACATGCTTTTTCCTCCAGAAGCGCTAAAAAAATGATAATTTTAAGGTTTTTGCACACACTGTTCTGATTTTAGCACTACATTTAGTTGTACTTTCTGTTATTTTATTGAAACAGCAGACAAATTCTAGAATTATACACCTCCATATTGTCAATTTCTCCAGTATTTGAACGTTGGTAGTCTTGGTTCAAAGATTTATTGGAGCTCTATATAAAACATTAGAATATTGTTATCATGGGAGACTTTATTGGTGCTGATTGGATCCTTTTTGTTAGATAACCTGAAAAATGTCTTGGAAAATACCAATTTTGTTACATGTGATTTTCAAAGCCAGTTATAGTTTCTCCTTCATTTTACACTCATTACTAGAAGAATATACCACTTATCCCTACATTGGATTTGGTTCTTCAGAGGATCATTCATAAAAGAAATCCAAATGGTAAAGGAATAACTTCAGGGTACTTGTTTTTTTGCATTTTTTTTTCTTTTCAGAAGATTACCTTTGTGAGTCATGAGAAAGATTTTACCAAATGGAAGCATATTGTGAGCATCCCCATTTAAAAAAGTAGTACTAGGATTAATGTTTGTTTTGCCATGTATAATACAGTTCAAAGGGTGTAGGTGTGGGTGTGTGTTTGTGTGTGGTGGGAAATATAAAACATTTATTTAATAGTTGTTAGGGAACAAACAAGCAAGAACAAAGTGAGAGTGGGAAAGATTAAATGCTTTTCAGTGTTAGTGAAAGATAGTCAGTTGTTATCTCCTGGACAGGCCTTTAACTGCCAGGATCACCTCTGGGACTATTTTAAAAAAAAGATTACATCACATTAGTTATCCTACACTCATTTGGTACAGAAACTGATTTAAATGATGGGCTACAAAACACAATTAGTAGTTCTGCAGTTTCTCATTTGAGTTCCTTCAGAACTCTTGGTTGAAATTGGATACCATCTGATCCTGGTGATTTATTACTGTATAATTAATTTATCTATTTGCTCCAAAACCTCCTCTAATAACACCTCCAGTCTAGGAGAGTTCCTCAGATTTATCACCTACAAAGAATGGATCAGGTTTGGGAATCTTTCACATCCTCAGCCATGAAAACTGATGCAAAGAATTCATTTAGTTTCTCTGAAATGATCTTACCATCCTTGAGTGTTCTTTTAGCATCTCAATCATCTAGTGGACCAACAGATTGTTTAACAGGCTTCCTGCTTCTGATATACTTATTTTTTATTACTTTAAATCTTTGGGTAGCTGTTCTTCGGTGTTTTTTTGGCCTTTCTAATTTTATTTTTATACTTCACTTGCCAGAGTTTATGCTCCTTTCTAATTTCCTCACTCAGTTGTAACTTACTTGTTTTAAACAGTGCTTTTTTGTCTTTGCCTCATTCTATTACTTTGTAGTTTAGCCATGGGGGCACTTTTTTGGGTCAGTCTGTCTGTCTGTCTGTCTGACTGTCTGTCTTTTTAAATTTGGGATGTACATTTAAGTTGGTCACTAAGATCAAATGGTCCAGCTATATTCACCTCTTGGACCAGATTCTGAAATGTACTTAGTTCTTAACCAAGAATTGCCTCTTCTCTTGTGGATTCCAGGGCTAGCTGTTCCAAGAAGCAGTCATTTAAGGTGTCAAGAAACTTGACCTCCGCATCCCATCCTGAGATGACATGTTCCCGGTCAATATGAGGATTATTGAAATCCCCCATTATTACTATGATTTTTTTTATTTGTATAACCTCTCTACTCTGCCTGAACATTTCACAGTCACTGTCAGTGTCCTGGTCGAGTTGTTGGTAGTATATCACTACAGCTATATTCTTCTTATTAGAGGATGGAATTACTATCTATGGGTTATCTATCTGCTATCTACGATTTTTACTTCATTTGATTCCACACTTCCTTTCCACTTCACCACCAGCTTGACCTGTTCCATCCTTCTGATATATTTTTGTATGCTGTATCCCATTGATTATCCTCATTCCATCAATTTTCTGTGATACCCGTTATATCAGTTATAGTCAAAAGGGTAGATTTGAAGGTGGACAAGATGGCAAACATTAACTAATTCTTTTCTGTGCATAGTCCCCCACCTTGAATTAAATTCTGGCCCTAATGAAGTCAATGAGAGTTTCGTCACTGACCTCAGTAAGGCCAGGATTTCACTCCCAGTGAGGAGGGATCTTGAAAGATCTCTTAATCAAGTCCCTGTCACTTCACCCATACTCCATTCATGGGCTCCAGGTTGGTACAACTTTTACTGGTGCCAAGAACGGGTCCAAGCACAGTTGTCCCATCCATAGGATGGACTGGAGCAACTGGAGCAACTGCCTGGGGCCCTGTGCTTTGAGGGCTCTATACCTCACGGAGACACAGAGTCCAGGGTGGTCCGGGTCATTAGCTGAGGGCCTGGCATCATCATCAGCAAGTGACCTGGCCTCAGCCCACCACACAACCAGTTCTTCTGCATCATCCCATCCCTTCCTCCAAAGCTCCATCTCTGCTGCTCCTATTTCTGGCTTCCACTCCTTCCTGAATGATATTGGAGCTGGTGCATGGAGCGGAGAGGAGAGGAGTGGGCTAGGGCTGGGTTGCTGGCTGCTGTGAGTGCCAGGCTCCCTGCTAGCCTCCCAGGCTTTCCTGGATCCTGCCTCTCCTGGAATATTCCTGAATATTGGTGGAGCACAGGCACCAATGGCCCGTATAACTCGCCACTTAGCACTGAACTAACTCTACTCCAAAATTAATGGTGAAGTTCCCATTAATTTCAGTGGGATCAGAATTAGGCTCAAACTGGGAACATATCTTGAATCAATAAAATATTACCAGTTGATCAACTAGATCTCTGAACCAACACAAGATGCAAAACTGCTCAATATTCAGACGTTTCCAGTTTAGGCCTAATTCTGATCCCACTGAAATGCACTTGAACATGGTGCCCATGTTGCACCAATGTTTGGGTTTATATTTTCAGATAACAGAGATTTGTTTTCCAAAGCAGCAGATCAGCTCGAGTCTCTGATATAAAAAAAGGAATATTTGTTCCTGGATTAAGTATGTGGGGCAATCTGTAAATAAAAAGACAATGAATAAATTAAAACCTATCCTTTTAAGTGCCATGATAATGCAAATACTGTTAGGCGTGGTAGGGAAATGTGTACTTTGATTTAAGCAGACAAGTACCATGAATATTCAAGGATGATCATAGCAGAAATGTTTTATATGAAGGGGGTAGGGCAGAGTAACAAATATTCCTTCTTTTTTATAACAAAGACTCTAGGGCTATGTCTAGATTACATCCCTCTTTCGACAGAGGGATGTAAATTAGGCACTTCAAAATTGCAAATGAAGCCGGGATTTGAATTTCCCGCGCTTCATTTGCATAATCACATTATGGCGCTCTTTCGAAAAAGCGCCATTTCAAAAGTAAAACCACGGTCTAGACGTGGTTCTTTCGAAAAGGGAAGGCTAGATGCCTAGATGATCTGCTTCTTTGGAATACAAATCTCTGTTGTCTTGTTAAAACTGCATATAGTGCTTGTCGGAGTGTTTTAATGTTGAGGACAGACTCTGTTTAGCCAACCTGTTCTGCAGTATTTCAAAATCTGTCTCACTATATATCATTATCTTGTTTACTTTTTAATAGTTGTTGTCATCTTTTCCTGTCACTGGTGTTCTCTGGCCTAGAAATCACATAACATTGTGTTTCCTCTCAAAATATCTTCTCTGCAGATGTTGACCTAATATTGGAAGACTTCACAAGGTATCTGCTATATACATATTTTTCCCTGGAGCAAATCCAACAGTCTTCCAAAATCTCATTAATTTTATTCTGAATCCTCAGCAATATTTTATCTAAATTTTTCTTCCAACTAATGCTAAAATATAAGAAAACGCTAGGAAAGCAATGGGTCTGTCATTTATGACCTGGAGTTCCATAAGGTAGACTCATGTTACATGTTCAAGTGGCAAGGTCCTCTCTTATTCCCCTGTCTGAGAATGTATGCACAGTATACCTAATGATTCTGCAACCTTGAATATATACTGCACATCTCTCATGTGCTCTTTGATAACTGTGCTTTAGATTTTTAAGACCAGAAGGGAACATTAGATAGGTTTGCCAGCTTTGTAAAATTTAAAACTGGACACTCCAGCAGGAGTGCTTTAACATCTCCTGCCTTGCCTCTTCCTCCCTCCCACAAGCCCTGGCCCTCTTCACTTCTCCACCCATTTTTCACTTCTCTTCTCACTCCCCCGTACCTCTTCCCCCACCCCCAGTTTTGGGAAAGACTCACCTACAGAGCCAGGGCTAGGAGCTGCAGGTGAGTGGCTCTGGGTTAATAGGGACTGTGCAGATGATGATGCAGCACCTCCCTGCCTCCTGTGGCCTTAGTAACCAGACTTCTGGTGTCCGATGAGTGATTATAGTAGTTGATAATTCAGCTGAAGACCAGACCACCTGGCCATCCTATCATTAGGTCATCTAGTTTGTCCTCCTCTATAACATAGGCCATAGAATTTCACCCAGTTAGCCCTGTATTGATCTCTATAACTTCCTTGACAAAAGCATATCTTCCAGGAAAATGTCCAGTCTTGATCTGAAGACCTCAAAAATGGAAGTATCCAACACTTTCCTTGGTAGTTTGTGCCAATGATTACTCACCCTTATTGTTAAGCTTTGTTGCCTTTTTACTGAATATGGATGTATACTGACCACAATCACCTCACAGAAAAGCTACACTTTTTTGGGTGTGTGAAAGTTGTTTGTAACAAATAAGCTTCTTGGAAGGGATATGACACAATTTCATAGCCACTTCTCACATGTAACGTAAAAAGACTGTGAGACTGGTGCTTTACTCTTTTTATCCATTCTCCCAATTCAGTATTGCAGTGTTGCTACAGTAGAAAGAAGGGGGAGAGGGGAAGAATTCAAAGCCATTAAATGAATCTGTTCTTCATGATTTGGCATATTGTGGGTAAAATATTTCAACAGAGACTCTTTACAAAGGTTCCGCCATCTCTCTTGTCTGCCAATTTCTAGAAAGTCAGAGTACATTTAAAGCCTCTAATAGGCCCCTGCTGGGTGGAACAGTGTGTGGAAGACAGAATCATAAACAGTGTAAATATGCTTTACAGAATGTTTCCAGTGTTCCTCATTCCTCCTCAGAAGAATCTCAATCTAATCTGAGTTTAGGGTCTTCTGTGACAACAGCAGTATTCTATTCCATAGATCTTCTGCCATGATAAGTCTTAGTCAACAGTCACCTCATGACTTTTAATTAGGTTGAAGTTGAATACAGTCCTCCCCCCGCCCAGCAACTGTTCCCCCCTCCCCCCCCCCGTTGAAAGACTGATGAAAAGAAGCTGAATGCATAACCCTTACTGTGCAGCACTCCTTCCTAGCCATATTTTCTCAAGCCCTTTTAATGGCTAATCGCCCTTTGAGAAAGTGTGTATTTTACTTATCCCTCATTGCTTTCTGTCTCAATGATGTCATCTTGCTTTACCTAAGCTTCCAGCTTTGTTGAATGCTATTATTACTATACATATGGTGAAGGCCAGCAGTGCTTGTAATGTTTACTTTGTAATGTCATGAATAAGACCTAATTGTTCATGTGCTTTGAATAGGTTTTCTGAATAGAGGTACTTATTAACCTAACAACTTTAAAAATAACTGTCTGGAGGCAATGGTAGAAACAACAGCAACAGCAAAAACCGCCACCCCAACAAAACACCAAACAAGAGCTGAAGAACATTTGCTGGTCACGTAGTTTATAATTTATTTATTTATTTTTTTTTGGTTGGGAGAGGCTACAAAATCACCTATTTTATTGTGCCTACTGTTCCATCCTAGCCTTTCAATGGGCCTTTTGTCTACATGGCAAATTAAACCAGACTTGTCTGCACACAGGTACACATGCATACAAGGAGAATAAAACCATTGTCAAGTGCACGTGCTAATCTGCATGTAGGGTAAGAATAACACAAGGTACTGGTGGCCCCTACCTTTATTTGTGAAATAATCTCTGTCTCGCTCTCTCTCAAGGAACAAAACAAAAACACCTAAATCAAAAAGCCCCCCCAACACATAATACCAAATGCAGAGATTATGTTTTGATGGAAATTTGATGGAGCTTGCTGTTACTGTTTTTTCTGAATAAATATGTATATGAAGAGATGTCCCTTTTTTCATCCGAGTGTAACACCCCAGAGAAATAGTTTTCTCAAGTCCCTTCTGTATTTTGCTTAGCAAGAGCCTACATTTAAAGCAGACCTGCTTTTCCAGTAATCACTGCTAAAGCTTATTATGTCCATAAATTGAGGAGATTTCAAAAACATTTTAGGTAAACTCTCAATGATTTATACACAGGGAATTCTTTTTCTTCAGGACACTTTCCCTCCTATTACATCAAGATATTTTCTGAGGTAACTTCCATTAGCACAGAAGAGTTTCTGAACAAATGGCTATTGCAGCTAGCAGGAAAATAGTGTGTATGTGTGCGTGGAGGCGGGGATGGAGATGGCATAATTATCTGGGAGAGTTTCAAAGCTCCCTATGATAGGTTTTAAGTGGATCAGGTTCATTGGGCATAGGTATAAGAGGATGCAAGAGTCTTTAAGTTAGATTAGTTGCCATTTTTGAAGGCTGAAAATCTTTTGAATTAAATAATTAAAATTAAAAAACATGCAAAGAGGCAATGTTCCATTAAGCTTGCATAATTGCACATGCTGTGCATTTCATATATCTGACTCAGCAGTGGTTGCCAGTATAGATATGGCAATAGTCTTAAGACTTAGAAGAGCTGTATGCTAGCCTCTTCATAGCATTGGTCAAGTTGCCCACTTGTAAATCCAGGGAGTGGAGCTGAGAATAGAGGCGATCTCTTGGACACAGGAACATGTTTTTTGGTGCTTATTGAGAATGCTCCTGTACAGATTGAATTGGATTGGATTTTTGTTGTTGATGGTTGGGGTGGTTTTGTTTGGGAGGTATTGTGTGGGAGAGGGGTAATTGTAGCAGTAGTTTTGCTCGCTTTTCAAATAAAAATTGTGAAGTGTATAATCCTCAGTGCTAACATCAAAACTTCACAATCATGGACTCTCAGCCCAGTCCTGCTCTTAATTATATGAAGATATGTGTTCATATTCTACATTATTACCTGTCGTTCTTGAGTCAAAGTGAAAAGAATGCTGACCCTTTTGTTAACTGGAGAATTTGGCTGAGTTGTTAAGGTTTTGCATTGTTTTTCTTTCAGCTCTTTATATTCAGGTGTTTTACCACAACATGCTTTGACTGTGATGTAATTGTTAAGTTTAGAATTGCCTCACTGCCAGACAACATTGATTGAATTACCTTTATCAAAATACATCAAACAATGCATGTTTGGCAGAGAAAACATGACGTGCAATCATTTTGTCCCCAACAACGTGCACTTCTGACTTAAGATATTTTTTTCTCTTCACTCTGTTTTCATGATTGAAACAGTCTTTACTCTCTTGTCAAGCCCAAGGTGTGTGTGTGAGAAGGGTGTGAAAGCATCACCCCATGGTCTCCCAAGTAAGCATGGTCCGGCTGGCCAGGGGAAGGCAGGAGTAGCGCGCTGCCTGCGCCTCCCTCCCCCATGCTCTGGCTGGCTGGGGGAAGGCTGAGGCTGATTTCCCTTCTTACTTGGGGTACCGTAGGGGGTGCATTCACACCCTTGTGGTCCACATTTACAAAAACAGCACCCCCCACAGAAATTCCTGCCTACGGGCCTGGTCTTACACCACCAGAGTCCAATTTCTGTCTGACCCAGATGACAGTACCACAGATCTGCATTGCTTTGTCACCACAAACTCAGTTTAAAGCCACACTAACCTATCACCACCTTATGTGTTTTATTTCCAAGATAATTCCAACTAGCAGTGCTGCTGCTTTCAATAGTCCCTGAACATTGATTGGCTCACCTATCGGATCCAATGATTTCAGACAGTAGTGATACTTATTTGGATTAAAAGAATGCATAAAGGCCCCAGTCTGGGCTCCAGTGCTAAGCACTGTACAGACAGTTATGCAAAAGGCACAACCCCTCCTCCTTGGAGTTTACAATTGGGTGCAGTGTGTTACTTGGTACATCCTCCAGTCAAATAGGCCAAGAACACAATTTGGTTGGTGAATAACAAGCAATAGATTTGTCTCTTGTTCTTGTAATTGACTCCACCAGTGCTATTAATTGCTTGCATTGATAAGTATTAAGTTCACTCACAGAATTTAAAATGTCAGAGGGAGGTTAAAAGACTGGTTAACTTGAAATGTCTTTAAAAGGCATGCAATGGAACCGATATCTGCACAGCAAAAATCCTCTGGCTATAGAATTTCTGTGTCATAGGTGATCTGAATAGATAGCTATGAACTTGAATTAAATGTTTTTAAAGATTTATTTTAACATCGGAGCCCACCTAGTTTGTTAAAAAAACAAACAAAAAAACCCAAAGATTTACAAGCCTTTAAAACTACTCAACCTGAGATGCATAAAACAAAATATGTTAAATGAGGTACAAACCGCAGTAGCCAAGGAAAAGGTTTTCCTGAACTATGATGTCAAAAAAAATCTTTCTTTTCTGGGGCAACTGATATTGGCCACTGTTGGCAGACAGGATACCGGGCTGGATGGACCCTTGGTTTGACCCAGTATGGCCGTTCTTATGTTCTTGAAATAGTACTGAGACCTTTCAAATTGTGTGTACATGGTATGGTTTTGTGAGGAAGAAACTAGAAAGAGAGAGAAGACTAGCCTGTAACCCAGTTATTAGGCTACTTGTCTGAGATGTAGGAGACTAATTCAGAGCAATGGCTAGAATCTGGGTTTCCAACATGACAGAGAAGTGGCCTTACCACCAAATTATTGCCCATTCTCAGGTTTTTGTCTTCTTGTCCTGTTCCCTGGTTTTGATCAAAAATTCCATCCTGGACCTGAGAAACCTTTCTCTGCACAAGTTTAGTCAAAACCAATATGTTCCTTTAAAAAGATTTGGTTTCAACAAATCAACTTTTTCCACTGAAAAATAAAACATGTTGTCAGAAAATTCCCAACCAGCTCGCATTACATGTTTACTGACAGCTGAAAATAAGTGGTTGCCTCACAGCTTCCATTTGCCAGTAATCACGGGACAAATCAAAGTAATATTTCCTTCCCAGGAACCGTATCTTTTTCCTTTCAATTTTTTTTCTCCTGGGAAACGCAAATAAATTACTGTAACTCTACTATAGCACTACTGATGAAATACATTTGGTGCATTAATATTAAGCCACATGCAACTATCTAGTATGCATCAAGCAAAACCTCTCAGAGAGCTTTTATTTAAAAAAAAAGACAAGAAAAATATTCAAAATCATATGCCTAATCATAAAAGAGGTGGTCTATTATACTGGAGTTTAAGGCTGATTAGTTTAGGAGTGCTTTTCAGTGTTATCATAGGCCACGTCTACACTATGGCTACGTCTAGACTGGCATGATTTTCCGCAAATGCTTTTAATGGAAAAGTTTTTCCATTAAAAGCATTTGCGGAAAAGAGCGTCTAGGTTGGCACGGACGCTTTTCCGCAAAAGCACTTTTTGCGGAAAAGCGTCCATGCCAATCTAGACGTGGTTTTGCGCAAGAAAGCCCCGATCGCCATTTTAGCCATTGGGGCTTTTTTGCGCAAAACAAATCTGAGCTGTCTACACTGGCCCTTTTGCGCAAAAGCTTTTGTGCAAAAGGACTTTTGCCCGAACGGGAGCATCAAAGTATTTGCGCAAGAAGCACTGATTTCTTACATTAGAACGTCAGTGCTTTTGCGCAAAATCAAGCGGCCAGTGTAGACAGCTGTCAAGTTTTTGCGCAAAAGCAGCCGCTTTTGCGGAAAAACTTGCCAGTCTAGACACAGCCTATGAGATAAGGCTGAATCTATTGTGGTTGATGTCTGGTAACCTAATTTTGCAAAGTCAAAGGTCCATGTCCTCACTTCAGAAAAAAATTCAATGTACTCTGAAGTAGGGTGATTCCATTAGGGATCCTGCTGTCAACTACAAGAGCAATGCACTGTGGATAGCTGTCCCACAGTGCCTGCACTGCTTTGCATTTTGAGTTATGATTTTGGGACCAAAACTGAGCAGCCGGTGGTTATGGGTTCATTTCATCAGCATCCCATAATGCATTTGTCTTGCTCCTCCCCCCCTTGCTTGAGATCAGTGGGAAACAATCTTTTCATGCCTTTTCTGTCCCTGGTTGCCCACACAGATGGGATAGCAATGTGAACATGCATCCTGTTTTGCATCAAACCATTGTGATGTTGATGTCTGCCTTGGCGTACCATTTGGCATAGTATTTTGAGAGCTTATGCGTGTCACTCTGCCAGGAAGAGGACAAGGACGAATTTCAGGATCCCCTGGATTCACTGATCATGCAAGCCCTTGTGCTGATGCAAACACAGCCACCAGTCAATCCTGTGGACACAGTGGAATGCAAGTTCTGGTGCCATGAGACAAGCACAGACTAGTGGTCTGCAATGCAGTTATGGGACGATCAGCAGTGGCTGCAAAACTTCCGAATGCACAAGGCCACTTTCTTGGAACTTTGCAAATGGCTTTCCCCTGCCCTGAAGTGCAAGAATATCGGAATAAGACCTGTTCTGGGTGTGGAGAGGCATGTGGCAATAGCCCTGTTGAAGCTTGCAACAGCTCGTCAGTTGGGAATCAGTTTGGAGTAGGGAAATCTACAGTGGGAGCTGTCTTTATACAAGTAGCCAAGGCAATGAATACCATTCTGCTATGGAGGGTTGTGACTTTGAGAAACATGGATACCATAATGGAGGGCTTTGCTGTGATGGGTTTCCTTAACTGCGGTGGAGCGATAGACAGAACACACATCCCCATCTTGGCCCCCGAGCACCTTGCCAAGGAGTACATAAACTGTAAGGGGTACTTCTCCATGGTGCTGCAGGTGCTGGTGGATCACAAGAGTCATTTCACCAACATCAATGTGGGATGTTTGGTAAAAGCTCACATTGCACACATCTTTAGGAACTCCTGCCTCTTCAGAAGGATGCATACTGGAACTTTTTTCCCAGATCAGAAGATCAGAATTGGAGAGGTGGAAATGCCAATGGTGATCTTTAGCAATCCAGTCTACCCCTTACTCCCATGGCTCATGAAGCTGTACATGGGCAGCCTGGACCCCAGTAAGGAGTGGTTCAACTACAGGCTGAGCAAATGCAGAATGATGGGTGAATGTGCTTTTGGACAGTTAAAGGGAAGGTTTAGGAGTCTCCTGACTAGGCTGGACCTCAATGAATGCAACATTCCCTTTGTGGTGTCAGCCTATTGTATGCTCCTGTAGCCCAGTGGGGAGCACCCCAGGGAATAAGGGGTGTCCCCCTTGGGGTCAGTGCGTGGCTACTCCAACCCACTACTCTTTGTCCCAGGTTAGTTCAACAGGGAAGCTATTTCCCTAGCAATCTAGAACCCCCAGCCCTCGTGCAGGGCAAAGGCTGCAGCAGGCCACCAGGTAATAAGCCAGCCCAGACGCAAGGCAGGCTGCCTCACTTAAACAGTCAATAGCTCATCCCTAACGCAGGGCAAGGGCTGCAATCAATAAACAATTAGGTAGCCAGCCCAAATGCAGGGGAGGCTGCCACAGTTAAACAGTCAGGAATTAAACAGCTAGAGGGCAGGGCAAGGGCTTCACACAGAGCAAGCCAACCAGTTCACAACCAGTAAGCACAGGTAAGTAGTCTGTCTCCTTGTTCAGGAGGAGTTCAGGCACCTTGCCTGTGGCTGCCAACCGCAGGAGGGGAGACTGCCACCCAATCAAGGGGTAGCAGGGCGGACATGGGCCCTCCCTACACCACTGCACCCCAGCCCAGGGCCCTAATAGCAGCTAGTAGTCAGCTGCTAGGTCAGCAGGGATCCAGTTCCAAAACTCACTGACCTGTTATGTCGGGTCAGCGGGGGTCCATACTGCATCCCGCTGACCCTCAGCCAGACCAAGTTTGGCTATCCCTGGGCTAGCTCCAATTCTCCCCTCCTCACCCTGTACCTGGTTCTGTGGCAGGTCCTCCAGGCCGCACGGGTTGGGATCCTCCGGTCACATAAGAAGTCCCGCTTGGTAGTCCTCCATCAGAGGGCCCGGCGGCCCTGGCCAGATGTCCACTTCCTCCGGCTCCAGTTCCAGCTTCAGCTCTGGCTCCCCAGTGGGTGGGGTTGGGGAGGCTTCTGGTTCCCTGGCTTCCTTGGGACTCACTAGCCCTTCAGGCAACCCTTTTATATCTCTGGGCCCACCCCCTGTCTCCTTCCCAGGTGCCATTTATGTTAGGTGCTGCCCACCATGGCTCAGGGAGGGCCGTTTCCCCCTCGGGGTCAGTGGGTGGCTACTCCAACCCCCTACAGCTCCATAATCTTTGCGAGAACAAGGGGGAAAGTTATCTGGCGGGGGGGGGGGGAGGGGGCAGAGCCAGAGCGCCTAGCCAGAGATTTTGAGCAGCCAGCCACCAGGGCAATAAGGAGAGCATAGTGTGGGGCAGTGCAAATCAGAAAGGCTTTCAAAGAAAAATGTATGAATGGCCAGTTTTGAGACTCATGCACATTTCTCTCAACAAGGTGCCTCTGCATTCACTGTGTTTGCTTGTAATCCCCTACTCCACCCCTGCAGTAGAAGAAATAAAGAGATTGTTGTTCAGAGATCATGCTTTTTTTATTTAGGGATCATGCGTTTTTATTTAGAAAAGACAGCAGGGAAATAAAAGAAGTCCGTAGTGGGAACCTGAAGGAGGCAGGGGGGCTCAGAAATGTGAGAAGGGCAGCCTTTTGCCTCCCAAGGGCCTGGAGCTTAAGGCTGTCCTTGAGTTCCTCCCTTCCCCATGTCCTGGGACCCCTGGAGGTGGAGACTATGGAACTGGGGAAGGAGGGAATGTTATTTTGCATAGAGTGAATGGGATTCTAGAGAATGTGTATTTTTCTCCAGGCATGCAACCAGGTGCTCCATTGCTGTCATCAGGAAGGCAAATATACTGTCCTGTTGCCTTGCCTGCCCCTCCCTGCACACTCTCCTCTTCTGCCCTTCCACAACCCTCTCCTGGCATTCAGCCCACATCTCCTCCAGGAGAGTATTCATCCAGTCCATTTGCTCTGTGAAAATATCTTCCCTTGACCATTTTCATCTGTGGATCTGTGCCAGGCAGACAGCTGGTGGGTCCAGGGGAGTATACAAGGAAAATTTTGCTTTAAAGCCACCACTGTACAGCAGGTACACAGCAGAGTTCTTAAGGGAACCTCTGGACTCATGCAGAGGCAGCCATGGTACGGAGCCTGCAGGCAAGGAGAGGGGGATGGGGTCTGGTCATGCTGGCAGGGCAGGATGGTGTTCAGCACACACAGCTTCCTGTTAGAATGCTACTTTTCCAGCCCACAGGAGCCTGCAGGTGGGACAAGGGAGGATGGGGTCCAGTGCATCAGGACAGTGTCCACCATATGCGGCTTCCCAGGGAAAGTGCTGCTTTTCCGGAGGCTGAAACCATGAGGCATCAGCTAATAGTTTCCCCTCCTCTTTCTTCTAGGTTGCCATGTGAGATATCAGTTTCTCTGAATCACGCACAGAATAATAGGGAGTAGATGCTGACTGAATGTGGCCAGAAACCTGGGCCTATGTTGCAATGCTTTGTGGATCAATGATGCCAGACCACTTACTAGTGGCTTGGCATGGGAAGGTGTCCTACTGCGGAGAGCGGAATAAAGCAGGCCTCCCCAGAAATCTTGTGAGAAGGATCAAAGACTTCCTGAGAGCTTCATGGAGATATGCAGGGAGGGTTTCTGCTCCATCTCCAGACACGTTAACAAGCTGTTTCAGGGTCTTCCCCGCACCCCCTTCACTGTGTAGGCACAGAGCATGCCACACATCACACCCCATTGCCTTCACCCACTTGTAGTAAGAAAAAAATTGTGAACTCACCAGAAGTGCCCTCCCCTGGATCAGTGCTCGGCTGGGAGACATCCTGGGAGGAAGGGACTGGCTCCAATGTGATAAAAAGTTCTTGGCTCTCGCCGATTGCTGGTAAGCCATTCTCCTTCTCCTCCCCCTCTGCCCGCTGTCCTCTATGCTGATGCCAGGAGTGTTTTGGATGGACTCCACAGTCCGGCTTGGGAAGCTGGTTGGATCCCCCCGGCACTAAAATAGCATGCAGCTGATTGTAGAACCAGCGTGTTTGCAGTGATGCAATGGACCATCTGTTTGCCTCCTTTGTCTTGTGCAAGAGTGGAATTTCAGGCATGGGGGGGAAGGGGCGGAGGCAGCAGCCATGTGCTCCGGACGGACGTGACTAGCTTTTCATCCCATTCCCTGGTTGCTAAGGGAGTGAGGGGAAAGTACTTGCTTTCCTTGAATGCCTCTCACACTTGGCTAGTGAGCTCCCTTCGCCACTCCCTTAGCGTCCGGGGAATGGGATGAAAAGCAAGCCATGTCCCGGGGTGGACGGCTGCTGCCCCCCCCACCCTTCCAAATTTCCACCCTTGGTCTAATGCTACGACTGCCTGAGCTCCTTTATTCTGACTCTGGACAGCTGGGCTTCCCTGGAGTTAAGCCATGGCCACCAGGCAGTTTGTGGTATTTGTGTAAGTGTCTGTGTTTCATTTGCTGGTTTGGAGTTCAGAAAGAATGGATTCCTCCCCCCATGCCTCGATGAGGTCCAAGATCTCCCAGACGCTTCATGCTGGTGGTCTTCTGTGTTGGAAACTAGAACTCATGGGACTTGAAGCATTGAAAGTCATGGCCATATGTGCTGCCCAGGTGTGTTGCCCACTCTGAGATGTGCTTGCAATACTGACCACACAGGAAATTAAATTCAAACTTTCCCTGGGCGTTTCCTGTTCACCTGGAGAGCAGTAAAGGTGCAAGTTCTGGCCAGAGCAGTCAGAGTGGGGCACTGTAGGATGCTTCCCAGAGTCCAAGAGCATCAACTTTTGCCAGTGCTGTTTCTACACTACCATAAACTCGACCAGACAAGGTTGGAAATTATGTTGTTCCCTGTGAAATCAGGAGTACCGACGTCAACATCAGCAGCTCTTAAGGTTAACGAGATGGGCTTGGTAGTGTGGACATGTTTAGAAAATTTCCCTGATGTGGCTAAATTCAGTGTAAACACCTAGACTATGTCTAGACTGCAAGCCTCTTTTGAAAAAGCCTCTTTCGAAAAAGAGCCTCTAGACTACAACCAGTACTTTCGAAAAAGCAAGGCACTTTTTCGAAAGAGAGCACCCAGGCAGTCTGGATGCTCTCTTTTGAAAAAGCACAGTTTGCATTACATCGTGCCTTTTTTCGAAAGAGCACTTTTGAAAAAAGGTGTTCTTCCTCGTAAAATGAGGTTTTCCGTGGTCGAACAAACTGCTGCGTTCTTTTGATTTACTTTCGAAAGAATGCAGCAGCAGTCTAGACACAGGTAAAGTTTTTTCAAAATAAGGCCACTTTTTTTCGAAAAAAGCCTGCAGTCTAGACACACCCCTAGTGTAGACCCGGTCATATAAACATATACTTAGTGATAACAGAAGAGTGAGTCTAGCAGTAATTAGGTGGCTTTACTGAGCTCATATTGCTCTACTCCCAGCAATACAGTGGATCGTGTTCACGATTACCTTAACTTCACTCATTACAAAATGATAATATTTGCATTATTAGCAGCATTGTAGTATTTATATTTTATTAAGTCATTGCTAAATTTAAAAAAATGTTTAAAAATAATAAAAACTTCCTGGCAATTAAGATATTCTTCCTTTGTCAGGTGTGCAAATGCTGATATGCGTTTTGTTTGTTTTAGAATGAAATTTGTGCATAACTTAAGAGTTTGCCTTAAGACGACATAGTGCCTGCCACAGGGCCCCAGTTTCAGATATGCATTAAGGCAAAAGTTATGGTGGCAGAAAGTGGCTGTGACTGTTTCCAGGTGTTGTTCTAGAGAATTAGGGTACCAAAACTGCCCCCAAAGTGGCACATGCTGATTGTGATCTTTGTGGGGGTGCTTGCTAAACATTGATCTGTACCCCCAAAATGTGGTCGCGGCATAGGATTTCTGTGAAGGATTTCTGAGGTGATGTGTTGGAACCTCAGAGGGAGCGATTTCAGCACACTTCCCAGAAGTCACAAGGGTGTGATTGTAAGCTATTAAGACTGAATGCATCTAATTGCCAAACAATGCAGCAAACATCATTGCTTTGAATCACTGTTGCTGTGCATATTTTCCTCCACACTGGGGTAAGGAGCAATATGTGGAGAAAGTTCAGGACAGGTAGTGCAGTCTCTAACCAGATGAATTTCCCATGGGTTGCAGCAAGAGATTTGCCTTCGTAAAAGTTAGGGATCTAACTATTAAAATGGTGGCAATTTTCTATATTTGGTACAGAAACAAATTAACTGAAGAAGACTTCAGAAAATGTTCTGGACATGCAATATGACAATTTATGGAAGTCTAATCCAGCAGCCTTTATTCACGTTGGTAGTTGAAGAAAACACAAATGATTCACATGAGTAAAATCCACAGTACTAAGCCTATATGCTGAAATTATCTCTCTCACAGTAACTTCCAGGATACGAACCACTGAAAATAAGATGTTGCTTACAAGTATTAAGGATCTATGTTTTTATAAATGTGAGATTACAATGGCTGAATTCAGATCTTTCCAGGAATGCTTGGATTTCACTTTATTTTGAGACTGATGTTTATATTTTGTTTGTTTGACATACAAAAAAAATATGATAGCAGATACCTAAGAAATTGGAAGAATTTGAAATAGAGGAATTGAAACGTCTAAACTTATGTTCTGCGCCCACCTATTTAGTATGAGTTGCTTTAGTGAATGATGCAAAATCCTCCAATAATGCATCAGCTCAATTGTATACTGCTATGCATGAAGAGGGAAATTTCCTTCCTTACTCCTGGAGATGTCTTGTTTAACCCCTGAAGCATGATGTTAAATCACCGAATCTTAACTTGCATAATTAGAAATGTTATCCCAGGTCATGAAATTATATTGCTCTTTTAAAAATTAAGCTACACTCCTGCAGTAGAGAATTCTACAGAGCAACTATATTAAGTAAAAGGAAAGTATATCTTTTTGGTTATTTTACAGTCTCTGCCACTTAATTTTATTAAAGGGTCCCCTTATTTTTGCATTGTAAGGGGAGCCTGGGCTGCAAACCAGGGGCATAGCTATGGGTGGGTCTGACTGGGCTGTGGCTCACCCACTTAGTATCAAGGCATACCCAAATCAGGGCTAGAATCCACAGGCTGGGACTCCTGACCCTGACTGGGTGTCCATCAGCCTGGCTGCATCACTCTTCTGCCAGTGCCACGTGCTGCTGCCCCAGTCTCTGGCCCCAGCACTAGCCCCACAGAGGGAGTAGGTCTGGGCAGGGTGGAGCCTGCCAAAAGCTATTGCCTGGCAAGAGCTACTCCCCAGAGCTGCCATGTATGAGAGTGAACTCTGTGACACAGGCATGCTGCTACTTGTGTGGATGTAAACCTTCACACGCTAGACAATGGAAGCCGTTGCATAGAAAAGTATGCCTAGAGGTAATTATTTGCTTAGGTTGCTCACTCAGGTATTTATCAAATCAAAAGTTCTGCAGAATGGAGGAGAGTTAAAGATGATGTGACTGACTGACTGATTCAAAATTATATTATAAAAGTTCAGTGAATTTATACCCACACAAGTAGCAGCACTTTTAACACCTCAAGGCTTTCAGTGGGGGGAGGGGGGCACCCTATCACAGACTTATGTGTTTGTTTAAGGTTGTTATGTAGCAGTTAACACTTTGCATTTCTACAGCCAATTCAGTAAATTGCTGTCAGGAAGGGAAGCCAGTGGTCTTTGATGAGACTACAGCTGAGAACTTCATAATGTGTAAAGCTTGTATGTTATATGACTCTTGGGAAGCTAGTATCCCTTTCTTTTTCCTCATCACCTTGGATCTCTAGCTGGTCTCTGTGATAAGAAAGGATGATATATCACACACTTTATCCTGTCTCCTCCTCCTCTTCTACCTTACTTAGTTCCATCTATATGGGGTCAGCTCTTCAAGTCCTTCTCCATTTGAATCTCTCTTGAAGCAGTTCCTCATAAATTATGCAGCCAGTCAAATCCTTTAGCATATCCGTCCATCTAGTTTTGGGTCTTCCAACCTTTCTCTTACCTTCCACTTCTAAGCTTGAGATCCTGTTTCCCATATATTCTTTCAGAGTCTTCTCTTAATTTGATCAAATCACCTAAGCCTGGATTCTGTCAGCTTTTCCCGCGATTGGTACTGACTTGACACATCCCTTAATTTGTTGATTTGAACATGGGTCTTCACTGTAATGTCAAACATGCATCTTAACATTTTCATATATATTGTATTCAAGATACACTTTTGTCTCTTCCTTAGTCCCCAGCATTTGGAGTCATACAAAAGTGGAGGTCTAATTACTATCTTATAGATCTTACTTTTCAATTGGTAGGCATGCTCCGATAGTAGATAACACTACGTACTTCTGTCCATTAAGTCCACACCTTCCTGTTCTGCTTTTTGTGGAATTCTCCTTTGTCCTATTTTGTCAAACCTAGGTTTTTGAAATTTGGTACTTTTGATAGTGGCTGGCCTCCCAGATGTATGGTCTCATTGTCTTCCTACAAGGTATCATCCCATCGATAAGACAATATGCTCCGTTTTATTTCTGCCGATTTGCATGCTGTTTCTTTCAATTACAAATCTTCATCTCCCTCACAATCTTCTTCCACTTCCTCTTTACATGCCCCCATGAGCACTGCTTTATCTACATTACTAGCATGCACCAGGACATTTTTTAGTGTATTTAAGTGCACAACATGAACAAAAAGGGGCTTAGTGCTGAGCCTTGATGTATCCTAACTCTTACTTGAAACTGTTCGGTTTCTTCATATGGTCTTCTGACTGTGATGATACCATCCCCATATGTCTCTTGGATGGGTCTGATGCAGTCTTCAGGTATCTGTCTCATTCTCATATGGCATCAGATGACTTCTCTTGGAACAAGGTCCTAAGTATTCTCAGGATCAATGAATACTATGTGTACGGTTCTCTGCTTTTGGAAAATATATAGCAAAGATAGCTCCCACTGATGACTTGCTTGACATAAACCCAAACTAATTGTCACTGACCTTTCTTCTCTTTGTGATGGTTCCCTCCCCCATTCTTTATGAAATTGATGTATGGATACAAATATGCATAACTTGAAGATGCATTGGACAAAATACCTCATGTAACCCGTCAGTTTTAATGTCTCAATCTGCTGGATTTGTATATTTTATTTTTGTGTATATGTTACTCTTCTATGTAAAGTTAGAAATATGGATTATGGAATGGTTTAAAATGTGCAAATGAAAGCCATGAAGGGTGTTTCCAATGCTGGGACACCTTAATGACTGAGGCTATGTCTACACTGCAGGCTTCTTGCACAAGAAACTTTTTGCGGAAGAGATCTTCTGCAAAAACTTCTTGTGCAAGAGTGTGTCCACACTGCAAAAATGCATCGGAAAAGCGATGCGCTTTTGCACAAGAGAACATCCAGACTGCATGGATGTTCTCTCACAAGAAAGCTCTAATTGCCATTAACAGAATGGCCACCAGGTCACCTGTGCTTTTTTTGATAGGCTGTTTTTGAACAAAAAACCCGTTTCCCATCCACACACACCTTTTTGCGCAAGAGCTCTTGAACAAAAAGGAGTTATTCCTCGTAGAAAGAGGAATACCTATACCGCAAAAACCCCTCTGTTCTGTCAATTCACTGTAAATTTTCTTGCGCAAAAACTCTGCAGTGTAGACATAGCCTGAGTGATCAGCTTAGCAACTTGAGAATAGCCTTCTTTGTCCTTCAAGTCTAAGCAGTGGTTGGTCTTAGGAAGACACGTGACCACCTCAACTGGTAGGGGGTGACCAGGTAATTTTACATGGAAGGTGGGAAAGAGAACAAAAGTGGAAAGTAGAATCTATAAAACAAAGAGAAGCTATCTGTCCCTTTGTCTTGAGCTGGGATGACACACCAAGGAGAATAGCCAGAGACCCCAGGAAGGAAAAAAAAAAGATTTTCCCTGGTTTGAAGGTTTGCCTGAAATAAGAACAATTTTAGGGTAAGTTTACAAAAGTTTTGGTGTGTTAGAACTAGCTATGTGTTTTCTTTTATTTTAAATTTGTAATTTACTTTGGAAATCACTTGTATTTACTATCAAGCCCAGTGTAAATAATTATCATCTGGAGGAGCAAACAGTGCACACATCTTCATTTCATTGTTAAGGGGGGCTTATAGAATCATAGAACCATAGAGCTGGAAGAGACCTCAGAAGGTCATCAAATCCAGCCCCCTGCTCTAGGCAGGACTAATCCCAACTAAATCAACCCAGCCAGGGCTTTGTCAAGTCAAGACTTAAACACCTCTAGGGATGGAGACTCCGCTGCTTCCCTTGGTCACCCATTCCAGTGCTTCACCACTCTCACTAGGCTTACCTGAATGTGCTTTCAAAGTGTGTAACTCTCACACAGTGTGTAACTCTGATTCTGGTTCTGTGCTGCGCTGCCCCTTTGAAATGCTGCCGTGGTGTTTCAAAGCAGCAGTGCCATGCAGAGCCCATACCCCAGGCTCCGTGTGGTGCTTTGAAGTACCCTGTCTTTCTCCCCCTTTGCTTCCTCTATCTGATAGAGGCAGCAAGGGGGGGGGGGGAGGGGTAAGGAGAAAAGCAACGAGCTGACTCAACTATCCAATAAGCATTTGCTTATTGGATAGTCAACTAATCCTTAACATCCTTAGTTCTGATCCCATTTGGGTGTTGGTTTCCTGGACGCTATTTCTGCGTTCTCCCAGAGCTGGTGTGATTCAGTGTCTGTATTGCTCTTTGGGTGGAAGGAGCAGTGTGATCTCAGTTCTTTGCCTTCGGTGGAGGCAACCAGGAGATTGGCCCAGTAGGGCAGGGTGATGAGAAGCCCCAGAAAGCAAGAAGGTGAGTGTTAGTGTCTTTATCAGCATGCTGAGAAGCAGCCCCAAGCAGTCTTCTCTAACACACCCTGTCACACTCTTTACTGTTGTTTCAATAACTTTCTCCAAGATCTACATCATGTGGCTCTTGAGTTTAGTGCCACAAAAGTTACCATAGTCTTGTGTGTCTCCCTCTTAAGTATCAGTGTTAATGCATTCTCTCTCCAGGCATCAGGCATTTTCTCAGTCCACCTGAAACAGTTAAATAGTTAGAACTCCTGTTTGCCATAGGCACTTCCATACTTCTGCTGGAATGCCATCAAGGCCAAGAGCTGTCATATTTTTCACGTTGTTCAGTGCTTTTGCAGTTACTTTTTCTAGGAGTGGTGACACCAGATTGTGGTTTGGTGTGATTCTCTTGGGTTATCTTCCGTCATAAACCATTCAAAGTAATTTCTTTGCTGTTTCTTAACCTGGCTCTCATTGATTAACATATTTCCACGTTCATCTGTAAAGACTTTGATCTCCCTTTAGTTTGTAATTACACAGGTTTTGTTCAGTCTTTATATTTTTTCTCCTTCCTTTGTTTCAAGACAGATATATAAGCCCTCCACCAGCTTAACCTTAGTTGTTGCCACCTCTTACTTTGCTATCATTTTTTATGCTCCAGAAACATTAGTTGCCAAAGCTTAAAACATGGGGTTTTTTTTCCTTTTCCTTCACGACTTCTCAAACATTCTCACTGGGACTTTTGTTTCACCAAGCAGGCTCTTTGCATTACTTAATTTGGCTTGTAGTGCATTCACATTTTCTATTAATCTCTTCTGAAAAGATCTTCTTCAACACACCTTCTTTCTAGCTCTTGCCACTTGGTTTTGTGTACTGTCTTGGTGCATTTGGTGTTTATTTTAGCTTAGTAACTTACTTTGATCTGTCTGTTTTCACTTGCAATCACTTACATCCTGCTTTTTATACTTTTGTTTATTATCAAGCCCAGTATAAATAATCATTACCTGGAGTGGGAGCAGCCACTGTGCACATATCTTTCATTGATCAAGAAGGAGAACTTATAAGCTTTCTCTATTTAAAATTTTAATACAGAGTAAGATGGGTTTATTTGGGGTTGGTTTCCTGGTTGCTACCAACAGCCTTATAGCTGAGCTCTCCCAGAACTGAGCTGATTCCGTGCCTGTGTTGCTCTGCTCAGGGATGGTTACCCCAATTCTGTGCCTTGGCTGGGGGAGACCAGAGCTTCTTACCCAGCAGGACAGGAGTGGGGGAGATCCAGAGGGCTGGAAGATGGGTTCAGTGGCTTGATCACACCAGATCCATAATAGTATGTATGTTATAGTCATTAAACTGTCCCTCTCTTTTGCAAAAATGACTATATAAAAATGTCTTCTGAGATAGGAAACCAGCTTCTTGCATGTATGCAACTCTTGTTGCTTACTTTAGTGGCAAAAATATACTTTTTGCACCTATTAGCTATACTGAGCTAATGGAGAGAAAAGTGAGTGAGTTGATTCCTTTTCTTCTCACATGTCAGTAATATAATTATTAACACAGTTCCCATTGTAGGACCAAATTTTGCCATCAGGTAAATGAGAGGAAAATCTAGCTTCCAATATCCATTTTACTAGATGTGATGTGTAAAAAGGAAGGAAACCAGCTTGACTTTCAGATCTCAAAGTGGACTTGGCAGAAAGAACATTGTCTTTTGTTAAAATGGAGCAGTTGAATCTAGTGTTATTGTGATGTAATAAACTTGTGTCATCACTGTGACAGGTTCTGCCATCTCAGGGTGCCACTTGGGACTGGGGTTGCTCACCTGATCTGGAGAACCATGAATGATGTTCTCTATGCACTGCACTACGGCAGCAGATCCTCAAGCCCCCTTCCAGCACGCACACAGGCTAGGACACACCCATCTGCAATTTCCTAGAGATGCTAAGATCACTAAAAAATTGCCAGGCACTTTAGTGTATCCCTGTCTGGAGTGTAAATCCAGAACTACATAGTCTTGCATTGCACAGAGAGCTATACTATGTTAGCTCATTGAAAGTTGCCCCTCCCTCGATGTGGAGGAAGATATGCACAGCTTTTTGCCCCCCCCCATCCCATTATGATTTTAGAGAAAACAAAAACAAGTTTATTAACTCCAAAAATAGATTCTAAGAGATTAAAAGGGATAGCAAACAGATCAAAGCAGATTGCTGAGTAAATTAAACACATAAACTAAGCTTAAGGCACTAAAGACACTGTTACAACTATCAAATTATCATCCTAAATGTTGTCTAAGGCAGTTTGCAGAGGTTCTAAAAAGCCAACTGTACTGACCTGCAGCTTAAAAGTTCAGATATTTCCCAAGGCTAGACACCCTTTTAACCTGGGCTCAGCTATTATTCCCCACCCCCAGCTCAGCTGTTTCAAAGTGTCTCATTGGGCAAGGAGGCAGAGGAGAACCATGATGCTTTCACTCCAGCCAGTGGAAAAGTACTTACTTTATTTTATCATATGACTTGATCACATGACCTTGCAGCCATAACTCAAAGTCTATTTGTAATGTCCCCAAGAAGACTTCTTTGTGAGTGACAAACATCTTCTGAGACCGATTGTTTTCTCTGATGGCTTTTCTTCACAGTGAGCTATCCGAATTGATTTCATTCCATCTGTTGGGTATTCCTCAGGTATAAACACATTTATAATTGATACATAATCAATATTTTAACTTCAGACACAGAAATGATACACACATACAACTGGGAAAATAATTTTCAGCAAATCATAACCTTTCCAGTGATATGTCACATGACCCATCTCTCATAAAATAAATCTTGGTTATGCCATAATCATATTATAAGTAAATCTCTATGGAGAATATTAGGCATGTTACAATTTCAGGGTGATATTTTAACACATGCCTGTAGCTAACAGAAGGGGTATCCACATATGTGTCTACTTTA
Organism: Pelochelys cantorii; assembly: GCA_032595735.1. NCBI lineage: Eukaryota > Metazoa > Chordata > Testudines > Trionychidae > Pelochelys > Pelochelys cantorii. The sequence goes on from CM064327.1 coordinate 161,062,340, forward strand.
CAAAGTAATAATTTGTAAGGCTACTATTTGGTTGCCATTGTCCTTCCCTTATATATTAACTTTTTTTTACCATGACATCTTTATTTTACCAGAAATGATGTGGCCCTCTGTTCTTTTAGATACTTTGACTTATTCTCAGTTAATCCCCCTCCCCCCAAAAAGACCCCCCAAACCCCTCCAGTTATTCTTTCACCCAACTTTAAGTATTTGCAATTTCAGTGTTTACACTTTCAATTAGCTCTCCTAATTCTCTTTCACACTAAGTGGATAGTAGAATTGCCACATAATTTTAAAGGTAAAATTCTAGCTCCATTAGAATCAATGAGAGTTTAACCACTGACTTTGATAGGCTCAGGATTCCAAGTGTCTTCATCAGTTAATAAAGTTGCGGAATCCCACAAGATGTTGTTGTCATCATCATGAAAGTAATAGAAAATACATGCAATGGGACCAAAATTGTTTTTATTTTCGAAATATCCACAGTTTTGAGGGTTTAGCCTCCCATGTTAAACTTTCATAGTGTGAAATGTAAATAAAATTCCACAGAATGTCTTAAAGAAATTAAACCCCTCCCCCAGTTTGCAGTATTAGTTCAGCACATCATTCAGAAACCATATTTTGTTCATGACGTCCACTGCTTCATTTAATTTAGTTCTGGTTTCTGTTATTTTTCAGTGTTTCCATAAACTCATGTGAAAATAATGCAGGCGGCATCCATTTTTTAGAAGCCTGTTGAGAGTTGTTAACAAAGGATGCAGGCATTTGAAAGTTTACATATGCAATTTCCTAAATAAGAGAATACCATAAATCATGTTGAAAATTCCCCTGTGAAAATAATACATCTTTTATACACAGAGAGTATAAATGTAATTGGCTGTTTCTCAGTTGATTGCATCTTTTGGGACTACAACTTTGAGGAAATTTTATATGTAAATCATTAATGTGTATAGTAGAATTTCCACCTTCCCAAAGTAGAATATGACACACCCATCTGTTAGTCAAATGTAGGGAGGAACCATTATTTCTGTGTGACAAGATGGCGTGGTTATCTTCACTAAAGTATCTGTCTTCCTAATGTTCAACCATTGGGGCTACGTCTACACTTCAGGCTTCTTGCGCAAGAAGCTTTTTGCGGAAGAGATCTTCCGCGAAAACTTCTTCTGCAAGAGTGCGTCCACACTGCAAAAGCGCATCGGAAAAGCGATGTGCTTTTGCGCAAGAGAGCATCCAGACTGCATGGATGCTCTCTCACAAGAAAGCTCTGATGGCTACCAGGGCACCTGTGCTTCTTTCGAAAGGCTCTTTTTGCGCAAAAAACCCGTTTCCCATACACACACACCTTTTTGAACAAGAGCTCTTGCGCAAAAAAGGAGTTATTTCTTATAGAAAGAGGAATACCTATATTGCAAAAACCCCTCTGTTCTGTCGATTCACTGTAAATTTTCTTGCACAAAAACGCACTTGAGGTGTGGACGCTCCACGAGTTTTTGCGCAAAAACAGCCATTTTAGTGCAAAAACTCTGCAGCGTAGACATAGCCTGGGTGCCCTTCAGTGTATTGCAGGTTTCCTCTATCCTGTTTTACACAGAGCACAAATATATGAGTTGTGCCTGCTGCTGAGAAAGTGGCATGTGGCTGTGGGTCCACACGTGTGTGCACGCTGTACATGCACATGTCACTTTTGTCTCCCAATTTTTGCATTCATTATTCTTCATTTCTTGAGGTGATTGTCATCTAATCATGTTTTTAGTGCCAAATGTATGAACCTCTATGTAACCATTTAAAATGCAATTAACTTTGTGAAGCTAAGTATTAATAGGGCCCTTATCCTGCTACTTTCTAGCTATTTTTCCCTGGGCTTAGAGCTGTCCTGCTAATAATAAGTTGATCTTTGCTGAAGAGATTTGTTAGTGCTGCAAAGCCAGAACCTGCGCTGGTTTGGTGGTAAATTATACTATTAAATTACAGTTCTTTATTATCCCTTTCCTCTTTTATATGAAGTATGGAATAAGCATGTACCCACACAATCTGGCCAGCTTCTCTCCTGAGAATTTCTAGTTGGGTGTTGTATTGGTTTTGTAATGCAGCCAAATATTAAATTGTTTCTGCTGCATTATAAAACATAAGGAGGTTTCCTGGCAACACAGCCACTTTCTAAAATAAAATAAAATTTAAAAAAAGAAAAAAAACAAGGTGGGGGCAAGCCTTTTTTTAACCCCTTTAACCTTTACCACAAAAAAGTAAAACATTCATACAGAGTGAGCCTCCCACAACCCCCCCCCCCCCAATCCACCTTTCTGCAATTGAAATATACATTTGGTTGAAATATAGGCCATAGTTTGGAGCATTTAAATTTTTGGGCACCAAACATGAGAGACCTTAAATTGATTGGATTTTCAGAATATTCAGAACACTTAACCTCTGGAAAATCAGGTGTTTCAAATTGTGCACCCAAAATCACTGGTCAGTTTTGAAAATCCTTGGGAAATGCTTTTACAGATAAGTATGATGCCTATGTCTTTTATTTTATTTCAAGGAAATAACCAAGCCAATTTGAATTATGTGATAAGTAAAAGAGAGAATCATTGAGCAGAGAAACGTGTGAGTACTTTTAAAAAGCTCTTGCCATACTCTCAATAGTCACATTGTGAGTCAGGCTGGTTATTCCTGATGTATTATTTCTGTCATTAAAAGGGTACTGAATGTGTAACCTATACTGGTTATCTGATCTACAGTGACCCTATTGCACACTGAGTAATTATTTACTTGAATTGTGAAATAGTGATGTAGTGGTTTTTTATATAAGCAGTATTTAGGACAATGAAATATGAGTACTAGATTCTAGTGTGTTAGCATCACCATTATGATACATATAGTGATATACTCTGTTATGAAGATCAGTAGTAAAACTGCTATAAAGACATTTGAGAGCTTTAAAGTCAATGTGCTATTCTGAGTTAACAGAGTATGGGATTCGTTACTTCCTGAACATTGAGCATGTATTTCTAAAGATTAGGTGCATGCTCGCAAGATGCAGGTTGGGTCTCTGATAACTATGGTTGAAATTTTCAAAACAGACTAAGGATGTAATTGATTCCTGTTAATTTTCAACTAAAAAGCAATATGCACAAATTATAGTGTGTAAGATTCTGAAGGAAGCTCACTTCCTTCTTTTACAGTGTGTAAGATTCTGAAGGAAGCTCACTAATCTTACCAATATGCCAGTGTAAAAGAGGAACACAAGTGCCCCTGAGATGAGCAAAGTTCTTTTCCTTTCTCTTATGATGAGATGTACAAAGTGAAGGTAGGGCCCCTGCGAGGGAGGGGGCAAATGGGGCAGTTGCCCCAAGGCCCAGCGATTTAAAAGGGCCCAAGGCTCTGGCTGCCACTGCTGCTATCGCAGCAACAGCAGTGGCTGGAGCCCCACCTTGCACAGTCTGAGTGGTGGTGAGTTCTGGCTGGGAGAGGCCAGCCTTTAGCCCTGCCACTTCCACTGGAGGTCCCACTCCTTCTGGGGGCCTGGGGCCGAGTCTCCCCCCCCCCCACACACACACATTGCTCAGGCCCTGGCAAAATATGTTGCCAGCCCTGAACGAAGGGAGGCAGGAGGCGAAAGAAAAGCAGAGGCCAAGGAAAACAGCATTATTCCAAAAGGAATTATCAAGGGAATATAGCTGGATATAAAGGGCTAGATATAAGAGATGCAGCATTTTCTCAGTGTTGGCCACCTCCTTATAAGCAGATTTTGCTTTTTCTAATTTGTGGGGCATGGGAGCAAAGCATGTAGGAAAAGTAATTGTTGTCACACCTTTAACAGAAAATGTAATCTGTTTTTTAGACTACTGATACTATATGCAAGTAACTCAGCCATTATTTTAGCATTCAGAGTGATTTGAGGGAACAATTCATGTCATATAGGTGGGTACATGGAAAATGTATACTCAAACTCCCAGCCAACAGGCCACCTATGGGCTAGAGCATATTTGCAATCCATCCCAGAAGACCTGGCAGCAGGGGATCATGTCCTAAATCCAAAAAATATTTTCCTGCATGTGTTACATCTAGGGTTGCCAGGTGTCCAGTTTTTGAACTGGACAGTCCGGTATTTGAGCTTCCTGTCCGGGAAACAAATTGAGAAAATACCGGACATATAAATGTCTGGTATTTTCGAATTAAGTTTTTATTATTATCATGAGTATCAGTACGTAGTTGCGTACTGCTTGGCTGGTAGACATGCTCACGCTGCATGAGCATGTCTACCAGCCAGGCAGTATGCAACTACACAGTAGAGAGGAGGGGGGCCAGGGTGGGATGGAATCCCTGGAACCAGGCTCGCCCATGCGCCCCGCTGGGACCATGTGCAGGACGGGCAGCACCCCGGGATCTGCACCCTGCTCCCCGCTGGCCAGTTTGCCCCCCTTCTGCTCCCCCCCCGGCCAGCCCCGCTCTCCGGCGGCCGGTTCCCCACCAGCCAGCCCAGCTCCCCCCAACCCCCCTCCCAGCCAGCCCTGCTTCCCACCGGCCTGTCCCCCCTGTCCCCATCTCCCCTGGCCAGTCCCACTCCCACTGACCCCCTCCCCGCCAGCCCCGCTCCCCCTCCCGGCTGGTCTCCCCCCCCCCCCGATCTGAGATCAAGTGTTTCTGGTATTTTTTTTTAAACCATCTGGTAACCCTAGTTACATCTCATGAAGTGTACTACATTGATAACTGTATAGACAGAAGTCCTTCAGTTGCTCACAATATAGAATAGATTTGGGAAGCAAAAAATGCTTTTTCATGCTACCCTTTAAAGTCTCTCCACTCTACCCTTTCATGAGACTTGCCAGGAATGTCTGTAAAGAGAGTTTGGTCTTCATGTCTGTTTCAGTCCTTCCGTGACTATCAATGTGAACGCCAACTATGATGTGGTAACTTAGGCATTGTGAATGGATTGAAATTGCAAACTCATTTCACACAGGCAGAAAACAGTCACCAGAAGGCAACAATTTGTGGTCACTCTTGATGTAGCTTGATTTGAGCTGGTGACCTAGAAATGAAAGGCACCCGTGTAATATTACTGATCTTCTAAGCAATCCGTTTCTCCGATTTTCAAGGATTTTAAAAGTTTTGAGCCTGCAATGAGACTGCTGATCATACAAGTGGAGCCATTTTTTTTTAGTAAAACCACTTCCTGTGTTCTCTAATTACTGTATGTCTTGTTTTGCTCTTGTTTTTAAAAATCTTCATATCCTGCCCCTTTCATAAAGGAAACACAATAGAATAGATATATAGGTCCCTTTTTGTTTCTGTGGCTTTCCAGCCCCAATTAAAACATTTTTTTCATGACATAATTCCCATATAAATTCTTTTCACTGGTGTCTGTGACAAAAATACAGCTGCAAGCTTTCCACTAGTTCTTTAACTTTAGTGATAACATGCCTCTATAAATTAACCAATTAGTCTGGGTTTGTGGTCATATATGTCATCACTTAGAGGTCTGTAGCGGTTAGAGACTATGCCTAGAGTTACTAGGGTTAAACAGTGGAAAGATTTGTTGCCGGATAGGATGAATTAAGAGTATTCATACAAATACTTCACTTCTGCACAAAAAGGTTTTCTACTGTATGTCTGTTCAAATTAAATGGAGTCCTCTTGATTTTGTTCATATTTATACTCTCATTTATAATTCTTTCTGACATCCTAATATAAATAACCTTTGATGGCATTAAATTCTACTGCTTGCTTTACTTCCAAGAACATGTCATTCCCCATAGCATTCAACAACACTAATGGGATTTTAGTGAAAACACTCTGGTATTATTCCAAAAACCTCTCCTCTGCCTTTTAGAGGTGTGTACTGAGTGGGAACAACACACAAACGTGTCCGTTTCAGAGCAGTGTTTCCACAGCTGTGTCATGATTTGGGCCACTTTGTCAGAGAGATCTTTTCATGGTTCATCATTTTGCTTATCCCCCTGTCAAGAAAATTGTAATTCTCTCATTTCAAATGTTCTCCAATGGGAAATAAAGGAAAAAGAAATTGCTCAAACTTCTAAAATGTGGGACTGGTTCTTCTATTGAAAGGAACATCATAGTAGATGTTTGAAATATCCCACCAGTCTTTTTTGTACTTTGGAGCGAACAGGATTGAAACTGAAAATGTCTTCCATTTGCATGGCTTTCCCTTACTGAATTCTCTCTGAGATAAATTAACTGTATGCACTATGTAGCTATAAAGTAGAGGTATTTTTATTGGATTCATCACCATACCACCTGGAGAGAAAGTACACATGATTTGTGAAGATTGGCTGTGCTCTGTGAGGTAACTGTGTGAAACTGGATTCTCCTTGGGCAACGGGTTAGATTGTCATTGTCATATATGTTGATTTCAATGAAAAAAAATTCAGTTTTACTCCCAGTAGTTGGATTGGTTTTGGAGTGCCTTTGAGTGAGTGATCAGATTCTTCCTTCTTGAGTATCCTCAGCACCATTATTAAATAAGTTCCAGTTGCATTGCCATATTACATCTCTGATAAAGTCATGTTTCATGGGGCTGCATCATATAGAATTTGTGCTGCAGAATTTGTATCCTCCATGCTGGATTATGATAAAAAAAAAACCCAAACAATACATCCTATCCCTAACGTGACTTTAAGTTCCTTATTTGAATTTGCACACTAGCTTGTAAAACAAACAAACTTTTATTTGTAAATTGAGCAAGTTTGGTACGGACGTCATTGCCAGACAATAAAGGAGAGACCCCATGCTGCCATTTTTACTGAGTCATTTTTTTAGAGAACCGCACACTAATTGAATTAAACTGTACCGGTGTTTGAAGGAATTAATCACAGACTACTGTTCTTGAAGAGCAGGATATTTTATCATTTTCAATCCTCTTCTAATTTACAAATTCACAAAAACAGAATCAGAGCTCTTCCCCAGTACTTTCCAAATCCAGGATATCCATGCAGCAGGAGTATTCAAATGAAAATGCTAAAAATACAGTACCTGTGTATTCTGCTACTTTCATTTTTGTAGGCCATAGTCTATTATTAGGAAACGTGTCAATAAAAAAGGAAGAAAAAGGAAAAAAAGAATGAGAAAGACTTGAATAAAAAAATGAAAACATGAATTATAGAGAAAGGGAAGAAGAGAAGAGGTATCAAGAATGTAGTGTTTTGGTCCCCATTCAGCAGTGCTTATATGCTTTCCTGGATATGGGCCTCAGAGAAAGATGAAATGTGAGATCTTTGAGAAATACTAACTTTGTTATTGGAGAAAATCTTGAGCACAGCACTGGGTCAGAGTTGTTGTGCTGGGGACTTGACAAATGTCCTGAGGGAAGTGGAAAGAATCTTGACCCAGATGATACAAAATGATTGTGGGTATGTTAAGTGGAAGTCAGTTTTCAGACACATAAGTTATGGCTATTTTACTGGTAAAATTTCTGTCACTTTGGAAACACACCACTGATAGACAAGTTACACCAACAGAAGCACTTGTGTGAATTGCATTATATCAGCAGAAGATGCTCTTTCAACGACATTGATACCATTGTTCATCGGGGGGAGTTTAATTATGCTAATGGGAGAGCCCTCTCCCATTGGCATAGAGTGGCTATTCAGGAAACATACAGCAGTGCAGCTGTGTCAGTACAGCTGTGCTGCCGTAGACATGGCATCTGCCATACTGTAAATCAGAGCCACAGTCCACATGCAGTAGAATTCTGTGCCTCAGCGACTAGTACCAGATGTTTCAGTGGGAGGTGAAAGAAATACCCATAAAGGAGTATCCTGTCCAAATAGGAAATATTTTCCTAACCTCCATGAGTCAGTGCTTGGTGTATGCCCCGTAGAAGGAGGGTTTACATTCATTCTAAAATAAAATCCTCTATCATATTTAGTGTAACTGGGAATGTTCTCAATATATAGGTAAATATATAATCTTTTTTTTAGTTTTACTAAGCTCTTAATGTCAATATGATAACCTTGTGACAGTGAGTGCCATAGATTAATTATGAGGTGTGTGAGTATTTATTTTTTATCTGTTTTAAATCATAGAATCAGAAGAGACTTCAGGAGGTTATTGAGTCCAACCCCCTGCTAAATGACCAATCCCAACTAAATCATTCCACCCAGGGCTTTGTCAAGCTGGGACTTAAAAACCTCTAGGGATGGAGAAATTCCACCACCTGCCTAGGTAACCCATTCCAGTACTTCACCACCTCCTAGTGAAATAGTTTTTCCTAATATCCAACCTAGAGCTTCCCCACTGCAACTTCAGACCACTGCTCTTTGTTCTGCCATCTGTCAATGCTGAAAACAGCTTCTCTCCATCCTCTTTGGAACCTCGCTTCAGGTAGTTGAACGCTGCTTTCAAATCCCCCCTCACTCTTCTCTTCTGTAGATTAAATAAGCCCAAATCCCTCAGCCTCTCCTCATAAGTCATGTGCTCCAGACCCCCAATAATTTTTGTTGCCCTCTGCTGGACTTTCTCCAATGAGTCCACATCCTTTCTGTCTAAGAGGGAGCCCAGAGTTGTATGTGTTGCCTTTATAGTTAAATGTACTTATATTCTGTTATACATACAGGAAAAAACATAGTGCAGACTTTCATTTGAAGCTATGCTGTCCATTCTTTTAGCTTTGTCAGCCCCCACAGAAGATCCTCCTTGTATTCTTGCATCTCAGTTCAATTAACTGTAAATTTTGCCATTTCGTAGTTCATTCCTTTTTCAAACTAGAAACTATGGGCCACATTCTGGTATCCTTATCTCCACTCATAGAGTAGTATCGCATTATGTGAGTGGTCTCTATGAAATCCGTGATACTTTCCAAAGAATTAAGTACTTCTTGGTGAATACATGCTTTCACTCTGTCTCTGACCTTTTATAGCTGGAGTAGATTCTATGGACCTTTGTGTAACCTTTATGATGGGAAGACAGGAGGAGCTGGGTCACCATGGATCCTCCCAACCTGCCTGTGTCTTGTCAGCTACTGGCTTGTTCATCCTACTGTACAGGGAACTTTTTCATGGTGAATGGGGCTCAGTTTGCCTCCTAAAAATCCATATGAATGTTGTCTTTTGGATTTTGTTTTCCTACATTTTACTGGTTAAAAGCATTCAAGCTTACCCTGGAAAATTTGAAATGGGAAGAGCGTTGTGTGGGTTTTGCATATTTGTTCATGTAGTGCACTGATGTCAATATCTTTACCATTCAAAGTTAATTCCAGATGTGTTGCCCTTGTTTTTTTCCCCACTAAATTATGAAATAACACTATTCTTTTCCATTAGTCTTTGGTGATTACATTTTAAAAAAGTCTTTAAATTAGAAACATAATGTGAGACATGCACCCGCCTATGTCAGGAAAGTAGCTGTGTACTGGAAACTTTGATCCTACAGGAAGCAGGTTAGTTTCAACCAAGACTTTACCTTGTTTGACCCCCTTTTCATCAACTTCCTGCCTGTCAGATGCTGTAAACTCAGTTTCCCCAGCTGTTTCATAGCTTAGTGTGCATTCTATTCCTTGGTCTTTTGCTAGTGGTTCAGGAATGCAAAATAAGTAAATAGACTCATTTTTTTCCGTTTTGCAAAGAAAAAACAGGGGGAAAGTAAAGGTTTAAGCTGGAGAAACTCTTTGCACTTTGATGACTCCTTGTCAATTTTTCTCTTTCCTTAACTGAGAACAGAATGGAAGCTACAACATTCTCGCATTTTTCTATATCATATTTCCACGGGCGAGGGTTTTTTTTTTAAATAGAAGTCTTTTCTGATCTTCAGAAGGTGTATTATTTTGATTGCACCTTAGTGAGATCTTGAAGGATTTTATTTGGTCCTTCCTGTGCTCTAGTCCAAATTTCTCTCTCTTTCTCTCTCTCTCTCTTTTTGTACTCTTGCAAGGGGAGAGAGGGATCATGGGTGTTGTTTTAAACAGAATACAGCGACTCTTGTCACAATAGCCATACAGTCACAAACAGAATTTGTACATAATAGGAATGTTGATTTTTGTGAGCTGCACTTCTTTAACAATCCAGAGAGATATCAATCTAGAAACATTATTGTTATATAAAAAGACCCCAAGGAGCTAAATTCTGTACAGACATACAGTAATAAAACAGAGGCTGCAACAATAAGCCTATAATTTAATAAGAGACAAAGGGCATGAGAGAGTTGATTAAATGGGAAGGGTTGGGATTGGAGGGTGGGTTTTTTTTCCCCAAAAAAGAGGTGTAATTTTTAGATGGCCTGAAGCTTCCATAATGGTGGTGGAGTGGTGTTTCTTTAATAATGCAAATCATGTTTAACCTGTGCTGGGTTAAACTCAATACAAATAAATAAAGAAAAGAATAGAGGGCCAGAGCCTCAGCTGATGTAAAAGCAGCTATATTTAATCTAGATTGGGTACAATCACATCTTAGTTTATGCTGTAGAGCAGGGGTGGGCAATCATTTTTGCAGGAGGGCCATGAATTTTGGTATGTGGTCACAGGTTGACTCTCCCCCCCCCTCCCCCCAGGTGTGTGGCCTTGGGCAGAAGAGGTGGGGCTCAGGGCTACAGAGAGAAAGAGAGAGTGTGTGTGAAAGAATCACTGTGTGAACGACATACACTGTGTCACAGATTGAGTGTGTGTGGTACAGAGACAGGAGTGTGTGTGTGGCAGTGTGTGTGGGGCACAGACTGGGTGTGTATGACAGTGACACAGAGTATGTGTGATGGCTGTTGCTGGCTAAGTTTCTGAGAGAAGCCACGTGCTGTCTCTGTGGCTACGTCTAGATTACAAGCCTGTTTCGAAAGAGAGCGTCTAGACTGCAACCACTTCTTTTGAAAAAGCGAGCCGCTTTTTCGAAAGACGGCACCCAGGAAAGCATCAAGAGAGCACTTTTGAAAAAAGGCGTTCTTCCTCGTAAAATGAGTTTACCCCAGTCTAAAGAACCGCCACATTCTTTTGATTTAATTTCGAAAGAACACGGCGTCAGTGTAGACGCTGGGGAAGTTTTTTCGAAAAAAGGCCACTTTTTTCAAAAAAACCCTGTAGTCTAGACATACCCTAAAAGAGGGAAATCTTTCCTTCACTGTTGTCTCCCTCCTCCCCCATTCTGCTGAGATGGGGTAAGGAGGGAGGGAGGGAGGGTGTGTGTGTGTGTGTGTGTGTGTGAAATCTTAGAATCATTGCACTGCCTCTTAAGACAGGAACTCCTTTGAGCCACTTACCATCCATGCTTCAGATGTTCCTCTGTGTGTCTCCCTCTCCTTGACCCCTGCTCTGAAGAGGTGGGGTAAGGGGCAAAGGGACAAACCTGACTTCAACACTCTCCTCTCCTTTCCCCCCTGCACAGCTAGCATGAGAATCCTGGAAGCAACTGGGCTGCAGGATGGAGCAAGGTAGGAGGAAGGCAGCTGAGCACACGTTGCCAGCTGTAAGTATGCACGCTCTGCTAAACAGCTGGGTGGGCTGGAGAGAAATTCATGACGGGCTGGATCTAGTTGCCAGGCCTGATTTTACCCACCCCTGCTATAGACATATCTTCAGTCTGCTGCTCTTTTACATCATGGTCATATTTTAACAACTTAAACGTATATAGGGTACTTCATTAATCTCAACAGCTTTGTCATCTTGATGGGCAAATAAATTAATCAGTGGAGCCATTTCAAATGAGTTCTGAGAACATCACTATCTTTATGTCTAGGGGTCCTCAGGATATAGCCATACCAAGAGTCCACTCTGATTAGCACTCAGAGCTTGATGAATAAAGATTTTTCACCCACTGATGCAAAGCTCATTGGAGTTACACCAGAGGTAGATTTAATTCACTGCATGGTAAATGTTACCTCCCCAAATTCTCTCTTTTACTTCCATATCCTTTGAGGATATGCTTCAGACATTCTTGCTCAATCCTGTTGGCAGTGACTTTTTCCATGTCAGAGAAACAAGGCATTATGAGTTCCACTTGAACAGCTAGGTAATAAAAGTAAAAGTTTGGCAAGGCCAGGAAAGGAACCATTCTGAAGGCTTTCATGTAACTAGTAGGGAAAACATTTGTACATGCTCATCCTGTATAGCTGGCTTCCTGTACGCTTTGCTACTTAGAAAGTGAAATATGTGTTGACCTTCGCAGAAACATAAATGTACAGAAAAAGTTATACTGGTGGCTTTTAACATGAACTACTACTCCAGTCAATGGGAATCTGTCTTTTGACATCAATGTCATTCAGGTCAGGCTGAGAGTGAGGCAAATATGTGAACACACATGCATGTGACTGACTGTGAGAAGGCTGGCCAGAATGACAGCATTATTATTTCATAATTGTTACAGACTGAATTACTGACTTCAGTAGAATTTTTAAAATTAGGCATTTGCTTAAAGCGACCAGCTGAATCAGAGCCTGAGGAGAGAGCTATTTTGTGGCTGAAATTAGTGGTATAGATCCTCATGCATGATATTCTGATGATTTACATTATTTGTGTCATTTGTTTAGCAATGGCACCAAACTCACATGTAGGTTTTCAGTGATGTTATCTCGTATTACAGCTTAGTAATTATTATTGTCACGATTAAAACTAGAATTTTTAAAAGGCTTATGAGACCATCTATTTGATACTTTTTTGGAAAAAAATAGTCATGGTACTATTCTTACAAAGCATTTCAGAATACTAAGTGTGGATTATTTAATGTGTCACTAATAACTCTAGCTCTAGGGTAGGATCAAACACACACAAATAAAAACAGCTTTTCAGTTGGGAATTAGTTTAAGAACCAATTTGCAAACCATTGTTCCTAGGAGAGGTGAGCTGATCCACCGAGTAGGGAAATAGCTTGGTAGTCAGGGGAGCTGCTTTCAGTTCCTTGCTCTGCCACAGGGTTCCTGACTTTAGACAAGACCTGGGCTTAATCTTTTAGTCTCATACCATGTCTACATTACAGTAGAAGACATGAGGCCCAGCCATAGCTGGTCTGGGTTAGCTGGCTCAGGCTCAGGCTGAAGGGCTATAAAATAACAGCGTAGCCATTCAGGCTTGGGCTGGAGCCCAGGCTCTGAGGGCCTTTGAAAGTGAGATGGTCTAGGAGCCCTGCTCCAGCTGAAGCCCTAACATCTACTTTTCAGTTTTATAGTCCTCTGAGCCCATGCCTGCTCATCCAGACTCAATGCCGTGGGGTTTTCAATCACATACCCCCGTTCTCCACCCAGCAAATGGGGATAATGGTACTTCCCAATCTCACAGGGAGTTGGGAGGATAAAGGCTGTGAAGTGCTCAGATATTATGTTAATGAATGCCATATAGCAATCTTAGATAGATAGCTAAGTAGTCCTATGAAAGCCCAGGCAAATATCCATGCAGACATACACTTAATACTTTAGGTATGATATGCAGAAGTTTTATGGATGCATTTTCTGTTGGTCAGATGTTTAAACTCGAAGATATCTATCTAAGATGGGGATTACAGTGAATGAAAAGCTGGATGTGAATAAACAGTGCGCTCCTGTAGCCTACAAGGCTAATGGTATAATGGGGTGCATTAGTAGGAGTCGTGCCAGCAGATCTAGGGAAGTGATTATTCCCCTTTATTTGACACTGGTGAGGCCACATCTGGAGTGTTGTGTCCAGAATGGATGTGGACACTTTGGAGAAAGTCCAGCAAATGCTCCTGTCAGCTTCCCTTACTCCTCGTGAGGGAGCAGGAGTACCAGCGCCAACAGGGTCACCTTCTGAGTTCAATTTAGCGGGTCTTCACGACACCCACTGAATCAAACCCTGGAAGATCAACCAGGGCAGCATCGATCTTCTATGTAGTGAAGACGTGGCCTATGATTATATATCTCTTCAACAGCCCCCTCCACAACAACCTATTGTGTTTGTTGTGTGCTCATTTACAGGTACTCAACTTTTACATTTTTCAAAATATATTTAACAAATGATGCGGGAAAATACTTTTGCTTGTATTTTAATTATTTGTGTTTACTTTACATAGTTTCCAGGATGTACCAGTGTTATAAGCTTCTGTGGATGAGTTCTAACTATTTTAATTGCAAATAATTTTTTTTTAAAAGCAGTGGAATTAATGCAATCCAGGACATTCACAGTTTAATCAGGCCTTTGGCCCTTTTCATCATGAATCATCATGGCTCTTGCTTTAAGCTGGCACAACACAATACTCGTCTTAGGACCAAATTGTGCCATGGCAATATAACCAAGTTACAGCTGCGAAGAACAAGGTGAGGTTGATAAGTTGCCTAAGGGAATTTTGTTGGTTTTTTTTACACACACAGGAATTCTGGGATCCAGTTTAGCAGCTCTGTACTGCTTAGGTGACTCAGACCATTCAGAAAGCTGGCTTATCTGCCTCCTTGAAGATTCCCCTGTAAAAAGGGGAACTCCTTAAATGGGCTGGGTCTAGGGTAGTAGTAATACCTTGTGCTTAAATAGTGCTTTTCATCAGTAGATCTCAAAATACTTTACAAAGGACTGTCCCTATTTTACAGGTGGGAAAACGGAGGCACAAAGATGTGACATGACATGTCCGAGCTCACCCAGCCCACCGATGGCATAGTTGGAGAGAGGATCTATGTTGTCCAATTCACTGAATAGCGCTCCATCCATTAGGCAATGCTGCTGCTTCTGTGGTGTTCATACAGTAAAGCTGTGTTATCTAGCACTTTACCAAGCAGAAAGTGCTCTAAACTGACATCTATGATTTTCATTATAAGTCTTTTTTATGATCTGATTGATGTGGGGCTGGCAGATTCCCTACATGACTCCCTGTGGCTCCCCCAAAGCAGTAACATATCCCTGCTGCTCCTAAGCAGAGGAATGGCCACAGGGACTCTGCCCTCACCTTTCCCCAACTGTTGGCTGCATAGCTACCATTGGCTGGGAACCACAGCCAATGGGAGCTGCAGGGGAGATGTGAGGTGGTGCAGGCAGCATACAGAGCTGCCTGCCCACCGTGTCTCCACCTAGGAGCAGCAGAGACATATTGTTGCTTTTGGGGAGCCACCTGAGGTGAGTGCTGCCCATGTCTGGCAACCCCAAACCCCTCCTGCACCTCAACCTCCACCTCAATTTGCTGGCCTGGGCCTCCTTCCTCACCCAAACTCCCTCCCAGTGCCCATGCCCTGCATCCCTTCCCATGCCCCAGCCCTGAGCCCCCTCCTAAACTCAAACTCTCTCTCTCCTAGCTAACTAGAATTTTTGACTTACCAGCACTCCCTATCCCCCTAACATGCCAGATATCAAAGCTTTTACTGTCAGAGCAAGGCAGGGAACATTTCTTAGGGGAAAGGGGGCATGGCCAGAGTATTCCTGTTCCTTGGAAATCTATAGAGTTTGAAATGACTTTTTGGGTTGTTACAGCTGAATATAATTTAAAACAATCCCTGAGGCTGCTTTAAATTGTTCCTGCCTCCAGTTGACAGGGGGACTACAAAGATTTTTGGAACAATTTTTGCACCCAGCTTCCTTATCTACAATAAGTATGTTTCAGCCACAGTCTAGAATGTCAGCTGCAAAATAATTATAATAAAAATGCAAAACAGAAGTTGGTCTGTTATCATAGGAAGAAAACACTAAGCTAATTTAACTGGCTAGAGCATACCTTGCACTATTTGTTTTTCCTACAGTTTTTATATTAAAAAGGGTTAATTTGATGCAGCACATTGATTAAGGAGTGATTAATACTCTCACAAGTAAAACTCGATGTGGCTTGAGGACACTCCTAAGAGGATTCTCAATAAAGAAAAATAGAGCTTTATTGGTTTCTCACCTACTTGTTGGATGGTGTTGCCAAGAAGTTATAATAGAGTCCTTATCCAGCTAATGTTAGGATTCAGAAATGAATTACATGCTTGACAAACATTTTTTTGAAAGGGTGTTAAGTTCAAATTGGGGTGGTTCAAAGCTTGTGCAGTTATAGTTTAAAGAGCATAGTTTAAAGAGTATTAACCTAAGGGCACTCAGTCTGCTTCAAGCAAGCAGTCCGTTTTCAGGTTTAATCATCTTTCATACCTTCATCAAACTTGAAAAAATATTCTAATAGCTTTAAAAAAGGATGGGGCATGTTTGGGTTTTGGTTGGGGTTTTTTGGGGGGGGTTTTCTATGTGTTTTCCAAAATAATCTAGTATGGAAGGAACAATATGTTGATTAAATCTATTATCCTCTAAGGAGCCACAGGACTCCTCATTATTTTTGCAGATATAGACTAACACAGCTAATCCTCTGAGTCTTTTCAATATGTTGACTGTTATCTTTAAGGACAATTTTATATTTAGACTCTGTGAATTAATTTGAGGTAGTCTGGAGGAGAGGAAGCTAGCAACATACCAGTGTGTCCCTTGAAAGACTGAAAAATTCATGCCTCACAGTTTTCTTCAAGATTATCAACCTTGAGTTTTATTTTTAGCATCTATTCTTCTTCTTCCTGGAAAAGAAAAGAAAACATCTTTATCTCTAACTTCAAACATAAATCTGGAGTGAAGAAATTGCTGTAAAAATGCTTAGCATGGACTGTTGCAATTTAACCTGTTGACTGCAGTGATCTATCATGAGTACAAAGTTATGAATGTCAGTGACAAGAAATAACTGGAAATGAACAGATAATATTTAAAAGTTTACTTTCATGTGCAGTGCATTTATAGGTGCATATACTATTGGCAGGGCCCTACCAAATTCATGGTCCATTTTTCTCAATGTCTGTCATATAATTTTAAATAATCTCAGATTTCATAATTTTAAATCTGAAATGTCACAGTGTTATAATTGTAGGGCTCCTGCCTCAAAAAGGAGTTGAGGGGGGTTATTGTAGTGAGGGGTTGTGATACTGCTGGTTGTAGTGCTGCTGTTAGAGCTGACTAGTCAGAGATTGGCAGCTGCTGTTTGGGACCCCAACCCAGATGCAAGTGTGTCATGGTATGATATTGCCACCCTTACTTCTACTGCTGTCAGGACACATCCTTCAAAACTGGGAGTTTGAACAGAAATGGAGTGAGGGAGTAGAAAAATAATTACCCATTATTATAATCATTAAATTTTGTAACATTTATTTGAATCACTTTGCAGTGGCAACTGGTAGGATTGAAAGGTGGAACTTGGCCAAGACAAAGACTTGCTTGAGAAGTGTGTTTGGGTAGGATCTTCAGCTGGTGTAAATTGGAGTAGGACTTCAGTGAAGCTGTATCAGTTTAAATAGGTGAGAATCTGATTCACTGAGTATTCTTTCGAAAGTTGGCTGAGGCTTGGTCAAATTACAAGGCATAAAAGCTACATGTTTCAAATGAAGTTGAGGTTTAGTAAGGATAGTTGCTAGAAATACCATTTACCTCTCAATGTTGGAAGGCAGATAGGTTGCAATGACAAATGTGTAGGGCTCTGGGATAGGATGTTTACCCCACAACAGCCTTGAAGAGCCTAAATTGGCCCAGAATGGGCCAACTGACCTTCACAGTTTCATCTGATAAGGGACCCAGGGACTTTTAAATATAAATTGCTGCTGGAGCCCAGCTGAGGGGAGAAACTGTGAAAGGCTCATAAAGTGGGGAAGTTTATAGTATCAGAGGCTTCAGGGAAAGACTCTGAAGCCACTCACTAGGAGTTGAGATGGGGAAGAGGAAACTTGGGAGATGGAGAATAAGTTTTGGAATCTGAGCACTGAAAGAAGTGTCACCTCCAAAGGCATTGTGGGGAAAGAAATCCATAGGTGTTAGAGAAGGAGGCAACCCAGAGAAGCCCATGCAATAAGTTGGGGACTAATTTAGCTACAACTACTCAAGAGAGATCTTGGCGTCATTGTGGATAGTTCTTTGAAAACATCCACTCAATGTGCAGTGGCAGTCAAAAAAGCAAACAGAATGTTAGGAATCATTAGAAAGGGGGTAGAGAATAAGACAGAGAACATCTTATTGCCTCTCTGTAAAACCATGGTACACCCACATCTTGAATACTGTGTACAGATGTGGTTGCCTCATCTCAAAAAAGATATATTGTCATTGGAAAATATTCAGAGAAGGGCAACAAAAATAATTAGGGGTTTGGAAGAGCGATTAAAAAGACTGGGACTTTTCAGCTTAGAAAAGAGGAGACTAAGGGGGGATATGATAGAGGTCTATAAAATCACGACTGGTGTGGAAAAAGTGAATAAGGAAAAGTTATGTGGTGAAGGCTAGGACTTTAACAGGGTTCAAAAAAAGCTAGATAGAGTCATAGATGTTAGGTCCATCAATGGCTATTAGCCAGGATGGGTAGGAATGGAGTCCCTAGACTCTGTTTGTCTGGAAATGGATGACAGGAGAGGGATCATGTGATGATTGCCTCTTGTGTTCCCTCCCTCTGGGGCATCTGGTATTGACCACTATCAGCAGATAGGATACTGGGCTAGATGGATCTTTGGTCTGACCCAGTATAGCTGTTCTTATGTTTTTATATTCGCATGAAGCAGCAGTACAGAGAGAAGGACTGCATAGATATTTGGCTGCTGGTTATAGGGTCCCTGGGCGGGAGCCCATAGTGGCTCATAGGGGAACCCTATCTACAGAGAAATGATGCAGGGCTCTTGCAAGTACAGTCTGGACAGCTGGTCTGGTCAGACTTTGATACCCTGGAATGGGAGATTGTCATCTAGTCAGGAGGTTAAGTATTGAAGTGAGAGCACTGCAGTGATAGAGTGACCATCAGCAGGAGGCAGCAGATGGGAAGAAAGCAACTATGCCACTCCTGGTCAGGTGGAGGAGCTTTTTCAATGAGTGAGGCAATTTTCAGGTTCACTTAATTATACGGTAATGCACCCATTATTTAAGGCCCCAAGTACAAAACTCCATCTCATTTAGCATAGTATAGGGCTTTTTTGGTTCCTGTCTTGGTCTTTGTCCAGTAAAGTCCATATTGATTGGACTCTAAGCTATGGAGTCTAAATTTGAGGGCCCCCCTTTATTTGTAACTACATTGAAAAGGTCTCTCACAATATTTTTCTGTTGTAATAGTCAGTGTACAGAAAAGGAGTGCAGTGCCTTCAGAGTCCTTTTTCAGGTGAGGGGCATTGGCTTGGCTACCTGAGAACTGTAATTTTACTCTAAAATGTATAATAATTCTGAAAACTGAAAGGGTACCTCTACATCACCCTCATCAGAGATCTTCCAAGCCATGCTCAACAGATTTGGACTCACATTAAAAATAGCTGTATAGACATTGCATCTCAGGAAAGAGAGGAGTGAGCTTCAGAGCTTGAGCTTCAGTCCCAGTCACAATTTTTCAGTGGTGTATTCACTCAGGGTATGTCTAGACTACATGCCTTTGCCGACAGAGGCATGTAAACTAGGTACCCGACATAGTCAAAGAAGCCGGGATTTAAATATCCCTGGCTTCATTAAAATAAACATGGCCGCCGCGCTGTGCCGGCTCAGCTGATTATCAGCACAGCACGCGAGTCAAGACGCGGATCAGTTGACAAGGGAAGCCTTTGTCGACTGCTCCATTATGCCTCGTGAAATGAGGTTTACAGGAGCGGCCAACAAAGGCTTCCCTTGTCAACCGATCCGTGTCTTGACTTGCGCGCTGTGCTGACGATCAGCTGAGCCAGCACAGCGCAGCGGCCATGTTTATTTTAATGAAGCCAGGGATATTTAAATCCCAGCTTCTTTGACTATGTCAGGTAGCCTAGTTTACATGCCTTTGTCAGCAGAGGCATGTAGTTTAGACATACCTAGAGTGAGGCAAGGTGCTACAAGTTCTTTAGTTTGGGTTAGGTTGTACCACATGTGATGGGTTGGCCCCCCTTCCATGGGGGGCATTGCTAAGCCAGCCTGCCTTTGCCATCAGCCTTTATTCTTCCTCCTCTGTGCTATTTGACAGGCTGTGAAGTCCTCTTCCAGCACACACGCAGGTTGGGGTGCACGCAGATGTAGAATCCCAGTCAGCTCTGTGTGGGATGACTCAGGTCGGGGTACTGCCCAGCACTCAAGTGCACACACACTTTTGGAGTGTAAATCCAAAATTTCATTGACTCATGTAGGGATCTGTGCAGTGTAAGCTCATAACATTCACACCGTCCTTCAACGTTAAGGAAGATATGCACAGCTCTTTTGCTCCCCCCACCCCAGTTATGAATTTCAGAAACTGTTTATAACAAAGTTATTAACTATATAAAAGGTAAATATTAAGTTATAGTGAGGGATAGCAAACAGAACAAAGCTGATTACTGAGCAAATTAAACATGCAGATTAGGCTGAATACGTTAAAGAAACTGGCCACAGATGGTACTTTCTCACCCTATGTGTTGAGATTAAACAATTCTTGTTACTGTTTTTCGGTGAATTATGCAAATTTCAAAGTGATTTACAAGAAAGCAATTTTTTTAACAAGACACCTTTAAATTTATGAGCTTTATTTAATAGCATCCAAATAAAGTTGATACTTCCTCATATTTTATTGTTTTTCTATATATAAATCTGTACTTATTCTAAAAATGTTCATTCTGAATTTGATAGGACAGTTCAGTTTTTAGATTGAAGAATATTTTAGGTGACTTTTTAAAAAAGTAAGATAGTATTTTCAGAGGTATATTTCACAACCTAACCTTGAAAGCCTTCTGAAATCATTATTTGGACTTGATTTTCTTATCTACTTATGTTAGTCGAGCTATGTCTAAACTGCAGGCTTCTTTCAGAAGAAGCTTTTACAGAAGATATCTTCCAGAAAAACTTCTTTCAAAAGAGAGCTTCCACACAGCAAAAGTGCATCGAAAAAAGCAATCTGCTTTTTTGAAAGATAGGGTCCACATTCATTGGATGCTATCTCACATTTAAATTGTGATTACTATGGATGGAGTGGCCACTAGGGCACCTGTGCTTTTTCCTGGAGGCCTTTTCTTTTGGAAAAAAAAAACTCTTTTCCCCATCCACACACACCTTTTTCTGAAAGAGCTCTTTTGGAAAAAGGCTTCTTCCTCGTAGAAAGAGGTTTACCAATGTCGGAAAAAACCCTGCGTTCTTTTGACTTTCTGTCAAAAGAACTCAATTGCAGTGTGGACGTAAATGTAGCTTTCTGGGGAAAACTCTTCTGTGTAGATATACTCTTGGAGATTGGGATGCACAGAATTTAAACAATAAAAAAGGTGTTTTAAGGTGCTGCCTTGATTGCCTCATGGAATTGTGACATTCCCCAGAGTACAATTTGTGTATACAACAGCTGTGTCCCTCAATTCTCCAACTTTGGGTGTCTTTTTACACTGCTTCTCAGTGAGAGCAACCACTCCTGATCAGCTCTTTAGTAGCCTCCAGCAGGTCAATCACACCCAGCTATATTGTGCTAGGGCTATAGTCAGCCACCCCTGAATTATACTGCAGGGCAATACCAAAAAATTCCCAGGCTGAGGCATCAGTTTGCCTTTTGTCTTTAAGGAGTGGGTTCATGCCTGCTTTTCTAAACTTGGAACATTATACTGTATAACATTACTGAGACATCTTACAACTTTCCATTATATACAAGTTTGTCACATTTCACCAGGAGAAATCAGTGAATTGAGTTTTCAGATGATACCTCACAAGGCATACTTCCTACAAAATCGATTATAGTGAAGGATGAACATAGTCTGTATACCCATCACAGGAATGGACGTTGTTATTTGTCTACAGAACTACTCTTTTCCAGGTACTCCTTGGCAACCTTGGAAATAGACCTCCCATGTAACACTGCCTATTGCTACAATGAACACTACTTTGCTTCAGAACTAATATTTGACATCTTCCTTCCAATTCCTTTCTGGTCCTTCTCCGCTAGGGAAGTGAACCTTTTAGCATTCCCTGAAGACCAATACATCGTGGCTGTTACAGACTAACCAGGAGAGCAATTTCTAAATCTGGAAGATCTTCACAATGAGTGGCAACTGCCTCTCTCTTATACCACTGAAGCTCTAGGTCAGGCTCCTCTGCTGCTGATCTCAAATGTGGACATATGGCATAGGGAGAATAGGCCCCAGACCATTTAGATATTAGATAATAAGGCCATTCTTCTAAAGAAAATAGAGCTGTGTAGGGTGGGTTGGCTTTAGGGAATGATATATATCAAGAGAGCCTTTCACCTTTAAGTTATTGGTTCAGACCAGTCCTAATTAGAGGAATTAAGTTATTACCAACTGATAGTTGTTTGGGTCATTTTGTCTACATTAGACTTCAATGCAAGTATCTATGGCCATAAAAACACTATTGATACTCACAATGGCAATTTCAACAAGATGTCCAATGAAAGACAGGGTGCAGAGAACAAACAACTTCTTGCCTTCCAAAAGTGTTCCAATAGAATCCCAGATGAGACATAGTGACAGAGCAGGGAGAAGAAACTATCTTTGAGAGAGAGAGTGTGACTAAGTAAAGAGCAATGTCATCTGCACTTCGAGTAAAAGTCTCTCTTGTATGAATATACACGACTTTCACCTAAGTTAATAGCAGCAAAGGGCATCTGAAAATGCAAAGTGACTTTTAATTGGAATGGTTTAGGATGTCTTTTCAATGGATACATTTCCTCCCTTGGTCAGTTTTAAACAATACCATAACCAATTAAATGATTGCAGATAATGCAAAGGAAACACACAGTACCTCTAGCAACCACAACATATATATACATGGGTGACATCCTATAATGCAAGGCTCCTGACTAAGTCATGAACAGCAACGAGTAAATTCAGGTTCTTGGGATTCATAAATATGAGCCTCTCCTGCTGGAGCTAAAGGACAGTCAGCTGTTTGGTCGCAGACTGTAGTATGTTCATGGACCCATGTGGTTCAGTCACTAGAGGGGGACAGTAAAACCTATTGTATGGCCCTAATTCTGCACCATTTAAATCAACAGAAACTTTGTCATTGACTTCAATAGACAGAGGATCAGGTCTATATAAATATGGGTTATATGACTCAATAAGTGGTTCCAATTTCTTCCATAATACAATAAATTATTCATCACGAAAAAGGTATCACATTCTAGCCTTTGGTTCATAGGGCAAATCTCTTAATTTTTAAACAATTAAAGCAAAGAGCAGAATAATAAATGTTAGGAATAATCTAAACTGAAAACATATATTGCCATAGCCACATCTCCAAAGGAGTGAAACATCCACATCCTTGAAAGATGCAGCTATGTTTACCTAATCACCTGGTGTAACCTGGTTACTGCCTTTTGGAGACGTGGATTAACTACAGTGTTGGGAAAACCCCTCCCATCCCTGTGATTAGTGTCCAGGCTGAAGAATCGCAGCATCACAACTGCACAGCTGCAGTTGCGATACTACAATATATTTAAATGTTAACATAACTTAGTTAATATCTGCCACCCTATCTTCATTGGGTGCCCTACAAATTAGTAATAATCAGTTTTAGATCCATCCAAGTACCTAAAAGGGTGTTACAAGGAGGAAGAAAATTGTTCTCCTTGACCTCTGATGATAGGACAAGAAGCAATGGGCTTAAATTGCAGCAAGGGAAGTTTAGGTTGAACATTAGGAAAAACTTCCTAACTGTCAGGTTGGTTAAGCACTGAAATAAATTACCTTTGGAGGCTGTGGAATCTCTAACACTGGAGATATTTAAGAGCAGTTAGATAGACATCTATCAAGGATAATCTAGATGGTGCTTGGTCCTGCCTTGAGGGTAGGGCACTGGACTTGATGACCTCTCGAGGTCCCTTCCAGTTCTGGTATTCTGTGGTTCTGTTTTAAACAACAAGTGCTGCTAGTTATTTCTTAATTCCTTATAATTACATAAAGAAATGTTCATTATTACTTAATGAAAAATCTGGCGTGGAATTTTCAATACATATTTGTAATTTACTCTGTGACTTAGAATGGCCAGGACAGTATCAATACAGATTACTATTTTAATTTACTTTTTGCTTTCATTATTTATTTGTATCATGTTGCACTTTGTAGCCCCAGCTAACACATGGATGGTACTACAGCCTAGAAATAAACAGTAAAAGACAGTTGTTGTCCAAGAGATTTTATATTGTAATTAAACAAGCTGTGGAAGGGGAGAAAGGAAGAAATATTACTTCAATTTTCTTGATGGGTAACTGAATGATAATGTCACTTGCCAAAAGTTACAGAATAAGTCTGAGATCTCCTGAGTTCCAATACAGTGCTTAAACTGCAATGTTTCCCTCCCTCTCTGCATTGGGTTTAATGTCACTAAAATGCATAGCCATCTGTCTAGAAGCATCTCTTCTTCCCGCATTCTCTGTGCTGTCAGATAAAACCTTTAGCTAGCACAGTGCAGGGGGGGGAGGAGTTCTTCCCCCCCCCCCAGTTTTACAAAGCTCAACTGAAGGGT
Source organism: Pelochelys cantorii (assembly GCA_032595735.1). Taxonomy (NCBI): domain Eukaryota; kingdom Metazoa; phylum Chordata; order Testudines; family Trionychidae; genus Pelochelys; species Pelochelys cantorii. The sequence continues at coordinate 161,086,623 of CM064327.1, forward strand.
GTGTGAGTGAGTGTGTGTGTGTGTGTGTGTGTGTGTGAAAGAGAGAGAGAAGAAGCAGAAGCAATGAAAATCAGAAGATTTCCTAATAACTTAATAGGTTCATGTTGTACTTTTCTTTCTCAGCAACAGTGAGAATTGACATTTGTATCACATCACAAAAATAGAAATGTTTTAGCTCCTGGCCTCCTATTACACATTTAATGAGCTACTTCAAACACCAATTCTCTTAACTGATGGAACAAAGATATAAACTCTGTGCCTGATCCTGCAAACCTTACTCATGGGCTTTAATACAGCAAAATGGCAAGGTCATGCGGTGAGATCAAAGAAAACCATAAGGCGTGAGTGGCTTTGTAAAGAGAAGAACTAGGGTGTGGGCACTGAAGTCCTCAGGGAGGAATTTTAGAAGCAGCCAAGCCTGGGAAGGTTTGTGCTGATATTCATTTTTTTCATTGTTATTAAAGACAAATCCCTGGAAATGGATTAATTTAGTTTTACGTAGTCTGTGAACTATTTTTAGAGCAGATTCAGAAGCACACTGAACTTCTTCAGTTCAATGGAAGTTTGTCTATTAGAAAGTACCTATAATTGTGTGCATATATTCCATATCTTAGCATTGTATTTTATAGATCCAAACAGTCAAAATGTTAGCGAATTTTAAGTGTCCTAGTTTTTAAGTGTCCTAGTTTTAAGTGTCCTAGTTTCAAAATAATAACTCCCGAAATAACTATTTCTAAATAGCGCGTCCACACTATAAGGCACCATCGAAATAGTGCAGAATTATATCGAAATAGCGCATCCAAACTCATTGGAGCCTGAATTGCATTTAAAGCCCCCAGAAGCACTCCGGGCAGGGCATCAGGAGAGCAGTCACTTCCTGTAGCTGCTTGCTGAAGCTAGTGTAGCCAGACAGGAACCCCCCGTTGCAACATCCATCTTGCTTGCCCCTCTGAGGCGCCTGGAGCATACAGGGCATAGAAAGCAATAAAATCAGCATAGTCTTTGATGCCTTGACAGAAGGCCCGGATATGCTGGCTGCTGTGACCCTGGATGGCTGTAAACAGAGATATGCCAATTGCTGACCTTGAGGCTACGAGAACTGCCTTGGCTGGCACCTATATTGATACGAACACACAGCCGTCCTCGGGGGGAGAGGAATCTCCCACTGAGAAAAGAATGCCCAGTACTCCCAATTTAGTTATCTCTCTTACAAGTGTAAATTAAGTTCACAACTCCCTTGTAAGTGCTGGCATCACAAAGACGAACCAGCACCATTTGGCGCCATAGATAAGGAAGAGAATACGTGACCCCCCGGGTATAAAGATGGGTCCAGCAGCACACTCACTTTGAGTGTCAATCTACCATCTGCCTGCTGGTTGGGTTAGGTAATTGCTTCCTGAGGTTCCATGGGGATGCCCACCTCGTATTCGTCTTTCCGAGGAATTGAGAGACCGATCCTGGCCTGACACGCTGGAATCGAGAGACGCAGAAGGGGGTAAAAATTGTACCCGTATGTGTCCTTTTGGTTTAGTGCATGCATAGAATAGAGCTCTTTAAAGATTAAGCTGTCACTTGGTACCATTATTTTCTATCTCCTTTTCCTCTGTAACCATTTTAAGATCTGAATTTGCTAGCAGTTAAGAAAGTAGAGCAATAGCCATTGTAACCACATGCTTTTATAAGCTCCTTTAATAAACCTGTAACTGTTTAAGCTTTAACCTGACTCCTCCTGTTGCTGTAACAGAACCAAACACAATTAAAGAACTCCAGCCGGTCATAGGGGCAGACGCAGTGAGAGCTGGGCATTTGGATCGTGTCGCCTCCATGGGACAGATCCTTTAGGGCATCCGTCGGCCTTCCCTAGGCCGCCTGCTGCGAAGGGACTCCGGTCCTAGCAGCTAAAGACACGGATGTAAAAGCTCTCCCTGCAAACCCTCGGGGCACCTGTCAGCCTCCAATAGGCTGCCTGCTGTGAAGGGACCCCGGTCCTAGCAGTTGAAGACTCAGGTGTATAACACACACAGACCACACGCACTACCCTGGTCATCAGCTGACAGCTAGCTAAGACTTGTGCTTAAAGGGCTCCTCTCTACAGCTGCATCTCACGTGCCACTTCTCCACCGCCCACCCCTCGAGGGACAGCAAACGCACTCTGTGTGCTTTGGTTGCCTGTGCAGATGCCACAGCACTTCCAACATGGAGCCGGAGCTGCTGCAAAGCAGTGCCAGGCTCTTGGGCCATCTGCTGTGCCTCATAGTACGGTTTATCCAGACTGCCCATGTGATGTTTCAGGACCATGATGAGCATCCCAAACTGGTGTTCCCCTTCAACCAGGCCATAGAGCTCCTAATGTACCAAATTACCCTCCATTCTGTTCACACTGTGGAACGCTGATTCTGGTGGAGAGAGAACAGTTCCAACTAGTGGGACTGCATTGCCTGCAGTGGAGGGACAACCAGCAGTGGCTCCAGAATTTCCGCATGTGAAAGGCCACCTTCCTGGAGCTCTGCAAATGGCTCGCCCCTGCTCTCAGGTGACAGGACAGCCATCTGCAACACACCATGCCCCTGCAGAAGCATGTCGCCATTGCACTCTTGAAGTTTGCCACGCTGGACAGCTGCCACTCTGCTGGGAACCAGTTTGGCATGGGGAGATACACAGTCGGGGCTGTGCTCATGCAGGTTTGACTGTTTTACTAGAAGGGTGCTGAAGAACTGGAATGGGTTACTTAGGAAGATGGTAGAAACTCCATCCCTACAGGTTTTTCAGTCCCAGCTTGACAAAGCCCTGGCTGGGATGGTTTAGTTGGGGTTGGTCCTGCTTTGGGGTTGGACTTGCTGACCTTCCAACCCTATGATTCTATGTTTCTATGATTCTATAGGTGGTCAAGGCCATCAATGCCATCCTGCTGCAGAGGGTCATTACCCTGGACAATGTAGACCCCATCATCACTGGCTTCCCCAACAACACGGTGGGAGGCATTGACTGCACCCATATCCCCATCCTGTCCCCAGACCACTGTGCCTCAGAATACATCAAGAGAAAGGGTTACTTTTTAATGGTGTTGAAGGCCCTCATGGACCACAAGGGACGGTTCTCAGACTTTTACATTGTGTGGTTGAGGAAGGTGCATGATGCCCGTATGTTCCAGAACTTGAGCCTCTTCCAGAGGATGCACACCGTCACTTTTTTCCCTGACCGCAGCTTGAGGGTTGGGGACGTTGAGATGCCTATGTGTATCCTGGGCAACACAGCATAACCCTTGCTTTCCTGGCTGATGAAGCCCTACACAGGCAGTCTGGACCCCCACCAAAGAGAACTTCAACACCAGGCTCAGCAGATGCTGCATGGTCATTGAGTGTGCCTTTGGCTGCCTCAAGGAGAGGTTCAGGAGTCTCCTCACCATCCTGGGCCTCAGCGATTGGAACATCCCCTGCATGCTTCCTCCTCCCCCCAGCAGGTTTCCATGCAGGGGATCGGTGTCCTCCACATAGACACACTTTACTGGGAGCAGATGCTGCCCCGAGAGTGTGGGCATGAACCTGTGCCATGTGTAGCTCTGCTGTGTGTGTTTTCATGACCCCAGCCTCCTTAGTGGTGACTTGTCATGGGAAGGTGTTCCACTGAAGAGTCCAGAGTGAGGCAGGCCTGTCCAGGAACCTTGTGAGAAGAAGCAAGGGGTTCCTGTATGAGAGCATCATGGGTCTGAGTTCTCTGGACTGGTACTCCTTGTGCACCCATGTGCACAGGCTGTTGTGTGAGCACAAGGCCAAGCGAGGAGCATGCAGACCCTTGCCGCCCATCTCCTGCCTCCACGTTTGTATGGGGAAAATGAAGGAACTCACCTAAAGAGCCTTCGCTGGGTTTGTCTGAGCCCTGGGAGACATCTGGTGGGGTCGGCAGAGACTGGCTCCAGGCAGATGACGACCTCCTGGCTGGCAGGCATGGTGTCCAGGCTCCTCCTCTTCCTCCTCCACAATCCCGCCCTTGTCATGCCTGATGACGAGTGTCTCCTGGCTAGAGTCTATGATGAGGATGTGGGGGAGGTGATCGCCCCGCCTCCCGGATGGTATCCAGCTGCTTGTAAAAGCAGCATTTGTGAGGTGTCGCCTCAGAGCAGGAACTTTCTTCCCTGGCCTTTGTTTAGGCCTGCTGGAACTCTTTTATTTTCATTTGCAGCTGTTCCAGGATGCAGCTGTGCCCCTTCTGGGTCTGGCTGGCGGCCATCCAGACAGAGACTTCGGCATTTCGCCTCTTGGTGCAGAGATCCTGAATGTTTTTTTTCTCACTCCAGAGCTCAATGAGATCCAGGATCTCCATAGCAGTCCAGACTGGTGCCCTCTTTCACCCCTGGTCAGGGGTTTCTGAGGGGTCTTCAGGCATGCTGACAACCGTGGGGAGCTCTAGGGTCTGCCATGGCTCCACAAAAGGAGGGTGCTGTGTGGCACAGGGCTGGCAGCGCTGGTGTGGTGCCACAAGCCCTTTTCTTTAAACTCTGCAGGAGAAGGGGAGCAGTGGATGTGTCAGGTGTGTGGCCAGATTGGCCACAAGGGCAGCTGGGAGAGGCCTCTGGAGGCCAATTATTTCGAAATAACAGTAGCTGAGTGTCCACACTAATGCTATTTTGAAATAACAGTTTCAAAATAGGCGTTATTCCTCATCTCAAGCAGGAGTTACTGTTTTGAAACAGCAAGCCCATTATTTCAAAATAATGGGCTTGGTGTTGTGGACACTCACCTTCTTATTTCGAAATAAGGGGAATTATTTTGAAATAACTCCCCAGTGTAGACATGCCCTGAGATTCCTTTATACTAATGGAGATTCTCTTTGGTATGTTTATGCTGCAGCATATTATGTCAAAATTTAAAAGTTTGCTTTGGGATGTGAATATTCCACCCTCCTGGGTGACATATAAGCATTTGTGTGCGCAGCATTATATTAATGAGTAATTTATGCTGCTAGTGGAGGTGGGATTTTTATGCCAGTGGGAGAGCACAATTTGAAAACATTTTTACAGGGTGGAAGTTCCCTTAATGCAGTGTTTCTCAAAGTGGGCCAGTTTGTTTATGTAAAAACTCCCCCCCCCCCCACTGAGCCTCGCAGCTCCCATTGCTTCCTGTTCACCGTTTGCAGCCATGGGGAGCTCCGGGAAGTGGCATGTCCTGGGCTGCTGCTTCCCGCAGTTCCCCTTGGCTGCAAATGGCGAACAGGCGCCAATGGGAGCCACGAGGCTCTGTGGCTGCGGAGTGTTTACATAAACTGGTACAGCCTGTTAACGGCTTTCTCAAAGTGAGCCTGCAGCCCTTTGAAAAATACTGCCTTAAAGCATGTATCCTGGGATTGGCTCTGGATATGATCCATGCACAGTTTAAACTTGTCAAAGTAGTTACTTGTTTGATAGCTGGGATATTGGAAATACAATAAAAAGAGCGGCAAAAGTAGGTGTGGATCTATCCTGCTCATGTTACTGTTGTATGGAAATAAGTTGTTCTGTGTGATATCGATGACTGAGAAATGTCCCTTGGTTCACTTTTCTTTAGTTTCTTTGAGGTAGATATTGCATCGCTGTTTGTTTCACGTCATAATATCATGGAAAAAAAACAACTGAGGAAACTAAACAATTTTATAAATTGTTATGTAGTCGCCCCCTCATTTCCTGCCTATTTGTATGTTTCCCCTCTTCCTTTCTCTTTCACACTCTCGTATTTAGCAACCTATGTTTGCCAGAGACATCTCTGTTCTTTCTCTGTCTTTGTCACTTGTTAGATTTTCTGCCAGCAAATTGGCTGGATGGCCTTCCACGTTCCACACACTAATGACATAAAAAACCAAACAATGGCTACTTGAGAACAATTGGCAATTTCTCTATCAGCTTTATGTAGCATGGAGACTCTAACTGACTATTTCTTTCCCTTTTTTAACTTCTCCTTCTTCCTCCCCCTCCCCTTTTTATTTCAAAACTGTACCTTCAATAACTCCATTAATCTGAAGAGGTGGGTTGTGCCCACGCAAGCTCATGATATCATCTACATGTTTTGTTACTCTTTAAGGTGCTGCAAAGAGTATTTGTTGTTTTTTAAGTTTTTCCAGTTACAGACTAACTCAGCTACCCCTCTGAAGCTTTTCTGCCAGCAGTTAGTGTGACTGAGTAATATGGGTAACTCCAGCTTAAAAATGTCAGAGCAAAGTTCTTCCTACAGAAATGAAGCGTTTCATGTGGGATAGTATTCCTAGCCTGGGGTACTGGAAGTTTGTTTTACACTTTTAATTGAATGAAATTAAAACCAGACTATTAACATTTCCAATAAAAAAAAGGAAGCATGTCGAGTGATGTATCAATGACTGTAAATTTTCCCCTATATAGATCATTGCCCTTTCAAACAGGCTTGTCTGCCTGTAGATATTGGCATCAGGCATTTTCATAAGTCTACAGGTGCCTCTTTACTGCTTGGAAATGCTGTGTCAGACATACAGATGGTCAAAACCATGACTTCCCGGATTCAACAAATAACCCCTTTATTGTTATGTTTTCGGTCTGCTTTTTAGGTTCTGGAATTATGTTGCTAGAATAGATGTTCCCTGTAAAATGTGGTCATGAACCACAGGGTGGCATGAGAGGGTTTTATTTGTTCTTAGTTCTTGATCACAACAGAGGACCTCTTTTCTAATGATAATTGAAAAACACTCCCCAGACTACTGTCCCTTAATTCATATATGTTTAAATTCAGCAAAGCATTTAATCATGTCCCATTGCTATAACTTAATATAAGCACATTCCTACTTTACTTTGCAGAGTTGGAACCACAGATTATTTAAAAAGAAATTCTTCAAATTATCATATTCCATAAATTGTCAAGGACTGGAGTATATTTTGTAATATGAATAGGTAGAGGATAAGTGTTGTTAAATGGTAAAATGTACAGGAGTTTTGTTAATTTCAAAGCACAGAAAGTCAGACAAGCGTGAATAAAATATTCCTAGTCAAATCTGAGTTATCAGGAGCATAAACGTCTTTTATCTTGCTGGTTAGACATGAAATAGCAGCTGTTGAGTATCACTTCAATGAGTATGTGTCCTCTGCTTGCTTGGCGTGGCTCAGTCTCCCTTTAGTAGTGGCCAGGCCATAGCTGTCTGTGCTGCCTCTCTTCTGAATGCACATTTTAAATGCATAGTTAGGATCCTGTTGTTCAAAACCTTCAATGAGAGGCCTAACACTCCATGACAACCACAATATATTTTATGATTGTCTGGTACAAAAGAGCACGAAATCCACCCTTATTCCACCCCATAGCCACACCGCATTCTGGCTCCTTCTTTGAGGCCTTGCCCTTATGCCCACGGTGACCATATCTTCTGAACCAAAAATAGGGACACCTTAGCCAAACCCTCCGACCCGTTAGGCCCCACCCACCTGCCACAGGAAGTCCCTCCCCTGGGGGTATTACTTCTGGGGTCAACATGTACATGTGACCAGAAGTAAATGGTGTCATGTGACCCCCTCTAAAAACTCCTCCCACTGCCCTCTACCAATAAGGACAGGTTTGGGAACTATAGAAGCCCCCCATGCAGCTATACTGCAATTGCATTAACCCTGACCCCAGACCTAGGGTCCCAGGACACTGCAGCATTAGGGGTCCAACCTCAATTCAAGATGAGATCCAGGATCCGAGACTATTATTTTGCAATGTAGATGCAGCCCCATTTCACTCGGGGCCTGAGAATCATACAGAATTATCCCACAACTTCACGGGACAACTTCCTTAGTCCTCTTAATTGGAACTAGTAAGCATAATCTATTAACAGGTAATCAGAGGGGGCTGGAGCAGCTTCCCACTGCTGCAGGTAGGGGGCTGCTCCACCCCCACAGAGGGCCTGCTGCAGACAGGGGTTGCTCTTGTCTGGAGCAGCCCTTGTCTGTGGGGAACTTGGGGTCCCAGCTGGCAGGAACTACACCAGTGTCCAGAGCAGCCTTTCTCTGTGGGGAGTCCAGCTTACTGTGGACAGGGAGTGCTCGAGAGGGGGCTAGGAGCCGGTGGCAACCCCAGTGTGACCTAACATTAACCAGTTAACTGATAAATGGGAATTTACATCCCTACTGAGATGGACTGCAACTGCATTTTTTGATGTTACTGTAAAACTATCGAGTGTCCTGCGTTTCCACAAGCCAGAATGACAATACTGAATTAACCATGACAATTACAGGGTGGAGAAGACCATGTCACTAACCCTCACTACCACAGTTTGAAAGGTACATTTCCCATTGAGGTCAATGGGGTTGGGCTATTTTATATGTAAAGCTACTGAGAAATGTATATGTCAATACTATGATGGCAATGCCTATATTATATAAATAATAATACCTAATATTAATTGCCAAATGAGACCACTTCCCAACCTGCTTACAAAGGATCTGATCTAATTTAAACTTTAAGCTAGGATTGGGCCCAAAGCAATTTGTTGATCTTACCTGAGAAGATCCAGTTAACATTTAGTCACCCTTCAAAAATATAAAGGACCAATCAGTAAAAGCCCCACTGTTTGGTAGAGGCGATCTTTGAAGAAAACTGGAGAGACTTTGAATTGACTTCTTCTGACAGTGCTTTTTCCTCACTGGAGGTAGGGTCTTTAGCACAGGTTTCACTTTGTGTGTCAGAATAACTCAGAAATGTGTTGTCACATCTACTCCATTCAGGTCTAGATAATGTGCAGCCCAAAAAGAACAAATCCCTTGAAACTGGAAGTCAAAACATCTCACCTTCACAGAGCTCGCAAAGGGCTTGTTTACCCAGACACAACAAGTCATAATCCACTCTGTAGAGACAGAATACATCCTGCCTCTCTGTGGATACGTCATGTGTTTTCACGAGGTATCTTAACAGGTTGTTTAAATCATCAACTGCTTGGAGGAGGAAGACTCACAAAGAGTCTGTCTGTCATCCACACAGGAGTGTTACGGTGATTTCACCGCTGTGGTAACAGACCTGATCTCTCTGTGGGCCCTTGTGGAGCAGCAGGGAGTCTCCGGCAGTCTCTTGGGGGAAGAGGCTAGGGGTGCCTCTATTTCAGTGGTTCTCAGACTTTTTGGCTCATGACTCAGTGTAAACCTTTCTGCAGACCACCAGTTGGTAATGAAAACTCACTGCTAATTACACAATTACGCTGGAGCCATTTTGTTAGTGCTGCCGTTAGGGAGAACAGTTTAATTTAAATTATTAAACAGATTAAGTGTTAACTTTCTCATGTTAGTTTATCAAACTTAATTTAAAATAAAGTAAAATATTAATTTATGTCCAATACAAAATGTTCAATGTCTTATTTATGGCAGGGGTAGGCAAACTTTTTTGGGTCAGGGGCTACTGACACACAGAAAAATCAGTTGGGCATCACAAAAGTGAGAAGTGAAAAAACACCTCCAAGAACCTCCAACCTGTACTGAAGTGGCCCTGACTCAGACAACTCACCCCTTTGGTGCTCCAGCCCCAAGGAGTGAGTGGAAGGGACATGGAGGACTGAAGTTCAAGGCTTCCCATAGGCCAGATCTACTTTTCTGGGGTTTTGACTCAATGGATTTTATAGGCCCCCTTACCGCTGGGGTAGGGACAAAAATTAAGAGTTCAGTGTGTGGGACAGGGCTGCCAAGTGGGATAGGCATGGGGTGCAGGATCTGGGAGGGAGGTGTGGTGCAGAAGGGGGAGAGGTTGCGATATCTGGGTGGGAAGTAGGGTGTCTGGCCAGGGGGGAGGGAGCAGGATCAACTGTGGATGAAAGAGCAGGTTGGGAGAAGGTGTCTGGCTGGGGGGAGGGTGCAGAAACAACAGAGGATGTCTACGCAAGCTGGGGGTAGGGAGTCTTGGTTTGGGTGAGGGGAGTAAGTGAGGAGGATTGAGGTGTGGGAGTCTGGCCGGGGGGGGCGGGGGAAGGAGCATTCCTGGCTTCATGCCACCTGTCATTAGGGAAAACTTCTGCACAGCGTGCTGCCATTTACCCAGCAGGGTGGGGAGGGGGAGGGGGAGGGGAAGGGAGTTCAGCCCTCCCATCCCTCATGCTGCGGGCAGCCCACGCAGCCACAAGGCTGGAACACTAGCTTTGGTTTCCCATTAGGAGTGCGGTGGGAGGTGGGGTTGGAGAAAGCTCCCATCCCGCCAGACCCGGCTTGCAAAGCCCGGCAAAGCGAGTGGGTCTGTGCACTGCCGCTTTCCCAGCAGGGTGGGAAGGGGCGGGGGTAGAAAGGGCCGTGCACAGAGCACACCAAGGGTATGTCTACACTAGCCCCCTAGTTCGAACTAGGGAGGCTAATGTAGGCATTCAAAGTTGCAAATGAAGCCTGGGATTTAAATATCCCGGGCTTTATTTGCATCTTCCTGTCTGGGCGCCATTTTTAAATGCCCCGTAGTTCGAACTACCTGTCTGCGGCTACACGCGACATGGGCTAGGTAGTTTGAATTAAAGGTCCTAATTCGAACTACCATTACTCCTCATTGCAGGATTTTTTGGGAATTAGGAATGTAATGGGTAATTTCAATTTTAAAAGTGATCTGTACATGGGCACTAAGTGAAACTGTGCCTTTGTCTGATTTTCTTCTGTTGCGTCAAGAAGGCATGAAGATTCAGAGGCCTAGGTTTTTTTTGTTTATATGTTTATTTTTGTTTTAGGCAGGGAAAATACATTTATGTTGATTTCTTTTATATAAAAAAATCCAGGCCTACGGTGACTTTGCCAGGCCCTTGGCCAGGTGTGTGTATGTGTGGTGGCTTCAGAAGGCATGAGGACCACAGGTAGAGAGGGGACAGGCCAGTCCTGCTGCAGCAGTGGCAGTGGCAGTGGCTGGGAGACCCCAACTTTTAAATCACTGGGCCCTGTGGCAGCAGCCCCCTTTGCTCCCACTCTCTTGTTGGCAGGTTTACTCAGGTCCTGTCTAGCCCAGGGCTTTGGCTTTGTCTGGACTAGAGTTCAATGGCCCTGTTACAATTTGAGCTAATTGATCGTAAATACTAATTGAGTTGATAACTGAGTCTCTACACAAATGTTTGTTCTGGGACACACAGTTTTGTGGTTTGCCTGAGGCTTAACCATCCTGTTTTGATACTTTGTAAATGTTTGTGTCTAGCTTGGCATTTACTGTCACTTAACAAGCAATTGGCAATCTATTACAATAGGAGGACAAGTGCTTGTCCAGACAAAGCCTATGATAACAGGAGAACTAGTGAAATGATAACATCACAAGAGACAGAAACCTGAGCAAGGGAGAAGGAGAGATTTTAAATCACACTTTGAAAAAACTCTGTTTTTGTCTGATTTTTAAAAAAATGCCTAGGTAACTTCAGTGTCAAAAATGAGTATTTTCGATAAAGGATGCATGAGTGCATGGGAGGGGTGAGCGAGTTACATTTGTCCCCAGATTTTTACCATCCTAAGAGACCAGGTAAGGCCCTCACCCCTAAATGGCACTGCTGTGGACAGACAGTTCCCCACCTAGGCAGAGCAAAGCATCTTGGCACTGGCAGAAATGGGGGCAGGTAGCACTAACCTAGTACTGCCTGCATTTGGAACCACCTAGGAGCTGAAGCTTACCTAGAAGATGTAGCTATGAGGCTGGGTAACTCAGGAAAAGGAGTGCCCATGGAGATTACACCAATGTGCAGCAGCATGACTTGGAAATGCTCTTCAAGGTTGCTGGTCTTTCTCACCTGGCATGACTGAGGTGCTTCATAGTGCATTGTGTTACTATGAAATGTGTGTCATCTTACAAGAGAGGGTCTCTGATGTATGTCCTCCTATTAGTATGGCATGCTCCAGTGTATTATCCTCATAGTGATAGGTGAAGTCAGGCAGCAGTAAGACAAGGAAGATCATTTCCTGGATCTGTTGCTAAAGGTAAGAAGACAGGAACACTAATCTTTCTCCAGAAGGTAACAAGGTGGCATCATTGAAGTAGGAGTGGGCTTATTTTCCCAATACCATGAAGATGGAAGGGAAACGCCAGCCAAGGGCTTCTATCCCGAGTGGGGTAGGGACAAGTCTGCCCTCAAACTCTGTACAGGCACCTAGATCCGACCTATGCACTTGCATCTTGCATATCAGGGAAGGAGAAGATGTCATTTGCTTTGGCCAGGTAGTACCTTCACAGCCTGTCAACAGCTGGAAATGTACATGAGGGAACATCATAGGACTACATAGTTTTGTGAGGGTTTTTTTCCTGTGTGGAAAAACGTAGTTAGTCAATGGTTCCTGTGATATTGCACACATTAAAGGTAATTATTAGGGGGCATCTCCACTGAGTTATCCTCTTAGGGTTGGCTTTATGCTCTGAAGCCTGATTTATCATGCAGTCACTGTCCAATATTTTTTGTCTTCACTAGTCACACTTGTTTGCAGACTTCCTATCTGGAGCATTCAGTTCTCTTAATCATCTCACGAAGATTCGTTGGGCTGGGAGGGATGTGCAGCCATCCTCTTTCTTATTATTCATTGTCAACGGCCATTTATGGATATTTTAGAGCACTAATCACTTTTCTGCACCTTAAAGGTCTTCTACAAGGAAAACTAGCAGTGGTTTCTGTAAGTATACAATACCCACATTCTTCTTGTGTAGCCTTTGAAGTTTGGAGATTGCTGAATCAGAAAGGTGGGGGAGAATACACAGAAAAGTATTTGCAATATCAAGATCAGGGGTGGGCAATACTTTTTGACGGGGGGTCACTCCAAGATTTTGGAAAGTGTTCGAGGGCCGCACTCGTCCATGATATTAATGGAGGAGATGCAGGGTCTGGCATGGAGGTTGGGTGCAGAAGGGAGCTTGGGGTAAGGGATTGGGGTGCAGGAGGGAGAATGGAGTCTGGGAGGGTATTTGGGTGAAGGAAATGGTTGTGACCTAGGGCAGGGGACTGAAGTGCAGGGGTTTGGGATGTGACCTACGGTAGGAGGGGATTGAGATCTGGGGCAGGAGATTGGGGTGCCAGATCTGGGAGGGGGTATGGGTGCAAAGAAGGGGATAGAGGGTTTGGGTATGTTGATTGGGGAGGCAGGGGGTTGGGGTGCCATAGGCACGCTCTGGTCAGGAGACTTACCAGCCAGCAGTCAAAGCAGCCTGCCTGCCTGCAGAACTAAGGTTTTCAGAGGTTAAAATGTTTCCCAGCCAGCCAGCCTCCCTGCCTGGCCGGCCATGTGCTTGTGTGAATAACTGAGCCAAGAGGGGGTGTGGTTCTTGGGTGCCTGTTATTCAAACAAGCAGCTTCCATTGTCCAGTTTCTGTCCAGAAACCGGCCAATGGGATTGTACTGTGGACGGGGGCAGCTCCTGAAGCTTTCCTCCTTTCCTTTCAGTTTTGAAACAGATATGGGGCCTGACAGCCGCGTTTCTGAGCAGTGTACGGGGCAAGCAGGGGAGCCTGTCTGGAGCTCTCCACGGGCTGGATCTGGTGGCTTGGCAGGCCAGATCCGGCCCATGGGCTGTATTTTGCTCGGGCCTCTACCAGATCATTGTACAATATTGATTTTTATGTGCTGTGACTTGTAATGTCTCATCCCACACAATTTAGGAAGAAGGGACCATATACATGTCACGGAGAGAATGACATTTATTAAAAGTATTAGGTGGAATGTGTACATAAATATTTTTATAAAGAAATTTTTAACCCCAAATCTTAAAAATAAATAAGTGAATGCAATCGGGAACATTGCTCCAAATGTTAAGATCTCTGCATCTTTCTCCTTGGCCTCCTGAGGCTTGGGGGCAAAGGGGAAGATGGGGAAAATGACTCTGGGGTGAAAACGAGGGATATCTCTTGTGAAGGGTCTGGGGAGCAGGCACTTGATGGCGTTCCGATACTCCTGCAGGGTTGATGGTGGTGGAGGGTCCCTCTACAAAGACTTTAGGTGACAGTGAACAGTGAGGCCTAGGGAGCTGTGCAGGTTCTGTGTCCTCCTCTTGATTACTTGGGGGCTGGAGTATCTAGAAATGACGTTGTTAGATGATCATTGATTGTCAGGCAATGTTTGTAGCCCATGAGGAAAGAGCAGAGGCTAATAATGGTGGGATTTTTTTTTGTAGTATTTCAAGGCACAGGGAATATGGGAATGGCAATTCCTTCCAGGGGCTATGTTACCAGTTTGCAATGTCTTTACTGGACAGTGGCCAGCATGTGGAGAATATAGTTTTCATGGTTCCAGAAAGGAAAAGAGAGGTAGCTTTCCAGTCCTGCAGAGGAGAGCTGGAAACTATGTCAGGTTCTGCTACTGGTCAACTCTCTACATATTGCTGAGTGGAGTGTTTTGGTCTTCTGTGAAATTGCTGAGTGGAATGTTTTGGTCTTCTGTGAAAGTGGACTGGAGACATATTGCACTGCTCTTGTACCTCAAACCCAGCTGGTATTTCTGTTACACCAGAAGGCTTCGTCTACACTGGCGGCTTCTTGCGTAAGAACATCTTGCGCAAGTGTTCTTGTGCAAGAAAATGTCCACACTGCCATGTGTGAGCTGTGCTTTTGCGCAAGAGCGCCCGTGGCAGTGTGGACGCTCTCTTGCGCAAGAAAGCTCTGATGGCCATTTTAGCCATAGGGCTTTCTTGCGCAAGAAATCCCTGCCGAGCGTCCACACTGCCCTCTTGCGCAAGAGCTCCTGCGCAAGAAGGCTTACACCTGTTAAAAAAGAGCATAGCTCTTGCGCAAGGAGCCCTCTCTTACCACGCCGTACTGTAAATTTCCTTGCACAAGAGCGGGCAGGCAGTGTGGACACTGCAGATTCTTGCACAAGAAACCGCGAGTGTAGACATAGCCGAAGTTTGCTGAAATATGCTTGTCCTACTACATGGTAATTTAACTGGAAATTGTATTCCCAGCTAATCTACAGATTTTCCATGCAAAAGGACATGAGAACCATGAACACTGCTCAACCTCCACTTCCTGAGGATAACAAGAAAATCCTGCTCCTTTGCCTACCTAACAAGGATGAAACTGACAGAGAAAAAAGAGACACCACTACTTTATGTGGTTCCCAGAAGTTTCAGATCTGCATCACAAGGCCCATGCCTCTCCATTTTAGAGGGATTCCATATTGTGTTTATTTAATTGCCAGACAGGATTGACAAAGCCCTGGCTGGAATGATTTAGATGGGGTTGGTCCTGCTTTCAGCAGTGGGTTGGTCTCCTCTAACCATATTCTATGATTCTTTTCCTACACAGAAGTTAAGCTTGGAAGAGTTTGCTGTGGGGACAAAGATAGTGGCTTGCTAAATTGGGTCGCCTGAAAATCAATTCAGTTAGTGGTCTGGGAACTGAATCTGTGCGATTGTTCATTGAAACAGTGCATTTCACACTTAGTGTATCAGCATCAGATCTCTGGCAACATTATGTAAAAGTCTGAAAGCAATAGTAAGAATTTTCAAAGAAGACAATTTAAATATTTTTCTCCTCTTAGAAGACTGCATCATAAGGCATAGAGTAGCTTGTCAATTTGAATGTCAAATCTAGAAAATATTTTATCTCATTACAAAAATTATCACAGTATCATCCAAACCCGAGTCTGAATTGCAGCAGAATATATATAATATTCTTTTCCAGAATTTTTATGATATTGCATAGGACATTACCCTGTCTTTGATTCTTTGCTAACCTGCAGCTAACTGCCAGGAAGTGAGTTAACATGACATACAAATATTATAACATTCATATTTAAATTAAACTCAGTGAAGGCTCATTTTGGCTTTTTTAAAAGACCATGATGTTTGGCTAGTTAGAGAGTTTTCCAGACTACTGACCTACCTGAATTCTTCCATGATTGCTAGAAAATGAGCAATTAGTTGAAAAGGGAAGATCAGTGGGAGAACGCCACATCTTGCCTGGGTGTTCTAGAGGGCATTGAGAGTCTCCAGGCCCATACGCAGGAGTGAGGGGTGTGAAGGACCTCGCTCCCATAATCCCCCACGCAAGCATGCTCCTGCCAGTCAGGGAAAGGCAGGAGTAGTGTCATGCCCAAGACTTCATCCTCCATGCTCTGACCAGCCGGGGGAAGACTAGGGCTGATTACTCCACTTACTTCGGGGATCATGGGGAGTGGGTGCATTCACACCTCGTGGTTCACATTTACAAAAAAAGCACCCCTACAGAAATTCCTGCCTAAGGGCCTGGTCGCTTATCTAAGTAACCATTTACATCTACGAGGTCTTTAAATCCTGAGTCTTAGTGATGAGAGTGGAGGTTTTTCTCGGCAGCATATTCGTACAAATCATATTTGTTGGTACACATTTACTGTGATTCACTAATGAAATAATTTGTAACAAGAGCATGTAAACCCACCAGATGTTTCGTGGTACCCAGGGTTAACACTGAGTTTGTGTCTTTGCATTGGATGTCAATAATAAAGGACTTCATGGAACAGGAAAGAATTCCATGCAAAGGCACAAGTTTTGCATGTTTTCCATGAAATGAATAATCACATCTGACATTTAACGCGCAAAACCACAGCAATTCCTGAGAGTTACGTTCAGATTTCCCATGGAAACCATACAGAATTGTATACTAATACCCTTATGCTGCAAAAGGTCTTTGTAAAACATTCCACCTTTGAAACTTGGGAATGTCAATAAATGTGGTAGGGGAAAGGGCAGGAGATATTCAATTTGGGGGATATTCATATGTTAAAATAAAATCTCCATTTTTTTTTCAAGGCACGGTGATCATACCAGATCTTGTCATCTTCTTCACCTCTGGTTTCAGAGCTCAACCGGTAAGAGTAGCATGAAAGCACTTTATGTAGCTACAATTCTTTTGTATGACTGTCAGCCAGGGAACAGCTTAATGTGAGAAGCTCAGGAGTCATCCCCAACATCATTCCCTTCAGCCCATGGCTGGGGTAGCACATTCTGGCCCAGGTAAGGATCAGCCATGTGTGGTTGCATATGTTGCCTGGCTCAGAATTGTGCATCTGACCCAAAGGTGTGATCCCTTGGAACAGGGAGTAGTGCTTATGACTTGTGACCCAGCACAAACTTGTGGGGCTTGCACAGACTTGAGTAGGAATCCAAAAGAGGGGAAATCATACTCAACAATTGTGCTTATAGAGATAACGATTCCATCAACAGCCTGCATTGCTTATACTATGCTATTCTAAATTGAGTTCTAGTGAATGGTTTCTTTAGATGAAAATGTAAAAATGTCAGCACAGTATAATACTGCTCTGTCGGCGGAATCTCTTTGAGCTCAGCTCCTGCCTCACAGCACTGTAGCTCCACTCTAACCAGTAGCCATGAGGTGAGAGTGAGGGGGGATGGAGTCAGAAGAAAATCTGGAATAGAGTTCAGGTGTGAAACTGTGTTTCAGACACTAAGCTTTCCCTCCAGTGGGTAAAGCTGGCAGAGCTGCTGGAAATGTCATTGTTAAATGCGTTCAGAGGGAACTGGGTCTTTTAAAGGGGCTGGAACTGAAGGGATAATTGCCCCCACAGGAAAGCCCCAAAGAAGCCAATGGCTCCTTTCAAAGGGGGAATGAGAACATGACAAGAACCAATATGCAGATAAGTGGGTGAGATTCTCCGATCTGTTAACCCTTTGGTGATACAAACTGGCTTTAAAATGGCCAAAGATGACTGAGGAGAATTCCTCCTGCACAGGGACTGTGCAGCAATGGTGGGATTTAGAGCAGCAATGCGTCATCTCTGGTGTGGCAGGGTCAGGCCAGGGAGCTGCTGCAGAAAGGGAAAAAGGCAGCCCAAAAAGGGTAAAAACCTGTAGTTAGACTGCAGGCTGATTAGATGCTGCTTGGGGGGGGGGGGAGGGGGGAGCAGAGCTGGCTCAGGCAGATTGGGGCCAGCTGACTCCTCTGCGGGCTAACTGAGAGCCTTTAAAAGCCTCAGCAGTTGGAAGCTGGGGAGAGTGAGTGGACAGAAGGGAGGTGGTGGAGAGACAGGGAGCAAAAAAGTTAGAACATTCCACAACAGCATTAGGCTGAAGCAGCTAGGGAGGGAGTCTGAGGAGGCGTGGCCGGGCTCCCTACCACAGAGACCTGCTGCAAACTCCAAACTCTCGAGTTAGGAGCGAAAGGCCTGCCCAGTGGTGGCCTGGGTAGGAGGGGCCCTTGCCACACTTGGAACTGTGGAATATAAAATCTAAAAAGCTTCTAAGAACAAAAAATGTTGTTTAAAATACCACGTAGGTTACTACATTTTAATCACATCATTTACAAGCACTGAAGACTGAGTAAAGAAATAGTAAAGGTCATCATCCCTTTTGGATAGTGCAGATAATAAACACACTCTTTTAATCGAGCATAAAGGACTGAATATTTAATCACCACACAAAAATTCTGACTCATGGATTGTAGGAGTGGGAGGATTTTTAGTACATTATTTTCCTTACTCAATTTCTGTATCTAAAAGCCTCTCAGTCAAATTTTCCTACATTTTTGCAGGATGTTGCTCATTTCAAATCCAAAGTTACCCATTTTCAGCACCAACTTGGTGTCCTCCAACTTCTGTTCCTGACACCTAATTACAGTGCAATAAAGAATAATAAAACTGAAGCTACAGAATAAGTTATTTACTAGAACACGTGAAGAGCTATTCTAAAAGAAGGAATCCCACATTTTTTCCCAGCTGACTAATTTTTATGTCCTCCATTCTGGATCTTTGCTACATCCTGAAATCCACACGCAGCAAGTTTTAGAGTTACAATCTAAATATTTTGTTCTCAGAGTTGCTCTGATGTTCTTAATGAACAAATTCTCATTTCCAGTTATTTTACAATTTTCTATGTCTAATTGACTGCAGCTCTTCTCCTCAGACCTGCAATTATGTTGCATGCTACAGTAGTTTAAGTTTCTTGGGTTGAAAGGTTCTGTTTCAATCTGAATGATCCTTGATGGTCTGCAACTATGATCAGAGAGGTCCTGAAAGGGTGGAGAAAAGGCAATACACTAAAAGCTTCCTCAACTCATTTCTTATATAGAGGCAGGCCCATCAGCAAAGGGTCAAGAGATTCAAGGAGGCTGTGAGCTCTCAGCCACTGCTACTGCAGCAGTGGCCGGAGCGCTGGGCTCTTTGAATTGGTGCCGGAATGTAGCTCTGAGGTTTTGGCCTGGAGCTGTCGTAGTCTGGGAGGCACTAAGACCAGACTGCTCTCAGCCCTACTCCTTCGGGAGCAGCAGTCCCTCTTTGTCCCAGATCCTGTGGAGGCTGTTGGCCCTGCTGTATAAAGGGGGTACTGCTTCTGTCACTGTTGGAGAAAAGGAAGGTACTGCCTCAGCAATATGGTACCCTCCGTCCTCAATCCAACAGTAACTTCCCATGGAGGATTTGCAGGTTCTTAGCCTACTTCTTCAGACAGCAAATGAGGCAGTGGTCTAGGTAAATTCCCCTGGTTTCTTCCCTCCCCCCACTGCCCTGCAGCACTACAAAAAGATGTCATCGCAAGATCTTCCCAAGCAGCATGTGTAGTAACTTTTGCTGCTTTTGCGCGCCTC
The DNA here is from genome assembly GCA_032595735.1 of Pelochelys cantorii. Classification (NCBI taxonomy): domain Eukaryota; kingdom Metazoa; phylum Chordata; order Testudines; family Trionychidae; genus Pelochelys; species Pelochelys cantorii. The sequence goes on from CM064327.1 coordinate 161,106,074, forward strand.
TCAATTTTGAAACCTTTGTCCCTGGAAGAAGGCATGTTGTCTTGGGACTTGTAGAAGCTAATGGGCAGTGCAGAGGGAAAGGATCCTTTTACGAGAAAACTAATATGTAAGTTTGGAACTCGGTTAAAAATCAGTTTCATGTTCATTTTATTCCTGCATTGGGTAGAATGGTTGTATTCATTCTTTATTCTAGAGAGGATTCCTATTAAGATACACGTGTTTTACTTTTTGAAACTTTTGATTTGAAACTGAGTGTGTAAGGACTTCAGGATTTGAGCCCTAAATGCTATAGTGGGTCAGACCAATGGTCCACCTAGCCTAGTACCCTGTCTTCCGAGTTAGATGCATCAGAGGGAATGAACAGAACAGGGCAAGTGATCTATCCCCTCTCATGTGATCCCAGCTTCTGACAGATATTTAAGGACACCCAGAACAATAAGTTGCATTCTTGACCATCTTGGCTAATAGGCATTGATGGACCTACCTTCCATGAACTTATCTAATTCTTTTTAGAACCCAGTTATACTTTTGGCCTTCATAACATCCCTATGGCAATGAGTTCCATAGATTGACTGTGTTCTGTGTGAAGCCATTCTTATATTTCTTGTAAACCTGCTGCTTGTTAATTTCATTGTGTAACCAGTAGTGACCCTAGAGTTGTATATAAGGGTAAATAACATATCCTTAAGTACTTTCTCCACACTATTCATAATTTTATAGACCTGTATCCTATTTACAATTGGAAAAAAGTATGAAGAAGAGAAACAAATCATTAGGCATATGACACGGCTTCCATGTGAAGAGAGTTTAAATAGACTGGAACTATTGAGCTTTAAAAAATGACTAAGGGGGAATAGGATACAGATATATAATTATTATATATTAAATTATATAATTTATTATATATGCAAATTATATGTAATATATATATTTAGTATTCAGGGTGTGGGCATATCATAGATTTATATAGAGGCATTATGATATTTTTTGCCTTATCATCTGTCCATTTCCTAATGATTCCTCATATTCTGTTAGCATTTTTAACATCCTCTGTACATGGAGCAGATATCTTCAGAGAACTCTCTACAATGACTCCAAGATTCTTTTTTAAATAACAGTTAATTTAGACCCAAACAATTTGTATGGATATCTGGGATTATGTTTTCCAATGTGCATTGCTTTGCACTTATCAACACTGAATTTCAACTGCCATTTTGTTTCCCAGTCACCAAGTTCAGTGGAATCCCTTTGTAATTCTTCATAATCTTCTTTGGAATACTTGAGAAGGTACTTTATTGACACCTCTACCGCCACATTGTTTACCCCTTTTCCCAGATAATTTATGAATATGTTGAACAGCACAGGTGCCGGTACAGATCACTATTTACTTGTCTCCAGTAAATTGGCATTTATCTTTACCCCTTGTTTCCAATCTTTTAACCAGTTACTGCTCCACGAGAGGACCATCCCTTTTCTCCCATGACAGCTGACTGTATTCAAGACCCTTTTGTGTGGGACCTTGTCAAGGCTCTTTGAAAGTTCAAGTTCACTGTGTCCACTGGATCATCCTTGCCCACATGCTAGTTGACCCTCTCCAAGAATTCTAATAGATTGATGAGGCATGATTTGGGTTTATAAATCATGACCCTTCCCCAACATACCGTGTTCATCTATGTGTCAGATAATTGCATTCTGTACTTTCAACCAACTTGCATGGTGCTAGGACAATCTGGTTCTACAAGTTGGACCTCACTCTTCTAGCAACCTCCAGCCCTCCTGCTACCATCCCCTTTCCAGCCATAGACCAGCCAGCGGTCTCCCTGATGGCTCCCCCATACCACCAGCCATACTGCCCTGCTGGTCCCTACCTCCTTTTCCTGCTATGCAGCATGCCAGGCTCCTGCCCTGCTGAGGCACGCGCCAGGCTCATGGTCCTGCTGGGCTCCAGATGTGGCATGCTGGGCAGCCCAGCTGAATGGAGCCAGCCATCAACCCTCCACCTGGACTCTCTGATCCTGGAACATCTGTGGTCCAGATATTGCCAAACCTGGATATTGCTAGACCAGGGAGTCCCAGTTTACAGAGGTTCAACCTGTGGTAACTTTGTTCCAAAAATAGCTTTATTGACACCTGAGTCTTCCATGAGGCAGATACTGGCCAAAAAACATCCATTATTGACAGAGCAATCATTATTCATTTTACCATAATTATTAGATTGTCTAGAAATTGAATATTGTAAGTAATTGGCAGCCTATTTTGCTAATTAGGCTCTTTCAAAGCTTTTGAAAGAGTGCAAATAGCTTCCTGGAATGCTTGAGAAGATGCTCATAAATGCTAAAAATTCAAGGTAACAGTTTGAAGCTCTCAGAATTACTTTTTGTCAAGCTCTTCTTTCTTTCTAAGTGTAAATCTATAAGTTTCAGTTATAGGTTTCCTACTTCATATATGAGACAAAAATCAATGGCAAAGGTATTGGGGCTGACAATTTACATTTATACAGTATGGAAATTATTCCAACTACATAGTACATTTTCTTTTAGAATATAATACATAGAGAATCTTGTTATCTTGAAAAAAATATAAGTGGGAAGGCCCATTTTCTGCTCTTCTAGACTGCACAAATATATAGGCATTGTTGTATTCAATATGGAAATGTTGAGTAAGCGCACAGTTTATCAACATGTGTAGCTTAATAGCACCCTACTACTCTTCACTACATATTCCTGCCTAAAAATATAGTGTTTACATTGGGAACTGATGGGTTGGTTTAGCCAAAATAAGAACTTCCCAGAATATGTCCATAAAACTGAAACAGAGCTTCATGAGGATCAAAATATAGTCTCTTTTCCCATTATGTTTATATTTTGCTTGCCTTTTCAGTTCAGTTTCCAGGACAATACAGGAAACAGAAATACCAAACCACTGCTTATCAAAGTGCTGTCCACACAGTATCTGTGATAGAAGAACCAGTTCTCACCTGACAAATGGCCCAACCCTGCTTCCATTGAAATCAATTTCCAAAATTGTCCGATAGCACTGGGCCCTCCTACTGTAAACATAAGAGCAGCAAATAAAAGCTATTGCTTTGCATTGAATAACTGAGACCAAAACCTGGCCCTTTGCTCTGAAGTGTGTTTACCCAAATATTAACCAAACTTTGAACTCTTTGAGGCATGCCTATCACTAATAGTAATTTTTTACCTTCACATTCCCCATTCTCAACATCGCTATGTTCTTCCTCCAGAGGCCTTTGTAGCTTAGGGCTAGATTGTGCAATTTTTGCATATATTGGTGAGCATTCTCTCAGACTGACAAGTTGTTCAATGGGGTGTAAAATGAACAGCTCCTCTGGACAGGTACTCATCAGTATGAGAATTACACTGAGTGCTTACATTGTGCATCAAGGAAGATTTTTATATCTCTTTCACTACTGTAAAGATTAAAAACATACCCATACTCCTGTTTTACTCTAATTATTGTTTTATTTATGTGGAACAATAGCATTTGTGGTGGCTTTGCAGGCTGGTACTCCATTGCAGGAGAAATCAATGATGCAGACTCTATTCTGTCTTGTTTTGGATTTTTTTTACATTACATGTACCAGTCCTGGAATAGAGGTAGTGACAAACACCATGAAGGCCATCTTTTTTTTTTTTTTTTTTTTCAGAAATCTCAATATTAGTGCCTGGTTCCTAAGGAGCAACTCTGCCCCAATATAAACTCTAGTGAGGAAAAGAAAACAGATAACAAATTCTCTTGCTATTTGCCACAGCTCCCTTAGCAAGAACTCAGTATAGCATTTGTGCATACTTTGTACCACTCACACACAAACACACAAAGGGATTATCTGTTAGTGCACAGAATATTGGGGTGTGTGTATATATAGTACTTTAGTATACCACATAACTGGATGAGTAGACCCTGCTACTGTTATTTAGTATGTCAGAGTATAACAGTCAACTTTTAGTGCACATTAGCAGTTAGTGTGCTGCATGCTAGATCACTGTCAGTTTGTACCCCAATGTACATTGCTGTACATTCTCTCTTCAAAAGACATGCTAAAAGAAAAATAATTTATCTTACTTTGTGTAATAGTGCTGTCTTGTGATTCCTACCATAACAACGTTTTGATTTAAAGGCTGAAAAAAACCCTCTATGTTGGGGGTTGATTTGTAAAGGCACAAAGGGAATTAGATGCCTAGCTTCAATAAGAAGTCAATGTGGGTTAAATGCCTAGCTCTCCCATGTGATTTTGAAAATCTCCCCCTTAAAGTGTCTTGTTAAACTTTCCCTAATGGTGCCTTGTAGAATAATTGGTTGATTTGAAAAGGTCAAGAATTATCCAAATTATTCGCCCTTTGGAAAGTGTTGCTTTTGAAATTTTGTACTGCTGTAAATCTCCTTATTACTTAGATGTTGGAAAAAGAATGTGTTTTTAAAAACATAGCTCTAAACTGAACACTAACTGGAACTTCAATCCATCATTTTGTGATGAAATGAAACACTTTGTACTGTGTCCTTGAAAAACCTTCCTCCCTATCACCCCAAAATAGACATTCACTGTACAATTTTTATTAATATCTTCAGTCAAATCGTATTTGGATTATTGTGAAACTTACTTCTGTTTAAAATTGCAGTGTATCTGGAATTCCAATTATATTTGAATAGAATGAATTTCGTAGTCAAAATGCAAACCTAAAACAAAAGTGAGCTCAGCTACTGAATTTTCCTTTACATAAATACTACATTAATAAAAGGATACAACTGCAAATGATGATTTCACAGCCTGGAAGTATCTGGAAAATAATTCCCTATGTGGGAAGGAGGACTGCTGATTAAAAACAAGTTGGAAAGCTTTGATTCTTTCAAGCTTGAGAGGAAGAACTTGGAGAAAATAAATCCCTGTTGCTGAATGCAATTCCTACAATTGAGCCTGCATTACATAATAGTGTATAAAGGACGCAAGGCCGGGTCATGCAAGCTTTCAGTTACAGAAAGAAAATTGCTAAGAAACTGAAGAACGTTTTGCCACTGTATATCTCTGTTAATACTCTTCCCACCTAAATATTCTCCTTTATACAAGCATTTGCTCATTCTTTTCTCTACTTTAGAAGTTCTTTAATAAAGACAGCCAGATAAAGTGGTGGTGGAAACACTAAGCATTGCTTATTAAACTGCTGCAGGAAGGGGACAGTGAGATCCAGAAAGAAAAATAACATAGATGGACATGTCTACTGGCTTTTAAATTATGCAGCAGTATTTAATTGAAAACCTCAGTTCATATGGAAGCTGCAGTCTCAAAGCCCGTAGGTACCTGCTTTCAGAGCAATAATGTTCAGATGCAGTCTTTAAACATACATCAGGTGAGGACAAATCACACACACAAAAATTCTTTCCTCCCCTGGCACCACTCAATGTGTAATTTAATAGCTGTTAAAAGCTTACCTCAATTATAGTGAAGAAGTGGAAGGCAGACCTGGGAGGTGGCGCTGCCATCATTGGCTCCTTGCCTGTGAGGAATAGAGCTAGAGAGGCTCAGGGTCATCCCTGCCCCCTGCAAACACCCTGAAGTCTGGGCTTAACTGCTACAATCCTATTTTGGCTTCATCAAGCAGTGGTAACCATAGCAACACCCTTATGAAGTGGCTCCTGGGAATGGTAAATTGATGTGGTAACAAAGCAGCTTCTTGAGGTGCTAGTAGCTATCCCAAGATTTGAGCCTTAAGCCACCCTACATTTGCATTTTCTAGCATTATGTTTTGCTGTTGGAGAGAGTGGATTGTGATACTTAAAGTAAATCATGTGTCCTTAAATCTGTATGTATTTCTCAATTCAACAAGCATAGATGCGAATTGTGTTTAGTAGCTTTTGGGGAGACTTACTTAGGCTGTGCCTCACTTGCCTGGGCTGATGAGCTTCCCCGATTTCACATAGGGTATGTCTACATGGCAAGCCGGATAGCATATGTATGCATACCCAAGCTAGTATTGACTGAGCCAGCTTCTGAAAGTTAGCAGTGTTGCTACATTGGCGGGATGCTGGCAGTGGGTAGCTGCCCAAGTATTTGCCCAAAGTCCCAGGTGGAATACTGGTCAGGTGGCTAGCCTGTGATTCTGCAGGCACAGTGATATTTTCAAATGGACTGGCCCGATCAAAGTTAGCTTGGGTATGCAGTACATGCTGCATTTGTGCTTTCCTATTGTGGTGACCTAGTCATAGTCCATCACGATGGATTTTTCTTCCTGTCTTTGTATTCCTGTTGTTAATTAAGAAAAAAGGTTTAGAGATTTATTTCTTTCATCACCATAACAATGTGATGCCATACAAAAATATAGCGAACACATTCATGTTACTCACACTTGACAAAATAGAAAAATCTGTCCCTAATTCCTTGTTTCCTGATATAGGTTAAACCTTTCTAATCCACCAACCTTGGGACCTGCTGGGTGCTGAACCAGCGAATTTGCTGAATCACAGGAGGTCAATATTGTAGTGAGTGGAGCTCTTTTTATTTTTAGCAAGGGGAAAAAAACAACCCCAAAAATGGAACAATGCTCGCAATGCTGCATCTTAATGTATGTCTGTACGATACACCCAATGTAAGCCCATGCCTGGCCCAGGCTTATCAGCTCTCATAACAAAGTCTTAGTGTTGTTACACAATTTTACTATATTGGCACAACGAAATAAGTAGATAAAGCATAAAAAACATGCTTTCACTTAGCAACATTGCAAGTACTTCCACTACTTGCTGGGTTCTTAGAAGACATTTAGGGGTAAATTAGAGCTAAAGAACAGCACAGAACACTGAGAGCCAGCGTTAGTGGCTGTAAACAAACTTTATAGAACCATAAGAAACTTGGCCACACCCACGATAAGCAGACATCCAGCTTACTAAAGTCATGCCAGACCATGTATGTTTCTGGACCAGAGAATGCTGGACTAGAGAGGTTCAACCTGTATCATTGAAACTGTTTGCTGTAGGGTGAATACAGGCAAATGCATGATTTCAATGATACTTCTTGTGTTGTTCCCAAAGATAGCAAACCCTGGGTTCTGGCATATCAAAAGAGAGAGCAGACTTCACATTCATAGATACTCCTCTGAAATCACCTCATGGGAATTGCTTTGTGGATCAGAACAGTGGTCTGTACATGCCAGTATTCCATCTCAGCAGCCAGCTGCTTCAAAGAATGATTAATGAAACCTTGTAATAGATCATTATGAAAATGTTTGTCTTTAGGGGAAGTTTTTCATATCCGCATTGGTTAGACTTTTACTTTGAAGCATGAAGGTTTATATCCATATATTTTTAATCCTACCGTACATAATTGTGGATATACTCATTTGCATAAATACTTAATCGTCTTTTAGCCCTAGAAATCTCTTGGCCTCAGTGATGTCTTTTAACAGTGAGTTCTATGGGATAACACTGTTTTATTTCCTTTATCAACAGCAAATTTGTTGCCTCTGTTTGCATTATGGGAGAGGATAAACAGAAATGCCTGATTTACCCTTTCCATACTATTTCTTATTTTACATATGTGTGTTATTTTCCCTTTAGTCTCCCCTTTAAACTAAACAGTCCTAATATTTTTAGTTCTTCCCATGCAAAGGTCTTCCCATGCCTCTAAGTATTAGTTTAATCTCTGGACTCATTTCATTTTTTGCAATATATTTTCTGAAAAAGGGAAAACTAGAAAAGAATACATTACTTAAAGTAAAGGAGTACCATTAATTCATATAGTGGTATTATAACAGTATTATAATATTCTTTGTATTTTCTCACCTTTTCCTGATGCATCCTAATACTTTGTGTCTTTTGTCTTAAAAATGACAGTACTTGGTAAAGATCTTTATGGAAAAGATTTGATCAGTTCCATGCTTGGCTTCAATTTTTTGTTGTTTATCCTGTTGCTAAGGCTCCACCAGGCATTATAGTTGTGACTCTGTAGACTGGCTGTAACTCAAAATTTACTAATGCAACAGTGAAGGAAAAGGGAAAATATCATTAGTTTTAACTTTGCATATGTAAGCAGTCAAGATAGAAGTGTTTGCTTGCTTATGCAATCAGAGACAAGAAACAATAGCAGTGATTTATTTGTCCAGTTGTCAAGAGTATGCTGTCTCTCTGAGGATAAAACTAAATCCAACTGATCCACATTCCACTTACTGGCGCTTTAAAAGAAACATCTTTTGGAAACCCTATTCCTCTGAAGGTCTGTTTTCCTGTCATTTAGGGACAGGAATAAGAGAAAAGGTCTATCTGCTAGAGACTTGTGCACACTAAGGCTCATCAGCAGACTGAGCCAATGCTGACAAGGAAACCATGTATTGTCTATTCATGCAGTTTGAGTACATAAGCACTTTATATCAAAGCAACTCATCTTTGGCAAGATGGCTGATCCAAAACAGACACAAGAGACAAATTTCACTCTCAGTTATGCTAATATAACTCCAGTGGAGTTTGTTTGTTTTACTGAGAGTGGAATTTGGCCCAAGCTGTACAAAATATTTATTTTTAATTCCAAACAATACTTGACATTATAGAACATCAAGCATAGCATTGGGAAATGATACCAACCAATTGAACTAATAAGCAACTAACAGTAAGTGATGGAATGAAGCTGTTGGGAAATAATTATCCATGTGGCTAGTGGAGGTTTAATCCACATGAAATGGAGGTGGTGGTGGTGGTGGGTTGGGAAACCATTTGATAGAATTGCTGGAAAAAGCAATTTGCCCCTCTAACTGAGGGGTTTATCTCCTATTTGTTACTTGAGTTCTCAGGGTCAGAGTCTGATTCAACTCACAGTTGTTGATGGATGACCAGGTTGCAGTTGCAACATTCTAGAGTTTGTTTCTTTTTGTGTAGTTGAGACTTTTTCTCATTTAGATTTATCCTGTGTCACATTGAGATAAGACTACTGTGGGGCACTCGTTTTTTGGGGCTGAATCTTAAGCCTGTTTGGAAATTGAAACTGGCCTAAGCTGCAACTGTCCTATTGTTAAATAGGATGTTACATCTCAAATATATTGCACCAGTGCTTTTTGATTTGCCGTGAATGCCTGGTGGGGTTCACGTAGAGTTGAAGGTATTGAGTTGGGCCCCTTTTCAATGTCCACACTCCAGGGCAGCTGCCCCCTTTGCCCATCTCCCCCTCCTATCAGCGGCCTTGCTTCTACTGTGCTTTTGTGTAAAAAGATGATGCCAGCAGAAGATTACTACTGAGAGAAGGGTGGGATATTCCTTTTTTACATTATGACTGGTGCTGGTGAAGAAATGGCAAAGGCACATACAGCCTGCAGTAGGAGAGAACTACTGAACAAAATAAATGACTATGAAAAGAGGTGCCTGCTTATCCCCACAACAACAATCATGCCCAGTGTATTGGTTTCAGTGACAATGTATCAGTATCAGCAACAGCAACTTTCTGTCTGTTCTGGCAAGTCACAGACTATGATCTCTGAAGATATGCACAAGGCAGAGAGTATCTTATGGATGATGGAAGGTGGGGGTGGGGGGAGAGCGGGCAAATGATGTATAAAATGTTGGCCGCTATGGATAATCTACAGTCTCTCTTGATATGTGGAGCTGTTCTTGGGCCTTTTTATGGTGTTTTTATTACCTCATCTTTCTTTTAGGGCATAGATGGGTATATTGGCCATACACAGCTGCTGGTAGGCCACCAAATGCTTTGTTTACCTGAGCGTTCTCAGGCAGAGCCACTCACAGCTCCAAGTGGCCAGGGTTCACCGTTCCTGGCCAATGGGAGCTGAGGGAAGTGGCTGCGCCTGTGGCCGCTCAAGTAGACAAAGTGTATGGCAGCCTGCCAGCAGCTAACCCTAATGAAGTGTATCTGGCCCATGGGCAAGAGGTTCTCCTCCCATATTTTGAGGCATGTCTACAGAGCAATTAGGCCCCATGGCTGGGTGCTGTCAGTGGACTCAGGCTCTTAAGACATCAGCTGTGTGGCTGTTTAATTGCAGTGTACACTTCTAGTGGTAAGGCAGCAGCCCAAGAGGAGAAGCCTACGTTACAGTTAAATAGCCCCACAGTCTGAGCCCCATGACACAAACCGCTGTCATGAGCAAAGCATGGGTTTTTAATCACAGAATAGACATATCCTAAAAGAAAGATAAGGTAATAAGCATGCCATTAGCTTTAGTTTTAATTTAATTTCCTCCCCCCCACACGCTCAAAATGGCACCCTGGAGTGCTCTCTGAAGGGTCAACCTCCTGGCCCCACTTCCTAATGAGTTAGGACTATTTATTCTAAGCTGTACTTGTTCTCTTTATTCTTGTGTCCAGTTCCCACAACCAAGTTCCAACTATTTACAGATTATTTATAGGTTGGGCCGAGCACAGACATCCGTGGCAACAGAATGCAGGTCCTCCTGACTCCTTCTGAGCCTGCTCCACTCCACCCTGTCTCCTTCCTCCTCTCCTCTCACTTTCTTCCAGCTTTTAGCTCCAAGGCTGGCAGACAGGGCCAGCTTTCAGGCCATTCCTAGCTGATTGTCCAACTCCAACCCATTTTCCCTAATCTGGCTGGAGTGGCAGGGGCTGAGTAGGGCTTCCCTTACAGCACACTGCCACGCCTCTTGTTCTTAAACCTGAATTACACAAAGCTCAGGTAAAATCAAAAGTGAAATGCAAAAATAAAGTAAACCTGTAATGTTCAAATATGGACCTTAATTCTGAATTTCTAACTCAGCCAAAATGCCCCTTGAATTTTGGATAAACAAGGAATAAGGGACCTAATTTATAATGGACAAGTGTCATTTGTAAAGTCCTGAACTATAGTAACATTTTTCTGTGAGATTCCAGCTCAACACAGTAAGTCTGATTCTCTACTTCACACACATACAGCCTCATACAATCATAATTCTATAGATTTTGCATCTGAGTTCTGGCTTACTCTGCATGAGTGAGATCAGAATCAGGAGCACCCTTTTATTTGGGAAAATATAGAGACTAATGCAGTCATTTAAACTCATGGAAAGAGAGTACAAAGTGGCTGTCAAGCCCCTAATTGAAGTTCCCCTCCATAACATGCTGGTGAAGTGATTTTTTCCACCTGTCTAAGCCCTGTACAAGTGGAGTTGTGCTTATAGGGAGGGCAAGTGAATGTGTTTAGAGCATAAAGGAGTGAAGCTGTATAAATACTACACTTACTAGATTATTGATGTAGTCTTTCAGATGCTACTAGACTGTTGTTTTTTTAAGTTTTTCCTGTTACAGACTAACGTGGCTACCCCTGTGAAGCTTTAGATTATTGATGCCAATGACTGGGTAAGAGTACCATAAACAGCCTGCATAAACTACAACAACCATCAGCTCCCTCTTTTCCTATGCTAATGTAGAACGCAGTGTTTCCTTTGTAAAAAAGCAGGTTTTTCCATACAGAAGAAATACATATTTAATGTAAGTCTCCGCTATATGTGAGGAATTATAGCCCCCTTTAAGATACATTTGGCGTATTTTAAAGTTGACCTATTTTATATTATCTAAAATAGATAATGGTCATTACAGGTATAGGATTCATGTTTATATATGAGAGAAGATTCCTGAGCTGTAATTTGGTTTCTCCCGCCCTGTGTAAAAACTACAAAAATCATCATTATGGCACCATCTACCTGGAAGCAAAAAGGCAAAGGTTAGTGCAAGGCAAAGCATATCCAAGGACATGTTCCTCTGTTGTTTTAGTTAGTGCAAAAGTTGGAACATACCTAACACAGAGAAATGGAGGAGCTCCCAAACTGTGGCAGACTCCACTTAATCAGTTGATGGAGAGAGACCACCAAAGAGTCAGGCTTTCTTAATAGGTGCTTGGGGGATTTTACAAGCTAAGTTTGCTGCTGCCATCCACATCTACCTGGCAGTGCATGGTAAAAGTGTGAAGTCTGTGTCATGACCTTGAATTTTGCCTTTTCCCTCTCTACTTTGGAGGTAGAAAAACTTTGTGTGACCTTCTCTGGCAGTAGTAGAGTTTTGTGCTACTGTTACGAAGGCATATTAATAAATTACTTTCATCAGTGAATTATAGTGGTACTATAACCAGAGACTCCTTACACCTTGCAAGTGTCCTAGATGTTCAGAGATCCAGATAGTGTGGTAATCATTGAGCTGCTGATCTGGGGTGATGATTTACAAGATACTGTGAGACTATATGATGTTCTGCAAGAAAGGACCCTTAATTTGAAGAGGAACAAATGCTACAGTGGGCTGAATGAGATTAGTTATGCAAGGAAGACACTCTGTGATAGAGAAATGTGATCTGAAGAAAAGCAGCTGTTTAAGAGAAAGGATCTAAGCAAATTTGTCTTAAACATCACAAAATTGTGTCCACCATTCAGTGATATTCCACTAAAAGCCAAGTGAATCTATTAGTGTAGATTGCTTTGCCCATGTTGATTACTGCTGCAGAATCAGGGCTTCTCTTATGAGTAAATTAAATATGAGGTTAGAATGGAAAAGTTTATGATACTATATCTATAGTTGCTGCTGCTCCCTTTTGAATGTTACCTTCTTGTGCTAGCCTAGTTTTTAAGAGATGTTCTTCTGCTGCATAGCAGACTCCCTTGAATGAAACCAAACCAAACTAAACACTGTTTATTTTTGTAGCTGAATCACTCTTGGAAATAAAACATGGGTTTAAAATACTTGAAAAAATGGGTTCCCATCCTGACCTCGTTTTGCAAAGCCTCTGAACCTCTGACCTCCCTCACCCAACAAGTTTGCAACACCTCTGATTCTTCCAGATTCAGCTCTCCCTAATTATAAAGATGATATTTTGATTGGTTGCATTGGACCAACACATTTAAACTTATTTGCATAATTTGAAGAGACTTAAATATGTGAAGTGCTATATTCTTTCACTAATGCCACACACAACACGTCCCAGCATCAACCTGAAAGCAGTTAAAAGGAAGTGTATCAGTCAGATAAATGCCAAAGTCAACCTTTTGTAGCATAAGATGCTATCAGTGAATTAGAAAAAATGCAAGAGTTATGCCAAGGAAGAGACATAAGAAAATAACTGTAAATCTGCCTTTAAAAATCCAACCAAATCTCATTTTGTTTAACTTTCTGAACTGCTGTGTTATATTGTTTTGTGCCCCATTTGTTAGGATAAGTGGTCAGTAAACAAGACAAAGTTCACATACTTTAATATTATTAAAATGTTCTCTAAACATCCCCTTTAGTTCAACAATCTTGTTATTGGTCAAGCACTTACTGTATAATCTGCAATGTTTAAAAATGTCTGTAGCATTATCATCGGAAAAAATGTCTAAGACTTCATTAGACCAATTTTATTTTTATCTATTTTTTTCTTTCATCTTCAATTGCAGCTAAAAGAACCCTAAATTACTGATGCTTAAGTATGCTCTTTAGAAAGGTTACTGAGTTCATTTTGGGCCAAATTGTAGAGGTTTTTTCCCCAGACAGACCTTTTTAATTTAAAAAGGGACTTGTTTCTGGTTTCTGCTTCACTGCACAATTAGAAATGAACATTCCATATTATGGTCTCCAAATTGAGCAATTGGCTTTATATTTACTTCCCTCAGGCAGAACTTAAGATACCACCTCTGGCTGCACATATCCTTGAGGAAGACAAATGATGCAGCTTTTTACTGATAAAGATAATAAGCAACTCCATCCAGTCTCTGGTAAAACTGTAAACATTACAATATTGCTGCCTGATGCAAGCATTTTGTTGAACTTAATGTATAATGCAAAAATATGTTGCAAACTTTCAAATTCCAGTTAGTTTGGCTGCTGATTTCACCATGTAAATGCCTTCTTAATTCATTAACTTTTATGCAGATTTGGTTTTCTTAATATAAATGTTTGACCTTTTTTTGTAGGAATGCCCAATGCACATTTACAAAAGAAGGGGTTTCTTGAACAACATTTGCTAATCATTTTATGCTCTATGCTATGAACTATTAACCATTTTCAGATTTGCTGTTTATAAAGTTTCAATTTCCTGGTCAGGATGTAGAAACAATTTCAAATAGTTCAAGAAAACAGCTGGCACACAACCAGTAGGCTGAGATGTTTGTTCAAATTTTTCAACAAATTTGAATACTGACTATAACTCAGGATCATTTTTCAAACTTTTAGTTGGCTGAAGACTTATTTCTTAATCTTCTAGTCTGCTGAAGTTGGTTGTAAGATCATGTTCAATGAATAGTTGTGAGTTAATGCATTTTTCTGCTTAAGAACACCTACAGATCAAGGATTCCCAGCAATGGGATTCTCCAAGATTGTATGGTAGGCAACCAATCCTGAGCTCTACAAATGAATGAATAATGAAATTTCATTTCAGATTAAAAAGATACCCAAAACAAAACAAAAAAACCTGGAACAACTCTAATTCATAGTGAATTATAGTTTAAGCATTGTCAAAGGATTATTGATTAAAATGCACAGAGATATTAAAATAATTGTAGGGTAGAAGAAAGTAGAGATGCAATATACAAAATCAGACAGGAAAAGTATGAGCAGATAGTCTGAGCTAGCTTCTCAGATTTCCTCTATCTATTGGCAGCGACATTGGAAGGCATGTACTGAGACCAACTACTGCAAAAGGCAGCTAGCCTGTCATTTGTGAATGTTGTGTACAAAATGCCATAAAAAATAACTTTTCAGCTTAAATGAGATGCCATCTAAGGTAGGCTGAACTAAACACATTTCAGACCAGTGAGTGTCTCACTCTAGCTCTCATTATATTTTTATAACTGTTTTGATAAATGGTTTTTTTGGAATTGAAAAGCTAAAGGCCATCATTTCAGTTGTAGTTGGCAGTGCAGAGGCACTTTTTCCTCCTTGCTGTTCACTTTTAGATTGCAATAGGCAAAATGTTGGAAAAAGCACATTACCAGCTGCGCCTCTGCAGTTTGGTGAAACATGCCAGAGCTTATCATGAGCCAGAAATAACCCAATAACCTAAAAGTTCTAAAAGTAAACTCTTTCCCGTGTATTTCCATTTCCTGCCATGTTTTAACACCACTGTGAGAGTACATCACAGAGTTATGGCCTGATCTTTTTTCCCTTTTAAATTGCAGTAAAAACTATTGGTTTTAATGGGAGTGTTGTGTCTTTTCAGTGTATGACTCAGATTCTGTGTAGCTCAAACTTGTCTTTTATAGGGTCTCAATCCACCTAGTCATTACCTCTGAACATTTTTGTTAAGATAACCATGTTTGTGAAAACTGTCATGAAAATAAAATGTGATAGCTGGGCAGCTTCAGTTCCCGAGTTTCCTGGAAGACAGCATATGATGCAAAGGGACCCTAAATACTCAATCTCTGGTCTGGTAGAAAGCAAGTATACTTCATATAAATTAAGCCAAAATTCTGTGCTTATGTCCAAAGGAAGACTAGAAGTTACTACAGAGAAGTCTTTCCCATATGTCTAGCTGATGAGTCTCACCCATCGGGTATAACTGTTTACCATATATCAGTTATCCCCCAGGTCAGATTGGTAGAAAGCTGGGAATAGAGAGGCTTAATTTCCTTTGAAGGATGGAACATGGGTCACTTGCTGGTTTGAACTGGAGTAAAGGGAGGACTCTGTTACTTGATGTCTTTCAATCAAGATTTTAGGACTTCAGTAACTCAGCCAGAGGTAGTGAGCCTACTATGGGGTTCAATGGGCAAAACTCTGTGGCTTGCGATGTTCAGAAGATCAGACTGGAGAAGTGGTGGGCAACTTGTGGCCTATCAGGGTTCTATTTGAAGCCCGCCAGAAATTTTGTTTACCATTGGCCACATGCAGGGTTGCCAGATTCCACTGGTTTTCATCTGCATAGGCTTTTTTCTACTGCTATCACTCTGAGAGCTGTGTGCTCCCTCTGCATCCAATCATACCGCTGCTGCAGTTCAATCTGCACACCCCACAAATTCTGGGTATACAACCGCAGTTAGCGAAGCTAATTTATCCCAGAAGACTGTCTGGATTACAAGAATCTTGTGACCCATTGAAATGAAGGAGGGCCACTTCTGCAGCCTGCTCGCTAGCTTAGGTTGCCCATCACTGGACTCAAGTGCCTTCTGGCCTTAAAACCTGAGTCAAAGGGCTCGTCTAGACTACGGGGAAGATTTCAAAGAGGATATGCAAATTCCATGGGAACTTGCATATCTTCTTCTGATCTCACTTTCGAAAGCAGAGCTTAGAATGACGCGTAAACCTCATTTTTGGAGGAAAAGCGGCTTTTCGAAAAAGGGGGGGTTGCCGAAAAAAGTGTCTAGATTACTTTCACTTTTGAAAGCTCTGCTTTCGAAAGTGAGATCAGAAGAAGATATGCAAATTCCCATGGAATTTGCATATCCTCTTTCGAATCTTCCCCGTAGTCTAGACATAGCCTAATATGAGGCCAGGGGATGTGAGAAGAGCAGAGCAGTCATTTCCAAGCTCCTTCGGACAGGGTCTGTCTTTTTGTTCTGTGTTTGTACAGTGTCTAGCACAATGAGGTCCTGGTCCATGACTAGAGTTCCTAGACTCTGTGGCAATATTATTAATAATAAAAGCAGTGTCCAAGCATAAAAAGGATTTCCTGGGCACAGTTGTTCTGCAGCTCAGGGTGACTTGAGGAAAGAGGAGTGGCAAATACTACACACTGCTACTCCTTACTGCCATAGATGCTGAGTTTTTCTTTTCCCAGAGGGGGAACTCCACACCCCACTCTCCACTGAGGCTCTACCCTCCCTCTACCCCCTTCTCTGAGGCCCCATCCTTGCTCCACCTCTTTCCCAGTCAACTGTTTGTTGGTGCTTCCTATCAGCCATTTGGCAGTACCTTGATCAGCTAATCAGGCGTGTAGCCAAACAGGTGATTGGGGGGGTGCTACCAGACAACTATGCTTATTACTGGTCCCCAAAAAATGTTTTCTCTCCTCCAGCACCTACTGTTATGATAGCAGTCAAATAATGGTTCTGGGTGTGGTGGAAGTTGTTATATTTACACATACACTGAGAATAATTCATATAAAGTTTACACATGACATATGAACCTGAACTTTTAAGCCTTACTCATGTGCTTAGTCCTTTCATGCGACTGCATGCGTGAATAAGGGCTTCTTGTGAGAGTAAACACAATCACTCCCTGTACATGTCCCATCTTGAACAAAAACTACCTGGAGATAGATTATGTCATGATGATTCAATATGACTACTCCCAACCTTTAGATCCGTAGCTAGATCCAGATTCCATGTTATAGTCTATGTCTACAATATCTGTATAATCAAACCAAACAGTTATTGAAATGTTGTCATCAAGGCTTACAAATCTGTAAAATAAACTTAAGAGTAGTTGGGGAGCTGGGAGAACTCCTACATTGTGAATTTAATTGGCAAGGTAATCCCAGCAGTCTTGAAAGCAGACACCAAAATCACGATAGTCTTTGGATGCTTTCCCCAGCCAGCCCATTCACATCACCCCATAATGTCTCTATTGATCTCCATCTAAGTGGCTTTCATGCACATCTCTATCTGCCAGACACTAGGAAAATACTGGCAACACATTGCCAAAGATCAATGGCAAACATATATGTTGCAAAATAAAGACTATAATTCATACCTACCAACACATAAACTATGCGGTTAGGGCAATCTAAGAACCCAGCACTCAAGAGGAACTTGAAAATACAAACATACATATTTAAATTGACTCTGTGGTGGATTCTTGTCATAAATTGGCATAACACCATCAAAGTAAATGGATCAATGTCCTTTTGGACCAGCTGAAGATGTTATCCATGTATGTTCATTTTCTGCCCAGTTTTTTTCAGGATAAATTCTTTTATCTGCACAGACACCAAAGCAGAACCAACTCATTACCTTCATCAAATCATAGAGCTGGAAGAGACCTCAGAAGGTCATCAAGTCCAGTCCCCTGCCCAAGGCAGGACCAATCCCAATTAAATCAACCCAGCCAGGACTTTGTCAAGCCGAGACTTAAATATCTCTAGGGATGGAGATTCCACCACCTCCCTAGGTAACCCATTCCAGTGCTTCACCACCCATCTAGTGAAATAGTTTTTCCTAATATCCAACCTAGACCTCTCCCACTGTAACTTGAGACCATTGCTCCTTGTTCTGCCACCCCTCACTACTGTGAACAGCCTTTCTCCATCCTTTTTGAAACCTCCCTTCAGGAAGTTGAAGGCTGCTATCAAATCCCCTCTCACTCTTCGCTTCTGCAGACTAAACAAACCCAAATCCCTCAGTCTCTCCTCATAGGTAATGCACTCCAACCCCCTAATCATTATGCTTGCCCTCTGCTGGACCCTCTGCAAAGTATCCACATCCTTTCTATAGTGGGGGGCCCAGCACTGGACACAATACTCCAGATGTGGCCTCACCAGAGCTGAATAAAGGGGAATAATCACTGCTCTGGATTTGCCGGCAATGCTCCTCCTAATGCACCCTAATATGCCATTAGCCTTCTTGGCTACAAGGACACACTGTTGACTCATATCCAGCTTCTCATCCACTGTAATTGCCAGGTCCTTTTCTATAGAACTGCTACTTAGCCATTCAGTCCCCAGCCTGTAACAATGCTTGGTATTCTTCCATCCCAAGTCCAGGACTCTACACTTGTCCTTGTTGAACCGCATCAGATTTCTTTTGGCCCAATTCTCGAATCTGTCCAGGTCACTCTGGACCTTCTCCCTGCCCTCCAGCCTATCTACCTTTCCCTCTCGCTTAGTGTCATCTGCAAACTTACTGAGGGTACAATCCATCCCCTCATGCAGGTCATTAATAAAGATGTTGAACAAAACCAGTCCAAGAGCAGATCCTAAGTGTTTGATCCCACCTGTAATCCCTTTAAATTTCCCAATATGCTTCAATCTGTAGTGATTGGCTTGAGGCGCCTTAGGTTCCCCCTGGAGAATGGTCATATGGTTCCTTTAAATGATTCTTTAGTGAATTGCTGCTCTTTTTGTTTTTAACTGACTGCATCAAATATTCTCCCTCCCTTGTTTTGTGATAAATCCCATGATACTGTGGTGTGTGCATTCACAGAGAAGGAAACAGGAATATTTGAATTTGTATTTCCATTCAAATGAAAAAATCTATGCCCGTGGTTGAGGAAGAAGGAGGCATCCCACAGCAAAATGGTATTTGTTAAACTACACTTTTCTATAGGTGTTGAGGTTTTACTCCTGAAAAATATAATGAGAATATTGATAAGATAGCACAGTTAAGCTTGAGTCCTCTTCAGAGTGGCAGGATGTGGCCTATCCTCCCTAAGAATTTTTTAGTTGCCATTTTACCCAGGTGGATACATTTTAAAAAAATAAATAAAAGTGACTTTCAGAAATATTTTTATGAAGCACAAGTAGTTAATCTCTGAACAGAATGATTTCTCAGAACCCAGGGAGGGAGTGACTCAACATTTCCTTCAGTCTGGAGGCAGAATTTTAACCTTCCAGCAGATCACTGTAAATGTGTGAAGTATTGTGTACTGCCCTCCTGACTGAATATTAAGTATAAGAAAAAGAAATTGGGCTGTCCTGTTAAATATTGTTGTTAGCCCAAAACAGTTAGATTTGCTGGTCAGAAGATGGGCAGTCTGCAGTATCCTACCCCCTCTACGTCTATCATCAGTGTTTAGTGTAGTTGAAACGCAGGCAGGTTAAATAAAACAGCAAGATCTTTATTAGATAACACAAACAAACTAGGACTCTCTGAACCATAACCATAATGGCTCAGATGTTAGCACAGATGTTATCATAGGGGATGAACCCCAGAGCCCAGACCCTTACAATAGGGAAGCAAGACAATAGGGAAGGACTAAACCATGTTCTATAGACACTGGGATGACACAGGAATGCCAGGAACTGGATTCCAGGAACCTCTGGAACAGGTAAGTGAACTTCCCTCGATCTTCTGTCTGCTTTCTTCTGTTTTTGACATTCTGTCCTGTATGTGGTATACGGACACTCTCTATCTGGTTTTGTGCATGGATGTAAGTTAAAGGGTCCCTTCTAGATGTTATTTCTGCTGGCTCTAGCTCTCAGCAAGGCTGGCTTACTGTGGGAGCTCTCTATACCCCACTGGGATGACCTGCTTGCACAGCACCCAGAGACACAGAGCTCTGTCAGAGTGACAGTCATTCCCTTATATGCTTTCCAGTTGCTGGGCAGATTTACTGTCATGTGGCACTCCATGTTGCTGCCTTTTCCTCTGTTTTGGCACCAAACTGGAAAAAGGGTGCCAAAAACCTGGAGAAGGAGAGGCATCAAGATAGAGGTCAGGTTGTCCTTTTGCCAATTCAAGATGGAGATTCAACCAAAATGGCAACTATATGAATCAGACATGTACTTAACCCTTTCTTTCCAACATTGTGTTTTCTTGTCCTTTCATTTCGTTTCCTCCACTGTGTGTGGGGGAGAGAAACCATAGGCAAGGAAAGAGTTAAGATCATTCTGAGAGCCAAGTTATGCTACCTGACTGCCTGGAGGATGGGCCAGTCTTAATTAAAGATGAAGTCCAGCTGGAGAAGAGCTAGATGATGACTATAAGGAAAGGAAGCACAGATGAGAAGGAGCTTGCAGGGGGAGAGGAAAGAGAACACAGTAGGCCCTCTTTGAGTAGTAGAGAATAGAACCTGGAGAATACTGAGAAGCCATCAGGGTGAGGCACATACTGGTGTGAGAGAAGACCAACTGACAGATGACCTGGGGATTAAACAGGAATGGAGGATACAGACTAGAGACAAGGTTCCAGGAAGATAACTCTTTGGCTATGTCTAGAATGCAGCGCTTTTCCAGGATATCTCTGGTATCCTGGAAAAGCAATACCATGTTTCAAAAAAGTGGACATGCTCTTTCGCCATCCCTATAAACCTTGTATCACAATTTGCTTATATTTTTCTGACTTACCTTTGTAGTCTAGACGTAGCCTTTGAGTGTCAAGGAGGGGAATGGAATTACTTTTGTTATGGTTTGTGTTTTGCTTTTAAGGTGGTTAAAAGATACTGCGGAGAACCACTGGGGTCTCTACTCTGTCCAGAAAAAAAAAAGGCCTGGAGAGGTGGAAAGTGTCATATCAATGACCACTGTCATGTGGGACAGTGGGACACTCTCGATTTATACCACTGATACCCCAGAATGAGTGGAACTAAAACATGACCTGACTGGAGGGCCAAATAGGAGAAGAGACAGCCCACTACAGAGCAAGAGTAGGGAAATGTTAGATGATGAGAACCTGTTATGGCACACCCAGCAATAAGGTGTCACTGCACTGATGAGCACACTAATCCATAGTGTAAGAGTGTGAGGGAACACCTTTTGTAAAGATATTGTACCCAGGTATTGCTGGATTGTAAAGGCATATGATTTACTATGTATTATTTAAGTGTGCATGTGTCTGTGGGGAGAAAGACACCTTTTGTGAAGATGTGATTCAGGCTCTGTGTGTGCAGTGCTAGTTGGTCTGAAATTCTGTAGGAAGGGCCCTGGTTTCTGGAGTACTGTCTTGGGCTAGACTGGAAGTTCTGCAACAGCTGCATGGGGGGGGGGAAGGAAACATTTAAAGTGACTTCAAATAACTGCATTGTTTCAGTTGTCAGAGGGAAGCTGGAAGTTTGACAGGTAATAAGGAGCAGCTGTGGGGGAGGGGAGACAGCTGGGATTATAGGATAAATATACTAGGTAGACATTTGTGCTAAAAGAGTTAAAACAAAATTGTCAGCAATACTGGGTAATATTGATGTTTACATTAGAATACACAGGGTGATGGAAATAGTCAGTGTTGTCTTCAAGTCGTCATTGTCAAGTCCAAGTCGAGTCTCAAGTCACTACAATTCAAGTCTCAAGTTGAGTCTCGAGTCCCTAAAGTCACTTTCGAGTCAAGTCCCAAGTTGAGTCTCAAGTCTTAATTTAAAAAATGTCAAGTCACTTTTGTACAAGCCATCAATATCGGCATTTTCGGACAATTTTTTCACCAAGTTGATTTAACAAAATTAGCAAGTCTCAAGTCGAGTCTCAAGTCACAAACAATGAACCCGAGTCGAGTCTCAAGTCAAGTCACCTAGGCGACTTAAGTCGGACTTGAGTTCAAGTTGTGGGATTCGAGTCAACAACTCTGGAAATAGTCATCATTGTTGAAAAAAACCAAGTTTAAATGCAGTCCAGCAGGTCTGATGTAGGTGTCTGGCCTTCATTTCAATGGAAGATTTACTGCACTTCAGACTTCTACAAGTTGGAGAAAGCTGCAAAGTGGAAAAGAGCAGGATTGTGTGATCTGTGTCAGCTATGTGTAAAGAGCTCCTGTATTTAGAGTCCCTGGTAAATTTCCCTTTGGATAAGTTTTGCTATCTAATGGGGACCCATTGGGACTGTAATACAGCATGATGTAAGGCTAACCCTTGTCTTTACTTCTGGTCACCAGCAATCTGATCCTCCAGTGTCAAAGTCACTGGGAGTTGTGCAAGTACCTGTAGTGGAAAGACGAATGGATACTAAATAAGAACCCTTTTACTTTTTTCACAGTAGTTTAGTTCATAAACTTGAATTGCATTCTTTAAATTAGTATTGTTTCTGATTTTCATTTTCTAGGGAGGACTAACGATTTGGCACGTTCTGTGATTGATATTTTAATAATGATGAAAGGCAAATTTCAAATCACTGATGGTCAACATCATAGTATTTCATGCCAATAGCTGATATGATTTCCAGCAATGTCAAGCAGAGATGAGACAAGCTGGTAGTGGCAAATTGCAGTCTCAGATGACTGAATAAGTAGGGTCCAAGGACTTGCCAAAAACTCTATCTGTAGAACTTCTTACTGGCTACAAAGATAGGTTGATTCACAAATGCAAACAATTTTACAGCAGACTTGCTAGAATTTACACTCACTGTATTATTTCCACTGTGAATAAAAAGTGAAAGTTATTGGACTAAATAGAGCAATCATGAGAGATGGGAGACCCTGTATGCAATCTCCCTTGCATCAATGGTGCTTAAATCATTTATCCACATTGGAATAGCTTCAACAAGAGAGAATGTGAGAGCCCCACTTCAGACTACACCATAGCTCCTTGATTCAGACACTTGCCTCATGCAGAGCAGGGGACTTGAACTTGAGGTCTCCTACAGCCCTAGGGAGTATCCTGACCCCTGGTTAAAACTTATCAGTAAGGTTGTCCTCCAACTGCTGCTGCTGCCATTTTTTGTGAGCTTATCTATGGGGGCTCCATTCAGTAGGCGAGTTTTGAGCACATTTAGGACCCTGCAAGTGAATTAAGCAAAGGGATGTCTATTCTTCCCAGTTCATGCATTATTCTGAGGCAGGGGTAGTCAATTGTTTTTTGTCAAGATCAAAAGCTCTTGGTCAATATACAATCGAGGTCCAGATGCTAGAAAGAACAATCATCCCCTCTCCCTAGACAATATTGGTAAGTAAATAAAATGTTTTTGGGATCCATTCCGAAGCATCTGGTGGTCCAAATTTGAGCCCCCATCCATATATTGAACTCGTCCTGCTCTGAGTCTTACATGTTTGGATTCTTAAAATAAGGCTATAGTGCTGATGCATTGAGGCAGAAATATAGACACCTATATAATATATAGAGGCAGAAATATTGAGTGAAAAAACTTAGGCACTGAGAGAGAGTTAAGGCACACACAGAGTTTGGTAGTAGCTAAGTAAGGTTTTTTGATTCCCCAGTGGGGGCCTTATTCTGAGATTTAAGTACCTAAAATAGCAGTTAGGCACCTAAATTCTTTTGTAAACCTAGCCCATAGTTCCTGCTAGTGATTGGTGGTGAGCAGAGCTGGTCAGAGAACAGAATTTGCATCTGACATTCTGAAACTTGAATGACAAGTTGCAATAGTGATTTTTAATAGAAATGGATATTCTTCCATTTAATAATGTTAAAATGTAAGTAAAATATTTAATATAATATATAAACACCTTAAAATGAAATTTATAACAGTCTAAATGAAATTACTCTAAATAAGAAAGTAAAAATTATTCACTTCTATGCTTTTTGGCTGAAACTTTTGTCAGTCTGCTACACATTCCCATTAAATATTTTAGATTTTGATGAAGCTGCACTTTGGACAGAAAACAATTCCATCAATTTTTTTTTCAACCAGATCAGGTGGTGATGGATTTGCATTTGGTGAGACTAAGACAAGGCTGTGAGCAAATGTGAAAATAAAATTATTGTCTAATGGATGCGGGTCACTGTTACCATTAGCTGCCTCTAAAAGAAAAAATTCCAAAGGCGTCTGCTGAGGCCAGTTAAAGAGAGGATCTGAGCAGATAATCAGTTAGCCTGGAGCCTGCCTGCAGTCTGTTTGTAATGCTTAAGTTGTTCCAAATTTTCAGATTTACGTCGCCAATCTACAGCCAAGCTTATGTCCCCAATGTTTAGTTTGAAAAGCAATTTTGTAGAACTGCCACAGAATGTCTCCCATATTTAATATACTATTAGGAAAAGAAAACAGAAACGCATTGTTAACAAATTAAATAAATAGCTGATGAAAGACAGTGAGTAATATAGGTTGAACTTGGAATTAAGCTTTTAATTTTTGTTCTTCTCTGATTCCTGATGGGACTTTATATTGGTTTTGCTTGTTATAATGGCCGGACTAAAAATGGTGTGGCAAGAGGAAAATACTTTGGTATAATTTATTTTGAATTGTAAGAGGATTCTATTTTAGTCTCTTAAGGGGTTATTTGTATGAAATTATGTGTGCCATAGTTTTCAATAACACTTTTATAGGTTGACTTTAAAATTAAAAAGGGTATGCTATTGATGTTCTTGCTGAAAGCGCATAAAAATACTTCTATGTAGATGTTTAAAGTCTTATATCTCTTCTAGTCTCTCAGCAAATCAAGTCTTAAAAATCCAGCTGACAGATTCTTTTCAGCATAACCATAATGCCCACTGTATTCAATGAAGTGTTGAGACTAATGAAGTGCTTAAGTCTTTTTTTGAAAATGTGACATGTGCTTTTGAAAATGTTACCTTAGTGCCCCAAAGCCATCACATTAAAGTCAACGCAGTCATTTTGTTGGGAATTAAATAAAGCCTAAATGGAATTCACTGAACTACATATGACCTATTGTGCCACTGGAGGAGCCCCCCAACAACCCTACATTCTGGGACCCCATTATCTGTCCTACATCCCAAGGGTGCCAGGTCCAGGTTGGTTGAGGGTGGGGCTTGAACCCACAATCTGTGTCTCTGAAGGTGGGTACCTTAGGCCCCACCCAAGACCAACCTGGACCTGGCACCCCTGGGATGTAGGACAGATAAGGAGGTCCCAGAATATAGGGCAGTTGGCAGGCTCTGCCAGTGGTGCAGTGAATAAGGTAACTACCTAAGGTACCCACCCTCAGAGCTACAGATCATGGGTTCAAGCCCCACCCTCAACCAACTTGGTACCCTTGGGATATAGGACAGGTAATGGGGTCCTAGAACATAGGGACATTGAGGGTAGCTCAGCTTCTCCAGTGGCACAGTGGAGTGGCTTCAGAGCCCCAGGTCAAGGGTTCAAGCCCCATCCTAGGGACACAGGACAGATAAGGGGGTCCTAGAATGTAGGGAGGTTGGGGGGCTCCCATTGGTCATATCTGCTATTTTTCTCCACATCCTTACAGAAATGACTGTAGCTCACTTTATGGGTGTTGTGCATCCCAATTGGAGTTTGCATTCTGAAAAAAAAAATACTGAAGCTTTGCTGTCAAGACCAGTACTTAGGTTAGATTTAGTTAGTAATGGTCACTATATTTAGAAAATACAACAGCTGTTGTATTTATAAACACATGAAATAATGATAAAAGCAGTAATGTGGCCTGGCTAATTCTCTTGCAACTCAAAAACACGAAAAGCCACAATTACTATTGCATCTACAAAAAGTAAAAGATTTTAGTTTTGAATTTTGTTATGTATTCACTTTTCAACTTGGGGGAAAAATGTCAAGGTTTATACCAAAGAAGCAAAAACTACCCAGACTTGCTTCTTTCTGTTTAAATGGTCAAATTATAGCCACAAAATGAACATTAACAACTTCCTGACCTCATCCCTGGTGAATCTAGATAAGACAGGATGAAAATGGGACACGGGCACTTATCCAAACCAAAATCATAACAGATATGAATGTAGATGGAAATATACCCACACTATCAAACTTGCTGGAGCACTTTTCTGTGAGTGCAGGCTTTAGTAGCAGAAAGAGATTTTGAAATCTGTTTAACTGGATGTAGCCAAAGTGAATCATCCTTCAACTCTCTTTTTCAGCAATTAATGTTGTGCACCAGCCTCTGATGCTTGGTGTTAATATTCTTTTTCTCCTGAACTAATTATATCAACTATTAAATATAAATATTATTTAAGAGATAGGATTTCTATATAAGATAGTCCAGAAGATAACATAGGTATCTTGAAATATTGGGACATTAAAAAGTACAGAGCTGGCTCAGACATTGATGAATAGGAAAGTACAGATTGACTGCATTTAAGAGCTCAAAGGGAAGGGAGCAAAAGCAAGAGTTAATCTGGAAGGCTATGGCACATTAAATAGGAAAAATGGAGAAATTATGCTTGTAGATCGAATGATTCTGGAATGTGCAGTGGAGGTGGATAGAATATATGATAGGATAATTTTGGCAATGTTAGACTTTGAAATGGCCCTCTATGTCCTTTTTGTGCACCCCAGAAAGGATGTGATGAAAAGAATAGGAGGTTTCTCAAGGATATTGGATATTGCTGTACAGAAAGTGATAAAGAATGAAAGAAAGAGTCCTCATGGAAGCCAAGCTTGATGGTCATGTGGGCAAGACAGTAAATGCTTCAAAAAGCACCATGGCAGGTGGGGATTTGGGCATAAAAACGGGAAGGGGAGATTATATTAGAACAGGCCCAGACATGATTTGGTGGGCAGTAATACATTTTTCACTAAAAAGAACAATTGATTTACTGTTAGAGTGGTAGAATCTAGGCACATATTACTTCCTGATAAACCATAGCAACTCAACATAGAATGCTGGGTCTTGACTATGGATACATGTCATACATGAGAGACAAATTGTCCAGAGCAGTACAGAAAATGGAGTGATGACAGCTTAAGGAAGTTAGAAAGGAGTTTAAAATGTGTGTTGAAGAAAAGATTTTAGATGGCTTAAGAAAAAAATACCAATTCACAGTGGAATTACAGGTATAAGCAAAATTCAAGAATGTGCAAAGAGAATGCTTGGTGAAACAAAACCAAGATCCCTTTTCCCTGATGAGATCTTGTACTGAAATACAAAAGTTCAAGAGGTCATGAAAGACATAAAAATGTGATTTGTACTTTGGCAAGTGATGCTCCAACAGAAGTATAAAAAAACCCTATCAAAAACAGCAAAGAAAGAGGTGAAAGCTACTAAGGCTAAAGCCATGGAAAATTATATGCCCAACTTGGGGATAGAAATATAGAGACTGACACAGACCCAAGATGAGAGAACTAAAGACATTGGTGAGATCAGACACTAAACATAAAAGTAGAAATGTGTTAATCAATGATAACTAGATTAAGGAACAGTGAAGAAATTATGTTGATAGGCTTCTGAATGAAGAGGATCTAAGAGAACCATGCCATATGCTAAAATCACAGCTGAACTGATGCCACCAGTCCTTAAAGTAGTAGTTTCAGAAACACTGAACAATATGAAAAATAAGAAAGCTCTCAGACCCAGTGGCATTCCAGCAGAAGTATGGAAATGCTGGAGGCAAGTAGGCAAGAATATATTGTCACAATTGTTTAATTGCATCATGGAGAGTGAAAAGAAGCCTGATTATTTGAGAACAGAGCACATTAGCACCAATATTAAAAGAGAGAGAGAGAGCGAGACCTACATGGCTGGTGACTTCTATGACACTATATTCATGAACCATGTAAGGTTATTGATAAGAATCTATGGAGTGAAGTGGAAGTGCAATTGGAGTTGTGCCAGGCAAGTCAACAATGGATGTATGTTTACATTAAGATTACACATGGAAAAAAATATAGAAAAAAGAGGAAACGCTACACTTAGAATTCATCATCCTTGAGAAGGCATGACCACACTTCATAAATGCATAACTTTCAAACTAAGACCTCTGTAATCATCTAGTCTGACGTCCTATAGAACAGAGGACATATAACTTCTTTCCCAAAAGGATTCCTAAGATAATAATTTTAGGAAAAAAACCCTGAAACTTTATTTTAAAATTGTCAGTGGTGGAGATTCCCCACAAACCTGTGTAAATTATTCCAAAAGAAGTCATATGGTGGGGTGGAATAATAGAATGAAACAGATGCCTAAATAATTTATCAGACTTGTCCATTATATGTATGAAGGTGCTGTTATCAGAGGTTAAAAGGTAGATGGACAAACTGAACAGTTCCTTGAAAGAGTAGGACTATATCAAGGGAGTACTAGCTTTCTTTTTGTTCACGTTGGTGCTTCAGAGAGTGGCATTCTGCTTGATGCTTTTTGCAAATGATACAGTTTTCATGGAAGAAATCAAAGATTAAGCGGAGGAAGAAGTAGAAAGATGCTTGAAAAGAGTGGCATGATTATCAGCAGAAATAAAAGTATATTGTCGGTAGTTTTGGTGATACCGTCCAAAAGATCAATGAGACTTTAAATAGATAGGGGGTCAGCTACTACCAATGGTGGAGAAGTCCAAGTATCTAGGTTTGATACTGCATGATAATGGAAAGGCATGGGCTAAATGGAGAGATGTGAGTGGAGTAATATGTGGCAGCTGAAATGCCTATCAAATTGAAAAGACCTGCAAAATGGTAATTAGGTTTGCACCTTTGTATGATTCTAAATTCTGGGCACTGATGAAGACAAAGGAACAGATTTTGAATACAGTGAAAATGAAAACATGAAGATGCATGCTTTGAGTTACAAAGATGGACCATGTTTAGAATAAATGAAATAGAGGTGCATAAGTGGTAGAAATTACAGAAAAGTTGAAAGAATCTAGGTTTAGATGATCCACGCATGTGAAGAGATCAGGAGAATACGTAGGAAATTGTTACTAAACTTGGAAGTGAAGAGTAAGAGAATGGTTGGATATCTCAAAACTAGATAGATGGAGTTGATTAGCTGCAACATTTCCAAGGAACTTCTTCAAACCAGACTGGAATGGAGAAGGAGGACTCAAAAAGCCAACACCATGTAGATGGGACTAAAATAAACTATATAACTGAATATCATACTTTTCTTTCTCTGTGTCTCTGTATGTGCACAGCAACATCCTTGGGAAATTTTCTATTAAAAGGTCTATTTCTGCATAAAGCTGTCAAATCTGGCTTGGGATACATATCCCTTTCTGATACCACTAATTTTAACAAGGTCTCTGTGCAACCCTTAAATGATTGGTTCCCAATGAATACTGTGGGTATGTTGGAAGGGTAGAGATAATTATAAACAGAGTCTTGTAACTTCACCTTTCCAACACGTGATTTAGCAAATTTTTGTTTTGTTTTGTTTTGTTGCTATGGCAGTAATTGGTGTTGTCTTATTGGCAAATCCTCTCAAAAAGCAATGATAATAGCAGAAATCTTAAATTTAATCAGCATATCTCACCCAGAAGGCTCCATAAAAATATAAAAAATATCTCTCTCTACCTAGGTATTTATCAGGCTTGAATCATTGTGTTATCTAGATATGCTATGTACAAATTAACTTTTAACTACCTCTTGCAGTGAAATGTTATTTATTGACTTGCTGCACTTCACAGGAGCTTAGGTTAGGAAATGAAGAATACTGTATTTGCCTGAATCCATGTGGATAATTTAAAGTAAGCAGCATATAATACCCAAACTGGAACTTTGGCCAGAACGTTAGAGTCAATATCTGTGGACTTGTGAAAAGTGCCTGAACATCCTATAATGATAATTCTAGGTCTCATCCAAAAGGCATATATTTTTCTCAGCACATTACTGGATCAATAACTTATTAGCTGATTAAAATGAACTGAGTCACCACTACTCTGAAGATGGTGTTATCAGGAGGGCTTTGGCTTCCTTCACCATGGTATGCTGTTCCAAGAAGGACTGCTAAGCAGGGATGTGGTTCACCTTTCGAGGAAGGGGAAAAGAGTATTTGGATACAGACTGGCTAACTTAGTAGGAAGGCTTTAACCTAGGTTTGACGAGGGCAGGGGGCCAAAGTGAAAAACACGGAGATCTGGGAGATGGGTCATAAATGGGAGGGAGCATGGGTTATAATAGCAGAGATAAAGGAGGGACAAGGCAGAATTGGGGGGCAAAATCAAATCAGTATCTTTGATGTCTGTACACAAATGCAAGAAGTATGGGAAATAAACAGGAAGAACTTGAAGTGCTAATAAATAAACATAACTATGACATAGTTGGTATCACAGAGACTTGGTGGGATAATACATACAATTGGAATATTGGTATAGAAGGGTACAGTTTGCTCAGGAAGGATAGGCAGGGAAAAAAGGGAGGAGGTGTTGCCTTATATATTAAAAATGTATACAATTGGAGTGAGGTGGAGATGGACATAGGTCATAGGAGACAAACTTGTTGAGAGTCTCTGGGTTAGGTTAAAAGGGGTAAAAAACAAAGATTATATCATGGTAGGTGTCTACTACATGAGGTTGATCAGGGCCCTTGAACAGCAAGCCAATTATTTTGGTGCACTATACAAGCATTCACATTTAAATACTTTGGCCTTGGTGGCCTCCTAAAGGCCAACAGGAAGTCTGTGGGAGAGTGAACCTTATCTCCATGACAGAAAAGTCAGGGAAGAATTCCATGAGCTAATCTTTGGAATGATGTCTCCTCCTTAACCTCTAGGTGGTGGTAGGAAGAAGAGGTGGATGAGGCTTTTTTTAAACAACAAAATCAGCCAAAGGACAGGATTTGGTGGTGATGGGGGACTTCAGTTATCCAGACATATGTTGGGAAACTAGCACAGCAGAGCACAGATTATCAAATAAATTCTTGGACTACATTGGAGATGGATTTTTATTTCAGAAGGCTGAGAAAGCTACTTCAGACTGTGTGAGTTTGAGCATAGAGGAGCAGGACCGCACACATTCACATATTAAAACATTGAGACACATTTATTTAGGTTGTATCACCTTCAGAGGCCTACCACCACCTAGAGATGCTTGGATATATGGATTCAAACTGGATTCTCAAGGGACCAACAGACAAAGAATTTTAGGGTGAGAGTAATGAATAAGAGTGCATTTTTTCAATCTTTTTAATATTGTTTGATTTATCAGGCTCATAGCCAGATATTTTCTAGCA
Organism: Pelochelys cantorii; assembly: GCA_032595735.1. Classification (NCBI taxonomy): domain Eukaryota; kingdom Metazoa; phylum Chordata; order Testudines; family Trionychidae; genus Pelochelys; species Pelochelys cantorii. The sequence continues at coordinate 161,137,362 of CM064327.1, forward strand.
TTTAGAACAGGATATTGTTATCTGGGATGCCACATTGTATTCTATGTCCTGTCATTGACATGGAACCAGATCATCCCCCCCCCCCCCACAAACACACATAGTAAAATCCATGGCAATGGGTTAGGGAAGAGACATCATTCCAAAGATTAGCTCATGGAATTCCTCCCTGACTTTTCTGTCATGCAGATAAGGTTCACTCTCCCACAGATTTCCTGTTGGTCTTTAGGAGGCCACCAAGGCCAAAGTATTTAAATGTGAATGCTTGTATAGTGCACCTAAATAATTGGCTTGATGTTCAAGGTCCCTGGTCATCCTCATGAGGGGATCCAAAAGGAGATTAGGGTGCTCAAATCCTTTGGAAAACTGTATTACTTAATTGTTAAACAGCCCTCAACTTTGTAAATGTTGTCTTTCAGTGCCTCTCTGGACCTGTTTGCCCATCTGTAATATGAGGATGATTTTGCTAAGTGCTTTGAGATCTTCAAGTAGATGGTGCTATAAAAATATCTGTTGTCAGTGCTATTTTACACTAAACAAAAGAAATGATAACTTGTATACACACACTTCCTATGCAAAACATAAAAGCAATTAATCTATTACACTTTCGTTCACATCTCTTTATTCTGGTGACACATTAAGAAGGGCATAGAGCCAAATTGTTGGCTTACACACAAGCACATGTTAACAAACTCAGAAATGTCAATATTTCCATGAATATGGGTACATGTTCATGTGTGTTTGTGTGCATGATGGGTTACTGACTGTGTTGTTAAATCAAAGGGGTTATTAAAAGAATCAAACAGAAAAGATGCAACAGTAAACACAGAGTCTTGGAGGAAACCATGGAAAAACTAAGTATTAAGGGAAAAAACCCTATTTGACTCTAGGCAGGCTAACAATGATATACTCTTGCTGTGGTTAAGGATGTTGACTACAGTTAAAACACTATAGCAGCACAGTTGTACTGGTTTAGCACTTCAAGGGAAATGCCACTTATGATGTTGGGAGACACTCTCCCATTGGTGTAGGTATTTCACCTCCCTAAGAGAATGTAGCTAGGTTGATGGAAGAATTTTTCCATTGTCCATAGTGCAGTCTACACAGTGGGCTAGGTTGGTAAAGCTGTGTCTGTCAGGAGTGTGGATTTCTCACAATCCTGACAAACATTATTATTATACCAGCGTGAATTCCAAGTGTAGACCAAGCCTTAGTCTAGAATCAAGGAGGATACCAAATATGAGAGGACCCTGGGCTTAGCAATAGATGAGGCTTCAGTGAGTGGCCAGAGACTGCCCAGGGAGTGCCACTCTCCAGGATGGTAAAGGGACACATGGAGACAGATCCTGCTATTAGCATGACTGTCTGCCCTGTCCCAGACAGAGACAGTGGTTAGCTGGGCTGAGAGTTGACAAGGCAAGAGTAGTTGACAAGGCAAGAGTAACAGTAAGACCCTGTCCTCAAGTCACTTTAATTGACTCACTGGTCATAGGTCCTCCGAGTGAAAGAGGTTGGGCCAGATCAGGTTGGGCCTGTTGACTTAATATGGAGTGTGGAGAAAAATGTGCAGTCTGCAGATCCAGTGCGAGTGGCTGGTCACAGGTCTGTAAATTGAGAGGTGCACCTGAGGAGGACTAAAAAAGTCTAAAGTGCAGTGTGACCTGTGACATACTTTCTCTTTCTCTCTCCACTCAACTAATTGAATTGTTTTTTTCATTTTACAAACAGCCTGCTTGGGGAGATGATGTTTGTTATCATTGTTCACTTTGCCAAGTAACCACTGACATCAGAAACGACAGAGTACTATAATCTTCAGAGCATCTAGTTGTACTTCTCCTTCCAATCCCCCCAACCAAAAGCTTAGGCATTCTTTTTATGCTGAAGATTTGCAAAAAAGGACAAGGCTGCCAGCTGTCACTGGAAGGCCCTCTATAATGACCCTCTATAATCTGGGAGATATGAGTGCCAGCCAAAAATATGAAGGATGACTGAATAGTTTCCAAAAATCTTTTTCTAAGAAATATTTTTATTAGTCCGCTAGTGTTTCTGGACAGATACTGTGTGACAAAGTTTGAATGAACGATATGCCAATTTTTTTCAAACAGGTTTGGGCAAAACATAGTTTATGAACTTGGAATCAGAGCAGATAATTTCCAAAATGCTTGGCTGATGCCTTCAGGTCAGGTCAAAAAGTTACAGTTTATACAGCTAATCTCGAAAGTGCCTGAAAATGAATGCAAATGTCTTACACAGCCAAAAATGGTGATTGCAAAGGTTGCTAGAATATTAATTCTGGTGATGGTGGGCCAAACACTTGATAACAATGAGCATAGCAAAATGCACAGTGGATGCTTATCCATTTACATGAGCAGTGAATTTGGCCCACAGTATATAGCAGAAGCAACAAGGAGTCCTGTGGCACCTTATAGACTAACAGATGTATTGGAGCATAAGCTTTCGTGGGCAAAGACCCACTTTGTCAGATGCATGTAGTGGAAATGTCCAGAGGCAGGTATAAATATGCAGGCCAGAATAAGGCTAGAGATAATGAGGTTAATTCAGTCAAGGAGGGTGAGGCCCACTTCTAGCAGCTGATGTGGATGTGTGAACACCAAGAGACGAGAAACTGCTTTTGTACTTGGCTAGCCATTCACAGTCTTTGTTTAATCCTAAGCTGATGGTGTCAAATTTGCAGATGAACTGTAGCTCAGCAGTTTCTCTTTGAAGTCTGGCCTTGAAGTTTTTTTGCTGCAGGATGGCTACCTTTAAATCTGCTACTGTGTGTCCGGGGAGATTGAAGTGTTCTCCTACAGGTTTTTGTATATTGCCATTCCTAATATCTGATTTGTGTCCATTTATTCTTTTATGTAGGCACTGTCCAGTTTGGCCGATGTATGTAGCAGAGGGGCATTGCTGGCACATGATGGCGTATATTATATTGGTAGATGTGCAGGTGAATGAGCCAGTGATGGTGTGGCTGATCTGGTTAGGTCCTGTGATGGTGTCGCTGGTGTAGATATGAGGAAAGAGTTGGCACCGAGGTTTGTTGCGTGGATTGGTTACTGAGTTAGAGTTACTGTGGTGCGGTGTATAGTTGCTGGTGAGAATTTGCTTCAGGTTGGCGGGTTGTCTGTGGGCGAGGACTGGCCTGCCTCCCAAGGCCTGTGAAAGTGAGGGATCAGTGTCCAGGATGGGTTGTAGATCACTGATGACGTGTTGGAGAGGTTTTAGCTGAAGACCTTAGGTGATGGCCAGTGGTGTTCTGTTGGTTTCTTTCTTGGGCTTGTCTTGTAGTAGGAGGCTTCTGGGTACATGTCTGGTTTGTTAATCTGTTTCCTCACTTCCTCGTGTGGGTATCGTAGTTTCAAGAACGCTTGGTGGAGATCTTGTAGGTGTTGGTCTCTGTCTGAGGGGTTGGAGCAGATGCAGTTGTACCTTAGTGCTTCACTGTAGACAATGGATTGTGTGGTGTGTCCAGGATGGAAGCTGGAGGCATGAAGGTAGGCATAGCAGTCGGTAGGTTTCCGGTATAGGGTGGCATTTATGTGACCGTCACTTCTTTGCACCGTGGTATCCAGGAAGTGGATCTCTTGTGTAGACTGGTCTAGGCTCAGGTTGATGGTGGGGTGGAAGCTGTTGAAATCATGGTGGAATTCTTCCAGAGTCTCCTTACCATGGGTCCAGATAATGAAGATGTCATCAATATAGCGTAGGTAGAGAAGGGGCGTTAGTGGACGAGAGCTGAGGAAGCGTTGTTCCAGGTCAGCCATAAAAATGTTGGCATATTGTGGGGCCATGCGGGTGCCAATAGCGGTGGCACTGGTTTGGAGGTATATATTGACACCGAATCTGAAATAGTTGTGTGTGAGGATAAAGTCACAGAGCTCAGCCACCAGGTGTGCTGTGGCATCATCAGGGATACTGTTCCTGACAGCTTGTATTCCATCTGTGTGTGGGATGTTTGCGTAGAGAGCCTCTACATCCATGGTGGCTAGGATGGTGTTTTCTGGAAGATCACTAATGCATTGTAGTTTTCTCAGGAAATCAGTGGTGTCACAGAGATAGCTGGGAGTACTGGTGGCGTAGGGTCTGAGTAGAGAGGCCACATACCCAGACAGTCCTTCAGTGAGAGTGCCAATGCTTGAGATGATAGGGCATCCAGGATTTCCAGGTTTGTGGATCTTTGGTAGTAGACAGAATAACCCCGGTCGGGGCTTTAAGGGTGTGTTGATTTGTTCCTGTGCTTGTGTAGGGAGTGTCCTGAGCAGATGGTGCAGTTTCTTAGTGTACTCCTCAGTGGGATTTGAGGAAAGTGGCCTGTAGAATTTGGTATTGGAGAGTTGTCTGGCAGCCTCCTTTTGGTAGTCAGGCCTGTCCATGATGACAACAGCACCTTCTTTATCAGCCTCTTTGATTATAATGTCAGAGTTGTTCAAGAGGCTGTGGATGGCATTGCGTTCTGCACGACTGAGGTTATGAGGCAAGTGATGCTGTTTTTCCACAATTTCTGCCTGTGCACGTCGGCGGAAGCATTCTATATATAGGTCCAGACTGTCATTTCGACCCTCAGGAGGAGTCCATGTGGAGTTCTTCTTCTTGTGCTGTTGGTGGGAGGGTATCTGTGTGTCAGTGTGCTGTTCGGTGTTGTGTTGAAAGTATTCTTTGAGTCAGAGACAGCAAAAGTTGGCTTCCAGATCACCACAGAACTGTATCATGTTTGTGGGGGTGGTGGGGCAAAAAGAGAGTCCCCGAGATAGGACAGACTCTTCTGCCAGGCTGAGTGTATAGTTGGATAGATTGACGATATTGCTGGGTGAGTTAGGGTTACCGCTGTTGTGGCCCCATGTGGCAGGTAGGATTTTAGACAGCTAACAGTCCTTTTTCCTCTGTAGAGAAATGAAGTGTTTAATGTAGATCTCCTGTCTTATTTTAGTAAAGTCCAGCTGTGTGGAAGTTTGTGTGGAAGGTTTTTTTTTTATGACAGTCTCCAGATTGGAGAGCTCTTTTTTGATGTTTTCCTGTTTGTTGTACAGGATGCTGATCAGGTGGTTCCTCAGTTTCTTTGATAGTATATGGCATAATCTCTCACCGTAGTCTGTGCAGTATGTTGATTGCAATGGATTTTTCACCTTCAGTCCATTTGGTATGATGTCCATCCATTTGCATTTGGAGAGAAAGATGATATCTGTCTGTACTTGTGCAAGTTTCTTCATGAGGTTGGTAGATTTCCACTCCATACGGCTAAATGCAGTGCCTTGCATGGTGTCAAGTATCAGAGGGGTAGCCGTGTTAGTCTGGATCTGCAAAAGCAACAAGGAGTCCTGTGGCACCTTATAGACTAACAGATGTATTGGAGCATAAGCTTTCATGGGCAAAGACCCACTTCGTCAGATATATAGTATATATCAGCACTCCCTAGAGGGCCCCACTTTGTATGTTTCATACTTATTCTCAAGGAAACACTTTCAAGCATGAGAAAGTGATTCATTCTTCACAGCTATTCACTTCTCGTCTTCTCTATTGATTATCAACATGGCAATGATGAGGGTATTTGAGATGAGTCATCTAGAAATTTAACTGAGACTGCCAGCATATTTCATTTAGATCACTGAACAGCAACCATTCAAGAATAGGAACTCTTGATCACTGTTCATGTTGGCTGAAGTAATGAGGCCTGTGTATCCCATTATACACATTTGTATCCCATTATCAACCCACTATGGCTATGTCTACACTACAAAGATAAATCAGAAGAAGAAACACGATTTTCTGATTTACGCTGAAAGAGGCTTTTCCGAAATTTGGCCCATCTACACAGGGCCAAATTTCAGAAAAAACCCTCTTTTGGAACAGCCCTTCTTCCTCGTAAAATGAGGTTTAGAGGGATGCTGAAAAAATGCATCCGCTTCTCCAATCTGCAATCTAGACGTAGCCTATGTCATCCGACTGCCTGCAAGCCAATATCTGCAAATATTCTTTTGCATTACTTTTCTTCATCCTTACAGCTTGTAACATAGTGGAAAACAAACAAACAAACCACTAAAACAAGAGAGAGAGTGAAAGAGAGAGAGAGAAAGGTTCAGAGGGATGTTATAAATTGATTATTTTGAAAACTATTAACTGTAAATGTGCATTCATTTTTCATAGAATTTTAGTAACTAAATCTTACTAAACTAACAAACATCTTTGCTGTGTGTTCTTTGAAAAAGCAAAAATTATTTCTATCCTATTTAGGTGGCTTTTGGAGACAGGCTGGTGCAAACTCATAAGTTTCCTGCATTCCCTTCAGTATATAAGGGCTTGTCTACACTACCTTTTAAATCCATGTAACTCATGGCTTTTTGGGATGTGAAAAAACTACTCCCCTCCCCCAAGTGATGTAAGTTGCTTTGACTTAGAATAGTGTCTACACTATGGTATTTTGATGGGAGATGCTCTCCCTCCAATATAGCTTTTTCCTTTCATTAAGGTAGAGTAATTATGTCAACAGAAAATCTCTCCCCTCCCAACATACTGTGTCTTCACCAGATGCACTACATTGGCACAGCTGTACTGATGTAACACAATAGTGAAGACAAGCCCTCATTTGCAACCACTTAGATTCACCCAGTCTCTTTAGAATTAGGCAATTTCAAATCCACTTAAACTTGCATACACTTCTATTAGTTTGTAACTTACATTTTTTGCACATCACCTCTGAACTTGTTCTGCTGAGTCTTAGCAACTCTGAAATTGTCTGGCTTACATGTAGAAGGGTAGAAGGAGAGGTAGTAGATGGAAAAACAGATAACAAGAATCATATATTAAAGAAGGTTACCTCCTCCCCCCCCCATTTTCTCTTTCTTTTCTTAGCCCTTGGCAGGTAAGCTATATAAACTTAAAATCAGATTCAGTTAGGATTAATGGATCTTAAGCTTGCAATTGTGCATGGCAGACCAACACAATTGCAGTCCATCTACATGAGGTATTTGATGGATACTTAGTTTGAGACCCCCCCTAGAGCTTAGTCATAAGCTAGGGTATCAAACAGTTGAGTGGCCAGCGATAAGCTGGTTTTGCACATTCCTGCTAGCAGAATCATAAATGCTTTGGTAATTTAGGCTCCAACAAGGTCAGGCAATAGCTGTGTGGTGGTTTATGAGTGTCGATGTTGGACTTAAGTATCTAAAGAAGCAATTAGGTTCCTAAGTCCTAGCCCTAAGTGTTCACACATTCTTGAATTTCAAAATGGTTTGGTGCATGCCTTCAGAAAATAAGTCAAAAGTATAGACCAATTCTTATTTCGTCACAGCTGGTTTGCTTATCCATACTACCAGGCTGGTTTGAATTTTCTTTCACATACTGTTCTTTTGTCTATCTAACCAAGTATTTTTTCTTAGCTAGGGTTTGCCCTGTTTTGTACATCTGGCTTAGTTTTATTTTAATGTCTCTTATTAATGTTACAGTTTTGCAGGCATGTGATCCAATTGGTCTCTTCTGTTTCTCCATTCTGAGATGTTAGCTCCCTGAACACTGTACAAACTGGCTTAGCAAAAAGGGGGGAAAAAAAAGATTAATAACAAGTTGCATTAAGACATTAGTGGTTTCACAATGTTCTGATAACTCAAAGGGGAAATAAACAGAGATTATTTAAATGCCCCAAGCTCTATGATGAGAGATTGGGATCTGAATCGACTGAATTTTTTGGCTGGACCATACTGTATGTTTATAACAGGCCAAATTAATATCCTGGATCCAGTGTTCAGTGAAATCCAGTTATGGATCTGACTTTAATAGCTCAGGGCCCATCTGTGAACTTAAATATTGGTGATATAAACTTGTGCAGTATATACATAAGCTGTGACATACTTTTAAAAGAGGAGGTGGTTTTTGGTTTTGTGTGGATTTTTTAATGGGGAAATATGAGGGTTTGCTTTTTCTGGGTGTCCAAATTGGGACATTTTAAAGGAACCTGGTCTTCAAGATTTTTTATCATATCCCTTCTGAAAACCAAGCTCATTTTAGATGTCTCAAAACTGATACACTCAAAATCACTCATTTTTAACAAAACAAAAAGCATCTTGCTTGTAAGCTTTGAACTTCTTACTAATAACATTGTAAGAATAATACCTCCTGTATGGTGTAGGGTTTCTAACTTTCTAATTGCAAAACCTGAACACCCTTGACCTGACCCCACCCTGCCCCTTACCCAAGACTCCCCCACCCCATCTTTCTCCGAGGCCCTACCCTCACTAATTCCATCCCCCTCCCTCCACCTCCTGCTCTCCCCCACTCTCACTCACTTTCTCTGGATTGGGGTAGGGGGTTGGGATGCGGGGAGGGGGTGTGAGGACTCTAGCTGGCAGTATGGGCTCTGGGGTTGGACCAGAAAAAAGGGTTCATGGTGCAGGAGAGGGATCTGGGCAGCAGCTAAGAGCTGGGATGTGGGAGTGAACACTCCAGCTGGAGATGTTGTCTCTGGGGTGGGGCTAAAGATGTGGTGTTTTGCGTATCAGAAGAGCTCCAGGTGGGGCAGGGAGACTGAGGTGCAGGACAGGAAGGAGTTTGGGTGCAGGAAGGGGCTCAGGGTTTGAGTGTGGGGTGTGGGCTCCAGAGTGAGTTTGGGTGCAGGAGGGGTCTCAGAGTTGACACAGAGGAGTGTGGTGCAGGGGAGTTATGGGGTATGGGCTCTGGGAGAGGGCTCAGGGCTGGGACAGGCAATTGGGGTACGTATGGGGATGAGGCATAGGGGCTCTGGGAAGGAGTTTGGGTGTGGGGCAGGGGTTCAGGCTCCAGAGAAGTGGTACTTACCTCAGATGGCTCTTGGTTGGCAGCTCAGTGGGGCCATGTAGCCCCTGGAAGCAGCCACCATGTCTAGCTTCTAGACATAGGGGTGATCAAGCAGCTCTGTAGTAGTGCATGCTGCCCACACAAGCCACCCCCACAACTCTCATTGGCCATGGTTTCTGGCCAATGGGAGCTATGGAGACAGTGCTAATGGTGGGGGCATGCCAGCCACTTCCAGGAGACACACTGAGCAAGGGCAAGCAGGAAGCCTGCCTTAGCGCCACTTCCCTACTTTTAATGGCCTAGTGAGTGGTGCTGACCAGAACCTCCAGGTCGCTTTTTGACCCTGCTTTTTGGTAAAAAAACGGATGTCTGGCAACCCTAATATGGAGAAATTCCTTCAAAAATTAGAAAATGAAAATCTCGGTGCTCAAATGTCTAATTTTCCCATGATGAAACAAAAGGATTTAATCTAGGAGTTTTGGTTATTGTGAAACTTTCATGTGCAGCAGTCCCCAGATTGAACATTTATGTTTGTGAAGTAGACTGATGTTAGTACAAATACCAAACAGAATATGAAAGAGTTCCTTTTGGAATCCTAGTTCTCAAGAACTACTGCGGTTTTCTTCATAACTGCAGAAATTCTTTAATGACTAGTGCTGGTGCCATATGACCCAAAGGCAGTAGGGAGGGACGATTTCCAGAATTTCTTCAAGTGTTGGGGCTGCAACCTGGCCTTTTTGTGGGCCTTCCCACTAAAGAGAGAGGATCTTTGTCCTGATAAGTTTGTCCTGGGTACTTACATGCCTAAACCCCAGACTCAGGTGCCTAAGTCACTGTTATAGATGGCACTGAGAGCTACAAAACTCCTGCCAAAATTGGTAGGTGCCTAAATTAACTTTAATGCATAAGTTTTCGGGATAAAAGTTGCTCCTATATTTCTACTTCAGGGCATGCATGCTGATGCATCCCTCTAGATCTCCGGATGCCTCTCTCCCACTAAGCTCCAGAGCAATCTACAAACAAGGAAAAGATAGGCATTCTATTGTCTATCTCTTGTTCAGGGCCTGTTCTGGTACACCTATTCAGAGGCTGCCTGCTGGATCAGATCCCATTTCAGGAGTCTTATTTGTCTTGCATGTCCTCAGGTTTCACTTCACTTAAAAATGATTTGCTTACAAAAACTGACATAAAAAATACTAATGTGTCACAGCTCCTTGTTACTGAAAAATTGCTTACGTTCTCATTTTGCCATATAAGTATAAAATAAAACATACTGAATATTGTACTTACATTTCAGTGTATAGTATTCAGAGCACTATAAGCAAGTCATTGTCTGTCTGAAATTTTAATTTGTCCTGATGGTGCTAGTGCTTTTTATGTAGGCTGCTGTAAAACTAGACAAATATCTAAGTGAGCTGATATACCCCTGGAAGAACTCTGCCTTCCCCCAAGGTTTGGGAATCACTGCTTTAATCACTGAGGGTATGTCTACACTTGCACCCTAGTTCGAACTAGGGATGCAAATGTAGGCATTCGAAATAGTCAGCGAAGAGAGGATTTAAATATCCTATGCTACATTAGCATGATCTCGTTGGCGTGTTACTCCGATCAACAGCTGTTTAGAAAGTGAAAGTGCGCACCGGGACACGTTAGTTCAAACCAAACCCCTTGGTTCGAACTAACGTTACTCCCCATTCTGAATAATACAAAACTTAATTTACCAAGAGATAAATATTTCTTGCCTGACAGAAAACCTGTTTGCCACCCTTCCTGGTGACCAGTTGCTATATGCATACATTAAGAACAAAAATTTCAGTCTATATGTATAAGTCATTACACAGCATCCATACATGGATTTCACAATGCTATTGATAATCAGTGTAGCACAAGCTTTTATTATATTTCTCACATGACCCTTTTTTGATGAACTCAGATGTAAATACCAGACCCAGGAGAATGCTGTAACCCCCCATGTACCCTCTCTCTGTCTAGTGCCAGTGGGCACTAAGAAGCTTCTAGATCACACTCCAGATGTGTGTGTGAGGAGCCATGTGAGGAGCAACCAAGCATGCTGGCTTTTATTAATCCATTCTGAAGTGTCATTTCTCCCCATTCATTATATAAGGAGCTGGGGCACCTAACCCTGATATGTGAATCCCAGTGGTTTTTTTAGATGCATAAAAGTTAGGCATGATAACATTCAGCATTGCCATGCCCAGTTGAATCTAGCCCTATCTATTGATCTAAAGGATTAATATGAGCCCTGTCAATATAGTATCGACTACTTCACAGGCTTTTGTTTCTTATCAGTACAGCATGGCCATGAGATAGGGTATTATTAGCTCCATCTTCAGGCAAAGAAAGGAGGCACAGAGGTGCAAAGTTAGCTTCAGGATCATCACCTGAACATCTATCAATTAATTTTTGGCCTACTAATTGATAGTAATTGCTATTAGTGTGTGCCAGCCAGGGTGTGTTTTTGAAATTATTTCATTTTTACAAATATAGTTACTTTTCATGATGGTTCCCACGTCACATACCTATACAAGACAATAGGAAACCGATCACTTGTCTACAGAAAAACATGCTCACTCTTTGCATAGGGCCCACAGACCCCATTAAGCCACAAATTAAAGTAGTTCAAGAGGTGTATATGGTCTTTTGGGGGAACGGTGTGCTGGAGTGAATTTTACCAAAAATTAATAGCAAGGGACAACGTGCAACCAAGAGCAATAACTAGTGTTCACTGGAGTGTCTAAATTCATCATAACAGAAGTATAACTTATGCTGGGTGTGATGGGGTGCAGCAACCCCGCACTGAAGGGAGGCAAGGGGAAACCCAGGCGGAGGGGCTCCTGGGTACTGATGCTGGCGGGGAAGCAGTTGGGGAGGACGCTCCGCCCCTGTGTGGGGGAAAGGGAAGAGCCGGAGTGGAGGTGAATGCCGGCGCCATCAGCACAGGACGTGCTGACCAGGAGACACCTGGTGATGACGTCACCGGGCGGGAAGGTGAGATGTTTAAAGTTGGCGCCGATGCCGCAGAAGGGGGAAGCAGCGTTCTGCGGCAGGAGGGCGAGAGGCAGCTTTCGGCGGCGGCAGAGAAGAGGGAAGCCAATAATCTGGTCAGCGTGGTGGACAGAGGGGATGCCGGAGGGGAAGGTACCGATCGGGCGCCCGGCGCCCTGGGGGTTTAGGGTAGACTGCAGACAGGGGGGTAGGAAGCGGCCCAGGGCTGGGCTGTGTAACCCGAGAATGGATGCGTTTAGGGGTCACCACCCCATCCGCTGGCCAGGGAGGAGATCTCCCTGCCTTAGGGCCCTGGGTCAGGACTCGGGAGAGTGGGCCGGCCCGAGTCCCGCTACCCCGCTGCTAACAGCAGCCACGCCTACAACCAACAAAGGAGACTCAAATGACTATTGGCTATGGTGGTGGGCAGTGCAGCAACACGGAATGAGTAGAGGGAATGAGAGGAAAGCACAATAAACCAGCTGAGTAACCAGAACAGTGGCCTCATCTTTGTATGCTGGGTAAATGATAATTTCAATTTCTGATTAAAAAAAAATGCATACATGGACCAGTCCACAGACTAAATTGACTAGCTAAATTTTTTGAGTGCAGTTTGCTCTGAAAAGCCATTGTAAAACAGTTTTGTGGTAGTGCTGTGGTAATATGTCTCAATGATTCACAAAATGAATGTTCTAAGGTTTAAGTGAAAAGGTATTTTTGTTTAACTGCTTACTCTTGCTTACCCCATGCAATATCTAAAAGCCCAACTGGATTCTCTTTTCACTTATGTGTACAGGTTAAACCTCTCTAGTCCAGAATACTTGGGTCCGGAAACATCCAGTCCAGGATGATTTTAGTTAGCAGGATGTCCACTTATCAATAGTGTGGTCAAGTTTCCCATGGTCCCATGAAGTTTTACAGCCACTAGTCCTGGCTTTCAGGGTTCTGTGCTGTTATTTAGTTCTGCCTTACCTAAATGTCCTCTAACAGCCCAGTAAGTAATGCTGCTAGACGATATTGACCTTCCGTGGTCCAGAAAATTCTCTCGTTGTGAACCGGTCAGTTTGCCGGTTAGTAACCTAAAGTTAACCTAAAGTAACAATTGTATATATTTGATTGTCACAGATACTGTAGTTATTACCATTTTTAGGTCCACTTTGCTACAGAGATGGTTTTGGTGGACAAGTATGCAAGCAATTTCAGTACTGTCTGACACTACAATAAAAAAGTACCTTATTTTTAAAAGTATGTGTTCTGTTCATGACTTTGGGCTAAGACTGTGGAGCAAATATGATGAATTTGTGGCTCATACATTTCTTCCTGCTGCTCTTAGATTTCTTGATTTTCCTCACTCTTTAACTTTAATTGGATTTCCCCTAAGACTATAGTAGTGGGGTCTCAGACTATATCTACAGATAGGTGAAGTTTTTCATTCAAATCTTTTTTTCAGAGAAAAATGCAGGTTTGACAATGATCGAATGTTTTGTGATTTCACGTCAGTTTTGCTGAATTGTCCAACCCTCCACCCTGCCCAAAAAACCCTGACATCAAAAAAGTAAAAATATTTTATTTTGACATTTTTAAACCAGTGTGTTGATTTTTTTGTTTCAAAATGACTTTGGGGGTTCAAACATTTCTTTCAAATCTATTAAAAATGTTTACAAATGTTAAAACCCTTAAAATCAGAACAAAACTCTAATGTTCAAGTTGAATGTAAGGGTTTGTTTGACCTCATATGATTTTTTTTTTTAATCTAAGAGGTTTGAAGCAAGCGGAAGAACCCACATTTGGATCCAATGGTCTGAAATCCCCACATAGTAGGTTCAGATCAGCTCTGACTGCTATTCCATTCTACAGATTGGAATAGCAGTCACAGAGGGATTGTGTTGCTGTCCCCCAGTTTGCCTTGGATTTGGCAAACCTTTTCTTCCCCTATTGTGTGCAACACCTGTTAACTGAGCCTTGAGTAGGTGGTGTAAATTTCACCTGAAGTCTCTTCCAAGTTATTTAAAACAGATGAGCTCACTAAACCAGTTCTATTGCTCTGCCGTTCTAAAAGTTGCAAAATCAGTAATGTGCTCTTTAGCTAAATGATGTAATTAATTTACTTGGAGTGAAGGCTGTATTATATTCTGATGCTAGCATACAGCTCCATTTTCAGGTTTACGTTCTTCAGAAACGCATATAGTCTTAGATTCTTTTTTTCTTTTGCTTTCATTACAACATTTTTGTTATGACACACAGTAATGTGGATCTCCGTAGATTTTCTTATACATTCTAAAGGCAATTCAGCTTCACTGAGAAGTTTGCTGTGGTTTCCAGTTGTTCAGTGAACCCAGGCCAAATTTTAAGCACACCAAATCTATGGTTTTGCTTTATAACCAGCTGTGGTGGTTCTGAGTGTTTGAGTTTCAGGGGTTCATTCAGAGAAATTAGATGTAATTGATCTATCTTTAGTGGGATTTTCCAATGATTACAGAGACAAGAACAACTGTACTTTTTATCCTGAAAGATCCCCACAGAGGAAGCTGTATGAAATGTAGTTTATATATATCGAACGAAAGAAGAGTTGAATCACTGATGTAATCAGGGTTTCATTCTGTATGTTGTTACACCTTGGAAATTCTGCACCACTACGCAATGAAGAATTTTGCAGAAATCAATGTTGTGCATGAAAATTTCCTTCTCCCTACAGAAATGGGCTGCAGTGCTGTTGGTTGCCACTAGGGGCTGCTGTACCTGGCAAGCCCAGCTTCACACACAGAAGACACTGTCAGGAGGAAGGGGGGAACTAAAACATTCCCAGCAGCTGCAGTTCCCCGTGAATTCTAAGGGAAGTAGGTAGAATTTCGTAGGAAATTCCAGAGAAGCTGGGAACCAGCATCAGGCTGTTTCTCCCTCTTGATCCCTGGACTCTGAGGGAGGAGGACAGATGTCTGGATTGGGGGACAACAGCTAGCACTCTGGAGGTGCAGGGGATGGCAGTGGCTGGATTGGGGGAGGTCCTGTAGTAGGGTTTGGTCATGCATCCTATTTTACTGCTCTGGCCTCTGTCCCCTGTTATTATGAAACAAGATGCCTTTATGGACTTTATTATTCTCTTGAGACCAGAGGTAAAAGTAAGTAGGTGTGTCCTGATGCAGTGCTCTGGCAAGAAGAAGCAGACTGATGGAGCACTCAGCTGCAGTTGCTCCCAGCCAAGCTCACAGAGTTCTCTGACATGGGCTGGTTCTTCCTTCACCCTCCCTGGGGAGGGTTAGGGTCCCATGCCCCTGGGCTATCTGAGCCCACAACATGCCCCATGTAACCAATAAACCCCCTGTAGTCCGGCCCTTCCCCTCAGGGCTGAATGGCCTAGTCGCCAGAGGCAGTAAAACAAAGTTGCTCGCTGGCCCTTTAAAGGAGGACTGGATGGCTCAATGGCCGGAGTACATAAACCAAAGTCACTGTAGGCCCTGTAAAGCAGGGCTGGGCGGCCCACAGCCAGAGTCAATATCAAAGTCTATTACCATCCCTTTAAGGCAGGGCTGGATGGCCCAATGGGCAGAGTCAGTATTAAAGTTAATCACTGGCCCTTTAAGGCATGGCTGGATGGCCCAATGAGCCAACTCACAGGGGTGAGGGTTGTGCCCCGGGAGGGAAACCCGGGCCCACCCTACTCCACCAGGTCCCTGCCTACCCTTCCATGATGCTCCTTCATGTCCCCAAGCATAAAAAAGCCCTTTTGTCACAGTTCTGCTAAAAGGAGGTCTTCATAACAAGGAAGACACCAAAATGACAAATGATAATTAGCTAGTTTTATAGTGCATATGTGTGTGTGTGTGTGTGAAAGAGAGAGAAAGATAAAGAACACTTCTTAACTACAAATAATTGGAATGGCTTTTAACAATCTTGCCATCTGGTACCAAAATTTTGTGGGGAGGGAGTAATTTCATTTGTTTTATAAATACCAGACAGAGTCAGATTCACTTCATCATTTCC
The DNA here is from genome assembly GCA_032595735.1 of Pelochelys cantorii. NCBI lineage: Eukaryota > Metazoa > Chordata > Testudines > Trionychidae > Pelochelys > Pelochelys cantorii. Next base: position 161,153,115 of record CM064327.1, read on the forward strand.
TCATCCATGTCAATCAAGGATGATACTATTGTACCGCAAAAATAATTTCTAGCAGCTTTCATAAATAATACAGTGTAGACACAAACATGCTTCCAACCTTGATCTAGCAGAATGACAAAACCCTATATGGTAAGGGTTTATCATTCACAGCTATTTGTCAAGTGATACTGTGTAGATTATTTCTGAATCATTAGACCGTTTTGAAAGTTTGGCAATTAAGATGAATTAGGCTGGAGGTTTATTTATTGTCTATTGGTATGAATTTAAGAAGCAAGGTTATGAATCTTGCAGGATGTATCTTCCTCTACCATCCAGAAGATTTTGATGAGGTTTAATATTGCTTTTTGTACTCAAAATAAATATGAACCAGTCAGCAGTTAAATAATCCCTACACTCTTTTTAAGGCTACTACAAATCAGGTTCACACCCTGACAACAGGATGACATTTAAAAAATATGGTGAATACAACCTTTATCATTTGTTTTTTTTAAGTAATTTAGAAATAAACTTCAATCCTTTAAAGTTAGTGTGTCCTGCCAAACCTGCTTCTTTTCTGTCTTTAAGGGTTTTTTTTTAAGACTCAGCAAAATATCCTGTTTTCTTCTTTTTACTAGGAGGGTGGCATGTAATTTTCAGACATCTCTGTTTATTATTTCAGTAATAAAAATGAAAGTGAGCTGAGCATGTTATTGGAGAGGCTTCACTGTCTGGCAGGAGAGAACAAAATATTGCATCTTGTTTCTTCCCTCTATTATTCTGAGGCAGAAGATTGGGTTGGGTGGGAAGCAAGTGTGGGTAATTATACAGAAAGAGGTTTGAGAAACAATGCTGATCTAGGAGAGAAACACCCCTTTAGGTCTTTGGCAAACTTTTATTCTTCATCTAAATGTGACCTTTTGGCTAGCAACCTCTGGAATGTGTTTATACCATTTCATGCCATCAGGAAAAGAAATTTGTTGTGGAGAAAATTGTGGAAAAAATGCCAACTCAGTTACAACAAAGTTGGCAAAGTTTGTGCAATTTCAGGACGTAGGGTCTTAACCTGCAAGCTTTATTCATGCAACTAATCTCATGAGAAAGGGCCTACTTATGAAAATGTGTAATGTACCATGGCATGTAAGGAGGGGTTGTGGATACCCTTGAAATGTTTTGGGTATTTCAAGCAGGTTATTTTTCTGCATTTGCCTTTGCTTTGGGTACCTGACCATAGCTTGTGACATATCTTCCTGGAAGTTCTTTCATTCTCTTCCAAAAATCACTTGGAATATTTATTGTCAGTTATAAATCTGCCATGCTAATACTTTATTGCCATGTTTGGGATTCGGCTGAAAGTTTTATAACACAATTACAAAATCCTAAATAAAACAGTTATAAACGTGTATGTTATACTTAGCTTCTGTTCATGTGTGTCATGAACTCTGTGATATGATGCAGTTACAAAAGTTACTTATATATTTCATACATTAAGATGTTAATAAGGACCTTTCCAAGCCTGTAATTGATTGTTGAAAGAATTTCTGTTGTTTGAAAAATAATAAACATACGTCAACACTCAGATGAGGCCATGGATCTTCAGGTCAGCCCACTGTGGTGTTTATTTCTGCCTGTAGCTCCTCTGTGCCCTCTAGCAATAAGTCTTGAGACAAGAAAGCAGTCAGTGCTGTGGAAGCAGAGGCTGGTAAAAAAGCTAACCTTAGTGACTCTGTTCCTTTACCACGCTCTTCCTTTGTACTTTTATATTTACACAATGAAGCAAGCTGAGCACTTTGCTTAGGCCATCATAATTTGAAACTTGATGAAACTCATTTCTTTTTCACTTATGCTCCCTGGGGACCTGAAACTTGCATGACTGTACTTGCTACAAATGATTTATGCCTCTTTGTTTACCACAGAGTACATAAGAACACAAGAATGGCCATGCTGGGTCATGGCAATGGTCCATTCAGCCCAGTATCCTTTCTCTGACAGTGCAGTGTATAATCCTTATACACAAATACTTTTTAAATGAGTTAACTGGTGGTGCATGTTGCTATCTATTGTTTAATGGCACAGGGAAGTTATCTTCAAAAGTGGTATCAGACTTACATAAAGAACAGAAAACAGACATGTCAAGTAAAGTGATGATTTTGTAATTACTATAATTATCTGGGATAAATAAATTTGAATTGGCACTCATTCAAGGACACCTCATTCTTGGCCGAGTCTATTCACTGTATTTCATGTTTGTTTCTGTGATGTCTTAGTCCAACCTTAAGAAAGATTTTGGCATGTTTGAGAAAGAAGCTTCTATTTTTTACAGCACAGATGTTATATGAATCAATAAGTGTAAAACTCTATTGTTTTGAGAAAAAAATCTTCATAAAATGAGCATCAGTGGTCAGGTATGTAGCCTTTATTTCTCCATTGCAAAGGAAAAATATGACCAAAGGCACTAGCTTTTTCCTCCCCCCCCCCCCTTTCTTTCAGACACTTTTGATTGCACTACACTATCAGGAAAGAAAAAGTTGCTGCATAATATGAACTGCCATATTATAGACTGTAACTTCAATTCAGGAACAAAAAGAGCAACTTGAGGTGAGAGTGCATCGAATATGCAACTTCATTTTGGTTCTGTCTTTTGTTTTCTTTTTGGCTTTCCTTTTAGGTTTGTTCTATGAGAGCTTTTTGTATTTTTATCTTCTGAGTCTGGTCTTGGGCATAGGAAATCAGACCTTTGGACATCAGCTAGGTTTTTCCTACTGATTTTAATTCACCACCATAACCAGAGTTCTGAAATTCTGGCCTTGATTTTCTTGGTGCTACTCTCATACCTCCTTAGTGTTAGGTTTAGCCAACTTTCTAAACACACAAAACCTAACATGCTTGCCAGGCTCCAAGGCCTTGCCCATTCCCTGAGGCCCTGCCCTATCCCACCCCATAACCAAGGCCCTTTCCCCTGCTCACTCCATCCCCCCCTTCCTCCATTGCTTGCTCTCCTCCACCTTCACTCACTTTCACCAGACTGGTACAAGGGATTGAGGTGCAAGGGGTGAGGGGGCCTGAAGGTTTGGCTAGGAGTGTGGGCTCTGGGACGAGAGGCTTGGGGTACAAGTCAGGGCTCTGGGCTGTGGCAGGGGGCTGAGGTTTGTGTGGGGGTGAGGACACCAGCTAGGGGTCAGGGTCTATCATCAGAGCTGGGGAAGGGGCTTGAGGAGGAGTGGGTTCCATGAGAGAGTTTGGGTATAGGAGAGGACTTGGGGCTGAGGTAGGGGTTGGGGTGCTCTAGCTGGGGTTGTGGGCTTTGGGAGAGGCAAGAAATGGGGGGTAAGGTTGTGGTAGAGGGCCACAGGCTAGGGCTGGGGCTTGTGTTGTGGGGTCCTGGCGGCACTTACTATGAGAGAACAGCATCCAGGTCCTGGTGGCCCTTAGGCACATTTTCAGCCAGGGAAGCTCCACATGTTGCCTTTGCACCTGTAGGCCCCACCCCCCAGAGCTACCACCATGGGAGCCAATGGGAGCTACAGAGCTGGCACTTGGGACAGCCTCCCTGCACATAAGGGCTGCAGAGACCTGTTGACTGCTACTGGGAGCTGCACAGAGGCAGGGCAGGCAGAGAGCCAGCCTTAGCCCTGCACCCTAGTTGTGCAGCCAACCAGATTTTTAAGCCACCAGGGTTTCCTTTCAGCTGAGTGTTTGAGTCTCAAACCAAATGCTTGGCAACCCTACTTAGTGCTGAGTCTTAGAGCTTCTTTGGGACATATATGAGAGAGCCTTACAGCACCATGACCTTCCCTGAGGCTCTGACTACACAATAGTCTATGTTGGAAAAACTTAAGTCGCTCAGCAGTGCGAATATTCCACGCCTCTGAGTGATCTGAGCTACACCGACATAAGCATTTGTATGCACAGCCCTGTGTCAATGGGAGAGGTTCTCCTGCCAAAATAACTTATGCTGCTCACAGAGGTGGGTTTTTTTTATGCTGATGGGAGAGCTCGCTCCTGTCAGTACAGCATCTTTTCTACGTGCTCTCAAACAACACAGCCATCCCAGTATAACTGCATTGCTGCAAAGGTGTATGTATAGACTTGACCTGAGACACAAAAGACATTTTTCATGCCAATTAGAAATTAAGTAAATTGTAGATTGAGGAATATTTCTTCACCATCATTTGTTAGACTGGGACACAGTTGTGGACAGAGCCTAAGTAACCTACAAAATCTTAAATTGACACAACAGGCCTGAACCTAATTCTAACATTACAAATACAGTATAACTACTATTATTAGTTATTTGTATTACTGTGGCACATAGGAAGCTTGACAACTCAGAGGCTAATTTAAATAGTTGAAGGAATACAATTCTTAGTATTTTTGTAAATTTAAATGATTATTATTACTCTTTTTTTCAGCTGCTGCTTGTTCAGTGATCAGTTCACAGATACTTCATTCCTTCATTCAGCTTGCCTGGGCATTCGTTAATGGATTTAAAAGTGGCTATCCTCTTACAAAATAATTTCATGAACCAGCTAGAGAGAGAGTCTGCGGAACTGGCCATCATACGCAAATTTCACCCAAGGATTGAAAAAAGACATTTCTTGGGTGGTCCGTTATATTCAACACCCAAATGACATCAAAAGCTAAGTATCGGGCACTTACAGTCCACTCTAATAGCCTCATTTAGCATGGACACTTTAATTGACAGTTTTTGCCCCTCACCCTCTCCCTTCTTTTTCTGCTATATATTTGTACCCCTGGGCCCTTTGCTCCAGTCATCTGAAGAAGTGGGTTGTGCCCACGAAAGCTCATGATACCATCTACATTTTTTGGTTAGTCTCTAAGGGGCTACAGGACCATTCATTGTTTTTTAAGTTCATTCCTTTAGTTATTCAAATACATCTTTGGCATGTTCCTGAACACACACAAGCTGGGTCAGTATACACCATTACTAAAGATGCAAATCTTTCATGGAGGTCCTGGAAGTCACGCCTGCCAGGACGTTCCATGACCTCCCTGACTTTTGCTGCGATTGGCTTCAGGGAAGCTGGCTCCAGGGACTGCCGGAAGAGTGACCAGTGTGGCTGGCTCCATGCAGCACCCAAGCAGCAACAGTCCTGGAGGCTATCCAGAGTGGTGTCTGGGAACAGCAGCTAGGGAGCAATCAACCCCCATCACAGGAGCAGAGCAGCCTTTAGCAGTGGAGCCCCAGACACAGAGATTTAATCAGAGGTATTTTTGGTAAAATCCATGTTCAGGTCACAGGCTGTGAATTTTTATTTATTATCCATGTCCTGCCCATAACTTTTACCAAAAATAGTCATAACTAAATCTTAGCCTTAATCATCACTTCAAGAGTAAAATATTTGTTTGCTCAGCAAAGCCTTTTCAAACAGTGTAGTTCAGACTCTACTAAAGTACGAATGCTGCTGCTTTTCCTCTTCTTAAGGCTGCGTAAACATTCCCAAGCTAAGGTTTGTAACTTTGTAGTTACAAAACTTTCCCTGATCAGATAATGATCTTCTGGGTTTATTCACTGTCTAAAAGTGATTTTTCCTCATTTTAAAGGTCCCCAAACATAATATAGACATTTTGGAGTATATGGAAAGTGAGAAAAAAAATGTGCAACTTTGCAGTTTATTGGAAGATCTATCTACTCATAGGTCTTCCAGGGAGTACTCAGCTCATCTAGATCAGTGTTTCTCAACTTGGGTGTTGTAGCTCTGAGGGTTGTCATGAGACAAGTTTAGAGGTTTGTAAATGCAGGCTGGCATTAGGAGATGGCCAGCATGGCAATTGCTTGGGGCCAACCACACACGCACAGATATTTTACGTGCTTCAGCTCTGGGCTTTGGTTTTACACAAGGTCACAAGTGAAAAACATATATAAGGCTCAGCCTCACAGAGAAATGTCAGTGCAATATTTATATTCCTCTTGTTTTATTTTATTATCATACAGTAAAAATGAAAAAGTCAGTGACTTTTCTGTATTTTTATGTCTGAATTTGTAAGCAACTCATTTTCAAGTGAGGTGAAACTGGGAGTACTCAACACAAATCAGACTCCTGAAAGGACAACGAGGAGTCCTTTGGCACTTTAAAGACTAACAGATTTATTTGGGCATAAGCTTTTGTGGGTTAAAACTGAGGATGTGACAATGTATATGTTTAAACTGTCAACCAATGAGCTTGGGCTCATTGGTTAACTTTCACAGTTAGGTACAAGGGCCACCCTGTGCTCCTGCCTCTGTATCAGAGGCAGCAGTAAATGGTGGGGGGCAGGTGGGAACTGGTGTTCGCTACTCTGTGTCCCACAGTGCCACCTGTCCCCCTCCCTTGTGTTGCTGCCAGAGGCAGCAGCTCAGGGGGTTAGGCAGGAGATGGTATGCACGGGGAGCCAGCTTTTAAGCTGGCTATCTGCACCAACTGGCTCCCATGAGCACCGGCTTCAACCTGGCCCCTGCACTACTGCCTCTGAGGCAGCAGCATGGGAGGGGAGGTGGCTCAGGGGACCCTCAGAGGCAGCAACATGGGGGGGAGGGGCAGGTGAGAGCCAGTACTTGCAGGAGTCAGTATGCACTTAAAACCTGGCTCCCCATGCACTCCGGTTCCTGGGGAGCCACTTCTCCCCCACACCATATGTAAACGTGTAACAGTGAAAAGAGTGAAAACACAACATTTCCCGCAAAATGATTTTTTTTTCAAAATTTTCTGTTTGAGCCTTTCAAATTGTTTCATTTGGAGAACATTGAAACACAAGACATTGTGCATATTGAATATAATAAAATATTTTCTATTTTAATTTAATAGACAATTTGTTATGACTCCTGTTAATATTTTCCCATGAAATTTCATTTTCCATTGGAAAACCAGGAGAAATATTTTGATCGGCTCTAGCAATTTACTTAGTCAATCAAAAGTTGTCAACATAGCTTGAATTTCCAATATTTATGAACAGTGAAAGGTTTACAAAACTATAACATGTAGACTTTTACTATATTCTCATAATTCTAAGAAAACTATGAGATGCTGGAAGATATCCACAAGGAGAGAGAGAGATATTCAAAAATTTTACAAGGTATTCATGGGTATGTTCTCTTTTAGATATTGAAAACTCAAAACAATTTCTGCATAGTCTTCCCTCTGTAAAATCAACTTGGAAATCCCTTAGTATATCTTATGCAATGCCTCCTGCGTGGGCAGTCCACCCACTTACCTCATCAGGTGGAGAGAAACATGTCTTCTGGGCAGATATCTTCAGATATTTCCAGGAGACAAAGATTTCTTGGAAGTCTGTGGAGGATCTCCAGGAGGATGGGTTTGTTGCTAGGTTGAAGGATTGCATACTGCTTCCCTTTGGGGGAAACAAATTTCATATCGGGAGTTCAGGTTGTGGTTCATCCAAGATATTTTACAGAGAAATGTATGCTAATGAGAGCAATGTTCATGATCTGAAAAATCAGTGAATAAAACATAGTGGGTAACAGCACAGCTTGTAGACAGAGGGACTTGTTGCCAAAGGTAAGAGAGAGGGAAGAGTATTTATGTTGCCTAATCCAGAGAGGGGGTAAGAGTATCTGTGTAAAGAAATAGGTTGGAGCTCTTTCAGGAACCATTTAATCTCTATGAAAAGGTGAGGTTATGGAGATTACTTTAAATGTAGTTGGTCGTTATCCAGATTCTTTCACAGTCTTTTTCTTCCTTCGTTGAGCTAGAGATCCAAGGGTTTTTGTAGAGAGCATATTCAAACAGTCCCGTTGTTCTGAAAAGGTTCTCTCTCCTCTTTGCCTCTGGGGTGATGTCTAACATCTCTCTCCGGTATCCTAACAAGAAGCATATTGTAGCATAACTCAACCTTGTCAAAAGGAACTGTGACTTGTAGAGGATAACCTGAGAGCTCTAGAGCAGAGCCGTGCATATAACTGATATTTTTTGGTTTGTTAATTTGAGTGCAATTCTAAGAACAGTCTACATTTTGGGGGCTTAGGTGGGGGAGATTCATACATACATTTTCAAAATGGTTTTACCCGTTTCTACATTGCATTTGAATATTCTGTCTCCCATTATCTGTTTTCCCAGATACAGGAAAAGAAAGACAAGATGCAAGGGATGTGTTTTAATCAGAATGCAACATTATAAAATCATCTGGGAACCATCTAGCAATAACTCATACAGTGCAGGACATGATACCTTCCTTAATCCTTTCCACTTCTGATTTATCAAGGAACTACATGTCCTATGGCATGAGCACTGCACTAGACACCTGCTATCAGGAGGCACCAGCATCTTTGTTGGCTACCACCACTACCACCCCCACATCTGGGTTCCTACATATTCCCATCCTAACACTAGCTAAAACTATATCTTCTCCATAAGCAGGGAGTTGTATTTCTGAATCACTCAGGGAACGTCTAGACTACAGGCTTTTTTCGACAGAGGCTTTGTCGACAGATACTGTTGACAAAGCCTCTGTAGAAAAAGAGCGTCTAGACTGCATTATGCGGACCAAAAAAGCGTTCCGCTTTGTCAAAAAAGAGCATCCAGATTGCCGGATGCTCTGTCGACAAAAGAAGGCACCTGGAAGTGCTTCTGGCAGGTCACAGGGGCAGCCTCAAATTCCAGGCACTGCTGCATGCTCTTTGCAGAGATGTGTGCTTAAAGGGATCCTCCTGGACAGCTATTCTTCTGCTTCTGCTTCTGGCTTGCCTACCTCCTAGAGGGAAAGCAAAGCTGCTGCAGTTTTTGCTTTGGTTGCCCTGCTTCCTTGGACACCACAGCAGTTTATTTTCAGGTTTGGTTTTTTGCTTTGCACTGTGTTTTTGGCCATGGAGCCTGAGCTGCCCCTGAGCAGGTGATGGCCCCACACTGTGATGCTGGATGTTCTGCTGCATCTCGTGAGAGCATCATGACATTTGTGGCAGAGCTGTATTCAGAGCCCAGCTTTGAGTCCCTCACTCAGGCTGCAGCCCTGCTGCCCTTGCCCCCAAACTTATTCCTGGAGAGGCGAGTTTGGAGGCTGGACACCAGTTCTGACTGGTGGGACCAGCTTGTTATGCAGCAGTGGGATGATGACCAGTGGCTCCAAAACTTCTGGATGCGGAAGTTCACCTTCCAGGAGTGCTGTGCCTGGCTTGTCCCTGCCCTGCAATGCCAGGACACCCACTTGCGGCCCACCATCCCCCTGGAGAAGTGCGTCGCTATTGCTCTGTGGAAGCTGGCCACCCCCGACGGCTACCACTCCGTGGGACATCAGTTTGGTGTGGGGAGGTCTACTGTCGGGGCCATCTTGATGAGGTAAGTCACTCTCGGGGGACAGCCCATGGGGGTGGGGGCAGGCAGATAAGGGGGATGGTCAGGACCAGGCACAGGGAATGGGGGATGGGGTTGGAGTGGTAGAAGCCTGTCTGGCCTCACCCTGCGGTGGTGCGGGGGGCCCCGGGGCGGGTGGTTGCCTGAGGGGGGGCTATTGGGGTCTGGGAGGGAAGGGGTGGGGGAGCACCTCTCATCAGCTCACACAACTCCTCTAATGTCCTGTTCTGTGTGTTTGTATTTGTCCCTTTCTGCAGGTGGTGACGGCCATCAACTCAGAGCTGCTTCACAGGACTGTCCGCCTCGGAGACCTGGATACCATCTTGGCCGGATTTGCGGGGCTGGGTTTTCCAAACTGCTGTGGACCACTTGACGGGACTCACATCCTGATCTGCATACCACCCCATCAAGCAGCACAGTATATTAATAGAAAGGGCTACTCTTCGATGGTGCTTCAGGCCCTGGTCGACCACCGGGGACAATTCACAGACATTTGTGTCGGGTGGTCAGGCTGGGCACACGATGCCCACATATTCCAGAACTCCTTCCTGTACCGCAGGCTGCAGGCTGGGGCATTCTTTCCGGAAAGGAACTATGCAGTCAGGGATGTGCAGATGCCTACGTGCATCGTGGCCGACGTGGTGTACCCCCTTACGCCCTGGTTCATGAAGCCATTCATGGGACATCTGGATGCAAGCAGGGAACTCTTTAACTCCCGCCTGAATCGGGTTTGCTTCCAGGTGGAGTGCGCCTTTGGCTGTCTGAAGGGCAGATTTAGATGCCTGCTCGCTTGGCTGGACATGGGGGAACACAACATCCCCGATGTGGTTGCTGCATGCTGTGTGCTGCACAACCTAGTGGAGAGGAAAGGGGAGGCCTTCCTCCCTGTGTGGGGGACACAGGCTGATGTGGAGGGGAGGCACTTTGAGCAGCCCTGGACAGCTGCCATCCGGCAAGCCCACCAGCTGGGAATGCGCATTTGGGAAGCCCTGAGGAAGCAATTCTCCCAAGGAGGCAATGATTTTCCCCAGGCCTTCCAAATGTGGGATTGCCCCATGTCCCCAGTGCCTTCCTCCTCAAAACCCCTTATGTGCGTCTCAGGAATGCATGGTGTGGCCTGGCCAGCAGCCACGGCCTCCCTGGAGCCTAGAACGCGTGCAGGCCACCATCCTGCCCCCCCTCACACACACCCGATGGCCAAGCAGCACAGACAGGTGTCAGGCCACAGTTGGGGTTCCCGCAGGTTGCTGAGAGGCCTGAAGCTGTGTGTCAATCCCAGCGTCCCCAACCCATGCCTGCACCTAGCATCACTGCTTGCAGGAGCAGGTGGTGCCTCGCAGCCATGCGGGTGCAGGGGTAGGACGGCCCTCCCTGAGGGCGGCCATGTGTGTGCCCCCTCCTCCCCCCAGGCTGTGATCAGCATGATATGTCACAGCACTGCACCATCCACTTTGCTCCTGCCTGCCCTGCCCTGCCCTGTGTGTTTTGGACCCTCACAGCACTCACCTGATGTTCCCTCCCTGGTGTCCGAAGTTGTCTGGGAGGCCTCCTGAGTGTGGGCATCTGGATCCTGGGTCAGGGTCGCTGTGCTCCTGGTTCTGTCTTCCTCCTCCTCCTCCTCTTCCTCCTCTTGGAGCTGCTGTTCCTCTACTGGGCTCTCACCCTGGAGTTGCGGCCGCTGCTGCACAGGGGTCTCCAAGCCAGACCCCACAACCCTCTCGGGAGGCAGGGGTTCCTCTGTCCCCAGGATCCAGTCCAGGTCCTCATAGTAGGCACAATAGTGTGCCATTTCCCCAGAGCGGGAGCTGCGCTCATGGGCCTTGACATACCCCTGCCGCAGCTCCTTGACCTTGGCTCTGACCTGGGCTACGGTGTGGGGGTGGTGGCCTTTCCTTGCCAGGCCATCAGCCATTCTGGCGTAGATGTCCGCGTTCCTGCACCTGGACTGTGGGGCCTGAAGAGCCTCCTCCTCAGACCACAGCTCCAAGAGGGCTTTTATCTCAGGCCTAAACTAGGAGGGTGCCCGGCATTTGGTGCCCCTGGCTTCCTGTGGGGATGAGTCCCTGGAAGGGTCAAGAGGGTCTTGGGGGGCTTGTCCCTTGGACATGGCTCTGAGTGGCCCGACCAGAAAGAGCTGCACAGTCAGGGTCCTGGCTGGAGCTGGCTTGCTGCCAGAATGCTAATCCTGGGTGCCTGTGCCTTTTAAAGATGGAAACAGGCAGGAACAATAAAGTTGAAAGCTGTGGCAGGAGTGTCCACCAGGGCTTCTTCCTGGAGGCCTTTGTTGTCGACATAAATTCTTCCCCGCGTCCACACTTACCTTTTGTCGACAGAACTCTGTCCACAAAGGCGTTATTCCTCATAAAACGAGGCTTACCACCGTCAACAAAACTGCCGCGTTGTGTCGACTTACTGTCGACAGAACGCGGTGGTAGTGTAGATGCAAGTATAGTCTTGCTGACAAAAGTCCACTTCTGTCAACAAAAACCCTGTAGTCTAGACACACCCTCAGGTACCAAATGCATTACATTTTGTGAGTAATTACCAATCTTCCTCATTTACAGTGATTCACACACCTTATGGTCTTGTCAATCCATAGATACCAGGCGTCTTTTCACCATCGCTTCTGCTGTTGCATAAAAGGTCCTGGATTTGCCTTATAACTCTTTCTTCATCTCCTTACAAAATCCCAAATAAGTTCAGGTAGCTGCTTTGTGGAGACCAAAGAATTCAAGAAAAAACATCAGCTGGTCGCATCAGAATGACTCTCTTGCCATGTCAACTTAATGTCAAGGACTCTGTGTGTCCAGTGCCTTGGCATTAGGTATGGTTGTACTGCTTTCACTGGGCAAATCCCAGCCTCCATACATTCTTGTTATAGAAGGGCTCATCTTGTCAACTCTTAATTGTGAGTTATTGGGTTCAGTTTGTGGGGGGTTTTGACACTTTCAGAGTTGGGGAGTCAGATCTATTCTCCCTCACCCCCACCCAACAGAGCCTTATATTTCAAAGATCTATCTAAATCCTTCTTTGCTGATCCCATTATTAGCTCTGCTAGAGACTGCCCCTCTGATAGCGATGAAACTGCAGGCTGGTAGTGTCAAATTCTTGGTCCCTAATTTTCAATGGCGGGTCAGTGATTCCAAACCCCGTGAATATCCCTGCTTCTTCCACATTGTCATTCTTACCCCTTATAACTCTGCTTGGGAGGAAATGTGGGTGAGGGGCCACTTGCTCAGTGGTCTGTGGTTGGGAGGTAGAGCCCAGCCAGTGATGCTACTTCCTTTAGGACCATTCACCTTGTCCTCAATCTTCACAAGTGGAAATATGGGGAAGCACATGCTGGTCACATTCCTCTTTCTGTTGCTGCCACCTCTGGAACATTCCTCCTACCCCCCACTTTATAATCTTTTGCTCTGTGGTGGGGAGTGGGGTAGGGATCCTAGAAAGTCTCCCTGCCTTTCCAAGGGTCAGCTCATCATCCTTGCCCCCCTCCAGGAATCATTCATCCATGTTATGTCATTATCTTGGTATTTTCTTTAGTTTTGGAATTATCTACCTAATTTATCTGTTTACTTTTTGCCTAACAATGTTAAAGAGTCAATATGGGGGAAAACACCACCAAACCTTTAAAAATATTTACCTCCAAATCATTTACAGTGAACTTTTCCTTTAGTAGGTAAGTAAATATGCCAAGAGTTTTATCTAAAAGTGAATCTCTCTCTCTCCCTTCCCTCCCCCGTCTCTTTTCAATTTGAGCTTTTTGCAAGTCTGTATTTGTCTTTTTTTGCCATGCTAAGAAAATAACAGCAGCTATGAACTGAACATGACTTTCCATTGTCAATCAATCAAAGAGCAAACACATTTTTAAACCCGAAGAAAATTGGGCCATGAGGAGCTAAGTCCGTCAGAACCTTTGCTCAGCCTATCAGCTATTTGCATAATGCCAATTTTGTGTGCACAGCAATGATTCTTTTCACACACTGTTTTTCAGCAATATCTTTCCAAGAACTCTGGTGGAATTACTCCTAATTATAACTGGTGTGAGTGACATGAGAATCACACTGTGGCTAATTATTTTGTGGTGGTTTTTGTTTTTAATTTGCAGACCGTTTAGGTCATATTCTGCCCTGGCGTTCCTGTGTGCACTTCTCACAGAAATCCATAGTAGCTACAAGCACTCATTTATAGAGAGAATTTGGTCATCGGTGTCAATGCAAAGTTGCCTTTCACAGAACGTCAGTTGAGAAAGGGAGATGAAACACATATGGAGCCACATGACTATCCTGTTGCACTGTTGCTAGCTCAGAATGCTGTAGAAATGTAATGAAGGTTTGAAGGTGTTAGTTTTGTTGTCTCTTTAAGGGAATGATTGAAACCCTTGGAAATCAGTGGGACAACTTCTGTTGTGTTTGGTTCAGGTTTGGTATCACTTGTACTCCATCCTGCATCTTTCCATCTTGTTAATCTTTGTCTCTTCTTCTCTGCAAGCTGTCATGTTAATCTCTTTGCTTGTGCTGTTTTATCTGCCCATTTAATACTCATCTGCCCATATTAGGGTGGCCAGGTGCCTAGTTTTTGACTGGAAAGTTTGATTGAAAAGGGGTCCTCGTGCTATCAGTCACCGGAGATAGGGAGGCACCAGCTTCTCACCCACTCCAGGACAAGTAGGTTGCAGATAGCATCTCTTCCACCTCCTCTTCCCACAGAGAGTGATCAGGCTTCTTATATATTCTAAATGACTCCATTTGAGATTTGAGTGTTCCTTTCACTTTTATTTCCTCTTTTAGAATAACATGTTTTGATTGGTACAAATAAATTTACTGTGCTGTCCAGTATAGTCTTGCTTCAGATGACAATGTCACAAAAATCAGTGTCCTCTCTTAGATTAACTCTGTTCTACAACAGCTGAAAAAACCCCCAGAAAACATATTGCAATGGGCAAAAGAATGCAAAGATTAACAATAAAATGTTTCTGGCCTAAAAAACTCTCTTGGCGGTGTCCAAGCAATTTCTACATTTAGCTGAAATATTGATCAGCATTTTCCTTGTGTGTGTGTGTGTGTGTGTGTGTGTGTGTGTGTGTGTAAACCGTTTATTCACAGTATCTCATCAATGGCTTCAAACTGGCAATTACTATGCTATTCATAAATTTAATGTCTTTCATAGTGAATGGGATTTCCTAGCAAGTTCCATCATAATAACATTTCAAAACTAATATCTTTCAGAAAACTCTCAATCATTTTTTTTTAAATAGCATTTCTCTTGTAATCTACAGACCACATGCCTTTTTGTAGCAATATGGTTCTCTTTTTCTTAATTGTAAATCAGATACAATATGTAATTGCCCATATCCCACTTCATTGAAAGAATATGTATCCTCTATATCATCCATGTTCTTTGCACTATCTGGACACTAATTAACTTGGACATCCCATGCTTCAGTCTTCCCATATGGGGAACTCCACTAGAGCAAATAGGAGCTCTTAAATACTACAGCAGCAGGCCATGATGAATAAACTAGAGAATTAAATTTTGGCATCCAATCCCTCCCAGCTGGCTGCCATTTGTCTAGAAGCCTCATGGAGAAAAGTTTGCATGGTTCTCAGGACATGTGTGGAGTCTCATGAAATATTAAAATAATAAACTGATGAAAATCACAGCATCAGGATATTGTTCTTAATGATTTATGTTTTGCAATATGTATGTGGGGACAGAGAGTGAGTCTGAATTGATGCGTGTGCTAAGGCTTGAGTGCCAAGTGATTGACAGCCCAAATTTAAACTCCTCATGCTGGTAAAACACCTATTGATTTCCGCTGGTATTTTGTCTGAATTTTCCAGGATAGACTGAAAGGGTAAGGCTACACTAGCTTGTTAGTTCGAGCTAGGTAGGCTAATGAGGGCAAGCGGAGTTGCAAATGAAGCCCGGGATTTAAATATCCCGGGCTTCATCTGCATGTTCCCGGGCGCCGCCATTTTTAAATCCCCCTTAGTCCGAACTCCGTGCCTGCGGCTACACGTGGCACGGACTAGGTAGTTCGAATTAAAGATCCTAATTTGAACTACCGTTACTCCTCCTGCAATGAGGGGTAATGGTAGTTCGAATTAGGATCTTTAATCCACAGAACCAAGTCAGCTGAGTTTTGGATCAGGACCCCACACTAATCTAAATTTGGATGACTTTGGGATTGAGAGTTTGGTTGGTTAAAGAGCAGCTGCAATAGGTCAGCAACAATATGAGGGTCCTAGTAAAAAAAAGCCCTGGAAAATTTGTCCTCTAAAAAAGGAATCCCCTTTAGAAAGAAAGCTTCTAATCAAGAACTTAGATTTTTTGTTAGTGGCCAGAGATGCTACAGAAGAAATAAGAGTGCAGGAGGCATTGAAGGGTATGTCTAGACTACATGCCTCTGCCGACAAAAGCATGTAAATTAGACTACCCGACATAGTCAATGAAGCGGGGATTTAAATATCCCCCGCTTCATTAAAATAAAAATGGCTGCTACGCTGTGCCGGCTCAGCTGATCGTCGGCACAGCGCGGCAGTCATGACACAGATCGGTCGACAGGGAATGCCTTTGTCGACCGCTCCCTTATGCCTCGTGAAACAAGGTTTACAGGAGCGGTCGACAAAGGTTTTCCCTGTCGACCCATCTGTGTCTTGACTGCCACACTGTGCCGATGATCAGCTGAGCCGGCACAGCGCGGCGGCCATTTTTATTTTAATGAAGCGGGGGATATTTAAATCCCCACTTCATTGACTATGTTGGGTAGTCTAATTTACATGCCTCTGTCGGCAGAGGCATGTAGTCTAGACATACCCGAAGAGACTGCAATTTAAATAAGAACAAGAATTGGAAGAGTTACATTTGCTAAGCAAGGAGAGAATGGCTAAGGCAGACAGAGAAGCTGTAGAAAGATGGCAAAAATGGAGAACCTAGTGAAAGAGTTCAAAAGGCTAAAGAAAGAAGGGCTGAATTGGAGAGAGAAGTTTCTGAATTAGAGACGGCCAAGCAAGCAGCAGAAGCGAGAACTGCCAGAATTAACCTTCAGATCAAAAATGGGAAGACCAGCAGAGACTGTATCCTCTTAAACTTCTAACTATGTTGGTATGTGGTTCGAGTATGATACGATAATCAGGCTAACATCTTACCCCAGCCCCAAAACATGTCTGAATGTATCTCTTCTGTGTTAACTGTAACTAGCAGGGAGATTTGCAAAGTGTGTATGTGTGACTCTGGGCAGCTGTCTGTGTCTAACTGGTCTTACTGTGACCAAAGGGAGAATTTGTCTAAATGTTTGCCTGAAAAGAGCTGTTTGTCTGTGCAGGGAAGCCGTGTGTTGGTGAATGAGGGTTCTGAATGTCTGTCTAATGTCTCAGAAGCGAGGCTGGAATTGAATCCAGGAGAGGGAGAACTCAGTAATCAGGAAAATGTTTTTTTACTTCCACAATAAATTATGGTCCAAATGATCCTGTGGGATTATGAAAGTGTTCACACCAGATAATAATCAAAATATTGGCAAATAATAAGATGACCCTATGAACAAAGCAAACCAAGCTGAGCAAATTCCTTTTTGAAAGTATTCATGAAGGAGTTTTCTTTTTCTGTCCTATATATTTATATCTAGAATGGCATTGACATTAATATACAATAGTATTAATACATATATATGAATATATATGTTCAAAAATATAAACTGTTATTACTTAACTTTGCATGCATTTCACACATCTGAATCATCTCCATCTCTAACTAACTTGACCAATTAGCAAATTCTATTTGTTCCATATAGTAAAATACAAGTTTTCCCTATCTAACGGTACATAAGAAGTCTTCAGACAGAAAACCCATCATTGTTCTGATATGCATACACAATCTATTTTATTCCCTTACCATTTGTCTCTGTATTATTCACTCTGATTTGTTCACAAAATATGCAACCAAAAACACCCAACACTCAAAACGCCACCCTCTGCCCTCATTTTATTTATAAACAGTGTCCCGAGTTCTTAACCTTTTATAACATTGTCATGTAACCAAGAACTTTGTATATCATGTTGTCAGTCTGGCATACTCCCAGGTCACAATCCAGAATAAACTGTTCTTCAAGGATGGCTGAATTTACTTCATATCCTGTAACCCCTTTTCAGAGCTGTTGGACCTTGCTTGAGTATTGGCAGCCTTTTAATAAAAGGTCATTTTGATGTCAATTAGATGGTGTGTAAAGATGCACCGCATAAACTGGGATGCAGCAGAGAGAAGACAAACCCCGAAAAATCTAAACGTTGTTGCACAATATTTATCTCAGCTTTCATTTAAAAAAAAAAAACTCTAGTCTGTCTTCTGACAAAGATTAAACTTCAAAAGGTAAACCAGGCTCCTTAGCGTTGAAGGTGTAGCAGTGTGAATTTGCCTAAAAATAATAGATTATTTACTATCCTCAACACTTGTCCAGAAGTAGTCAGTGAGGTCCCTGAAGTCCCTGAATACTGTTTTCATGTATGAAAATGTAAGAAAATCCTAATTTATGGTTGTGCAGAAGGTGCCCTTGGTTCACTGATGGTGCCTTGGTATCTCAGTTACTTCAAGGCTGGTTCGATGCCGATAGCTGAACCAATCCCTCCTCCATGGTGGTGGTGATGATGATGATGTTGTTATGGTTGTGCCTAGAAGCCAAGCATCCATCGTGCTAGGCAGGCACTGTGTTGTGAACACGTTTAACAAAGGAATAGTTTCTGTGTTACAAGATGTGTCTGGACTTGGAGCTACAGGGATAATTTCCAGCTTTAGGGCACATACCCACACTAACTCTGATCGAGCTAGTGTGCTACAGATGGAGTGTAGTTATGGAGGTGGGATGAACTGTCCACCTCAGCTACATAAATGGTCAGTTTAAAATATTTGGACATATAATTGCTCAAGTGTTTTCTTAGTTCTGTGATATACCCTGACTGTGTGATTATAGGCACAATAAAGGAGGAGGTGAAATCTGATCAAGTAATTGTCCTTTATCTTTCAGATGCTAGTTTTAAGCTTAACTTTCTCCTTTATCTGCATGTGGTAATTAAGCATAGCATATGTACTCATGGTCAGTGTTGCCTGTAAGCGGAGTGCGTGAGCAGCCATACACCAGAGATTCAGATGCCACCCAGCTGATTAGCATAGCCCGCACAGCCCCCACAGCCAGAAGCTGGTGTTTCTACTGGTGGTACACATCTGCACATGCCTCAGAACACATAAAATGTATTCCACACATGGATGGAAAAAATTACAGGGAATATTGATCATGGTCCCAGCTTCAAAGGGGAAGCCCAGATCTTTGTCTGCTTTATTTAATTTTCTTTGTGCCAGGGAGTTAGCCAGGGATTTTGTGCAATCCTAGCTTTGGAGTCAGAAAGCCTTGATCATCTTGTTTAACTTGATTAGTTGTAGGGGTTGTGCTTTTGAGAACAGTTTTTCCTTGGTGAGTTATTAAGGACCGTACAACAATATTACCAAGAACAATTACAGAATGTATAGGTCTATAATTTTCTGTCATCTATTACTATTAATTTGTCATCTATTAACACCGTGTATTGTCAGAAACAGTTTAGTATTGCAGCATGGGCATATATATGCAATCTTGGTTAGGAGAGGTGTAGTCTGAGTTAGGAAAGAAATATCGATACTGCAGTATTGCACTGTGTTCTTAGTCAGAATTGCATACCTAATAGAAATCTATATATTGTACACCCTGATTGTGAAATTTACTGGTCACCAGCTACCTATCATGCTAACCACACTTGTTGTTACCTAGTAATTGTGCTCTGTTAGGTTCCAGTTTGAAAATCTGCATAATAACCTCTGGATGAAGCTCAGGGAAACGTTGCTTCCATCTCTCCACGTGTTGGATTATTTTAATTAATGTTTGGCTGAATGGAATACAATTGATTAATTAAAATTAACCATTGGAATAGCAGAACTTGATTCAGAAAAGCATTTCCACAGGTGGTTGAGTGCCCTTCTTAAATAGGAATGCTTTCCTGAATCAGGATCTGTAACTGAAGCTACAGTGCAATTAGTCTATTAAAGAATGTAATTGGCCCTTTCAATCAAATTAATGTTACTAGACAGAAATGTGTACTTTCTTTTCAAAGCCAGACAGAGAAAATGAATCCTCATTATGCCTACAGGCAGTAAGAATTGCAGGAGATAGGGTAGATGCTTTTGTTAATGATGTTTCAGGGCTTGATTCTCCTCCTACACCACAGGCAATGAGGAGTAAATCCAGAAAAATGAGTGGTTTTCATGGGTGTAAAACTAGTTTAAATAAAAATGAGAATCCACAGTATGTGTGGGAATCAGGATCACAGGGTCCCTCTTTTCAACAGTAGTTTTGTTACTGCCAGAATGTTTGGGTGACAATGACTTGTGTGACATACATTTCTGAGATCATTTGGGGACTCCAGAAAAATAGGCACTTATATTCTTCCTATAGGTAAAAGTATAAACTCATCATTTCAAGTGTAGTTCATCACTATTAAAAATAAGCCTGTTAAAAAGTAATTGTGCTGCCACAAGCTTCTGTGTGTGTGGGCATATGTAAATGGAACAAATGATCTTTGTTAGACAAATATGAAAAATAATGGCAGCTCCAGAGCATTATTACTGATGATTTATAGGGTTACAAGCTTCCAGTCCATTTTATTACTGTGCTGCTTCATTCAATTGCATATTTCAGATTCATAGGATTACGAACTTTCTGTCCACTTTATTACTGTGCTGCTTCAGTCAACTGCATATTTTAAGATTCCAGATCATAAAACTACATTTTCTTTAAAGATTAATACATTATATTTAAAGATGTAAATTTCCCTTTATTTTCTGTGGATTATTTAATTTGAAGACCTTCCCACCAATAAACGTAATTAAAAAAATCAGCATGTCTTTGGATAGTGTCAGTCATCTTCCTCACTTGTTGCTCTGACCACATCATCCCTATCCATCAGAGCTTTCAAGGCTTCTTGAGCTTTTTTTCACAACACATTCCAGCTCATTGTTCTTCCCTTCACACTATGCCCACATCTGCTAGCAGATTATTCCTTCCTCCTTCATAAGTATGTTTTGTGGGGCATGGCTTTCTTTGCCTTCTCTAGTGTACAGAAAATATAATTTGGCCTATAATATGAATTTATTTTGAAGGACCATGTTAGATCAGCATTGAGAACATGCACATACTGTGTGAGAACACATATGTATGTAAGTTGTAAAACAATTCTGTTTCCCTGGAGTCTCTCTTTACATTCCTTTTTACATCTCTGCTTTACAAACAGAGCACTACAAAGGGAGTGTATTATACTTAGGGCCCTGTCCAATTCTACAGTCCATTATGATCCATGGCCGTAGGAATTGAAAATTGGCAAATTTCACGTTTTCAGACTTTTTTTTTAAAATCTGGAGTTCCACAGTGTTGTAACCAAGGGAGTCCCGACCTAAAAAAGGATGGGGGGAGGGGTGTTTCAAACCTGTTGTGGGGGGGGGGGGGGAAGGGGTCAGAGGATTGCCAGCCACACTGCTGTGCTGTTTTCAGAGCTGGAGTCTGATGGCAGCAACCACAGAGGTTCCTGTAGCCACAGGAGCTTCTTGGAGGTAGAGGTGGGTCTGATCTCCCCCATTCCCAGAGCAGCTGTGCAGCAGTTGGTAGCAGGATCAACAGACACTATGGGCCCTGCAGCAAGGCGTGTGTGTGTGTGTGAGAGGTCTGGCTCCGCACTCCCAGAAGGCGCAGGACTGAGGGTGGAAGGGGTGGGCTTGAGGGCAGTCAGCACTTAGTGCCACCCAGACCATTGTGCACCTATCCCCTACACCCAGCCCTCAGAGCCCCGTGGAGTGGTGCTCCCTCAGCAATTCAAAGAGTCCTGGAGAGAAGCGGTGGCTGTGACCTCCTGAACACTTTGAATCTCTGAGCCGCAGGGAAATTGCCTCCCCCACCCCGATATTGGCCGGCCTGGCAGATGGACAAGTCTTGTCCCTCCCCAGGCCAGCCAGGGTTAGGAGCCTCTTTTCTGGGACTTTCTGGGGAACACAGGGAAGATCAGACCTGACTCCACAAGTCTCCTCCACCTGCACAAACTTCAGGGTCCGCTGCCTAGTCCCAGAGTGTTATGCAGAAGAGGGATGCATCCAGAGGTGGGTCTGGTCTTCCTCCCACCCCTCACAGTGGCTGTTCAGAGGATGGTCAAGTCCTGTCCCTGCCCATCACAGCTGGAGCTAAGAGCCCCCTTCACTGAGGTGCTCCTATGAACCAGAGGACATCAAATTTCACTGGAAAGGGCTTATGACATGGTCTGAGACTAATACTTCACAGCTGTGAGCTTGGTAGGGCCCTAATTTTACTAGTGTTTAATTAGTTCATCTGAAAGAGTGGAGTCTTAAAAGAGGCTACAAGATCATTTCTAGATGGCAACTCTTTACATGGTACAAGTCTTTTCAGCTACGTAACTCAGAAAGTAATTCATTTTTAGCCAGATTTTCCCATTTTGAGTAGCATGTTATTCTACAAGTGTTTCCGTTGATTTCAGTCTGACCAGCTTTTAGATGTCTATGCTAATACATTAAAAGAGGGTACTTGTACAAAAAAGAAATACTGCTCTTCAATTATCTGGGTTCTGTCTTGATTATTTTGTTTGTTTTTTATTATGAGACCCTTTCTTCCTCACAGCTACAATGTTTTCTCACCTTGTTTGAGCATTTAATGCATTCACATGTGTGTTAATCAGAGTCAGTTGACTTAGAAATTATGATGTGGCTACATTTGAATATTATAGGCCTGATTCCACTCTTTCTTTGATAATGGTCTGAGTTACTCTGGACTTCAAGAAGATACAGACCCTACAATTTTGATGCAGGCTCAGAAAAAAGAAGAGAAACTGGATGGTGGGCAAAGAAGATCTTGCATGGGTTTATCACAATAACAAGATGAGCTGTACTTTAGACTGCTTGTAGTCCCATTGAGTGCAGCCCTTTTCCTTAAGGGACACATGATTAATAGCTGACTCACTCCAAATCAGCATCTTCAAAGCAAAGTGTTGTTTATTAGCCCAAGAAAATACAGCACACACAGAAAAGGGATAAAACAACAAAAGGTCTTACCCAGTCATACAAAGGAAGAATAAAGTTTATTTAAATTTTCTGTGAACTATACTCTGCCTTTCCACTGTGTGATGGGTTGGGAACATGAGACAGACCCTGAAGCATCCTTTGTGTCTCTTTGTGTCTGAAACTGACATCTAATTGCTGTTACTTACTTAATGGTTTAATATAGTCTTTAATTCAATATTTGGTCTTGGAAAGAGTAAATTTTGTTAATCTAGTTGGAACCAGGCATTCTCAAATTAATAGATTCCTCTTTGTTTCCTCAAAGACCCTTGATATTCTCCCTGATGGCATTTAATCATCTGTCATAGCTTTGTTTCCCATTTATTTTTCCTAACAATCTTCTCTGAGCGCCTTGCAGTCAAGCAGGATAATATCAAGCAGATAAACTGCTGAACAAATACAGGTAAATCCCTCATGCTCCCCAAGGACATATTTAATACTGGTGCAGTTCTACAGAAGACAGGTTAGTTATTGGTGGAGTAGGTATGAATTTGGTTCCAATAGCTCATTTAAATAACAGAGAGAAATGGTTAAAGGAAGATGGATTTACATTTTTACTCTGAGGCCATGTCCTCACTTGCTGCACTGGAGATGGATCTTCTGGCATTCGATTTAGCAGGTCTAGGTAAGACCCGCTAAATTGAATGCTGAGGGCAGCTCCAATTGGTGCCAGTATGCCTAGCAGTAACAAAGAGGAAAAAAAATGGACAGGAGTGTTTGCTTCCATCAGCCTCCATCTCTGAAGATGGTGCCAAGCTTGGCTTAAGGTAAGCCGACTCCAGCTTCGCATTTTACATAGCTGGAGTTGCGTACCTTAACCTGAACATCCAGGTCTAGTTTAGACCTGGCCTGATATAGTTAGTAGTTTAACCCCAATGGCCAGACATCAATCCTGGGCCAAATGATAGAAAAGGTTTTATGAGCTTCAGTTAATAAAGAATTAAAATATGGGAATATAAATAATCCCAGTTAGCATGGTTTTATATAAAATAGATCTTGTCAAATCTTATTTAGTATTGTGGCAAGGTTAAATTTGCTTTATAAAGGGAGCTTCATTTCTGTAATATATTTAAACATTTGTAAGGTATGTGAGTGTCTCATGATTTTCTGATTTAGAAATTACCACTGTACAAGTCTAAATAAATAATATGTCTAATGGATTAAGAACTGAGTAACTCACGTGACCAAAATGTTATCATTGGGGAAGTGTCATTGAAAGGGATGTTTCCAATGGGGTCCGCAGGCATTGGTATGAAGCACAATGTTGTTCAGTGTTTTGTTTTGTTTTTTATCACGGATCAGGAAACTGATATAAAATCATTGCTGATAGCATTTGTATATAGCACACATTGGTGGAGTAGTAAATGATGTTGAAGACAGGCCAAAGCAGTCAAACAGAAAGGATCACTTGTTAATTTGGGACAAATCAAATTGAATGTATTTTAACACAGCCAGCTGTAAGGTGATATGTCTAAAGGAACAAAGAATGCAGGCAATACCTACAGAATGCCCTCCCCTGACCACAACAGACATTCAAAAGTGAGATGTGTGTGGGTCTTTGGTTGGATCAGCAGAAGAAATAAACCTTTGGACCCCTTAAGGATTTCACACACAAACACACAAAGGACTCTGTGGCTTAGTGGGTGCACAGAAGGATGCAGCATATACCGCTTGGCTCCTGAATACACAAGGAGAAGACTTGGTAACCACTTCTTTTGTGCCATTTCAATGCTCAAAAGAAAAGTTGTGCCCCTCTCCCCTTGGAGATTCAAGGAAGGCTAGATTTTTGAGCCTTGCTGTGGGATTCATGCAAAAGGCTTGTCTTCACAGGGACATCCAAAAAAATTATCTAAATTAAGTAAACATGTGACTTTGAAATGGATTTGTTAATCTTGTTAAATCTCTGTGTGGATGCTCTAATTTAGAATTCGAGTTGCCTTATTTTAGTTTACTTTAATTCACTTTCTCTTTGGGGGTACTGGTTCCTAAAGAAGGTGGGACATGAGTCTGGGGTGCCTAATGTTTGCTATAGGAAGGAAAAGGGTTTTTTTCCCCTCTCTTCCTTTATCATCATATGAGGAAAAAGTGATGGAATCCCGCACGTGGTACTGGGAGCAGTAAGAGGAGTTGAGGGGCTGCTGGCAGATCTTGAACACATGGCAACCATTAAAGAAGAAATCATGACCTGCATTTTGCAAGTTATTGCTGGATAAATCCCAGATGTGTTGTGGCCTAGCTAGTCTGCAGTCCTGGTGGTGTACGTGGGAGTCTGCCTGCAGTACGTGGGACAGTGGGAGTGGTTGGACAGCAGTGATTTCTGGACAGCAGTGATTTCTGAAAAGGATTTAGGTGTCATGATGGACAAGCAGCTTGGCAAAAGCTCTTAGTATGAAGCTAAGGCCAATGTAATGCTTTTGGTTTCTACAAGAAAGGAGAGTAGCTCCTTGCTTAACGTTGTAGCTATATTCCTGAAAAATGCTACTTTGAGTGAAATGACGTTAAGCAAATCCAATTTCCCCATCAGAATTCATGTAAATAAGGAGGGTTAGGTTCCAAGGACATTTTTTTCCCTAGTGGACAAAAACAGTATACGTTTTAAACAATTTGAACAATTCCACAGCAATGATGACTGTGAAGCTTGGTTGAGGTGGTAGAGTTGGAGGGTGGGATATTGCCCAGGGCATATCTTGCTACTTAATGATGAACTAGCATTCGGCTGAGCCTTTCGGGGTTAACAGTGATAATCTAGCCGCACACTCTAGAGGCAGCACGGACTGAGACAGGAGGGAAGAGACACTATGGAGGCATGGCAGAAACACTTCCGCGCAGAAATGAGGTACGGAGCGAGGGGCTCAATGGGAGAGGCAGGAGGGACACCCTGCCATCAGCACCCCTCTCTCCCTCACCCGCAGAACAGGCAGGCAGCTCCAGGGATCAGCTACAAGGCAGAGGGCAGGAACAGCAGAGCAATGCAGGGAGGGGCAGCTGAGCTGCAGCTGCCCTGCTGCATAGCTTATCGGAAATTTAGGGGAACTGATGTGGGGATGCCACACCATCATGGTTCTAACTTTCACAAGGATGGGCTGCTTTTCCAGAAAATCCTACAAGAAGTGGACAAAACGGGCAGCCAAATGATAGTATAAGGGAGCATTGCGCAATTTTAAACAAGTATGTGTTCTAAGAGATAAGCAACATCATAATGAGACTTTAAGTGGGACAACATTAAGTGATGAGTTACTGTAGGAGCAGGGAGGTGATTTACTTCTGCATATGACATTTGGTGAGGCCAGAATACAGCATCCAATGCTGGTGCCTGCTATTTTAAAAAATTGATGAAAAAGTGGAGAGGGTACAGAAAAGAACTGTAAAAAAAATCAGGGCTAGAGAAAAATGCCTTATAATGAGAGACTTAAAGAGTTTAATCTTGTTGAGCTTATAAAAAATAGAACTGAGAGGTGACTTGATTATCATATAGCTTGGGGAGAATATCAATGACTTTAACTAGCAGAGAGAGGCACAAGAATCATGGTTAGAAATTAAATCTGTGGAAATTCAATTTAGAAATAAGGCACACATTTTCAACAATGAAGGTAGTTATTCATTGGAACAAACTACCAAGGCCAGTGGTGGATTATCCATCCCTTCATTATTTCAGATCAGCTGAAATGGATTCATTTCTGGAAGACATGGTTTGGTCATACATAAGTTATTAGGCTCAGTAGAGGGGTAAATGGGAAAAAGTCTATGGTCTGTGATATCCAGATGATGATGATCTAATGGTTCCATCTGGTCTTAAAATCTATAAATGTATGAGTCTAGTATGAAATTCCCTCATTAGGGCAGCCATTATTTGTTCCTACAGTTTGAAGCAAATTGCAAGAACAATCATTCAAGCACTGAATTATATTTATAGGGCTTTTCATGCATCTCCAGCAAAGCTTTAACTAACTTTATTGTTCCACATGCAAGTTATATATATAGCACTTTCCTGACAGTAGATGTTTATAGGGGAAACCACAGTGTATTTTGAGACTAGAGACATGGTTGTCTTCTGTTCTGCATGGTTTTGGAAAAGACAGTGGGTATGGTATGTATTCAGCTGAGGGAAGAAAACCACATTGATGATGTGAGAAGTAAATAAGGGGGCAATAAAATGGAGTCGCAAGAATGTCAGACACCAAACACCTTTGTTAGCCTTAAAAGAAAGTGTCTGATTTGCAAGCAAAAGCTGGAATGTGCAGACGTTCACTTAATTTGAATGATCCAAAATAGAAACATTTATCTAAAGCAGACATTAAAATTCTTAATCACAAAGAAGCATCATTCAATGTATCATTAATCTGAACTTTCTGAAATAAAAATCAAACTATAATATCCAGAATTTATTTATTATTGGACAGTTTTTCCATTTGGATTTGCCATACTGAATAAGATCATTGGACCATTAGGTCCATATCTCCCACTGTGTGAAGTGACTGATGCATCTTGCTGCATAGAAAAAGAAAACAAAACAGGCAAGGAAAGAAAAGAAAAGAAAAGAAATCTTTACTTTAGTGCACAATGAATGTATAGTCCTTACTTTGTATAAGTTATCCTTTTCACGCTAACCCCTATCACAAGCTTCACAATATATGTATGTGAAGCTTGTGATGCCACATGCATGATACGGTCATGCTACTGCTAAAGGTTGGGCTGTAAGAAAATTGTGTCGTGTATATCTTGAATTTCTGCCTTTCTGAAGCATGTTAACGTCTGATTTTGTTGTTCATTTTGGGCATGTATACACAGCAGGGCTAAAGCCAAAATAAGCTACACAACTTGAACTATGTTGATTGCATGGCTTAAGCGAAATAGCTTATTTCGGCTTTTGGCGCTGTCTACACAGCAGGGAGTTTGAGGTAGAGCACTCTTCCTCTGACTTCTCTCGCTCTTCATACAATGAAAGTTACAGAAGTCAGAGTAAGAAGTCCTCCAGCTCACCATTATTTTGACATTATGTTGAAATAACTGCCTGTAATGTAGACATGGACTATGTTATTTTGGAATAATGCCAGTTATTTCGAAATAATGATGCTGTGTAGAAATAGCCTTTGTCTGGACAAATATGTACTTGGGCCCTGAATGATCACTGAGAACTATGTTGGGTGGAATTCAGTGCCTGTCTGAAGTTCTTCCCATATAGTACAAAATGCAGGATCAAAGATACGAAAGAGAAAGAGGTCCCTGTATTTAACTACTTGAAGGCTAACATTGAAAAGATACATTGGAGGAGTAGAGAATCCATTTTACCAGATCGTAAGATGGAAAGTTCCAAACATCAGTTTTCTAATATTTTTACAAAGCTTGCTTTTAAAATTTGTCTTTCCAGGAAAATTTAAGAAAATTATCCAAAACTTAAATTAATCAAAATACTAAGCATACTCTGTTTCAAAACAATGACTGCTTGTATGATTAACTTTCAAAAATATTTTTTTAATCTTTAGTCCACTCATTACTCTTAATTTCTAGATGCATGGTGGAACAAATTCAAAAAGAAATCCTCCACTTACAAATTTTCAGATACAAAGGACTTGATATAATAAGAGGAAGAGGAATTGTGTGGTAACTGCTTCACAAAAGATGGAAGGAGAAACATTTTCTGCCCCAGTGAAATTTATTTTCCACATTTCAAAAAGATGGGAGGATTTATGGCAAGGAGGAGCAGCAACAAAGTCTTGTGGTTACTCATTCTAGGAAAGTATTTGTGAATCTCTGGAACTTGTTTTAATATATAAAACAACAGTATTAAAGATCTAAGCTGATGACAGTTATTATTAATTAACATGTGGGGAGCTTAGAATTGTTTTCTTCCAAGATGGATATACATGAGAAAACAATGGCTTGGCCGTGAAAAAATAAAAATATTTAATATACACTCATTCAATATTTTGAATTTTAACCTCCCAGGAGACTAATTGCTCCATAAATAGTTCCATTACCAAGCAGCATAGTGCAGTGGAAATAACAAAGGACTAAGGGTACATCTACAGGTATCTATACACTAGTAACTGGTCCTCTATGCATTCATGTGTACATGCGCCATAATCTACATCTAACCCCCAGAAATACATGCCTGAATGCCCAGGTGAGGGTTGGGGTCATTGTCCATAAACTCTCCCTGAGCAGGAGGAACTTTCCCCTTTTTCAGGAAATGTCATGGAGGCTGGAGCAGGCAGGAATTCAGCAGATTGTGGCCCAGTGCATAAAGCACCTGAGGTTCATGAACAGGAAAGCCAAACACTCCAGCAGTTGCTCCAGAAGGGCTTGTTGTACGTAACCCTTCAACATGGAACTTAAACAGGGGTTGTCAAGGGCTCCCAGTACTGACCCTGAAGATGCTCACAAGCCCCAACTCAACTCTTTACTGTTTGATGGGATGCTCATGTGGGCCAGAGCAAGGAAGCAGCAGGGAGCATAGGGGCAGGCCCCAAAACACCAGGAGGATGAAGAGTGTTTGATTCTCCACCTGTACCTGTAGAAGCTGGTTGAGAAATCTCTCAGATGAATCCGAAGATAAGCCTGAGTCATGGCTGGTAAGTTACAGTGAACCAAGCCAACTGATGGGGGGCAGAGGGAGCAGTTTCCCCAGGGCCCAATGTTTAAAAGGGGCCCAGGGCTGCTATTGCAGCAGCAGCGGTGGCTGGAGCTCTGGACCCATTTGAACTGTTACCAAAGCAATGCTCCACACACCTCTGATGGCTGGGGGGAAGGGCAGCACAGCAACCCAGGCAATAGTGAGGGCTGGCTGCCTGAGGCCCACCCCTTTCTAGTGGCGTGGAACTCACCCTCACCACCACCTGGTCCTGGGACCCGTGGTGGTTGTCAGTCCCGCTGCAGTTGACTTCTATCCTCCCCACCAATAGCCACTCGTACTCTGGGGCTAAACTTTGTCACGGCACTTAATCCTCCGCCATTCACTCCTTTATCCAGCCCCTAAACATTTCTTCTCCAAGCAAGATAATGTTACAAAACAATTATTTTATTTTTATTTCTGATTTGCTATTAATATGCACTTGGCTTCTTAAAAGGAGATTAAAGCAAAAACAGTGGACCCCTCCATACCTGTCCATTTCTCAGCCAACTGTCAGGCAGCGGTGGTCCCAAGTTCAAACAGATAAGGAAGGAAAGTAAAGAGTGTGGATGGGACAGTTGAAGAAAACTTAGAGTTGTTTATCTAAAGTTAGTGAAGTGTCTTTAGTAAAATTTATATAAAGTGTCTTTTGCCCTTTGGAAGACAACAGAGATTCAG
Source organism: Pelochelys cantorii (assembly GCA_032595735.1). Classification (NCBI taxonomy): domain Eukaryota; kingdom Metazoa; phylum Chordata; order Testudines; family Trionychidae; genus Pelochelys; species Pelochelys cantorii. Next base: position 161,182,821 of record CM064327.1, read on the forward strand.
TGCTTCTCCAACCTCCCTTATCTTACCATCTGCCTACAAACAGAGGCATGTAGAATTATGCCAACAAGATTTCAATTTGTGTAAACACACTCTGTGTGTACTCAGTTTGTAAGTGAATTCCCTTTTTGTAGGTTTATGTGATGTTAGGGTACTCTTTCATCAGCTATGATGATGATTGGTATTTGGGATCCCCTAATAAAACAGTTAGAACATGTATACCATCCAAAACAGCATTGTTTCTGGAGAATAAAATCCTTCTTTCCTATAAAAAAGCAGGCCTGATCTCCTCAACATCCTAATCTTCCTGTACATCTGTTACCTGTTTTGCAGGTAAGTAATAACTTTTGAGTCACTAATCGGCATGCGGTGGTCTGAGAAGGTTTCCCCTCCAGAGCACCCACAGTATCAGAAATGTTGTTAGGGTGAGAGCTCTGATGAGCACATGAGAAACAACTCACACAGATTATATTTACCTTTATTAACAATCTTATGAATAAAGCAATGTACCCTGCCAACATTGCAATATAACAAGGAGGAATACATAATACAGAATATCCAGCACTTGAATTACTTACTTGTCTCTTGTGGGGAATACCAAAGTAGGAGAGATGATCAACAGGTAATCTTCAGCGTAGCATGTCCCTCTGTAGTTAGGCCAGGTTGCCACTTTTATAGTGTGTCCTGCTAATGTCTACTCTACCTTATGCTTATTCATACTAAGTTCAGCCTCATTTTCTTTATCTATAGTTCCAAATCTTACTAGGGTTGAAGTCCCCATTCCCCATAAACTAAATAGCCATTGGGATTATTCTCATTAGTGTTTATGTCAGTTGGTTGCTAACATTTCTGCAGTTGAACATGTGCATTTCAACAACCGTTTTTTGGGAATCTTAAAATATCACCATCTTGTGTTTCGCAGTTTCTCAATTCACTACTTTTAGAATTTGGTATCTTTATTTATACTTTCTCCCGTAACTTGAGGTCACTTAAAGATTAGCTGCTCCTGTCAATCTCAATTTTAGGCCTCATCTATTTTGGCTAAGGTAGTTTATTTACACGTGTCAGACATGCTGGTTCTTTTAGTTGTGTTTTACAACCTTAATATTTGTACTTTAGCTATACACTTTGCACAAATGTCTAGATGCACAGGGTTGGCTATACATTTGTATTCATGAATCTCTCTCTTAGAGTGAGTGAATGGTAACTTTTTCTGTTCACATACTCATTTGTCCCTTGTGGTGGTTCATATGCTAATAGACTCAATCGAGATACTGGCTGGCTAGGACACTACCTGCTTCATAACCACTGAAGGTGCTGCTAACAGCTCTGTGAGTGGTATCCTTCCTGTCTTAGCATCTATCTATTTACTTTGATCTGCTTAGGTTTAAGTACCCATTCTCCAGATACTTAATGATGCCCTGTCTCACCCCCCCCCCTTCCTTTTTCCTTTTTTTCTTTTTCTCCCCCCTCTCCTTCCCCTCTCCTATTTATTTAGAGTTTTCATATCCCCTACTCACATAACTCCGGTCATCTGAAGAAGTGGGCTGTGCCCACAAAAGCTCATGATACCATCTACATGTTTTGTTAGTCTATAAAGTGCTACCAGACCATTTGTTGTTTTTTTCTGTAACAGACTAACTCAGCTTTCCCCTGAAGCTACTGGGACGTGGATACCATTGATGGCACTAGCACAATTCAGAAACCCCACTCCCTCCAATCTGGCTGTTATTTCTGCAACTTTTCTTATGTCAACCACCCATGGGTAAATCACAGTGTTTATTGATGTGCAGAGCCTGGGAGTGAACTTTTAATCTCCAAATGTGTTTGCAATGGATATCTAGCTGCCTGGTGTTACCAGCTTCTACAGGGTAATAGCAATCCACTTATGCACTTGTATGACTTCCCTGAATCAAGTGTTCTGACACTAGAGATTTGTTGCAAACTCCTCAGACAGCTCCGTGAAGGCCTGTTTCCTCATTCAGAAGTTCTGAAGCCACTGCTGCTCATCCCAGGTTGCCAAAATGATGCAATTTCACCATGCTGTGCTAGGTATCCTGCACCAAAAGCAAGAGGCCACACAAGGACATCCCAGGACAATACTGCCATTCACCATATCTGTATCATGAGAGCTGAATGAGTTGTTTTGGAGACTTGAGGTCAGTCGTCTTCAGTGTATCAGAAAACTCTGCCCAAATTCCAATCAACATATTGCCTACTCCACCACATAACCATTTGTCCCACAGTAAGGAGCAGAACCAGATCATCCTCCAATCACTCGCTACATGTCTTCCACCCACTCTTGCAGGGAATAACAGTGATGGGGATGATGTGATCAGGAACTGCCATCAGCAAATGTGTGAAGGCAGGGAACAGGACCAATAAAATACAGCAAAGGAGTTCACAGAGACACACAGAACCCCAGGACACACGGAGCCCTGGGACACTGCCTCAGAAATGGTAGTGCTGACATCGTGTAGCAACAATCCAGCGTGTCATAAACACATGTCCAGCATGCCGTATCGACACTTGATCTTAGTATGGGAATGTGTGGGAGCAGGTACATGGTCCTGTGAAAATATAGACGTAGCTTAAGAATCAGGAGACCAAGTTCTTTTCCTGGCTCTGCCACTGAGCTCTTTTCCTGACCTTGGGCAAGTCTCATCAATCATCCTTTATAATCATCCTCAGCTACCTCTCGCTCTCTCTGTAATTTGACTGTAAATTCTTCAGGGCAGGGACTTTTTCTTACTATGTTTTTGTACACTGTCCAGCCTTCTGAGGCCCAGTTCTTAAGTGGGGCCTTTCGGCACTACTATAAACATAAATAATGTTATGCTGGAGGAAACCTTACTGATGGTGGTGGGTACAACCACTGCCCTTCATTCACAATAACTGTTAACATTCAAGCGCTTCTATGGAACCTGATAGCTGCAACCACCAATGCCACAGGCCCATGACATGATGTGAGAAGAAGCTGAATGATGTGACCATCTGGAGACTGACATACCAAATGCATGGGCTGAAGCATTGATTGATGGTGCTATATGCGGGAGAGTAGCAGCAAAAAGACATGCAGGAGCAAAGAAGCCTCAGAAATTGCCAGAAAGGTGTGGGTGGCATATCCCAGAGAAAAAAGCTGAGAGAGAGAGAGAGAAGAGAAATTTGGGAAAAAGTGAGGATTTGAAAGAGGATTGGCACTGCGATCAAAGAAGCTATCTCCCATTGTCTGATTCCTGCTGTATTCAGGGAAAAAAGACTTTGTCCATTTCTTTGCATCAAAAAATACCTGACTCTTGTATTAAAAAGGGAAACAGGTCATTAACCCTTGAAAACTGGCTTACTGATTGGGGCAAAAAAAAAAGGGGGGGGGATCACAAGAGTTCATTTTAATGGGACTGCTTGCAAATTAAGAAACAACCCTGCTTGATTAAGGGTGGAAAATTTGGTCCTAGACATTTTCACTTGATACAATGTGTGTGTTTAAGGCCCAGGAAGAAACACCAAAGCAATCTGAGTTACAGTAATGGTGATATCCTTGTACTTTAACCTTTTTCCAAAAAGAAGTCACTACTTGTTGACTCAGCTGGATTTTACATTTTTTTAAAGCAGTGTTTTTCCCACATTAGAAAGTTATTTTTTTGCTGACCTAAACAGTAAACTATTTTATCCACTTTATCACTTCACAGTAATGTGAAACCAATTATTCCCACAGAATAAAATATTGTTTGAGTTATGCATTTCCTAGAAAGAAATAAAAAAAGAAGAAACTTTCTAAAGAATTGCATGACAGATGTTTTTCTTTGTGGTGGCCTGGACATTTTAAAAATAATTATCTGTTGTTGTTGCTTGGTTCATTGGGGCTACTGTAAATAAATAAAACCTCAGGTTGAAACTCCTGTCAGATAAGAACTAACCTGAACTTTTGTGTATGAGACAAACTCATACACATCTGATCTGAACCTAGAAGGTTTGGGAAAGGTATGGTTCACTTTTCTTTTTCACCTCTGTAATATCCGGATCTGGTGGAGATTGTTGACAGTAATACTAAAATACCGTGGGTGATTGTGCCTGCATGATTTCCAGACAGCTTTGTTGATTAACGAGCTTTTGGTTATATATCCAGTGCTTGAAATTTTTCTAACAGGATCTCCAAATTTTGAGGGTAATCTGGGATGACAAAACTGTAGTGAAGGAATACAATTCCTGAATCTTCTTCAGATATCTCCCTTAAGCTATGTCTACACTGTAGCCTTCTTGCAGAAAAGCTTATGCAAATGAAGCTCAGCATGGAATATTGCCACGCTTCATTTGCATAATTAATGAGCATTTTTTGAGGAAGAATGGCTCTTGCACAAGAGGAGTTTTTTGCGCAAAAAGGAGCTATCTACACTGCTCTTTTTTGCGCAAAAGCCTCTTGCGCAAAAACGGCTGCTCATTAATTATGCAAATGAAGTGCAGCAGCGGTATTCCACACCAAGCTTCATTTGCATAAGCTTTTCTGCAAGAAGGCTACAGTGTAAACATGGACTTAGTGTTTTCACAGTGAGCATGTACCTGTAAAGCTGAAAGTAACATCATTTTCAAGTTCAATTAAAAACTCAAAATACACTCAGAATGCAGAAATCATGACTAACCTTAAAATGCAGTAATTTGGGGGACAGAGTCGTGGTGCTTTATGATGTTTTAAAATACTAATATTGAGATGCATTAACTGGTGAAAAAAAAAGACAAAATATAGTTAAATTGAGACATTTTCAGTTCAAAATGTAGGTATGCTTAGTACATGGGATCACAAAAAAGTGTTTATTAAAGAGCTACAAATACAGAGCAAACAAAGAGGCTCCACATTACTTGAGTGGTAACTTGTTTTTCTTTTTTACCTATCTGGAACTATTTGCAGATATAGATGTCTACTAGCTGAATGACATACGGCTTGAAGTCATATTATTAATTGCAAGTATTGCATAATTGAGGCCTGGTCTACACCTCAGAGTTAGATCACTTACATCAACCTCACTTTCCTGCCAAAGTAACTTGCCAAATTAATAACTCCTCCTATGCCAGTCAATGTGTTTAGCTGGATGCAGTGTTAGCATACACAGTGCATTACAAACATGGTCTTTGGTGGCATCCAGGAGCTGTTCCATAATGCACCACTGTGACTGCTCTGGTCACCATTTTGAACTCTGCTGCCCGGTCGCAAGGTGCACAGGTATATGTCCCTCACCACTAAATCCTCATAATATTTGAAATTATGTTTCCTGTTTGCTTAGCAACAAGAACACCCATAGCCACTGCCCAGCGGACTAGGCTGGTTTCACGTTGCAGATACACCCTGCCTAAAGTGCACAGTAGGTGGTGGATCTCCTGAGCCTGTGGGGTCAAGAGACAGGCACAGCTCCGATCCAGCTGTAGAAATGTTGATATCAATGAGCAGATTGCTCAAGGCATGGGTGAGAAGGGATACAAGAGGGACCAACAGCAGTGCCACATGAAAACCAAATTGCTGTGGCAGGCATACCAAAAGGCAAGGGGAACTAACAGTGGCTCTGAGACAGAGCCGCAGACATTCCATGTTTACAAAGACCTTCTCCACTGTTCGTGCAACTCTCATGCTATACTTGAAGGCTGGAGCAAACCACACACACACACACACACACACACACACACACACACACACACACACACACACACACACACACACACACACACACACACACACACACACACACACACACACACACACACACAGCCTTGTGCATCTGAAAGCTATGCAGCCACTGCTCATCATCCAATACCTACATAATGATGCAATCCCACCAGTCAGTGCTTGTTTCTTGGGCCAGAACACTCTCAGCAGCTGCTCCACGAATGTCAACAATGACCTTGAATTGTTTCTTTCTGCCTCCCAGAGCAAACTTAGGCTCCAAGTAATTGTCATGTTTCTTACGGCTCCTCTGGCAGTTCTGCAAATGCTGCAAAGCTGGGCAAACTGCTCATAATACTCATCTCAGTAGTGCAGAGTTGTGCCATTTCCATGATTCTCACAGAGATGGCAGACACATGGGTTTGTGAAGCTATTTGAAGAAGGGAAACAAACCACTGATGGAGAAAAAGTCCATCTTGGAATGCTGAAACCATGTTCCCAGTCACTCCTAACTCATTTGACCCCATAAGACATTGCAAACTTCTCCCAAAAAACCCTGCATTAGAAGGTAGCAAGTTGCGTAGTGGGCTATCTACTGACAGTGCCCAGCTCTCTGCATTGATGGAAGAGCTGCTAATGAGGATACATACTACTGATACAAGGCACGTAGTATGGACCTACAAAAGCAATTTAATTACTGCAGTGACTGTATGTCAAGCTGACTGACTTAATTTTGTAGTGGAGACTTGCCCTGAATAAGGAAGATGGGAACAGCTGAAATACTTCACGTTAGCTTAGTAAATTTTAGTTATGTTACTCTCAACTATTCACTGAGGCTATGTCTAGACTGCAGGATTCTTTCAGAAGAAGCTTTTCTGGAAGAGAGCGTCCACACCGCTAAAGCACATCGAAAAAGTGATCTGCTATTTTTTTTTTTTAAAGATAGCATCCATACTGAATGGATGCTATCTCGCATGTAAGCTGTGATTACTATGGGTGGAATGGCCACCAGGGCACCTGTGTTTTTTCCTCTTCTTGCAAAAGAACTCCCTCTTCCACGTCCACACATGCCTTTTTATAAAAGAGCTCTTTTGGAAAAAAGGCTTCTTCCTCATAGACAGAGGTTTACCAATGTCGGAAAAGCCCCTCTGTTCTTCCGATTTTCTTTCGAAAGAATGTGTTTGCAGTGTGGACGTAATTGAAGGTTTTTTGGAAAAACGGCCATTTTTCTGAAAAAACTCTGTAGTGTAGACATACAACAGTATAACAATCAAACCTCTGGGCATGAAGTGAACAAAGTGACAACACACAAAGAAACTGTGTGAAGGTTAGAATCCTCTTTAGGCCATTAAGCTCTTCTTTAGCAGCTGTGCAGCCTTATGAGACTTAGCTAGAGGAGCTGTGTAGTTACAGATCTGTTGATCATCAATCAGAGTATCTTGTGTTCCAGCTGAGAAGGACAACCCTGCATCCTGCTCACATGTGAAGCAGAACTGCGTGGATTTTGAATGTTGGGGAAGATCAGGGACTTGTTTGCCCACCCAATGTGTTTGTCTCACCCTTACTGAATTATTTGGTGCGGAGGGAGCAGGGTGGAGTAGAGTGCTGGCTCCATTTCCAATGTGCATCAGCCAATGGAACTGACTAGATTAAAGGGATGTGGAGGGTGTGAAGAGATTAAACATGTGCTGTGAAAACATATCCTGCCTCCAACTTCCTAGGTCCAGTGGGAGACAGGCTTTCTATGGAAAATGTAATTTTGGGTAGTTATTTTAAAGTCACAGTATCTCCTAGGCTTCTCTTGCAGCAGTCCAGATTGTGATGTGACCCTTTATTAGTGCTGTACCTCCATGCCAAAATGGGGGTGAAAGGCCAGACAGGGATGGGTTTGAGGTGAAGAGTAAAAATGGTTCTTGCACTTACATTTTATTCATGTCAGAGAAACAGTGGAGCGATAGTGATGCCTCAGCATGCTTTAAAGTCATTTTTGAAATATGTTTTCAGGCAAACATTTTCTGTACATGAACTTTAGACATTTAAAAATGAGATATTTTTCTGACTGTATTTCGCCATCTTTTGGCTTCCTTTAGAAAATGGAAGTAAGTTGGCTTGCCTTTTTGTATTTTTGTACCCAGGGATATCAGAGTCTGAGATTGGGCATGGGAGACAATGAAAGACAGAAGAAGGAAAGACACTGAGCCTATGTATATAGATGTTGCTCTTCTGGGCCAAGTACTGCCCAAAGGCAAGCTTTGGCCTCTGGAAAGAAAAAATGGATTTCCTCTTATATTTAATCTTCTCCTTAAAGACACATTATGAGTTTGAAGTTTTATAACACATTCTGCTGCCAGGTTGGCTCTGGTTCTCTGATTTCCTGCAAATAGATCTGACTGAAAAAGCATTAAATTCTGTTAGCAGGTGCAACAAGCTTATTTTGCTTTGAACTATTAATAAAAACCACCACATTTTAGATTGTATAACAAGTTCTGTTGGCCAAAGAATGTGTAATCAGAGCATTCTGATTACATTTCCAGACCAAAAGTGATGGCGGGGTGGGGGGGAGACCCTTTGCCTAGCTGGAGGTAAACTGTGAGGCTGCGTCTAGACTGGCATGAATTTGCGCAAATGCTTTTAACGGAAAAGTTTTCCGTTAAAAGTATTTGCGCAAGAGAGCGTCTAGAGTGGCATGGATGCTTTTGCGCAAAAGCACTTTTTGCGCAAAAGCGTCCGTGGCCAATCTAGACGCGCTTTTGCGCAAGAAACCCCAATCGCCATTTTAGCCATCGGGGCTTTTTTGCACAAAACAAAAATGAGCTGTCTACGCTGGCTCTTTTGCGCAAAAGGACTTTTGCCCGAACGGGAGCATCAACGTATTTGCTCAAGAAGCACTGATTTCTTACATTAGCACGTCAGGGCTCTTGCGCAAATTCAAGCGGCAAGTGTAGACAGCTGGCAAGTTTTTGCGCAAAAGCGATTGCTTTTGCGGAAAAACTGGCCAGTCTAGACACAGCTTAAGTTCATATCAGCAACTTCAGAAAATCAAACCATACTAGACCTTTAGTAAATTTTAGATTAAGCTCTAACAAAGAGTTATATTTAGCTCTCTGAAAATGAAGCCTTAAGGCATCCTGACACCTTTTATTGTAACATTGCCCCAATTTCCATCACTTGCTGTTAGGCCTTTGCTGTTTTTCCTCTTACAATGAATTGTAGTACATCTGCTTTTTCCTGCAAGGCCCATACAATAATGTAAATGTCCCTGAGCGGTCATGCAACAGCACTGATGATATATCTTTTTTTAAAGTGTAAATCAAGAGATATGACATGACTCAGACCAAAGCTTTCAGAATGACTTGGACCAAAGCCTAGTTAGTCTGTCTGCACATAAGCAAATTTATGTTCTTACCTTTGTGGTTCTTCATAATCCATAGTATGCTTATAAATGTAGTTTCCCAGTGGTTTTTCAAAACAATGATTTTGTCCAGAATAGGTTACAGACACATCTGCCTTTGCCTTGTAGAAAACAAACTCTGCATATTGTATTTTATTTAAACAAGCATTTGTGATGATATATTTAAAGATTCCAGGACAGATTAGCAGCTCCATTCTGCCTAACGTGCTATTCCATGTCAGGTTTTTGGGTTTTTTAATCCCTTCTAAAAGCTTGATGTTAATATTGTTTGCTTTATTGAGGTGGCAGCTCTAAATAAAATTAAATATTTTTTATTGGATTGCAAGCTACATGTTTTATTTGTATGTTTTGGAAAGGGGAGAACTGATTTTTTTCTTAAGCTACTGAAGAAGTTCAATGTTCTGGAATTGCTTTCTTGTAAATAGTTGGGCAATTTAACAGAAGATTTTTTAAAAGTAACTACACAGAGTTGAGGAGCATTGATTGCAATTCAGTAAATTTCATAACAATCTAATAGAAAGAATGTGTGCTTTTTAATTTTTTTGTCCATATCTACTACCCAGAGGGTGCAATTTCATGTGATTTTAGCTATAAATTTAAGCCCAATAAGTCTATAATAGGAGGAACAAAACTGGGAGTGGTAGGGAATATATGAGATCTTTCTGTTACTCCACATGTATCCAATTGTATTATTACAGAAATTGTCATTTTCCTGTTCATGATCATCTCCTACTCCACATTGTCTTGAATAAGAATGTCCATCTGATGTAGTCAAAGGCCTTTTAAATATGTAAAGATGAACTCATAATGGAGTTACCCACACCTATGCCATGTGAAGTAACTACGTTTAGTTAATAACAATTATTATCTACCTCTCCTTATTTCTTTACTTAAATTAGGGCATATAAATTCAGCTCAGGTTTGTTGCTGCTAACTTGGCAAACATTTTTTTAAAATTTCTAATTGAAAAGGATAAGCTATAGTTTGAACCCTCATTTGATGACTAATCCCTATAGTTGTATGCTATGTTTTTGTAGCTGTGTCAGTCCCAAGAAGTTAGAAACACAAGATGGATGAGGTAATAACTTTGATGGAACCAACTTCAATTGGTGAGAAAGACAAGCTTTTGAATTTATACCCAGCTTCAAGTCAGACCTGAAGAAGAGCTATGTGTAAGCTCAAAAACTTGGGACTTTCACCAACAGAAGCTGGTCCAATAAGAGATTACCTCATCCACCTTGTCACTCTTACTCTGATCCTGGCACAATGCCAAAATTACATAACAGCCTCTTTGGGAGAAAATCTTTCAATAGCAGCAACTTGACTACTTTGCATAGCACAGACCTGGTGTGTTTCAGTGGTTTTATGGAACTAAATTGGTAATCTGCCCAGGCTTGTTGTCCTGCTGAGACTGCAGCTGAACTTTGTGATCGCCTAAATATTTCCAGAGCATTTTTATAGCTACATTGTTTGACCAAGGTTGAGCTATATGACAAATGTCTTTTGGGAAAAGTAACAGTAATTATCTTTTAAGTATAGCTGAGCTATATAGGAGGCTTCTTACACTATGTCACAAGCCTCATGTTAATTTCTTCCCTTGAATTTATCAAAGTCCATTTTCCAGTTTTAATATCTGCGGTTATCTTGTATGTACCTACTAGTGTGGATGCACTGGTGCCGTTATTTTAAAACAATTGGCTTCCAGAGGCTTCTCTCAGCTGCAACTCTGACCACTCTGGCCACACCTGGCATCTCCACTGCTCTCCTCCTTCTGCGGAGCTCTAAAAGTCCCAGCAAGAGGAGGCTTCGCACACATGACCAGCGTGGCAAGCCCTGTGTGAGAGATCAGGACCCAAGGCAGAGATGAGCAACCCCAGTACTCCCTCGGATCCTCCGACAGCTGCCAGCACCCCTGCTGCTCCCACAGCAGTCACTGCACTGTGATGCAGGAGAGCTCCAGCCTGAACTGGTTCAGAGATCCTGGACCTCATTAAGGTCTGGGGGGAGGAGACCAAGATCCAGGTTCTCCATACTAGGAAGAGAAATGCAGACGTCTACAGCTGGATCATCGCTAGCCTGGCTGAGAGAGGACGCACCAGGACCCTCGACCAGTGCTGAATGAAAATTAAAGAGCTGTGGCAGGCCTACCATAAGGCCAGGGAGCAGAGCAGACATTCTGAATTGGTACCACAAACCTGCAGTTACTATGAGCAGCTCGATGCCATCCTGGGAGGAGGGGCTGGTCACCTCCCCTGCTGTCATCTTCAAGTCCGGCCAGGACATGCCTGGCATCAGCCTGCAGCAGGGCAGGGTAGTGGAGGAGGAGGAGGCAGAGGAGGAGGAAGAGCCCATCCAGGTGACCATGCCCCCCAGACAGGAGCTGCTTTTCACTGTGGAGCCAATCCCTTCTCCCAGGACATCTGCTAGGCTTGCGACAAACCCTGCGAGAGTGCTTCAGGTGAGTTCTCTACCTTTCCTTATCTGCAAGCAGGGTCAAGTGACAGGCTGTGAGGGGCTGCGTGCTCCTCTCTTGGCCTGGGGGGTCACACAACAGCCTGTTCACGTGTGTGCATATGGAATGCCAGTCTGGAGAACTCAGTTCCATGACGCTCTCAGACAGGAACCCCTTGATCTTTCTCACAAGATTCCTGGAGAGGACTACCTCACTCCGTCCTCCATGGTGAGACACCTTCCCACAACAAGCCACCGCTAAGTAGTCTGGGGTCATGGAACTGCACACTAGTCCTGCACGTGGCACAGGGTCATGTCTGCAGTCAGTTAACATTCGCTCCTGGTCAAGCATAGCGATGCAGAGGAGACTGATCTTGTGCAGGAGAACCCATTATCACTCTCTCCGGCAAGTAGCATCTGCCACTCACACACACCTCCCCAATCCCCCCTACCCAGCAGACAGGGATAGAAGTTCTCTCTCTGTGGAATGCCACCAGTGCAAGACCCAGCCTGTGTGGGACACAGAAGAAAGTCACACCGTCCTGTCCCCCCTCCCTCCCACAGGCTCCTAACCTGTCTGGCACCCTTCCATTCCTGCTTGTTCCCAGGCCATGGGTGTAGCGATGCTCCCCTGGGACACCTGTGTCCCTGCTGGAAAGTGTCCTCAGTCTAGACTACATATGGCCTTTCTCAAAGCACATTGCCATCGTCTGAACCAAGTCCTTGATCTCAGCTCAGAGATTAAGGCTAGGCTTCATACACAGTGTCTCCTAGGATGACTGCCCTTGTGACTTTTCTTCAGAGCAGGGCCAGCTGCAAGCTTGGCACATCCTCCACCTGCCATGCCATCTACCTGACTGAGTGGGATCTGCAAGTGGAAATGCACCCGGGAGGAGCTCATGTGGGAACAGATGTCCTGCTTGCAGGCCCTCATCCAGGGACTGAAGGATGAATGCCAGGAGTGGGTCACTGACTGGGAGGAGTGCCAGGCAGACCGGGAGTAGTGGAAGGCTGCCTGGGACCAGCTGGCACAATAGCACAATACCATGTTCTCCATCCTTACATCGGTGATGGAGCGCATGGCATCATGCATGGAGCAGACCACCAGCCACCCGTGCTTCTCCTCCAAGGAGAAGCTCCCCCGTGGCTTCTCCTCCAAGGCTTCCCAGGGGCTGCCGGAGCTCCAGAACATGGGGCAATGAGAATTCTAGGGTAGCTGAAGCCTCCAGAGTACCTGGAGGCAAGTGCTACTCTCAGCCTCATCCCTGAGACCCCTACCCCCCTCCCTCATTTCAGGTTCTTTTCCCAGTACCTCCCCTGTTGTATGTCTCCCCAATAAAGAGTCCTGTTTTTTCACAAAATATGTCTTTATTGTTTGCTCTGCGGGGAGGAGGGGAAGGTGGGAAGGGAGGGGTCGAGGAAATGCAGGAGTTTCTTGTGGAAAAGCACACAGAGGAAATGCAGGAGTTTCTTGTGGAAAAGCACGGGAGAGAGTCTCAGAACTGTCCTTGCACTAAACTGTCCCTCAAGGTCTCTCTGATGAGCACAGCCCTTTTCTGTGCTCTCCATATGACAGTGGTGTCCGGCTGCTCAAACTCCATGGCCAGATAATCAACTTCTGCCCCACCCCCTGCCTACCCTGGCAGAAAATTCTCTCCCTTGCTCTCACATAGGTTGTGGAGCACACAACATCCCACCACTAGAAATGGGATGTTGCACTCTCTGAAGTCCAGGTGGGTGAGGAGGCTCCTGAATCTCCCCTTTAAAGAACTGAATGCACATTCTACTACCATGCAACACCTGCTCAGCCTGATGTAGAAGTGCTCTTTGCTGGCGTCCACGCTGCCTGTGTAGAGCTTCATGAGCCAGGGGAGCAAGGGGTACGCTGCATTGCCCAGGATCACTATGGGTACGTCCAGATACCTGACTCTGATGGTGCAATCAGGAAAAAAAGTGCAGGCGTGCTTCTTTCAGAAGAGACAGGACTTCTGAAAGAGGCAGGCATCATGCGCCTTTCTGAGCCATCCCACACTGATGTCAGTGAAGCATCCCTTGTGATCCATGAGAGCCTGCAGCACCATGGAGAAGCACTCCTTCCTTTGATAAAGTCCTAGCCACAGTGGTTGGGGGCCAGGATGAGGATGTGCGTGCCATCTCTGTCCCCTCTCCACATTTGGGGAAGCCCATGGTGGCAAAGTCATCCATGATGTTGTGCACATTTCAGAGAGTGATGACCCTCTGTAGCAGCAAGAGGTTGATGGCCTTGGTTATTTGCACCAGCATGGTCTTGACTGTGGATTTCCCCATACTGAACTGATTCCAGACAGAGCAGTAGCTGTTCGGAGTGAAGGTCACGTGCTTCTGCATGGGGATAGTGGGTCTCATGCGGGTGTCCTGTCACCTGAAGGCAGGGGTGAGCCACTCAAAGAGCTCAAGGAAGGTGGCTTTGCTCATATGGAAGTACTCCAGCCACCGCTGATCATCCCATCCCTGTAGGACAGTATGGTCTCACCTGTCCGAGCTTGTCTCCTGCCACCAGAAGCGGTGTTCTATTGTGTCCAGGGGATTGAGGGGCATGTGTAGTAGCAGGAGCACCAGGACCTGGGTGAGCATGGCCTGTGGGCCACACTGGAGTTCGTCCTCCTCATCCTCATGCTGTTGGAGCATCATGTGGGCAGTTTGCAAGTATTGCGCCATGAGGTGAAGCACGGGGCCCATGAGCCTGCCACTGCTTTGCAGCAGCTCTGGCTCCATGGAGTGAGTGCTGTGGCATCCACAAGGGCAACCAGGCCCAAGAAAATGGGCCCAAGAAAGCGTGTGCCCACTGCGTCTCTTTTGTGTCGCATGATGGGGTAGGCAGTGGAGGAGTGGCGTGTGAGACACATCCATAGAGAGGAGTCCCTGAAAGCACCCGTAGCAGCTTGCTGGACCACACAGCCACAGGAAGTATCCACCCTCCTGCTGCCCTCCCCAGAGAGCTTCTGGGGGCTCTAAGTCTGAGGCAGACTCCATTCAATGTGGACATGCTATTTTGCACTAATTCAAACTAATTTTGATGCTTCCCTGAAGTGGGGACATAATAGTTCAAATTTGTTAAATAGGGAGTTAAGTTGAATTTAGTGATTTCTAAATCATTTCGTAGTGTAGACATGACCTCTGACAACATCTGTATCAGATGCTATACAGACCACTTGATCATTTCCCCTTTCCGAGGAACTGAGTACATAGAAAGATGAAGTGGGCTCATGGCACTGCTCTGCCTCCATATTTGCCCACAGAGCAGGGCTTGTGTACTAACAGATAGTTTGCAGTGTGGAATACACAGTGCCTAGGAGAGTTTGTACTTGAAGAGGATAAATCTGTGCTCCTTCAGGGTTGTGTGGCACTCCCCTGCTTTCCATATGGAGTTTTATGCAATGTGCATACTATAGCCCTGGGTAAGTATTATTTCCCCAATTGAACAGATGAGAAAACAGACACAGAAGGATTAAGTGATTTGTCTAAGAACACACACTGACTCAATTACCAAGTAACTGACACTCTGTTTCATGAGGTAAATGAGTGTTGATGAAAGGTGGGGATTGAGAAGTCATGCACCGACAAGGACAGAATCAGAATGTTAAGGTTGAAAGCTCAAATTTAGCTGAGCCTCTGACAGACTCTATTTTAACTCAAATACAAAGGGCAAAGGCAGTGACCTGGGATGCGGGAGATGTAGGTTCACTTCTCTGCTGTACCTAATATTGGAGTGATCTGGGTGAAAAACTGTGCTATCAATCATAACGGTTGGGGCAAAAGTGCCAATTCAGAATTAGGGCAGATCAACAGTTTGCCAGTTTCCATGTCTTACGTTTCCATGCCAGTGATCAGTAATTTTGTTGCTTGGATTGAGTCAACACAGTACAAAGTGTGATTGATGGCTCCACAGCCAGCTCTGGAACTGCTGGGGATCCACTGCTCCATTGTGGCCTGGGCTGCTGCTGCTCTGGGGCTGCGAGGCTCTAGGGGCTTGCTTGTCCAGGGGTTCTCTGGTCCAGAGAGAGATTGCCAGATCAGAGAGTCCTGGACCAGTGAGGTTCAAGCTGCATTAAATTGTACTTAACACCTCAAAATAGGGCATAAGTAGAATTCATGTGACGCATATGCCTTACATTGGCTCTGAACACAGAGGTCAATTTCATCCTCAAAGAATGCAGTTAGCAGTAGCAGAGGTACGGCTGAGCTGTGCTGAGTAAAAACCTGCCTGAAACCACTGAATACGGACTTTGCTCTGCTCAGCCATGTCCCAACAGCTGCAGCTATGGTTACGCTGCTGTTTATGCTCTTGTTCGTTTAGTGATAGCTAGAACCAGTATGTGTCCATGAGCAGGGGAATCATAGCCCTAGCTTGTTGCATAGACATAGGCTTTGTTAGACTGGAAATGGGAAAGGATGATCCAAACTTCCCCCACTTTTCAAATAATAAAATGTATTAAATTAATTCTTGAGGGACAGAAACAGACTTTAAATGTTAACTTAAATCAGAAGGAATGCTGAGGCTTGCATAATTCTGAAAACAGGAAAATAACAGTAGCTGACTCCACTCCCACAGTCCCCTCCCGTAATCCTCCAGCGAGGCTCAGAAAAAAAAGAGTAGCATGAATCTGAAGGGATAATTAAATATCTAGTGCATCATTGTGGGATGGAAGGAAAGCTCATTAGCACAATGTCTCTGCTAGCCTAGTCCACAACGTTTTGCAGTGTAGCACTACATGCAGTCACATTAGAAAGAGACTTCCAAGGGCAAATCAGTTTCCTGCTGACTCTGGAGCCAAGGGCACAGTCCATTTTTACACCTTCCTCAACTTAAGGTGTGCTTCTGCACTCCAAGTGCCAGAAAATATTTCCTTTTGCTACTGAATAATATGGAAAGTGTGAAGATCTTGCCAAAGCAGTGGCCTTTTTTCTGTGTTAGTCTAAACTTCTGGATTCTATTCTTCTAAGAAAAGTACATAAGAAACCGGCATTTTAATGAGCCCTATAGCAATTCCAAAATAGTTACAGATTTGGGAGGAAATAAGGTTTTCTGCTAGCTACCTTTCAACAATGATCTATTACTTTAGCTTTTTCAGGAGAAAATTTGCCATCACATTTTCCCCTCACCATCATTGGTCATTGGATCATGATGTTAATGATCTGCAAGTTGTGCTAAGAATGTATGTTGTGGTTCCATTTTTAAAGTACTTTTGCATGTGGTTTGTGGGAAGAAGAGAGACAATAACAAAATGTTATCCAGCTGGTAAACTCCATTCTTTCCCATCTTACAATTAAACGTAGCACATTAATTTCATTGCCTAATAGAACTCAAGTCTGTGAGGCCTCTGTGTCACTGCGAATGGTTTAGTAATGGTAACCTTGGATATAGAACCATTTTTAAATGTATACGAAGAGACTGAGTTGAAGGGACACTGGTGAATGGAGTTCCCCTTGTTTTTTAAAAAAAAGCTGTATGCAATAACTTATACTTTCAGCTCTCTGCTGTAGTCCATGGTCATCCATTTTATAATTCCATAGTCCAAGCACAAGCATTGGAATTTAATCACAGCATCTTTGAAATAACTTTTTGTATCAATATTTACTCACCCTCATAATAAAATACCCAAATGAAGATCTTAAAGGATTAAGCTGCATACATTTCTCATTGAGGTGGATGAAACAGAATTTCCAAATTAAGTCAGCCTTTATCAAAGATTGGCTGACAACACTAGTGGTTGGATCTCTAGGCACATTATATTAGATTTCAACTAGGGTGTAGATTTAAGGTCTAATCAAGGCTAGAATTTTAATTCACCTGTGCCAAATTCTTGCAAGCTTTTCTAATGAAAATATGCTCCCAGTTTGGTGATGGTAGATCAAGTGGGAAAGTGGCTGTTCTTAAACATATGCAAGAAAATCCATACCAAAACTAGAAAACAAGATCTTTCTGGTTTAGGATCCCAGTCAGAGGAGAATCACATAAAGCAGTCATGGGAAGGGGAAATTAGTTCCTAATGCCTCTGGTCACAGGATCCTCACCTTGTGTTGTCTACAGGAGTGCTAGAATAATTTTTATAGTGGACTGGGAGCCATTGAACCAAACTATAAACCCTGTATATAACGGAATCTACTTCAATCTGGGAGTACGGCAAAACTCCACCACCTCTTTTTACAAACATAGCTCAGCCAAACCAACACCACACTCAGTTCAAATCCAACTTCTATGCTTCTGTCCATATGTTGTCTCTACACCCAAGATTCTCCTGCATCCTTTACTCACAGACTAGAGGGGAAGCCAAACTGCACAAGCTTTTCTTAAACCCACAGACTCGATTTTATCACAAGTGTATGGTGTTGCATTGAAATGTTCATCGGTAGATAACAATTAACTGGTGACTGTCAACGTATATTTTATCGCCCAATATTTAGCTAATGTACAATACCTTGCAATACTGATGGCATCTGTGTGTGTTACTTGTCTTGCTGTTTATGTTTATGAACCTTGTTTGTGGGGGGTTTTCCTTCAAATTAATGCCAAGTTACTTCCCTCCCTTTTATTAAACATTTCTTTTCTATGCTCAGATTTTGTGCTTCCCTTCTAGTGAGTGTAGGGAAGTACTGCCTCTCAGAGGTGCCTGGGGTAGTGTGTGAATTTCCCAGGTTATTGTGTGTGCGGTTTAAACTGGTTCTGTGTTGGATGGATGGAGAGGAATCTCTAGATATTGAACCCTGTCCTGGCTGCTGCTGACTCCACTTAGCAGATGGGTTACATAAGACTTGCTTAAGGACTGCAGTATTTGATTAGTTCAGTTATATAAATATACTTAAATATACCCAGGAAGTGCACATATTTGACAAGTTTTGTGCAAATGTTTTAAAATGTTCAAATAAGCTTACTGAATAATTTGCATATTTGCAGATCATTTTTTAGATTGGTATAAACATTTGCCCTCTGACTTACATAACATGAGTTTCTTAAGGCTACAGTCCCCCGTAGGCGGACACTGAAGGTTTATCAGAGTTTTGGATTGTGGGAAGCTGGGTGAGCTGGTTTTGTTGTGTTGTCTGCATAGAAGTTGGGTGTGAGGGCTGAGAGAAGATAGGGGCTTTGTGAGAGCTGAAAATGTGAGAGGATTCTGGGAAGGATGGGGCACTTGGGTTTTTTCTGAGTAGAAGATAACTGGATACCGTTCTCCTTCCCAGGTAAACCATACCTTGTTTTGATGTTGTGATGGCTAGCTCTGATCTTTAGAGTAGAATGGGAGTTCCAGACCACATTTCCTGCAGAGTCTGATTTCCACTGGTGCAAGGTGAAGAAATCCATGTAGTGGACTGGGTCCACCATGTGTATTCGTTGCTCATATAATATTTGCATTGCCCTTTGAGAGAATTTTCATACATCTTTCTTTAAAAAAAAAGTACCAGGGCTTTGACTCATCTCTTTCACAGTTGTGTATATTCTTTTATGTCTCCAGTTCCTATTTGCTTTAACTCATTGGAGCTGGCACACAACCTGGTGTTACACACATGAATGACCAAAATATGGCTTTTGAATCCCAAATATCATGTATTTCATTTGCTTTTTTCCCAGCACAGCTGGTCATCTACAGGGATGCCAGAACAAGCTACTTCAAAGTGTATGGCCTATGTTTGGGCACAGTGATAAATTCTAGGGTCAGGGGACACATCTACTGAATATGTGCTGTGCTTGCTATTTGAATTAATTTATGTCCTGAGTGATAGAATATGATCTTCTGAAAATTTACATTAAATTCTTCATGTCACGTGATTTAAGTGCTTCGGAAGATTTATGGTACATGGGCACTCATTCCATGATTTTGAATATGTGTTTCCATAGAAACTTTAAAACAAAAACCAAAAGTAGGTATGTTCATCTTTAAGTTAATAATAACACAATAATTTAACATTTTAAAGTCGATGAAGTGAAGGTTTTAAAACCCTAGAACACATTGAGGAAGATAGAAAAGACAGAAAGGAAAAAGACTAATCTTTAATACTGACCCCAGAATATTTTAGCTTAAGGGATCCCCAAAAGATTTCAGCACATGACTAGTTCAGTTTAAGTGAAATTCTTGCTGACCCTGATTCAGTAAGATAGTTTAAACACCTGTACAACTTTAAGCATATGATAATACCTTTGTTTTCAGATGCTAATGGATAGAGCTACATACTGGTGAACTGGAATTGGAAAACCTCGACTGTATTTGAGTTTCTGTATGGTTCCCAACGTTAAACATTAAAGGTCAAATTTTTGATCTGGTCTGGAGTTTTTTAACGGTTTCTTGGGTCTTGAACTTTCACTAGAAAGAGATACCTTGCTCAACCAGGAACTCTGTTTTCTCTCTGGGGCTTAGTCTACACCGCAGGGTTTTTGTGCAAGAAGCCCTTTGCAGAAGAGATCTTCCCCAAAAACTTCTTGCGCAAAAGCGTGTCCATACATCAAAGCACATCGCAAAAGCGATGTGCTTTTGCGCAAGAGAGCATCCACACTGCACGGAGACTCTTGCACAAGAAAGTTCTGATTGCCATTAACAGAATGGCCATCAGAGCACCTGTGCTTTTTCCGATAGGGGTTTCTTGTGCAACTCCCCCCTTCCCCCCCCGGAGCATCCACACCTGCCTTTTTGCACAAGAGCTGTAGTGCAAAAAGGAGTTATTCCTCATGCGGCGAGAAATAACTCTACCAGCAAAAGCCCTCTGTTCTGTCAATTTTCTTGCACAAAAACACGCTTGAGATGTGGACACACCGCCATTTTTTACCCAAAAACCTTGTAGTGTAGACATAGCCTGGGTGTTATAGCCCATCATTAGGAACATTTGCCCTTTCTATGTTTCATGTGAATTACTTGCTCATCTCTCTTCCCAATATTCTGTTACATATGTATGTATTTTCAGCTTGCTGCTGTTACTCAGTCAGTGCCTAACTGATAGAACTACATACTGGTGAACTGGAATTGGAAACCCTGGCTGTATCTGAGGTTCTGAATACTGCCCAATGTTCATTTACCAGGCCATTTTAAAATTCATTAAAACAGTCTAAACATTCAAGGTCAAATTTTCAATCTGGTCTGGAATTTTCTTTTATTGGTTTCTCAGGTTTAGGATGGAATTTCACAAGAGAGATACAGAGATACTCCAGGACAAGGAGGGGCTCAGGGCATTTAACTGGGATCTAATCCAGAGCAGAGACTTGATTTTGGGTCCATGACATCCAAGATGAGTGCTCTAGCCACTGGGCTACTCACAGTTCTGGGGGGTACAGGCTCCCTTTCTTATGGTTTTTTTTTCCCAGATAAAATCTAGAAGGGAAATGCTTTTATTTTGATGAAGGGGAAAAAACCTGAAACCTCCAAATTTTTTTGTGAAACAAAATTCTTGTTTCAGCAGCAGATCTATGAAGTTTCCTAGCAAATATGAGGTTGGCCTCCATTAACTTTGCTTTAGTTGCATTCATTTACAGTAAATCTGAATTTGACTTACCAAATAGAAACAAAATGGAATTAGGATTATAAATTTTGCATTTTGCTTTTTGCTAATAGTTTTCTAAATTCATTGGGCCACATCCTCGGGTGGCATAAACTGACAAATCTCCATTGACCTGAAATCAACAAATGTGTTCTAATTTACACAAGCTGGTCATTTGGCCCACTCTTTCTATACACATCCCAATCTATAATGGTATAGAAAATAAAGGACAAATAAAGACAGAAAATGAAAAAATAATGCCAAAGCAAACTCAATTTTATAGTTCAGTAAATATTCTTTAAAAAAATCACTCCCTTCTCTTCAAGAAACACATAGCATACAGTGATTAAAAATCAAGAAACCTCACCCATATTCCTTGAATGAGACAAAGGATTAACTGTGGTTGTTAAATTTGACTTCTGAATAGCATGCTGCTGAACCTTGTTAATAATTTACTTTTTAATCATGTACTTTTTATTATGAGAACTGGATTGATTGAAAATATGTTGGAAAATATTGTTCAACCATTAGGCTAGAAAAATTCTAAATTGGAGGACAGCTTGCCCAATTGTCACCGAAAGCAAGAGACTCCAACTTGTTGGAACTCCTCTTATTTATATGACCAAATGACTCTTGCAACAGTAAAATGCTGTGAATAATAATCTTGGCAAAGACATTATATGTAAGGTGGATGTCACCCTGACCTCTAATTGGAATTCCAAAGCAAGATTTTGAAATAAAAGTAAATTTCAATTAAGCTATCTTGGGATGCATCACAAAGACAATATTGCTCAGCCCACTTTCAACTCTTTACCAAAAAAATCATGAATGAATTTTATTTGAGGGACATGGAGGATTTACTGAACCTTTTCCTGAGAAGGCATTAAAGGCATGGTATATATCTAGAATAAAGGCTTAAAATTAACAAAACTGTGTTGTACTCAGCAATCTTATTGACTGTCTCTGGATTTGACCTGACTACTGGGTTCAGTGGAGGATTCAAACTGAGTTTAGGAACTCACTTTCTCTGTTCATCTGACAAAGGCTAAGTTTATTAACCTTCAGGGCAAGGAGTAAGCTCATATTTCAGATAGGGCACCACTGCGTGTTAGATGCAAAAAAATCTTGTCAGGAGTAATTTTATATCAATATATCTAACTGTAAGAATCCAATTATGAAATATTTTTCAAATATTTTTTTCTTCAGATGCTCCAGAAAGTATTATTTGATCATCCTGAGAATAATTTTTACTTGTTTTATATTAAAAGATATTATTTTTTTACATACATTTGTAATTTACTTTCTGACTTTGGGGTGTGTCTGTGTGTGTTTCAGTGCTAAGCTTTGTAATTCAAGATAACTTTGTGGCAAAATAACATTTTGACTTGTTATTTTTTTGGACATTCCTATTTTTGCAAATTGAACTGTTATCACTGTTTTTGTACAAGGTAACAGAGGATAGAAGAGCACAGTGAATTTAAGGAAAATATTTGCAAAATGAAAATTTGAATTTGTAATCCAAAGACTTCACAAAAGATATGTTTTTTTTCCTAAGAATCAAATGCTTTTAGTTAGAAAAAAAAATCCCAATACCACGTCAAAAAGTTTAAGGCTAGAAGGACCATCTTGTCAGATCTGCATTTCACAACACCACTCAGCACCTGCACATTAAACCCAACAACCAAAATTAAGCCAAAATATAACTGTTCCCAGGAAACTAAACCATTATGTGCTGCAGATAGAAAATATTAAGGTGAACCAATTCCTGAGGAACCTGCAATCACAGGGAACTGATTAAATAAAATATATGCATATAACCCCCTCACCCCCAAGTGATCCACACTCCATGCTGAAGAGGAAAAGGAAAAACCCAAGGTCATTGCCAATCTGATCTGGGTGAAAAATCCTTCTCAATTCCACATGTTTTGATTAGTTAGACCCTTGGGCTACGTCTACATTGGCCAGTCTTGTGCAAGAACATATGCAAATGAGGCACGGTGATGAATATCACCGTGCCTCATTTGCATACTTAATGAGCTGCCATTTTTGCACAAGAGGCTTTTGCACAAAAAGGAGCAGTCTACAGCTTCTGAAGCTCCTGGATGTAGCTCTCTTTTCTGATTCATGATTTTTCCTATTCCCTCTAGGCTCTCTGCTTACTCCCAGTAGTGTTTTTGAGGTTCTTATTCACCCAGCTGGACATGGAGCCTTTCTCTACAAGAGAACCTACATGTAAAAGGCAATTAATTTATCATTTACTACAGGTAGTGTTCTATCAAAAACAGTGCAAAATGTACAAAATGTGTGCATGTGGGGGGAGGGGTTATTACTGGAAGATGAATAAGTTCACAAAATATATAATCCTGTCTCAAGTTTTCATCAAAAACATAAACAGAGTCCAAACTTATCCTGAGACTTGAAAGACTTTGGTAAACTTTTCATCCCCAGTGTTTTTCATTGTGTGTACCTCTATGCTTTCAGGTTCCAACTAGGACTAGATATGAAGGAGCCAAAATACTATGTTAATGTAGCTTTTCTGGCACAATGGGAAGCAAAAAGTACTAGAAATCTCATGAGGCAGCTTGTGATTCTCCCTTTCACTCACTGGAGTTGGCTTGCGACTGCAAATCCACACCTCTCCAGCACTATATAGTTTTGAAATAAATTCAAGAAAAGACAAATAGTACAGTTACATTGAAAATAAATAAATAGCAACTCACAAATCATGAGAACTTAACAACAGTTAAAAGAACATAAACGATTCCTTATTTGAATGTGGTTTTGTTTATTGGAATTCTGTTTACCAGCTCCCTGATTGTTCTGTTAAACATTTTGACAAAATAACTTTATAGCCTATGGCCGTTTTGTTTTGTTTTCAAAATATGTGCAAGCCAACTAGTACTTTTTCAGCAGGCCTAATGGTAGAGTAAGCAAGCGAGGGCTGTATGTTTAAGTTCCGCAAAGACTGAAGAACAGTGAATTTGCTGCAGTGTCTCCCACTCATCCAAAGTCAGGAAGAAAAACATGCTTTTAAAGCATAGCTTTCCTCCTTCCTGTGTAGATACACGTGGGAAAAACATGTTTCCCAGTCCTTCCCTCTGTATAGAAATTATTACAGTATGGTTATGTGGGCAGAATAAGAACAATCCTATGTGTTGGAGCTACCACAATTACAGACAGGTTACAGTAGGTATGACTATCAGAAAGACATACTAAAGCTCTCTTTTTTTGGTATAGGTTAGTTTGCAGCCTGCACAACACTTATTCAACCACATAGCAAGTCCATCCTGTGCACTTAATGAGGCAAATGGGGGAAAAAATAGCATGTGATCACATAATTAAAGATTGTGTTAAAGGTGCTGAATCAAGGTTGCACCCACTACCTTAATTCTGTAATTTTGTAAGTTTTGGGTGCTTGACTTTTAATGTTCTTTTATCATAGTGTGTCTTTTTTATTTTATATATATATATATATATATATATATATATATATTATGAGAGAGAAAGAAAGATTAAGTATAAACTACTACAGCAACGTTGAAACAAAGCTTTTCAGTGATATATCAATATTAACCTACTGCTTCATGAGAAGACTAGTGACAAGCAAGGCAATTATTTGTCAGGAGTCAAACTTAAGGAAAAATAGACACAAAATGTCCTACAAGAGTTCTCGCTTGTGAAGACTCATGGGCATGCAGTTAAGGCAACAAATATCAGTGTCCCAGACACCACAAGAGCAGATACCAGAAGCCCATCCAGAGTACTGCATATGTCAAGAGGCCTTAGCATTGGCAGAAGAAGTGCTTCTAAAGGGGAGTAGAATTACCAACAACACAGAGGTGATACTGCAGCAAGACAGCTGTGCACAGAAAGGAAAATGAAGGAAGATTATCCAGACAAACGATGTACTGGCAGCTATGACCATACGCATAATCAGAATGATCGAGTGTGTCACATGCATCAAATATTGAGCAAGACAGCAGGGCGAATCATTAATGACTAGAGAAATGTCAGATGCTCCTTATTAATGACTAGAGAAAAAAAAGGGATTGATCTGTTCCATTGCAATGGTCAAGACTGTTTGTTGCTGCTACGTATTCAGACTTCCCAAAGATTGCATTTCTCACAAAGAATATATCAAATGCCGGACTGATCCACATAAAATCTGTGCCACGTAAGGCATACCAGAGATGATGATCTTCTTCTGAGGACTACAGTTTTCAAGAGAATGTCAAACCATTTATAGATTTGTATGAATTCCAGCATGTGAGATTAAGACCATAATTTCCTTTGGCAAATGGGAAAGCAAAGATGGGAGTTTAAATTGAAAGCAGGTTCTTAGAAAATATAGCTGATAAAGGGAAAAACATACCTCTCTTGCTTGCTTAGCTTGGAGCTTTTTTTCGCTCTTTGAGAATTGTTAGACTATGGACACTCTCCTGTAGAACTATTCCCAAGGGCAAAATTTGCTGCATGGTCTACAGGTGCTGCAAAAATAAAAGGAAAATAATTTAATCAGAGCTGCATTTCAAGAACCAAGATTTTCAAAGGTGCTTTCAGTGGGTGCCTTGAGGTGCTGAACAATATTTTAAAACCTAGTCCTGATTCTCTAATGAATCAACCACTAGAGTCACAGCAATATGAGAGCTTGATCCAGAACATGAAAAAAAAAAAAAAAAAGGAATCAAGCTACAGGGCTAATCTACCAAGCACCTTTATTATATACAGAGTTATCAGGAAAAGAAGCAATCATTTTTCTGAACTAAAGTGATGGTGAAAGAACTCACATCAGGAGCTATTGGGACATCATAACTGAATAGAGAAGAAGATACAGAGCTGAACAAAAAAGACTAAAGCCTGTTTAGACCTCAGGAAACAGGAGTTACAGTTGAGAGAAAACGACAATATCCTGCAGATGCAAGTGTCATGGAAATGAGTTCAAAGTAAAATATGCAACATCCCAAAAATGTGATAGGTTGTTCTTGAAACAATAATAAAAAAACTGAAATCATATTCAGATGAATGCCATTTTAGAGTATGCTGTATTAAGCACATATGTGGTTTAGAATGGAGACCTGTCTCTCAAAGTAAAGAGGCTGTAGGATAGTCCATTAGGAAAGGTTTCATTGCTACTAATTTCCACGAGAGAGATTACTTTCAATTTGGAAGCTTTCAGCAAAAGAGAGTTTGAAGTGTTCTTCTGGTAACAGTTAGAATGCACATGGAAAGCTGTGGATGACTGATTATGATTATACTGTCATTGCATTCCCCTCTCCTGCAAAGGAAATGCAATAAACATAGAAATGTGACTAATTTACATCATATATTTACTTGGAACTTACTACTTTTCTCATTTCTTTTATTTTTTTACTTATTTTCTTTCTCCTACTTTTATTTATCTTTAATCCACTTTTCCCTAATACACATTTTCCCTATCTTTTTCATTGTTCCAAAAGTCTCTCTAAACTTTTGCTGTTGAATAGTCCCTCCATGAAGTTCACCATCCTCTGTCCCCCATCCCCAGTTCTTCTTTCTTTTCCATTTTCTTTATACTCTCTATGCCACATCTACTCCCTGTTTCCAGTTTTCTCTCTCCTTCCATCTTCCTTATTCCTGCCTTTCCTCCATTATCATCCTGCAGCAGCCTCAGCAAGCTTACCCATATTCAGCCAGATGCCAAAGAATACAGCAGAGCTGATTGTTGGTGTCAGCTATCATAGCACTATTGACATTAATGGAATGTTGTTGATTGACACCAGCTGAAGATTTGTCCTTGTAAGTTTTGGACATTTTTTTTAATTTAAACTCTTCAGGGGACCAGACCCTCAGATGGTGTAAATCAGCATAGCTCCCACAATGCCTTTTTTTCCCCTCCCCAGTTGGGATGTGTAAGGCCCACACATACAGAGGAAATTAACTATAAAAGGATAGTGCCTTTACAAAGCAAATAAACTGGAAAAAAAAGTTTTCCACTGATTTCTCATTTATATTAATTGTTTCTGTTACTTAAACTAATAGCAGTGAATTTTCAAACGGAAATGTATTTTTAATGTTATCTTTCTGTTTTACTTAGAAGTATCCTTTGAAGTCTGTTATTTGTTAATCTGAATTTTTTTCTGCCAAATCAATTTTCATAGTTTGGTTTCCTCAAAAGATAAAAAAAACCTACTTCTTTCTATATTTGAATTTGTGTCATTGATAGGTTACATAGATGTCTATCAGGAATGATTTAGATGGTGCTTGGTCCTGCCATGAGGATAGGGGACTGGACTTGATTAGCTCTTGAGGTCCCTTCCAGTTCTAGTGTTCTATGATTATAGACAATAGATTTAAAGACTTTTGAGTTTCTGATTTTGTCTCGGGAGATTTATTGATGCTGGGATATGTACCCACTACAGCACAAGATACATAACTTTCAGTAGTTTGAGACAGAGCATCCTTTTAACTAACTTAACTTTACTACTTTGTATTCACAATTTAAGAATTGTCATCAATAAGAGAGAATCTGTTTGGCACAATGGCCTATACTAGTTCAACAGAGACAAGGTTGGTGAAGTAATATTTTTTGGTGAGAGGGACAAGCTTTTGAGCTTACATGGAGCTCTACTTCCGGTTTGGGAAACTTAATCAGTGTCACAGCAAAATGCAACATTGAGCACATTGTTTCGCATAAGTAGCTAACACATTTGAAGGGACAATTCAAGATGAAATGTCCTGTTTATATATCTTGAGTCATAGGAAATCAAACAAGATAGGTGATAGAGCATTGTTAATGGGTATTGAATTGTTGTTGTAAGCCATAAATCCAGTGTCTCTGTTCAGTCCATGACTTTTAGTGTCTAGCAGTTATGAATTTAAGTTCCCAGGCTTGTCTTTTGGAAATGGTGTGCAGATTTCCTTGGAGCATGAGGACTGAGAGGTCAGTTACAGAGTGATCACTTTGGGTATGTCTACACTGTGGAGCTATTTCGGGATACCGGAAGTATCCTAAAATAGCTATTCCACATCTATTGAAGCAGACTTTTTATTTTGAAATAGATTTTGAAATACAGATGGCTTATTCCCATATCCCAGTAACCCTCATTCCATGAGGGTTAAGGAGAATTTTGGAATAGCGAGTTATTTCAAAAATTGACGCTGTGTAGACAGCACCAAATTCCGAAATAAGCTATTTCAAAATAACATTGAAATAAGCTATGCAATTTACGGGTGCTGTGTAGAGGCACCCTTTGTGAACACTATACTGCATATAGCATTGTGAGCTGCTTGCCGTAGCTGTGGCTCTTGGAAAGAAACTAGTCCCTTTTTGTGTATAGTTTTGTTATCAACCTGTCTGTAGCTCTTTACATTCCCCTGAAGAATTAGCCAAAAATAATTTTTAATTTCTCCTTTTTCAGTTTCTTTTTCTGTTTCTACTAGAGAGGCTCTTGGCATTGCTGAATGCGCCCTTCTTTTCTCCACATCCAATCTGACATGTGCTTTGGGGTTCAGAGAAGTCTCTCAAGCACTTACACTTCTCAGAACAATGCATGCGTGTCTCTTTGGTTTTCTCTCTGTGTTTGTTCAAAATTTCTCCAGTTAGGTCACAAATGTATTTTCTAATATGGGAATTTCAGCCTTCTGTCTACCAATTGTTATTGGATTGGACCCCACAGAAGACATTGCTCTGTAATAAGATCATCCTGCCATGAAGTATTTCTAGTGGTCTGTTTCATCAAACCTATCCCATTCAATGAGAATATTATGGGACAATAGCAGAGCTGGTCAGGATTTTTTTGGTATCATAGGTTTTCACTGGAAAATGCAATTTGTTGCAAGCCAGTCTTTTTGTGGAAACATCTCAATTTCAGTGAATTTTTTGTTGGGAAATGTTTCTTAGATCTGGAATAGAATCTCTGATAAGAGTCACCACACTAGCCATTAGTCCACGAGTGAGGGTACTCACCCGAGAAACAAGGAGGTCCTTGTTTGGCCACTTGTCCACATTCCAGATGAGTGCCTCAATCACCAAGCTATTGGTTGTTCTGGGGTGGATTTTAATATATCTTGTTGGAGATGTTCCACTTTAAATATTCATTGGAGAAAGGGCTTGAATTTATGTCTCCCATATTCCTGGGAAGAGGCCTAACTACTTTGTTTCTCTCTCTGGCCAAATGAATATGAAACTCAGATGCATGGTGACAAAAGGCTAGCGATGGAGGGTTATTAAACCTTGATATTCAATTGGAGGCACCCTTGGACAAATGAGGTGGCCAGATCACAAAAAGCTGTCTGCCTAGATTAGCCAGTCACTAAGGCCACATCTCCACTTACCGGACGATTGACGTTCTGTCGATTAATCTTCTGGAGTTCGATTTAGCAGGTCTAGTAAAGACCTGCTAAATCGAATGCTGAAGGTGTCCCATCAGTGCCCATACTCCTCGCTATCATGAGAAGTAAAGGAAGAGAATGGGAGCATTTCTCCCCTCAACCTGCCATTATGGAGCTGTCCCAGAAAATCAAGGTACATTGATTCCAGCTACACAATTCACATAGCTGGAATTGTGTATCTTGCATCAATTTTCTCTGCAGTGTAGACCTGGCCTAAGAAACAGATCAATGAAGATGTTAGGCCAAAACAGAGAGACAGTGCTGGAAGGGAATCTTAAGAAAGCATATGTCCAGTCTGTGGGATCTAAACATGCCAGTCTAGTCAGCATTCAGCATGGCTGTGATGTGTTTAATAACACATGCAGTATAGGGAGCCCATCTAAGCCATTTACCCAGAGCTACTCACACCTCAGTGGTTCAGGATCCAAATTAGCAATCAACTTTACCCAAAAACCACAGTTGTGTGAATTCATTGTTTTATATACTACAGTACTAGCTCCCTCCTCCCAGGTTTCCCCCTCCCCTCTCCCACCCTCTCTCTTCCCCTCTCCCACTTCCTTTTCCCAGTCTCCCCAGAGGTTCATCCCCCCCCCCGGTTTTGTTCAATAAACCCAGTTTCTATTTTTGAACATACGTGTCTTTTGTTTGACATCAGGAAGGGGGGCTAGGGAGGGGCAAGTGGAAGGACGTGAGGGAGGAATGGGGCACGAGCCCGCGGTGGGGAGGACCGGGGTGGCTCTGAGGGCTCCTCAGGGTGGGCGCTCTCCTGCAGGGCCTCCTGGATCCTGACAGGTCCCCGATGAACCCCCCAGATGGCAGTCTGCAGCAAGTGCAGCCGGGCTGATGGCAACGACCCCACGAGACGCACCGGCATGCCCAGTGGCAGCTCTGGCTCCATGTGGCCGAGTGCTGTGGTGTCCCGAGTGCGGGCACTCAGGGCACTCCAATACAGGACTGCTTTGCTGTCCCTCATCGAGGTAGACAAGCAAGTGGGGAACCCTGAGAACTGTCTATCTGGGATGGGGGTAGGGTCCCTTTAAGCATGGAGTTCAGTTAGCCTCAGGCAGCAGCCCCACACACTAAGTCGTAACCTGATGCCCTGATGGCACTGGTTCCAGCCAGCCTTAACTTCAGTTCAGGGTCCACTCAGGGTACGTCTACACTAGTCCCCTAGTTCGAACTAGGGAGGCTAATGAGGGCGACCGTAATTGCAAATGAAGCGTGGAATTTAAATATCATGGAATGAGGTTTAACTGTTAATTTGAACTAAGGGGTTTATCTCAGAATTGCGCTTCTCTGCTGCGTGTAGACGCAGGCAGTTATTCCGGGCTAGTCAGTTTCCAAAATGGTGACCTCCCGGGAACATGCTAATGAAGCACGGGATATTGAAATCCTGCACTTCATTTGCAATTTCGGTCGCCCTCATTAGCCTCCCTAGTTCGAACTAGGTGGCTAGTGTAGACGTACCCTCAGTGTGGACACGCTATTTCGAAATAGGTTTTGTGTGTAGATGCGTTAATTCGAATTAGCTTAATTAGAATTAACTATTTCAAATTAAGTTAACTCGAATTATCTCTGTAGTGTAGACATACCCTGACATTGTAAAAGCATATTTACTGGCTAGGAACTGAGATTGGTTAAGAATGAAGTCACACAGTGTTCTGCAAAGAGTCACAGGAGGCACATTGGAAAGTTACTTGTAGTTTGGGAGCGGCAGGCTGAGTATCACTGGTTCAACCTAACACTTTACTCTTCTTTCATTGCTTTTAATCAGACAATTAAAGCTGCATCCCACACAATGTGCAGCCAGCCACACAGGAATAACTAAGCTTTTTTTTACTGGTGCTATTTTTTTTTACTCTCCAAGTCAACCATCTGTTCTACCTATGTACTCTCAAAAATAGTTTTTCCTTTGGAGGTATCTCATGATACAAAGATTGAAAATTTCTGTCCTGAGTGGATGGATGTTGAAGTACTGAAATATTTTTTCAATTTATATTTCCAGAACTATATAACATTGAAGGAATTTTGAACGTGGTCACAATTTTTCCACTTCTTTTTTTATAACAAATCCTTCAGTTTCATGCATTATTCTCTTGTAATTCCCTCTAAATATCTAGTAAAATGGACAGACCTTATTGTTATTAATAGCTTTACTTTAAAAAGAAGAGTAAGTTAGGGGCACAATTGCATCTTTTCTATCTATACAGGAATAATTATTGGGACCCCAGACATAAATGGATATTTAGATTCCTAATTATTTACTTACATATACAACTTTCTGAACATGTTACACAACAATTTAGCTGAGGAACAGGAGGAGAAAAGTGTATTTGAGCCTTTCACATGTATAAGTGAAACTGATATATTCTGTGTAAATTATAAACAGTTTTGCTCTGGGATACACATTTTTATGGGTACATGATTTCTATAACAACAATTGCTACACTTGTTTTTAATCAAATTTATCAATCTTCTCAGTGCCAATAACCCAAGTTTCTTGACAGTCAGATTTTGAGTAATTACATTTGTCATAAACGTATAAATCTTACTGGATACTGGAAAGGATTTGGCCATGACTTCAGCTTGTTCCAGGAGAGATGATGTAATCTATTGTGATTATCTTAAGCTTATATGAGTCAAGTGGCAGGGTGTTTTTATTGGATATAGTGACAGTTTTGTTCATGTGTAGAAAAAAATCTTGCAGTTATCTTGTAAAGTGATTACCATAACTTTTTTATTTATGGGCCAAATCTTGAGCCTGACTTACACAAGCCTAAGGGGCAGTGAAGTCCCTTATTTCTGATTCTTAACGTTCCCCATTGGCATTGACAGGTTATCTGAACAGTTCGCAAGATATGGGAGCAGGCATGGGGCTTTTCTGTACTAATTTCAGGAATGTAGTCTGTGGAATTGTAGAAATGGGGAAAAAATTCATGCAAATAAGCTCTAAGTCACTATTGCCTATATACCCCAAAGACTGCAAGAAAAGAAGAGCTAGGGATTGGAGAGTGAAGAAGTAAGGGAAGGGGCTTGGCATGTGATGATCTGTTCCAGTTATCCCTTACTACCTGGATGAATGGGACAATTTTATCTTGACAATTCAATTTTGAAATCTAAGAAGCTCCGCAGCTGACAGTCAACCTTAGCAAATTCCCCATCACACCCCTCCTTCACACCTCTAGAGAGTGAGGCAACTCTGCATATGTGTAGGCAGGCTTCCTTGACATAATTCCCAAGAGCTTATGGGATGTCTCTGGATGTTATGTATCCATTGTGAGAGCAGTTTAAAGAGGAGCAGCCCCTGAACAATTGCATTCATGCTTCAAGTATACATAATCCATGTTATCATGGAGAGCTGGGAAGATGAACTCTTGAGCCCTACATTTCTGTGATTCAGTACTGTGAAGTCTGGCTCAGCCACTATATGCCAGCTGACTTCATGAACACCACAGAGTTCTGGAGAGTCACATTTGCCTTTTTATATGTATTAACAGTAGAGCTGGTTGAAAATTTTTTGCTAGAAGAGTTTTCCTTTGGAAAATGCTGATTTGGCATCATTGAAACTTTGCGTGGGAATGTTAATAATTCTGTCAGGATTGTTCAGTGAAAACTTAGTGAAGTGTTTTGTGTTGATAAAGTTGAAAACATTTGCTTTTAATTTATTGACTTGATTCCATATTATAATAATATCATTACATTATAAATTATAATATAAAAGTCAAATGATAAAGTGACTATAAAACAGGCCAATCAGGTTAATGACAGATAGCAAGAAAAAATAAGTGTCAGAGGGAGAAGCTGACTGAATCACTTAAAGCAGAGCAGGATCTTCTTCAGAAGAAAACCTGAGTTACTGCTTGAGAAGCCTAACAGGTAAGGGCGCAGTTGTAGTACCTGCATGGTCAGAAGATGTTTAAAATTATCCCAGATGTTGACGAGGTCACCTGAACAAGGTGTCAAATGCCAGACACAGCTTGACTGGGAACCAGTCATGGCAGTATCCAATATATAGGGTCAGGGAGGCACAATTTTAGAAATAAATCATGATTTAGATGTTGGCATAGCTCAAACTGAAGAGTCAATGCAATAGCATCACTGGATGTGACCAGTTTAGAAAAGCTAATATAGACTCAAAACCATTTGGAGATGTTAGTGTATCTGAATTTATGTATTGCCTCCTTGGTTTATAGGCAAGAGTTGCATGGCGGGAACAGCTATGGGATTGAAGGTTTGTCTATATCGGCATGCTAAATCAACCTTGCAGTGATCGGCTTCAATTATAGCAAGTATGGTAAAGATTCAGTGAGTTAATGGCAGAGCACTCTCCCATCAACTTAAGCACTTCATCTCCCTGAGAGGTAGAAGGTAAATCAGTGAGAGAGCATCTCCCATTGACATTGCATGGTGTAGACACCACATTATGTTGATGTAAGTTATGGTGCTGTGTGATATTTTTTTACACATCTGAGTGATAAAACTTATATCAACTTAAGTGGCAGTGTAAAGTAGGTCTCAGAATTCAAGAAGTACCAGGTCAATGGGTCACTGGACAGCTAAGGGGAAGAGGGAACACTGAAGTAAAATACAGCAAGACCCTTTGTTTTGGGCCCCAGGTGAAGAGATTTAGGTTGAGACTGCTTCTCTTGCTGTGTTTTACATCAGTGTTCACGATCTGTTACACAGCAAAATGGAGCAATCTCTTAGCTGCCATTTCTTTACCTAAGATCCAAAACCTAGGGCCCCAAAAGTTCTTGGTATGTTTTACCTTAGTGCTCCTGATTGGTTGAGACACTCCAGATTTATATGCAAAGGACCTAGATGTAGAGCAATTTCATTGAAGGTATATGGCTGTGCAAATGGCTTCCCCTGAATTGGACACAGCACAATGCTGCTAGCATCTATGACATACTTTTGGTTTTATTTGTTTCCATTTATATCACCTTACAAACATTTCTGAATAAGTGGGGAGGATCTCTCTATCTCTCCTTCACTCTCTCTTTAAAGGTCTGTGTGAAAGGGAAAGTTAGTTACTACATTTGTTGCATTGTGCTTAGAGAGTTGGGACAGGAAAAACACACACATGTGTATAATATTTATATATAAAACATTGAAATGACAAACCTACTTACTTATTTTTTACACAATGCTCTTTTGGAAAATAGGCATATAAATCACATTTGGTTTCACTGAACCCATTCTCTGCAATGACCTTATTTTATATGTCATCTTATCACCAAACAAATTAATATTTTTGACAGAAAAGCTTGGACTAATCTTAGAGTTAATGCAGACATTACTTTCCCTGGCTTGAATTTAAGAGTGAGGTTTTTGATTGTCAGAGAAAGAAAAATGTGAACTATTATGTAATTTGAGTAGGTGCATCAGAATATTTCACATGCAAACATAAATTAAGACCATTCTCAACTACTGTATTTTTTTGTGAGGCAGCAAAATGAATAATCACATTCTTGTTTCAGATTTTCCTAGTAGTCCCTTTAATCCTTTCTGATAGGTTTGGAATAACAGCATGTCTCAAGATACATGAAAACTCTACAGTGAAGAAACTATAAGGTAATATATTATTACATTTTGAATCTGAGAGGGAGCTCCTATAAAAATGACTAGAAAAATTTGTTGTTGGTTGTAGTGGAACCATGTTTAGTTCCATGATCAACAGTTTGTTTCTTTGTAATATGAAGACCTTAACCAACTGTAAAAGTCCAATACTGCAACCTTTATTTTTTGTTCACATTCTTAATGAAGGTCTTGAATCTGATCTCATTTGCTGTCATGCTCCATTTATTTCAAGGAACTGCTCCCATTTAGATCAGTATAAACAAGATCAGTAAGGCTCAGAGCCTGGAGTATGGGATTATTTGTGGAACGACTTGCCATGTGTCAGGATTACTCATGACACAAGATAGGCGAGGTAATAACTTTCATTAAATCAACTTCTGTTGTGAAGGAGACAAGGTCAGGCCTGAAGAGCTCTGTGCAGCTTGAAAGTTTGTCTCTTACTCCAATATAAGTTGATCCAATACAAGATATTACCTCACTCACCTTGTGTCTCTAATAGCCTGGAAGCAACATGGCTGCAACAACTCTACATACAGGGTTCCTGTATGCGAGTTATGGCTGCACTACTGGACAACACAGCCTTCCCAACACTCAAAAGTTGACCGCATGAACTATACAAATATAATTTAATCAGTGCAGTACCCCTCCCCTGAGTGTGGATGCAATTGTACTGATATAACGGTGCTTAAAGAGATAAAACTGTCCATTGGTATTTGCAGATAAAATAGTCATTCATAAAATAACGTTCATACTGATTCACTACATCCCCTATAGGGGCTGTACCACCTCACTGCATCAGTTAAAAAAAAAATCATTCCCTAACATACATAGTTATACTGATACAAAAATTAAGTGTAGATGAGGCCTAAATCTGGACCTGCTTATTGATGTGGCTTCCAGCCTTTTTATTTGGGGAGTCTTTTTGGGTGGATGAGTCTCCTACAATCTGACTGGACACTATTGCTATCATCTTCTCCAACTCTCCGTTTTTAGTCTCGTTTCTTCCCTCCCCCTTCTTGTTTCCTTTTCCAGGTATTTTTCCTCTACTTCATTTTTGCTCTTCAGCATGCCTTTTGCTGACTCGTCTCCTCTTCCTGTCTCTTAGCTACAACCTAACTACCCTCCTTTCCCCCATTCATTGGAAGGCCACTGAAATCAGGACAGACCCAAGGCTGAGCTAAGAGCCAGGGGATAAGTAAAGAGGAGCCTGGGCCAGTGGATTCCTGGATCAGCTGGTACCCTTCTATTTGTGAACTATTCCTACAGTATTAGGGGTCACAGTGGCAGCAATGAAGGAAAGTGGGTGGCTGAAGAGACACTCAGGTTTATGTGTGCGTAAGCCTCACATAACTCAAAGTTAGTTAACGGGATTTCCATCAAAGTTTCTAAAAATGTTCACCTTTGGCTACACATGGAAAATTTCAGCTCTAAAGCATATTTTTTTCCCTGAAAGCTATCAATATATGGACATATGTGAGCTATAATGGAAAGTATTTTAAGCCTTAACCATACCATTTGCTATCAGTGAATAACACGGTCTAACAAAAATCACAAATAAATGATAACTGGAAATGGGTATAAATCAAAAGCTGATATCTTAATGCCTTAAATTCTGGGAAAGTTTGAATCCAGATGCAAAATATACTTTCCTGAGTCCATCTCCAATAATATTTGGGCTGATTGATTTTTCTGATTTTCAAACTCACCCCCTCTCTCCCCACACACAATTATTTTAGAAATGTGTAAAGGGAAATAAATAAAAGTATTTGTTTGGAAATAAACATGGGGTTTGGCCCATAATATCTAAACAATGCCACATGGTGGACATAAAAGAGAATGGAAAAAAAAACATTCTAATAACAGATTGTAGCTACAATACTGCCAGACACCAAAATATGAACCACTGTTATTTTACTAGAAAAAAAATATAAAAAAGAAAATAAGTTTTTCCAAAACTGTGTCTATTCTCTTTCCCACTGCTTCACTGAATCTACATTATGTCCAAAATTTATGTAAGTCTGTATTTTTGTTTTTCCACGGGTTAGCATATATTTAAATTTCTTATCCAAATTCATCTTTTTTACATCAGCGGGCTTGCAGCCACAAAAATGGGTAAAGAATTTAATCTCTGGAATATTAAAATTTAATAGAGGAGTTACTTTATTTATAATTAAATACCGTATTTATCACAAAAGTTCCTTCTATTAGCACTTTTAAGAACAGCCTTTCCAGACTGTCACTGCATAATATACTTTTTGATTAAAGGTATTATTTTTCTGCTGTGTCTGTGAAATTCAGTTTTGAAATATATATTCCTGAAAAAATATGCATCAAAATGGCTGCTTGCCTGCTCTTGTTAGATACTTACAGGAGGTGTATTTCCCAGCTCTGTCAGACATTTTGTTGGCCCTTTCAGCAGTGAACCTGGTCCTTCCAGCTGCACCTCATCCCTCCGACATTTTCCCCTGGCTGCTCCCATCTCCCTAAGGAACTTTCCCCCAATCCTTCCATCTGCTTCCCCAGAATAATGTTTCCTTGGCATTTGCAGACATTCCTCTAATCCTCTTGTTCCATATTCTAGACACTTTGTAATATTGGGAAAATTGCCGGAATAATCAAATGTCTGGCATAATGCTGTCCAACCTATTGAGGCAATTTTTGCATATTTAAAGATCTTTTATTTGACAAGACCAGTCATTCAAAAACACTGGAAGAGAAACACTCCAAGTACTGCATGTAACCTTTACTTTGGGATTGGCCCTTTGCTGCTCTGGGGGTGGTGTGCGTTTGAGGGAGAAGGGAGAGTAGGTAAGAAAAACACAAGGTTTTTTGAACATGCTCAGCTGAAGTCTGTGAAAAGCCTGAGCTTTTGAATGCTTCCAGCTTGCACTGACTCCTTTTAGAGCTATGAGTGCTCAGCACCAGTGTTCCATATAAGGTGGGTGCATGGGCAGCCACCCAGGAGAGATTCAGCTGTCACCCAGGTGCTTAGCAGAGCACCCACAGGTGTTTCTGCTGGCTGTACCCATCTACACATGCCTCAAAACACATAACAAAATGTATTCCACATATAGATGGAAAAAATTAGAGGGAACATTGCTCAGAATTACCAAAAATGATTTCCAGCACATTCTAAATTCTTCCCTAGTCAGCACCAGCACTTTCTTTGCTGAAAAGAAATGGACTTAACAATGCAATAAACAACAAGTCAGGGGACTTAAGCATGGGCTTAAATGATTTGCTAAACCATTACCTAGGGATTTAGCAATTCTTAGTGATCCCTAACCTCTTGTGGTAACATCACAATGAGGTTTCTCTGATTGGCCAAACATACCACAAGCAGTTGCTGGAACAAACTGGAGGCTGGAAATTGTAAATGTTTCTTTTAAGTAGCAGCAGCATCTTGGGAAAGATGGAGTATACCTCGATTCTTTACTTGTTGGGAGGGATGTCTAGCTATCATCTTCCGCACTGCCTTTACCTCAGTGAAGTGAAAAGGCCATCCTCTGCAGCATTATTCTACTGATTATGAAACTTCAGTGCTTATTGGATCAAT
Organism: Pelochelys cantorii; assembly: GCA_032595735.1. Lineage (NCBI taxonomy): Eukaryota > Metazoa > Chordata > Testudines > Trionychidae > Pelochelys > Pelochelys cantorii. Next base: position 161,221,338 of record CM064327.1, read on the forward strand.
TTGAAATGCTAGCTAACACTCCCCTTCTTCCTTTTTCTCTACTAGAAAAGCAACAAAGTACCACAAAAGTAAAAAATGATGGTAAATGCAATATTAAAGTGACATATTATGACACAGCAACACCAGGAAATACAGGAGTTCAGTTTCCCATATTAGCACAAAGAGGTCATCAGGGTGAACAGCATCAGTTGAGGCCAGCTGATGTTCATAAGTTCATAAGTCATAAGTTCATAGTGTGGTCACCTCATCTCAAAAATGGTATCTTGGCGTTGGAAAAAAGTTTAGAAAAGGGCAACAAAAATGACTAGAAAGTATAGAATGGCTGCCATATGAGGAGCGATTGAGACTGGGACTTTTCAGTTTGGAAAAGAGACAAGAAAGAGGGAATATAATAGAGATCTGTAAAATCATAACTGGCTTAGAGAAAGCGTATAAAGAAGAGTCATTTACTTGTTCCCATAATACAAGGACTGGGGTGGGAGGGTTCACCAAATGAAAGTAATAGGTAGCAGGTTTAAAAGAAAAGGAAGTATTTCTTCACATAATACGTAGCCAACCCATGCAACTCCTTGGCAGAGGATGTTGTGAATGCCAAGACTATAACAGGGTTCAAAAAGAGAGCTAGATAAATTCATGGAGGATAGGTCCATCAACAGCTATAAGAAAGGATGTCCAGGAATGGCATGGGCGACAGGGGATCACTTGATGATTGCCTGTTCTGTTCATTCCCTCTGGGGCACCTGCCATTGTCCATTGTCACAAGACAGGACATTGGGCTAGATGGACCTTTGGTCTAACCCAGTACAGTTGTTCTGAGGGCAGCTCAGCTTGGTTCCAAACAAGAACTCCTTAAATTCACATCAGTCTTCATAATCATATTATGAAATACTGATTACCATACATTTCTTTTTCTTTTGGAAACAAATTAACCAATGCACCGAGCCTTTAACCAATGCACAGAGCTTTATGATATTTTTTTCTGAACCAAAGCCAGATTATATAATCCATTTACTTCTGCTCTGCCCATCAGCAAGCTTGCGAAACATTACAAAGCCTGGACATTGTATAAACATCAATAAATTTTTTCTTCCAAATGATATCTTTTAGAGGGGAGTTTTCAGGGACATTTTTAGTTGCCCTGTTCCTTCTGGTTTGATGATTATCTTTCATGTTGGTCTAATGAGTCGCTCTTTCCCTTTGGCCTGACCATTTCCCTACTGCCTATTTCATTCTGTAATAAAATGTTAATTGATCTAGAATAAAATATTCTCAGTAAATATTTTTGTTAGAAGTGTTGTAGTAGAAATCCCCTCTTCTGAAGAAAATAATATATAATAGTGCACATTTGCCCAGATTCATTCAAATAGATTTTTTTGGTATTTCTCAAGCATTGAACTAAAGCTGATTCTAGAGAGAGATACTGAAGTTTATGGGCTAATGAACAGATTTGGTATGGAAAAACCCTATGTTTTGGTGTTTTTGTTTATGACTCAACATTTCTTAATTTTGGCCTGCCCAGAAAGGAAATTGCCAAAATCTAGTGATAAACTGCTGTTCTTGTGTTATTTGCAGCCTGGATGGAAACAAGAAGTACAGAAAAATTGACATGACTTCCTGTCCTTGCAAGATTTCCTAATTAAAAAAAAAAAAAGATTCTGGTAGTTCAAATGAGCATCTAAAATTCTGAATGCTTATTTGATGCAAAAATTCAGACTTCTCCCAGAAGGGTCACCAAGCAATGGTAATAAATTATTTTGTTGGATTTTTTCATTTAAAAAAGGCAAAGAAGATGATAAATAATAAAAGAACTTTAAACTTTTCTTAGTGATTCATGAATCTGGCACCAGTTCCCCTTATAAGTGTTCCAAAGACTTTATTTACATAAAATTGTACTGTGTGTGATTTTTGAGAGGAAATTTTTTTTCTAAAGAGTTGAGTTGCAAAAAAAAAAAAAAAAAAAAAGAAAACAATACACATCTGCATATCAAAATGCACATTTTCTTAGCTTTTAAGAGTGCAAAGTTCAGTTTATTTCATGTAGTTTTAATTATATGTAATGCAGATGAGACATAGCCATCAGGGTCTGTGGGTTTTTCACAGCATGAACATAAGATTATAATTTGTCTGCTGCCAGAAAAAAAATGGTGCTGAAAAACAGATGGCTTAAAGAGTATATAGTTTCTTTCAATAAATATTCAGCATTATATTCTTCAGTGTGCATAAAAATATATTATATAGTGCTGCATTTTTACGCACTTCTTACAGAACAGTTCTGAGTGAAAGAGAGAGCTTTTATGCGGATGTGTGCCGTAAGAAAGAAAATCAGGGTATTTGGCAAATAAGCATAGAGGGAAACAGGATAAACCAACTTGAGAAAGGGAGGAAATGAGATGAAGATTGTGAAGTGATACATATGGTAGATGTTTAAGGGGAAACTTTTTAAAAAAACATATATGGAAGGTGCTTCTGTGTAATAATGATGACATAAGAGATGGAAGGATAATGGAAGGATCCAAGGAGGAGGCAATATGGTGGGAAATTTGGCTGGGGAAGATGATTTTAGCAGAGGCATTGTAAATTGACTTGAAGGGACCACTGAAATGAAGGAAGGCCAAAAAGGAGAAGGTTCCAGTTATCAATGCAAGTGTAACCCACATACCTTCTGAGTGCGGTGTACTGTCCCATTTAGTAGCACCGAGCTCACTTACAGAGAATGAGTCTGCTCTACAGCCTTAGCTAAAAGCCAGCTGGCTTTTAGCTCGTGGGAGAGGCTCAGGCATTAAGCTTCAGAGGTCCCAGATTTGGTTCTGCCCACAGATGACTGGGGTCTGTCAGCATAAGCTATGAAAATATTAAGAGAAAGAAGTGAGAGCACTTAGTATGGGACTGGGTATGTAGGTGAAAAGATAGAAACTGGCAGGTGTGAGGCTAGAGCACCTTTCTATGCTCCTGTAAGCCTGACCAACACTGCTCTGCCCAAAATGCTTCTCCTTCACAGGGAACTAGTCCTACACCTTTACTAGTCAGGACCCAACTTTATGTAGCCCTTTATAAACAGCACGGCACCAACAAGCCACTCTTTGATTGGCTCCCTATGAATCTTTTCCTGATTGGCTGGGGCTCTGCACAAGCTCCCTCCAACCTGATTTTATATCTTTTGGCTGGAGTGGGGCAGTCACTCCACTACACAGTAATACCTGTTCACATTTAAGAGGGACCGAGTCATCCATCTGCCATTCAGACCTGCAATCTCAAGAAGCGTGCTGCTTACCAGGAGCTCGCATTCAGGATCTGACCGAGAGTCTTCCGAAAGTGATTAAACCTTCGGATCGCTACCCTTTCCTGCTTCTCCATGTGGGAACTAATGATATGACCAAGAATGACCTTAAGCGGGTCACAGCAGATTATGTAGCACTGGGAAGAAGGATCAACGAATTTGAAGCACAAGTGGTGTTCTCGTCCATCCTTCCAGTTGAAGGAAAAGGTCCGGGTCGGGATCGTTGAACTGAGGAAGTAAATGCATGGTTGCGCAGGTGGTATCGGAGAGAGGGCTTTGGTTTCTTCACCCATAGGACTCTGTTCCGGGCACAAGGATTGTTAGGAAGAGATGGGATCCACCTAACCAAGAGAGGAAAGAGCATCTTCATGGGCAGGCTTGCAAACCTAGTGAGGAGGGCTTTAAACTAGGTTTGTTGGGGGATGGTGACCAAAGCCCTGAGGTAAGTGAGGAAGTCGGATACTGGGAAGAATCACAAGGAGGAACAAGCAACTAAGGAGGACCCCTGATTCGAATGGAGAAGGCAGGGTGATCAACTGGTTATCTAAGGTGTTTGTACACCAATGCGAGAAGCCTGGGAAACAAACAGGAAGAATTAGAAGCCCTGGCCCAGTTAAAGAACTATGATTTGATTGGAATAACGGAGACTTGGTGGGGTGACTTTCATGACTGTAGCACTGTCATGGAAGGGTATAAACTGTTCAGGAAGAACAGGCGGGGGAGAAAAGGAGGAGGAGTTGCATTGTATGTAAGAGATCAGTATGATTGCTCGGAGCTCCAGTACTTAGAGGGAGAAAAGACTGTTGAGAGTCTATGGGTTAAATTTAGAGGTGGAAGCAACAGGGGTGATGTTGTGGTTGGTGTCTGCTATAGACCGCCGGATCAGGTGGATGAGGTAGATGAAGCTTTCTTTGGACAACTGAGAGAAGCTTCCAGATCGCAGGCCCTGGTTCTCATGGGAGACTTTAATCACCCTGACATCTGTTGGGAGACCAATACAGCAGTTTTTGGAGAATGTTGGGGATAACTTCTTGGTACAATTCTGAAGGAACCGACCAGGGGCCATGCGCAGCTTGACCTGCTGCTCACAAACAGGGAGGAACTAGTAGGGGAAGTAGAGGTGGGTGACAACCTGGGAAGCAGTGATCATGAGATGGTAGATTTCAGGATCCTGACCAAAGGAAGAAAAGAGAGTAGCAAAATACACACCCTGGACTTCAGAAGAGCAGACTTTGACTCCCTCAGAGAACTGATGGGCAGGATCCCCTGGGATGCTTACATGAAGGGGAAAGGAGTGCAGGAGAACTGGCAGTATTTTAAAGAAGCCTTATTAAAAGCACAGGAAGAAACCATTCCAATGCACAGCAAGAAACACATGGTAGGCAACCAGATTGGCTTACTGGGGACATCCATGGTGAGCTTAAACACAAAAAGGAAGCTTACAAGAAGTGGAAACTTGGACTGATGACTAGGGAGGAGTATAAATATATTGCTCGAGAATGCAGGGGAGTTATCAGGAAGGCGAAAGCACAATTAGAATTGCAGCTGGCAAAGGATGTGAAGGATAACAAGAAAGGTTTCTACAGGCATGTTAGCAATAAGAGGGTGATTGTAGAGGGTGTGGGGCCCCTACTGGATGAGGGAGATAACCTAGTGACAGATGATGTGGGAAAAGCTGAAGTACTCAATGCTTTCTTTGCCTCTGTCTTCACGGACAAGGTCAGCTCCCAGACAAATGCACTAGGCAACGCAGTATGGGAAGGAGGTCGACAGCCCTTGGTGGGGAAAGAACAAGTTAGGAACTGTTTAGAAAAGCTAAACATAAACAAATCCATGGGCCCTGATTTAATGCATCCAAAGGTACTGAGGGAGTTGGCAAATGTCATTGCGGAGCCCTTGGCCATTATCTTTGAAAACTTGTGGAGATTGGGAGAGATCCCGGATGATTGGAAAAAGGCAAATGTAGTGCCCATCTTTAAAAAAGGGAAGAAGGACAATCCAGGGAACTACAGACCGGTCAGCCTAACCTCAGTCCCTGGAAAAATCATGGAGGGGATCCTCAAGGAATCCATTCTGAAGCACTTGGAAGAGGGGAAAGTGATCAGGAATAGTCAACATGGATTCACGAAGGGCAAGTTGTGCCTAACCAATCTGATTAGCTTCTATAATGAGGTAACTGGCTCTGTGGAAATGGGAAAGTCAGTGGATGTGATATACCTTGACTTTAGCAAAGCTTTTGATATGGTCTCCCACAATATTCTTGCCAGCAAGTTAAGGGAGTATGGATTGGATAAATGGATGGTAAGATGGATAGAAAGCCGGCTAGACTGTCCGGCCCAATGGGTAGTGATCAACAGCTCAATGTCAGGTTGGCGGTCGGTTTCTAGCGGAGTGCCCCAAGGATCTGTTCTTGGACTGGTTTTGTTCAACATCTTTATTAATGACCTGGATGAGGGGATGGATTGCACCCTCAGATGACACTAAGCTGGGGGAGAGGTAGATACGCTGGAAGGCAGGGATAGGGTTCAGAGTGACCTGGACAGATTAGAGGATTGGGGCAAAAGAAATCTGATGAGGTTCAACAAGGATAAGTGTAGAGTCCTGCACTCGGGACAGAAGAATCCCAAGCATTGTTACAGGCAGGGGACTGAATGGCTAAGTAGCAGTTCTGCAGAAAAGGACCTGGGGATTACAGTGGATGAAAAGCTGGATATGAGTCAACAGTGTGCCCTTGTAGCCAAGAAGGCTAATGGCATATTAGGGTGCATTTGGAGGAGCACTGCCAGCAGATCCAGGGAAGTGATTATTCCCCTTTATTCAGCTCTGGTGAGGCCACATCTGGAGTATTGTGTCCAGTTCTGGGCCCCCCACTATAGAAAGAATGTGGATGCACTGGAGAGGGTCCAGCGAAGGGTGACCAAAATGATTAGGAGCACATGACCTATGAGGAGAGACTGAGGGATTTGGGTTTGTTTAGTCTGCAGAAGAGAAGAATGAGGGGGCATTTGATAGCAGCCTTCAACTTCCTGAAGGGAGGTTCCAAAAAGGATGGAGAGAGGTTGTTCACAGTAGTGACAGATGGCAGAACAAGGAGCAATGGTCTCAAGTTACAGTGGGGAGGTCTAGGTTGGATATTAGGAAAAACTATTTCACTAGGAGGGTGGTGAAGCACTGGAATGGGTTACCTAGGGAGGTGGTGGAATATCCAGCCCTAGAGGTGTTTAAGTCTCGGCTTGACAAAGCCCTGGCTGGGTTGATTTAGTTGGGATTGGTCCTGCCTTGGGCAGGGGGCTGGACTTGATGACCTCCTGAGGTCTCTTCCAGCTCTATGATTCTATGATTTGAACATATCATAGTCACTGGTTGATTTAATTCTCTCGCCCACAGGTTACGTTCATATGCTTCTGCTCTTTTGTATTGAATTTTTCCATCCTCTTCAATTAACATGGAAAAATACTGACTTCCATTGCACCTCAGCTATCTGAAGCACTTGTTTCTTACTAATCTTAGAATTGTATTCCACCAAACTATTGTTACAGAGTTAGGTATTGAGTCTAAACTTCTGTAACCTCTTTCTAGGTCTGCCACTGATTTATTGTGAAATCTTGGAAATCTCTTCCATTGACTTCAGCAGGGGTTGTGAACATTCAGCTCTTCTGAAAATCAGTTACTCAGCTTCTCTGTGCTTTGGTTTACTCATCTGCAAAATGGCTTTTCTGGTGCTTGCTTATCTCCTCGGCTCAATCACTTATTCAGTACCTTACTGCACTAGGGTTTCACCATATATTCTATTGTGATGTGCATGTGTCTTATTCCTGAACCAGGAGAAAAATGTTAAAGGTGTTTTGACAAATACTAAATTTCTTTGGAAACACATGGAACATCTGAAATGTTTATAATTTGTTCATGTGCTGAATTTGAAATGTTTTGTCCTTACTGTGTATGTGCATCTATTCGGTTAACATGTGGACCAAATCCAGACTGCAGAAGATATCACTGCAATAATGTTTGTGGGTTGCATAGCTCCCAAGTCTGCTTACAAACTTAAAATGTTTGATACATTGATATTTAGGTTATGTCGCTTGCTGTCTATTTTGAAGGCAAATTTTAACTATTTTTTTCTTTTTCTCTTTTCTTTTTTTGAGTGTTGCTTGAAGAATGTTCATTTGATTAAGATAAGGTAAATGAAACTATTCTTTCTCCTTTTCTCTCATTTTTATTTACTTTTGTATTTCAGGCCCTCCCTTACAGTAAACCCTAAGGGCTTCTTGGCCTCTGCTTACCACATCTTCTTACATGTTGGTTTTGAAAATATTGCATCAGAATTTAAGGCCACAAGGGAGCAACAAACACTCTGTGTTTAACAGAGTGGAACCAAGGTAGTAAATTCAAGTAACAAAGGCTGTTGGCAGATCTGTGCTTACTGTTATAGTTTCACTTTGCAGAGGTTGATATGAGCATTTGCTTTAAATTCAACCACATGGGTTCACACTCACTGAATTTCTCTTTAACAGTAAGAAAACAAACCCCGAATTCATTAATAAATCTTAACCAGAAATAATTCTTTAATAATACAATTTCACATACAGCAATATTCCATTTATCTTTTGTTTATTCGCAAATTATGTGTTAGAAGAATATATAAGCCAGTACAAACTACACTTCTCCTGCTCAATCATCAGCTATGCTAAATGAAAAAAAGTGGTTGCTGCCCTTTCTCTCCCTGAAGCTGGTCTGGTTTGCAGGGCCCAAACATAATTTTTTCAGGCACACTGCAACCTGGGCCCCAGTACAGTGTACACTTCCCCTCCATGCGGGGGGCCCTGCTGGTTGGAGACCAAAATGAGCCCCAGCATGTAACAGAGGAGCTGTCAGGCTAAATTAGTCACTATGCCAACCAAACATCTGTCTAAGCACCATGCCTGCAGCCCTTGGCATGTCTCCATATGAAGCAGTGAAGGCGGAAACATGGATATGTAGGCTTTGTGCCAACCAAAGACTCTCTTCTTTAGTGAGAATGTTTAACTACCATGCTCTAGGATTGAGTCACTAGCTTACATTAAAATACTCTACCCATAGCAGTTCCAAACTGAATGGTGTTTAGAGCCAATACATTATTCCCTTCAGAAACTTCATTTTACTTGAAGAAATTATGGCTTGTATCTTGATGGATCTCATGTAGGAATTCCAGGCCAGGTCCTTACCAATGGGCCAAATCAGTGGGTGACTGTGTGCAAAGGAGGCTTTATATTCCACCCTCACCCAATCCTGCTGAATCCTCTGTGCAGATATTCTCCCGCACCAAGTTAAAGCAACAGGAGGGTTTTATTTTTTTTTAAAGATCACCCCTAAACGTGGGCTTTGAGTTACATGAGGAGCATTTCTAAGAGAAAATAGCTTAAAATATTTCAGGCTGGTTTTCTGATTCCAGAGCAAGAGGAAGAGGAAGGAAGGGAGAAAATGAAGAGCTGGAGCTACTACCACTTACCGATGGAAGGACAGGGATTATGTGGAGATCAGCAGCCCAGCCACCTCAAGCAGCTAAAGTGAACTGTCACAGAGACATGTGTTAGACAATACCTGGCACTGCCCCTAATTTTGTGTGCTGAGACTTGTTGGACACAAAGCCTTGATCTTATTTTGCTTACGTGGATCTTTTACAAAGAGAGAGTATTATGTAAACAAGAATGGATGGAATAGACTAGATTTTGTATGATTGTGTTTATGCATATGTTATTGATAAATTCAAAATTTCAGTTTGGCTTACTGATCATGTCTCACTACTTGTTCTTTATTCTAAATTCGTGTATTGCTCTTCTTACTTTAATTCTGCAGAGATGGAATGGACAGCCAGGAACGGAAGCCTGTCTCCCTTGAATTTAGGGTGGGGTTACTCTAGCTCAGTGAGGGGCAACCTAGGCTAGTGAGTGGGCCCCATGAGTGGTCCTCCTCCATCTCAATGGGCTGCCAGATTATCATAACCAAGACTGTCTCTCGGGATAGGGTAGTTTTGCTTGTGTACCTAGAATTTGCAGGGTATGCCAATTGAATCATGTCAGCACTTTGATTGGATGCAGAGGAAGCATATGGCTCTCACAGTCAATGTTGTGTGCAATCAAGCACACACCTCACTTCACATGGCCTTGCTTTACATCCATGTCACTTTAATAATCCAGGCTGACAGGCTCTTAACTGGGATTCTCTGGTCAGGCAACACCCATGATCTGGCACAAATGTTACAGGACCAGAGCGTCTCAGTGAAGAGCCAGCGGCAAGGATCCCTGTGAGGTAGCAGGGCAGTGGGATGCCCACAGGGAGCTGATGGCGGGGTTGACAAGCATGTGGTAGAGGGGCTGCCCAGTGGTATTGGGAGACCTGGTGTGTGGCTACCCAGTGGGGGTGGGGGCCTCATGGCATGTGCAGCAGGGAACTGCAGCATGCACTGTTGCCCAGGGAGCCCCAATGTTGAGGCTGCCCAGGGAGCCCCAGTGCACAGCTGCCCGGCAGGTCCCAGAGTCACAGCAGCAATGGCTGCCCAGAGGGGTTGGCAGGGCAGCGGGGCCAGCAGGAGGTGAGGACCTGGGCAGAAGGCCAGTGATCAGGCCAGGGGGCCCAGTGGCGGGGGTCCAAAAATGACCTCTCCTAGTCCAGCAAAATCCCTCATCTGGGAGGGGTCATGTCCTGAGGGTACTGGACTAGGGAGGTTCAACCTGTACTATAAGAGAATAAGAATGGCCATACAAAGGTCCATCTAGCCCAGTATCCTGTCTTCTGACAGTAGCCAATGCCAGATGCCCCAGAGGGAGTGAACAGAACAGGTAATCATCACATGATCCCTCTCCTGTCATCCATTTCCAGCCCCTGACAAACAGAGGGTAGGAACACCATTCCTACCTCTTCTGGCTAATAAGTATTGATGGACCCAGGGTGTGTCTAGACTACATGGCTCCGTCAATGGAGCCATGTAGATTAGGGTTGTAGGCAAAGGGAAATGAAGCGACGATTTAAATAATCTCCGCTTCATTTAAATTAAAACGGCTGCCGCGCTGTGCCGCTCAGCTGTTTGTCGGCACAGCGCTGTAGTCTAGACGCTCCGCGGTCGACATCAAAGGCATTTGTCGACCTCCCCAGTATGCCTCATGGGATGAGGTTTACCAGGGAGGTCAACAAATGCCTTTGATATCGACTGCAGTGTCCAGACTACAGCACTGTGCCGACAAACAGCTGATTGGCACAGCGCGGCAGCCATTTTAATTTAAATGAAGCAGCGATTATTTAAATCGCTGCTTCATTTCCCTTTGCCTAGTAAACAAATCTACATGGCTCCATTGACAGAGCCATGTAGTCTAGACGTGCCCTTTTTGTCCATGAATTTATCTAGCTCTTTTTTGAACCCTGTTAAAGTCCTTATCTTCACAACATCCTCTGGCAAGGAGTTCCACAGGTTGACTGCTCACTTTGTGAAGAAAAACTTCCTTTAGTTTGTTTTAAACCTGCTACCTATTAATTTCATTTGGTGACTCCTAGTTCTTATGTTATGGAAACAAGTAAATAACTTTTCCTTATTCACTTTCTTCACACCAGTTCTGATTTTTTAGACCTCTATCATATCCCCCTTTTGTCTCTTCTAAGCTGAAAAGTCCCAGTCTTTTTAATCTCTCTTCATATAGGACCTGTTCCAATCAGTGTTTTATTCTCTATCCCTTTTTTTAATGATTCCTAACATTCTGTTTGTGTTTTTGACTGCTGTTGCATAGTGAGTGGATGTTTTCAGAGAAGTATCCACAATGACTCCAAGATCTCCAAGATCGGAAAAAAACTAAGCAGCGGTATAGAACTATGGACAACGATAAACAAAATGTCTCACAGGCCACACATAAAACCCTGATGGGCTGCATGTTGTCGACTGCTCCTCTAGCTAATTTGGGCACAGGTTCTGTAATGGACTTTGTGTTGGTGAACTTCATACAGAGTCCTATTATCTACAGTGGACTTCTGCATGAGCACAGGAGTCCACCCATGTTTATCCAGTTGTAGTACCAAGGCCCAACACCCCCCAGCCTGCTTTATATGATATTTCTCTCAGCAAAAATACTAGAATTTCAATTGTAAATCTGCGGAAGGATAACTAACTACGCATTAACAAAAACTAATTTCTAACATGAATGCATCACTGGGTAACCACAATGCAGTAAAACAGTCAAATATTGATTATAAATGCAGTGAACTCAGGAGGAAATATGATAAGTAGTAAGCATCAGAGCCCACTCAGTCGCAACAAGCAGAGGCATACAATCTGTAGAAGCAATGGAGGCTCACTAGGTAGAGTAGAAAGGCAGCTGGAACTCTATATGCAAAAGTAGCCATCCTTGTCTCTATACACTTTGTACTGTAGAGTCATTTGACTTCAGTAATGGCAATGTACACCAAATAATTTACTCTAAGAACATCCAACAAAACAACAAGTATTGCACTGGAAACTGTTACATTAGTAGCTATGACTAATTTCATGCCTGTACAGGTTGATCCTTTATAATCTTGTACTCTTTGATCCAGCAACATCCATGATCCAGCATGATTTTAGTTAGCCAGGTGTCCACTTATCATGGGTGGCCCAGTTTCCTGTGGTCCCATAAAGTTTGTTTACAGCCACCATTCCTGGCTCTCAATGTTCTGTGCTGTTATTTAACTCTAATGTACCCCTAAAAGTCTTCTAAGAGCCCAGTAAGCAGTAGAAGTGTAGGTAATGATTCTAGACAATATTGACCTCCTGTGGTCTGGCAAATTCTTGGGTTTGGAATCCATCAGGTCCTGAAGGTGCAGGAATAGAGAGGTTCAATTTGTATCAGCTAATTCAAGTTTATCACAACTTGTCTAGGCTCTTATATTAGTTCCCATCACCATAGGATCTCAGTGCTTCCACATGTGTAGCAACATTTTTCTCATGGGTCATTCTAAAGGCCATCCAGCCACCCCAGAGAACAAGCTAAGTCTTCTTTGTGCAGCTATTTTCATCTGTGCAATGTGACATAATGATTGGCACAAAATTGTATTGTGTACAGTTCAACAAACGGAATCTAGACAGGTCTAATGATTCCCAGGAATTTATTCATAAGAATTGTTGCAAGTTTGATATATACTTACTTCTTGGTTTGTTTGATGGGAGTTGTATGCTTTTAGTTTAAAAATTGGGACTATAGCACAGCCTCACAAGTTGTCAGCACTTCTCTCTTAGTTACTTAAAGAAACCATGGCTCTATAATATGTACAGACAATTCAGGCTGATATCATTGGGATCTTATGCTTCCCTGCTCTTCTTATCCAAACTGAATTCCTTACTTGATTTTCAATTGGGGCAATGGCTGCATCTAGCACATATGTTCACATGCACACATATGTTAAAACAAATCAGCATATAGTCTGAGTCTACTGTTACACTGCTGAAAATCAAGAGTAACCTGATTAAAATTGGTACTTTTATAGCAGTTGAAATTGGTGTAGATGAAAAGAAAAGTGGACCAAATGTTTCTATTTGCCATTGTGCATCTGTTGTCCATCTCTGCTGTAGTTGGATCTTGTCTTATGCCTTAATTGTGTTGCAAAGACAACAAAAACAAGAAAAATTGTTAACTCAAGCATATGCCACATTTAAATTAGGAAGAGCTACCTAAAATATATAGCCATTTAAAAAAATTATGAGATGATTTTATAGAGCAGATTGTATTCTTTTTCATTGAATTCTAGCAAACTGCTGTGGTAATTAGGAATGCTGTTATATATATGTATGCTATGAGGCAGGACTGGCTGATTTTTTTTTTCAGCATCAGTATGTGAAGGCTGAGAGGAGCTTTGCTAAAACTGAGACGTTTGAACTGGTGAGTTGGAGGAAGCGTAATATGCAAGAATAGCAAATAAAAGTTAAAGCCAAAGATGGTCACATGGCAACCAGTTTCCTTATGACTGACAATTTAGGAAGAAAGCAAATTAGGAAGAATATTTTATATATATATAAATATATACACATACAGAGAGAGAGAGAGAGAGAGAGAGAGAGCATTTATTCAGGACTGTATGCAGGAATTTCTGTGTGTGGGGCGTTCTTTTTTTGTAAATGAGGACCGCAAGAATGTGAACGCACTCCCACCTCATGGTTTCCACAAGTAAGCGTTGGTTTAAGTTGTTAATATATGGTACAGCCATCAAAAGCATTGGGTGGGTACCTACACTTTAGAAATGTAGAGAAATAACTGAATATATAGGGATGTTAGAAGGATGAACCAGTTCAATAGAAGGAAGATTTTTCTGATATTCATCTTAACTCTTCTCCTTCTGAACATTGTCCCCTCACTCTTAATAATACCTGTCCTTACCTCCTTGAAGAACTTTTCTCACTCCTATGAAATGCAGTTGTTGTTATTGTGGAGTCCCATGATACTAGAGAGACAAAATTTTGACCAATAAAAGATATTACTTTACCCACCTTGTTTCTCTCTGTCCTCACTGTTTAACAGGTTGCCTTCTCTCCAATATCACAGTGGTTTAGATGGAATTTCAGTTGATACCTTTTCTTATATACATTTCCCATAGCTATTTCATTTGAAAAAAATCTGGCAACTTTGGAACTCAGACTCACCTGGAATATGTAATATTTGGGGGTGGTGCAGGGGAAACACTGCCTACTGAGTTCAATTTGACCACTTCCACTCTTTGTCGCTATCAAGAATGTGATTATATTTTTATATTCTCGTCAAAGAAATGTGAAATATGTTAAGGCTCCCACTTAAGTTATTATTGTTGTCAGAAAAAAAACCCATTGCTTTTATGATGGTGCATGGATTTTTAATCAGAGTTGCCACCTCTCATGATTTTATTGTGAGTCTCATGGTATCTAATGTTCTTAAAGTTCTTGGATTCATGTGATTACAGAAGATTTTCATCATTCAGTTAGAAAGAAGATTGGTTTCTAACCCTTAGGGCTGAAAAGAAGAATTGAAAAGACTGAACCCAAAAGGCTCTCATACCAGATGGCAAATTAAAAACCAGCCCCCCTTTAAATCATAACTATTTTGAAGCCAACATCATGATTTTGAAATCTGGTGTTCGTAATGCCGCAAGCTGCATTGCCACCTAAAAGTTTCCTTGCTCCAAAATTGGGGAATGTTGAAAACAGAATTCTGTTTGAGTCAAATGGCGTCTCTCTTCAGGGACCCAGCAAACCTCTGTGTCTGCCTTACAACAGATGAACAATAATTTTCTTTTCAGACAGTTTAGTAGAATGCAATATGTTGTTTAATTTGTAGGTATCCCGTGCATACAGTGATCAAACTTGACACCATTAATTTAGTTTAAGGCTTCATTTCCAAAGGAGAGGGCAACAGATTTATTCTGTAAAAATGTGTATGAACTTACTGTACCCATTGCTGTATTTGCAAAAAATAATTAAATGCCTTTTCAAAATAGATAATTTGTGCATGCATACAAATATTTAGGAGCCAATTGCAAATATGGGAGCTTTGCAGCCTTCTTTCAAAAAATCTGTCACCTAAACAATATGTTTTAACTTGTATACTAAGGCAATGAACTCAAACATTGCAGCTTATAACAGTTACTGTAGTGTTTTGCTGTTGTAGGTTCTGCTATTTTAGAGATTAAGACTGGCTTTTTTTCATTTCACTGCATGTTCAAAACCAGGGCACAGTTCTGTGACCATTGCTGATTCTGATGGCACCCTTTTTAATTGACATTAACCCGTTTTGCAATGTAAATGGGCCGAGTGGAGTGCAAAACAGGAACCCAGGGCCCTGGGGGCTAGGAGCAGGGACCTGGCTTTACGGGACATGGAATGCTGGACACAGGCAAAGCAGAGAAAAATATGGAATCCCACCAACCAGAAATGGCAAGCAGCACAGGACTGTTACAAGCCACCTGCAGCTGTCCTTTGGAGCCCCGGGCGCTGGGGACGAAGATGCACCTGAGAGGAAGGGCAGCTCGTAGCGTAGTTCTGGGCACTCTCCGGAGTGACACATACCAGTGTCCTGAGGCTAGGCAGTAGCCGAGAAGTGGGAAAGCAGCAGCAGTGACCGCTAGGGAGAATGGCCGCATCTCACAGCCCCCTCTGACTGCAGCTGTGCTCCCTGGGACCCGGCCTGTGGGGAGGGGGACACATGGGGCTCATGGTGCCTTTGCCTTGGAGGCACTTTAGCACCAGCAGTCCCTGCCTGGCCTGTCAAAGGCACAGAGTTGAAGCGGTGCCAGGCAGCAGTGCGATGACCGCGGGGGCAGGAGGCTGTGGGGAGAGTCCCATATCCCCCAGCCCTGCCCCCCCAGCATTACTCCTGGGAGAAGGGGTAGGGGAAGATCAGCCCCAGCCTTTTCCCAGCTGGCTAGAGCACAGGGGAGGGAGGCTGTGGCAGTGTGCCACTGCAGCCTGGCTGGAATCAGCCTCATGCAGGACCATGGGCATGTGCGTTCACATCCTTCACACACTCACTGCATACGGGCCTGTATTACTGTGCAAACATATGGCTCAGCTGATCTGTGTCAAGGATTGAGGAAAAATAGCCTTTCCTAGTTGAATTTTGGCTGATCTTTTATGTGGAGGGTCTAGAGTTGCTTGTGGAACTTTTGATATTAACCAGTGGCATAAACTCCTATATGCTAAACATTGTTGACATCAGTCAACAAAGAGGTTGTTAGACCTGTGCTCAAGCAATCATCTCTTAGCTCTAACAATCTTGTCAATTATAACCCCGTGTCCGGATTTCATTTTTGAGCTAGATTATTGGGAAGGCTATTATTTCAAGTTCTCAGACTTCATTGAATTCTGATATTTCTTTGTGGAATATGTTCCAACAAGTTTCAAGTTGTTGTGTGTTTCAGCAATTAATTCATTTTCTATAGATCCTCAATACAATTGTGATGACTATAAGGACATGTCTACACTCGGAAATTAAGTCAAAATAACTAAATTCGACTTAATAACTCCCAATTTTACAAAATCAAAATACCGTGTCCCCACTACAGGGAAGCCTTAAAATAAGCCAGGGGCAGGCTCCATTAATGTGGATGTGCTCTGTTGACTTAGAGCCCCAGGAAGCACTGGGGAATAATTAGCTTGAATTACTCTGGGGGGGGGGGGCTAGTTATTTCTAAATAGCAGCATTGGAGTGTCCACATTAATGCTATTTTAAAAAAACTATTTTGAAATTAGCATTATTCTCTGAGGAAAGCAGGAGTTCAGATTTCAAAATAAGTGTCCCATTATTTCAAAATAATGAGCTTGATAGTGTGGATGCTCCACTTATAAATTCAATGTAAGGGGGCTTATTTTGAAATAATGTCTTAGTGTAGACCAGGGCTAAATGTGTTAGTTCCAATTTACTTGACACAATTTTGTGAGCTTTCTATTACTGTATTGATTGTGAAAAAATGTATAGATTGTGAAAAGTTTGCAACAAGTATTGAAAACTTAATATTTTAGCTATGTTGGTTAACTGTGATAAGTCATTTGTATTGGTTCCCTGATTGGCTGTGTATAGATCTTATGATCAGGCAGAGGGCTTGAAGAAGTCCTTGTCTCATGCTTCTTTTAGTATGAAGTAACAAAGTAGAGACAAGGATCAAATAAATGAGACTGGGGGATATTTAAGGGTATGTCTACACTACAAAGTTAATTCAAACTAACAGCCGTTAGTTCGAATTAACTTTCATAGCGTCTATACATACAAATCGCTAGTTCAAACTTAATTCAAACTAGCGGCGCGCTTAATTCGAACTAGGTAAACCTCATTCTACGAGGACTAATGCCTAGTTCGAATTAAGTAGTTCGAATTAAGGGCTGTGTAGCCACTTAATTCGAACTAGCTGGAGGCTAGCCCTTCCCAGCTTGCCCTGGTGGCCACTCTGGGCCAAACCAGGGAAACTTTTCTGCCCCCCTCCCGGCCCCGGAGCCCTTAAAGGGCCACGGTCTGGCTACAGTGCTCGTGCCAGTTGCAAGCCTGCCAGCACCCAGCCAGCAGACCCTGCACCTGGCACGGCATGAGCCAGCCACCCGCTGCCACCCAGCCCTCCGCCTCTTCCCAGGACCAGGCTGGCAGCTCCCAGGAGCCTGCCCGGGGCCGCAAGAGGCGGGCGCCCGCCTGGTCTAGTGCGGAGATCGTGGACCTCATCAAGGTTTGGGGGGAGGCCTCCAACGTCCACGACCTCCGCACTAGGCACAGGAATGCGGCCGTCTAGGGCAGGATAGTTGCCAGCCTGGCCACCAAAGGCCACATGCGAACCCAGGAGCAGGTTTGCATGAAAATCAAGTTGGTCCAGTGAGACCCCCCCGACCCTGAGCCCTGAGCTTAGAACATAAGAACATAAGAATGGCCGTACTGGGTCAGACCAAAGGTCCATCTAGCCCAGTAGCCTGTCTGCCGACAGTGGCCAACACCAGGTACCCCAGAGGGGATGGACCGAAGACAATGACCAAGCAATTTGTCTCGTGCCATCCATCTCCAGCCTTCCACAAACAGAGGCCAGGGACACCGTTCCTACCCCCTGGCTAATAGCACTCATGGACCCAACCTCCATGAATTTATCTAACTTCTCTTTAAACTCTGTTATAGTTCTAGCCTTCACAGCCTCCTGTGGCAAGGAGTGCCACAGGTTGACTATGTGCTGTGTGAAGAAGAACTTTCGCTTATTAGTTTTAAACCTGCTGTCCATTCATTTCATTTGGTGTCCTCTAGTCCTTCTATTATGGGAACTAATGAAGAACTTTTCTTTATTCACCCTCTCCACACCACTCATGCTTTTATAGACCTCTATCATATCCCCCCTCAGTCTCCTCTTTTCTAAGCTGAAACGTCCCAGTCTCTTTAGCCTCTCTTCATATGGGACCTGTTCCAAACCCCTAATCATTGTAGTTGCCCTTTTCTGAACCCTTTCCAAGGCCAAAATATCTTTTTTGAGGTGAGGAGATCACATCTGTACACAGTACTGAAGATATGGCGTACCATAGTTTTATACTTCCCCTCCTCCTTCTTCCCCTGGCTTCCCCCTTCCAGCTCCCTCCTCCCAGGTTTCCACCTCCCCTCTCCCACCCTCTCTCTTCCCCTCTCCCACCTCCTTTTCCCAGTCTCCCCAGAGGTTAATCCCCTCCCCCAGTTTTGTTAAATAAAGAGAGTTTCTATTTTTGAACACACATGTCCTTTATTTTTTACATCAGGAAGGCGGGTTAGGGAAGGGTAAGTGGAAGGAGGTGAGGGAGGAATGGGGCATGAGCCCCTGATGGGGAGGACTGGGGTGGCTCTGTGGGCTCCTTGGGGTGGAAGCTCTCCTGCAGGGCCTCCTGGATCCTGACAGCCCCCCTGATTGACACCCCCGGATGGCAGCCTGCGGCAAGTGCAGCCGGGCTGATGGCCGAGTGCTGTGATGTGCCGAGTGTGGGCACTCAGGGCACTGCAAGACAGGACTGCTTTGCTGTCCCTCATCGAGGTAGACAAGCAAGTGGGGAACCCTGAGAACTGTCTGTCTGGGGTGGGGGTCGGGTCCCTTTAAGCACAGCCCTCGGCTAGCCTGAGGCAGCAGCTCCACGCTCTAAGTCCTAACCTGATGCCCTGCCGGCACTGGTTCCGGCCAGCCTTAACTTCGGTTCAGGGTCCACTTAATGTGGACATGCTAGTTCGAATTAGCAAAACACTAATTCCAATTAGTTTCTAGGTCTAGATGCACTAATTCGAATTAGCTTAGTTCGAATTAGTTAATTCGAATTAGTGCTGTAGTGTAGACATACCTAAGATAGTGTTAGACATTTTCCCCACTGTATCATTTAGGCTTTGCTCAACACATCATTCCTAGATACAAAATGGGCTTCCATAAAGTTTATTGGCTGGGGACAGAATTTAAATTTATTTTTCTCTTATCATATTCATAATATTTTCAGTCCCACCCATGAATTGGATCCCAAAAGATCATGACATTGACTTAAAAAGTTGCGAAAGTTCTAAAATATAGTATTTTCATGGATTCTTTTTATTTGCCTTTCAGGTTTGGAAGATTTGGAGTTCGTGCCTTGAAGCTTTTCTCTGCAGTCGTGGTGGTAAGAAACTTTTAAAAAGGTTAGTTGGATTCTCACTAATCATATGACTCCAGGTGCAAGGCCTTTCACTATTCCAAGACTTGTGAACTCTCTGCGCTGGTTGTATCATTTTCCTGTGTCGGTACATGAGTACACAAACTTAATAGTTGCTAGATGAGCCTTTATGCAGGTGAAACTTCATTAGTTTCATGATGATGAAAAACATACACAAAAAAGGTGTGATTGGAGCCTGTGGAGTCAAATACCTGTGACTTTATATTTTTGTGGCAGATTCTGGCTCCAGACTTCACATGAAACTCTAGCGCACAAGGAAGAAAATAATTGTACTGAGGTTTAAGTGGCCTTCAATAAAAGCAAGATTTGATTCCTGGCTGAAAATACAGCTGAGGTTCATCTGTTCTTCTGTGTTGATACTTTTATCAGACAGGAGGTCATTGTGGTAATTAAAGCTGAGAAATATATAAACATGGGAAAGTATTATGTTTCATGTTTTATCTCTTGCAGACATTGTGCTGATAGGATACAAATGTCCCTCACAAGACATTGAAAACAATGGGAACATTTTGTATTTTAAACCTGTCAATTGCTTTGCTACTACTTGTTTTGATGGGAAGCTGGTTTCAGAAAGATGCCGGGACAAGGCAGAAAATAAAAAATATTTTTGTAACTTTATTTTAATAGTAATACAGGAAAAGTCATCACAATTATTTCAGAGATGAAAGCATATGTTTCCCCCAAATCATTTCATCTCATTCTGTTTTGATTTCATCAAATAGGGTTGAGGTATTTTGGATGGCATGATATATATCCTTCTGTGTGCTGGGTGTATAGCTATAAAAGTGGACTAACTTCCCTGAAGTCAGTGTATTTAGGCTGGCGTTACACTGGTGTAACTGAAGGCAGAATTTGGTCCTTTGTCTTTATCATTGCTTCATATTCTATCAAAAGATGGAAATGCCATGCTGTTGGCTAATATTCCCTTTTGTTGACTATTACAAAAATGAGGCAGCACTTCTACTAAAAAGTATATTAATCGAGTTTTTGGAAGTGCATGGAGAGTGTTTTGGTGTAATAAGTATAGATGTAGAAAAGATCAAAAAAATTTTTTTCTTTATATTGTTTGTTCTGACCTATTCTACATATCTCATAGGAGAACTGGTCTTTCATTTTATCTTTCGCTAAATGTGGCCATTTAAAGCAAATGTTAAGATAAATATCCTAGTATAAATTAAATACATCATTAATAAAAATAAATTCTAATTTGAGGAACAATTTTCTGCAATTATACATTGATATTTTTCAAAGGAAAAAAGAAAAGCAAGAGCAAAACACATGACCCTTAGCTTTTTTAGCATTGCAAGAGCAACATCTGAAAAGCATCTGAGCTTCCTTTTTCTAGAAACCACACACCCATCCCATTAGCAAAATGAAGTCTGGGAACATCCAAAAACACATGTCCACATGACAGTCTTCTTGACAAGAGAGAATGAGACAAAAGCAAGTTGAATGAAAACAAAATGTTCCTTGGATTGCTCGGCAGAAGTTCATTTTGTTGATTTCATTGCTATTACATTTGCCAAGCTCAAGGCAACATTCTTGTTATAGCTGTTAAGTTCGCAAACTGAATGAAGATTTACTTTGTGATGCCATGTGCTGATTAAACACACAGATGCATAGGTTCTACCTTCCTGAATATCAAAGCTATCTTACTTTGTATGTTGTTCATATTTTTATTTTTATTGACCATCACCCATATTTTTGCATAAGCAGGAAATTTGGCCAGTATCTTTCCCCAGTGCTTGTCTGTTATAAATAAAACCAGACAGAAAAAAAATGGCTCTCTTCTCTGCAGCTGACTTTTTTATGGATATCATCTAGTAGCCCTTCAGTATGCACCAGAACTGAAAGAACCTGGGAGTGCAGAGTGGTGGACAGACAAACCTGGGAATCAACCACACCTTTTGTTTAACCAGAATTGTACTGTACTGATTTTTAACAACTGTGCTATAGAGTCAGCCTCACTTAATCAGGTCTAATAAGTAATTACTTAGTCATTCAAAATGGAACAGCTTCAACAGGAAAGGCTGTGTGTGTGTGTCTCTGTGTGTGTGAGAAAGAGAGGGAGGAAAAACTGTATAGCTTGGTGGTTAAATCACTAATACTGAAGCTAAAAAACTTTTTCAAATAAAGTTTTGTCAAAACACAATGTGTTACCACAAAAATAATCTGTTTTGATGTACCGGCATTTTCTGATTTAAAAAAACATCAACACATTCCCAACACAACTCTGCTAGTTGTACCAGTTCACGTTAATTCCTGAAGGATGCCAAAACACTCTACAGAATATATGTAAGCCTTGTGGCTTGAAGCTATAGTGGGTAGGGAACTTGCTGTTACCATCTGTTAGAGAATAGGGGGAAAAGTGGACAGAAACTACATAGTGAAGGAGCT
The DNA here is from genome assembly GCA_032595735.1 of Pelochelys cantorii. Taxonomy (NCBI): domain Eukaryota; kingdom Metazoa; phylum Chordata; order Testudines; family Trionychidae; genus Pelochelys; species Pelochelys cantorii. The sequence goes on from CM064327.1 coordinate 161,243,150, forward strand.
GTCTACTGCCATCTGTTGGTGGTGGACAGGGGAAATCTTGGTAGTATCTCAGGACAGTCACAGGCAGCACTTACCTAAGGACTGCATACAAGCACTTCGGAGGGCTATGCTACTCACTGAAACTGAACTGGAAGTGGGGTTTAGCAGACAGGAAAGGACGAAGTGATGTGGCAAAGGAACATTAGCTTAGCAGAGGGGTGGCAAGCAGGGAACTGCTGACCAAGTTATCATAAGGACGAGTGTTTTACTTAATATTCATTTATATATTTTGTTGTGTTTTACCACATTGATGTTGTGTCATAAAGTCTTTCCTTGTTTCATATGAGGACTTGGTACCTGCAAGTGGAAAGTGTTTCTGTTTTAGATACTTAGTTTTTCTCTGATAGGAGCTGTCCCATCCATAAGACAGTTCAGGGTGGCTGCTCCAGGGCCCACTCTTTGTAGGCTCTTAAGGAGGCCGCCTCAACCATCCTATGGATGGATCCTAAGGCAGCCTGAGGTATCACCTGGGGAGAGGATCTGGGCACGGAGTGGCAGCAAGAGTTGGGCTTTCTCTGCACTCACTGTGGTGGCGAGAGCTGAAGAGACCCAGCAGCCTGCTCCACCCCACCCCTCTGCCCTCTCCCAGCCTGCTGTTGTAGACTTTGGCATAGCAGCAAGGAAGCAGTTCTCAGTTTCTGCCAGGTTGTTTTTCAGTTCATGGCTCTGCCTGTGCCAGTAGGGTTTTGATTCCATCTGAAACTAGACATGGCTTATTTTACAGTTAGGATGGCAGAAATCTCACAAGAACAGGTACATTTTTGAGATTTTTCACTATTCAAGGTGGCAAAGATTTTGTGATGTCCCAGTTTCTACATTCTGGAGATACAAATTTGCAAGATTTGGGTATAGTTCCAATAGTCTCTTATACTTGACAGCAACTATTTATTTCTTCAATTATCAATACTTTAAGGACTCCAAGCTGTTCATGTTTCTCCATTTTCTCTTTTATTTGTTTGTTTCCTTTTAGCTATGGGAATTGACTTGACAATCAGATCTATGTAGGCTTGTGTCTCTATCTCTAAAGACTCTAAAGTCATTTTGTAGGAGCCATTGTTCTAGAATGTGGATATTCAATGAACATGAACTTACTGGTCATGTAGGTCGAAACCAAGTCATACTTTTGCAGCTTTATCATCATTCTTTGAATGCTTATGCTATAGTCATTTAGGGTACGTCTACACTAGCTCGTTAGTTGGAGCTAGGTAGGGTAATGAGGGCAAGCGGAGTTGCAAATGAAGCCCGGGATTTAAATATCCCAGGCTTCATTTGCATGTTCCCGGGCACCGCCATTTTTAAATCCCCCTTAGTCCGAACTCCGTGCCTGCAGCTACACGCAGCACGGACTAGGTAGTTCGAATTAAAGATCCTAATTCGAACTACCATTACTCCTCATTCCACGAACTCCTGTTCTGCACCCCAATACCATTCATTCCTATTTTCCAGGGCCAAGTCTACACCACATATAAGATCGAAGCAGCTGCAGTCAATCTTCAGGATTTGAATCAGCAGGTCTAGTGAAGACACGCTAATTCGAATTGGGAGGGGTGCTCCTGTCAATGCTGGTAATCCTGCTTCTACAAGGAGTAAGGTAAGTTGAAAAGAGAGTGTGTTCCCTTTGACTTCCCGCAGTGTGGATGGCACCAAAATTCAAGTTAAGATACTTTGACTTAAACTACGCAATTAACATAGCTGAAGTTCTGTTTCTTAATTTGAATTTATCCCCCAGTGTAGACCAGGGGTAGGTGTCTTCTCAAAGCTGCTACTTTGGTCGACAGATTAGGCTTGAATTTCCAAGAAAATTAACCATTCCCAGGAATTTGATATCTTTCTTTGACTGGGGATGGCTGAAAATCTTCCTTCTATCAGGTTTTATGCTTAATTCTGTAAACCCTAAACCACATTTCTTCCTATTAGAGGATGATAGTTCTAGCTGCATCCAGGACTTAATGTATATGAATATGCTTCTCTTTTGTTGAGCCCCAGATGATGTTGTCATTCATTTGTGCGCCAACATCGTTAATGTGTTCGTAGATCATACATATGCTTTTATGATACACTTGTGAAGCTGAAGCTGTGCCAAAGAGTAAACATAAGAATCTGTATCCTCCACATAGCATATTAAATGTGCATAGTTTTGAGCCTTCTTCAGTTAATTTTAGCTGCCAACAACCTGGGGAGGCATCCAATTTATTGAAATATTGAACATTTGCAAATTAAATCATAATCTCTTCTCTGATGGGTAGCTTGAAATGTTCTTATTTGTTGTCAAGATCTCTGGGATCCAAGTAGATGCACAGCTGGCTGTTACTTTTCTCCACAATGACTTGGGAGCTCACCCATTCTGCTGTCTTCCCAAAAATTTGTATTACTTGCATTGCTTCCACCTTTGCAAGCTTAGCCTTGAGTTTGTCCCAAAGTGAAAATGGTACCTACCTTCCAGGATAGATAACTGGAGGCACCTGCTTGTTTACCCAATTGTATGTTCACCCTGCAAGCAACCCAACCCTTGAAACAAGTCATGATAATCCTGAAAGACTGCCTCATAGCCAGGTTCAGTCTGATCTTATAGTGAGAGTATCCATTTTACTAGACTGAGTTTCTCACATGCAGCCAGGCCTACAATTTGTGTCAGCTTTTTGGACACTACAGTGAACAGGAGGCTGTACATGGTGTTTTTATGATTGATGCTAGCAAATTACTTCCCCTCCAATTAGTATATTTGTTCCAGAATAACCAGAATTACAAATAACAAATTAGTATATTTGTTCCAGAATTACTTTTATTTTTTTTTGCTTCCAGTTTTGGTTTTATTTTTAGTCTTGCATAATCTTGTTCAAACAGAACTTTAATCTGAGCTCCTGTGTCTAGTTTGTTGCATTCACTGTCATAGGCAGTATCCAGTTCCTCACATCAGGCTTTTTAGGACCCAATATATCGATAAAAAACTCCTCAATCAGACTTTCTTTAACAGAATGCACTTGACTTTTCTGCTCTGAGGATCTGCAGCATTTTTCAAAAATATTTATTTTTCCGTACATTTATGACAAATTCCCAAACACAACACACTGTTTGGGGCTATATTGTGATCTATACCTTCCACATGACAATCTGCATTCGGTCTTCACCCGAGCAGTAGTTCTCATAGTGAGTGGTTCCACTTTTTTATTTGACATACTCTGGCCATATTCTTTTGTACTCAGTACATGTATAAGCTCTTCTGGTGAATTCAGCTCTTTGGCTTGTGTTTTCACAATTTCTTCTGCCCTGCATATTTGGAGAACATTTACTAAAGTGAAGTCTCCTTCATGGAGAAATCTGTCTCTGAGGACATTGTCTTTAATGCTCCCAAATGATTCTGTATCTGACCAGAGACTGTGCCAACTCACCAAAGTCACACGTTTTACTGAGTTTCCCAAATCGTGTGACATGTTGCTCTACAGAGTTATCAGATTTTTTTTGCGTGCATGAAAAAAAAATCTCCTAAAGTTGCATTCCTTTTTAGCATGCACTTTTCCTTGGATGTAGTCAGTATGTTACTTAAGTTCATGTTTTCACCCCAGTGAGGCTCAGGGCTTTCTCTCTCCCCCGCCCTAGCTGGCGCTGGTACTCCAACCTCATGGTGGGGGGGTGCAAGGCTGGAGCACCTGCACGGGCTTTTTGCTGTGGCGGGGGAGAGCTGAGCTTGAGCTGTGGACCACCTGGAAGGTGGCTCAATTGGCAGCTGGGGTCTAATAGGCACTGCCTTTTATACTTCCTGTCCTGCCTCCTGACTTCTGGCAAGATGAGGAGGATTCCACCCATCAGGGCTCAGGGAAGAGTTTCTCCCCCTCCAGGTCAGTGGGTGGCCACTCCATCTCACTAAAGTAAATTTATAAGAAAAGAAAACAAATGTAGGACTCATGACCATCGTAAGTCAAGGCACGTTTGAGATGTAAGGAAGAAGAATCATTTTGTAAATTTAAATGAGCATATGATATAACAAATAAAAATAGACTTTTCAGTCTTTTGTGCTACTATAGTGTCTAATCAATGAAGCATTTAGTCACGTGTTGAATTCCAACTGAAAACAATGGAATCTAAATGTGTATTTCAAATTCAGCATGTGCTTATGTTCTTTGCTAATTAGGCTTGGACTGCTGAATTGGAGCCATAGAGCACATTCCAGCAAATGTTTGTTACCAAGCATAATGCTTATTGTTCACTGTGTTAGATACTCTGTCTGATCAATGAGACAACTCATGCAATGAATCACTATGACTGATAGTAAGTGTTTTTAAAATGAGCCCATAGCTTATTTTGTGGTACAGTGTTGGGGTTTTTTTAACTATAAATTTCCTTTAAGGTTGAAAAAAGTGTGTGTAAGAGAGAACTATAGAAGGTTAAACAAATTTATTTCTGTATAATTATAGTTCCTAATGCTCAGCTGTGTAAGTATCACTTTATCACATCCCTACAACATTTTCATAAAATATTTTGTAAAATGTGTTTGATTTTTGTATTCATAGATGCACATTTATTTGGATGGCAGCTATTTAGATTAGTTTGAAAGGCTTAGACACACTAAGCAAAACATTTAAACGAAACAGACTGTTTTTATGAAATCATGTGTTATATTTGGAGTTAAGTTACTAAATTATGCAGCCTCATCTCATAGTTTTTTCTTTTTTTTATTTTGTGTGGTAACTTTTTAGTCTTAGACAAAGCAGTTACAAAAAGCATATAAATAGCATCTTATCAACTGATATTCAAGTCATTAAATCTGAACCAAGGCCAAACATTACTTTTCCAGCTATTGTAAACTAAACTATTTTCATGTGAAGGAAAAATTGTCTATTGGTTAAATTCAACATTTTATCGATCTTTCATACAAACAGTTCCTTTATTCCAATTTGCTACTACAATTCCTCATTTGCTAAGAATACCAAAAATGAACTAGGCTAAGGATCATATCATACATAGTGAATGAGGAACTGAAAGTTTTTGCCCATTTGTAAAACCTCAGTTGGTTCCCTTATTTACTGAATCATAAAATTGAGGTCTAAATATAATCTGAGTAATAAGTGATGAAATGAGACCATTAGTCTTCATTATGAATATTTGGAGAGTATTATTATTTTTAAACTTTCCTTTAGGGCAAATTTACAATAAAATGTTAGCGTACTACATAATACATTACAAGTAATACATTAATTATTCAAAGTCAGGTTAATATTCAAAGAACCTTGCTTAAGATTCTGGTTGCTGGCTGGGGAGCAGCTGTCTGGTTGCTTCTCTGAGTACGGAAAGAAGGATCCACATTTCTAAATATACATTCTATTTTTGGCCTGTTTCTCTCCTGCTTACCTGGGCAGGATTCCATGCATGTGCAAAAGTCCTTGTTAGTGGATCCTATTGCAGGATTGAACCCAAAGCATTTTCCCTCCCTGCTGCAGATTTTCCTCTTCAGATCTCTTTCCATGACTTATGGATAAAAGCAGCCCAGGTTTGGACTATGCAGATGTACAACCAAGGTCCAGGGAAATCCATCGTGCTCAGGCAGAAGGTGTCAGAGAGGAACCAACTACTTGACTAGAGAGTTACTCACAGCTAATATGCTAGATATGAGACTATATAGATAAAGGATCACAACTGTGACATGTAAACCGCAAAAACAAGTGTCTGCGTCTTATGGGAGGAAAGGCTGCAATCAGTAAACTATAAACAAACTAAAATGTTATACCAAAACAATATACCTAAACAATATAAGAAGCCATTGAGGAAGCTTCAAGCCATGCTGGAATTTATAGCCAATGTTGGTAAACAGATATTATATAGTCAAATGCACAAGAGGGTGTCTCAGTTTGAACATGTCTGATGACTTAGAACTGCCAAAAGTGATTCATCCTGTCTTCATGACACCCAGTAGTTCAAAGACTTGTGTTACTTGCTGCTTAAAGTGAAATTCTCTTTGCAGGACCTGGAAAGTTGAAAGGATTCCAAGAAAAACTTTATATTAATGTCACTTTACCTCCAGTATTTCTGTCACACAGCAGGAATTTTCTCCATGTTTGCAAAGTTAGAAAGTCAGCTGGAATGAGGTGAGGTTCTCACAGTTAGTGAAAAGTTTGAATTCCTATCCTATTAGTATCACTAGGCCTGTGATGTTTGTCCCCCCAAAAAGGTATCCAGGGAACATTTGACCCTTTCAGGCCAGCCCCAAAAGTCAACAGAAGAGATGTCTTTACCCACATAATCTTAGGACATTCTTGACCTGAGTAAAAGTATTATATGCAGCAAAGCTACAGTAAATTGCACTACATTTTCTACATAGAGATTCATTAGAAGATACTAGCACCCTGGATTTTTGGGATCTTCAGTGAAGCCAATACTTTTAAAATAACTCTACATGAAGCTCCACATGAAAGACACTTTGAGGAAATCCTGGTGGTTAGGAAACCAGGTGCCAATCATCTGTCAAAGCAGAGGTCATATTTGAACCCCCCAAGAAACAAAACTCATGCTCAAAACCAAATATGTTACATTGATAGTATTTTTGGCTATGCTTCCTCAGACGAGTGTTTCACTAATTCCAAATAAGGCTTAGGAATTCACAGAGTTTCTGCAGCCTCAGAATATAGCTGAGGGAATTAATACTGTGCTAAGAATGACAGACTCCTGACACCCTTTAATCAAATCTAATACCATTTGTTTATCACATTAACAGTTATTCCAATAACACAGTTTGAACAGCTATTCAGCTTCACAGAAATACAGTAGTTGTAGTCATATAGTTCAAGGCCAGAAAGGAACATCAGATCACCCTTGATGACTTTCTGTACACCAAAGGCTGCCAGAACTACCCAGAACATACACATCTAAATCCAACAATGAAAATAAGTCTTACATGCCACAGGAGACTGAACTATGATGTTCCACAGGCAGCAAACAGGAGCTGATGTAAACCAACAAATGAAAACTTGAAGTTTGATTTCTTAATCTAAGCAGGAATGAGACACTTAGACATGTTGAACTGTTGCAGTCTATGAAAAATACAATATACCCTTTTTCATACTGTTTATTGTGCTTTTTTCTGGGTGCTTTCTTTTGTTGTATTCTTGAAAGTCCACTTACATAGGCAAGTTTCCTCCATTATTTATCTTTGGGGAAACCTGTAGATCTCATCAGAAACAGAGTCTTCCACACATGATATTGTACAGTTTGTGGATCCACGTCAACAGAAAATACCTCAGATATTCTACTCTGAATCAGCTAGGAATTTCTACATATATAAATACATGGGCCTGAATTTAGTTTCTTAATTTTAAATGGTAATGACTTAATCATTTATACCACGCTTAGCACAAAGGTTTCCAAATAAAGGTCCCTGTCCCATGAGTGTTCATCTTATTCTCACTGATGGGATGGTACCTGGAGGGCTAAGGGTACTTATCCCTTCCCCCCTTTACTTGTTTGTGATTCCATGAGGAGAAGGTTGGCCTTGGTGTCTAGATTGGCTTTCCAATGACCCTGGCTGGTAGTTGGCAAAGAAAGGGCAGCAGCAGGCTCTTACACAGAGATGTTGATGGCTCCCTCCATGCTCACAGGAGTTAAAATGGAGATCCACTAGCAACAGGAGGTATTTTTGCTTTGTTTTTTTAAAAATATCCTTACATGCTCTTCCCCTAAGGTTGGCTGAGTAGAGACCTTTTAACCTTTATTACCCTAAGTCAAGTTTTAGCCTAAATATTATATAACCAGTGATGGCCCCACATTGAGGTCATTCAGACTTACCAAAGAAAAAGCCAAAGTGCTGATAATGTAGAATGGAACAGCATAATTGTTGAAGATGAGTTGATGGTAGTCCCAGTGAAAAATGGCATAAAGGTAACCACTTAATTCCAGATAAGTCCCTTTTCTTGGCGCACTTATGCTATGAAGCTGGCACTGTTATTTTTTTAATGTCTGCAATTTGGGGGTCTCTTGAGATAAAAGTTATTATCATAGCCACCTTTCCCATGATTTCTATACAGTTATAAGGTCAGGAATGCTAAGGATGATGGGTCCTAGGGGTGAACATAGGGCAGTGCAAGGAGTCTGTAATACATAGGTATGTCCCCTCCTTCCCTGGGAGGAAACAATACTCAAGCTTGTCGCTATCTTGTTGTGAAAGAGAGGGAGGCAGCTGGCAGGCTATTGTTTGTGAGAGCTCTGGAACTTGCTCTATGCTCTCTTTTAGTCTGAAATTGCCTGAGATTTAGTGAACTTTTGACAAAGCTGCAAAAGGTATCTTTCTGAGAATGTTGTTGGGTAGGCTGAGGGGATACTTCCCACAATAATGAAGGGGTGGAAGGGAGTTTTGTGTGGGTGGTTGGGTGACTGAGTCTCTGTATTTTGTTTTGTTTTTATTTGATTTAGGTATTTATCTGTTTGTTTGTTTGTTTGCTATTTTGTTGCTGCAGTTTTACTGACTTGTTAATTATGTGAGCAGCTACAGTCCTATATTGGCATCTTCTCCATTTAAATCTAAATAAATATGAAATAAATAACATTCCTCTGAGTAGTTTTATAGTTTGGAAAATGCAGCTTGAGGATCATGTCTCTTTGGTGCCCAGGGTACATTAATGGTAGAGTAGTCATTATACCAAATGTAGAGAGGGCTTAAGAACAAATGTAAAGATATGTAAAAACTGCTGCATCAAATCAGGATATCCTGTCTCTAACAGTGGACTGGAACTTTCAGAAGAAGGTAGAAGAATCTCCATAATGGTCAGGTATTCAGTAGCTTATCCGTAGAGTAAGTTTCTTTCTAACCTTCTGCTGACACAAGCATTGTGGAGTTGAAGGACTTCTAAATTATATTCAGAGGCAAGATGCCAAACAATAATATTATTTAAAAATTAATTATGCTTATTTAATCTAGTTAACACCTTAATTGTCGTCTTCAAATCTTCTTATATGTTGTTTCACTTAGGGATGGATGAACTGGTTCTGATAAACCCTAAACTTAAACACAGATCTTAAATTAAGTTTCTTCTTTCTTTCTTTCTTTCTTTCTTTCTTGAATTTTTTAATGCCTCGAAACAGAGACATGCCACAAGTAAAATGAATCTGCAGACAAAAATGTGATTTGCCTCAAGCCAAAAGGCATTGGAAAGCTTGCAAAAGAGGCATTTCTAGACCTAGTTTCACACCAAAAAAGTATGGATGCTTTAGATAGAAATTTCAGTTTGTCTGACTAGTTAAATCATTTTGAGGTTGATCCTTCATACAACTCTTAAAATTAGCCAGTGACATTTCTCTTTTTCTACCATTCATCATCAACAACATGGATAGGATGATAACTGAGTGATGGTCAGTATAAAGAGAATTTATTACATCTTCAGCTGGGAGAGTGCAAGATGGATTTTTTTTAAATGGGCCTCCACTTGTACAAACTGTTGATTTATGGATAACTTAAGGCACTTGCCAGTTTGTTCAAGTTCTGCTATCAACTTCATATCTGGTTGGATTCCAGTGAGCAGCGGGAATCCAAACTGAAAAACATTGTGAAGTTTTATGGAAAAAATAAGTATAGAAGGTTTATGGCTCCACTCCAAAGAGGTAAAATCACTAACACTGGTTTTAAACACTGAAAGAGATCATGTGTTTGGATAGGCTGAAAATAATACCTCAGACTTGGAGAATCATTCTGTTAAGGTTGTCATAATTTGTCATTTGTATATGTATGTATTGCTCATTTGCATGTTTTCCTAATCAGTCATATGCAAAATCTTATTTTATTTTAACTTCCATGGGTCAGATCATCAGCTGGTGTAAATCAAGGAAGTTTTGTGGACTTTAGTGGAGTTGTGCTGATTTACAACAGTTGATTTATGTTAAGTATTTGTTTTATCAACAATTTTGCCATTATGGGTGTCTTCTTTGTTTCATGAATGCAATGTAGCACAATATCAGGTGTGACCATAAATATTTTAGAGATCAAGAGTCTGAAAATAATTTGCTAGAGCCATGGTGCTTTAAATTGCCATTATTCTCTGAAGAATACCTGAAGCCAAGACATTATCAAAAGCGTCCTGATTTTTATGATTCATTATTCCTCTTTTTCTGAGCCTGTAGGATATCCATGGGCAGACTGTGATATTTTGAAATGTATCGAATGTTCAGATAAATTCAATGAATTATTTTACATAAATGAGTGTGTTTCTCTGTGTATTGAAGAACAATGATTTACAATAAATTCACTGATCAGCTCCACTTATGCATGTGTCCATGAGCCAGTATTTGACTTTTAGTGAGAGCTTATGAGATGGTCAACTTCAATGATAAATGTCTTTCAGGGAAAGGAGGGAAACTCTTTACTTATGTTTATCACAGCATTTTGCTAAAGACAATGATTCTAAAGACAAAGGACAAAGTCTTTAGTTAATCATACAGAACCAGCTTGAGTAATACCGGAGTAAGGTACAGTATAAGTAAATGAGGCAAAATCTGGCCCACAGTTATTTAGCACAGAGTACATAACTGCTGTCCACAAGTGTAAAATATTTATTTATTTTTATTGTAGGCAAAAAACCCCACAAAATGACATATGTGAAGTCATAGATTAGAATATTATTGAGGATCCAAGGAGAATGTGCATCCAGTTTATCATAAGATGTTTTCTACTTTTATCCTTTTATGGTACAATTGTTTTTTATAAAGAGCAAGTAAACCATACAGTATTAAATGCTGATGGAATTATGATTTTTAAACTATGATGTTCAACTGCTTCCTGTCTATTCATATGTATGTCTATAAAATGATGGCATTAAATAAGTTAAACAGCATAGTTAAGCCAAATTTACATAGTTTTCCACCTACCCCAAAGTGTCCAAAACCCCATATATTCAATTCAATTTAATTCAATTCAGTTCAGTTCAGTTCTGTTCTCTCTCTCTCTCTCTCTCTCTCTCTCTCAATCTCTCTCTCTCTTTTAGTAAACCTCATTTCATGAGGAAGAAGGGATGGCTCAAAAGAGAAGGTTTTTCCGAAATTTGGCGCCGTGTAGACACACCAAATTTTGGAAAAGCCTCTTTTGAAAGAAAAGAAGAAAAATATATGACTTTTCTTTGTAGTATACCTAGCCTTACACACACACACACACACACACACACACACACACACATACCCCCCTCACACACACATTTTACTCTGACATGGATCTTTTTTAGCTAAATATTTTTGAACTTTGATAGGTTTTTAAAATTCACAGTTCTGAAAGACAAAACACTGAGCTTTACTTTAGATATTTAGGAATCTCCAATCAGCCAGTAAATTGTCTATCTGACTGCTTTGCATTTCTGAGATAGCAGAAAGCTTGTGGAACTGTCCAGAATGTGAGCCTGTATTTATATTTACATATCTAGATTCAAACATTAAGGGAAAATATTTCAAAATATTGTATATGAAAACCAGTTTCTCTTTTACTTACCTACCAAGATCTAATTTCTGGTTCAGTGACTCGCCTTTTGAAGCTGATCACATCCAGTGTTCCCTGTAAGCTGAGCACTTGGGTGACCACCCAGGAGAGATTCAAATGCTGCCCACCTGATTAGCAGAGTGCCCATAGCCGGCAGCATGTTTTTCTACTCATGTGCACATCTGTACATGCATACTAATGCCCATAACAAAATGTATTCTGCTCATGGATGGAAAAAAATTAGCGGGAACACTGATCACATCTCTAACATTTGTAAATCTTTCATTTTTTAAATAGTACATTATGCTATCTTTTTTTGTAAGAGAAATGCTGAATTCCTGTCTCAGTAATATAGCCACAGAGCAGTGGAGGCTCTGGCCCTGCGTATTTATTTTGGAGACACTTATCCCCTGTTGAATTAGGCTACGTCTAGACTGCAGAGTTTTTCTGAGATACCAGAGGTACCCCGGAAAAGCTCTGCTGCACCCAGGGAATGCGTCCGCTGTTTCAGAACAGTTTCCGAAAAAGTGGGCACGTTCTTTTGGCACCCCTGTAATCCTCTTGGTGAGAGGAATAAGGGATGATCCAAAAGAGGAGTTTTTTCCCAGAATTTGGCCCCGTGTAGATGGGCCAAATTTTGGAAAAGCCTCTTCCAAAAAAAAAAAAAAGCAGAAAGAAATATTCAAGTTGCAGTTCATAATTTACACATCTTTTTCTGATAAAACTCTGCTGTCTAGATGTAGCCTTAGAGACCACTAGAAATATAATCTAATTCTCTTCCATGGAATATTTTGAATATTCTTAAATTGCAATGTCATCTGCTGAAATAAAAACTATATTCTCTTTAGAACATTCTGGAGTTAGCAATGATTACAGTTTTTTCTGGAAGAATAACACAATTCATTTATCATTTCTAAAACTGATATCTGATTTAAAATGTGATATATGTTTTGATGTATATTTAATCACCAAAATATGGTGACAAGTTATAAATATTGAATTATGGGCACTTCTTTTCCGTAACCAATTTACAATCTTTGAGAAACTACCTTTGAGTGATCACATTATCAGAAACCCTTTTTTGTGAACAACATGATGTCACCTTCTTTGTTTGTTTTTCAGAAAAAAAACCTTTTATGGAAATGTTTTAAAAAATGTGTGAGGGCACAGAAATGACATCTATTTGAAATGTGACCTATTTACTCCTTAACCATCTGCATTTACTGCAATAGATGGGGCAAACAGATTGTAGCTGAGGAGCTAGAGAGCTGTCACACATTTCTCTCTCAATAATGTGCTAAGACGTTCTGGAATCCAGCTTCAAAGTCTTGCACGAGCACATGGACACGCCCATCTATTATGGCACTAAATGAGTTTGGCAAAGTAAGATGTGTATCATCTGACACACAAGATGAATATCTTTCCCTCAGAAATGTACCTGCCCTAGATGCCTAATTAATTTGTTGAAAGGATCAACTGAAGCTTAATTAGTTTCTTCTTGAGTGTACAAATTTCACTGGCAAGTAAAGCATGTGGCATTACATGGGGTGAAGATTAAAAAGGGTGAAATAGGTGATGTTCATACATTTTTCTCAAATATAATTGAGGATTCAACTGACAGCCCTCATTGTGAATTGTCATCTCTCATTCTAATCTTACAACTCACCTGTATATTGAGTTTTCAAACTGGAGTCAGAATAAGACCTTGGAATTGGTCCAACATAATACTTTCATTAAGTTGTCATGAATGCAATTGAATGGGAGGGACCAGATCCCCCTAAATCCCTGCGTTACGACCGAGGAACTTCAACCACAGAAGCACAGGAGAGGAATTCAAGTATTCCAACTGACTTATCCTTCCAGCCCATCGTTACCTTATCCTAAAAGAGAAACTGACTCCAATCTAATAGTAATATAAAAGTAGAGTGATCATGATTTTCAAAATTTGGCGATAATTTGAGACCCTCCATTTTTGGGTGCCCAATTTGTTACATCTGAAAGGGGACTGATTTTCAGAGAGCAAGTGCATGGCTCTTTCAATGGGATGTTGGGCACTTAAATGTTCTTTGAGTCTTTGCAACCCTCTCTCTGAAATTTTCAGTCCATATAGCCCCTGGAGGTGTCCAAATGGGAGAACCCAGCTGGTTATGAAGAAGTATGAGATTTTATGCTCACGGGACATTTGTGTTAGTCCCATCACTGGACATCAGATGTGTAGTGGCAGAGAACCCCAATCTCTAGAATCCTTCCTTATAGCATGTGTCTCAGTATATATCCATAGCTTTCCACTCTGCTGATGTTCAAAACCCTATCCACCTTGAAAAATAAACTTGGGGATCCAGGCCTCTGCAGCCCACAGTGACAATCTCCTGATGCAACATTCTCTACTGGTTGCTGAATCTTCCCACAGGTGTGTTACAGACTGCCACATAGTGATTAGACCATTTCGGTAGAGATGGGCCTTGCTCCACTTGTAACTAATAAGCTGTCTCCATCTTAGCTGGGACTAAGGGTCAGGTGACAGCCTCAAGAATATCTGGTCCTTATAAAGGCCAACAAGAGCTCAGTTGATATGGAGAGCTGCAGGGAGCAGAAAGTTCCTGAAGAAGTCCAAAGACTAGGGAAAGAACCCACATATTATATGACTCCTAGGTAGGTAGCATAGGGAATCAGAATTTCAACAGTAAAATGGCTCCTGCAGGAGTCCTGCAGTCAGGAAAAGGACAGAGAAGAGGGTTAAGAGAGATGAGGAAAAAAGATTCAAACTCATGTTGGTCAGAGGAGCGGCTTTATTTTGGTTTTTGGCCTTTATGTTTAGTGTTCAAATATTAAATTGATCTCTGATGCAAGGGCCTGAAACAGATTCATGTGTGGCATTGATCTTTCTTTGTTTATTGGGATAACCTGCTGTCTTACATAGAGTTCATAAAAGCTGCCTGAAAATAGTCCCTAATCATATGCCTTATTTTTGATTGGCAAACAAAAATCTAGGGCTTATCATACTAAACCATTCTTTACCTGGAATTCTATTAATTTCCTAAGGGTAAGGATAGATTCAGTGATCATTTTAAGATGTACTTTTTATATGACAGTTCCAGAAATTAATTTAAATATCAAATTATATCAAATTACAGTGTTGAAGTAATTTGTGATAGTGCTAGCATTCTGAATAAAACATAAAAGCATATACTGGGAAAAGATTGGAAATAAAAAGTGACTAATACATGCAATTGCTTATATAGCAAATTTCTGAGCTATATTTGTATGGAATGTTTAATTTAATATTGTCACCTTGTTGAATGAACAAGGTCTGTCTATTGCAATTAGATATGGTCCATGAGTACTTACATTGAGGGGACGTCTACATTACCAGGAAGATTGATGCTGTGGTGGTTGATCTTACAGTTTGATTTAGTGGGTCTAGTGGGGTTTACTTCCTGGGGAATATTGTTAGAAAAGAAGGAGGAATGCTCCTAATGTTTTCTTTTAGTTTGAGTGAAGATGTAAGGCTGATGTTTGCAATCAAGGTTGCTTGTGCTATCAAATTAGTGAAGTATTCCAGTGTTGAAAAAGGGGTTACATAAAAAATAATTAAACCAAATAATGTTTATAAGAAACTTGACCAGAGTGGAATAATCAAAAACATAACTGTTTGATTAATAATGCACAGTCTCAGCTCAGCCACATAACAAAATCTCACCATTGCTCTTAAAATAAGAATAAAAATAGAAGATACATAGCTTCTCTGGCCTGCTGGAGAACAATATTTTTTAAGAGACTTTGAGTTGTATAATGGACTATTAAAACAACTGTAAAGAGCATCAAAGAATATGGAAGGAATATAAAGTTCATACATGAGAAGAACTTTAAAACTGGACGTTTCAGCAACAAGCAGCATGGAGAAACTGCAATTTGATCAAACAAACTTCAAAGCTGGTCAAGGGATTCATTACAAATGGTTCATGGAAACTAATTGTGGTAAAGATAAGTTACTAACCAGAGCAAACCTGCTGGTGTTGAAAGCATGTCCCAAGATGGGTATATTAACAGTTATGTTCTAACTTGTCTTACACAATCTGGTACAACAAAATGTGTTGCACAAAGAGATTGGAAAATATCAGTCCCAGCTGCAAGAACTCAAAAACTGATGTCTCATTACCCGATTGGATGGTAAGAGGACAACTCTCTTTTTGGTTGGACATTTTCAGTCTTCAAAAGTAGCATGGGTTACTATCTAGCATCTCCAAGAAGAGTGACCAAATTGGACCACCCCTGCCCTCTCTACCGCATTGCACCCCTATCCCCAAGCCTCCTCCCAGAAGGGATGCAGCCTTTGGGATTATTAAGGGAGCCTGGCACTGGGCAGCAGCAGAGGTTGGGCCCCCCACACCCGGTGTGGAAAGGGGCGAGGCTTGGGAAACAAAAATGGACACACAAACCTCAGGCCGCAGGGACTCCCAGGCCAGATTGCAAAAATGCTTGGGCTGTAGGTGATCTTCAGGCTATGAGTTTGAGATTCCTGGTTTAGAGATTTCCTCATCCATTTCTTTAAATATTCTAGTAATTATTGATTTCTTCTTTCCCTATTTTAGTCTCAGATAGTGCACATCTTTTATAAATGGGGTACACTATTAGTCATCAGATCACTGCTGACCTTCTTTTATGAAAACTGAAATAATATGTGTCTCCAAGTCAAAGCTGTCTCAGATAACCTAAGTCATGCTGACCTGGAACCGTTATAGATTTTGTTTTATTTGAACATAATCTGCTCTTGACAGTTACTGCTATTATGTGAACTACAAATATGCTTTTCTTCATGAGAAGAGATATTTATTTTTTGTTCTTTATCTTTTGTCTTAAGCACACAGATGTACAATGCAAGGCCTCCAGTGGAAATATTTTATCGTTCAATACATGTTTTAGGATCATATTGCAAAAATGTGCCAATTTTTCTTTTTGTGTTTTTATTTTCTTTAATATTTCTATATAATTTTCAGTGCCATAAAACAAGTAGAGTTTAGAGAACCTGTGCATGAATAGTTCCAGTTGTTTGGCTTTTGAAATTGGTTTCCTCCTTTTAGTATATATTAAGTAATAGGGATATAACATATTCTTCTGTTCATGGAACCTGCGCACTTGTCTTGAGAGGAAATTACTCCCTGCCCTTAGAACACAGTATAGTGGTCATTGTTTCACCAGGGAAGAGTGGGTAGTAACACCAGAAACAAGGAGTGTGAATGCAACAACCTTAGGCCATTAGCCCTCATTTGTAGATTCTAAGGGTACATCTAAACTACACCCCTTTTCTTGAAAAAGGGATGTAAATTAGACGTATCAAAATTGCTAATGAAGCCGGGATTTAAATTTCCTGCTCTTCAAAAACGGCTTTTTTCGAAACGGGGCTTGGTACAGGATCTTTCAAAAAAGGGTTTTATTTTCAATCGATCCCCTTCTAAACAGCCGCTTTTCTTTCAAAAAGCCCCATTTCGAAAAAAACCGCGGCTCCCATTATGCAAATGAAGCACAGGAAATTTAAATCCCGGCTTCATTTGAAATTTTGATACGTCTAATTTACATCCCTTTTTTGAGAAAAGGGATGTAGTTTTGACATACCTTAAGGGTGCATCTACACTCCACCCATTGCTCAAAATAATCTACGCAATTTGAGCTATACAAATTGTGTAGCTTATTTCGAGTCAATTTCAAAATAGGTTATTTTTAAATTTGTCACTGTCTACACAGTACTTATTTCTAAATAAATCACTATTCTGAAATGTCTTTTACTCCTCATGGAATGAGGTTTACAGAGATGTTGGAATAGCAAACCCATTATATTTTGAAATAACAGGTGTGCTCAAAAGACGTGGAATAGCTATTTCAGGATACTTCCAGTATCCCGTAATAGTGTTACAGTGTAGACATAGCCTAATAGAATTGTTTCCCTGAGACTGTTCTAAGGGAGAAAAAAGATTTCCTTATGTAAAATATTTCCAGGTCTTCCTTTCAAGATTAAAAAAAAAAAGAGAGAAAGAGACTGTCTGCTCCCACCTCATCCGTCTATCTATCTATCTATCTATCTATCTATCTATCTATCTATCTCCCAAATACACATACAGCCAAACACTCTACGTTGAATTAGTCTTCTGAGAAAACGAAAGAACCAAGACACTAATCCCAGCTGTGCAGGAGGTGATGCAAATTAATGGTAAGAAAGGGCATATAAGGACACAAAATGCTTAGCAAAGCCCTTAGGCTATGAAGCAGATGCTTAATTATGTATTTGAAAACTGTCATTTGCCAAACTTAATTTAGCTTTTCATCACTTTTGTTGATCAGTTTCTATGTTAACATTCAAATTACATAAGTCGAGTAAAGTTATATCACCTTTAGTGTTTTCCCCATCCCCCACTTTAACCTGCAAGTAATATAATTCTGTCAACAGTTTGAACTTTGCCAAGCACTCCACTTTTGCTTTTTCCAACAAAAAAGTTGATTATTGGAATACTAATAAAATAGCTTAAATGGGTAGTGGAATATGCTATCAGTGTTGACATCCTGTGAGCCAAATCCACTGCTTTCTAGCATGATTTACCTACTTGTTATAGCATTTTCTATTTTCCCATTTAGAATTGCTGACTTTGTCAATGGAAATTGCCCAAATTTCTCTCCAAATTATCTTACACATTCAAAGTTTGGCTTTCAGCAGATGTCCTATATTTAAAATGGGTTGCAAAACTTTTGGTGGAATGTATTCTAGTGAAAAATGAAGATTTGTTGATACTGAAATATTTTGTGAAAACATGTCCATTTCAACTAAATTTTCACGTGGAAGGCTTTGCAGGGCTAATATATATATATGAGAGAAGAGGGGAGTTGTTTTTCATAAGTTAGTAAAAGGACAGTTGTGCTGCTATAAGCTGCATCTGTTCTGGAGATGCTCGGCTGTGTACTACACTGGTATACTTTTACTGAAAGCTCTCTTAGTTTGGACATGACTTCACACGCTTCTGTTGGAGCTACTGGATGTCATATAAAGTGTAGAATAAGTGGGGAGATGCTCGGCTGTGTACTACACTGGTATACTTTTACTGAAAGCTCTCTTAGTTTGGACATGACTTCACACGCTTCTGTTGGAGCTACTGGATGTCATATAAATAATTAAATACTCATTGGGCCAACCAGCAAGAAACTGATTCTATGGCCAACTGCTTAGGCACTGGCCGACAATAGGGGAAATTTGGGTTCAAGGCTCTGTCTGATTCAAAGGAAACATTTTCATCCTAGGTCACTGAATCAGAGAGACCTTTGCTATTTTTTGAAGGAAATGCTTCAATTTTTCATTTTGAAGTGACTTTTTGTTTCAAATTTTATCTTGCATTATAGTCTCAATTATATACTCTTATATAATATAAATATTCTTAAAAAGTCAAAACTGAAACCAAACCCTTTTGATCCTGGTTGAAACTAAGTGTTTTAATCAACTGTAGTGGATCAATTCGATGTCCAGCTAGCCTAGTGCTCGGACTGGCTCCACAGTTTTTTCTGGCCTGATTATTCTAGACAGAACTACAGCCCAGTCATGTGGCAGGCCTCAACCCGTCCTGTTGGTTTCTTCCACTTCCCTTAGAGGTCCCTCGTGACAGAGGTACAGGAGAGTGAAGGAGGGAGACCAGGCCCTCCCATTCCATTGGGTCCCAATCAAGGATTCAAGAGGTGTACTACAATATCTGGACTGCCAGCTGGTCCACTCCAAGTGATACTCTCCTTGGTAGCTTCCCATCAGGCTGTGGCTCCTCTTTGAGTGCTACAGGCGCAGGAGTATCTGTCTACTCTTTACAGTCTCTTGTGGATTTCCAGCTCCCAGAGATATGGGGGACAGAAATTGGAACACTGATTCCAGAACAGCCTTATGAATGCTGCAGCCACACTTCTAAAATCTCCAGGCATCAAGCTCAGCTCCTGGTGCACTCTCCCTTATTCCTGGGAACTACCCCTCCACTTGGAGCATGCCCGGCAGCTTCAAAAGGGTAGGGTCTGTCAAGACCAGTACTGCTTTATGACTTGTGATGGTTTAAACAAGGACTCTCTCAACTCCTCCTATCAACTAACTTTTTTTGAATTTCCTTTTTTCAGAATTCTTTTCAGAATTTTGTTTCTAATGGGAACGAAGACAAATTTCAGATTATTGGATTTCTCTGTGCAATATAACTTCTGTCCTCCACACACCGCTGGATGTTTTTATTCTATTCAGTAAATGAGCAGCTTCATTCTCCAGGACTGTCAATCAGTCACGGGCGCTAAATTGAATGAGAAATTTAAACAGAAAGGAGGAGTGCAGACCTCGGTAAAAAATCTCACAGATACATTTGTGACACTGGCAGTTTTCAGGAAACTTGCAAGAGCTGCCTTTCTCACAGCATAACAGAACTATAATTCTTCAGAACATTCTGAAACCAGGAAGAGCAAATCTGCATAAAAACAGTTGGTAAGAAATGCCACTAAACTTGTACCTCAAAGATGATGATGGTAAATTTTATGATGAAATAACAGAATCTAAGGTCTTACCACTCTCTTTCTTCCCAGCCCTCCTAAACTAATCCAAATGTACACCAGAGCTGAATGGACCCACCCTTATTTAATCTACAGATTATTATTTTATGAATATAGTAACTTTCAAACACATTCACTTTTTTATCAACCTACAGGCAATGGGCCCAATGCTTGCTAGTGCTTGTCTTAATTTATGAAAGGCTCATGACATTGGGGCAAGTTTTAAGGTCCCCAGTAACCGCATCTTCACCCTCAATCTCTTTGTTGTTATCTGCCAGCAAGATGGGTCCCACTGTTCTATATAAAACTCCCACCCATTAACTTCCGGGGAGACAGGATTTCACCCAAAGAATTCTACAAAAGTTGCCAATTTATCTGTTCTCTCTTCAGTTTGCTTGGTGATGTCTGGCTGCATTCCTTGGTCTTTGGGGACCACAGGTGGGTTTCTATGGTTGGGTTTCTGTGGTTCTATTCTGCTGACCCATCCCTCAAATCCTACACAAGGAGTTGTGTGTGCAGGACATTGGATGGGCACATACTGGGAAAGTGCATGGCAAAAATGACATTTTTTCCACTGCTGTCAGTTGGAGATTGATATGGGTTGCTGAGAGATGCCCCATGAAGTTCCCATGGAGGGGAGCGACTGTTTTCTCCTTTAAAACACTGTGAGCATTAGGAAAGTGTGTGGCTCTCTAAGCAGCACCTCTGCATGCAATATGATCTGCCTATGCACTCTGATTTAATTATGCTGTGTTTTTTTAAAATGTGCATATAGCCTAAAGGTTATGGAATGGCACCTTTTATAAATGCAAAGCCAACAAATGAAGAATATTAATAATAACTTTTCCCCCACTACAAAGACTGTTAAAATGCTTCTTGATTTCAAATATTCAATTTGGAATGTGCTTCAGTGGCAGGGCCAATACCTCCCTGTAACTTGCTGGTAAGACCTAGCCCTAGGGAAAGGCAAGGGAAAGAGTAAATATACTCACTCACCTGTACGAAAGCTAAATCAAGGTATGTATTGGAGTGTCTCAACTAGTTAAGAATGTCGTAACGTAGTCTTGGAATGCCCAGGCTCACAGCCCTGACATGAACTGACAAGCATTGTGCAGCTGTAAGGAATCCTGCCTGCAGTGTTGTAATCAGTCAGCCTCGGTGAGTCCATTCTTATGTGGGTGCTGTATTTTGCTAGTCCCTCCTGGCACCCTCAATGCGTTGGATACATGAGTTATTTTTCATATATAATCAGTGCAGGTGAGGCAGGTTTTCACGTTACATGCCTATCAACATGATATAATCATAGCAGCAACAAAAATCGAGAAGGTGGGTTTTTTTTGCTTTTTTTTACTCTTCTGGAGAGAACTTTAGAATCTGTTTCTATGACTGACCTTCCCTTCTCTAGTTGGAATCTCACCCTCATATCTTTTCCCCCACTCCTCCAAACCCACATCAGCATCCAAAGAAATTGAACTTTGGTGAAATTGAGTCTGTTCTCTCAAACCCTAAGAAATACCATCTGCTTAAAAATCACATTTTGGTTCTAAAATCATCCTGTTACCATTATTACAAGTAGTACCTAAAATTGCTATAAATGAATGAAATAATTTGGAAGAAAATAAAACTTCATTTTTGTCAGTTTATTTGGACATTTGACAGGATTTTGTACATAGCCCGTTTCAGTCTGCCCCAGTTGGTTTTCCCATTTGTGGTCTTTTCACACAGTAACAAGGCAGAATATTTAAAAAATGGGAAAATATTATTGTAAAACTATAGCAATTGGTGGAAGGAACAAGGAGCAGATAAAACATCTGCAACAACATTTCATTCATTGCAAAACCATGCAAAAATGAGAAAACAATGTTTTTTAAAAACCCAATAATCTTATTTATCTCCTATTTAGCAATAAATTTTCTTAATCTCTCCCCAGAACATACTCACTTCATCCAAATTTACCAAACCTAGAGTTATTCTCTGCTGTAGATATATTTCCAACTCATAGGACTGAAATATTTCTTCAGCAGGTATGACAGCCATTTATGACAAATGTAGTGGGAGAAAACTGTACTCAGTGAATCTTGGGCTCGGGAGCTGGAGAGCCAAGTGAATGACTCTGAGAGTCATACTAGAGGTGCTTAACTAGCTCTATTCTTTGTCAATCAGGAAAGTTTAATCATTTCCCCACATCACAGGAGTGTAAGGAACTATACCTGGCATATCATAGACAAGACCATAACATGTATTAGAACTGATATATAAAATAGTCTCTGTAAAGTCCTGCAGCAGCAGCACATGTTGGTTTGATATGTTTTCCTGACAACTCATGTTTTCCCACATTTTCCGGTGATTAGCTGTGGACCAAGACTAAACCATCTTTTCTACTAGAAAAATTTAGCATGCCTACATATTATTATCACACTATGGTAAAATTATAGCAAAGAATTTGAAAAACATTACAAATATTATGGTACAGAAATATATATATCGTTTGGGGGCAAAGGGGAAAAACACAATGAGCCTAATAACTCACTTCAGTTCCACCACATTATATTACAACTAATTCCACTGAAATCAGGAAAGCTACACCAATATAAAACCAGTGGAAGTAATAACAGAATCAAACCAATGATTTTATTTTGTAAAAGTGCAGTATACTAACCATGTCAGCAGCAGTGACTGGCAATATGAAGACTGGTAAAATGAAGGGGGAAAAGAGGGTATGCAATGTTCTTTAAGCAAATAATCAAGTATTTCATTCTGTGAACACATTTCTGTTGTTTAGAAGTAGTCATAACAACAGACTAACGCATTATAATGCATATTGTTTTCCAACCAATCAAATATTAGAATCAACAAACTGTTGTGTGGATACTTCAGTTAAGATTTAATATATTGAAGTATGTACATTCTCCATTTCTATCATGTGAAAGCCTTTGAATTTATGAATCCCAAGTTCTTGATTTGTAACTTGGCAGAGTTGAACATAAATTTGGAAAACAGAAGTCACCATGTTGGGAAGGCCTTGTGTATTTCTGTTTATTTATTATTGACCTTGTAAGACTGTTAACCACAGATAGAGTGAGGATTGTGGTTTGGTGAGATCCTGTTTTTAATCCAGATTTCTAAAATAATTTGGAATGGAAGCAGCAGTTGGACCCTCTACTGGGGTAATAATTTTTGCAGACATGCAAAGGAAAGACTATGTCAAGGCTGCTTGGAAGACAAAATGACTGCTCTTCTGGCACTTGATTTTATCATTTGGAATTGTGACCATCTAACATCTGCAACTTTCCATTGGAAAGAACAGAAACGGGACTATTTTGAATTTACAAGATTGCAGAGCCTGTTTCTTATACTAGACTTAAATGTGAAGTGGTCAGCCAGTGAATGATCCCAAGTTAGCTGTTGTAAAAGTCAGCTGATCACCACCAACTGATGTAAAGTAAGGTTACATATTGTACCACGTGGAGAAACTCCCACAAGGTAGTTATTTAGTCCATACAATACTGGTACCCTCAGGAAAATAAATATGTAAGTATAAACAAATAATGACCTAAATCATCCTCAAATTAAAATATGAAAGAGCCGATAACCCTCAAGAGGTTTTAAGCGGGAGACCTTAAACCAGAAAAGAATTCAAAGCAATATCTGTTGATCAGTATTTGGGGGAGGGGGGTCCTGACCAGAGTGTTCCCATGAGAATTTTCTTTATAAATGACAGCTAACATTAGATTCACTATTAATAATTAATTATGAAAAGACAGGAAATAGTGATTTTTGAAGACCACATGATAGACTTTTCCATTCATACACTCATTATAAACTCTCTTGCATGTACACAGATATAGTTAAACAATAACAACCTTAAAAGTTTCCAAACCATGTTCTTAGTTTAAATCTACCTATAGCAATTCAATAGAAATGTGCATAATACAAAATCAAAGATGAGAGTACTCAAGAACTTTGCTACATGAAAGTTTGTATGTGGACTGTCTGGTAGATCTGGTCAAAATTTTTCAAATGGAACAGTTTTCTTCCAGAGAATGCTGAATCAACAAAATCAAACTGTTTTATGGGAATTGATCAATCCTGTCAAAATTGTCAAAAAATAGATTGAAACATTTCATTTTAGCAAGGGCAAAGAACTTTGTTTTGTAAAGTCAATGCAATATTTCTTGAGTTTATTTTTTCAGCTGAAATTTTGACTTTTCTTTCTAGTTCAGAATGGAGGGAGATTTCAAAGTGTCAGAATTTCCTGCTGAATAGAAACTGTGGGTTGTTGGGGGGGGTTTTTTGGTTTTTGTTTTTGTTTTGGACCAACTCTACTTTCTAGATAATCCCTTTCTCTGTAATGAGCGAAAGAAAACCAGATAGGGATCAGGATGTGGGCAGTTTTTCTTAATGGTTAGAGTCCGAAGCCTGAAACCAGAGCCAAGATGAGAATCAGGAGACAAGCCAAAGACTTAGGAGTAAAGCAGGGAATGCAGCTGGAGTCAGCATCAGGAATAGGGTATAGAAGTATAGACCTGGAACAACTCAGGAAATCAGGACCTAGAGATGAGCATATAGGCTCAGGAATCAAGCAAGTGAGCAGGGTCTTCAGTAGCAGCCAGACAGGATTCCTCTGCTTGCTTGGACAACTTCCTATACAGTATCTCTTTCTAGTGTAAGTAGAGCTTTTCAACCAATCATTGGGGCTGGATGGCTTCCCCCAATCAGTACCTTCATGGACGGGGTCTTTTGTGAGCTACAGCTTTGCTAGTCCCTCTCTGCAGCCATTCAGGTGAGCTGCTGGAGGGCAGCTATGGACTGAGCAATGCCTAGGGAGTTGTAGGTCCTGGGTCAGGACCTCCAAGGCCTCACAAACTGCATCTCTAGCTGTCCACAAACTGTGGGATACTTGGATCTGAATTTAAACTAAACATCATAACATGGGGGCATCTCATGTGTGAAGATGTGCAAACACACCAGAATGAATTGGTTACCTAAATCCACCAATCTTGTGGAATGAAAAATAATCAATATAGATGTATTTGCCCCACTTTACGCCTACAAGTTTCAAAATATTGGCCTACAAATACAGTATAACCATAAATGTAAACATTAGGGGTACGTCTAGACTACAGGCTTTTGTCGACAGAGGCTGAGGCTGTCAACAAAGCCTCTGTCGAAAAAGAGCGTCTAGACTACAGCCAGTTCTGTCGATAAAGCAAGCCACTTTTTCGACAGAGAGTCTAGACTCTCTCTTTTGAAAAAGCACAGTGTGGATGCAATAGCGCCGTTTTTCGACATAACTCTGTCAAAAAAAAGGCGTTATTCCTCATACAATGAGGTTTACTGCTGTTGACAAACTGCCACATTCTGTCGACTTACTGTTGATAGAACTCGGCGGTAGTGTAGACGCAGGTATAGTTTTGTTGACAAAAGTCCACTTTTGTCGACAAAACCCTGTAGTCTAGACACACCCTAACTGTAAGTAATAACATTGGATGATAAGGGACTATTTTATGTAAGGCTGTTTTCAGGGTCTTCATGGCTTTCTAATTTGTTCGTGTTGCTTTTCTTTACATTCTGTGTTTGATAGATTTTCCAAAATAGAGTTCAACGACTCAGTTATTGCTGTTATGTTTAAAAGACAAAATGCTATTGCAAATAAAATGTACTACTGTAGCAACCACAAACTAACTCAGTCAGTTAAAAAAGCAAGCAAACTAAGATGACTTAAAGCCACCTAACAAATGAGACATTTATTTTGCCTTTTATCAGGCAGCGATCACTAGCGCCTTTCTCAAGACCTTAGTGGTTTTCTGATAACATGACCACTTCTTCCTCTCAAACTAATCCTTTCTGCTGTCTCTTGAAGTAAACCCACAATCTTACTCTGTGTCTGCTGCTCAGTGGATTTGGGGTTTTATTGTATGTGTTCCTTCTCTCAGGCTACATCTAGACTGCAGGTTTCTTTTGGAAGAAGCTTTTTTCGGAAGAGATCTTCCAGAAAAACGTCTTCTGAAAGAGAGTCTGCATCCTCCCAGACCTTCTGCATCAGGGTCTGCTTCATGTCACTCAGGTCGCTAACATGCTGCCTCATCAACACCTCCCCTGGCCCATGAGCTCTGAGATCCCATTGGAGGTAGATCTCAGAGCACAGGCTCCATCACAAGGTTGAAGGTCTACACTGCAATTTCATAGCTCCACAGCCAAAGCCCCACGATCCTGAGACATGCTCTGAGACTCAGTGCCGTTGGTATTCCATCATCGTGTAGACAAGGCACAAGTGTTCTTCTCGATGCCATGGTGCCTTTTCTTTCTGACTACTATTATCCTCTAGTAAGGATCCAAAAAAACTTGCAGCAGATTCATCCTAATGCCATTTTCACACCAGAGGGTAGCCCTGTGATCTTCAGCCCAAAGCACGGATATACTCCTCATACCCTGGCTGTAAGTAAAGGTCTCATTATTGTCACTGGGTGTTGCTCACATAGGATAGAATATACTCTAAATACAAATGTATATAGTGGGAAACAGTGTAAAAGTGATGTAGATCTTTTCCTGCTCATCTTATCCAGGCAAAATTGAGTTAGTTCTGCCTACTAAGCCTCCTATTTTACTACTTTAGTAACATTCTTTTTTAAAGGCATTTTTTTCTTGCTCTGATCAAAGATATTTGAGTTGAATTTTCAAATCTGGATGTCTAAAGTTAGACACCTAGATACCTTTAGTAAGGTAAATTAAAATTGATAGTTAGTTGGCTGCAGATTTAGATACTTAATGTTAGGAATATGAATTCTGCTTTGCAATATCTTAATTCTCATTAGTCATAACATAAAATGGTCACATGACAAGCAAATTCATACAAATCCACTATTTGCATATTTTCAGGATATCATGAAACAGGAAACTGAAAATTTACTAAGTAAATGATCCTTTGTGGTAGAGATTCAGAGCTGGAGGGAAAATTCCCAGTATTCATTCTTACTTTATTCAATAAATAAGTACAATATTTTAAAGAGACTCTTCTGGTCTTAAATTCTGCACTAACATAACTCTCTTGCAAGTCCACTCAAGGTAGAATGTGAAGATTAGTCAGCACTGCTTTTGTCTGGAATACTTTTCATATATACAAATACAGCTCTTGATCACCTCTCCCCAAAGAAAACAGATGTACAATAATTTCCCCAGAACTTTTGAGATGCATGTGAAAAACAGATGGGTAAAAGTTATACATTACCATGTAAAACAAAGTGACTGGACTTGAATATACCATTGTCAATCAATTACTGAAATTGGCATAAATTGCTCTTAAAAAAACCTTCTGAGGTAGGACTGGCTTGTCTCTTACAAGCCAGCTGGGTTTATATGTGGTGTCACATTGTTCTTGGCCTAGCATAAAATTCAGCTAACAGCAGCAAAACTGGCAAAATCACTTAGATTCTTTCTTGTCTTAGTATATCAGGAAAACATACAAAAGAAAAATAATAAAAAGTTGGTTTTAGTGGGGGTAAATATGAAGGTCAGTATTTTCAAAACTAGATGAAATCCTGGCTCCACTGAAGTCAATGGCAAGACTCCCATTGACTGGAATGGGACCAGGATTTCACTCTGAGTATCTACAGCCAGTCTCATAAATCCATATGTAGGCACTTAAATAAACTCCTTGATGTTCAGAATCCTGAGTCTCCAGCAGCTCCCCACAGATTTCACTTATGAAAGTCAGATCAATCATTTTGGTGAGTAAATATAGATTCCAGAGCCTAACCTTATTTTGACAGGTAAAGCACCAAACTCCCTTTACAAGTCAATGGGAGCTAAATGCCTAACTCATAGACATATGTATATTCCACAAAGCATGTATCTTAATTTTTAGGTGCATAAATATCTTTGTAAATCTGCTCCCTCCCCCCTCAGTCTTGTAATTCTTGGCCATAATATTTATCTGCAACCCAGTGCTTTAGGGACAAAATGTCTTGGAGTAATATACAATTGGGAAAAGAAACACAAACAAAAGCCTGATGACATAATGGGACATATTCATTTGTGTTTTCTCATGCTTTCAAATCTAGGAAGGTTTGGGGGGATACGTACCTAAATTTTGCCTTCTCCTGTACCCCAAGGCTCCACTGGCACCTCCAAAGGCATATATAAATGAAACAGTTAAAGCAATTTGCAAGCATTGATCTCTATGTCTATGGGGAGTTCAGATGGCTTCATTATGATTCCATGTGTTTGTATGGTTCAGTCTTACCCAATTCTTCCAGCGCATGCCTGCGATATATATATCCAGATCCTTAGCTGATGGACACAAACTATTAGCGCAGATTTAACTGCTCATCCTCAAAAGAAACCTGCAGCATGCTTTTGAGAGACAAGCCTGGGAGCTTAAATTCATAACTTTGCTAGACCCTACAAATCATGGGTTGAATAGAGAGACTGGATTTTTGGTGTATTACTACAATCTGTAACCCACTTACAAGCTTTCTTCCCAGCTTCCTTTCCCCCCACTTTTGCTTTCTCACCGCATAACTGGAGGGTTGTTAGCAGGCTACTTCACCTTGAATGGTCCCTTGAAATATACAAATAATGCTGAACAATCTATTCCAATCTTGTATTTTGCTGTGACATTCTACATACATCTCCCAGACATGAAGAAGAAGTCATGGTAATGCTTCTTTCTCTAACCATCAGAAATGGTCCAATAAACCCTGTTACCACATGCACCTTGTTTTTCATTATATGAACTATGCTCTTTTTCTCTGTAGTATTTAGTATAGCATACCCAGAAAATGTTCCAAAGAGAATCTTGTGGTGCTGCTGTTCCTTGAAGGATTCATCTGGGGCTGCAATTGTTGAGCACAAAGGAGTAAGTAAACCAAAAATGAATTCCCCACCCCCCTTGATTGGAGTCTACAGTCTAATGACTGTAATTCAATTAATAAACTATAGTAGTATCTGCTGAATATTTTGGAATTGTTGTAACATCCTTGTCTTATTTAATAAAAGAAGATAATAATGATATTGACCAATAATAAATATTGTATACCTCTTAAAATGCAGCACAAATGTAGGTATCTAAATGGTTGAATGAATGATACTGGTAGATCAGAAGTAAAGTACACGGGAAGTCAGCTGACTTTGGATGAGTGGTATACCCCCTTCTTGCTGACTCTTTAATTTCCAGCTCTGAATAAAAGTATTGATCTGTGGGTTTTGGCAGTGTATGATGGCAATTGCTAAGCACTTGGATTGCTATAAATCCTTTGTGTGACTGACCAAAAGGTTTGCCATAAATGAACATATTTAAAAGTTTGATGAAAATTTTATATTCTTAGCATAGTCAAAATTATATGAATCCACAACTAGTGTTTTTCCCCCCTATTACTTGTGATAGCCTAACAATGAAATAACAAGATTAGAATTTGGGAGAGAGGATATTTATGAACATACATAGTCCAACACATTAAAACTAAATCCCTTAAAATTGAATTAGACTAGGCATGTGAGACAGCTCTGAATTAATTGAACATCAGATTGGTTTTTGGCCCTGTGTAGGAGGGAAAGTCAGAGTGACCTACCATTTTTGCAGTCAAGCGCAGGGGACAGAAACGGATCAACTCCTTGCATTCAGAAAACACAAGGACAATTTCACTATCATTCCTACAGCAGAGTTTGCATCCTTTCGATGAGCATAGGAAGGACAAAACTATAGCTCTGCCTTGCATTTGCCAGCAAAGCAGAACCTGCATTGGGGGGAAACATGCATTGCTAGTGTGTAGCAGGAACTGCTCTTTCACGTTCTTCCCCCAGCTTATGGCCAACATTTGTCAAAGGGGAATGTGTGATGTTAGACACTGATATCCCTATTACACATCTCAGTACAAATGGCCGGATTTTCAATGGAGGTGAGCCCCCACAATTTCCATTCATTTCCATGAGCATTGTAGGCGCTTATTGTTAGCTCTAAAATTAGACTAGCTAAAGCTGAGGTGCCTTATATACTATCCTTCTTTACAAGTAGTTTGTCTTTTATCTTGCATTTTGGACAGAAATCCTTCTATTTAGCAGCCTCTGATCATTGAGCAGCCTGCAACAGAATGTGTAACAATGGAAATTCTTTCACAATCCAAAGACAAAAATTTAACCTAAAGATTGGAGGGTTGGGGGAACAAGACTTTATCTCTGATTTTTCAAGGTAGAGATTTATCTATATTATTGCCATATACCGCTTATGGTTCTTCCACTACACACTTTGAAAAAGTGTTAGTGCATCTGAGCAACACTCATCTGATAGGGTATGTCTACACTGCAAAGTTAATTCAAAATAACAGCCGTTATTTCGAATTAACTTTAATAGCATCTATACATGCAAACCACTATTCGAATTTAATTCGAAATAGCGGAGCACTTAATTCGAATTTGGTAAACCTCATTCTACGAGGATTAATGCCAAATTTGAAATAGCTATTTCAAATTAAGTGCTGTGTAGACACTTAATTCGAAATAGGGGGCCTCCAGCCCTTCCCAGGGAGCCCTGGTGGCCACTCTGGGCACAACCAGGAAAACTTACTCTCCTCTCCCCCCGCCCTGGAGCCATTAAAGGGGTAGACCCTGGCCACAGTGCCTGTGCCAACTCCAAGCCTGCCAGCCCAGAGCCAGCAGTGGCCACCGGGGCCTCTGATCCAGTGGCCCCAAAACATGAGCCAGCAAGCCACTGGCAGCCAGCCCTCCACCGCTCCCCAGGAGCAGTCTGCCAGCTCCCAAGAGCCTGACAGGAGCTGGAGAAGGGAGGCACCTTCCTGGTCCAGGGCGGAGATCATGGACCTTATTCAGGTTTGGGGGGATGCCCCCAACGTCCATGATCTCCGCACTAGACGGAGGAACGCGGCCGTCTATGGCACGATAGCTGCCAGCCTGGCCACCAACGGCCACATGCAAACCCAGGAGCAGGTTTGCATGAAAGTCAAGTTGGTCTGGCGAGACCCCCCCCACCCTGGGCCCTGAGCTTCCCCTCCCCCTTCTTCCCCTTGCTTCCCCCTTCCAGCTCCCTCCTCCCAGGTTTCCCCCTCCCCTCTCCCACCCTCTCTCTTCCCCTCTCCCACCTCCTTTCCCCGGTTTCCCCAGAGGTTCATCCCCCCCAGTTTTGTTCAATAAACCCAGTTTCTATTTTTGAACATACGTGTCTTTTGTTTGACATCAGGAAGGGGGGGCTAGAGAGGGGTAAGTGGAAGGACGTGAGGGAGGAATAGGGCACAAGCCCCTGTGAGGAGGACCGGGGAGGCTCTGAGGGCTCCTCGGTGTGGATGCTCTCCCTCAGGGCCTCCTGGATCCTGACAGCCCCCCGATGGACCCTCCAGATGGCAGCCTGCAGCAAGTGCAGCCAGGCTGATGGCAACGACCTCACAAGATTCACTGGCGTGCCCAAGGGCAGCTCTGGCTCCATGTGGCCGAGTGCTGTGCTGTCCCGAGTGTGAGCACTCAGGGCACTCCAAGACAGGACTGCTTTGCTGTCCCTCATCGAGGTAGACAAGCAAGTGGGGAACCCTGAGAACTGTCTGTCTGGGGTGGGAGTAGGGCCCCTTTAAGCACAGAGCTCAGTTAGCCTCAGGCAGCAGCCCCACACACTAAGTCCTAACCTGATGCCCTGCCGGCACTGGTTCCAGCCAGCCTTAACTTCAGTTCAGGGTCCACTCAGTGTGGACGTGCTATTTTGAAATAGCAAAACGCTATTTTGAAATAGTTTTTGTGTATAGATGCGTTATTTCGAATTAGCTTAATTCGAATTAACTATTTCGAATTAAGTTAATTTGAAATAGCGCTGTAGTATAGACATACCCATATAGAATGGCTTTAAAACAACTTTTTGAATTGTCTTGACGTTTTAACTTAATAGTTTTCAGCCATTAGATAGGAACGTATTAGGTACCTGGGGAAGGCATACAGATGACAGTGAAAATGGATCTTTAGGAATTTGGTAATGCTGCCCTTTTGTATAACATAAGTGAAATACAATTATGAATACAAGTTGAATGGGATTCATAAGTACTTATGATGCGATTCATGTTTATTACACTTATTTACTGGCGAAGTGATTATTTTAAGAGTGTCATAAAATATCTTTTGAATCAAAGCACGTATGCAGAGTTGTAAACTTACAACAAAATCGAT
The DNA here is from genome assembly GCA_032595735.1 of Pelochelys cantorii. NCBI lineage: Eukaryota > Metazoa > Chordata > Testudines > Trionychidae > Pelochelys > Pelochelys cantorii. The sequence goes on from CM064327.1 coordinate 161,275,338, forward strand.
GAACAAGCAAAAAGCAATGGACCTGTTTGCTTTTTCTGTGGAGATCAGAGTCATAGGAGATGGAAACAGTACAAGATATTTGAGTTCCAAGTGGTTTGAATGATAGCATGGTGAGTGTGGGCTTGGGGCATGCTGATATCTTTTGGAACTCAATGTGCACAAATTCTATCAGAGCAGAAATTACTGGATTTTTTTTTTTAGATGGCATCAGCAACAGACATTTCACCCAATTTCCACTTTGTTACTGAGCCACTCGTCTAACCTAGAGTATTGTGTTTTGTTAGTTTCTAAGTACAGGAAAACATCTTTTCAGTGGAAACTTATGGAATCAAAAGTGTTTGTGTATTAAATCCAGCTGTACATTTAATTGACCACTGAATGTGCTTTCTTGCCAGTGGTGATAATGACCCATTTTACTTCTACCTAGTGAATTTGACAGAAAATGGAAAATTTCTCACTGATCATTTACTTTTTACTAGCACCATATCCCACAATACTTGACATCTTGGCTCCTCTCATCTTTCTTCAGCTCATGGTGGTAGATCAGATTTTGGGGCCTGGCCACACCTCCTCAACTTCTGCTTGCTTCCAGATGAGTTAGTCCCAAAATTCAAACTTACATAACATCATTGTTAATGGCAGCCATATGGTAACAATTACAGTTAATACCTGACCTTTAAACTCATGAGCTATTCAGGGTGTGTAGATTTGTGGAAGGTGTGGCTTGCAGAAAGGATACTATCAGTAAGAAACTTCCCATTCTGCAGCCCAACATTGCTCACAATTCCTGATGTCGGCGAAGTAGTGAAGAGGTAGAGAAAGTTATAAAAAGGTCAGAAAAGGGGATTTGTAATATTTGCTGAAAGGGCAAAATCAGTTCTGGGCCCCTGCCTACTACACCTTCCTGCCAAAGAATGCCTCTATAGAAGACAGGAAGAACATCTTGTAATGCTTGATAAAGGTGGTAGTCTTAGGAATTTCTACTGTGTTTACATTAGCTTTTTCTACCTACATCATCAGGGGTCGTGTCCTGTGTGTCCTGACCATTTCTGGAATCAGATTTTTTAATGCTGTGTATAATGCATAGTATAATCCACCCAGCAATAGATAACTTAGTAGCTTTCAATCCTTATCATTTGGAAGGATACAAATAGGGCTTTTGATCTTCTGTGTGTTATAGGTAAACTTTTTAAGTCCCTCTGACACCTAAGGTGTTTTGGTTTTTTTGTTGGGACTCTGTGTCTTTGACCAGAATGAAGGTAGAACCTCTTGGAAAGCATGGAAAGAAGAATTCACCTTTGGGATAAATGATTCTGGAGTATGAGCACCACCTTCTCTTCATGAAGCATGCAGTAAGGTTCCTGCATACAGAGCACTTCCAGCTCCAACAGTCACCCGGAGGACATGGTGGCTATCAGGAAGCAAGTTTTGATAGAAAAATAAAATGCTGATGTTGACCAGGGATGATTTGCCAGGTCTCTCAGTAAGGTGGCAAGTCCCATTTGGGAAAAAGGTCTCCTAGTCAGCTTGGCTAACTGGACTACCCTACTCCTTCAGACAGAGGAGTATGCTTTCAAGGTCAATACTTTTCAAGAAAAATGAACTGTTTTGATGACTTTGGATCCAATGACACTAACACATCTCTTTCATAGCCAGGCTGTTAGATGCAGCTGATTAGGACCGGATGAAGCAGATAGAAGATGGTCTGTCTCTTTGCGAACTGTGGTGTTGGCCCCAGTTTCAGCTCTATAAGAGCTGACAACCCAGGTCTCCTCAGCCAAAGTGCCATTATCAATGTTACTGTGGCCTGTTTTCATTTTATTTTCTGGACCACTTTCCATAATAAAAGGAAGGGTGGAAACACACAGAGGAGTGGGCCTGTAGTCACGTGTGTGATTGGGTTCCACTTCCCAGCTCAAGTGCTTTGGTCTCTTTGCATACATGTAGTTTTCATATAGCCAGTTGAGGGAAGGCCAAATGATGGGATGATTCTTCCTGATTCATCACTTAGGCTATGGCTACACTGCACCATAGTTCGAAATAAGATACACATTTTGAGCAACACAAAATTGTGTATCTTATTTTGAAATAGCTTATTTTTTAAGTAGGCACTGACTACACAGCACCAAATTTTGAAATAACCCGCTATTCTGAAATGTCCCTTATTCCTTGTGGAATGAGGTTTACAAGAATGTCGGAATAGTGAGCCCAAAATAACGGGCTTGCTGTGGAAATGCGGGATAGCTATTTTGGGATACTCCAATATCCCGAAATAGCGTTGCAGTTTAGACGTAACCTTAGAGTTGTTCACCTTGCACTTGCTAATTCTGTCCATTCTCTGGTTCAGGCTCTCCCTGATGGAGTAAATAGAGTGTGCCACCCACTTCATGATTTCCATTGCTTCATCATATAGTCCTGGACTTCTTGTTCTCTACTGCTTGTTCACCTATATGACTGTGATTGTGATATCTGACTGAGTCAGGATATGGTTCCTTTATAGGCTCGACTTTTGTAGTGCAAACTCAGCCTCTCTCCATTCTAGACAATTTATGCAGTGGGTCCTTTCCTCTATGTTTCAAATGCCTCGAGTTATCTGGGACTCCAGGTGTACTCTCCAGCCCTCCTGGCTAGCATCACTTGTGTGTATCAGGGGATCTGGAAGGCTCTGGGGCATGCCTTGCAGACACTGTCCTGCACTGACCACTATTTTAAGAGTTAATCACCTGCACTGGAACCCACATTTGATTTTTCATTTGTTCAAGGGTGTGGTCTCATGCCTTTATGATAAAGCCTTAAAGATACATGCTGTATAATTGAGCACATAGAGTGATCTTTATGCACAAGCCTAGGAGGCCTAGCAGTTCAAGTCTCAGTATCATAGGGGTGTGTCTACACAGCAGGGCTTAACTCAAAATAAGCTATGCAAATTGAGCTATGTCAATTGCGTAGCTTATTTTGAAATTGAAATTGGGAATGTCTACACAGCACTTATTTCGAAATAGGGCACTCTTCCTCTGACTTCCCTCATATCTTGTATAATGAGGGTTACAGGAGTCGGAGTAAGAAGTCCTCTAGCTTGACAGTATTTCAACATTATTTTTAAATAACTGCCTGCTGCGTTGATGCAGACTAAGTTATTTTGAAATAATGTTGCTGCATTGACGTACCCTAGTAGGCTTCTTGCAATTTCAGAACAATGCAACAAGGTCCTGATCCCTCCGGCATCTCCCTAGACATGGATCTCTCCTTGCTATCAAGGCATTTGTCCACTCCCAAGTGAGTTATTTGGGTGGAATGAATTAAGAGCTTTTCTTGTTGTTGACAATAAAGCCATGCACCTGCAAGGGATTCAGTGTCAGTAAGCTTCTAAAAGATAAAGAAGGTGGAGTAGAACTCTGAGAATCTTTCTTCTCATATCCAGGGGGTGAGAAATCTCATATTAGGCTGCATCTGTAGGTGGTGTCTGAGACAGTGGATAGGATGAAAAACGGATGAGAGAGAGCCTGTAACTCAAAGAGGTATCCCTGATTCACTATCTCTTTGATTCACTTGTCTGTGGTTGAAGCAATCCATTCTTTCAGGAAATGGGAATTCCTGAGTTCACATTTCAGCATTTGGTGGAAAGACTTTGAGTGGGGAGAGACTACCTGGGGGCTTTCCACCTGAGACAAATTTCCCCAGCTTTAGGTGACATCTAGTCATTGAGTTTGGAGGCCAATCTAATTGCAAATCTAACTGCATGCATCTAAGGCATCAGCAACAAATATTGTTGCCAGGGAAACAGAGTTGCAGTTGGGATAATCCTTATCCTTGGAACTCATAATTCATTGATCCTGTAGAACATAAAATCATTTCTGTTAATGTGCCTGCTCTTGTCTGGTTTATCCCACTCATCCCTGATTACTCGCTCAAAGGAGGAGTGTGGAATGAGTCGTCTCTGAGCCTGATATGCACTGCTTAGCCTGATGAGTCATCCCTGACTCAGATTACCTGAGGGCTCCATGTCTACCATGCAGGACTAAGCTAGTCCACAGGCAAAGGTCTAACCAGGTGACACCAAGGCCAGCAAACTAGCTTCCCAATGAGAGCAGCCACACTAGTCTGCTCAGTGTTGCTACCTCACCAGGAGGTAACTGGGCTTCAGAAAAGCATATTGCTTTGTTGCCAACTACTATCAAGTATTATCAAATACCATGTAGTGTACTATTACTTGGCTTGACCTAGTAGGCACTTCAGTGGCCTTGTGGTCAGTTCTCTCAGACACCATCTGAGCTGAGGCATCGAAAACATAAAGCTCCACAGATTGCCTTAGCCTCTCCAAGACCCTAAACCAGATTCCTCCAGAATTAAAATGGTGTCTTTAAGAGTGAAATAGGCTTAGATGACACTTTTGGACTTTCCCACATTCTCTTATAGAGGTGAGCACCTGCAACTTGATCTTCCATCTCTCTAGCCTTTTCTTTACCTCCTTTTGAGCTCCGGTAATGGCAGCTGAGATTCAAGTTTTCTGAGCATTGATTAAATGACCCAGAAGACTTAATTTACAAATATTTATTTATATATTAAATATTCAAATCAAAGTATATCCATGCAGAGCCTGAACACCCTTAAAGTTAATTTTAAAATATAATAAAAATAAAGCCAATCAAAGAATTAATAATCATTTCTTCATCCCTACTATGTGAGCAACCGTGACCATTAATTGGATTGACTGACTGTAATTATCACTACATAATCTCTTTCTCTCTCACACACACATGCACACACACACCCAGACTGCATTTGAGAGCTAATGATGTCAACTTTACAATGAGGTATGATATAAAGATGTCAAATGGTGTTTAGAGTAGAAATGGGCATAATGATCTTATCAACACATTAAAACGACCATGTTGAAATATTATCTGTTAGAATCACTAACCTATGTATTATTTCAAGACATAGATGTGGATTTCTTTATGACTGCAAAGCATCACAACAACAATGTAAAAAGTAAAACAATCTAATAATAAATGTGTACATTGAAATATAACAGTGCAGGAGACTTTTCTAGTCAACATCATAATCACCCTCATATCCCCCAGATACAAAAGTACTTGTGTACAGCTTCAGGGACATTTATCATATCAGGAATGTAGATTGGTATCCATCTGTCATATGTGGGCCTGTTTGTAGTGAAGAAGTAAGGAAGTAAATGTGCTCTGTGTGAGTGTAGGGGGGAGTTTCCAAATCATCCTCTCATTTTGCACACACATTTAGAACCAGTAGCTGCATTACTTGGAGAAGATGATCCCAGAACGTGAATGTAGGAGACGAGGCACGTACTCATGTCTACATTTCCTTCAGTTGTGGTAGCATGTGCTGATTTACAGCATCATCAAGCTCTCCAATGACATTTTGTAAAGACTGAATGTCTTCAGATACAAACACCCTTTCAGTGTCAGCCAACATTTGACAGACAAATGCTGGAACTAATTGAACATCTCCTTGTTCTTCATATTAGTTAACAAATGAATAAAATCTCCTGGCTTCCAATGCTAGAGTCAAGTCTTTTCGAGGATGGTTGAATTGCTTACCAGTGAACATTTAATCTGCTATATAAGATGCATACACGTTAGAATTAACAAGAAGGTCTAGTAATTCTATGTCTTCCCCAAATTTCTCAATAAATAGAATAGTATAGCATATGAAAATTGTCCAGATGAATCACATTGGTACTAAGTGCATTTGAGAAGAGTACCACTTGCTGAGTGACAAGGTACAGCTTCTGATCCATGGTCTTGAATGGGTGTTGACATTTCTTTGTTTCAGAATTGTAGTACAGACTGAGGCATGTCGTCTGGTTTGGCATCCACAAAAGGTGCCTACGCAGCTACTGTGTAAATGTTTTCTTTGTTGCAAGCTTGTGACTGATATGGGTCCAAAATGGAATCACCTGAGTGTGAACAATATCAACATAATTTGGTATTGGTAGCACATTGTGAGGTAGTTGTCTCAAGACACTGGAGAGCTCTCAGACAGTGTACATTTTTCAGTGACAAGTGTCTTAGTTTCATATCTGTTTTTTCATGATAAGTTGGTTCTTATATATTCTAGGTTTTTCAAGTGCTCTGTACAGCATACGCTCTGATTGCCCGGGAAAGTAAGGCTACATCTACACTGCAGCACTCTTTCGGGATACCAGAGGTATCCCAAAATAGCTATTCCCTGTCTTTTGAGTGTGCCTGTTATTTGGGAATATAACAGACTTGCTATTCCAATGTCCTTGAAAACTTCATTCTATGAGGATTAAGGGATGTTTTGGAATAGTGATTTATTTTTTAAAAAGTGCTGTGTAGAGCACTCCAAATTTTGAAATAAGCTATTTTGAAATTAACTTGAAATAAGCTACACATTTTGCGTAGCTCAAACTGCATAGCTTATTTCAAGCTTCAGGTGCAGTGTAGATGCACCCTAAGTGACTGTTCTTTCTCTTGCTTCAGTGATATTTCTTGTGGTGCTGGATTATCTGATGGCTGATTTTAGAGATACAACTTTAAGCGTTGAATGGAAGGTATTCTTTCCATTTGTGAGTTCTGTGGTGTTGTCTATATTATCATTTTCAGAGATGAAAATTCCACCAGCATGAAGTGGTACAATTCCATTTGCAATGAACTTACTTCCCCTGAGTTCTTCTAATTCCATTATCATAGCACTACTGTTGAACTGCTTCAGCTCATTACTGCAGAATTGATAAAAGTAAGACCCAAACTTATGGCATAGCAAGGCTTGTGTGAAGTGCTGTGATAATTTTGGAAATGTTAAATACTATGAACGCTGCAACTGAGAGCCACCTTCTTTAAATGTCTGCTGAAGGATAATACTCATTGTGGCTGAATTATATGCTTCTTTATCTATGAACCAATGGACAAACTTGTGCACCAGTTGGGGCCCAGAAGTAGCTGACCTCTCTAAACTACAATTGTGTGACTTTGAGTAATATTTTGAGGCTTTCATTTTGGTAACAAAGATTGAAGCATCGTTACACAGAGCCACTTGTTCACTTGCAAGCTATTCATTAGGTTCACTCACCAGAAGAACATTCACAAAACATTTGGAGACTAAAGTTCCAACTTCAAATTGCTAGCAGGTTGGAGAACATCAGCTGATTTTATTGCACTCCATAGGAAAATGATAAACTTGCCTTGACCATGCTGTGCAGGGAATGAAATTATAGAACCCTAATGGTTTTTTTTTTTTAATTCTGTAATTTGTTATTGGAATATCTCACTGTTTCTGTATCTGAGGGAAGGAAGGCATTGTATTTTGTACTCACCTGGACAGGAGAAGGGCCGCCTTATTATACATATCATCATTGTGTATCTTGTCAATTAAATGATAAAATGAGATATTGTAGACACATTGTTGCAGTGTCACTAGATGATTTTGCTTATAAGATTTGTTTTATGCAAGCAAGAAGAAAGGTGAGTTGCATTATGAACTATGTTCTTAGTAATCAAGACCCACAAATGTTCCATGCAACAAGTTGTCATCTTTTCTTTGAAATTCTGCCTCTCTTAGACTGGTTGCTCTCTCATGTTTCTATTTTCATTTTTATTTTAGTTTCTTGTCTGGGTTATGTTTTGTTTGTTTTTTTCTCACGCAGACAGTATGACTGGAGCAACTGCTGGAGAAGGTGCATGCTCTGGTGCCTAGAGATCCCAATGTACATGATACTGTCTGATCAGATTTAAAAGCTGGGTTTAAACCCTGAGTTTAATAAAACTCTGATGTGTGGCAAATTCGATTTGCTTGTGTATTTCTTAAAAAAAAAAAAAGAGCTCTGTGATAAACTGTTGGGGGCACATCATCTGAAGCAAAAACACTCATCCAGTACCTGCAAATATAGTTCATCATTTCTTATGTCTGCTGATACCATCACAAGAATTCTGGCCAGTGCTGGTGGCTTGTGACAGTTTTTACATATTTGTGCCACATGCTAAACAGCTTCATGGTTTCTTTTAAACAATCACTTGGTCATTTCAAACTAAACAAAAAAATCTTTAGTTCATTGTCATTTTGAAGCTTTGACCAATAAAAATCACCTCATGGTGTTGACATAAACACAATGTGGGAAAAGCAGTCCTAGTTATGTTGCAGTGTTCCTGGATATGTGGAAAAAATATCACTTTCTCATTTTGAGTACCATTGTTTCATCTTGTCTACAGACTTACAGCACCTCATCTGAATGTACTTAAAATAAACTTTCAAACTGTACAGGATGTAGATATGTGTAGGTGGGTACATTAAACTCAAAAAATACAATCCTTTTGGGGACATTGCTGTATGCCAATATCACCCCCAACCATATTTCATTCTGGTCATCAGTTGGTAGACTCAACATTACTTTAAAATCCCACCCCACATTATCCTCTTAACAAAAACCTAACACCTAATAGGTTCAGCTTCTCGTAAATACCCTTTGCTACCAAAGTGTTCATAGGGATCAGAGGTAGGAGTGTGTTTATTGCATACACTCAGAAGGGGGCGGGGCTTGTTTTGTCTGTGGCTGGTGGAGTCACGGAACTGACCCACAGAGGCACAGGCAAGGTTTTCTCCCACTAAGGTGATCATCAGATGTTTCACAACTCTGAATGCCCCCTGAGATGAACAGGAGATTAAGCAATAGAAGCTGGAGTGGCAGCTCAACCCCATGGTTCTCCTGAGCAGAGGCCACTGTTAAAATTAAACTGCCAGATTTTTGAGTCACTTCTGTCCCCGATGAAAAACAGACAGCCAAATGACTGAATATGTGTTTTTTTTCTAGGTTGTCTATTTTTTCCCAGCCTCCTCTATAGCTGTTTACAAAATTGCGTGCTGAGCTGGTCAGAAAATAAGATTTTGTTCTGCAGAAATTGTTTACATTTTAGCTGACCAAAAACCAAAATATTTTGATTCAAAATGGCATGGTTGTGTCTTGGGGGAGTTATAATCTAAGTGACAAACTATGTCTTCCATGATGAGCATGGTCATAGATTCTTACGGGAAAATGATGCATCATGGAGGATGATTTCAGTGGAAAACAGATACTTTTCATTAAAAAATTAATTTGGTTGAAAAACCAGTTTTCCATCAAAACAGTTTTGATGGCTTTTTTTTAAACCATCCTTAATTGTATATATGACTGAGCGGGATGGGGAGAATTAGGGAAATGTTAAGTTTACATTTCTTTTTTTAAAGAAATATCATTTTGTTTGAAATTTTCCAACCAGTTATATTGCAGACTCACTAACTCATTCTGCACATGTTTCTTGTGTGTGAAAGTGGTAGGATGGGATACATTGGGACATTTAAGGCAGACCAAGAGGGAGAATAGGGACATGTGGGGGCAGCCAAAGAATGGGACTTGAAGGGTTGAGCTAAGGCCCTGGGAATGCAAGGGGTGTGTATGTGTTGCAGATGGGAGTGTGGAGAGCTGTGTGGCAGGTATATGCAAAAAGTCGGGGGGGCTGATACATGGTTGGGTCCTGGAGGGGTAGGTGGGTTAGTCTGGGCAAGAGGCCCATGCAGGGTGCAATTCTGCATTTTGTGTTTCCTTGTGCCCTCACATGAAGGGAGCAATGCCTTGGAGAGCCTTTTCCCTGCTGATGCTTCAGTCCCAAGACACATGGCTTTGCCAACATTGCTATTGCAGGTGTCTTCTGCAGCAACACCTGGGGCACCAGATGTATCTGTGCACAGGCAATTTATTCTTGAGAGACTCCTCATGCAACCGCTGCCTAAGCACTCCAGGAGACTCAAAGAGCAGCAATGAGGAGACTTTGAAGCACCTATGCCTTGATGCAGAGACATTGGGCCTCCTTTCACACACTACTGATTAGGATGAGAATTAAAATAAATTATTGCTGAGGTTAATGGAAATGAGGCTGGGGAAAGCATTAATTATTGGCACATAGATTGGGTGCTGAATTGACGAAACTCCCTATTTCCTTGTTCTGTACCCTTTGTGTCAGAGAGATCTCCACTCTGGCAACCGCAACTCAAAGTTAGTGAGCATTTTTTGGTGAGAATATGTGTGCTGATGTGTATGTACACACACACGCACGCACACAAACGTGTTGTGCCATATTTGTACACTAACTAGTCTATTGTATTCTATTGTATCCATTGTTTTTCATGTAACCTTGTATTGATAAAAGCAAATATCCACCAAAAAGGCTTATTTTGTCTTTCATAAAGTATGAATGAAAATTTTATAACCCAGAAAGAACCTTTATTGGAAAATTTATATCTGTCATTTGAGCAAGAGCTCTGTGTTAATTATTGACACAGTACTTAAGAGCAGAAGAGTCACAGAGTAACTTTAAAGTACAACCCTCTGCTTGATTATAACCAATGCAATTAATCCCTTGGTTTCATTGACACAAAATTCAAAGACTCCTTTCTCATTCTCATTTTAATTAAAAGAGAAGTGCAGGAAAATGAATCTGGTTACAGGAAAAATTGATTACGGATGCAACTAGGAACATCAGTGCCCCTCCCGCAGGAGGCACTGGTTAAGATTTTGATCTCCCTTGTACTTATTTAACCCAGGGTAATTGCACTGAAGTCACTCAGATTTAAGTCAATGGCATAACACCAGGGCTTACAAATGTGTAACCTAGAACAGTCTGTCCTGTTACCCTGCATATGCTACTATGTTTTACATTGTAACAAAGCATTTGACTAGAATACATCTTTCAGATACGGGTGGAAAGGTATAGTATATATCAACTAAGATATTGAAAGCCATATAAGGGGATTTGGAAGCCCAATTCCAAGTCATTTAAAAGGACATTGGCTACGCAAATCCCTTTGGTGACTGAAAATCTCAGCCTCTGAATTTGAAACCAATCTTATTTTTTAACTGGTTACATTCAAATTTATGATCTTGGTAATGTCTGGTAATATTGTTTCACACTGCATGCGCTCAAAGGTGTTAGCAGGCCTGTCAATGCAAAGGCATGCGGTTTTGGTCAGAAGACAACACCGACCAATTTTATTATTAGCCATCCTGGCAACCGGAACTGGCCAAAAAACAAGAATCCCATTTCACAACAATATGTCAAGGTTTTGACATTTGGTTTTGTTCTGCACTGGGATGGAACAAATGTCTTTCTACATTTTTCCAGTAAAATGATGCAGAGAGAATCAGTAGAGTAGGGACTTGAAGCTGGGTCTTCCCTTCCCCCCCAGGCAATTGTCCTAATCCCTGGGTTATTGTCTATTCTGACCTCTCTCTGTTTCTCTTATGCACTCTCATTTTAACCAGAAATATGAGAAACCTTGGACATAAGAAATCTTTTCCGATGAAAATTTTCTCAAAATTCATACTTTTCTGACAATAGTTTAATTTTCAGCCAAACAGTATTTTCTCACCAGAAAGAAGAAAAAAAACCTGTACTGAAGATCCCTATTTGCTATGCAAAAACTTTCCATAACTAGTAACAATGTCTGTCCATCCTAATAGTCTCCTCTTTGAGATGAGGAAACTCAATAGGAGGAGACCTCAGCCCTCAAACCTGAGAAGTGGGGGTATGTCTACACTACAGAGTTTTGTTGGAAAAATGGCCATTTTTCAGACAAAACCTGAGTTACGTCCACACTGCAATTGTGTTCTTCTGAAAGTAAATTGAAAGAACAGAGGGGTTTTTCCGGCATTGGTAATCCTCTTTCTACGACGAAGAAGCCTTTTTCCGAAAGAGCTCTTTCGCAAAAAGGCGTGTGTGGACAGGGAAGAGGGAGCTCTTTTGAAAGAAGAGGAAAAAGCACAGGTGCCCTGGTGGCCACTCTGACCATAGTCATCACAGCTTAAATGTGAGATAGCATCTATTCAGTGTGGATGCTATCTTTCGAAAAAGTAGATAACTTTTTCTATGCATTTTTGTGTGTGGACGCGCTCTTTCAGAAGAAGTTTTTTCAGAAGATCTCTTCTGAAAGAAGCCTCAGTCTAGACATAGCCCGGTTGGTAAATTGACATCTTAGGGTCAATTAGAGATCTTCCACAAAAAGTTCTTGTGCGAGAACACGTGTACACTGCCATGGACTCTCTTGCGCAAGAAAGCTCTGATTGACATTCACAGAATGGCCACCAGGGCACTTGTGCTTTTTCCGATAGGGGTTTCTTGCACAAGAAACCCCTGTTGTTCATCCACACACACCTTTTTGCAAAGTCATAGAAAGAGGAATAACTCTTGCACAAAAAGCCCTGTCTTCTGACAATCTACTGTACTTTTTCTTGCACAAAAACATGCTTGTAGTGTGGACACTCCACAAGTTTTTGCGCAAAAACTCTGCAGTGTAGATGTAGCCATGGAGTCAGAGTCCATATGTTAAGTTGAGATGCAACTTTTTAACTGCATGCATATGGTACTGCACAGTAATGCCAAGGGTCCAATCCTTACTCAGGATCAGGATCCAAGTTTCAAAAAAAAAAGTTATTTTTTAATTGCTTGTAAAAATGACAAATATCAAAGTTGAAGTTGTGATGTCTTTATCTAATATGACTATTTTGCCTTTGTTTTCTTTGTGTGGACATGCACTATGGATTTGAACTTCTAAAAGTTCCACTCTTCCCAGAGACAGGCAGCAATTTTTTTGAAAGAGAAACATTGCTGAAGTCTGTAACAGAGGAAACATGCTGTGCTTTCTCATGATTGGCTTTACTTCATTCTTATTTTGTTTTAGCCCTTAGTCTAAAAGGAAAGAAATTCAGACTGAAAATAAGGCCGAGACTTTCCAAAGTAATTAATGGGTTTGGTCACCTTAAAGGGCACAAATCTTCACAGGGCAGGTACTCAGCACTTCTTAAAAGACAAGCCCCTTTATAGCATCTTAAACTAGGCTTCCAAAAATGGTTTTACTCCAAATCACTAGTCACTTTGGAATAATCTTAGGTCTTCTGGCTGTTCTTTCTATATGGAAAACAAAACAGCCTTCCATTCTACTGTTTTTGCTGTCAGCGGGAGTTTTCTGAAAGTGCACACAATTTAGGATTTTTACCAGGCATATAAAGTTACATACAATGGGGAAATAGTCTGCCTTTTTAGTCTTTATTTAAAAATAAAGGAGAAGAGAAATTTAATTATGTGTCTATTAACATTACTTAACTAACATTTTTCTTTGTAGACTAGAAAGATACATAATTATTGAAATGTTTGAAATTTTCTTCTCCAATATAAGTGCAAATTAAATATTGGTAGCTGTATCTTACAATATGTGTGTCTACAAAATGTATTGGGAGAGAAGGGTCCATAACCAAGGTACATTTTAAAAACTGGGGGGGTGGGGTGGGGACGGAGTAGCTTTCATATTATAAAGCCTTTTTGCTAGTCCTTGGTTCCCCTACGTGGTTGTCCTGCTAAATCTTGATTCTTCACTTTCATAAAAAAAAATTAATACGGGTGCTGAAATAAGTTAAACACAACTGATAAAAAATTTGACTTGGCACCAACTCATGACAGGTGATATGCAAAGCAGCTTGCTAGGTAACCACCTCATGGTTATTACAAGGGAGAAAAAAATGGGAAATAAAAATGAAACATGCCAAGAACTGTGTATAGAAACCCCCCTACTCTTTTCAACCTGTAAGTTCTTGTAGTCAGAGCTGCTCAATTTGTAGAATTTATAATTTCACCAGTGGCATCTGCACATTCTTTTAACTATTGTGTTTGATCCTATGGAATTGAGATATTGCCATTTTATAATGCTAGTAAGCATCCTATATATTGCACTGAGAACACACAGGAGGCTGAAAACATACACTGGGGCCTGGTCTACATTAGGGGATAAGTTCAAATTAAGATACGCAACTTCAGCTACATAATTGTGTAGCTTAAGTTGAAGTATCTTATCTCAACTTTTGGCGCCATATGTGCTGTGGGAAGTTGAAGGGAGAGCACTCTCCCTTCAACTTCTCTTGCTTCTCATGGAAGCAAGACTACCGGTCTTGAAGGGAGTGCTCTCGCCGTTTGACTTAGCGTGCTTTCACTATACCCATTTGAACCCTGAAAAATTGATTGCAGTGGCTTCCAACTTATCTGTAGTGTAGACATTCCCCAGGAATGAAGACTGGAGAAGGAGCATGTACATCACAGATTACATGGTTATTCCTTTGAGGCAAGCATTAATATGAGTACTTTGAGGGAAAAGTTTTCAAATGTCCTGAGTGATTTAGAAGAACTAAGCTCTATTTTCAAAAGTAATTTAAGCACTAAGAAGAGTGTCTCATTGAAATCAAAGCAATGTAGTGATGCCCAGATCTCATACACTACTTAGGGTTACCCATAGTCAGCTAACATGTTTTTTATCACATCCATTCTTGACCACACTGAACAAACAAAACCATATTTCACAAAGTGTTAAGTTAGCACAAAGCTTTCTCCCAGTATACATAAAGCCTTAATGGTTGAAAATGTGGTTGTTTCCCCAGGGTGAATCATCTTTTTTTGCCAGTTTACTACTTGCCAATTTGCACAGACAAAACAAAATACCATTATGAAGTCATCTTAAATAAAATTGCTTTTTTGCAGGTTTATGTTTGCAGGACCAATACATTTCAGCCCATTATGCCTTTATTACTGCAGCAAAACATCCTCAGTTGTGGCCCTTAATGAATTTAAGAATGTGTGTGACTAAAAATTCAGTCTAGACAGTTGAGATATAGGTAGAGGAATGTGGGTGCATTTTAATTTCTTGGCACATTTGTGTCAGGTTTTCAAGCTTAGGACATAATCCTGAGTGGTGTGTAGACCCCCGTCGATTTTTCTTAGCTGCCACTCAATATCAATATATAGCCAAAGCTCAAGTCAATCGGAGTTTTGCACTTGACTTCAATTGGCCTCAGAATGCTTCTACTTCTTCTTCATTGGGCCCAGAAGATACTGTGGTTCACTGATGAACAGGAAAGGAGACATTTTGAAGGGTAGATGACAGACGTTGTTCAGATCTGAATTCAATCAACAGCGGCATAAGGATTTAAGGCACTCCTTTGCCATAATAGCGAAGGAGGCTAAATAACTATAATCTCACAAATTCTGGAAAGTCTCATTGTGACTGGTGATGAATGGCAACAAGGGGCTCAAAATTTGGTCCTCTGTAAATAAATCCAGTGATAATTGCAGCTCTACTAACCAAGCAGTATTGCTTTTATCTGGTTTCAGGTTCAGACATGGAGAAGCTTTGAACTCTTCAGCCTCAAAACTGTGAATAGCTTTTAGCCTACTTTATAGGAAAAATGGTAGCATTTCAGGCAAGCTCTCCAGCACTCTGGAAGAAGAATAAGAGTGAAAGGGGATAACTATATTATTCCCCATTTGAATTTAGGCCAGTGCGGCAAGCTCAGGTTCTGAACTAACTGAAGCACATCTCAGCTGGCATACAAAAACTGCACCAAACACCCTCTTGGCCAGAGGAAAATTCCTCGGGTTGCCATTGACAAAGCTATAAATGCTTCTAGTATAGCACATCATCTATCATAAGTTAAGGGCCATAGTTTTGGCCCTGACACATGGAACTATTGCTTGATGATGATCTCCTGTTATGACTTCATCTCTCATTTCATTTTCCTGAATAAGTTTCGGAAGCTGTCTCCGGAAGCACTTTACTTCCCACACTATCTAACATCCCTTTCAATCTGGTTCCACGCTTGACTCTGGTCTTCAGATAGCATCTGTGCACTGATGGATGAAAAGCTGCAGAGAGAGGTAAAATGACATACTACTATTGCTAGATCCCTGTGTAGCCTTTAACTCTATTGCCCATGATGCTCATGAGGACTAGCAGGGTTAAACAGAGAAACAGCTGGATGTATGAAAAACAGCTGGCTCAAGAAGTGCACAGTTAAGGAGGGTTGGTTTTTTTTACCTTGAATAAACTTGCTTTTCATGTTGTTATTGGATTAAATAGGGAAACTAACAATATCATTTTACAACGTCATTTTTCTAGTTATGGCTGCATTTTAGGACTCTCAAAACTATGATATGAATATGCTATTCATTTCAGAGAGAGAATCTTGCAAGCCTTAAAAATGATCATTGCTTATTCATCACTGAAATATTTGCCAAGTTACCACATGCCCAAGAGTCATGCCAACAAGCCAAGAATTAAAAATGTGATTGGGAATGTAGATGTAAGAGCTACTTCAGATAAAGTTTAAAAAAAAACCAGACCAAACTTTCTATTAACAATCAAATTAAACAGTCTTTTTGAGCATCTAACTTTTTAGCTTTTTACATACCTTTGAATGTTGTGCTCATGTATGACTATCAGTAAACAACAAGTGAAAGCAAGACTGCTCTTGCTTTTTCTCCAACTCAGCCAGTAACAAAAAGTACTAGATATCTCACAAAAGCTTGTTTTTGTATTATTTCAAGACTTTTTTTTAACTAAAAAGGACTAGACACATTTTGAATGCCCAACTGACTTTAACTATAATTTCTTTGTCAGGTTTGTGTGCCACACATTTTGGGAAGAAATAATCACCATGGTCAATGAAGGTGCATCAAAGTTAGTTCATTTAGCAGTTTTGGTTCTTTAACAAGTATTAATTTTAAAAGGTTATATTGTATGCCAGTAATTTGCAGAGTGTTTGCATAGTTGGGAATGGTTGTATGAACCAAAATGTGAATCGGGTCTGGGAAAGGTTTTCTGGGACTTCCTGTACATACAGTAACTAGAGGGAATTCCTTAGGAAGGATTACTGAAAACATGTTTTAGACATTCAAAGATGTGTGGCACTTTCACAAGAAAAGGGTGAAAAGACAGGAAAGGTCACACACCACACAAGTTTAGCTTCGTGCGCTACGGAGGAGGGAAGGGGAATCACATATTTCAATATTTGGGAAGCTTATGGTTATCATCAAGGCCCTCTGTCCTTTACCAAATTTGCAATAAAATAAAACTTTGTTAGTGCAACTGATTGAAACTGAATAATTATCTTCTTGATGTTGCAACATATTGCAAGATTCAAAGAAAAAATATGAATTTATAAACTGGTCAATTCTTTTCAGCAAGTCTGTCCTTTTTTTTGAAATTTCTGAATGCTATTTTTTTTTAAATCATGTATCAACCAGGAATTTCAGAGGGACAAAAATAACTAGTGATTGTTGCCTACATTTTTGAATGACTAACTTGAGACCTGTTACATGGCTCTAATGTTCAGAAAGTGCTAACCATCTCCTTGCTGAAAATCAGACTCCCCACCCCTGAAGTGCTCCAAGTTGATCACCAAAAAAGAAGCACCCAGAAGCATTAGTCACTTGTGAAAAATCGTTGCCAAAGAGTTGAAGCATAGTGGGGGTTTTTTTGGCATGAAAACAAACCAAACAAACATAAAGAGTCATAGATAATCCTTTAAATGTCACAACTGTAGAAAATATAGTTTATAAGACCATGTTTTCCTTGGGAGACTAGCTACCAGTAAAACTGATTTCAGATTAAATGTTAGGCATGGAGTTCTTAACAAAGGCAATTCCATAGGAAGAAGTAAAGTGTATACTAATGAGGGAAAAGAAATATGGCAATAAAGGCATCAAGGGGATATTTTAGGCTGCTGTGTTAATTGTGATGGATTTCTGGCATGCATAGTGTTTAGAAAAATAAGTGTAACGGTGGTGGTGGGTTGACAGATGTGATGTCAAGGATACACAACCTTTGCAGCATGTTGATATTTGAGGGGAAACGTTTGAAGATAACATGGATAGGAAAGTAGCATAAAAAAATATGACGTTCCTTTTTGTGAGCTCTGAGCCTCATTCTTACAGTGCCAGTTGGTTTTGGGTTTTTGTTTTGTTTTGCTTTGTTAATACAAAGGTCCCTATCTTCCAAAAAAACTTCTTGTGGAAAAGGAAAGTCAGCAGTATTTTCAGCATTCTCTGATCTGTGAAGAGAAGCTTTTGGAAACTGCAATCTGATTTACAGCTTGATGCCACATTTTGTAAGAGAACGCCTGGTCCTTTTCATTTCCTATTGCATTCGCATTTATTTTTTGTTTTCAGCTAGAGATAACTGAATTGCAAAAGAATCAAATAGGTGCCTTAGTTCCAATCCCCTTTCCAATTTTCACAATGTCAGGCTCTCATGAACGTCCTACTTATGTAATAATACCTTTCTGGTTGTTACAACAGAAAAGTATTTAAGTTTGTCAATGCTGAAGCAAATAGGAGACCTACCTGCCTTATGAAAATGTACAGCACCATGATGAGGATTGTTGTATCTCAATATGAACCTACTTCTTGCAAGTCTTCTGTGCAAGGGATTATACTAAGGCTGGCCTCCTGCACCAAGTCACTGAGGTCCGGCCAGTCTCGGCCGAGGATGATGGGATAGATGAGAGTAGGGGCCAACCCCACAGTCATTCCCTGCATCATTCCATTTATTGTTAGCATGACCCTGGTGTGGCCGTATACTCTCATATTGGCGTGGATTCACTGTAGTCTGATTTTACCCTCCATTACATTAATACGGGGGGGGGGTGACTTCCTGATGAATAAGGATCTGACCATATCTGGAGTCAAGGGGTGTGTCTAGACTACATGGCTCCGTCGACGGAGCCATGTAGATGAGTTTACTAGACATAGCAAAATGAAATGGTGATTTAAATAATCACCATTTCATTTACATCAAAATGGCTGCCGTGCTGTGCCGATCAGCTGTTTGTCGGCACAGCACGGTAGTCTAGACGGGGATCAACCGACCCCAGATCCCTTTGTCATTAGATCCCTAATGCCACAAGCATTATGACAATGGGACCAACTGATCCTGCTATTGTTGCTATTGTCCAAGAAGTATAACAGTTATCCACCAACTTCTCCCCACTTGAACTGCTGTATGGCCAGCAAACCAGGGACTACTGAATCTAATTAGAGGCTTTGGAACATACCTCATCAACATCATACAGCTTCTACAATATTTCCTGCAATTGCAGGACTGCCTTACTCAGGAAGAGGGCCTTGCACAGGAGAATCTCTGTGTTGCCCGTGGGACCCAAGAGTGATACAATGCAAACAGACATTTCAGAGGTGGGGACTCATGGCAGTCCTCAATCAGCAGGCATAAGGGGGAAAAACAAAAACATTGCATCGTCTATCTTAGTCATAAGCTCTTCCCCCATGATTGTAAATGCTCAATCATTTGAAAGGAGGCCTTCACCATCAAACGAGTGATCAACATGCTCATATATTATCTTATGGGAGGTCCCCTTGGTCCTGATCACAGAACCCCAGGACTGGTGACAGATTTTACAGGGCCTTAAACAACATGGTGGTCTCAACTCTGGGCTACCCAGAATGGGTGCAGCCCCAGGTGGAAAGGGTGGGCCTAGAAGCAACCAGCCCTCAGCACCACATGTACTTTTCTGTGCCTCCTCCAGCCATTTCTCAGCCCTGACTGAACTGTACAATGTGGGGCTCCAGTATTGCTTTTAGGGCCCTGGGCTCCAGCCACTGCTGCTGCTGCAGTAATGGTGGCAGTGGCTCTGAGCCATGGGCCATTTTAAATCTTCTAGGCAACTGCCCATCTTGCCGACTCCTCTCTGCACCCCACCCATGGCCCCATCAGTAGCTCTATTCATTAAGTGGTTAACCTCCATGAAAAACTCCAGTGCCAGGCCGATGCGCTGGTACCTTACTCTCCAGCAAATGCCTTCATAGTCAGGCACTTCACAGGAAAGGCCAATGGCAACGTCAACTTTTTCTCCCATGTAGGGGAGAACCAAGAAGCCAGCCCTGACAACTCAGAGCTGGACTTGAAAGGGGACATGCAGTAAGTTGACCCAGAGGAGAAGTCGTCCCTGGCTCAGGCCTTGTTGGGAGGAGATGGGCCATAATCATCCCTCCCACTGGAAGTCGGTGGGTGGGACAGGAAGTGAAAAAGGAGGCTCAGAAAGTACAGTTGGGCTGCAGTTGCTGGAGGAGTCAGTCATGGTTTCAATGGCCTGGTTCCTCCCAAGCTGGAAGATTGCTGCTGGCCTCTGGGGAGCTAAGGATTCACCAAGGCCACCAGAGCTATACACTGACCTGACTTCAGAGGAGTTGCCAGAACTATGCCAGGTCTTCAACCTGGATGATCTGGAAAATGCTCTACAGAACCAGGTACACCCAAGAGGGATGTCAGAAATGTCCTAGGGTAGCCAACCATATGCTGGCTGCAGCACTGCCTGAACACAGACCAGTGTGTTGCAGTCAGGATCTTCACTGACTCAGTGGCAAGCCACTGGTAGGGCACTGGGCCAGGGCACATTGGAGTGGGTGGGCCTTTACACCTTTTGCCACCGCAGCCCTGGGGTAGTAGTCTCCCCCTCTTGATGCTAAGGAGCCAGCACTTGTCAGCTATCCATCAGAGCCAGGATACCCAAACCCCTTGCTACTCAGTTCTAAACATAGGCCTGAGCTGCAGACTTTTGTTGCCTGCCCTGATTAAGGGTCAACAAGCTACTGTTTGTTGCATTACCCTGCATTTGTCCAAGCTATAGATCTTTCTTGCCTGCCCTGCCTGAGGGCTGGCATTCTCTTTCACTGTTTGCTACTTGACCCTGAGCACAGGCCCAACCTGTGGACTCTTGTTGCACTTCTAATTTCCCATGATAGGTGACACCCCAAGATGTAATGAGGTGGATTAGCCTCCTACAGACCCAGAAAGTCTGGGTTTGAGCTCTGCCACAGAACTACTACAGGCAGAGAGACATTGTGTGCCTTGGAACCTTTTTAAAAGGTACTCAGTCCATATAAAATTACTGCAGGGGTGGGAAACCTCAGGCCTGGGGGCCGGATGTGGCCCCTACCTTGCTTGGATCTGGTCCCCGAGGCTCAAGACCCCCTCAGCACTGGGGAGCCTGCACTGGTGCTCCAGCCACCCTGCTGCCCCACAGTCCACAAAATCTATTAGCTTGGGCCCCCACTAGGCTCTGGTATGTGAGGGAAATGTGGGTACAGTAATTCCTCATTTAACACTATATAGATATAAGTTTCAGAAAATGATTGTGTTAAGTGAAAACGTGTTATGTGGGGTCAATTTTCCCATTGCAAATAATGGAAAAGGTGGGGGTTGCGTTTCAAGCAGTGGTGTCTGTTGGGACTGGGACATAAGGTTGGGGGAGAAAGGGGACTGGGTTACAGCAGGGAGGGGAGGTGTTTGGCTCTGGGGAAGGGAAGTGGAGGAAAGGGGAAGGAGATTGGGTTGGGAGTATGCCCCTGTGACAGGTCTGCCAGGGAATGGCGCGGCAAACCCTCCGCCGCTTTGCAGGGAGGTGGGGGAAGCCCCGCACAGCCACCGGCGATGGCTGGCTGAGAAACCCAGCCACCAGCCTGCAAGTGGGGGTGAAGGAGAGGGGGCAAGGCGCCTCGTGAGGGGGAGTCAGTGGGGAATGGTGTGGCGAGCGGTGAACCCTCTGCCGCTTTGCAGGGAGGCGGGGGAAGCCCCGCGCAGCTGCTGGCAATGGGCCGGCTGGGGAAATCGTGTTATTCCAGGGACGGTCATGTAATTAAAAAATGTTCCAAAAAAAATCGTGCTATCGTGAAAACGTGTTAAGCGGGCACATGTTAAATGAGGAATTACTGTAGTATCTTTCTCTTTCTCAGTTAGGGTTTTTTGTTTGTTTGTTTTTTTCTGTGTGTGCTTCTCACTTGTGTGTGGCCCCCAGCTGATTTTTCTGTGGACTAACGGCTCCCAACCCAAAAAATGTTCCCCACCACTGATTTACTGCCTAAAATGCTCACCACAAGCAATTCACCTACCCTTTTTTGTCCTCTCTTTCTATGAAAACCAGGCCACAGAGTTAAGTGCCTAAATATGGACTTATAAACTACTTAGATTCATAATCACTCATTTATACACCATCATCTGTTTCTTTCTAGCTTTCTGTCTCATTCTCTTACTCCTTTGTGAGAAAACAGAGGTGCTGTCATAGGTCTTCAGATTCAAACTGTGCTCCCTCGTCCTATTGTTTCAATCAACCAAATCTGTATTTTTCTATCAAAACAAACAAACAAACAAACAAACAAAAACTCAACTTGGTTTTTCAGTGTTTTTAGCAATATAGCACCTCATGCATTCAAAGCACCACTCCCAGGCTACGTCTACACTACAGAGTTTTGTCCGAAAAATGGCTGTTTTTCTGACAAAACTTGAGGAACGTCCACATTGCAATTGTGTTCTTCTGCAAGAAAATCGAAAGAAAAGAGGGGCTTCTCCAGCACTGGTAATCCTCATTCTATGAGGAAGAAGCCTTTTTTGCGAAAGAGGTCTTTCACAAAAAGGTGTGTGTGGACGGGGAAGAGGGAGTTCTTTCAGAAGAAGAGGAAAGAGGAAAAAGCACAGGTGCCCTGGTGGCCATTCCATCCATAGCAATCACAGCTTACATGCGAGAGAGCATCCATTCAGTGTGGATGCTCTCTTTCAAAAAAGCAGATTGCATTTTTGATGCACTTTTGCAGTGTGGACACTCTCTTTTGGAAGAGGACTCCTTTTGCCACAGGACTCTCTTTTGCCACAGACTCCTTGTTGCTTTTGCAGATCCAGCCTAACACGGCTACCCCTCTGATACTTGACACCATGCAAGGCACTGCATTTAGTCATATGGAGTGGAAATCTATCAACCTCATGAAGAAACTTGCACAAGTACAGACAGATATCATCTTTCTCTCCAAATGCAAACAGATGGACATCATACCAACCCGACTGGGGTTATTCTATCTAATACCAAAGATCCACAAACCTGGAAAACCTGGACGCCCCATCATCTCGGGCATTGGCACTGTCACTGAAGGACTGTCTGGCTATGTGGACTCTCTACTCAGACCCTATACCACCAATTCTCCCAGCTATCTCCGTGACACCACTGATTTCCTGAGAAAACTACAATGCATTAGTGATCTTCCAGAAAACACCATCCTAGCCACCATGGATGTAGAGGCTCTCTACACAAACATCCCACACACAGATGGAATACAAGCTGTCAGGAACAGTATCCCTGATGATGCCACAGCACAACTGGTGGCTGAGCTTTGTGACTTTATCCCCACACACAACTATTTCAGATTCGATGACAATATATACCTCCAAACCAGTGCCACCGCTATGGGCACCCACATGGCCCCACAATATGCCAACATTTTTATGGCTGACCTGGAACAACGCTTCCTCTGCTCTTGTCCACTAATGACCCTTCTCTACCAATGCTACATTGATGACATCTTCATCATCTGGACCCCTGGTAAGGAGACTCTGGAAGAATTCCACCATGATTTCAACAGCTTCCACCCCACCATCAACCTCAGCCTGGACCAATCTACACAAGAGATCCACTTCCTGGACACCACGGTGCAAAGAAGTGATGGTCACATAAACGCTACCCTCTACTGGAAACCTACCGACCACTATGCCTACCTTCATGCCTCCAGCTTCCATCCCGGACACACCACATATCCATTGTCTACAGCCAAGCACTAAGGTACAACCGCATCTATTCCAACCCCTCAGACAGAGACCAACACCTACAAGCTCTCCACCAAGCATTCTTGAAACTACAATACCCACACAAGGAAGTGAGGAAACAGATTAACAGAGCCAGACATGTACCCAGAAGCCTTCTACTACAAGACAAGCCCAAGAAAGAAACCAACAGAACACCACTGGCCATCACCTACAGTCTTCAGCTAAAACCTCTCCAACGCATTATCAGTGATCTACAACCCATCCTGGACAATGATCCCTCACTTTCACAGGCCTTGGGAGGCAGGCAAGTCCTTGCACACAGACAACCCACCAACCTGAAGCAAATTCTCACCAGCAACTATACACCGCACCATAGTAACTCTAACTCAGGAACCAATCCATGGAACAAACCTCGGTGCCAACTCTGCCCTCATATCTACACCAGCGACACCATCACAGGACCTAACAAGATCAGCCACACCATCACTGGTTCATCCACCTGCACATCTACCAATATAATATATGCCATCATGTGCCAGCAATGCCCCTCTGCTACATACATCGGCCAAACTGGACAGTCCCTACGTAAAAGAATAAATGGACACAAATCAGATATTAGGAATGGCAATATACAAAAACCTGTAGGAGAACACTTCAATCTCCCCGGACACACAGTAGCAGATTTAAAGTAGCCATCCTGCAGCAAAAAAACTTCAAGGCCAGACTTCAAAGAGAAACTGCTGAGCTACAGTTCATCTGCAAATTTGACACCATCGGTTTAGGATTAAACAGAGACTGTAAATGGCTAGCCAAGTACAAAAGCAGTTTCTCCTCTCTTGGTGTTCACACCTCCACATCAGCTGCTAAAAGTGGGCCTCACCCTCCTTGACTGAATTAACTTCATTATCTCTAGCATTATTCTGGCCTGCATATTTATACCTGCCTCTGGAAATTTCCACTATATGCATCTGACAAAGTGGGTCTTTGCCCACAAAAGCTTATGCTCCAATACATCTGTTAGTCTATAAGGTGCCACAGGACTCCTTGTCTCTTTTGGAAAATGTTTTTTCAGAAGATTTCTTCTGAAAAAGCTTCTTCCAAAAGAAGCCTGCAGTCTAGACATAGCCCATTGACCTCCAATGCAGCTGTGCACAAGAAGGACAAACTAAAATATTGAGGAGTTGCTCATTCAGTGGGCACCATCCATCCTTTATATTGATGAGGCAGGATTCCTGTGTGGGGAGAAGGCAATGATTTTGTAACTAAAGACTGTTTGGGTATGTCTACACTAGCCCCCTAGTTCGAACTAGGGAGGCTAATGTAGGCATTCGAAGTTGCAAATGAAGCCCGGGATTTAAATATCCCGGGCTTCATTTGCATCTTCCCGGGCGCCGCCATTTTTAAATGTCCCTTAGTCCGAACTCCCTGCCTGCGGCTACACGCGGCACGGAGTAGGTAGTTCGAATTAGGATCTCTAATTAGGATCTCTAATTCGAACTACCTACTCCATGCCGCATGTAGCCGCAGGCAGGGAGTTCGGACTAAGGGACATTTAAAAATGGCGGCGCCCGGGAAGATGCAAATGAAGCCCGGGATATTTAAATCCTGGGCTTCATTTGCAACTTCGAATGTCTACATTAGCGTCCCTAGTTCAAACTATGCACAAGCAGACTGAATTAAAGTGGAAAGGGCATCTTTATTCGTAGCCTTGCCTAACTTTTGAGTGTTTGACTTTGGAAACTTGCCATTATTCTTTTCACATAGGTTTTAGGTTTTAACCCAAACCAGCAGAAAATTACAATATCCTCTGGGCAAACTCAGTTGCATTGCTTGGTACGGTGGGAGTGGAGCCACGATAAAACCTACTGTCCCCGAACCTGCACAGGAACATGATAGGGTTCTTATGTCTCATTCCTATCCTATGTGGGCGCACAGTTCTAGTCATAATCCAGCCCTATTGTTTTAATTATAGAGCTATCATTTGTGCTCAAAAGCTGGCTGGGAAACAGAATTTGTTAGATTGTATATAACCATTCCTGTTACGTTTAAACAAAGTAATCAAAGTTTAGCATAAATAGTCAATATAATGCTACCACCAAGCATCACTCTGTAAGTTAAAGAACTCTTTAAGAACCACAGTGCAATGTAACACTATTGCACACTTATGCTTGACAGAATTATTATATTCCTAGATAGGATCAATGACTTCCAATAACACATAGGAAATTGTTCTGTTTCTGATAACAATCAAAAAGGAAATTGACTATAATGGCTTCTCAGAGCCATTGCACAATATAATATTGCACAATATAATATCAATAATGTATTGTGATTTGGCTTATGTTTTATTTCTTTCTTAGCTGCAATTTGCTCTGTGAACACTAGATGAAGCCCTGAAGCTTTACACAATAGAAACAAGAGGCCTCAATGACCTATGCTGAGTTGTGCATCACGTTCTATAACTCCTGACTTCTGTTGAGTCAAAACAATAATGTACATTACACAGAAGGAGGATCCCTGTCTAATCTTCTGCTATGTTTCTGAAAAGGTCTAAACTAGTAATCTCCTGTGTCAGGTCCTTTGACTGTATTTATAAATGTAAAAATGAAGTAGAAAAGAAAAGTGAGTAAGTAGCATGAAGGAAATAGGATGGAGGTCACATATTTCACTCCCTTTTTCTTTGTTTTCTTTTTTTCCTCACTTTCTTCTTTCTTTTTGCCCATCCTCCCCCTTTCTTATTACTTTATTTTTTTAAAGAAATTTTTAATTCAGCATTTCCTCTCAATGGCCATAATTCCCTGAGTGGCGATCTTGAGCTCCAGTCCTGCAAAAGAATCCTTGTAAACAGTCCTTTGTATCTGCTCAGAATACATCTGACCTCTGTGTGAATCTGCTCTTCTGCAGACAACTTTTAAACAGAACTCTAGGAAACTTTTAGTGCAAACCATCAGCCTCCCCCCCCCCCCAGCTAGTTAATGTACAACATGATGGTGCACATTAGAAATTGTACTTCTGGTAATGTACAATGTAGACAAATCCTAAGGCTTTTGACATAGTCCCACATGACATTCTCATAAGCAAACTAGGGAACGTGGATGACATGAATGTACTATCAAATGTGTTCACTGCTAGTTAAAACTGTTCTCAAAAGAGTAGTTAACTCGAAGGATAAACCAGGTGGGATTCAACAGTGGTCAATATTCAATATTATTTTACTAACTCGGCTGATGGAGTGGAGAGTGTACTTATAAAATTGGTGAATTACACGAAGCAGGGAGGGGTTGAAAGCATTTTGAATGATGCTGATAAATTGAACACGTGCAAAAAATCATTCTTAGGAAGACCAATCAAATGCACACATACAAAATGGGGAATAACTGGCTAAGCAGCAGTATGGCTGAAATGAATCTGCGGGATTATAGCAGAGCACAAATTGGAGGAGTGTTTGAGGACTGCTGGGAGGGAGTCTGTAGTCACTCCCTGGGAAGAGTGAGGAGATAGTTCTCTATAATTCCTACTCTCCCTGGTTCTATCCCAGAGAAGGGATAGAAACAGAGTGAATAGGAATCAGTCCAGGGGAGAAGCAGTGAGGATTGAAAGGCCAGAGCCAAGAAGTGCAGAGCTGAGGGTCCCTGGACTGAAACACAGGGTAGGGATGTGGGCCTTGGTTCTCCTACTGGGGAAGTGGCACCATCAGGGCAGCACAGGAAAAGATTGCCTGGGACTTTTTGCATAGGACTTTGGGTGACTCCGGAAGGGGGAAACATGGATGATGACCCAGCTGGAGAGCCAAATCGAGAAGAGGATATTGCAGTTCCTGGATTATGTGGGTCTGCAAGGTGAGAAGACTACAGGAGAGGCACCAACTGACAGAGCTAATCCTCAGGATGGCCATATGAGGTGCCATAACTGGTGAGTGGACCCTGGGACAATAAGATATGGTAATAATTGTTCCTTTTTACTTCACATCAGTAAGACCTCCACTGCAGTACTGGGTTCAGTTTTGCGTACTACACTTTAAGAAAAATATGGAAAAACTGGAGAAAGTCCAGAGGACAGCAATAACATTTATAGGAGATTTTAAAAATAATGACCTATGAGAAAAGGTTGAAAGGGCATATTTAGAAAAGAGAAGGCTAAGGGGGTCTTCAATAAGTCTTCAAATACTTACAAGGTCCTCATAATGAAGATATCGATCAATTGTTCTCTATGTTCACCAAGTGAAGAAGAAGAAATAATCAGCTCAATTTGCAGGAAGGGATATTGAGATTAGATATTAGGAGGAAATTTCATAACTAGAATTATAGTTGAGCATGGGAATGGGTTATCTCAGGAGGCTGTAGAACTTCCATCCTTTTGAGGTTTTAGACAAACACCTGTCAGAGTGGTCTAGTGATACTTAGTCCTGTTTCAGTGCGGGGAGCTGGAATAAATGACCCCTTGAAGTTCCTTCCAGTCCAAGTTTCTATGATTTTATGCTTCTACACAGACTTAACTTACTTAAATAACACATTAGGACCTTGATTTTTTTTTTGAAAGAATCAGAACTTAGCAATCAGTCACCCAGAGACAGAATACCCAGCTGAATATAATAGAAATGAACTTTCTGGGACAGGAATTGTCTCTTCATCTGTCTGTGTAAAGTTTCCATCTTAGTGGGCCCCAAGTTTGACTGGAATAGTTGGGCACTACTGTAATGAAGAATATTGTTTGTACTGTGGTAGCGTCTAGAAACCTTTATTCCACTGTGCTAGGGAATATACAAATAAATAGCAAAATCATGGTCCCTTTCCCCAAAGATCTTTCAATCTAACAACAACAGTGTTTGAGGAAATCTGTGTTTGGGAAAGATATGGAGCATATTGACTGTTATGACTGAAAATGAGAGAGCTTCTATTTGCAAAATAGACCAGCTTGGAAAATGTATGTTGAAACCTCTTTCTGCCCCTGCTCTGCCCACTCCCTGCCCCCAAGCACCCTACCCTGAGTGATGCGGCCTGGGGGAGTATCAGAGGGTTTGGCACCAGCAGAAAGAGCCATGCCTGCACTCACTGGTCATGGTGGGAATCAGAGCAACCCGGGCCCAGCCCACTCCACTCCACCAGTTCCCAGCCACATCGCTTGATGGCAAAGGAGGAGGCTTAGGGGAAGAGGTGCAGCCCCAGCTCACTCTGCTGGCTCTCAGATGCATTGCTCTGCTCTCTCCACTACAGTTGAGTGCAGGTGACCCTAGGTGCTGGTGCCAGGTCCCCTGCTAGTCCCCTGGGCTGTCCTGGGTCCCGCAGGATCCCCGAAACATGAGGCCCAGGGCGGTTACCCTGAACAGTCTAATGGACGGAATGGCTCTGGAGGCACCTTACTGCATTTGCATAGTAAGGATGTTAATCGGGCTCTTTGACTTCACCTTGGTTCTTGACCATATATTTCAAAACTCATGCTGCTATTTAAATGATGGATTAGAATATTCTTCAATGCACATATCCAAGAGGAGCCTTGTTCCAACATGGATTTCATTCATTACTATAGGTAAACCCACCAAATACTGGTGTTCTTCCATTGCAATACACAAAAAGGCACATATTGTTAGGTAGAAAAAGAATATGGAGAATTAAATAAGGACATTTAACTATTAAAAAAATTCAGGTTTGACCCACTTTGCTATTCAATTTTCTGCGCTCTTTAGTTCTCTTGTGCTTTTTCTAGGAGTCTTAGAAGCCAAGAAACTTGTTAAACCAAAGCATAAGGATATATGACCTAATATATCTGACCTAATTTTAATCCTTCAAAGCAATTTGGCAACAGTTGTCCTTGTCTGCTAAGGAATTTTCTCAGCATGTTGCCTTTTATTTTCTATTAGCCATAATCTTTTTCGTCCGATAAGGTTTGTGCAGAGTGACAAGCAACTTTACATGTGAATATTTTATTTATCTCTATAAATAGGTTAGGGACAAGGAGGCTGGGTGTAAGTGGAATTAGAAGAATCACTTCCCCATGTAAAGCTGTGTAAAAATTATTTTCCACAAAGCAAAAGAATAGCAAAAGAATTACCACACCCATTTTCTCTGGAGGAAAATTGATTTGTTGTACAATAGATTCTTTACCAAAGTAATGGTATTAAAAGTACAGTGAATTGAAGGCCTACCTGAAATAGCAGCTGGACTCTATAGCTCAAAATTTTTTGCATTAAAAGCAATTATACAGCCATAATTATCTGGGCAATATTTAATAAATTATAAAAAGAGAATTTTCAGATAAGATATCAATCTGTTACAACATTTTCCTTGTTGTTGCACTGAACAATAAACACGTTCGACATACCTCTGATCAAAAAACATGACATGCTTCAAGGCTCATGTTTAAGGGAATATAACATACTAAACTTTGAGAGATTTTTTTTTCATTGGAATCTGTAGTCCTACACAATATTTTTCACTAAAGTTAAAATACTATTGATTAAAGGATTTTACAGCATATATGACCACTGTAATTAAATTATATTTGTTGAATATTGTACGTATTCCTGGCTTGTGTTAATTGGCATAGCACCATTGAATTTAGCCCTATTTCTTTATATATTTAAATACCCATGTACACAATACTCAGAGGTCATGCATCAGAAGTTAGGATTTGCCAACATTCACCACAGAGCAGAGGTACAATACAGTTTTAACCTGTGCAAATGTTCAGTGTGGTAATGACTGTTGTGTGTTTATGTGCACAAAGAAATTTAAGATCCAAATCCAGCAGTCAAAAACGATGAACTGCAAGAATTAAGCTTGCCAATACAACTTTAATTTGACTCCCTTATGCATATGGATGGTTATACTGGTGTTAATTAAATTATCACATACTTTTTCCACAGGACTACTGCCTCATTTGATGCATTGGGTGGGTGATGCTCACTTAATGAACCTCTATACAGTGTTGTGTTTCATCTATATTCCAATGTGTGTTATTTACTGCACACAATTCAAACCCTGCTCTGAAGACAGAATCACATCAGTATGCTCACAGGCTTTTCAATGGCATTCATCACAATATTAGCAGAGTGTTCCACAAACATTAATTAATCTTTTCAACAACCCGGTGGTGTGAATAGGTGGTATCATCCCTACTTTGCCAATGGGGATCTGAAGCACACAAAAGTTGAATTAAATGTCTCTTTATTTTTGAATACCAGTTTGAAGCATCAACAAGCTGATTTTTTTTTTCAGAATCCTTGGCATTATGGAGCATTTTACATGTTTAAAAAAACAGCTTCTATTGACTTCAATTGATGCTATGAGTTTTCAGCCGTTCTGCAGATTCAACTCCCAGGTCTCAAGTTTTGAACCCAGAAAATGAGGTTTACCCAATTATCAGTCACCTGTCGAAAGTTTGGTTTAAGCCACTTGCCCAACATCACATAGGCACTCTTTGGGAAAAGCAGGCTAGAATCCAATTCTCTAGGACAGCATTCAACTGCCATAACGATGAGGCTGTTCACTTTTCCTCTGACCCCCAGCCTCATTCAACATATACCTCCCAAATTCTTCAACAAACGAGGCAAGGGTCCTACAGAGAACTGACTCCTTCACTATGAAACCTCAAATGATTCCCAGAGGCAGTCCAAGCTGTGCATTGAATAAGTAGTGTTCCTGTGGAAAAAAATAGTATATAATCATGAAACTAAAGACCACACCAAAAATGAATATGCACAAGGGACCAAATTAAGGGGGCACAAGCAACCTTAATTCTCCATTTTCTAACTATTGAGTGCCTGATCCGTGACTGTGTAATATTAAAAATATTCTTCTGGGGTGGGTGTGCATGTGTGTTGAATTTCCTAGGTTTTTAAAAAGAAAAAAACTAAGAAAACAAAAATTCTACCTTGAAACATCAAATGACATGCACATGGGTTATCAGACGGGCTGGAAAATACATATCTCTGTCATTTGAGCTAACGGAGTAACTGACAGAAATAGTCGGTTGTTATCCTCGGTGGAGCACCACTTGAGAGGGATAAGACATACGCTTTGCCCCAGATTTAAAAAATGTTTGTTGGTAACAGAAGATTACCAAGACTCAGGAATTTTGGGTTCCATATCAGGCCCCTAGAGGAAAGTATGTTCTATTGGAGACAGACTCTTCTGTTTGTTTTCCCATCTCCACAAGCTTGATTTTTTTTCTATCCTATCCCTGACAATCTGTGCCTATCCTAGTCTCTTCTCCATCTGTCTCCTTTTCCCAGTCACATTCTCCATGCTTATCTGCTCCTGTCTACATTCTTGGGCTTTTCATCCCAGTTTCTATGACCAGCCAGTACCAGTTCCCTACCCCAGCTGCTCATCCAATCTGTCTCCCAGCCTGCTTCCCTGTATGCTTGTCTCAGATTCTTTGTCCAGCCAAGCCCAATACTACCCCTTTCCCCACTGGCCTGTTGGTGGATCTATTTCTCTCCACCACTCCAACTCCTAAGTATTCTTATCTAACCATTCCCAGTCTGCACTCTCCAGCTCCACAGATGAAGATAGTGTGCCACCAGGACTTATCAACTGGCTCCCAATTGATACTCTGATTTCCATTCTGTCTTTTCCCTCTGCAAGTTCCCTTATATCCTTGGTTTTTTGAGTGCGGGGCCAGAGCCATGAATATTTTATTAAGTTCCATTAATCTTCAGTACATTATTCAACTCTCACTGGGTTTATTGTAATCACATATTTTAGAATAAACAGAAAGGGTTAGCCTTAAATATATCAGAGGGGTAATTGTTACCTCTAGCCTTACTCTTGATTGGTACTCTTTTCATATGCCTGTATATTTATACCTGCCTCTGGAATTTCCACTGCATGCATCTGACGAAGTGGGTCTTTGCCCACAAAAGCTTATGCTCCAATAAATCTGTTAGTCTATAAGGTGCCACAGGACTTCTCATTGTTTACCTTAAATATATTCTACTAAAGGAAAACTTTAATTGGGAAAGATTGGGGTTAACTGGTAATTATAGCTGAATCTGTCACAGCTCTATAGTTAAAGTCTTAGTCAGTGTTTCCAGCAGATACAATTATTTTCTGAGGTTTATATTCAGTCATTCAGAAACACACATGGTCAGACCCCAGGGATCATTATTTTCTTCTAAGGCTGCAGATGTATCTCAGCTGTAGTAATGAAAAGAAATAGACATCAAATGAACAAAACTCTGATATTCTGAGACTGGAAAAAAATGTGATTAACTGCTTTGTTTGTCTGTGGTAAGCTTCTGTGTTTCAGAGACAGGAAGAGTCAAAATAATAGTTATGTCTCTCTTTCTTTGGTAATATTTACAACAGCAGTCTATGTTGTCTTCTTCCAGTTTACCTGAATATATCAAATTACAATTATTACATTCAGGCCCACCTGAGGGGTGGAAGAGGGCAACTGCCCTGAGGTCCAGTCATTCAACAGGGGCCAGGGCTTCTACCCACCACCACCACTGCTGCAGCAGTGGCATCCAGAGCTCCAGGCCCTTTAAATTGCCACTGGAGTTCCAGGCGGTACGCTCCAGGTGGCGCTCAGAGCTGTGGGGGGTGGAATGTGGCATGCTCCAGGCAGCACTGAGGGCTGGCTGCTCCCAGTCCTGCCCCTTCTGCCAGAGGCCCTACCCTTTCCAGGATTACGGAGCCAGTTTCCACTTTGCACAAAGGCCCAGCAAGTCTGTCTACCCCCCCCGGTTGCATTGGCCTGGAAACCCAACTTCAGTAACTCCTGGCTCAATTAGGTAGTGTTAATTGAATGCACTATGAAGGAAATTGCTATGATAGAAAATATGTCTTCAGTTCAGCAAAGCACTTAAGCATGGGCCAGACTTTAAGTGTGCATGGAAAGGCCCCATTGATTTCAATGAGACTATTCGACTTTTTAAAATTAGGCACATATTTAAGTCCTGAACTGGTATCTCTTTCGGATCTGTACTGAGAGGTGAAGCTCAAATGTTTGAAATTTGGTTTTGGTTCCGCTAACCATCCAATATCTCAAAACTTAATTGAAGCTTATCTGGATTATCTGAACCTCTCGCTATTGCAAAATTGGACAGCAAATCTCATAAGAATAGGTTTTGCTTGTAAGATTTTGAGAACTTCCCATTCCAACCACAATAGAAAACATATGTTTTGAATTTTAGTGCTTCCAGTTTTTAACCATAGTGGATTCTTAATATGAAAAATATATCTAACCTTTTTAGTATATTATAAAAAGGCTGGTGAGTTCAGTTGGACAAATGGAAGCTGGTTTGGTTTCTCACTAGTTTTGCACATTGGGAGTCATTCATTCATTATGATATAACTTCATTAGCCAGAAATGGAGGGCAAG
Source organism: Pelochelys cantorii (assembly GCA_032595735.1). Taxonomy (NCBI): domain Eukaryota; kingdom Metazoa; phylum Chordata; order Testudines; family Trionychidae; genus Pelochelys; species Pelochelys cantorii. Next base: position 161,309,112 of record CM064327.1, read on the forward strand.
ATAATTCTTGAGGAGTGTAATGAGGTAGAGTGGTTGCCCAGTGACCCGGAGGGGGAGGAGCTCTTCCTTGAGCCCTGTTGGACAGAGCCTGGTCTCACTCAGTCACTTGACTGGAAGTCAGGGGGCATGGTTAGCAGTATAAATGGCCAGCCCAGGAGCTTAGTCAGGCCCCAGCTGCCAAAGGAACCAGTTGCCTGCCCTGGGTTCCTGAGCTGGGAGGCTGCTGAGGACCTACAGGAGGCTGAGGATTGGCCTGGAGCACTGGGACCCCAGTCAGACTTTGACCTGAAGGAACTACAAACCCTGACAGAGGTTTCAACCCCCAATGCCGCAGAGGACCTGCCATGGAGCCAGGTGTGCACAGAGGGGGAGAATGGAAGGAGCCCAGAGATAGCCAACCTTAGTCTGGCTGAACCAGATCCTATGAGTCAGCATGTTGTGATCAGGATCCCCACTGACCTAGCAGCAGTCTGATCTGTTGCTGTTAGGGCCCTCAGCTGAGATGCAGCGGAGCAGGTGGGCCTGTGTCGCCTCCTGCCACCCAATCCATGGGTGACAGTCTCCCCCCTTGGCTGTTCCAGGCCAGCTGCCTGCCTGTGCAGACTTCTGCCAGAATAAGGGCACTCAATTGCCTGTTTGCCCCCAGTCTGAACTATTTGTATATATTGATAGCCCTGCGCTGAACCAGGGGCTGGACCTAGGAAATGCTGCTCGGTCTAAGCGTAGGTCTGAGTGTAGGTCATTGTTTAACTAGAAGTTATATCAATTAACCTGCCAATAAAGGATATTAATCACAGAAAACTACAGTGTGACTATAAATGAATAAAAATGACTGATCTTTCACAGAAAGTGTGTTAGAAGGTGGGTATACTTTTATTCAACAGGAAAATGATAAAGCACATTTGCTCCAGCACTTCAGAAAACACAGAATCCAAAAATTTATGAATAAGATGGTCCCACCGCATTTTAAGCATTAGAATCATAGAATTATAGAATCATAGAACTGGAAGGGACTTCAAGAAGTCATCAAGTCCAGTCCCCTGCCCTCATGGCAGGACCAAGCATTGTCTAGATCATCCCTGACAGGTGTTTGTCTAACCTGTTCTTAAATATCTCCAGTGAGAGAGATTCCACAAACCCCTAGACAATTTATTCCAGTATTTAACTACCCTGACAGGAAGTTTTTCCTAATGTCCAATTGAAAGCTCCCTTGCTGCAATTTAAGCCCATTGCTTCTTGTCCTATCCTCAGAGACAATGGAGAACAATTTTTCTACCTCCTCCTTGTAACACCCTTTTAGATACTTGAAAACTGCTATCATGTCCCCTCTCAGTTTTCTCTTTTCTAAACTAAACTAGCCCAATTCTTTTAGTTTTCCCTCATAGGTCATGTTTTCTAGACCTTTAATCATTTTTGTTGCTCTTCTCTGGACCTTTTCCAATTTCTCCACATCTTTCTTGAAATGTGGTGCCCAGAACTGGGCACAATATTCCAACTGAGGCCTAATCAGCGCAGAGTAGAACAGAAGAATGACTTTTTGTTCTTGCTCACAACACTCCGTTTAATGCATCCCAGAATCACGTTTGCTTTTTTTGCAACAGTGTCACACTGTTGACTTATATTTAACTTGTTGTCCACTATGACCCCTAGATCCCTTTCTGCAGTACTTCTTCCTTGACAGTCGCTTCCCATTCTATATGTGTGAAACAGATTGTTCCTTCCTAAGTGGAGTACTTTGCATTTGTCCTTATTAAACTTCATCCTGTTTACCTCAGACTTTTTCTCTCGTTTGTCCAGATTATTTTGAATTTTGACCTTATCCTCCAAAGCTTCCTGAGTATTCTAGTATGCATTTCATCAGGCCCTAGTGACTTGCAGACATCTAACTTTTCTAAGTAATTTTTAACTTGTTTATTTTAACTTCTAAACCTATCCCATTTCCACTAGCATTCACCATGTTAGGCATCCTGTCACCATTCATCTTCTTGACGAAAAGTGAAACAAAGAAGTCATTAAGCACCTCTGCCATTTCCAAGTTTCCTGTTATTGTTCCTCCTGCTTCACTGAGCAATGGGCCTACCCTGTCCTTGGTCTTTCTCTTGCTTCTAATACTGTATACTTCTAGAACATCTTCTACAAGTCATTTGAACAGTGAGAGTCTTGGGAAATATTTCTCTGTCTCAGTATGGTCTCAGTGTTGTAGCTAAAAAATTTCATCATAAATAACATGAGCAAAATAAAGTGAAGACCTTATTGTGTCCATTTTCCCACACAATTATGACCATATATAGAGAGAGATATAGATATAGATATAGTAGAGGGAGCTAATTCAAAGCTCAACTGGGAAAATTAGCTAAATATAATAAATTATTTGTCATGTATATATGATATTAGTTTTCAGTGCTTAGTTTCTTTTTAAAGCTCCCAAAATTGTAGTGGGCACTTTATAGAATAAACAGAAAGATGTCATCCCTGCCTCCAAAGAGCACGTAGTGAGTGAGGATCCAGGCTGAATTAACTCTTCTGGAGACCTGAGGCTATTACATGTTGTGGGGTGAGGGGTTCAGAGTGCAAAAGGGGGCTGTGGGTTGAGGCAGGGGGTTGGGTGTGGGGAGGGGGATAAGGGTTCCAATAGAGGGTGCTTTGGTGTGGGTTGAGGATGAGGCATTTGAGGTGCAGAAGGGGGCTCCAGGCTGGGGTCAAAGGGTTTGAAATGCAGAAGTGGGCTCAGGGCAGGAGGTCAGGGTGCAGGGCCTGGGAAGGAGTTAGGGTGCGGAAAGGGAGCTCAGGGAAAGAGGTGGGGGTGGGGGTGCAAGAGGAGGCTCAAGGCAGAAGGTGAAGGTAGGGGTGGGGTTTGGATGGGAGTTAGGATGCAGAAAGGGGCTCATGGCATACATAGGTGACAGGTATGGGGTTTGGGCGGGAGTTGTGGTTCACGAGGGGGCTCAGGGTTCTGGCTGGGTGTTGGGGTTCAGGGTGCTTACCTGGGGCAGCTCCCATTTGGTAGAGCAGTCCTCCAAGGAAAGGAGGCTCTGCACCCTGCCCTGCACTTGCCTTCAGGAACTGTCCCCCACAGCTCCCATTAGCCATGATTCCCAGCCAATCATGGGTGCAAAGCCTGAAAGCAATGGAAGTGTTTGCACAGAGCTTCCTGGCACTTGCAGCCCCATTCTAGGAAGGGACGGGGTCACAACAACATGTAAGAGCTACATCACCCTCCTCCCCTGCCAGGTAGGTCCAGAACTCAGGGGCTTTTGTGGCTGCAGCAAAAAGAGCTGCGCTTTTGGTGGCCTGGAGATTTTTTTGTGGCCCTCCTTAGCCCAGATACTGGGCTGCAGCCCCTAAAGCCCCTTTCCTAATCTGGCTCTGACTTTGACCACAAGAAGTTACTCATCAGTAATTACAAGCACCCAACAAGCTTTAAACTGAACAACTGGATATACACATGGCTTAAAATGAATCACCAGATGATCAAATTACTGCAACCCTGGATGGTCTTCACCTTCATTTTCTCCTGTGTTCTCTTATCCTCAAAAGGCTGGCTAACTTACTGAGGCTAAGAGAACATAGAAGTATTGAACACTCAGGTCTGATGCACCAAGGCACTTAAGCATGTGCTTAAATTTAAGCATGTGAATAGTTCCACTTACATCTATTGAACAACTCACTCTGCTTAAAGCTAACTATGTGCTGAAGTGCATTTCAATAGCGTTTAGAGACGTTAGCATTATATAGCTAATGAGGATTTTTTAAAATAACTTTTCTGTACAGGAACATTAACCCCCAGATACATTTTGAGAACTAGCCTATGAGTATCTTTAATGAAAAAAATGTAAATGCAAATGTAGATCATACTCCCTTTGTAAATGAAACGATCTATAGTTATGTCTTTTTCTTTTTTTTAATAACAGGGAAACCTTTATTGATTGCTAAGAATTCTTATAAATTAAAAAACAACAAATGGTCTGGTAGCACTTTATAGACTAACAAAACATATAGATGGTATCATGAGCTTTCGTGGGCACAGCCCACTTCCTCTGAAGAAGTGGGCTGTGCCCACAAAAGCTCATGATACCATCTATATGTTTTGTTAGTCTATAAAGTGCTACCAGACCATTTGTAGTTTTTTAAATTTATCCTGTACAGACTAACTTGGCTACCCCTTGAAGAATTCTTATGTCTTCTAAATATGTTATTTATATGTTCACTTTACTTTGCCTTGCTCTTTTATCTGACAACATATAATATTTTCCATGATTGCTCAGCCGCTACTAAAATGTAATGAGGAATATTGTGGCGTATATTTAATACAGTGCATTGATGAGTGCATGTGTGCCACTGTATATTCAGAGACAGATCTGGAGGCAATCATTTTCTGTGGGAGAGAGTCAAATTACTTGTTTATGGTTGTATTGAATAGCTTACTAGGAAGAACCCGATCCTCCTCTTCACAGCCAGCTAGGATTTAGCGAGATCTCTGAAAAACAGGCATACTGGACAGTAGTGGTGTACTGATTAGTAATGTCTTATCGTTCCAATATAATAGCACGCCTCTGAATGCATGCTCATAAACTGAACTTAATCAATGGGATATGGGATATTAACATGCAAACTTTACAGAAATGCTATTCTCTCAGACCATGGGCAACCAATGATATCATTTTGGAGGTGTTGATCTCTTTAACAAAACGGAGGGGGAAAAACCCTAAGAAAAGAAATCCATACTAAAGCACTTTTAGCCTCAGTTTAATGAGCACAAGGGATGAATGCACAGTAAAGCTGGCAGGAACACTTTGAAGGCTCTAATCAGCTAAGAATTTGGATCTAATTCTGGCGCCAGGAAGGCATGTAAAGAGAAGTTTCATCATCTAGCTTCACATAATGGCAGGCAAGAACTGACTGTAACAAAAATATCTTTCTTTGTGATGAAAAAATGAAATGTGTTGAATGGACAGTTGTGTGAGGGATTTTTTTACAATGTGAAACCCGAAGGTCATCCAAGAACCTCTCACATGCTATGAAAAGCAGTAGTCTCAACTTGATCTGAGCTGCTGGGTGGCTTCTGCCAACTTCATTGTCTCTTAAGGCATTGAGAAGTCATGATTTCACATCAAGACAATTGCAACACAGAAAATCTGTTGGGTTTTGTTCCACAGCTCATGACTTGGATTTCAGATGGCTGGGATATGGAAAGTTTGCATGGCTGCTCCAGCAGATCAAGTTATAACTCTATTTTCAAGCTGAGGGGTCAGCTCAGAAAACTGTAACCAGTTGTTTTAAGCATGATTAGGATTGGGGAAATCATTTTTGAGCTTTTACATTTTACCTAATTTAAATAGCTAATTATGATCAGGAGTAAAATTAAATAGTAATATAAAAAGGTCACATAAAGAGCAGTGAAACTGGCCACTCTAATTCCTGCATGAGACAGATTAATATATTTGACTTAAAACTTCTCCAATCAGAACTTTAACACAATGTATTCACATTTCTAGATAGGTAAAATTTAACATTATTATGAAGACCTCCATAATTTTCAGGGCTCAGTGAACCACTGTGAATAAAATATAAACTTACCTGAAATATGGTCCTAAATTGAAATTAATCCCTTTCTTGTGGTTCAAAAACCTGCAGTTCGCTTTGTTGTGTTGTTTAATTTGTTTCTTTTGATTTTTCTTTACCTGTGCTGTCTTGATTTCCATATCAAAGTGTAAACTAAGGACGGCCATGTCGATGCTATACAGTTTTCTTAAACAAATGTTGGTGGTATTCACAAAGCAGTTGCCTCAGTTATACCACTGGTGGGTATGCACACTTAGCTACTAGGGTGTGTGGTGACATTCTCACCAGGAGCCCTTATATTGATGCAGAGCTCCATGCACCATGGACAGGTATCCCACTGGGCAATTCATCTCCATCAAGTTTTTTGGGAATCCTTCACTGCCTCATGGGATGAAAACTAGTCACTGGGAGCATGGACTATATTTCCCTTGTGGTTGTTCACTCCATAATTTTCATGCTTTTCAAAATCCCACAAACCCACTCATCCCTCCTTTCTATCCACCATCTCTAACAGAAACATGCAGACTGCACAGAGTTGCACTAAGAGCTCTCCAGAGGATTAATGTGACATCCTGGTGCACATAGACCAACTTTACAGCTCTCATTTTTTCCACTTCTTCTTCCTGCTATGCTGGGAATGCCATCCCTGTAATTTCAAAGTAAACAGAGCCTCTGCATCAGGCTCATATGTGCATGACTGTCAGGACTAGACTGAAGACAAAAACATCTCCTGGCTCACTATGCAGCTGCTTCGTTGTCTCCCAAAATTCCTTCTCTTTCTCGTCCATCTTTTCATTATTATTCATAGCAGGGGCCTCTGACTTCAATTCCGCTGAAGTTTCAATGGGGTAAGTATGCGGGGGCGGAGGGAATTGTGGAGCCTCTGCTCAGGATGGAATGTGGCTGTTCATAAAAGGGGCAGATCTGCAGCTTAGTACCAGATCGATTGTTTGCCTCCCTGGCCTTCTAGTATGCTGCTGCAGCTCCTTGTCTTTCACACAGCACTCCTGCTGGTCTCTGTTGCAGCCATTCTCCTGTGTCCTCTGAGCACCCTGCTTGTAGTGTCCATATTTCAACAGCTGCTTCAGAGTTGTGCTTGCACAGCCTCTTCTCCCCACATGACCAGGAGATCCAAAATCTCCTGTCTCCTCCAGGCAGGAGAGTGTCTATCTCCTGTAGCCAGCATGATTGACTGGGCAGTTACATTCAGCAGTGGAGAGCCCCTCGGTGTGCTTGTCAAGACAGGCAATCAGAAAAAGGATTTTCAGAAAATCGCAGGGCTTTAATGGGCAGGGGCAGCTTCCTGGCCCCTGGGCCACAGAGTTCACAATGGTGACTAAAGCAGACAATGTGAGACATTGTGGGACAGCTGTTGGAGGCCAATAATAGTTGAAGTAAGTACCACAATGTCTGCACTCCCACTGCATTGACCTAACTACATCAACTGTGACTCTACATCACTTAGAAAAGCAGTGTTATTAAATCTGTGTAGTGGGGCACTTACGTTGGTAAGAGTCAAATTTAAATGAATACACAGCCATAACTGAGGCAACATAAATTGCCTTGTTTCAACCTAACACTCTAGTGTGGGCCAGGCAAAAGATGTATGCAAATTGACTCTCAAAAATGTTTAGGGCCCGATTCTCATTTGGTTATATAAAGATACCTTAAAGTGGGTATAAATCATAGTTAAATTCACTTTCAGGCCTGTTCATACTGGCAGAGCAAGGTAAAGTGGCAATAGTGTAAATGAGAATTAGGCCTTGATAGCTGCATATTATGGACATAATTCCATTCACACTTATACTGGTTTATACTGATGTGATCCCAGTAGAATGGACCCTGATTTACTTTGGTGTGGTAATCAGTTATTAGCTTTAGTAAATATTTGATGGCATACAAGACCTGTCACATTCAAAGGAAAAATAATTTCATTTTAAAAATCACATATGCCAGAAAAAATCTTATTTTGATATATAAGAACATAACATTTGTAATAAAAGTTCAAGTTCATGATAAAACTCTCATTGACATCAACTGGAAGCTGGAGTAAATAGGGATTGCAATACAAAGCCCTTTCTGTTTTACTGCTAGTTATTGCTCTGGCCACTGCGCCTTCCCTAATTAGCTTCATGGCTCCTACATAAAATTAAATCTTTGTGTCCTCGCTTTCATCACTCAGCCACTTCCTGCTTTCGTTTCTTCTCTTCCAATAAGTGATGTCACTTATTGCTCCTGCCTTTTTCCCTCCATCAACGATGCCTGCTACATTTGTGCAGATGCTGGCTTCTTTTATGACCATGTCTGCACTTTCTTTCTTTATGCACCATGTTTATGAAGTGCTGTCTGTGCCCATTTCAAAACCTACATCTTCTACGATAACAAGAAAGCAACCAATTGATATCTAGGTTGAAGGGCAGAGAGAGATGATTCACACATTTTATCTACTTGCAACATATAAAATATACATGTAGATAAAATCATTTATATACGACTGGATCCCTTGGTCCCCAATTTTTATATGTGGATTGTCCTAGGTTGTCAGCTCTTTGAGCTATACCTTCAGTTGATGTAATATGGTGTATTTCCATTGAAGTCAACAGAGCTACACTGATTTGCACCAGCTGAGTATCTAGTTCCATGTCTTTGTTTGTTAGATACTACTGAACTTTGCAAACCTTCCTGGAGAATTACACTTGTTGCAGAAGTTTCTTACAAGTGCTTAACAGGGTACAAAAATGTATTGTCACCAATGTACTTAGAACTGGTCTTAGAGTTTGTCACATCTTAACTACGTAGAAATCTCTTTTTAAAATAGGAATTACAGTGAACTAGCTATTTTTCTCTTTTCTCATCCCCTCTGTTTCTTTTCTTTGTGTCCTGCATCTGTTACTTTTAGTCATTCATCTGTAAAAATTTGTCCCATTTGCACGGACTTCTTTTTTACTAACAGACCAAGCAATAACATTTAATGGAGATAGTAAATAAGGAACAGTCATTACTTGGTAGGTTTAAAGTCTGTCTTTGCAGTGAGTTTTAGATCACTACAAAATCAGGTCTTTTGATGTGCAACATTATCATAACACTACAATATCAAAGGCAAATGACAAATCAAATGAACTAAGGCAGATTTTACACACCACGTACAACCAAAGCACCATGACGCTGAAAGCCAAGAGGACATGTAAATGTTTGATTCACTGCTGTGACACAGAGCAGAAGGCAGACTTCCAAAACAATGTGCATGATGTTGAAATTGGTTCCCTGCTGACTGTCCTAAAAGTGATTCATCTAGAGATTGCTGGGGAAAGGGGGTGGGAAATGTTTCCTGTATAACAAAGAACACAGCAGGACCTGGCTGCCCTCTCTTCAACATCTGATAGGCAAATAAAGTACAGAAGACCTCATGAATGACAATAGCCATAACTCCTAGAGGTGGTTTGTAAATCACTTTAATTGAGAAAGTCTGGATAATCTTAGAAAAGATTGTGGTACTTGCAGACATGAAGGTGCTCAGCTATTTTCTTGTGTTTGCTACCCACTACTGAGCCAGGTAATCTGATTTAAACTTCATGCAAGAAGACTGCATATTGAAGTCTATCTGCCTGCATTAACTGGGTCAGATGAAAGGGAGAACATTTATATTCTCCCCCAGTTATGGATTACTCTGTATATGTTATGTTCATTCTTTATGAGCTTTCATAGATACAGGAAGGGCTAGATTTTTCTAAACAGATGACTATCCATCAGCTCCCATTTAGCACCAAATTCAGTGGCTAGATTTTCAGAGGACCTCAGCTTTCGGTCAGATAGAAGCCTGCAGCAGTGTCCTCTGTTCTCAGTTATAAGCTGTAGGGTGTTGAGCCCTTTTTGATTATCTCCAATTAGGGGCCTAAATAGGAACTGAGTACCTTTAAAAATGTGGCCCGAGATATTTTCTCGTTTTTCTCCTGTCACATTTTTTTTTTCATGTCACATTAGGGTAAATGGAATATAGAGGAGAAAGTGCTTCTAATGGTCAAAGGAGGGTGTTGGAAGGTAAAGCTAATGAAATCTGTGCTCAATTCATCCACTGACAAACTGTAGCGCAGAGCAAGTCACTTTAGCTTCTCTTGGGAAAACTTCCAAATGCACAAATTGCGTTTAGATGCTTAACTCTCATTGAATTTCATTGGTCTTTAATTTACACATCTGAAAGATGGAGATAAATGGAACTTTCCACCAAGCAAAGGGGGGTTAAATAATGATTATAAATAACACTGAGATGCTTGGATGAAAGTTACTCTGGTATATAAAATAAAAAAAAATGATTGATTACAGTGAATCATACATTTGGAAGCTGTTATACTTTATATTATATAGGTACATGCAACAGCTATGCCAAACAATATATAACACATCTAAACTTGCTGTGTGTGAAAAAAGGTTAATGTGACTGGAGAGATTTTGACACCATGTTGTAGTATTATTATTTTTTACATACACTGAGTGGGGCTGACTTTTTATTGTCTAATATGTTTTATTTTGACCGAAGTGCTCTATAGTGCTCCAAAGTATGCATGCTATTTAACCATCAATATGACATTAAGGCTTGAAATAATTACTGATAGTTGAGTGAGATGTTGAATATCAGTCAGTTTTCAACCCAATGAATAATAATTAGCCTGGACAAGCCATAAGCACAGGCTTCCGAGAACCAGTCCATATATGCCATCCCAGAACTGAAACACTACAAGTACTACACTTGGCTATCCAATGAGTCATTTTGCCCCTGGAATCTGAGGCCAGACAGTGCCATGATGACACTGAATGTAAAGATTGGAAAACTAGTGGTATAGCAGAAGTTTATAGTAGCCATTATAAGGAATGAATTAGACACTAGTCCTGCAAATACTTAACCACCCATGAGCTTTATTCATATAAGTAGTGACTATAAAGGGTACATTTTAGAGATGTGTTATGCAGGAGCTGGGTCTTACTTTAAGCTGTAAGGTTACTCACTCTGCAGTGCTCGGATAGGACAATAAGACATAGGAAAAAAGTTAAGCAGGAATATAAAAAGTCTCCCATTATTTATAGAAAACCTTTCCAATATAAATTGGCTACAGTGCTGTATAGAATGGCTCAGACCGATGGTCCACCTACCCAGTACTCTGTCTTCTAACAGTGGGAAATGTCAAATGTTTCAGACAGAATGAACAGAACAGGACAATTTTTGAGTGATCCTTCCCCTGTCATCCAGTCCCAGCTTCTGATAGGCAAAGGTTAAGGGACATCTGGAGCACAGGGTTGCAACCCAGTCTTGACCAATAGGCATTGTTGGACATATCCTCCATGATGTTACCTCAGTCATACTTTTGATCTCGACAACATCCCCTGGTGACAAGTTCCACCAGTGGACTGTGTGTTGTGTGAAGAATACTTTCTTTAGTTTATTTAAACCTGCTGCCTGTTAATTTAATGTTTGCTCTCATTTTTACTTTCCTCAAATTTACCTATCAACTGTTTGAACTGGAAGGTCAGGTATAGTCTATTATCCCCAAACAAAATGCTAACAAGCTTCAGACTCCTTTCAATTCTGCTTTTATGAGAGGTCTGATTGGTTCTCAAGTGTCTTTAACGTAATGTTAAAAATATACCACTGCAACTGCAACAATGTTATGGTATCCTAAAACCTTTGGTGGGCTATATGAATTAATACTGTGTTTATAAGGAAACTTTATCATTATAGCATTTTTTCCCAGATACGCTTTCCTAGGACCTTTTGCTAGTCTGTTAAGAAACAGACTGTGTGGAAATTCCAGTCTCTTTTAGCAGTAAAACATGAACCTATTTGTATGGATTTACATATCCTTTTCAAAATTCCTTAATGACAATGCTGGATTTTAGGTAGCCAACAAGGAGAAGTTGCTAAAGTTCCTTCCCAATATTTTTTCATAACATATGATGACTCATATACAACAAGGTTTTCCAACCTTTTAGGCATATGGTGTGGCACAATCAAGTATCAACAATGTTGTGATTCCTTCTATGTTTAAAATTGCTGGCAAGATCCATGGGCTGTTCAATGATTATTTATTATTTATATAGTGCCATAGGCATGCATTGCGCTTTACAGACATGTTAGTTCTTAGATGTGATGGACAAACAGAATGATTCATTATCTTTAATTCCCAAAGCTATACATTTGCATGTTCAACTCAGCAATGAATCATTTGAACATGCTCTGGACTATCATAGATAGGGGCAGGTTATGATTAAATAATTTATCACTGAATATTGTTAGCAAGAGAGTAAATGTTGAGACTAGATGGTGAAACCTTTGCCAAAGTTGATGAACATTTAATCACACAATTAGTTCCATTAATTAATTTTCTGAGTAAGTGCTCACTAAAGGAAGGTTTGCATAATCTAGCACTTTCTTTTTTATTTTATTTTATTTTATTTTATTTTTACAAAAAGCTGACTTAAATAAAACGGGTTGAAGCTGTAAGGGGGAAATGTTCTGCAGATTTGAATGCCTTAATGAGAACTCTGAGACCTATGAAATACTTAGCAGCATTTTGTAGACCCTTGAACTCTATCAAATTCACCCTTTCCCACTATACTACAGTGATGATGTGTGTTCCTGACTTGATTTGCTGTTCATTGTACTTACCAGTTATAAGGAAAGAAGAAGTGAGCAAATTTCAGACAACAAAATTATTTAGATTAGTCAGAGCTAGACTCTGATGAACCTCAAGGGGACTTAATGAAGTTAAAGTAATGAGCAGCACAGTAGCAAATTCACTTTTGACAAGGCAAATGCACAACAGACAGAATAACTTGAACTAGTTATATAGGGTTCTTGTCTCTCAGTTAATTGAAATCTGCTCAGGAGAATTGCCTGGACCACCCAATGAAAGTGTCAGCTTAGTGTGTGATGGCAGCCACACAAACAAAATTTTAGGATGCTGATATATTAAGGTATGGAAAACAAAATTTAGATTGCAATCACTTTTAGATTGCAAACACTTTGGAGAAAGGACTGTCATATACTATATGTTTGTACAGCATCTACTGCAAGGAGAGTTCCATCTGTTTGACCACAGGGGTCTATCATATAATAATTGTTAATTTTAATAATGAAAGTACATAAATCGGTGGTCGGATACCAGTTGAAAAGCTGTGTTCAGTTTTGGGCACCCAAGCTCCAAAAAGATCTAATAGCATTTCTGGTCCACTGTGAACCAGAAGATTACTCAGTTCCCACATAAAATTGAGTTACTGTGGTAGAGAATGTCTCTTGTGAAAATTATTCACAAATGTTTCCCTTTTTCATATAAATGATATTTTAAAAGAGAGCAGTTGATAAGAAAAGCTGGAAGGATGGGAAATTTGCCCAATGTGAACAGAAATGTACATCTTGGAAACAATGTATCTCAACCAAGGTTTTGGGGCTTCTTGCAGTACTGTCAGATCTATGTACTTCAGCTAGACATGGTAAAATTCTCTGTTTTTTCTATACAGGGAAGTTGGGCACAAATTTTCTTTAGTCTTGCCAAGGTCCATTTAAAAGGGCTGAGCACCTTAACCATTAGCCTGCAGTGAATTTTGCATTGGTAATGAAAACTGAAACCCGCTGAGTTTCGAGTGGTTGTGGTTTCACAGTAAACATCATAGACAGATCTAGTCACAACAGCAACAACAATGGCAAAATGCAAAAATGACTCATACTTTCTACGCTTGCATCATATGCCACATCATAAATTTCCTTCCAATACACTGCTGCTCTTTCCAGTATGCTGAATTATCACTGTATGGGAAATAGCTGTTTCAGCTGTTGTATGGGAAATAGCATGGAGCTGTTTACTTGTATTTCTAAGGAGACAGTCTGTGCAGGAAGAATTATTAGCTTTATTTTACATACAGCTGCTGGTAGGTTTTAAATTGAGGGTCTTTTCATTTTGTTGTTCTCTCATAAACTAGATTGGAGATAATATCTGTTCTGTAATCCTGGAGTGCTTGTAGAATATCAAATGAAGCTCATAGAAACCCCAGAAAGTTTAAGACCTCTGTTGCTCTGTTTTTTCATGTCTTGACTCACCTAGCATATGTTAAGCCCCCAAATGAAAGCTCTGTGTGCTCTCCTTATGCTGGCAATGAGAGGAGCTACAATATGGCATGTGATGTAGCTACAATGTGGCGTAACGTTTTATTTATTTATTTTTAAAAGGTAACCACAGAGCTCTCATGAGATTAAAATCCAATGTCCAGAGAAGTTTTGGACAAGCATCACTATTGACAAATATACCAGGCACAAGTCTCACAAAAACACACTACTGATCAAAGAACAGTGACCCTCACTACTGGTATTAGAAAGAGCACATCTTTAAGTCTGTAAGTCACTAAATCACTGTGATTCTTGTGTAAGGCATTCATAAGATATCAATTTAATGGGGCTCATCTTTCTATTTGAAAAGCAATTAGTTGGAAAAGAACAAATCAAATCTGAGTTCACTGATACTGCATATGGTACATCTTTCTGTCCTAATAACATACTGGAGAAATTATCTCCATGGAGCCGAAACAGGCCACTTATTAGAAACAAGACCTCTAGTGAGAAAGCACTCAATCTATGTTAAAGATTTTAGGTTCATATATTTTTTTCATGTGAATTTGCTACAGGAGCCAAACCAAAAGCCCTAGAGACAGGGCAAGTACAATGTAGGAAACAACAGTCCAAGAGTCCACACACTACCCTGCCAGCATATTTTGGTTTAGAGGAATGACTTCTATGACTAAAAAAGTAGTTAAGATTCCTTGGCACTTTTTCTCTTGGCTGCAACTGTCAACAAGGGCTCCAGTTAATGTAAAGAATGGCAGAGGTTTTGTGATGTGAACACATGTCTGATGGGATCTGGAGTGAGACCACCCAAACTCATTTCACATAAGGCAGCGATTAACCAGTCAGTTATTAGTGGCTAGACTGGATTTGAACCAGAGATCTCAAGGTGAAAAGTGTGCCCACACATGCCCTCATATGCAGGTGTGCATGCATACCAAGACTCATACACCTACACACTTTCTTATTTACTACTGAAACTGATGAAATAAAAAGCTAACCTTAAGAAAACGCTCTCTGCTCAGAGTTGTGTAAAATATCCATTTGTCACTGAACCAAAACTAATTGCACTAGTGTTTGAAATAATTCTGCAGACAAACTCAGTGAATGTTGCACTCTCCTTTCATGCCATTTTCTGATCATGGCATGCTCTTCAGATGTGTGTGGGAGGTGGGGAAATGTGTTTAATCTTAAATATCAGCAAAAGATGGAGGGAAAAGTTCATTTTCCCCAGATCGTCTTAGACTTCAGTGAAGCTTTTACAAGACCCTGCAACTTTTGTTTGTTTAAGATGAGCTTTCCCCAGCTTCAGCAATGCTATTTTTAATTAGGAATGATTGATCCATTATCTGTCTTTCATAATATTTTTCATCTGCCAAAACTGTGTCATATTAATTACATCTTTAATTTAATTGAAAATGAAGCAGCTAATGTTATTATGTAATGGGTTATGTTTCCTCTGCATTATTACAGAAAAGAATATAAAAGAGAAAAACTCTTTTTGATAGGACCACAGCTATTAACTTCCAATGAAGCCTTTCAGGAAAATCTTTCAAGAAAAAATTATGTCAAAGTAAAACAAAAGGGAAACTTATGCTCAAAATAATTAGAACATGGTCTAGCAAACTTTTCCTCAGCCCCTTTCAGGGTCTACGTCTGTGCTGTGATGGCACTGCTAAACTTGGTCAAAGATAGACTGATCAGACAAATTACACAGTCTGGTCTACCAGCACCACTTTTTATTAAAAATACCTTTTGGTGCTGGTGGAAACCGATGGATTGACAGAACAGTGACACACTAACTCTAGGTAGCCACATGGTGTTGCAGTGGCAGTTCAAGGTTCACCTTGCTGCACTAGCAATGTGATTCAAGTTGAGTTATCAGGGGTGTATCAGTGGTGTGCAGTTATTAGTGGTGTGTAGCATACAGTTCTACAGTAATAGCATCATCCCTACATACGTACCTTTGCCATGGCTACACTGGGCAGAAGGTGTCATTTTGTTCTACAAAAAATGTTGGACTTCCTTCAGTGTGACCTCACACATTCTGTGCATGCAAATAGGTTGTGTGGAGGATGCCATCTTGCTCTTCAAAATGACATCCTTGGCATGCATTCAGGGACCAAATGGCATCATCCCACAGGCTCAGCCAGCCCTAGGGCATGCACTACATTCCTTGCATATACAGCTGGTAGGTAACAGGATATGAGAGATGATGGAGTCTCTATCCTGTTAAGTTCCCACCACTAACGGTCTAAATCGCGATATCGGGTGGCTCGCACATTATCAACCAACCAAACAATGAAGGTGCCAGTGGTTCTTGATGTCTGTGCAGAATCTGGTGTTAGTACTCTTCCTTTCCTAGTGCAAACTAATGGTTCTTATCAGCCTCTTTTAACTATTTAGTCTTTAAGGTGCTAATAGACTATTGGTTGTTTTTTAAGTTTTTCCTGTTACAGACTGGCTCGGCTATCCCTTTGAAACTTATCTACCCCCTGTCTTTTGGCCCCCCCCCTCTCTAATTTCCCCCTCCCACTACCCTCCTTCCCTTATTTATTCTTGGTTCTGGACTTTTAACACTCCGGTCATCTGAAGAAGTGGGCTGTGCCCACGAAAGCTCATGATACCATCTACATGTTTTGTTAGTCTTTAAAGTGCTACTAAACTATTTCTTTTTTTAAGTTTTTCCTCTTACAGACTAACTCAGCTACCCCTCTGAAACGCATGTCTACTGAGACTGCCTGCAAGTTAAGTTCCAATTATGATTTTTCTGATGTAGTCAACCACATAGTTTGAACTCATTCAATGAAGGTCCAAAGTGCCAGCAGATAAAAATGATTTCTGGTTACTACTGACCTTTGTCTGACTTATATTAGTGATCTGGAGGATAAATATATTATGTTGTAGCCCATTACAAATCTCCTAAGCTAAACACTTCCTCCAGCACCAGCGTATCATTGTGTAGGTGGGGAAAATCAAAGACTGCTTGTCTTGACAGGCAAATCTAGCAGTTGCTTTTCCCCCAATTTTGTTAGCATAACACAGTTGAAAAGCTCTGTTAAGACAGAGTCTAACATGTTAGAAGTCATTTTAATTAGCCATGCTGTAGTCTAGGCTTACCTCAAGTGATATCATGGCCAGCTAATATGGCTTCAAATGCCATCTCTGCCTTACTGGGGCTTTTCAGTCATGCTGAGCTAACTGTAATAAGTCAAAATGATCAAAAAACACACGTGTTGCCTATGAAATCAGAGCTAAATTGTCAGTGACAGTCTACTCCTATACAGATATGGAGGGACATGAATTCAGAGGAACTGCAACACTTCTTAAGAGGGACAAAGTGAGATCTGGGAAACTCACCATGGAAGTTAGGATCCTCCGTACCCCATGGAGAACTGCGCTTTTGGAGCTCCCTGCATCTTAGGCTATGTCTACACTGCCGAGAAAAGTCAGAAAAAGATACACAAATTGCGAAGCTCAATTTGCGTATCATTTTCCGCTTTTTTTCCAAAAGAGGCTTTTCTGAAGTTTGGCCCGTTTACACAGGGTCAAATTTTGGAAAAAACTCCTTTTTGTAGAACAACCCTTATTCCTCCCACTTAGAGGAATACAGGGACGCGGAAAGAACACGTCTGCTTTTTTGGAAACTGTTCTGAAAAAGCGGATGCATTCCTTGCACACAGCAGAGCTTTTCCGGGATGCCTCCAGTATCCTGCAAAACCTCTGCAGTCTAGACATTGCCTTAGTGAACGGGGGAAATTTGGAAAAGCAGGGCAGTCTGATGTGGGGGACGTGTGAGTGTAATGGATCATCAATTATGGAGTTCCACACCCTTTGCCTTCACAGAAGTTGGGGGAGGACATAACTACAAGCAGTGCTGTGGCCCTCAGGCTCCGGTAACAACAATGTAGCATATGTCCTTGGGGGAAAGGATTCTTTCCTAGCAGAAACCACATGCCACATAATGGAGCTGAACGCAGGGATGAAAATTTGGTTCTCAATGCACTGGAAATTGAAAGGATTTTGTGCAGCAGGATGATGCTTGTTTTCCTTTTTCATATTTTAAAGCTCTTTTCCAAACAACCAGTGAACAAGATAGAACCTCACACTCTCTGTGGTACAACTCTGTGGGGATAGAGGTAGTTTTCTCTTATACATTTTTGGTCTTTACATTTTTGATCCAAACTAAATGATACATTAGAATGAACTTTGCCATTGACTGAGTAAAGTTATAAATGCTATTTCTTTTGCCCTTCTAGAGGACCTTTCAGAGGACCTCAAGACACCCTGGTAGCTGTGAACACTCTTACAGATGGGGAAACCGAAGCACAGAAATGCCACATGATTTGCCCAAGGTCGTGCAGGCTACATCTAGACAGCAGGGCTATTTCAGGATACTGGAAGTATCCCAAAATAGCAATTCCACATCTTTAAACACACCCATTGTTTCAAAATATATTCTGAAGTAATGGGCATGCAGTTCCAACATCCCTGTAACCCTCATTCCATGTGAGTTAAGGGATTTGTCAGAATAGTGCTTTATTTTGAAACTTGGTGCTGAGTAGATAGCACCAAATTTTGAAATAAGTTATTTCAAAATTACATTGAAATAAGCTACGCAATTTGCATAGCACAAATTGCGTAGCTTATTTCAAGGTAAGGGTGTGGTATTTGCAACCACAGAATTAGTAGCGGGGAGTCAATTTGAAGGTAGTGATTTTTATTCTTAGCCCCTTTCTCTAACCATTGGACTACACATAACACAACAAGATAATCTGAAGCTTTTTCCACATCATAACAAGAACTAAAGTAGCTAATTACTAATGCCACCTGGGTTTTGTTGTAGAATTCATGGTGTGCTATGGTGCGTAGAGCCTGACATAATGGTCTCTTTTATTTAAATCAGATTAAATTATTCAAATGTATTATGTTACATTGCTGGAGACTCTGTGCATATAATATTTATCCAGAGACAGTCTTCACAACTTTAAGTTTCTTTAGCAAGTGTAGAAAACATTTCAACAGAGAACTTCACGAAGGATTAGTGTGTTTCACATTGGCTTATGTCCATCTCCTCGCCTCCCAGGACTGAAGCATCAGTTTCCATAAGCAAAAAATCTATCTTTCAAAATTGCTTTAACTTCACAATGTTTTGAGGGGTCATGTAATCAGTTTCGTTTAATCTGAAACAAAAATTGCTATTATTACTACAGTACTATAAAAACTGTTTCTTACATGATATTAGGACAAGTAGGAATCAAAGTTGTTTGGGTGACTTAATTGTGTATTTCCATATTTAAATATGCTTGTGGTTTTTTTTGTTAAGATTAACTGCATTTTGTGAATTTGTAATGCTTGTTTTTGGAATATTACAATTAAATCTAAAATTTATCCAAAACTTCCTTCAGTCAAAAAAAAGCAAATTCAATCATACTGAAATGCTTCATGAATTTATATCAGTTTTGACAAACTGTTCATATAAAAATAATAGTTGAAAGAAGTTGATTTGTTTGGTTTGAAATGACTTTTATTTTGAAATCTCCTTCATTTGTTTTAAATAAAACATTTAAGAACACACAAAATCCAAATAGAAAGTGTTGTTTAGGGTTAAAAAATTTAGTTTGACCAAAAATGATTTTTTTCCTGTCTTTTGGTTTTTCCTATTTAAAAAACAAATCATGGGGGGGGAGGTCAACCCAAAATGAGTGTTTTCAATTTTTGAGACTTGTCAGAGAATGAAAAATCAGTAGTTCACACAGGTCTAATTAAACAGGGCTCTTATGTTTGGCTCTTGACTTTAACTCCAGTGTAATGTCATTTTCTTCTAGGAATTATGAACAAGTGCTAGTTGTACGAGTCAAAATAAAACACGAACCTCTGAAATCTTCACTGCACACTCAATCCAAGTCTAAGTTGACACTTTTTAAAAATTGTGTTTATTTTCACCTATCTTTTTATTTCATTTCTCTATTGTATTTCATGCAACTCTGTGGTGCTACCTACAAAATGTTCTCCATTAATATTTATAATGAAAAGTTTGTATGAGCCTATCCTACTGCTGCAGGATAGGCATTAACTCTCATTGATTACTCATCACCTATGGTTGGAAGTCAGCGCCGTGATGCTCAAGTATTACTATACCACAACATGACTTCTCAGGTGATATTTTAGCATGATGTAGAATGGTGTTATGAGTTCCCCTTGTGGGGTTCGAGTCTTCCCCACTCCCCTCTGTTTACCAAGTACCAGTTTAAGCCGCTGTGCACGGTAGCGGTTTCTCGGTTTGTTTTATTCCTATATTATGCGGGTCACACCATATGGTCGCTTACCCATACAGCACGGGGTTCACATCCAGGGTACCGGGGAAGGGGGTTCAGGCCCTCCCTCTCTCCGAACCCTGGCCCAGGGCCCTAGGTCCCTGCTCAGTGGAGGGGGCTGCAGCCCCTAAACTCCCCCACTCATGGGGTCCACGACTCTGCCCTGGGCCACATCTTCCCAAGTTCCGCGTTCATGTCTGACCGGTGGAGGCCGGGTTAAAGCTCACCCCAGTCGTTCACTCTCCTGGGTCCTCCCGTTACATGCTCTGGTGTCCGCATTCTCTGTTCTCCGGTCGCCGTCTCCCCTCTCCTCTGATTCCTCCCCCGCTCGGGCTTCCCTACCCCCTTTTAAATTCCTCGCCACAGCTTCCGGGGCTCTGCCTCCCCCGGCGTCCCCGACCCCCCCTTCCTGGCTCATTTGGGTGACATCCCAAGTGACGTCATCCACCTGCGCCCCCGGCGGCTGACGGGACATGCCTCCCGCTCTGCCGCCTGCGCTCTCTCCGGCCGTTCCCCGGCCGGGGCTTTCCCGCGGGTCCCTGTCCCTGCTCCGCACCTCCCCGGACCCCCCGATTCAGAGTTCGGGGGGGTTTCCAGTGTGGGGTGGAGGCGCCCCGTCACAAATGGAAAAATAATTATATTCCGGTCTTACAGACACAAAGATTGACATTTTCAGAGTGAACCAGGAGTCTTAGCTGTGTTTCTCCCATTCATTTTAATAGGAGTTGTGTGGCTAAATTCCTTGTTCTGTTTTCAGTATCTAAAATGAAAAGTTCATGCCTCTTGTATAGGATTCAGATAAACATCCAAATGTTTGAACTTACTTTAATGTAACTGTCAAATTTTCAGAGATTTAAGCAATCAGTATTAAAAATGTTATTCATTTTTAAAGTCCACTTTTTCCCCTAGTTTTGGGGGGAAATGTAGCTACACACATGAAAAGACAAATACAAATATAGCAAACTACTAAGGTTTTCATATGCCTATGCATTTTATTTGCCAGTGAAGCAGCTGTTGGTCTTCAGTCAACTGGGTTAGTATTGCCACATAGCCAAAAATCAACATAAACTCAAGTCATATTCTCAAGTGCTTCTCCATGATTTTAGCCAATTATATTGAGACAAATAAGATTCCACCAGATGACTAGTAAAATGAATAATATGTGAGGTGTTTGTTTACACTGCATTTATTTGATTTTTTCCCCCTTAGCATAAGCAAGAAAGGCAGAGTTTTTGGCACAACTAATATTCTGCCACATCACAAGCATTCATGAGATATCTTTCCTGAATAGAAACTATAGCTCCTTACAGTTCCCTGTTAAAATATGTATCTTTGATGAATTGTGGTTTGTTTTTCTTTACCAATGTGTGAGACTGGAATGAAACAATATGAGATTGTAACCATTGCTGATATCTATTTTTTCAATCTTTTTTGTGATAGCTAGACAAGAAGGACTTTGTAAAGATATTGAATGAAAAACTAAACTATAGATTTTATGATGCGCTTTGCTGTAACAAACATTCTTCCATCTTTTTATATAGAAAAAATTCAAGCTAACCAAATGATCCCATTCCAGAGTGTATTAATAGAGTGATGGAAAATGTCCTCCGCAAAACTTCAAGTACCCAATATTCATCTAGGTTCAAGTTACATTATAAAAGCAAAAGCAAGCCACATTTGTTGAAAGATTTGCAAGTCTCTTGGCTGAACCTGGGCCTGGTTCTAAATCAGCCCAGGCCAATTTTTGGTTTTGCATTCAAGTCATGAGAAATTGACAGTGTGAGGACAATTCTAAGGTGAGCCCATGTGAAACTCACCAGTTTTGACAGGGATTTGGCTGGAGGGGTGCTTTGTTTTGTTTTGCTTTTTTTTTTTTTTTTTGGCTTTGAACTTTGTTGCTGCTTCAAACACAGAACTCATCCCTAAATTTGGAGATGTTAAACTCTACAAATTAAAGGGAAAGGAAACGTTTGCACAAGCTCCCAAAAGTCAGAGCCTGTGTCTCATGGCTCTGCTTACAGTACCTGCTAAGCAAACAACAAACAGTGCCCCAAAAAAGCAGAATAAATTTCAAACCAGAGAATCTTTGATGGTCTAAGAACCACCCTCACTTTCATATGCCTGTTCTGAAGCAAGGATACACAAATAAAAAGACCTGACTGACCAACGTATTAATCCAGTTTTATGCCAAAGCAACTCCAATAATGACACCCATATAAAGTGGGAGTTAAGGCTGTGGTCAGTCAAGCACATCTTTTAAAGACAGTGCTGACCAGTAATAGGTTTTTGTTACTTTGGGGAAGATTTTGGGTTTATTTTAGTGAAGAGAAAGATCTTGGAGTAATTGTGGATAGTTCTCTGAAAACATCCACTCAGTGTGCAGCAGCAGTCAAAAAAGCAAATATAATGTTAGGAGTCATTAAAAAAGGGATAGAGAATAAGACAGAAAATATCTTATTGCCTCTATATAAAACCATGGTACGTCCATCTTGAATACTACATACAGATGTGGTCGCCTCATCTCAAAAAAGATATACTGAAATTGGAAAAGGTTCAGAAAAGGGCAACAAAAATGATTAGAGGTTTGGAACGGGTGCCATTTGAAGAGAGATTAAAAGGACTTGGACTTCTCAGCTTAGAAAAGAGGAGCCTAAGCGGGGATATGATGGAGGTCTATAAAATCATGACTGGTGTGGAAAATGTGAATGAGGAAAAGTTATTTACTTATTCCCATAATATAAAAACTATGGTTCACCAAATGATTTTAATAGGCAGCAGGTTTAAAACAAACAAAAGAAAATATTTCTTTACTCAGCACACAGTCAACCTGTGGAACTCCTTGCCAGAGGATGCGGTGACGGCTATAACTTTAACAGGGTTCAAAAAAGAGCTAGATAGATTAATGGAGGTTAGGTCCATCAATGGCTATTAGCCAGGATGGGTAAGAATGGTATCCCTAGGCTCTGTTTCTCTGGAGGTGGGTGACAGGGGAGGGATCACGTGAGGATTACCTGTTGCCATCCCTTCCTCTTGTGCAGCTGGTATTGGCCACTGTTGGCAGACAGGATACTGGGTTAGATGGACCTTTGGTCTGACCCAATATGGATGTTCTTATGTTCTTATGATTTGGACCATCATCAACATCATCTCCAACATGGTAAATTCCATAAGGACATAGCCTCCTTACAGTTTGAGCACGACTTGAATTAATTTCTAGCTAGATCTTTATGTTAGTCTGGATGGAATGGAAAATTCTCAGAGAATTTATGATACTTTGTGTGGAAGAGAGAATTCACTATGGCTGAAAAGGTTTTTTATATATATACACCCATTTAGGCTCTTACACAATATCTTTTGCTTTAGTATCCAAATGTCTCTCAGAATGAATACCTGGGCCCCAGATATTTATGTCTGGTGCCATCATGTAGATGGGCGCAACAGAACTTCATGATCAGATAGGAGGACAGTTGGCTTATACAAAATGATTTTGTGGACATCTGTTCCTCACCACGGTCTTTGTGTGCACATTTTTTTGTGGAACGTGATCAGACCTGCTTTCAATGCCAGTGATTCTAAGAGTCGGAATTCTAAAGCCAGTATGCACCCCTCCCTACTCCTGATGGGCGGTCCCATAAGAACTGCTACTCGAGGACAGAGTAGGAGAAGTGGTGGAGGATGTTAGAGAGACAACAGAAGTGCACTCTTTCACAGCACAGAAGCCTATTCTGTAAGGCATCCATGCTTGGGGAGTGATAGGAGAATGGTATAAATAGGACTGCTTCACAGCTCCTATCCAAGAGTATAAAGGTTTAGTTCAGCCTGTCTGAAGTAGCTCTTGCAGAGCAATAATCCAGCACTCTTGAGTTCTGGGGGTGGAGGATTTGATTCCGAGCCCCAATATATTTATCCATCATCTACAGCAGCAAGCAGGCCCTGGCATAAATATTTTAGCCCATTTGTACAAAATTTACCTTCCCAGTGCTACAGACCATGTTCATTGGTTTACTATGGTTGGAAATAGATAATGAAAGAACAAGTATCATCAGGCCTGATGATGGGGGAGGAGAAGAGGAGCAAAGGGAGCAGCTGCTCCAGGGCCCAGTGATTCAAAAGGGCCCAGCACTGCTGCCCCTGCTATTGCAGCAACAGCAGCGGCAGGAGACTTGAGCCCTTTGAATCACTGCAGGAGGTCTGAGGGCTGGCAGGGGTGCAGCATCCTTCTGTGGGCAAGCTGGGTGCCCCACACCGCACCCCTTGTCCAGGAACCCATGTATGCCATCAACGTCCCTGATTATCATGCAATGGATTAACATCAGACATTATATAACCAGATGCAAAATTGTTACCTTTATGAAACCTAACTTAAAGGTTGCTATTGGCATTGAAGGATTTCAATAGAAAAAAGCAAGTATGCATGAATAATAGCCACTAAAAGAGTATCCCCCTTGTTTACGCCTCTGGTCTATAATATCATCAAGTGCCTTGAATCATAGTTGGCAATGCTGGTTGTCTACAAGGAATTCTTCTCTATTTTGCTTTATGAAGAGTCCTTTTTTCTGTCTACTAATCTCCAGTAATCCAATAATAACCCTCACCTAGCTTGTGAAAATATGTAGACTCTGGAAATGTACCCATATTCTGATTAAATTATGAAAAAATCCAGGCTTTTCCACTTGGCCTGCCAGACTAGAGAGATAACATTCAAGGTTCCCATACAAACAACTTCAGCACTCCTTTAAAATATTTAGAGATATCAAAAATAATCAAGACTACTGTTTAGTTTAAGTACATTACTACTGCTAAGGAAGTCAAAGATGACTTGTGTGGACATTTCTAAATGGATTGCATGTTGCCACAATAGTGACACATTCTTAAAGTGACTTATTTGACCCTTAGAACAACAAAGTGTAAAGGAAGTCAGAAAGGTAAATTATTTGGATACCAAATAGAACAGCTACATTGCTTGTATATTCACTAAAGCATTAGATCACACTGGAAAAAATACACTTGGGAGAAAAATACTTTGACAGAAGAATACTGATAAGACAATTTGGAAAGTAGAACGTTACCGACGTTACCGACATTTTCTCTAGAACAGAGAAAATTCACTTGATATAATTGATCAATTTTGTTTATAGAATCATAGATTTTAAAGTCAGAAGGGACCACCATGATCTTTGTGTGTGTTTGTTTCTTATAGGAACAAAATAGTGGGACTTAAGTGTTTTTCTGAATCAGTGCCTTAGCTATATCCTGCTCAGTTTCTCTGACTGAAATGGGTAAAAGTATTTAGCTAGCTTACAGAGGTGTCCTGCTGCTTATTTCCTTAAGGTCTATAAAGCATTTTATGATCCTCAAATGAAAGATGCTTTAGAAATGCAATGCATTTTTATTTTGCCTGTTAGCCATTTGCTGATCTTGGTCCACTTTTTTCAATGCTCCAGGTCAATCTTATTTAGGTAATTAGTACACAAAAATGATTGCCCAACCTGATGTATTTTTGCTACCATTGGGCTTTACCCAAAATTTATTTGAGGAAGAGCAGAGAGCAAGACAATTTTCCCCTCTGGCATGTCTCCAACATATATTTTACTTTAATCTGGCCTTACAGGCCCCGAAGAAAAACTTTGATTAATGAGTATGTATTAAACTCCCACTCAGTAAATACTTTGACATTACACAATGAGATAATTTGTTGCCTTTTTGATTTGTGTCTTTTCATCATGGTTTAGTTTTACAGAAAATACTTAAATATGATCTTATCATGCAGTAACAACTTTTCAAAAACTCTCCCTAAGTAGATCAATAAAGCCTACATTTCAGCCCACAATGACTGCGTGCAACTATCCCCTCGTATACAGTTTATACTGTAATGTTCAAAGGCCTGTTGCTTAAACTTACCTCATCGTTACTAATACCATTATTTGCATGTTTGCAGTTGCCCAACTTGTGGACAGGAACTGGATTGTGTTGTGTATTTGGTTAGGCTTTCTCGGTTAATTACATCATCAAGTTTCGCTTTGCATTACATGCTTCTAAACACATTTGTTTGCTCAAATGGGACTTTCCACATGAAATAGTTTGACATATTTGTTGAACTTCAATCATTTGTTTCAACTGTGTAGTTAGAAATGACTTTTTTTCAATTTTAAAAAAGTTAATTTCCACTTACTGATTCCTTTATTTTTCTATGCTACTAGAACAATGGTACAGGTTTGTCTGATAGCAATGAGCAAATACTGAGCAGAGTGGGAGAAAAATGAATGGGTGAGATTCTGTCTCCATTGAAGTCATTTGCAAATCTCTGACTTCAGTAAGTCAGAATTTCACCCAATTCATTGAGTTTAAAATGAAATTGTATCCAATGTGCTTAAGTGTTCCCTTTCTGTGAATATTAACATGTGCAGAAGTGGTAGTATTTGCATGGTAATGGGTTTTACTACCTTTTATTTTTTGTCCCATGAAAATTTCACAAGCCAATCTTTTGTTTGACTTAGTTGGTTTAATTGTTATTACTATTTTTTTTTTATTATTCAGTGACAATTTCAAAACTTTCTGCTTCATTCCAACTTAATTGTTCTTAAAACATAAACATGTTTATTTTTTGGCCATGTGAAATCAAACAAAAACATTTTCATTCCATGTTGAAATTTCCTATAAAAAATGCCATTTTTCCATGAAATACTGCTTTTTTGATGAAACCTGACTTTTGGCTGGAAATTTTTTCAGGTTTATAGGCGCAGATATTAGCACCTGAAAGTGCCCTGTGTGAGGCATGATTTTTTTATTCCAAGGGAAGGGCTTCCATAAAGGCTAGCTTAATGTCCTCCTTCAGATCCAATCTTAGGGTATGTCTACACGACAAAGTTAATTCGAACTAACTTAGTTCAAATTAGTTAATTCGAACTAAGCTAATTCAAACTAACGCATCTAGACCCAAAAACTAATTCGAATTAGCGTTTTGCTAATTCGAACTAGCGCGTCCATATTGATTGGACGCTGGGTCGCATTTAAGGGCAGCTGAAACCGGTTCCGGCAGGGCATCAGGTCAGTAGTTGCTTTGTATGGCTGCTGTCTGAGGCTATCTGAGGCTCGTGCTTAAAGGGACCCCCCTGGACAGCTGGTTCTCAGCTTCTCCGCTTGCTTGCCTACCTCGCCGAGGGACAGCAAAGCGTTTTCCTCTGCGCCTGCCTGTGTCGGTGGTTCCCATTGGGGAAGCCAGAGCTTGCCCTAAGCATTCTGCTCCAGTTTTTGGACTTGCTGCTGCAAGCCTGCCAGCAATGGCTGGAGGCTGCCTGGCACCACCTGGTGCACGTCAGCCCCCTGCCTCTCCACCTGGCCTCCCTGGGGGCCATGGAGGAGCCGCAGCAGTGCCCAGATGCGAGCGTGCCCCGCCGCATCTGGTGTCTGGACACCAGCAGCGACTGGTGGGACCGCATCGTCCTGGCGCGCTGGGGAGACAGACAGTGGACCCAGAACTTCAGGATGAAGAGGGACACCTTCCTGGAGCTCTGCGAGTGGCTCACCCCTGCTCTGCAGCGACAGGACACTCGCATGAGGCCCGCCATCCCCCTCCAGAAGCGTGTGGCCACTGCCCTGTGGAAGCTCTCCACGCCGGATAGCTACTGATCCGTCGGGAACCAGTTCGGCGTGGGGAGATCCACCGTTGGAGCAGTACTCATGCAGGTACGGCACTCACCGGCCACTGGGCCGGGGAGGAAGGGGGCTGCAAGGAGGGAATGGGCCGTCCCAGGGAAAATGGGGGCGGGGAAGGAGCCGACAGTGCCCCGCATGGGAGGGTTCAGTCTGTCCTGGCCGTACTACAGACCGCCGGCGGCGGCCAGGATCGCAGCGGGGGTTGCTTCTGGGAGTGGGGCGCGGGGCAGTTCCAGGGAACGAACACTCCCAGCCACCCGGGCGCCCCAGTGATTCGCAGTTTGCTGTGTCTCTCTGCAGGTGGTCAAGGCCATCAACCAGGTGCTGCTCCGCAGGGTGGTCCACCTCGCCGATCCAGACACCATCATCCAGGGGTTCGGTGCCCTCGGCTTCCCCAACTGCGGGGGGGCCATCAATGGGACGCACATCCCCATCCTTGCCCCGGAACACCAGGCCTCCCAGTACATCAACCGCAAGGGGTACTTCTCCGTCCTCCTGCAGGCCGTGTCTGACCACCGGGGCCAGTTCACAGACATTAATGTGGGCTGGTCCAGCAAGGCACATGATGCCAGGGTGTACCGCAA
Source organism: Pelochelys cantorii (assembly GCA_032595735.1). NCBI lineage: Eukaryota > Metazoa > Chordata > Testudines > Trionychidae > Pelochelys > Pelochelys cantorii. The sequence continues at coordinate 161,337,335 of CM064327.1, forward strand.
CTCCTCCGTGTGCCAGAGGCTGCACGCCAGGACCTTCTTCCCCGACCGCCACATCAGGGTCGGGGACGTGGACATGCCTGTCTGCCTGGTGGGGGATGCGGCCTACCCCCTACAGCCCTGGCTGATGAAGCCCTACACGGGGCACCTCAACCCCTCCAGGCCTTCAATGCCAGGCTCACCAGGGCCTGCACTGTGGTCGAGGGGGCCTTCGGACAACTGAAAGCTAGATTTAGGTGCCTCCTTACCCGCCTTGACCTCGCCGAGCACAATATCCCTCCCGTGGTGGCAGCATGTTGCGTGCTGCACAATTTGTGCAAGCGGAAGGGGGAGGCTTTCCTGCCAGCCTGGATGGCTGAGGCTGAGCGCATGGCTGGCCACTACGCTCAGCCCCACACCTCTGCCATCCGGGAGGCCCAGCGGGGGGGCATCCAGATCCGGGAAGCCCTGCGGGAGACCTTCCTCGTGGAGGAGGAGGACTGAACTCTCCCTGCATGCCCCATTGGGGCCTTCTTCCACCCTTCCCTCCTTCCCCTTTCCCCTCCCTCTCCCCCCTTCCTAATGTTAAATAAAGACACCTGTTTTGCAAACAACAATCTCTTTTTATTGTACATAACTGGGGTGGGGAGAGGGGGGAATGAGGGTGGGAGAGGGGAGGGGGAAACCTGGGAGGAGGGAGCTGGAAGGGGGAGGAAGGGGAGGAAGGGAAGGGAAAGCTCAGGGTTGGGGGTCCTGCTGGCTCTCCCTTCTCACAGCACTACGGGTGCGGGGGCGTCGGGGGGGAGTGGGTGTGGAGGGTGGGGCAGGAGGGATGGGGGGGTGTGGAGGAAGTGGGAAGGGGAGAAGGGATGGGAGGAGGAGCGAGAGCTGGGGCGGCCGCAGGGGCTGGAGCAGGAGGAGGCAGGGACCTGTCCACCAGGGTCTGGAGGTGGCCTCTGAGGGCACGGCCCTGCTCCTCCAGTGCCTCCAAGCTCCGCTGCCGCAGCCGCAGGTCCTCCCGGACCCAGTGGTCCTGGGTGCGGAGCTGGTACTCCAGTAGCCGCAGGTGCCGCCGGTGGTAGTCCTCCAGGTTCCTGGTGCACCGGTGGCTGTTGCAGGCGGGGTGGTGCGCCCTGCAGTCCCAGGTGCTGTGGCTGTGGTGAAACAAGAGCAGTGGTCAGTTCTCCTTGGGGACACAGCCCCCCAGCCCCCCTCTGCAAGGCGAGGTCGGCGTGTGGGGAATGGGCCAGGGCCCCTGCATGACACCCAGCTGCTGCTCCATGGTGGGCAAGGCCCAGGTGCACGGTCCCTGGGCTCCCTCTCCCCCCACCTCCCCGTGCACATAAGGGGAGCATGATGGCACTCACATGTGGAGCCCTCCTCGGCCTTGGACGACACAGCCGACGTGCTCTGTGGGATGCCTCAGGGGTCCTGGGTCCTGGGCAGGCTCCCTGCAGGCTCCTGGCTCTCGGCGTCCTCCTCCTCCTCCTCGGTGTCAGGGACGGGTCCCTCTGCCCTGGGGTCGATCACCACCCGGGGGGTATGGACTGTGTGAGCCCCCAGGATGTGGTCCAGGGCCTCATAATGAGGGCATGCCTCCGGGTTGGCCCCTGGCTGGGAGGCCCTGGAGTAGGACTGCCACAGGTCCTTAATTTTGCAGCGGACCTGCTCCCAGGTCCGCATGTGGCTTCTTGCGGCCAGGCTGGCAGCCATGCAGCTGTAGACGGCCGCGTTCCTGTGGCTAGTGTGGAGATTGTGGACGTTGGAGGCTTCCCCCCAAATCTCGATGAGGTCCACGATCTCCACACTAGACCAGGAGGGTGCATGCCTCTTGCGGCCCCGGGCAGGCTCCTGGGAGCCGCCAGCCTGGTCCTGGGAAGAGGCGGAGGGCTGGGTGGCAGCGGGTGGCTGGCTCATGCTGTGCCAGGTGCAGGGTCTGCTGGCTGGGTGCTGGCAGGCTTGCAGCGGGCACGAGCAGTGTAGCCAGACCATGCCCCTTTAAGGGGTCCGGGGCCGGGAGGGGGGCAGAAAAGTTTCCCTGGCTTAGCCCAAAGTGGCCACCAGGGCAAGCTGGGAAGGGCTAGCCTCCAGCTAGTTCGAATTTAGTGGCTACACAGCCCTTAATTCGAACTACTTAATTCGAACTAGGCGTTAGTCCTCGTAGAATGAGGTTTACCTAGTTCGAATTAAGTTCGAACTAGTGGTTTGCATGTGTAGCGCCTATGAAAGTTAATTCGAACTAACGGCTGTTAGTTCGAATTAACTTTGTAGTGTAGACATACCCTTAGAAACTTTCCTCTGCTATGGTGCCTAAAATATCCCAATTATGATGAAGCAGCTGGTGTGCAGAGGCAATGCATATTTTACTCACCAGTTTTGTCTCACAGCTGTATGCTCCTCCTATCTCTGTTATACAGCTACAAGTTTTTCATTTTACAATGTAAACTTTTGAGCAGGGGCCACCTCTTTGATATATGTTTGTACAGTAGTTAGCACAATAGGTGAGGACTTCAGGTCAGTATTTCAGTGTTAATTAATAATAATTAATGCAATGCATGTGTGTGGCCAGGTAAAGACCCAGGTACAAACATTCCTCCTCTGCTCTGCCATGACATAATTTTGTTACTCTTGGTTAACACATATTAGATGAACATCATTTATTATTGGAATCCTTTACTTTCATCTTTTTATTGGGCTTACAAACACAAGGATCTGACACGCTCACATACTCAAGAGATTTCAGTGCACTGTGGACATTGGTTCATGATATATAGTGTAAATAAGTCAGCCTCTGGGAAATAGGCTAAGAACCTGATTTTCCTCCATCTTTTCTTGGTGTAAATTCTGAGAAATTTAATTGAAGTGGGGTGTGAGCATGAAGAAAATGAAAGCCTCAGAATTTGTGGTAATAGCCTAATCAGCTGCTCAAATACATCTATACATTATTTATGTTCTATATAAAATGAATGCATCTTAAAAAATAGGATTTCAAAAAGAGCTTTTTTTCATTGCCTGTTTTTCTTTTTGTGATTTAGAGTCACAGTTGGAATCCAGGAGAATACTTAATATTAAATAAATCAAGGACCTAGTAGTCTCCTACTCATTAGCCAATATTAGTTATACTGATAGGAAAATAAGATATTTTAACATTGTTTTCTCCACAAAATATGGAGTTGGTAATGACAAAACGGAGAAATGTATATATGGCACCTCATACAGCTTTGCTTGCTCACGTTCCCACCATAATGCCATAACGTGTGTTACCAAAGCAGATGCAATTAAGAAGGGTAGGTGTAGAAATCACATGCACATGCACTGTACTCACATTCGCATGCACATTCTTTTTGCGTTTTTGGCTATGGAGCTTTAATCGGGCAAAAAAACACAGCCGCAACTATAGAACACAAAAAGAAAGCTCTTGGGTGCATTTAAACTGAATTATCTGAAAGATTTCCTGCTGTATTTCCTGAATTCAGGTAATAAACCATGAATCGTCTCTCTCCCAAGTACTTACAAGTTTGCGAGAAATTCCATTGTTAGTAAAAGCATTTTCAGAAAACAATGTTATTGTGTGTAGACAATTACACAGTGAAAGGATAAACTGTAAAAAAGGGTGATAGTTTCACATGATGTCATGCTCGTAGAAAACACCCCTTATCCAATTTTGTTGAAATGTCTCTGTTTATTAACCTTATAATGGCTTGCAGCGAATTCCCTTTTAATGATAATTTTCTTTGGGTCGATGGAAGTCCCTGTATAGCTTGTGATATATTTAATTTCAACAATGAGCAAGTCATCAGCCATTAAATTATAAGGAAACTCTTGGCACGTCACCATTACATAATTTAACATTAGCGACATTTAAAAAAACCATATTTAGCAGAGGATATATCACAAAGTCTCTAGATGGATAAGGCTATTATATACATAGACTGAACTGTCAAAACTTAGGTAACACAGCTCATGCCTGATCCAAAGCCCATTGACTTCAATTAACTTTGGATCAGGCCCTAGCTGTCCACTTTAGAATTATCCTTGGATATCAGAAAACAGAGACACGTATTCAGCATTTAAACACCCTGACTTCCAAAATAAAACTTAGACTCTAAATGATGATACCAGTAATTAGGAATGAAATAAAAAAGGACTCCAAATGTAAAGCATTGTCAAATGGCCCAAAATATAACAAGCAGAGGAAAAATCAAAATAGAACCCATGATGTAAACTCCAACCAGTGTGTCAACTAAATAGATAAATGCAGATCACTAAGATCTTGTTTGCGGTATTTAGAGTTTTGGTTCAATTTTTTTTTTTTAAAGAAATGTGATTAGACTAGTGAGCTTGCTCATTTTGATATTCCATTTGCTAATTTTCCACAGCTCATGTAATTGGATTTTGCCCAGTAATCTCTTCCAAAAATACCAGAAATATTTCCTGAGGACTTACTTGCACAATTCGCAACTTTTTTATTCTAAGAAAGTGTTCCATGTAAATATATCATAAGTGATCCAATTAAACAAAATTAAATACAGTCAAAATCCAATTTTACAGATATTGAGGAATTTTACAATCCAGAGATCTAAAAGCTAAACCTTTCTGGAAATGCAGGCAGCATTATATTTTTAGGACTGTGATATTTTTGTTGGAGATTAATGAATCGTTCTTCAAAATTCATCACGCAGAAAAGGGAAATGAATATGGGTGGGATGTCAGGCCAAAATTAGTCAACTCTGAAAGTATCCAGTTTTATATTCTCATAACAATGCTTTTCTCTTCCCTTTTCCAAGCTTCTCAGAGCCAGTTTTTCAGGGCCGGCCCACAACATTTTAGCACCTGAGGCGGGGAGCTCAAATGACGCCCCCATACCCCCTTGCTTGGGCCAAAACTTTGAAAGGTCTCAATTTTCCCTTCTTCCTGTTCTACTCTTCTCATGGTACTGTGCATCTAGAGCAGAGAGAATACATATGCATTAGGAAGACACCATTTTCTACACTCTGGGTGCTAGTGGTGCCCCCCCCCCCCCTCAGTCTGGCACCTGAGGCGGATGTCTCAGTTCACCTCATGGTAAGGCCAGCCCTGCAGTTTTTCTGAAAGGTGATTGGGAAAACAAAAAGACTTCTCTTTCTCTCTTTCTCACGTATCTCTTTCTCTCTCACATACACACACACACACAAACCCCTCTGAACCACTAAGCAGGGTCTAGCAAGAATACTATGTGCTCCTTACTACTCAGAGGCACTAACCAGCTTGGGCAGAAGAAAATGTTGTACCAAGCATTGTGAAGGAGCCAGAATTTCCACTTCATACAGAATAACTACATTCCTAAATTTGTTTTCTTTCCAAATGGGAAATTTTGAAATTTCCCATTAAACACTTTTTTCAAAAAAACATTCAAGGTAGCTTGTGTTAACATTGGTAAATACTGTGTGTATAGTAACCTTCATAACGAACAATAAGAATTTTGTAGTGGAATGGGAGAGACCTAAGTAATAGCTAATCTTAGTAAGTACTTAAGGATATGGCTGCTTGATTTTTTTTAATTAACTGCTATTTTCTTATGGAAGAATGATACTAGGTGAGTATCATTTAAAAGTAGAAATGCTGAGATCATAGCATGGGCTTTGTTGCGCTATTTAACACACCAAAGCCCAAAATCAAGAGAAGGAACTTAAACATACATTTAGCTCCTCTAGTATTACCCATAAAATCCTTTCACTTGAAACCCTATGATACCATTTAATCTGACTATATCAATAGGGTGTGCCAGAGAAGGAGTTATGTTTCCAATGCAATTACAAAGGATTTGTGTATGTGCAGGTCAGTCTGGCTTGGCTGTATAACAGTGCATCATGAGACACAACAGAACGTGTTTCACAGCAGCACAACACCTGTGTGATTAAGGTTAAAAGAAACACTTGTTTGCAAAATAGCTATTATTTCCAGTGGAGGTCACGGGTAACTGACCTGTCTGGATTGAGCACATTTCTTAAAGGCAGGTATCTGACCATATAGGCTCATGTTTAATTTTTTCCCCATTTTGTGAATCTGGTCCTAACTGTAAAATGATGATTGCCTGCCTGATGGACTTTTCAAACCATTCTAAGTTCCAGTCATTATGATTCTGATCAATTCAGGTTATTGAGTACAACGTCACAAAGTTAATATAACATCAAATAAACTATCCAAATGTCTGACATTTCTTCAGATCATTGTGCCCCAAAATCTTCACGCATTATCCCACTTCTCAAAAACACTCACCCATGCCCTGTGCCAGAATACACACGTGCTGCTCATTCCCTGACACCTGAGGAAAAAGACAGGCTTTGCAACATACCCAGACGGATCCAGATTTGGTCAGAACAAGAGACAGAGAGTGGGAATAGAGAAAGGTATGAAAACATCTTATCCAGCCTTCCTCTCTCATTTTAAATTTCATCTCAAGCTCACCTCTGTATGTGTGGTGTGCTTTCTAGGTCCATTCTTGACACGTGTTCAAATAATGGCAACCGTCTTCCTTGACTCTGCTGTAACAGCATTGTTTCATGTCCTACCCATTTTCTTATCTTTTTGTTAATTTATTTTCTGCAGTCTTGGAACTTTCAAAGTTTTCCCCTTCTGTGAGTTCATTTTGGCAGTCAATGTATTTCATCCATTGACTTTCCTCATACTTCAGCATCCCAACCCATACAGCAATACTGGCACAACTGCTGTCTCATACATTTTTGTTTTTATCAAAATGGCTTTAGATTTCCAAATCTTGCAGAATTTTCCAAATGCAAGTAGCAGTTAGTCCAAATTCTTCTTTTTGGGGGTTATATTAACAATTCCCTTTCTTCAATACTAGTCCTCCAAGGTACAGATATTTTCCCACTTTTTCTAGATCTTTGTCTTCAAATTTTGTCTTTACCTCTTTCTTTTGTCTTCCAGTTGCTATCATTTTGTCTTTTCCATGCTGATCACCAGTCTAGATTTTCTGCTCTCCCGTTCTACCTTAACAACGAGGAGTCCTGTGGCACTTCTGCAGTGCGTTAACCAGCATTTCCCCTCTTTTTGATATTCACATCTCCTCATCAAATGCTGTGAATCAGCCTCTTCCACCCTGACTTGATTAGCCTCCTTAACACACTATGTATAGTCCTGCCTCTTTAACTTCCATTCCAATTTATCTGATGAAGTGTGTTTTACCCATGAAAGCTTATGCCCTAATAAATCTGTTAGTTTCTAAGGTGTCACCAGACTCCTTATTGTTTTTGCAGATACAGACTAACATAGCTATACCTCTGAGACCTTTCTACCTTGTCACTTTTTTTTTTCTGTAAATCCTCCTTGGACAATGCTGTGAGGTCAACATCATTTGCAAATCTAAGACTATGCTCTGTCCTACTGTATGATATGACACTTCCCATTTCATCTTTCAATTTACAGCTGTTCCTAGTGCCAAGTTGAACACATCTGGTGACAATGTGCATCACTGCCTCACTCCTGTAGTCACCCTGAACCATTCTGTCAGCTTCTTGTGAACTTTCAATCAATAACTTGCTATAGATGCCATATGTTCTCATAATCTGCTATGATCCTTTCTGCCAAATTCTATCAAAAGCCTGCATTACGTCTATGATGTTGTAACAGGTTCAGTTCAGTTCTATGTATTTCTCCAATATATCTTGTCACAAATAACTGATCTATAAGCTAAATCCCAGCTATTCCTCTGTAAGCTCTATTTCCCCATACTTCTTTGTTCTCCTCTACACTTCTTGATTGCTCTCAGATGCAAACTTATTGATGCCAGTACTCACTCATATTGGCCTCAAAAGAGCTACATGACAATACACTTTATTTCCATCTGCATCTATCATGTTCTTTGTTTGCAAATCAAGTGATTCCTATGTCCATTTTCTTTGCAGATTTCTTTGTTGAAATAGTGTGTACATTTTCAGCACATTGTTTCTCAGGTAGAAATTTAGTAGCCTTTCTTCTCTTTCATTATCTTCTCCTAATCCAAATCTGCCTATTACTCAAATGCATGAATTCTGTTAGTTTTGCATTAAAATCTTCTAACACCAGTAACATGCCTTGTCTTATAACTTCTTGTATTGTGTCTGTAGAACATTATACAATTTCTCAATTTCTTTCTTGGATGCTATTGAGGTTGGTTCATATATTTGTGCTGCTGTAATTGCATGGGATTTCATTCTGATTCTTGCCTAGATACCATCAAAGATGGCTTCCCTTTGACTTTAGTACCAATGCAGTTTCATAGTAATTTCCATCATCTTTTTTGAGATAATTATCCTATATTCTTCATTATATATTTCTCCCTTGTTTTTCCATCTGTCCTTTTGGTCCAATAATTTTGCAGCCATATCTTTTCAATTCCGATACAATTGTTACAAGTTCTCCAGTCTGATACATTTTCCAGTGATGCCATAACTGTGTCAGTTTCATCACATAATGCCTTGTTCTGTACATGGTTATTTTTGTATTTGTTCTGATTACACATTTTCCAGCTCTGCTTTGGTTTCTGAGTGGTGAATGCAGCCCCTGTTTGTCCAGGCAACAACCAAACTGCCATACTTTTCTTTCTCTTTCCATTCTTTATGTGGTTTCTCTGGCCCAGTATTGGCCAAGTGTTTGATCATGAGTCCTTAGATTTGTGGCTGACCAATGTATCATAATACATCTGCAATACTGCTCTAAGCTATCCATTATTTTGCTCAAGCACTGTTTCCTCCAATGTTATATTTTGCGAAAGATATTTTGCCAGCTTCATCATAGCGGATTTCATGGAACTGTACAGCTAGACATGCCCTTTCCTAGTGGATATCACAAGGAGGTGTCTTCACCAGGTTTATCATGCCTTCCAAAGCAAGTTCCCTGGCTAATTTTCAAAAATTATACACACTCACATGCACATGATTTTCTTAACAAAATCCACAAAATGCACATATACAATTATTGAATTAATATATTTACAATTGTACTATGTTATATCAGCTGGACGGATAATAGAATGAATTTCATTCTGGAACAAATGAGTATATGTTATTAAAATATTAAATTTATGTTTTTCAGTTAGACAAATAAATTAAATGGCCTTGCCTGGAGCTATATATAATGTGACTAAATGAGAGGCCCATATCCAAACGTACTTGAACTTGAAAAAAAAATAGAGTTCTTGATCACAATCCTGTGGCCTAGGACGATAGCTAGCTCTTGTCTTTTCCGTAATCCATTGTCAACTTAACATTTTATTTAGTAGTGAAGGAAGAAGGCTGTTATTACCTTATCTCCAAGGCTAATTCCTGCATTGTTGTAATTGCAGTAAAGACAGGTATATGTACCTAACATGTTCAAATTCTTATTTCCTTGAGTTCAGCACATTTATACTCAGGGTGCTGTCTCTAGGAAGGAGTTTGAATATGAGAGTGGGTGAGGGGTCAGGTTCTGGGAGGAAACTTGGGTGCAGGAGCAGTGAAGACTGCAGACTCTGGGAGGTAGGTTGCAGGCATTCCATAGGCTGGGGAAGAGGAGGGGGCTGATTCCAAGGCTGGGTTCAGGGCACAGCTTCTGGGAGAAAGTTTGGACTGACAGACCAGTCTGGCAGTGGCTTCTACGTGGGGGGAGAACGGGTCTCCACACACCACTGCCTGCAGGCATCACCCCCATAGCTCTCATTGGCCACAGGCCCCAGTCAATGGGAGCTGTGGAGTCAGCATTCAGGGTAGGGAAATGATGTGGAAACCCTCCTTTCACAGGGCCGCAAGACTATGCTGGCCACTTACAGAGCAGTGTAGCATGAGAGCAGGCAGGAAGCCCCGCTTTTATCCTGACTGCAGTGCCAGCAGTGGCCAGGGGGCTCTTGGCCATTTTAAATCAGCCCATGATCCCGGGTGATTGCTCTCTTTGCCCTCCTTGCCGTCAGTGAAAACTCTGGTATCTGGCATTCATGGGGAATGGGGGTTGCCTGTTAACTGAATGTGCCAGATAACAAAGCTTATTGATCTGTCCCCATTCCCTGCCAGCAGAACTGGCTCCTGGTAGCTCAAGGCAGGCTGAGGGGGAAGGAGATGCCTGCTATGATGTCCACAGGCAGTGCCAGCTGTCAGAAACCTGCATCGGCTGGCTGGACAGGTGGGAGTCAGGCGTGCGCACCTGAAGGCTCAGCGGTATTGTGGCTGGTTAACAAAGTGCCAGATAACAAAGCTTTCACTGTAGCTTTTAATGTGTGTGGTTTTCTTAAGCAGCATTTTTGGTATCAATTTACAAAAATTGGACTTGACCAGCCCTGAACAAGAGAATTTGCCAGACCAGGGGAGGTGTCCTGCCACAGGTCTCCAAACCTATCACTTGCTGCTGGCAGGCTACCCCAGCAGACACCCTGCCTCACCCTCCCCAACCTGGTTGGGCTGCTGTCAGCTCCCTGAGCAGCACATGCTCCAGCTCTGGGGACTGGAATCTGGCCCTACACATCCAGAGGAATCCATGGGGCTCTGGCCCCATCCTCGTGCTCCAGGGGGCTGCTGCAGGTCTCTAGCCTCAGCTCCACACTCCAGCGGGAGGCTGCAGGGCTACGATTCCAGCCCCAAGCTCCCGGGGCTTCCGTGGTGCCCTAGTCCTGTGCTCCTTGGGGGTGCCAGGAGACTCGGGCCCTGCACTGCTGCAGGGCTCTGGCCTCAGTGCGAATTCCCAGGGGATGCTGCCGGGCTCCAACCTCACAACAACCCATGCCGCTAGGGACTCCAGTCCTGACCTCATGCTGCCCCCTAGCTGGGCTGCCGACCCTGTTGCCCTGGACCTCGCCCTGGCTGGCTCTCCTGACCTTAGCCTCCCAGGAGCTCTGATCCAGGAGCATTCGTGGTCCTGCCTGAGGATGGATCTTGTCAGACCAGAGAGTGCTGGTTTTTGGAGGTACAACCTGCAATTTAAGCACTAGGTTTTTCATATAGAGATTTTCCTGTTCCACATATTCAAATATAACTCAGGGTTAACTCAGCCCTTCCCAGACTTAAAAAGATAAAATGAGTACCATGAAGTTTTCCATTTTTTTTCCAGCAGAGACCTTACTCACATGGCATTTTATGTAAAATCAGGCATTTGTCCTTTAGTCCTTGACTACAGTTTCTTCTCCCATGATTGCTCAGCTTCATGTCATCTCCAGAAACAGGTGCAAAGTAGAGAAATACCAGTCTAAGGCCCTGCCGCAAACAAGCATTGAATGCAATCCTGGTCCCACTGCAGACAAAATGAGTTTTGTCATTGACTTCAGCAGAACTAGCCATGTGGATATGGCTGAATATGGGTTTAAGTGGCTGCAGGTTTGGCACAACTTTCAGAAGAGGCGTACAGAGCAGAGGTGGTAAAATAATTCAAAAAGTGACTTGCTTCCATTTTTCCACATACAAGAATTGAGTATGGGTCAGTTTTATTTGTTTGGAAAAATGTATCATCCTAGCTCTCATTTAATAATTTCCTTCATTCTAGAACACAGATACTTGAAACTTTGTAATTGAAGTATTGTCTGCTAGTTTGAAGAATAAACCTTCAGTGTTCCCATTATTACAATTAATACAGGGGTGGAGGGGGTGTGTGAGGTTAAGATATAGGGCCTAAAGTATTTACTCACTAAAACACACAGTGATTTCAGTGGGTGTGTTACATCAGTATGGAGTACAGAACTGGGACCTTAGCCTGTATCAGGAACAAACATCTCAGTATACCTACAGTCTAGGTACTGTAATTTTCTCTTGTAGAAACATGCTAATTTATGATCCTGGTACAGACCTGTTGAAGCTTATTTGGATTCCCCCTGGATGAATTAGTATCCATAGATAAAAATATTATGTATTCTAAATTAGTGCTCTAGCTTATTAGGAATGTTGGCTACTATGCAACATTAAACTATTTTAGATGAGTATCTCATATCACAGGTAAATATTTATAGACACACCTAACAACTATTTTTTCATGGCAACCTTGTACTTTTTCCTTAGGCTCAGTGAGTAGCAAGTTGGTAAAACAACTGTACTTCATACTATATTTTGATGTTCATCAAAGCTATTGACAGTTAGGTTTGACCCACTGGAATTAAATAATAATCTTTGTTTTGGTAGCAGTGGTGCCAATTGGGGAAGGGAGAACAAATACCACTCTCCCTCCAACCATGGTTTTGGCACTTGCTCAAATTTCCATAGGTCATGGATCCAGGGGGGTCTTGCCCTAACCACTTTTAAGCCATGGTCCTTAAAAGTCATCACTAAGTCATCACAGCTGATGCTGGAGCAGTTCAGAACATTGTTCCAGCTGCATTGTCACAACACCACTGAAATATGAGTCGGGAGATTCACAATTTGGCTTAAAATAAATCTTCAAGGAGAGATTTGTAAGTTCTTCTGAAGCAACAAATTCAATCAGTAAAGGTTTAAAAGAAGGATTTTTCTATCATATTTTTGGAATGTTTCTTACTGCTTCATATTACTATTAAATTGTATCAGGGCCTGAGAGTTTTCACAGGTCTGAGACCATTTACAATGATTTGTGTGTGTCTATTTGTGTTCATTTTTATATTATACTACATTTGTGCTTACGCTGGGATTTATGTTGTGAATTGTTCTATCTACACGCAGGCTAGACTACTATCTGCACCTAGTTACTGAAATTGCACACACAACAGACGCATAGTTAATAACACTTTTTTTCCAAGTGAATCTAGCCTTCTGACTCTTGGATAACACCAGATTTTCAGCTGGAGTAAATATGTGTAGCGTTATTTCAGTGAACTTGCCTGATTAACATTAACTGAGAAACTAGTTCCAATTCATAGTGTCTTCCCTGTTGTGTATGTTTATTGGTATTTATTAGGCAGTATTAAACTTTATGTTTAAGAAGCTGTTTTCCATATATATGTTGTTGTTGTTATTATGTAAAATGCTAACAGTGCTTTCAATGTGATACAAATCACAGAGACCATTCTAGTTCTTGCTTTGTAGAGATCAGTGTGAGGTTGGTACTTTGAGCTTTATCTCTGTTCAAATATCTGTAGAATGAAATTAATTATAAAGCCCTGATCCTATAAAGACCTAAGCACATGTTTAACTTTGCACAGTATTGGTGAAATCCTGTTTCCACTGAAATCAATGGCCAAACTTTCATTAACTTCAAGAGGCCAGGACTTCTCCTTGTCATAGTCCCATTGACATTAATGTGAGTTCTCCCTTAGCATAAAGTTACGTGCATGTGTAAATTTTTGAAAGATGGGAGCCTGAATTAGTAATGGATTCTCCATCACTTACAATTTTTAAATCAACATTTGATTTTTTCTAAATGATATGATCAACTTCAGGGGCTCTTTTTTTTCTGAGCACTCACTCCCCCCCGCCCCCAACATGCCACAACATACTGTACAACATCTACACTGCACGGCTATTTCGAAATAAGCTATTCCAAAATAGTTATTCCAAAATAACTTATTTCAGAATAACACATCTACACTGCAGGGAAGCCTCAAAATTAATCTGAGGCAGGCTTCCCTAATGTAGACATGCTATCTTGATTTAGAGCCCCAGGATGCACTGGGGAGGAATAACTTAGAATGGCCCTGGTGAGGGGCTATTTCGAAATACCAGCAATGGAGTGTCCACACATGCGTGATTTTGAAATAGCTATTTCTGAATAAGCATTATTCCTCATGCAATTAGGTTTTCAGATTTCAGAATAAGCCATGTTATTTTGAAATTATTTTGAAATAACGGAATGGCTGTGTAGACGTTCATTGTTATTTTGAAATAATGCTAGTGTAGACACACTCCAACTGTTTTTCTGCTTATTCAATAGATTAAAAGCCAGGGCCAGTGCTAGGAGGTAGCAAGTAGGGCAATTGTCCACAGTCCCATGCCACAGAGGCCCCTGCAAAGTTAAGTTGTTTCTGCCTCGGTGCTGGGGCTTCAACTTTTTGCCTTGTGCCCCAGTGAGTCTAATGCTGACCCTGCTGTCTGGTTTATCTTGGTGAACCCTTTGAAACCTGCTCATGGCCCATCTAGGAGTCCCAGACCCCTGATTGAAAACTGCTGCGGTAGCACAAACAAGAATTAATTCAGACTAGTTTCATGCTTGTGTTATGCTTGTGTCATCAGACTAGACAATCACAGTGGTCTTTTTTGACCAGATAATCTAATTTTTCTTCTGTTCACTTAAAAATTCTGTGCAAGTAAAACAGCCTTATTTCAACTCTTTGTTTAGTTTCTTGCATAAGATAGGCAAAAGGCATAAGTGATGGACTATTTGCCATCTTCTAGGGAACAGTCAGACATGGTGAATGGCAGAATATGCATTCCTCGGGTAAGCATGAATAGTCAATTTCACAGTCTTATGTTAATAAAAAATAAGGTGGCACTTTGACTGCCATGAAAACTCACACATTTTAAATGTTCTTTTGTGCTAAATTCATACCTTGTGCAGTCAGATTCAACTAGACTGGCGATTGACAAAGACTATTTGGGGAAAGTCATCATTCACAACAAATTGCAGGTTATGTTAAGCAGAATAAAATCAGCTAAGAAAAAAATAACTGGTGTAAACCCTTAGAAAATATATATTTTTTTAAATTTACAGCTTCCTTTTAGGAATGCAATGTGCAATGGTTTAGCACTAGATATAGCCTATTACAGTGTATTGTTTCCAGATCAGTGTTTGCCCCCTAAATAAAAAAATCTCCCATATGAGCCAGATTTATAGGTGGTGTAAATGAGCCTAGTTTGATTTAAGTCAATGGAGCTACTGGCTGACACAGCTGCAAATCACTTCCAGTCTTTTGAATTTGATGTCATTCTTTTATTCATTGCAGTCCCTTTTATTTATGTAACCATTCTACTTTGTTTAATTAACTCTGAACACCATTTAATAATAGAATCTACATGCTCAAAAGGCGACTAGAACATTTTCCCTGTATTTCATGCTTAAGTCCCTAAGGGCATACCTACACTCACTGAGCTGCAAATCGATCTGGCATTCGATTTAGTAGGTTCTATTTAAATCTATCTGCCCCTTGTGCATGTACCTTCTCGGGGCAGGGCAGCTCGCGTGTTCTTATGATCCCAGGAGCTATGCCAGCGAGAGCTTAGTGTTTCTGGTAGGTTCTACCAAGTCGGAAAGGTCAGGGGGGGAGCAGCCAGACTAAGCATGCACACCGATCCTCCAGGATTGGGGGTTTGGCTCAGGGCTAACAACCCTGACCTAGAAAAAGCCTTTTGTTATGGAAACAGCAACAAAGAATTCCTTTTTGTTGCTGCCCTATGCACTAGTGGGCGCAAAGGACAGTGATAATGATTTAGATCTATAAGTTGAATGCTGAGGTTAACTCCATCCAGTGCCTGTTCTCCTCGCATTTGTGAGGAGTAAGGGAAGCCAACGGGAGCATTTGCTCCCATAGGCTTCCCAGTCTATGGACACCACCATGCTTGGCTTAAGGTAAGCGGACTCCAGCTACGAATTCTATGTAGCTGTGACCCCAGCTATGTATTCTATGTATCTGGAATTGCGTACCATAAGCTGACCTTCCAAGTCTAGTGTAGACCTGGCCACAGTGGCTCAGAATTAGAAGTAGTCAAAATTGAAATCTGTTTTGCGAGAGAGATTTTTGTCTCAAATAAAATTAAAAAAAGCTAAATATTATTTTTTTCATAGAAAATACAGTTATGAAGTAGTTGGAAATATCAGACTGGTCTGTTGCCTGAACTGCCATATTGTGTTATGAGAGCTGTCGTTCAGGAGCCTGATGCACTCATTCTTCCCGAAGGTCTTGGCTCCTTAGATGGACTAGATGTCCCATGAGACTCTACGGCAGTTCAACCAGAGAGAAACGACTGCAGTGCATGACAGGAAATGTACTTCTGCCAGGATCCTCAGTCCATGTAGTAGAATGGGGATATGAAATGAAAAACATTTTTAACCCAAATTCTTCTTCATAAAATTGAAAAAAAAAATCAGCAAAAATACAAATTTCCCCATGGAAAAAAATTTTGACAGAAGATTCCTAATCTGTTCTACTTTGGAGTCTATGTTCCTGGAAAACAAACAAGACTAGATTATCTAGGCTCTTAAGACACTTAGGTGCTTTTGAAAAGGTTCCTCTACATATTTTGTCAGGTAAGTAGATAAAAGCTCTAAAGAGACGATGCCAGTAAGCTATCATGTAACTGTGGGGGGAGGCCATACAAGGGGGTAAGTGTAGGAAATGGTTCCCTTATTAATAAAAGGTAAGTGGGTAACAGAGTATTAACTATATGGATAATGTTATTTATAGATATTTATGGCAAATACATTAGACAGCATTGAATTCAAGAATGATGCACAGAATGACAACTATTTCATACTATTGCCAATCCCATTGCAATCTTTTTTTCTAGTTTTCATCACCCTTAGGCTAATGGTAGCCACCCACCTATTTCTCCTTTTGTTTAAAATTATCCCTAGTAGGTAATAATCTAAGCTACAAAGGAAGGTGTTTTGTGAGACATCCCTGCTGTATATATAGCTGAAGCAAATGCAAAGGGTGTATCACTGACTCTTTCTGACTTCAGCCTACTTCAAATCAAAGGATTAAACCTTTTCTCTAGACATGGCTCCAGGCTAGCACATCTGTGAATTGACAACAGATTTTGTGTGTTGAAAGCTTCACAAATCTTAGTCATAAACTTAACTCTAGCTAGAAGAACAGCATTAAGCCAAGGAATTGAAACTTGCAGGCTTTATGGGCTGTCTGCATTAGAAAAGTCAGTCTGAAACAGGATTTTCCTACCTATTCCTTTTTCAGAACCATGTCTGAATCTTTGTTTTATTGTGGGCAAATTGTTATTCGGTTTGTCCAGGTTTTGGCCATTAAAGTTGTGCACGAATCTTGAAGGTTTTCAGATTTATGTATTTCAGAGCATATATGTGTCAGTTTGAGGTGAGGTATTTTTACAGCCACTGATCTTTGCTGTGTTGGGCTATTGTTTGTTTTTAACTTAATATACATAAGGAATGGAAAACACCAAATGAAACTAACAGCTTTGTTAAATTGTTATACTGGGTATGAAAATTTAAAGGTTTACAAGATTTCTCTGGCATTTTTTTGACCCAGGAGATGTATCATATGCTGAACTAACACAGTTATAATAAAATTTGGTCTGCTTTATTGAGGCAAAATTCTTCTCTCTCTTTTAAATAGGTAGCTCCACCATATCAGAATATCAGATACCAGTAAAAAATTGTTCAAATACCTGAGCTAAAAATATTCAACACATATTCAGATAATTCGCTCAATGGCCTTACCAAATTGCTAAATAAGAAATTGATAGTTAAATTAAATCATTTTTAAATAAACAAAAGTTAATACAAAGTTATAGCAGCATTTGGAATACATAAAGCACCTTGGATATACTCTTCTGTAGGACTGGCTGCCCAGACATCTTACTGATTTATAATCAAAGTTGTGGCCAATCAGTATATTGTAATATTCTGATGCAACAAGGTGCCTAGAGTTTTTATTTGTAAAACTATTGTCCCAGATTTTGTGCCTACAAATGCTCATTTGAATGTTCAAGTACCAGCTTTGCATGCATAATGCATGAAATGTAACTGCAGTTTAATAAATCACTTTTAATCATTACTAGAATCTCATTTTATTTTCAGATCAAAAATCAAACTTTTCTTAACTAAAACATTTAAGCTAATATTATAGGAGACTGTGAACATAAAAGAAATACATACATTTTCTGATGTCTAATGTGTGTTCCACTTGTAAGAAATGCCATAAACCAACATTATCCTTTAATTATGGCATAATGTTATACTTCCTAAGTAATGTGGTAAGAACAGACTATGATAATTCCTATGCTGTTTAACTTGTTAGTGGAAGAATAGATTGCACACATGGAATTCACTTCAAAAGATATCTTTTTAGGGATCTTTTACATTGTAAAACATTAAATAAAGGGACATGAATAACACAAAGAACAATAAAAATCTAAAAACCACAAATAAAAACAAAAAAATTATGATTGGGTTTAGAAAAGTTCATTAAGGTTTCTTAAGAATGTCTTTTTTGTTTGGTATCTTACCTTCAGTTGCTAGCTCAAAGAAGGTGGAACCTCTTAAGAAAAGGTTAGCTCAGTTATTTCCTTCTAACAGCCAAACAGCCACAAGACCTAATTGAATAATTTGTAGCTAGCAATTTATTTAACTAATTTTGCCTCTTTTCCTGTTCTAAGAACAGAAAACATTTTTAAAATGTATTTCCTATCTGCAGTTATTCAAATATTGACTTTCAATGTCTTTTAGGAAATCTGAAATTCCAGATGTATTGTGTAGTTATGATTGTTCACATAGTGTTGTTTTTCTTCCCTGATAGTAATCAGTAGATTCAGATTTGTAATCTGAACAGACATAGAAAGCACATTTTAAATCTGCTTTTCAGGAGCATTTGAGCAAGTAACACTTGATTACATGAATATTCTCAGAAAGCAGATACACACCCTGACTGAATATTCAAATAATGATCCACTTCTAAATTCTATCCCATTTTGATATCTGTATCCAAACCTCTATTTCAGGGGTACAGCTTTTTAAAAGGCGAAATATCACTTATGCCTGTGTAAACCACACCATTTCGGAATCAAGTAATTTTGGGGGAAACTTAACAGTGGGTTCATTAGAGAGGCAAGGTGGACCAACTTCTAATTTTTTCAGGTTCTTCAAATTGTGATTCATTTGAAGTCAAACAATCAAACTGTTATAGGGTGAGGTGTAAGAGTTTCAATGAAACTTCCCTGGATTTCCATGGGCCCTCCATTCCCCAGCTGGGATGCTGACCTTACGTGACATTCCATACCTTTGTACTTCCATTGGTCATCTAAATGTCTTGGGGTCCCTTCTACCTTCTCAGGAAAACTAGAAATTGATATAAACTTAGAGTGTTGAATATATAATAAATATGATAAAATTACTTTTGCCAATAGAACATAGTTTTCTACTAATAGTGGTACTAACTATATGGCAAATAAATAAGTTTGCCATAGTGTGGACATGCTAGTTTGAATTTGTTACATGAGGAGTTATTAAGCTGAATTTAGTAATTTAGAAATACTTTCCTAGTGTAAACATGGCCTGTGTGAATTACTTATGCCACATCTGTCCCCTTGCTTGTCTAAAAAGTATCATGATAGCTGAATAGCATTCGTTCTGATTTCCAAGTTGCATAGTACTTGAAATGGGCATATGAGCACACCATGTACTGCATTGCACGTACAATATGTTCTTCAAAGGATGGGGTAGGACAGTTAAAATTGCACTTTCGTCCAAGTGCTGAACGATGAGTCACTGAGTTACTGAAAGTTCTTAATCATTTTATCATTTCACCTCAATATTAGTAATTATTATTTTCTCTAAAATTTAGTAGCTATCAGATCTGATTAACTTGTCTGCTATCTTTAAAACAATGTCTATGATGAAATGCTGCCCAAGTGGCAGTGCAGGGGAGTCTTTCCAATAATTTCAATGGGGTCAAAATTTCACCCTCATCTCAGAATAGGATTGAATTACATGTATAAGGTTAGAGTTTAACTGTAGGAACAGTCCTGAACAAATAGTGTTACATAAACTGCACCAAGCCAGGAGGCATTGCAAATAAGAGACACACTTCTCATAGTTCCTTCCCTGTTTCTGGCTTGCTCGTGAGGGTAAGTCACTTATGGCTGTCCTATAGCATCAGTAAAGTACTACCCACTTCCCAGTGGCCCTCTCCAGAAGGAAGGGGAGTGCAGCCAAGGCTATGTCCACTGCTGCACTCCTGTAGCTGCCTACTTCCCACCTATCTGCGCCCTGTATGATGTGCTCCAATAAAGTTTACATAAAGTTTTATAAAGTTTACCGTCATGATTATTCCGAATTTTTCTACAAATAGGTTAGAAGGCCAGACTTTGAGAGATGGCATGCCATTAGTATATGCAAGGCACGTAATGCATGCCTCAGGCCTGGCTATGTCCATGGGGTGATTCTGTCCAGCTCCCGAATGCTTGAACAAAATGACATGCCATGTAGAGCATGATCCTGTGTCACCATACGTGGGAGATCATGCCACAGGAAATATGCCATTTTGCATAACTGAATAAAAATGCAATGGCATGCCACTGGCTTTGACAAACTAATTGGTTGGGCTTTGTATTCTACAGATTTGGATATGAATTCCATTCTAGTGGTGTTCAAGATGTGGTGGGAGCTACGGGAGAGCATGTGACTCATGTGAATCAGGTTTTTTTGTATGAGTGAATTTGATAGTGGTGAAACCATCCAGTCATGAAAGTTCATGATAACCTTACTGACATTAATCAATACCGATCTGTATTTGCTCAACATACAATCTGCTAAAAATTATTAAAGACATGTCATTCATTTAAAGAACACTTTGGTTCTCCGTTCACCCATCATGTGAGGAAGGATCAGTGCCTTCCAAGTGTACCCTCTTTTGGAAGTCATCACTCAGTTTGAAAGTCAGAAGCGTTTCGCACAAATCTGGCTCATTTTTATTACTGAAAGTTAGTTCCTGTAGAAATAAAGAATAATGAAGCTGAAGTTTCAAGAAAGAGTTATTTACATTAAAAGAAGGAATCCCACAGCATTTTAACTGTCTAATTTTACTTCATTATGTGTCTTTGGTTCATGTTGCATCCCAAATTTGGTTAAGGGGCATGGAAGCAATTCAGCATCATATCCTTTCAGCAAATACTAATTTGGGCAATGTTCATGCCTGAGACTCCCCAGAAGTGTGTGTGAAGACAAAGATGAATAAAAACCCTGTGCAAGCATGTTCATGATAGTGAAAATTTCCTGTGTGATCTGATGGAAAATAAATATTTACACACACAGCTCTTATTCAGGGTTTTAGGGCTCCTGTTGCAACTCATCTTCTCCTGGAGCTACAATGAGAAGGGCCATACTGCTAAGTGGTAGCCAGCTCGACAACTTTCCATACTCCATCCAGTCTTAGGTGAGTGTTATTGTGTAATTTACTACTCTAGGTAACTCTAGCATTGTAATAAGTTGTGTTGCTGCTTCACTATTGGTGTCCTTCTTACATAATAATAATAATAAGTAGTACGAAGAATAAGAACAGCTTGTACTTATTCATAGCTTGTACATATATGTACTTTTCATCAAATAGCATCCTAAGGTATTTTACAGATCATAGAAACTTTATGAATTACATATAATAGTAAGAAAAGACATTTCATGCGTCATTAAAATATTAACATAATAAACTATATATATTACAGTACATCATAAAATAGATTAGCATGTAAAAATTTTAGCAACCTTGTTAGTACTTGTATATTTTTGTTGGCTGAAAGTAATTCATGGACACATCATGCTTTGGATCTTGTGCTGTTCTTGTCCTAATTAGAATTGTTTTGTAATTTCAGAATGAAAGGGCTTAGAAGAAACTATTCTAAACTATAGAAACATTTTGAATAGTTGATCATATTATTAATGGAATTTTTAATAAGAATTCATGAGTTGAGAATGTGCCAGAAGATCTTGAGAAGTTTAATAGCCCAACAAACAGAAAAAGTCCACATAATTTTTGCAGACCTTTTAACCCCTTTTCTTGGCAATATGTTCTTTTCATAAAAATTACCAATTTCTTAAGGGAACTCTTCTATAGAGAAAGAATAGTTCTATAGAAAAAGCATTAGTTTTTGTTGTTTTGTAAAGAATAAAACTTACATAAAGTTTAGCAAATGAAATAACTCTAGTTAGCCTTCCTCTTGAAATTTCAGTATGATCTCTCTGGTAGGTTGGTCTACCTGCAAGGCCCCTAAATTTACAACCACTGTTACTGATTGAATCTGTTTGCATAAATGACTGCATATAGATCAAAATATACTTCTGTTATCTGATATTTACTATTTTGTCAAAAAGGCTAGCAGTGAAAAAGGTGAATACTGTCAAACATTTTCAATATATTTTCAATACACATTTAAATTTTAAAATTAACTTACTTTAGTAGTGATTTTTCTATTAACGGAGACCATTTTAATGTTAACCGAGGCCATGTCTATAAATATGGCTATATTGGCACTGCTGTGATCGATTCAGCATGTCTGGTTATGACCAAATTGATGGCAGAGTGCCTTTCTATCAACTACAGTGCTCCAGATCCCTGAGAAGAGTAAGGAAAATTGGTGGGAGAGTGTCTCTCTTCAACACAGAGTGGTGTAGACACCACTGTAAATTGATCTAAGCTACGTCAGCTTCTATTATGTAATGTATGTAAGCGAAATAGTGTAACTTTAGGTCAACTTACACCTATAATGTAGACCTGCTCTGACAAGGAATGCTTAGATCAGTGTTTCCCAAATGGTTTTTCCGTGGAACCCCGGGGTTCTGTGAAGTGAAAATAAGGGTTCCGTGAGAAAATTCCATTGCAATAACATTTTCTAATTTAAAAAATTTTTTGTACACATTGAATGTGATTTTTGTTTTTAAATATGTGCAATCAAACTAAATGTTGATCTCGTGACCTTGTTTAGTATTTGTTTATTATTATCCTTATTTATTTGTGGTCTACTTTTTCAGCTCCATATATAAGACTCTTATTAGGGATTCCGCAAAATTATTTCAAGTTTAAAAAGGTTCCATGGCCAAATAAATTTGAGAAACACTGGATTAGATAAATTAGTTCTACTCACATGAATGTTTGCAGAAGAACAAACTTTACATAGTTGTATTGGAAATTTTATATTTGATCTAGGATGCCACACTATTGATCATCTCAGGAGACAGAATCCCTATATTCATAGCTTTGTACAAAGTCAATTAAGTGCCGGATCCCGTACCCATTGAATTAAATTGAAAGACTCTGATTAATATTAGGCTAGCTGACTGAAACAGGAGTCAGAGTGAAACAGGAAACAGAGTTCACCACTAGGACCACATATACACATGCTGTTCCTTTGTATGAATGTGAAAAGAATTAATTAACTAAACTGCATCCAATCAATACATCTTTCAATACTTTAATTTTTGTAGGAATTATGATTCATACAAGCAACATTTGGCCCAGCAAGTTAAAGTATTAGTATTTGGAAAAATTTCCCAAACCCCATTTATTTGCTTGTTTTTTCAACATTGCTATGCCTTCTTAAGAGATTTTAAACTTCCATGACATCTTCAATCCTTCATACTGATCAAGTAATAGAAATAATCCCAACTGATGTTTGTGCCACCAAAAAAGTTCATAAATATTCATTCAAATAAAAACTTTTGCATGAAAAGTATAATTGTTTTTCACATTAATCATGATCAGTAAGTATTCATGTTGGAAATATTTAACAGACATCTTCAACTCTCTGTGAGTTCTTGAGTATGGCTGAAGTATTCATTGGAATTGTATTTTCAACAAAAAATTGTTTTTGAATAAACCTGTTTTGGCGTGAAAAGTATCTGTTTTGCCCAGAAATGTTTGATATTATATTGAAAACCTAAAAATTAAAAGCTTACAATCCAAGGCCAAAACCAAAAATATTTTTGGTTGGTGCTATTTTAATAAAAAGTAAGTATTTTTCAAATTAAAAACCAACAACAAAAAAAGTTAACATTATCTCCTTGTTACCTTGTTTTCTGATCACCTCTATTTGGAATACATCCATTCAGGAAGCAGAAAAAAATGTCATATGACTTACATGAGTAATCACACAATTATATCAACACATTTCAAATGTTGAATGCTCAAAGCAAAAGTTGCGGCAAACACATTGTTTTATACAAGAAATATTTTAGCCTGTAAATTGCTACCAATCTAAAGGATTTTCAGGATAATTTACAAACAGAACAAAGGGCTAACTTTGTCAAGTAAAATAGTTTATCCAAGTCTGTATAGTGCCAACTATAACTAGCCATATACATTCAATTTTGACTATCAAATATTTACCACCAGTACTTTAAAGTTCAGCTAGACTTTAGGAAATCATGATCTGACAAATATTTCACAAGCAGAAAAGAGATTAAGGTGCAATTTGAAACCAGGATGAAGGAAAATTTTGGAGAACTATTCTTTTTGTTTCTTCTGTTCATTTTTACTAGGCTCCAGTAAACCTGGTTACAATAGTAAATTGGACTACAAGACTGGGATATATGACTGTGGCTATCCTGACTTCCCTTATATTCCAAATTCTTTCTTCAACACACTAAATTATTATTACTCATTGCCTCAACTTGGGGAAACATAGGACCAAATTCTCAAAAAAAAAAAAAATCAAATGAAAAGAAAGTCATTTTATCCTCTCTCTTGTCAACTAAGGGTACGTACACTGCAGGACTTAACTAGAAATAAGCTACACAAATTGAGCTACATCAATTGTATATCTTATTTTGAAATAACTTATTTCAAAATAGGGAGCATCTACATAGCACTTATTTTGAAATAGAGAGCTCTTCTTCCAACTTTCCTTACTCCTCGTACAATGAGGGTTAAAGGAGTGGGAGTAAAAAGTCCTCCAGCTTGAGAGTATTTTGACACTATTTCAAAATAACTGCCTGCTGTGTAGACGCAGACTGAGTTATTTCAGAATAGCACTAGTTATTTTGAAATAGTGTTGCAGTGTAGATGTACCCTAAGACTAGTTCCATTAGCTGAGAAGCTAATAAGTTGTATATTGACATCATATTAGCCTCCATTATGTAATGCTTTAGAGGCAATATAGGTTCCTCAAAATATATTTTTATTTTTAAAATAAAATCTAAAGAGAGAATGTGTAGTGTAGGCTGGACACCATCTATGTTGTTTTATCTAGTACAATTTCTTGATAGCAAAGCTGGAAGTTGTTTTAGAGGAATGTAAAATCCATCCCATGTGAAAATTTCCTAAATGAGAAATTCATTCATGTAATACTGTTCCAAAACCTAATTCTACACACACACAACACCCTTGTTTTTTTGGCCTTACATCTCAAAACTGAGTTGACTAAAACTGTATACAGAATACCACATCAAAGGCAGATAAAGAAAAAGGGAGGCAGGAGAAAAGGGGAAATAACATAAGGACTGTTTTTGTATAAGCATTTCCAGTTTTCTTGCTCTTTTTTCACATTCACAGCATACTTGTTAGTGCAGACATTCAAATTGGACCAAACACCCAGACAATGGAAAATGTAATAAATTTGCTTCCTAAGGCATTGCATCAGGTTAGTTTAATGCTTCTGTAACTCAATCACAAATGATACTACATCACTCTATAAGGTGTGATGATACTCTCCAGTGACATGGTGGGAAAAGTCAAACTTAATGAAGACAAAAATAGAAAGTGGGAATTTGACAAACTTCATAAAGGCCACATAATACTGCTTTGACGTAATTATAGTGCTGGACACTGGAAAAAATGATTTCTTTTAATAAGAATTCTCAAGGCAGGATATAAATATAATTATCCCCATTTATTTTATAGTACATGAAAGAAAGACAAGGTTTAATTCAAACAGTTTGATGTCTTTAACACAGATTTAATATCATCAAGCAAATTTATTGTGTTTGCTGTAGAATGCAGTTCTAAGTACTAATTGTAAAATTGAATTAGAGGGAAAGAGACATAACATTTAAACAGGCCCCAAAACACTACTTTTAAGTAGCCTCCTCCCTTCCATCCCAATGCTAGACATCCTCCAAGTGCTTCCTTTCCTGATCCTGCTTTTTTAAACACCTGCATAAAATGCCCATCCACCCACTTGGACTAATAGTTTGACTACTGAACTCTCCAACAACATAGTCTGGCCCCCTTAGTTAAGCAATCTGAGTTTTGGAGTTTCTTGGTTGGCAGTTGAACTCTTGGGCTACTTGCTAGGTTGTAACTGAGTTCTGGACCTGACTTCCTGGGCTTTCTTCTTAACCAGTGAATAGACTCCTTGACTCATTAGCAGTTGGACTCCTTGGCATCTGAAGGAATGCCTGGCCTTCCTGGCCTCTCCAATGTGCTCCCTGTGATATGCTGTCACCCCTCATTTTCTCCTGTTTTGGTAATAAAGGATCTGGTCCAATGGGCACAGTATGGCTCACTGCTGGAAGAGGAAATTATCATGATTTCCCCTTTCTGCTCAGGCTTCTGGAGACATCTACAACATTCTTGTACCTCTAAAGATGAGAAGATTGTTTTCCAGCAAGGAGTGTATTACCAGCACTTCTGAAGAAAGACCAAAAGAAAGAAACTCCTACTTCACTTGAAAAGGAAAATAATAATGCCCATTCTTGGAATAATGACTTATGCCACAATGTTATTGATTACAATGGGACTACTCCTAAGTTAAGATACTATTCACTGGAATTAAGAACATTTAGAATCTGGCAGAAAATGAGGAATGTTCCCCTTTGTGTGCTGTTACCATTTAGGAAGGAATCAACAATGCATAAATGCAAATAAACATTTTAAAAATAGCCTATGCTCCTTTCATGTTTTGTTCAGGTTTCTCCCACTCATCAGTTATACAAAAAATGGTGTGTAAAAAATTTCCAGGAAAACAGATTTCAAGGAAAAAAACCAAATTAGCAACATCTTTAAATAGACCTTTCTAATTTCTTTCAGCTTTCTGTTTGTAGTTTTCCCCTTCATTGAACAGGATTTTTTTTTCTCCTTTATCCTCCTCTAAGAATTTTCAAATGTTCATTTCTTAAAAAGGCAAATGTTTTCTAATGACTTGTCTACAAGAAAAATTGTACTGGTTCAGTTACTAATTCTGTGTACACAAAAGTATTTGTGGACCCTATTTTGGTTCATACAAGTTTTATTTCCATTTAGCTTCATTCACCTGGGAACAGGTTTAAGCAAAACTACAATAAGACATACTTACTCCAAAACAAGAATTTACATGAATTTAACTTAACCAATTTAAATAAATGAATACAAATTTGTCTGTAGAGAAAATCCAAGTCATACATGAATTTTAAATGCAGTTATTATTGTTTTGTGCTGCTAATAAGAATAAGATACACATAGGAATATGTATTTAGAAAATACCTTTTGAATGTGTGACAGTAACTGATAATTTATTGTTACCAAGGGCCAAATCTTTGGCTGGTAGAAATCAGAAGTTTCATTGATTTAAAATGAACTATGCTTGTTTACATTAGCCGAAGTCCTGACTCCTAGTTTCTTTCAAAATGGATGTTTCCTTTTATCGCAAGATTCTTCAATTTTACATTACATAGCACAGATGAAAAATAGGAATTGCTTGTAAGATAGGTTGCTTTTCTCTATAGTAACTGTACATTGTATTTGAGGACAAAGCTGCCTCCCGTAAGTTGTTGGTAAAAAAAAGACTGATTCTGATTGTCTTCTTATCTGTCTTTTTACTTGCACTACTGTTAGTCCAGACACTTCTGTGGAGTTATTTTTGGTTTATAGAAGGGTAAATGAGAGGAAAATCAGGCAATTAAATCACCCTGCTCTTACTACAAAGTGACACTTTCAAATTGTTGGGAAGGGCGTTCTAACTGCCTTCTAATTATACTACACTTTTCATCTATTTATTCATTCTTTTGTTTTATTTACCTGTTAATTCATTTTAGCTTGAATATGGCCTTTGGGTACTCTATAGGAAGAAGCATAACATACAATTACTAATTTTCCACTAATCCTCTGACCAAAGATATGGTTTTTTTAATTCAAGTCATTCATATTTGAAAATAGCATGGATCTGAATCTTTTTGATAGAACATAATATAGTGAATAGAACTGGTAAAACAAAACACCTCCTTTTGTGGAAAAACTTTCAAATTTCATTGTTTTTTACTTAAAATCTTGATTAAAAAATTAAGTTATAATATTGAACAAACAGTTGAATTCAGAAGTCTCAGAGGATTAGCCATGTTAGTCTGTAACTTTAAAAAAACCAAGTAGTCCTGTAGCACCTTAAGCCATGTCTACACTAAGAAATTTTTTCAAAATAACTAAATTCGACTTAATAACTCCTGATTTTACAAAATCAAAATAACATGTCCCCATGACATGGAAGCCTCAAAATTGGTCCGAGGCAGGCTCTGTTAGTGTGTATGCACTACCTCAACTTAGAGTCCTAGGAACCACTGGGGAGTAATTAGTTCAAATTACTCTGGAGAGTAGTTATTTCAAAATATTGGCACTGGAACGTCCACACTAATGCTATTTTGAAATAATTATTTCAAAATTAGCATTATTCCCTGGGAAAAGCAGAAGCACAGATTTCAAAATAAGCAGCCCCTTATTTCGAAATAAGAGGCTTGATAGTGTGGGTGCTCCACTTATAAATTTGACTTAAGGAGGGTAGATCAGGGACAAGAGACTAAAAAAGGAAATGGGTTTTGTTAGTCTCTAAGGGTGTGTCTACACTACAGGGTTTTGTCGACAAAAGTGGACTTTTGTCGACAAAACTATACCTGCGTCTACACTACTGCTGAGTTCTGTCGACACAGTGTCGACAGAACTCAGCAGTTTTGTCGATGGTGGTAAACCTCATTCTACGAGGAATAACGCCTTTTGTCAACAGAGTTCTGTCGACAGAAGGCGTTATTGCATCTACACTGTCCTTTGTGTCTACACTTTCATGTCGACAAAGCGGCTTGCTTTGTCAACAGAACTGGATGTAGTCTAGATGCTCTTTGTCAACAGAAGCTTTGTCGACATTATCTGTCGACAAAGCCTCTGTCGACAAAAGCCTGTAGTCTAGACGTAACCAAAGGTGCAGTTGAATACAGAGACATCTCTTTGACAGTAATCTAGAAAAGCCACTACCACTTTTCACTGTTCTGTGGAGGGAACAAAAATGATGCCATGATGTTATGCATTTCTGAAAATCTTGAGTCACTGACCAGCAAGAAAGATCAATGAAATATCATGAGGTAGCATATCATAAAAAGTTAATGATTGTGGAATAAGAAAAAAAGATCATCCATTTGTGAAGGTATAATTTAAAGAGAAACTGGTTTTAATCATCACAAGTATTTGATGGACAAAGTATACTTGACTTCAGTAACTTTTAATATGTTTCTTGTCTTAATGGAGAACAAATTGATACTGAGTCTCAATGTACCAATAACATGTCTGTGTATGGAAACAAAATAAAACGCAATTCTCAAGGAAATCTACAAGAAGGAACATTTGCAAAAAATCTCCTTATCTTAGAGTGCTCAGATACTATCGTTATGGGCTCTAAATGGCTCAGAACTCAGTATAAGAGCCTTAGTGGATCAGCACAGAATTACAGAACTACTATAAAGTTTGTATTAGGGTTTGCAAACACAAACTAATTTGACTTTTATTTAAATGGAGAACTATGAAGGGCAAAAGAATGGGCTTGCCCTTTTACTGCATTTGGCCACCCTTTGCCCCGGGAAGAGTAATTGAAGAGCATTACCAATGTTGCCAACTCTCTCTTTTAGATGGAGCTACTGTCCTAATTATGGATTGAATCCTCTCTCTTCAAACTTCAGGTCTGCCTTGGGGAACCGCTGCTCTTTCCCCCAGGTTATTTATCTTCTACACTTACCTGTCTGCTGGGGATGAGTAGCCAGTCAGGTCTGCTACAGGACAGAGGCCAAGCTCTCTCCCTTCTCTCAGCCACTGACACCATCTTCACAAAAGGGAAAGAAGGAAAGAGTCTAGCAGCTCATGGTGGCTCTAATCTCTCCTTTCCCCACCCCTTCCACAAGCAGTGGGACATAATCACTGCTAATACTCCATGCCTTCCCCATTTCCACAACACCCAACGTTTGAGGAGGAAGAAAGAGGGTTTGTCTCATAGTATTTGAATGTTTGAAATTGGCAGTACAACAATGCCTGTATACCCTGAGTTCAGTGATTGACATTCTTCCTGGCCCTGCATGAAGCATGTGGAAAGGGGAGAGCAGAACAATGCTCCTTTGTTCCTTCTTCTCACTGTGAAGACACTGAACGAGCTGGCAGATTTAGCCCTGAATAAGGAAAAACATTTAACTTAAAGAACACATGGGAGAGGAATCTGATGATCTTTGTATGCTGCAGCTATAATTGTAGTTGTGACCTCTGCAAGCAGCCATGTCTAAACCATCCTTTTTTTCTGATTCAGTAAAATAACCTCTGTAATATCCTCCCCATTTGGGCCTGGATAGCAGTAATATCTAAAAGGTGTTAAATAGGCCATTAAAAGGTACCATGAATAGTCCATTCAGGGCTGTACACAAGGCTCCAGATATACCATATGGGTCACTAAAGAGACCCTAAAGACACAGTCAGGTACTACATGAGGCCCCAAATATACCAGATAGAACACTAACTAGGGCACTGAAACAGGAAATACATCCTTGGGGAAGTAAACCTCCAATACAGGGCAATAAACAGCACCTAAAATACCATTCTTTTTATTCCATGGTGTCTTAAATATATCATTTGGGGCCCTAAGCAGAGAACCAGGGCCCCCCAATGGGAAAAAAAGAGTAAAAAGTAAAACAATAAACAAAACCACAAAATAACCTAGGGCTCTTATAGGCCCCTGTCAAGCCCAGGGTGATTAACACCCTCCCCCATCACATGGCCATAACTTCCACTGAAATCAATAAATGGAACTGTGTGTATGTAAGGGTATGTCTACACTGCCACCCTAGTTCGAACTAGGGTGGCTAATGTAGGCATTCGAACTTGCAAATGAAGCCCGGGATTTAAATATCCCGGGCTTTATTTGCATGTTCCCGGGTGCCACCATTTTTAAATGCCCCGTAGTATGAACTCCCTGCCCGTGGCTGCACGCGGCACGGACTAGGTAGTTCGAATTAAAGCTCCTAATTCGAACTACTGTTACTCCTCATTGCAGGAGGAGTAACGGTAATTCGAATTAGGAGCTTTAATTCGAACTACCAAGTCCGTGCCGCGTGTAGCCGCGGGCAGGGAGTTCAAACTACGGAGCATTTAAAAATGGCGGCACCCGGGAACATGCAAATAAAGCCTGGGATATTTAAATCCCGGGCTTCATTTGCAATTTCGAACGTCTACATTATCCACCCTAGTTTGAACTAGGGTGGTAGTATAGACATACCCTGAGATACTTTTCAATATGCATAAGGGTGACACAGTTAGGTCCTTATATTTTAAATCATTACCTAGAAAAATAATACAAAATAACTTCCTTCTCCTGAACTGTAAGTCCTGTAGCAATCCTCACTGGGGAATTCCATTGCTTTCCTGCATTCTGGAAACCAGCATAACACTGACCATATCAGAAGTAGAAGTTTCTGGATCAGCTCTAGTTAAGTAATCATAAAGAATAAAATTAAGGTAATGGGTTCTGTAGAAGAGAGTTCCCAAATGAAAACTAGCAACCTGATGAAGGAAGTGAAAGAATAATTTAGTTTGCGCTGAATATACACACGCAGCTCCTACTGGGTGTTAATAGGAGTGGGTTACACCTTTCTGTGACAGTGTGTAGATCTTGCGTAGGGCCAGGTTTCTTCTATGGCTCATTTTGAGTAGTAGCAAACTAAGGGTACATCTACACTGCACACTTATTTCAGAATAAGCTATTCCAGAAGATATTTTCCGAAATAGCTTATTTCAAACTAGAGCATCCACACTACAGGGAAGCCTTAAAATTTGTCCAAGGCAGGCTCCCCTAATATGGACATGCTATATCAGTTTAGAGCCCCAGGGTATGTCTAGACTACAGGGTTTTGTCGACAAAAGTGGACTTTTGTCGACAAAACTATACCTGTGTCTACACTGCTGCTGAGTTCTGTCGACATAACGTCGACAGAACTCAGCAGTTTTGTCGACGGCTATAAACCTCATTCTATGAGGGATAATGCCTTTTGTCCACAGAGTTCTGTCGACAGAAGGCATTATTGCATCTACACTGTCCTTTGCGTCTGCACTGTCATGTTGACAAAGCAAGCCGCTTTATCGACAGAACTGGATGTAGTCTAGACGCTCTTTGTCGACAGAAGCTTTGTTGACAGTATCTGTTGATAAAACTTCTGTCGACAAAAGCCTGTAGTATAGACATACCCCCAGGAAGAACTGGGGAGAAATTACTTAGAATGGTTCTGGTGAGGAGCTATTTCAAAATAGCAGCAGTGGAGCATCCACACTGCAGCTATTTCAAAATAGCTATTTTGGAAGAGGAATTATTCCTCATGGAATGAGGTTTACAGAAGTTGGAATAAGCCACCTGTTATTTCAATATTATTTTGAAATAACTGAATTGCTGTGTAATTGCTTGTATTGTTTTTTATCGGAATAACGCTACTTATTCTGAAATAACGGTGCAGTGCAGGCTCACCCTAAGTTAGTCTAAGTAATTTTCCCTGATTTGACCCTCTCAGCAGTGCCCCCCAAAACCATCATATTGCATCGCCTAAGCCAGCTCTGCTGCCCAGAATGTAGGGAGTGGAGAACTCTGCCTTGACTCTTCACCCCACCTCCTTTGGTCCATCCCCAAGGGAGTATGGAAGAAGCAAACCTGACCTCTCCTAATCACAGGGCCACAATTCTTCCTGGCTCTTAGTTGTGGCCACACATGTGCAGGGAGACATGTGTAGGGAGACACTATCATCCCTTCCTTTAGTTTACAAAATAAATACCCAGAGTATAAAACGTGTTGGAAATTCAATGAGAACAGCTAACACTACCTACAAACAATGAGGGCCCAATTGCTTTGCACCTTTGTGTGCACACTACAAAAGGAATAGCTGGGGAAGACACTACCTCCTCCGACAGTGCACCTGTAAAGATGGCAGCTCTGCCAGCACTCTGATGCCCAAGGGAGGGAGTTTGACCAGTGCCACTTGCAGTGGTGACATGCCTGAGAAGCTAGATGTTGTACATGAGGCTATGGGTGCGAAGGGAAGCATTTGCTATGTTCCTCTACCTCACCAGCACACAGGGAGCATTTTGCCATTGAAAGGAATAATAAAGGCACCAGCAACCCAGTAGTTTTGACAGTGTGTAGATTTCCTAGCACTCTGGCACCCTACTCAGCTCCATCTTGGGACAGGCACAAATAAACCTGAACATTTATGCTAAATGTAAATACTGCCCTGAATTCAGCACTGGAGTAAATGGGAACAGTTCTACTGAAGTAAAGAAAGCAGTGTATCCACCTGCATCTCAGCCCTGTTATTTACGATTAGCTTTGTGGTAGCACTTAAGAGGCCTCAGTCATGATACAAGAAAAGGGTCCATGCACAGAAGGACAGATAAGGAAAGAGCTTGCCTAGACACTGCAAAATTACCTCCAGGTGGAAGCTATTATTGGATTATCTGTAATACAACCTCCCCATCCACACTAAACATCCTGGGTCCGATCAACTGCTCCTGAGTGAAAAACTGGAGGAATTAATTGACATGAGATGGATATCACAAAGATTTCTCCCCTGTTGATTCCCTGAGGGGCAGAGTCCCTCACACAGCAGGCTGTGGGCCCCACTTTCAAACCCCACAGGATCAGCAGGGAGCTGATGTGGAAGCCTATGTTCTCATGCCATCTCAAAGTCTCCTGTTCCTCTTTCCCCTATTTGGCTTATCTCCAAATAAGGACGCCAATAGTAATTTTTGCCAGGAAGCAAGGGGCCATGGAAACATGCCAGAACACCCAGAAGTTTTTACTTTATTCCCACATAAAAAGCTGGGGGTAGAGCTGAGCAATGATGAGGGGTAATACACATGTCCCCTGTGCTCTGTGTGAACACTTTTCCAGACTCATTCCTTCCCCACTCATGTCTCCTCAGAACTATGGAGAGACAGACAGAAGCTGATGATATGAGGCACACTGTCATACAGCCCCATATTTTTGTGGGAGGAAAAGAGCCACGAGTAACCTTCATGCTCAAACCTCAGAGGAATAATTGGATCTTTGTATATCTTCAGAGCATTAAAAAATCCATCGTTTTCCCAGTCTAGCCACCTACCCCCTCTGTGTTATTTTCTAACTAACAACATACTTTCTCATTGTAGCTTTAATGCATTTGTGAGATTCTTGAGACTTTTGGAATGTTCCATACAAAGAATATGTGAGTCTGAAATTTTTTTCCATGAGCTGTACTTTGGGAGGTTGGTTTTAATTAATGATGGGATAATAGCTTGTATATTAAAACAGGATTTCTTACAGGAAAATTGCAACAGATGAATGAAACATGTTTATAAAGGGTGAGGTAATGGAAACTTCAATAGCACTTTTTAGAGAAAGGCCTCTCTTTTCAGGGGAGTAAAAGGAAGAGAAACACGAAGGTCCTCAGAATTAAATTATTCTGACCCCCAAACCACATTCATTCAGTGTAAAATGCAGAATAGTTGGAGGTGAGTAATAAAGTATCAAAAATAGAAAAAAGTTTCAGATGTTCAACTACAAAAATGGAAGATAAGTTCCAACAGCAGAATGGAAACTTGCAAATATTTCAGCATCAATACATTCACATGGGTTAATAACAGTGAATTGTCATTTGTTGTGAATTTGGCAATATTTTTCTGATGGTATGTCTCACCAACAATAATTTCTGCTGATGAGTGAGGGCCCTGTGGCAGCAATTTCTACATGACAACATCAAGGTCAATATGGCCACTGTGATTAATTCAGGATATTTCACATAATGTGTCTTTTAAAACCAACATGAGGGAGACAAATTCAGCTTTCAGATACTGGGTTATCAAATGGTTCCTGTGGCGGAGTGAGGCAACCCCACCACTACCCCCAACAAGGGTACGGGGACACCGCAGGGGGGTGCGTGCCAGCGGCCCAAGCGGCGGCAAGGCAAGCGCCGCCGGACGCTCACGGGGAGGGGGTGGATAGAGGCGACGTGGTAACGCAGCAGACGGAGGTTGAGGAGGCGACTGGGCAATGCCCCCAGCTGGTGACATCACACGACGTCACCAGTGTGATGGGAGGGGGCGGAGCCGAAGGACTGGTGGGGCGGCCAGAGCGCCCGACGTCACCCGCCGGGCACGGGAGCAGGGAGGAGGATAAAAGCAGGAGGGGAAGCACAGGCAAAGGGGGAGCAGACGGAGGCAACAGGTAACGGGACCAGGGGAGCCAATGAGATGGAGAGGCTCCCCTGAGCGGGGCTGAAAGTGTCTCTGGTGGCAGGGTTGAAAGCAGCCCAAGGTGGGGTCACGAAGCCCGAGGGCAGGTGTGTTTAGGGGCAACCCCCCGCCTGCTACCGCTGGGAGCTTGGTTCCCGGTGTTAGGGCCCTGGGCCGGGGTCTGGGAGTGGGGGTGGGCCCGGACCCCCCTCCCTGCCACCGGCAGGCAATCTAGGAGTTACATACGGAGGCAGAGATTTGGTTTCTCGTTGGCCCCGCGGCAAATATGTAGGGACGGGGCGGGCAACGCAAAACGCCCAACGCGTGATAGACGCTGGAAACAACGGGGTGTGATACCTAAATAAACATAGACACGTGACAGTTCTCCATTGAATGTGATGCTTCTGTATTCACCATAGCCAGAAATACCCACAGAGCCCACGAAAGCTCATTATACCATCTACATGTTTGGTAGTCTTTAAGGTGTTACTCGAGTATTTGTTTTGGTTTTTTTTAAAGTTTTTCCTATTACAGACTAACTCGGCTACCCCTCTAAAGGTTATAGTGTGTTAGGTAAGCACCTAAGTCCGAGTGCTTAATGTACAGAGGGTAAGAGAATTGGAGTTCAGGTGTTTAATGTTTCATTTGCAATAAGTGATGTGGCAGACAGACCACACTGTGGAGATTTTCCTTAAGCATGCTGATGGCCATGATTCATGTGTGAATGCAAACTATGTGTCGCTTGTATTCTTGAGCCTCTGCTGTCACATCTGGTTTTTCTGAGAGCTGATTCTCTTTCTCCTCTCCCATTCATCATACTTCCATTAAGCACTTGACCAAATCAATTAGATGAACATGCTTAGCAAACTGAAGGAGCCAGTTTCATTTATAATAAGGCCTATTTACAACGTTCTGACAGTGTAAAGGAGACACAAACTGTATGTAGTGAATATATTCTCACTTTCATATGCTTTATACTATCAAAGTGTTTCTACATTGTTATGAAGTATCATAGCAACTAGATTTTTATACTAAAAGATTGCAGTGTAATTGTAATTCTTTATCTTTAGACTCTCAACTACATAAAACTTAATGCTAAATGTGGACAGGTACCACAGTATGAATATAAAAATAACTGTAATAAAATCCATAATGTACAATGAACTTTCATTAAAGGGGAAATAATTTTAAATAGGGCTGTCAACTGATGTGCGTTAAACATATTAATCGCAGGCGTTAATGCTGCACAACCCCTTTGAAGTGCCGCTCCAGAGCTTCAGAGGGGCAGCGCATTAGGAGCCTGGGATCAGCTGGAGTCCCCAGCTGACCCCAGGCTCCGTGCAGTGCTGCCCCTTTGACACACTGGTCCAGAGCTTCAAAGGGGCAGCGCATTAGGATCCAGGATCAGCTGGAGTGTCCAGCTGATCCCAAGTTCTACGTTACACTGCCCCTTTGAAGCGCCACCACAGCACTTCAAATGGGCAGTACTGCATGGAGCCCGGGATCACCTGGGGACTGCAGCTGATCCCGGGCTCCCACGGTGCTGCCCGTTGCAAATGCTGGGGTGGCCTTTCCCAGGGGCAGCTGCACTGAACCTGGGGTCAGCTGAGGACTCCAGCTGATCCCAGGCTTCCGCAGCACTGCCCCTTTGAAATGCCGCCG
The DNA here is from genome assembly GCA_032595735.1 of Pelochelys cantorii. Taxonomy (NCBI): domain Eukaryota; kingdom Metazoa; phylum Chordata; order Testudines; family Trionychidae; genus Pelochelys; species Pelochelys cantorii. The sequence continues at coordinate 161,374,008 of CM064327.1, forward strand.
CAGTGTTTCAAAGGGGCAGTGCACACGATTAATTGCACAATTAATCGTGATTAATTTTTTAATCACTTGACAGCCCTAATTTTAAAGTATCTGAACTGGAAGGTGGTGATAGAAGCAGAATTGCTGACCTATTATCATACCTATATATACAGGAAAATCTTTTCTGTTCTATTTTTTTCTTATGTTTCTTTCTTCCTTTACAGGTCTTCAGAACATGGGTCTGTGTAGGATAAGAAAGTTACAAGTAACACTTAAGAGTCAAGCAAAGAATAAATCTGATAATCAGGACGGGACTTATTCAGTGATTGTGGGTATCCCTTTTTCAAGTGCTTCTCCATACCAAGACTTATCTGACAGACACTCTCCCAAGTCTAAAAGTTGGTTCATGCAAAAACTGCTGACCTCTCCATACATATCTGGAAGAAAAACTGCAATCTTACTTTAAATCTCCTGCTTTTCATGGGATGTGAGGCAATTCGTTTTTTCCACTGTTGTCTTCTCCCAGATAGACGGCATCACAAGTTCTCTCTGTGATGGCAGCATTCTTTTTTATTGTCCTGCAATAGGTCATCCTTTGTCTTCAATGCCTTCTCTTCCTTCCAGAAGGAATCCAGTCTAAGATGTACCAGTGGATGTACCAAATGTATATGTGACCAACAGACAGCCTGATGGTGTGGCTGAACTACCATAAATCTGACCTCTTCAATCTACATCCTGCAGGCCAATGTGGCACAACACTTCTACACTGATTATATGTTGTTTCCAATGAATTCCTAAGAGTCTTCTCAAGGAAAGGTGGTGAAAAACACTCAGCTTCCTGTTGCATCCTTCTACCATCTCCCAGATTTCTTGCGTTATGAGGTGTAAATAGCACTTCCTTATTTACTTTCTCTACACCAGTCATGACTTTATAGACCTTAATCCTATTCCCCCTTAGTCATCTCTTTTCCAGTTTTATTAATTTGTTCTCATACTGAAGAGTTTGCATGCCACTTATTATTTTTGTTGCCCTTTTCTAAATCTTTACCAATGCCATTATATCTTTCTGATGTGGGGTAACCACATATGCATTCAGTATTTAAGATGTGGGCATATCATTGATTTATATAGAGGCAATATGATATTGTCCATCTTATTCCCTTTCTTAATTATTCTGAACATTCTTTTTGGTTTTTTTGCTGCCTATTGAGTGGATTTTTCAGAGAACAATCTATAATGACTCCAAAGTCTCTTTCTTGAGTAGTGATAATTTAGACCACATAGTTTTATATGTGTATTTGGGACTATGTTTTCTAATATGCATTATTATGCATTTTTGTTGTTCAGGCACCTAGTTTTGAGAGATCCTTTTGCATCTCTTCACAGTCCGCCCGGGACTTAACTATCTTGAATAAAAGCACAAAAAAATCTCATGACTGCTGCAAAATAATACTTGAAAACCAGATATAATTCTGGAAGTTTATGACTGTGGATTTTGAAAGAGAGGCTGAATTCAAATCCAATTGAAAGCATAGAGGAATGGTTTAATTACAAAGAAAGATACAGCTAATGTTGTAAATATGGTGTCTATAAGAAATGAAATAGGGTGTTTATAAAGGGGCATTTATTATTTATATGTTTTAAGTGTACTTGCTTCCCTTTTTGCCAATACTCCATTTCATAAAGGCTCAAAATATTATTTACATGAGAGATGAAAATATTTGCTTGTATATTCTACATGTTTACTATAGAGCGTATTTTCTGTACTACTTTTATTAGTTTTAAAGGAACAGCCCCATATACCATAATTATCCGGAAATGTATCCATTATTATTTCTAAAATGAAAAAAAACAACGCCTTAGTTATGGGTACAGTTAGGCTTTTAAGTATATACTCAGGCACTTAAAATAAGTAACCTGAATTTTAAAATTGCTGATCACACAGATACTCACTCTGGTGGCAGTGGACTCTAGTGGGTGCTCAGAACTTCAGAAAATTAGGCTATTTATTATGATTGTACATTTAGGTCTCCATGTTAGGCACCCATTTTTGATAATAGTGTCATAAGTATTTTAAGCTATAGATTGTTATGCAAGTTTCAAAATAACATGGTGGGGAAAAACATGAAGCTGGAATAACTACGTAAGGAATGTGAACACATTAAATGGTTTGGATAAGACTGGAAAACTTTGGTTATCTTTGTTTTAAAACAGAGATGCAGAATGTGACAGATCTAACTGCAGTGGTCTGTGTTTCTCTCACACTGATCTTGGGCCTAATTTTCAAAGGAGCTCAGAACCTGTGGCTTCTGTTGATTTCATTTGGATTTGTGGAGGCTTAGTATGTCTTCAAAGAGCTATAAGAGATCAGCTAAGCCATCTTAATGCCATATCTTTATGGTAGAAAATAAGAAAGACTGTGCTTATTTGTCTAGATCAGAAGGTGGCATATAAGGGCCCTCTATTTATTCTCCTTTGTGATCTCTTCAGATATTGGAATCGAGCACATAAATATATTCATGCTCTGCATCTCTGCTACTGTTAACTCCAAGAAGTTGGGACCTAGGGTGACCAGATAACAAGTCTGAAAAATCAACACTTTTTTTTGCTGTGGTGGGTGGGGTTTAGTTGAGTGTATAAGACAAAACCCCTTAGGCTATTCTGAAATAACAATGTCCACGTCTACACAGCAAGTTGTTATTTCAACATAATGTCAAAATAATATCGAGTTGGAGGACTTCTCACTCTGATTCCTGTAACCCTCGTTATATGAGGAGTAAAGGAAGTCAGAGGAAGAGTGCTCTAACTCGGACTTCCTGCTGTGTAGAGAGTGCCAAAAGCCAAAATAAAGCTATTTCAATTTCGGCTATGCAATTGACATAGCTCAAGTTGCATAGCTTATTCGACTTTAGCTCTACTGTGTAGACATGCCCTAAGATGGGAACATCTGGTCATGCTTGTAGGCCCAGAGGGGGGGCAGAAAGGCAGAAGTCTTAACTCTGTCCTTCTAATGCACTATCCAGCACATGTGAGCTAAAGCAGCATGGGATATGCTAAATGAGCACTGGTGACACTACTTCCAAATGACGGGAGCAAGAGGAGTGCATGGGAGGGTAGCTGTTTCTCAAAGTCATAATTCATTTCTGGCACTGCCTCAGGGATGTACACTGCCCCATATTGTAGGTAGTTATCTCAGCTATACACTGGTGTAATCAAGAGCAGAATTTAGTCTCACATCTCTACTTTTAGGCATCAGAGGGTGAACTCCCAGAACTAAGGTCTTGTGAGAAAGCTCCCTTTCGAAGAAACATCAGCATCTACATTGTTTCTGAAATGCTATTCAAATGTGATTAGCTCTTAGCCAATTAAATGTTTTATAGAGCACTGGAACAAAGAATAGGGGAAAACATGAAGAGGATGATTGATCAAGGATTGGGTCACATTTTTTATAATGTATCCATTCTAGATTATGTAAAGATGTATTTGGTTTCTCAAAAGCGTGTTGAAACATCCTCTTTTCTTTTGACCTTTTAGCCCATCATATCCAGTATTGTGCTGGAAAAGTGGCAGAGGATTGCGTTTCCATTTACATCTGTGAGAAAGGGCTTATTGATCCCAGATCTTGGGAATCAAATTATGGACATAAATCTTTTCAGCTTGGTTGAAGACCAATAAACCACTCTTACCAGTGAAACAGGAATGTCACATGTAAAAGAATGCATTAACACACATGCTCTCTGCCACAAGTCCATACCTATAATCAATCTGTGGATCTAGCATGTTGGTATATAATGTGGTTCTAAAGAAGATCATAGCTGCATACAGCAATTAAACAGATCTAAATGGCCAAGTGTTCTTCTTTCCAGAACCAGATGGCAGCTGTTTATTAAGATCTCTGAGGTCTGGGGAAATATTTCGGTTGTACAATACCCTTATATTATAGTCATATAATTTATAGTCGCTCTTGTCATTCTGCAGAACAATGTTTACATAAACAGTGGGTGTCTATGTTTATATGTACTGATCCCTATTGATTACTGTGCTATCACAAGACATTAACATAATTTTTTTAATAATGTGGGAGTTGATGCTTGACATCTTACAAATGGATGTGGCCGTGAATCAGCTTGGTGGTGTAGAAATTCATTGGAAAGGAAAACGTGTCACTGCTACTTTTGTTTAGAATTGATCAGAAATACCATGTGACATGTTCTTCCTAGCAGTGAATTATACAGTTTTAATGACAAATTATTGGGTAAGAAAAACAAGAAGAGCTCCAGATGCATTTCTCAGTGCTTTTTCCTTATGTCCTACTCATGTAAGTGGATGTGTGCACACTCACAAGAACTAGTATACTCAATAATGTGTAACAAGCTTAAAGCCCTGTCAGCCTGCAGGAATTTTTCCTCATCACCTGCACATATAAGTTCTTGGTTTTGATCATATATTCATGACAAACAATTTATTCATCAGGTATTCATCACCACCTTTCTGTGCATAAATTGAACATGTTGCTTGAGTCACTACTCTTTCACTCCAGTTTTTTTCAACTGAGCTACATTAACTGGAGTTCCCAGGTTGATGCAAAAACTGACACTATTTTCCCAAAGGTTTTTATTTTACATTTAATATTAATTTATTCTGTCTCATCTTTTCCTAATGATGGATTGTGATTGTGAAGCTTTCAATAGCAGGTATCATTGTAGATGTTAATTTTCTGTAGTAAACATTTTATTTTGTATCTCTTGCTTTCTATTAAATATTATTGAGGGACCTTCTTTAAGAAGACAAGGGCATATACTAAAACACTGCGCCTTTGATGTTCATAAAGGGCTGGGCAAATACCAGCTCATGGGCCACATCCAATCCACCAAGGTTCGCCCCTGACAGACTCCGACCTCTTTATTTACCTGCATGGCTGCATGTACAGGCAATCACAGCTTCCAATGGCCACAGATCACTCTTCCTGGCCAATGGGAGCCGCGGGAAGCAGTGTCCCAGTCTGTGTCACTTCCCACCACTCCTGTTGGCTGGGAATGACTATCTGTGGCCAACAGGAGCTGTGATTGCCCATACCTGCAGCCATGAAGATAAATATAGCAGCATCGGCCTGCCAGGGTGTTATTTCCCACCCCGTACTTCTTTACCTTTAGCAAATATATAAATGGGAAATTCAGGCAGAAAGAGCATTATTTGATCTTGGCAAGATATAAATAAAAGTGCAGTGATGCATAAGGGAAATATTTTAGTTGTATTCCACTTTTAGGAATACTGGATGCTGAAGAAAGACCTGACAATCTAAAAGGTAGGCTGTGTTGTTTTTTAAAAAATATCATAACAAAACCAAAACAAAAATCAAACAAAACCTCCAGACTTTATCATGTAGCAAGAAAGTTTTTTAAAGGTGTAATCTGGAACTCATATATGTTAGTGTGATTTCAATGGGGTCTGGATCAGGCCCTAAGTTTGTAACTTTCCAAAAACACAATGCCCTGCAGTTGTGATCTTCTCTTGTCCATAGGCAACTAAGCAATTCAGGATGACAGTTATTACATACACATAATGCATCACATTCAAAGTATTTCCAACAGCCTTGGTAAATCATCAGGAAGCGAAAAATTTCCACAGTGTCTTCCTTTGCATTACACTCAAATCATCCATAAACCTTCTTTCTTACCTATCTCCACAAATACAAATATGTTTCCTTGGATGTCATCAGATTCAGCACCTGGAGTCCATTGTTTAAAAAGCATATGCTCTAAAATGGCAGTTCTCAAGCTGCACTGCTTCATGACCCCCTTCTTACAACAAAATTACTGAAGGACCCTAGGAAGTGGGGAATTGAAACCTGAACCCACTAAGTCCCGCCTTGCAGGGGAGAAAAGGGGAGGCAAAGCCCAGGAGGTCAGCCTGAACCTTGTCACGTAGTGCTCAAGCCTTTGGGCTCAGGCTTGAGACCCAGGCCCCAGCAAGTCTCACTCCAGCCCTGGGTGAACCCATTAAAATGGAGTCACAATCCACCTTGGGATCCCAACCCACAGTTTGAGAACTGCAGCTCTCAAGTGTTCTTTCTTTACCCATTTTTATTCAAGGCTTCATTCCATATCAGGTGTTTTGTTCTTTAAAGTTTTATTCCTTCCTTTCATATGTGCATCGATTTTGTTTGTAATGCTGTTTATTGTTAAAGAAAGAAAAGGTGGTTGACCTGTGATAGGTCAGACTTCTGTTGGCGAAAGAACCAAGCTTCTGAGCTGCGGAAGAGCTCTGACCTACGTCAAAAGGTGTCTCTTGCCAACAGAAATTGGTTGAGTAAAAGATATTACCTCATCCTTATTGTTTCTCTGGTAGAAATGTTGTTTTTTGTAAAGCCTATATAAATTGCAAGCAAGGCAGAGACCATTCTGTATGAAAAATAGTAGGGCACAACACTCTTTTAATAAGCAAGCCACTGACCATAAACCAAATAGACTGTATTATTTTAGTATAGGTGCTGTGATTGATATTAGAAAACAGAGAGCAATGGACTTTAAGAATTCCTACATTAGCAGATATATGCCAACCGTTTTCCTTTATACCTTGACTGATAGTGGTTTGAGCATAACAGTGCACTCTCTGTAATTATCAAGATATGAAAAGATGTTTACTCAAGCCTAATATATTTTAAAACATATCATGATGGCAGAGCACCCAGGTGTCGGGGGGGGGGGGAGGCAGGCAGCATTGCCAGGTCCCTGGGCCAGCAGAGGGGTTGGGGGAGGGGGAGGAGGCTGGCTGTGTGTTCCAGGAAGGGGTGGGGCCTCAGGCAGAAGGGGCAGGGCTGGAGTTAGGCACCCCCCACCAACAATTCAGTGCTGCTCAGGGCACTGGAATGCGCCATGTGGGGCTCCAGTGGCAATTTAAAGGGCCTGGAGCTCCAGCCACTACTGCTGCAAAAGTAGCAGTGGGCCTTTTTGAGTCATAAGGCCCTGGGGAAGTTGCATCCTTTATCCTCCTGTCAGCAAGCCTGTTTGGTGTCATCCTTTAATCATGGACCGTATGTGTAATTGAGCATTAAATATAATGCTGCATGGACACAGCTTGAGATGGGAGCTTACTTATTGGCAATCATTTACATTTGTCTCTATAGTAAGCAATTATTTAAAACTTGAATTAAATGAGCAGAGTGCAGGCTAAGCCAATGCAAAGAGAAGTACTTGGTATGAAACTTCCCTGTAACAAATTCTTGAATATTTTCTATATTTTGACTATCTTTAATCTCGTCTTTGAACATCCAGAAGAACAGCTCAGAGGAACACCCTCAGCTGGTGCACACTAGCCATAGCTCCATTACATTTTAAAACTGTTCCTGGTGGCTAAGTGGCACAAGAGTGGGTGGAGTTAAAACAAGATAGGCCAGTGGGCGGTCTCTCCATGAAACTATAGCTGTCGCGCTAACAAATTTTGACCCAGGTTCCTATTTATAACATGCCTAAATTCAGCTGTGTTTAGACACAGAGTTTCAGGTTTGGCCAAATTTAAGCCAGTGTCCTGCACATGAAGCTACCCTGTCCTGGAAGATTCTGCCTCAGAACTCCCTTGTTGTGCTGGGGGGGAGTGTGGGAGTGAAACTGTGACTTCTCTTTAAGGGGACACTTGCCAGAACATGGCAGGTACGGGAGAGAGCCATGATTCTGCCTCCTCCTTGCTTTTTTTCACCCCTGTTGAGGTGAAATACTCCCATAAATAGCACCTCAGAAATAGCAATTGTGCTGCCCTAAACACAGAGGCTAAATTTCTGGTTCCCCCTTTGCCCTTATGCTGCATCTGTGCATGGGACAAGACTGGGGCACTGGGACAAGCTGAAATTTCTCCAGACAGACCAAGATCCAGTGCCATATGGATTATACAACCTAAAATCCCAGGGTGATGATAGAAGAGATTGCTGGCTCCATAATAGAGATGTTTTTAATAGCTTCCTGAGAAGTAAGCGGAGGTACTAGAGGAAAACGAACATAAACTTTTTGTTTAAGAAAGGGATTAGTGGGGAGACAAGAAACTGTAGACAAATAAATCTGAGTAACAGGCGTGCTTCTAATGACATCAATAAGCTTTTAATGAAAAAATAAATAAAGTGAAAACAAACCCAAATAAATATTTTTATTCCAGTTGCCTACAGTAATAGTTTCAGGAAGTATAAAATCAGTGAAATTCTGTTACAGTAACTCATATAAATTAAAGCTGGCCTCTTTATTAGGGTCCATTCTGTAAACCATAAAATAATAATTTCATGAGTAACATCCTTTCCTCTCTCCCCATCTTCCAAGTATCATCAGGTTTCCGGCAGAAGATGCTGCACTTCCTGTAGTCTTTCGAATTCCGTGGGAGTCCTACACATGCATATTTGGGACCCGAGGACCATTTTTTTTTTGTACTTCAGCTTTCACAGATAACAGACCCAAAAATGGGCTGCAGAGTTATACAGTGACAGAGCCAAATTCAGCTCTGCTATACGTGAGAGAAGGCTTCAGTGATTTGACTCACAGTATGAATTAAAGAATAACAGAAGAAAAAAATATTAAGAGGTGTACAAGGGAAAATATGCTTATTACCTGGCTTATAAAAGTGTGATAGTAACCAATTCTCTGTAAATCATCACACCAATAAGCAGGTTGTGGGGTCATCATGATCACAATAGACATGGAAAATGTTTGATCTCCAGAGAAATGAATTCAGAGTAGAATGAATAATAGTCTAGTAATGATTCATGGTAAGTGTTCTGACCTTATACCTTTACTTCCCAAAGAATGGTATCCTTTTGGTTACAGGCTGAGTCTTGATGGAGCTTAATCAATGGGACCTGGATCGCTGCAAGGAGGTGATTTTAGAAGGAAGTACCTAACTTACCCATTGTGAATATACAACTTTTCAGAAAGCCTTTGACACGGTCCCTCACCAAAGGCTCTTGTGTAAATTACATTGTCATGGGATAAGAGGAAAGGTCCTTTCATGGATTGAGAACTGGTTAGAAGACAGGAAACAAAGGGTAGGAATAAATGGTAAATTTTCAGAATGGAGAGGGGTAACTAGTGGTGTCCCCCAAGGGTCAGTCCTGGGATCAATCCTGTTCAACTTATTAATAAATGATCTGGAGAAAGGGGTAAGCAGCGAGGTGGTAAAGTTTGCAGATGATACTAAACTGTTTAAGATAGTCGAGACAGAAGCAGACCGTGAAGAACTTCAAAAAGATCTCACCAAACTGAGTGATTGGGCAACAAAATTGCAAATGAAATTTAATGTGGATAAGTGTAAAGTAATGCACATTAGAAAAAATAACCCCAACTATACGTACAGTATGATGGGCTAATTTGGCTACGACAAATCAGGAAAGAGATCTTGGAGTTATCGTGGATAGTTCTCTGAAAACTTCCACACAGTGTGCAGCGGTGATAAAAAAGGCAAATAGGATGTTAGGAATTATTAAGAAAGGGATAGAAAATAAGACACAGAATATCTTATTGTCCCTGTATAAAACTATGGGACGCCCACATCTTGAATACTGTGTACAGATGTGGTCTCCTCACCTCAAAAAAGATATTTTGGCCTTGGAAAGGGTTCAGAAAAGGACAACTAAAATGATAGGGGTTTGGAACGGGTCCCATATGAAGAGAGGCTAAAGTGACTAGGACTTTTCAGTTTAGAAAAGAGGAGACTGAGGGGGCATATGATAGAGGTCTATAAAATCATGAGTGGTGTGAAAAGGGTGAATAAAGAAAAGTTATTTATTAGTTCCCATAATAGAGGAACTAGAGGACACCAAATGAAGTTAATGGGTAGCAGGTTTAAAACTAATAAAAGAAAGTTCTTCTTCACACAGCGCGTAGTCAACCTGTGGAACTCCTTGCCAGAGGAGGCTGTGAAGGCTAGGACTATAACAGAGTTTAAAAAGAAGCTAGATAATTTCATGGAGGTTAGGTTCATAAAAGGCTATTAGCCAGGGGATAGAAATGGTGTCCCTGGCCTCTGTTTGTCAGAGGTTGGAGATGGATGGCACGAGACAAATCGCTTGATCATTGTCTTCGGTCCATCCCCTCTGGGGCACCTGGCACTGGCCACTGTCAGCAGACAGGCTATTGGGCTAGATGGACCTTTGGTCTGACCCAGTATGGTCATTCTTATGTTCTTATGTTCTTATGTACAACTGATTAAACACTTTTTGTTAATGGGATACATAGGCCCTCTTTTCAACAAGGCACTTAAGCATATGCTTAAGATTAGTCATGTGCCTAAGGCTGTCTCTGTTCTGCAAAAGGCATGCTTACATGCAGACCTTCAGTAAATGAGACTCAAACATTTGCTTAAAGCTAAGCAATGCTCAAAGGCTTTGCTAAATCAGGGCCACAAATATAAGTTGCTATGGAATCTATTTAAATGAATTGACATGAAAGTTAGTTCAAAATAGGTGGCATATTCCATCCCACTACCATACCTCTGGTTTTGTCTTTAGATTAGGAGCTCATCAAGGCAGGGATTATGCCCTTTTCTCTGAAAGGTGCCTGTCATATAGCTGGTGTTGGCAAGGCAGGAAATAAAATTATAGTAAAGAGAAGTTCAATAACTGGAATTGTTTGAATTGGGTTTTATCACCCTGGATATATGACTTTTATTTCTGCATGTTTGACAGACAAATTAATAGATTCGTATTATTTGTATTGCAGTAGCGCCTATGGGCCCAGTTATGGACCAAGTCACCACTACACAAATACATAAAAAAGATGCCCCTAAGTGCTGGAGGTCTAAGTGAAACCAAACTGAACTAACACAAATAGATTATTAAAAAGAAGTGTCAAGAACAGGTTAGGATATTATGTTGCTCAGGTTATATTCCTGATTCTCTCCCTGACTAATCACATGATCTTAACTTAATGTTTTCTTTGTTTACCTGGTAAAATGGGTATCATAAAACTTAGACCACAATTTGGGAGAGCATCCCTATATAGGGCAGCTCTTAAGCATGAGGATAACTTTAAGTACTAGTCTCATAGCACATACTTAAAGGTAAACACATGCTTAAGGCTGTCCTAAATTGGGACTTAAAGGGTTGTTAAAAGGTCTGAATATTTTATGAAAGGATCACAACACAAATTTGATACAGTCAATGTCCTCTTTCTTCAAATAATGCATAACATTCACATACACCACTGAATGTAATTGTTCACTATATTCCAAACAGTAGAATATAATCCAAGCACATGGAATACCAAGACTTCCCTTCTCTCAGCCCTGATTCAGCAAAAAACGTAAGTACATGCCTAAATCACATTGGAGTCAAAGGGATTTAAGCACATGCTTAAGTGCTTTGCTGAACTGAAGCCATAATCAGTTAGATATTCAGATATCAGTTATTTAAAACAAGATGCAAAGTTGGCTGAAGTCAATGTGAATTTCTCTACTGCCTGTCAGTCAAGTACTGCATCAAAAGTATTTCTGTAGCAAAATTGTATAATACACAAAATATAGACTCTGTTTATTTTGTTCATTCAAATATGATCAGAATAACAATTTCTGGCAGACGCATCATCGGCCCATACTGCTTAGTGCAAGAAGGATGTTAGTCCCCTGCCACCATCGTGCTTCTTGGCCCCAGTTTGATGCTGAACAGCACTTATCTTGCTTGGAGCCTCTAGAAGTGAATGTAATATAAGTGACAAGAAAATTGGAGACTTTCCATGACAGAGACAAAGCTGGTGAGGTAGCATCTTTTATTGGACCAGCATCTGTTAGTGAAAGAAACAAGCTTTTGAGCTTACACAAAGCTCTTCTTTAGACCTGGGAAAGGTACTCAGAATTTCCATTAGCAGATGAGACTTCCTTGCTTCTTTTCCAGCTGTTCAGAAAGCAATGAATAGCATTATGCAGTTTTAGAGCAAGCATAGAAAAGAACACTATTTCATTGGTAGTTAGTTACCTATGTTCATTGTCATATTGGTGATACCTAATGATTTCTCTTGACATGAATAAGTTATTAAATGTTCCCATTCATTCAGCCAAAGTAATATGTACAGTTATATCAACATTATTTCTTTGTTTCTGTGTAAAAGGCATGTGTCTTGTGAGTTTTGAGAACTTTAATTTTACAGTTTTTCTGAAAAACAGGTGGTTTCTTTAACCAGTCTATGTATTGTGTGGTCTCTTATATTACATATTAAAATAAATGTAAATAAAGAAAATGCACTCCAGCTAGTGTCACAAAACCATTGAATGGTTGTTTTCTTTGTTTCTGGACTTGTCATCAATTTGTTCTTGCTTTTCCTTTAATTGGCAATTTAAAATTTTAACAGTTAATTTTTAGAGATAGTTTTAGTGAAACCCAAGCAATTGCTACTTTGAATGCCATGAGGGTTTTACACTGGTATATGGTTTCTTTTTTGTAAGAAAACTACAGTTCACTACAATATTTATAACAGGGGCTTGTTAAAACAGCTGAGTGATTAATACATTTTAGCACATGCACTAACTTTTGGGGTATATGCATACTGCCTGTGAAATAGCCAGTTCCCCCTGCTTAAAGCAGCTCTTCATATTCCATCAGTTGCACAGAGTTGCTAACATTTGCAAAACAGTGATTTACCACCTCTTGGCTTTTTGTTTATTGGGGACTATGCATCAGATCCAAAGCACATTGAAGTCAATGGCTGTATATCATGAAATTCCAGGGGAATAGACCCAGTGATCCAACATTTTTTTCCCATCTCTCACTATCATGCTCCTATAGTTTTGGGATTAGGTCTGATGTATTTCTGGAAATAGCCTGCATTAGTGAAAGTCGTTACTTTCACTGGAAACAAGGGACCAGGACATTTTAACTCCCAGCAATATACTATTATGACAACACCAGCATGTATCTCCACTGTAGCAAAGTTTCAGTGAAACAAATAAATGCAATACTGTCATTCATTTATTTACTTAATTACTCAGCACTACATTATCATGGTCCACACAGGGGCATTGCTGCATTGTTCATTCCTTTTGAGTGAGTGGCCCTTTATCCTTATGTCAATTATGTAATTTTCTTCTTTCCTGCAAGAGCAGCAGTTGATGGAAGAGTGTTTCAGTGCTTTCTGTATGAAGCAGCAGGATTTAAATCGGGAGTTAAAAGTGGAAAAGGTAGGGGGCTTTTGGTGAGCTTACAGATATCAAGGCATAGTATGTGCTTTTTTAACAGATATTTGGACATGTAAGAGGGATCTGGTAATGAGGTGCAAGAGTTGAGCTTGTTGATCACAGCTATTCATGCAGTGAACTCAATATAAAAGGATCGACTGGAGAAGGCTCCTCTTTCAAAAGCTTTTGTTGTTCCAGAAGCTGAGCCAGGAATCTGAGGAAGAGAGGATCCTCCACGCATTATGCATTTTTCCTATAGTCTCTTAATGTTTTTTAAAAAAAACCCAGACACTTATTGTTTGCAAAAAAACCCAAAATAATTCAAAGCAAAAGAACAACAACAGAGCTCCTCATGGCTATCATTTTCAGTTATTCTTTTCACAGTTAGGGGAAAACAAACATCAATAGTTAAAAACACCAAATTTTTGTATTGTTAAGAATATGGCCACAGATTACCATCAGATATAAACCGACGTGATTCTCTTGATTTCATCCAAACTGTGCTGATTTAAATTAATGAAAAACCTTGCCCATGAACTACCACTATCTGTTGTTAGATACTGTTCCAACTGGTAAAGGGATTGTCCTTTCCTCTCCTTCTAACGGAGTTCATTCTCCTAGCTAGGCAACATTAAAACCTCTTTATCTCCATCGATTTTTATTTGTGGCTCTCTATATCACTTAAATTAAACATCCCCTGCACTTCACACATATACACACAACCCTCTCTCTCTCTGTTTCCAAAAATCCAAGCAAAATATACTTTAACTGTGATGCTATAAATGATATATTTTGTGCTGGTTGCAGAAGAACAATATGTAACAACAGTAGACGTGACTTGAGTCATTTGTAGTTCATCTCAAACACGCCAGAAGCATGTCCTACCAAAAACTGTTGCCAAATACTCATTTGTCATCGCTGACTGCCTTTGCCTTTCTGTCATCAGAGTCAATGGAGCATAACCAAAATTAAATGCTGAGTGAAACATTTAGTGAAACAGGTTAGGCTCTTTCTGTTGTATCCACCTTCCACAGTGAAACAGTCGTCTCCTGGCTTTGGGAAGAGAGAAATCTAGGCCATCTGGAGAGACATTGGTGAGAGCAGATAACTGCCACTGGCCAAGTTAACTTGGGCCAGATGAGTTAGAAGCGTTTTTAGTGCTGTGGTATGTTCTAAAACACTTGACCTTTTTTATGTTGCACTGTGTGTTACAAGCACTGTGTTAGCCAAGTACCACCGCAGGGCCAGGAGAGCAGAGCCTAATATTTCCAGAAAATGGGATAGATAAATCAAGCCTCGATGCTGAAAGCTAGACTATTCACTCATTTCATCTCACTCTCAAGCTGGCGTTGTGCTTCATCTTCGACCAAATAATACCAAAGACAAATCATGGGCTTTTCCATAAAGTGCTCAGTTACACCTCTAAGACAAAGCCCTCTCATGGGTATAGCACAGATGTTCATCACCCCAGGGGAGCACCTGCATGCATTCTGACCACAGACCTCCTTAGGATGTATGGGGCCCTATCCCTATTAAACTGATACCCCTATGTCCAGTGGCAGCCCAGAGGGGCAGGGGGAGATGATAATTTTTTAGAGATGTGATTTTATAATTTTCAGCAACTCTCTAATAAAATATTTTAAAGCAAATTTTAACAACCACAGTTACATTTAGCATGACCGTAGTAAATTCAGAGGAGTAGCCATGTTACTCTGTTTTGCCAAAAATGAGGAGTCCTATAGACCCTTAAAGACTAGGGCCACAGGACTCCTTGTTGTTTTTACTGTAAATTGAGAAACTGACAGTATATACTTGGGGTTGGCAAATGCCTGTTAAATAGCTTCATTGCCACTTGACTGGCTCTTTCACAGGTTTGATGTTCTGCTAATAGTTCTGGCAGGCTTTTTCACCTTTAAGTTAACTAGATCCTCTTCAGAGGAAGCAGAGACACACAACAATGATAGGAAGAGGCAGATGGTGGGCATTAAGACCCCGTTGTGCCCCAAATTCTCAAGCGCCCTACACAGCTGCATGTTCTGTGTATGGGTGTACAGGGTCCCCCATCAGAGAGAGGCTGCACTGACTCCCTCCAGGGCCCACAAGTCTGGGCTGCAGGCCTCAGCCTAGCTTTTGGCCAAGGGACAGTTTATAGAGCCCAGCCCTGGGTCAGGATGGGCAGACAGACAAGGGATTAACACAAACGGGTCAATAGTTCACAGGTTAAGACACAGCCCTGGGTTAGGGCAACAAGTGTCTATCACGAGCCGTGTAGCAGTTTACAGCCCTGGCCAAGTCCCAGCCAGGCAGGAGTCAGGTCTCTTCACTCCCAAAAAGCCAACAAGCGCAGGGGTTTTTCCCCTTACAGGAGAAACCCACCACCCCAAGTGGAGGGGTGGCAGGAGGGATGCAGGCCTGCCCACTCCACCGCGTCCCAGACCAGGGCCCTGATAGTGGTGACCTTGTGGCCACTAAGTCAGTGGGGATCCGGGTCGTTACACGCTGACTGCGTTGAGGGGTCACCAGGGTTCCAGGCCACAACGTGCTGCCCACCCAACCTCCATCTCCTCAGCCTTCCCAGGGTTGGCTATCCCTGAGCCCCTTCCCAGTTCCCCCTGTCTCCCAGGCTCCAGCGGGTCTGTTGGTGATGGAGGAGCTGGCAGAGTATCCATCGGTTCGGGCTCCGGCGGGGGCCCAGGTGGTCTGGACCAGTCATCTGGGCCTGGCGAGGGTCCTGGTGGGTTTGCCACGGCCTCCAGTGGCAGCTGGAGCCTCAGCAGCCCAGGCCAGGGATCAGGAGTCGGTAGGGGTCCTGGCGGTCCAACCCAGTCCTCTAGCCAGGGGCAGCACGGCCAAGCCCTGCGAGCTGGAGCCAAGCATCTGCCCTGGTCAGCTGCCCAGCTCTGACTGAGCTCCCAGCTCTTATACTGCTAATCCCACCTGCTGGCTTCCTGTGGGCAGGGCTAGGGGAGGCTGGACCCATCCACCAAGGGGTCTTAGAGGGCACTTTCTCTTCTGGGTCAGAGGGTGGCCATGTTGCTATCCCGGACTCATTACAATGTGTAAAGCTAGCCTTGATTCTGACTCAATGAGGTGAACTCTTCCCAGGGTTTCAGTGAGCAGATGGGGCATTACTACTACACTTAAAGGATGTAGCATATACCTGTATGGGTGTCAGGCCAGCTCTGGGAGCTGGTATAGAGTGCAACAAGGAACAGAAACATTTTTACTCCAATTCTCTGTTCTCCTTTAGGGCATTATGTTCCCCCAAGAGAGTATGGAAAGAATGGACCCATTTCTCCTGGCCTTTAAACAGGCAACTCAGAGAGGGGTAAGGATGGTCCAGCAATTAGTGTGTTAGCTTGGGACTAATTCTTTGCTCTGCCACAGATTTCCATTGGTCCCAAATACTGAAAGGAATTTAGTCACCTGACTCCCATTGATTTCAACTAAATTCATGTGATGTTGGGTTCCAAAATACCTTTCAGGCTCTGGATCCGTATTTCTTTGTGCATCCATTTCCCATCTGCAGAATGGGGATAATAATACATCCTTACCTCACAGAGATATGGGAAGACAATGAGATGTTCAGATACAATAACGATTAGGGCCATTTAAGAACCAAAGATTGATTGGTTCTTTGTGCACTCATAAGAACATAAGAATGGCCATACTGGGTCAGATCAAAGGCCCAACTAGTCCTATATCCTGTCTTCTGACAGTTGCCAATGCCAGATGCCGCAGAGGGAGTGAACAGAAACAGAGACTAGGGACACCATTCTTAACCATTCTGGCTAATAAATATTGATGGACCTAATCCCCTTGAAATCATCTAGTTCTTTTTTGAACCTTGTTAAAGTCCTGGTCTTCACAGGAGCCTCTGACAAGGAGTTCCGCAGGCTGACTGTGCACTGAGTGAAGAAAAACTTCCTTTTTTTTTTAACTTGCTATCTATTAATTTTATTTGACCCCTCGTTCTTATGTTATAGGAACAAATACATAACTTTTCCTTATTCACTTTCTCCATACCTGTCATGATTTTATATATATATATATATATATATATATATATATATACACACACACACAGGGCTTGACAAACTCGCCAGCTCTGCACCGCGCATGCGCCAGACTGGCACTGCGCATGCGCGAAGCGCCGGAGAATGGGGCGCACGGAGCGACTGGCTTGCCCGTGGCAAGTAGATTCGGTGGTTTGTTGAGCCCTGTATGTGTGTGTATGTTATATATATATATATATATATATTCCCATTTAGTCTCCTCTTTTCTAAGCTGAAAAGTCCCAGTCTTTTCAATTGCTCTTTATATGGTACCCGTTCCAAATCCCTAATCATTTTTGTTTCCCTTTTCTGAACTTTTCCAGTGCCAATTCATCTTTTTTGAGAGGAGGTGACCACATCTGTATGCAGTATTCAATATGTGAGTGTACCATGGATTTATATAGATGCAATAAGTCTCTGTCCTATTCTCTATCCCTTTTTAAATAATTCCTAACATTCTATTTGCTTTTTTGACTGCTGCTGCACACTGAGTGGATGTTTTCAGAGAACTATCCACAATGATTCCAAGAGCTCTCTCACTCCCCCAACACTGCAGACATGCAGAAGATGCATGAGGAAGCTTAGTCTGGGCTGACTGCTGGAGGAGAAGGACCTCAGAGGGGAGCGCCTGACCAGCACCAGCCAGCCACCTGGAAGGGAGACAGCAGAGCTGCTTGTGCGAGTTGGGACGTCTCCACTGCTGCCTACGTGGAAGGAGCAGCCCCCGGGGAATTAGAGGACCCTGTGAGAACGTGGGAAGATACCCCATCGGACCAGGTAGGAAGTGGCTCAGGGAGGGTGTAGAAGCAGCCTCTCCTGCGCCAGGAATCTCAGTGCGTTTCGGACGGATTCCCTGCCAAGGGAGTGGTTGCCATCCTGCCACTCACAGGGCACTGGACCGGGACCCAGTGGAGTAGGGTGGGCCCAGGACCCCCTACCAGGGGGGCCACCACCCCTTTCCCCCAAAGCAACTTGCCGTCTCAGGCCTTTCAGTCCTGCCTTAAAGGGCCAACCAGTGTTTGGGAATAGAGACTTGGGCTGGTGAAACCCGCATTAAAGGACCAAACACCAGCTTGGTGTAAAGACTCCGGCCAGTGGGCCAATGGGCCCTGCCTTAAAGGGCCAACCAGTGAATCTAGAGACTCAGCCCAGTGGACCCTGTGTTAAAGAGACAATCACTGACTGTGTAGAGAGACTCTGGCCAGTGGGACAGCAGGCCCTGCCTTAAAGGGCTGCCCGGTGACTTTGCGTCAAGACTCGAGCCGGTGGGCCCTGTGTTAAAGTGACTTTATATAAAGACTCAGGGTCCTACCCCTGCCTTCTGGAGTGGGCAGGCAAGTCAGCCCCGTGACAGATGGTTTCTCAGGAGGCAATCTTTTCTATGGCTCTTCAATGTACACGGCAGGTGCTTGCGACATGTCATCAATTAGAATGTCATAGGTTGCTCCCTGACATTAAAGGTTAGTCCTGTCATCTCTTCACCCATTTCCAGGTGATTTGCTCCCTACAGGGTGCAAAGGCAGAGCAGTCCCTGCTCACAGGGACTGCTACTTTGATTGGCCCTGATGAAGCCTACAAATGGAGGGAAGCTTCATGCGAGCCTCATCCTGGCCCTGCATGCCTGCACAAGATCCAGTCAGATTCTGCCTATTCAAGAATATGTGTCACGCTTTGTACTGGAGGAACTTTGCAAGTATCACAGGGCAGAATAAAATGCATTCTGTTTTTCCTCTAATGATGGAAGTGACCTGGAGTGGTAATGGAAAGAGGGGTTTGTAATCCTTTCTACATTGGTTGAAAAGCAGCCACCTAGACTTTAAGTGAAGGGCAAGCCAGGTCTTCAGAATACTTAAGTATCTTTATAGCCTAATCCAAATAATAATAAAGAAACCAGGGAGAGACTACTTGAGAAATCTCAACCCTAAAGTAAAAACCAGGACACAAAAATTAACCAATACCAGGTTAATAAAAAAGAAAGAGAAAGCTTTTATTATCACCACAATACATAATGTTACAAGCATAATGACTAGATGGAAAAGTCATCAATTAATATACTAACAGGGGGATTCCACCATGGGCCAAAACTTATTTGCAAAAGAGAGAAAAACCCATTTTTAAATGCACAGACATCAGATTCCCATTCCTAAACCATAAAACAATAAAACGGATTTATCTAAACTTTGCCCTACTTACAGATAGTGAAGAGTCTTTTCTTGGAGACAGACATGATGTCTGTCCCCCTCAGTAGCTGGAGAGAAACTGCCCAGGGACAAAGGAGGAAAAACCCCAAAATTCCTTTGTCCCAGTTTGAAATCCCTATCTGCATTTTTATTGGCGGACTCTACCTGGCTTAGGTAAGAGACATAGTTAATCCCTTAGTCCCCAGGCTGCTGGCCATCTCTCATGATCATGACAGCAAGGGCACATCTAGACTACATGGCTCCGTTGACGGAGCCATGTGGATTTGTTTACTTGGCAAAGGGAAATTAAGCGGTGATTTAAATAATCGCCGCTTCATTTAAATTAAAATGGCTGCCGTGCTGTGCCGATCAGCTGTTTGTCAGCACAGCGCTGTAGTCTGGACGCTCCATGGTCGACATCAAAGGCATTTGTCAACCTCCCCGGTAAACCTCATCCCACGAGGCATACTGCGGAGGTTGACAAATGCCTTTGATGTCGACCGCGGAGAATCCAGACTACAGCGCTGTGCCAACAAACAGCTGATCGGCACAGAGCGGCAGCCATTTTAATTTAAATGAAGCGGCAATTATTTAAATCGCCGCTTCATTTCCCTTTGCCTACAACCCTAATCTACATGGCTCCATCGATGGAGCCATATAGTCTAGATGGCCCTAAGTGTAAAACTTAACAATTCCAACTGCTTTAGTGAGCAGTGAACATTTAGTGAAGAATTCCAACCTCTTTGAAGAAAAAAGGCCATGCAAGATCGATACTAGGCTATACGCCATTTAATATCCTGGAATTTATTCAATCCAGACGCAAAGCTTTGGGTCTGCAGACACAAGATTATACCATTGGGGCTAAGGTGTGAAAATCAGCTGTGTAGGTGTTTGGTCTCCAATGGGAGCTCAAGCTCTGAAGCCCATGGTGGGGGGGTGGACTTTGGAGCCTGAGCCACAACCTCTACACTGAGTTCTGAAACTTGCTGCTGCAGGTTTTAAAACTCTCTGTAGACATGCTCACTAAAGCTCCAGCATGGGCAGTGGGTAAAGGTAGGGCTGGGGGAGGACTTTATTCAGTGGGCAATCTGATATCAATATTGTAACACTGGTAGAATATGTTCCTTTATCCATTAATTAAGATGCTTTAGAACATAAGAACATAAGACTGGCCGTATTGGGTCAGACCAAAGGTCCATCTAGCCCAGGAGCCTGTCTGCCGACAGCGGCCAATGCCAGGTGCCCTAGAGGGGGTGGACCGAAGACAATGATCAAGCGATTTGTCTCCTGCCATCCTTCTCCAGCCTCTGACAAACAGAGGCCAGGGACACCATTTCTATCCCCTGGCTAATAGCCTTTTATGGACCTAACCTCCATGAAATTATCTAGCTTCTCTTTAAACTCTGTTATAGTCCTAGCCTTCACAGCCTCCTCTGGCAAAGAGTTCCACAGGTTGACTACATGCTGTGTGAAGAAGAACTTTCTTTTATTAGTTTTAAACCTGCTACCCATTAACTTCATTTGGTGTCCTCTAGTTCTTCTATTATGGGAACTAATAAATAACTTTTCTTTATTCGCCCTCTCCATACCACTCATGATTTTATATACCTCTATCATATCCCCCCTCAGTCTCCTCTTTTCTAAACTGAAAAGTCCCAGTCGCTTTAACCTCTCTTCATATGGGACCGGTTCCAAACCCAATTTACTACACAAATTCCTATTACAGTACTTGGTTTTTCAGATTTTGAAATATTTTATTAATAAACTAACTAAAAACCGATGAGTCAATGACTACATGCTTTGATTTGAGTTGTGACAATCAAGTGTCAGTATATTGTTAGGAGGGGAGAGGATGAAGGCTAAGAATGAGGACAGAAATATAATTTTCATCTGTATCTGAAGGCTTGATTTGGGAAGGCATGTGGAATCAGATGTGCAGGCTAAATACTACTCCAGTAATTGCATTTTTCCTTGCCTTCATTCTCCTTGCAATTTTATTTGGATAAGACATTTTTCACTCTCTGGCCTGTGCTGTATGGGATTCTGTCAACTGGTAAATGTTTAACGTACTTCATCTCAGAGGTATCTGCACTTTAGTCATGGGTGGTGTGATCCTTTATATGATCTGTTCCATCATATTATGGTATAGTTTGCTAGCGGTGTGTAAAGTACTTGGAACGCTAGACATAGATTAATTAATGAATTACACATTAATGTAATTCAGCAGCAGCAGTTCCACTATGAGCAAAAATGTAGGCTTCTTATATAGCCTTGCCCAGTGATAGATTCATACTTGCTCAGCATGAGAACTTTCACTGTTAGATTTTTATCCCAGTGCACCATGTAACCACCCTCAGAAGGAAGACTTCCCAACAGCTCTATGCAAACCAAGTCTTCAAACTAATGCACAATACTATACAATGTATACAAAAATTCAAACTCTATTGTAGTCCCTGTTTTATGCATTTCCACAAGTAATAAACTTTTCTCAAAAATCCCTGTCTCAAAAATCTTCAGGAATTTTGGTGTGAGTACTGTGTAAGACACTTTTCTTCATGGATATAAGTAATTCCTGGATCAATAAAGTGATGGGTTGGCTGAGATATAAGCAAGAATTTCAAAGAGAACAGTGGGTTTCCTCATGAATTAGAGATGGCCCAAATCAAAACTCCAGGAAAATCTTCCAACCTTCAGAGAAGCCTGGATCCAGAAACTTATATGCATAGGAGACAAATTCTGCAAATAAGGATTCTGTTATACCTTGGTTTGAAACATGGGAAAAGATAAACTAGAAGGGATGATACTGTCTGTCCTATCGGATGTTTTAGGCTGTACATTGTTTTTCAATTGTTAAGCAACACTTACCATGAGCACTCACAGTTGTAGGAGATGCCAATAGGGAATAGGTGTGGAAACCAAGCTCATCGTGTCAAGCTGAAAGTAATTGACACTGAAACACCAGATATGCTCACTCCCTCCTCCCCAACTGAGTCCATCTGTCAGTTCTAACTTTACAGTGCAAGTTCCAAATGTTTCAGTGATCACCTGAATAAACAGTTTTGCTACTTTCATCTTGACATATCCACTTTTGCTCTACTAAACTATCTTGGTCCCAGATTTATACGTTACATCATCCCGCCCAATAGCTTTGCTGACATTAAAAAGCATGTCATGTTCAGAGCAGACACAGGGACAAGTTTTCCAGGAAAACTAGTTTTCCTGCTGTGAGTACCCTCCCTGATCCCACTGAAAACTCCACATGCTCTTTTATAGTACAAACTAAACCAAAACAATTTTGTGTTTATTTTAGAATATTGCGCTGTTGTAGTTTGGCAAAACTGCCTATGTTCAGACATCCTTAATTCTAATTTTCTAATATATTTAGGCACACTAGTTGTTGAATGCCCCCAGTCTGCCCTCCACATGTGTGTTATGAAAGAGAGAGGGAGGGTAACAGATATATGTGGGTGGATGCTGCTTGTAGTGTGGAGCAAACAATTTATAATAAAATTAGAACAGGGACTAAGCCATAAAGTTCAAAGATGTATTTGAATTTCCTCTGAGCCCAGGGATAAATGGATCTGTATTTCCAGTTCTAGCTGAATAGTGGGACACACTTGTGCTTTGAAATTTGGCGCTGAAGCTAAACTCATTTTTTCCAGAGTTTGAGGACATCTCGGGTTCTAGTTCAGAACCAACTTCAAATGTACCTCATAAGGAAAATCAGCATTTGGTCCTGAATCATTAATATTTAGGGCCTGATCATAGACACACAACTAGAAACAGTGTTCTCGACTGAAACCAGCTCAAAAGCAAGGCTCTGCTCGCAAGCAAGCTGAAATTTACAAGAGTCCTTAGGTTGTACTGCATACTACTGCTGCCATTAAGAGATGACAGAGCACTGAAAATGGGCAAAGTGTTTTTCTAAATAAACTGATGTGTTTATGCTTAAGCATTTGCTCCATTTTTAGCTGTTTGCCAAAGGAGCGATAGTGCCAGTAGCTTTCACCTGAATTGTTACAATGCTTAGCTGTGGCATTAGGCCAAGATCTTCATGTGCTGACAGATATTAGGATCCATTAGATTTATAATGTCTGAAGTGTTTCAACTCTGCAAACAATGTTTTAATTGATTCGTAGGGAAAAAATAATGTTTTGAGAATTTTACAGTGAAATGCAGCGATGTACACTCATGTCCATATAAATGAAGATAGAGCTCACACAGTCTCTGAAGCCAAACCACTGATGGTTATGGATTTTGACTGAGTCCCAGCCTCAACTATCATATCAGGAATCTGCACCACCTAAAGGTGGTTAGGTCTGCCAGAAATCTCATTCCATAATATCCAGGTGATAAGACATTCTAGAACATCTGCTGACTTCTTAGAAACTAAACAAAACTCTATTTATGTTAAGGAAACCACTCAGGGTTTAAAAATAAAAGGAATTCTTATGTAGCTTGCATTTTAAAAAGACCCGAATAAAAACTTCTAACCAAGTTCAAAAGCTACTATACTTTTATGCAAAGAGAGTGGTTATTTTACTTCTTAATAGACAGTTGAGTTGCTGTGTGTACCCTTGAAACAAACTGAATAATGAGGGTGTGTTTTCTGAATACACTGAGTTCTTTTCTGTACATCTGGCTTTACCTAAAAAAAATTCATGCCAGTAGGCATGTACATTATAGGAACAGAATATGTGGTAGTGATGGTTATCAATTATTTCTTTCTTATTCATTCCTATAAACCAAAAAGGGGGCTGACACAAAACCTGAAGACCTTCAAACTTTGGGGAGGTTTTTAATCTGGATCCAAATCTAAATGTCATGGGTTGGGCTTATCTCTGCTATAAATGTATGTAACAAGAATTTTACATCAGTAGAATTATCTTATGTCTAGATAAAATCTATATTACAATGTTAAATCTGTAATCTTAGAGTGTCGAAATCCAACATGTTAAACCTAATTAACATTAACTATTAACCATATAACCACAAAATACATATTGTACAGAGCCATGCATTAAAAGGCTACTGAAAAAATAAGAAAGAAAATAAACAAGTATTGCATAAAATGTATCAGTGTCGAATAGGCAATGAGAAAGATATACATTACAACACATTTGTCCTTGTTTCCTGGTATGTGTTCCAGGTTGGACAATTCATTCTCTAACTGCAATGATATAAACCCTTCTTTTAATAGCTATTATCCATTGACTCAGATGGTGTTTAGTGCACTTTGCATTGAACTCCACATGGTGTTACTCTGAGTGTGGGATTGCACCAGTTCCTTTGAAATATTTCTTTTTGCCATGATCTTGAAAGCAAATATTGCAGCTATTGCAAGCACAACATTCAACAGACCTAGATGGTTACAGTCTTGAAGTACCTGTATGGGAAAAGATTTCTAGCATGACAGGGTTTTTCTCATCTAGAAGAAAAAGGTATAATGTTCACAGGCCAGAAGCCAAAGCTAGACAAATTCAAACCAAATATAAGCCATAACTGTGATGATAATTGATCATTGTTCCAAATTACCAGGCACGGGATGGATTATCCATAAAGTCAAGACTGGATGTCTTTCTAATGGCAACATATATGCTCTAGCATAAAGACATCAAAGGAGGAAAGAATCTGCTGCTCAGATTCGGAGCATTGCTAGTGCAAGGTTTGTATCCTACCTGTGGATGGGACTGTCAGTCACGATTCTAATTCAGCAGCCATCAGAGAACTGATGGGCACATTCACTCTGCCTTGTAATGACTGTGCCTTTAAGAGTTCATCTTGAAGGTATGGGCTTGATACAGGCTTCACAGAGTGAAATTCCATAGCCTGTGTTTTACAGTCAGTCAAACTAGGTGATCATTTAGTGGGTGGTCCTTTACGGCTTTAAAATCTACAATGAGTTCCTATTAAACACACACCCGACTTTGAATAAGCAACAACAGATTGTTTACTGGGATTGATGGTTGGAACAGTGTGTGTACACACACGCACACTGCCCATATACAAAAGTGAATGGTTACATAGTAGTTCCTAACTAACCCCTATCAGGGCAGTTCATTAGAGGGGTACACAGTCTGCCCCATGTGGCTCCTCTGGGGTTACACCTCATGCACCTCTTCTAGGCAAGATAACTAAAGGTTGATTCTCCAGTCCCACTGGCCAGAGTTAATTTCTGTTACCTGTGGTCCTGATGGGAAGCCCCTCAGTGTTGCCCTCCTGTCATCCAAAGTTAGAGATGCCTCATGTCTCCTGCTCACTGCTGCTGGCACCCTACTGATAGTTCCAGCTCACTTCTTTGGTTCACTCACAGATTTTTCCCTAGACTCCTTCTTCCAGCTGTCAGACTGTGTACCACATGGTCTTTCTGTTGCACTCCATGTCCGAGCTCCCCTGAGCTGTCAAACTGTTGCCTTTCCAGAACACTAAATGCACTACAGTAAGCATTAATTCAATTAAGTTTTAAAATAAAACTGTGCACACAATCTGGCAAATGCCTTTATCAGGTGTCTTTTTTTCTCTGGTCTGATGGTAAAAGTTTGATTATTTGAACCAAAGCTGTGCCTTTGTCTGCACAGAGTGGTTGCCATGAGGCATCCATTGTTCTACAAAGCCAGTGTAAGGCTTTACCTGTCTATCTCATGAATGCATTCTTTGAAAAAAAACCTCAGTGCCCATATGCAGCTTCTGATGCAGCTGCAGTGTGATGGCTTTATGAAAATAGTTTCGGAATTTGGTAAGATAAAGATAACAAGGATAAGAACATTTTGTTACAATATCTAATCTATATGCGTTAACTGTTCCTTTCTTTTCATGCTCATAGCTTTTCAGCTCTCACTATCAGGATACTTGATTTTGGAAGACAGACTGGACAGGTGTCTATTGTCCAAGAGTGCTTCCTGGTAATGGAAAATGGGGCAAATCCTCAACTGGTGTGAATTCTTATAGTTTCACTGAAGAGAATGCAGCTGATATCTGAGACCCAGCCCCTAGGTATAAATACTGGGGATTGTTTAGGTCTATGAGCAGTTTTTATGACACTGATCATGAGCTGATGTTGACTTACCTCTAGTATGACATAAGTGTAGATAAGAGGGAACTTCACTAGATTTGCCCATAAGAATGGCCATACTGGGTCAGACCAAAGGTCCATCTAGCCCAGGGCTACTCAACTTTGAAAACTCTGGGGGCCACAAGGATACTCGAAGCATATGCCGAGGGCTGCAACTTAAGTATGGTTGCATATACATGCAAATATATATGCAAATATATGCAAATAGCTTCTTTCACACTGACAGGCATGAATATAAAGATTAAGGCAAGACTATACAACGCACAGGTCCCATTTAAGTCAGTTCTGTTGATATTAATAAAATGCAATATTTACCCCATTTCTACCCATATGACAGCACTTTTAATGAGCAATGACAGTCCAGGAATTTAACTACTAAAACACATGTCAACAGAAGACTATTATTTTGACTACTTTTTTGGTTTGGCTCCCACCTGCGGGCCATGTATTGAGCCCCGTGTAACCCAAACTACACCATGGGCTGCAAGATTAGCCCTGATCTAGCCCACTATCCCATCTTCCAACAGTGGCCAATGCCAAATGACCCAGAGGGAGTAAACAGAAAGAGGTAATCATCAAGTGATCCCTCTCCTGTCATCCATTTCAATCCTCTGGTAAACAGAGGCTAGAGACACCATTCTTATCCAGCCTGGCTAATGAATTTTGATGGCCCTAACCTCCATGAATTGATCTAGTTCTTTTTTGAACCCTGTTAAGGTTCTTGTTTTCACAACATCTTCTGGCAAGGAGTTCCACAGGTTGACTGTACACTGTGTGAAGAAAAACTTCCTTTTGTTTGTTTTAATCCAGCTACCTATTAATTTCATTTGGTGAAATATCATTTCATTATGTTATGAGAACAAGTAAATAACTTTTCCTTATTCAATTTCTCCAAACCTGTACTTTTTCCTTTAAGAGCTCTCCTGTGAACTTTGATTTCCCAACCAAAAAATTTTAACAATTTCCAACAGGTTTTGCTGTGTGTAGTTAAGTCCTTATGATTTGGAACTGATACCTGTCCAAGAGAAATGTCATTGGTTGTTTGAAATAGCAGAGCTACAAACAATCAATGACAGACTGAATGAACCAGATAAGTTCCCCTCTAGATTCAGGGACCCTCTTTATGAAATTCTCTCTCACTGTGTGTCTGCCAGTTCCACTGTGACTAATCTCTTAGTTTTGTGCAAAATTCTTCCTCTTGAGTGTGTTCATTTCTGACACTGTTGGACTCATCTCTTCCATCTTGGATTATTCACTTTTGATTAATAAACTAGCTAATGCATTCCTTTTGCTTTTTTTTTTTTTTCTAGGCTGAGTTGAAATTCAGTTGCTAGTTCTCTTTGTTTTTGTGCATCGTGTCAGATGCTGAGAAATGTTCGCCATAATAAGTAATGGCAATGAAAATCATAAATCAATATTCAATAAAATTCTACCCAAAGATTCTCCCCACCGGATTACATGGAACTGAATAGTTGCTAAAAAAGACTGCGTAATACAATCACATTTCTGTCACATTTTCATACTATAATATGCGTCCTCAGAAAGTGCCACTCACCCAGGTTCTGTTCAAATCCCAGTGAAGGCAATGGGAATCTTTAGATACAATGGAGCTTGGACTGAACTTGTATAAAGGTGGACATAGATTGTGAATAGCATTCATTGCAAATTCATTACTTTTTTCCATTGGGAAAACATTCAAAAATGTATTCTTATTTCCAAAAATCTTATTGCTGAATCATTTAGGCAAACTAATCTCAAACTGTAGGTTGATTGCCAACTCTTCTTTTTGCACTATTGACTATTTAATATTTAGGATATGTGGGGACTACTCCCTGCTTGAATAATTAAAATGTTTTAAGAAGGAGACTCATTGACTAATAGATTTGAAGGCCAGAAGGACCAACAGGGTCATCCAGTCTGATTTCCTGCACTTTCCAGGCTGCAGAACCTCACTCACCCACTCCTCTAGTAGACCTGTAATCCCTGGCTGAGTTACTGAAGTCCTCAAAAGTTTATTTAAAATCTTCAAGTTTTAGAGAATCCACCATTTACTCTAGTTCAGATTATAAGCTGTACCTCCCTTACCCGGGACTCCCTGGTCCGGCAACATCCATGGTCCGACATGGACCATGGATGTTCCTGGACCACAGAGGCCAGGAAGAGGGAGGTCTGGCGGTGGGGCAGGAGTGCCGTAAGGGGAACCAGTGACTCAGCCAGGAGCCCAGATTGTGTGCGTGTGCTGAGGGAGAGGACGGACAACATGGCAGAGAGTTCTTTCCCCAGCAGAGCAACCTGGCCCCAGCAGCTGGGGAGTTCTAGCCTGGCCTGGCAAGGGAACTCCAGCCCCAGCGCCAGTGGCAGCCAGGGAGCTCTGGCCCAGGCCACAGAGATCCAGCTCCGTCCCTCCACCCTGGCCATGCAGCCAGGCAGCTGAGCAGCTCTGGCTGTGGTGCTCCAGCCCCAGCAGTAGCAGGGCTCGGCAGAGGCCCGAGGGGCTGAGGAAGCAGCAGGGATAGACTGGATCCCTAGCCCGGTGGCAGCATGGCCACAAGAGGAGGGACCCTTCCTGGTCCAGCAAATCCCCTTATTCGGGACCAGTGAGGTCCAACCTGTAGAAAGTGACTGGTGTCCCATGCTACAGAGGAAGGAAAAAACCAAAATGAAAAAAAATCCCAAACCAGTCTGAGCTGGAGAAAATTCCTTCTAGACCCTGAGCATGTGGGCTAGACCCACCAGACAGATATATGGCTGAGCAATACATGATGAAGATTAATAATGAGCAAACATAGAAAATAATTATTAACACACGTCTAGTCCATATTTTTGGATGGGTATTTATTAGCTCTACAACTCATTACATTTCTGGGCTTTGCAAACATTTTCACATACTCCAGGGCTGGCTGGTTATTCATGAATAACACTTAGATCAGCCTACGACTATTAGCAATCCAGACGCCATGATTTCATTCACAATATTCAAATAACTCTTTGCATCCATGCATGGAAGTCAGAGGAATGTTGTGATAATAAATCCATATATACTTGTGAGACTACAATCCAGTAGTGATATTAGGGTTGCCAGCTTCGGCTGGATGAATTCCTGGAGATGTCATCACATAACATAAAGATTAATCTTTAATTTCTGGAGATTCCAGGACAACCCTAGGTGATATGGACTGCAGATTGATAAAAATTTACAAAAGCGCTTCCCAGTTGAATGAATACCTATGAAGTTCTACCCAACAAGTTGTGGGTCCTAATTATGTGCAAATCCTTAATTCTGGTCCTAATTATGTGCAAATTACTCTAACAGGCCATTCCACCTGTTTGCTTTTGTTGTACTCTATACTGCATTAGCACTTCCTGATTCTGGCCAGACTGGGAATAGAAGTGCCAAAATATTGCAAAATAGTCTGTTCTAATGGCATTTTTAGCCCAAGCAGAACAAGCCGTCCTGGAAATTTTGTGAAAAAATTAGCTTACTAGTCAGGATACACGTCATGTCAGTGGAATCATACCCCGGTCTAACCAAGTCCAGCTGCACTGGCACCACACTAACTGTTGTTGTTGTTATTTAAATTACAACAACACAGCTTATAGGCTCAGTGTCCCATCGTACAAGGTGCTGTACAATCACACACAAAGAAAAGGTCCTTGTCCCAAATTGCTTAGGGACAGATTGACAAAGGGACTTTAGACCTAACTCCCAGGCCCAATGGTAAGCTCAGCTCTGAGTAAGTTGCTCAGGCTTCTCATAGTAATGCATGAAGGTTAAGCCACTAATAAGAAAGGATTCCACAGAAGCCAGAAAGCTGAGAAGGGAATGGGGGAGGGGGAGAGATACATACTGACTCTAAAGCTCAGTGCTTAGGGCACTCCCCTGGGATGTAGAAGAGTCAGGTTTAAGTATAAATATTTAGTTCTTATACAAACTGGAACAGCTTCAATAGTGAGGTATACAAAGACATGCACTTATCCCTCCTCACATATGCTGATTATTGGAATATTTACCTGAGATGTGGAAAATCTGAGTTCAAGTACTTTCACGATAGGGATTTAATCTGGGGTTTTTCATAGTCCGTATGGGTGCTCTAGACACTAGGAAGCATTGGACACACAGCTGTCTTCCTGTTCTCTCCCTGCTGTCTTTCATGCTGGTGACATATGTTCAGAGCATACATACTGGATTGAGCCCCACAAGCGAGCCAGCTGGGGAAGTTCCTAATTGGAGAATGAGAATTTAGGCATGCACTAGGTCTCCAAGCAGTTAGCTGTGGCATGATGTCAGGACTTCAGTGGTTTTGCTCATGCCCTCCAGCAGACACATGAGGATTTAGGCACCCACAGGGTTAGGCAACATGTGAGCAGTGGGTTTAAGAATATAAGGCTATGTCTACATTTACAGCAGCGTGTGGCATGTAGGCAATACATATACAGCTACACACCACTGTGAAAGGCAGAGTATATGCCCATACATGTTACTGTGGCGTGACGCTACAGGCCTTGATGCTGGAACCTTTCATTATTCTGAGGAACGGTTCTGGCAGGGATGGGAGTGACTGGGGAGTGACTGAGGAGAAAGGCTGGAAGCTGCTGGAACCTTTCCCTGCCATTTCCCCACTGACAGAGCCCTTCACTGTGGTGGGGAAAGAGGCTCCAGGATCAAGAAGACAGCTGGACACTACATTGCTACATATAGCCATGTAGACCTGGGAGGCACTGCTTGGGAGTTTAGAGATCTGAGTAGGGGATGTACCCTGGGGGTTTAGTCCTGTGGAGCACTCTGCTCATCTAAGTCATGCCTTACCATCTACACTGTGATTTATAGCCTCACTAAAGGAGTGCGCAGTGTATGTACTCTACACCATTGTGTACATAGACATACCGGGAGTGGCACTGAAATGTTGGATTTAAGCACCTAAAGAGGCAGTTAGGCACCTTAGTGCCTTTGGAACTATGACCTTTAAGGTCTCACGAGACATGGCATATGAAAAGTGGATGGCAGGGAATATCAGGATGTAGTTATTCTTTATTATTATTCTTTATTTTATTATTTTTGAATAGGTAAACTAAGTGGCAGGAGCATCTTTCATCTAAGCCCTTTCTTTGTAGGCTGATTTCTTTTAGAGGGTCATGGCAGGAGGGGTTTTGGGGAAAGGGTGAAGGAAAGAAGTAGTTACCTCACTGTTCAATCCAGAGATGGCACTCCATGGGTAAGTGGCATCGCAGATTGAGGAACAGATTTTGTATGGTTTCATTGTGTGTGCATGTATAAAGTAATATTTGCTTGCATAAACTTAACCCCATTTTAACATATATGTATTAATATTGGCTACTCCAGGAGAATCCTGAAGCAAAGTGGAATTTTTGCTATCGTCATTTGCATCTTAGTATCTGGATGGCTCTTTCATTGTCATCCATTTCATAGCAGTGCTATAGAGAACAACAAACAGATGTTGGAAAGCCTAGAGAAGGCTTTAAAGGCCTGATCCAAAGCCCACTGGATTCAATGTAGGCCAATCCACTAACTTCAGTGAGCTATGGATCAGACACCAAGTTTTCAATTGTGTTTCAATTGTGTTTCAATCCTTCAGTGTAGAGCAACTAATTACAAAGTATTTTATTTGTATTGTGTCTTTCTGAGAACCCGTCTGCCTTTCACAAAAATTAGATGTCCTATAACACATTCTCTTAGTCTAGGGCAAGCTTCTTTCTGGCATTTTCTAACTTTTCAGTGTTTGACTTTGCAACCTTAATGATGTTCTTCTAAAAGTTTTCTGTTTGTAATTTCCTAGCTTTTAAAAAAACAAACAGAAAAAAAAAACCATGGAAATTCCATCATGTGGTATCTCAGAGGCACTTGCATGGTTCATCAGCATGGCTGGAACCTAGAGAGCCACCATTTAATTGATAACTACAATATTTGTGTGAGCTAGCACTATCAGCAAATGAGAAAAATTTTCAGTGAGTTTCAGTTATTTGCTAGCAGCAGAGACACAGGAATCTTGGGGTCTAACCCAGATTTCAGGATGCTATAGTGGGAATACAGTATTCTGCCCAGGCACAATCCTTGTGCCCTTCACTACCCAACCTATCCCTGTACCAATCCTGTCTCTTTTTCAGGCCAGGTCCTCTTCCCAGACAATTCTCCTTACCCACCCAAGTGCTATTCTCCACAAAGGTGTCTTATTACAACAGCAGTTTCCTTGCTCATCCATTATCAGTTCCCCCCTTCCCTGGCTCCACAACCAATCTGGGTCTCTCCCCTAACTTTGCCTCCAGTAGCCTCTCCTCCCCCACCCACAATCCCTGGTCCACTGATTTCCAGTCCCAATATTTGTCCCTTATGTCATCCAATCTCATTGTTTCCCAACCCCTAACTTCCTTGTGTCTGTCTCTTTGTCCAGCCAGTCCCATTCTCCCCTCTGGCTCCTCATACAGTCTCAGTCTCCCCCAGATTTGCTGGCTCTCAATTCCCCATTTGCCTCCCTCACTTCAAGTCCCATTGTCCTCTCTCCCCTGGGCAGACTGCATACTGAACACCTCATCCTCATCTCCACCCCAGAACAATGATTTAAATTAAGAAAAACAAAACGTATTTGAGTTAAGGACTCAAACAATGCTGGGTAAATCTTCTATTATACTGTATGGGTAAAATTTTGAAAAGCATTGACCTTATTATCTCTACAGGAGTACATACATGTTGTATCATTGACTTTAATAGCAGCAAAAATAGGCATATACTTAGCATTTTAAAAAAAACCTAACAGTGTGTGTGTGTGTGAGAGAGAAGAGAGAGAGAGAGAGAGAGAGAGAGAGAGAGAGAGAGAGAGAGATTTGTGAAGTGTTTTTAGATTTGTGAAGAAAACTGCTTTTATCTAATCTATTATTTTAAAGAAGTATATCAATTTACTTCAACTAAGCTGTGGACTTATTTACTGTATATCATATTTTATCATTTTTTTTCTATTTGTGTATAATTGGGAAGTAGTTTAATACACATACAAGGATTTGAAATGAATGTGATTGTTCTGTATTTAGCTGCTTTGTTTTGGGTAATAGGCCATTTTATTGCCCAGAAAGAGGTTTTGTAGACCTAGTAAGGCTTGCATGGTGGTCATTTACCAAACTTATTATCTTGCAGCATGTTTTCTGAAAGGACATTTTGGCAAAATTCCTATTGGAAGAGATAAAGAACTCTTAATTAGATTTCTCTAGCTTTCTTTGAAATAAACTCTGGTCATCTGAAGAAGTGGGCTGTACCCACAAAAGCTCATGATACCATCTATATGTTTTGTTAGTCTATAAAGTGCTACCAGACCATTTGTTGTTTTTTAAGTTTATCCTGCACAGACTATCTCGGCTACCCTCTGAAGCTTTTAAATCACTGTGACTCACCCACCCTCCAGTTAATAAAGGTGATAGCAGAAAATCATTGCTGGTGCCTACATCACATCCATTCCAATAATCCCCACTTTACTAAGCATAAATCAGTTGTGCTTATTGACTCAATTAATTATATAAAATTTAATTTATTTATGATAATTTCTGGAACCTTAAAAGTGGAACAAGTGCTGCAGAAGAGTTGCAAAAAACCAGTTCAGGCCATTCATATCAGAAGGTGGATGTGCAAACCTGATACTTTTAGGTATCAAACATTTCTAACACTGATAACAACCATGTCATATATGATTCAATACAAAATAAGCAAACCTTATTGAGCCTCCAATATGAAAGGAATCTGTAGATAACTATCACATTTACATATGAGAATAGATCCCATAGCCTGGACTAAGTTATGAACCAATTAAGCAAAGTGTAAAAAAATAAAGGTGACCAGGGAAGAAAAAGCTTCAGAGGGATAGCCGTGCTAGTCTGTAAGGGAACATCTACATTGCACCACTATTTCAGGATACCTCCAGCTACCCCATGTCTTAACAAGCCACTTGTTATTTTAAAATATTTTTCGAAATAACAGGAATGTTATTTTGGCATCCCGGTAAACCTCAACACACCAAATTTCTAAATAAGCTATTTTGAAATAGATTTGAAATAAGATACACAATTTGCATAGTGCAAATTGCGTATCTTATTTCGAGTTTAGGGTGCTGTGTAGACACACCTTAACTAGGAAAATTTTAAAATCTAATAGTCTTGCAGCACCTTGGAGACTAACAAAACATGTAGATGATATCATGAGCTTTTGTGGGCACAACCCACTTCTTCAGATGAAGAAGAAGAGAAAGAGAAAGAGAGGTCTGTGGTACAGGATGAGAAGGGGGGAGGTTTATTTCTTTATAATGGACAAAGGAGGCCTGGATTTTATATTATTGTTTGTTTAAAAGTATTCTGCTCATTCTTTACATTAGAAATTCAGGTGTTGGCTACTCTTTTCTCTTTAGAAGTCTACATGGATAATCAGAGAACTAATGATTTAGGAAACAACAAATACTAAGGAAATGAAACTTAAAGCAGAGTGAAGCTATTTTGGACTGTATAAACATCTTTGTTGTTTGTTTTTTGTCAGTATCTATTTAATTAAAATGTCTAAGAAACAGTTGAGAGGAAACTGCAGGTAGGGATACTGAACCTTTAAAAACCAAACAGCACTGTAAACCCACAAGTTTGAGTCCTCCATGGAAGGCTTCCAGTGAAAAAAGGAAGATAAGACTTGACATTTTAGTTTGCTTGGTTTATATTTTTTCTTTTTATGTTTTGTTTTGTGGGGGAAAAAATTTCTCTGGCCTACTTTTCACACCATAAAGAAGCAAAAAAGGCACAAAACTATATTTTTTTCTTTAATAGAAGGTAGGAGAGGAGAATAGATTCTTGCATTTGTCCAGTATGCAGCATAAAGAGGTAGAACTTACTGATGAGTAATTCTCTAAAGGCCAGTTTCAGATGAGGACAAAATGCTTTTTAGGCCTTATCCAAGCAACCCAAACTTCAGAAATCTGCAATACTTTGCAAGAAATCTCATGAGATCCAGGAATTGTCACATGACTGCTATACTTCCTGCTTCATGTGGAACAGAAGTACTATCAAGAATTTTTCTCATAATGTATCTCTGTCCAGGATGGAAATCTCCTAACAAAAATAGACACAAATATATTAACTTGATTAAACAAACTCCATGGAGCCCAATCAGAGTTTTTGTTTCTTTGAATGTTCTTGGGGGGTTTTTTCTCCCCAAAGTGATATCTCTGGAATGTTTGACCATTCATGTGAAAATCATAACTAACATCAGAATTTTGCCTCAGTGTTTTACATTTCAGCAGCCTGTTGTTGCTGAATTAGTAGGTTGATCATATTAATTTTACTATGAACTCTATTCCAGCCTATGAGGTCTCTTTTAATTTTGCCCAGTATTTTTTGATGGTTGCAAATACTGGAACTCATAGGACACAAAATGCTTTTCTCTTTTGTACATTTATGTGACAAGAGCAATCATGATATGATACAGTGGTGAAACATTTGAACTTTCTTTTGGTGGGCCTTGATCCCACAAATGCTTATGCATGTATTTTATCCATGTAAGTAGTCTTGTTGACATCAACACGTAATGCACATGCTTAACTTTAGACATGTAAGGAGCTCCCTTCCATATTTCAATTGTGTGTTTTCAGAATCAGGATCTTATGCAGTAAAATAGACTTTTGCAGAGTCTATTGAGTTTGACTTCAAACTTGAGTTAGTCTAGCCATTAGGTGGCATGCTGCACTGAAGTCAAATGAAATGTTCTGTAATGTAAAATTCCCTGGCACAGATTTCAGGTTAGAGTTCCAGGTTTGCAGGATTTGGTGGAAAAATGTGGGACATCAGGAAAAAAGGGGCTTGAAATCAGGAAGCTCCAGAAATAGAAGACATATCATAAATTTGATTTGTTTCAAAACCTTCTTGGTGGCGTAAAATGAAAACAAATATAGGCCCAAATATACCAAAGCAGAGAACTTGAAAACTATATTTTTGACATCGCATCATCAATCTTAATCAGCGTGATGCAACAGTCAATTGGCAGTCATAATATCATAAACCACTCACATATCAGTGTTCCAATAGTATAAGACTTTCTTCTAGGCAAATATTTGGATAGTGTGGTGTACTAACTCTTTGCCAACCAAGAGGAACAATTTTGAACTAGAGCAAGCTATGAAAATTATGTCTTGAATATTTTAGATGAATAAGGGAGTTACTTTCCCATTAAAAAATTGTTGACTGTTCTTTTAATATCTGAAATGAAGTCCTGTAACTTGCATCTTCCTTCAGATATTCTGTCCTTCAAATGTCTGCATGAATGTCCAGACAGATTTTGAAATCTTACATGTGGAAAAAAAACAAAAATAATCTGATTTTGATTCAGATTTTTAAGCTCAAATGGGTTTTACTACAGCAGAGTTTTGAAACAAAACCAACCTCTCAAACACAATACAGGTTGAACCTCTCTAGTTTGCCACCCTTGAGATCTGACTGGTGTCAAACCAGAGAATTTGCCAAACCATGGGAGATCAATATTGTCTAGCAGCATTACCAACACTTCCACTGTTTACTGGGCTCTTAAAGGACATTTAGGGGCAAATTAGAGCTAAATAAGGGCACAGAACACAGAGCCAGGCCTGGTGGCTGTAAACAAACTTTATGGGACTGCAGGAAACTTGGCCAAACCCATGATAACAGGACAGATGTTAAAATCATGCCAGACCATGGATGTTGCTGGTTCAGAGAGTGACACACTAGAGAGGTTCAACCTGTAGAAATTAATATTCATAACTCACAACTGTAGCCCAACTTCTGTCACCTCCATCCTTCCCTCTCTCTGGCAAGTAATTTGATAGGCGACTGAATATTATATTAAGCCACCATTCTGCTATTCACGATACAGACTCAATAAGATACGTTGGCCATGGAACAAAAAACAAAAACTATATGGTGAGTAATGCCTCAACCCCTGATATGCTGGTAAAATCAATCACAGCATCCCTCTGGAAAGAATTTTTTTCACCCACTCAGTACTTTCCCCCCAAACAACTACAGACCCATAAAGAAGTATATATGACAGATTTACACCAAAGTTGTAATATCCAGTGCTATTGCTATTGCTGTGTTCCAGTTTGCTAGGAAATACCCCTAGCAAATACCAGTGCAGAGGCTGCCTCTTCTTACTCATGACTACATAGATAGGAAGATTGGAGAAAGAGACCTGGGGGTCATAGTGGTTCACAAGCTATACAAGAATGAATAGTGTGATACCATATCCCAAAAAAGCAAGCATCGCTCTAGAATGTATTAGCAGGAGTATTGAAGACACAAGAAGTAATTCTTCCACTCTTTTCCATACTGATTAGGCCTCAACTGGAGTATTATACCCAGTTCTGGGTGACACATTTCAGGAAAAATATGAACATATTAGAGAAAATCCAGAGACGAGCAAAATAAAAAAAATGATTAAGGGTCTAGAAAACATGACCTGAGAGGGAGAATTGAAAAAAAAAAGATTTATTTAGTCTGGAGAAGAGAAAACTGAAGGGGAGCATGAGAACAATGTTCAAGTACATGAAAGGTTGTGAGGAGGAGGCAGAAAAATTGTTCTCTTTAACCATTGATGATAGGACAAGAAGCAACGGACTTCAGTTGCCTCAAAGATAGGTTTAGGTTGGACATTGGGAAAAGCTTCCTAACTGTTAGGGTTGTTAAACATTGGAATAAGCTGCCCAGGGAGGTTGTGGAATCACTGTCATTAGAGATTTTTAAGAGCAGGTTAGATAATCATCTGTCAAGGATTGTCTTAGTAATATTTAGTCCTGGCTTGAGTGCAGAGGACTGGGCTAGAAGACCTCTCAAGGTCCCTTCCAAAGCTATGATGCTATGATGTTGAATATCACCTTATTCTTAAAGTAGCCTCACAGAAAGCACTGAGACTATACAAGAAGGGAGTGGGCCAGAATTAGGTTTGCTATGAGTTTATGAACTTCTTCATGGATCAGGAATGAATGTAGAAAGAATCTACCAGGGTTTTCAGGAAAAACTGTAGTTGAGAGTAGAAATAATGTGAAGTTTTGTGCTACTCAAGAGGTCTCTTCAGAAATCTGTTTAAGTGAATAAAAACATTTCAATTGATTGCAGGAGTTACTGAACCATGTGGAATATGAGTCAGGGTAAGCCATGGGAGTTCTGAATAAAAAATAAAGGCAGAAGGTGTCTCTCTGTGTTCACATGGACCATTTCAGGAGGTAGATACCGTATAGTTATATGGTGTATATAAACATCAGGACCAAACTGTCAACGCTAAATATAACTTTTGAGTTTTGTTTTTGCAAAGTTTCCACAGGAACTTTCCAAATTGGATTAAATTCTGCCTTCAGACATGTGTTTGCAGCTTCCACAGCAGTCAAAGAAAGCTGAGTGTTTTAATTTGAGAGAAGAATTTGTAGTCATAAATAACTATATAATATTTTGCATTTCCTTTTGTTTTTCTAACTCTAACCAGTTGACAATCTTTTCCCCAAGCAACACTTAACTACTTCATATGTCCATAATGTTTGCAAACAACATCAAGCTGAAACAGGCTGCAGGCACATTAGAAGCAAGAATTAGAATTCAAAATCATTTGGACAAATTGGAGAACTGGCCTGAAGTAAATACAGTAGACTTCCGATAATCCGGCACCTTTGGGACCAAGGTGGTGCCAGCTTATCAGATATGCCGGAGTATTGGGAGGTACTCCGGTGGGAGGCTGTGATGGGGCTACTGGGACCCACACTGCGTCCGGGGGGTGGGCGGGAAACGGTGCGGTGAGGGGCGAGCCCTCCGCCGTTTTGCAGGAAGGCAAGGGAAGTCCCACATCGCCGCTGAGAGTTTCTGGGAGGGGAGCGGGCTCCCCACCCCGCAGACTGCAGTAGTTATCGCTGAGCAGTTATAGCTGCTCTGCTCCGCCGCTTCCCCAAGTCCGCCGCTGCCACTGCTGAAACTGACAAGCGGCAGACAAGCGGCGGAGCAGAGCAGCTGGGGTGCTGCCGGGCTGGTCCCGCAGTGCCGCCCCTCACCCCCCTGCTCGGTGATAACTACTGCAGTCTGGGAGGTGGGGAGCCCGCTCCCCTCCCAGAAACTCTCAGCGGTGGTGTAGGGCTTCCCCCGCCTTCCTGCAAAACGGCGGAGGGTTCGCCCCTCACCGCACTGTTCCCCCCGCCAGCAGCTCCAATTATCCGGCTGGCCGGAGCACTTCCGGGTTCCAGTTGGTGCTGGACCACTGGATGCCAGACAATTGGAATTTTACTATAGGATGAAATTCTATAAGGACAAATGTAAAGCACTTTACTAAGGAAGGAATAATCAGTTACACAATACAAAATAGGAAATGATTGCCTCGGAAGAATTACAGCTCAAAAGGATCTGGGGGTTGTAGTGGATCACAAACTAAATATGAGTTATAAATAATACTGTTGCAAAAAAAAAGCAAACATCATTCTGGGATATATTAGCAGGAGTGTTGTAAGCAAGATACAAGAAGTGATTTGTCCACTCTACTCAGCACTGATAAGGCCTCATCTTCATGACTGTGTCCAGTTCCAGGCACCATGTTTCAGGAAAGATGTGAACAAACTGGAGAAAGTCCAGGAAGAGAAATTTTTTTTTTTTAAAAAACAAGACAGATGAGGGAATATTGAAAAAAATGGTTTGTTTAGTCTGGAGAAGAGAAGATCAAGCGGGGGGGAGGGGAACTTGATAACAGTCTTCAAGTATGTAATAAGTTATTATAAAGAGGAGAGTGATAAATTGTTCTCTGTATCCAATTGTAACGGGGCGTCCCCGCCCCGCACTGAAACCCCTTCCCGAACACCGAAGCGGGAGGTGGGGGCATTGCGGAGCAGGGACGGGGAGTCACGGGGCACCCCACTCGGGGTACATCGGAGTCCCAGGCGAGCGGCAGAGCGGGTGAGACATCCCGTCGGGCCATGGGGATGCACGGGGATGACGTCATTGGGGACATCATCCCCAAGAACCAGGAAGGGATGCCTGGTGATGATGTCATGGGAGACGTCATCACAAAGAGCCACAAGGAGGCGCCTGTTAATGACATCATGGGGGACGTCATCACAAGGAGCCACGAGAAGGCGCCTGGTGATGATGTCATGGGGGACGTCATCACAAAGAGCCAGGAGGGGAATTTAAAAAGGGCCTCCGAGAGCTAGAGGGGGAGGCAGATGGCCGGAGACCGGAGGTGACAGGAGCTGGAGCAAGCGGTACGGGGACCCTTGGGTAAGCTTTTAACCCAGGTCCCCCGGGTAGTCGCGAACGCGACCTTGGGGAAGAAGTGGCCCAGGGCAGGGGCGTGGATCCCGTGAGTGGGGGAGTTTAGGGGTTACAACCCCCTCCGCTAGGTAGGGATGGGGGTCCCTGCCTTAGGGCCCTGGGTTGGGGTTCGGAGAGAGGGCGGGCCCGAACCCCCTTCCCCGGCCACCCGAGATCTAACACCAGCCTTGTGAGGGAGTATCTCCTCCAAGAGTGGCCCATGAACTGCGGAATTAAATATGCTATATAACTAATACCGAGCACGAAGCAGATAAATTGGGGTGCGGACTTGAACCCCGCTGGGGAATTCATAACACCAATGAAGACAGATCAAGATGTAATGTGCTTAAATTTAAGCAAGGGAAATTTAGATTACACTTTAGGGAAAACATGCTAACTATAATGGTAGTTAAGCCCTGGGACAAATTATCTAGGAAGGTTGTGAAATCTTCATCTTTGGAGGTTTTTGAGAACAGGTTAGACAAACACATGACAGGATTAGTCTAGATAATACTTAGTCCTATGCCTACATGTTTGCAGGCTCAGAGGTTAATTTAAGACAAAGACGCAGACAATCATGAAATTGACAAGGCAGAACAGGTCTAGCGGAGTTATGTTAATAAGCCATTTGCTCAGTTATTTAAAAAGGAATTGTTTCTTAACAATCTTACATTTTAATTTATTTTGTAATATGATAAATTAAAATATGCTTAATAATATACAAAGTAATAAAAAGGATATCCAAACTCCACACTGGTCATATACTTAGCTGTTAAATCACACACACAAATTCATTTTGCTGCCAAGGACATCATTAAACTACTTTTAAGCAATGGAATTCTTCCTGTACTGAGTAATTTGAATATGCCTGATCACTGTCAGCATAGGTAATCAATTCAATTAACTCATGTTATTCCTCCTCCTGAGATTTGCAGCGTATCTAGCAGTGATAATTCAGTTACAGTAGTGCTTCAAGAGACCTTTACACAATATTTGTTATTTTTTTAGCCATAGCCTATCCAGTTAGCAATGCTGAAGTAAAGTTTATTAGGAGATGCCTTGTTGGTTTTGAGGTTTTTAAAATTGTGAGTCTAAAACTGAACTTTCCCTCTGTATTTTGCTTGGTCTGGGATCATGGTTAAGCAAGTCTGACTTTCATCCTGTTTGCAAACGTTTATCAAGAGCACTAATGCTTTCCGGCAAAGTTTTAAATTTTTTTGTACCTTCAGTCTTTAACATTCATACTTATGTAAACAGCATAAAATACTGGATGAAATCCCATCTAGAGAAAGCAGTGATGGATACAAACATCATACGGTACCTAAAACCCATTCTATGGGAGCTGTCAGCTGTACATTGCTCAGGCTATATTTCATGGGTTGGAAATCAAAGGTCCTTTCTGTGGCAAGGTGGCTATGAAGGATGATTCACAGATTTGTGTACTGGCATCCTTCAGGGAAAGATTACTTTCATCCAGAAACCAGAAGGTGCTCCTTTCCATCTGTAAACATATAGTGTTTCATAACTATAGTTACTAAGGAAAAACAGATTAGCTGCAAATTTATGAATAAGTAAGTTTCTCTTCACTGTGGTAATAAATTACTTTTTCCCCTCATGCTTACCTCGATGAAATATGGTGGCATGTTTTTCTTCTGGTGCCATCTAATTTGAAATCTGTTTCATTTAGTTAACTCTGGGACTACCCTGCGCAATACTGTGTGTCCTGTCCTTTGGTGTACTGTATTTTTGAAAGAAATCCATACATTAATTATAATAATTCAACATTTCTGTCCCACTTCCCAAACAGTGTGGGGTTAGAGAGACAGATGTTATACTGGTTCTCAGTTCAAAGATTTCC
The DNA here is from genome assembly GCA_032595735.1 of Pelochelys cantorii. NCBI lineage: Eukaryota > Metazoa > Chordata > Testudines > Trionychidae > Pelochelys > Pelochelys cantorii. Next base: position 161,416,578 of record CM064327.1, read on the forward strand.
TTCGCTAGACAAAAGAGACTCCATACAGAGAAGTGTCCACAGGTGAAGACGTTTGAATTGAATTGCATGCTTTGGTGCTATATGAAGACAAAGAGGAAACATACCATTACTAGTGACAAGAGCACAAACAAAATCGCAAGTCAAACACATGTATCTACTGTTAGAGGCCAGAAAATATTTTCCACACAGGGATAGTAGTTCTTAGAACAGGATGGGCAATAACTTTTGGTGGGGGGGGGCCACTCCAAGATTTTGGTAAGTAGTCAAGGGCCACACTTTTCTGTGGAGGGGGTGCAGGGTCTAGGTTGGAGTTTGGGTGCAGAAGGGTGCACGGGGTAAAGGACTGGTGTGCAGGAGATGGCGTGGAGTCTGAGAGGGGGTTTGGGTTGAGGAGGGGGTTGTAACTTGGGTCAGGGGATTGGGGTGTAGTGTCAGGGCAGGAGTGTGGGTACAGGAGACGAGCTAGGAGGGGGTGCAGGGTCTGGGAGGGAGTTGTCACCTGGGGCAGGGGTGTGCAGAGGGTCTGGATGATAATCTGGGGGTGGGAGTTGGGATGCAGGAGGGGCTGGGGTGCCAGAGGCAGGCACTGGCTGGGAGTTTACCTAAGTGTCTTGCCCCAAGGCAGGCGGGGTTCCCTTCCCACTGCAGCCCCAGATGGCTTGAAAATACAGGCTGCTCCTTCCACGTGGCTCTCAATTCCAGCTGTCCCAGTCTCTCAGGCCAATCTCTCAGCTCCAATTGGCTGGCTGTTTCCTGCCAATAGAAGCTGAGAGATGGCTGAGGTCAGTTCTTATTGGCCGGTTGTTTCTGGTCGATAGGAGCTGAGGATTGGGCTGGGGGAGGGGAGATTGTACAAAGCCTCCCCTCCCTGCAAAGCAGAGAAATTCAGGGACTGTGATTTAAACTGCGCAGCTGCATGTGCCTGAGGGTCCGGGCAGCGGGGTTCATAGGCTAGATCTGGTGGCTTGGTGGGCCGGATCCGGCCCCCAGGCTGTATTTTGTCCAGCCCTGTCTTAGAAGATGAGGTGCCCTACTAACACTACTTCTAACTGGAGATGAAACCCATACAAACCCCCTTACAATAATCTTGTGCCTTCTGACAAATAAACGATTCCCTGGTGCTCCACAATCCACTTTCAAATACAGTAAAGCCTCAATATCTTTGCAGTTTAATTCAGTGATGGATCTAATAGTTCCTGTGTAGTGTACTACAAGCTGAAATCTTCACTGATATTTACAGTCTAGATAGCTGACTGATGTCATGGGGCAAGAGCCTCTCTTTAGCTCATGTGAACTGCCATAGCTCCATGGACTTTAGTGGCACTGTGCCATCAGTGTAGCATTCAGTCCTGTGTTCCTTACTCTGCCTGTGAATCTGAGATGCTGGAGCATGCAGCCAGGTTCTCTGAAGCGAGCATGCGAGCCAAATTCCAGTCTCACACAAGGGTCCAGATTTCTGTGGATCTGCATATTTTCTATTCAGTGAAAATCCCACTGTAAATAATAAACAAGTTGAGTTAAATCAACAAGAGACTGGCTTTTTAAGAGCCCTACTACTGAATAACTTAATTAGCACACATATGCAATATATTGAGGGAAATATTTCCCTCCTAACCCTCAGAGATGATCACTCTGGCAAAATGAGATGGCTTTCATTGTGGCTCAGCTTTTATAACTATGCATGTTGTTAATGACTATAAAATCATGCAGCACTTTCTGAGTTCCAGGTTGATCATTCTTTTTATCATGTACAATGCTATGTCACAGATTGCTAGAACTACTCATTCTACCATACAATGCAGTGAATCATTACAGATGAGTCCAATTTTGAGTACCAGAACTGAACTTTCCAACCTCCATTGAACTGAATCCACTTTGAGTTTGTGGTCAGGGCTTTGAGTTTTAAACCTACCTTAGAACCCTTCAAGCTGACTTGCTCCTTGGTTGTGGATGTGGGCCCTGCATATTCTGTTGTAGGCTATTAGGCATTCACCATTCACTCTGAATCTGAAGGGATTGGAAATGGGTGTATTGGAGTATGAATATTCTTTGCAGTTTTAGGAGCATTGAGTAGGCTAACATTATCCAGCAAAAATCAAATATGGATAGTTGATTTCTATTTCAGTACTTAAAGAATCATTTGCCAGTTCTGGAAGTTACATTCTCCTCTTTGTGCAGTTTGGCTGAAACAACTGTCCACTTGATTACAAAGAACAATTGGGAGGAAAAATTCAAAATCTGGGAACAGATGATGTAACTATAGTCTCCAGCTCTCTGATCTTGTAAGTTTTCATATCTACACAAAGTTCTTTTACTATCTCAAACCCCATTCTGGACTTCAAAATTAAACATGTATGTTTGCAATAGCTGAGCCATAAGCAGCACATATAGGTTAGCAAACAATTTATAACCTATGGTCTACTTTGAAAATGTTTATCTGGTGTATGAACTGTTGCTTTACTACATTTCTCACAGTCTTTATATGCTATTTGTTACGTACATGTACACTGACTATGAATCAAATAATAAGACAGCAATGCATCAGTGCATTGCATGAGTAAGAGGCAAAGATATGCTGACTGAAACTGACAATCCCAGGCAATGCGTTTAAGCTTTGATGGAAAGGTGAACAATATTGATATTCTGACTTCTGAAGGTGTCTGTAAGTGAGCATTATAATTATGTGGGGACCTCATCATGTCTGTTTCAACGTGAGAGTGTGGCATTGGTACACCAAGGCATTGGCTGACTCCTTAGGTAATTCAGAGACAGTCTTTGGAACAAATCTTTGGCCCTCTGAGAAATCTTGCATCAACAGTGCCACTATCTGACATCTAGCTGAAATGAGCCTTTGTGTACAAGGAGATTCTGAATACAAACATCATGTTTAAAAAGTCAAACCTGGCTGGCTTGTGTAGGTGCTTGCAAACTAGAAATGTGTAAGGTCAAGAGCACTTCAGATACCAAGCTCAATATTTTCTAACAATAGACTTCAATACATTTTAACTTTTCACTCTGGCAAAAATTCAGCCCCAATATACATATGCAAGACTCTAAGAGAAAACTCTTAGTTTATTCACTCTGTGTAAATGAACATAGATTGAAAACTTTCAAATAAGCCCCTGTTTGTCCATAATATATGTTCATAACAGTTCTCTTTTCCCTGTATTTTCCCCTTATCACTATACCTTATTGCTTATGTGGAAGCACTGCTGCTAAGCATGAGGGTATAGCTCAGGGGTGGCCAAACAATAGCTTGTGAGCTTCCTGTGGCTCTTTTACAGTTAAAGTGTGACTTTCGGAGCCCTACATGTGTCCCCATTCTCTGCCTACCAGATTCTTTGTGGTAGTGTGACATTCTATACCTTGGGGAGTGCCTTGGGCTTCTGCCCTGAGGTGGGGTGGTAGGGCTAGAAGCTTCTGCCTATAGTGATGGGTAGGTTGTTTGGAGCTTCCACCCCTTGGGAGTCACCTGCTGGGGCTCAGGGCTTCAGTGGGAGTGGACTGAAGTCTCATGCCCCAGCAAGCATGCCTAGAGGGGCGAAAGCCCCAAGACTCCCTGAACCTGCAGAGCAGATGCCCCAAGCACCTGCATGAACACCCCAGCTCTCAAATGTCTGAAGACTGTCACGTGCAGCTTGTTGGGTCAACATGTTTGGCCCTCCCTGGTATAGACCATTCTCCCCAACTATTCAGTCTTTGAGGTTCTTGCTCAGACTGCCACAACAGTGTCAGTTAGTGCAAACAGTGATGGTCTATTTACTGACGTATGCATGTGCCCACTACAGCACAAGGAATCCTTGAGATGGGAATGACTTGTTGTCTTTGAACCTAGGGAAAATTCAAACCAGTGGCCTGCTCCCAGGAATGTTAGAAATGTGCATCTTGACAACAGTGTTGCTGAGTCCCATAAACTATGTTCAACCCAATGAGAACAACAAGATAACAATCAATTTGAATCCCTGTATCAGGAATGCAGATTTGAAACATTTGTGTCTCATATATACTGCAAAAGATCTTTGCCAATTATACATCTTTGGCCTTTTTAATGTTTTGTTTGCATTGTTGTCCACCCTTAAGCTCTTTTGTTTACAACATCAATAATCTGTAAGAGAAAATGCAGAGCAGACAACAAATACAAATGAAAGATATGAAAGTTTAAAGATGGGTTTATAAGACTATTAACATTTTATGGTCTTTCCTAAACTTTACAGAGCATTTATACTCTGATGCCTAATTCCCTTGAAGGTGATTATAGCAAGACTGCAGGCTTAGCAATTTTATAGCATTTCAAATGTGCAATTAGTCATTAACTACTCCTCACAACCGTCCCTACAAAGGCTTGTGGGCCAGTAATGTATTATAGCATAGACACAACATGCCCATGACTAAGGTCTTAGTATCTGAAATCATGTGCATACATCAGAATCTCAGACTAGCTGTTGGGAAAAGCCTATTGTGCCACTCCTGACTCTCTAGTGGGATAAGGTGACTCCCCCCCCCCCAGTTTGCTCGTATAGGGAGGATAAGGAGTTTTCATGGTGTTGCTTGTGTCACTCTGGAGCCTAGAAAGGAGGGCAATATGCCACGGTGATCATGGTGAACCACCTCACCTCAGGTGATATGATATTATGCTTGTGAAAAGATTGTAATAGGGCAAGAAATGACACTAAGTAAAACTCATACTGGTACTTTGCTTTCTAAAAATCTGTGTACCAAATATAACAGATATTGCATGAAAACATGAATAACCCATTATACTAAGGATGGGCCAGACTTCATAAATTGTAGCAATGCATGTGATGTGTATTTGAGAGATCCTGGAACCACAAGGGGTTAAATAAAGCAAATTCCTGCTTCCGGATTTGAAGCTAGACCTCCTAAGGAATTGAAGGGGGGGACTAGTTTACCTATTTTCAAGACAAAGGGAAACCAATCAAGACATTTTTGTTTTTGTTTAAAGGGCTGAGTTTGAATAGATTTAGAGTCTTCTTTCTATTTCAACAAACAGACATAAACTTTTTGTTTATAGAGTCCCCAATCCTGCTGAAATGTTGGAAGAACCTCAGTCACCAGAGAAGATGAGTTCCTGCCCAGTGAAAAGTGAAGGCTAGAAGCTCAGAGGTAAGGACCATTCCTGGAGTGGACTAAAAAAGAGGGTTAAAGGTGCAGTTACCCTTACAACATGTGACAGCTAGCACTAGCACAAAATATATTAGTGTTTAGAAATGGGGTAAAAACCAAACTCTATGGGGCCTACGTGTTGATTTTGTACAGCCAGTTTCACAAATGAGCAGACAAATGCTTAAGAGATTACCCAGTCTCCTGTCCTCTTTGTGCAATGATGTGATGCCATTATTTTAGCAAAGGGTTCCCTTATTCTGCCTTATACCGCCTTTTATTGGAGGTGAGTATGCCTGCAGAAAGGATGGGTGAGGAATTAGGACTTGGCATTAATTTGTGCCCTTCATGGAAAAGAATTTTGTTTCCATCACCAGAGAGGAAGGCAACGTCATGGGGCAAAGAAGCTACATTTTGTTGGAAATAACATTCCTTGTTTTTGAAATATTATACCGGATGTAAAAATAATATAGCAGAATGTAAGTAAAAGTGGATATGGGGTGAAAACTCTATAAAGGACTGTGTGAGATTTTAACAGGGAAAATTTTTTAAGATTGAGCCATTTAAAGAACTCTGTTCTACTCCAAAAGCATTCTGATTACTCTGCAAAAGTATTTTTATGGGCTCTATGCATATGTCAATTCTTGCAGTAATTAGTAACATCCAAAGAAGAGGTGAGTTCTACTAGAGACAGGCAAATCATCCTAAATATTCCTTCAGTTTGATGGTGGAGATTTTCACAAGTTTGTGATCCCCTCTATCTCATCCCAGCCTCTGCTAATGTAATTTTATGTAGAGGAAAGCCCAAATTAAAACCCTGCATTGAAATTTGGATCCACATTTGAATTTCATTGCTGTTCATTGCTGACTATTGACTCTTGATTCAAGTATTCCCCAAACACTAAGGGAAGCACTCAACACATGAATCTAGAAAGGTGGTGGTTTCTATGTCTACCAGAATAGTAAAGAGCTTTACGGAGATATGCTAGAAACCCGGGGAAGACAAGGAACCACAGAAAACACCTTATCCTGTATTTGTCAGTTGCTGGTTATCCAAACAGACTGCACAAGGCTGGGGATAGGAGCAAAAGAAAATGTGATTCAAGGCTTCCTACTCACTAGTGACAAAATCCTTGATCCAAGACTTCCTCCCAATGACAAAAGCAGCTGCCAAAATTGCCTCCATGATGTAATGCCAGTGGTCCCCTACCTAATAGTCCCTCAACAAATACTAAACCCTGTTCTGAGTTGCTGACTCTGTTTCTATTACTAAATCTTTCCTAGAGTAATAAAAGCCTTAAATCAGGGGTGGAGGTTTGGGGGCTGGATGTGGGCCCTGGCTTGCCTGGATCCAGCCCCCGGGGTTGGCTCTTCAGCCCCTCCACCCTCCCACCATCTCTCTGTGGGGCTGGAGCACACAAAATCTACTAGCCTGGCCTACCCCCCAGGCTCTGGTATGTGAGGGGAATGTAGGGAGTGTCTTTCTCCTTCTCAGTCGAGGGCCTCGTCATTAAGGGTTTTGGGGTTTTTTTGCTTCTCACTTGTGTGTGGTCCCCAATTGATTTTTTCATGGGTCAGTGGCCCCTGACCCAAAAAAGGTTCCCCACCCCTGCCTTAAATTCTCACCCATCTCCACTTGCCAAACTTTTGATCCCCAGTCATACCTCACATAGGCAAAAAGGTAAATGTTCAGTACGAAATATTCCAGCAAACTGAAATTTGTCAATGTAAAATAAATTATATACACATTTGTTGTCTAATTAAATAGTAAATCATCCATTTTGATAGTCATTGGACTGCGTGCATCAGGAAAAACTCTCTTGCATTTTGAATATTTCTCCATGTACTTTCTGCTGACATGAAATCTTCAGTTGTCACAGAGCCCAGGACTCTATCCTCCATAGTACAGGTTAAACCTCTTAAATCTGAGACTCTGTTCTGGCAACATCTGTGGTCTGGCAGGATCATGGGTGTTGCTGGACCAGAGAATCTCAGTGCCCAGGAATGAGAGCCAGTCAGGGAGTCCAGTGGAAGGGAGCCCCACCATCAGATGGGTGAGCCCCTTCCCCGGAGAGATCCCCCAGGCAGGGCAGCAGTGGGACCAGCGAGCCCCATCCCTGTGGAGTCCCAGCCCAGTGCAGCAGCAGTGGGGCAGCCATGGAGCCTAGTCCTCAGGAAGCCCTGGGCTGGGCAGAAGCGGGGTGACAGCAGCTGGGGAGCTCTGTCCCTGGAGAGCCCCAGCCAGCTGGTGTCAACGTGCTGAGCCCAAGCCCTGTAGCAGCAGGTCTGGAGCCCAGTGGCAGTGGGCCGGCCTGAAGCGGAGCCAGCTGGAGGGAGGGGCAGTATTCTGGGAGGCCGGTAGCAGTGGACCTCTCCTAATCTGGAAAATCCTCTCATTCAGGTGCTGGACCTGAGAGGTCAAATCTGTACAAAAGTCTTGGGACTTGCCTCTTCAATCTGGTTCTTTGCCAATATATCTCTGTTAAAGCTACCGAAATTAGCTCTGCAGCTGGTGTACCTCAGAATAGTTTTATTGAAGTCAATCAGCACCTGGAACCACATGAGAATCTGTATAATGAAGCATTAAGAACTGGCATAATGTAGTCTTCAATCAGACCCTCACTGTACAATTTAGGTCCAGATGCCACAGTTTGATTCATTATACTCCATGTATTGTGGCTAAGCCAACCATGTTTCTACTACTAATAGTTCCTCTAAAAATGAACAATGTTATGGTCAAAAGGATGAAATGTTTGGGGTTTATATGAGGCATGGACAAAAATTCATGGTAATATTTGTCCATCCCAAATATTACCCCTAAAAAAAAGTATGGGTGTATATTGTACCAGCTGTGAAAATGACAATGCTGAACAAATGCCATCTGTATCCAAAGCAGCACTTTTCTTGAAGACTTTTTAGGGGTCCTTGGACCATGCTAAGAAAACAGCTGTGCAGAGGCTGAGAACTTCCTAATGCCTGGAGGACTGATCAGTTTTATCACATACACTTGCACACAAGATCTCTTGCGTCAAAGTCATTTATGATTCTGATATGGAGAAGCTGATTTATAGTTGGCTGTTTTCAAGACTCAGCAACTATAATTTTCTTCATGTTGTTCTTGAGTTCTTACTTATGAAATCTCTGTGTCTCAACATTCAAACTGTATTTGCTAGCCTGTCTTCTCATGAAATATGGGTTTTAAAACCTTCCTCTCTGATCTTTAAATGATATGTCCTTGCTTCCTCCTTTCTGGCTCAGCTGTTAGTATATTATATTATGTCCAATTGTTTATTTTTGTTTAGTCTTCATACATGTTATCTATATATTGTGCTTTCAGTTGTACAACTTTCAGGGTAGGGAAGTACTTGGTAGGGTTAATTCATAAAACATTTTCCTTTAAAAAACCCTATAGAGTAACTGTTTAATAAAAGGAACCATTTACACTTTTAAATGTCATGCAGTTTTACAGCCGCCCAGATGTAGGGTCATTTTAATTAATTAATTTAATATTAATTAACTTAATATTTCAGATACATTGTTCCAGATATTGTATCTCCTGCCTGTATTATTCTGTCACTTCTTAGTCTCTGAAAACTCCAGATACTCTGGTTCCTGCTAATAACTGTAGACAAGTATGCAAAATTTAGAGGTAGACACTGACCAGACCAAATGTTTAAAAAGTGATTGTGGGCACCAGTGTTCCCTCCATTCATGTGAGGAATAAGTTTTGGTATGTTCACTGAGGCATGTGCGGATGTGCACCACCAGTAGAAATGCATGCTGCTGATGGTGGACACTGTGGGTGCTCTGCTAATCAGTGGGGTGGCATTTCAATCACTCCTGGGAGGTCACTGAAGCATTCAGCTTACTGGGAACACTGGTGAGTACCTTAGTTTCTGGGTGCCCAACTTGGCATGCTTCTAAAGGCCTGATTTTCAGAAAATCAGAGGGGAAAATTAGGCCTTCCTTAAGGTGTCTGAAGTTGGGTACCCAAAACTGGTATGGCTCCATAAACTTTGGCTCCATTTACAGCAACAGAGAATTTAGCTTCTAACATCTCCAAATAAGTAACCCACACCACCCAGGTGCCATTGCCATACCATGACCTCTACTACATAAGATCCTTGGGTCTTTGACTATGACCCTTGACATTGTTCCAAAACATCCATGTTCTCAAATCCCTGATGTATAGTGCAGATCAGTGGTGCTCAAACATTTCCTCTTGTGCCTCCCCTTACCAGAGTGGAATGTACCTGCTTCTCCCCCACACGCACACTTATCAAGCCATAAGCCAGCTATAGGGGCCAAGAATGGGGCTAAGTAGCACTGGGGGATGGTCAAAGGCCTGCTACACCATAAGGGACTCATTCACCTGCACATCTTCTAATGTGATCTATGCCATCAAGTGCCAGCAATGCCCCTTTGCCATGTATATTGGCCAAACCAAAGGATAAGTGGAGACAAATCAAACATCAAGAAATGTAAGATTCATCAACCTGTAGGAGAACACTTTAACCTCCCTGGATATTCAGTAAGGGTATGTCTACACTAGCCCCCTAGTTCGAACTAGGGAGGCTAATGTAGGCATTCGAAGTTGCAAATGAAGCCCGGGATTTAAATATCCCGGGCTTTATTTGCATCTTCCCGTCTGGGTGCCATTTTTAAATCCCCCTAGTCCGAACTAACTGACCGCGGCTACACATGCCAGTCAAACGTTAACTCGAACTAACCAGACATTCTTCTGAAAAAAAACCCCACACCTTCAAAACCACATTACAACAGGAAACAGCAGAACTGCAATTCATTTTCAAATTCATTATAATCAAATTAGGACTGAATAAGGATTTAAATTGGTTATTTACTGCCGAGGTAATTTCCCCTTTATTGGAATTCACAGCTCCTCATCAACTGTTATGATTGAGCCAAATCCAACCACCCATACACACACACACACACACACTGTTGCTCCTCCCCCCTTGTAATTTCCACTCTCTGAAGTAGTTCATCATAATTTCCATCTGATGAAGTTGGTTTTACCCACAAAAGCTTATGCCCTAATAAATCTATTAATATCTAAGGTTCCATGAGACTCTTCTTTTTTTTCAGTTAGAGACTAACATGGCTACTTTCTGAGGGTACATCTACATAGCAGCGTTATTTCGGAATAACTGACATTATTTTGAAATAACAAAATGTGCGTCTACACAGCAAGCCATTATTTCAAAATAATGTTAAGATGGTGGACTTCTTACTCTGTCTCCTGTAACCCTCATTTCATGAGGAGTAAAGGAAGTTGAAGGAAGAGTGTTCTTCCTTCGACTTCCTGCTGTGTAGACAGTGCTAAAAGCCAAATTAAGCTATTTCGAATTCAGATACACAATTAATGTAGCTGAAGTTGTGTATCATAATTTGACTTTTGCCCTGCAGTGTAGATGTGCCCCAAAACTCCTCTCTAGAGGAAGCAGAGACACAGACCACAGGATAGGAAAGACAGGAAGAGCAGGTAGATGGACATTAAGACACAGTGTTGCCCCAATTTTTCAGGTGCCCTGGGCAGCTGCATATTCTCCAGATCAGGGTAAGGATAGCCCTGATGCTGGGTCTGCCTAGATTCCCCTGTTTGTGAATCTTGTAACTCCTGGGATGGGTTCGCATGGGATGATGTTGTACAGTTGCTCTTAGATTTGCTGAAGGATGTGATGATTTTCTTAAATTCCTGGTTGTCTTTATGTTCTTAATGGTAAGTTGTATTGGAGAGTTGTCCTTTGGCCTCGCTGATATAGTCATCATGTTTGAGAACCATGATGGTGCCCCCTTTGTCTGCTAGTCTGGTACTACCTGGTGGTTGGATTTTATTATTTATTATTTATTTATTTTAAATCTTTTTACCCTGTCTCTCTATTTAAAATATTCTAGGCAGCTTACAAAATTTTTTAAAACACAATATAAATATATATAAAAAATTAAAATACGAGACCCCAGAGGGACATAAAACCTGCTAAGACATCTCGAGAGGAGGAACACACACACACACACACACAAACTCAAACACCAATAAAAGCACTAGTAAAAAGGGTGGCTTTAGCCTGACACTGAAACAATGCTAACACTGGCGCCATGCGTATATCCCGGAGGGAGAGATTTTAGGGACTGTATAGCTATTATCTCAGTGATGTAAAGATTATGGTGGATGTAATATTTGTTAAGGATTTCATAGCTGATTTTTGATGATGTATGTAATGATCCAGTACGTGTTTTCATCTTTTCACCAACAGAAGTTGATCCAGTAAAAGATATTATCTTACCCATCTTGTATTTATTATCTTGGGACCAATATGGCTACAAGAGCACTGCAAACAACATTAGTTTAAAGACACAGACTATGGATTCAAAGAGAAGGGTTTTTAAAATTTTTGTAAGGCCAGAAGTGACCATTATGATCATCTGTCAAGAGGTCATACTATACTCAGGAGGAGTCCAATTTTTTGTGCATTATGTATTTCTAAATTCCTGGCTGGAATGATGATATTCTGAGCAAGGTTTTGGGGCTTTGTCCATTCTCTTGATTTTGCTGGGGATTTCATCCTTGGTATCAATGTGTTTCCATATCCCATTTTTGTTGGCATTCATTCCTTGGAAACCTAATGGGAAAGGATTTCATTTTTTTAAACAAAAACATCTGCTGAGGACACAATCATGATTTGCAGGCTGGCTGAAGTGGTTCAAATTAAATAATTGCTCCAAGTGAAAAGCTAAAGCACTTTTTGGAGCCAGTTGAGGCTAGGGTACATCTCAAAGAGTTTGATAAAGGAAAATATCATCAAAAATACTTTCATTGCATCTGTTTGTGTTCAAGGCTTTTATTCATATTCTGTAATATGTAAATATTTTCCAAAATACGGCTCTGTTTATTACCACACATTTAACCAGGGATACATTCTCATCTGGTCTCTGTTTTTTTGCAGTGTAAAATTCATGCTCTGGCTTATTTGCATGGTCAAATCCCTGATCTAGCTGGTGTATCTCTACTGAGTTCAAGGATCATCCTTCCATCCTCTTCTCTTATAATCCTCATATCTGGAGAATCCTAGTGCAGAGAGTCCTGAAAGCCCGCTCACTTGAACAAGGGCTATCTACGGGAGTTTAGAAATTAAATCCCAGCTTACCAATATAGCATTAATCATCTATCCACCTGGATTCTCAATAGTTCTATGAAGATTTGTACAGGTAAGAAACAGATCACACTGTGTACAAGAGACAGTATTTGCATACAAATTAAGGGTTTGTGACCATATGCATATGCATAAACTAGCAAGTGCAAGCACAGAACAATGGCTAGGTGGAAATATTTGTCCCTAAATAGCTTAGTAAATGTGCTCTGTGCACCAATATTGCATATTTTCAATTTTAATATGACAAGATTAGCCAATCACAGTAGAAATGGAATTAACTATAGTGAAAATACAGAGTTTTATTCACTGGAATATCAAGAACATTGCACATTTTGTATTTGTTAATGCATTCGTTAGCTGGCCAGAGGAGTCACTGCTGAGAGACACAATACAATCTCTCCCAAATATTAGTGGTGACTTGCTGTGCAGACTTATTCTTGGTTCACCTGTGGTCGCAGAATGCATCTCTATGGTTCTTCACAATCGCTGTCATCACAAAGGAAATTGTATTTCCAGTGTTTTGGGTTTAACATGCTGATTGTGATTGTCTTCACTTGTGCTTAGGCCCTTCAACTTGTGTATGAATTTTGGCATGGGAACATAGCCCCTCTCATGCCACTGGGCTCTAGCTTTGGGACCTGTGAGGGCAACAAAAGGGTGGTAGGAAGTGAGAGCTTTAAAGCTGTCCTCTCTGGGTCACTTCCTACCACCCCTCTATTGTCCACAGCGCATAGTCTGTGCAATAAAGCATGAAAGGGGTCAACTCCCCATCTGGCACCTCTTTGTGACCAGGGATAGCATGGTAACTCTCTTCCTCTTGGAGTGTGTTTACACAGCACCCTTATCTCGAAATAAGCTACTCAATTTGTGCTATGCAAATTGCGTAGCTCATTTTGAAGTCATTTCAAAATATCTTATTTTGAAATTTGGTGCTCTCTACACAGCACCAAATTTTGAAATAAAGAATTATTCCAAAATGTCCCTTAACCCTAATGAAACAAGGGTTACAGGGATGCTGGAATTGTATGCCCGTTACTTCGAAATCTATTTTGAAATAGCAGGCACATTCAAAAGATGCAGAATAGCTATATTGGGATACTTCCGGTATCCTGAAATAGCGCCACAGTCTAGACGTAGCCTTGGAGTAGCAGCTGCTTCCTTTTAAAGCTGGGGCCCTCCAGCCAAGTTCTTCCAGGTCTCTCCCCTTCAGATTGGTCCTTAAACCAAACAGAGCAAATCAGTACAAATAAACTTGGTTAGTACATGGGATGAGGAAATGCCTCCCTCTCAGTGCCAGTCATAATCCAGTTCTTCCCTTCCCTCAGGGAAGGAACTTCAGATGCTTATTGAAGGGAGAAATCTTGCCTTCCTTTCAGTCCTTTCCTCAGGGGCCACAAGACAGAGGTCCTTTCTCTTCCCTAGCCTACCCACAAGCCAGTTTTCCTGCTCTGGTCTAACTCCTCAAGAGTGTGCATCTCTTCAGGTGCTGCCCAGAATGTTTTTTTTAACCCCCCCATCACACTCACGTACATGGGGTCAAAATTTGGACTGAACACATTATTATATGATTAGTAGTAGTAGTGATGGGAAACCCAGTCGCAATATAGCACCAAACTGTTCCTCTACTCAGATTAAAAGCCAAGCCCTATAGTATTTACAATAAAAATGCCCATATAAACATTAAAATACAGTCAAAATATAAACAGACAATACATTTCTCTTACACCTCCAAAAAAATTACTGGCCACTCCAAATGCAAGCCTTCAGTCACAACCAGAAGCTTGAATATATGATTTCTCAAGTTAGGCTTTTTATTATACTAATTACATTATTTAACTGTCTTTTTTTTTTAAATACAGCAATATTATAAAAAATGCTGTCTTTGGGAGAGAAAAATACTGTCTTTGCGAGAGGATTAGTATAAGAGAAAAAATTTTAAGATTGTTAAAATTTAGGTATATCTAATTGTTGGATTACCAGGGCATAATGGAGGAAAGATAACCCTAATCAAAATGCCAATACAAACTAATGGTACAATGGAGAGAAAAACTTGTGAATATTTTACAAAGTTCTGTCTTGGAGTCACACATATATGAGACAGCTGTTTGGATGCTGTTCAGATGAGCTCTCGCAGATTTTGAGACATGGCACCAAATTCAGCCTGGAGTACACAGGAGTAAACCCTGTTCACTTCAATGAGAGTTGTTGCAACATAACACCAGACCAAACTAGTCCTATGTGTTCAGTTAGAACTATGTGAATAACTGATTTTTTTCTTGGTTCATGGGCAATTCTGAAAAACTGGGGGGAGGAATGTTTCAGATTGCCCCTCAAAACTTTTTTTTTTAAAAAACTTGTGAATCAAAATGTTGGAAAAAAAATAATTTGGGTTGAAAAAAAAAGTCTCTCAGAAGTATTTTATAGAAATATAAGTTGTAAGGAACCTCAAGAAGTCATCATGTCCAGCCCCCTTCATTGAGATGAGAATAAATAAACCTAGATCATCCCTGTTTTGTGTTTGTCCAACCTATTCTTTAAAAAGTTCAATGATAAAGAACCCATAATCTCTCTTGGAAGCACGTTCTATCAGAGTTTAACTATCCATATAGTTAGAAAGTTTTTCCTAGTATTTAACCTAAATCATCCTTGTTGCAGATTAATCACATTATTTATTATCCTTTTCAGTGCATATGGAGGACAATTGATCACAGTCCTCTTTATACATTAGCCTTTAATATAATAGAAGATTATTAAGGTCCCCCATAGTTTCATTTACTTATGAATAAACATATCCGGGGGTTTTAACCTTTCCTCGCAGGTCAGTTTTTCTAAACCTTTAATCTTTTTCATTGTTCTCTTCTTCTAGACTTTCTCCAATTTGACTCATGTATCCTAAATTTTGGTGCCTAGAAATTTAACACTCCAGCCAGCTGAGGTTGACAAGAGTTGGACAATTATCTCCTACATCTTTCATATGACTCTCCTGTTAATACATCCCATAATGAAAGTGGTTGTTTGTAACTGCATCCCATTGTTGACTCATTCAAAATATGATCCACCATAATCCTCAAATCCTTCTCCGCAGTATTGCCATCTAGCAAGTTATTCCCTACTTTGTAGCTGTACATTTCATTTTTCTTTCCTAAGTGCATTAAAACGTCACTTAATTTCATTGTTTCATCTTGTTTAATACTGCCAATTCTCCAGTTCTCAAAGTCATTTAGAATTCTAATCCGGCCCTCCAAAGTTCTTGCAACCCCTTCCATCTTTATGTCAGCTGCAAGTTTTATAAGCATATCCTCAGTGAATATCTGTGTAAATGGGGTAGAATCTGAAGCTAAAATAGGAAAAGAACATAGTTAAAAATTACTTAGATGAGTTAGATATCTTCAAGTGAGTGGGACTTGATGAAATACATCCTAGATTACTTAATGAATAAAGTGAAGAGATCTAAGATCTTCTAGCATTAGATTTAGCGGGTCTAGTGTAGAGTGGGTCTCCCAACATCCTGTACTCCTTATTCTTCAAGGATTACTCAAGAATATACCTTCTCAAACTAACCACATCATTCACCGACAGGGTAACAAGAATGGGGGAAAGCAGTAGATGTGATAAACCTTAATTTTGGTAAGGCTTTTGATACTATCTTATGTGACTTTCTTATAAACACATTAGAGAAATATAGCCTAGATGGAGAGTAGTTATCACTGATTCATAATCAAACTAGAAAGACATCCCAAGGGATGTATCCTGGATCTAGTTCTATTCAGTAGCTTCATAAATGATTTGGGTAGTGACACAGAAAGTACACTTATAAAGTTTGAGGACTCTATCAAGCTGATAGTTTGCAGTTGTGCCTTTAATATTGTCTCCTTTAGAAAACTTCTTTCAGAACCCATGCCAAAGCCTATCTAAACTTCTCTGGGTGGCTGTGTGAAAAGAAGTGATTTAAGTCTTAGTAGCTGATATTGGGTCAATGGAATAATGTATCTATGTGGTTTTATAACTTTTAGTACATTTTCAGAGATGAGAGGAATAAATAAGTAAATCATTAAAATACTCTTTCAAGGTCTGCATTACACGTGCTGATTTTCTTTTTAATTTCTTTGAGGCTCCTTCCATGTGGCAGGAATCAACCCCCATGCTTAGCATTTACTTATCTGTAAGACAATCTTCTCTTGAAGCAGCTAGGAAGCAGCAAACAGTGGAATTCTGAGTAGAACAGATTGATATTTATCTTAATTACATCTTTGCTTTTAAGAGAGGTTTTGCCAACCAAAACAAAGGTTTGGGGATATACAGCTCTCCCAAACTTTGCTTTAAAACCAGCCCTTACATAATTGAAATATGCTTAAGGAGACAGAAGATGCTGAGGTATCATTAGAGACTGAGAAAGCAGTTATACCTATGGATTTGGAGGCAGAGGAGAAGGAAAACAGAATAAACACCTGGAGCAATCATTTTAGGCTAGAGTATCCCTAGATATCACCTAGACCTCCGCCATCACTTAGGGGACCTACCCAAGGCCTGGATAGAATTAAAGCCCCTGCACTCTGGACTACGCTCTAGAATTAGATTTTTACTTGCTATGATATGGGTGTGCAGTCAAAGGGAAACTGTACAGGTACATGTAACTTCAGGAATACTTTAGCCTTGGTCTACACTAGGGAATTATTTTGACGTAATTCCCCTTATTTCGAAATGACAAGCAGAGCGTCCATACTACCAAGTCCGTTATTTCGAAATAATGGGCTGGTTATTTTGAAATAATAACTCCTGATTGTTATGAGGAATAATGCTTATTTTGAAATTGTAATTTTGAAATAGAGTTAGTGTGGATCCTCAGCTGCTGCTATTTCAAAATAATTGGCCTCCAGAGGTCTCTCATAGCTGCACTTGTGGCTGCTCTGGCCACACACCTGACAATTCCAATGCTCCCCTTCTCCTGCAGAGTTTAAAGCTGCAGGCAGAAAAGAAAGGGCTTGTGGCACCAGTTCAGGCTTGCCAGTCCTGTGCTACGCAGTACTAGAGATGTAAGCAACTAGACAACAAATTGTCTGCAGGGATCCCAGTTACTAATTTAAGCATCCGTGACTCATCTCTCACATTTTGGGGGTCACAGACAGAGAAGCTTTGCTAGCACAGGGCTAATTCTCACCAGAGAATTCCATGAAGTCTACCCTCCATTTCAATAGGAGCACTATCAGGTCCCCATTCCAATCAGGAGGATACTGAAAGGATCCTCTGGGCATTATCTACTCTGATCCAGCATCCCTAGGAGACCTGTCAAAACTGGGGACGGAAGGCTCCTTAAAAAAGGAAGGCACCTGGACTAATGCAAGGTGACACTGTCAGGAAAGCAGAGTAGGGGTTGCTTACCAGGAGAATGGTGGGAATCTCTGCCACTTGGACCCTCTGAAAAAGTGACGAGACCTTTATTTTGTTTTTCTTTTTGTTTAGGAACTAGGGTGCACAGTGTGTACCCTTTGCACAAAAGAGAATTAAGTGCCCAGTTTCCCCCCACAGGAACTATTGATTCTTTACCTTATAGAAAATGGCTGGGCAAGTCTGTATTGTTTTGTGGACTGTAGTGTCAGGCTTACAGCCAAGGACAGAACTGGGTATGGAAATACCAATAGCCAAAGAAAAGACATCTGTGATGAAAGAGGTGCCTGCCCTCATCCCATGCCTGTTTCCCCTCTGGGCAAGCTCTTTGCTCTCTGGGTGATCTGCTTCCCTAAAAGGGAAAACTTTTGCAAGTGTCCTTAAAAAGCATAGAAATCTTCATATGTTTACACTGTAGGATGAACTAAGACTTGGAGGTAATGTTCCAAAACAATGTACACTAGCCATGAATGATCCTACTGGATTTATTGCTTGACCTACATTTGTCACTGCATGTTTTTTAGTTCATATTTCTATAGCTGGCACCACCCCTTCAAGAATCGTGAGGTCCTTATGTTGAACAACATATGTGGATAATAAATCGGGCTGTTAAACACAAGCTTTCTAGGAAACTGGATTTTTCTATGAGAACATTGTGGAAAAAATGTGCTTTATCAAATATGTCTTTCAATAAATTTGTCACTGACTGTTTTTGATTTTTCCCTGAAGGGCTTTTTTTTTGTCTGTCATCTGATATTGCTTTTCAATAAACTTTAAGTGTGGTTTGTTTTCATTCCTCACTGAGTATTAATTTTATGAAGTCAAATAAGGTTATCAGCCACGTAAAAGTGGAGACAAACAGAGTCTGAAAAGGGATGAATATTGGGGTGGTTAGAAAAAAAGGAGTACAATATGTGCAATTGTGGAAGTACTATGGTGGAATCCAACATGCTGCGTATGTATCCTGAAGGAAGGGTAAGTATGCAGCCCTTCTTACAATGATATATTTACTATAGGGCAGTGGTGGGCAACCTGTGGCCTCCAGGCTACATGGGGTCCATCTGGATTTTACAAGCGGCCCGCACAACCTCCCGCTTTCTCCTCCTCATGCTGAAGACCTCGCACATGCTGAAGACCCCGCACTTACCTACTCCTCTCGCTTTCTCCCAGAGCATATGGAGTGCTATAAATCAGCTAATGGTTCCAAAGAGGATGGAGAAAGGCTGTTCTCAGTAGTGACGGATGGCAGAACAAGGAGCAATGGTCTTAAGTTGTGGTGGGAGAGGTCCAGGTTGGGTATTAGGAAAAACTATTTCACTAGGAGAGTGAGAAACACTGGAATGGGTTACCTAGGGAAGTAGTGGAGTCTCCATCCCTAGAGGTGTTTAAGTCTTGGCTTGACAAAGCCCTGACTGGGTTGATCTAGTTGGGATTGGTCCTGCCTAGAGCAGGGGGCTGGACTTGATTACCTCCTGAGATCTCTTTCAGCTCTATGGTTCTATGATTCTATGGTTCTATGATTCTAATGTGCACCCTGTCCCTGCACCGTTCTCTCCCTCTCATTCCCAATGTTTGAATGCCAGGAATCAGCTGATTTGCAGCGTTCAAGCTTTGGGAGGGAGGGGAAGGACCAAAGATAGGGCACAAATCAGCTGATTCATAGTGCTCTGTAAATGCTGGGAGGGAAGGGAAGGAGAAGGAATGGGGTGCATTTAGGGGAGGAGTCAGGGAAGAAGCCAGGTGGGGATTTGAAGGAAGGGGTGGAGTGGAGGTGGGGCCTGCAGCAGAGGGGAGGGTCAAGCAGTCCCTGGCAAAATGAGAAGTTTAAAGCAAGGGCATGTGTGAGGGGCATGCTGAGTGCACACTACATTGTGAGAGCCATGTGCTCCTTCTGCTTCTTTGTTACTCTTGAGGGCAATTTAATTTGCCCCTAATAATGGACCACTTTGGGTTGAAAAGGCATGATAAAGAAGGAGCATCAAGTGCAATGTATTTAAACTTTTTCTAGTGGTCATTGCACATGCTTGATTGCAATCTTATGGCTCACTGAGATGAAGGAGGGTCACTCAGGCAGCCCACTCAGTAGCCATCGCTACTGTAGAGGCTAAGAGAAAGAACCCAGGCAAGAAAAAAAAAAACAAAGCCAAGAAAACTTTTTTGTAATGAGTGCAGTTATAGATCTCAATTTAGCAAGTTGACCAACTTTAGACACTTGGATTGTCCCTTTGGGTACGGCTACACTAGCTCGTTAGTTCGAGCTAGGTAGGGTAATGAGGGCAAGTGGAGTCGCAAATGAAGCCCGGATTTAAATATCCTGGGCTTCATTTGCATGTTCCCGGGCGTCGCCATTTTTAAATCCCCCTCAGTCCGAACTCCGTGCCCGCAGCTACACGCGGCATGGACTAGGTAGTTCGAATTAAAGATCCTAATTCGAACTACCGTTACTCCTCATGGAACTCCGCTTGCCCTCATTACCCTACCTAGCTCGAACTAACGAGCTAGTGTAGCCATACCCTTTGATATCAGTGGGACAGTGCAAGTGCCTAAAGTTAAGCATGTGCTTAATCAAGGCATATAATGAATCTAAATCAGCTTTCGCCACTAGCCACCTGACACACTGATGCAATCTTTATACAATCATATATCATCACATTTATGAATTCTTGGCTGATTACCTCCTTAGAGAATAGATAGGCCTGAGGGAGTTGGGTCTATTTAGTTTGCAGAAGAGAAGAGTGAGGGGGATTTGATAGCAGCCTTCAACTTCCTGAAGGGAGGTTCCAAAGAGGCTGGAAAAAGGCTGTTCACAGTAGTGAGGGATGGCAGAACAAGGAAAAATGGTCTCAAGTTGCGGTGGGAGAGGTCCACGTTGGATATTAGGAAAAACTATTTCACTAGGAGAGTGGTGAAGCACTGCAATGGGTTACCTAGGGAAGTAGTGGAGTCTCCATCCCTAGAGGTGTTTAAGTCTTGGCTTGACAAAGCCCTGGCTGGCTGGGCCAGCTTTAGGAAGTGCGGGGCCCAATTCGAACCGTTTCGATGGGTGGGAGAGGTCCCGGCAGCCGGGATTTTTTTGTTGACCCCCCCCCCCCCCCCAAAAAGCCACACACAAATTTTGGTTGAGCAAAAAAAAAAACCAACACACAAAGAAACAAGTCACAGCCCTTTAAATACCCGGCTACAGGGCAGAGTCCTGCCTTCCAGCCAAACCCAGGGGCCGACTCCCCATCCCGCGGTGCACAGAAGCCGCCACACTCCTCCTCCGGGGCCAACGCCCCCTCCCGCAGTGCGCCAGGTTTAGGGCGTGGGGCCTTCTGGCTTTAGCGTAAAGTCGGCCCTGCTGGCTGGGTTGATTTAATTGGTATTGGTCCTGCCTTGGGCAGGGGGCTGGACTTGATGGCCTTCTAAGGTCTCTTCCAGCTCTATGATTCTATAAAGCTTTTAACAAGCATGCCCTCAGAGCTTATTCTGGGAACAGAATGACAGAGAATGTGGAAATTTTACTATCAGTTGATATAATAAGGACATGATAAAAACTGGCATTATTGCAACAGTTTAATTACATTCAACTGGTAAACTCAAACTCATGAAACCAAGGAATTCCAAAGGAAAGTCTGCTCTAGACACATTAATTTTGTTATGTTACATATCTTGCATATTTTAAGGTATCCACTAATAATGAAAAATGATGTACCAAAGTTTTTATTTAACAAGGAGCAACAACTTTGTGATTCCTACACGCTATGCAAGAAATGGGGAAGTAGGACATTCTCTTACAGGAGCTTTTTTTTTTTCTCTTTTTTTTACTAGAGAGCTTTTCTGTACATGGCCTTTTAAATGTCACAGAGCCAAATGGTTGCAACCCTAAAGGAGCCATTTTGTAATTGGCAGCTGCTTCTTACAGAGAGTAAGTACCTATTCTATTTTCCCCATTTTTCCTTTCTTATTTATTGAGATTATACATATGCTCATATTAAGCAATATGACCAAATTAATACTGATGCCATAACCTTAATGTTTAGGCTTTCTATACTGCTGAGTGTTTAATCTGAGAATTTTAAGATTATAGTTACATGAGGATTTTGCATTTTATTTTCTAAGGATTTTTTTGTTGTTGTTGTTTTAGGAAAAATTGGGTGGGGGCAGGAAATCTGGAGATAATCAGTTTGTGAAAGATAATTACTAATTCAGTTTCCAAATTCCTTAGTTTCTCCCAAGCTGTTGCCCTTTGATTAAAACTCCCCCTGGTTTCTTGCCACAGGCACTCCTTCATAATTTCCGCTTTGAATTTCTGAGTTCTATGAACTATAAATCTCAGCTGAAATCCTCCAGTTTTGACAGAACTCTTGAGTCAGTTTCTCACTTATTTCCAAACAGAATCTCTGTGCCCTTGGCTTTTGTTGTTTTTGAAGGGGAAGACAGTGGTCTGTCGCGCTGCCGACATATTCAGGGGTTATTGGCTGGCCTCATAACCTCTCCTTTGCTTTCTGGAAATGTGTGGCTATATTGTTCCTGTCTCTTGCAGTATCCAGGTACTGTGAGGAGAGCAACAGATTCCAACCTCTTTCCCCCACTAACCTACTGATGATTACTTCACAATAGTATTCTGCATGCCCATCCCTTCTCATCTTCCAGAGATGGGATTATAAATGGAACAGGCTGACTGACATGACACGCCAAGAGTTCAACCTATTCCTGGCCTCTCCATAGCATGTGAGAAATCACTGTCCTTAACACTCTCAGGATACCTCTACACAGCAATGTTATTTCAGAATAACTGACTTTATTCCAAAATAACATAGTCTGCATTTACACTACAAGCAGTTATTTCGACATAATGTCAAAATAATATCAGGCTGGAGGCCTTCTTACTCCCATTCCTGTAACCCTTATTTTATGAGGAGTCAGGGTACGTCTACACTGCACAGCTATTTCAGCTTCAACTCGGAACACCTCAAGCATATTGCCCTCGATGAGGACAGGAGTCTGCCACTAGTACTTTTCCTCTGGACATCAGTGAATCAATTTGAGAAACTCAAATTAGCTGTCTTGTCAGATATAGATCCAACACTATATTTTAGGGGAGGATACAAAAAGCACAATTTATCTACAATAGTATAAAATCAAATATGTGTTATTTTTAGGGGAAAATACCAATTCTGAATTTGTAGTCCCAACACTGAAATTGTGGCACCAAGATGCCAAGGACAGACCAAATATTTTTGCACATGTTGAGGATGAAATGATAATTTACAGAAAGGAAATATACAGTTGTAAACAGGGTCTGAATCAGTGCTTCCATTAGAGCCAGATGGAATTGGAAAGAAATCCTGGGTATGTTTATGTAAATACAGTTTGCCTCTGCTTTGCTTAGATGTGTTAGATATTTGGCTGTTACAATGGTTTTTTGCTCATTGGGGGAATACAAAAGAAGAAAGTCTATGCTTAACCTGGCACAAACTCTCAGTTTA
Organism: Pelochelys cantorii; assembly: GCA_032595735.1. NCBI lineage: Eukaryota > Metazoa > Chordata > Testudines > Trionychidae > Pelochelys > Pelochelys cantorii. The sequence continues at coordinate 161,439,727 of CM064327.1, forward strand.
AAGAATGAGATTCTGGCCGTATGCATGTAAATACAGTTCACTCAGTTTGCTTAGGCCTGCTAGATATTCAACTGTTACAATGGTGTTTTGTCCAATGTAGCCAGTTTGGCTGTTGTGGGGACACTAAATGCAGGAATTGTGAGATATGATCACCAATGCGTGCAGTTATTGGGAGAATGCAGAAAAGCCAGACTGTGTTTAACTCAGTTTAAAAGGAGAGACCCTCTCAGTGTAAATACACTTGGATGGACAGAAGCTTGACTTCCAGAGCCTTCTGAGATCAAGCTGGGGAGGCAGAACTCTTGAGTCAGCAGGCTGCATGACCTCCAGGTATGAGCTGTAAGACTGTTTCAACCTGTTTTACCCCACTGTTTTGATGAAAGAGCTAAAGAAAGGCTCCATAAGGAGTCTCTTTTAGTATTTAAATTTACTCCAGTGGATGTTGGAATCTCTTGTGGTTGGACTGAGATCTGAGCCAAGAGCTGAGATCACTAAGAGCCGAAATTACTAGGTTTGGCCCAGAGCCAAATCCACCACAAGCCAGTGGAAGATGTGACGAGCAGGCAACAGAGCGGTGGCGGCAGCAGGATGAGTAGCCAGCAGAACGGCAGCAGTGAGGAGTGATGAATGGCCAGCAGAGCGGCACCAGGGAGCAACATGCAGGCAGATGGCAAGTGGCCAACGGAGTCAGAAAGATGCCTCCTACCTCCCTCCCACTCAGGATGGGAGGTGAACTCTGTACATGCATCACTAAACTCTGGGTCTGCCCTAACCAAGGGCAACAACTGTGAGTGGGGCGCAGAGAAGAGTTGGACATGTGAAGGGGACATTTATATTGTGGGACCTAAGAACCTGAGAGAAAAAGACATTGCCCAACCTACTTAGGCTGGGACTTTTATTCACTGTTTTGGTTATGGACTCTGTGGTGTTTTCCCAAATGAATGCCACATTACTTCCCTTTCCTTTTATTAAAGATTTCTTTTCTACACTAAGACTTAGTGCTTGTGAGTGGGGAAGCATTGCCTCTCACCGGCACCCAGGGATCTTAAGTGAATTTCCGAGGTTACTCAAGCTCAAGCCAGTTCTGTGTTGGATGGATGGAGAGGACCTCCTAAATATTGAACCTAACCCTGGCTGCTGGTGGTGCTACCTGGCAGAAGGGTTACCCAGTTATGCTTGTCTCCTGTCTGTAGTTTCAATAACTGTGAATATTTCTGAAATAAAAGGTCATTATTTACATAGTACAGAATTTCAAAAATTCAATATTCTGGGCACTTTTCCAGGAAAAAATATATGTGCCAACCCTGCACTGGGCCAATAGGGCCTGACCAATCACTGTAGGCACAGGAAATCACTCTCCCTTGTTTCTATTGTGCATGTTACAGATGGAAGGGATAGACTAAAGCAGGCAGCCCTACTTCTGAGGAAGAACATGATCTGTGGGCACCTACAAAGGCATCTGCAACTCGCCAAGCAGTGGACAACCAGCTGGCCACAGAGACTGACTGGGACACTGAGCTGTGGCCAGCCGAGGAGATATATTAGAAGCTAATGCTTAAACTTTTAGCTGGGAATTTCCCAGCTTCATTGGACCCTGGATTGGAATCTGGTGGAGTAAGGTGGGCCCAGGTCCCCCTACTGCTCCCACAGTTGCCATTGTGCCTACTGAGACCTTGCTATGCCACGCTTTGAGTGTGGTTATTGATTGTTCTGCCCTGCTGAGAGGGAGAGAGCTTCAACTGCCATTACCTGCCCCAGTCAGGAGATTCAGGGGCTGGCTTGATTTGCTCTGCCCTGCCAAGGGTCTACAGACTCATTGTTTGCTCACCAGAGGTCCTGAACCTTCCTTATTGCAACTATCTAATACTACTCTGTAGTAGTCCCAATGATTGTTTGATGGGTTACAGTGACCTTGCACTAGGCCAATGTGGGTTGCCCCATTTAAATTACCAGCCCTCCTCCCATATGACAATGTATAAAAAGAATGCTAACTCAATGTTACAAGTCAACATGCTGAAATACCTCAGATAATATCCAAGAGTGGTAAATCTCTCTGTGTGTGCAAGTGCATACACAAATGTGTGTTTATAACATGTACAACTTGGAAACAGCCAATTTTTTTTTCAGTGGTGTAAACTTCTATACCAGGCGTTCTCAACTACAGCCTGCAGGCCACTAGTGGTCCACAGCCACCTTCCCCGTGGTCCACAGTTCGAGCGCAGATCCCCCTCTTCCACCCTTCCTCGCTGTCCCTGCAGCAGAGAGCCCATGCTAGCACTCCAGTCTCGCCTTCCTGCCCCGCAATGAGGTTGGAGCACCAGCACTGGCTTCCCTCTGGGAGGAAAAGAGGGAGGAGTCCCAAGCCTCCCCACCAAATCCGCCTCATGGGGAGGAAGCAGAGCAAAGCGTAGCCAGCTGGGGAAACAGCAGCACACTGAAATGCTGCCTGGAGGTGTTCTGCGCTGCTCCCATTGGCTAGAATCCAGCCAGTGGGAGCAGCAGGAGGTCTTGCCTGAGACATGATGCCTGGGAGTGGCGTGGGGCACAAAAGCAAATAAGTGCCCCCTCACCGCCTCCTCATGCCCAGATCCCGCATGCTTACCGTGTTCCTGTACTGCTCCCTCGTCAAAACGCCACATCCACAGCACATTCCTGCACCCTCCCCACTGGCCAGACACCCCACCCTTGGCTTGCTCCTGCACACATACCCTTGACCGCACGCTCTCCCCCCAGCCTGCTCCTGCACCCTCCCTCCTGGCCACACACTGCACCTTCCCTTGCTCTTGCCCCCCTCCACCCAAGCCAGACACCCTATTTCCAGCCTGCTCCTGTACCTCACCTCCCATCCAGACCTTGTACCCCCACTCCCTGCTGCACCCCACCTCCCTATGAAATCCTGCACCCCCATCCTTATCACACTCACTGGCAGCCCTGTCCTTCACATTGAACCCCTCATTTTTGTCCCCACCCCCCAGCCTGGGAGGGTCCACAAAATCCACTAATCCTGAAACCCCAGAAGAGTAAATCTGGCCCATGGAAAGCCCTGAACCTCAGTCCTCCCTGTCGATCCTCCTCGCCCCAAGGAGCTGGAGTGCCAGGGGAGTGAGGTGTGTCTCAGTTGGGGGACACAGCAATAAGGGTTGGGGGTTTTGGGAGGGTTTTTTTTTTTTTTTTGCTTCTCACTTGTGTGGTCCCCAAATGATTTTTCTGTGCGTCAGTGACCCCTGATCCAAAAAAAGGTTTCCCACCACTGCCATAAATAAAGAAAACACTGAAACCTTTTGTGCTGGACATAAATTAATATTTTACTTTATTTAAAATGAAGTTTGATAAACTAACATGAGAAATTTAAACCTCTTAATCTGCTCAGTAATTTAATATTTCCTTTCTTACTGGTTAAATTACCGTTCTCCCTAGCTGCAGCACTAGCAAAATGGCTCGGGCGTAATTATGTAATTAACAGTGAGTTTCCATTAACAACTGGTGGTCCACAGAAAGGTTTGCACTGAGCCAGGTGGGCCACAGGCCAAAAAGTTTGAGAACCACTTTTCTATACCAAGATTTATCCTTGAATACAGCTTATTTATTTCTTTTGCAATAGGGCTCAACACTGTGCCTGTCAATGATGTTATTAAACTGATACTTTTAGTGAAAATGATAATCTGGAAAATAAAAAGAAATCAAGCATCTATTTAAAAAAAGGTTTAGATGGAAAATGCATTTGTTTCATCAAGAGACGGCTGTCTTTGTTGATTTTATCTGACACAGTTATTGCCAGATCCTGCAATTCTTTCAGAGAAGGACAACTGTTAGCTCTGCAACAATACTGCAGTCACCACCTCCTTGTCTTCAACCAAAATGCCACAACAAAGAACTCGCTGGCAATGTTTCCACTTAAAAATACCACAAAAATGCTCTTCCTTGTGGTGTTTTGGTTTTATAAAAGCTGGAGTAGCCAGAAGAGTCCTACTTTTGAAACAAAAGCTGTTTTTCCATTCATTCTGATAAGTCACCAGGGGCTCCTTCAGAAGGCTGCCCTGCCTCTGATTGTGCTTTAATACATTAAACTTTCTTTTCTTTGTTTCTGCATACACCATTTGCACAGCAGTGCTAGTAGGGATGAAATGTTCTATGTCATAGAAATCTATTATGTCTTGGGGCCAGTGCTGTGAACCCACAGTGCCATTTCAAGAACTGTGAACCAAATAGTCCCCACATCAAAAAGGAACCAAAAATGCCCATATTACAGAATTGCGATTGTGACTCCATACTTAAATAAAAACCTGCTCGGGCAGCCTTTGCAGGAACTTTAATCCTTTTATTTTGTAGCAAATCTCAATAAAATAAAACATGGAAAGTAAAGATTAAGCTGTATTTGAATTTTTCATAGCGGTTTGATGAAAATTGGATTGTTTCAGAAGAGAGTAATAAAAGTATCAAAATGATTCTCTTTTGAAGTTTTTTTCCACTGGATTGTCTGACCTTTTTTTCAGACAAACACTACAGCACTCTGGGATCTCTGTTTTACTCCCTGTGTGCTGATTAATGAAATGTCAGTTATTCATTGCACTAAGCCAAACCTATGCTATTTAGCAGTGGTAAGAAAACACAACCAGCGAGGCGAAGGCATGCCTCCAAATTCTGCAGTAGCTTGGGGGAAAGTTTCTTGAACTAGGGAAAAGGTGACGACAGTTTAAATGACACCTATGCTTGCGATGGTATCTATTCCAATGTGCCTCACCATTTTTGTTATTGATCAAGGCCATGAAACCAAGGTTAGCATGAGCAGCCACATCACTTTACAAATAAGTTCATAGAGAGGTTAAATAAGGTTACTGCAGGGACAGAGAGGAACAAAAGCTGGGCCTATAGCATGGTAGATCCAAATGTTAACTACTTAGCCACATAACAAAAGCACATTCAGAATGAAAGGCAATCTTATCTCTAACCACTAGACCACAGTCTTTTCCTAGATCCAGGGACAGAAGCCAAGATTCTTGCTCTTTGGTATGCTACAAATGTCTAGCAAGCAATTTTGCATGACACCAGGAAAACATGAGCAAGTCGTCTTCTGGTGGCTAAACTAAATAGAGACTATCAACTGCTTTTTTTTTTTAACTCAAGTGGTAGAGTTCTGAACTGAAGGTCCAGGGTTCCATGCCTGCTGTTGACCCATCTGAGGAAATAAATGTTGCATGTGACAGATTCCCACCCAGCAAACAAAAACAACACCTGGTTTGTTTAATACAAACAATGAAAATATCCTGTAAAACACATTTGTAACTCATAAACTATAGGGCCGTACTAGATTCACAGCTATGAAGAATGCTTTATGGACAGTGAAATCTGGTCTCCCCCATGAAATCTGATATTTTGTGTACATTTACCTTACGCTCTAACAATTTCTTGTGGAGACTAGAGTTTCTCAAATTGGGGTTCCAGACCCAAGAGAGAATCACAAGGGGGACAAAGGAGTTATTGCAGAAGAGCTGCGGTATTGCCACCATTACTTCTGCATGGCTTTTGGATCTGGGTGGCCAGAGGGCAATGGCAGCTGGCTGAGCACCCAGCGTTGAAAGCAGCAGTGCAGAAATAAGGGTGGCAATATCATACCATACCACTGTTTTCTGTTAGCTTCAAATATGAAAACGAAAATAATCTCTACAAAATTCATTTTTCCAGTGTTCCCCTTTTGTGGCAACTGCATAAAATCACCAAGGGAGACAGCTCTCTAAAATATGCACTTGAGCATAGCAGGGTATCTGCTGAAGATATTATTGATACTTTACTTTTTGTAAGTTCCAAATCCTTAGAATGGTCTGCATTTAAATGTCAAGCTTCTCTGATTAGCTTGGTCATTTTCCTAAATACTTCAGATTCTTGGATGAAAAGAAAAAGGAACAGAGGTGGGCAAGATGGAAGGACAATTTCAGGATACCTTTAGGGCAAGGACTGCCTCTTCTATATTTAAACAGTGCCCTGCATAAATGGGCCCCAATACCAAATGGTGCTTTTGGGCACTACTGTAATACAAATATTTATTGCTGTTACTAGAAGAAAGGAGAAGGAATTCATCAATTTAGCAAAATGAGAATAGGATGAAAAGCAGAAAGGAGTTTGGAAGAGAAAGAGGCCTCTGAAATTCAGATGAGCTTCTGATACTCATTTGAATTTTCTGGAGCTTAGCTGAACCGAAGTCCTGAACCATATAAGGTTCTGCCATCACTGATATAAAAGCTGATAGGTGTGGCAGGAGAAAAGGACACAAGCATCATCCTCTTTACATCCCTTCACTTGTGGAAATAATCCATTGGGATTCACAGACACACATCCTTGGTGATGGTGGGATCATAGTCCTTCCTCCACTTTGATCCACAGAATTGGCCAATGTGGAGTGAAGTATATACTGCTTAAAGTTCATTTACAAATTATTAGATATCTTACCTTGACATATCTTAAGTATTTTCCACTGACTTCATTGCGGTATAAAATATATTTTTATGGAAGTGTTGCACTTGCAGACATGGCTTTATCATCCGCGATATTGTTTTACTAGATAGTTGTAATGTTATCAGTACACCTATTATATTGCCAAGAGATAATTTATGTTCTACCTCTGTTTGTCTGTCTTTATCTGTTTGCTAGTACTTACAGCACCTATCTACCTAGCTATCACGAAAACATCTGGCAATCATCAGAAAACTTGCATCATACATTTCTCCATCAAAGCCACTGCTACAAGTTTGTATTGGAAGATGCCCAATGTTTAAATTAAACCAGACATCTGTAGCATTAAGGGTGCCAAAATGTGTTAACATTTTCACTTACCCAATTTCAAATAAGCTTTCATGTTCTTTAATGTCTAGTATATATCTTCGAAGCATCAAGTCTTCATGCATTTGAGAAATGACACCATGCAGATACTGTAGTTAGGGATTCAGGACTTTTGTAGTACTAACAACTGTGCAAGCTCTGTGCAAGAAGGCTATTCTTTTGGAAGACAGCAGGGCTGTACCGTCTGTTCTTTCTATTACAGAACGTAAATCACAGTGACTGTTTTATTTGACTTAAATCCACATAAGCAAGACAGGGTACTCAGAGGTAGTAGAAGTGTAAAATTCTTTCTGAGATGAAGAAAAGGGTGAACTCAGTTCATTCTGTCATACCTCACTTCATTGTGAATGCTGTCGACACATTCAATATATTAAAGTATATCTACTGAGCCATAGTTCTGAAACGCTATGGATACCATATGTCTCAATGACTAGGTATTGTGGTGAAGTAAGGATGGCCTGAGACCAACAACCTCTAACAGAAGAGAGTTCAAATTGTTTTGTTTCTCTCAGTGTAAGTTAAACACTTGAAGTAAAGCTATTTTCAGATTCCCCTCTTGTCTTTAAGATTCTGTTGTCCCTACATGAACAAATCAGAAGCCTGGGTCACACAGAGTGAAGTCTTCCTCTAAAATGCTTAGCCATTCAGTCCTGAACCAATCCATGATTAGTGTATAGGAATGTAGTGAGATGGAATGGTCTTTCAGAGTGTGTCTGCACCTCAGGGCTTAATAGCTATTCAAACTGAGCTACGCCAACTGCATATCTTATTTCAAAATACAGTAAAACTCCAATTGTCCAGCATCCAGTGGTCCGGAACTCCTGATAATCTGGCACCAGCTAGAACCCAGAAGTGCTCCAGCCAGCCGGACAATTGGAGCTCCTGTGAGCCCCACGCATGTTCACGGGCTGGGAAAGAGAAGTGGATGAGAGAGGAAGGGGATTATACCCCTGTGATGGGTCTGCCGGGACCCACACTGTGGCCGGCCGGGGGGGCGGGGTCGGCGGGAATGGCATGGCGAGGGGCAAACCCTCCACCATTTTGCAGGGAGGCGGGGAAAACCCTGCGCAGCCGCCTGCTACAGGCCAGCTGGGGCTGCAAGAGGCGGCGGAGAAGAGGGGGCAAGGCGAGGGCAGTGCTGCAGGACCAACCCGGCAGCACCCCAGCTGCTCTGCCCCACTGCTTCCCCAAGTGCGCCGCTGCCACTTGCAGCCCCAGCTGGCCTGTCACCGGCAGCTGCGCGGGGCTTCCCCCGCCTCCCTGCAAAATGGTGGAGAGTTCGCTCCTTGCCGCGCCATTCCCCACCTACCCCCCACCCCTGGCAGACCCGTCACAGCCCCCCCGCTGGAGTACCTCCTGATACTCCGGCATATCCGATAATCCGGCACCCCCTGGGTCCCAAAGGTGCTGGATTATCAGAAGTCTACTGTAGCTTATTTTGAAATAGGGAGCGTCTACACAACACTTATTTTGAAATACAGCACTATTCCTCCCACTTCCCTTATTCTTCACACAATGAGGATTATAGGAGTCAGAGTAAGAAGTCCTCCAGTTTGACAATAATTTGACACTATTTTGAAATAACTGCCTACTGTGTAGACATGGACTAAGTTATTTTGGAATAGCGCTAGTTATTTCGAAATAGTGTTGCAGTGTAGATGTACCCTCTCTGAACCAGTGGGAGTCACTCTTTGATCCCTGCTGTGTGAAACTATGCTGGGATCATCCCTTCTGCCAGAAGCTAAGGAGTGGGACAGAAAGTATAAAAGGCAAGGCCTTTAGTTGACTCTGAGCCAGGGAAGGACACAGGTATCTTCAGCAAACTGCAGAGCCCCAGAGCAGAACCCGCGCTATGCCACGCACTGTCCTTGGTGGAGACTGACCCAGAAGAAGATCGCTCTTTGTATACTCTGAGGAGATGGAAGACTTTGGACTACCAAACCCCCAACCCTGACTATGACAGGAAGTAGCCCAGAAAAATCAGAAATTGATCTAATTTCACTGTTAGCGTGTTGCAGTAGGACCCCGCGAACTCAGTGGTGGAACCATCTGCCACTGTTAGAGCCCTAGGCAGGGATCTGGTGGCATAGGGAGGGCCCAGGTCTTCTTGCCCCCTACTGTTAATGCTACCCCTGAGGTGGCAGCCTCCCCATCTTAAGTCAAGAGCACGGAATTTGTCTCCAATCTGCCTGACCCAGGATTTCGGGTTATAGACTGCTTTGTTTGTTTGCTTCACCCCGCCTAAGAGACTGAGTCCCCTTAGAGCACATCTACACTGCAGGGCAAAAGTCGAATTAAGATAAGCAACTTCAGTTACGTCAATTGCACAGCTGAAGTCAAAATAGCTTAATTCAGCTTTTGTCACTATCTACACAGCAGGAAGCCGAAGGAAGAGCGCTCTTCCTTCGACTTCCCTTACTCCTCATGAAATGAGGGTTATAGGAATCGGAGTAAGAAGTCCCTCAACACAAAATTATTTTGAAATAACGGCCTGCTGTGTAGACGTACCCTTAGGTTGCTTATAGTTCTGCCTTCCTAAGGGCTACAGATTATACATTGCTTACAACCTTGCCCTCCTCAAGCTCGCTAAGACTGCCTGTGGCTCTGCCTTGCCTGAAGGCCTCAGCCAGTGGTGGTCAACCTGTGGCACACAGGCCGCACGTAGCTCATCAGGGTAAGCCACTGGCTGGCTGCCAGACAGGTTGTTTACCTTGCATCTGTAGGTATGGTTTACTGCAGCTCCCTTTGGCGAGGAACGGTGAACCATGGACAATTGAAACTGTGGGCAGATGTACTTGTGGATGCACTGTAAACTATGCTGTCAGGCAGCCCACCAGCAACTTACCCTGATGAGTTGCATGTGGGCCGTGGGTTGCCCACCACTGCTATTGCTCAGCCCTGCCACACCACTGGGGTCTCAGGTACTCACGCTTCATTTGCTAATTCCCTGATAATGAAATTAGAAATGTGGATCTAAATCCACATTCAAATGCAAACCTTTCCAAGTACCAAAGATATTTAGATCTGGGGGTTTTGTTTAGACACACCTATAGTGCTGCATTGTCTGCAGAGCTCTATTTTATATATATGGTTAGGTGATTAGTTCTCATGCTGTTGCTTGGAAAGCATGGCCAGCAAATGCATTTGGCCACCAAATGCATTATGTGTCTCCATGATGTTCTGTCCTGAGCAGGGACGCATGGGCCCCTGAGCAAGGTGTGGGCTCTGAGCTCCCAGAAGGTCTGAGGCCTTGGGTGGAAGGGGTAGAGCTGGGGGCAGTCAGCAACTATTTAAATCCTACATTTTGTGCTTAATAATATCACTTTTGTTTATCATTAAACCCAACATAAATAATTGGTACCTGAGCAGGACACCAGCTGTGCACATCGCTTTCATTCATAAAGTAAGCAAACAAGTTATGATCTTGCTCTGCATGCAACTTTTATGCAGAGTAAAAGATGGATTTATCTGGGGTTCTGGTCCCAGTGGTGCTGTGTCAAGTCCCTGTGATTGAGCCTAACCAGTGCTGAGCTGCCCTCAGTGTCTCTGATGCTCTGCTCTGGGCTGCGACCCCAACTCCATGCCTTTGTTGGTGGAGTCCAGAGGTTCTGGCTCAGCAGGACAAAGTGGTGGGGCATCCCACAGAGTGGGTAGACATGTTAAGTGCTATGATCAGCTCATCAGGCAACAGTCTCAAGGGGATCACTGTGACCAAACCAGTCACATGCGCAAAAGGAATAACCTTTCTTGTCAATGAGGTTACGCAAGTGTTTATATAAGGAAGCAACATCATACCTGACGGAAGCATCTTCGCGTGCAATGCCTCTTGCTTCAGAGTCAGCGTGTACTCCTTTATTTAGTACCATTTATCTTATGATAGCTGGCAATATTATCTCTCAAACAAGCTGCACAATGCTGGTCTGTGATGGTTAAGATATTAGTGGAGACACAAAGCTTCTTGGTTCTTATTTTTAGACCAATTATAGTCACAGTGGCATTGAATTACCTGGGATTTAAAGTCTGTCCAGCCAGATTCAGCATTATGGCAGGGCCAGATCAATTTTTAGATTAGATTATTCAAATTTTAGTAACCCAGTTGTAGCTTTACCTGTGCTCTTCAAGCTAAAAAAAGAAATGTGCAGACTAATTATAACCAGTCATTATATTTGTTTGGCCATCATTACTTGATTAAGTAAACTGGTGAATTTTCTTTCTGAAAAACAGGTATTTGTAATGACAATTTCAACAGGAATTCACAACTGTAAAAGGCATTCATATTGTCATTTAAGGTATATGGGCAACAGGTCCAATAGTGTGTTTTTTGCTTGGTTAGGCTACCAAAAATAAGGATAAAAAGCCCACTGCTGATGACACTTGCAAAGTTTTCTAAAAAATCTGGATATTTTCTTGTTCTTTTCTTATCTCCTCTTTCTGTATTGTTCACAAAGGTGTGCTATGAAAATCGTGTACCAAATTCTGCTGCCAGGTACACATACAATCCCATTTCCATTTCACACACATTCCATATCTCATTGTAATAATAGGATTATGTTCTTTGGGATTTATTTGTAACTTTGAATTTAATTTTTATCTTGATTTTTCCTTAAAGACCATTTACATCTCAGTATCACATTCTAGATAACTTGTGGAATAGACGTATACAGTCAACTCTATGTGAAAGTCAGAATATTTCTAAAATTTAAAATCTTTACAGTATGTGTGTGCTTCCAGTGAAAATGGTCTGTATAAACATTTGCCATTATGCTTATCTTGTGCGTTCTGTTTCAAAATCCAAGGTCTGACATTGGCAGGTACTAGGGGCTTTTTTATTTGTTTGAATGTGCAGGTATAATTTGTCTCATGGAATGTTGACCCTCACTTGACATAATTTAAGTTGTGGGTGAATTACCTATCTGGATATAGACAAAAATAGGAGCTAATTATTTATTGACTAAGACATAAAAGTACTCCTTTTCACAGAACTTGTAAAAAAAACCCCAGCTTCTTAAACTGCAGGCAGAAAAAAATTACACTATAAATTACAACTTGACCAACTTTATATTTTGCAGAAAAAAATGCTTTTGAGTTTGTAAGCTCTTGTGCCAAGTTAAAATCTAATTGAATTTGAAACAGCCCAATATATTTACATCTTGAAAATCCAGTCATCCATATAAAGGATTTAGAACTGCCTGAAATAATTAATTGTATCGGAATGACTAAGTGTTACCCGCAGAACATAACCAAAAAGTGTATGAAACCATTAAAAGGCTGTTTTAAAATCAGTATAATCTAATTGCTTCGTAATAGTTGTACCTAAAAACCACACACCAATTTCACAAAGCTTATGAGCCCATTTACATTGTAAAAATATGTAGCAAGATACTGCCAACTACTGACAGCAAACAGAGAGCCCTAAATTTAGCTCCTTATAATGACCATAAAAGAAAAAAGACTCAAATTTAAACACCAGCCAGCTCTTTAAACACATGGAAATTTTTCCAAGCCATGACTGAGCCCTGGCTTCCATGTCCCTTAAACTAAGCTTGGAGAATCCATGGCAGGAAAGAGTTTGAGGGCCAAATCATGATCCCACTGAAATTTCTAGTAAACTTCCCAATGACTTGCCGACCAGGATATGACTTCGAGAGTTGACACTGCTCTACTCCTTTGGAACTCTTTACAGGAATTCTTTAGCTAATCTCCACTGTTGGCAGAAAACATGTGGAAAAAGGCGTTCACATAATATAGCCAGGACTCAGAAAATGTCATTAGTCTTTGTGACAATGCCTGAGGGTCTCAACTGAGATCTATCTCCCGTATCTCATCCTAGTGCTTTAATCATAAGACTGTCTTTCCTCTCAAGAGGTGCCTTTAGATACTGTCACCAACACCTTGAATTTTACTCAGAAACAAAGAAGAATGAACAATTTCAATGTATTCAGCATGGTTAATTCCACAAAATACAGGACTAGCTGAAGCTTCTGGTTGGTCTTTAATTATAGTCCAAAGAAGAGTATAATACAATTGTCCTGCCTCTAGGAGGCAAAAATCAAAACCTGATGAGGTGATGAGGTCTATATCTAAGTATAAATGTCAGATTCCTTTGGGCAGCCAGGAATATTTGAAAGACGTATTTTTGGCCACTGCTGGTCCCTGGGACTACAGGAGTAAAGAGGAATCAAAAAGATTTCCTGGACAGTATATCTCCTTGAAAATGAGTTGGTACATTCCTTCAGCTGAGTTTACAGACCCAATCTCTTTCAAGTTTTCTTCCAACTCCATTTTCCTTGATGATCCTAAAGCCAACTCACCTTCACCCACGCAACAGCCTTCATCCAGCCACCTCTCCCAGTCCCACAAAGAAAATAAACTGATTGCTCCATGAGGCTTTCGATGAAACAGTGTTACAGATCTGAATATTATCAGCACTGTAACCCAAAATATCTTTCAGTCTTTTCCAGAAGCTTCACTTATGCAAGGAACACAAGTACAGACAGAATGTAATTCTGCAGAACTCCACATTAAAGGATCTTCAGGTTGAATGAAATATTACCCAACAACACTCTTTGGTACCCCTTAGCAAAAAGAATAGATCCATAGTCTTTTGCTGCCAGAGTCTGCAAACAAGTTAGCACACTTCATAGAATATGGTATGAAAGATAGATAGTTGATGAAAGATAGATAGTTGTGAGTATGAAGAATTGGATTTTGTCCATTAACAGCAGTAAATTGTTAACTAAGGAAACATATGCATCATCTGTGCCATACCAGGGCTTAACCTCAGATGGGTATAAAAGGACATCAAAAGAATCAACACAACACTAGGATGTCTTTACCATAACCTCCTAGTGTGACTTTGCCAGAAGGGGAAGATTCAAGAGAGTGTCTTACATATACTGATTATTAAACATTTTGGTGCAATACTTAAACAGTTGTTTTATTATACATAAATTATTTAATATTAGGATTTGTAGACAACTCTTCAATTTTGTGCAATTTTATATTCAGTACAGAATTTGGACAAAAGACAGCTAGATTGGATGCATCCATTTTGGGAGCCCAGTCTGAGTCACTGGGGCTGTCTTTGTTACCTAATAAACCAATATATCTTTTTATCATCCAGATTGGCTTATCCAAGAACTTTTTTTTCCAAAAATGGGAACTCCTGATTTCAAACTTTGCATATTACATAATGTGACCTTTTAATAATTATATACAGGCCATTTTTTGTGAGGATGAAATTCCCTTGTGCCATAAATTACTCATTCCAATTCAAGCTGATCTTGTGCAATACAGATTTGGCATTTCACATAAAAGTTGATCCAGATTCAAAATACACTATGAATTTAGAAAAGCTAAGTATTACTATTATTTAGCATTTGGAAGGATGAACAACATGTTTGTTTTGTATGAAGGAGAACAAAGACCTATTTCCTTCACATTTTGGGTATTCAGAGGATTTGTCATGTACATTGATTGTATGTTCTATCATTTTAATTGTTAATTTAATTTTGTCTTTTTTGTTATTTTAACTAGTTAATTGTCTGAAACCTTTCCATGTGTGAAGGTTGCACTGACAGTCTTTATTCCAGCATTTCCTAATTCTGCATGCTTGACTTTGTATACCGAATACCATTGTTTTCCAGGCAATATAACTTACCCATGATATAACAAAACATGTTTTTGTAGTGAGATATAACAATGTGGCACCAGCTGCCTGTCTATCAAATTGTGTATAATGATCCTGAACCAAACGTTTGTGTCATGTGTGACACTTTCTAACATCTCTAACCTTTCAGAAAGTTGTTTGAAAAATATTAATACATCTTTCTTTCTTTGAAAAACTACTAATGACTACATAAGTCTACACTGAATTATTTCATGTACCTATATGCCCATACAGCAACAAATTATTAACCCCAACTTTCCATGATGGTTTTGGTTGACATAGGGTGGAGCCAAAATCCTTGCTCATTTTCTATCCATTCCATGCTCAACTTTCTGAGGAGGAGAAATGCAGGATAAATAGCCTTACTTTAGCCTTCAGTGCCTGCAGCAGGGATTCAAGGAGACCACATAGGAGGCTTTTCCCCCTTCCTTACATCATTGTGTGGTGAAATAGACCAGGTTCCAGGTAAGCACTGCAGTCAGATTGCTTTTTAGTCCCTGTGAATTTGCAGTAGACCATTTAATTTAAAGAATGGTTCACAGGACAACTTGTGATAGGAAGAGGCATTTTTTTTCTGCTCAGCCTAATTTTCTCTAGTTTGCTGTGGTAGAAACAGGGTTGTGAGCAGGCTACTGTTCAAGGGAAATGTTGCTGGATCTGAAGTATGTTTCTGCCTTCCTCTCAATATTTTCCACCACCGATTATCATGCAGGGGCAAGAACAGGCCCAGCTATGTTTCTACTCCTGTGCACCTGAGAGAAGGGCAAAGGCAAAATCAGGACTCAAAGGAGGAGCTGGAGCAGCTGCTGCAATGCATGGGACCAGGCTGGCTGCCATGGTGCAGGTAGGAACAACGCTTCTCTCTTTGTTTTCTTTCATTTGAGTGGCTGTAGAAGTCGCACTGGCCATAGCTGGTGGACAGAGACCACATGGAATGTGACAGAGTGTATGTGTGGAGAGATTCTATCAGAGACACCCAGGCTGAAGCCTGTGGACGCAGGACCACTTGTTTCAGCCACTAGAGTGAAGGACAGGTCACTGGCATGTGAGCAGGGGACAATGGGGGTCATTGCACAGGGCACCAGCTGCCAAAGGCGGAGACACATAGGATACCAGCTACTGAGTGGGTGGAGAGATGTGAAGTACAGGGCACAAAATACTAACGAACTGCCAAAATACTTTCCAGCTGCAGCCGGCTCCCTTCCTCCTCTCTGCCTCCTCCCAGTAGCTCCTCCTTCCATCACTCCACACCTCTATTCACAGTACTTCTGCCACCCCACCCCCACCAGCTTGATGTGCATAAATTGAGAAGATAAAAGACACAATGAGGACAGTTATCACTGCTGTTTCACCTGTATACACCAGGGCTGAATTAAGTCCAAAGCTGGGAAAGCAATTTATTATTGAAAGAAAAAAGGATTTCATCAAAATCCGTGAAAGGAAAACTTTTTCTTTTGTAAAATCATCGTGTAGTAAATTGCCTAGGTGAACTGGCTGGAGACAATGTCCTAGTGTGTTTTCACTGTGACTCAGATGAAATCTTTGTGCATATCCCATGAGCATGGATTTTCCCAGGCACTAGTCAGAGCTTGTAAATGTCATTGAACACATTTTTATTGATTCCCACAAGCCATGAATGTCCAAAGATGGTGTCATCTGGTAAAATGATTAGCCTTTTAAAGAGAATTGAGTACAGCTTTGTTGGCATACTTGTTTTGAAATCACTTGTGCTATTCAAACTCTCAATGATAGCACCACAAAAGGACTGTAACCAACCCCACTGTAGGATATTGCTGGGAGTGTTGTGTACCTCAGCCGCACAGAGCTCTGGGAGCATGTGCAAGTGTAGATGCATCAAGCCCTAGGCCCTTCACTGGGTTCCTGTGAACAAATAACAAAGTATTGCTTTATTTGGGCTGCCACGGAAATAAATACTGTAATGAATCTAGGTATGGAGGCTTTAAGTTACAGCAACAATGAACAAAAAGTTCCTAACTTAGCACCTAGGGTTCAGGGGTATGAAAGTCTGTTTTGTTAGGGCCCATCAGCATAGTAGGGATGTAACATCCTGTTTAATTCGTTAACTGCTTAAACATATTGTTTAATTGCTTAACCAATTAAAGGTGGGGGCCAACAGGGGGTTACTCCAGCCAGGCTGGGCCAGAGTGGCCGGGCCAGACCAGCTCCTGCCTGTAGTCCCTCCCCCACCACAGGCAGAAGCTGCTCCAGCCCTATGTGCAGCCCGTGTCTGCAGGGTGCCTGGGCCCACCGCAGACAGGGCCTGCTCCAGCCTGCCCAGAGCACCCCCCTGCCTGCAGCAGGTGGGGAGCTGCTCCAGCCCCATCGGTTAACCTTATCTGGTAAGCTTCACCTGTTAAAGGTGAGGCTTACTGGTTAATGAACTAAACATTCACACTCCTACTGCATAGCCTCCTTTTCTGCAGGCCACGCTAAAGCATTCTCTTGTCACACATTACTACTGGCCCCCTTGCTAATAATAGCTGGTTCTTGGCTTTTCAGCCTGGCCCTGTGCTCAAGCACCCATGCATCCTCCAGTATCTAGCCTGCAGAAGGCTCCATAATCCCTTCTGCCATCCAGCCCTGCTGTCCCTTTCCTATGCTGAAGGGATTATGGAGCCTTCTGTAGGCTAGATGTTGCAGCTGAAGTTTACAACTGTGTAATTTCAGTATTGCGACATTTCACAAAACCAGAATGATTTCATATAAGTAAGGCCCAGTTCCTCTATCCTCATTCACACTAGGTAGGCTAATAGTTCATTCCATTAGTCCCAGTGAAACTCGTGTCTATATTACTTAGCACTCTATTTAATGAGAAAATCCACTTTTAAAGGCATCCTTCAGTCATTCCACATTCTTCTGGGCAGAGTTCCAGAATGTTCTTACTTTGTATTGCTTATATGATCTGTATGCAGCTCTGAGATTCACTACCCCAGGAAGTTTGGAGGTGAGGAAATTGACTACTAGATCTTATTTGAAAATATCTGTTGTTTTGTTGTGGGAAATTTTGAATGTTTTATGCAAAAGTGCAACAGAAAGCAAAAATATTTTTGGTTTTCAGAAAGTGCTTATAGTAAAAATGTTCAGTTCCAGTAAAACCTTTCATTCTCAAACTCAAAAACATCAAAATTTTACCAGCTTCCACTCTCCTGCCTGCCTATTTTTGCTATCTGTTTATATGTATATCTATGCACACACATACACTAGGTTTCTCCAAAAATATTTTTGGTCAAAAGGCCATTTTTAATGAAAAATATTTAAATTATTTTTACCTTCTCTGAACAATTAACCAAATCTCAACATAATTAAATGAAATAACACAAAAATGTACTATAGCAGGGAGTCAGAACTAATGAGTTTTATTCTTGGCTCTGTTACCGAGTCACTTTGTAAGCCTGGATGAGTCATTTAATTTCTCTGTTCCTCACTTTCTACCTCTGTGAAATAAATGACTACCTGACAACAGGGACATTGTGCGTGATCCTCTTCTGTGTAACTCAAGAGTCGTTCCTGAAACCAATAGTTTTCCTGGGGTAAAACCAAAACTCACCTTATTTTTGTTTTATTGTTAACTTAAATGTCATCTTGTAGCATTAAAACATTGTCAAATATTACTGACCTATTGACACACATCTTTGGTATACATTGAACCATGGCCCTTACCTCCCTGTGTGGTGTTTATTAATGGAGTGATAAACCACATGCTTGAGTGTTTTAATCCTATTACAATTTAAAAGTTTCTATTCAAAATATTTTTCTTCTCTATATTAGTCATATTCTTCTAGCAATTGAAGTCCACAAGGGAAGGAGATGACAAATATAAATGTCATAATATATTTTTCCTACTCTTATGATCTTTAAAAGATCAGTTTAAGTATAATATTGGTTCTGTTCTTCTCTTAAGGATGATACCCTATACCTGTGGTTACCATGATACTGATATCCTTGCATTCTCTCATGCCTCCTTTCTCTGTCTAGCAGCTTCTTACAGGAAGCGGGGCTCCATTCAAGATATCTACCAGAAACGCTAGATTAGGAATTGACCATGTTCCTGATTACAGCTTTGTAAAAATAGAATAACGCTGGAAGCTGCCTGTTGGGTACTGCTAGTGAAGCAAAAGCTGGGCTCTGAAGGGAGGTTTGGGAGCAGCTCTTGCTGTTTCTCTTTCAATCAGCAGTTCACCAGCAGTTCTTTTAATTTTCATGTTGCTAAAAATTCAGTGGGACGCATAGGTATTCATTGTGAGGCTTATATTGTTAGTGCTGGCCAAAGGAATGTTCACCCCACTTATCCCACTTCTACTCTTGACTGGCACTAGTCTTCAAAGGATCTCCTACCAAACTAGTCATGGTTACCCTCATTTTGGAGATATGGAATAAGAGACAAAGAAATTAAGTGAGTCACCCAACATAGACACAACAGTGCTCGGACTAGAAGCCAGTTTCCTGACTCCCATTCGAGTGCCTTCTTTGTAGATGATATGGTAGGCAGTAGGGAGATTAAGTACCATTGTATGAAAGCAGCCCCGTTGTGTGAAATGCAGTTCCTCCTTAGCAGAACAGAGAACCATATTTACACCCTCCAAACATTAAATTTTCCCTTGTGCTGAAGAAGTTACGGACAGCCCCTCTCCTTGGCCCAACGGGACCCCTGAGCTGGATTGCACAATTGTTCCATCCGAGGATGCTCTGTGGGCCAGGAGTTTGAGACCCCTGATATAAGGAATTTTCTATAACTTGCATCAACTCATCCAGAGGCTGGTCAATCGTGATCCCCTGAGTTAAAGTACCAGTCCCGATTAGAGCCACTCATCTTCCCAAAAGAGGGAGGGAGGGTGTGAGGCGGTGCTAGCAGGCCTGGACAGCTGTGAAGGAGAAAACAACTTTAAGAGTAGCACTTCCTGGGTGGTGTAGTTCTTTCTAGAGCTCTCACTGGATAGCCCATCCTATTCACAATTCAGGGCAGTGCAGACTTTTCATTTGTATTACAGTCTCGCTTAAAGATTCCGGCTGAAAATGGGGATCCCATTGTGCTAGATGCCATACAAACAGATAGCAAGAGTCAGCATCCCTGTCCTGAAGAGTTTACAACCTAGGCAAAAATCATGGACAAAAGGTGTGTGGGAAAACAGAGGCACAGAGAGTTGAAGCACCATGCCTGAGGTCATACAGAAGGTCACGGCAGACCTGAGATAAGTAACCAGGTTGTCTGCCTCCCAATCAAATACCTTAGCCACTTGATTACCTGTGGAAACCATACAATTTTTCAGGTTGTGGCCCTTGTTGGTATGAGCAGTATCCAATCCATGCTGCTACACTGAATCTCTGATTCAGAAAACTGCATAGGAAGTTTTTTTAAGTTTCTTTTTTCTTCAGCCACTGGTGACTCAGTTTTTTCATATGACAGTGGCTTTGGATGATGCCTTTCAGTAATGCCAAACTAAATTACAGGCAGATCAAAGTTTCAGCATTTAAAATTAATTTGGGCAGTAGAGTCACACTGTGAAGTCCTTTGTGCATGTCATCATTCGGTGGCAACAGCAAAAGGCTTTCAAAATGGATACCATACTCTGCCTTCCAACCATCTGAAATTTTGTTATATGAAGAAACAATGTAATACTCACAGTATTGGACACAACAGTTATCATTTGCGGTGTTGCAGTAGCTATGTCAGTCCCAGGATATTAGAGATATGACACGGGTGAGGCAATATTTTTTATTGAACCAACTATTATTGGTGAGGGAGATGGGCTTTTGATATGGTGTTGTTATCTTTTATCATTTTTCTGTTAGACAAAAACAAAAGACAAAAAGCATCACAACACCTGCGTATGAGTGCTCTAACAGAGTGATCATTCTCTATCTGACCTCTGAGTCTTCATCTTCAAAGGAACCCTGACCAGCATTTTCAAAAGCTTAAAAGTCATGGACTGAATAGAAAGATAGCTTATGACAACCATCTATAACCCATAATGATCTCCCTCTCTCCCGCAGCTGCCTTTTCCCCCACCCTGTTATGCACTGACTACATTTCCCAGAAGAAATTTCCTTAAAGAAGAGCTCTGGGTAGTTTAAAAGCTTGTCTCTCACACCAACGAATTTTAGTCCAAAAAAGATATTACCTCACCCACAATAGTTATTGTTAAAATACAGCTATATCTGAGTTTCCAGAAATATTTCCCTCTGAAGATAATATTATGATCTCGTGAATAATGGCACATTTGCTAGCCAGACTTCAAAAGCTGTAACCTTTCAATCCTGAAAGTAGTAGGCTTTTGGTGAACATAGCTCTCAGAGGCTACGTCTACACTGCGGCAGTTTGTCGGAAGAGAAAATGCAAACGGAGCACTCATTTGCAAATCTTGTGCTCTCGTTTGCATATTCTCTTCCGATCCTTTTTGCGGAAGAGTTTTTTGCGTTAAGAAGCCCTGTGTAGACAGGGCCATTTGTCAGAAAACCCCCATTTTGCGCAAGATCCTGTAAGCCTCATTTTTTGAGCAATAAGAGATCTTGCACAAAACGGGGATTTTCTGACAAATGGCCACATCTACATGGGGCTTTTTAGCGCAAAAACCTCTTCCACAAAAAGGATTGGAAGAGAATATGCAAATGAGAGCGTGAGATTTACAAATCAGCGTTCCATTTCCATTTCCTCTTCCGACAAACTGCCACAGTGTAGACGTAGCCAGGATGACAAACAACTACCATGTCACAAAACACCCTAAGAAGAGATGAGATGCCCAGTAAGGGACCTCCACCAAACAACTTTGTGTCTTTAAGAAATTCATGCTTTGTTCCACTAATTTCATTAATCTCCAGCTGCAATTAAAATTGTCTTGCTCCCTGAGATTGAAATTTCTATCTGCTGATGGGCAGCTGCGTTAATGTCCCAGTTAAGGCCTCACAAAAAACCTGAAAGAGTATATAAGTGGTGCATACGCTAAGGATGTTAAACAATTATTTGCATGAGACTTACCGATATGCTTGCCAGTTAACTAGCCCTTGCAGAGGGGCAGGTGGGCTTGGTGGCAGGACCCCTCGGCTGTAATGGGGTCAGCAATGGGATCCCACGACTACGACAGGGCTGGGCAGCAGGCTGGGCAGCGAGACCTAGATTAAAACTGTTAACCAGTTAAGCACTATTGTTTAACTGGTTAACCATTTTAACTTCTCTAGTATAAGCCTTGATCTGGACCCCTGAATGAAGGTGAATGGCACCCTCTAGCAGGCACACTGTGATGATTGATGGCTGTACACTCACAGACATCATGGCCATAAGGCATCCCCCAACACAAGCAAGTATATCATGTTCTCCATTCAGATAGGCGAAGCTCATCCTTAAGCATCTGAGAGTTACTGTCCAACAATCTGGAGCCAATCTGTAACACAATTTCATGTACTGCATGTGTAGGGTCCAGAGAGCAACGTCACTAGTAGGACCACACACGAGCAGCAAAAGGGACAGAATTCAGGTCTGCCAGTTCCCAAAAACTCAAGCCTCTGCCACTTGACAGAAAAGAAAAATCACTGTTGCTAGTTAGCAGTATAGGTTTCTAGCCTCTCTGTACCTCAGCCATGAGCAGTTGACAGTACCCACAGCCAAATCCTGGTCTCTTCACTTAGCCTGAGTAACTGATCAAAATTACTCCGATGTAGGGGCAGCATGAGGAGCACACATTGCAATTGCTCCTGCAGCCTGCTCTAGTGTGGATCAGTAGCTTTGCTGTGAAAGCTGGCCCTGCCTCAGGCCCTGATTTTCAGGGCGATGAGCAAAGTTACTAGTCTCATTTTTTTGAGGAGTAACATTAGTTTGAACCAAGGGGTTTGATTCGAACTAACGCGTCCCGGAGCGCACTTCCTGGTTTGAATCAGCTGGCGAGCGGAATAGCATGCAGGCAAGATTATGCTAATGAAGCGCAGATATTTAAATCCCCGCTTCATTAGCGATTTTGGTTGGCTACATTTGCATCCCTAGTTCAAACTGGGGAGCAAGTGTAGATGTTGCATCTGACGAAGTGGGTCTTTGCCCACGAAAGCTTATGCTCCAATACATCTGTTAGTCTATAAGGGTATGTCTACACTACAGCACTAATTCGAACTAACTTAATTCGAATTAGTTAATTCGAACTAAGCTAATTCGAACTAGTGCATCTAGACCTAAAAACTAATTCGAAGTAGCGTTTTGCTAATTCGAACTAGCATGTCCACATTGAGTGGACCCTGAACCAAAGTTAAGGTTGGCCGGAACCAGTGCCAGCAGGGCATCAGGTTAGGGTTTAGAGCGTGGAGCTGCTGCCTCAGGCTAGCCGAGGGCTGTGCTTAAAGGGACCCAACCCCCACCCTGGACAGACAGTTCTCAGGGTTCCCCGCTTGCTTGTCTACCTCAATGAGGGACAGCAAAGCAGTCCTGACTTGGAGTGCCCTGAGTGCCCACGTTTGGCACATCAGAGCACTCGGCCATCAGCCCGGCTGCACTTGCCACAGGCTGCTATCCGGGGGGGGGAGGGGGTCATTCGGGGGGCTGTCAGGATCCAGGAGGCCCTGCAGGAGAGCTTCTACCGCGAGGAGCCCGCAGAGCCACCCCAGTCCTCCCCATCGGGGGCTCATGCCCCATTCCTCCCTCACCTCCTTCCACTTACCCTTCCCTAGCCCCCCTTCCTGATGTAAAAAATAAAGGACACGTGTTCAAAAATAGAAACTCTCTTTATTTAACAAAACTGGGGGTGGGGGGATTAACCTCTGGGGAGACTGGAAAAAGGAGGTGGGAGAGGGGAAGAGAGAGGGTGGGAGAGGGGAGGTGAAAACCTGGGAGGAGGGAGCTGGAAGGAGGAAGCCAGGGGAAGAAGGAGGAGGGGAAGTCTAAAACTATGGTATGCCATATCTTCAGTATTGTGTAGAGATGTGGTCTCCTCACCTCAAAAAAGATATTTTGGCCTTGGAAAGGGTTCAGAAAAGGATAACTAAAATGATTAGGGGTTTGGAACAGGTCCCATATGAAGAAAGGCTAAAGAGACTGGGACTTTTCAGCTTAGAAAAGAGGAGACTGAGGGGGAATATGATAGAGGTCTATAAAATCATGAGTGGTGTGGAGAGGGTGCATAAAGAAAAGTTCTTCATTAGTTCCCATAATAGAAGGACTAGAGGACACCAAATGAAGTTAATGGGTAGCAGGCTTCAAACTAATAAAAGAAAGTTCTTCTTCACAAAGCAAATAGTCAACCTGTGGAACTCCTTGCCACAGGAGGCTGTGAAGCCTAGAACTAGACTAGAGTTTAAAGAGAAGTTAGATAAAGTCATGGAGGTTGGGTCCATGGAGTGCTATTAGCCAGGGGGTAGGAACGGTGTCCCTGACCTCTGTTTGTGGAAGGCTGGAGATGGATGGCACGAGACAAATGGCTTGGTCATTGTCTTCGGTCCATCCCCTCTGGGGTACCTGGTGTTGGCCACTGTCGGCAGACAGGCTACTGGGCTAGATGGACCTTTAGTCTGACCCAGTACGGCCATTCTTATGTTCTTATGTTCTAAGCTCAGGGTCGGGGGTCTCACTGGACCAACTTGATTTTCATGCAAACCTGCTCCTGGGTTCGCATGTGGCCTTTGGTGGCCAGGCTGGCAGCTATACTGCCCTAGACGGCCGCATTCCTGTGCCTAGTGTGGAGATTGTGGACGTTGGAGGCCTCCCCCCAAACCTCGATGAGGTCCACGATCTCCGCACTAGACCAGGCGGGCACCCGCCTCTTGCGGCCCCGGGAAGGCTCCTGGGAGCTGCCAGCCTGGTCCTGGGAAGAGGGGGAGGGCTGGGTGGCAGCGGGTGGCTGGCTCATGCCATGCCAGGTGCAGGGTCTGCTGGCTGGGTGCTGGCAGGCTTGCACCTGGCACGGGCACTGTAGCCAGACCGTGGCCCTTTAAGGGCTCCGCGGCTGGGAGGGGGGCAGAAGAGTTTCCCTGGCTTGGCTCAGAGTGGCCACCAGGGCAAGCTGGGAAGGGCTAGCCTCCAACTAGTTCGAATTAAGTGGCTACACAGCCCTTAATTTGAACTACTTAATTCGAACTAGGCGTTAGTCCTCGTAGAATGAGGTTTACCTAGTTCGAATTAAGTGCTCCGCTCGTTCGAATTAAGTTCGAACTAGCGGTTTGCGTGTGTAGCGCCTATGAAAGTTAATTCGAACTAACGGCTGTTTGTTTGAATTAACTTTGTAGTGTAGACGTACCCTAAGGTGCCACAGGACTCCTCGTCGCTTTTGCAGATTCAGACTGATACATGGCAGAAAGTAAAATTGACATGAGCCTTCCAGATGAGCTTCTGGGGAGCCCTTATTTCAATGTTTCCTGACAGAGAACTTAATTTTCCAGGAAAGGGGAGGTAAAACCTGAAATTTTTTTAGTGGAAAATTTTGGTTTTGTGAAAAGGACATTTTTTTGGCTAATCATTCCACTGAAAATACGAGCTCCAGTTATAAACATGATACAGACTTCAGAAGTATGTGTGGCGGTTGGAAGTCATCAACATAAGCAGCCTATTGACTTGTATGTTCCATAGCCTTCTATAAATAGAGCCTCAATATAAAGTGTGGCTAAAAAAGTTTTGTTGGAGTTACGGTAACAATATCATGAAATATGGAATTTCCACCAAACTATTTTGCAGAAAGGCACTTGTCAAAACATTTGGTGCTTTAGAGCAGCTCATGATTTTTAAATACTTAGTGGCAGATTTTTACTCATTATGCTAGATTTTGCGCAGATATTAATTTAATGTTCCAGGGTTAATGTTCCATTAAGGATACCTCTTATATTTCACATGCGTGTTCAGTGACAATTCTTTTCTTAGGCTAGTGGTGTGTGATTGTTATGGTGGGCATCACCAGCGGCTCTATTACATAATGTCTTTCAGGATCTTTTTCTTAGCATTTGAGGAGTATAGAGTATTTGAAAAAATGCTGCAACTGGGTCTTAGTTTGTGATGAGGTTTCTTTTTAAGGGTGCTGTGATAAACAGCAGGCAAGTTTGCTCTTTGCCTTCATCTCTCTAACTAGAGTCAAGTACTAGGGCGCAGTTGCTCCCTGTAAAGCAGGTAACAGTGTTAGGCCTGAGATACCTGACAGAAGAAATGTCTGTGCATTGTTTCTGACCATCTCTGTTCAAGGTTCATGGTGTATACATGTGTAACCCACACACATGCTGGGTGTGCTTCACTGTCCCATCTAGTGGAATTAAGACCACTTACAGAAAGACTAATGAGTCTGCTCTACAGCCTTAGCTACCAGCCAGCTGGCTTTCAGTTCATGCAGTAGAGGTTCATGCATTAAACTTTAGAAGTCCCAGGTTTAGTTCTGCTTGTAGACAATTGGGGTCTGTTGGCATTATGCATGTAAATAAATGTGTTACAGTAAAAATATAGCCAAATTCTGCTTCACTAATTTCTCCTTCAATGGAAACCTGACTTGCAAGGCATCAACACCTGCTACTGGACAAGGGGCAACACTAATAAGATGCCACTGGTCTACTGTCCATGCAGTGTTCTCTGATTCCCTGCTAAGGACCAGTGCAAGGTTTTGCACCACTGAAGCCCTCAATAGGCTGTGTAGCACCAGCAATGAACTGCACTCTTGAGCATATATACTCCTTAACAGTGCCCCCCCCCATCCCTTACACTCACCAACAGAACTGACAGAAGAGACTTATATACCCCAAAAAGTTGCGGAGTAAATGATTCCGCTCTGTACAAAATGGGGAGCTCAAAGAAATCATGAGCCTGAATCATAATTCTCTTCCAGTGTTCCTCATGGCTAATGCAGTTATGCACTGCCCCACACTCTGAGATGAGCTTTAAAGCCTAATCTTGTCCTAGAATTGCAAAGGGTAATCTGAAAGTGACAAGTAACAAAGTTAAGATTCTCTTAGCTAAAATTCCTTTCCAGTTTCTGCCGTGAGTGCTGTGAGGAGGCTATCCACCACTTCTTACTTGGAAAGGTGTTCAAGTTGCGCAATAAATCCCTACATTAATATGTTGAATTCAGAAAGGATAAATGACAAAGACACATGTGCTTGATTGATCTGGGTCCAGTGCATTGTAGCCCTTTAATGTAAAAACCTAACCATACTTCATTAATGTACAGCATGAATTCAACTTACAGTCAGCAATAGTTGGTGGCACTGGTAATCGTTATCTAAAATCAAATCCCATACACCTTCTGGGAAAGAAACTTTACATACAACAATCCAGCACCTAATAAATATAGGAGGATAAATGAACCAGTGAGGTCTATTTCATTTTCAGATGAATGTATAAAAAGAGGCGTTATTCAAATAAAAATGGCCAAGTTTTTTTTTTAATTTATACTGTAAGCCCAAAATATCTCTTACTACTTATGACCTTTTGGATGTTCTAAATCTAAATTGTTGGATGAGAAAGCAAATTTTTATTGGCTTACATTGTACTTTAATCTGGTTACATTTTACTAGATTTTTATTACAAAATGAGTATTTTAAAGTCCACAATCACCACAAAAAATTTTTAAGCAAATGTTCTGTTCTTGCTTTACCATAAAGTGAATATGTGAACCATTCAGCTGCCTCAAGTACATTTTTATCAGCCTCCATAAACAGAGATTTTGCTTTTATTAAAATCACCATTGAAGTGCCTGCATTTTTGCTACTGCTGCAAGCTATAAAATGTGCCTCTTAAATGATTCCCCATAAACTTAGAATACTCTTTTGTTCTATAAAATGTAAAACCACAGTATTTTTTTGGAAAGCAGAATGTTATTAACTAACTTGGATATAGGCAACCTTAGGTCTTGGATCCACTATAAAGTAATCAGAAACTTACCTTCCACTAGACATTCCTATCCACTGTTCTTAGCAATTTTTATATTAGTCTGTTAAAAGAATACTTTTCAATCTGTAACAATCAGTGTGTGTGTG
The DNA here is from genome assembly GCA_032595735.1 of Pelochelys cantorii. NCBI lineage: Eukaryota > Metazoa > Chordata > Testudines > Trionychidae > Pelochelys > Pelochelys cantorii. Next base: position 161,467,172 of record CM064327.1, read on the forward strand.
AACATACCCCTCTACAGCCACATGTGTACGTGCTGTAAATTGGGAAAGAGGAAAGACAGAATCTGGTTACTAATGAGAACTTCAGCTATCTGTCTGAATTATAATTCTGCCTTATCTATTTAAGAGGCTAATAGATAGGATAAATACGTGTATGCAAAATGTATTTATCCAGAGGTGGTGAAGTGTTATTACCTTCATTATATAGACGAGGAAGTCAGGCTCAGAGCGTACATGACTTGCTTGAGGTCTCCCAGGCCTGGTCTGCACTAAAGGGGACAATTGACTTAAGAGATGCAACTCCAATTATGTTAATTACATAGTCAGAATCAAAGTATCTTAAATCGTGTTTTGACATCGTCCACACAGTAGAAGTTCAATGGGAGCACACACTCCCTTCAACTTCCTTTATGCCTTGTGAGGAGCAGGACTACTGGTGCTGATGGGAGCGCCCTCTCAGTTCGAATTAGTGGGTCTTCACTAGACTTGCTAATTCAAACCCTGGAAGATCAACTGGGGCAGCGTCGATTTTCTCCATAGTGTAGACAAGCCCTCGTGGAAGTTTTTGACAGAGAAGGGAATTCAAACTTAGCTCTCCCATGGTGCAGGTTAGTGGCCTAGCTAACCACTGACCATACTCAACAAAGCACTTTGAATTTCTGATGTAAATATGCCAATCACAAACAAAAATGTAGGTTCTAATGTAATGCAGGCAGTTTTCTTTCCAACTTAACTGGGATTATATAGCATGGGCTATCTTTTCTATTCAATGAATAATCAACCAATCAGTTGGTCCTTAACTTAAACAGCTCCACTTCCTCCTTGTTTGTTTTAGAAAAGGGCAAACCAAGACTAGATAAAATACAAAAGACAAAAGTACCAGACAACGTCATATTTTGTATTAAATAGTTGTTCTCTTCCATTAATGATGAGCCTTGAATTTATGGGAATACTACACATTTAAATACACCAATAACATATTTAATCATTTACACATTCCTGTAATCCAAATGACTCAAGATGAATTTATCTGTACAGTGTCTGGTCCATGTGAAATTTGGCAACAGAATGTCACTGTGGAAAGCTGATTGAAAGCAGGAAAGGCGGCAGTTCTGTCACTTGAAAAGTAAAGGCTTTTTGCCATGGCGTGACTTGCCACACCATATTTTTTCAGGCTTCCAAAAGAGCCTCTATTCAAAATGGGAACTTCAGCGCCAAGTGTAACCTGATAGCAGTGTACAACTCCCTGCTTTTGTTTTAAAAAAAAATTAAAAAGAGATTTGAACATAGGAATTTGGGCCTGTGCTCCATAGCCAAGGGTGTAGGACAATTTCCATCCTTCCTATGCAAATATAGATGTATTAAAATGTCAGCTTTAAAAATGCCTAATAAGATAAAAGGACCAAGTTGTGCTATGAACTCAACAAATGGAAACACGGAGTAAAGCCAGTGGGCTACATAATAAGCATAGAACTTGCCCCAAATCCTGTTAAGTCAAGGAGAATCTTTTTGAGTGATTTTGAAGGATTTGAAACAGACCTTTTCATCCTATGCAATCCCATTGATGTCACTGGATCTTTGGCCCGTTGACATCAGTGGAGTTATTCTGAATTCACACTTGTGTGAAGTAGATTTCTTACCAGAATAGAGTAAGTGGAGATTGAAAAGACTTTTTAGCATAGACATCTATTTGAAATATGCGTCTCTGGTTGAGGACTAAAAGAAAGAGGGTTCAGGAAAGACAAGACAGGATAAACACAAAATCTCTGTGAGGTACTGAAATACTGGGCCTGTTTCATTAAGGTCAAAGTTCAGAGCATTTATATTTTGAAAAGAGATCCTTACCATACAACATACGAGAGGTTAGTTGAGTTGTTAGTTGAGTTGCTTATTTATTTATTTTTTCAATCAAAATTGGTATTAAGCTGTTTCTGGCAAACCTCTTTTTACAAAATGGTCCTCATTTGCAATATGACATAGAAAATAGTGCAGACATGTTTCTATTCTACTATAACTTGTGTTTCACAATGACATTCACTAAAAGTTGCTTTAATTGCATGGATAAAACTTGATGGTTGTCAAGTCAAATTATGCTGGGCCATACTCGTTTACATATGTCCTATCCTACTGACATCAATGAGGTGAAACATTTCTCTCCAGCCTTGTCCTTTCTGCTTACTACATCATCTCCACATTAACAAATGCTCTCTCGTTAGGTGCTGGATCCTCCTTCCAATTAAGCCAATGGCAAAAACTGTCTAACTTCTACAGAAGCAGGAAGGGGCCTTAGTATGTAACTGAAGATCTTGTTGATATTCCTGAGTGCAGCTCACCCTTTATATTGGCTTATGCTGCTCTAAAAATTGTGAAACTTGTTTCTGGCAAGAAGTTAAGCAGATATGTCCTTAAGAAACACAGGAAGGGAATTTGTTGAGTAAGAAGGTGCCGTTTGTACTGGAGGTTGTTAACTTTCTTGACATAACCACACTGAACTATTTTTTTAAAGAAAATAATGTCCATGAGTGAAGCTGTCCTTTGTTGGTGAAATTAGTGTCATAACCATTTACAGTTTATATATAACTAGCCAATTAGCCCATCATAAGATGGGATTTTCAGGCCTCTCCTCCACGTCATTTTCTCTCCTGAGCCTCCGGTCTCTCGCTCCTTCTCTCTCTCTCTCTCTCTCTCTCCTCTTCCTACTGCCTCCCCCCCCCCCTCAGCTCTCCTCCACCTCCTGTCTCTCTCTCCGTCTTTCTCTTTCTCTTCTCCTCCCCCTTCTGCCTCTCATTCGGGGGACTGTGGAGCCCAAACGGTCGCTTGCGCCACTTGTTCCCATGTGGCGGCCTGGCTGAGTGGTGCAGAAGTCAGCCGAGTGCCACAGCGGGAGGCAAAGGGGGGCGGTGACGTTCGCGGCCAGGGGGCGAGGCCTGGAGCCGCTGTCATGCCACACGTCACCGCCCCGCCCCCCTTCGCCTCCCGCCGTGGTGCTCTGCTGACTTCTGCGCTGCTCAGCCGGGCCGCCGTGGGGGAGCAAGCGGCTGTTTGGGCCCCACACTCCCCATGCAGCACGGGCCACCCAGAGGGAACAGCCAGTATTTCAGGCAACAGCACTGCCCAGAGGGAACAGCCAGCATTTCAGCATTAGAGACTCACAGACATTGGGCTACTATATATATGATAGGAAAAGCTAAAAGTGATGCTGAGAAAAATGGCAACCCTTTTCTGTTAAAGCACAAAGGCAATGGGAATCATATTTAGACATATGCAGAGATATATGCCATTTTAGCAACAGTCTTATTATTTAAAAAAAATGCTTGGTGACACCATAGGCATTAGCTACTTTAGAGCAAAAGTAGAAGTTCAATTTGTAAAAGAGGAGCTTTAATAATAAAGCAAAGTCACTGAATGGAAAAGAAGATTTTAAAGGTTTTTTTTAATTACAACTGTAAGTCTTACATTGTATAGAAATGGCTTGTAATATAAGAGTAATGATCTCTTCTCAAAACTCAGAGAAAATAGATAATTTTAGCAATTTGAAGGCATATCCTCTTTCCCTGAAGGTGCTTTATAACATTAAACATACTTACAGGCAGCTCTAGTTTTCAGTAGGTTGAAGCCAGAACAAATGGTAACATGATAAAAACACAGGTCTTTAGAGACCCAGCCAACAACAGCAGTTAAGTTTGAATATAGGGTAGGCCTATAAGAGACAAGCATTTGAAACACACAGACCTGAAGAGCTCTATGTAACACAAAAGCTTGTCTCTCTTTCACCAACAAAAGTTGGTTCTTTAAAAGATATTACCTCACCCACCTTGTTGCTCTATAAAGTACTATAAATTGCAAAGTGAACTTGCAGGGACATCTTTTGGATTTATGGGGCCCTATGCAGTGCTATTAAACTGATGCCCCATGCTCATTGGCAGTCCAGGGGGAGGCTGACAATGTTTTAGAGATGTGATTTTATAATCTTCAGCAACACACTAATGGTATTTTTAAAGCAAATTTTAAACTAAGGTCCTTTAGACTAACACAGTAAATTCAGAAACTGACAGTATGTACCTGGGCTTGGCAAATGGCAGTTAAATGGCTTCACTACCACTTGAATGGTTCTTTCACAGATTCAGTGGTCTGCTAATAGCTCTGGCAGGCTTTTTCAATTTTAAGTTAACTAGATCCTCTCCAGAAGAAGCAAAGGCACAGAACAAAGACAGGAAAAGACAGGTGGGTACACATGAAGATGCAGTGGTACCCCAAAATTCTTGGGTGCCCAAAGCAGCTGTGTATTCTGCATATGGGTAAGGACAGCGCTGTGAATTCGCGATGGAAAATATAATGATGAGTCTTTTTTATTAAGAACCAGAGGCCCAGTCCTGCACAATATTAAGTGCCTTCAGTTCTTGAGATCTGAAACTGATTGGCATCTACTTGGACTGGGCCGTAGAGTTTAATTAAATTTTTATAAACTATCAAGGTCTTTTACAAATTATCCTCTTCCTCAGTCTCTTGTGCTGTTTTGTGGGTCTTCCTTCACCTAGTGAGATGTCCCAGGTATCAACAAGGTGTCTACGTGGACCATGGGGAGCACTGCAACCTGTCCAGCTGGCTGAAAAGCCTGATAAAATTAATAAGTCAGAACAAGGCTTACATTATAGTTGCCAGTATTGGTGGGAAGGGCGGCGTAAGAGTGTGAGAGAGTTCATTGTACAATCCTCCTCTAAGCTCCTTGCATAGCTGTACAGAGTAAAGTACACATTTTGTAGAGGACAAAAGCTTTCTGGTGTTTTTAAACTGAAAAAACCCCACAGTATTTAGCACACGTTATTTAGCACACTGTTCCAAATGCCTCTGAACCCGGCATTTTGTCATTTCTTCCTTTAAGACAGAATTAACATCTTCCCCCGGTAGAGGGGTTTTCATGTACAACTTATAAAATAAGCACTTTTGCACCCTTTTCAATACAAACTTATACTCTGGAGAGTTTAATTTCATGCACAACTGTCACCAATAGCCAAATGTGTCTCCTATTGGCAGCCTTATAGTTATCATTTGTCGATTACTGATTGGGCAAAAAAGAAGCCATGAGAAAAGAGCTCCATTAACTAAAACATTTAACTGGAGGAAAATATTTCTCCTCTGATTTGCCAGTTATTTAGAAAGTGTTTTATAGCCCTTAATATTAGTGTATAAATCCCTGCTTCTCCAAGTTACTTAAGCCTGTGCTTCAGTTTAAGAATCTGCGTGGTTCCAATGACAACTCATGTGGGACTAATAAGACACTCAGAATGAGGCACATGCTTGAAGTGCCCTACTGGTTCATGGCTTAAATCCTGAATAATATAGAATTATTCAGAAATATCACTTCTTGCCCTCTGTACTAAAACAGCATTTGCAAATCAACACAATTAGAGCTGCAAACCATTCTAAAGCCCAGGGTAGCGAAGAGCCACGTAGCTGGTCCTGGAGTTCTGGAATCCTGTCGCCTTCGGGAGAGAACATCTTTTGGCATTCTCCATGGAAAAGGTCAAGATTTTTGGTTTCCACGCTAATTCTTCTCTCTGTGTGTGGGTGTTTTTTGTTATTTATACCACATGTACGAACTGGATAACCATCACATAAACTATGATGTTTCACCAACCGTGCAATAAACTGTGAACCATTTGCTTTATTCTGCACTTTACGGATGTCACTAAGTTCCAGCCATAGCATCGTGACATCATTGTTTCCAAAATAATTAAAGTCCTGAACATAAAATGAAAAAAAAAAAAAAAGCAGTGAGTGACTAAAAAAACATGCATTTGTCTGGGTTTTTATTTTGTTTTGTTTTGTTTTGTTTGCTGCATATATAGCTAAAACACAACATAAACTGGCATTGTACAATGAAGGGTTTTGTTTTGAGATTATTTGAGACCTTCATGAACTAGGGGTCTGATTCTGCAACCTGTGCCAGCTCATCAACTGAGCATAGTATCTGGCCTATTCTACAGTATCTTCAGGCCTGATCCAAAGTCCTTATGGGCACGACTACACAGCATTTTGGAGTGACCCCAGGTTTGACAAATTCTGGTTATCAGGGACTCAAACTAGTGCTCTAAAAATAACTGTGTAGATAGCTCTTGGAAATTGTGGTTTGGTCTGGTGCTCAGGCTTCAAAGCCTATCCCCTCTGCCAAGGGTTCAGAGACTTCAAAGCTATTTTTAGAGAGCTAATATGAGCCCATTTAACCAGAGTTTGACCCAGGCTGGGAGACTCACTCCAAAATGCTGTGTAGTCATAGCCTGTACAACCATGAAATGACTTCCGTGGGCCCTTAGTTCACATGTAGTTCCAATAAAATCAGTGAGACTACACATGGAGTAAGTTACTATGGGTGCATCTACTCTGCACCATTATTTCGAGATAACTAGCGTTATTTCGAAATAACAGTGTGAGTGTCTACACAACCATTCTGTTATTTTGAAATAATTTTGAAATGACAGACGGCTTATTCCGAAATCCGTAAACCTCATTCTACGAGGAATAACGCCTGTTCCAAAATAGCTATTTCGAAATAAGGCGTGTGTAGGTGCTCCACTGCTGCTTCTTCAAAATAGCCACTCACCAGGGCCATTCTAAGTTATTCCTCCCCAGTGCCTCCTGAGGCTCGAAATCGAAATAGCACATCTACATTAGGGAAGCCTGCCTCAGACTAATTTTTAGGCTTCCCTGCAGTGTAGACGTGCTATTTTGAAATAAGTTATTTCAAAATAACTATTCCAGAATAGCTTATTTCGAAATAGCCATGCAGTGTAAACATACCCTAAGTGATAAAGAGGGTGGAAAAAAAATCAGGTGAAAAAAAAATTGACATGACCTCTCAGACATATTGCAAAGATATCATTATATCTCAGCACACCATCGTCGTCTATAATTATTTATTGTATGCAGGGACTGGACAATAGATGAGTAGGAGTTTTATTTTTTTTTCTCTCTTGGAGAAACACAAAATCTGTTTTTTAATGATAAAATGGTCAGAAGTCACTATGCAAGCCAGACACAGAAAAAACAAACAAAAGTTTTAATATTGATTTTGTTGTCATCTCAGTCACTGGAATACATGGTCTGTTGACTTGACTCTATTTGTCATGCACCAACTCCCCACCTTTTATAAAATGGTGCAGCTGCATTAAACTAGCTGGGTTGATATATAAGATGAGGAACTAGCTCTTAAAGTCTTAGGGTATGTCTACACTACAGCGCTATTTTGAAATAACTTATTTCAAAATAGTTAATTGGAATTAAGCTAATTCGAAATAACACATCTAGACACAAAAACTAAATCGAAATAGCGTTTTTCTAATTCGAAATAGCGCGTCCACATTGAGTGGACCCTGAATCGAAGGTAAGGCTGGCTGGAACCAGTGCTGGCAGGGCATCAGGTTAGGACTTAGTGTGTGGGGCTGCTGCCTCAGGCTATCCGAGGTCTGTGCTTAAAGGGACCCGACCCCCCCATCCCAGACAGACAGTTCTCAGGTTTCTCTGCTTGCTGGTCTACCTCGCTGAGGGACAGCAAAGCATTTGTGTCTCGGAGTGCTCTGCTTGCCCTCACTCGGGACACCACGGCACTCTGCAACATGGAATCAGACCTGTCCCTGGGCACGCCAGTGTGTCTCGTGGGGTCATTGCCATCAGCCCGGCTGCACTTGCCACAGGCTGCCATCTGGGAGGTCCATCGGGGGGCTGTCAGGATCCAGGAGGCCCTGCGAGAGAGCGTCCACCCCGAGGAGCCCTCAGAGCCACCCCGGTCTTCCCCACCGGGGGCTCGTGCCCCATTCCTTCTTCACATCCTTCCACTTACCCCTCCTTAGCCCCCCTTCCTGATGTCAAATAAAATACACGTTTTTTCATAAACATCAACTGTCTTTATTTAACAAAACTGGGGAGGGGGAATGAAACTCTGGGAAGACTGGGGAAAGGAGGCAGGAGAGGGGAGGAGAGATGGTGGGAGAGGGGAGGGGGAAAACTAGGAGGAGGAAGCTGGAACGGGGAAGCAAGGGGAGGAAGGGGTAGGGGAAGCTCTGCGCTCAGAGGTGGGGGTCTTGTCGGGCCACATGTCTCCCAGCACGGCGGGTGCGAGGGCCTCGACCTCCCCGGGGGGATGGGGAGGAGGGGGAGGAGGTTGACGAGGGAGGGGGGCAGGAGTGGGAAGAGGAACAGTAGCTGGGGGGGCAGCACGGGGCAGCACGCTCTGTAGCAGGGTCTGCAGGTGTGAGCACATGGCACGGTCCTGAGTAAGCTGCACCCAGCAGAGCTGCAGGTCCTCCTGCATCCAGGCCTGGATGGTGCGGTGCAGGGGTCGCAGGGCCCCCAGGTGCTGGTCCCGGTACCCCTGCTACGTGCTGGTGGTCCGGAGGAGCCCTCAGCCGCACTATACACAGCACAGGGGGATGGGTGCGGTCTCGGGGCAGCTCCCACTCCCGGGGAGAGCCAGACATCCCGACCATGGCTTCTGTGCAAGCACGTCGGCTCTGACGGTGCAGGGCACGGTTGTCCTCACCTCGCAGGGGATGCTGGGCATCACCCACTGTGTCCCCAGGGAGAACTGACCACTCCCCTTCTTTCTCCACAGCCGCACCAGCTGCACGTGCTGTCTGCGGCTGCTGGCAGGCCTGGCTCTTGCACGTGCCCAGTGGCCAGAGTCCACCCCTTTAAGGGCCCCAGGGCTGGGGGAGAGGAGAGGAGTTTTCCTGGTTTGGCCCAGAGTGGCCACCAGGGGAAACTGGGAAGGGCTGGAGGCCCTCTAATTCGAAATAACTGTCTACACAGCACTTACTTTGATATAGCTATTTCAAATTTGGTGTTATTCCTCGTAGAATGAGGTTTACCAAATTCGAAATAAGTGCTCTACTATTTCGAAATTATTTTGAAATAGCAGTTCGGCTGTGTAGACGCTATTAAAGTTAATTCGAAATAACTGCTGTTATTTCGAATTAACTTTGTAGTGTAGACATACCCTTAGACTGTATCTTTTCTTTCCTCACTTCCCTAATGTATGCTTATCATTGAATTCACAGTCATGGGTAATTGATCTTGCTTGTGCATTTTCCTGGATACAGGTTGGTTCTAAGAATGACTTTGCTGAGAACAGTGCCTCCAGTCTCTCATTGATAATCTTGCTGCTCAGAACCCAGACTACTTTATATCTTTTTCACCTTAACATCCTTTAATTCCATTTCCATCTGGTTATGCATTTTACACACAGGGCCAATCACATTGCTACTGTGTAACCATTATACTGCATTTTCTACCAAATCTCTAGTATCCATCCAAACCAAACTGAATATCCCCATATGTTGCTTTAGGTTCCTTCCATGTTAATTGGATTTTCTGAATATTTGCATTGCCTTGATGAGCTCCCCCTGACTTTGAAGGTACCAAATGTATCTTCTTCTGATAAAATACTTCTGCTATGAGCATTGTGAACCTGAACTCACATTTAACTGTTTTTTCTAGGTACATCATGCCTATCTATTTGAATGTTTTCATTACCTATTACTATTTTTTTGTTAGTAAAATACACTTTAAATGGCTGACAAGGCCTGTTCTTGATGTACAGGTTTTTCCATGGGTTGGGTAGGAATAATATGTAGCAGTGGGGTTTTTTTTGCTTTGTACATAACTCTATACATGCTTGCTCCACCAGTAGTCCCACTGATTTTAAAATCAGAAGAGCTATTTTCAAAGTGTACAGCATGACCCAATGAAAGCAAGAATGGCAGAGCGAGGTCCCTGGTTTCAGAAAAGCCCTTTTCTCTCATTGTTGAATAATAGTTTATTTCAAAAGCTTCTGTACCAGATATTACTTCATTTGTCCAGAGTGACTGACTCGACAGTGTAACCTCCCTCCCCATGAGAGTTCGATGCTGCAACAGATGTAATATTTTTCAGGGCAACTTTTTTCTCTCTTCTCCTACCTGTGTCTTGATCTCTCCCTTTTTAAGCTTAAAAATTAAAAATTAACTATCCAATATGTTCTTTGGGAGTCAGATAGTCACCATGAAAAGTGATACATTTTGAAGGTATCACTGCAACGTGGTTTGTCCAAACTCTTTTTGGAGAACCATCACTAATAGTCTTGTCTTATCTTCCCCCTTGACAGTGTTTCTGTTAGCAGAGCACATTGCACTCACCTGGGGTTCCCTGTATTCCTCCATCCCCCTTACCTCCACTAGCCCCCTGCATACAACTTTCCAATCTCTCTCTATTTCAGAGACTCCCTGCAACTTGCCCCACACCTCCCTCACTCCAGGGGTCATGGTCTCCCATGTCTCCCTTCACTCATATCTTGACTCACATTCCCTATCCTATGCCTATACTTCCCATTCTTATTCTCAGACCCAAGCTCTCCATTCTCCTCCAAAGCCAGGCATTTTGTGCATTCCCATTTTCCCTTCCCTCTTTTTCCCCATCCCCCTCCTCCTTCAGCAGTTGTGCTGGAACTATATTTAGGGTGGGGTACTGAACTGCATCCCACCCAAACTTTTTTGCATCCCTCAGTGCCCTAGGCTGGTGTCACACCTAGCGATGCTAACTCTCCCTGTCTGGATGAACCAGATGCCATTTCATTTAATGGCATCTGGTCTGTCTGGTCTGGGAGAGTTGGCAACCTAGCCACAGCTGGAGGCAGCTGTAGAGCTCCAGGCCAGTGGCAGGATCTAGAGCGGCAGCACAGCCTCCAGGGCTGGTGGCCAGAACCCCATGGATGGTGGGCTGCAGGGACGGCAGGTGGCAGGACCCCATGGGGTGCTGAAGTCAGCGGGGTCAGCAGAACCCTGGAGGGGCCACCGGGAGGCTGGGGCACAAGACTGGTGGGACCCTTAAGAGGACACCCAGATGCCAGGACATGGGGCTGGTGGAACTGAGAGTGAGGCTGACCCTGGTTGCAAAGAAACTGGATGGAAAACTTGGGGTGCTTCAGTACCCTCCCTCACCATCTTCCCCAGACTCCTACTTTCATCACCTATGTCCTTCAGGGTTCTGCATTCTACCATGTGTGAACTGTAAGATCCCCCATGCCGGGGGCTCTGAGTGTGCCATATCCTCCATTTTCCTTTATTCCAGTGTCCCCTAATCTTCCCCCGAAAAGGGGGCTGCTGGTGTCTCCCATTTTCGCCCTTATGTTTTCTGAACATTTTTGCCTCAAAAAAAGTGTTCTGTCTGTTGATGCTTAGAGCCTTCCATGAAATTTTGGAATTAATCAGATGTGGCATTTAAAAATTATCACCTTACTTACATCCAGACAATCTGAGAAATGCCATTCAATTGAGTAGAAGGGCTTGCAAGCTGGGCCAGCAAATCAGAAATGACATTGGCTAATTTAGTGAAAAATTGGTAGTGGCAAATTCAGCTGGAACTGTGTGGAGTAGAGCTTTGGTAAATATTTTGAAACCTGCAGGAGTCCTGGTGCACCCTGTGGGGCTGAAGCTCCAGTCCCTGGGGCTCTGGGAAATATCATGTGAGAAATTAAGACCTGATTAATAAAATGATCCACTCATAAGAAGCCTGAAGCCTGAACAGATCCTCCTACAGTCCGGTATCCTGTCTAAGCAGTGTATTAACCAGCAGGATACTGGGGTGGCCAGTCCAAGCAAAATACCTTGATAACTGCATAACATTAAAGGCCCACTGACTCTTCCCTTCCTTCTGTACTGATTGAACTCTTCAAACTGCACAGCTAGCAAAAAAATCTAGTGGGGTTGCTAAGGATTAAATCTTGGTGTCTTATTGATTACTGGACTGGTCTTTATCTGCCAGGAAAAGGCCATTACTGTAAACAGAACACAATATCCATAGCAATGTGCAGTTCAATTTATTAATCACCAGTAGTTTTCCTTAACACTCTGTGAGACAGGACACAGACAGACACTGCCCCAAATAGCTTCAAAGATAAGATTTCTAACTATTCAGCACATAATTATGTTTTTCCTTTTATATTTTCACCTCTGTCCCACAGGGTATGTCTACACTACAAAGTTAATTCGAACTAACAGCTGTTAGTTCGAATTAACTTTCATAGCGTCTATACATACAAACCGCTAGTTCAAACTTAATTCAAACTAGCGGAGTGCTTAATTCAAACTAGGTAAACCTCATTCTACGAGGATTAACGCCTAGTTCGAATTAAGTAGTTCGAATTAAGGGCTGTATAGCCACTTAATTCGAACTAGTTGGAGGCTAGCCCTTCCCAGCGTGCCCTGGTGGCCACTCTGGGCCAAACCAGGGAAACTTTTCTGCCCCCCTCCCGGACCTGGAGCCCTTAAAGGGGCACGGTCTGGCTACAGTGCTCATGTCAGTTGCAAGCCTGCCAGCACCCAGCCAGCAGACCCTGCACCTGGCACGGCATGAGCCAGCCACCCGCTGCCACCCAGCCCTCCGCCTCTTCCCAGGACCAGGCTGGCAGCTCCCAGGAGCCTGCCCGGGGCCGCAAGAGGCGGGCGCCCGCCTGGTCTAGTGTGGAGATCGTGGACCTCATTGAGGTTTGGGGGGAGGCCTCCAATGTCCATGATCTCCGCACTAGCCACAGGAACGCGGCCGTCTACAGCCGCATGGCTGACAGCCTGGCCACCAGAGGCCACATGTGGACCCAGGAGCAGGTTCGCTGCAAAATCAAGGACCTGCGGCAGGCCTACTCCAGGGCCTCCCAGCCAGGGGCCAACCCAGAGGCATGCCCTCATTATGAGGCCCTGGACCGCATCCTGGGGGCTCACGCAGTCTATGCCCCCCGGGTGGTGATCGACCCCGGGGCAGAGGGCCCTGTCCCTGACACAGAGGAGGAGGAAGAGGATGCCGAGAGCCAGGAGCCTGCAAGGAGCTTACCCAGGACCCCCGAGGCATCCCACAGAGCACATCGACTGTGTCATCCGAGGCCGGGGAGGGCTCCACATGTGAGTGCCATCATGGTCCCCTTATGTGTATGCAGAGGGTGGGGGGAGAGGAAGCCCAGGGACCGTGCACCTGGGCCTTGCCCACCATGGAGCAGCAGCTGGGTGTCATGCAGGGGCCCTGGCCCGTTCCTCACACGCCAACCTCGCCTTGCAGAGGGGGGCTGGGTTTCACCCACTGTGTCCCCAGGGAGAACTGACCACTGCTCTTGTTTCACCACAGCCGCAGCACCTGGGACTGCAGGGCACACCACTCCGCCTGCAACAGCCACCCGCACCTGGGCCAGCAGGCACACCAGGAACCTGGAGGACTGCCACCGGCAGCACCTGCGGCTACTGGAGCACCAGCTCCAAACCCAGGACCACTGGGTCCGGGAGGACCTGCGGCTGCGGCAGTGGAGCTTGGAGGTGCTGGAGGAGCAGGGCCATGCCCTCAGAGGTCACCTCCAGACCTTGGTGGACAGGTTCCTGCCTCCTCTTGCTCCAGCCCCTGCGGCCGCCCCAGCTCTTGCTCCTCCTCCCACCCCTTCTCCCCCTCCCGCTTCCTCCGCACCCCCCGTCCCTCCTGCCCCACCCTCCACACCCACTCCCCCCCGACACCCCCGCACCTGCAGTGCTGTCAGACGGGAGAGCCAGCAGGACCCCCAACCCTGAGCTTTCCCTTCCCTTCCTCCCCTTCCTCCCCCTTCCAGCTCCCTCCTCCCAGGTTTCCCCCTCCCCTCTCCCACCCTTATTCCTCCCTCCCCCCACCCCAGTTATGTACAATAAAGAGAGGGTTTTTTGGCAAAACAGGTGTTTTTATTTTACATTAGGAAGGGGGATTAGGGAGGGGAAAGGGGAAGGAGGGGAGGGTGGAAGAAGGCCCCAGTGGGGCATGCAGGGAGAGTTCAGTCCTCGTCTGCCTGAAAGCTCTCCCGCAGGGCTTCCCGGATCTGGATGGCCCCCCGCTGGGCCTCCTGGATGGCGGAGGTGTGGGGCTGCACGTACTGGCCAGCCATGCGCTCAGCCTCAGCCATCCAGGCTGGCAGGAAAGCCTCCCCCTTCCTTTCACATAAATTGTGCAGCACACAACATGCTGCCACCACGGGAGGGATATTGTGCTCGGCGAGGTCGAGGCGGGTGAGGAGGCATCAAAATAGAGCTTTCAGGCGTCCGAAGGCCCCCTCGACCACAATGTGGGCCCTGGTGAGCCTGGCATTGAAGGCCTGTCGGGAGGGGTTGAGGTGCCCTGTGTAGGGCTTCATCAGCCAGGGCTGTAGGGGGTAGGCCGCATCCCCCACCAGGCAGACAGGCATGTCCACGTCCCCACCCCTGATGTGGCAGTTGGGGAAGAAGGTCCCAGCCTGCAGTCTCTGGCGCACGGAGGAGTTGCGGAACCCCCTGGCGTCGTGTGCCTTGCTGGACCAGCCCACATTAATGTCCGTGAACTGGCCTCGGTGGTCAGACACGGCCTGCAGGAGCATGGAGAAGTACCCCTTCCTGTTGAAGTACTGGGAGGCCTGGTGTTCTGGGGCATGGATGGGGATGTGCATCCCGTCGATGGCCCCCCTGCAGTTGGGGAAGCCGAGGGCGCTGAACCCCTGGATGACCGCGTCCGGGTCAGTGAGGCGGACCACCCTGCGGAGCAGCACCCAGTTGATGGCCTTGACCACCTGCAGAGATACACAGCAAACCGCGTACCCCGGGGGCACCCAGGTGGCTGGGAGTGTTCGTTCCCTGGAACTGCCCCGCGCCCCACTCCTGGAAGCGACCCCCTCTGCGATCCTGGAAGCCACAGGTGGCCTGTAGTACGGCCGGGACAGACTGAACCCTCCCGTGCGGGGCACTTTCGCCTCCTCTCCACCCTGTTTTCCCTGGGGCGGCCCATCCCCTCCTTGCAGGCCCCCTCCCCTTGGCCCAGTGGCCAGTGGGTGCCATACCTGCATGAGCACTGCTCCAACGGTGGATTTCCCCACGCCGAACTGGTTCCCAAAGGATTGGTAGCTGTCCGGCGTGGACAGCTTCCACAGGGCGATGGCCACCCGCTTCTGGAGGGGGATGGCGGGCCTCATGAAAGTGTCCCGTTGCCGCAGAGCAGGGGCGAGCCACTCGCAGAGCTCTAGGAAGGTGTCCTTCATCCTGAAGTTCTGGGTCCACTGTTGGTCTCACCAGCGCTCCAGGACGATCCGGTCCCACCAGTCGCTGCTGGTGTCCAGACACCAGATGCGGCGGGGCACGTTGGCGTCCGGCCACTGCTGCGGCTCCTCCACGACCCCCAGGGAGGCCAGGGGGAGAGGCAGGGGGCTGACGTGCACCAGATGGTGCCAGGAAGCCTCCAGCCATTGCTGGCAGGCTTGCAGCAGCAAGTCCAAAAACTGGAGCAGCATGCCCAGGGCGAGCTCTAGCTCCATGGTGCCAACTGCGGCGGCGTCCCCAATGGGAACCACCGACACAGGCAGGCGGAGAGAAAAACGCTTTGCTGTCCCTCGGCAAGGTAGGCAAGCAAGCGGAAAAGCTGTGAACCGGCTGTCCAGGGGGGTCCCTTTAAGCATGAGCCTCAGATAGCCTCAGACAGCAGCCACACAAAACAACTACTGACCTGATGCCCTGCCGGAACCGGTTTCAGCTGCCCTTAAATGTGACCCAGCGTCCAATCAGTGTGGACGCACTATTTCAAATTAGCAAAACGCTAATTCAAATTAGTTTTTGGGTCTAGATGCGTTAGTTCGAATTAGCTTAGTTCGAATTAACTAATTCGAAAGCTAGTCCGAATTAGCGCTGTAGTATAGACATACCCTCAGTGCCTTAAACTGGTCATTTAATTGCTAGGAGTTGGCCTCCCTGTTAAGTTAAGCAAGGGTAACTATTTACCACTTTTGCTCACCAACTGTGAGCTCAAACAAGCAGTTGCATAGTTATCGAGCGAAGAAGATTATGGAGGAAAGCCAAAGTATTTTGAGGAACGCTTTACATGCTCCTCAAGAGTCACTATATCTAAAAGAAGAATTGTGATAGAGATGCAGCCGTGTTAGTCTGGTGTAGCTGAAACAAAAGACAGAACTATGTAGCACTTTAAAGACTAACAAGATGGTTTATAGGTGATGAGCTTTCGTGGGCCAGACCCACTTCCTCAGATCAGGAAGTGGGTCTGGCCCACGAAAGCACATCACCTACAAACCATTTTGTTAGTCTTTACAGTGCTACATAGTTCTGTCTTTTGTTAAAAGAAGAATTGATACTATTACATGCTAAAACATGTAGGCTATTCCTACACTGCCCCCACTTTGCACAAAAAATATGCAAATGAGGTAAAGCACCTCATTTTAATAATTAATGAGGCTCTGTTTTTGTGCAAAACCCCCCTCTTGTGCAAAAATGGAGCCTCATTAATTATGCAAATGAGGTGTGTGATATTCCACGCTTTGCCTCATTTGCATATTTTTTTGTGCAAAACGGGGGGCAGTGTAGACATAGCCTTAAGCTTATAATAGAGAAGCCACTGGCCCATACTGAATGGGAAAATGTTCCTGGGCACCAAGGGCATTTTCCTTTTCTTAAGCACAATTAAGAAACAATGTAGCTTTTCTTCTGGCTTTTAATGGTCTCTCCTTCCCAAGCCTCTTGATTTTTTTGCTTTGCTTCATGTGCTCATGAAAGCTGATGAGACAGTATTTGCAATGGCCCTAGGCAAACCTTGGTTAAATACAAAACAGAACGCCCAGCCCACACTTGGTTCCAGACAGGCCAGTTATTTCTATACCCACCCATGTCTGAGTTTGCACACTCATTCCCATAAAGATTATTCTAATATCAACAATTTTCTTTCTCACTTCCTCTCCCTCTCTCCTGCAGTTGCCGTAGTAAATTTGTTGTGTTAAATATAAATGCGTGGAAATATCATCTTTAATGAAGTCAAATTCCAAAAAGAGAATGGATAATGTGCCAAATCCAAGTTGAGGGTTTTTTTTACTGACCAAATATTTACAGAACCATATGAACTTAATTCAGATAAAGGGCTATAAAGTTCAGGTCCTTTCCCTCTGCTAAAGAATAGCTAGTGGGTTTCTCTTTGGCACCAGACTGAAGATGCCAAAAATGGAATGAGAACAGAGAAAAAAAAAGTAGTTAGGTCTAGAATCTCAGAGAGCATTCTGAAGCCTTTTCTCCCCCAATGGTTTTTTAATTCGGAAGATTCCAGCCACCAAAGTAGTCTTTCCAACAGCCTCAGAGCAAACATTTTCTAAAAAGAGATTTCAGAAGAAAATAAAACTAAAACTCAAAACAGATGGCTGAAATCTGTCATATGGAAAATGCTAATTGGCATTGTTCCGTCTTTAGACTTGCACAGGCAGGAGCATTAAAAAATGTGTCCACCATTAGTAGCTGGTACAACTTGATATACTGTATATCCTTAAATTTCATTGAGCATACAGTCTAGGAAATTGTTAGAAACTAGGGCAAGTCTCATTATAAATATGGCACCTTCACAGGCTTCAGACTAGACTACTGAAATCTGGGTGCATAAAGTTAGGCTCCTAAATCCACATGCGGTCACTTTTATTTTGATGCCTAGATTTTCAAAGGGACAGACTACCTGCAAATAACATTGGAATTAATGATTGCTGCTGGGTGTTTGGATCCTTATATAGAGATTTCAGGAACCTAACTTTAAGAAAATAAACATGACAATTCTGTCCCCACTGTGTGCATTGTAAGAATTCCTGTATTATATGGTTCTACACCGAACTCAATAAATTATAAAGGGAAAAGTGCTTACTGATGTAAAATTACTATCTAACCATAGCTATCTCCAGTTGGTTAGGCAGCCAGAAAGTTGTTATTTTAACAAACAGAGGCAAGACTTATTGGAGCCTTCAGTATACAAATACGTAATGAAGGGATTAGCAGACTTAACCTATGGTTCAATGCAGGACACGCTGAGGATTAGGTGCAAGAGATTTTAGTTAGACCCTTTGGTAAACAGTATTTTAAAACAAACACAGCCAGTTAGTTATATGTTTAATTTTTTGTGTTTTAGCTGGAAGCAGCTCCCAGGACTGCCGTGCATTCCTGACAAGGTTCAACTCTCACATGATCTCAGGCTTCCAATAGATGCCAAGCATACTGGAGCATCACAACTGGGAAAAGCCAGACTGTAGTATTCAAAGGGAGAAGCAGTAGGTCCAGTATCATTGTAATTTTGAACTGCTGCTGGAGAAAGTTCTCAAATTTCTAAAGAGTTCTCTTGAAGATGAGGCACAGACTGGCAGCCAGTCTTCTCTGTCAGTGTGAGGAAAGCTTGGAGACCCCCCTTCAGGCCTCCTCCCCCCCAAAAGAGTGTTGTATGGTGTATGTCCAGAATGAGAGAGGGCAGAGCATTTCCAGTAAAGGAACTCAGCTGTGGAAACTTTACTATATAACAGACCTTGACCTAAGGGCCAAGTGTTTGGATCTAAATGAAAGTTCCCACCTATTGGGAAAATACCTATAAAGATACACACACACTTCACAGGGTTTTTTTAAATGTTTTAAACATTATATATAATTCCCACAAGCAAATCCACCCAATCTCTAAACTCTTCCCCCTCCAAGCTCCCACAGACTTGAAATGGTGGCCAGTGGCCATCTCAGACAAAGGCATTTCACATGGAAAGTTTGACAGACCCAAGGGCTGGCTCGGTGATGGAGTTCCAAGTTCTGCTTATCAGGAAAAGTTAATCTGTCATTTCCTCTCTCTTCTCTCCCTCCTCCCCCCATTTCTTTTAGAGAATGGAAAATGGCAACAAAGAGAGAAGTAATGACAGCAGTGTGGGAACGAGGAAGAGTGTGGAATCAGCATTCAAAAATCACGAGATGGGCTGACAAAATTAAGACACTGTCTTAAAAATCATTGGACAACAAATCACTTTTTTTCTGTCCTCCTCCTTCCCATGACAGCAAATGATGAGGAATCAAGGGCAGAGGCTGAGTGTGTCTTTGGGACAGAGCATGATCTGCTTGCTGGGCCCACAAAAGATAAATCTGGCTGAGCACCCCTATTTTTTCAGTGGGTACTTGAGCCCTAGAGCCCATGGAGTTGGTGCCTATATTGTCCACCCCCAATTCATGCATAAGAGCTTTTTGACTAAAAAATCAGCCTTCAATGCACAAACAAAAATGTGAGTCTTCCTATTAACTATTTGTCTACTCCTCTCATCTTCTTTCTTATGCATCCCAAGTGTATATTGCTCAGCCAACACTCACTGTGAGGGGCCACTGGCCAGGCGACTGTTCAAACTTGTGGTCATTGTTTTAGACTCAATGTAAGTCTCCACTTATGAAGTAGCCAGAGCATTTATGCCCTGGGTGTGTGACTCTTAAGTATTGTGGAGATTGTTACTCCCATCAGCAAGATAGGTGGCATCTTCATATATGTACTTTTGGGCTTAGTTGTTCATAAGCTGTAAGTACATATGCTGAAATGGAGAGGAGCTAGAATGGATTTTTGCAGGACTTCATTTCAGAGATGCCTGAGCAGGCTGACTTTGTCTCCAACTTGAAGCACTGATTCATCATCATTTCCATGATGAACCTCATTCATAGATAACAACTTTCCAAAATGCCGTGGCGTGTTCCACCCCTGTCTTTGTTCTAGGCCCCACCCCCCTTCCACCTCTTCCCCCAAGGTCCCAACCATGGCCCACCTCTTCCCACCCCCTCTTTGCCTCTTCCCACCCAGTTTTGCCCCTTCCCAGCATGCTGTGTCATCGCTCCTCCCTCCCTCCCAGACTCCTGCCTGCATGCCACAGTGAGTGGGAGGCATGGGGAAGAAAGAGGGGAGGTGTTGAGCTCCAGATGGGAGGGAGGTCCTGGATGGGGAGGGGGTAGCTAATAGGGGAACTGCCCGTGGGTGCTTACACCCACCATTTTTTACCCTGTGGGTGCTCCAGCCCCAGAACACCCACAGAGACAATGGCTATGACCTCACTTTCCAGGGACAAGTGAGACAGACTACATCAATTTGTGGTCTGCCCTACATGACAGACAGTATCCTAAGTTGTTTCATCAGAACTATGCCACCTTTTTTTTCTCTTCTCATAAGCATCCTCGATGCCATGTGTTAGGTGAATGGCTTGACCTTAGGAACACTGTTCTCATCTGAAGTGAGTATGAGCAAAGGGCAGTTCAATAACCTTCTTTAATAATCACATCAGAATCAGTCACTCCTTAGGCTTGCATGTGATGCAAAAGAGATAGATGGATTGGTTGCTCTTGGGATCTTCCAGCTACCCTATTAGCTACCTCCTCCCCATCCAGGACCTGCATGACAGAGGGAGGACCCCGCTCTCCAAGGACTCGGCCCAGACGGTAATGAGGTCTGGGCCAAGGATGTCCCAGAACACATGGTAGAACTCCACAGTCAGCCCGTCCATGCCCGGGGTTTTGTTGGTGGGCATGAGACAGAGAGCTTCCAAGAACTCAGCCAGAGTGAGAGGCATCTCTAGCTGGTCTTAGTCGCCCACGCTGACTGTCAGGAGCTCGGTCCAGAGCACCTTGTAGGTATCGGCTTCGGTCGGATCCAGGGAGACTGAACTGGCGTAGAAGGCCCTGGCCCTTCCAAACATCTCCTTAAGATCCATGAGGGGGGTGCCATCCTCTGCCAAAAGGCAGGTGATGTGCTTTTTAGCCCCCTCTTTTTCTCCAGGGTGTAGAAGAAGCGGGAGCCGTGATCCATCTCCCGAAGGAGATGGATGCGAGATCGAATGAAGGCACCCCGGGCCTGGTGGTCCTCGAGGGCCCAGAGTTCCTCCCGCTTCTCCCAGTACACCTCGCAGAGGGGTGGATCCTTGGGGTCGGATGCCAGGCACCCCTCAAGCTTCAAAACCTCCCGTTCCAAATGCTCTATCGCCGCATCCCTCTGCTGGCTGGTGCCCCGGGAGTAGTCACGGCAGAAAAGCCGGGCGCGCGCCTTCCCCACGTCCCACCGTCGCCGTGCCAAGGGAAAGGCGGGCCGCTGCCCCCTCCAGGCCAGCCAGAACTCTCAGAAGGACACCACGAAGCCCACATCCTCCAGCAAGCTATTGTTAAAATGCCAATAGGCCGGCCCCAGACTCTCCGAACTGAGAGAGGCTTTCACAGCCACCAAATGGTGGTCCATGAATGGGGCTGGCCGAATGCGGGAGGAGTGGGCTTGCGCCAGATGGAAACATGATAAATAAATGCAGTCCAACTAGGAGTGGCTCGACCAATCGTCCCCCACCTGGACATAGGTGAAGGTGGTGGTGTCGTCCGGGTGATGGTCTCACCAGACGTCCACCAGGGAGTGATGGTCCACAATCTCCCTGAGGATGCCTGCTGCAGCCTGGCAGTTTGCAAGTCCTGCATGGTCATGGTCCTCGAGGGTGGTATTGAAATCCCCGCCCAGGACCAAGCATTCACGAGGATCCAGGGTGCCAAGGAAGGTGGCCGCCCGCTGATAAAACATAACCTGTCCTGGCCCGCGTTCAGGGCATAGATGTTGACCAAGTTCAACGTCAGCCCCTCCACGCAGACCCGGATATGCAGCAGGCAGCCCGGGACAACCTCGGCGGTCCCCAGCACCTCAGGCCGTAGGGTGGAGGAGAACATGGCCGAGTGAGCACTGAGGTGGCTAAAATACACCCCGTCCCCCCACTGCAGCCGCCAGCCAGCCTCGACGGCTGGAGTTGTGTGGGTCTCCCACAGGAAAACCACCGAGTACCCTTCCTCCCGGAGGAAGAAGTGCACCCAGCTTCTGCGGAGACCTGCCCCACAGCCCCGGGCATTTAGGGTGGCAAAGACTGTAAATTTCATAATGAGGGCTAGGGTGGATCCTCGCAGGCAGGGTAACCGTCAGCCTCCCGCAGGCCCCACAACAGGCCACTCCCCAACCCAAAGGCGAGGAGAGCATCACGGAATTTGCGGGTCCTCCAGTAGGTCACGATGTCCTGCCTCTTGGTCCCTCTCCCCTCCTGCAAAAGGGCCCTTGTGGCCCCCAGGATCGAATGGAAATCCCTCCAGCACTGAAGGGCCAGCTCCACCTTTCCTTTAGCCCCGCAGGTGTCCGTGAGGAATTGGCGAAGCTTGGCTCCCAGTGCTAAAGGGGTACTGGGCTTTTCCTCCATCTGGGCTCCTGGATGGACCTCGTGGGCCACGGAGATGGGCAATCCGGGGTCCGATCCCTGGCGCAGTGCCAAGAATGACGGCGCTGCGCTGTCTGTCCCCAACCCCGGCAAGGGAAGGGACAGTGGAGGGAACAAAGCAGCCCCTAAAGGACTAGGGACTGGGTACACAAATACCACCCCCTAAGAGCCACCTGCAGATAGCAAGAACAAGATGGCTCCCGTGGGGGTGGCAATAATAGCAGGATGTGAGGGCGTTTGAGGGGGAAGAGGCTTCACTGTAGGGGCAGGAGTGGAGAAGGATGGGGGGACGGTAACGGGGGAGCGGGTTTCACGGTAGGGGCGGGAGGATGGGTGGGCTCAGGATCGGACAGTGGGTCGGGAGTGGAAGGAGGAACAATGGTAATGGTTGGAGAGGGGTCAGGAATGGGGGAGGACTCAGGGCTGGATATAGGTTCATAAAGGGCGGGATTGGGACCAAGGGCATGAACGGGGGGGAGGGGAGGATCAGAATAGGGAAGGGGACCAGAGCTTTGGGCAGGGTCGCGGGGAAGGTCCCCCGAGTCTGTACCACTGGGCTGCGACACCTCCCAAACGGGAACCTGGGGGGTAGGAACAGGGAGGGGGCCCGCGCTGACTGGGCTCAGATGGTTGATCGGAGCATGAGTCTGGAACCACGGCATCAGCTGGAGTGATGGACTCTGCTGGGCCCCCAACAGGGAGGGAAGATGGCTGCCCTGCCTCAGCTTTGAGAGAGGGGGTGCCCTCAAGCCCGGGACCCAGCCGCTCGGTGCCAGCCGTCACCCCTGAGGGCTCAGCAGCCTCACCTGTGGCACCCGAGTTGGCTGGGCCAATGGGCAACACCAGGGGTGCCCCGAGAGTGAGGACAGGGTCGGCCACCTGGGGCATAGGGTTGGGGAGAGGAAGGGGGGTGCAGCAGGGTCTCCACCCAGACCGAGGCCCGCTGGCAGAGGGTTGTCCTCCCCCTGAGTGAGTGGGGTCAGACCCAGGGCCTCAGTCTCCTCAAAGATGGAGAAAGCTCCATCCCCTTGGCCCCAGAGCCCTCCCCGCCAGTTGCCGAGGCAACAATTACCTTGATGGTGGCAGCGGGGGTGCAGCTGGTACCGTGGCTAGGGGAGCACCACCTGAGGCCTCCTCAGGAATGGGCTCCGCAGGGGGGACGGCATCGTCCCCACTCGCTGCCATGGCTTCCTCGGCCGGTGCCTTCTGTTGATGCTCACTGGGGGTGTTTTCAGCAGCACTGTCCCCCCTTGGGATTTTTTGGAGGGGGTCTTCCCACCCCTCTTGTCGGGGAGGGGAGATTGAGCCCATGAAGCACAGGCTCGGCGCTTCCCCCAGATGAGCGTCCAGCCCTCTGAGGTGGAGGTGGAGGGCTTGTAAGCAGGGGCGAGTCCAGGGGGCGCAGTTGTTGCTCGGGGGGAGGGGGGCCATTGAGGCAAGGGAGGGAGAGAGGGGGTAGGGAAACCTCCCCCTGGAGGGAGCCCGCTCCTTCGCCCGGCAGCGACCCCGCCACCCTCTCCTCCTCGGGCCCCGCAAAGACAGATGGAATGGAGGCAGGGCCCACCTGCTCGCCTGGGCATGCTGGAGGGGGTGCCTTCGGCTCCCGAGCGGAGCTGTCAGTTGGAGGAGGGGTGGCCGTGGAGGCCGGACAGCCAGGGGGGCCAACGATGTTAGGGCCAGCACCCTCCTGGGCCCTGGGGGGCCCAGACGCCTCCTCCGACTGGACCAAGGGCCAGTCCCTCCAGATGTGACCCATTGCCTGGCAGAGGAAGCACCAGGTCTCCCCCATTGAATAGAGGGCCCCCTGGTAGGGCACCATAAAGGACCCCTTGAGCGCGACCCCACCATGTGCCACTGGAGGCATCTGGAGCTGCACCTGCCGGCAGAAAGACAGCACGTGGCGGAGGGCGGGGTCCCTACAGCTCAATGGGAGAGGGCTGATCATGGAAATAGGCCTCCCCAGGGTGGAGAGGGCAGGCAGCAGGGCAGCATTGGGGAGGAAAGGCAGGATGGAGGTGAGGACCACCTGTACACCCAGGTCCTCTAATGGTTCTAGAGGCACGTGCACACCCCCCCACCACCAGGCCCCTCTCCACCGTCTCCTGGGCGGCGGCCTCTGAGACAAGGAAGAACACCACCTTGCCGTACATTTTGGGGGCTGCCACCACAAGCGAGGCCCCCACCACCCTCGCCAATGCCCACACATATGTTTCAATGTGGGGCGAGGCAGAGACCAGGAGGTAGCAGATGCCATGGCTCCTGGTCAGGGTGGGGAAGGGGCCCTGGCCACCAGGGATGGAGATGGAGGCAGCGGTCAGGGCAGATGACGTGGCGGCATGCGGGGAGGCAGCAGCAGCCACCTGGGCATATGCTCTGGGGGCCACAGGTGGATTGCTCCCAGAGCCAGTGGGGGGAACAGCAGGGAAAGGAGGAGGTGAGGCAGATGGCGGGGCTGCAGTGGGTGCGGTGGCCTTGGCTGCAGGAGGTTTGGCCTTTTTGGCCAGGCCCTTGCCCTTCTTCCTCCCCTGGCCCTTTTTGCCAGCCGAGGTGGAGAGCCCACCCGTATTGGGGGGAGGGGGCATCGGCCGTGGCAGGTGAGGAGCCTGGGTCGGGGGTCGGGAGATCAGCCGCAGTGGTCTGCAGGTTCGGTGGCAACGGGGGGACCGTAGGGTCAACAGGGGCGGGGGTTTCCTCCATCATGGGGGAAGGGAGGCACAGATGACAGGGAGGCACAGATGACAGGGAGGCAAAGCTGAACCACTCCTTCCCACCAAGCAGCAGGCAGGGGAGGACGGCATCAATGAGGGGGGAGGGGATGGAGAGGGGGAGGGTACTGGATTCAGGGAGGGGCAACCGAGGAAGGGGAGGGGTTAGCAGCCACTCCTCCCTGCTGAGGCTGTGGCAGAGGAGGAGGGCACTATTGCAGGGGGAGGAGGGAAGGGCGCGAGGGAAGGGGATGGGAGGAAAGGGGATGGGAAAAGGCAACCACTCCCTCCCACTGGCTGATTGCAAGAAGGGAGGGTGCGGGAAGCGAATGGGGGACCGAGGGGCCAGCAACCACTCCTCCCTGCAAGGCTAGAAGCAGAGGAGGAGGGCGCTGGCAGGAAGGAGCAAGGGACACAGTAGCGGGTGCAGGGTGGGGGCCGGCTCTTCCGGCTGCACTGGGGTACAGGGGGGAAACTATGGGGTCAGTGAGGGGAGTGCAGTGTATTGGGGGGGCTAACTAAAAAAGGGGGGCAATGGAGCTCAAGCGCTCGCAGGGAAGGGGGAACCTGGGCACAAAGGCAGTGGCAAGGGCTATCAGGAGGCTGGGGGATGAGGGAAATACGGGAGGAGTTAGGGGTGGGATGAGGTAAGGCAGCAGCTGGGAGGGGCTGGGCACACACAACAGGCTAGCTGGGGCAAGGGCGTGGCAGGTAAACTCTGGGAATGGGTGTGGTGGGTGAGTGACTTTAGAAAGACAAACTGGGCTAGCAGGGTGGGGCAGGCAGTGGGGAAGGAGGCAGGCTGCTGAGATAGGGTGGGGTGAGCAGAGGTGAGGGGGGACCACCAGCCAAATGTAGCTGAGGGAGGGGGGCCAAGTCCAAGGGGGTGGGGAGGGAGCATGCCCACGAGCACTTTTGGGGGGCTCAACCTTGCCCATTGCTGCAGCAGCACAGTCCAGGTGGAGCAACAGCCCGGTCGAGGGACGAAGAGAAATTCCAGGTGGTAAAGGTGGTGGAGGGGGTGCTGGGATGGTGGCAGCAAGAAGGGAGGGCAGCTGGACTGGGGGGAGGGCTCTGTGCCCCTCTCCCAGCCCCCTCTCAGGAGTTCAACTTACCAGGAGCACAGATGGAAAAAAAGCTCAGTCTTTGAAGGCCCCCTCCACAGGTTCAGATGGTGGTGCCTTCTCCTCTTCACCCCTCAACAGGGCGCAGGTGGTGCAGCTGCAGCAGCAGGCAAGCAGCTGCCAGCCGAAGCGGGAGACTCCAGGTGGTGGGTGCCTGTGGTGATGGGGTCCTCTTCCTCTTCCCCCAGAGGAACTCTGTCCGGATACGTGACACAAGGGAGGAACAGAAGTAGGCCCCACAGTTGCAGAGAACCCCCTCATCCAACATCCTCCTCCTGGTATTGTAGATGGTAGCTTTCGCTAAGGCCAGGAGGAGGTTGATGAGGAGGTCTCGTGACTTTGTGGGGCCACGGATAGGGTGTGCGTATATAAAAAGGTGAGGGGATAAGTGCAGCCAGAACCTCAATAAGAGGTTCTGGAGGAGCCGGAATAGAGGCTGCAACCTGGCGCATTCAAGGTAGGCGTGCACCAGGTTTTCCCTCACGCCGCAAAAGGGGCAGGTGTCCGGGAGGGGGGTGAACCGCGCCAAGTACACGCCCGTGCTCATGGCTCCATGAAGGAGCCACCAACTGATGTCCCTGTTGGGCCGCAGAATTAAGGTGGAATATACGCTGGCCCATCGGGGTTCCCCACCCTCCACAGGTGTTAGGTAGTCCTGCCACTTGCTGTCGGGGCGGGAAACGAGGGTGAGGAAATGCAGAGTGTGGAGCACGAGCATGTACAGATGTTTTCTTGGCGCAGTTTGGAAACAGACCGGCTGCAAATCCTGCAGCCGGCTGGGGGTCCAGGGATGAGGAAGCCGGGGGGGGGGCGGGCCGTGGAACAGGGGCCCAATAACTAAGGATGGAGGGTTTGCAGGAAGGGAGGGGCGGGGTGTACCCTCTCTCATGGACTGCTGCAGGAAGTCGAGAGCGGGCCACTGCAAGGCCACCTTCACCTCCTGGAGTAGGCCCGGGGGTATTCGGGAGATGGAGAGCCCCATGCGCTGAGCGAGCGCTCGGGGATCCAACCAGTCCCCCCTGTCGTAGTCCAGGAGGTCTCCGACCTTGGTGGTTTCTGCCAGGATCAACCTCCGGCGCACCGAGGGAGACTCCGCCACCTGCACGCACAAGGCTGGATTGTGGAGCAGGGGCTCCGCGAGGAGGTCTGCTCCCTCGGGGGCCACAACAGACCTGGTCGCTGAAAACAGCTTCCAGGTCTGGAGGAGGTCCTGGTAGAATTCCAGCAGCTCTGAGAGGTCTCGCAGAAGGCCCCTCGGATGGATAAAAAAAAGCTGCGAGTCGTATCGGAGCCCTCGGAAGCAGCGGAGGAAGGCACACCCCGAAGTGCTCCATGCCGGACTACCTGCACTAAAGAGGAGTCTCTGCAGGGCCTGGAGGCGGAAGGTCCGGATCTGGCTGTGCATGCAGACCAGGCCCTGACCCCCCTCCTCCAGGCAGAGAGACAGAACCCCTGCAGAGACCCAGTGCAGTCCTGGCCAAAAGAACTCCAAAGCTGTCCTCTGGAGCTTGGCCAGGACCTCCGGGGCCGGGCTCAGGGTGTTGAACCAGTGCCAGAGCATAAACAGGACCAGCTGATTTAGCACCAGCGCTCTCCCGCGGAGGGAGAGACACCAGAGCAATAATGTCCACCTCCGCAGCCGTTCACCCACCCTGGCCTCCAAACCCTGCCAGTTCTCCGGCAGAGAGGGATGCGTGGCAGATAAATAAACACCCAGATAGAGCAGTGGACCCGCGCCCCACCTGATGGCCTGAAGCACAGGTGGGAGGGAGCCAGCCCGCCACCCATCCCCGACCACCAGGCCAGAGCTCTTGACCCAGTTGACCCGGGCGGAGGAGGCCACTGAGTAGACGGCTTGGCAGGCCTCCACCTGTGCCAGGTCGCCCGGGTCCTGGACCACGAGGAGCATGTCATCTGCGTATGCCAACAGGACCACCCGCAGCTCTGGCTCTCGGAGCACCAACCCCGTCAACCTCCTACGGAGGAGACAGAGGAAGGGCTTGATCGCCAGAGCATACAGCTGGCCCAACAGCAGACATCCCTGACACACTCCCCGCCTGAAGCTGACTGGCTCGGTCAGGGTCCAGTTGAGCCTGACTAAACTCTCCGCGAGGGCGTACAGCACCTGGAGAAAACCCACAAAACGGGGCCCAAAGCCGAAGGCCTGCAGAGTGCCCAGGAAATATGCATGGTCCATCCTGTTGAATGCCTTCTCCTGGTCCAGGGACAGGAGAGCGAACGACAAACCGTCCCTACACCCAAGCTCCAGGAGATCCCGGACCAAATACAAGTTGTCAAAAATGCTATGGCCCAGGACAGTGTAGGTCTGGTCGGGATGGATCACGTCTGCCAGCATGGACCGCAGTCGCAGTGAGATGGTTTTTGCTACGACTTTGTAGTCCGTGCTGAGGAGCGAGACGGGACACCAGTTCCGAAGGTCACGGAGGTCCCTCTTCTTCGGTAGCAAGGTGAGCACTGCTCGCCTGCACGACAGAGGAAGGACCCTGCTCTCCAAGGACTCAGTCCAGACGGTGACGAGGTCTGGGCTGAGGACATCCCAGAACACGCGGTAGAACTCCATTGTCAGCCCGTCCATGCCCGGGGTTTTATTGTTGGGCATGAGATGGAGGGCTTCTGAGAACTTGGCCAGAGTGAGAGGCAGCTCCAGCTGGTCCCGGTCGCCCGCGCTGACCATCGGGAGCTTGGTCCAGAGCACCTTGCAGGTGTCGGCTTTGGTCGGATCCGGGGAGAACAAACTGGTGGACAAGACCCTGGCCCTTCCACGCATCTCTGCCGGATCCGTGAGGGGGGTGCCGTCCTCTGCCAAAAGGCAGGTGACGTGCTTTTTGGCCCCCCTCTTTTTCTCCAGGATGTAGAAGAAGCGGGAGCCGCGATCCATCTCCCGAAGAAGCTGGATGTGAGATCGAACGAAGGCACCCCGGGCCCTGTGATCTTCCAGGGCCCGGAGTTCCTCCCGCTTCTCCTGGTACTCCTCATGGAGGGGCGGATCCTCGGGGTCAGATACCAGGCACCTCTCAAGCTTCAAAACCTCCCGTTCCAGCTGCTCTATCACCGCATTCCTCTGCCGGCTGGTGCCCCGGGAGTAGTCGCGGCAGAAGAGCCGGGCGCGCACCTTCCCCACGTCCCACCAGCACCGTGCCGAGGGAAAGGCGGGCCGCTGCCCCCTCCAGGCCTGCCAGAACTCCCGGAAGGATGCCATGAAGCCCACGTCCTCCAGCAAGCTATTGTTAAAATGCCAATAGGCCGGCCCCAGCCTCTCCAAACTAAGAGAGGCTTTCACGGCCACCAAATGGTGGTCCATGAATGGGGCCGGCCAGACGCTGGAGGAGTGGGCCCGTGCCAGATGGAAACGTGATAAATATATGCGATCCAACCAGGAGTGGCTCGACCGATTGCCCCCCACCCGGACGAAGGTGAAGGTGGTGTTGTCGTCCGGGTGATGGTCTCGCCAGACGTCCACCAGGGAGTGATGGTCCACGATCTCCCTGAGGATGCCTGCTGCGGCCTGGCAGTTTGCGAGTCCTACACGGTCCCGGTCATCGAGGGCGGTGTTGAAATCCCCGCCCAGGACCAGACACTCGTGAGGATCCAGGGTGCCGAGGAAAGTGGCCGCCTGCCGATAAAAGGTGAACTGGTCCGGACCCATGTGCGGGGCATAGACGCTGACCAAGTTGAACGTCAGCCCCTCCACCTGGGCCCAGACGTGCAGCAGGAGGCCCGGGACAACCTTGGCACTCCCCAGCACCTCGGGCCATAGGGCAGGGGAGAACATGGTGACCACCCCAGCCGAGCGAGTGCTGATGTGGCTAAAATACACCCCGTCCCCCCACTCCAGCTGCCAGCCAGCCTCAACAGCTGGAGTCGTGTGGGTCTCCTGCAGGAAAATCACTGAGTACCCCCCCCCCAAAGGAAGGAGAGCATCCGGCTCCTGCAGAGACCCACCCTACAGCCCCAGGCATTTAATATTGCGAATGTGGTGTACTTTATGATGAGGGCTGGGGTGGATCCTCACGGGCAGGGGAATCGTCGGCCCCCCGCAGGCCCCTCAGCAGACTGCTCTCCGACCCAAAGATCAGGAGAGCATCTTGGAATCTGCGGGTCCAGTGGTAGGCAGCACCGTCCTCCCTATTGCTCCCTCTCCCCTCCTGCAAAAGGGCTCTGGTGGCCTGGAGGATCGAATGAAAGTCCCCCCAGCGCTGAAAGGCAAGCTGCAACTTGCCCTTGGCCCCGCAGTTGTCTACGAGGAACTGGCGCAGCTTGACCCTCAGCACTGAGGGGGTACTGGGGTTCTCCTCCGTCCGGGCCCCCAGGTGGAGCTCACGGGCCACAGAGATGGGCAAGCAGGGATCCGACCCCCTGCGCGGTGCCGATAGTGACGGCGCCGCGCTGCCCGTCCCCAACCCCGGCATGGGAGGGGGCGGCGGAGGGAACACGGCAGCCCCTAACGGATTGGGAACCGGGGATACTAATACCACCCTCCCTGAGTGCCGCCCACAGCTAGCGGGAATGAGACGGCCCTCGTACGGGTGGCAATGACAGTGGTGTGGGAGGACGGTAAGGGCAGGACTGGCAGCATGGTAGGAGTGGGAGGGGGAGTGGGCTCATGGACGGACGATGGGTCCGGGGCAGAAAGAGGGGGAACAGTAGCGGTAAGAGAGGGGTCAGGGATGGGGGAGGACTCAGGG
Source organism: Pelochelys cantorii (assembly GCA_032595735.1). Classification (NCBI taxonomy): domain Eukaryota; kingdom Metazoa; phylum Chordata; order Testudines; family Trionychidae; genus Pelochelys; species Pelochelys cantorii. Next base: position 161,497,743 of record CM064327.1, read on the forward strand.
CTGGATATGGGCTCATAGGGGGTGGGATCAGGGCCAAGAACACGAACAGGGGTGAGTGGAAAATTGGGACAGGGGAGGGGACCAGAATTTGGGGCGGGGTCTGGGGGGGAGATTCCCCACGTGTGTGCCACCGGGCTGCGGTGCCTCCCGAATGGGAACTGGGAGGGCGGGGGCCGGGAGGGGGCCCACGTCCACGCCGCGCTCAGATGGAGAGGCAAGGGTTGCTACTACGGCGTCGGCCAGAGCGGTGTCCTCTGCTGGGCCCTCAGCGGGAGGGGGAGATGACCGCCCCGCCTCACTTGCGGGAGAGGGGGCACCCTCAGGCTTGGGACCTGGCCACTCGGTGCCGGCCGTCGCCCCTAAGGGTGTGGCGGCTTCAGCTCCAGCGCTTGAGTCGACCAGGCCAGTAGGTAACACCAGGGGCGCCCCAAGCGTGAGGACGGGGTTGGCCACCTGGGACATAGGGTTAGGGAGAGGAGGGGGTGGCGCCACAGAGTCGCCACCCAGACCAAGGCCCGCTGGCAGAGGGTCGTCCTCCCCCTGGGTGAGCGGGGTCAGACCCAGGGCCTCGATCTCCTCAAAGAGGAGCCCTCCCTGCCGGTCGCCGAGGCAACAAGTACCTCGGTGGTGACTGCGGGGAGTGCAGTTGATACCGGGACTGGGGGAGCTCCACCCAAGGCCTCCTCGTGAAAGGGCTCCACAGGGGGGACGGTATCGTCCCCCCTCACTGCCACAGTTTCCTCGGCCGGCGCCTCCTGCTGATGCTTGCCGGGGGCGTTCTCGGCAGCGTTGGCCCCCCTCGGGATCTTCCGGAGGGGGGCCTTCCCACTCTCCTCATTGGAGGGGGGAGATTGAGCCTGCAAACGGTGGGCTCTGCACTTCCCCCAGACGAGCGTCCAGACCTCCGAGGTGGAGGTGGAGGGCTGGTCAGCAGGGGCAAGGCCAGGGGGCACAGTTGGTCTTCCGGGGAGACAGTGGGGCAGAGGAGGGGGGGAGGGAAACCTCCACCTGGGGGGAGCCCAGCAGCAACCGCACCACCCTCTCCTCCCTGGGCTCGCAAGGACGGATCAGGTAGAGGTGGGGCCCGCCTGCTCATTCGGGCACGCCGGAGGGGGCACCTCTGGCTCCCGAGCAGAGCCACTGGCTGGAGGAGGGGCAGCCGCGGAGGCCGGACAGCCAGGGGGGCCGGCGGTGGTAGGGCCGGTGCCCTCCCGGGCCCCGGGGGTCCCGGATGCCCCCTCCGACTGGGCCAAGGGACATTCCCTCTGGACATGCCCCATCGCTCGGCAGAGGAAGCACCGGGCCTCCCCCAAAGAGCAGTAGACCCGATAGAGGGCCCCCTGGTAGGGCACCATAAAGGACCCCCTTCGCACCACCCCGCCACCCGCCGCCGGCAACAGCTGCAGCTGTACCTGCCAGCGGAAGGACAGGACATGGCGGAGGGCGGGGTCCTTACAGCCCAACAGGAGAGGGCTGATGGTTGAAATAGGCCTCCCCAACATGGAGAGGGAAGGCAACAGGGCAGCATTGGGGAGGAAGGGCGGGATGGAGGTGAGGACCACCCATACACCCAGGTCCTCCAGACGCTCGAGGGGCACGTGCACGCCCCCCACCGCCAGGCCCCTCTCTGCCACCTCCTGGGCGGCGGCCTCTGAGGCAAGGAACAACACGACCTTCCTGTACATTTTGGAGGCCGCCACCACGGCCAAGGTCCCCACCACCCTCGCCAACGCCCACACGTAGGTTTCGACAGATGCCATGCCTCCTGGTCATGGTGGGAAAGGGGCCCCGGCCACCAGGGATGGAACTGGATGCAGCAGTCGGGGCAGATGACATGGCACATCGGGGGGTGGCAGCGGCCACCTGGGCATATGCTCTGGGGGGCCATAGGTGGATCACCCCCAGAGCTGGTGGGGGGAACAGCAGGGGAAGGAGGGGCTGCGGCAGATGGCTGGGCCGTAGTGGGCGGGGCGGTCTCGGCCACGGAGGGTTTAGCCTTCCGGGCCGGGCTTTTGCCCCTTTTCTTCCCCCCGCCTTTTTTCCCAGCCGAGGTGGAGGCTGCTCCCAAATTTGAGGGAGCATCGGCCGTGACAGCGGCGGAGCTCGGGCCAGGGGTCGGGAGGTCGGCCGCAGCATTTTTTTGGGCCGGTGGCAGTGGGGGGACCACGGAACCAACATGGGCAGGGGTTTCCTCCATCGTGGGGAGAGGGTGGAGGGGGGCACAGATGGCGGGGGGGGGCAAGGGTTAACCACTCCTCTCCGATAAACAGCAGGCAGGGGAGGAGGGAGTCAGTGAAGGGGCTGAAAAGAAGGAGGGGTGCTGGTTTCAGGGAGGGACAACCTAAGCAGGGGGAAGGGTTAGCAGCCACTCCTCCCTGCCAAAGCTATGGCAGAGGAGGAGGGTGCAAAGCGAGGGGTGGGGAAAAGGGGGGGTAAAGGTAAAGGGGCTAGAGGAACAAGGGGAGGAGGAAGCAACCACTCCCTCCCACCAAGCTGTTGGCAGGAAGGGAGGGTGCCGGCAGAGGAAGGGTGTTTGTGGGGAAACCGAGGAAAGGGGAACTAGCAGCCACTCCTCCCTGTAGGAATACTGCAGGGGAGGGGGGCATTAGAGGGAAGAGTGAGGATGCAAGGGGGGGGAGGGTGGGGCACGATTAGGTGGAGGGGCAGGGCGCAGCCGCTCCCTCCCGCTTGACTATTTGCGGGAAGGAAAAGTGCCAACAGGGATAGGGTCAGAAGCGGGGAACTGAGGGGTCTGGAGCCAGCCACCGCTCCTCCCTGCGAGGCTGGAAGCAGAGGAGAAGGGCGCTGGCAGGGCAGGCAGGGGGCAAGGTAACAGGTGCAGGGCAGGGGCCGGCTCCTCCGGCTGCACTGGGGTACGAAAAGGGACTATGGGGCCGTCGAGGAGGGGTGCGATGTGCAGGGGGGTCTAACTAAAAAGGGAAGGGGAAGGGGTACAAGCACTCAGGGTGGGGACCGGAACTCTGGCTGGGGCCAGAGGACGACTGGGAAGCTGGGGGGGGGGGCACTAGGTGAGCGGGGCGGGGCAGGGCAAGGGAAGGGCTGGGAAACAGGAGGCACACTGCAGCAAGCTAAAGGCGGGCGGGGTAGGTGAAAACAAACTGAGGTTGGGCGGGGCTGGTCAGCAAACTCAGGGAGGGAGGGAGAAACAAAGCTAGCTAACAGGGCGGGGTGGCAAGGCTTCTGCAGTGGGGGATAAGGTAGGGAGAGCAGTGATGAAGGGGGCCCCCCAACCTGCTGAAGGAGGGGGACCAAGTCCAAGGGAGGTGTGGGACCACATCCACGAGCGCTTGTGGGGGGGCTCAGTCCTCGCCCACTGCTGCAGTGGAACAGTCCCAGCTAGTTAAGGGGGATTAGTTGCTTGCCCCACCAAGAGGCGAGTCCAGGTGGTACAAGGTTGGTGGAAGGGGTTGTGGGGGTGGTGGTGTGGGGGGGGGGGCAGCTGGACCGGGGGAGGGCTCTGCACCTCTCCCCCAGCCCCCTTTTTAGTAGCTCAGTCCACCACCACCCCAAGAGCAGATGAAAGGCTCAGTCCCAACAAACAAACCCCCTCCACAGTCCAACTAGCGGTCCTCATCTCCCTCGGCGGGGTGCAGATGGTAAAGCAGCAGCAGCAGCAGCAGTGGGCGGATGGCAGCCAGGAGGGGAAGGCCTCCGCGTGGTGGGTGCCGGTGGGGTCCTCCTCCTCTGGAGCGGAGGAAGGGAGAGGGCGGACAGCCGGCAGGCCCCCCCTTTCCCCTCAAGCAGCAGGAGCAGCTGGTGGTGGCTGTAGGCAGCAGCAGCAGCATCATCGTCCAGGAGGAGCGGCCCAGCAGCTTGAGGCCTCAGCAGGCAGGCAGGGAGGGGTTGGGTGGGGCGGGGAGGACTCCGGCTGGTGCAGGCAGCAGGAACAGGAACAGGAATGGGGGGAGAGGAGGAAGAGAGCAGCATCTGCACCCTGCTGCCTCTCCTCCTTCTCTGGAGTGTAGTGGGGTGCACTATTTGAAAACCCAGGAAGTGGGCGGGCTAAGCCCGCCCACTTCTAAAAGCCCCTCCCCCAGCCTTGAAGGAGGGACGACTGGACCTGGGGTTCAACTAAGTACTTGGGACAAATAATGAAAAACACGGTCAGGGGGTGCGGGTCACAGGGTCAAAAGAAGAGAACCGGATGGGGACACCGAGCAGAGAACCCCGGACAGCGCCCACTGCTCCTCAAAGCTGTCCATGGAGCCAGTGGACGCCGCCCAGAAGAACTCTGCCCGGATACGTGACGCTAGGGATGAATGGAAATAGGCCCCACAGTCGCAGGGAACCCCCTCGTCTAGCATCCTCTCCCTGAATAAGAGGTTCTGGAGGAGCTGGAATAGGGGCTGCAACCTGGCGCATTCGAGGTAGACATGCGCCAGGTTTTCCCTCACGCCGCAAAAAGGGCAGGTGTCCGGGATGGGGGTGAACCGCGCCAGGTACACGCCCGTGCTCACGGCTCCGTGAAGGAGCCGCCAACTGATATCCCCGACGGGCCGCGGGATAAAGGTGGAATATAAGCTGGCCCATCGGGGTTCCCCACCCTCAACAGGTCTTAAGTAGTCCCGCCATTTGGTATTAGGGCGGGACACGAGGGTAGGGAAATGCAAGGTGTGGAGCACGAGCGTGTACAGATGTTTGAGGCGCGGTTCGAAAGCAAACCGGCTGCAACTTTTGCAGCCGGCTGGGGGTTCAAGGGTGGGGAGGCCGGGGGGGCCTGCAGAACAGGGGCCCGATAAAAAGGGACGGAGGGCTTGCAAGAAGGGAGGGGCGAGGGATACCCTCTCGCACGGACCGCTGCAGGAAGTCGAGAGCAGGCCGCGGCAGAGCCGCCTTCACCTCCAGGAGTAGGCGCAGAGAGGTTCGGGGGGTGGAGAGCCCCATGCGCCGAGCGAGCGCTCGGGGATCCACCCAGTCCCCCTTGTCGTAGTCCAGGAGGTCTCCGATCATGGTGGTTTCTGCCAGGATCAGCCTCCGGCGCACCGAGGGAGACTCCGCCACCTGCACGCACAAGGCTGGATTGTGGAGCAGGGGCTCCGCGAGGAGGTCTCCTCCCTCGGCGGCCACAACGGACCTGGTCGCCGAGAGCAGCTTCCAGGTCTGGAGGAGGTCCTGGTAGAATTCCAGCAGCTCTGAGAGGTCTCGCGGAAGACCCCTCGGGTGGATAAAAAAGAGCTGCCGGTCGTATCGGAGCCCTCGGAGGCGGCGGAGGAAGGCGCACGCCAAAGTGCTCCATGCCGGACTACCTGCACTAAAGAGGAGTCTTTGCAGGGCCTGGAGGTGGAAGGTCCGGACCTGGCTGCGCACGCAGACCAGGCCCTGGCCCCCCTCCTCCAAGGGGAGAGACAAGACCCCTGCAGAGACACAGTGCAGTCCTGGCCAAAAGAACTCCAAAGCTGTCCTCTGGAGCTTGGCCAGGACCTCCGGGGCCGGGCGCAGGGTGTTGAGCTGGTGCCAGAGCATGGACAGGACCAGCTGATTCAGCACCAGTGCCCTCCCGCGAAGGGAGAGACACCGGAGCAGTCCTGCCCATCTCCGCAACCGCTCACCCACCCTGGCGTCCAAACCTTGCCAGTTTTCCGGCGGAGAAGGATGCGTGGCGGATAAATAAACGCCCAGATAGAGCAGCGGACCCGCGCTCCACCTGATGGCCTGAAGCACGGCTGGGAGGGAGCCGGCCCGCCACCCGTCCCCGACCACCAGGCCAGAGCTCTTGACCCAGTTGACCCGGGCGGAGGAGGCTGCCGAGTAGACGGCTTGGCAGGACTCCACCCGCGCCAGATCGCCCGGGTCCTGGACCACGAGGAGCACGTCATCGGCGTACGCCGACAGGACCAACCGCAGCTCCGGCTCTCGGAGCACCAACCCCGTCAACCTCCGACGGAGGAGACGGAGGAAGGGCTCGATCGCCAGAGCGTACAGCTGGCCAGACAGCGGACACCCCTGACGTACCCCCCGCCCGAAGCTGACCGGCTCGGTCAGGGTCCAGTTGAGCCTGACCAAACATGCCGCGAGGGCGTACAGCACCCGGAGAAAACCCATAAAACGGGGCCCGAAGCCGAAGGCCCGCAGGGTGCCCAGGAGATAGCCGTGATCCATCCTGTCGAACGCCTTCTCCTGGTCCAGGGACAGGAGGGCGAACGACAAGCCATCCCTACACCCGAGCTCCAGGAGATCCTGGACCAAATACAAGTTATCAAAAATGCTATGGCCCGGGACGGTGTAGGTCTGGTCGGGATGGATGACGTCCGCCAGCACGGACCGCAGTCACAGCGAGATGGCTTTCACTACGACCTTATAGTCCGTGCTGAGGAGCGAGACGGGACGCCAATTCCGAAGGTCGCGGAGGTCTCCCCTCTTCAGTAGCAAGGCGAGCACGGCTCGCCTGCACGACAGAGGGAGGACCCCGCTCTCCAAGGACTCGGCCCAGATGGTGACGAGGTCTGGGCCGAGGACGTCCCAGAACACACGGTAAAACTCCACGGTCAGTCCGTCCATGCCCGGGCTTTTATTGTTGGGCATGAGACGGAGGGCTTCTGAGAACTCGGCCAGAGTGAGAGGCATCTCCAGCCGGTCTCGGTCGCCCTCGCTGACCGTCGGGAGCTCGGTCCAGAGCACCTTGCAGGCGTCGGCTTCGGTCGGATCCGGGGAGAACAAACTGGCGTAGAAGGCCCTGGCCCTTCCACGCATCTCCGCCGGATCCGTGAGGGGGGTGCCGTCCTCCGCCAAAAGGCAGGTGACGTGCTTTTTGGCCCCCCTCCTTTTCTCCAGGGCGTAGAAGAAGCGGGAGCCGCGATCCATCTCCTGAAGGAGCTGGATGCGAGATCGAACGAAGGCGCCCCGGGCTCTGCGATCTTCCAGAGTCCGGAGCTCCTCCCGCTTCTCCCGGTATGCCTCGTGGAGGGGTGGATCCTTGGGGGCGGATGCCAGATGCCCCTCAAGCTTCAAGACCTCCCGTTCCAGCTGCTCTATCGCCGCATCCCTCCGCTGGCTGGCGCCCCAGGAGTAGTCGCGGCAGAAGAGCCGGGCGCGCACCTTCCCCACATCCCACCATCGCCGCGCCGAGGGAAAGGCGGGCCGCTGCCCCCGCCAGGCCAGCCAGAACTCCCGGAAGGACGCCACGAAGCCCACGTCCTCCAGCAAGCTATTATTAAAATGCCAATAGGCCGGCCCCGGCCTCTCCAAACTCAGAGAGGCTTTCACGACCACCAAATGGTGGTCCGTGAACGGGGCCGGCCGGATGCTGGAGGAGTGGGCTTGTGCCAGATGGAAACGGGAGAGGTAAATGCGATCCAACCGGGAGTGGCTCGACCGGTGGTCCCCCACCCGGACGTAGGTGAAGGTGGTGTTGTCGTCCGGGTGGTGGTCTCGCCAGACGTCCACCAGGGAGTGGTGGTCCATGATCTCCCTGAGGACGCCTGCTGCGGCCTGGCAGTTCGCGAGTCCTACACGGTCCCGGTCATCGAGGGTGGTGTTGAAATCCCCGCCCAGGACCAGACACTCGTGAGGATCCAGAGTGCCGAGGAAGGTGGCCGCCTGCCGGTAAAAGGTGACCTGGTCCGGGCCCGCGTTCGGGGCATAGACATTGACCAGATTCAACGTCAGCCCCTCCACGCGGGCCCGGACGTGCAGCAGGCGGCCCGGGACAACCTCGGCTGTCCCCAGCACCTCGGGCCATAGGGCAGGGGAGAACAGGGTGGCCACCCCGGCCGAGCGGGCGCCGAGGTGGCTAAAATATACCCCGTCCCCCCACTCCAGCCGCCAGCCAGCCTCGACGGACGGAGTCGTGTGGGTCTCCTGCAGGAAGGCCACCGAGTACCCCCCCTCCCGAAGGAAGGAGAGCACCCGGCTCCTGCGGAGACCCGCCCTACAGCCCCGGGCATTCAACGTCGCGATAGTGGTGTACTTCATCGAGAGGGCTGGGGTGGATCCTCACGGGCAGGACGATCGTCGGCCCCCCGCAGGTCCCGCATCAGACCGCACTCCGCCCCGAAGGTCAGGAGCGCGTCTCGAAATCTGCGGGTCCGGCGGTAGGCCGCGTCGCCCTGCCTATCGGTCCCTCTCCCCTCCCGCAACAGGGCTCTAGTGGCCTGGAGGATGGGATGGAAGTCCCCCCAGCGCTGGAGGCGAGCTGCACCTTCCCTTTTACCCCGCGGTTATCCGCGAGGAATTGGCGCAGCTCGCCCCTCAGCGCTAAGGGGGAACCAGGATTCTTCTCCGTCCGGGCCCCCGGGTGGAACTCACGGGCCACAGAGACGGGCAAACAGGGATCCGATCCCCAACGCGGCGCCGACACCGATGGCGCCGCGCTGCCCGTCCCCGACTCCGGCAAGGGAGGGGGAGGCGGAGGGAACAAGGCAGCCCCTAACGGGTTGGGGACCGGGGATACAAATACCGCCCCCTGAGGGCCGCCCACGACTAACGGGAACGAGACGGCCCCCGTGGGGGCGGCACTAGCGGACATTTGGGGGGGTGGTGGGGCTGGATCAAGTGTTACGGCAGGGACCGGGGTGGGAAAGGGACGGGGGGACGGCAGCGGAGGAATGTTCTTCGCGGTAGGGACGGGGGAAGGAATGGGCTCTGAGCCGGACGGTGGGTCGGGGTTGGGGAGCAGGGAAGAGGTAGGGGTTGGAGGGGAATCAGGAACAGGGGAGGACTCGGGGCTGGAGATGGGTTCATAAAGGGCGGAAACAGGGGTGGGGGGAGGATCGGGACACGGGAGAGGATTGGAATCCCGGGCAGGGTCTGGGTAGGGGTCTCCCGTGGCTACCCCACCGGGCTGCGGCACCTCCCGAATGGGGACCTGGGAATCGGGAACAGGAACAGGAAGGGGGCCCACGCCGACGCCGGGTTCAGGTAACGAGGTTGGAGTTGATACCTCGGCGTCGGCCAGAGCGGTGTCTTCTGCTGGGCCCCCAGCGGGAAGGGGAGATGACCGCCCCGCCTCGGTTGTGGGAAAGGGGGCGTCCCCAGACTCAAGACCCGGCCACTCGGCACCAGCCGTCGCCCCTAAGGGCTCGGCGGCATCGACTCTGGCGCTCAAGTCGGCCGGGCCAGTGGGCAATATCAGGGGCGCCCCAAGTGTGAGGACGGGGTCGGCCACCTGGGACACGGGGTTGGAGTTCGGGGTGGGGGGAGGGGGCGGCACCACAGAGTCGCCACCCAGACCGAGGCCCGCTGGCGAAGGGTCGTCCTCCCCCTGAACGAGCGGGGTCAGACCCAGGGCCTCGATCTCCTCGAAGATGGAGCTAAGTTCCATCCCCTCGGCCCCGGAGCCCTCCCCCGCGGCCGCCAAGGCAACAGTTACCTCAGCCGGAGCGGGGGAGGGCTCAGCTGGAACTGGGGCCGGGGGGGCTCCACCCGAGGCCTCCTCTTGGAGGGGCTCCACAGGGGGGGCGACATCGTCCCCCCTCGCTGCCACGGCCGCCTCGTCCGGCGCCTCCTGCTGAAGCTCGTCGGGGACGCTCTCGGCAGCGCTGGCCCCCCTCGAGATCTTTCGGAGGGGGGCCTTCCCGCCCTCCCCATCGGAGGGGGGAGATTGAGCCCGCGAAGGGCGGGCTTTGCTCTTCCCCCGAACGAGCGTCCAGCCCTCCGAGGTGGAGGTGGAGGGCTGGTCAGCAGGGGCAAGGCCAGGGGGCGCAGTTTGTTTTCGGGGGGGGCGTTGAGGCAAGGGAGGGAAAGAGGAGGGTAGGGTGACTTCCACCTGGGGGGAGCCCTCTCCCTCGCCCGGCGGCAACCGCGCCACCCTCTCCTCCTCGGGCCCTGCAGAAACAGATCGAATGGAGTCAGGGCCCGCCTGCTCGCTCGGGCACGCCGGAGGGGACACCTTCGGCTGCCGAGCAGAGCCGTCGGTTGGAGGAGGGGCAGCCGCGGAGGCCGGACTTCCAGGGGGGCCGGCGGTGGTAAGGCCAGCGTCCTCCCGGGCCCCGGGGGTCCCGGGCACCTCCTCCGACCGGGCCAAGGGACAGTCCCTCCGGACGTGCCCCATCGCACGGCAGAGGAAGCACCGGGCCGCCCCCGAAGAATAGTGGACCCGGTACAGGGCCCCCTGGTAGGGCACCATAAAGGACCCCTCGAGCGCCACCCCGCCACGCGCCGCCGGCGGCATTTGCAATTGCACCTGCCGTCGGAATGACAAGACGTGGCGGAGGGCGGGGTCCTTACAGCCCAACGGGAGAGGGCTGATAACGGAAATTGGCTTCCCCAGGGTGGAGAGGGAAGGCAACAGGGCAGCATTGCGGAGGAAGGGCGGGACGGAAGTGAGAACCACCCGTACGCCCAGGTCCTCCAATGGCTCGAGGGGCACGTGCACGCCCCCCACGGCCAGGCCCCTCTCCACCGCCTCCTGGGCGGCGGCCTCCGATGCAAGGAAGAACACCACCTTGCCGTACATCTTGGAGGCCGCCACCACGGCCGAGGCCCCCACCACCCTCGCCAACGCCCGCACGTAAGTTTTGACGTGGGGCGAGGCGGCGACCCGGAGGCAGCGAACACCATGCCTCCTGGTCAGAGTGGGAAAGGGACCCCGGCCACCAGGGATGGCGCTGGAGGCGGCGGTATGGGCAGATGACCCGGCACGTGGGGGGGCGGCAGCGGCCACCTGGGCGTACGCTCTGGGGGCCGTGGGTGGATTTCCCCCAGAGCTGGTGGAGGGAATAGCAGGAGAAGGAGGGGCTGTGGCGGACGATGGGGCCACAGCGGGCGGGGCAGCCTCGGCCGTGGGAGGTTTGGCCTTCGGGGCCGGGCCCTTGCCTTTCTTCCCCCCCCGGCCCTTTTTTCCGGCCGAGGTGGAAGCTGCTCCCGGATTTGAGGGAGCATCGGTCGTGGCAGCGGCGGAGCTCGGGCCTGGGGTCTATTTGGAATACGGGAGAGTGGGTAGGCAAAGCCTGCCCACTTCTAAAAGCCCCTCCCCCGGCCTTGCGGGAGGGACGACTGGACCCATGCCCAACTAATTACTGGGGACAAAAAATGACAAAAGGGGCAAGGAGTGCAGGTTAAAGGTTTATAACTAGGAGACCGGATGGGGACACCGAGCAGAGAACCCCGGACAGTGCCCACTGCTCCTCGAAACTGTCCATGGAGCCAGTGGACGCCGCCCAGAGGAACTCTGCCCGGATACGTGACGCTAGGAATGAACGAAAATAGGCCCCACAGTCGCAGGGAACCCCCTCGTCTAGCATCCTCTCCCTGGTGTTATAAATGGCGGCTTTGGCTAGAGCCAGGAGGAGGTTGACGAGGAGGTCCCGCGACTTTGTGGGGCCACGGATTGGGTGTGCATAAAGGAAAAGGTGTGGGGAAAAGTGCAGCCAGAACCTCAGTAAGAGGTTCTGGAGGAGCCGGAATAGGGGCTGCAACCTGGCGCATTCGAGGTAGACGTGCGCCAGGTTTTCCCTCACGCCGCAAAAAGGGCAGGTGTCCGGGATGGGGGTGAACCGCGCCAGGTACACGCCCGTGCTCACGGCTCCGTGAAGGAGCCGCCAACTGATATCCCCGACGGGCCGCGGGATTAAGGTGGAATATAGGCTGGCCCATCGGGGTTCCCCACCCTCAACGGGTCTTAAGTAGTCCCGCCATTTGGTATCGGGGCGGGACACGAGGGTGGGGAAATGCAAGGTGTGGAGCACGAGCGTGTACAGATGTTCTCGAGGCGCGGTTCGAAAGCAAACCGGCTGCAACTTTTGCAGCCGGCTGGGGGTCCAAGGGTGGGGAGGCCGGGGGGGCCCGCGGAACAGGGGCCCGATAAAAAGGGACGGAGGGTTTGCAGGAAGGGAGGGGCGGGGGATACCCTCTCGCACGGACCGCTGCAGGAAGTCGAGAGCGGGCCGCGGCAGAGCCGCCTTCACCTCCTGGAGTAGGCGCAGAGGGGTTCGGGGGGTGGAGAGCCCCATGCGCCGAGCGAGCGCTTGGGGATCCACCCAGTCCCCTCTGTCGTAGTCCAGGAGGTCTCCGATCATGGTGGTTTCTGCCAGGATCAGCCTCCGGCGCACCGAGGGAGACTCCGCCACCTGCACGCACAAGGCTGGATTGTGGAGCAGGGGCTCCGCGAGGAGGTCTCCTCCCTCGGCGGCCACAACGGACCTGGTCGCCGAAAACAGCTTCCAGGTCTGGAGGAGGTCCTGGTAGAATTCCGGCAGCTCGGAGAGGTCTCGCGGAAGACCCCTCGGGTGGATAAAAAAGAGCTGCCGGTCGTATCGGAGCCCTCGGAGGCGGCGGAGGAAGGCGCACGCCAAAGTGCTCCATGCCGGACTACCTGCACTAAAGAGGAGTCTCTGCAGGGCCTGGAGGCGGAAGGTCCGGACCTGGCTGCGCACGCAGACCAGGCCCTGGCCCCCCTCCTCCAAGGGGAGAGACAAGACCCCTGCAGAGACCCAGTGCAGTCCTGGCCAAAAAAACTCCAAAGCTGTCCTCTGGAGCTTGGCCAGGACCTCCGGGGCCGGGCGCAGGGTGTTGAGCCGGTGCCAGAGCATGGACAGGACCAGCTGATTCAGCACCAGTGCCCTCCCTCGAAGGGAGAGACACCGGAGCAGTCCTGCCCATCTCCGCAACCGCTCACCCACCCTGGCGTCCAAACCTTGCCAGTTTTCCGGCGGAGAAGGATGCGTGGCAGATAAATAAACGCCCAGATAGAGCAGCGGACCCGCGCTCCACCTGATGGCCTGAAGCGCGGGCGGGAGGGAGCCGGCCCGCCACCCGTCCCCGACCACCAGGCCAGAGCTCTTGACCCAGTTGACCCGGGCGGAGGAGGCTGCCGAGTAGACGGCTTGGCAGGCCTCCACCCGCGCCAGATCGCCCGGGTCCTGGACCACGAGGAGCACGTCATCGGCGTACGCCGACAGGACCAGCCGCAGCTCCGGCTCTCGGAGCACCAACCCCGTCAACCTCCGACGGAGGAGACGGAGGAAGGGCTCGATCGCCAGAGCGTACAGCTGGCCCGACAGCGGACACCCCTGACGTACCCCCCGCCCGAAGCTGACCGGCTCGGTCAGGGTCCAGTTGAGCCTGACCAAACACTCCGCGAGAGCATACAGTACCCGGAGAAAACCCACAAAACGGGGCCCGAAGCCGAAGGCCCGCAGGGTGCCCAGGAGATACCCGTGATCCATCCTGTCGAACGCCTTCTCCTGGTCCAGGGACAGGAGGGCGAACGACAAGCCATCCCTACACCCGAGCTCCAAGAGATCCCGGACCAAATACAAATTATCAAAAATGCTACGGCCCGGGACGGTGTAGGTCTGGTCGGGATGGATGACGTCCGCCAGCACGGACCGCAGTCGCAGCGAGATGGCTTTTGCTACGACCTTGTAGTCCGTGCTGAGGAGCGAGACGGGACGCCAATTCCGAAGGTCGCGGAGGTCCCCCTTCTTCGGCAGCAAGGCGAGCACGGCTCGCCTGCACGACAGAGGGAGGACCCCGCTCTCCAAGGACTCGGCCCAGACGGTGACGAGGTCCGGGCCGAGGACGTCCCAGAACACGCGGTAAAACTCCACGGTCAGCCCGTCCATGCCCGGGCTTTTATTGTTGGGCATGAGACGGAGGGCTTCCGAGAACTCGGCCAGAGTGAGAGGCATCTCCAGCCGGTCTCGGTCGCCCTCGCTGACCGTCGGGAGCTCGGTCCAGAGCACCTTGCAGGCGTCGGCTTCGGTCGGGTCCGGGGAGAACAAACTGGCGTAGAAGGCCCTGGCCCTTCCGCGCATCTCCGCCGGATCCGTGAGGGGGGTGCCGTCCTCCGCCAAAAGGCAGGTGACGTGCTTTTTGGCCCCCCTCCTTTTCTCCAGGGCGTAGAAGAAGCGGGAGCCGCGATCCATCTCCCGAAGGAGCTGGATGCGAGATCGAACGAAGGCGCCCCGGGCCCTGCGATCTTCCAGGGCCCGGAGCTCCTCCCGCCTCTCCCGGTACGCCTCGCGGAGGAGTGGATCCTCGGGGGCGGATGCCAGACGCCTCTCAAGCTTCAAGACCTCCCGTTCCAGCTGCTCTATCGCCGCATCCCTCCGCCGGCTGGCGCCCCGGGAGTAGTCGCGGCAGAAGAGCCGGGCGCGCACCTTCCCCACGTCCCACCATCGCCGCGCCGAGGGAAAGGCGGGCCGCTGCCCCCGCCAGGCCAGCCAGAACTCCCGGAAGGACGCCACGAAGCCCACGTCCTCCAGCAAGCTGTTATTAAAGTGCCAATAGGCCGGCCCCAGCCTCTCCGAATTCAGAGAGGCTTTCACGGCCACCAAATGGTGGTCCGTGAACGGGGCCGGCCGGATGCTGGAGGAGTGGGCTCGTGCCAGATGGAAGCGGGAGAGGTAAATGCGATCCAACCGGGAGTGGCTCGACCGATGGTCCCCCACCCGGACGTAGGTGAAGGTGGTGTTGTCGTCCGGGTGGTGGTCTCGCCAGACGTCCACCAGGGAGTGGTGATCTACGATCTCCCTGAGGACGCCTGCTGCGGCCTGGCAGTTCGCGAGTCCTACACGGTCCCGGTCATCGAGGGTGGTGTTGAAATCCCCGCCCAGGACCAGACACTCGCGAGGATCCAGAGTGCCGAGGAAGGTGGCCGCCTGCCGATAAAAGGTGACCTGGTCCGGGCCCGCGTTCGGGGCGTAGACGTTGACCAGGTTCAACGTCAGCCCCTCCACGCGGGCCCGGACGTGCAGCAGGCGGCCCGGGACAACCTCGGCCGTCCCCAGCACCTCGGGCCGTAGGGCAGGGGAGAACAGGGTGGCCACCCCGGCCGAGCGGACGCCGAGGTGGCTAAAATATACCCCGTCCCCCCACTCCAGCCGCCAGCCAGCCTCGACGGCCGGAGTCGTGTGGGTCTCCTGCAGGAAGGCCACCGAGTACCCCCCCTCCCGAAGGAAGGAGAGCACCCGGCTCCTGCGGAGACCCGCCCTACAGCCCCGGGCATTCAACGTCGCGATAGTGGTGTACTTCATCGAGAGGGCTGGGGTGGATCCTCACGGGCAGGACGATCGTCGGCCCCCCGCAGGTCCCGCAGCAGACCGCACTCCGCCCCGAAGGTCAGGAGCGCGTCTCGAAATCTGCGGGTCCGGCGGTAGGCCGCGTCGCCCTGCCTATCGGTCCCTCTCCCCTCCCGCAACAGGGCTCTAGTGGCCTGGAGGATGGGATGGAAGTCCCCCCAGCGCTGGAGGGCGAGCTGCACCTTCCCTTTTACCCCGCGGTTATCCGCGAGGAATTGGCGCAGCTCGCCCCTCAGCGCTAAGGGGGAACCAGGATTCTTCTCCGTCCGGGCCCCCGGGTGGAGCTCACGGGCCACAGAGGCGGGCAAACAGGGATCCGATCCCCAACGCGGCGCCGACACCGATGGCGCCGCGCTGCCCGTCCCCGACTCCGGCAAGGGAGGGGGCGGCGGAGGGAACAAGGCAGCCCCTAACGGGTTGGGGACCGGGGATACAAATACCGCCCCCTGAGGGCCGCCCGCGGCCAGCGGGAACGAGACGGCCCCCGTGGGAGCGGCACTAGCGGACGTTTGGGGGGGCGATGGGGGTGGATCTGGTGTTGCGGCAGGGGCCGGGATGGGAAAGGAACGGGGGGACGGCAACGGAGGAATGTTCTTCACGGTAGGGGCGGGAGAAGGAATGGGCTCTGAGCCGGACGGTGGGTCGGGGTTGGGGAGCAGGGAAGAGGTGGGGGTTGGAGGGGAGTCAGGGACAGGGGAGGACTCGGGGCTGGAGATGGGTTCATAAAGGGCGGAAACAAGGGTGGGGGGAGGATCGGGACACGGGAGAGGATCAGAATCCCGGGCAGGGTCTGGATAGGGGTCTCCGGTGGCTATCCCACCGGGCCGCGGCACCTCCCGAATGGGGACCTGGGAATCGGGAGCAGGAACGGGAAGGGGGCCCACGCCGACGCCGGGTTCAGGTGACGAGGTTGGAATAGATACCTCGGCGTCGGCCAGAGCGGTGTCTTCTGCTGGGCCCCCAGCGGGAAGGGGAGATGACCGCCCCGCCTCGGTTGCGGGAAAGGGGGCGTCCCCAGACTCAAGACCCGGCCACTCGGCACCAGCCGTCGCCCCTAAGGGCTCGGCGGCATCGGCTCTGGCGCTCGAGTCGGCCGGGCCAGTGGGCAATATCAGGGGCGCCCCAAGTGTGAGGACGGGGTCGGCCACCTGGGACACGGAGTTGGGATTGGGAGGGGGAGGGGGCGGCGCCGCAGAGTCGCCGCCCAGACCGAGGCCCGCTGGCGGAGGGTCGTCCTCCCCCTGAGCGAGCGGGGTCAGACCCAGGGCCTCGATCTCCTCGAAGATGGAGCTAAGTTCCATCCCCTCGGCCCCGGAGCCCCCCCCCGCGGCCGCCAAGGCGACAATTACCTCGGCCGGAGCGGGGGAGGGCTCAGCTGGAGCCGGGGCCGGGGGGGCTCCACCCGAGGCCTCCTCTTGGAAGGGCTCCACAGGGGGGGCGACATCGTCCCCCCTCGCTGCCACGGCCGCCTCGTCCGGCGTCTCCTGCTGAAGCTCGTCGGGGGCGCTCTCGGCAGCGCTGGCCCCCCTCGAGATCTTTCGGAGGGGGGCCTTCCCGCCCTCCCCATCGGAGGGGGGGGATTGAGCCCGCGAAGGGCGGGCTTTGCGCTTCCCCCGAACGAGCGTCCAGCCCTCCGAGGTGGAGCTGGAGGGCTGGTCAGCAGGGGCAAGGCCGGGGGGCGCAGTTTGTTTTCGGGGGGGGCGTTGAGGCAAGGGAGGGAAGGAGGAGGGTAGGGTGACCTCCACCTGGGGGGAGCCCTCTCCCTCGCCCGGCGGCAACCGCGCCACCCTCTCCTCCTCGGGCCCTGCAGAAACAGATCGAATGGAGTCAGGGCCCGCCTGCTCGCTCGGGCACGCCGAAGGGGATGCCTTCGGCTGCCGAGCAGAGCCGTCGGTTGGAGGAGGGGCAGCCGCGGAGGCCGGACTTCCAGGGGGGCCGGCGGTGGTAAGGCCGGCGTCCTCCCGGGTCCCGGGGGTCCCGGGCGCCCCCTCCGACCGGGCCAAGGGACAGTCCCTCCGGACGTGCCCCACCGCCCGGCAGAGGAAGCACCGGGCCTCCCCCGAAGAATAGTGGACCCGGTAGAGGGCCCCCTGGTAGGGCACCATAAAGGACCCCTCGAGCGCCACCCCGCCACGCGCCGCCGGCGGCATTTGCAGTTGCACCTGCCGGCGGAATGACAAGACGTGGCGGAGGGCGGGGTCCTTACAGCCCAACGGGAGAGGGCTGATCACAGAAATTGGCTTCCCCAGAGTGGAGAGGGAAGGCAACAGGGCGGCATTGGGGAGGAAGGGCGGGACGGAAGTGAGAACCACCCGTACGCCCAGGTCCTCCAATGGCTCGAGGGGCACGTGCACGCCCCCCACGGCCAGGCCCCTCTCCACCGCCTCCTGGGCGGCGGCCTCCGAGGCAAGGAAGAACACCACCTTGCCGTACATCTTGGAGGCCGCCACCACGGCCGAGGCCCCCACCACCCTCGCCAACGCCCGCACGTAGGTTTCGACATGGGGCGAGGCGGCGACCAGGAGGCAGCGAACACCGTGCCTCCTGGTCAGAGTGGGAAAGGGACCTCGGCCACCAGGGATGGCGCTGGAGGCGGCGGTATGGGCAGATAACCCGGCACGTGGGGGGGCGGCAGCAGCCACCTGGGCGTACGCTCTGGGGGCCGTGGGTGGATTTCCCCCAGAGCTGGTGGAGGGAACGGCAGGGGAAGGAGGGGCTGTGGCGGACGTTGGAGCCACAGCGGGCGGGGCAGCCTCAGCCGTGGGGGGTTTGGCCTTCGGGGCCGGGCCCTTGCCTTTCTTCCCCCCCCGGCCCTTTTTTCCGGCCGAGGTGGAAGCTGCTCCCGGATTTGGGGGAGCATCGGTCGTGGCAGCGGCGGAGCTCGGGCTTGGGGTCGGGAGGTCAGCCGCAGTATTCTTTGGGCCCGGTGGCAACGGGGAGACCGTGGGGTTGACAGGGGAAGGGGTTTCCTCCATCATGTGGGGAAGGAGGAGGGAGGCACAGATGGCAGGAAGGGAGGGCAAGGGTTAACCGCTCCTCCCCACCAAACAGCAGGCAGGGGAGGAGGGTATCCGTGAGGGAGAGGGCAGGGAGGAGGGAGGGCACTGGTTTCGGAGAGGGGCAACTGGAAAGGGGGGGAGGGTTTGCAGCCTCTCCTCCCTGCTGAGGCTGTGGCAGAGGAGGAGGGCGCTATTGCAGAGGGGAGGAACGTGAGGAAAAGGGTGCGCGATTGGGGAAGGAGGGGGAAGGGGAGAGACAACCACTCCCTCCCGCCGACTGACTGCAGGGAGGGAGGGAATCAAGAAGGGCAGGGTGGAAATGAGGGGAACCAAGAGGCCAGCAACCACTCCTCCCCGCAAGGCTGGAAGCAGAGGAGGAGGGCGCTGGCAGGGCAGGCAGGGGGCAAAGTAACAGATGCAGGGCGGGGGCCGGCTCCTCCGGCTGCACTGGGGTATCAAGGGGGACTATGCGGCTGTCGAGGGGGGGGTGCAATGTGCAGGGGGGGCTAACTAAAAAGGGGAGGGGGGGCACAAGCACTCGGGGCAGGGACCGAAACTCTGGGTGGGGCTAGAAGACTACTGGGAGGCTGGGAAGGGGGGCACTGGGTGAACAAGATGGGGCAGGGCAAGGCGGGGGCCAGGAATCAAAATACTAACTGAATGAGGGCGGGGCAGGTAAAGCAAACTGAGGCTGGGCGGGGTCGGTCAGCAAACTGAGGGAGGGAGGGGGAAAGAGAGCTGGCTACCGGGGCGGGGTGGGCAAGGCTTCTGCAGTGGGGGGTAGGGCAGGGAGAGCCAGAGTGAAGGGGGCCCCCCAACCAAACACTGCTGAGGGAGGGGGGCCAAGTCCAAGGGTGGGGTGGAAACACGCCCACGAGTGCTTGTGGGAGGCTCAGTTCTCGCCCACTGCTGCAACGGGACAGTCCCAGAAGGCAAAAAGCGGGGAGGAACAGCCAGCCCCACCGAGGGGCAAGTCCTGGTGGTGCAGAGGTTGGTGGAGGGGGTTGTGGGGGTGGTGGTATGGGGGGGTGAGTGGCAGCTGGACCGGGGGGAAGGCTCTACACCTCACCCCCGGCCCCCCTCTTGGTGTCTCAGTCCACCACCACCCCAAGAGCAGATGAAAGGCTCAGTCCCAACAAACAGACCCCCTCCACAGTCCAACTGACTTCTGGTCTTCCTCGGTGGGGTGCAGGTGGTACAGCGGCAGCAGCGGGTGGGCAGCAGCCAGGTGGGAAAGGCCTCTGGGTGGTGGTGCCTGTGGGGTCCTCTTCCTCTGGAATGGAGGAGGGGAGAGGGGGGGCAGCCGGCAGGCCCCCCCTCTCCCCTCAGGCAGCAGCAGCAGCAGCAGTAGCCGGTGGTGATGAGAAGCGGCGGTGTCCAGGGGGAGCAAGTCCAGCAGCACGGAGGCCTCAGGTGGTGGCTGGGTGGAGCAGGGAGAGCCCCAGCTGGTGCAGGAGCAAGGGGAGGAAGAAGGAAGAGAGCAGCCCCTGCACCCTGCTGCCTCTCCTCCTTCTCTGGAGTGGGGTGCAGAGTGGCCACCCCCTGAGCCAGAGGCAGAGGAACCCCTCTGGGAGCCATTTTGGGCAGAGCCTGGCCCCTCCCCATCAGCTGACAGGAAACCTGGAGGCATGGCCAGAGCTATAAAAGCCCAGCCTGGGAGCTCAGTCAGGGGGCTAGTCTCTGGAGAAACCAAAGGCCTGCTCAATGCACCCTACCTGGGAGGCCGAGGCTTGGCCTGGGTCTCCAGCCCTTCCTGAGCCCGAGGACCAGGCCAACTGCCTACACCGGCCTACAGGTGAGGACCGGCTGGAACCACTGGACCTGCAAGGGGCTGAGAACTGGCTTGGACCTCTAGCTGTGCCTGATCCCAAGGGCTAGCTTAATGGCCTGCACCAACCTACCCCAGAGGACCAGCTGTGACTGCTGGACTTGCAAGCACCAAGGACTGGCCTGGACCCCCTGGACTCCACCTAGACCTAACAACCGTGGAACCCGCGAGAGACCAGCCTGATGCCCAGGTACTCACGGAAGGGGAGAAAGGAAGTGGCCCATGGAATAGTGAGGACTGTTAAGGGCCTCAGGTCAGCGTATTTTGGGTCGGAGCCCCCGCTGACCCAGCAGCCAACCGCACTGCTACTATTAGGGCCCTGGGCTGCGACGCAGTGGAGTGCATGGGCCTGCATCCCCCCCCGCCACCCACCTACCGGGTGGCAGTCTCCCCCTCTCCTCCACTGCAGGCGAGCTGCCTGTGCCCCTCCTGAGCAAGGAGACAAACTATTGGTTAAACTGAACTCTTTGTTTCCTGCCCGAACCAGGGTCCGGGCCCCTTACTGTGTGTTTGCTGCTCCTGCCTGAAACAAGGCCTGGGCTCCTGAACTTATAAACTGACCGGGTTGCTTGCTGTCCTGCCTGAAACAAGGCCAGGGACTCTAAAACTGCTACACTGTTATTTGCTGCCCCACCCTGAACCAGAGCCAGGGCACTCTGAACTGTTGAACTAACTGTATTGTTTGCTGCCCCACCCTGACCTAGGGCTAGGGCCCTTGACTGGGGCTGGTTTACCCGTCGCGCACCTGAAGCAAGGCCCTGCTTCTGAACTATTTGCCTATCACATGCCCTGAAGCAAGACCGGGTTTATTGGACTATTGACTTGGGGGTTTTGGTTTAGTACCCAAAGTAGTGGGGCGGAGTGGCTGCCCACTGACCCAGAGGCAGAGGAACCCCTCCTGGAAGCCAAACCAGCTACACTTCCTATATTTCCTTGCTCACACATACTCATTTTTCCCTTCTAACCCTGCATATTCCCCATGCACCCTCCACGTTCAGGTTACCTGAGTCTCCCCCCCCAAAATATTAACTTGCCTTTTCCAGTCTGCCTTCTATCACCTGATAACATGGGCAGGGCCACTTTCTTCCCTGAAGGCAAAAAAAAAAGCAAACTAACCATCTTACTGCACAAGTTTTTATCGGTAAATTACTACTTTAATAGGTCTGTGACTTCATTCCCTTTCAGAACAATGGGGGTTGGGAGTCATTTTGAAAAAGGTCATTCTTCATGAGTTACTCTGAAGAAGAACTTTTTTGTACCAGTCTCTGCTGAAGCATAAAATTTCAGTTATAAAGATTAATCATTAAAAAAGACCTAGTTAATAGTTTCTTTCCAAAACTATCCATCATACCAACTTACTCAAGATTTGTATGTCTGCCAATTTTTCTGCAGATAAACAATGTTCTAAAGAAAAACAAAACCCATTAGAAACCCTGATGAATTTCAGAGACCAACTTCAAACACTATATTTTAAAAAATTTATCACACAAAAATAACAAACAAACAAAAATTCAAAGGACCCAAAAACTAGCACTCAAAATTTTGCCCTGAAAACTTCCTATACATAAAAATATTTAAATCATCATCAGAATATTTAAGTGTATAATTCCAGACAAAACCTTTATATCTTTAGTAGATTCTTTTTTCAAAATTTCTTAATAACCTAAGGTATCCAATATACATATCAAAGAACAAATGAACTTTTAGAACAGATCCTTTTTGAGGAGATGGGCCAGAGGGGCTGAAATCCACATACTGTAGGAGAAGTGATAGATTTTTCTTTGCATATATCTTCCCATTCCCTCCCCCCGAATTTCCATCAATGCTGTAGAGAGTGGAGTCTGAAAGTCAGACAGACTCATCACACATGCTGAAGTTTCTGAATCTCCAAGTAACAGGGTGAAAGGCAATGTTGAAGATTATAAGAAGGAGGGCGAGAAGGACTGAAGTCGAGCATCTCTGCAAGAGATGATGCAGAAAGACAAATGCTGACAGGATAGGTGAGAAGGCATGTGAGATCCAGAAATCAGACCATGAACATCTCCAGCACGGTTAGCAGCAAGTTTCACATGATCGCCCTTCCATGGATTTTCTTTCGTATTCCACTTTTGTCAGCAGAGCAAAATAAAATAAAAACTATTTTACAGAGTCTTCCTTTCAAGGGTGGCAAAACACTTGACAACTAGTAATTAATTTGACTTCATAGAAACCCTTTTAGGGAACAAAATATTACAGACAGATCAGCAAAGTTAGGTTAAATGTCTTGCTCAAGTTCATATAAGAAATCCATGGCAGAATTGGATCTAGTATCCAGGATTACCATCTTTTAGCATATATAACCCGCGGATTATGCAAAGTTTTACAAACCCCGCCACATCAAGCGGCTGCAACTTGCCAGTCAGCCCACCTGGAATTATGGCAATATGTGCACCCACGGAGTTCATATGTTTCTGAACTGAAGTTTCTTTGTGGGTGGCCAAGGAATCTAAAACCAGCAGAGATTTAGGATTAAAAAAACCCACCTTTTCATGCATGAAAGCAGCTGTCTGTCCATGTCTTCATAACATCTGTGTTCATCCAGCCCTTTCTGCTGCAAACCACACAAACGCCAGCCGGCAGTTTCTCTCTAGTCATCATTACCCTCTTAAAAATGACCATAGGTTTTAGTTTATCACCATTTGCCGGGCATGCCAACACTACAGTAAAACAGGTGCGTTCATGACCGGTGGTTGCTACACAGACTGTTTTCGTTCCCGTTTCCGCAAAAGACCAAGTAGCGGGTATGTCAAATGATATGGGCACCTCATCCATGTTAATAACGTTGCTTGGTTGCAAGCCCAGCTAGTCAATTTCTTTATGTACAAAAGTTTTAAAGTCATCCATTTTCTTTTCCCATTCGTCAGGAAGCCATTGGCCAGCAGATGTCCATGTGCAAACCGACAAATTGTTTCTCCGCATAAATTTGTACACCCAATTTCCTAAGCCCCCCTTAAAATCATAGATTTTCTGTTCCATAACCATAAGTCGAGCCTTGAGTTGTATGGCTACCATTGACACCTCCCGTTTGCTCTCTCTCTGTCCATGAACCCACTCAAGTTTTCTTCCAGGTTTGACCACTTGGCTTTCTTTCCGCGTCGTGCTCTTTTCCTCGGGTGTAATTTTTCAAGCTCTGCTTCTTCTTTTCTCCACTCCTGAACAGACTTTTTGTTCAGAGTACTTTCTCCCTGCGGCTCTGTTTCCATTGTCCTTTGCATATGTCACAACACACAATTTAAATTTGGCTGTGTAGGATTTGCACTTAGGCATGTTTTAAAAGTTTAGAAAGTATAAAAAGTTTAAAACCTTTTTAAAATTCAGTACAAGTTAAAACTACTAAAGGAATAAATGAATGGTAAAACGGTGGTTAAAAGGGGTTATATACCAGCGATAAGGGTTATAGCATACTGCTCAGTTATCAGCTGCGGCTCATTAACACTTCATTACAGGTGCTGTTCATTAACAGTAACTGCGGTTCATCTCCCGCAGGCTATTCATGCGCGTGGGATATGTAAGACTATTTTAACTCAACCAAGAAAAACTGCGGGGTATACACAGGTGCGGGTAATACTCATGTGCAGGTTATATACGCTAATTTACAGTACTGGCCCTTACTCCCATGACTCAATTAAGACCATGAGTCTTCTCATGTATCTGTTACATACCATATGCATTGTGGGCTTATTTTGTTTTATATGGCATGAATAACATCATCATCATCATCATCATCAAACAGGAAAAACCTACTAAGGATCATTCTGCCAGCCAAAGTCATCACAGTTGATGGTGTCGCATCCAGGCACTGTGTAGCTTGGTTCCTGGATCTTGCACAAACCTGCAAATCCGTAAATCTCTAGGGCAGCTGAGCCAGTGGCACTACATAGGATCAGGGCATGCACCCCCTTTGTTTGCCAAAGGACAGTCTGAGAGCATGGTGTGCTGGGGTGATTTTGCCTATCCAACCACAAAACCACGAGCATGCAATTCCGCTTTTCATTATACAGAATGATTGATGGAGGACCAGATCTTTGTGACATGTTGCACAAAATGAAACCACTTTATGCTCAGGATTTGGCACCAATTTAATTTATCTATGGAAAATTCAGTATGACCTTTCACCCTGAATGATTTACAGAATGAAATGACAGAGTTACAGAGTTAAATAGATTAAACTGACAAAAAATGTACACGCCTTTAACCACATTTCTTTTATGCATCCAATGTGTGTTGCTGCATATGCCAAAATCACATTGATTCCAAAGTTTCTGTGCCTTTGAACCACCTCAGTTATGCTGCTGAGGAACGAGCTGGCCAAAGTGAAGGAATGTGGAAGTCTAATTTCTTTAACTCTTCAGTTATTCATTAAAGATAAATAAACCTCAGAAACGGTGAGGTAATGGTTAGGAGATTAAATTCAGATAAGGAGTCAAAAAACTACTTGTTTACCTGGTTCCAAATTAGCCAAACCTTTCCAGTGTAAAAAACTGGACTGGAAATCCCCAGAGAAGACTGTTACTTGTTAAAATCACCATGTTGTCTTTCTACTACCCCAATGAAAATATTATTAAAATTGCCGCTGTTGCTGTATTCCTTCATTGTTTTTTTTCTAGTCCCAGCCATTACATTCAGTGCAGATGTGCATGAAACTGAAAAAATATATTTTTTTGTAATTAAATTAACTTTTCCAAACGGCTATCAAGTCTCCCAGCTGAGTTTACAATGAAGTTTTGGGCTGAGCCTCATGTAACCTAAACTGTTTCACTGATATGTAATCATCCACATTGTTTAAATCTGTCTTTTTCATTTGGATACCGGTAAAACTTTAGGCTTTAAAGGTTTGTGGGATAAAAAATATGAAGAAGTACTGATTGACTAGACTTGATTTTGGCTTGTATATCAATCTAGAATTTCCACATAAAAGTATGTCTAAGACTTTTGTGATTTTTGGTGAATTTTATAACTCCTAATTTTCCTCATTTTTAACATACCTCTTTTTTACTTATAATATGCATCTCCTCCAGTACTTCACTGTAGAAGTATTTACTACTAATCTTTTGGAATAAATTTACACAAGAAGCTAGATATACACAAGCAAAGTACTTGAGTCTGGTATTACATATCTTTTCAAAAAGTCTTTTCATTCCTGATCTTGACTTTGGCTAACTTGGCAGATATTGCCAAAAACAAACATTCAGGATGGAAACTCCATGGTACAACTGTTATGTTCCATTCTTGGTACAGAATTCATACTCTACAGGGCCTTCAGAAATCCTCATGATTTTCTTCATGAGGTTCTTGACCTTATGGGTTCAAGCTGTAGATCTCCCAGATCAGATTACACATGATCCTGATATGAGTTATAAATGCAAGCAGTTATACAGATGTAGTACAAGCAGGGACTCCATTTAGGGGAAGCAAATGGGTCTGTAGCATCCCTCACAACGTTTGAACCCTTGAATTTCATACTTGAAGTCTGCTTACAGCACATTCCCTAGCCCCAGATGCAGCTCTTAAACACAACAGAGTGGTGCTGCTCACAGCTTTGCTCTGGGGCAGAGAGTTTGTTTATAACTAGAGGGAGGCATGGTGATTAAGATAACAAAAGGCTTGTCATTCAAGTAATTGAAGGATCATTAGATGATCATGAAAACATGGCCAGGTACTCTACTTAAAAGATAGGAAACAAATTAGAAAAAAAAATAGTGTGCTCCAGGGCAAGTATTTGGAATCAGTGCTGTTCAACTGATTCATAAATGATCTTGAAAAGGGGGTAAACAGTCAGGTGGCAAAATTTGAAGATGATACAAAATTACTCAAAATAGTTAAAGCCAAAGCTGACCACAAAGCATTACAAAGGAACTTCACAAAACTGGGTGATTGGGTAACACAGTGGCAAATGGAATTCAGTGTTGATAAATGCAAAGTAATGTACATGGAAAAATATAATCCCAACTATACATACAAAATGATGGGGTCTAAATTAGCTGTTACCGCTCAAGAAAATGATCTTGAAATCATTATGAAAACATCTACTCAATGTGCAGTAGCAATATAAAAAACTAACAGAATATTTTGAATCAATAGGGAAGGAAAAGATAAGACGGAAAATATCATATTGCCTCTATATAAAGTCATGATATGCCCACATCTTGAATACTGTATGCAGATCTGGTCATCCAATCTAAAAATGATATATTGGATTTGGAAAAGGTACAAAGAAGAGCAACAGAAGTGACTGGGGTAAGGAACAGCTTCCATTTGAGAATAGATTAAAAAGACTGAAAAGGTTGGAAAAGAAATGACTAATGAATGGTGCATATGTTAGAGGTCTAGAAAAATATGAATGGTGTGGGAAAATTGAATAAGGAAATGTTAGTGAAGAAGTAAATAACATAACACAAGAAGATTGCCCAATTAAATTTATAGGCAGCAGATTGAAAACAAAAGAAATTACTTTTTCACAGTCAACCTGTGGAACTGTTTGCCAGGGGATGGTAGAAAGGCCCAAACTATAACAGGGTTCCAATAAGAATGAAATAAGTTCAAGAAGGATAGGTCCATCAATGGTTATTAGGCAGGGTGGGCACGGATGGTGTCCCTAGCCTCTGTTTGCCAGAAGCTGGGAATGAGTGACAGGGGATGAATCACTTGATGATTACCTCTTCTTTTAATTCCTTTCTGGCATTGGCCACTGTTAGAAAACAGGATACTGGGCCAAAGAGACCATTGCTCTGGCCCAGTATGACCAGTCTGATGTTCTTATATGCAACCCAGATATATCTGTCCCTGCTGCAAACCACTAGACTCCATTCCCTTCCAGACTTGAGACAGAGCCCAGCGTGTGTATGTCTCTCTCCCCATAGAGGCTACGTCTAGACTACACCTCTCTTTTGACAGAGAGATGTAGATTAGGCACGTTGAAATTGGTAATGAAGCTGGGATTTAAATATCCCGCACTTCATTCGCATAAACATGGCCACCACTTTTTTCCAAAACGGCGCTTTTTCGAAAAAAAAAAAAAATGGCAGTCTAGACGCGGATCTGTTGAAAATAAACCCTTTTTCGACAGAGCCTGTAAACCTCATTTTTTGTAAACTGGCTTCATTAGCAATTTCGATATGCCTAATCTACATCTCTCTGTCGACAGAGAGGTGTAGTCTAGACACAGCCAGAGTTTGTAACAAAGGCTACGTCTAGACTACATTGCTTTTTTGAAATACTGGAGATATCTCAGAAAAGCATTGCTGCATCCAAGGAACACCTCCGCTTTTTCGAAAAAAGGTTCGAAAAAGCAGATGCGCTCTTTCGCCATCCCTGTAAACCTTGTTCTACGAGGAATAAGGGGTGTGTCGAAAGCACTTTCTTTCTAAAGTAAATCTGGAAAAGAAACACAATTGTGTTTCTTTTTTTTTATTTAAGATTGCAGTGTAGACCTAGCCAAAGTAAGAAAATACATAAAAAAAATGTAAGCCTAGCAAGTGACTTGCCACAAGATGTCAGAACATGTTAGTATTAGAGCTGAGTGGGTCTAATATTTATTTAATTTTCTTTCTTTTATATAGGAATTAGATACAATGCTCCTGTCAGCTAATTTCTAAGATATCTGCCAAAATTAGAGTTTTCAAGTATCCCCTGGAAAGATGTGATGGGGGGGGGGGGAGGAAGCAGATAGGGTCCCCTCTCCCATGATTTACTGCTTGGCTTGTACTGAGCATGCTCGATAACACCACTGAAGCCGTTATCCTAAATCTGCCCTCACTTGCCCCTCACTATCATGGCATGCCCAGCTGACACCTTCCAAAAAACCACAAATGGCTCCTCTGAGTATAAACATGTAGGCTGGCAAGATCTGACACATTCCTTTGTGTCCCTCTTCTGGATTAATTTTGAAAGCATCATGATTTTGGTTTATATGTTTTCTTGTGCTGCTGAAGAAAGCATTATTTTATTGATGTCACTAGAACCAAAACCTTTGAAGATTTAAACAATAGCTCTATTACAGTTGTTTCTGAAGAAATTATCCCTCTAGCCAAACCTTTTCCTTGGTTTCTTCCTTTTTTGTACCAAGTTCAGATTTTTCATGGTAATTTTCAAGTTTGTATGCACCTCCAGCACCACTTGCACCTCTTTTTGGCTTTTTTGAATATTCTTGGTATGTCCTCTGTACAGTCTGCTCATTGGCACATAAATCATCATCTAGTCAGTCTCTGGAATTTGTGACTTTTTTTCCAGTCCCGATGGCAGCTAGAGGGGAGGGATAGCTCAGTGGTTTGAGTACTGGCTTGCTTAAACCCAGGGTTGTGAGTTCAATCCTTGCAGGGGCCACTTAGGAATCAGGGGCAAATCCACTAAGGATGGTATTTGGTCCTGCTGTGAGGGCAGGGGAGTGGACTCAATGACCTCTTAAGGTCTTTTCCAGTTCTATGAGATGGTGTATCTCCATATATTATATTAACAGACTCATGTTCCCTTGCAGCAAACATCTACCATTTCCTCATTCAAATCCTTTCTAGAAACTCACTGAGTATGTCTATGCTACATGGCTCTGTTGACAGAGCCAGGTAGATGAGCTTTGTAGACATAGCAAAATGAAGCGGCAATTTAAATAATTGCCGCTTCATTTACATCAAAATGGCTGCCACACTGTGCCGATCAGCTGTTTGTCGGCTCAGCGCAGTAGTCTGGATGCTCGGCGGTCGATATCAAAAGCCTTTGTCGACCGCCCCGTTATGCCTCGTGAGGTTTACCGGGGCGGTCGACAAAGGCTTTTGATGTCGACCGCTGAGCATCCAGACTACCGCGCTGAGCTGACAAACAGCTGATCAGCACAGCGTGGCAGCCATTTTGATGTAAATGAAGCAGAGATTATTTAAATCACCGCTTCATTTTGCTATGTCTACAAAGCTCATCTACATGGCTCCATCGACGGAGCCATGTAGTGTAGACATACCCACTGTGTGTTCAAAAGTTAGTTATCTCTTTTTTGTAGGATCGGCTCTTTCTCACCTAATTGAGCATATTTTGTATGGTGGTCCATAATATCTGAAAAAATATCTTTAAGCATTTGAATAAGCATATATTATCCTAAATAGGGATGGCTTTAAATTTATGCTTAAGTGAATTCCTGAACCAGGGCCCAAATACTTCACAAACATTAACGAAAATTAAGGTGCACAATGCTCCTGTATTTGGCCAAGGTTATGATCTCATGGGACTGGATTTGTCAAATGCTTTGTAAAGTTTAGACTGTAATGATATGTAATAACCATTGCTTCCTCCAGTCAAACTTAAAACAGCTGAATCTAAATTTCCTATATTATTCTTCGTCTGGAGCCAAGAGACAGAAGTATTTTCCGCTTGGTATTTGAAAACAATGTGCAATTAATTAAATGTTCACAAGGACTACACTAAAAAGTGATTTATCTCATTAAATAATATGCAAATCAAAATCAAACAAAACCCTCTATTTAAAAAATGTTCAGTGGCATGTAAACTTAACTGTGCATCAAGTATATTTCAATTAGGACTTTTTAAAAGAGGGTCAGCCAATACATCTTCGTTCACGATGTGTATAGAGCTCAGTTACAGATGACCCAGTTGAAATGTCTCTCCTGTCCCTCTGGACCAGACTTGAAGCCCAGGGCCAATGGGAGACTTTGCACAGACATAAGTGGGCTTTGGGTAAGACCTATACTGTGGAAGTTCAGGATATATTTGTTAATGAACAAAGTATTACATTTAGAGGATAAAGAATCATGACAATGGACAATTTGAATTGCCTCAAAAAGTAAAGCAAATGCACCATTCTAATATTTGCACTCACAAGTTATTATTGTTCTTCCTTTAGATCTTTGTTTAGCTTGATAGGTGCATTGGCTGCATGGCCTTCACCAGCATCCAAAATCCACAGCTGTTCACTGGCATCTAGGCAAGCTCTGACTGACTGTGTACTTGGCTACAGATTTCAAATAGAGACTGGTGCTGAGGACATTTTAACTATATAAGGACCTTTGACTCTCAGTACAGACTCCACACTTTCCATTCTAGCCATCAGCCAAAAAACAGATGAGAGGGGTAGGTTCCATAGTGTCAGTGGGATACCAATATCTCAGTGCACCTTACTTACTGCAAAGCTACTAAAGTGGCCAATTCTGGGGCCCACAAAGCTTTTAAATGTTTAGTGCTGTTTCCCTGTGCACCCTTGTGTTTTACATGCCAAAATGAAGGCAATTAATTTCCAGTCTGCCAAATTATGGGTGCTGAAGGTCTTTACCTATTACAAATTGTTCTTTGGCACAGGAGTTCTTTAAAAGGAAACTCAGTATTTTTTTTAAAGCATACGTGGTAGCAAGATTTCAAATTCTCCCAATCTATAATGCCATAAGCACTTTTATAATGGAGAAAGGGATTTGGTTTTATTAAATGTTATGTGGGAATGTCTATGGGTGTTGGATTTTTTGGTTGGTTTTACTTATATTTGTTTTTAAGGAATGTATTGCAATTTTTTTAGTGCCATCATATTGCTATGGTCATCAAGTTGTAAGCAAGGTTTGCATGAATGCTTTCCTGACAGCTAACCGGGAGAGGGGAGAGACCCTGGGAGTGGTTATATAATTACAGCTTGTCCTACTTTGCTTACATTTGCTAGATATTCAGAAGATGTAATTGGTTTTAGAGAAAGGGAAGGTTCCTTAGAATCATAGAATACTTAGGGTTGGAAGAGCCCTCAGGAGGTCATCGTGTCCAATCCCCTGCCCAAATCAGGATCAACCCCAACTAAATCATCCCAGCCAGGGCTTTGTCAAGATGGAACTTAAAAACCTCTAGGGATGGAGATTCCACCACCTCCCTAGGTAACCCATTCCAGTACTTCACCACCCTCCTAGTGAAAGAGTTTTTCCTAATATCCAATCTAGACCTTCTCCATTGCAACTTGAGTCCATTGCTCCTTGTTCTGCCATCTGTCACAACTAAGAACAAGCTCTCTATCATCGTTGGGACCCCGCCCCCTTTAGGTAGTTAAAGGCTGCTATCAAATTCCCCCTTAGTCTGTAGACTAAACAAGCACAAATCCCTCAACCTTTCCTCCTAAGTCATGTGCTCCAACCCCCTGATCCTTTTGGACTTTCTCCAATGTGTTCACATCCTTTCTATAATGGGGGGCCCAGAATTGGATGCAGTACTCCAGATGTGGCCTCACCAATGCCAAATAAAGGGGAATAATCACTTTACTAGATCTGCTGGCAATGCTCCTCCTAATGCAGCATAATGTGTTGTTAGCGAAGGGACACTGACTCATATCCATCTTCTCATCCACTGTAATTCCCAGGTCTTTTTCTGCCAAACTGCTGCTTAGCCAGTTGGTCCCCAGCCTGTAACAATGCTTGGGATTCTTCCATCCCAAGTGCAGGACTCTGCACTTGTCCTTGTTGAACCTCACCAGATTTCTTTTGGCCCAAACCTTCAATTTGTCTAGGTCACTTTGGACCCTATTGCTACCCACCCACCCCCCAATGTATCTACCTCTCCCCCTAGCTTAGTGTCATCTGCAACCTTCCTAAGAGCGCAATCCATCCCTTCATCCAAGTCATTAATAAAGATGATGAACAAAACCGACCCCAGTGCCAACCCTTGGGGTACTCTGCTTGATACCGACAATCAGCCAGACATCAAGCCACTCATCTCTACCCATTGAGCCCGACAATCTAGCTTTCTGTCCACCTTACTGTCCATTTATCCAATCCATACTTCCTTAACTTGCTGGCAAGAATACCATGGGAGACCATATCAAAAGCCTTTCTAAAGTCAAGGTATATCATGTCCACCACCTCCCCCATATCCACAGAGGCAATCAAGTTGGTCGGGCATGACTTGCACTTGGTGCAGCCATGCTGACTATTCCTGATCACTTTCCCTTCTTCCAAGTGCTTCAGAATGGATTCCTTGAGAATCCCGTCTATGATTTTTTGGGGACTGAGGTGAGGCCGACTGGTCTGTAGTTCCCTGGATTGTCCTTCTTCCCTTTTTCAAAGATGGGTACTACATTTGCCTCTTTTCAATTATCTGGGACTTCCCCCAATTGCCACGAGTTTTCACAGATAATGGCCAATGGCTCTGCAATCACATCAGCCTATTCCTTCAGCAACAATGGGTACATTAGATCTGGCCCCATGATAATAGTTCTTAACCTGTTCTTTCTTCACTGAGGGCTGCCCACCTCCTTTCCATACTGTGCTGCCTAGTGCAATAGTCTGGGAGCTGACCTCATCTGTGAAGACAGAGGCAAAAAAAAAAGCTTTGAGTACTTCCACTTTTCCCACAATATTTGTCCCTAGGTTCCCACACCTTCCCTGACCACCTTCTTGTTGCTAACATTCCTGTAGAAACCTTTCTTGTTACCCTTCACATTCCTTGCTAGCTGCAATTCCAATTATGCTTTGGCCTCCCTGATTACACCCCTGCATGCTCGAGCAATATATTTGTACTCCCTAGTTATCTGTCCAGTTTTCCACTTCTTTAAGCTTCCTCTCTGTATTTAAGCTCGCCAAGGATTTCACTGTTGCGCCAAGCTAGTCACCTACCATATTTGCTTTTCTTACTGTGTCTAGGGATGAACTTAAACAACAAATGGTCTGGTAGCACTTTATAGACTAACAAAATATGCAGATGTTATCAGGAGCTTTTGTGGGCACAGCCCACTTCTGACCGGAGTTTTGGATGGTTTGTTACTGAGCCTTCAATAAGGCTTCTTTAAAAAACTGCCAGCTCTCCTGGAGTCCTTTCCCCTTCATGTTAGCATCCCAGGGGATTCTATCTATCAGTTCCCAGATGGAGTCAAAGTCTGCTTTTCTGAAGTTCACGGTTTGTATTTTGCTGCTCTTTTTTATTCCTTCAGTCAGGATCTTGAACTCGACCATCTCATGATCACTGCTTCCCAGGTTGCCACCCACATCTACTTCCCCTACTAGTTCCTCCCTGTTTGTGAGCAGCAGGTCCCCTGGTCTGTTCCTTCAGCACTTGTACCAGGAAGTTATCCCCAACATTCTCCAAAAATTTCCTGGATTGTCTGTGTACTGCTGTATTGGTCTCCCAACAGATGTCAGGGTGATTAAAGTACCCCATAGGAACCAGGGCCTGTGATTTGGAAACTTTTGTTAGTTGTCTGAAGAACACCTCATCTACCTCATCCACCTGATCTGGTGGTCTATAGCAGATACCAACCACAACATCACCTCTGTTGCTCCCGCCTCTAAACTTAACCCAAAGACTCTCAACAGGCTTTTCTCCTGATGTATACTGCAGCTCTGAGCAATCATACTGTTCTTTTACATACAGTGCAAATCCTCCTCCTTTTCTCCCCTGCCTTTCCTTCCTGAACCGTTTATACCCTTCCATGACATTCCTCCAATCATGTGAGTTATCCCACCAAGTCTCTGTTGTTCCAATCAAATCATAGTTCTTTTACTATGTCAGGGCTTCTAATTTTTCCTGCTTGTTTCCCAGGCTTCTTGCGTTCATGCACAGACACCTTAGGTAACTTGCTGATTGCCCTGCCTTCTCAGTATGATCCAAGGGTCCTTCTCTGTTGCACCTTGTGTTTCTTCTCAGTATCCCACTTACCTCAGGGCTTAGGTCACCATCCCCTGACAAATCTAGTTTTAAACCCTTCTCACTAAGTTTGCAAACCTACCTGTGAAGATGATTTTCCCTCTTTGTTAGGTGAATCCCATCTCTTTCTAGCAATCCTTGTGCCCGGAACAGCATCCCATGGTTGAAGAATCCAAAGCCCTCTCTCCGACACCACCTGTGCAACCATGCATTTACTTCCAAAATTTGACAATCCCTACCTGGACTTTTTCCTTCAACAGGGAGGGTGTACGAGAACACAGCTTGCACCTCAAGTTCCTTGATCCTTCTTCCCAGCACTGCATAATCTGCAGTAACCCACTCAAGGTTATTCTTGGCAGTATTGTTAGTTCCTGTGTGGAGAAGTAGGAAGGGGTAGCAGTCTGAAGTCTTGATCAGTCTTGGAAGTCTCTCAGTCACATCCTGAATTCTAGCTCCAGGGAAAGCAGTACACCTCTCAAGATTCCCAGTCTGGACAGCAGATGGATAACTCTGTCCCTCTTAGGAGGGAGTCCCAAACCACCATCACCCATCACCTTCTCTTGGGAGTGGTGGTTGTGGAACCCCCATCCCTAGGACTATGCATCCCATGCCTTCTAGTCAATGGGGTCTCCTTCTGATCCCTTCCCCTAGAGGTCTCTTCCAAAACATTCTCCACTGTAGTACCTGTGCAGCAAATCTGAAAGTAGTTAACCACATTTATCGAGATTGAGGATACCTGAGTTGTCTTTCTTTTCCTGGAGTCCACATGCTGCCAGTTTCCTTCCCCATTCTGTACTACCCTCTCTGGTTCTTCAGCATTCTATATCTGCAGTATCAAATGCTGACTTCTATCCAGAAAGTCTTCATCTTCTCTGATGTAACATAGGGTTGATACTCGGGCTTCTAGTCCCTTAACCTGCTCTTTCTTGTCATTCATCCACAATTTTCTTTCTAAACCAAGGATTTCAAAACACTTACAGGACATTATGAAAGATAAGGAACTTATCAATTCTTTTCACTATGTTCCACATCTGCTATTTTCAGGTGGAATAGCAGGGAATTTCATATATTAGGACACTTTCCCTCAAAATACTGTACAACATGTCCAGAAATAGCTTTGGGGGGAAAGTTAAGCTTGTTCATGTACTGTACCTTACTATAGTTTTAATAGCAGCCATTGTCTGTCTAAGTATCATAAAAGCCTACAACTCTGTACCACAAAGCCATAAGAAATTAAGATTTCACTGAGATAAGTGAATCCAAACTGGAAGAAGGCTTGAGCAAAAGCTTGGAAGCCAAAGCTTGGGAGCCAGTGGAGAGAATGTAATATGGGAAAATATTTTTAGCTTTCATCAGATTGAAAGGAAAAAAAATTGAGCTTACAGTTGTTCTTTGCAAGCATGGAATAAACTGATGATTTAAAAATATGGCAACTTTATCTTTTTACATTTTTTGGGGGGGCGGGTTTCAGGGTAGCCTTCAAAAACCCTAATGGAGTGCTGTTTGACAAAATATGTATTGATTCTCATTCTTCAGTGAAAATTGCTATAATGTAGTAAAAAGGTTGCACACAAATCACACATCCTAATTGGGGGGGGGGTGTATACACACATACATTTTATATATATATATATATATATATATAATGTATGATGTTCACTCAAACAATTAACCAGTATAAATATAAGAAAAGATGCATCAGTACTCAACGTGTGTTCAATCAAGTGCCAGAAAAAACATGTTCATGCCAGTGTGAAGTGCAGTTCAAAGAGCTGGAAAATGCAAAAGACTCTTCCTAAAAGTTTCCACTATTGTTTTTACTAAAAATACTTCAATTTAAACAAGGGATATACCTTTTTATAAGATAAACTATTCCATTTGTTCTTTTGATTTAAGGAGATAAACTTAAAGGTCATATTCTTCTACATACCATTAACAAGTTGTAAAAGATTCTAATTAGAAAAAAAAACCTTATTTGACTCTGATCTCGTCTCATGAGTTTAACAGCCTTCCTTAAACCATTAAATATGTAACCACTCCTCGTTGTTATTATGATGTGTCTCAAGTGTGTTAGATCATCAAAGGAACAATGTGATTTCTAAATTAGTGGGAAGTCTTCACTGGTTTCAGAAACACAAACAGCATACTGTGAAAGTCTGAACGTAACTATCTCCTACCACAGCAACAGACAAATGCAGAGAAATTTTCAAAGTGTTTTAATGGCACAACCCTCATTAAAGTCAGTTGGAGTCATGCAAATAAAATAGAAACAAACCTTTTAAAATTTCCCCCTTTAAAGTCTACCGATTCTAATGCATACAAAACCTAAAAACTAGGAACCTTCAGTTCTCAGTCTCTCACATACATACATCCCCTTTATTGAGTGTTCTTGGGAAATATCCAGATTTCTTGTGGGTGGGGTGCATAAAAGGCATCAACACTTCTGGACTGAGGTGTAGTTTGGGAGGTCTGATATGAAGTGTATGTTTTTTTGTCCTCACTAATATTTGTTCTACAGAGGGCAAAACTGTGTTTTTCATGCCATTCCCAGAGGTATCTCTTCCTGTAACAATAGTAATATTGGTTTGGGATGGTGTTA
The DNA here is from genome assembly GCA_032595735.1 of Pelochelys cantorii. Taxonomy (NCBI): domain Eukaryota; kingdom Metazoa; phylum Chordata; order Testudines; family Trionychidae; genus Pelochelys; species Pelochelys cantorii. Next base: position 161,533,794 of record CM064327.1, read on the forward strand.
GTGTTGAAAAAACAGATGGCGTCTGATGATGCTACTGTAAGACATAGAGGAGGAAACATAAAAAAGATGTTGCAGGGCAGCAGTTCCCACATTTTGATTTGGGCTTTGCCAAGTTGCAAACCAAATGTAACTTCCTTTGGATAGTAGAAACAAAGAGAAACCCAAGCAAGGAGCATGTTATAAGCAATTAAAACAAAATAAAGGAGACTTTGCTTGTTTCCATGCATGCAATGTGTATATGTATGTTTGTTTAGAAGAGTACATATGCATATTTATGTGGTATGACTGTGTGTGGATATAAAAGGAGGATATAGCTCTTTATCAGACTTCTGCCCTGGGTATAGTGGAAATTATAATGTAGTTTTTTTTCTATATATTTAAACTACTTGTTTAAATATTGGCCCAACATAATTGAAATGAACACCCAAACGATGTGTAAAGCACTGTTTCATTAAACTTTTTCATTTCAACACTAAATGTAAGCAAGAATACATAGATGAGAAATGAAGTTTGGAAATAAAACCAAAAGCAGTTAATTGCAGTAAACATCAGAAAACAGATTTTAAAACTCTGAGTTGTAAATGGCTAAAAAATAAGGACTGTGCTGAGTTAGGTAAACATAGAAATATTTGAAATCCATTCTTTCCACATTTCCTTTAAATCCAAACTCCAAATGGAACTTGAAACTTTAAAAAACCCCAGAAACTATTTTACAGCATTTTTCTGTTGGAAGGTGATCAAGAGGATGTAGCCTAGCCTTAACAGGCTAAGACTGGCACCTGAGGTTAGACCTTCAAAGAACAAACCATTGGCAACAACGGCTAGAAGACAAAAGTGAAATGTCTAGTATAGGGCTCTGGATTATAATGATTTAATAAGTATTTTATGTCTAAGAGGAAAAAAGAAAAAAATGTAGTGTAGTTAGTGGACTCTCACATCCATGATATTTCCACTCAAAATCTGTATTTGCTTTCTTAATTTTTAAAAAAATTAATAAATAGGAATGTTTCCCAACTTGGAACATTAATGAAAAACTGTGCTTGCTGGCTTTTAAAAAAATTCCTCGTGACCTCTGAGAATATTAATTGTATCTTTTTCTTGAGTTTAAAAGTTTGCTGTGGTATATGTTTGCTGCTTGTTAGCGTTTAAACAGGGAACTCTCAGACAAATGTGGATTCATTAAAAGAAAGACACATGGGCTCTGGATACCCAAAATGAGTCCTGAAGTGCCACAAAATCTTGTTGTCAGGATACAGGAGCCTGTTTTACTACAGGGCTGACTAGTTTGTGCCTCTGCTCCTGTAAGGTCTCCATGGCCTTGGTGATGGGTCTCAGGAAAATAGCCACTACACTCTACATTTCTGCAAGGTTCTGTGGTGAGTGACAGCTTCTTTTTATCCCATGCTGTACACTGTTGTCTCCATTTCCTAATTTCCTGTAGAACATCTCCATGGAAGGACAGCAGCTGCTCCTCCCTCAGGGGTAAGCGCTCTCAAGTGGGATATTCCCTGTGATGGCTGGCAATTTTTGCAAGATCCCTCGGTAGTACTAATTTGAGAAAGAGTGGACATCATCTGTGGAGTGAAGGGAGAGCCAGTTTGGAATATGGTGGAGCTGCTGTTGATGGGAGGGAGGAGGAGAGAGGCTTAGATATGTCACATTCCTTAGCTGAAATCCAAACTGGGGCTGACCTTCCAGTGAAAGGGATTATCAAGATGACATGAAGGCAGAGATGTTTCATCCTTTGTTCCAACAAACCTCCAGGTCTGGATGGGATGATGAAAGTCCTGGGCTTATAAAGGCTGAATGGTAGCAGAGAAGGAAGGGTGATCTTCTTGGCTTGTTCCCGTGGGGAAGGAGACAGTGAAAGTACTGTCTAAATTGAACAGTCACCCTGTAGAATACAGCAGTGCTACGAAGACCCTACTCCAGATCTTCAGTGAAGCTCTGTCTGGCCAAGTTCTGGAATAAGAGGAAGTAAGGAAGAATGTTCTTTCTGTCAGCTGATTCTGTCTCCAGAATCAGATAACTCCCATGAATTGTTCTGGTTAGTCTGTGAAAGCGTGTACTCATGGTGCCAAGAAGGAGAGCACGATTGGGAATTGGAGAAAGGAGGGAAAGAAAAGGTTGCTGTGGTAGGTAGAAATGCCCTCTTTAAAAACAAACAAGCATTAATTCTAATCCTAAACTTTTCCACTTCAAGAGCAAGCTTATTTATCAGACTTATCAGTTCTAGAATGGCCAAGACTAGAGCACCGCAGGAAGCCCCTGCTTGATCTGGCTCTTCCTGATAAGAGAGACTCCCTGGCTAATTTAAGTTTTTTCAACATGAAGTATCTTCTTGACCACATCCAGGGCAAGAGTTAGCCAAAGGGTGTGATTTTCAAAAGGTCTTGAGAGAGATAATTGCCCAGCTCAAAGTGAAAGTTTATGGAAGTCAGCCCTTAATTCCAGTAGGTGTTTTTGTGAATCTCATTTAAACTGCACAGAGGATTCTGGGCAGTGAGTGGAAAGTTCAGCACCATTATGGCATGTGACTGGTCTTCTTGGATGTTTCTGGCCGGGTTGGGTTTTGGGGGGGAGGGTGTCTACAAAAAGAGGAAATGTATTAGAAGGTTTTTCCTGTGAATGCTCCTGCTCCTGCCTCCTTGGCTGTCAAAAAGCAAGCATAGCAGTCATCGTCCATGTCCATGGAGGTCTCCTAGTAAGTTCAATGTATATTTGATCCAAGTATCAAAAGACTATTTCCACTGTGACTAATTCAAGGAATTTGGAAAATAGCAGTGTTTTTATGTACTCAAATGCCAGCCCAGCAAGTTACCTTTGAAAACCTTCCCGTTTAACAATTAAGCTGCATATTATTCCGACTGGCAGAGCTGCATGCTACCCGGCATGTCTCCAGGTGGCGGATAGAAGGGGGCCTCTTTTCAGAGGCTTGCTGCAAAATAAGTGCGTTTTGTCGTGCAAATATGCAGCCACGGACCAGCAGCGGCAACATTACCAGGGTGTGATGGGACATTGGGTGGTATCCGATGCTCTGACTAAAAGTCACAAGTGCCCGATGATGATGTTGTGACATGGCGAGTGCAGCCCGCCATTAAATAAGGCTGCCCTATCCCCTTACTCTGTTGGTTAAGAGTCTGGGATACTTGTGTCCCTGGTTTACTTTGGATAATCCGATTGGCATATGATCCATGATTGGTCACCAGCATCCAAGGGATAGTGACTCCTTACATCACCCCAGGGAAGAGAACCCTGACAGAAAATTCCCCACTGCCTTGTGGGTAGGTTCGGGAGATCCAAAGGCTTATGGGAGTAAACCCAGACAGATAATCTGGAGTGGAGACCCTACGGTGGTTAACAGTGAAGTTTCGTCCAATCTGTTTTTCCGGCATCTCCTGCAGTCTCCTCAGTTCCTAACGTACTGGCTTTTGTCTTTCCTTTGGATCTAACTGGGGCAACCAAGAGGGGGATAGTGCCGCTTGGGCAACACACTTTCCTCAGACACTAGCCCAGGCAATGCAGCACGCAGGAGGAGACATTTACCCACACACAGCTATACACAGCTACTACAGTCAATACAATAAGCCAGCTTGCCTTCGGCTTGGTAAATGGAATGTGTGGACAATGTGTCCTGGACTTGAACCTGATCATGATCTTACAAACATGGTTTCAATATGTAAAACAGCAGTCATAGACCAACAGTTACATAAATGGAATGTTGACCTTGCTCCTCTCCAGGAGACCAGACTGGCAGATGCTGGATTAGTAAAAGAAACCAACTACACCTTCTTCTAGAAGGGTTTGAGTTCAGAGAAACACCGTCTTTACGGAGTTGGCTTTGCTGTTCGAAACAATCTGATGAACTTTATCAATATACCCATAGCTGAATCAGAACGTGTTATATCCCTAAAGTTCAGCACCAAGTCAGGATATGTTAACATCATAAATACTTATGCACCCACACTAACATCGTGCACTGAAGACAAGGACCGCTTCTATGGTAATCTTCAGAAAGTGGTCGATTCCTGTTCGTCTGGTGAACAACTGTACATCTATGGTGATTTTAATGCAAGAGTGGGACGCAATCACCAGTCCTGGCCCACTTGCCTAGGTCATCATGGCATTGGGAAAATGAATGAAAATGGTCAAAGGCTTCTTGAATTCAGTTCTCAGAATCATCTCTCCGTCACTAATACTTTCGCCACCCCAGATCCGGTCACTGGCATCAACTCAACCTTGTACTGGTCTGCAGAAAACATCTCAATTCTGTTAAATTTACACGTGCATATCACAGTGCAGATTGTGACACTGATCACTCATTGATTATCAGTAGAGTAAAAATTGCTCCAAAGAAACTCCATATGTCAAAGGATTGCAGAAAACCAAAGGTTAACACCCTCAGTACTAGAGGTGCGCTGAAATGCTCTGTCTTTGAGGAAGAATTCACTTGCAAAATGGAAGACAAACCTGTCCAGCAGTCTGTTGACGAGACATGGTCCATGTTGAGTGCTGCAATATATGAATGTGCCACATCTGCCTTTGGAACACAGAAATTTTCCAACAAAGACTGGATTGATGAAAATGTTGACATTCTCAGGCCTCTTCTTGAAGAAAAAAACAAGGCTTTTCTGAATAACATAAAGAATCTATCGCAAACTTCAAGAGATCAGCTCCACCATACAAGATCTGTTCTTCAGAGAGAATCCAGGCGGTGTGCAAACAAGTATTAGGCCGATCTGTGTTCTGGAATTCAAAAAGCATTTGATATGGGCGACATGAAAACCATGTATGATGGACTGGAGAAAGCACTTGGACCAAATGTTACCAAAGTTGCTCCATTGAAACATCTAAATGGACAAGTGATTACAGATAAAAACCAACAGATGTCCCAATGGGTGGAACACTACTCAAATTTTTACTCCCATGAGCGTACAATACATCCTGAACTTGATAACCTCATACCAACTCTTCCAGAAATGTTAGAGCTAGATGTAGAGCCTACGGTGGAAGAGCTTTCCCAAGGACTTGATGCTCTCTCCAGTGGAAAAGCACCAGGTAAAGATGGGATCCCAACTGAAGTCCTGAAGGTTAACAAGGCAGTCCTCATCCCCTTCCTCTATGACTTACTTATAAAATGTTGGCAAGCGGGAGTGGTCCCTCATGATATGAGGTACACAAACATCATTACTCTCTATAAAAACAAAGGCGATCGAGGGACTGTAACAACTACAGAGGCATCTCTTTGCTAAGCATTACAGGTAAAGCATTTGCCCGTGTCATTTTTAATCGCCAGCAAAAACTCATAGATTGAGTCTATCCAGAAACAGTGTGGCTTCAGGGCTGGCAGGTGAACAATGGACATGATTTTTTCTCTTTGACAGCTACAAGAAAAATGCAGAGAGCAAGGAAAGCCACTGTTTATAGCATTTGTGGACTTAGCAAAGGCGTTCAATACAGTCAGTAGATCAGGACTGTACAAAGTGTTAACTAAGATTGGCTGTTCACCAACTCTATTCAAACTCATAATATCTTTTCATGAAGATATGAAAGCAACAGTATTCTATGATGGATCTACATCTGAACCCTTTGTGGTGAAGAGTGGAGTCAAACAGGGATGTGTCCTTGCTCCTATCCTCTTTGTTATATTCTTCTCAGTCCTATTAAATTGTGCATTTATAAACTCACACAGTGATGTATTTCTCCACACAAGGTAAGATGGTTCTCTTTACAACGTAACATGACTCAAGGCTAAAACTAAGGTCAAAGTCCTCATTAGAGAACTCCTAGTCGCAGATGATGCAGCGCTTGTCACACATAATGAAGACACGCTACAGGAACTGATGGATTCTCTGTCCAGAGTTAGTAAACTATTCTCTCTCAACATAAGCGTGAAGAAAGCAGTTGTGTTTGGTCAAGGTGTATCTCAACCACCCAAGGTCATTTTGAATGACAGTCCATTAGAGGTGGTTCAACAAATCTGTTTTGGGTCTACTGTCACCACAAATCTCTCCATGGATGAAGAACTGAACATCAGAGTTGGGAAGGCAGCCACAACATTTGGCAGACTTACGAAACAAGCATGGAACAATCCCAAACTGACATTGAAAACAAAGATACTGATATACCAAGCATGCATATTAAGTGTCTTGCTTTATGGATCTGAAACCTGGACTACCTACTCATGCCAAGAGAAAAAATTGAGCAGTTTCCACCTTCGCTGCCTTTGCAGAATCATGAATATTAAATGGCAAGACAAAGTTTCAAATGTAGATGTACTATCAAGAGCTGGCATACACGGTCTCATAGCGATCCTAAACAACAGAAGACTCCGGTGGCTTGGCCACGTGAGGAGAATGAGTGATAAATGCCTTCCCAAAGAAATCCTCTTTGGTGAACTAACAAATGGAGCAAGGGCAAGAGGAAGGCCAAAGTTAAGATTCAAGGATATATGTAAAAACACTATGACAAGGTTTAACGTAGTGTCATCAGATTGCAACACCTGGTGACAATTATTACAACAGGGCACATCATTTTTCGATAGGACCTGTGCAAGTCATGCAAAAGAACTCCGTCTCAGGAGGAAAAAGTCTCAGACTCATGAAAATGGAAGTAGATTGGCATGTAGCTTTTGTAATTGATGGTGCAAATCCAATATTGGACGCATAAGTCATGAAAGAAGTTGCAGATCCAGGCACAACTCATAGATTGTCACTGCTGCTGCTTATCACCATCTCTCGAGATGAATGGGCCATATATATGCATATTACTAGATGGCAAATTAATACAAAACTGTATCCAACAACTGGAACATGTCCCCGTTACGTGCAAAGGTAACATTTGAATACTACACTTGAATTAATAGGGAAGTTATGAGTAGCCGAATTCAAAGCACACAGCATTTTCAAAACCTTGTCTCTTGTGTTCATTTGCCAGATGCACAAAACTTGTCCTCACACTATTCAGACAAAATTTTTAAAACAAAAACTTATTTGAAAATCTCTAGCCAAAACCAACAGAAGATAAATTCTCCTGCTTATAGAGTATTGAAATTCTGGCCCATCTGACCATGATGATCCTTTTTTAATTGTCTGATGTCTTCATTACAATTGATTGTGAAGATCTGGTGACATGGCTATAGTCCCTAACCAGCAGATGAAGTAGCACAGGGTTTTTTTTTCTCTCTTTCTTGGAGATCTCAGAAAACAGTGCCCAGGGAATGGGTACTTTCACTGAAGGTTTTCCATTGCAAGATTGAGTCTACAGAGTTATATGGTGTTGCCACCTACTATTCAAAGTGGATGAAAGTCCATTAGAGGAATTCATGATGCGATATCAGCAACTGACACTCACTGTAGATAACACGCAAGGAATGTTGATAGTGAGGTGACAACAGAGGAGATTATACCAGCCATTTATTAGTTGCATTCCTTCAACTATTTGTGAGTCCTGTCAACTCCTAAGATGCTTTTTGGCTTCTTATGTAGAATCTGTGGCCAAGCTAGCCTAATATCAGCTTGAGATTTAGACTACTGTAATATGCTCTTCAAGAAGCTACATGGAGGGGACTTTCAGAAACTTAAAACAGTTCAAATTGCAACTATTATACTGGGGCAATTTTTATCTATGAAGGCCTGAGTAGTTTACAGCCTGTCAAACTGAAATACCACTCACTCCTCCTTTGGTAGATGGAGATTTAAGATTAAGAGCTGTCAGTGTCTAAGAGGAAGGGTGGGATACAGAGTATTCTCCATCAATGGTATTTGATGCTGAAGCTCACTCCCACCTTAATCTGACGGTCTGAATTTGTTAACATCTGAGGTATTCTGTAAGGTTCATGTGTTTTCCTGCATTGGGGGGAAATGGTGAATTGAGGAATATGTGAGTCAAATGAGGCCGGTAATGCGTGGGGGGGGGTCATTATTTGGGAGGGGTGGTATTATGAGCTCTGGCCCAATACTTAAGATTTCCATCTTTGGCTGTATTTAATTTTTATGTAAGGGTGCTTAAAACTTTGTATAAATTCTTCACTGAAAAAAATGTAAATACATAAATATGTGGTGGGGGATGAACTGAGTTTCTCATGTAACTTTGGCCACTTAGCTATGTGCATTTTGCCACTAATCCATCTCCATTCCAGAACTCATTCCAGCATTACAAACCTCTGAACAACTTCAAACAGCTGCTATTATTTTTTTTTTTTTGTAGACAGCAAACTATTTCCTTCTTTCCCCTGCAGAAACTGGAATTCCCTCCCATCATCCATCTCCACCCAAATTTATTGTAGTCTGAGGTGATATTCAGTCCTTGACCAGTGTCAAGTTCAAAGTCTTACATATTGTGACTCTCATATCAACAAATGGAAATTTTTTCTAATTGCAAATGACGTTTCTTTCTTGCCCTAATAGATCACAAGATACTGTACCTTAAAGCATATTGCAAATGCTTGTAATGTACTGGTCCTTAAAATAAACAGGACCTTAATATGTAAGGAAATGTGAGGTTTGGATATATTTGAAACATTTCCTAACTGCATTGTCTTTTTTTTCTCCTCGGTGCAGTGTGATGTGTAGTACTAAGAGAACATAATTTTACAGATGCGGAAATCATACCAATAAAATATATTTAAACACCTTAAAATATTTTAATGTAATATATACAGAATATATCTGGGATGTCAACCTCCAGAGGAAAAAAAACCCCTGGATTCTATGTTTAATGGTAGTCCATGAGCCCAAATATAAATTCAGGACTTCATACCCTCCTTCTATCCACAACAAATCAGTGAATGGTTGGCGCAGAGAGCAGCAAGATAATACAATCTAGAGGTAAACTTGATTTTTTTTTTCATTATTTATTCGGTCTCTTATTGTCACAATCAGGATAGGATCATTCAGGATGCATCTATTCTGCACCCTTATTTCGAAACAAGCTATGCAATTTGAGCTATGCAAATTGCATAGCTTATTTCAAGTCAATTTCAAAATAGCTTATTTCATAATTTGGCATTGTCTACACAGAGCCAAATTTCAAAATAAACTGCTATTCTGGAACGTCCCTTAATCCTCATGGAACAAGATTTACAGGGACGTTGGAATTGCATGCTTGTTATTTTGGAAGATTTTTCGAAATAACAGGCGTGCTGTCAAGATGCAGAATAGCTATTTCGGGAAACCAGAAGGATCCCAAAATAGCACCGCAGAATAGACACCCTCAGTGAGGAAAATCTGAACTCTTCTTTAACCCTTGTTACATCTGCCCTTTGTTTCTCTTTCTTCCCCATTTTTCTTTCCTTGTTTCTCTCCCTCTTCTCTGCCTTAAAGAAACTGTATCTTGTTTCAGTGATACAGTTTTATGGAACAACAGATAGGCTTTATTTAACAAATACATCAGCTCCCTTCAACCTCTCCCTAATACTATTTATATACAGGTCCCAATTTGGCTCCCTTTACTCCTTGAGTATTTCCATTGAAACAAATGGGTCACTATTTAGGGATAAGATATTAAAATCTGGTTCACAGAGATAGGTTGGAATGAGCAGAGGTGTAAATGTGTTGATGTTCTTTTAAATATCATTATATCATATGGGCTATTCTCTTTGTTTCTCACACTACCATATATAATACTGTGTATTGCCGCAGTACGCTTATTCTGACTTTTCTCTCACACTAGACAAGTAACTCCAATGAAATTCAATGACTGCTACCTATGGGGTTAAATAAATGAAATAATCTACTACATTGTTTCTGTGAGCAGATTGCCAAAACTCATTTTTCTTGCTACTCTTCTCTGCAATGAAATTTTTGAGCAGAAGTGATTTATAATTCAAGGTCGACTTTAATTATCCTTTGTGCTGTCAGAGAGACACTAAGCATGGACAGGACCTGGCCCATTGGAGAGTGTGTTTCTGGATAAGTTTAGTAAGACAGGTTTTTTACAGTGTTTTATTGAATTCCTAAGAGCACTGAATGCCATTCTCATTGGAAAAGAAAATCCCAAAATATTCAGTGGACATAATGAAATAAACAGTAAAACTTCATTCTTTATGTACATTCTTGCTTGGAATTATTAGCTCACTTGAAAGTAGCCTACTACTGAATCAGAATGTACTGAATCGGAATTTGAAGGGAGCAATACAGGATCTAATTTTCAAATTCATTTTTAGAATAAGGTCCTCGTTTCTCAACATTTCATGTACTTTGTAAAGAAAGTAGTTACTTGGCACTACGGATAATATGTACATAAAAGCCCTCCTATTTTCTGTGCAGACCACACTGCCCATAGCAACTACCTTCTTATGTCTCACATTTGCACAAAATATTCAACACCTATTTTTCTGGGATGCATTAACAGGAGTGTTTTGAGCAAGACATGAGAAGACATTCTTCCGCTCTACTCTGAGCTGATAGGGCCTCAATTGGAGTATTGTGTCCAGTTCTCGGCATCACATTACAAGAAAGATGTGGAGAAATTGGAGAAGGTCCAGAGAAGAGCAACAAGAATGATTAAAGGTGTAGAGAACATGACCTATGAAGGAAGACTGGAAAAATTGGGCTTGTTTAGTTTGGAAAGGAGAAGACTGAGAGGGGACATGATAGCGGTTTTCAGGTATCTAAAAGGGTGTCACAAGGAGGAGGGAGAAAAATTGTTCTCCTAGGCCTCTGAGGATAGGACATGAAGCAATGGGCTTAAACTGAAGCAAGGGAGGTTTAGGCTAGACATTAGGAAAAACTTTTAAACTGTCAGGGTGGTTAAACACTGGAATAAATTGCCTAGGGACGTTGTGGAATCTCCATCACTGGAGATATTTAAGAGCAGGTTAGATAGACATCTATCAGGGATGGTCTAGATGGTATTGGGTCCTGTCATGAAGGCAGGGGACTGGACTCGATGACCTCTAAAGGTTCCTTCCAGTTCTAGTGTTCTGTGTTTCTATTATCTTAGGAGGATGTGGCAAGCATCTTATAGAAGTACATATTCAAAGTATGCAAGAATCTTTTGTAAACATAAAAAATAACTCAATACCCTGACTTATAGGGCCCTCCCTTTATTCCCAAGGTTTATTTATATACATTTTGCTATTTTGTGACATTGTTTGAAAAAGCTTACTGATGAAGTATACAGGAAAATGTCAGTCGATATTGGTTAGTTATGAGCTACTGTGTAGTGAGGCAGAATAGTTTTCCATTAAACCAGAGGGGAAGGAACAGAGCTCCCTGTTGGGTGGAGCCAGGCTGGGCCTACCCTGCACCTTGGAAGCTAAGGGACAAGACAGGAAGTCTAAGAGATAGGGCCTCTTCCCCAGTTGCTCCTGAGCCAGGGAAGCAGATGTCCCGAGCCTGCTGCAGTCCCCCACCTTTGCTACCAAGCTGAGGAACACCCTGACCCAACAGGAAGCCAAGGACAGAGAAGAATGATCAGGATTGCCAGGGGCTGATTGCCCTGATGAGACCATGGGGCTATGGACTACAGAACCACTTGCCCAGAAAGTGGTAAGAAGTAGCCAAGGGAAACCAGACAATCTGTTTTTTCTGTTAAAATCTGAGACAGAATGTTTCAGTAGGAACCCCACTGATCCAGAGACAAACGTTAAAACAACTAAAGGTCTATACTTCTGGTTCTTACCCATACTTTATTCACTCTTTGTCAGAATTGGTTAAGTTCCAATTCTGGAGTGGTTAAGTTCCCTGGGCTTGGAGTGAAAGACAAACCCTGAAGAATTTTCTAGGAGTTTCATTCTGAAAGAGATTCTTCTCCAGCTACTGCTGTGCAAACTTCTCCCTTTACCTTTACATACCCAGGGTCCTTTTATGGTTTAGTATCCCCTTTGATCCTAAGTTCAGACAGCTTTAAAAAACCTCAACTTTTTTTTCGTCAGTTTCATGTGGAGGGGCTCTCAATGCTGAAGTACTTTGAATGCAAACCCTAAAGACAATGCTTAAATCCAAATGAGGACTGTTTTTCTTGGGCATATGATGTTTATATGAAATACTGGTTTCATATTAAAAAAAATAACAATCTGCTAGTAAATGTAGGACCTAAACTACCTGACAACATCTCATTAAGTCAGTGGTCACCAACCACTGGGATCTATTGGTAGATCTTGGTGCCTCTGACAGGTGACCTTGACTGGTTTGGCCAAGAGGCTATCAATTGCTGGCATTTCAGCTGCCCCACCACTGCGCATCTCCTGCCCTTTGCTTTGGAGCTGTTCCCCCACCACCGCTTGCAGGGCAGGGCAGGTAAGAAAGAAGAGGGGGAGCTGATTTCAGGGTGCTCCCTCTCTCACCGTGTAGTCTTTCTCCACAGAATGGAGGGGGGCACAACAGGGCTTGGCATGGAGGGAATTTGCTGGCTGCTTTTGAGAATGGTGCAGGGCCAGGGCAGGGGTGAGTCTGCCTTAGCCCCACTGCACCACCTGTAGTAAGCAGTGTCCAGCTGGAGCCTGCATCCTGAACCCCTGCCCAAGTCATAATCCCCCTCCTGAACCCCAAGCCCCTGCCTTTCCCTGAGCCCCCCCAGATCCAAACTCCCTTACAGAGCCTGAACACTGAACCCACTTATGCACCTCAACTCCCTGCCCCAGGCTCAGCTCAGAGCAACTCCAAATCCCTTAACCCAAGACCAGAGCCTGCACCCCAACCTGCTGCTCCTGCCTGATGAAAGGCAGGAAGGATGGGGGGGGGAGGGAGGATGGAGTGAGGAGGGGTGGGGCCTTGGAGAGGGGGCACGAAGGAGATGGGGCAAAGGTATTTGGGTTTGAGGGAGATCCTGAATTGCATTTAAATTCAAAAAAGTGATCTCTTGCTTAAAAAGGTTGGAGACCACTGCATTAAGCCAAATATGTTCAATACAAACAAATCAACAAAGTCATTAAATACAAAAAGACCCTAGAATTTCCCTCCACCCTCCCCCCAATTTCACGTTTCATTCCGTAGTACATGATCTAGCCTCTCTTGTTACAGAAAATCAAAAGGAAACTCAAACTACTGTAGTGTAGTTAGAGATCTGATTCGGGAGCCTATAGAGCTATTTTGCCAACATGCCACGTCTTCAGTGTATCAGAATTTTCAACATATTAGTAATTCAAAAAGAAGAGTTTCACAAAACTGCAGTGATTAATAGCAGCTGATAAAGTTTCAACTGCCTTCTTATTTTGCAAATAAAGAGAGACCCCTTACAAAAAAATGAACTACAGAACTATTTATGTTAAAATGCTCCATTTGACCTGCCTTCATGTGCTGATATAAAGGTGAGCTGCATAGTTTGGCCAGGGCCGGATTAAGGGAGGGGGGCTAGCCAGGCAGCTGCCCGGGGCGCCAACCTATGGGGAGCGCCTGACGGCAGCTGTAAGGGCGATGTGCGCCTGGCCACACGGCACCCCTTAGAGCTGCCATAAGGTGCCACACGCCCGGGGCCAGGGCTTAGAGCTGCAATCGGGCACCGCGCCCCCGATTGCAGCTGTACGGTGCGCAGCGCACCGGGGGTGGGGCCACGCATGCGCCGTGTGCCCGGGGGCGGAGCTGTGCATGTGTTGCGCGCCCGCAGGAATGGCGCGAACCGACCCTGAGTTTGGCACAAGGGGCAGTTACGTCTGATGCCATGCCAAGGACTGGACTAGCAAGGGTGCAGCACAGGAAGTGCACTGCCAGATGATGTGTGGCAAAAAATGGGCCAGGGGAGCCTGGGCTATGCGTTGTCCTTCACTTTCCTGGGATACAAAATTCATACGGTGTGTAGAGAGAGCGCAGCCATTTTCTTTATCCAGGTGCTTTCCTTCCATTTATCTCAGCAAAGTATTTCAATGCACAAGACAGCAACTGATATTTCAATGGTCTTTCAGAAGCTTATATAAGGAAATGCTGTTTAAATGGCTTTGAGGACTTTTGATACTTGCCTGACTACCAGCACTGCATTGGAGTCCTCTGTGAATTATTTATCACAATGCTTGACACAGTTGCAAATGAGATGCATGTAGAGCTAAAGTTTAAGGTCCTTTTTCTAATTTTTACTCTGTCCTTATGTAGTTAAACACCTCCTCACCCCCTGAAGAGACAGAGTTTCTCTCCAATAGAGTAGTATAGTTAATGCTTTTTCGAAGCTACAGAGGCCCTAGGCCAGTACCCTGAATGCCAAAACCCCATACAAACCAATCAGATTGGTGAAACTCTGAAACATTAGTGTCACTGCTTAAGGTTGTTGGAGCATCCTTGGCATCTTATGTCTTCTTGCATGGCCACCGGACACACAAGAACATAAAGAGACTTGAGTCTTTGGTTAAGGCTTGGTTTATTGTAGCAGAAACTCAACTACACCTTGCAGAAGCATAGCAGTACCACTTGTTCATCTCCCCCACATCCCGAGGAGTTAGCCCCAAGGCTCTTTTTGCATTTCCCTTTTGTTGTAATCATCAGCCCTCCCTGTCCCTAAGTGGGAAGCCCTAATCTTGGCCCAATAATTGTGCTCAAATTTCCCTGCTAAATCCCCTACCCCATGTATGTTTACCCCAGTCAAGACCTTTGTCTCCATATAAGGAGCTGTTTTTGAGCTCTTGGCTGTCTTTGTCAGTGCACACCTACAGGTTTGTGGTTGCGGCAGGGAGGATGGAGGAGAAGATTCCACGTGCGTCTCCTGTTGGCAGCTTACCAGACAGCCTCTCTTCACCTTTTCTTCTGGGGTTACCAGGGAGTGGTCAGCCCCCCCCACACCTGGTGCCAGAACCTTGGCCCCGCTAATCCCCAGGGTTGCCTTGGTTGGGGGCAGAGCAAGGTTGGAGAGGGGATGGATCGGGGTGGAGGGAAGTAGGGGGCCACCAGACAAATGACCCCCACAGACTAGGAAAGGGTCAGGACAACCCCCCTCTACCTCAAGCCTCACTTCCCTCTGCCCATGTTCTTCCCCCGCCCCACACTTGCTCTGCCCTTGCTCTGCCCCACCTCTTTCCCCAACCAAGGCAGCCTGGGGGACTAGCAGGGCTCAGGTTCTGGAGCCGGCAGCAGGGGTCCACCCACTGCCCTCAATCACCGGCAGAGGTGTGGGAAGCCTGTGCAGTAAGTCATATTCAAAGAAGCCAACAGTACATTCCACACTTATTTAATGTTGCTTTTCCATGTTTCCAGTTGCTGTAGTTGCTGCAAGCATGTTATGTTAGCATGAATGGAAGGGGGAGAGGTCTGCAGGGTTATAAATAAAGCAGAAGACTGAGAAATAATTTGGAATAATATAAACACATGAGGGACCATATCCACAGTTGGTGTAAATCATGATAGTTCCAGAGAAGTCATGGTTAGCTTTAGGTATCTCTGCACTGCCATAAAAACCCTGGGTGGCCTGTATCAGCTGATTTTGGCTCATGGGCTCGGGCTCCAGAGCTGTTTAACTGTGATTTAGTTGTTCGGGCTCAGACTGGAGCCTGAGCTCTCGGACCAGGCAGCCCAAGCCCAAATGTCCATACATGCTTTCAGCTTTTAGTATTATCCTGTATTTCTTGAATGCCCAGTGCTTGATTTCTCAAGCTTTAACATGTCATTAACGCTAATACTTTGACATGGAATTGCTATGGACATTGGGTCTTCCCTCATAAACATGCCATTCAAGTTAATTAGCCAAGTGGAGTTAAATGTTCCAAGTCACCTTTGGAGACGACAAGGTGGTTTTGACTTTTTTTTTCTCAGTCAAGTTTTCTTTCTACTTGCCTGATCTTGGGATTGGCAGAGGAAGAGGAAAGGCAGCAGATTTATAAGAGCTCTTTCAGAATTCACAGAAACTGAAACAAATTCTATGGGTCACGTTTTCATCTGATTATAGACAAGCACAATTGATAATAATGGAGGTATGCCAGTTTACATCAGATAAGGATCTGAAATTATGGGTGATATCTGGGGATGTATTATATTTTAAATACAACTCTGTTTTTTAAGTAGCAATAGCCAACAGTCCAGGCTGGCTTTCTATCCCTCTGAACTCAGTCCTGTTACCAGAAAAAAAGCAGTTCAGAAAAAGGTCACAATGTAAGAATCTCATTCTAAACTCTGTGCTTGCCTGTTATTGTAGCATCAGTACAGAAAGGCTTGACTACTTGCAGAAGCAGCTCAAATTCCGGAGCATGGTGTCAATTTGGTGCCATTGTCAAAAACTTTCAGGCTTGAGTTTTCATTACAAAGCAAACAGAGGCATTTTCACGAGCATTTCCATGTGAGCTTAGAGCGGCTTGTTTCCCCAGAGTAATAATTTTTGGCCACTAGTTAGTTACACCCTCGCTCTCTGAGCCTTTTAGTTTTTATTCAGAGGTTTCTCTTAGTTTCTGCACAAGGAGATCTGACTGTCCTTAGATTGTTGAATTGGCAATAGAATGATTCAGCAAAATGAACAGTACTGATGGATATCAAGGTTTATGACACAACTGAACATATTTCCCTTTTGTTTTTGTTTTTTTGATAGATTCCCCCACCTAGTGCTACTTTCTTTGGCATGTTACTTTGGTAGCAGTGGATGACTATGTTCCATCGAAACACACTGAACAAAGAGAGTTCTCTTCTTTCACATAGTCAGCATAGAATGGCTTCCCAGCTGCTTTTGTCTTTTCAAACTCATTTACACCTCTATCTTGTAGCACTGCTACTGTGTAAGAAAGAGTCAGACAAAATAAATGTCAATGCAGATGATCAGCTAGCTAATCAGAGGCAAAGCTGTAACTTTTTATATTTCCAAAGAAAACAGGCTAGATTTAGTATTTAAAAAAATACTTAGTATGTTATAATAAGAATGTATTTGTTTTTATAAGAATGTTTTTATTGCAAGACCAGAAATACTGGAATTTCAATACTTTATATTTTGTAAACTGTATAAATCTGGGGCCTGATTTTTCTCCCCTTGTCCATGTGGAGTAGGGCCTTACTACGCAATGCTGACTCCAGTACTACTGAATGTGAATCGTAGAATCCTAGAGCTGAAAGGGACCTCGAGAGGTCATGGAGTACAGTCCCCTGCCCTCATGGCAGGACCAAGCTCTGTCTAGATCATTCCTGACAGGTGTCTGTCTAACCTGCTCTTAAATATCTCCAGTGATGGAGATAACACATCCTCCCTAGGCAATTTACTCCAGTATTTAACCACCCTGACAGTTAGGAAGTTTTTCCTAATGTCCAATCTAAACCACCCTTGCTGCAGTTTAAGCCCATTGCTTCTTGTCCGATCCTCAGAGGTCAAGGAGAACAATTTTTCTCCCTCCTCCTTGTGACACCCTTTTAGAGTATGTCTACACTAGCCCCCTAGTTCGAACTAGGGAGGCTAATGTAGGCATTCGAAGTTGCAAATGAAGCCCGGGATTTTTAAATCCCCCTAGTCCGAACTAACTGCCTGCGGCTACACGCGGCAGTCAAACGTTAACTTGAACTCCATGAGGTGTAACAGTTAATTCAAACTAAGGACGTAGTTGGAGTTAACGTTTGACTGTCGTGTGTAGCCGCGGGCAGTTAGTTCGGACTAGGGGGATTTAAAAATGGCGCCCGGACGGGAAGACGCAAATAAAGCCCGGGATATTTAAATCCCGGGCTTCATTTGCAACTTCGAATGCCTACATTAGCCTCCCTAGTTCGAACTAGGGGGCTAGTGTCGACATACCCCTAGATACTTGAAAACTGCTATGCTGTCCCCTCTCAGTCTTCTCTTTTCTAAACTAAACAAGCCCAGTTCTTTCAGTCTTCCCTCATAGGTCATGTCTTCTAGACTTTTAATCATTTTTGTTGCTCTTCTCTGGACCTTCTCCAATTTTTCCACATCTTTCTTGTAATGTGGTACCCAGAACTGGACAGAATACTCCAATTGAGGACTAATCAGAGCAGAGTAGAGCAGAAGAATGTCTTCTCATGTCTTGCTCACAACACTCCTGTTAATGCAGCCCAGAATCCTGTTTGCTTTTTTGCAACAGTGTCACACTGTTGACTCATGTTTAATTTGTTGTCCACGATGACCACAGAATTGGGTCCCTGCTGATTTTTGATATTTGATCTCTAGTTTCTTACTCTATTTTTGTGACATTTGATTGATATTTAAAATGACTGTATCTATAGAGCTTTTGGTATTAAGAATAAAGTTAACATAATTATACACTGCTAACCACATTCTGCAAAAAAATCAGTTTTGCAGATCTAGCTGCAGTTTCACTGTTACAGATTCTAAAGTGTGAGTCAAGAGTTTTTCTCGGATGACTGATGCAGAATACCAAGCCCAGGAACTCTAACATAAGGTCTCAATTTCCACCCTTTGCTTATAAAAGGAAGATAATCCTTTCCAATGGCATGACACTGACTCAATTGAGCATGCTCCAACAAGACTGGCTTTTAGCAGAAACATCACAGAAAGACCTACAGTCAATATGTCTACATGTGACTGTCCTATATCTTTTTTTGCCTAGTACCTGTGCTCTGCTATATCAGGGTATGTCTACACTACAGTGTTATTTCGAAATATCTTATTTTGAAATAGTTAATTCGAAATAGCTTATTTCGAAATAACACATCTACACACAAAATGCATTTCGAAATAGCGTTTTGCTATTTCGAAATAGCGCGTCCACACTGAGTGGACACTGAATTGTATTGAAGGCCGGCCGGAACCAGGTCCAGCAGGGCATCAGGTCAGGAGTTTATGTGTGTGGCTGCTGCCTGAGGCTATCTGAGGCTTGTGCTTAAAGGGACCCCCACCCCGGGCAGCCGGTTCTCAGCTTTTCCTGCTTGCTTGCCTACCTCGATGAGGGACAGCAAAGCATTTGTGTCTCTGCGTGCTCTGATTGCCCTCACTCGGGACACCACAGCACTCTGCAACATGGAGCCAGAGCTGGTGCTTCTCGTGAATGAGTTGCTGTGAGCCTGGCTGCACTTTCTGCAGGTTGCCATCCAGGAGGTCCATCGGGGGGCTGTCAGTATCCAGGAGGCCCTGTGGGAGAGCTTCCACCCTGAGGAGCACTAAAAGCCTCCCTGGTCTGCCCCACTGGGGGCTTGTGCTTCATTCCTCTGCCACATCGTTCCACTTACCCTCCCAGCCCCCCTTCCTGATGTCAATTAAAATACACGTGGGGAGGGAGAGGAGTGTTCTTGTTTGAGGCTGGAGTGGCCACCAGGGCACCCTGGGAAGGCTGGAGGCCCCCTATTTCGAAATGAGTGTCTACACAGAACTTATTTCGAATTAGCTATTTCGAATTTGGCGTTATTCCTCGTAGAATGAGGTTTACCAAATTCGAAATAAGTGCTCCACTATTTCGAATTTATTTCGAAATAGCGGTTTGGCTGTGTAGATGCTAGTAAAGTTAATTTGAAATAACGGCTGTTATTTTGAATTAACTTTGATGTGTAGACATACCCTCAGAGAATTAAGTTATGCAACTCTTATTCATCCTGGTAGTATGGGACTTCTCTTTGAAGTAAGGGTACATAGTCTAAGGCACAGATTACAAGGCTCTGAATTTGGATGTTTGAAACCAGCAAACTTTATTTATGCTGCCCTTAGGATGGTAGCTTGCTGCCTATGTCAGTGCTTTCACTGCAGCTTTAAATGTGCTTCATATCAATATATCCAATATACCTAGAGTGTGAACTCTCCTTGCTCCTTTGTATCCTCTCTCCAAAGAGAGACATTTAAGGGACTGCAACTATTAGAAGAAATCTCTGTAGATATTGTATAGATATAATGGCTTGCCATGTTAACTTGAAAATTTATCAGCCTGGACATAGGATCTGCTTGACTTTTCTTTATGAGGTTGACTGATGTTTACAAGACAATGATTTTTTAAAATAAATTTCTAATTACTTATCGAGAGTGAGTAGAATTTTGCTAATCTGCCATCTTCTACAGTTATATGGCCTTTAGGGGGAAAGCTAGAAACTAATCACAGACTCCAACTAATATGAACAGCTGCATATATGGTGTGTTATAATATATGACATATATAATATGTTATAATATACTACTAC
This sequence comes from Pelochelys cantorii, assembly GCA_032595735.1. Classification (NCBI taxonomy): domain Eukaryota; kingdom Metazoa; phylum Chordata; order Testudines; family Trionychidae; genus Pelochelys; species Pelochelys cantorii. The sequence continues at coordinate 161,553,764 of CM064327.1, forward strand.
TACTGACATGCTATGACATAATGAAAAATGATAAAAGTATTATATAAAAAAGAAAATCCATAAAAAATCAAGCTGATAGTTTCATGTTGAAAGAAAATTTGCAACATTTTCAGAAATGAAATTTTCCTAAATGGAAATTTTTCAGAATTTGCCTTGCATGAGACATTTCAAAAATTATTGTTTTGATTCTAATTTAGAATGGAAGCACATTTCAAAATGTAGAAATTTTTCATTAAACAGAAAATCTCAGTTTCAGTCAGCTCTACTTATAATACCACACAAACAAGAGAGACCAGTTTTAAGACATATGTTTATTTACTATTGAACACTTACTGATATGCAAAGAATCATGTAATATCATACAGAGAGATACAGATTACACAGAAACAGAAAATATAACAGACAACACAAAAGAGGGGTAAAAATCCTGACCCAACTGAAATAAAAAAAGATTTCCACAGAGCCAGGGTTTCCCCCAACTTATTTGTATTTCTTGCAGGTTTTCAAATGGAGATATGAATCTGAAAATAACAAAAGGCTGACCATCATCTGTTATGAAAAAATAAGAACAAAAGATTTCTTTATCTGCATCATACTTTGCAGCTTCCTCAAAATAGTCTAATGGTCACTGAGGGTACACTGCGGGGGTTTTCCTCTACCCTTTTGGAAGGTATCATACCAAAAACTCTGCCGCGTCCAGGGAATACATTTGCTCTTCTGCTTTTTTTTGCAGAAGAGCAAACGCGCTCTTTTGGGGAGCCCTGTATACCTCGTTCTATGAGGAATAAGGGCTCTGCCAAAATAGGAGACTTTTCTGCCATTTGGCCCCCATTTAAAATGGGGGCCAAATGGCGGAAGAGCCTCTTCCAGAAAAGAAATCGGAAAAAGCCTATAGTGTAGACCTAGCCTGAAACATGACTGGGTCCACATATAAGTCAAACAGTATACTTATAAATAGAATAAACCTAGGAGCCTGGTTCTTTTTCAACCTTTCCCTGGTTTTAGAGTGGTGTGACTTCACTGATGTCAGCAGTATAACTTCTGATTTACAATTATGTGAGTGATCAGGTTTTTGTATAATCACAAATGCAACCTTTGGTCAAGATTCTGAATTCTGCTTGTTACCATTGGTTAAGGCAGGATTGATACATAGAGAAATGCAGTTACTTTATCGATTATGTACTTTGAATAGTTCGTAAATCATATCATCTCATTTAATTTCTTGCGTTTCCTGTCTACCAGTGCAACAAGGGAATATTACTCTCTATTAGAAAGCCCCATTACCACCAACTTGAGTATCAGTTCAACCTCAGTTTATAAGAGTTAGCCAAAAGATTGCTTTTTTCTACTTTCCTATATAGAGTACATAAAGGATACCGAGCAAGCTCTGCTAATTTTGAAGCTGAGAAGGTGGTACCTTATCTTTTAAAGTGAACTTAATCACTGTGACAGGGTCAGGCTGGAGTACTACAACTAAGAGAGAGAAAGGCAGCTCTAAGGCAGCAAGAGCCCTGGTCAATCAGGAGCAAAGGAGATAGGGCTGCTGTAAATCAATAAGGGCCAGCTGATCTCACCTGAGGCTGCCATGGAGCCATTTAAAAGGAAGCCCTCCTTGCAGGGAGAGGAGAAAAAGAGTGAGAAAGGAAGCAGAGTGAGAGGAGACTTCAGCAGACTAAGAAAGGTAACAGGAACATTGCCAGAGAGAGCAAAGTGGGGGTGCAGTGCTCTAAAGAGGGTTTTTAGGCCCACCTTTTCCAGGAAGCCTGAGAGCTGGAAAGGACTGTTTCGCCAGCCCTGGCTGACCCTGGGGCACTGGCTCCAATGCCCTTTGTGGCTGAGGGATCAGAGCTTAAACCCTGCCAAGGGCTGGTAATGGCAGTACACAGACTGCCTGATGAAGTACTGAGCAGGGTACTGGGACCCAGGAGTGGAGTTACCCTGCCACATCACATACAAATGAACACTTATATCAGACATTATTTCAGTGATCTATGGATCAAAAAACCTCCTTTCTACCCCATTGGCATGTCTACAGGTTTGTCACTAGTATCAGTCATCTTTTTCCTTTTGTTTCATATTCCAAACATCTTTGAAAAGGTTGCCTGCTTTACCTCCATCTTCCTATTTTCTTTTCTCTCTGAAGTGATTCTCGATGACATCAGAGATCCCTTCATTGGTTTGGTATTTCTACATGGATTATAATTAGTCTGAAATTGCACCAAGTTCATATTTTTATAGTAATATCATCAGGAAGGCACCATACCATACTTCTTTTTCTATATCTGAACCACAGGTATCTTTGTCTATGTTCCTTGCTTTTCAATCACTTTCATAATTACTTGACCCCACCCCTGCCATAAAGCATTCCAGCTTTAAAAGTCCACACTCTGCTTATGATGTTTGTTCTGTTCTGTATTGTTCTGCAATGTACTTGACTGTAATGGTGCCGAAGAAATAATAATTAACAATGAATAATAAGGATCAAGTTGGACATAATTTCTTTGGCTGTCTTTGATGTTTTCAAGGATAGAAAAGAATTTCACACCCTTCTGAATGCCACTTGGCTGCAAGTAAAGATTATTACATGGGTGGGAGTGCCAATTAGAGCCCATTATAACTTAACTAACTTACCTTGGCATGAAAAGTAGTGGAACTTGCTCTACCTTGGCAAGATGGAGATTTTACTGCTATGCACATGTCTGAATTTGGGATATTGTTTTATGTATCTGGATGTTCTGATGTTTTGGATATAAGGATCAAAATAGGGTTTCCAAAACTGTTAGTCGTGTTCCACAGCGGTGCCATACAACTTTACTTTGTATACTGCAAACTGTCACAAAAATGCTTTACAGATTTTATGAAAATGGTTTCAGAGAAAAATATAACAGCTCAGGAGAGAAACTAAATGGAGTCTGTAATGGAGAAAAAGAAGATGACTAAAGGCAATTAAATAACCTCTCAGCACTAAGGATTTTTTAAAAGTACCCTGCCATTATCTGCACTGGTTCTGCAACAATGAGACATGGTGCTAGTGTTTCAAGCCACACATCAGTTAGTCCATTTATGAGCAGGATTTTGTGACAGTGTTAAAAATTCTGACAGCAACTTGTCTGCCCTAGGGCTACCAGGATTACTAACATCAGTGGAGCTTGATGAATGTTTAGAAAATATTCCTTGTTTACACAGAGCAATAAACAGTTCCAGTGTTTTCTAGTGGTTAGAACACAGGACTGGGAAGAGGATTCCTGTATTCTATTCCCCTCTCTAACGGACCGTGAGCAAATCACTTCAGCCACTGGGTGAGTCAATTTACCCATTTATACAATGTTATTATGGAAACGACTTCACTGTGTTGCTGTGAAGCTGAGTTCAGGGTTACACTTATATTGATATTCTCAGTCGAAAGACATTATAGTTGTAAAAAGTACCATTATCATGATTGTGATGCTCCTTGGCAGTGATGGACAACCTATGGCCCATGGGTTGTATGCGTCCCATCAGAGTTCTAGGTGTGGTCCATGAGACATTTTGTTTACTATTGCCCACATGCAGGGTTGCCAGATTCCGCTGACTACCATCCATGGAATTTCTTTTCCTACCGGTATTACTAACATGACACCCATGTACAGCAAGGGCATATAAAGTGAGGTGCATGCTGAGTGCACACAACATTGACTGTGAGAGCCATGTGCTCCCTCTGCATCTAATCAAAGCACTGCTACAGTTCAGTCAGCACTAGGGATGTTAAAATTAGGTTATTTTAGTAATTGAGTGGTCAATAGAATTTTTATTGACTACTCGATTACTCAATAGGGGAAGGCAGCCAACTCAGTCCTGGCTTGCACCAGGACCAAACCCCGCTGCAGCTCTGCAATTTAAGAGGCAGTAGGAGCCAGACAGCCTGCAGAAGGCGAGAGAGGCAGGAGGCAGAGGAGAGCTGAGAGAGAGAGGGGGAGGCAGTAGGAAGGGAGAGAGAGAGGGACAGAGCGAGAGACCGGAGGCTCAGGAGAGAAGACCAAGGTGGAGGAGAGACCTGAAAATCCTGTCTTATGACGGGCTAATTGGCTAGTTTAATAAGAAAAGCCAAAAAGGAGTTTGAAGAACAGCTAGCCAGAAACTCGAAAGGTATTTTTTAAATACATCAGAAGCAGGAAGCCTGCTAAACAACCAGTGGGTCCCTGGACGCTCAAGATACAAAAGGAGCACTTAAAGATGATAAAGTCATTGTGGAGAAACTAAATGAATTCTTTGCTTCAGTCTTCATGGCTGATGATGTTAGGGAGATTCCCAAACCTGACCCATCCTTTGTAGGTGACAAATCTGAGGACTTGTCACCGACTGAAGTGTCATTAGAGGAAGTTTTGGAATTAACTGATAAACTTAACAGTAACAAGTCACCGGGACCAGATGGCATTCACCCAAGAGTACTGAAAGAACTCAAATGTGAAATTGCAGACCTATTAACTCTGGTTTGTAACCTATCCTTTAAATCAGCTTCTGTACCCAATGACTGGAAGATAGCTAATGTAACGCCAATATTTAAAAAGGGTTCTAGAGGCGATCCCGGCAATTACAGACCAGTAAGTCTAACGTCAGTACCGGGCAAATTAGTTGAAACAATAGTAAAGAATAAAATTGTCAGACACATAGAACAACATAATTTGTTGGGCAAAAGTCAACATGGTTTCTATAAAGGGAAATCATGGCTTACTAATCTATTAGAGTTCTTCGAAGGGGTCAACAAACATGTTGACAAGGGGGATCCAGTAGATATAGTGTACTTAGATTTCCAGAAAGCCTTTGACAAGGTCCCTCACCAAAGGCTCTTACGTAAATTAAGTTGTCATGGCATAAGAGGAAAGATCCTTTCATGGACTGAGAACTGGTTAAAAGACAGGAAACAAAGGGTAGGAATAAATGGTAAATTTTCAGAATGGAGAGGGGTAACTAACAGTGTTCCCCAAGGGTCAGTCCTAGGACCAACCCTATTCAACTTATTCATAAATGATCTGGAGAAAGGGGTAAACAGTGAGGTGGCAAAGTTTGCAAACGATACTAAATTGCTCAAGGTAGTTAAGACCAAAGCAGACTGTGAAGAACTTCAAAAAGATCTCACCAAACTAAGTCACTGGGCAACAAAATGGCAAATGAAATTTAATGTGGATAAATGTAAAGTAATGCACATTGGAAAAAATAACACCAACTATACATACAATATGATGGGGGTTAATTTAGCTACAACTAATCAGGAAAGATCTTGGAGTCATCGTGGATAGTTCTCTGAAGATGTCCATGCAGTGTACAGCGGCAGTCAAAAAAGCAAACAGGATGTTAGGAATCATTAAAAAAGGGATAGAGAATAAGATGGAGAATATCTTATTGCCCTTATATAAATCCATGGTACACCCACATCTTGAGTACTGCGTACAGATGTGGTCTCCTCATCTCCAAAAAGATATACTGGCATTAGAAAAGGTTCAGAGAAGGGCAACTAAAATGATTAGGGGTTTGGAACGGGTCCCAAATGAGGAGAGATTTAAGAGACTGGGACTTTTCAGCTTGGAAAAGAGGAGACTAAGGGGGGATATGATAGAGGTATATAAAATCATGAGTGGTGTGGAAAAAGTGAAGAAGGAAAAGTTATTTACTTGTTCCCATAATATAAGAACTAGGGGCCACCAGATAAAACTAATGGACAGCAAGTTTAGAACAAATAAAAGGAAGTTGTTCTTCACACAGCACATAGTTAATCTGTGGAACTTCTTGCCTGAGGAGGTTGTGAAGGCTCAGACTATAACAGTGTTTAAAAGAGAACTAGATTAATTCATGGAGGTTAAGTCCATAGATGGCTATTAGCTAGTATGGGTAAGGAATGGTGTCCCTAGCCTCTGTTTGTCAGTGGGTGGAGATGGATGGCAGGAGAGAGATCGCTTGATCATTACCTGGTCGATTCACTCCCTCTGGGACACCTGGCATTGGCCACTGTCGGCAGACAGGGTACTGGGCTGGATGGACCTTTGGTCTGACCCAGTATGGCCATTCTTATGTTCTAACTAAGAATAGAGAAATTAACATTCCAGATTAAAAACCTACATATTTTAAATGTTGCTTTGCCATAAAACTTTACTAAAACGTGTCTACAAAATAAATTAACGCTAACTCATTATGACAAAGCTCCTCCTAAACCTGGGTGAGTCCCGCACTTTAAGGCAAATTACTTGCCTCAGAGGCTTAGAGCAGCCCTCAATTTAAACACCAGCTTGCGGTTTGTTGAGCTACTCTCATCCTTGGCCAGCATGGGGAAAAGAGGGGAAACAAAACTTCATAGTCTCTGTGGCCCCTCCTAGTGGTACAGGGCAGAACAAACCCCTGTACCAAAGCCAATCTTTTTCCCCAAGCTGAAATGGGGAGTTGGTGAGGGTGGGGGTTCAGATTGCAGCCTAGTGACCCTGTGATAGAAGCTGTCTATAATATCTCAGGTATCAGCTGCAAATCCCTGGGGCACTTCCCCATGGCCTTCCCTAGCACCTTCCTTATTGCAGGTTCGTACTCCAAGTATCCGCTTGTATTTTCTCCTCCCAGACTCTTCACAACACTGTCTCTCATCAGCTTCTTCCTAGCACTGAGCTAATAGAAGGGAAGCTTTTTTCCAAGGGTTTTAATTGGCCTGATTGCTCTTATTGATTCTAGCAAGTTCCTACTGGTCTGAATCAGCTCTTGTTAATCTACCCTGAGAACAGAGACCTATTTTATCTAGGGCTAATATATTTCCCGTCTATCACTCTCCTGTAACCCTCCGGCCTGACCCTATCACATTACCTTCTAATAACAATGATTCTGAAATATTCTTGCCTTGTTATAATACTTCTTGATTACTTTGAGGAATGGCTTCAGAACATAATGTATTTGAGAGTTTTCTGTTTTATAAATTTTAATAAATACAGAAAATATTAAAAAGGAATGATGCCACAAACATAAAAATGTTAAATCTCTCTTCCTTAAAATGAGAGGATGATCTTTATTTTATTTTTTTTCACTAATGCAAGTTTGTTTAGTCTTCTAAAATTATATACTTCTACATCATGCAAGTACAACTGGCAGTGTCCAAATTTCCAAAATACTACCTCTACAGCAGTATTGCAGCTACTTCAGTTAACAGTGCAGTATATTAAAGATCTCTCATAAACAAGATACATTAGACCATGAGCTTATGCAAGCTCTGTATGTTTATGTACAAAGATTTACAGATTTCCAATGGTGAAATGCCAATGAGAATCTTCTCCCTAACCTTAGTAGCAAAACTGGGTCAAATCAGTGCACATTAGTATGTTCATTCCAATACATTTACAAGTTTCTTTAAGTTACCTTGGAAGTGAAATCTCATTATCCACAGCATGTTGTATTGACACTACCTATACAGAGACTTTAAGCAAAGTATGCTTTATGTCATCTTTGTAATAGACCATGAAACTATTTACGGAATGACTGAAAACTGATTTGGTTCCCTATAAAGCCTTGTTCTGCATCATTGTTTTCACATCGGGCCTTGAATGATTAAAATTAAAATGGATGTGGGAAAATACAAATTGAAACAGGCCACCCTCTGCTTTAACTTATGGTTATAATGGATAACAATGAATCATGTAGCACCTTAAAAATGAAGCAATTTATTTGGACATAAGTTTTCATTGGCATCTGACAAAATGGGGTTTTGCCCACGAAAGCTTATGTCCAAATCTGTTAGTCTTCAAAGAACCACAGGACTCCTTATTGGTGTTGTGGATATAGACTAACAAGGCTACCCCTCTGATAGCAATAATAGCTGATAATGTCTGATGATGATTAATATTATTTCTTTCCAATGGCACCCAAACTGTGTTATCTGCCTTCCAAACCCAAGTGGCACCATCCCTCCTTTAAAGTCTTATTAAATTAACCTTATTTGTATTCACATGAAAGGATTTTTAGGGGTGGATGCATTATTAATTACATGTTTGGCATTTGATTAACATTAAGGGTGCAACTACACAGCACTCTAAACTCGAAATAAGATACGCAATTTGCGCTACGCAAATTGCGTATCTTATTTCAATTGTATTTCGAAATAGTTTATTTGGAAATTTGGCACGTCTACACAGCATCAAATTTCAAAATAACATGCTATTTTGAGACATTCCTTAACCCACATGGAAAGGCTTACAAGGATGCCGGAATAGTGCACCTGTTATTTCGAAAAATATTTAGAAATAACGGGCGCATTTAAAAGACGCAGGGTAGCTATTTTGGAATACTTCCAGTATTCCAAAATAGCCCCACTATCTAGACGTACCCAAAGTGCACAGCAGCTGAAGGCAAGCCAGTGAGAGCAGTCTGAAATGTGCATGACATGGTCCCTGAGCAGTTCACCCAGGTAGCTTCATCCACATGTGAGTATCTCCACACCAAAGCCCTACCTATCTAACTGGATCTCACTGTTTCTGAACTCACTTATGGGTGAATTGGAGGCACATCCCATTTTTCTGTGTGATGAGATGCTCTAGGAATCTCTCCCAGTCATCTGTGTCAACTGAAGGAGTACTTGTCTGTCCTTCATGGGGAAGGCCAGCTTTTGAAATAGTTATTATTAATGATTTTGCCTGATTCCTCATGCAACGTGTGTGGGCTAAACCCAAGTAAAAGCATGGATTAACTGAGTAGTATAGAGATAATTTACATTGCTAGGTCCAAGCAGGGCATTTGGATGGCCAGCAAAATGTAAAAACACCATTGGCTAAATTATGTATAAGAGATGGATTTTCAACTTCACTTATTTTTATACTCTGCACAGCTGAAGAGGGCAATGAAGAGTAAGGGAAAGGTGGCTCTAAAGTAGGTAGGTTCATTCTCCTATCCTGGGGCAGGTTGGAACTTATATAGCCCTTAGCACTATTTAAAGCAATGTGAGGTTCTACATCCTACTCTGACATGTCCCCTTCAGACAAGGTGGGGAGAAGGGAATGTGTAGAGCAGGCATAACCAGGCACAAATTCTCCTGTCCAAAGAATCCTCCACTTCCCCCTGCTGGACAGTTTTCCACTTGCTTGGGTTGATGAGGCAAATTATATGTTAATTATTCAGGCAGCTATATATGGTACATTCACTTAAATTCATAGATCTGTTTATTTATTTTACTAAACTATATTGAAGGTTTATGATCAAGATAGAGCATGAGTCAATGAATGCCTTATTTATTTCAGTACCATAGCTATCCTGGGCTCATTTTTGCTCTGTCATACTTTATGTTGGGATCTATACCTGGGCAGTTTCTAAAATTGGTGTCTGCAGACACGCTAACCAAGGTGCAGTGCACAAAGTTAAATTTAATTATCTAACATTTATAGAAGTTAATTACTGGAGACCAGCAGTAAATAAGTCTTCACTGAATAACTGTGAGGAAGATCAGCAGTGTTACAAAGCCAAGTCTGTATCTACAAACAGACAAGGAAACTAATAGGAAAAGAGACAAAGCGATTTTCATTTGCAGTGTAAGTAATTCTGCATCGCCTTTGCCATGGCCACTAGAATACAAGGATTTGGGCTCAGTCCAAAATGCTTTCAACTTTCCTTCTCCAGCTAAGTATGATTAAAGTGCAAAGACCAACTAACCCATCAAAAGGATTTTATTTCAACCTTTGACCTCAAACTCAACTCTGATTGTCCAACTATAGTAACAAAAAATTGTTTATAAAATAAATTTTGCTGAAGGAGTTCAGAAATGTCGTATTAATTCAGGCACAAAAAAATTTACAGTATGTTAACAGTGCCTCAGAAGAACAGTAGAGTTAAGATAGCTAAATATTTCTGTTATAAAACTTGTTATTTTTATAACATTGGTTACATGCTGAATAAAAGTACATTGGACCGGATTCTTGTTTACACTAGTACTAATTAGGAACTGTTCCACTGAAATGGTGTTGAACTCAAGTAAGAGTCTGATTCAAAATCCATTGAAGTCAGTGGTAGTCTTTGCTTTGATTTCAGTGGGCTTTGGAGCAGGACTTAAATGAGGTGAATCTACTAATCTCTCTCTCTAAATTTAGTGTAAGCTGGTGCCCAGAAATTATGTAATAGCAACACAAACTGGGCAATATTCCAAGTCTAATGTCATCACATCAGACATCCTGCCTGCCACAGGTGGGAGCCTGTTAAGCCAGCTGGCCTTGCCATTCCTTTTCAAGTGTATCCTGTTGGACATAGAGGATGGCATTAGCCACTCTTTTCAGAGCCTCTTCTCATGGGTTCACTTTCTGTTCCCAACCAAGGATATTTTTGGAATGCGGAGCGCAGGCTTCTGGGCACTGGTTTCTGTTCAAGGGACAAATGCGGCCAGTTTAGGTTCCACTAATGCAGGTAGCAGAGAAGAGCACAGGATTTTCCTGTCCTCCTTAAAGTAATTCTTGTCAAGAAGGGAGGTTGGAAGAGGGCCTCATAACTTCGGCCAAAGATGTGGCTCCCAGTATTGCCAACTGCAAGTGTTCAGTATTGTAAGTCAGGCCCCAAGAATTATGAGATTTTTGAAAAAAATTCACTATGAATTCATGGGGGAAGGGGAAGAGGGCGTTGCCTTCTGATTTTTGAGCCACTGAGATCTCATTTTCAAGTTTTTCTGTGTAACCATGAGGGCTATAATCTTTCTCTTTTAAAAAAAAAAAAAAAAAAAAAAAAAAAGCTGAGCGTTGTATGTAATCACATAATTCTGGGAGGTGGGGAATCTAAGAAAAAGAGCAAAATAAACAAGTGTCTCAGTATTATCATGAGTATTGGTAACATCATGCTTATAATCTACAGTCTAGATTTAGGTACAAAAATAGTATTTGGACAGTTATTCCGAAGGACATTATCCTACAGCAGGAAAAAATCTCATGACAATATCACAAAAGACAATATCAAGTCCTACATAAAAAAATATTTTACTGTCCCCTGCTAAGTTAATATATTTAAAATGTAAATAATGTTTCTACCAGATATGTGATAAAGAAGAACAACCACCACCAGCAGTAACACCCTCACCACCTCACCATGGCTCTTGAGACTGACAACTTGACCAGATACTAGAGGTGAAGTAAATTCCTCTGTCTTGTGGATCAAACTTGATGTGGGTGCAGCCTATAGATAGGTCACTCACAGGATGCTGGAATGGGGAGCTTGTTATGACCAATGCACATTGAATTAATAGTAGAGCATTCAAAGAATGATTTGCCTGTTCCTAGTTTGGATATGTTTATAGTAGGAGGAATTTTCCTAACATGGATGTTCAGTTCAGCAAGGTCCATCATCTCATTTCATTTGAGGAAACTCTTTGAGCAAACAGAGGCTTTTAGCAGTCTATAGTGTTCCAAGTGCACTGCTGTGATCTCAGTCTCTTTCAAAGTAGTGCTATGGCTGTGGTGAATCCTGGTGTAGAAGCTTGAAGGCTTCAAAGCTTGACAGGTAAGACCAGAAGCACCACAAAACAGTGCCTCTGATATCCAACTCCTCCATCTATCTCCAGCAGGATACTATGGTCGATGGTATCGAAAGCTGCCAAGAGGTCAGGAGAATCAACAGAAACACACACACCCTGTGTATCTCTCAGTGTAGGTCATCTGCCAGGGTGACCACGGTGGTTTCCATTCCAAAATCAGGCCTGAAGCCAGACTGAAATGGATCCAGATAATCTGTTTCTTCCAAGAAAGCTTAGAGTTGCAACGCCACCGCCCGCTTGCCCAGGAAGGGAATAATAGCGACTTGGTGATGGTTATTCAAGTCATGTGGGTCCAGGAAAGGCTTCTTTAAGGAACAGTTTTACCATCGCCTCTTTCAAGGCGGCAGGAACCATCTCAGATCTAAAAGAAGCATTAACAATCCTCCAGACGCAACCAGTCATCCCTTCCCAGCTTGATTTAATAAACCCTGAGGGGCAGGGGTCAAGTGAGCACATGGTCAGTCACACACTTCCAAGCACCTTGTCCACATCCTCAGTCTGCAAAAGCTGAAACTGATCCAAAGTAAAATGACAAGGTGGTGCACTCAACACAATCCGTACCTGCTTACATGATAGCAAGAGTCCAAGCTGGACTGGATGTGAGAGATCTTATCTGTAAACTGCTGCATAAACAAGTCACAGTGGATTGCCGAGGGCTCCTCCATCTCATCACAAGGGCCAAACTGTAAGAGGCCCCACACCACTTGAAACAATTCCACCAGATGGCACTGTGATGTGGGCAGAGAAATAGCTTTTCTTTGCCCTCAGTACCACTACAGAGTAGGCTCACAATTTGGCTCTAACCCACGAATGATTGGACTCCGCTCGAGTTCTCCTGTAGATGGCTGTAGATGATGCTCTCGCCATTGTACAGACTACTTTGTCGCCTGCAACTCCCCAGAAAACCATGGAGCAAACTTGGCTTGACCAGTCAGAAGAGGGCGCTTAAGAGCAATCATGTCAACCACCTGGGTTACCTCAATGTTCCACATATCAACCAGGCATTTACAGGACCACTGGCTGTAACAGCTGAACAATCCCTCAGGGTCCTCAGGAAACACTCTGGATCCATCAGTCTCCTAGGGTGTCAGTCCCCACCTCTGCAGAGGGGAAGGCCAGCAAATAGTTTAAACTTGACCACGTAGTGATCGACCCTGGTAGACAAAGGGAGCGTAACCACATCCCTTATCCTGAAATCTCTTCACCCTTAGTCCAAAAGACCAGATCAAGCGTATGACCTACCACATGTGTAGGGGAAGTTATTTCTTGGGATAGTCCCAAGATTGTAATGGTGGCCATGAAGTCTCAAGCCCCCAAAACCAAAAGCCTTGGGATCCTCAATGGCACATCCGAGCCCAGCTCGAGCAAAGCATTTGCTGTGCAGCGAGGCGTGAAGTACAACAGCAGAACACCCAGCCTATCCTGGCCACCCATCACCAGGTACAAACATTCAAATCGAGCACTTTGTAGGACCAGGGCCCTGAGTTTCCTGATAGACAATCGCCATCCTTTCCCCGCCCCCACCTCCACCCCGACCATCAAGCCAAGGCTGGTGCTGGACTGAGACCCTAGCCAGCCACAATTGGGAGAGGTCAATGCCTCCCTCCACGCCCAGCCAGGTCTCAGTGATACAAGCCAGGTCAGTCCCTTCATCCAGGATTAATTCCTGGGCTGATAGGTGTCTTGTGAGATACCGACCTGGCATTCAGCACAGCACTGTCAGGCCTGACTGCCAGCTGTTAAGGTTCCCAAGGTCATCGAGCTTGGAGGCAGGAGACGTACGAAGAATAGTCCATAATTGTTTAAACCTCGTTCACCTCAGCTGGCCCATCCTGATCCAACCACCATATTTCCCCCTACCTGTCACAACTCCCACTATGCCATCTGAACCCTCCCCCTTAGCCACCCTGCCCGTTCCATGATACAAAATACACCCCTTCCTTGACCTACAGTGTGGGTAGGTAGAGGGACCTTTCTCTCACGAAGAACCCACCTCTGCCCTCCCTGCTCTCACCAGGCACTGAGTAGGCCACCATACAGCTCCAAAAGAAATCTTGAAAGGCAATTGCTTTGACTAGAAGAGGGAAACATTTTTTTTCTGCCAGGCTGGATGGCTTGCCACACTGTTGTCTGACAGACACTTATGGGTCAGTCTGGTCCCATTGAAGTCAGTGGGAGTTTTGTCATTAACTTCAATGGGACCAGGATTTAGGCCCTGAAAAAGTAACATTTCAGAAACAATCTGCTTGGTAAAGTAGAGTCTGCAAAAATCTACCTGCTTTCTGAATAGCTGAGGACACAACACCTTGAAATTAATTTTCCTGTGTGGTAGCATCCTTTATATCCAATATTACAAAACACTTTACAGAAAAACATCATTCAGCTAAGGGGGGGGGGGGGAGACTGTATGTGGGGATTTTAAAAAGTTTTATTGGAAGAGAGGAAGTGACTCAGAAGAAGGGTAAGAGTTCCCAGAGAGAGGAAAGTAAAAGAGTGACAGCTCCTTCCTTTCCCACCTCCAAACCATAGTGAGTCAAGGGGAAGGAACCATCAATCTAGCAAATGCTGTCAGCTCAATTGTGTGCTGGTAAACAGTTGAGGCTTCTAGGTGCTAATGCAATACAAATAACTAATAATAATCATAACCTATAAAAATAACAAATCCGATGCTGCTACATCACCAACATTCAACACAAATATTGATTATATTCATAGCAGAATATAAACACAGGTACTATCATGGTAGGAAAATATCTTGACATCAGTATATTTGACAACAACAGGTTTCAGCTTCACCTCAGTAATTATTTCCCTCTACATGCCCCCTCAACTATACCTCAGCATTTGTGCAGCAGCTGAGGATTTGCTCCTTCTGTGACAGTAATCGATTACATTGGTATTAGTTTTTCATCATATAACAAAATCGGCATTTCCCAGACTTCTGATTTTTACAGGGAAAATAAAGGTTAGACATGTTTTTCCTCTTGAATATAAATCATCCCTCAAAGAGCTTTTGTTTCTCACTGTGCAGCTTGCCAATGGCTGGCATGCCCTTTTCTCACACTGTCTGTGAGTTAATCAGTTTTTGATGTATACAGCACGTCTGACAGACTACATTTGGGTCAGTTCGGGTGAGTTCATCCAGTGTTTCCTGAACACATCATCAGCAAGTGACTTGACACTGCTGTGAACTGACTTTGGTGCTCATTAGGTAACATCCTGAAGAATTATGGTCGATGATAATCACTGTGCAGAGTGTGCACAGCCATTCAATCCAGCCCTCAGCTTGTTGACAAAAACATCAGGTGCTCTAATTTACTGTTTAAATATTATGAAATGGTGGCTTGACCAGCTGCTAGTCAGCAGGTCTTCTCTCTCTCTCACTCACACACACACACACACACACACACACACACAGTGTCACAATTATTCTAACTGGCAACCTTATACATGACAATCTCAGCAGAAACATGTATAGAATTAGCACAGAGATTGACCCATCTTCTCAACTTTCTCTGGGACAGAGGCGAGGCACATTGGAAGGGAAATGTGGGAAACATTCACTGCTGTTAACCATGCAACACCTGATCTGTGGATTTGTCTTCTGTCCAATAAATTTGAACCTTGGATCAAGCGCTAAGGGGATCTAAGGTAGTCTAGGCTTGGATGCCACCTTCTTCCAAACCTCTCAACATGTAAATTAAATCAATTAAACCTGGCTTGAGCTCAGTGAGGTTCCCCCAGATTTGCAATTACTTAGGGTACTTCTACACAGCACGGCTTAATTCGAAATTAGCTATGAATGTCGAGCTACATCAATTGCATAGCTTATTTCAAAATAGCTTATTTTGAAATTGGGAGCGTCTACATAGCACTTATTTTGAAGCAGAATGCTCTTCCTCTGACTTCCCTTACTCCGCTTACAATGAAGGTTACAGGAGTTGGAGTAAGAAATCCTCCAGCTTAACAGTATTTCAACATTATTTTGAAATAACTGCTTGCTGTGTAGATGCAGACTAAGTTATTTTGAAACAATGTTAGTTATTTGGAAATAATGTTCCTATGTAGACATACCTTTACTGATACGGATCTTACATTCCAATCCCATTACACCTGATCTCTTAATGTGGCCATCAATTCTAAGATAAATTAAATCAGTTCACTTCTCCTCTCTTCTGAGGTACAGAGAATACTGCAGCAGGGAAAGCAACTAACAAGAAAGTATGTAAATTAAACCAGGGGGGTGACTCTTGGAAGGAAAGCAGACTCCTCCTGTAGGTAATGTTTGTTTGGTTTGGTTTGGTTTTAAGTGTATCACCTTCTAAAGATTAAAAATGTCGTGAGCTGGGGATGCATTACTTTACGAATGGTTTCATGACTAGTGCTGTTATCAATAAGCATGCAAGGCTGGTATACAGCAAGGCTGAAATGCTGACACTAATTCTACACGTTTTGTATAACAAGCTGATTGTAATAGTTTTCATTTCCTGCCAGCACATGGAGCTGGGGAGGGAAGTGCTGACTCAGGTCTATTTTTTCCAGCAGCTGAACATGACTCTCTGAAGACTTACTTAAACAAATAAATATACTCCTGTGGCACAGAAGGTGCTTTGTTTATTGTTCTTTTTCACTTGGGTTACCCTAGGAGCAACGTATTAATAAATGACAACAGAAAATTATAGCAGGGAGTCCAAAAGGAGGGTGCTCTTTGTTGTTGCTCTTTTTAAAAGGCACAGCAATATGTTGAAGTTATTTATTTACACAGACTGCCTATTATTTTGTTTATTACTTGATTTTAATGTGTTCTGGCTGAGCAAGCATATGGTGGTTGAAAGAATAAAAACTCTGCTTCTGAACAGTCTGTCACCTTAGGTGAAGTGCAGGACAGAGCCTGTTCATAAGACTTAACCTTAAGAAAGCACTCTCTCTGGGAATTACATGAAGTAATTTAGCCATGGTACCCTTTCAAGCCTGTGTTCCGTTTAACAATGAGCTGAACTCTTGGCAAATTTGGTGGCTTTGTGGTATCTAACCACTGCTTAAAGAATACATTCATTGCTTCTGGGTTTTTTTTCATCATTTGTAGTTGAATATAAAACTAAAGAATATTCACGAAAACAGATGACGGTCATTTATCTTTTTGCTGCTCCTTTAAAAGGAATGATACTATGCTGGCATAAAGTTCAAACAAGAAATTGAGATGGCAAATTAAATTTACAGTACTGGCATCTATTTCCTAAAACTTACAAAAATTTCAAGATAAAGTGGCTTATTGTAAAAGACACTGAGAGCTAGACTGTGATATTATTACTTATGCTGAGTGCTACTTTACCTTATTTCATGAGTAGTTCTGCTAATTTCAAGTGGGTCTGCTAAAGGACTAAGATGCTGCTAAGTAAGGGTATCACAAATACAGATTTCAAAAGCTATGTTTAAGTTACCCTTTCCCCTTTCTCTATGGCCAAATCATGGCATGGGATGGCATGGATTTTTAGGTAATAAATTCAGTGGGAATTTCTGATTAAAAATCAATGACTTGACATGGCCCCTATGCTTTTCTGGTAGTTTGGGAGCATACCAATCTTGTCATGTCACAGAACAAATTCTGGTTCTAAGTGGCCTATCTGCAACTGAAATCAATATAGGCCACCAGCAAGTATGATATAATTCATTTAGGGTAAATCCACATTACAGACAACGGTATGAATGTGATTGTATAGACATTTACACACTTGCTATGTTCTCACTGGCTCAAGAAATAGAAGTGAGAATGTTACAGTGCTGGCTTCAGCATGGGTTGCACAAGCCTGCCTTATCCTCTTCGGTACGTGCTTGCTTGTACAGCCAGTGCTAACACCCATTGTTGTGTCCTCACTTCTATTTTTAGCAAGTTTGCTAGAGTACAGTTACTCGGGGTATATCTACAGAAATGGCTATTCATATCTCTGGCTGCTGTACAGACATACCATTAGAGTTAGCTGATTTCCTACCCTGTTTCTCTCTCATGGTGATGGTAGTGGTAGTTCATTTTGATTAAACTAAAACTCAGATTTCTCTGGCAATGGGGATTATCACTCTTGGGAACTTGACATTATTGTCCACCGTAAGAACTAGAGTTGCTCAATTAAATGGTGATATAATGCCTTATATAGTTAAAAATTATGAAATAAAGTCAGATTTTAAATCTCAGAGGGGTAGCCGTGTTAGTCTGTAACTTTAAAAAAACAAATAGTCCCGTTACACCTTAGAGACTAACAGATATATAGATATAGATAAGTAAGTTTTGCCCATGAAAGCTCATGATTCTCTGTATATATTTTTGTTAGTCTCTAAGGTGCAACAGGACTACTCATTTTTACATCATACTGTAGTGCCTTTACTCACACTGAGCAGTAATTTACTCCACAAATCAGTGAGGCTACTTATGACGTAAGGGAAAGTTTCATGTCAGTAAGGATATCACAATCTTTCTTTCAGTATCTTATGCAATGTATCCTCTCAATTTTTCATTTCTAGCAAATATACTACCTCATTGTTCAGCTACATTTCCTGTCTGAACAGCATCCTTTATTTTATAGGAATAGTACAAAACATCGTAAAAGACAGCCATTTGATTTCCCTGCAACAAAGTCTGTAGCATACTGGCCCTACATGTGGGGGTGTTTGTGTATTTAACCGCAAACAATGAGATGTAGAGAATTTCCCCCATTATTTTAAGAGCGATTTAAAGGCTACAAACATATGGAATGCCATCTATTTCTGTACCAGGTACAAATTGGTTACAAAACTTGTCAGATGTGTTCATTATAAGATCTTTTAATGCTCTCCTAGGTATGGCTAAGGTTAGCTTTAAATAAGGTATTTTACTCACATTGCCACCTAGTGGCTGAACAGTATAATACAATTTAGCATTCCATTCCATTACAGGGGACAGGCACCCTTCCCCAGCTATGTCCGCTGAAGCTATAGTGGCTATGGGAAGGTGGATCTCATCTGGCCATCAAGCTGCTGTGCTGAGAAAGAGCTTGGATAGTTCTCGCTCCCCGGAGCAGCCTGAATACTGAACCCCTCATCCCAAGTCCCACCCCAGAGCAATGATTTAAATGAGGCATGCACATTTTCATTTTATTGTCCAAAAAACAAAAATTGAGTTAAGGACCTGAGCAACATGAGGAAAATCTTTTAGTTGTAAATAAAGCTGAATGCTTGTAGTCCAAGTGAGCTCTTCTCTGACCCATTTAGTAACTGCTGACCCAGCGCATATCCACCACCCCTGTTGTCCTTCAAAGTTTCATGTGTTAGACTATCATCCATGAAAATGAAAACTACATTTCTATTCATTAACAACTTTGCCATCTTTCTTTGAAAAATTTCAGATGCACTAGTAAAATGTAATGTTCAAAATCTGTCAAAGGGCATGATAAATATAGTCAGTTTAGCATTTTCTTTCTGGCTAAAGGATTTTGCCAGAATATGCTGGAGGCATCTAGTGTGGAGTATACTGTGGTTTCTTTTTACTTTGGGGGGGAAGCTATCCAACAGCATGAGGAAACATTTTTCTATCACAACAGTTTCATTAAGTCTTTAAGATCCATACCAATTCATATTTTTCCATTTTTCTTTATAACTGGTAACATTGGGGACCACCCATGCTCTTGGCTAAGTGATTGGCATAATGAAGAGAAGCTGCTCTATTCTCTTTGACACAGTATGAAGTAATGGGATAGGAATCTATGAGGTTAATGTACATTATATGGTTGGACATTGTCTCTCAAGGTTATTTGTATTGGTTCTTCCAAAATCCCAAATATTCCATTGAGTTCTTCTACCCATTATGGCTGCTATACTTGGCTGAGAAAGCTGTTGGTCTTTGGTCTCATACACTCTGAATACGATAACTTTTGTTGCTGTAAATTGTTTCTGTGGTGAACTTACCTGTGCAATTCAGAATTCCTGTAGGGCTAATCAGAGCTCCATCAGGTGACTTCATCTCTGGAAAGGGTTGGCGGTGACTGTAAATCCCCTTATGAGATGACCATGACATCAGCTACTGAGTAAATTTTAAGTCAATAATCTTGCCATGAATATTCAGTTTTGCTCTCCAGGAAGCCTCTAAGTCATCAACAGTAACATATCCCAGAAACAATGATTCTAAATTGTTTGTATCATGAAACAACTCCCTGACTGATTTGGTGTGATAAACAAACCAAAATGTCCATATTGCATGCATTTATTACAGTGTGTGCCTCTGGTTAGACATGGATCATCTCTTGGGATATGACTTTTCCCCACACCTTGTGCATGTAGGCTGGAATTTGTCCCTTGTAGTCTCAGAGATCTTTCTCTTTGCCTCAGGGATTTTATTATACTGACTTTTAACGTTCATGTGTCTGTTTACAATTTCTAAGCCAGTTTTAGGTTTTTCAGGTTTGTCAAGTTGCTCTAGATTTTGCTGCCTTGCTAGCTTAGACTGCTTTGCACTCTATGTAGCTGTCGCTGGGGTTAAATCTCTCTTCAATTGTACCTGAGATGAAATGTTTGTATCTGTTAACCCAGTAAGCAGTCTGTCTCTGATATGTTCATGTTCTGCATCCCCCAAAACACAGTTTTCAGCTAGATATTCAGAGCTCTTAGAAAATATTCAACATTTCCCCCTGGTTCTTGAATTCTCTGGTAGAGAAACACTCTTCTGTTTCACAGAACACAGTTCCGGGATTGAAAGATATACGCTGCCCGCTTGAAAAAGCATAAATTAAAGAAGGTATTTATTAAAGAACAGTGGCAATGTGAAATCTTGTTTTCAATCTGTCCATTCTGAGGGTCTGTCAAAGCTGTAGATCTCTAGAACACATAAGAGTGACATGTGCAGACGCATGGTCATGGCCACGTCGCAGAGCATATTTCCACAACTGGATCTCACAGGTATCTTGTATCACAAATAACAATAACTGAATGGTCATGGAGCTTGAACTACTCTTTGGACACTAGTGAGACTGCAACCAAGATAGGGTTAAGACATACCTGATGTGTGATTTAGAGTTGTTTACGTCAATATCCTTGTTGTACATATTCTATGAATAAATACAAGCCTTCAGTACCATCACTCCGGTATGTGCAGGGCCCTGGCTGGAAGGGACGATGCCTGAGGAAATGAGTGGGCCTGGGGAAAAAGGAGTGTGCTAAGTGCAGTGGAAGGTAGTAGGAGGCCTGGTGCAGGTCAGGTCAGGAGAAAGAAAGAGTGACAGGTAGAATAGACATGGTGGGTTCTGAGAAAAAGCCAGAAGGGGTGTCACCTTTGTGTCAGCCTCCTTATGATTCATTGGGGATGGAAAGGGCATGCATACTGCTGACGTTTACTTTTTCAAGGTTTTACCAATCCAAAAGTGTTATAGCTATAGTGCTGTCCGTCTCAGAAGAGGTAGTGATTTGTTTGTTATAAAGAAGCCAAGAAAAATGCCACTGCAGAATCTTCAGTTTGACTCTAAATCTCCTCTAATTTCAGCCAAGGAATGCATTTTTCAACTACCTCCGTATGTTTATCTAAAGCTTATATTATCATTTGCTAAATATATTATGTCATGCTATTTACTTCATTCTGCAGCTTCAAGACCTTTGTATGGCTTCTCAATGCCTTACAAATTTAACATATAAATTGCTGGGAAAATGTTTGCCTGTTTAGCTTTCCAAAGACTTCAATAGGAAAAAACCACCAATTGCAACTGTTCACTTTTGTGCCCCCTTATCCAAATTGTTTAATCTGCTAGAGCTAAAAATAATAATGATATGCAGGAAGGTTAAAATGCTTACATTTACATGTTAGGTACTTAGTCAGATTTATTTAGAAGTCTAAAGATGAAGATAGACTCCATTCCCCCCTTCCCCCCAAAAAGGCAGGTACCTAACTCCCTTTAAAAGCATTTGGAATTAGGCATCTCACCTGCTGGGTTGCATTCTAACATGCATTAGAAACTCCCACCAGACACCTTTATGCATCTTTGAAAATATGGCCCCTAACTTCATATTTAGCATATTCAAGTTGCCTGGTTTCCATAGCTGTTGAGCAGTAGGAACTGTCAGGTCAGAACACCTCTGAAAATCAGAGCACCTATTTAGTTGCTTAAATGTAGGCCTGTATATCTCCTTTATTTTATATATATATATATATATATATATATATATATATATATATATATATATATATATACACACACACACACGCTTATTAAGGAGCATGCTTGAGTTTACTTACTGTATCATATCATTGTAAGAATGCTATACTGAGGCTTAACAAACCATCCATATATAAAAAGGTTTTAAAACAAAATTACAGAGGAAGAAGAAAGTGAGGTTTTGTCAAAAATGCATTGAGAAATGATAGAAATAAAAGGACTGATAATGAACGACAACATTGACAGTAGTTACAGGATAAACATTTAGGAATGTGAAAAACCACTGAAATTAAAACTGATGACCATTATTATTTAAAGATCTGAAATGATTATGCTATTGTTTGACCTCTACATTGTATAAGAAATTGAAGAGCAATTTGACAGTTGTACTTCCTATCATGTACCTTCATCCACAGTGTAAACACAGAGCTCTTACATGACTACTATGTTTAAAATTCACAAACTAGGTAAGTGTTAAGACTTTGTTTTCTCTTCAGAGTTCTTCTTTAAATTTCCAAGGAATCAGCCTGTCTGGAGAGGTACCTGCTATTTTGTAAGGCAAAATTAATTTGGCATTTTGCATATGAGACACTGTGCGCTCTCATGGAGACACTCCTAGGTACTGTTCTTTTTTGTTGTTGCTTTTTAGTTCAGGGGAGCTATGCTAGTTTACACCATCTGAGATTCTGGCCTAAAGTATATGGTTACTTCTTGTATTGAAAAACATCCAACTTCACAGTTAAAAAATCTCATTCGGATGATGTTTCAGAATAAATAAAATAATTATATTTTTAAATTTAAAGAAATGAAAAATGAATTCTCTATGGGTATGTCTACACATCAAAGTTAATTTGAAATAACAGCTGTTATTTCAAATTAACTTTCCTAGCATCTACACAGCCAAA
The DNA here is from genome assembly GCA_032595735.1 of Pelochelys cantorii. Lineage (NCBI taxonomy): Eukaryota > Metazoa > Chordata > Testudines > Trionychidae > Pelochelys > Pelochelys cantorii. Next base: position 161,576,341 of record CM064327.1, read on the forward strand.
CCGCTATTTTGAAATAAATTCGAAATAGTGGAGCACTTATTTCGAATTTGGTAAACCTCACCCTACAAGGAATAACGCCAAATTAGAAATAGCTAATTCGAAATAAGTGCTGTATAGACACTTATTTCGAAATAGGGGGCCTCCAGCCTTCCCAGGGTGCCCTGGTGGCCACTTCAGCCTCAAACAAGAACACTCCTCTCTCTCCCCTCCCTCCCCGGAGCCCTTAAAGGGGTTGACTCTGGCCACAGTGCCTGTGCCAGCTCCAAGCCTGCTGGCCCAGAGCCAGCAGTCACTGCCCCTGACCCAGTGGCCCCAAAACATGAGCCAGCAAGCCACTGGCAGCCAGCCCTCCACCACTCCCCAGGAGCAGTCTGACAGCTCCCAGGAGCCTGCCAGGGCCTGGAGAAGGCGAGCGTCTTCCTGGTCCAGGGTGGAGATCAGGGTGGACCTTACTTAGGTTTGGGGGGGATGCCCCCAACGTCCATGATCTCCGCACTAGATGGAGGAACACGGCCATCTATGGCAGGATAGCTGCCAGCGTGGCCACCAAAGACCACATGCAAACCCAGGAGCAGGTTCGCATGAAAATCAAGTTGGTCTGGCAAGACCCCCAATCCTGAGCCCTCAGCTTCCCCTCCCCCTTCTTCCCCTTGCTTCCCCCTTCCACCTCCCTCCTCCCAGGTTTCCCCTCCCCTCTCCCATCCTCCTTCCTCCCCTCTCTCACCTCCTTTCTTCAGTCTCACCAGTTTCATCCCCCCCCCCCCCAGTTTTGTTAAATAAAGAGAGTTTGTGTTCATGAAAATACATGTATTTTATTTGACATCAGGAAGGGGGGCTGGGAGGGTTAGTGGAACGATGTGGGGGAGGAATGAAGCACAAGCCCCCAGTGGGGCAGACCAGGGAGGCAGCTCTCCCACAGGGCCTCCTGGATACTGACAGCCCTGCGATGGACCTCCTGGATGGCAGCCTGCAGAACGCACAGCCAGGCTCGCATCAACGCGTTCACGAGAAGCACCAGAGTGCCCAGGGACAGCTCCGGCTCCATGTTGCAGAGTGCTGTAGTGTCCCGAGTGAGGGCAACCAGAGCATGCAGAGACACAAATGCTTTGCTGTCCCTCATCAAGGTAGGCAAGCAAGCAGGGAAAGCTGAGAACCAGCTGCCCGGGGTGGGGGTCCCTTTAAGCACAAGCCTCAGATGGCCTCAGGCAGCAGCCACACACAAAAACTCCTGACCTGATGCCCTGCTGGACCTGGTTCCGGCCGGCCTTCAATGCAATTCAGTGTCCACTCAGTGTGGACGCGCTATTTCGAAATGCATTTTGTGTGTAGATGTGTTTTTTCGAAATAAGCTATTTTGAAATAACACTGTAGTGTAGACATACCCTATAAGACAGGTATAATTTCGAGTAGCTCCACTGAAGTCCATTAGATAAGAATTGGGCCCTCAATGCTGGCTCATGAAGACTTTTTATTCAATGGAGCTATACTGATTTATACCAGTAGAGATTCTAGCTCAGAATACATATGTCTTCTGTAGACTGTAGCAGGCAAGAGCAATTCTGAGAATAAAATAGTTGCTGTCTTTGCAGAAATGTAAATGAGCTATACTTAGGTTGGCACTGCAATAGCTGTAAACTTACTTTTCACGCTGACACTAGTCAATTGGGGGTATGTTTGAGGACATACATACAGTGTCATTAGTCAATACACATTAATTACTAAAAAACTTATCCGGCTTCTCCCCAAGGTTGGCCCAAGGTGGCGGAGACCACACGGCATGCCTGCTGGCTTTTTCACAGGGCCTGGGCAAGGGATGAGGGGGAGGCTTATCACCGGGACCAACCCAGGGGCAGCAGGTACTCCCATGCGCCAGCCCAGGACAGCAGGGGCTGCTTGGCCTTCCGCGGCTGCTTCCCAGAAGGGGCAGGCTGGAGTAGTGGCACAAAGGCAGGTAAGTGCCCCTCTACCCTTCATGCCCAGACCCTGCACTCCCACCTCTCACACACCCACCCAAGGAGGCCTTGCACCCTCAGCCTGCTCCTGCACATTGCCCCCAGCCAGACACCCCACCCCCAGCCTGCTCCTGTGCCCTCCCATGCTCCTGCACCCACCCTCCTGGCTAGGGATGTAAGGAAGTAGTCAAGTAGTGTACTACTTACTTCCCCCTCTCTTACTTGCTGCCTCTGTATGGGGAGGGGGGGGGAATGAAAAGAGCAGGGATAGAAGCCTGTGCTGGGGACAGCTGACTTAAAAGCTGGTTCCCCCCAGCACCGTCTCCACAGTGCTGCCTACTCCCTCTGAACTGCTACTTCTATCAGAGGCAGCAGCAGCAGGAGGGAGTAGGGAAGGCTGCCACAAAGCACCCCTGTCCGTGGAAGCCTGAGCTGGCCACAGGCAGAGGCTGCTCTGGCAGCAGCCCCTGTCCGCAGGGGGTCACAGTCCCAGCTCTCACTGCTCTGGGACTGCCGAAGCTCTGTATTTTAAAAGTAGTAAGAGTGAACTGGCTCTTACTACATTTAAAACGGAGAGCTGCAGAGGTCCTGGCTCTGTTCCAGCTCACATGGGGCGGGGATCTATCCCCACTGCAGCTCTGCAGTTTGAAACGTGGTAGAAGGCAGGCTGCCTGATTGCCCATCTCCTGCTATATTTAAACTGCAGTGGAGGTAGTGCCACAACTGGTACACACTGGGACAGAGCACCTTCCCTTATCTACTAATTGTGTGGTCGATCCAAATTGTTATCGACTACACGATTAGTCAATTACCCACCTCTTAACAACCTTACTCCTGGCCAGACTCTGCACCCATCCTTGCTCCTGCACCCTCCCTCCTGGACACCACACTACATCCTCCCTTGCTCCGGTCCCCTGCTACCTGGCTAGACACCCTACTCCCAGCCTCCTCCTAACTCCCACCCAGACCTCATACTCTCATGTCCTCCTGCACCCCATCTCCTGCTAAGATGCTGTACCCTCATCCCTATCCTACTTGTTGGCTACCTCACACTGAACCTCTCATTTTTTTTACCTCACCCCAACGTTTAGGGAAGTCACAAAATCTAACCCTGGAACCCCAGACATGTTAATCTGGCCTATATAAAGCCCTGAACCTCAGTCCTCCTTGTTCCTGCCTCCCCCGTCCCGTGAGACTGGAGCACCAGGGGAGTGAGGTGTCTCAGGTGGGGGCCCCCATTGATTTTTCTGTATGTCAGTGGCCTCTGACCTTAAAAAGGTTCCCCACTCCTGCCATAAATAAAGACAATGTTGAAATATTTTGTGTTGGACATAAATTAATATTTTACTTTATTTAAAATGAAGTTTGGTAAACTAACATGAGAAAGTTAAAGTGCTTAATCTGTTTAATCATTTTGATTAATGCTTCCTTACTTGTTAAATTAAACCATTTTCCCTAGCTGCAACATTAGCAAAATGGCTCAGGCATACTTATGTAATTAACAGTGAGTTTCCACAAGCAACTGGTGGGCCATGGTAAGGTTTGCATTGAGTGAGAACAAAAAGTTTGAGATCTGTTGCTCTATGCCAGTATCTAATTCATTGTTGAAGCTATTGGACAGAGCTGGTCCCAAAACTGAAGCCTGTGGAACTGGATTATTATGGCCTTTATGATAACTAGTCTCTCTATTTGCATTTTCTAGCCTTCTGGAATCTCTGCGGATTTCCATGACCTTTCAAAGATGATAGCTAATGGCTCAGATATCTTCTTATGGACCCAGCCAGAGAAATCTGGGACCATGTTTGCTGAAACCCACCCCTTTCCCTTGTCATCTTTATACACAGAGGTTGCACAGGCGATTTTTCGACGAGGGGCACTGATTTTTAGGACTTGGTGCAACTGCCTCCCCTTTGCTCTGCACGGCCGGTGGCTCTCCCTCTGGGGCGTCTGCCGGATCGGGGGGGGAGATCCCCTCGGTGCTGCTCCTCCCCCGCTCGGATTATGTGCTGAGAACCAGGCACCAGCCCGGCAGCGAGGGAGGCGGCGGCTGCGGCAAGGTGGACGGTGTGTGCCAGGCTCTGCGTCAGCGGCGGCGGCTGCAGGACACTCGCTGGCGTCAGAGGCCGCCCGGTGACACACGCTTCCTCCAGCAGCGGGCTGGGAGCCGGCGCAGGGAGGAAGCGCGGGGGGCGGGCGCCGTGGGGGGACGTGCCGCTCTGCAGCGCCTGGCGGGGCCGGGCCGGCAGAGCAGGATGGGGGCGGGTGCCACGGGGAAGGGGGCAGACTCACCCGCGGCTGACCCGGGTGAATCACGCTGCTTCCAGCGGCCGCCTGCAGGGCCAACAGGCGAATGCGGCGCGCTAGGTTCCGGCTTCCCGGGGGATGGGGTGGGAGGAGGCTCACGAGCGCGGCAGGGGGGAAAGCGGGGCAGGGCAGGGCAGGGCAGGGGGTGGGTCCCCTCCCCTCCCTCGCCGCCTGGCCCCGCACCCAGCCTCGCCGCTGGCTTCCCGCCCCTGCGGGGATGTGCGAACCGTGCGCGATGCTGGCGAGCTCCGCGCGTCCCTGCCCGGCCGAGCCCCCCCCAGGCTGCTAGAGGTCCCCTCCCGCCGGCGCCTCGTGCTCTGTGTGTACTGCAGGGCAAAGGCATCGGAGAAAGCTTTTCATTACCAGCCTATGCCTGCTGCCCTGGGCATGAATACATACGCCAATGGCGTGGGGACATTTTAAAGAGTAGGGGTGCTGACATCTCCCCCCTCTCTCTTTACCTCCCCCCCCCCCACACACACACACATATACAGCTGAGGCCAGGAGCAAAGACCTGGTGTGCCAGGCTAGCTTCTGGGCCCTGGGGCACAGAGCTTGCAGCAAGACTCTCCCCCCCCCTCCCCCCTCCCGGCATGCGGGGCCAAAGCAGAGCCCCTCCCTCCATCCCTCAGTGCACAGAGCTGGCAGCCAGGAGTTCAGACCCAGAGCCAGCAGTGAAGCCCCCAGCACACTAGGGATATTAGATTGCAATTAATTTTTTATTTTAAGTAATTTTAGCAGTTACCTGATTATTTCATAGTTCCTGGGGGGCAGCATGTTCCCAGCCCCCCCTCCCCCGCCACCCCATGCAGCTGCCTCTGATACAGAGGCAGCTGCACAAAGCGGCAGCAGCCCCTGTCTGTGGGAGGCCCGAGTTCCCTTGAGACAGAGGCTGTGCTGGCATCCCATGGAGCAGCCTCAATCTGCAGCGAGTCTGGGCCTGCCACAGACAGAGGCTGCTGTGTAGCAACCACCTCTGCCCCCTACCCTGTGCTGCTGCCTGGCAGCAGCATGGGGGGGACAGAAGGCAGGTAGAGACGGTACTCCTGCCTCCCTCCACTGCCTCTGTGGGAAGCACTAAGGTGGGTCAGGTGGCTCCATGGAGCTGGCATGTGCAGAGAGACAGCTTAAAAGCTGGCTCCCCATGTGTATTGGCTCCCACCTGTCCTCTCCGCTCCTCCCTCCCCCCCGCCGCACTGCTGCACCCGATAGCAGCAGCAGCATGGGTTTGGGAGCCAAGCAGCTCCGTGGGTACTGGTGCTCATGGGGAGCCAGTTTAAAAGCCAGGTCCCACAGGCTCCAGTTTCCACCTCTGCCCACCCTTGCTGCTTCTGATACAGAGGCATCTAGTGGGGGGGAGTGCACATAGTTGATAGGATTAACTGATAAACCCAGGCTTATTGGTTAATTGTGTAGTCATGTTGACATCTCTACAGCACACAGGGCCGGCAGCAGAACACCAGCATGCAGGGCAGCAGGCAGGACCCCAAGCACAGAACCATCAGCAGAGCCCGTGGAGAGTGAGACAGCAGTTGGGTCCCCCATGTAGGGAGGCAGCTAGGACTAGGGATGTAGAATCCCATTTAAAAAGTTAACTGGTTAAATGTTATGTTTAACTGGTTAACCATGATTCCACGGGTGTGGGACTGCTCCAGGTCAGACAGGCCACTGGTTAACCGCTTACCTGGTAAACATTACCTGGGTGAGGGTTACCGGGTAACTGGTTGACATATTAACCCTTTGAGACCCTAGCTCGGACTTTAGGCACAAGGTCAGGAGCCTGAGGGTACTACAGCACCCCCCCAATCTCTAGTTCCCACACCTATATACATAACCTGAGCCATATTTGGCAGTGAATGGAGCACGTAGCTACACAAAGACAGGAAACACACAATCCTATTATTATTATTATTATTTTATTATTATTTATTACTATTTTACAAAGTCCTGCCCTAATAACACTTCTCACACTAGGTGAGGTTTGTGAAAGGAGAAGCAAAGTTCGTTGAGCAACACATCCTTGCTCAAGGTGCTAATTGACGCCTGTCACTAGCTGTGGAAATAATTGTTATTGAGGTGCTAATCATTTATTAGTATTATACAGTAAATTCCTCTAATTTAATGGATTTTTGCATAGCTGAATGGGAATTGGTTTTGGCACGCTTAGATTAAACAAAATATCTGAATGCATTTAGATTTTTCAAAAGAATCATCACACTTTTCTTAACCTATAAAGCGTTTCAGCCCTAGGTCAATGTTGTCTGGGATTGTAAAAGTGAAGGCTTCTGACTGCTTTTATAAAATGTTTTCTCTTTTGTGTTTTTAGTTTCAAATTTCTGTGTTATCCAAGCATTTAATCCATTTGTTTTTTCTTATTCTCAATTTACAGTTATTCATCAGACACATTACAAAACGAGGGTTTTATTACAAATGAGTGAAACAGCCTGAAATGCCTGTACATGATCAGATAGGAAATTCAATTAGTCTCAGATTCTGGGGTTCGGAGCACAGCTGAGTCTGGAAACGTATACCATTCTCCTGTTCTGGGCACTCTGGGAGTTATTTCAGGTTCATTACTACTACTGAAGTCCTGAGGCTGTAGATACGTGACTCTGTAGCTGCAATACAGGCTGTCTCTGGGGTGGGAAGAGGGGGGGGATCCAGGAAGCAGTTATCCTGTCATACTGTTCTCTCATGTAATGGCACACAAAGGTCCCCAAGGAACTGAGCTTTGTGCTGCATGTGAGTACTACACACCCTGTGTTCCCCCTGGAATGTTGCCTGCACAGTGTGCACCTGGTAGGAAATCCTCCATGTCCTCAGAGCCAGAAGCTGGATTTTCCCATTTCATCTGAATAGGACCTCTCCCTTAAAAAGAGTTAACTGGGCTTCACTTAAATAAATGGATTATTCACCCATTTCTTTGAAGCTCATAAACTAAAGGGCTAATTCAGATACAGGTTTCTTTGGGGGGTACATTTCTCTCTAAAATATAGCATCTTATTTAAATCCTGAAGTTGTGGATGGAGTTCACCAGAGCAATGAATGGGTCTACCCCTTAGGTTGAGGGTGGGGTCAGAATCTAGAATTTTATTGACAATGGAGGATACTTGTGGAGGTTGAAATTCTCCCTCCAGTGAAGTAGTAAAGACATAGGTGCTGGAATCAGGGTTGCTAGGGATACTGCCACACCCCTTGGCTTGAAGTGGTTTCTGTTATATGCAGTGTTTACTGTTTGGTTCAATGACTCTCAGCAACCTCATTATAAAAATTGTTCCAGTACCCCTAAGTAAAGAGTAACACAATAGGTAAGTATAGGTAAAGAAATAGCTCTGCTCCACTAATCTGTCTAAAATCTGATCACATCTAGGGGTAAAAAACATAGTGACTGGGTTAGACCAATCATCCATCTAGCCCAGTGCTCTGTCTTCCAATTCTGCCCAATGCCAAGTGCTACAGAGGGAATGAACACAACAAGGCAATTATCAAGTGATCCATCCTGTCATCCACTCCCAGCTTCTGGCAGTCAGAGCATGGGATGGCATCCTTGACCATCTTGGTTAATAGCCAGTGATGCACTTATCCTCCATGAATTTATCTAATTCATTTTTTAACTCATTTATAGTTTTTGCCTTCACAGCATTCCCTGGCAACAAATCTGAAAGGTTGACTGTGCATTATATGAGGAAATGGGAGAATATTTTACTTTCCAAATACATTCAGTGTTTATCCCCTGCAGTGAACTGCCAACTAGGTTGCCAGTTATTGGTAGTTTTCCATTCTGTGTTTACAGGCTCAGGGCCTCAGTTTGTATATAAATTTGCTGGGACAAAAAATGTTCAATCCATTCACCCTTTCTCAGATTATAAAAAATGTAGCATGTTGTTCGAGGTTAGGGTGAATGTCTCTAGAGTGCTTCCATGTGTCATATGTTTTCTCTGTTGTTTTCCTTTTTGGTTTATGTTTGTATAGCTCTCTGCACAATGGGGCCCTGACTCTAATTGAGGACAAGGCTATGTCTATACTGCAGAGTTTTTGGGCAAAGCCAGCTGTTTTTGCGCAAAAACTGGCTGAGCGTCCACACCTCAAGCATGTTTTTGCACAAGAAAATTTACAGTGAATCGACAGAACACAGGGTTTTTTGTGGTATAGGTATTCCTCTTTCTACAAGGAATAAGCCTTTTTGCACAAGAGCTCTTGCACAAAAAAGGTGTGAGTGGACAGAAAGTGGGGGTTTTGCGCAAAAACAGCTATCGAAAGAAGCACGGGTGCCCTGGTGGCCATTCTGTTAATGGCAATCAGAGCTTTCTTGCGAGAGAGCATCCATGCAGTCTGGACGCTCTCTTGCACAAAAGCCCATCGCTTTTCCAATGCACTTTTGCCGTGTGGACATGCTCTTGTGCAAGAAGTTAAAAAGCATCTTGCACAAGAAGCCCGCAGTGTAGATGTAGCCTAAGTGTTACAGTTGTATTAATACTGTACTACTAAAAAAATAATATGATAATCACATTACAATTTATTGTAACTGTAATCACAAGACTATGGGAAATTAAAGCCATAATTAGATTATATATTAGTTTATGCTAACATTCAAATTCATAGCAAATATATATGTGAAAATAAACAATATTTATCAGAAAGCAATATTTAGCAGAAACAATATTTATCACAAAGGAAACACATTCTTATACATGAGATTATATAAACCAAGCACCAGTGGCCTTTAATTCTAATAAAACATATTCACCAGAATTATCCCTAGAACCATTTTGTGTGATAGATAGCACTTTGATCCTTTTTAAGTGTACATGAGTAACCTAGATAAAGCAATGAATGTCCTTTCCTTGTTTCCTATTTGTTTGGCATGGTCTCAGAAAGAACTTAAGGAACTATAGATTCCAATGTTCCACATCCTCTATAGTTGCTGGATTGAGAAGTCCAAGGTTCTCCATAATAAATCCTATCATCAGTACTTCTGAACTAAAACAATGAAGTGATGTCCAAAGCCTGATAAACAATTACAGGTTGAACCTCTCTCAACCGGGAATCTTCATTTGTTCTTCGAGTAATTGCTCATGTCAATTCCAAACAGGTATGTGAGTGCTGCATGCACGTTCATCAGCAGGTTTTTCCCCTAGCAGTACCCATCAGTCAGCTATGCAGCTCCCTGTCATTGTCCTGTATATAACCCAGTGCCAACCCACTCCCTGCCCAGATCCTTCTTCCTGCCAGTTACGGTGGTTGGAACTTTCCTTCTCTCCAAGCCGCATTAGAAGCTGCGGATTCAGCAACTCAGACAATGGCTGCAGGGACTGTAATGTGCAGAAGTTCCTGGTTGCAGGGCTTGGGCCTTCCACTGGAAGCCCAGGAGACCATTCAGGACCTGCCTTTTGACAGCTGTCAGCTTTTTGTGAAACAAACTGATTCCAGGCTCTATAGGCTGAAGGCCAACAGGGCAACTTTAAAGTCTTTAGACCTCCATAAATTGTGCCTGCAGAGGAAGCCCTTCAAGCCACAGCCCCCACCCTGTTATTACCCATTCAGCAGAGGCAGGACTACACAGGAGAGGCAACCACAGAAATATGCAGAGACCACCAAACTCCTCCAATAATTAGAGGCAGGACTCGACTAGACAGTGCCTGGCTCCCAAAAAGAACTTTTGAAGGTGCTTTCCTTATGTTTGGAAACTGGTTATTCTGCTTCTACAGTGCTTGGACCCAGATTATCTCTGATCACTGGGTCTTGAGCACGGTGGAACTGGGATACTCCCCCAATTTTCCACTCTTTTATCCTCCCACTCTCCCTCCCTGTCCCTCTTCAAGGACCCTTCAAGGAATCCTCTCATGAGAAATGCCTTCTAAAAGACCCCCTCAGTCAGAAGCAGTCAGAAGTATTGGAGGAGTTCTTTATGAAGAGTTGGTTTTGCATGTCGTCCCTAATTGCTATCATATCCTTGCTTGATCCAGGTGGCTGGTACTCTACCCTCAATTTGAAAGACACATATTTTCATATTGCCATAATCCTTTTTCATAGGAGGTTTCTTTAATTTGTATTAGTAGAGATACTAATTCAGAGAGAGACTTGTTCACCGTCCTCCCCTTTGGCCTATCAGCATCCCCTCATGTTTATGAAATGCATGACCATCATGGCAGCTTTTCTATGGCAGAGGGGTGTTCATCCTGGTGCACTCCTATCTAGTCGATTGGCCACTCAAAGGACCAACGCTTATTCTGGTCACAGATGCATTGGCGATAGGCTGGGGGCTCAATCTCAGAACACAAGGTCTTTGGTCACCTGCAGAGATTCTGAGGCATATCAATGCTAAGGAACTATGGGCAGTGTGCCTCACCTGCAAGATCTTCTGCACCCACCTCCAGGCCAAATGTATTTTGATTCTGACAGACAACATGACAGCAATGTTTTATATAAACAAACTGGGTGGTGCTCCCTCCTTTCCCGTGTCGCAAAGCTCTCAAACTGTGGGACTTCTACATTGCCATAAAATACGTTTGGAGGCCTCATATCAGCCTGATGCTCAGAACCTGTTTGCTAAACAGGTCAACCAGTACTTTTGCTGCCATAAATGGTCCTTTCACCCTGGTGTCACCAGCTATATTTTCCAGAGGTGCGGGTTTCCCCAGATAGACAACTTTGCAACGTGCCAGAGCAGCAAGTACCAGAATATCTGTTCCTTCCTGAGTCACAACCCACACTCTCTGGCAGATGCCTTCTTCATTCCATAGAAGGGCACCTGTTGTATGCGTTCCTGCCATTCCCTTTTATACACAATATCCTGCTCAAAATACATCTGGAGTAGGGATGTTAAATATCAGTTAATTGAGTAGTGGAGTAACCTCGTGAAATGTTATTAGTTAGTTGAATATTCTATAGTCTCCAGGGGCGGGGCCGGCAGCCATTTTATCGAAGGCAGCAGCGTGGGGTGCCAAGTGGGAGCTAGTCTGTGAGGGGAGCCAATTTAAAAACCAGCTCCCCTGCGGACCGGCTGCCTATTGCCCTATGCTGCTGCTTCTGAGAAAGAAGAAGCAGCGCGGGCTGGCAGCAGTCCCTGTGTGGAGGAGGGGGTCTGAATTCCAGGACCTGACGTGAGCCAGAACTGAGCTGGGCTGCCTGCCCGCCCAGCTCTTAATACACTTGAAATGCAGAGCTGAAACTGGGGTAGGTCCCGGACCTAGCATGAACCAGGACTGAACCAGGCCTTCTGCCCGTCCGGCTCCTAATACACTTTAAATGCAGAGCCGTTGCAGGGGTAGGTTCCGGACCCATTGCAAACCAGGACTGCTGGCCAGCCTGCTAAAAAATTTATTGGCAGGGAGAGGGGACAAGGGAAATGCGTGTAGTCTATAGCATTAACCTATAAGTTTTTGCTTATGGTTAATTGGTTAATTGACTATACTATTACCTCCCTAATCTGGACAAAGCATTGGTAATCCTCGTAGCTCCAACGTGGCCCCGGCAGCATTGGTTCACCACACTACTTGACCTGTCGGTGGACATATCACTGCCTCTGCCCCTGCTTCTGGATGTACACAAGATCACGGTCATCTCCAACGCCTCAACCTGGAGTCCCTTCATCTCAAAGGGTTGCTCCATGGATGCTCTGTGGTTGAATCGGTTAGAGCTAGCATGCTCACGTGTGGTCAAAGAAGTCCTCCTAGGTAGCAGGAAGCCTTCCACCCAAGCTACATGTATCATCAAGTGGAAGAGATTTTCCATTGGTCTCTCCAAATTGGTACTCAGCTGATGTAAGCCTCCATTCCAGTTATTCTGGACTACCTTTTTCATCTAAACCAACAAAGACTAGCAGTGGCTTTGGTAAAGGTGCACTTGGAGACTATCTCAGCCTTTCACCCAGGTTCAGAGGGCTGCTTTTTGTTTGCTAATCCAGTGGTAGGCCATTTCCTGAAGGGCCTGGATAGATTTTACCCTCAGGTGAGGCAGCCAATCCCACAATGGGACCTCAATCTCATGCTGTCTAAATTAATGGGAATGCATTACAATCCTCTAGCAACCTGCTTCCTTCTCTATCTTTCTTTAAAGGTGGCTTTTCTAGTGGCTGTCACATCCGTCAGAAGGGTATCTGAATTTAAGGCCTTTGCTTCAGAGCTACCTTATTTTGTGTTTTATGAAGACAGGGTACAGCTTTGACCACACCCAGCTTTTTGCTTAAGGTGATTTCATCTTTTTATGCCAATCAGGACATTTTTCTGCTGATCTTTTATTCAAAGCCACATGTGTCTGACATTCACTCCACTCCCTGGATGTTAGACATGCCCCTGCTTTCTATCTGGAACACACTAAGCCTTTCAGAAAATCTACCCAGCTGTTCATTTCCATCACTGACAGGATGAAAGGCCTCCCTGTCACCTCTCAAAGGATTTCCTCTTGGATCACAATATGTATTAGGATCTGCTATGACCTCACCAAGATCCCAACTCCACCATTGACTGCTCACTGCCCATGAGTGTAGGCTTCGTCCACTGCATTCCTGGCCCATGTACCAATCCAAGATATCTACATGGTGGCACCATGGTCTTTGGTCCATGCATTTACATCTCACTATGTCATTTATCAGCATGCTATTTATCAGCACACCAAAGGTGAGGCCGCATTTGGAAGCAATGCTCCAGTCTGCAACTCCAACCAGATAACTGCTTGGGAGACACCTACTTGGAACTGACATGAGCAATCACTAAAACAAGAAAACTAGTTACCTACCTCTTGTAACTGTTGTTCTTTGAGATGTATTCCTCATGTCCATTCCAAGACCTACCACTTCTTCTTTGTCGGAGTCTTCCAGCAAGAAGGAACTTAGCAGGAGGAGGGACAGCAGTCGACTGTATACAGTACCATGACAACGCCATTCCAGAGGGCTCCACAACTGACCAACAGGTACTGCTAGGGAACAACTTTCTGATGACTGAATGCGGTGCACACACACCTACTTTGAATGGACATGAGCAACACATGTTGCAGAACACGTTACAAGAGTTAGAAAACCATCTTTCTGGTTTCCTCATCCTCTCCTATGCTAGTTTGTGATATTTTTAAGCACATGGGAGACTGATTTTAGGCAAGTGGGAGGCTGGATTGTCTTGGTCAGCTCAAGGTGAAAGAACTTTTTGTAACTGTGATTGTCCCATCTCCTGATATTATAACAGCTATCCTTTTTTTGTACAATACCAATGGGCAACTGTAAAGTCACACAAAATAAACACTAATTAGTAGGAACCTAAAAGTTATAGAAATTTGATTTGAAAACTTATCCAAAGATTATCTGAAATTCTTTGGTCTAGAAATATTACAAGTATTGGCACTAGATTATCCAGTAGGAGGAGGAGGAGGAGTATTCGCATTTCTGTGTTCAGTCCTGGAAAAAACAGAAGAGTAAAGGCCCAAATTTCAAAATGCTTACTCACATGTGTGGTCCTTATTCAATGTCCTTAGATGATTATTTATTTCAAGTGCTCTTGTGAATAAGAGTTTTCAGGTTTGGGCCCTAATACTACTAGAATTGTCATGCCCAACCATTTAAAAATCATGAGTCAGGCCCAACACATTCACATTGGCTTAAAATCATGAGATTTTAAACATTGTAAATGTGGGCGTTCTTTACTTTTGTCTTCTGCTTTCTGAGCTTCTTCTGGTGCACCTGAATTGAATTTTCAAGCTTTTCCCCAAAGAGTGGCAGCTAGGAATGTTTTTAAATAAATGTTGAAATTTTCACCTAATCAAATACATCTAGAAGCTTGGGCTTTGAGAAACCAATTCTCTCAAGACTTGTAAAATTGCGAGAGTTGGCAATACTGTAAAGCTGCACAGAAGTATTGCTTTCACCTTCAAAAATGTACAGTGTGTGCAGATAAAAATTACTTATGTTTTTCAAATTGAGATCCATACAAATACCAGATCCAACATCAATTGAAAGATACTTCAATATCCTTCTATTTTCTTCTGTATACTTGTTATTCCTTTTGACGCAAACAGTTAAAGGCTGCGTCTACACTGCAGGCTTCTTGCGCAAGAACTGTTTTGTGCAAGAGTTCTTGTGCAAAAGGTCTTCCACAAGAGCGCGTCCACACTGCCATGTGCTTTTGCGCAAGAGATGTGCTTTTGTGCAAGAGCGTCCATGGCAGTGTGGATGCTCTCTTGCACAAGAAAGCTCTGATGGCCATTTTAGCCATAAGGGTTTCTTGCGCAGGAAAATCATGTTGCCTGTCTACACTGCCTTCTTGTGGAAGAGCTCTTGTGCAAGAGGGCTTATTCCTCGTGGGGAGAGGAATAACTCTTCCGGAAGAAGCCCTGTTTTCCGACGCTGTACTGTAAATTTACTTGCGCAAGAACACACGTGCAGTGTAGACACCCGGCAAGTTTTTTGTGCAAGAATAGCTGTTCTTGCGCAAAAAGCCTGCAGTGTAGACATAGCCTCTGGGTACGTGTACACACCAGAGTTATTTCAGAATAACTGACATTATTCCGAAATAACATACTCCGCATCCACTCAACAAGCAATTATTTTGACATAATGTCAAAATAATGTTGAGCTGGAGAACTTCTTACTCGGACTCCTGTCACCCTCATTTTACGAGGAGTAAAGGAAGTCGGAGGAAGAGTGCTGTTGCTCGGACCTCCTGCTATGTAGACAGCACCAAAAGCCTCAATAAACTATTTCAACTTAAGCTATGCAATTGATGTAGCTCAAGTTGTGTATCTTATTTAGGCTTTAGCTCTGCTATGTAGATATCCCCATAGCTAATATTTAAAATCTTATCAATTATTTCTGTCAAAAGGAAAAATTTGATGATTGGAGTCTGGTATTTTTTGTATTTTTCGGTCTGCTTTATTTATAAAAAAATGTACACAAAGTCTTGTTTCCCTGAACATCATAGGAATTAAACAATAGAAGACAGTTTCTTCGTCCACAGTTCCATGCCTCTTTCCTCTTTTCAACACTCTTCCCCAAAGTCCTCTTGCAAAGATTTTTTTTTGCAGGATCACATATCAGTGGTTCTCTATTTGTCTCTCATGCTTCCTTGCTGCCTTCTCTGTTGGCTTCTGAGGTGTTAATACACCTCCTACATTTAAATTCAACTCCCAGTGAAAACCCTCTGCCCACAGTTTCAGGTCAGCCTTGCATGTGGCCTGTGTTTTGAGCAGTGGCTCTTACTGTTTTAGCTATCTTATTCCATAAAGAAGCTTATTTGCTTCTTACATTTATCCTGAATACATTTATCCTGGATGCAAGGGGGTTTCCCCCAACTCCCAGAATATCAAGTGATACTTACAAATGATGTAAAAGTGGCTTCCTTGTTCTTTAGGTCTTCTTTATGACAATAGACTTAAATAATATTAAAAAGTTGACCTTGATATCCATTTACTAAAGATTTGCTCCTATAGTTTTTATATACACTTTCTACCAAAGATAATGGGAATTGTATACACAGCAACTTCGGGATCAGGCCCTTACTAATAAAAGATTACCACTGCATGTTATTTAGAAACATCTTCGAAGGGAATGTCTACATTGCAGAGTTTTTCTGGAAAAACTACTTACGTCCACACTGCAATTGTGTTCTTTGGACAGAAAGTTGAAAGAATGCAGAGGGTTTTCTGACAGCGGTAAACCTCTTTCTACAAGGAAGAAGCCTTTTTCCAAAAGAGCTCTTTCAGAAAAGAGGGGTTTTTTTTCGAAAGAAGAGGCCTCCAGGAAAAAGCACAGGTGCCCTGGTGGCCACTCCATCCATAGTAATCACAACTTAAATGCACGATAGCATCCAATCAGTGTGGACAGTATCTTTTGAAAAAGCAGATCACTTTTTTGATGAACTTTTGCTGTGTGGACGCTCTCTTTCGAAAGAAGTTTTTCCAGAAGATCTCCTCCAGAAAAGCCCGAAAGAAGCCTGCAGTCTAGATGTAGCCTCAAACAATACATTTAAGTCTGAACAGTTAACGTGACAAGCAGTGTTATTGTGTAATACTGTGAAAGGTATTGCACCATGATAGTATCTTTAAAAGGCATAAAATATTACCTTTATCTTATTACTACTAGGATATTTTAACATACTAGTGAAAATCATGGTTCTGTTGCAAAGTGCAAAAATCAGAGTATGGCAAATTAATTCCAAATGTAGATTTCTTCTAAGAATTTGTTTTTATTTCTTCTGTTATTGCCACATCTTGTCGATCCCACAACACAGGATAGCAGATGACTTAGTTGAAATAGTTCTTCACTGTTTTTAATATTTTTAAGATCCCAAAGGGGGTTTTATTTATATGTGTAATAATTTCCAGATTTTTTAACTGTCTGAAAAATCTAGTGGCTATTATACATATTTTTCTCTCGCAGACGGCTTTGGAATGTGGGAAAATGGATCTTAGGGTTGTTTTATTAACGTAGCCATTTAGTTTTCACTTTTTGTTTACATGTACTTGAGAATTACTAAATAATTTTCTTTTTTTAAAAAGACTACCTTTTCATGAATTCTTCCCTTCAGTCATTTGGGACATAATGGGCCAAGTTCAGAGGTGAATATGTGTTAAGTCTAGAGGGAGTATGAAGGGTGTGTAACTTAGAATTTCTTTTGACTCTCACTTGCTCGCTCTCTCTCTCTCACACACACATACCCACACATCTACACACACACCAACTTAGAGTCACTTTGACACCCCCCCCCCTTACCATTGCTTTCTTAGTGCCAAATTTTACCACCATTACTCTGAATAGCATATGAAGGGAAGCTGATAGTCTCCACAGGCCCATGGGCAAAGTGATGGGGTCCAGCTCCACACTCCCAGAAAGGGCGGGGCCTCGGGTGGAAGGGTCAAGGCCAGGGAAGCCAGACCTCAGCACCGTCCCAAGAACACCATGCCAGTCCCCAGGCAACCCTCAGTGCTGCCTGGAGCATGGCGCACGTCCTCCCCCACCAACCCTTAGTGCTTTGCGGAGTATGCAGTACAATGCTCCCGCAATGATTTAGAGGGTCTGACGCTCTGGCCATTGCCACTGCCACAGTAGCCCTGGGCCCCTTAGAACCCAAGGCAATTGTTCCTTCCCTCCTCTCCCATTGTTAGGCCTGAGTATATAATTCCACAAGTAATCCCGCTGATTTCAATAAGAATACATGCAGACTAAGGAGCTCTTCAGTATGAGAAAGACGACTGAAACAATACTTTTATTTAGAAGTGAATCCTGCTAATACTTAATACTGAGTGTACTAGCATTTGAAGTTAATGGTTTTATTCATGAGAGTAAGTGTTTGGAGGATCATGCCCTTAGGTTCATGTAGCACTTGTCTATAATAGAAAATTTTTGCCACTGTAACTAAATAGATTTAAAATCAACCTAGTTTAACTCATAACATAGGCACAATTGCTTTGGTTTAAGTGATACTTAACTGATTTAGTAGAAGAGTAAATCAGCAACAATCCCAGTAAATCAAGGTGGAAAATTATCCAAAGGAATAGATTAGGTGACAGTCATATGTGTCAGTCTTTTCATTCAAGATGTTAAGTAGACTAGGAATAAAGGACATAGTTGCAGCAGACGTAGACCATGGAAGAGTGGCTGGTTTTTTTTATACAGGTGTTTATTTCTTTAGGACAGAAACATTTTCATAACTAGAAGCATTTTAAAAGTTCAGTGGACTCTTTGGTGAAAGGAAAAGTTAAAAGGAGAGCTCTGTTTCTTAATTTGACCAATGGGAGGAGCTATTAATTAGAGCTTTCATCTCGCAGAAGTACAGCCCCACTCAAAGCACATCTACACTTCAAGGTAGACTCAAATCTAATATAGTCGATTTCCTACCACCTAATTTTGCAAAGTCAAAGGTCCATGTCCTCACTGCAGGGAAGAATTGAATGGCGTATATCCCCATTCTACTCAGACAGCAAAGCACCATGGGCAGCTTTGCATTCTGGGCTATTCTCATGGTACCTTCTGGGACCAAAACTCTGCAGCGGGTGGTTAGAGGGGCTCATGTCACTGGCGTCTTATAAGTCACTCATCTATTCCCTCCCACTTTGCGTGAGATAAAGGGGAGGCAGTGTGGTCATGCTTTGTGGTGCCCTGGTCACTCACACAAATGCCATAGCAGCACGAGCATGGAGCCTGCTGTGAAGCAAGCTGTTGGGATGGTGGCATGTGTCACGGCAGGCATAATGGTGCACTACTTGGAAAGTGTACACACGTTGCTCCTCCAGGAAGAAGATGAAGATGAAGCTTAGCATGGCATGGAGATCCTGCTCTTGCAAGGTCTGGTGCTGATGCTAGTGCAGCTGCCAGTCAGTCCTCTTGAACATAGTGAAATGCCAGTTCTGGCACCATGAGACAAGCTCAGACTGGTGGGACCCCATTGTGATGCACACATGGGATGATCAACAGTGGCTGCAGAACTTCAAATGTGCAAGGCCACATTCTTGGAACTTTGTGAATGGCTTGCCCCTGCCCCAAGGTGTGAGATTACCAGAATGAGACCTTCTCTGACCATGAAGAAGTGTGTGGCAATTGCCCCATGGAAGCTTGCAACACCAGGCATCTACCGCTCAGTGGCGAATCTATTTGGAGTGGGAAAATCTACAGTGGGGGCTGTTGTCATACAACAGGGGATCAGTAACATCCTGTTATTAAGGAATCCTCTGGGAAACATGGACACCATAGTGGAGTGTTTTGCCACAATGGGCATCCCTAACTGCAGTGGAGACATAGACAGAACACAGATCCCCATCTTGGCCCTCAACCACCTTGCTTCAGAGTTCATCAACTGCAAGGGGTACTTCTCCATGGTGCTACAGGCAATAGTGGATCACAAGGGCCATTTCACCAACATCAGCATGGGATGGTCAGGAAAGATGCATGATGCCCGCATCTTTCAGAACTCCTTCCTCTTCCAAAAGATGCACACCAGAACTTTTTTCTTAGACAGGAAAATTACCATTAGAGATGTGGAAATGCCAGTTGTGATCTTTGACGACCTAGCCTACCCTTTGCTCCCATGGCTCATGAAGCCAAACGTGGGCAGCCTGGACCCCAGCAATTAGAA
The DNA here is from genome assembly GCA_032595735.1 of Pelochelys cantorii. NCBI lineage: Eukaryota > Metazoa > Chordata > Testudines > Trionychidae > Pelochelys > Pelochelys cantorii. The sequence goes on from CM064327.1 coordinate 161,595,653, forward strand.
GTTCACCATAGCAAGTGCAGAATGTTGATAGAATATGCATTTGGACATTTAAGGTTCAGGTGTCTCCTGACTTGGTTGGAACTCAATGAATGCAACATTCCCTTTGTGGTGACAGCGTGTTGTGTGCTCCATAACCTGTGCGAGAGCAAGGGGAAAATGTACTGGCAGGATGAGGGGTTGAGGCAGAGGGCCAGAGACTTTGAGCTGCTGGACACCAGTGCAATCAGGAGAGCACAACAGTGGGCAGCACATATCAGGGAGGCCGCGAAGGACAGTTTTTTGCAAGGCCTCATTTGAGACTCTTCCACATGGCTCTCCACAAGTTGCCCCTGCATTCCCTGTGTTTACCTTTTAATCTCCCACCCCATCTGTGCAGTTTAAGCAATAAAGAGACCGTTGGCCAAAGAACAAGAATTTTGATTTGGGGAAAACAGCAGAGAAGGGAACAAAATGGGAACTTAAAGAGGGGAAGGGGGCTCAGGAATGGGAGTGGGATTGCCTTCCACTTCCTGAGGGCCTGGAGGGTACTGCTCCCTGTGAGTTCCTTCCTCCTCTCCCCACACCGTGTCCTGGGGCACCAGTGGCTTCTGCGGACCCTGGGGGTGGAAGCAATGGAGCTGGGGGAGTAGGGACCAGGGGTGTCATCAGGGTGGACAGGGTTCTGGAAGTAGGCCCTCTCCAGACATGATGCCACACACTCCATTACAGCTGTCAGGGAGGTGAACATGGTGTTGTACTGTTTCTCCTGCTGCTCCCTAGTGGCTCTTCTCTCTTGTCACTCTACGATTCAGTCCAGGCTGGTGTGCTTCTGTGCCCTGGGAACTGTAGCCTGGGGTAGCAGAAGTAATCAAATTCCAGTGTTGGCTGGATTGTTCAATATCATTTCCATGTGTGGGGTGGTGTGCTACTCACTCAGAATATGCTTGCAACGCTGGCCACACAGGAATAGCCAATCAACCTATCCCGCGGCTTTTTGTGCTCACCAGAGAGATTAGTAGAGGCACAAAATCTGGCCAGAGTGGTCAGGGTGGGGAACTGTGGGAGGCCTCCCATAGCCCAATAGCCTTGACTTTCTGGAAACACTATGTCTACACTACAGTAAATTTGACCGTGCAAGGTCAGGAATAGCATTACACCTCGTGAAAAGCAGGAGTACTTAAATCAAGTTCCATGGTACTTAAGGTTGATGCGGCAGACTTGTTAGTGTGGATGCATCATTTAGAAAATCGTCCATATGCAGCTAAAGTTGATGTAAAGTCTTAGTGTAGACCAGGCCTCAGGGAAGTATGAGAGTGAATGGGTCTGAAATAACTGAGGAGAGGTCATTTGCAGAGGCTAGTGAGGCTGCAGGGATATCAACAAGGAAATTGTCCTTTTTTGCTAAATGGTTAGACAAGAAGAGGAATGATAGTGTCACATTTGTTTCACTTAAAAATGATTCGAGGTTGCATCAATCTTTCAGAAAATTTCTGGGGGAAACTTCCAGTAGAACTTCCTCTTGTGTTACCATTTAGATTCAAAACCAATTAAACACCTTTCCTTCTTCCTGATTCAGTTGCAGAATGAATGCTAACTCATATTAGTAATACGTTGCACTTTTTGTCCCAGCATGTCAAACATGAATTAATTTTCTTATCACCCTGCAAGGTATTATTCTTCCATTTTACGGATGAGTAAAATGAAATACATTTTTCCCCTCTCTTGCCAGTGTTGCACCTGTGAAAATCCATTGAATTTAGTGGAACTGCACCAGAATTTCAGAGTTAACCAACACCCCTGGAATGGATGTTGTTTGTAACTCTGAAACCTTTGTAACGGAACAAAAAAATGTGATAGTTGTTCATTGATCGTCTTAATTTAAATGAAACAAAGCAAAGAGACAATGTCCTTGCCATATCAATTTTTTTTTTAACTTTCTCTTTATTTTGTCAGTAGTTTATGTTTAATACAATAATGTACTATATTTGCTTTTTTTCTCTCTCTCTGCTGCTGCCTGCTTGTGTGCTTTCAGTTCCAAGTGACGTGTGTGGTTGACTGGTCAGTTCTTTCCTCTGGTGTTCATAACTCTGAGATTCAGTTATACTCTTGATTCCCAGTGCTGTAAGTGAAAAGAGAATAAAGAGTCATTAATATGGACTGAACAGATCCCTGGATAACTAATTATTATGTTTGCTAGATAACATTCCTTTGTAGATTTTCCTGTCAAAGATTTTTTTATGCAGACCCCACTAATAACTAAGTTGCTACACACTTCAAAAATGTTCAGTAAGTGATTCTACAGAACCCACTTTTCAAAATTGTTTCTATATACCATTATATTTTATTTATATAACATATTTTCCCTTATTATGCTAGTATGTGGTTCCCAGTACTGATTCTAATAAAGTAAATAGAGAATTTACTTCCAAAGGGACCAGTCTTATTGTATTGTTATACATTATCACATCACACTGTGAAATACAAGGCCAAACCCTGGTCAAAGGGAGTTTTGCCACTGACTTCAATAGGAAAGAGATTTGATTTGGCCCCCTTCTGCACAGATTGTACCCATGTATTAAAAATAGATGTATTGCATTATTTATGACATCAATGGTTCTGGGAAACTGCTGGTTTTCTACTGTACAGTGAAGGATCACAATGTTTGTTTATGTATTGTGCTTTAACTTTCCAAAGTCTCCTAAGAACTGACAGATTTTGTGGCATATATCCAAAAGCTGAGATGTACAACACTCCAGTGAATTGTAAAGGTTACATTTTGTGCAGAGAAGATGATGCTGAAATTTGGAATCAGTTTATTTACAATTTCTTTTAAAATATTATAAGAATTTGCTGGCTAATGTTTTCAAAGAAACAACATAACAGCAAAAAGCACTAGGCAACAATGGATGCCAAACATTGACTATCCAATATGTCACAAACATTTCTGTTTTTCTCCTTCTTGGTGTGGCTTTGAATGCCTGCATTTTGCAGAAAAATATTTTGTGCTGATTTCCTGAAACAGTCTTCTTGTCGATCTCTAGCTTATGTGTCAAGTTTAAGGGCCCAGTCCTGCATTCTCCAAAACTCCCACTGCTATATTAGATTTGTTCCAACTAAGTGCATGTCTACATTAGGAAATTATTTCAAAATAACTTATTTTAAAATAACAACTCCTGAAATAACTGTTTTGAAATAAAAGAAAGGACTATGCAGCACTTTAAAGACTAACAAGATGGTTTATTAGGTGATGAGCTTTCGTGGGCCAGACCCACTTCCTCAGATCAAATTGTGGAAGAAAATTGGCATGACCATATATACCAAAGGGATACAATCAAAAAAAGTGAACACATATAAAAAGGACAAATCAAATTTCAGAACAGAGGGGGGATGGGGGGGAAGGTTAATGTCTGTGAGCTAATGATATTAGAGGTGATAATTGGGGAAGCTATCTTTGTAATGGGTAAGATAATTAGCATCTTTGTTAAGCCCCAGTCGTAAAGTGTCAAATTTAAGCATGAATGACAGTTCAGAGGTTTCTCTTTGAAGTCTTGTGTTAAAATGTCTTTGAAGTAGGATGCAGGTAGTCAAGTTGTTGAGACAATGCCCTTTCTGGTTGAAATGGCAAGAAACTCTTTTTTCTTTGTGAAACTGTCTGATATCTGTTTTGTGTGCATTAAATGAAACAATTTTAAATGCATGTTTTCTTATGTATTCAATGTGTTTAATTAATTATATTTATTGTTTTAAAATAAATGTTATTTGTATGCACTTTTAATTGAATTTTAATTTCCACCCAAATAAAGTTTGACACAAATCACAAGTAAAATAGTAATCATTATCTAGTACATAAAAATGCATCATTCACCATTTTCTAACATAATAAATGTAAAAATTAAGAAACTGAATAAATATTACTTAAGCTATATGATTATTTAAATACATGTATATTGACAGAGTGTATCCTCTTGGTCTGCAAAAAGAAAAGCACCACATTTAGAGTTACAGAGTTAAGGCTATGTTTAATTGCAAATCAGTATGGTTTAATGATCACCAACTAATGAGAAATCAGTGTTTCTTTAGAAAATATCTAAAAAGTTCAAAGCACAATAAAATTATTTAAAGTAAGCTTTCCAGCTTGATTACTTTAATCATGATTAAAATTGGTGTTTAAAATTGCTTTGATTTAATTCCACCCACCATTGTTACTAGAAATAATTTATGGGTATGTCTAGACTACATGGCTCCGTCGATGGACCCATGTAAATGAGTTTACTAGACATAGGAAAATGAAGCGGCGATTTAAATAATTGCCGCTTCATTTACATCAAAATGGCCACCACACTGTGCCGATCAGCTGTTTGGCGGTACAGCGGGGCAGTCTGGACGCGCCGCGGTCGACAAGGGAAGCCTTTGTCGACCGCTCTGGTATGCCTTGTGAAATGAGGTTTACCTGAGCGGTTGACAAAGGCTTCCCTTGTCGACTGCGGTGCATCGAGACTGCCCCGCTGTGCCGCCAACAGCTGATCGGCACAGCACGGCGGCCATTTTGATGTAAATGAAGCGGCGATTATTTAAATCGCCGCTTCGTTTTCCTATGTGTCGTAAACTCATCTACATGGCTCCACTGACAGAGCCATGTAGTCTAGACATACCCTATATGTTCAGGTTGTAAACCACTAAATATAACTGTATTATTTGAAAATAATAGTGCTACCATGGAGTAATGCTTCTAGCCTGGTCATAGGCAATCATATAGCATTTTATTGGGTGTGTATGTGTCATTTGATCAATCCATCTATCCATCTGCCTTTCTTATCTTTCCATCTATTTCTCTTCCTTTCACATTTCTAAAACATCTATCACCGTAATATCTAAGGTGCCTAAGTATCTTTGAGGATCGGGGCTTATAACACATTTTGTGTTGACTGTAAATGAAATAAATTATTATAAATACATAAACATGGAAAGGAATGAGATTGAAGGAATTATAATTTAAACAATTTAAAATTCTTACAAAATTCAGAATGTCGTGTATAAATCCATATCTAAATATCATCCTGTCAATACCATCTTGTCTGTAAATTGCACAAGAAATGTTTTCTTTTTTCACTCAAAATGTAACATGTCATCTGCATGTTGTTATAGCCATTTTGTTCCTAGGATATAAGAGATTCAAGTGAATGAGGTCATATCTTTATTGAATCAACGTCTGTTGAGGAAAGGACAAGTTTTTTAGCTACAGAAGAGTTTGAACAAAAGGAAAAACTATGTAGCACTTTAAAGACTAACAAGATGGTTTAATAGGTGATGAGCTTTCGTGGGCCAGACCCACTTCCGCAGATCATATTCTGAAAGAGAATTGGCATGACCATATATACCAAAGGAATACAAGGAAAAAAGTGAACACATTATTAAACTGACAAATCAGATTTAGAACAGAAGGTGGGGCGAGGGAGGGAATAGCTGTTTATTAGTTTTTAAATAGTTTTTCCTTTTGTTTGAGCAAGATCAGACTAACACGGCTACCTTGCTACTACTAGAAGAGTTTGAAAGCTTGTGTTTTCTCCCAACAACTTGGTCCAATAAAAGAAAATAAATAATAGCCAAATCTAGGCCAGTAACAAGCTTCCTAAAATTATAAAATTTTAAATCACATTATCACATGGCTCTGCAAATATAAAAATAAATAATTATACTATTGGAAAGGAGAAATTCCCTGTTTCTCATCAGGTCGCACATCTACTTTTAGTTCTGGATCAGTCTGGGATAATAGACTTTACAGTTGTAATTTGTATAGACATATTTAGAAAGGGGTTTTAAAAGAGGTTCTTTATGACTCAATTGGACCCATTGTAACTGAAGCACTGGGCTTGGGGAAAAATACTTTAAAAAAACCCTCTAAAACATTTGAAAAATATAATATATGTGATATATCCTGAATTTATCAAGGGTGGGGAAGTAATATAAAAAGGAATGCTATCATGTCTCATTCAGGCTGATAAATAGTTTGCACATCAATGTGTGTATATATATATATGTATCCTTTACTCATCTCTGGGTGAGCGTGCACACATACACACAAACTTTCCATGATTCAGTAATTTGCAGAATGTTCTAAAAGTAAATGTGTCCAAGGATAGTCAGCTGCATTTCTGGATAGCGTCAGCGTTCCTTCCTTCTGTTGATTAACTGGAATGCTTTTTTTTTTTTTTTTGGCAATCCAAAACTGTCTTTTTACCTCCCCTCCCTTTGAGATATAAAAGCAGAATCAGATCCATTCTCCTACTATTCATGAACAAAATGTCATGTGTCAGTAAACAACACATGAATTAACCTCGTTATCTCTAGCATTTCTTCTGTTGTTATTTTTTGTGACACCTGCATTTCTGGATACTTCACAATAGCCAGATTGCTGGCGGTGGCAATCCAAGATATCTAGCCAAAGGGCAATCTTCTCTGCTCCTACTAAAAAGTCTTGGGAGTTAGATTTCCCCCCAAACCACAATTTCTTTCAGTTCCGAAAGAAGCCTGCAGTCTAGACATAGCCTGAGTGAAGCAAAACCCACTCAAGAGTGTGGGGGTTGAGCAATGTTACTACTTTCAGTTCTTTGACCAGGAATATCTATGGGCTATCCTCCCTATTTTGACTGCAGTAAGTGGAAGGATGACTTAGTAAACTGTCCAATACCAAATTCTACAGGCCACTTTCCTCAGATCCCACTGAGGATTACACTAAGAAACTGCACCATCTGCTCAGGATACTCCCTACACAAGCACAGGAACAAATCAACACACCCTTAGAGCCCCAACCGGGGTTATTCTGTCTACTTCCCAAGATCCACAAACCTGGAAATCCTGGATGCCCCATCATCTCGGGCATTGGCACTCTCACTAAGGGACTGTCTGGGTATGTGGACTCTCTACTCAGACCCTATGCCACCAGCACTCCCAGCTATCTCCATGATACCACTGATTTCCTGAGAAAACAATATATTGGTGATCTTCCAGAAAACACCATCCTAGCCACCATGGATGTAGAGATTCTCTACACAAACATCCCACACACAGATGGAATACAAGCTGTTAGGAACAGTATCCCTGATGATGCCACAGCACAACTGGTGGCTGAGCTCTGTGACTTTATCCTCACACACAACTATTTCAGATTCGGTGACAATATATACCTCCAAACCAGTGCCACCGCTATGGGCACCCGCATGGCCCCACAATATGCCAACATTTTTATGGCTGACCTGGAACAATGCTTCCTCAGCTCTCGTCCACTAATGCCCCTTCTCTACCTACGCTACATCGATGACATCTTCATCATCTGGACCCATGGGAAGGAGACTCTGGAAGAATTCCACCATGATTTCAACAGCTTCCACCTCACCATCAACCTCAGCCTGGACGAAACTACACAAGAGATCCACTTCCATGCAACAAACCTCGGTGCCAACTCTGCCCACATATCTACAGCAGCGACACCATCATAAGACCTAACCAGATCAGCCACACCATCACTGGTTCATTCACCTGCACATCTACCAATGTAACATATGCCATCATGTGCCAGCAATGCCCCTCTGCTACATACATCGGCCAAACTGGACAGTCCCTACATAAAAGAATAAATGGACACAAATCAGATATTAGGAATGGCAACATACAAAAACCTTTAGGAGAACACTTCAATCTCCCTGGACACACAGTAGCAGATTTAAAGGTAGCCATCCTGCAGCAAAAAAACTTCAAGACCAGACTTCAAAGAGAAACTGCTGAGCTACAGTTCATCTGCAAATTTGACACCATCATCTTAGTATTAAACAAAGACTGTGAATGGCTAGCCAAGTACAAAAGCAGTTTCTCCTCTCTTGGTGTTCACATCTCCAGATCAGCTGCTAGAAGTGGGCCTCACCCTCCTTGACTGAATTAACCTTGTTATCTCTAGCCTTATTCTGGCCTGCATATATATACCTGCCTCTAGAAATTTTCACTACATGCATCTGACGAAGTGGGTCTTTGCCCATGAAAGCTTATGCTCCAATACACCTGTTAGTTTATTAGATGCCACAGGACTCCTTGTCGCTTTAGTAAACACAAGTGTTGGAAAAATTGCCATACAATACTGCCCATCTTTGCTTCTTTCATATCAGTCTTCAATGCCAAAGAAGGGCCCAATTCTACAAACCAATGCCTTTGAACAGAGCTATACTTTGATGGATTACTCATAGGAAGAACTTTATTGATAAGTGGAGTTGTTTGCAAATCACAGTTTTATCTATCTACTGCCTCTGCTATTTTCATCCCCATATTTTTTGTCTACCATTATGACCCTCATTTGTTGTCCTATGTTAAATTTAGATTCTATGGTGTCTAGAGAAGGCACATTTTTTACTTGTTTTAGTGCGCAGCTTGGCATATTTTTGAACCTTCACAAAAGTAGTATCTAATAAATGGAGGGTAGCGCACTTTGTTGCTTATGTAGACCAAGCTGACAGTCAGTCAGAGCTGTCTATTCCTGATTTTCTAGCAGTTTTAAAGGTAACGACCTTTAAACCTAAATTTTCTATAAACAGAGAAATGCCGTCAAATTGAATTTTAGCTGTCAGCTAATTATCTACAAAGAATCATATAAATGAAAACCTGAGATATTTTGACCAAAATTTTCAAAAGTGTCCATTAATTTTGGGTACCCTACTTGAATTTCCTAATGCCTGTTTTTCTTGAGGTTCAGAATATCTTCAGCGCCCATTGACTTCATCTGGAGCAATAGGCACTCATTACTTTTTTGAAAAATAAGACTCTACAGATGAAGCATCAGGCCCCCATTGAAGTCAATGTTGAATCTTCCGTTGTCTTCCATGTAAACCTATATTTCATCTCAGTTCTCTGCAATTTGGGAACCCCAGCCTAGAACCACCCTTAACAGTGGATATTTTGGAAAATGTGGGTCTTTGTGCTCAGCTCAAGAATGACTGAATTTTAATGCTATAACCATTACAAGAGGGTAGATTTCAGTGAAGAAGAGTTGCCGTACAAATCTGGAAAAAAGTAATTGCCATGTTCTGCATGATTTAAACATGGTTTTAGGCATGCACAATCGTATTTTTTAAAATTAAATGTTATGTGGCAAATTAGTTGCAGTACACTGGAACTACAAAAAAAAAGTCTACATTGTCATTAGCCCTATTGTGACTGTACAATAGAATAAGAAAGAGTAACAGATGCCTCTTCCCTTGTGGAGCCACATGAGAACCACCTAAAGCTTCAGTTCCCTTGCAGAACGTAGTTCCGGGCACCACTTCCACCAGCAAGCAAGTGGGTGGGTGAGGAAGAAGTGAAATGAGTGGTTTCACCCAGGAGTATTCCAATAAGAGACATGTCTGGGAACAAGCGATGAAACAAGATGCACCTTTTTTAGGGCTGTAATAAATTACTAAGCCCTCCCAGAGGAAGCAGGTGAGAATGACAGGAGGAAATGAGACTCTTTGAGACATAGGGATCAACTTCGTGGGTGCTCCAGGGCAGGAGCACCCACAGAAAAAAATTAGCAGGTGCTTAGCATCCACCAGCAGCCAAGTTCCCCTGCATCCCCCTAGTACATCCTGCCTGTTGCAGATCAGCTGGTAGGGGGTGTTCTTATGGGAAGGGGCATAACTGAGTGGGAAGAAGTAGGGTGGTGGCAGAGTGGAAGGGGGTGAGTGGGTGGGTGGTGGAAGGAGTGGAGTGGGGTCAGGGCTTGTGGCTGAGCAGGGGTTGAGCACCCTCAGGGAAAGCTGGAAGCTGGCACCTGTGCTCTGAGGCACAATTCCTGTATTGTGCTCCTTCTACAGTGGTGCATCCATGCACCTTTAGTGCTGACAGGCAGAACCCAACCTGGGACCTCTGGAGCCTCTACTGCAGGAGTGGGAAATCTTTTTTGGGTAAGGGGCTGCTGACCCACAGAAAAATCAGTTGGGGGCTACACACAAGTGAGAAGCACAAAAACAAACAAACAAAAAAAAACCCCTCACTGACCTGGCCACCAACTGAGAAGGGGAAAGTCACTCCGCACATTCCTCTTGCACACCAAAGTCTAGGGGGGCCCAGAGTGGTAGATTTTGTGTGCTCCAGCCCCACAGTAGGGTGGCAGAGGGACTGGAGTGCCAGCACAGGGGGAGCCCTGAGCCTCCAAGGTCAGATACAGCCAAGACAGGGTCCACATCCAGCCCCCAGGCCTGAGGTTCCCCAATCCTGCTCTACAGCTTGAGCTAAAAGCCAGCTGGCTTTCAGCTAAGTCTGTAAAGGAAACTCATTCTCTCTGTAAGTGGTTTAAGTATCATTACATGGGACAGCAAACCACACAGTTGCACATCCACGCTTTTCCAATTAATGACCATGTCTAAAGGCTCCGTGTAGCCTGTGTAACTGTGAAGTACCATAACTTGTGTTATTATCCCTCATTCTCTCTCTTCATTATTTCTATTTTTGAAAATAAAGACAACTAAACACAGAGATTAAAAGCAAAAGTTACATTAGTTACCCTATCAAATTCACAGCCATGAAAAACTCATGAACTGTGAAATCTGGTCTTTTGCGTACTTTTACCCTAAAGCAGAGATTCTCAAACTGGGGTTCCAACTAGGCTTGCCAACTTTGATTGGACATATTCCTGGAGGTTTCATCAGATGATATGATCTTCAATTAAAGATTAATCTTTAATTCCTACAGACTCCAAGGCAATCATGGAGGATTGGTAACCTTAATCACAGCCCAAAAGGGCATTGCAAAGCTATTGTAGGGGGGATAAGGTACAAAATGAGGAAGAGATTTACTGAACACAAGATAAAATACAAGTTAAGTATTAAGGTAAAACAATAAGGACTCCAAATTGTCACTTAAGGGACCAAATACAAAACAGACTTTGGCTGTAATGAAATATAGGATTAAGGCTCTGACCCCAGACTATTCCCAGATCAGGATAGAAAAAAGCTGGTGCTCCTTTACCATATCTTGCAACATAATGGACAGTTCACACCAGCACAACTGGACTGGACTCCAGATCCAGGTGACATTACCAAAGATAGCACCTTCTCTAGACAAGTGGATGACTCACTGTCTTCTTTCTGCAAATCTTCCCTGCATTGTCATGGATGGATGTAAATTAAAGATCAAGATGGCAAATAACAAGCACCCATGCAAGGGAAGTATCTTCCCAGCAACTCTTAGGCTATGTCTGCACTATGAGGAAGATCAGCTAGGTCTGTCTTCCAGGACTGGATTTAATGGGTCAGATGAAGGCCTGTTAATTCAAGCTGAGAGGGTACCCCTTTCGGCGCCAGTACTCCTTTTCCTCACAAGGAGTAAGCGAAGCCAACGGGAGCGTTTGTTTCTGTCGACCTCCAGCTGTGTAGACAGTGATTTAAGATACGTTGACTCCAGCTACGTATCTTAAGTTGTCCTTCCCCTTTAGTGTAGACATGCCCTTAGTGTGCTACTACTAGGTCTAGTTATCAGATAAGTAGCAACACTAACTATTCCAACCAAACAGCAGCACATGCTGTCTCCAAAATGGGCACTGACTGCACACTGGCACGGTTTTATACTGATTATTTGCTGGGCAGATTATCAGTCAGTTTCCTGACTTTGGATAGGAAAGGGAGCCCAAAATTAACAGAGTGGATAAAAGGGGTACCAAACATGGACTCCAACCAGTTGTTACAGGAAATCCAAGATGGTGTATGCAGGAAAATAATATAGAAAATTCCCCTATCCCAACAATAGACTTGCAGCCCCCTTTTGCATTGAGAACTCATTTAAGAAATGTTTCCAGAGAGTAAAAGTACACAAAAGACAAGATTTCACAGGCGGGGAAAGTGTCAGTTTTCATGGTCCATGGCGAGTTTTTCACAGCTGTGAATTTGGTAGGACCCTATTTATTAACCTTGCCATGTTACATATTTTGCCTTTGGTCTTATCAACACACAAATATTGCACCAATGTAACTAAGAACTGATCTATACTTAAACGTTTTACCAAGAGGATAGTGTTAAGTAAGGCAGGGGGTTTTGTCAATGTAATTATGTTAGTAAAAACCCCAATGTCAACACCGTTACACTTGTATGTAGATGCCTTATGCCATTATAGTTTATTCTTGTCCTCCAAACTCCTCAGTCCCAGTCTAGAACATTCTCCTGCACCCCAAAACTCTCCTCCCTGGCCCCACACCAGAGCTGGCACCTCCCCAGCCAGAGCCCTCACCCCCTCTCACATTCCAACCCACTGCCTCAGCTTGAAGCCCCCTCCCACACTCTGAACCTCTCATCCCCAGTACTACCCCAGAGTACCACCAGCCAGAGCCCTCATCTCCTCCCATACCACATCCCCCTGGGACAGGCCAGTGAAAATGAGCAAGTGAATGAAGGTGGGGAGAGCTAGCAATAGAAGCATGGGAGATGGATTGAGCGGGCATAAGGCCTCAGTGAAGGTGTGGCACATGGGCAGAGGTGAAAGTGAGTTGGTATGGACTGGTATGGGGTACTGGTGAGACATGGCCACGGGTACCAGCCCATACACAGCTGTGCACAGCCTGTTTTAATGTCACTGGCCCTTTTACCCTCCCACCCAACCACTAGGGTTGCCAGGTGTCCGGTTTTGAACCAGACAGTCCAGTATTTGAGCTTTCTATCCGGAAAACAAATTGAGAAAATACCGGACATATAAATGTCTGATATTTTCTAACTAAGTAAGTTTTATTATTATCATGAGTATCAGTACGTACTTGCATACTGCCTGGCTGGTAGACATGGGGGTGGGGGGGCTGGGGCGGGAGGAGGGGAGGGCGGGGCTGGACTCGCCCGTGCACCCCACCCGATGGAATCCCCGTGGCCGGACTCGCCCGTGCACCCCACCCGATCTGCTGCCAGCCCCGCTCCCCACCAGCCGGTTCCTCTCCGGTCAGCCCCACTCCCCCCAACTCCCTCCCCGCCAGCCCCGCTTCCTGCCGGCCGGTCCTCCCCATCTGAGATCAAGTGTGTCCGGTATTTTTTTGAAACCATCTGGTTACCCTACCGACCACTGACCCCAGGACCCAGTAATTGAAAAGGAGCCAGCAGGCTTCTGGTTGCCACCACTGGAGTCCCAGGCCCTTTGAATCACCATTGTAGCCCCAGGCAGTGCTATACAGTGACAAAGGGCTGGCTGGAGGAGGCTCACCACCGCATCCCCATCCCTTCTGCCCAAAGCCTTTCCTCTTTAGAGTCAGGCCCTGTAGTTGCCAGATTTTTAAATTACATTCAGTCCTGGGCATGGGGAGGACCTCAGAGGAGGAGCTGGGTTGGCAAGGGTGTTCAGTTTTGTGCAAGTAGAAAGTTGACAATCCTAAATGGCAAGGCCTCTGACTTTAGTGAAAGCTAGACTGGTGGTATCATTGATTGCTGGTTATTGACAAAATCTGTGCTGATTCAAATCCAAACAATCCTATTTATTTCAATGGAATTGTACTGGGTATGTATCAGTGAACAATTATGCTTTTAAATGGCTAGTTTAATAGTTGTTAGGCCAAATTCAGCACTGGTATAAGATGGTGCAACTCCATATAATGGGATCTATACTCATAATAAAGCTAAATCTAACCCGTGTGTGTGTGTGGGGGGGGGCAGTTAGATTCAATAATGGAATTTTAACATTTCCATTTCCTTTTGTTGTTGCTGTAGTTCAAATGTAGAAACTTCAAGTTGCATTAGTGTAGGTTTTATTATTCAATTGTCATACAAGCTAATTTCACCAAAGATAGTTAAAAAAAAAGTTTGTAAAATACTTTTATTTGGTAGCATTGCAAATATTTTCTAGGTTAAAAATGAAATAAATAGCAACAATGTCCACAGGGATTGCAAATCATTGTTTGAGAGGTGAGGGTGGACTGACAGTGGGGATTTCTTTGCTGGTTAATGGACATGTTCATAAAGCAATATGAAGAACAAGTTACTTCCAGACACAATAGTGTGTACTTTGAGAACAATTTATCGGTGTTTTTGTGGCAAGGGAAGGGAATCACTGTTTCTGTAGTTATGTATTTATTGTGCTCCATTGTCTCCTTTACCTTTTTACTTTTGTTTTGAACCAATAAAGCATAAAAGTTGTCCTTGGCTGAAAAAGATGTTTTTATACATATTTGACCTACTGTGTTACCCTGCCGTGCTGGGATAGAATAGAAGAAGGGTCTAATCCTTCTTTTTGACCTGATCTATGAGCAATGTTGTGAGTCCTCCTGATCCTAACCTTAAACTGATCCCAAAGCTTTTCAAGCTTTGCCCTCTATAAGAATGTGTGGGTGAGGGATGGTAACAGAAAACTTTCCTGATATAGTCTCCAAACAAAATGCATTCAGTTTAGAGCAGTTCATCAATCCCTTCTTTGTAAATGGACTCAATCAAGTTTATTCAGTCCTTCACTCAATCCTGGGCAACCGGCGACCTCTATGGGTGAATTTATAAAATAAACCGGAGGACAAAGAAGTCTGCAAGTCATCGCGCATTATGCATGGGGAGATTAAATGAGGCGGACCACTCTTCCCGTGCACTTTCAATTCATTTTCCTATTTAAAATCCCGAATAAAGTACTCTTACTCATATTCTTTAGAGTACAAAATCAGACCTGCTTTAACGTTGTTAAAAGGCTGTAACAGAGAAGTACTGGCGCAGAATAAAGAACAAGGAAGAATAACTAGAAAGTTGACCGCAAATGGTTTTAAAACATTCGAATTTAAATGTGCAATGTTCTGAATACATTATCTCTGTAGAGTGGGTAATATACTCGGTAATAAAGTAACCCCCTTTTTTCTCTTTCGTCTGGAGTTAGACAAGCATACAGCAGAGTGACAAGAAATCACCGAGAGGGGAATCTCAGTGCCAGGAAATGGTTTGGAAACAGATTAGTATTCTGGTTCATTTCGTTTCCATGACAGGAAACAGTTTTGCTAGACAGTATTTTGGAAGCGCTATTAATTTTCACTAGTGAGGAAAAATGTTTATCAGCGAAAGACCATACCTATGAACATAAATTAAGGTCTGTTTAAGTGCTGTAGCATGTAACATGTTTTATACAGAAACAATGGCTGTGCCACTTTAACATTTTCTCGATTAAGTTTTATAATTAAACACGAGACGTTTAAAAAAATCCAAGCAGAACAGAGCTTGCAATGCACTGATACAAGACCCTTAAATTCACTGTTCAAAATCCAGTTTTGCATTTCAGAATTGGAAAAGGAAGTAGTTATGTAAACCGTTTTGTCTTGGCAAGGAGGTAAAGTCTGAAGAGTTCAGAGAGCACTTTTAAAAGGATACTTAGGAGGAAACATGCATACATCAGCTGTACCGAAAGTACCGCGTTCCAGTGCCAGAGAGAGAGAGAGAAATAAATACATATTTCAATTTTCTCAAGAAGTTACAACTGTCATGTGAGAGGGAAACTAGTCCAAGGTACGTCCTAAACCTGGCTGAGTGTGTTATCAGGCACGCCTCCCAGGATGTCTTGGGCTATCAATCAGCTCCAGAGTGGACAGGATTGTAGACAGGAATCCAAAAAAGGACGCTCATTTAGTTTTGCTCGTGTCTCCTCTCACAGTGCCAAGAGGGAGCGGGGGAAGAACACTTTTCTTTGACTTAAACACAAGCACACAGCGCATGCGATGTGCCCTCTCTCCCCAAAGTCAGTCTCCAAGGCATCGTCTCAAAGCGGGGCTCTCAGAAGGGTACTCAAACGCAAATCACAACTGTGTGGCGTCCCCACCCCCACAGGACTTTCTGAACCGAAATCTGGATTTCGATAGTCACTCCCCTTCTCTTGGAGTGCCAGAGTTGTTCATTATTCATAGTCCGGGGCGTGTCCTAAGCAGGAGTTGTATATAGGCAAGAAGTTCAGCCGAATGAGAGAACAGATGGGAGCCTAGAGTTGCAGAGTAGAAGCCAATAGCAGGCAACAAAGAGAATAAAAAGGGAACTTTGCTCTCTTAATTTATTTTTTCTCCTTCATTTCCCCTCTGCTCTCCTCTCTTTCCGTGATCATTTTGGGACCACGTTTCCTCCTAGCCAGACCATTTTTGCTCGCTTTGGGTATTTTTTGTTGTTGGTTTTTTTGTTTGTTTTGTTTTTGTAATTTATTTTATTTTTCAAAGTGGTGCCTGCGGCAGGAAATCAGTGTCAAAGCCAAGTGACCTGGGAGCTTTTTTGGAGGGCAGGACGCTACAAGCCGTCTTGGGCGCTAAGCTGATCTTCCTCCTCTTCTTATTGAGGGGGGGGGGCGGGTCAACGGGGCTGCAGGTCTTCCCACTCAGGCAGGCGGGACCCGGTTGGGGCTCGACCCTCTGCTAGGTGGGGGGGGGGGGTGCGCGATTGGGGCTTGAGACTTCTGCTCTGATCCCAGCCCATTCCGCGGCAGGGCTCTGTGCGGGTCTGTCCTCTCTCCTGTGTGCCTGCGACTCCCCCCTCCTGTGGTAGGGGGGCGGCTCTGCCCCGGGCTAGGTGCGTGTGTGGCTGCGGCTCTGTCCCTCTCTCCGCTCCTCGTCCCCTCTCCAGCTCCCCCTCCCCCTTCCCCGGCGCTTGTTGCTATGGTGTCGCGGCTCTGCGCGCTGTGGACAGTGGCAGCGCTGGCGCTGCTGAGCCGGCGGGCGGCGGCGGTGGGGCCGGTGGTGCGGTGCGAGCCCTGCGACGCGCGGGCGCTGGAGCAGTGCAAGCCGCTGGCGCCCGAGTGCTCCGAACTGGTGCGGGAGCCGGGCTGCGGCTGCTGCCTGACGTGCGCCCTGCCGGAGGGGCGCCCGTGCGGAGTCTACAGCGAGCGCTGCGGGAGCGGCCTCAGCTGCCAGCCGCGCCGAGGGGAGCTCCGACCCCTGCAGGCGCTGCTGGAGGGCAGGGGGCTTTGCACCAACGTGACCACGGGCAGCAAGCTGCGGACCTTCCTGCTGCAGGGACCACATGTTCCAGGTAAGGGGAGCAGGCGCTCGCGGCGTGTGTGCCTCTTCTCGGTGTGTGCTGGTGAATGCAAAAGAAAAGAAAAAATCGCCCGTGCAAAACTTTGAGGCGGGACAGTCTATGAATCTGCTCCCTTGATGCCCACAAAGTTCAGCGTGCAACACACACCTCTCCCTTGTGTGCTGCAAAAACCTTTCTGTTAATCGCCACCCAAGTACTGCAGCCAACTTCTAGCAGATGGATTCCTAAACAAAACTTCAACCTTAGTGCACTGGGAAGGCTGACTGGTAATTGCTGCTCTTCAGAATAAATGGTCGTGTTTTCTGATCTAGTGGTCACACCTACGGCTGTGTGTCAAGTTTGGGATCATAGGGATGAGAAATAAGGGGGGAAAAGTCTCTTTTTTTAATCTCTTGTGTTGCAAAATCCTTCCCTGCAACTAAGGTGAGAATGTTTTATTTTTTTTTTTTAAATGAGGGTGTCACTCCCCCTCTGAACAGGGTGACTAAGGAGGGAGGCAGGTCTGCCAGGCTGAGATATTAAAAATGGATGATTTGCTTGTGAAATTCCTAGAAAGAGATGAGAGAACATAGAAAAATAGGACAAATATTTTTCCCAGGCTAGAAAGTTATTATTTAAAACCAAAGCATCAGAGACGGGTAGTTTTTAAAAAGGTGAATACTGTGGAGACACCTTTGCAAATAAACTATTGGTAAAAACTGAAGTATCCCTCCTCAAACTGAAGTTTGCCCTCCTGTAAGTTAGTAAAACCATGTATAGTGTGTTATTTAAGAGGGAAGGAAAGGCTGGAACAACTTCTGTAAGCATGCACATTTTGCAGTGTTCAGAAACAGGGAAAATTGAGATTCAGATCAGGAAAGCACAACTAATATTTGCACAGATTTCATGAGTTTACTAATCAATATTGAGGCAGTCCCATGTCCTTCATAGGACAGCAATTTAAAAGGTTTTGCATTGTTATTTTTAAAGCAGCTGAAGTTTTTCTTTTGATTTGCAGGTATTCATTGGCTGGCCTCTCCTTAGCTGAGTAAAGTGGCTGCCATTGTGCTTTTAACTAGCTGTTGTAGGAAGACAAGATGTCTTATTATTTATTTATGTGCAGCTTACAAGCAGTGACAGTGGGAGAGTTCAAAACATGCTGAGTGAAGTTTCAAACCTCACTGAAACACATCGCAACATCCCTCATCATAAGAGCCTGATGCTGCTAACTCTGCCTTAAAAGGAATCCTGGAAGAGGGGAGTATCCATACAAAGGGGTGGAACTTGGCAAAGGCTAATTATCAGATATTGTTATTATTCTTTTGTAACTGCAAATATTAGAAGAAGGAAAGGGGCAGATGGATGTGGACTTTCACTTTTGTTCCACATCTCTTACTAACTTCAGCCCTAATTAGTTAAAATACTAAAGCCCTATTCTTGCACTCCTTATTCAGACATAAATCCTGTTGAAGTCAATGGAAACTTTGCTTCTGTGTATAAAGTGAGAATTAGGCCTCTTCCTGGGAATACAAGTTCAGTGCTTAATCTGCTTAACCAATGTCATGCATAGTGCCTGCATTTAAGGGACTACTAGAGTTTCAACCCTAAATCTAAGTTTCCAGTGCAGATTATAGAATGCAACAAACTCTCAGAATAGGATAAAATATTTTCTCACATACACAACTAGGCAGAGTATCATATACAATTGTTTTTGTCATTGTTTAGTTACATCAAGTGCTAAAAAAATTATATAGCTTTATATTTTTAGATATTTAATGCCAGATTTAGAAGGCCACCAACAGATATTTCTGACATTATACAACTCATACATTTTAAGGACCATTGTAATACTATTAATAAAAGGAAAAAGCAATATTATGTTCTGTTGTATCAATGTTTCCAAATATCATTAAGAATGAGAAAAAATACTACTGTAAAAAAATTAACCACAAAAAATAAGTTCAGATACCTGTGAGAGTCTGAGTTAAACACAGTTATATCTGTTGCCAGCAGTGGCTACACCAAAGCTACTGGTACAAGATGTTAACTCTGATCCTTCCTCCTTCTTCCTGTGCCTATGTATTGCAACGGTCTTAATGTCCTAAGTGCTGATATTGTTGGACTCATTGGGATGTGATAAGAAGGCTGAATTTCTTGGCTTTGGTGTTTTTTAGTGAGCCTTTTAACACTATTTTAATACAGATTTTGTGCTTTAACTTTAGTATAATGAAGCAACAGTATTGAAAGTAATCTGTGCTCTGCACATCAGTTATCATTGTATGTTCCCAATGTGATTTCCTTTCCTTTTTTAAAAAGCTCAGATGGCCTGCAGCCAAAAGGCTGAAATGCAGCTTGCAGTCTGACTTAGCTTATAAAGAGATAGAAACTTTAAAATTATCTTAGAGAAAATGCAGCCATCTACATTTACACTGGAAGAACCCTGTAAGATATAGTACAGTACAGACACATCCTCTTAAGTATATAGAAACATTATGCCTCCATAGTATTCTGGGGCACTTTTTTTTTGTTACTTCTATGAAAAGTAGATTAAGAAGAAAATAGTTTTAATCTATTCTGGCTCATAGTGAAAAGCCAGTAAGCAGGATGTTTGTTTTTTGATACCATGGCAGAGTTGATGGTGATGCTGTGTGTTTCGTAGAAAAATGTGTTTCGTAGAAAAATAGAATCAAATTGGAACATTCTCTATCCACTAAGAAGTAAAATTTAACTTACGAAATTTTTTCAGTGTGTGGAGAAAAACTTAAGAAATAACTGTATTAAGACCTATTAAAGTCAACATGGTAAAATTATTTTAATACCTTTTTTGTTAATTCCCTTCCTAGAGAAGATAAAAAAGGAGAGATTCTACCTTACAGAGTACTAATCATCATAAGACATGACAGGAATTCATTATCTCAACTAAGTGATAATAAAACCTATGCTAGAACAGAAATAAATTATTTGAATTTTTTGCATGTCTTCATTGGTAAAGTTGATAACAGATTTCTGATTCAGGTCCAAACTCTGGAAATGATCAAGTCCTAGTGTAAGCCTGCCCCCTTCTGGTGGGAAATAACTTCATTTTAAAGGAAGCAAATGGCTATATATTTAGATAGTCATAGTTTTAAAAAATCAAATTGATGTAAAGTATGCATAAAAATGTTCATACAATTTAGTAGCAAATAAAGGAATATAATAAGTAGCCTCTAATAATGATAGTGGAATGGTAGAGTTTAAAAGAGTTACAGGAGTTTATGAGATATTTCAGTTCTGAGAACATTAGAATTCTTTCTGTTCAGGAAGTATAGTCATTGCTGCTCAGAGAATACTATGTCATTTATGACTTTCTGTGTTTTTTAACAAAAACAAAAGAAAAAATACAAACTTTTAAAATAAGCTTTTGTGCTCCAAGATTAACTGAATAATTAATGTTGTTTCTTTGTTGAATTTATTTTATTTGAAGGAAATTCCAGTGATTCAGAAGAAGACCAGAATGCCAGTAGCATAGAGAATCAGGCCATCCCTAGCTCTCCCAGGGTGTCAGATTCCAAATCACATCCACCCCACACCAAAATAGATATCATCAGGAAAGAACAAGCCAAAAATACTCAGCGCTACAAAGTGGAATATGATTCACAAAGTACAGATACACTGAATTTCTCTTCTGAATCCAAACAAGAGACTGAATACGTAAGTATTTGTATAAGCAGAAAGATAAATGCATTCTCTTGCTGCTTTTTGGTATGCTGCATTTGACATGATGAATAGAAAACCAGATGGTGGTAATTGTTGTAGGCATTTAAGGAGTTCTGACTTTATGACCAATAAAACTGTTGGAGATACAAATGCAGAGGGTCAGCAGGACAGACAGATCAAATCTGGAAAACATAGAAGTCTGTTTTTAATCTAATTATCAATAATAAACTTTGGACTGTAAAAACCCTTAATCTTACCTATAGTTATCGCTCAGGGGAACAGATTCACTAAGGACGAAAAATACCTTAATTAAATGTAATTATACATTGGCAAGAAAGAAAGGGCAATGCAAAAAAGAAAAAGGCCTTGCATTCAATCCGAAGGTCTGAGTCTGTGCTCTAGGAAGCAAATTATGGAAAGTGCTCTTGCATGGGACTGAGTGCCAGCTTTGGACTGGTGTGTATAATTCACACAAATCAATGTGTAGATTTGTCACATGGAAAATGTCTGCAGGTCAGAATGTAAGCAGGTAAAACTGATTTACGTACTGCTCTTGGCACACACCTGGTTCTCCTCATACCAGTGCCAATAGGCATACAAAATGCTGCTTGGGTATACTTTGGTACTTCATCAAAACATCCTTGGGTGATCCACACATACCTGTCCTTCTACCAAAAGAAGGTTTCAAAACCTACATAAGATAGTGAGTTCCATATAGAGAGTATATGGCAGTTAGGATAATAAGAAAGGTTAATTTTCTTGCATGTTCAATACATTACTGAAGTCGGAGAAGTCATATATTTCATTTAAAACACATCAGTGTCTGAAGGGTTCAGAATATCCTTCTTCCATCTCACACACCCAAAAATTTGTGTATAACAGAATTATCATCTTAGGTAGTGTTAGGGATGATGTAATATTATAGGGTGCTGGTTCAGAGCTATGTTTTCTAGGGTCTGGCTACACTGCAGTTGCGAGCAAGGTAGTCAGATTTACACTAGTAGGATTCAAGAAAACATGATTACATTTGAAATATGGATCCATCTCTGTATGTTCATGGAGTATTTTGCTGCTTACTGCTTTTTAATATCTAAAGATATACTATTTTAAAGAATATTGGAGATAGGGTTGGAGTGAGAGGATTTCATTTGTGCTTTCTAAAACATGATTATTGACAGGGTCCCTGCCGTAGAGAAATGGAAGACACATTAAATCACCTAAAGATCCAGAATGTCTTGAGTCCAAGAGGTTTCCATATTCCAAATTGTGACAAGAAGGGATTCTACAAGAAAAAGCAAGTGAGTAATATTTCTTGGTCATTTCTGTACGTGTATTTCTGCTTTTCCACATCTTTATCTGTTCTTACAAAGATAAGTTTGACATTACTAGCAATGTTCATGTGCATTGCATAGCACTTTACTGAAACATTAGTTTAGTCCTAGTTTTAGCACCTGGTGGCATTGCACCAAGCCATGTCAGGTGTGGACTGTGTTTTTATTTGCTGTAGTTCCTGACAACAGATTAATCTGAGAAACTTCATACCCAATCACTTATGGGTTGGCCCGTGTCCTGTCAGTTTAAAAAAAGCATTGCCTCTGTAATAACCCACGGAGCTAAATGTTGGAGTCACCATATGACTGTAATAGATCAATGCTTTGAATTGTAAATAGCTGCTTGAGAGTTCCTAGAAGAACTGGATTAGGTCAAATTACAAAAAGCAACTTGAGAAAGCCATATATCTGTCCTTTATACACTGCAGAGATCATAGTGAAAGTGATACACTCAGTATTTACTCTGTCTCTGAACCACGTTGGTTTTCCATTTGATTTTGGTTACAAGGCTGTGACCTTTCTTGACAAATACAGACACCACCATAGCTACTCATGCCTTTGTCATCTCCACATTGAAACTACAGGTTGAACTTTCTAGTCTGGAACCCTTGGGACCTGACCTGGGGCAAACTAGAGAAGTTTTTGAATCAGGAGAACTCAAGGTGCTAGACACTGGTGGCAGGTCCTAAACACTGGTTCCTTTGCAGTTGGGGTCCCAGCTGCCACCCCCTCTGTTCCTTCCTGAAATCTTAGACCTTATCCCTGACCACGTCCCTTACTGCCCCTGGCTCAGTCCATAGAAGGGAGTGGCCGTGGAGCACCAGCCAGGACAAGGAGTGGATTCCTGTGGCCAGCGCCTGGCACCCCAGGTGAGGAGTTGCTGAGTGCGTCCCAACTCTGCTCCTCCCCCACCGTCTCTGAGCTTGAACACTAGGGAGGAGTTGCTAAGTGTAGGGTCATTGGCACACAAGGGGGGTACCCTGAAGCATCTATGGAGTCACTGCTGTTGCTGGACCACAGATGTTGCAGGACAACGGAATTCCAGATTACAGAGGTTCAACCTGTATTGCAGTGTGCCCTACTTAATGCAGTCCATGAAGCTCTGGCTAGTGAAAAGTATATCAGGGCTGTCCATGTCAGATCACATAATTCCAATTGGCTCTGAGTTAGTTTCTTGGTGCAAATCAAGGTATAGTTTCTAATTTACAGAGTGTTATTTCAGTGGTTCTCAAGCTTTTCCACAGTCTGGATCATGTCTTTAAAGATAATTGTTTTGTAGGCCACCTCCCCCCTCCCTTTCGTAATTACTCAGGCCCACTTGTCACTTCACATCCTTGTGGTAACCACAACAATGGCTTACACTGGAAAATAATATTAGGAAAGCATTCCATGTATTTTTACTTGTCTCTGATGTTGTTTATCAGTTGGAATTGAGAGTGAAATTAGCAGCCAGCCCGACTTGGCTACCGCTCATCCATTAATTTCACTCTAAGCCTATGTCTATACTACAGAGTTTTTCTGGGATACTGGTATCCCGGAAAAACTCTGCCATGTCCAAGGAACACGTCCACTTTTTCGGATCAGTTTCCGAAAAAGTGGGCACGTTCTTTCAGATTATTTAAATCCCGGGCTTCATTTGCAACTTCGAATGCCTACATTAGCCTCCCTAGTTCGAACTAGGGGGCTAGTGTAGACATACCCATAGACTTTAACTTATGTTTCGAACCTGAGTTATAAACCAAATTGTTGAGGCATCCCCCTGTTTTCATCCAGGTTAGCTAATCTGAGTTAAGAACACATTTTTTTCAGCACAGGTGTACCCCGAGAGCCAGCCTTTCCTCTTCCCTTGCATCTCAGCAAGTGAGAACAGCAATCTCTGTAGATCTGATGATGGGCGCTCACAGTGGGGGTCTCCTGGCTCTAGAACACGCTTCTTCCATTGGTCTGACAGTGCCTATGTTTGTTGACCTTTAGGGCATGCCGCATAGCTTATCTATTCACTCTAGCTTTTCCTGAGCAGCTGGTGATTTTCCCAGGCAGGGCAAGTTTCTTTTTTTGGGATGGAGGTCTCATTTAATCTGGTGTGAATTCTTGTTCCATGATATTTTATCTTTGATGTAAATTAACATAGGGACATATGCAGGTTACAGCTCTCAATCTGCATTCATTCAAAAATGCTAGTGATTTCAATGAGAGTTATTCGATGGACTGAAGACAGCATTGCCCCATTGGGGTGGGAACCAAGATTGTGTGGTTTTTTCCTGTGACAAAGAATTGGTTAGCTTATTTATTTTTAGCATTGTTCCAAGAGAGATATATTTTTTACATGCTATAGTCTTTTAATATCATCACACTAGGTTATTGTATTAGTTTCCTGAATTGCTGCTATTAACATAATTTAGCATATGTAATTCAATAGTACCCACATTATGACAGAAGAAGTCAGTGTGTTATTCTAGGAAATAGTAAATCATCCTAAATAATATTATTTTCACTGTACTATGAGGTAGTCCTTTTTAATGATGGAAATACTGGCTTTCTTCTGACACCTCTAAAGTAGCTGGATATGCTGATATGCAGGGCTCGACAAACTGCGGCGAGAGCTACTCGCCAGCCCTGCACCGCGCATGCGCCAGACTGGCATTGCACATGCACACGCGCACAGCGCCGGTGAATGGGGCGCAAGGAGCGACCGGCTGAAATCTACTCACCAAGGGCGAGTAGAAACAACGGTTTGTCGAGCCCTGCTGATATGGATATGCAGCTGTATATGCACTATGATGGCACCCACCTCCAAAGAATGCTGTCCCTGAAAGATTAGCAACATTTATGTGTTTTGCATATTTGTAAAAGTAGCTTATTCTTTACCAGAACAGTTTAGCTATCATATCTGAATCTGTGTGGTTTAATGGTTAGAATTAGGGATGTTACATTTAGTTTAATCAATTAATCGACGAGTCTATGGATTTTCCATTGGTTAGTCTATTAGTTGATAAGCCAGGGAGCCACAGCAGGGTTAGCTCTCGCCCGAGGAGCTAACCCCACTGCGGTTCTGCCTTTTAAATGTGTTAAGAGCTGGCAGGCTTTTAATACATTTAAAAGGCTGGTGTGCAGTGAGGAGGCCCAGAGTGAGCCAGCAATCTCAGTTGTCCCAGCTCACGCTGGGTCCCCCCTGCTGTGCTTCTGATTTTTGGCTCTTAGTACATTTAAAAAGCAGAGATGCAGCATCTGAGACTGGCTGCAAGCCAGGAATCAGCTCGCACCTGGTCCCTGCTACCCCCCTGCCTCCCTTGCCCCCCGTGGAGATGGTGCTGGGGGGAACCGGTTTTTAAGATAGAGGCAACAAGGGAGGGAGGAAAGACTAGTTGAGGGACTAGTCAACTATCCCATAAGCTTATTGGATAGTCAACTTGTCGCTTACATCCCTAGTTAAAACGGTAATTGGAAAGCAAAACACCTCCTTTTTCTTTTTGGCTTTGCTGCTGACATGGACTCTGATCTCACAAGTTGCTCCACATTAGGGATGTAATAGTGTTGTCTATTAACCAATTAACCGATAAGCAAAAGCAAATAGGTTAATGCTATAGACTACATGCATTTTCCTCCCCTTGCCATTAAATTTTTTAGCAGGCTGGACAGCAGCCTGGCTCAGTCCTGGCTTGCGACGGGTCCGGGACCTACCCCTGCTGGGGTTCTGCATTTAAAGTATATTAGGAGCTGGGCAGGTAGGCAGCCTGACTCAGTTCTAGCTTGTGCTAGGTCTAGGAGTTCAGACCCACCCTAGAAAGGGGCTACTGCCACTTCATGCTTCTGCCTCTTTATCAGAGGCAGCAGCACAGGGCAACAGGCAGCCGGTCTGTGAGGGGAGCTGGTTTTTAGATTGGCTCCCTTTGCGGACCAGCTCCTGTCTGGCACCCCGCACTGCTGCCTCTGATACAGAGTGCACTGGCTGCCGGTCCCACCCCTGGAGACTATAGAATAGTCGACTAGCCAATAAGAATTCATGAGGTTACTCGACTATTCAATTAACTGATATTTAACATCCCTACTCCACATAGGCAAATGCCTATGGATCCTAAATGGATCCCCAGTTATTTAAAGAACATGAGTGTCTGCTCATAAGAACAAATTGTAGGATTAGGTCCTTTTTGTCTCACCTTAATGTCATAAGTTGTTTTATAAAATAAAATGTAGATAGATGTATATACAGATGCAGTCCAGTAGTACAATGTGTGTGTTGCAACACAGTGTCATAATACGCAGTGCAGAACTTATACAAAGAAACAACATGCGTATAAAGAAACAGCATTTGTCTACATATAAATTATAGGTTTGGGATAAATCCAATAAAGTATGTTGATCATCTGAAAGAGCTATATAAAGTCTTTCATAAGGAAGTTTTCCTCTTCATGTTAACATGAACCATGTCTTTTCCTCATTGACTGGCTCTTCAGGGACATGCTGAATGCAATTGTTCCTCATGATCTGATTTGTGGTTATCTCATAATTGACTTTCCAGACGCCCTCGGGACTAGTTTTAATGAGTGAGAGGTTTTTTGTAAAGGAATTTTATCTATCCAGATACATCATTTAAAGCAATTTAAGGTATTTATATTTTTATATCAGGGTCACAGGGAAATTATCAAATAAATGTGGTTGCCAATATGCACTTACTGTCTTGCCAAGCCATGTGATGTATAACATGATATCAAATAGGAAAGCCAGTGGTACTGGAAGCTACCTGAACAGTTCCAAAAGGAATTCTGTCCTCCATTCTCTGTCCATTATAAATGAATATTTGGTTTTTTTACTGTACTTTTCTTGCCTGATGCTTCTTGGTAAACATTGGTTTAAATCTAAAACTGGAAGGCTGGCTTTGTGGTTGGTCAGAGTTTTGAGTCTCTAATTTAATTTTTGCTCCTGGATGCTCAGAGACTGCAAACATGGTACAGAATCATTGTCATCATGCCCATTGAAATGCATACATTAATTACCTCATTCTTCAGTATCCCTTCTAACAAACTAAGGAGTGCGATAGATGGGCTTTAAAGAGATGTGTTCAATCCTCAAGTATATCATGTAAAAGAGAGGCAGTGTCTCTGGGTTCATTCGCTTAGTCCGTTCCACAGTTTGGTAGAGAGTGGTGCCTCCAGGGCTTCCCCTCCTGGAGACTGTGTCCTCACCCGTACCACAGGGCTTTATCTCATAGTCTCATTATAGTCGCCACAATGTGCTGTCTGCTGTGCTGCTATTCTCCCAGTCACTCAGTCTTCATCCCTTGAGGTCTCCAGAGGAACTGAACTGCCTCGGGTTTTGTAGCTCCTTTGATCAGCTTTCCTGTCCCCTTACTGGCTGCTTCTCCTGCAGCCACTCTAGCCTGCGTGGCGGACCACTCTATTGTCCTTTCCTGGGATGGGGGATGGAAAGGCTGCAAGCTCCAGTAGGGGGCATCAGGGCCTTGTTCACCCTGTTACAGGGTTAAATATTCCCAGTTCACTTAGGGCTTGATCCAGTGCCCATTACAGTTAATGGGAATATTCCCACTGACTTCAGTGGGCATTGGCTCATACGATTAATGGAATTGTTAAACAATGTAAAAGGATAAAGTTCATGGTGGTTTAATGTTTAAGGACAACTGACTGAATAGCTAACTTGTAATTTAAATAAAGATAATCAGATAATTAGGCAAATTACTAATACATCTCTTTTCTAGAATGGCTAGTGATGTTTTTTCCCTCTGAAAGTAACTGTGTATTTACATTGGACCTGATCTCGCAGACACACTTCTGGCACAACTGTCATTTAAGTGATTAGGATCATTGCTTGCAGTACGACTGCAAAATAAAGGCGTTGAGGTTCCAAAGAAGAGAAAGTGTTGTGTTGTTTCAGCACGTGAGATGATATAACCAGCCCAAAGACATAACCAGAATACAGATTTAGGTAATCATTTTCTGGCCTAGGAATGCATGAATCTAAATGACTGCTTATTTTCAGTTAGAATGAGTGCTCTTAGTTCATGTACCATAATAAACATGGTTAAAGCAAACATTCCTCAGCGAGAGGAGTCTGCCTGATACAATATGCAGCTTTCTGACCGTGAAGGTCCTGAAAGACTGGGTAATGTTCGCTTCATGGCAGGATGACAGAATCCAATCTCTTCCCCCAAAAGTCCATGGTGAGAAATTGTGGAGCTGGCTAGGGATAGGGATAAAGAAGCAAATGAGCTTCCCGCAGTCCCCAGCTAGCAGTACTGTATGTGCTGGACTGGGTGGACTAGGATGGGAAAATTACTGGTGCTTGGCTCTTGGGTGAATCAGCTATATTATAAGGGTGAAATGAACTCTGACACAGAGACCTATGTACCAGTTAAGTCTTACTTAAACCTTGTTTTGAGGACTTAATTTGTGCCTGCATAGGCCTTCTGTAGGCTCTTTCAATATGGATACATTTCATTCTAAATGAATAAAATGCACAAGCTGGAAATTTACATCATGCCATCCACCTGCTATGAAAGGATGAGTTCTCCTGCCCTCTTTAAGGGAGGAGGGGGTAGCCTTCTTTTATTTGTGTTTTTATTTTTGGTGGCAGGAGGTAGGGCAAGGTCTTCAGGCTGCATGGCTTCCCTGTTCTTGTCTGGAGGTGATAAGTGTGTTGTAGTTGTCATCCAGCAAGAACCTGGTAAATTTGTTCCATGGACTCTTTAAAATTCTTCACTGACTAAATGGGGGCCCTTTTAGCACTGATGAACGTGTCTCTGCAATAGGGCATTCAGTGAATCTACAGCCATAAAATCCTGCATGTGCATCTGACATAGATATTGATTCTACCCTGGGAAGGAGTTTGACTGTAGAATGCACAATATGACATTGCATGACTACTAGAGAAAAGTGCTTCCACTTAGAATAGAAAAAAACCTTCACAGTTACAGAGGTATATTTCAGGTGGACTAGGCCCAGAGATACATGAGGAATATGTGATCAGGAACTATGTATGCTACCTTAGATTCTATTTTGTAACTCTTGGGGTCTTTAGAAGAAGCTCCTTCGTATGCATGGTAAAATAAAAATCATTTCGTTTCTCATCTTTCCTGTACTAAATTATTATTTTTAGGGACAGCTTCAGCTTTTATGCTGATATATAAATAATTTATAGAAAAAGAATGCACACACACTGTGTATTGCAATTGGCTTGTTGAGATAACTAGTTCTGCTCGATAAGTGCTTTTGCTAGAAATTATTTAGGTTACGGATTACTATGCAGGCAACCTTATTTTTAGGAAATATATATGTAAAGCTCTAATATACCTAGCAGTTGTTGAAGTGATAACTCTGTTGCAGGGGATTATATATCTGTTAATAAATGTCAACTACAGTACTGAAATTCCTCTGGCAAACAGATGCAAGCTGAGGTGTTACTGCTGTAAGAGTAGTCTCTGCCAAACATATGCTCCTTTGGGGTGGTAAGAGTAATCTGCTGAGCTTTTTTCTCAGATAAAGGACCTGATCCTACAACTCTTACTGTTGCAAGTAGAGCCATTGACATTGGTTTTGCTCAATAGTGAACAACTGTGCAATATAATATCATGTAGAGTGGTTTATAATGCTGTCTTTTTATGCTTCTAATAATAGTTTATTGTGTGATTAGTTCCCTAATACTTGGCTGTCAATAGAAGTAAAATATAATAATTTGTGCTAGTGACTGGAATTCCATTTACTCAGAGTAACCAGCAGTGTTGCTTTGACAATGTTACATTATTGAAGCTATCAAAGAGATTAGGTTTAACTGGAATCTCTGCTCTAGCAAGATAAATGGTGCTAACTAAATCTTACTTTTTGTTTCAGTGCCGCCCATCCAAAGGCCGAAAGAGGGGCTATTGCTGGTGCGTGGATAAATATGGACAGCCACTTCCTGGATATGATGGGAAAGGAAAAGGAGATGTCCACTGCTACAACTTGGAAAGCAAATGAAGGGCAGGTGCCATCTCCTGTGGAATCTGTGTGTGGCATTTTGACCCATCAGAGACCTTGGAGGGACTGGGGAAAAAAAGCGTGGACTGCATTTGACTTGGAGTTATGAGTTCTGCCTCCTACTGATATTGGGAGATTCATTGACTCTATGGACTCTTCAGCTGCACCCTGTCACTGACACACTTCCTGCTTTCTATAGAACATATAGGGAGCTCTGAATTCCCAAGTAAATCTGCACTATTTATCCCCAGAAAGAAAAAAAAGGCACTTCAGAATGGATTCAGGGAGTCTCCACTGACTTTTTAAAATAACGGCCTGTGACCAATTTGATCCCGAAAGATACTGTTTTATTTTTAAAGAATTTATAGATTGTAAGCTCATAAAAATATTAAAAAAAACAAGGATTTAAAGTTTAAGCTTTTTTATGCAGGTCTGACGGGAAACTTATCTTCACGGGTAAAATGTTTTATAAAAATCTCAAAGAACTTTTTAAAGAAACGTGTTTCTAAAATAAAGACATGGCTATTTTTTCTGTAAAGTATATTATGAATATTCTGTTAATCTGTATTTAATATAATTGTTTTTTAATAAACTTTATTTAAATGTAACATGAATACCAAATGTACACTTTCATTCTGGTGTATACAACTGGTTCTATGCAAGTCAAAAAAGGGGATTGTAGATAGAATGGCATATATAGCTTAACCTAATGTGGATGAGCCAAAATAGATTCACTGAGTGAAGAAAAAGTTTCTTAAAGAGGCTGAGTTTTCCTATTGGACTTGAGAAAATCATCAAATTAACTTTTTAATTAATCTTTCTATGACTCTTCCCTCCTACTTGTTTAAGCTACTCAAACTCGATTTTTTTCTCTTCTTCCCCTTCTTTAAAACTGTTAACACTAGTTTAATTTTCTATCTGTGGATAATCTTCCTTCCTGTTATGACACTTCTTTTAAACTCAAGCATTTTTAATTGTCTTACTACAAAAAAACTAATTAAAGATTCTACATGAGAAACTCCTACTAAAGTCAGTGCCAAACATATACAGAAAAGAGGAGATAGGATATATAAATTTTATCACTGTCTGGGCTCAACTCTTGCATCGCATAGTTGTAACTTCCACTGACTTCATTGGGAGTTGTCATCTTGCCTTTCAGAGCTGAAGAGTAATCATCTAGTTTTGAAAAACATCTCTCTGGTTACAAATTCACTTAGATTTTCAATATGAAGAGAGATTTTATATTCTTAATTTGTGGTTCTTTCAAATATCTGACATATGACATCAATTTGAATCAGTTTCCAATTCAAATTAATGGGAATTTCTACATAAAAATCAGTGGCGGTAGGTAGCCTACGGAATTTAGCATTTTTTCCTTTTTGGATAAGATTTGAAAATTCTTATAAGATTTGGATAAGATTTGAAAATTCTTAAAAGTCAACTTGTCAGAAAATGGTATTAAAGTGATGTCATTTTAAAAGAAAATTACCATTAAATAAATGAATGTCCTGTTGTATATTTAGCAAGTCAGGGATTAGGTGATTTTTTGTGACTGCAGCCATTAATTTAGTTTGGTTTATCTGAACAGCCTCTCTTGTATATGATTCAGTTTCTCAGTTTGGAAACTTACAGAATGATCTTGCATCATCTTTAAAACTGAAATCGTAACCCCTCAGAAGATTTGTGAAATAATTGTTACTCTAAAAAGTGTACTGTCCCGAATATTTCCATTTCAGACAGATTTGTGAACTGATGAAAATACTGCAATTGCAAAAGTTGTACCAAGAAAACATTGAAATAACACCTTTTTAAAGCTATAATCAGTCTACCCTCATACTGTTATCTGAGCAAGAAATTGTATTCAGCAGTATTATGTAAGTAGACATGAAACTAAGGGCTAGATTCATGAAATAGAGCCAATATTTAACAATATTAAATAATACAAAATTCACACATTCCTGAGTTGCTGGGAATGTAAGCTAGTGTCGTACCAGAAAAGGAAGATGAATGCCTTCGAAGCAACATTCTTCATGTATGCAAGGAAAGTTTAAAAAATGTATCTGCTTGTAGCAACATTTCTGGTTACCTTTTAAGTCCTTGAAAGTTTATTTTTTGTCCATTGACAGCAAGGAAAAATATCTAAAAACAGGCAAAATCGGGTGGTTGACTAAGGTTCTTTAATGACACAAAGTCCTTTAATGGACCATTCATAGTTTACAAAAATGCCAAATCTTTGACAGCTCAAACATGTTCCTTAATTCATTAAGGCAACCTGGGAGAGACATAAATTATTTAAAAATATGATTCATTGATTAACTTGCATGCCTGTGCAATGTTAATGACTGTAGTGGTCTTTTGTGACACATAAAACACATAACTTTGGCAGTAAAAAGGATTTTATGGCCATGCACCAGTCAACTTTTCAACTTTATTAAAAAAAAGTTAATGTAGCTAAAAATAGCAAATAAAATGTTTCTCTTATGTGTCTGTGTGTGTGTATATATATATATATACCATTTCCTTGATGAGTAGTTGACTGCTATATATTTCACATGACCATGGTATACTTATTCTAATACCAGACACTGCAGTTTGTGTATACAAGTGTCCCAGCAGACAACATTCTTGGTGTGAAAATAAAGTAACCTTATTGCTATCACAAAAACACTCATTAAAATGAAGATGAACTGTGCTTTTTTCATGTTACTATTTCTGTTAAGACAAGGGTTCAATTCAACAAGTTACATGGGCATTCAATGATTTTCCCACGGAATGTTGCATGGGAGTCAGACTGTATAATGAGTGCCCGATTTAAACACAAAATATTTGTGGGTTATGTTTGAGCAGTAGAATGTGGGCAGAATCGGGTGAACATGCAAATATATATAGGTCAATCAATATCAGTTTAGGGAAAGATCTCTTTTCACCCCACCCACATGTTAAAAACTAGTCCTGTTAATAGCTGTAATTAGTGAAGGACTTTATTCAGTAAAAAATGTGTTACTGTTGCTGTGTTATTGATGGCAGAAATAGAACTGATGCATTAGATAAATTACTGCTGTTTTTAATGCCTTTCCTATCTTCAGCTCAATGTTTTATTAAGTCAACATATATTCGATTATGTTTTTAAAAAACCTATTCTGAGAATTACAAACACTCCAGATGAAAACACTGTAAACTTCTAACCCCCCCACTAAAAAAACACCTCCCCCCACAAAAAAAAAGATTATTTCTGACATTTTTTTTCATATTACGTTCAGGGACGAACAAAAGTTAATCTTAATGCCCATATTGTGAATGATGGTTTCGATGAAAGATCATTTGTCTCTAAATATTACACAAATACCATATGTACAAAGTATTGTGTCAGTAAGTGTTTATTTTAACTAGAGTAATAAATAGCTGCATAATAACCCCATAAATGACCAGAATGCAAGTTAAATCTGCCTGCAGGCAGCTCTATTATCTTTCAAGCCATTTGAGAAAGTTTCCTTTTTAAATAAACACACTGGCTATAATCTTTGGAGCTCAGAATATCCTTGTCCACCATTTTGGCATGCACACCCTTCAGGGCATAATGTTCGCTATTTGTGACAGGGAAAGGAAGCTTCAATGAATACCAAAACCACACAATTAATTATTTTTTAGTACAGTCTGAACTTTTTTCTGTCTAAATTCCATAGAAACATTAACACAGCATAATTCTTTATGGAAGTGAGCCCTAAAATTAAGTAATGTTTTTACAAATCTTTTGGGAAATCATTTTTGGTATCTCAGTTCACTCTGGATATCCATGGATGGCTCCATGCAGATTTCTTTGTATTAGCCATATCAACTGAAATATGAAAAGTGCTGAGCAACTTTGTAGGATGGCAGAGCTTCATATTCAAAATGGCAGGTTTATACAGATTTACACGTTTGCTTCTTATAAAATGATCCTTGCCCCCCTTTATTTATGTATTGATAAATACTTCTACAGACTATGGATGTTTGACCATGCCCGGGTGACTGGGTTGGGGGGGGTGAGAGGTGAGGATTTGTGGAGGGGTTTTGGCTTTGGGTGGTCACTGTCTGTAATAAGACTAGGTTTGCAAGTGTGGGAAGGTCATTCTAGGCAGTACTTACTATTAGGAGGAAAATGTTTTTGTATATCCTTTGGGGATAAATATCTTCTTTCAGCTTGAACCCATTCAGTATATTAATATGTAGAGTCTGGGTGACCATTGCTCTACTGCATTAGATCAGCTGAGGGAATACAATGAATCTTTCTATTAAAAAAAATAGTGGGTGCTCCTGTAACCCATCCACCAAGGGTGGTTCACTGTTCCATGCAGTGGCACTTAGACCATCTACAGCAATAGCTAAGAACAAGAAGCCTCTATAACATTGGCTGACAACCAGTGGGCTTTTAGCTCAAAGGGTAGAGGCTCCTACATTAAACTCCAGAAATTCCAGGTTCAAATCCACCCTGTGGCAGTTACACTCTATCCCCACTAACCACATCTGTTCAGAGGCACCACCAATCAGCTGTGTAGCCAAAGCTGGTAAGGTGCTTGAAGGAGAATGGAGGGTAGTGGGGGAACAAGGTGCAGAGTGGGGGATGAGAAGAGGTGGGAGCTTCAGGGAATGGGTGGAGAAGGCAGAGCAAGGGGCAGGGCCTTGGGGTGAGTGGAGGTGGAACAATAAAAATGTTAGGGGAAAAATAAAAGTCAGGGCCTATTCTATGGTCACTTCACCTCCAATGGTCTCTATAATGTGTATTTATGTTAAACAATCTGTTCCACCTTGTATCTAACTGTGACAGTGAAGTATGTTTCCTCAACTGGCAGAAGAGCTGCGTAAGCTCAAAATCTTCTTTTTCCTGTGTGTGCGTTCTCCTGCCGGCACTGGTCCAATAGAAGCTGTTACCTCTCCAACTTTGTCGCTCTAAGGCCAGGACTACACTATGCACTTACTTCAGTATAACAGTGTCATTCGGGAATGTGAACAAACCGCACACCTGAGCGATGCAAGTTATATTGAGCTGAACCTCCTGTGTATGCAGCATCGTGTCAGGGGAGAGCTTTCCCCAGAGCACCAGGTAGGTGCGTGGTGCAGCTCCCAAGCTTGGACAAACAGCATAGGCACCAGGCCAGGAGTGATGGACAGACAAGCAACACAAGCAGTGGCTCCAGCTGTCCAGAGTGCCTGAACACAGGTTGATCCCTCACTTACCACTGCACCAGCTTCGGGCCCTGACCATGGGGGAAGAGTCACAGAGCATCAGGAAGCAGTAGAGGGTCTTGGGGAGGAGCTTGGGTGGGGCCACACATGACTGTTTAGGAAGGTTCAGCATTCCCCAACCTTAGATACTCACTGCCCATAGCTACCACCGCTCACAGAGTTGGAGTTATTAAGCCTATGGGTGAGCTCTCTCTTCGACTAAGCATCTGCATTTTTACTGAGGAGGCAGCCTTTCACATGGTTTCTGGAGAGCTAAAACTGAAATATGAAAGAGGTCAGAAGGCAACTTTGCAGTTTATAAACAGTGCCATGCCTTCGCTGAGCTTGTAAAGTAGGGTGTGGTTCAGGATGGATGCTGCGCTCTTTGCACGGTTTGGTGACGGAGGCTCATTCTCATGCATACTTTATGGCAGTTAGCATCATCGTGTGGTTTCAGAAGAGCAAGCTCTCCCAAGCTGTGTCTACACTACAGAGTTTTTCCTGGGCTACCAGAAGTATCCTGGAAAAACTCTGCTGCGTCCAGGAAACACGTCAGCTTTTTCGGAAAAAGTTTCTGAAAAAGCGGGCGCATTCTTTCAAAAGCCCTGCAATCCTCATTTTATGAGGACCAAGGGCTCTTCTGAAAGAGGAGGTTTTGCCCACATTTGGCCCCATGTAGATGGGCCAAATGTCAGAAAATCCTCTTCCCCCAAAAAAGCAGAAAACAGTATGCTAATTGTGATGTTTTTCCGGAAAAAGATCACTGTGTAGACATAGCCCCAATGGTCCTCTGAAGGTGTTCCAGTTTTGGTTATAGAAGTTGCGGTATACTGTGTGTTGTCAACTTTTTGAAAGGCCTGATAATGGAAAGCAACTGCCTTTTTAATGGTTTTTTTTTCTCCATTCCAACATTTTTAATTTAAAAAATTACACACACACAAAAACCGCATCTAAGATCACCTTCTGCATGCACTGCTGAGTGTGAACACATCAGTCAGGCACTATCACAAGGCTTCATGTTTAACCATAACGCTCTACTTTAGGTGTGTGCCATTAAATCAGGGGTCCCCAAAGTTTTCACAGTTACACCTCTCGCTGACCCTGTCCACACCCTCCCAGGAGCCAAGAGCAGGGGCCCAGTAAGTGGGCCTGAGACTGGGGCTGCACCTGGAGGCAGAACCACAGCTGGGAACAGATCTGCACCCGGGGCTGCATCTGAGAATGGATCAGAAGCCAGGGGATGAGGCAGGACAGGGCGGTGCAACTTGGCCCAGGAGTGGCGGGTTAAGGGCTGAGACTAGAGGTGCAGTTGGAGCTGGGATCGAAGCCACAGCCGAGCCATGGGCAGGGTCCAAGGCTGGACCTGGAAGCGGAGCTGCGGCCACGAGCTGCCACGAGCTGGAGGCAGACTAGGGCTTGCATGTTTCTTCCCCAACCATTGTGAGGATTGGCCTAGGTCCCACCACAACCCTCTATAAGTCCCTCCACTCCCTACCCTGAGGTGCACAGGCTGGCAACCATTAAATAGCTGATAAAATAATAATATCTTCCATACAACATAAAACTGCTAAAAGAAAAGTGGTGCGAAGCGAAGCAGCCAGGAATCCCCAAATGAGCATGTTAAGGTTTGCTTGCATGATTTTAACACCACCCTGTGGTGCTTAGGCACGACAATATTATCATATAATAATGCAGTAAGCTATCCCTCGCCGACCAGTTGGCTTGCAGGTGGGTGTGTTTTGAGAGATGCTGAGGGAATGCAAATTGAAGCAACACATTATTTTGTGGGGCATGAAGCTGAGTATCCCCAGCTGTGCTGTTATGTGACTGTTCTGCATGCATTAAAAGCTGTTTTTCTTTTCTTTTTGGACACCTCCACCACCCCACCTCCAGTACGTCACGGTCCCTTTGCCTCATGCCCCATTGATGCTGTCCAATGCGCGGTGCATAAAGCAACTGTTCAATATTTAGTTTTATCTCCACTGTTCATGGCGTGGAGGCTCCTGCCTGACTCATCACACTCTGCTACATCTAGCCACAGAGAATACAACTATTCTTTCTGTTAAACGACAGTGTAAGTCCATGGTAAATGCAAACAGACTTTGGTGAAAAGTAAGGGACAGATGTGCAGGACTCTATTATTTACTGTGTAGCTCTGTGTTTGCTGGTCAATTGCTGTTGCAGCAGGTATTCTGTAAAGGCAGCCAGCATTGTCAGCTGACTTGGGAGAGTTGGCCAAGGAGAAGTGGAAAGAGTTGTGATGGGATGTGGTCTCAGAAAATCTCTTATGAGTGTTTCCCAGTATGCTGATCATGCCATTAACACTCGCCTTCTTGCTCTCTGGTGCTTCCCACCACCCTGTCCCGCTGGGCCAGATTATCTGGTCTCCTTCAGACAAAGCACAAAGTTAGGTTTACCACCCTCTTGAAGAGGTGTTTGCAGACACTGAATCTCTTCCACTCGGGAGGATGTGGTTCTAGGGCACAGTGCCCAGGAAAACAACCCCCAAAAGGGATCAAACCCCCAAATCCATCTTTCTCTGTGTAAAAGTTTTATACAAGGAAAGCTCATGAGGATGTTTGCCCTCTTTATCAATAAAAGAGAGATGCACACTGGTCATTTCCATCCCTACCCCCAGTAAAAGCATATTTACACCGAGCCTGATAGTAATCAAAAGTGTTTTTATTAAATGCAAACAGTAGGATTGAAGTGGTTTCAAGTTAAAACAGACAGATCAAAGTAAGTTACTAAGTTAAAATTTAAAAACTACATAGCTAGTGCTAATTCACTAAAAAAAAAACCCTTGTTGCAAGCAGATTCTTACTCTAATGAGGTGTTCTTATTCTAGGCATAATCTTCAGGTAAGAGATTCTTTTACCCTGACCTGGGTCCCCAACCCTTTGTAGCTTCAGACCAGCTGAAGACAAAGAGCTGATAGCTTCCCATTGCTTAAATAGTCTTTCCCCCAGAGCGGAATCCCCTCTTCTTCCATGGAAAACTATCAAGGTCAAAATGGAATTCCAGTATGGTATGGCCATATGTCTTACTAGTCCAATCACCTTTGGACTTACTGGACTAACAAAGCTATTCACAAGTAATTAAGTCAATCACCAAGTCATTAAGGCTTCCAGAATGGGGGGAACCAGTAATGGTTCTCATTAGCACACTTAAAACTATAAGCAGTCTCACACTTCATATTTCTAACTTTGCATACAAGAATGATACACACACAAAAATAAGATGAACAGATCCAGCAGATTGTAACACTAAAATGGATAGGTTAGACGAGGTATTGTGTTTAAAGCATTTTCAAGTTATGCATATTTATATTTATAAGTCAAACTTCATAAAGCATGGGGGAGGTGGACAGCCACAATAGTATTATGGTTGCTGTCATCTGGGGGTTCCTTTGCCCTCAGGAGGGAAGGCTGTTCAGGCTGCCTCTTTCAAATGTAATGAAAACTTAAGGCTAACTACACCAGTGCCACGGTATACCTCTGCTCCCACTATTTATTAATTTTGACAGGGAAGTGGGGGTCACCAATTGCAAAGGTATGAATGATTGTGAGATTTTGAGCAGGGGGGGAGGTGATGGAGGGAAACAGTACCACACATACAGATGAATTTCAGATGTATCTTTCAGGTTACAAATGGGACTTCGTCATCTGTGGGCACCTCTGCAGGTGACCTTTCAGGAAAGAGCAACCCTCATCTATTTTTCTATGCGCTTCAGGTTAGGTTCTTATAGCACGCCCATTACCATGGTATGTGTGTGCCTTCAAGGGTGCCTTAAGCAACGTGACTAGCCTCTGTTACGTGTGGCTCTTCTCCAGTCCACACCCCAGGGGGAAAGTTGTGTGTGGGTTTTATGTTTGTTTGTCTGTGTTTGATGTGTTTGGAGTTTTTATTAGAGAAAACAGGGTCCAAAGAGTGTGCTTTGCTCTTGGAAAGGAAAGTGGTGAGGTTTGAGGTTGTCCTTCGTTCCTGCTGGCGTCTTGGATCAGCCCCAGAGAGCGCTCCGCTCCCTGCACAAACAAACTTTGCAGAGGACACTTCCATTGTGAAAACAAAGCAGAGCTGATGCTGTTGATCTTTCGGTGCCTGCACTTTGCTGCCCCTCCAATGTCTGCTACAAGGTACAGCTGCTGACATTGCTCTAGGTAAGTGATGTACAGGCAACATTGCCTAACATTTAGCAGAGCCTAATACTGGAAGGAGACTGGAGGTTGTATTGCTCTTCTAGGGTTGAAACAAGGGTGGGGGAAAATTCACCATTGTCTTAAAGCCAGGCCAGTCTTAAAGCCAGGCCACTTTGGGATGAGGCATGGCTGAGCAGAGGTCTGGCTGAAGCAGACGTGAGTGTCTTTGATTCCCTACTGCTGCAAACTCCACAGGATTGATGGCAGCAGAAAGCACAAGTTACGGTGGCCCCAGGGTAGCTTAGCATCTTTCTTGGCCTGGAGAATCAGCAAAATTGGGGAGATTCAAGAAGCATCCTCTCCATCTCTCCACTGACTTTTGGTCCCGGGATAGTGATCAAACAGAATTCTCTCCTAAGAGCCCCTCCAACCAAAAAGTTGCATGGCGTCTGAATCAGTCTGACCCTATTGCTGGAGGGAGCCCTGTCTACAAACACTCAGCCCTGCTGGTTGTGTTTACCATTTAAAGGGACAAGACCTCCAAAAGCTATTCACTTTTAAGACCTGAGAGTCACTTCTAGCAAGCTGATTGAGGTAGAAAAGGATCCCTTTGCACAGATGCCATGCAAGAAATATTACAGCTTCGAGATTGTGTCTTGGTTTATATGTATTTCCTTAAGCCCTAACTCCAACAAATACACCCAAAACAATAAGCAGTAACTAGCTAACACCTGGCAAATGCAAAGTCTATAAGGCAGAACAAATAAGATTTTCTATTAAGCCAGCTTGTCTACCCCCATCAAAGCTAAAGCCTTTGCCAAGGAACTGCAGGGGATTTTATGCTGAGCTCCTCTACCACTGGGCTTTGAGACAAGATTATCAACTCCTCTTTAGCCTGTCGCTAAGTGGAAGGTAGATTTGTATGGCTCCTCTTCCACTTTTGTCAGTGGTTAAAGTAGATTGAAACCGGCTGCGCCAGCCATGCGGGGGGAGGAGGGGGTAGAAAGTTGAGAGGGTTGTTGGGACGTGCCATGGAGCTGCAGAAGGGGAAACGATATTCTGGGAAGGAAGCATTTCACTTGTCGATTCAGCAGGTCCCGGTAGGGTCTCTTAAACGCACTCCTGCTGCCTCTCTGCATGTTTTGATCAGGCAATGCATCTGACTGTCCTGTCCAGGAAGCTTTATTAATTCATATTTTGGGTTTCAATTTGCTGAGGCCAATGGTACAAAGAAGACATTGAAAAAGAACAGAGGAGAAAAAGAAACACCCAACAAGAAAAAAATTGATTGTTCTTAAGGAGACAGAACTTTTGGAAAAGACAATATTGGACTGCAGGACACATCTAACCTGGAAAAAGTCCCCTGGGATGGGGCAAAAACCCTGAGCATCTTTCATTGTCTGGGCAATGCCAAGGCTACAATGGAAAAAGAAAAAGTGCCCACCATCTGCTATTAGGAACCCTTTGGCTTCCAAGAAGAGGTGAAATCCTTAAGGGGTGATTTTTTTGTTCAGTATTCTTGCTCTCACCACAGGCCAGTAAACAGCACAAGGAGCCTGTTTGTAAGCTAATACTTTCCCACAACTATACTGCCCACCATGTTTGTCTGCTAATAGCAGACCACAGTTCAGCTATGTCTAGACTATGGGGTTTTTCCGGGATACCAGAGGAAAAACTCCGCCACATCCAGGGAATGTGTCTGCTCTTCTGCTTTTTTTTGCAGAAGAGCAGAAGCGCTCTTTCAGAAGCTCCATCTTCCTCCTCCCACAAAGAAGAAGGGCTCTTCCAAAAAAGGTTTTTTTTATTTCTGAAATTTGGCCCAGTGTAGACAGGCCAAATTTCGGAAAAGCCTCGTCTGAAAAAACTATCAGATGAAGCCCCTTAGTATAGACATAGCCTTCTACTCCTGCTTCACTGAAAGGATCCCATTTTAACTCCACAGCATAGCGTTACAGTATAGTACATCTCCAAAAGCAACAACCCAGCAGCATCCAAAGGAAATTATGTAATAGCTCATCTTAAATAATATGACAATGTCAGCATGTGAACAATTTACACCTGTTAATGGTTGTACAATATTTCCTGTTATTTTTACAATATATCCAGTGCATATATTTGGAAAATACAAACTAATATTCTCCTGTCAGTATTTCATTATATAATCCAGAGTCAGCACTCTTTAAAAAACAAAACAAAAACAGATTGACATTGAAACAGAGCTGCAAAAGCAACAT
This sequence comes from Pelochelys cantorii, assembly GCA_032595735.1. NCBI lineage: Eukaryota > Metazoa > Chordata > Testudines > Trionychidae > Pelochelys > Pelochelys cantorii. Next base: position 161,637,150 of record CM064327.1, read on the forward strand.
GATATACAAACAAAATGAGTTTTTAATAAGTTCCTAACCATGTTCTTTTCTAACAGCTTTCTTTAAAAAAAATCAGTTTTGCAACTGCAATCTATAAATATAAAATACAAAATGCAAGTTTTACAAGCCATTTCCCACTGATATTTAGTGTTATTCCACCTGAAGCTTTACCACCAGTGCTCTTTCAGAATAGAAAAATGCCTATCTTAAGAGCAATATTATCTATTTACACATAAAGTTATGAAGTGTTTGAGAATATAAATTAATAATACCACAGACAAAAAATACATTTACAGTGAAATAAATAATTCAATAGGTTTACATATTATAGACTCTGTAGAGTACAAAAGTAGTTTATATATAATATTATAATATATAATACACAGGTAATGGAGACTGATTCTGCAATCACTTAGACATGTGTGTCACTTTAAGCATGTGATTAGTCCCACTGAATTCAATGGCATTCCTCATGGGAGGACATCAGTTTTGCTCATATGCTGGCATTACCAACATCAGTTTCGCTCATATGCTGGTCTAGATAATACTTAATCCTACCATGAGTGCAGGAGACAGGACTAGATGACGTCTCAAAGTCCCTTCTGCTCCTATGCTCAAAGTTAGCACATGTTTAAGTACCATGGTGAATCAGCCCTAAATAATGGCAGATCAGGCCCTGCAAAAGACTTTGCATGAGCAAACAGAAATGCTGTCACGTGTTTGGTCTTATTCTTGTGAACCGAGATACTGTTGGCATTCAGGGTCGCCTTTCAATTCAGGAGATCCAGGAATTCTTTTCCCAGTTCTTGGATAGACACACCAACATCCAGCAGGCTCTCCAGCCAGCGAAGTTTCACACTAAATAATGGGGAGAAAAAAAAAGGACACTAAGAAACTAAACATATTGGCTGTGTCTAGACTGGCCAGTTTTTCCGGAAAATCAGCCGCTTTTCCGGAAAAAACTTGCCAGCTATCTACACTGGCCGCTTGAATTTCCGCAAGAACACTGACGATCTCATGTATGATCGTCAGTGTTCTTGCGGAAATACTATGCTGCTCCCCTTCAGGCAAAAGCCCTCTTGCGCAAATGCTTTTGCGCAAGAGGGCCAGTGTAGACAACGTGGTATTGTTTTGCGCAAAAAAGCCCTGATGGCTAAAATGGCGATTGGGGCTTTCTTGCGCAAAAGCGCGTCTAGATTGGCCAGGGACGCTTTTCCGCAAAAAGTGCTTTCTGCGGAAAAGCGTCCGTGCCAATCTAGATGCTCTGTTCCGAAAATGCTTTTAATGGAAAAATTTTCCGTTAAAAGCATTTCCAGAAAATCATGCCAGTCTAGACGCAGCCATTAAGTGTTTAGAAATAGCAAAAACTAGAAATGAGGAGGCTGAAGTGCACAGACTTTTTGTATATTGTACCCTATTCTTATATAACCTCTAACCTTCCTCACTTATTGCTTAGATTTTAGAAACTATATAGCACCCAGTCCTGTGACCCTAGCTGAACTACGTTGGATGCAATAGTTAAAGCGGTTTGCAAAATTCTGCTTGCTGACTTCCCCATAGATAGTTATACATTTCTCCTGAGGGAAGAAGAGGGAAGGCAGAGTGAAGAAGCTCAGGGTAAGAACACTGACTCGGGGGCCTGATTCTCCCTTCACTGAAGTAAAGGGGAGTTTGAAAGTGAATTCCAGCTGGTGAGCCTAAGGCAACCGCCCCTTTCTGGATAAGGATATACAACAGAGCAAGAAGGCAGGATTGGATTGCATGTGTGTGAGGAAAGGATAAAATCAGGAGTGAAGACTGTGGGTGTGGTGTAAATGTAAGGCATGACTAGTAAATTTATACCTAGACTAATATATGTCCCTGATAGTTTTTCAAGGTTACAGTAAATCATGACAAATCATCCAGAATTTGGACACTGATCCTTGTTTTGCCCAGGAAAAGGCAGATATGGACTAAGTGAAAGGATGGAGATTAACCTAAAGGCTGAATTCTTTCAATATCAGGAGTGAATCTGGACTCTTATGATCTGAATATAGTGCTGTGATTCTTCTAAAAAGGAAAAAAACGTAACCCATATATATGTTCATGGGTACTTCTGTGAACAAAGTTTATATTATAAATTGTTCTTAATATCCATTTGCAATACATCTCACAATGACTTCTTCAGATTAACTATTCTATCTATAAATTTTATCAGTAATCTGTTCTATATACAATTCATTTATCTGTATTTTATTCATTGAAGGATAATCTCTCAAAACATGAAGGATAAAATCTTGGCCTGGTGTTCATGGGGCCAGAACATTACCCATAGGGCACAGATTTCCTTCCCCTCTACGTAGCCCTTATTACACAATCATTATGCTGACTGCAAAGCGTGTTGGGTATGTCTACACAGCAAAGTTATTTCAAAATAACAGCCCTTATTTCAAAATAACTTTCCTAGCGTCTACACAGCCAACTGCTATTTCAAAATTAATTTGAAAGAGCGGAGCGCTTATTTCGAATTTGGCAAACCTCATTCCACAAGGAATAACACCAAATTCGAAATAGCTATTTCAAAATAAGTGCTGTGTAGACACTTATTTCGAAATAGGGGGACTCCAGCCGTCCCAGGGTGCCCTGGTGACCACTCCAGCCTCAACCAAGAACACTTCTCTCCCTCCCCCCCTTGCTGGAGCCCTTAAAGGGGTTGACTCTGGCCACAGTGCCTGTGCCAGCTCCAAGCCTGCCAGCCCAGAGCCAGGAGTCACTGCCCCTGACCCAATGGCCCCAAAACATGAGCCAGCAAGCCACTGGCAGCCAGCCCTCCACTCTCCCCAGGAGCAGTCTGCCAGCTCCCAGAGCCTGCCAGGGCCCGGAGAAGGTGGGCGCCTTCCTGGTCCAGGGTGGAGATCATGGACCTTATTCGGGGGGGGGGGTGCCCCCAACATCCATGATCTCCACACTAGATGGAGGAACGCGGCCGTCTATGGCAGGATAGCTGCCAGCCTGACCACCAAAGGCCACATGCAAACCCAGGAGTAGGTTTGCATGACAATCAGGTTGGTCCGGAGAGACCCCCAACCCTGAGACCTGAGCTTCCCTTCCCCCTTCTTCCCCTTGCTACCCCTTTCCAGCTCCCTCCTCCAGGTTTCCCTCTCCCCTCTCCCACTCTCTCTTCTCCACTCTCCTGCCTCCTTTCTCCAGTCTCAGCAGAGTTTCATTCCCTCCCCCCCCAGTTTTGTTAAATAAAGAGAGTTTGTGTTCATGAAAATACATGTATTTTATTTGACATCAGGAAGGGGGGTTAGGGAGGGGTAAGTGGAAGGACGTGAGGGAGGAATGGAGCACAAGCCCCCAGTGGGGCAGACCAGAGAGGCTCTTAGTGCTCCTCAGGGTGGAAGCTCTCCCGCAGGGCCTCCTGGATACTGACAGCCCCCAGATGGACCTCCCGGATGGCATCCTGCAGAAAGTGCAGCCAGGCTCACAGCAAAGTGTCCAAGAGTGCCCAGGGGTAGCTCTGGCTCCATGTTGCAGAGTGCTGTGGTGTCCCGAGTGAGGGCAACCAGAGCACACGGAGACAAAATGCTTTGCTGTCCCTCATCGAGGTAGACAAGCAAGCAGAGAAACCTGAGAACTGGCTGTCCAGGGGGGTCTCTTTAAGCATAGACCTCAGATAGCCTCAGGCAGCAGCCCCACACAGTAAGTCCTGACCCGGTGCCCTGCTGGAACTGGTTCCGGGCAGCCTTAAATGCAATTCAGAGTCCACTCAGTGTGGACGTGCTATTTCAAAATAGCAAAATGCTATTTTGAAATGCATTTTGTGTGTAGACGCATTATTTCGAAATAAGCTATTTAGAAATAACTATTTCGAAATATCTTATTTTGAAATAACACTGTAGTGTAGACATACCTGTTGTGAATAGAGATTAGCTATGAATAACATAATGTTTTAGGAGCATGAAGATGGAGCTTGTTTAAGGATAGACAGCAAGTTAAAGTACTTTAGAAAGGCACTGTACTACATCTATGTATAACAAGAGGATTTCAGCCTTTGTTTCTGCCAATCTGAGCATTAAGAACACATATAAGGAGCGAAAAGGAAAATAAAAAAACAGTTTGCTCCTAATGTGAAGCCTTAATATTTTTATTTTCAGGATCAATTTATGTGCCCTCTAAAAACTCTTAAGTTTGGGGATGGGTGATTATAATGGAAAGTTGGCTGTAACTACTCACCCACTAGTCACAGCAGTGTGAGTAGGCAGTAAAAAAATTACCTGTTTGCTGTGGTAAAATCCATTCTTGTTGCAGTTTGGTAAATAGAATTTGTATAAATCTCCTCCAGTTCTTGCTTGGGCTTTAGCTAATTTATCCAGTGCCCTGTAGAGTTCTTTTTGGCAAGGCCCCTGAAAGAATATTTATATATTCAGTGAAAATGCTACCTTAAAAATATAAAATCCATATAAAATCAACTAACAGGTGAGACTGCAACATGAGGATTTTTGTTCCTAAATTCCCATGCATTAAGATGTTCCCCTTATTAAACAATCACATTAATGGTTAGACACACTGGTCATATCATCTTATAAATCAGGATACCCCTGTTCTCTTCAAAGTTGCTGTCCCAGTTTGTACTACTGAGGATCTGGCCTTATAGTCACAGATATGTATATTTCCTGTATTTTTAATGCACACAGAATAGACTTTTTGCAGAAATGAATACATAATGTTTGTTGCCATCTGCATGTTCCATATTGACATTACAAGAATAGAGGGCAAATTAAGTGAATCAATGAATTCCTGATACATGCACAAAACATAATAAAATGTTTTATTTTTCAATTATTCTTACTTAAAAAGTATTTTCTGGTATTTATTTTTTACAAATAATGGTAATACAATTAAACAATTGGACATGGTTGTCAATCAATCCTTCAAATGTACTACTGAACAATAATTTTACAGCAAAGGATCATGTCAAAACCAGTAATAAGAAACACCAAAATCTAGAAAGTGTAAATTTGGGGTAACATACCCTCTAATTCTAACGGCTGTTGGTGTTTTTAAAAGCATAACTGTATAAACAAAGAACTGAACAATAGCCAATATGCTGAGCCCTGCAAATCTGTGGATATTTGCTTTATATCTGCAGATACCCGCATCCATGGATGAGGATGCAGATATCCGCAGCTCATTTTTGAAAATACAGATGTGGATGCAGATACAAATTTTGTATCTGTGCAGAGCTCTACCAATATATTTAATGTTGAATAATAGTAAATAGGAATGCTATGACCAAACTAATAGCTTTACTTTAGCAAAACAAAAATAACCTTAGCGTGTGATCCTGCAAAACATTGAAACCCTCATGTAAGCACTTGTGGCCCCAATTCAGGAAAGCACTTAGGAAAACATAAAAGCTTAACTTTAAGCTTTGAAGTCAATGGGGCTTAAACAGACTCCTGAAAGCTAACTATGTGCTTAAACACTGTCCTAAATGCCAGCGGACTAAGTATGTGCTTCTTTGAACCAGGACCTCAAGGAATCCATTTTGAAGCACTTGAAAGATGGGAAAGTGATCAGGGATAGTCAACATGGATTCAGAAAGGGCAAGTTGTGCCTGACCAATCTGATTAGCTTCTATGATGAGGTAACTGGCTCTGTGGATATGGGAAAGTCAGTGGATGTGATATACCTTGACTTTAGCAAAGCTTTTGATACGGTCTCCCACAATATTCTTGCCAGCAAGTTAAGGGAGTATGGATTGGATAAATGGACTGTAAGATGGATAGAAAGCTGGCTAGACTGTTGGGCCCAACGGGTAGTGATCCACGGCTCAATGTCAGGTTGGCGGTTGGTTTCTAGCGGAATGCTCCAAGGATCTGTTTTGGACCAGTTTTGTTTAACATCTTTATTAATGACTTGGATAAGGGGATGGATTGCACCCTCAGCAAGTTTGCAGATGACACTAAGCTAGGGGGAGCGGTAGATATGCTGGAGGGCAGGGATAGGGTCCAGAGTGACCTGGACAGATTCGAGGATTGGGGCAAAACAAATCTGATGAGGTTCAACAAGGACAAGTGTAGAGTCCTGCACTTGGGACAGAAAAATCCCAAGCATTGTTACAGGCTGGGGACTGAATGGCTAAGTAGCAATTCTGCAGAAAAGGACCTGTGGATTACAGTGGATGAGAAGCTGGATATGAGTCAACAGTGTGTCCTTGTAGCCAAGAAGGCTAATGGCATATTAGGGTGCATTAGGAGGAGCATTGCCAGCAGATCCAGAGAAGTGATTATTCCCCTTTATTCGGCTCTGGTGAGGCCACATCTGGAATATTGTGTCCAGTTCTGGGCCCTCTACTATAGAAAGGACGTGGACATATTGGAGAGGGTCCAGCAGAGGGCAACCAAAATGATTAGGGGGCTGGAGCGCATGACCTATGAGGAGAGACTGAGGGATCTGGGTTTGTTTAGTCTGCAGAAGAGAAGAGTGAGGGGGGATTTGATAGTAGCCTTCAACTTCCTGAAGGGAAGTTCCAAAGAGGATGGAGAATGGCTGTTCACAGTAGTGACAGATGGCAGAACAAGGAGCAATGGTCTCAAGTTACAGTGGGAGAGGTTTAGGTTGGATATTAGGAAAAACTATTTCACTAGGAGGGTGGTGAAATACTGGAATGGGTTACCTAGGGAGGTGGTGGAATCTCCATCCCTAGAGGTGTTTAAGTCTCGGCTTGACAAAGCCCTGGCTGGGCTGATTTAGTTGGGATTGGTCCTGCCTTGGGCAGGGGGCTGGACTTGATGACCTCCTGAGGTCTCTTCCAGCTTTATGATTCTATGAGCTATATAAGTAAGGAACACTACTGTTAGGGTTGTAGGACTGAGTCCATTCCATGTCTCTATCCAGTTTAGTTCCACTATCCAGTTTAGCTCTATCTATGCTATACAAATACTTTGGATTACGCCTTCCAACTTCTGTTCTCTGGTGCCCTCAAGTGGTGCTTTAAATTACTGATACACTCACCAGGCTGGATGTTGTCAGGCAGTGTCAAATGTAGAAATTAATCATTATTCATCATAATTAATTACAAATGCTTTATATGCACCTGTTTAATAGTATTTTATTGTGATTATAAATAGGCAAATGCAAGTAGTTTTAGCAAGTGTTTCATTATCAGTGTCTGCAATTTCTATGTTATAATCAGGTATTTATTATGGGGTGAAATTTATCTCAGTAGGGGGGCTTACATAATACATAAGTTATACAGAGAATGTTTGCCTTTACTTCTAATTTGCCTGTCACTTAGGCCGTGTCTAGACTACATCCCTTTTTCGGTAAAAGGATGTAAATTAGGCACATCGATATTGCAAATGGAGCCGGGATTTGAATTTCCCATGCTTCATTTGCATAATGGCGGCTGCCGCTTTTTTTTAAAATGGGGCTTTTTTAAAAAAAAAGCGGCAGTTTAGACGGGGCATTTTTGACAGAAATGACCTGTTTCGAAAGATAATTTTTTGAGGCGTACAGGATCTTTCGAAAGGGGGCATTTCTGTTGAAAATGACCTGTCTAAACTGCCGCTTTTTTTCTAAAAAGCCCTGTTTCGAAAAAAAGTAGCGGCTGACATTATGCAAATGAAGCGCGGGAAATTCAAATCCCGACTTCATTTGCAATATCGATGTGCCTAATTTACATCCCTTTACCGAAAAAGAGATGTAGTCTAGACATAGCCTTAAGCACCTGATCAAGACATTCCAAAGGCAAAGGGCTATTACTTGGTTGCATACAATAATGTGAAGTCAATGGAGCCAATATGAAAATTTCATTCTGAATTTTCTGAATTGTAAGTCAAAAGTTTACTAATAAACTGCTACTTGAAAGACTTGTAGGAGAACCTACCTGCTCCTTCCATTTCTTTAGTTCGGTGATTTTCTTTGCTTTCATGTTTTCATGAGCGCTGATGGCGTTCCAAGGCAGAGACTCTTCCTGGCCTGTGGGGAACCTCAGTTGATAGTTAAACAGTTGATCTTGTGTTATTTCAGTACTTTCTGGAGGTGCATCCTCGGGTTCCATAGAGCCTATATGGAAACAACAGTACCAGTCAGGTAATAATCTTTGATACACTAAACTTCTGCATTTATTTACTCAAACCAATAAAAGGAATATATGAAAACTTTGTGTATCACAACAAAATACACCCTCATCATAAATTTGTGTTAGTACAAATATGGCAGAGGGACTTTCATGAGTTAATTCGTTTGTTACCTTTTACACTGTAAATCACAAATATGTTGGACCCATGCTCCTGGAAATGAATGATTTCACCCTACCATGGTATGCAAGTGCAGGTTGTGGGCTAAACTAGAGGAGTCTCAAATCAAAATTGTAACGACAGTAATTTGGAGCCTTCAATTGTGTGAAGAGGTGTGGTTTTTTAATCCTAGAAGGGATTGCTCCAAACATGGACCTATGATATGTTCCAGGTTAGTCCTGAGGTGTCTAACAATGACATAGTTCATAGAGATAGGCAACAGATCTGTCCAACATGCAGTACATCAGCTAAACAAGAACTCGTTCCAACAGTGAAGCACTCACACCCTGACTCAGCAAGGTACCTGCACCTAACTTTAAGAATGTGAACAGTTCCACTGAAATCAACAGAGGCTGTTATCACTCAATGGGACTACTCAAATGGTTAAAGTTAGGCATGTGCTTAAGTATCTCATAGGTTTTAAAAAAACCCTGAAAAAATAGCAATTACAGGTTGGACCTCCCTGGTCCAGCACCCTCGGGGCCTGACTGGTCCCAGATGAGGGATTTTGCCAGACAAGGGGAGGTCATTTCTAGACCCCCTGCTGCCATGCCCCCACCTGGCCCACTGGCCTCCCAACTGGCACCTCACCTCCTGCTGGCCCCGCTGCCCTGCCAACCCCACTGGGCAGCCATCGGTGCTGTGGCTCTGGGACCTACAGGATAGCAGTGCGCCACCGATACCTGCTCCACCGAATTACCGGGACTCCCAAATCCACTGGGCAGCCATGTGTGTACCTCCCAACCCCACTGAGCAGACCTGCTTCCATGCACTAGATGGGCCACCGTCAGCTAACTGCAGCCACTGTCCTGCCGCCACTGTCCTGCCAACCCGGCAGGGATCCTTATCACTGGCCCTTCACTGGGTCTCTCTGTTCCTGCAACCTCTGTGCCAGACCATGGATGTTCTCAGATCAGAGAATCCCGGTTAAGAGAGTTTCAACCTGTAGTACTTTTCCTATGATAATATTTTGGACACATTGAGGGGGGAAGAAGACTGTAAAAAATTACCCACTGGCCCATTGAACCAGAATTTCAATCACAAAAGTTGCTGATGTTCTGCAATAATATCAAATGCATCTCTACTTGTAACACTTGAACAAATTGTGATTGCTTTTGCTCGGCATGCAAAAATCTTATATCCACTACCACCCCAGCCCATTGTTATTACAGTTCAAATTTTTCACAAGCATCTGACCTGGTCAACTATGCCCTAAACAAACAAACCAACCAAAATCAATAAATTACTCAGACTCCCTTTCCAAAGAGCTTTAGCTGATTCTGACTCTTCCTCCACCGAGGTTTTGTTTTCTCCCTTCTCTTGCCTTCTCACCTGGATACTGTCATAAGCTTGTCTCAACTTTGTAAGGGGATGCGTGTCAGGGTAAGTGGCTCAAACTATGGGAAACTTTTGCTCGGAAAAAAAATTGCCAGTTTTTCTCCCACCCCCATTTTCCAGCTACATTTTTAACTTTTCTAAGTTTTCAGACCAGCTCATGGCTGGTCTTGGTCAATGTCCTTCCCCTTCAGTGGTGCTGGAAGTAGGTGTACTGGGTGCCGTGCTGCGCCCCCTGGTATGAAGAAGTAATAACAAACACCAAATACATGGTTTCCAACAGCAGCACCTCCCCTCTATAAAAATTGTTCTGGCACCTGCTCTCCTATCACAGTTTATTCCTTGCCCCATGCATCCTGTTCCCTCAGGCTTTAGTTCTGCATAGCACCTGCCAGAAGAAGACGGACCCAACACCTGGAGTAGGTGCAGGGAGACACCACATTGATATACCTGCAGCCTCTGCAATCCGCATCCCTTCTGCATCTGCTGTTGGCAGGCATGCCCCTTGCCCATGGGTGAGGGAATACAGGGGTCTGAGCTCCCCTGGCTGCACCTGGCAGCTGAGCCCCTGGCCACAGCGTGCAGTGTACACCCCGCAGGCCTCCCCCATCTGGAGGGCACACGTCTGGCAGCAGCCACAGCCCGGCTGATGGGCCCTCTCTAGGCAACTGGCAGCCACTGGTGGGCACAGCGCCAGCTTCTCCTCCGTGCAAGGGGCACAGTGCAGCGGCTGGAGGGCAGCCCCAAAGGCGATGCCAGGGCTAAGCAGCAGCAGCCAGCAGCCACAAAGCAGAGCCATCCTAGTGGTCATGGCGGCAAGGAGCACCCAGTGGCTCCAGCTGAAGAGGCAGGTTTCTCACCAGCCAGCCCAGCCTGCGTCCTTTATGTCCTGATTTGCCTGCCTATTAATCTTTAACCTCAGGTTAGCTATTAGCTGAGCGGGAGGGTTGGAGTAGCATCCTTTCATTGGTAGCTAGGGTCTCCTGCCTCTCTCGCCCCCCTATCGGTCTCCCCCACTCCCTCAGTCCTTTATTCATTTTTCTCTTTAAAGTTGCAATCAGACTTTTATTTTTTCCGTCCTGCCCCAGTCTGCTTAGAAAACAGGTGTGGGAGTGAGCAGAGGGGAAAGGGTTGATGGGCTGTTTTGTTTTGTTTTGCTTTTCTCTCTGTCTCCTTTTGTTTGCCACCAGAGTCTCCTTTTTCTTGATGTTCAATAAAAGATTTCAATGTAAAAAGGAAGGAGGAGGGAGCGGGGGAAAACCCCTTGACACAGAAACAGCTGACCTAATAATTCCACAGAAATGAAGGAGTCAGGGAGAAAAAAAAACCCCGATCCCTTGTTTAATTTTCATCGTGTTGCTGCAGGTTAGGACACAGACATACCAAGCAAGAGGCCCCGAGGGCAATAAAACAGGATCTGGTAAACACTGAACGCATACACGTAGGAGCTCATGTCATTAACCTGTTTGGAAAGCTTGTTTAGCCAAGATTGTGTTGATTTCCTGGGGATGTGCTCAGTTTCTGCTGCTCTTTGATGAAAGTTACTGGGGTGGGGGCAGGATATCTCAGCCATGAGCTTCTGCTGTTGTGGAAAACAATGCTTGTCAAACAGATAGAGAAGAAATGTATCTTTCCTGCATCTCTCAGCCACTTTGCCTCTCCATCTCATCTCATCTCCTCTGACATTTGTTTTCTCTTCTTGCATACAGTGGTTGTGAAGGAAAAAAAGAAATCACAGTAAAATGCTACAGGAAAACAAATGTATCATGTCATTTGCCCTATATCCTAGTAGACTTGGAATAGAGAATTCCTCAAGAAAGTCAGCTGCTGCAGTGTGTGAGTGAAACAGTTTTGGTTTTGTTCTCTAAATTGAAGTCCTCTCCCCCTCTGCTCCTGAAACTTTTTGGGATTCATTTTGCATGAAACAAAGTGAAATAAAGATGCATTGTACTGTGAATTGCTGGGCATTGTGTCCTTTGGTCTTGTCCCTCATTTGCATCTGGAGGGTTATATTTTCAAAAGCAACTACTAATAAAGTACTCAGCTTGACATATGTTGATAAGGTCTGATTTTCAGAAAATGCTAAGCACCAACCCTCTGAAAATCTGGTTCCTTTTAGGTGTTTTCAGTTGCATAACCCAAAAGTCAAAGCATCCCAAACCACTTGCAACACTTGCAAGGCAGAGTATCTCCAGTGACTATAAAAGAGTTAGGCTATGTCTAGACTGCAAAGAAGTGTCAGAAAAAGAGACGCAAATTGCAAACCGCAATTTGCGTGTCTTTTCCTGCCTTTTTTTTTGGAAGAGGCTTTTCCGAAATTTGGCCCGTCTACATGGGGCCAAATTTTGGAAAAACTTCTTTCAGAACATCCCTTCTTCCTCATACAATGAGGAATATAGGGATGCCAAAAAACGCGTCTGCTTTTTCGGAAACTGTTCCAAAAAAGCAGATGCGTTCCTAGTACATGGCATAGTTTTTCCAGGATACTTCCGGTATCCCAGAAAAGCTCTGCAGTGTAGACATAGCCTTATTCTAGGTTTACATTGATGGAAATAGGAGCAGAATTTGACCCAAAGCCACGGCACAGAAGTTCCATGGTAAATGCACAGCACTGGCATCTTTTCCAAGTCTGATGTTTATTTTCTCATGAGCTTATGAATTCTTTTCTGCCAGCAAATCTTGCACAGAAAGAGGCTAAGGAGGCAGTGTGCTGGGAAAGGAAAAACAAATTTGTGAACATTCTTGAAATAAAACTAATTGCTGGAAGTGATAAAGCCCCAAAGCTCATTCATACATGTTATTGCTTTAGAGTGGACTATTTTGTATAGAATTGAGTATAACTATTGACTGGTGAGCATCAAGAATCTCCTGCACATCGAATGACTGTAACACATATTTTATCAATCCTAATTGCTAGCTCAAATAAATTCCTTCAAGTGAAAAGGGGCTATGAAAGAGGGAAACACTTTCACTACACAATTTGCAGCCTTTTCTGAAAGGTTTTGTTTGTTTTTAACTGCATTTTTAAGTGAACAGCTTAAAGGAATAGTAATAGAGATGTAACCGTGTTAGTCTGGTCTAGCTGAAACAAAAAACAGGACTATGCAGCACTTTAAAGACTAACAAGATTAACAAGTCTTTAAAATGCTACATAGTCCTGTTTTTTGTTTCAGCTTAAAGGAAGAACATGCTAATGCACATGTTATACTCCTAGTTTGAGCATTACTGACAATAGGTCTGATCTGCCAAATTCTAATTCAAATCTTAATTCTTTCAAAGTTCCTTGGTATCCTGGTCCTTGGAGCTTTTCTTTGATTCATTGTATAGATAAGATACAGCTGGAAATACCTGTGCCAGATTTCTTTTTTCTATTAGTTGGGAGTATTTGGACCTGGCATTTGTTCAGACTCACCTCTAATGATGAGCACACAAAAGCATGAATTATACAGTATCCTGGGGGATTTTTTTTCTACAGTTGCTGGGGCACATAAAGCTACAGGCCTGCTTCTCCACTGCTTTGCATCTTCTGTGGTCAGTTACACCTCTGCACAGAGAGGGTAGCACTCTAGTAAACCAGATGTTGCTTGGTTTTGAATGACTGCACAGGCTCAAGGTGGTGGGGAATCTGGTCTAGCTATCTTTTATTATGTAAATAGTTTGCTTACTTTAGAACAGAACAGAGCTACCTAAGACAGATGTAATCAATGAAGTGATGCTAGTGCAGCTGTTTATATATGCACTGTTTGATGTAATACTACAACTTCCCAACCCAACCCACATCCCTGACCTTGACATAGCTTTAAAGAACACAAACAGTGCAGATAAGAGTTATCGGATACAAAAAAGTGTTCACCATGTAAAATTGTGTTGACTGAAACCTGTTGACAGTATTTTTTAGGTCTTCTTACTAGTGCCATCTTATCTGAGCCACCCGTCATGAAACAGCACATGAATCACAGTCTCTGTGCACTCACAGTCACGCACCAGTCTCTGTCATTTCATTCTGAGATCTCATTTTGTATGATAAAAAGGTAACTTTTTTTTTTTTTAAAGATGAGATTAAGGTGATCTGTGAGGGATCAGTGCTACGTGAGCCTTCTTTCAATGTATGGAAACAGGCAGGTGATTTTTACTCATCCTAGTCTCCTAATTAGCAGAAATTCAGCTGTCTTGTAAAATATTTTCTCTGCCATTTCTGCTGGCCATTCCCCAGGCAGTGAAATTATTGTTATAATTTCCCTCTAGAGGCAATATTGATCTTGAGTTCTAAGTTTAATATCCTAAAATGGTCCTTACACACCAGAGAGGAGCAAATAATTTATTCCAGTGATTCTCAACCTTTTTTTATAAAGTACCCCTTTTTTTAAAAAAAAAAAATTGTAAGTACTCCCTTTAAAAAAAATTATAAGTACCCCCAGTACCTACAGTTTTCAGACACACAATTTTTTTTCTACCATTGCAACACATTTGTTTAAACAACTTAATCGTAGCTGGGAGGCGATGAAATTTTTGGGTGTAAAAAGTACAAAAATAATAAAGCTCTGTAAAACTTAAAACAAAAATTCAGTTTTCTCCAAACTTCAGTTGTGTTGACGTACCCCCCCAGACTTCTCTCAAGTACCCCTAAGGGTACTCGTACCACTGGTTGAGAAACACTGATTTATTCGATGAACTTTGCCCACTTTTCTGTTTGAGAAACCTGTTTAAAATTATTATTTTTCTCCAATTTATTCATTATTCAAATTATTTATCAAATGATTTCTATGAATAATTGTTGTTCTATAGATTGCTCACAAGTGGTTTCTTACAAGGGTCTGAAATTACATCTATTGTTGGTTAACATTGATTAGATTCAGGGGTCATATGGTGTTATTTCTATACTCTGAATGGATACCTGTAACACTTAGGGCACATCTCCACTAAACACTTAAAGCAACCAATATTAGGTCAATTTGCAGACACCACAGTAAATAACTGTTGGCAACGTCTATACTGCACCCTTCTTCCGCAAAAGCTTATGCAAATGAAGAGTAGAGTAGAATATTGCCACGCTTCATTTGCATAATTAATTAGGGGCCGTTTTTGCGCAAAAGCCTCTTGCGCAAAAACAGCCCCTAATTAATTATGCAAATTAAGCAAGGCAATATGCTAAACTGCACTTCATTTGCATAGGCTTTGTGCAAGAGGGATGAAATGTAGACGTAGCTGTCGTGTTATACGGCCACACTACTTGCCTTGGATCAGTGGTGTGTGTCCTTACCAGGAGTGCTTCCATCTACCTCAGAGGGGCAGTGAAGGGAGCTGAGATCCCCATTCCTTGGCTACGCTGGCACTTCCCTCCTGGAAGTTCAGCTTTCAGGCTCCCAGAGGTCTGCCCTTCCCCTTCCTCTGCTCCTTGTTCCCTGCTGGGAATGGGGGAAGCTACCCAGGGCTTCTTGATTTCCCATTCCCCACCAGGGGAGGTGAAGCTTCTCAGGGCTCCTCATCTCCCTGATCCCCACCTGGAGTGGGGTCTAACTGCTTGGGCTTCTCTCCCTGGATCCATTCTTGCTCTGGCTTTCAGGTTCCAGGGGAAGTAAGGACAGCTCTGCTCCACGTGCCAGCTATATTGACAAGAGCTAATAACCAATGTAAGTAACTCCGTTTCTACACAGATACTGATTCACCCTAACTACACCGAGACCAACAGTTCTTAAACTGGGGGGGCCCTGAACCAAAAAGGAGTTGCAAAGGGTGGCAAAGTCACAGTATCGCCACTCTTACTTCTGTGCTGCCTTCAGAGCTGGGGGCCAGAGAGAAGCAACTGTTGGCCAGGTGCCCAGCTCTGAAGGCAGCACCCCACCAGCAGCAGTGCAGAAGTATGCATGGAAATACCATACCTTGCTTCTGTGCTGCTGCCTTCAGAGTGGCTGGAGAGAGGTGGCTGCTGAGTGAGGGCCCAGCTCTGCAGGCAGCACTGCAGAAGGAAGGATGGCAATACCATACCATGCCAGCCTTATTTCTGCACTGCTGCTGTCAGAGGTGCTGCCTTCAGACCTGGCTCCCGGCCAGCAGCCATTGCTCTCCAGCTTCCCAGCTCTGAAGGCAGCACCACTGCTTGCAACAAGGCGGAAAAAAAGACACGTGTAGCACAAAGCCCACTATAATGACCTTGCAAACCCCAGCTCCTTTTTGTGTTAGGCCTCCTACAGTTACAACACTGAAAATGTTTGGATTTAAATAGCTGAAATCATGAAATTTACAATTTAAAAAAGCCTACGACACTGAAATTGACCATGAATTTAGAAGACTCCTCTAAATTGTGCTGCCACATGGTCCTACAGCAGCCTATTAATCTCTGTGCAGGTACTCAGCCAGGGAGAAATGCCTCTCCCCCATCCCCAGACTGCTGCTGCTGGGGGAGAGGAGCCCTTCTCCCAGCCAGACATGCCATGGATGGGTAGAGGCGCCTATCCCATGGCCCCAGCCCAGGAATTGCTGTAGTGAGGAGAGGTCTCTCTCCCGCAAGCACAGGTGCTGCTGCAGGGGGAGAGAGATGGGGAGAGTTTTCTCTGCCTACCATAGACCCGTGTTTGTACCTCAAGCCCCTCATCCGTAGCCAACCCCAGAACCCTCACTCCCACCTCACATCCCAACACTCTGCCCCAGCCCAGGGCTCCCTTCCACACTGTAAGCCTCTTGGCCCCACCCCCTGCTACATGAGGTTTCTTATGTGCACCAGTAGGGAGATGATGTGTCTAATTTTTCCCATGTATGTGTGGAATGATTTTTGTTATGTGCACCAATAGGGAGATGATGTAGCACACATCACCTCCCTATTGGTGCACATAACAAAAATCATCCCACGCATGGATGGGAAAAATTAGAAGGAACCCCGCCTGCCAGCACAGCAGAATGCAGCAGCACTCTGGCAAACTCTGACAGTGAAAGTGAGCAGTTCAGAGTGGCAGCAGCAGCAGCAGGAAATTGGATTTTTTTTATCTTAATTTTTTATTTAAAATATGTATCTATCCTATCTGGGAGCTTTTAATTGCTGGGCAATGACACCTGAGCAACTGAATCCTTTGCCTTCCCCACCAGTGGGCCTCTTTCTCGCTCCCTAAGGTCACTGTTATCTGTCAGAACATAGGCACTTGGACTGGGTAGTGTGTAGAGTAGCTTGGCTATGGCCACCTGGGTAGTAAATATTGAGAGCATAGGATGTGGCCTTGAGCCTCATGGACTGTCATTCCAAAGCCCTTTGCAAGAGCTGCTTTTTTTTTTTTTTAAGGTTGAAATTCTATGCTGGTCAAACAAACACATTCATCCCTGAATTATTTTCACAATGAATACTCAGTAGCTCTGTCAAACACACATTAAAGCCTCACCTTCAAATTATGGTTTTGCATAGTAATAGGAGAATTGTATAACTTAAAATAAAGCCAGAGTTCATATGGGGGCCTGGTTCTGCCAATGTTGGGGAAGCCCTGTTTATTCCCAGCTGCAGAAAAGACCAATAGAAACAATACGGGAAGTCTCAACACCCTGGTGCATCATGAGGCAGTACCGTGCATCACCCTATGGTGGCATGGTGAAGATAGGCTCTAGGGGTATGTCTAGACTACATGCTTCTGCCGACAGAGGCATGTAAAATAGGCTACCCGACAGAGTCAATGAAGCGGGGATTTAAATATCCCTGGCTTCATTAAAATAAAAATGGCCGCCGCGCTGTGCCGGCTCAGCTGATTGTCAGCACAGCGTGGCAGTCAAGATGCGTATCGGTCGACAAGGGAAGCCTTTGTCGACCGCTCCCTTATGCCTCATGAAACGAGGTTTACAGGAATGGTCAACAAAGGTTTCCCTTGTCGACCAATCCGCGTCTTGACTCGCGCGCTGTGCTGACGATCAGCTAAGCCGGCACAGCGCAGTGGCCATTTTTATTTTAATGAAGCCGGGGATATTTAAATCCCCGCTTCATTGACTCTGTCGGGTAGCCTATTTTACATGCCTCTGTCGGCAGAGGCATGTAGTCTAAACATACCCTAAGATGACTTGAGCATCTCCTTTGCTGCATTGATTTACTGTCCCAAGCAGGGGAAACTGGTGAGCAGGAGGAGATACAGGGAGGGTGGCAGTGGATATCATGTGAGAGCACCCCATTGATCAATTAAAATTTTGGCAGGGGTGTAGGGGTCAGTGCTCCTCCTGAATCCTGCCATAAGTCACCTGTGGTCCCAGGCACAGTAGGGTGACTAGGAGCACAGGAACTGCCATACTGATTCAGACCAGAGCTCTGTGTGATGTGATGTTCTGTCTCAGGCTGTGGGAAGCACTTTATGCTTTAAAAGACGGTCTAAGAATCACCTCAATGGACAGAGACTCTGACCAGCGGGAAAGCATCTGCCAAGCCCCATCAGTTAGTGGTTAATTTATGCTGCTCTGACCTCTTGAAGACCTGAAGAAAGGTGCTGTGTAAGCTTGAAAGCTTGTCTCTGTCACCAACAGAAGCTGGTGCAATAAAAGTTCTTACATCACCCACTCTTTCTAGCTTATCTGCATTGATTGGTCTCATTCACCATATAAGGCAGGGGGATTTACAAAGTAGCCTAAGGGAGGTACATGACCATTGCCCATTGAAATTCAGTAAGATCTGAGCACCTAAGTATCTTGGGCCCTTTTCTAAATGCTGCTAAACCCTTTGCCTCAGTGATACTTTTCAGCAGTGAGTCCCACAGGCTGATGATATGTTTTGTGTCCTTACAGTTTTACGTGTGTTGCCTTTCAATTATATTGACCATCATGTTCTTGTATTTGGAGGAGTGATAACTAGAAGTGTAGGATTTGTCTTCCCTATACAAGTTATTATTTTGTGAATGTCTTGTGTGTCCATGTGTCTCCTTGCTAAACTAACCAAATCTCAATTTTCTCAGCCTCTTTTTAGACAAAATTCTATCTGTGCCTTTCATTACTCTTGTCACCTCTCTCTGGACACCTTCTACTGCATCCATATCATTTTTCTGAAATTTCAGAGATAGCAGCCATTTTTACAACCTGAGGGCATAGGCCAGAGAGAATTCTGTTTCCCTTCTGTTCCATGGAGAAGATCTCTTGAACAAGTCCCTATGCTGTGCACAGGAGACTAGAAATTTTGCATTATGTATTTTCAGACTCACAATATTCTAGTCTGCTAGAGTTCTTTGAGAGGGTCAACAAACATTTGGACGAGGGGGATCCAGTGCATATAGTATACTTAGGTTTCCAAAAAGCCTTTGACAAGGTCCCTCACCAAAGGCTTTTAAAGTAAGTTGTCATGGGATAAGAAGGAAGGTCCTTTCATGGTTTGATAACTGGTTAAAAGACAGGAAATAAAGGGTAAGAATAAATTGTCAGTTTTCAGAGTGGAGAGAGGTAACTAGTGGGGTCCCCCAAGGGTCTGTCCTGGGACCAATTCTATTCAACTTATTTATAAATGATCCAGAGAAAGGGCTAAACAGTGAAGTGGCAAAATTGGCAGATGATACTAAACTGCTCAAGATAGTTAAGACCAAAGCAGACTGTGAAGAGCTTCAAAAAGATCTTGCCAAACTAAGTGATTGGGGAACAAAATGGCAAACGAAATTTAATGTTGATAAATGTAAAGTAATGCACATTGGAAAAAATAATCCCAACTATACATACAATATGATGGGGTCTAATTTAGCTACAGCTACTCAAGAGACAGATCTTGGAGTCATTGTGGATAGTTCTCTGAAAACATCCACTCAATGGGCAGCAGCAGTCAAAAAAGCAAACAGAATGTTAGGAATCGATAAAGAAGGGATAGAGAATAAGACAGAGAATATCTTATTGCCTCCATATAAATCCATGGTACGCCCACATCTTGAATACTGCTTACAGATGTGGTCGCCTCATCTGAAAAAAAGATATATTGACATTGAAAAAGGTTCCGAAAAGGGCAACAAAAATGATTAGGGGTTTGGAGTGGGTCCCAAATGAAGAGAGGTTAAAAAGGCTTTCAGCTTAGAAAAGAGGAGACTAGGGAGGGATATGATAGAGGTCTATAAAATCATGACTGGTGTGGAAAAAGTGAAGAAGGAAAAGTTATTTTCTTATTCCCACAATATAAGAACTAGGGATCACCAAATGAAATTAATAGGCAACAGGTTTAAAACAAAGAAAAGGAAATTGTTCTTCACTCAGTGCAGAGTCAACCTCTGAAACTCCTTGCCAGAGGATGTTGTGAAGACTAAGACTAGGGAAGTAGTGGAGTACCTAGGGAAGTAGTGGAGTCTCCATCCCTAGAGGTGTTTAAGTCTCGGCTTGACAAAGCCCTGACTGGGTTGATCTAGTTGGGATTGGTCCTGCCTAGAGCAGGGGGCTGAACTTGACGACCTCCTGAGGTCTCTTTCAGCTCTATGGTTCTATGATTCTATGAAGATTCTACCAGGGTTCAAAAAAGAGCTAGATAGATTCATGGGTGTTAGGTCCATCAATGGCTGTTAGCCAGGATGAGTAGGAATGGTGTCCCTAGCCTCTGTTTCTCTGGAAATGGATGACAGAAGAGGGATCACGTGATCATTCCTTGTTGTGTTCGCTCCCTCTGGGGCACCTGGTATTGGCCACTAATGGCAGACAGGATACTGGGCTAGATGGATCTTTGGTCTGACCCAGTATTGCCATTCGTATGTTCTTATTTCATTAGCTCAGTTTTATTATCATCAGAATCTGGTTCCTGATCCATGTCGAGGGCTACGTCTACACTGCAGCTCTATTTCAGGTATCAGAGGTATCCCAAAATAGCTATTCCGCATCTTTTGAGCGTTCCCATTATTCTGAAATATACTGGGCTCGCTATTCCAACAATTCTATGAGGACTAAGGGACATTTTGGAATAGCGATTTATTTTGAAATAAATGCTGTGTAGACAGCCCCAAATTTCAAAATAAGCTATTTTGAAATTTACTCGAAATAAGCTACACAATTTGCATAGCTCAAATTGCATAGCTTATTTCAAGCTATGGGTACAGTGTAGACACACCTTAATACATTGATATTAATTATTCCTATTTGCCACCTTAAGTGCTAAAACCATGACACATTTGTGTGGAGTGAGGAAGCATTCAGCATTCATGGGGTTAACCCAATCTGTTCATATATTAAAATCACACTGGCAACTTGATTAAATGTCACACGAATATTTGCCTGCCCTACTGTATAAATAATCGGAGCCATCAGGCACAGAGATCACAGAGTTACTGGATTAAAAAAAGAATCAATATCATTAATGTATAATGAAATAAAACAGAAGGACAAGATTAGATTGTTGAGGTACTTTATAAAAGAGGGCACTCTGCTTTCATCTTTCACAAACAGGTATTTAATTGCTTTCAGTAAATGAGCACTCTCTCCCCCTCTGGGGCTGAACCAGGACAGGTGACCTTTGGTACAGAAAAATAACAACATTTTAGTGACCTGCAATCAGTGATTTAGACCAGCTTTTCAAAAGTCCTTAAGCACCTAATGATGAAGACAGGCACCTAGTGGGATTTTCAAAAGCAGATTCATAAGGAGCTCATAAGGAGTTCTGCTGTTAGTGGCTAAATGTGGCCCCTAGTGATTGGTTAGAGGTTGTTCTATGCCCTGAAGTGTGAGTTTATAAAAACAAATGTTTTAAACCTATTTTAAAAAATTGTAGACATTCTCATTCCATAATAAATGTCAGATCTTTTTCAAAGCTTACAAATCCCTAGGTCTCATTGATATCAAGTGACACAGAGTTCCACACATTAATTATTCACTGGACAAACAGTATTATATCAGGTTTACAACCAACTTCCTTAAACACATCTTTCAGTTTCATTGATTATCATCTTGTATTATAAAGAAGAGTACCTGATTTATTTTTTAAAAACCATTCATTATTTTCTAAAATGTTCTCTCAAAACTAAAATGCCTCAATTGTTTCATTTTCATGTCACATTGAAATATTTTTCTCTTTCTTCTGGGGTTTTGTTTTTTGTTCACCGCTCTCTGAATCTTCTCTCTTTCAGTGATATCTTTTTTAGCGCCAGGGTGGCCAAATTGGCCACTGTATTCCAGGTCAGGTTTTACACCTGATTTGTGTGACAGCATCATAACATCTGTGGTATCATTTTTCTATTTCATCTTTTACGCAGCCTAAATTTTTCTCTTATTTTTTTTTTAACCATCCATGCACATGAAGCTGAGGATTTTGAGCTACATTAAGTGTCACTCTGTTTTGGTTTAGTTTGGTTTGAAGGGGATTGGAACAGTCATAGCTAGCATAGATCCCAACAATGTTTAGTAGTTCAAATTGTTCCTCCTATTGTGTTTACCTCCCATTTGACACCAATAAACTCAGCAGCTACCATACTGCCCATTTTTCTAGTTTTGTGTGACTCCTTTTTAAAGACAGTCAGACATTTCCTATGCACTAGTTTCCCTGCATTGTTACTTGTGAGAAACATGCTGTTTGACCTACTTGCCCACTTGATCATGCAGTAAATTGATCAATGTTCTATTAGCTGGTAATTACACAGCTAAGCCTACTTTATCTATGTTTTGTACTTTTCCTGGCAAAAGATGCATCAGTTTGAATGTTTAAATAAGTTTCAACCTTCATGTGAGGTGGTCCTGAACTATTTTGTTTTCCTAGGGAATTTTGATAGCAATATTGCTCAACCCTTAGTTTATTTGTTCCCAACTTACTGTACCTGAACTCATGTGACCCCCACCCCCACCCCTATTCCAGGGAGTTGGATCAACCTTTTTCAGGGGGGGGACACACTCACCCCTGTCTCAAGGTCATGCACAGGTTCTTTTCTACTTTGCAACTGCCATGTTTTTCTTGCATCATTTAGCTGTCCCAAGGCAGCAACCAGTGGGTCCAGGGTTTCATAAACAATTTAAAAAGGCAAGGCTACAATAAGGTGAACAGGCATTAAGCAAAGACCTTGTAGAAGTGGAGCTGGAAGAAGTAGAGAGCTAGGATAGGTCAGGAGACGAAGATGGGAGAGATGAAAAGATGATGGCAGTTAGAGAAAGTATGAAGATACAGAAGCAACAGGAATGGTTCTGAGAATAATCAAAAAGGGTTTTCTGTTGGGAATGATTTTAGGTCACTCAGCTGCTTTTTTGGAATAAACAGAGGAAAAGCCCAATTTGCTGCTTGCTTAAATAAGCACATCTCTATTGACTTCAATGGATTTGCAGCTACTCATGGGGTGAATCTGGTGTACTGTCTTGCCTTTCTTTCAGTCAAGTTGGCCTTATAGCTATGTGATTGATAGTCAGTGGGTGGAGACAACTAAGGCCCAGCCCCTCAAAGGTTCTTAGGTTCTCAAGCACCTAAGTCCCCCATTTGGGTGTCACTGACATTTTCAAAATCACTGCTCAGCTGCTGCCAAATTCCAGAGGAGCCAATGTCCCAAAGGCAGCTAATTTCCACTGGTCAACACTCACAAAGCCACCTTAGCACTGATGCTGCCCAGCAGTTAATGATCCACTCTGAGCCATCACTCAAACTATAGCCCTAGAGGTGCTGAAGTGGAATTCTCCAAGGAGGCAGAGGAATGCCTACGTGCCAGCAGGACCCAATCTCCTGGGTCAACAGGCAAGCTGAGAGTATGCATAAGTTGATATCATAATGCTGACAAATAGATATCTGTCAGACCTCACATTAGAAGGGCTGGATACAAGCCGTCAATGGACTGTGGGGGCACCACAGGCCTTGTACAATAAACCACACACAGGAAAACATAGAGTGAGCATGAAAGTGGTATTGAGCAGGAGTCAGAAACATGGTTTTGGCTGCTAGGTCAAGGGCTATCTAAGCAGCTGACCTGGCTTAGGTGCCTAATTCCGTAAGAGGATTTGTAGTTGAGAATCCTAAGTGGAAGAAGGCACCAATCTTCAGGTCTAAGCCCCTCTCCCTATACTTCTTCTGAGCATTGACTAGCCTTGCTTCCCATTCATCTCCCTCTTGTAGGCACCAAACTCTGCCCATGTGTTGTATGGGGTGTCTGGGCTGTTCATTCAGAGCTCTGCAGTCCATTATGCTGTAGGGTGTCTAAATAGAATAGCGGGCCCCTATTTGCTTTGGAAAATATTACCATGTAGCCTCAGTTCTACAAGTTTCTTTTCTTTTTATATGGGAGGCTACAATAGCTGGCCTACACTTTTCCAGTTTCAAAATTTTGATGACATTTTGCAGTGTCATAATAGATAAAAATAAAAGCATAGGGTATAACATTGAGGAACTCCCCCCCTCCAATTTTTCCCTCCCTTTTACAATCAGCTCTCAGAATATAGATAGTCCTGAGCTGAGAGTCTCCAAGCAGAGTGAGAAACCAAGTACAAGGGAGTTTAGACTGACTCTTTGCCTTCACTAGGGAAAAAGGCAGAATTTTAGCACGTGTTAGTTCATGTGGTAAAATCCTAGCATGGCCTGGGCAGCTACGATTTTAACAGGTGTTAACAGATTGAGCTAAACACTCATAAGCCACCACAAACATGGCAGCTCCCAGGGGATCTATGGGCAGTCAGGGCCATCCAAGTGGAAGCCTTGTTCACTCAGAGCAGTCTTTCTTCCTGTATCTCAGTGCTGGTACTGACATGGCTTGCTTGCAACCATGCTGCCAGGGCCTGCCCCTTGCCATGATTTGCTAGGTGCAAGTAAACAGCTACATGACATCTCATACAGCTTAGCCTATGTGAATACTGTTGAAAGATGAAGAGGTAATATTGTACATCCCCTTAATATCACCACAGTCTGTCACTTTCTCCTCTGGCCAAGCCCGACTCCACCCCATTTTGTCTACACGGACCCTCTGGAGGATCTGTGGAGGAAGGCAGAAAAGGGGTTGCCATAAGGCATATGAACCCCATTGTTATGGAATGGCTCATCCATGTGTGAATTTCTGGGGGCATGATTTGGCTCCATGGCTCTATGTAATTGTACATACCAGACCACAGTTCAGCAAGATTATAATTAACAGTACTGCATTGCATTGCTGGCAATTATTTTTTGTTTTGTTTGTATTAGATATGAAATTGACTGCAGAGGAAATAATCAATTGCAAGATAAGGTTTCCACTCCCACTACCCCCAAATATCTATTAATATATGAGGTGGATCATCAAAGAAAGAACTAGACTAAATATGACATAGTATTTCTTTACCAAGAGGGTATTTCAAAAATATACTTTTAACCGTGACTTTTTAAAATTCTCTCTGTCTAATAGTGCTCTAAATTTGCTCCCAACAGGAGTAAAACCAGTTCTTGCATCTCTCATGTGAGTGGCAATATTGCCATTGCCTTCAGTGGAAGCAATATCAGTCTCCTGTGCTTAAACTGAAGGCAATCTATGACATTTGTTTTCAAGTAACCCACTTCTATAGATTTTTTGTGGTGTTTTGCGCTTCTCCATCCAACATCCTGCTTAGTCACCATCAGCAGGTAGATTGTGTAACGAATGTACTGAAAAACAACATTTGGGTCAAGGTCGCCATTCAACTTCTAAAGAAAAAATATTGTAATGAGGGGGGACCCTCCAAGGGAAGGTTGTTCCAAATTCAGAAAAACACATCCTTTGTCACGTTCGAAAGGCTGCCCAATAGCATGATGCAAGAACCTGTTCGAACTCTTGTTTTCACTTGGATCCTAGGAAAGGCACTTTTCAGACTCCTGTGGAAAGAGATTAGGCTCAAGGTCTAATGTTCAAAGGTGCTTACAGAAGATAGCCCCTTCCCCGTTGTTACTGACTTTTGGAAATCCCATCCCAAGTTTTCAGACCTGGTTGTCTAAAGTTAGGCCCCTAAAATTCACATTTCAGTACCCAACTAAAGATGCCTGATATTGAAAGGTATAGGGTACCTGCAGCTTCCGTTGACTTCAGCTGGATACATGGGTGCTTATTCCCACTGACCAGCTGGCTTTTTGGTATGCAGCCATAATGCAAACAAATAACAGTAATATGCCAAAATAAACCTTTTCACAATGTGCCATTCAAGTAGCAGAGCTTACCAGCAATTCATTTTTGTTGCCAGTAGAGGATGAACATTAAAACATTGAAATTATGTGTGGCTACTTCCTCTGGCTACTCTGGACCTGCATGCTAAGGAGGAGAAACAACTAAAAGCTCTGGTATTGAACTCAAATCATACAGTGAAAGCCTAACACTCTGTAACCAAATGAAATATTGAGTTGTTTTTTCTTGTACTCAGCTATAAATTAGTCCACACATAGCCTTTTATTTTAAAATAGTTGAACTGATAAGACACTGAAATGGCTCCTTGTAGCTCTTTGGGCAGTGACTATTATGGACTAGGTGGCCATACGCTGCCTAGCACAATGGGGTCTTGACCTGGTTGAGATCTGGATGTGTTCCCTCCAACTAAATCATAATTAACAATAATACTGTTATCACACGTCATTACCTCTTAAACTTTGCTGAAGTTCCCTTTCCTTTGATGAAACTTTTAAGGGAGAAACTAAAAGGGATGCTAATGGAGTGTGACTTCTTTCATATACACAGAGACCTGAATTACGACAAGGAAATGTTTTAACTGTTTCCATTTCACAGTCATAATTCAGATAACTTACACCTCAATTGTACTTAAAATACTCTGAATAAATCAGATATTTGTTCTGACATGGAGAAGAAAATGAAAGCGGTGTGCAGCATTTTGGAAAGGACAAGTATAAAGGATTAGTTCTTTCTGTCTGCTGTAGTATCAGGAAAAATACAGATTTTGTGAGTGAAATTCAGCCCTCGCTAACACTTGTGCCCTTCACTTGCCTTGCTGAGAAAATTCCAGGGTAGTTCATTAGAATCTTACAGCTGTTCTGCATAGCTGCTTGCTGACTGAATGTTACTTATTACTTTATACCATGATACTGCTTCAAAGCCCTGCTCTGAACCTGGACAAGAGGCTGTAAGATTCCTTACCCAAAGGAGTTTACAGCATACACATATAAATGAGGAGAGAACAAAATATTATTATTTCCATTTTACAGATGGGAAACTTAAACCCAGCGAGGTTAAATGACCTGCCCAAGCTTTCACAAAGCCTGCAGTACAGCCAGCTATTGAGCCCAAGTCTCTACTGTCCTGGTTCATAGCTTTAGCCACAAACCAACCTGAGCTTCAGTGAACAGATCTACAAAAGAACTTAGGCGCCTAAGTCTAACATTTCAGCACTACTGTGAACCTCAAACCCCACTCCCAGCTGCTGCCTAACACGGGAGTCCCCTGAAGTCCATAGGTACCTACATTTATGTTGGTTAAATCCTCTCGACACATATGTCCTGATACTACCCAGCTACTCAGAGCCTTTAGTACAGGGATGGGAAAATACCAGCCCGTGGGTCTGATCTAGCCTGCCAGGGTTAGCTCCAAGTGGGCCCCTGCTGTTATATTTACCTGCACGACTGCAGGTACCAGCAACCACAGGCCCCATTGGCCAGGGAACACCATTCCCATCCAATGGGAGCTGCGGGAAGTGGTCCATTTCAGGAGACTGCCTTAATCACAAGGACACTGGTTATAAGGTGTGCTGAGAAAGCAGGGGCAGATTAGGAGTTTGAGGGGCTCTGGAGCAGAGCAAGTGGGCAAAGTCCACACTACACCTTCCACTGCAGGTTCCTCCATACCCCAGCACCCTGGTGTAGGGGCTTGCCATGCCCCAACTTGCCCCCATGTCTGGCATACCTGCCTGGGGCAGGGTCAGAGTGTGTGTGCTTCCCCACTCTTTGGCAGGAATGATGGGCAGGTGGAGTGGGACAAGTTCCTGCACTTGCACCCCAACCCCAATCCCCAGAAGGAGTGGCAGGTGGGCAGAGTGGGCCAGGGCATGGGGCCTATTTTTCTGGGGACCACCCAATTGGCCAGAGCCCCTAGGCATGTGTCCCATAGGATCAATGCCTAATCCATCACCATGAGGAAGGCTGGCCAGTTTTAGGCACCTAACTCCAGGAGAGACCTCTTGACTGTGAACCCAAAGTGAAGGCAGGTGCCTCCCTTTGGCCTTAGTTAGATACCTAACTATCTAAGCTCCTGACCCCTTTCCTCAGCATTTCCTACTAGCTAACTTAATCAGCTGCCCATTTTGTTGCTGGCCTCCCTTTGTTAGGTGCCCAGTTCTCTCCATGTAAATCATATGGTGCCTGGGCACCTAATGTGGGTTGTGCATTCCACTGGGCAGCGGGGTGCCTTGGAGTTAGTCACTGACACACCTAATTCCCCTTTGTGGATCTAGCCCCTGTTGTGTTCCAAACCCTAATTGCCCCTGGGAATATGACCAGACATCTCTTCTCACTATTAAAGATTAATTAGAAAATTCTTTGCTATTTGCTCCTAGAGTGAAACTTTCCGAGACTGGCACTAGATCAGTCTCAGTGGAGTGTTTTTGCCTTGGCGGTACAATGCATCCTGGTTGCAGTGGCCTTCAGTTTAATATTTCATTAAGTTTCTGGTGGGTGTCCGTCCACATGATTTCAGCTGTTGATTTGACCTCCCCAGGTTTCCACTTGCAAAAAAAGGAAACTCTGTCAGGTTAAATCAAGGCTACTCCTGGGAGAAATTAGAGGCAGCTGTAAAGACTTCATGCCCAAGCAATCCCCTTGGAGTCATGGGCAACTTGGAAAGCTGCAGTAATTGGCACCAGACACAGAATTACAAGCAGGCATAAATTTGCCTGTCCCTGGGCTCGGTACAAATTGGTCAGATTACTGCAAACTCATTCCAGCATTCTTGTGCATATGCATTATGATACAGTTGTTAATTATATGGCTATGCCTTATTTTTCTCCCATAGGACCTGCTTTAGCTCTTCCCCACCTCAGCTCCTTGTCTCAGGTTTTGTCTACACTGGAAAGATTTGATGACAAAAGTGCTGTCATTCATAAGTCACCAAAAAGAAAGTTGCCAAATCATCTTTACACTGCCACCCTTTGTCAACATATCACGGCCACACTGTTAGCTTTCCTGTTGTCAGAAAAAGCAATGGGGGGATATGCATCCCACAGTACCTAGCATCACCTTCAGTTACTAAACACTATGGGAATGCACAACATAGCAAGAGGCATTTTGAAAAAAATGTCTTGTCAGCCATCTCTTGGCTTCCCAGCTTTCCCGGGGCTTCCAGCTTACTTTTGTTCCACTTGAATGACTGTCCTTGCTGCAAACTCTAGCAACTGCTGTGAAAAATCATGAATCCCAGACTTCTCTCCCATGTTGTGTTCAATGTGCTTAGGACATCGCACATTCCAACAGAGCTCCTTATGCACTTGATAGATGAGGATGAAGACTCAGTTGTGGATGACAATGTGAGCAACAGGGACAGTAGCAAAGTGGCATTTCATTGGGCTGGCACAGAGCAGCTGTGCCCAGTAAAGTGTCACTTTTGGGCTAGGGAAACCAGCCCTGTGTGGTGGGATTCCATGGTCATGCAGGTGTGGGATGAAGAACAGTGGCTACAGAACTTTTGGATGCATAAACCAACCTTCCTGGAGCTGTGTGCTGCACTGCAGCACAAGGACACCCAAATGAGAGCTATTTTCTTGGTAGAGAAGAGTGTTCCAATTGCTTTATGGAAGCTGGTGACTCCCGATTGCTACCGTTCAGTTGCACATCAGTTTGGAGTGGGGAAGTCTACCATTGGGGCAGCACTTTTGCACGTGTGCAGAGCACTACATCACATTTTGCTGCCCAGGACTGAATAGCAGTGAGGAGCAGTTCAACAACAGGCTAAGCTGATGCTGCCTGGTTCTTGAATGTGCACTTGCCAGACTGAAAAGGAGATGGAGGTGTCTTTCTGGCAGGCTGGGCCTTCTGGAGGATCATATCCCCATTATGGTGGCCATATGCTTTTGCTTACATAATTACTATGAAAGTAAGGGTGAAGTGTTTGTGCATCCAGGCTCTGTATCTCATTCTTCCACCCACAGCCAGTTTGAACAGCCAGACACACATGCTGTCAGAGGAGCATGTAGGGTGGCCATCTGTATAAGGAAGACTGGAGAAACCACTTTGACAATGAGTGACTATCATTTCTGTGTAGAGGGGTTGTTTCCCTGTCTCATCCCACTGCTCACCCTGAGAGAGGCATTCCCATGAAACCAAGGGATATTACAGCTTCCACAGGGGCCAGAGTGATTAGTGTGGGTCATGTCACACAATAAACTCATGGAAACCTGCATCATATAAGATGGCTGAATTTTCACAAGGACAGCAAGAGGTTCATCCTTCCCCCTCCTCAGCTGTCATGAGGGAACTAGTACTTGTCAAAGAGAGTCAGATTTTAACAGAGAAAACAACATCATTTGCCCCAGCCTTGCTTCTGGAAATGGGTGAAATTTCCAAAAGTATTACACTTGTGGCCAATACACAACCTGTAAAATTAAAACTAACAGAGTTAGAGTTTGGCAAAGTTATAAGCAACTGGAAACAGCATGTTATAATGGGACTGGAATTTAAGCTTAGTAATAAGTAAGTGCTACCAGACTCACCCATAATAATGGCATTATAAACAGCTGGTTGTAACCAGAGGTAGTTCATAATGTTTTTATATTCTCAACATTATTAGTGGCCTATTATTAATTCATTGCAGATGACTGTGTTACATAGATTCAGTGATGTCTTTCAAAATAGGGTGGGGTTTTTTTTTTGGGGGGGGGGGGGAGGTACAATAGTTCCCATGATCACTTAGAACAGCAGGAAGTCGGGGGGGGGGGGGGGGGGGAAGAGAAGGAAATCAGCTATACGTGGTGCATTTAACAGAATATCAAGGGCTATAGCAAGTTCAGGTAGAATCAACCCTTCAAAACAAACTGTAATTAATTAGTAATCTCCAAAGGCTGTTCTCCCTTCTTTGTGCCTCTCACTATTTCCTCATATCTCCAGCCAATTGCAAGAACTTTCCTGATTGCATAAGAATTGATTTCTCTATAGATGAAGAAATTCTCCTCTGTTTGCAATATAATCTCATTAGCCCAATCTGATGAAGCAGCTACTCACTTTACTTAAGCTATGTCCATAGTCCTAGAAGACTAAGGCTATATCTACACTACGTATTACTTCAGTATAGTTTAGGTTGCTCAGGGAAGTGAATAAATGACACCTGAGTGATGCAAGTTACACTAACCTAACCGCTGTCCACACAGGTGCAATGTTGGCAGGAGTTAAGCCAAGAGGAGAGCTCTCTCCCATTGGTTTAGAGCACCTTCACCAGCAGTGCCACGGGACAATGATGCAGCTGCATTACTGTAGTGTAGACAAGGTGTTACATGAAGAAAAGTGGGCCCTCACAAGATGAAATATAATGTTTTGGGGAGCAGTTTTCCACCTCCTGGGCTGGCTTTTAAGCTGACATGCATTGGCATAACTTTATTGAGGATCTGGGCCCTTGGCATCAGGCCTCTAACAAAACAAACAAACAAACAAACAAACAAAAAAAACCCACCACCACCACCACCACCAACCTTCCTTATTTTAAAAAACAAAAAACAAACACACACCACTAGTTTCATTTAACCCTATCCTTTCCTCTATCCCTGTTTGCCCCACAATTACAGCAGACCCAATATCCAAGTGTATAGTTTAACGGAACCAGTTTTTAGTTGTGCAGCATGCAGCCATACTCATTCTGGAATTCATTCCATCACACCTCTTCAATTGTCAGCTCATGTCTAGTCGCCTCGTCAATATTTTTAAGTTGCCGTAATTCCCATGCTTGCTGTTTTGCTTCCTATTTTAAAGAGAAAAATGTTTAGCTTTGGACGCTGCTCTGTTGTGATGCATCCTCAGTATAGCCAACGTAATAGGACTTTTTTCTACAATAACAAACCAACCAACCATCTGTGCGATTTAGTAAAGGCCTGATTCTCCTTCCACACTATTTAAACAGCAACTTTACTACATAGTACAATAGTTACTATGGATTTACACGAGCATAATAGCTATTGGAATTTGATACTGAGTATGAGCAAAATTGAGAGCCCTATCCAAAGCCCATTGAAGTTAATAGAAGGGCTTGACTTTCTGACAGCCACTAGACTAAATTGCAGGAGTTGGAGTCAGCACATAGTGGAAAGCCTGGAGAAAGGAAATACATCTCACACAGGGTTGGTCTACATACATTTGCACAAAATTCAAAGCAGGTCTAAGGTTTAACTAAGCCAAACATTTAAATAAATAATAAAAGGTTCCAGTTTTTTTAGTGCTGACACCACTTTTAATATTAGTTGGAATTGCTGGGAAAAATTTGCCCTGTGAAGACAAAGGCTATTAGGTGTTCTAAGGAGAATTTGACATGAAGCAAATCCCAGACATGAACTTGAAGCAATTGCCTGCATTGGCTTTATTTGCGCTCTCCAGCTTTCTACTTGGAGTTAATTATTTTTATTCCATTATTATTTTGGCTTATTTATAGCTTGATCTCAAAGCATGAGAAATGTAGTTCTTTGCAAACTCAATTAATTCAGCCTCTAAAAAAGAATCTGTATCCTCTATTTGCATATCTACAAGTTTATCTCCAAAACATAATCATTTTAAGCAAGTCCCCAAAAGAGGTTTATAGAAGACAAATAGTCATTGCAAAATACAAGCAAAAAAAGTTTAAATCAAGCAACCAAGCATGAGCAAACTTTCCATTAGAACTGTATGGAAGTTTTCCAACAGAAAACTAGTGATTTTTGGGGGGGGGGGGGGGGAAGGTATAGATTGGATTATATCAGGTTTAATCAAGCTAGTGTCCAACAGAAGCCTGCCTGGTTTCCTGATAAGTCATCTGCTTGTTTACTTCCTCAGCTCTTTGGCAGCTGTGGTTTCCAGGAAGCATATTTTGTTTAGGAAACAACAAAACATTGTAGAATTTCACTTCTTAAAAAAAAATTGAAGTGTGTGTGTGTGTTGCCTGGTGGGGTGGAGGGGGGAATGTCCCAAATTAGAATGAAAAGCAAAAGGCTTGACATTTCTCTGACTCGAAACCTGAATTTCACTGTGAAATACTGCATATTAATCACTGTTAAAAAGGATACACATATATGCATCACAAGTACAACCCTCCTAAGAATTAGAGCTGGTCAAGAAATGGGAGAAAGGTTTTTTGAAAGTTTTACAACACTCCCCATTGATGTTCAAATTAAAAAAGGGAAAGGATTTTGAAGTTTCTGGAGCAGCTTCAGAACTGAATAGAACACTGGAGATGCAAAATTAAAAAAAAAAAAAAATCCCCCCCCCCCCCGAACAAAATAACCCACCTCAAAAAACCCTTGCAAATACAGATTCCCACCCCCCTCTGAATTTCAATTATTTTTAACAAGCTTTACTGAAGTTGGTATGAAAAGCCCAGTCATAAAAAGGAGGCTATCATGTATGTGAACCATAGACTACACATTTACTTTGTGAGTATTCATTCTAGTGGAGTTCAAGCAAAGAATTTAAATTACACAACTTTTATCAACTTATTAAGAAAGTCCTGAACAGTCACTGGAAAGATTTGGATTTACCCTCCAGATGGTGATTGAATGTCATGCGGCTTAATCATGTCAGAAAATGTCTAAGAAAAAGTATTTACCAAAAGTTTTTTTTCAAATGTCCTTTTTCTTCTTTTTCTTACTGTGGGATCTTTTATGCCAGGAATTTCACTAACCAACCATGCAAAAGCACTTTTAGGAGTTACTTTGGCTGTCTTCTTAGATGGTTCATCAGGGACTTCAGCTGCTACACTTGCTATAGGGGGAAACATTGTCTTGAGGCTTGGCGCTTCACTAGATTCTTCCGAAGCCAAAACTGTTGAAAGTCTTCTTCTAGGAACTACAGCCCAAGAACTGTGGCTCATCTCATGACCCGATTCCTCTGGGTCCAATACGGTAGAAAGCTTTCTTGGAAAAGTGACTTGAGAAATGAGCTCGTCAAGGTGCTTTTGTTGTTCTTGGGATGATGCTTGTTTCTGGAAGGATGATTTTGGCATTGGAGACCCATAGAGTCTCTTATTGATGTTTTGTTCTCTCATAGATGGATTTGTCATGTCCACCAGAGATAACATACTTTGGGAGAACATTGAATCCACCGGAGTACTATGTTTCACTGCTGCCTTTTTCGAAGATCTTTTGACATTTAAGAAAGAATCTTCTTCCTCCGACATCTTCTAATTCAGTTATGTCTTTAGTGAAAAAAAAAAAAATTAGCCTTTGAAGGGCTATGAAATCTATTTCCATGTATAACAGGGTATCACAATATGAATGAGACAGCCACCATTAGGGAAATTTCACTGTAAACTTCTATCATGTTTATTCACTGCCACAAGTTATGCATTTGTTTGCTTCTTTAAAGTGTGGCTGATAGCAGTTTAAGTCTCTCAAGTGTTTAAAAAATAGTCTCAAGTACTTTTGTGCTCAGAAGTTACAGGGAGCTATTCCTTTTTGAGGGTTGTTTGAAGTAGTGTCACTTCAAAATAGAAAGAAGGAGCATTAGAAGATTTCTCACTGCAAAGTGATATATGCAGTTTTCTTTCCTGAAGAACAGAAATAAGACAAGGAGGAACTCAGGTGTGGGGCTGTGCACTAGGACTTTCATGTATTTAAAAATATTTCAGGATACCTGAAACATTCATTAAAATAGTGACAGTTGGGCAATCAGGTTCCTCCGGTTCAGTATGGAGACCTAGTAGTCCTCTTAGGTTGCAGAATTTCAATGGCAGGTGATAACTACTGCATTCTGAGTCAATTAATGTAGCATAAACCCAGTTATAGTCGTGAAACTTTGCTATAAAAAGAGAGAAACACAATCAATTAACATTCTGAGACTATTTCACTCAAATCGAGAACTTGAAGTCACTGGTAACACTCCCATTGATCTCAGTGGGACAGGATCAGACCCCATGCAGCATTTAGGTATATGCTCCAATTGATTATGAAGTGATTCCACTGTATTTGAAAATACTTCCTTCTTTTACTTGCCTTCCAGGCCCTAACGTTAGGATGCCTCAGGATCTGAGGACAACACAAATCAGCTCTGCCCTCTGCTTTAGATGTTCAGGCCAGATCCTGCAGTAGTAATCTGCCCAAGCACAGGCACGTACAATATGCAGGCCTTAATAATACCACAAATGCTTGCAGAGAAACAAAGAAGCTTTGACTTTTTAAGGAGGACAAAATTGTTTTAGGATGTATTTTTTGGAAGGTCATGCAAGTATTGGGTCAGTGTTCTTATATATCTTGTCTGTTTTATAAAAGAGTTCATTTATAAAGCTTGTAGTGTTAACTATTTTAAGGGCTGTTTAAACTAAACTTACTCATCTCTGCACTCCAAGCAACATAGAGCTAAAAGATCTTACAACAAAACAATCAGTCCTTCTGCTGAAGAAGTCAGACCTAATGCTCTGCTGCCTGCCACACCACCCTGTGTAATCCATTGCACCTGTGCCCAATACCATTATTTGGGTTTAGAAGAGTTTTACATCCATGCACAGGTGTTAAAAGGCACAAGGGAGAAGACATGGAGACTCAGGAACATTAATCCTTTTAAAGCCACCAGAATACCCCATTAAAGACATTTTTCACCAGGACTTTCATTCAGATGTATCTTTTTAAGATACAGTTACTTTCTGCTGTATTGTTATAGAACTCAGATAAGAGGAGCTGCTTTTTCTTTCCTTGTGAGAAGTGTCTGGGGTGACATTTTTTTCTCCTTCAAAAATGAAATAATCATTGTTTCTGTAGAAGCCCAGTTCAGGTACTTACAGAGGTAGTAGCATTAAATGGAATTTTTAATTAATAACATTTAAGGGCACTTAACTAACTTAAGCTTTCCCTAATAAGCAATGTAATTAAAGAAATGAGGTAAATCACAAGCCTAGGTTAAAGTTTGCCTATTAAATTGAACACTAGTCCTCCTCTAAAGTTAGAGTGCAGGGTTTAGACTTCATTTTCAAGAGTGTCTGATGGGGCTATCCACAGAGTGGTAAGTACTTCGCTCTATTTAGATAAAATAAGTGACCTGGCTATGAAGGAAATTTAACAGATAAATAGGAAACAAAAGAAAACAAACAAACCCAAAACATCACATTCTGGAACATTAGGATGGCTAGTGTGAGAACCATTCCATAACTTGTAATTGTTTTGACAATAATGAAACCAGCTTAGGTGAATTCCATCTGGACAAATTCAGACTGGAAATAAGATGTAAATTTTTAACAGGAAGAGTAATCAACCAGTGGGTTTTAGTGGATTTCCCCATGACTGACCATTTTTAAATAGAGACTAGATGCTTTTGTAAAAGACCTGCAATAGGAATTATTTTGGGGAGGTTCTAAAGATCAGACTACAGGATTGTAGTGGTCCCTGCTAACCTTGAAATCTACAAAACAAAGTCTTACCAGTCCTGCTGGACCTACTCAACACACACAGCCTTCTTTAGTATCACTCTCCTGGTTCCAAATCAGATGCTTCAGATTTCAGCTACAGTTGAACTCTTATAGCCCAAGAAGCTTCCCAGAATCCCTCGTTATAGTGGGGGATGGGAATTCCTCCTTTAAATTCCTCCCAGTCACATATTTGCCCACCTCTGATCTGCTCCAAATTTCAAAGAGAAGAAAAAAACAATAACAAAATGAGCTCATCATAGGGAATTGGGGCTAGAAACTCTCTAGAGTTTGTAGGCTAAAGACGTGTAGAAATGGCTTGAAATAAATGCCTCCAAAATATCAGTTCCTGGATGAGAAATATTCAGATTGAAATGATATCGTTTACATGTAGCACCCAAATTAGCTTTCAAAGCCTATTCAAAAATGTATTAAGGCTCCAATTTGGTCACGGACATTATACAAAAGTCATGGAATCTATGATTGCTAGAGACCTCTGTGACTTCAACCATGGTGGCTATGAGCTGTAGGGTCCCTGACCTCACGGGTGGTGGGGCCCCCTGAGCTCCTAGCTACCCTGGCAGCAGAGTGACTCTGCAACTCCCAGACACCATGGGTGGTAGACCCCCTTGTAATTCTAGGCCCTGTGAGTGGCATGGGTACCCCGCTGCTTCTAACTGCTGCAGGCAGCGGTGGGGGGGGTGGTATCCTGCAGCTCTCAGCCACTATGGGTAGCAGGAGCCCCCAGAGCTCCCAGTGGCAATGGGAGGAACTTGAAGCTCCAAGCTGCCAAGTGGGAGCCCCCAGAGCTCTGAGTGGGGCCCTTGCAGCTGCCCAGCTTCCGAGAGGGGTTGTGGTCATCCAGCAGTACCCCATGGATATTTTTAGTGAAAGTCAGGAACAGGTCACATGCAGGGGTGATGTGTGGGTGGTGGTGGGGGGGACGAAGGGCCGTGTGACCCCCAAATGCCATGGGGAAGGGCTAGGGGGCAAGTAGATGGCAGGCAGAGCTGTCCTGGCCCCCATGCTTTGGGCAGGGGGCACAGGGCCCATGGCAGCCAGAGAAACTAGTGGGGGATCTGGTGCTGGCAACACTCATCAGTGTTGGAAAGTCAATCAATGCAGCTGGGAGCCAGGGGAGCAGAGCGGGTTGAGGCCAAGTTGCTCCACTCCCCCTTCCTCCCCTCCCCCTGGCCACTGGGGAGGGGTCCCAACTCCTACTAGTCCCTTGTTACTAAAATATCTGTGACAAAATCTTAGCCCTATAAATTATATATGAACCGTGGCACCATGGAACTTCAGCCATCTCTGAGGTGCAAGGTGGTAACAACTTACACACAGGGCATTGCAAAACAAACTCTGTTGGGTCCACTTACAAGGACACTGAGGCCCCTCCTCAAAGAGAGCCATGTGGTCTGTACTATCCACCCAGTCCTGATGAGACATCATTTTACTGTCTTCCCAATGTATCCTATGCTGTAAAGGGCATGAAGTGGGTTTACTCCAACACCTAAAGGAGTTGAGCTTGCTGGGATTTGAACTCACAGTTCCAAGGCATCGAGGTACAGCAAAACTAATCTCCGGCACTAAATCACCCCTTATTAGCGGTATTAATATTTGCACTTTGAATAGAAAACTAGGAGTTGTCAATGAGGAATAACAGTCTGTCAGTATATGGGGCAATCTACTTGGTTTAAGTGATGGGCCCCACAGGAATTGAAAGCACATGTGAGAAATAGATGCACACAATCACATGGCTTGCACAAGTAAACGTCCTGAAAACAAGCAGTTTGTTCGGGATAAGCTATTTATTTCAAAGACTCCCAGTGGAGGTCCCTGACAAGAACATTTAGAGAACTGAACAAAAGCTATTTTGAGATATTTGTGGCTTGGTAAAATTCCCTGAGTAGAGCCTTCAGTTCTTTATAAACATAGGAGAGGGTAGACCAGCCCTTACCTCATTTTGAATATGAGTCGTTAGCTTTTCAAGCCAGAAGTGTTGTAGCTTGGAGAAAGAACCAGCTAGTTTGTTACTCTGCCTTGCAGAGCTGGGAAGTCAATTCCTTATATCATGCAGAGCAGAGAGTGATGTCCTGACACAACATTGCTGTGTTTTTACTGTTGTGCTGTTTCACACAGGGACACTACATTGCTGTCTGCTTCAGCAGGTCTATGATGCAAACATCACTGTGTAAGGCCAGGAAGCTTTATCTTGTGCCACTGAGTAATTTTGCATCACCTCATTCTATGGATATGGCTACACAAAGCTGCAGTCTGGGACACTGTGTAGGTTAGACAGACATCTACCAGAGATGATCTGGATGGTGCTTGGTTCTGCCATGAGGGCAGGGGACTGGACTTGATGATCTCTTGAGGTCCCTTCCAGTTCTAGGGTCCTATGATTCTAGGATTCTAATAAGCCAAGTTCAAACTCAGGGGTTGTGCCCGTTTGTAAGTAATTCCTCATTTAACACTATAGATATGTTTCAGAAAATGATTGTGTTAAGTGAAAATGTGTTATGCGGGGTCAATTTTCCCATTGAAAATAATGGAAAAGGTGGGGGTTGCGTTTCAAACGGTGGCATCTGTTGGGACTGGGACATAAGGTTGGGGGAAAAGAGGACTGGGTTACAGCAGGGAGGGGAGGTGTTTGGCTCTGGGGAAAGGAAGGGGAGGAGAGGGGAGGGATTGGGTTGGGGGATTGGGTTGGTAGTATGCCCCTGTGATGGGTCTGCTGGGACCTGCACAGCGTCCGGCGAGGGAGGGTCACCGGGGAACGGCACGGCGAGCAGCAAACCCTCTGCCGCTTTGCAGGGAGGCGGGGGAAGCCCCAC
Source organism: Pelochelys cantorii (assembly GCA_032595735.1). Lineage (NCBI taxonomy): Eukaryota > Metazoa > Chordata > Testudines > Trionychidae > Pelochelys > Pelochelys cantorii. Next base: position 161,675,970 of record CM064327.1, read on the forward strand.
GCAGCTGCTGGCAATGGGCCGGCTGGGAAAATCGTGTTATTTCGGGGATGGTCGTGTAATTCCAAAAATGTTCCCTAAAAAAAAAAATCGTGCTATCGCAAAAACGTGTTAAGTGGGCACGTGTTAAATGAGGAATTACTGTACTGAAAACTTGGCTGTCCTGGTTTTGCTATTAATGTTACCCATACTAGCTAGAGTCAAGTGAGCTCGGCTTGGCCAGCTTGTGTGCTACCTTTGCTGTGTATTCATCCATCCCTTTACAGATTTCTTGTTGCATACCAGAACAAGTTGGAATTTTTCATCCTTGCCTCGAGGCCCTGTATAACTCTGTCCTGTACCTGCATCTTTTTTTTTCCATACTGACGCCATAGGCATAAAATGCCATTTCCCAAAACCAGTACTCTTTGCTTCATTCCAATACTTTCAGGACCCATTAGTGCTGCTGTGGTCACAAGAAGGGAGTTACTTACTTATGGGATTTCTGTGCTGAATTACTGGCGAGGACTGCTGTTAATCTTAGCACTTGATTAATCTGAAAAGTTGTCTCTTCTGAGGGAAATGCAAGCAGGGGTTTGTGCTCAGAATAGGACTACTGTGATCTTTGCCATGAGAAAAGGTCTAAAGGGGGCTGGTTTAGCGTGGCCTCTTTACCTAGTATCTGTACATACATTTTACAACAAATAGCAGTAACCAGTGGACCCCTGGTTTTCGTGAAAAACTTCAGTGATTTGGGGAGTTTGTGATAGCTAGATTGGAGAGAATAGAATTGGATGCATATGCCATCATTGTGCAAACTTTCCCATATCTTGACTGCTGTGACCACCTTTTTCACCTCTGCTGACACTTGCCAATATGTGCCTTTTGCAGGACACTCATTAGAGATAGGCCCAAAACAAAACCTGGGCCTGTGTCAAGACTCCCCTAACAAGTACCTTGTTGGTCCAGAGGTATAACTCCAGCCTGATCAGTCACATGTTTAATTTGCCTTTAACTTCAATCCTGATGCAATGATGACAAAAATACCTACATCTAACATAATACTTTGTACGAACAGCTCTCAGTGTGCCTGCCAGATTTTCCTGCATTTATCCTCACAACAACCCTGTAGGGTAAGACAGCATTATCCCCATTTATAGGCCCGTAATAGATAAAGCCCAGCTTTTTAAATCTACCTAAGTGTTGCCACACTCAACTTCTCACCTCCTAACTGATTTAGGAACCCAAATCCTATTTTCCAAAGAACTATAGAAATTTTGGAGTCAGAATTCCATTGAAAGTCAACAGGTTTTTGAGTCCTAAGTGCCTAAACTGTGTTGGAACTGATTTATGTTACTAAATCAGTTAGGCATTGCACCTAAAGAATTTAAAAATGGGTTTAAATGACTTACCCATGGCGATACAGGAAGTTTTTGGCAAAGCAGTGAGCTGAATCCATAGCTCCTAAGCCATATGGAAGTGGCCAAATGATTTGACCATCCCTCATATATTAAAGTACCAGCTCAGGTTCTTTGACTATAATTCAGGAGGTCAGACCCCAGATTGGTCCTTTTTCTATTGCTTATGCTACTACTCTGCTCACCTTTGGGGAGAAGTTCCCAGATCCCAGGGAGACTAAAATCTGCCATGCAGTGGGGAAAAAATACACTGACATCCTGTGTATTGGGTTGTTGTAGATATAGATCTTGTTGTTGTAACTTTGTTATCATTTGGAGTTACACAGTTCAGAAATAAATCACTGGAAACACGTTGGCTGTGTCTAGACTGGCCACTTTTTCCGCAAAAGCAGCCGCTTTTGCACAAAAACTTGCCAGCTGTCTACACTGGCCGCTTGATTTTCCACAAAAGCACTGACGTTCTAATGTAAGAAATCAGTGCTTTTTCCGGAAAAGCTTTGACACTCCCGTTCGGGCAAAAGTCCTTTCTGTGGAAAAACTGTTGCGCAAAAGGGCCAGTGTAGACAGCTAGCTAAGACTTTTGCGCAAAAGCAGGCTAAACGGAAAAAAGCGGTTTGGACGCTGGGAGACCCCGTAGGAGCCCCGGAGTTCCTGGTAACCCGGGCTCTTAAAGCAGACGCAGGCTGCTGAGCGCACGTGGCAGGAGCGTGCCTCAGACCTCTGGCCTGAGATCTGCCACGGTGCCCCTGCCATGCCCAGCAGCCACATCACAGCCAGCATGGCAGCTCCGGGTGCTCAGCCATCTGCACCCCCAGCACAGGAGACCCCCAGGGGCTGCAAACGACAGGCCCCATCCTGGTCCTCAGGGGAGCTGGACAGCCTGCTCGACCTCTGGCAGGAGGAGGAGGGCCTCCACGAGACCCACTCACGGCGCCGCAATGCGGACATCTTCACCCGCATGGCCCAGGTGCTCGCCCAGCAAGGCCATCCAGCCCGGACCCTCGAACAAGTCCGGGCGAAAGTCAAGGAGCTGCGCCTGGGCTACGTGCGGGCCAGCGAGGGCCAGGGGGCAGGAGCAGACACCTGCTCCCATTACGACCAGCTCCACGCCATCGTGAGCCAGCTAGCCCTGCAAGCCCCAGACGTGCCCGTGGACAGCAGCGTGCACCCCCCCCCCCCCGTCACCAGGATCACCAAAGCGGGGGAAGGAGAGGACAGCAGTGCATCGGAGGATGAGGCCAGCATTGCCACCCAGCAGGCCCCCTCCAGCAGCCCTGATGTCTCCCGCGCATCCTCCGAGGCTGGGGAAGGATCCACCGGTGAGTCTTGCACTTTGCACTCACAAGGGCGGGGGACGTGGGGGGGAGGAGCCAGGCACCCGGAGCGGGGAGGGGGAGACCATGTCACTCAGGCCACGTGAGCTGCATGCTGTGTAGCATTAGGCAGCAAGCAGCACGTGCAACCACGTGCAGCCTGGTGACCGAGCGGCATGTGGCCGCGGCAGGCAGCTGCAGGGCACGCCTGGGACCGTGCTGCTCACACACATTTGGTGGGACCAGGGCGAAGGGTGGATGCCGGCTGGAATCAGCCAGGGCCCCAGGGACTCAGGCCAGAGCCCGCACCTCCGCAAGGGTGCAGCACGCAGAACGGCACACTGTCCCATGCCTGGCTGTGAGGCACAGCCAGCTGCTCCTGGGTAAACCGCAGCATCACAGCCCTGTGAACATGGCCCCCACTGAGCCCCTTGCCTGCTCCCGGTGCCTTGGCTGGCTCCCGAGGGAAGTCCCCGCTGTGGCCACACATGTCCCTGGGCTACGTGTGTGAGGGATAGTGGGAGGGAGAAGGGGGGGAAGCGCTTGGGCCACCCTTAGGGCTGCCTGAGTTTTGCTGCAAGGATGGGACCCCCCTACCCCCCAGTCACTCTCCTGGTTCCGTCCAGGAGATATCCCACGCGATGGGGATCTGAGAGCCCAGACCACCTCTGCCAGATGTGCTCCCAGGCACTGGGTGGGGATGCATCTCACTCACTGTCAAACACCACTGATTAGCCCAAAGCCTCACAGACTCCACCGGCAGGGAGTTCCACAGGTTAACGCAACACAAGCGCCCTCCTGCCCTTCACGGGGCCAGGACACAGACCAGTGGTTACAATACATGGAGGAGCACCCTACTCCAAGGGCGGTCCTCCTTGCAAACATACAACACGGGTGGCAGGGGGGGAACCGAGTGGGCCCACGCCACACTACTGTGGTGTCGCCTGGGCTCAGGGGTGGAGGGCATGAGGTGTGGGGACAGTGGCCGGCCTGCCTGACTGACCCATCCTTTCTTCTCTTCCCTGCAGTGGGACCAAGCACAAGCTGGGGACCCTCCAGTCCAGCAGCAGCGGCACCCCCAGCTGCCCAACCACGCAGGCACAGGCGCCGCCACCGGGACCAGCTCCTTCGCTGGCATGTGCAGGCCGTTGAGCGCATCGAGGCATCGATTCGCCAACGCGTCGAGGGGGACCTGCAGTGGCATCAGGAAGCCTGGGCCGCCTTCCAGGCCCAGTGCATGCGGATGGCTGACTCCATCGCCACCCTCACTGCCCACATAGCCCATGCCATTCACTATGGCATGGCCTTACCCCATGCCCCCGCCATCCCTCCCCTAGCACTGCCCCTGCAAGGCCCCCTCTTGCTGCCCCTGCAAGGCCCCCTCTTGCTGCCCCTGCAAGGCCCCCTCTTGCTGCCCCTGCAATGCCTCCTCCTGCCGCCCCTGCAATAGCCCCTCCTGCCCACCTCCCCGTGCAGCCTGCCCCGCATGTCCAGGTCCACCCCTGCAGGAGCACTCGCAGGGGCCACCCCTCCCAGGAGTAGCTCCTCCCTCTCCCTGTTGAAGGTCTCCTCCCCCTCCCCGTTCCTTTCCCCCTCGCCCTTGTAAATAAAAACATACATTTTTCAGCTGAAAACAAAACTGTGTTGGTTATTGTGTTACTCGAGGTAACTGTAATAAATGATTTGAGATGCCAATTAGCCAGCTAAATTTAAGAGGATTACAAAATGCGGACGCCAAATTCTGTATCTATCACCAGTCGTTCCTTTAAGTGGTCATTGGTTTGTGGCACATAAATAAATACTGACACTTTTAAGTAAAATTTAAACCACAACTATATTAACATAGATAACAAACAAGCAAGAAAGGTTAAAAGACGCACACAAAAGAATATGTACATAGTCTAGACGCAGGGGACAATTGTAGTGTGGCTGGCAACCTCAATCCTTTGGTCCTTCCAGGCCTCAGGAAAGAAACAGCCAGGAGATCCCTCGATGGAAGACGACGGCGAAGCTGACAACCTCAATCCTTTGGTCCTTCCGGGCCTCGGGAGAGAAACAGCCAGGAGATCCCTCGAAGATGACTGGAATCGGGTACGCTGACTCGAGTCTTCCGCACTAACCATGAATCCTCTTCCTGTTCTTCGGGACAGCTCAGACAGGCGATGGTGGCCTAAACCCTAGCCTAAACTAAAAAGAAAAACCCTAGCTATGTTCGACGCACCCGACGAACATTCACGATGACGGCCGATGTGCTTGGAACCGACGCTTTACAATGGGGGGAGGTAAGGGGAGCAGGCACATGGCCACCCCTGGTTCCATGGCAGAAACCAAAACCAGGAAAAAACAGTAGGGGGCAAAAGGGTGGTGTCCAAAAGGCAGAGGGCAACCACCAAACCTGCTATGGCTGTCAGTCCCTGCCAGAGGTCCTACCGCACGGAGCAGGAGACAAACGGCTGTCCGGTGAGACCCCTTTAAGCTCTGAACGGAGCTCCAGCCCCACCCCCAGAAAGTGCTGGTGCCCTTTTGCCCTCTTCAAAATGTTTCCGGGCTTCTGCTTTTGCGCAAAAGAGCGCCGCCAATCTAGACGCACTTTTGCGCAAAAGTGCATCGTTCTAATGATAACTCCGGGACCAATCTAGACGCTCTTTTGTGGAAATACTTTTAACGGAAAACCTTTTCCGTTAAAAGTATTTCTGGAAAATCATGCCAGTCTAGACGTAGCCAGAGAGCTTGAGAAGTTGTAAGTGTCCATTTATTTCATAACACAGAACTAAATAGAACCAGCCCAAACTGGCTGGACTGACCCCTAGTGTTCTAACTCAGTTATCATAACAACAACAAGATCTATATCTACAACAACCCAATACAAAACAGAGAACATAGCAGGAACACACACAATGCAATGATAGCTAGAATACAAGGAGAGCGGGTGGGATGAGCAAGAACAAGGAGAAAGTATACAGGAGAAAGGAAAAAATGGGTTAGCTGGAAGGAACAGGGGATGGGGAGAAGATGATGGAAGGAATAAACTAACCAACAAAAGATGTAAAAATTCAGTTTAAAGTTACAGGGTAAAATTTTCAAAGAGCCTATGTGATTGAAAGGTAGCCATCCTGCAGCAAAAAAGCTTCAGGACCAGACTTCAGAGGGAAACTGTTGAGCTACAGTTCATCTACAAATTTGACACCATCAGCTCAGGATTAAACAAAGACTGTGAATGGCTAGCCAATTACAAAAACAGTTTCTCCTCTCTTGGTGTTCACACCTCCAGATCAGCTGCTAGAAGTGGGCCTCATCCTCCCTGACTGAATTTACCTCATTATCTCTAGCCTGATTCTTGCCTGCATATTTATACCTGCCTCTGGAAATTTCCACTACATGCATCTGACAAAGTGGGTATTTGCCCATGAAAGCTTATGCTCCAATAAATCTGTTAGTCTATAAGGTGCTACAGGACTCCTTGTCGCTTTTGCAGATCCAGACTAACACGGCTACCCCTCTGATACTTGTGTGATTGAGACTCCTAAGTCCCATTTTTCAAAAGATTTAAATAGGTACTTAGGTGCCTAAAGATGCAGATCCGTATTGAGTTGGATTTTTTTCATTGGTGCTGGTCAGTAAATTTAGGTGCCCAGATAACAATCTGACCCTAAGTGATGTTGTTTTAAAAATAGGACTGATTTAGAATCAGAAATTCCAGAGACTCTTGTGCTCATCTAGTCTGACTTCCAGTATTTCACAGGCCATAGAGCTTCCCCAAGCTCATAAGTCACCTAGAAGTGGGGTTATAAAGACATTTAGGCATCGCTGTGTTCTGTGTCACACTGTCTAACTGATTTAGGAGCCCATTATTGATAAAGATTGAGACACTTAGGAGCCTAAGTCGCATACACTGTTGTCTGACACCTAAATCTCATTTGAAAATGAGACAGGTTCTGAAATCAGCTAAGCATTAAGCATCAGGGGTGGAGCTGAGGTGCTTCTTTTGAAATGTTTAACTCATACTCAGAAGTTGCATGGTCCTGTTACATTAAGTAACCACACATAACCTTTTTTTTTAACAACAGAAAGGTGATACTCGTGCTTCTAATGGACTATCTCATACTGGGGAAGAGTATTGAACTTTTCCTGCCAAAGATGAAATTAATAGGTTTTGTAGATGCTCAGACATCTTAGGGAGAAAACCCTCATCCCTTATTTAGGTGTCAAAATACGGCATCAGGATGAAAATTTCAGAGGCCTAAATTGGTGTCTATTGGCCTCTGGTACTCTTGAACAACTGCCTTTATCTTTAAGCACCTGTTTTGGCCTAGATTTCCCCCACAGCCATACATGACCAAGGAGTAAAGTTCAGCAGCCTGCTAACAGAACCTTTTTCTGGATTGACATGCTGTCAGTACTGATGTAAACAAAACAGTGAAGAGCACACAGTCATTTCTATGCAACATATCTCCCTATGGTGGGGTGGTGTTAGTGGTGGTGGTTCAAATGTATATGAAAGATCAGAAATAAGTATTTTACTATCACATATACACCCCAATGGCACAATATTCCCCTCAAATATGTAACTTCAGTGGGATCCATGCTTGTGAGTGCAAAAGGACAGCTGGGACTTCTGTATTTAAAGATTTTTTTTAATATTTTCAAACTTTTTCAGTGGACCAGGGGATAAAATCACTATGACACTTTGTATTTATTAAAAGGAGATTTCAGTAGATAGGTCATTGTTTTTAAAATGTCCCAGGGACTGCTAATCAAGGGGAAATATATACTTTGCTCAGAGCCGGCTAATTAATGTTTTGTTTAATTACTTTGATGATAAAGAACGAGGTACAATTTGCCAGTTGTAGATGTCATTAACTTTTTGAAAAAAATACATCATCTGGTTTATCGTGACATCAATGATTTTTCTGCATAAACTCCATTTCACGCATACATCATGCATTGTAAATTTCTGTCATTGCCGAATGCCACATGGTGTTCTGTCTTCATGTTGTTTATGAGTTACTTGGCCTCAGATACAATTTCTACATGGTTCTGCTGGGTTGAAGTCAAGCCAAGTTAATGTTCAACAGGAATCCTTCCTTTCTAGTTTGCTGTGTATTTTCTGATGTGACTGCTCCCTTCTAATGAAGTTGGCAGTGTTGCTAAGGACAGGCTACTATTGCCAAAGTTCAGTGAACATACTTGGTAACAATAGAGTATGAGGGGAAAACAGACAGTGATACTTCCAAGACCTTTAGCAACAAGTATAGTTTGACTGATGCCAAACAAATGTCTAAATTCCAGCTCCCTCAGTGATCAGTAAATGATGATTTTTTTTCATTTCTTTGTTCCAGCTATGCATAAACAAAAATGTTTGTGTGTGGCACATAGAAGTGGTGAGATCATAACCCAGATCTAAAATGCACTGAATTATTAAAAAGATGCAGGAATTACTGAGTGAAATTCTGTAGTCTGTGTCATGTTGGAGATCTGACCACTTGGTCTGGCCTTAGAATCTCTGGGCAAGCACCTTAGCTGATGCAAAATATAGTAACTGCAATGAAGTCATTGGGTATGTCTACACTACAGCACTAATTCGAACTAACTTAGTTCGAATTAGTTAATTCGAACTAAGCTACTTCGAATTAGCGCATCTAGACTTAAAAACTAGTTCGAATTAGCGTTTTGCTAATTCGAACTAGCATGTCCACATTGAGTGGACCCTGAACCGAAGTTAAGGCTGGCCGGAACCAGTGCTGGCAGGGCATCAGCTTAGGACTTAGAGCGTGAAGCTGCTGCCTCAGGCTAGCCGAGGGCTGTGCTTAAAGGGACCCGACCCCCACCCCGGACAGACAGTTCTCAGGGTTCCCCGCTTGCTTGTCTACCTCGATGAGGGACAGCAAAGCAGTCCTGTCTTGGAGTGCCTGCGTGCCCACCCTCGGCACATCACAGCACTCGGCCATCAGCCCGGCTGCACTTGTCGCAGGCTGCCATCCGGGGGGGGGGTGTCATTTGGGGGGCTGTCAGGATCCAGGAGGCCCTGCAGGAGAGCTTCCACCCCGAGGAGCCCGCAGAGCCACCCCAGTCCTCCCCATCGGGGTCTTGTGCCCCATTCCTCCCTCACCTCCTTCCACTTACCCTTCCCTAGCCCCCCTTCCTGATGTAAAAAATAAAGGATGTGTGTTCAAAAATAGAAACTCTCTTTATTTAACAAAACTGAAGGTGGGGGGTGGGGGGATTAACCTCTGGGGAGACTGGGAAAAGGAGGTGGGAGAGGGAAAGAAAGAGGGTGAGAGAGGGGAGGTGGAAACCTGGGAGGAGGGAGCTGGAAGGGGGAAGCAGGAGGAGGGGAAGTCTAAAACTATGGTACGCCATATCTTCAGTATTGTGTAGAGATGGGGTCTCCTCACCTCAAAAAAGATATTTTGGCCTTGGAAAGGGTTCAGAAAAGGGCAACTAAAATGATTAGGGGTTTGGAACTGGTCCCATATGAAGAGAGGCTAAAGAGACTGGGACTTTTCAGCTTAGAAAAAAGGAGACTGAGGGGGGATATGATAGAGGTCTATAAAATCATGAGTGGTGTGGAGAGGGTGAATAAAGAAAAGTTCTTCATTAGTTCCCATAATAGAAGGACTAGAGGACACCAAATGAAATGAATGGGTAGCAGGCTTCAAACTAATAAAAGAAAGTTCTTCTTCACAAAGCAAATAGTCAACCTGTGGAACTCCTTGCCACAGGAGGCTGTGAAGGTGAGAACTAGAACAGAGTTTAAAGAGAAGTTAGATAAAGTCATGGAGGTTGGGTCCATGGAGTGCTATTAGCTAGGGGGTAGGAATGATGTCCCTGGCCTCTGTTTGTGGAAGGCTGGAGATGGATGGCACGAGACAAATGGCTTGGCCATTGTCTTCGGTCCATCCCTTCCGGGGTACCTGGTGTTGGCCGCTGTTGGCAGACAGGCTACTGGGCGAGATGGACCTTTGGTCTGACCCAGTACGGCCATTCTTATGTTCTAAGCTCAGGGTCGGGGGTCTCACTGAACCAACTTGATTTTCATGAAAACCTGCTCCTGAGTTTGCATGTGGCCTTTGGTGGCCAGGCTGGCAGCTATCCTGCCCTAGACGGCCGCTTTCCTGTGCCTAGTGCGGAGATTGTGGACGTTGGAGGTCTCCCCCCAAACCTCGATGAGGTCCACGATCTCCACACTAGACCAGGCGGGTGTCTGCCTCTTGCGGCCCTGGGCAGTCTCCTGGGAGCCGCCAGCCTGGTCCTGGGAAGAGGGGGAGGGCTGGGTGGCAGCGGGTGGCTGGCTCGTGCCGTGCCAGGTGCAGGGTCTGCTGGCTGGGTGCTGGCAGACTTGCACCTGGCACGGGCACCGTAGCCAGACCGTGGCCCTTTAAGGGCTCCGGGGCCGGGAGGGGGGCAGAAGAGTTTCCCTGGCTTGGCCCAGAGTGGCCACCAGGGCAAGCTGGGAAGGGCTAGCCTCCCACTAGTTCGAATTAAGTGGCTACACAGCCCTTAATTCGAACTACTTAATTCGAACTAGGCGTTAGTCCTCGTAGTATGAGGTTTACCTAGTTCGAATTAAGCGCTCCGCTAGTTCGAATTAAGTTCAAACTAGCGGTTTGCATGTGTAGCACCTATGAAAGTTAATTCGAACTAACAGCTGTTAGTTCGAATTAACTTTGTAGTGTAGACATACCCATTGATTCTACATGGCATAAATAGCAGCAGAGGTTCTGTATCTGTTTAGTTTAACAACACTTAGGGCAGGTCTACACTACAAGGGTAGGTTGATCTAAGCTATGCAATTTCAGTTACATAACTCAAATCGACATGGTTTAGATCTATTTACCGTAGGGTCCAACTCTGCAGGGGATCAATACAAAAAACTCTTCTGTTGACACTCCTAATTCATCTCATTCTGCTGGAGCACCAGACTTGACAGGAGAGAGATCAACAGTCGAATTAGTTGGTCTTTACTAGACTCACTAAATAGACCACCGGTGAATTGATCGCTACAGCATCCATCCACTTTGTAGTGGAGACGTATCAGTGGCTAGAGCTGCACTATTTCTATTGATGTACCCACTGATATCATCAGGCCATGTCTAGTTAGGAGCAAATGTCAATGTAAAGGTATATATAGCAAACTGTAATAATGTTGAGCCAAATGCTGGCTTCAGGCATGTAAACAACATAAATTGGTGTGAAACAGTGGGCTCAACTGATGCCTTGTTAATGTAAGCATATATTCTGACTGTCCTTGCTAGCATGCACAGTAAACCTCCGCAAAATACTACTGCTGCCAGCAGCAAGAATAATCTGAATGGGACTGGGCATGTGGGATTAGGTCAGGACTCATATGCGTCAAACCGTGTGAGCTGTGCACGCTCCCCAAATTCCATCCTCAGATATATCCTGCACAATTCCATGGCCTGATAGGCAGCCAGAATCACAGTGAAAGTTTCTGACATATGGCCCCCTTTCCAGCAGTGGCATTTGTGTGGGGGCAGTCCCAGCCAGAATATGGGCCACAATCAGTATGTGTATAAGTGTTCCAGTACATTGCGCACCTGCACATCATGTTCCACCACCAGCAATGGGAATCCAACTAACCTTCTGATTCAAGAAATGGCTGCAAAACTCTGGATGAAACTGGCATGCTTTGACATAGGTATAACCCCTATGGCAACCAACCAGTGATGCCCAGCCATTCCACGGAACACTTACTCTTTTATTTTTAAAGGTATAAACTATTTTCTAACAGCAATAAAATGTTCCAGAGACTGTATTTCTGTGGTGTTATTCCGTCCTTGGGTGGTTTGGCCTTCTTGTCCCAGAATATCACCTGAGGCTATGAACCTGTTGTGAAGTAGCACGCTGCCCGTAGTACTTCATTGCTTAAGCAATACAAAAATCTCAGAGCATGTGATTATGCTAGTGACCCAGTTCAGCTGTGTAGGGAGGGGACAAGAGGAAACAAACTGTTTCCAGTCTTCAAGGTATGTGAGCAAGGTCATTAATCAGCACAGATGTGCTGGACTAATAGGTCACACTGAGATTATTTAAAAGGAAACATTATGAAAAGGTACACATTTTAATATTAAAAAATGTCATTAAGTACTTAAGTGGGAAAGAATTCCAACCATGAAAGGCCGGATCTTCGACTAGTGTGACTCAGTGCCTCTCCATTGACATCAGTTTCAGAGGGTAGCAGTGTTAGTCTGTCTCAGCAACAACAACAAGGAGTGCGGTGGCACGTTAAAAAGACTAACAAATTTATTTGGGTATGAGAGCATAAGCTTTTCTGAGGATTATGCTCTAATACCCTAAATAAATTAGTAAATGCCACTTGACTTCTTGTTGTACTGGCATCATTGGCACTGCCTTGATTTACACCAGCTCATGATGTGCTCTGTTAAAAAAAAGAATGAATGACAATAAATTATGTCAGGCCTGATGCTATGCCTCTCCCAAGGAAAATTAGGAGTCACTGCATTAACTTCAGTGTCGGTGGATAACTGTGCAACGTAAGCTGTGTTATTGAAGCTGCATGCGAGAATGTTTGGGCACTATAATAAAGAATACTTCACATGAATCCTGCCTGTTTTCTATCACAAATGGACACCATGCTTCCAGTCTTTCCAAAGTACCTAATTCAATCTCCTTTTCTGCAGTCCTAACTGCCGACTACAGAATCTATTTCCCAAAGCAAGTAGACTGACACTCACAACTTTCATATGCAAATGCAAAACCTGTATCTTTGCGTTACCTTTCCCACTACCCACAAGAGCTCATAATTCTCTCTCTCTATATATATATATAGTAGTCTCTAAGGTGCCACGGGACTACTTACAGACTAACATGGCTACCCCTCTGAGCCTTTTTAATAAGGAGAAAGGAATGATTTTTCATTATCTATCTCTTGCTGCCCAGGCCTTGGGTTGAGCCACATCTGCCCCATTGAATACCAGTGGGAATTGTTTATATATATCAGAGGGCAGACTCTAGGCCTCATTTTGGGTGCACACAGCATGAATTGTCCTCAAAGAAGTGTACATTCTTTATGCTGATCTTCTCAATAGCTTCAAATTTTCCCCCCAGGGGATGATCAATACTCCATCAAAGTCCATTAAAAGATCCATCTGCTTTCAATGGGCTTTGGAACAGGCCATTCATGAATAAAGCTTTCTAGTAGTACCCATCACTTTATCACACCCTGCTCATAGCATCAAGGCCCTGTCTAGGTACATTTTAAGCTCTGATTTAAATAGTGCCACCACATCCGGTGAACACATGCATTTCAGTTTAAAAGTCTGCCTAATTTTGGGCCTCAGAAATTGATTTCAACAACATCAGCACAAACTACAGTTTTAAGAATGTTCACACAAGGTTTTGTGCTAATGTAACCACATCTGTTTTTAAACCAGTTCTAGTTAACCCAGTGCAGTTTTGTGTGTAGACCAGCCCTCTGTCTTCATGCAACATTCATTCAATATAGAGTTCCTTTGGCATTTGCTACACATGGCAGCTACTCTGCTCATTCTGAACGTGGATCTCTAACTACATGTTATTTGCATGGAAGAACCGCTGTTAGGCTGGAGGAAAGATGTCATCGTATGATTTAGCTGCTATTCACCTTCTACTTCCTGGACACACTTTACCAGTATTTGAACATCCTTCTGCATAGCTCTCTATATGGGAGCATACAGCTTGAGCTAGCTCTGGTTGTAGTCAATTCAATGACTCGCATTAGCTAAAATGGGACTTGGATTGAATCCAAGGGATTTTCTAGTTTAAGGCAATCCTGAATGTACACTTGGAATCCTAGATATGAGTTTTTAGAATGCAGTGTTGTGAGCCTTCTGAAGCACAGCTTAGGGTGGTTAATGTATAGAACTTAGTAAAAGAAACAGCAGCTGTTTACTCAAGCAGATTTTTCCATTTATTTTTTTAATTAGATTTCAGAAATTATAATAGTGCAAACACTCAGTATAAAAGTTGCAATAAGAAATTTACATTCACATTTAACATTTCAGCCCATTCACTTTTTTAACATAAAAATAGGACAAATATTCAATTGCTTCTCTCAATTTAACAATGCTGAAAAAGAGTAGAAGATACCCTACAGTATTCTATTTACATAAAAATAGACCCGTATTTATGCAAATCTAACATTAGATGTTACCCAGTGTTGTTGTTGTATTTTATATATGTATGTGTGTGTGTGTGTGTGTGTGTGTGTGTATTTCTTCAAAGCATCAGTGGGCTACAGTAATTGGAAAACAATGACATCTTGGCCCATTAGTCCATTCCTCAAAGCTATGAATATCCATGTTGTTTTACCTATAAAAAGATACTCTATTACAACAAGATACTCTACTACAACACAATGAGCATTGAAGTCAATGGCAAACCCTCTTTTGGGAATCTGACCTTTACTATAAACTGATACAAATCCCATTGAAGCTGATGTTTCCATTGGTTGTATCAGGCTGATAGGATCTTTTGTTGGCTCTTATAACCAATGCAAACAACGAAAATGTCTGATTGACTTCCCATAACTAAAGATGGTGATACATTATATGTAGTGATCATGAGCACAAATGTTTTCATTAAAATATGCATGTTAGTTTGGAAGCCACAGAATTTACTGCAATCATCTGTGATACAAGTAAAATAGAAGGTAAAATTACTTCCAGGTAGTTTTCTTGGTCACACTTAGGTTACAATGAAGTATAATAAATGAACTTTTAATTCAAATTTGCACAGTTCAGAATCAATCTTTCTTTCCTCTGATTTTTGGAGAAAAATACCACTAAAATACTCAGACTCAGTGATCATTTCTGTTATGTATTTTCAGCCAAACCAAGTTGCTTACACTATCTAGTTTGGGCCACATTCCCACTTGCTTAGTTGTCTGTAACAATACAGACTGTGTAGAAGCCACATCAAAGCATTTACTATCACATATATCGTAATATACGAAGATGTTACCCTCTGAAATGCGTGAGAAAGTACCTGGCTCTTTTTCTTCCTAGTTTCGCTCTATTTGTTGATAGGATTTGAAATGTCTTTTGGACACTTTCAAACATTTCAAGGGGTAACAATGTATAGTGTGGCCAGCTGTCATTAAATGACAGACCAGTTCTGATTGTGGAACATTCCATTCCATTTTTGCTATCTACCTGCCTGGTGCTGGACAGTTTGTGGTAGAAAGCAGAAACACAGGAGGCAGAAAGCAGGGATAGGGCACCATATCTATTCTTTCATATCAAAGCACCAGAGAAATCACTTATGATTTGTTTGCTATCTTGTGAGATGAAGGGGCTAGCACAAAGACTAACCAAGAGTAGGAAAGCTAAGGCATGCTCCAGAACATCAGTGAGCTGTAGCAGTGTCCACACTGGATGTTACATGGCAAGTTGCTGCTCTGGAGATTCACTAACTCACTTTCCATGTAGATACGCCCTTAGTCTTATTTGAGAAACCACTTGGGTGGTGGATAGTCCTGGGGTGAAATCGTGACATCATTGAAATCAATGGGATTGGACTTTCACCCCTTATGCGGGCTCTCTGCACATAGCAAATCTCAGGTTTTGTCTAGACTGCATCCCTCTGTCGACAGAGGGATGCAAATCAAGCACATCGAAATTGCTAATGAAGCAGGGATTTAAATATCCTGTGCCTCATTAGCATAAACATGGCCACC
The DNA here is from genome assembly GCA_032595735.1 of Pelochelys cantorii. Lineage (NCBI taxonomy): Eukaryota > Metazoa > Chordata > Testudines > Trionychidae > Pelochelys > Pelochelys cantorii. The sequence continues at coordinate 161,691,374 of CM064327.1, forward strand.
GCTTTTTTTGAAACGGAGTTTTTTAAAAACAAACTGCAGTCTAGACGTGGATCTGTCAAAAATAAAGCCTTTTTTGACAGATCTTGTATTCCTCAAAAAATGAGGTTTACAGGATCTGTCGAAAAAGGGTTTATTTTTGACAGATCTGCATCTAGACTGCTGTTTTTTCGAAAAAACTCCGTTTTGAAAAAAGTGGTGGCCATGTTTATGCTAATGAGGCACAGGATATTTAAATCCCTGCTTCATTAGCAATTTCGATGTGCCTAATCTACATCTCTCTGTTGACAGAGAGGTGTAGTCTAGACACACCCCCATTCTTTAAACATACATCTAGGATATTTTAAAGGTCACAGGGAATATACTGAGGATTTCTCAGAGGGAACACAAGTTAGAACAAGGCATGTTAAACTTTGTGGGCCAGAATTTGGCTGTGTTTTGTGCTAAATACCCAATCTTCCCAAGAGCCCAGTTAGTAGGAGATGGAGATAACCATGATGTCAAATTATGTTCAACTCAGATTGCATTTTTGCTTTACAGTTCAAATCAGGGGGTGAAGTTCTGTCCCCATGGAGGCCAATCCATCGACTTCCACAAAGCCTGGATTTAAGTGATGTTCTTTAATCAAGCCATTGAAATTAATCCAAAGCAGTACGGAACAGATGCTTTAATGAAAGGAAATTTGAAAATTAAAATACATGCAGCCTGCCATATATTAAAAGTGCTTTCAAATAAGGGAAATGCAGCAAAGCAGCATAGTGCTACACATCACCGATGATGTCATACCAAAGAGTCAAGCAACTGCTGTGCTTCTGAAAAGGACACTCTTTCTATAAATGACAGCAGACACAACAACAGAACTTCCTCCTGTAAATAGCCTCATTAACTTTAAGGGGGCTATTTGTATGAGTAGAGGGAGCAGAAAGTGACCCATCGTGTCTATGCAATAAGTAGACTTGTTTATAAGTAAGCCAACAATTCTTTCAAGATAATGGAATGAAAAAGTTATGTACAGCATTGGGATGGGTGTGAAGGAGAAGGGCATGAAGGAGCAGTATTGAGTCAAGAAAGCACTACCACTCAGCAGCTGCAGATCATGCTTTAAGTGGAGGATCTGCTTAAACAGGGACTTTGACAGTCAAACAGCGGGGAGAAGTGAAGGAGAAGCAGACTGTCTGTAGCTTTTGGGACACAGGGATCTGCAGGGGAAGGAACCAGAGCCTGAGTAAGACATGAATGGGAGAAAACAGGGGCCTGACCCCCTTCACCTTGACAATGGGGAACAATGGGATGTCCAAGTGAGGTGGGAAGCCCTGGCTGATTATCTGAACTATTGAGACTGTGTGACCAGCCCCTTTGTGAGAGGGAAACGAAGTGCTGGGACTATGCCCCAAACTGAGGAGAGAACAAGGCAGGTACAAAGTGGCCCAGGGGAGGCTGGGCTAGTATATCAGCTAAGATGGGGCTGAGACTCTCCTTCTCCTTTCCCCAGGGTTTTGGCCTAGGAGCTGATGGGCTTGGGTCCCTCTACCCCTTCCCTCCTCCTTTTTTTGATTTCAAACCCCCCAAGAGCACCAGGTTGACTATAACATGTTTGCTGAGCCCTCAGGCTGCCTGGTAAAGCCATCCCAAGGCTATGGGAGACTGGAGAGATGCAGCTTGCCCACTAGGCATGCTGGCCCCTAGGGAAGCCTGCTAAAAGCAATGAAATAAAATCACGTGTAATATTCAATAAATTATACAGACTCAAAATGTTAAGGGCATATTCACATGAATGTGAAAGCAGGCAAAAGAGCTGTAAATCTGTAGCCTTTAAAAACAAAGTATAGCACCTATACTATTACTAATGCCTGTTAAAAATGCTGGAGCCTGGCAAAATAAATCTTATAGCAATCCATGTATGTGCACATAATACTAAGGACCAAATTCTGGTAAGAAGCAAAATGATTGCTCCAAATGGATATTGACTGTAAAAGCTGTGTTAATATGCAACTTTGCTTGGGCTGGTATCAGCTTCACACCCTGCTTCCAAATGGAGGCATAAATCTGCGCAAATATAGGTGCAAAGGACCACTGTTGCATCCAAAGTGTAACTGCATCAACACATGGATCATACTTTCTGACCGCACTACAGCTTACACCTTGGCAGTTGTCACAAAGACTGTAGAATGTCTCCTTTCAAAGGCCATACAGGGGCAGCATAAGGGTTTTTGCTATGGACTTGTTAGGTAAAATTTGTCCCCCAAAAGCTAGAATTTTGAAAGGCATATTTATCTTTTTAAATGTTACAGTGCCTTACTTTCCAAATGCATGCTTAATATGTATGTACAATTACACCAGTTCTGAACAAAAATTGGTCATTTATGCATCAATTCCTTATGGGAAAAAGGTATAGAACTTAACATAAAATTGTACTTATCTATAGAATTTCTGAATCATCTGTAGAATTTCATAGAGAATAATGTCCATGCCAGTTGCTATGGAATTCTATAGATTGATTTAAAGTTCTGAAGACTGGGTGTCCTCTATTGAATTCTGGTTTTAGAGTAGTTTCTAAAGAACATTATTGGCTCCATCCCTATTAAGTTCCATAGCACTTTCCCATCTAGTTGCCTACTTAGGAGTTGAATTGCCTGTTTGGATGCATAGAGAACTCACTATTTGCATATGCTGAATCCAAATTTGTAAATGCAAATGTTATAAATTTGCAATGTGTATACAAATGTCAGGCAGCCAATTTACAGGTACACATTTCTGAGAATCAGGCCATCATTAGATATGGTTATCAACGCAAGAATAACAATGGGAGATTTTTATTGGGGCTACTCCTCATGTAAAATACACACAGTTAACCTCCCATTAACCTACATTTAATCAGAAGATGTTGATGTGTCACTTGATTTCCAACTGAAAGGGAAGGAAAATAATATCTCTCCGCTGTCTAGAGAATAATACAAGTTTTACACTCTCCTAAAATTACTTAAATTTGCTAATTCCAATTTGTCATTGCTGCTCCCAGCATTAATATATTTCTGAGAAAAGTAATGTGCCAGGCACTTTAGCAGTAAGACACCTTGGCCTACTTTACAATGAGAATTTTTAGCAGTTCTAACACCACAGGTCTAGCACAGATACTTACACTGGTGTTAATAAACCTGAGTGTTGTTGCAGATTGGTGTTTTATCAAGCTGTCTGTTCTGCACGCTATAGGACCAAATTTTCAAAAAAGCTCAGTTCCCCCATTTAGGTGCCAACATAACCAGCCAGATTCTCAGAAGAGCTTTGCATGTTGGATGCTGCAGAGGATTTAGGAGAATGCCTTATTTAGCTTTCTAAATGGGGGCTGAACACTTTTTAAAAGCAGGCCTATAAATGATAACAATAATAATGATGGCGGTAAATGTTCCTGTGGGTGGCCTATGCAAATACTTCCATCACTAATGGCACTGATTCAGCTGTGTTTGTACTACATCAAATTGGGGAGGAAGTGGTAAAAATGCTTTGTACAGATATATATCTCTAGGGCCTGACTCTCCATGCTGTTTCCACTCGTTTTAAGCTGGTGTGAATTTTGATTTCAATGGAAGCCCAGGGATAAAACTGGAACATTGGAATGGAGAACTAGTGTCTCCTTAACCATACGGTAAGGCACAAACAAAGCTAAGTGTTTCCACACATTGGCCATGTACATTAATCTACAGTCTGAAATAATGCGATTATAAAAACAGACATTACAAAAATAACATTTCAAATTAGTTTAAGATTCCGAAAACAGGTGAAAACACAGTCTATTGAGAGATCTTACATTTTATTGTGAAAATGTAAACAAACAATACAAATTTGGCCCTGATTCAGATAAGCACTTAAACAGTTGCTTAACTTTAAGTACATGCCTAAGTCCAATTGAAGCTGGACACATGGCTTGCTGAATTGGGGTCTTAGCACTGTATTTTGCGCCACTAAAGTCAATTGGGAATTTTGCTACTAACTTCAAAGGCTACAGGATGAGACAAATACTATTCCTTTTCCTCACTGTAGATTTTTTAGCCCCTTCAGTATTTTGGACCTCCTTCCTGAGTTGCTCTTTTTCATTGTCCTCCCACTCGTTGCCCTTGCAGAAGTCTGGCCCATTCTAGCCTCGTACTTCTGCTAAATGCTGGTATGGCAGTTTAAAAAGAGAAATAAAGACCAACAGGTAACTAACTACCAATTAAAATGACACCACCAGCAATGTAGGCTGTCTTTGGGCAGGTTGGATGGCTGTGATGGGAGAACACATAGTACAAACATTGGGTAAGGAAAGTGACATAGTTGAGAGAGAGAGAAAACCAGGTGGAAGAGGGAGGAAAGTAATATATAAAAAGGAAGAAGAGGGTTAGGATGGTGATGGGAGTAGAGAAAGAGGCATAAGAAGTCCAGGTTGCCATTACTCATAACAAATTATCATATTTACCAAAAAAAAGTACTGCATTTGAGATGAAATTAGTCTATAGATACTATTAAATGGGTTTCGAAAATCTTAAATTGTCATTCAAAGCCAGTCATTCAATAGAATATGATGACTCATGTATGAAACCAATTTAGATACATTGATCTATGTCTGCATTTATGATAAAGTTACTTACAGAAACAGTAGTGTTAATTAACCATGCAGTCATGTGAAAGGATTTCAAGTCCTGTTGTTACATTTTGCAGATTTTTATCTAGTGTTATAAGTCCATGTTAAACCACAGCATAACTAATATATACTATCCATCATGTGTACACTTTTTTCCCACTTCCAGCCGCCTCCGTACTGTCCTGTGATTATATTATTGAATTGTTATAGAGCAAAATTACAGCTATGTAAATAGTTTATCAAAAACTATCATTAGCTATAGTAACAAATATTACAGCACAATACTTTATGGATTTTAAGTTTTCATGAGAGATTAAATAGGAGATTGGTTTTCGAATAATTCTCCCATCTTCTCTGAAACTAATGGGATTAATTGTTTTGAAGCATGAACTAGAATCAGTTAAGGGAACAGATTCTGATCTGTTATACAAGAGCCAAATCGACTCACGGTCCGATACTGCACCATGATAGCCAATGAGGCCATGTCTACACTATGCAAAAGACCAATGCTACTGTGGTTGATCTTCTGGGGTTTGATTTAGCAGGTCTAGTGGAGACCTGGTAAATCAAACTCAGAGGGCGCCCCTATTGGTGCTGGTATTCCTGCTCTTTATGAAGAGTAAGGGAAGCTGACAGGAGCATTTGCTCCCATCAGTCTCTTGCTGTGTGGACAGCACAGAAACTCAATTTAAGATACGTCGACTCCAGCTACCTAATTAACGTAGCTGGAGTTGGGTATCTTTATTTGACCTTCTGCTGTAGTGTAGACTGTGCCTGAAAGATTTGCCACTGACTTCAGTGGAAGATTGATTGGGACCTTATACATGACACCCCAGAACAACCAAATGCAAAAAATCCAAATTTACCTATTTTTGACACAGTTATGTGTAGCTCTCTTATATTTTGAACTACGGTTCATTTTGCAACAACATGAGTCAAAAAATAAGGCCATAGAATGAAATGTTTATTATATACACACATATATATTTATATGAAAATGTATTTGTATAGTGTATTTCTCAGATACAATAACTGTAGTATTTATTACTACATAAAAACAAATCTGGGTAACACCAATGGGCCAAATTTATTTTCTTTTTCTTCAAATGAATTGTGCCTGCTTACCGCACTTAAATTTGACAACTGCTCTTTCTTCCTTAATGCCTGTCCTAAATCAAACAGTACCTGTTGAATGCCAGACTTGTTACACTGTTAGAAACTAATATTTCATTTGTTTTTATTTTACAGTAAATGGTGTTTAATTTATTGCTTCTAATGACCAAAAGGTACTTTTTAAAAGATAGCATAGATGTTGATAGCACATTTCATATACCATAACATGGATTTAGCAACACTGAGGTTGGTGTGATTATTAGGTTACAGTTTTTCTTTGTTTTGCTGTTTTTATTTTGCTTTTGCTTTGCAGAATGCACATGCAACTAGTGGATTAAACTCTGTCAAAAGTGATATGTCAAAAATATTTAGGAAAAACTTAACTGTTTTCTTTTACTGAAGTCAGGCATGTGTGGCATGCAGTAGATTGCAAGGAAAAACAAATGGATGTTCATTTCCAAAGGATTTATAATCTTCATGCGCATGTAAAATCTCTGTTACAAAAATCATTAACATTTGTTAAAAGTGTGCCTTTTTGTTTTTTTTATACAAGTGTACATGCAATAACCTGTCATAGCTAAAACTATTTACAAAATTTCATACAATACCTCTTAAGTGAATAATACATGAAAGGCCAATGTTTAACACTGTACAAGATTAAAAATAAATAAGGCATTATAATACAGTTTTATCACAAATTAAAAAATGTTGGTTGTCACTGCAATACAAAACTGTAACTTGAAAGAACATTATGGCTAAATAGTCGTCCTGACTGGAGAGAACATGTACAGATTTTGGACTTGCTGATGGTAAATGCTTAACTTGTGCTACAAGCAGAGAATCAAACGAATTAAAATTATTCACGTTGACCATTAATATATTCAATTTCTCAGTTTTGAAATGGCACAGGACAAACAAACACAGATGTTTCCCAAGTGCTTTCTTTGCCTTATAGTTACAATACAGGCAAAGATGGGAAAGACATTTCAGTCTGTAATCTAGTCTTTTGTACTGTTGTAAATAGAGAGTTACTGGAGATTTACACCAGTGTAAACAAAAGCAGAATCTGGCATGCATCGGGCCCAAATACTAAATTCCTTATCAAACCCTCCCCCATCCCAATTTCACTGATTTCCATAATACTTTTGCATGCATAAGGAATGCAGATTCAGGCCTGATGAGCTGAAAGTTCAGGATCTCCCCAAATCTCCAGTAAAATAAATAGAGCTAAGGATTACAAGAGCGTGCTTATGTTTCATGTGATAGAAATGAATTGTCAGTACGCGCAGGTGAGAACATCTATAGAGAAGCAATGCACTTTACCTGTTGGGTAAAACTGCTTTCTAATTGATGCACGTGTAACATGTTTGGAAATGTCTAGACAGTCATTCAGCTGAACGCCAGTTTGTAATCACGTTAAAAAAAATTATTTAAACATAAGGATAACACAGGAACATTTTGAAATTAGTTCCCAAGACAGAAGGAAGTTTGAAGACCTCTGATGTTCATCTGCTTATATCAAGAATGAAAGATTTTAATTATTACTATTATCTTAAGAGAAAACGTGCAAACTGATGTGAAATATTGTGCTTGCAATTGACAGACATTAATGACATCTTGCCAAAACTGGAACCAGTTTATTGTAGGGCTCCTCCCACTTAAGTGTTCAAGCTGACAGCTACACAAGAATAAATGTAAACTTAGGACCGTATTCTGCCCAAGATGTGTCCATGTATCTTCCCTTCATCAAAATGAGAAGTATGTATGTGTATCAAAGGGCAGCACTGACCCCTTAGTGGGGCTATAGGAAGATCACCCAGATCAAAACCTCATCATGTGAATTGAAAAATAATAAATTATTGGTGAAATGCATATCGCTGCATGAGTAACGCCACCTTAATCCAAGGCCCACTGAAATCAATAGGAAACTTTCCATTGACTTTCATGGCCTTTGGATCAGGCCAAATATTATCTGAAGATGGTTTCCACAAAGAAATGTAAGGGAATGTCTTAAATTTATCAAGAATCACATGATTTTGTGGGCAGAGCACAGTTATTACTGCTATTATCTCTCTTGCATGAAGTCTGCTAAAAGCATACACCGGAATATATAAGGGCACACAGACTACAGAAATATGTCATTAAAAAAAGGATGCAAAAATGTACATAGAAAAATGAAACTGGGAAAGTCAGAAAAATAGGAAATGAAAGCAGACAGGCAAAAATACATTTTTAATATAACATTATTAGAGTGGATACCTAGTAGTGCCTGCTGTAATGGCTGCAAAACAATTTCTATCATAACCTTGTTTTAATTTTTAAACAATCTCTTTTTTCCATTGGAAAGATGCAGCCATCACAATGTAATGCTGCTGCCCTGTTAAACCAGCTCTGCAGAATTGTCCCCAACAATAACAGCAAAGCAAAGGGAGGAATTCACTCCTCCACACTCTGTCACCTCAGTGATATTAGAGGCAAGACAATTTTCCCTTCATTTTTCCTATTTTAAAAATCCTAGACAATTATTTAGCTCTGGCTTATTGTCCTGTGTGTTTGTACTGCACTGAGTGCAATGGAGTTCTGGTCCATGACTGGGGATCCAGGTGCTACAGTAATTTTACTAATAGTCATTATAAAGGCAAAAGCATTGTGTTAACTTGACATAATTGGAATTGCACTCGGAATTAATGACCCTAAACTCAAAGTCAGTAAGTGCATAAGTTAACTGATGGTATTGTGCCTATATATAATTTTTCACTGTGGTTAAATGTCTAGGTTAACATAGGTTGGTTTAATTCATAAAATGCATATTATAAAATATACAGGATATGCAATGTGACCAGATTCTCATAGCTCTCGAAACCTCATCTTTGGCATTTCCGGACAACTTTTTATTTCAACAATACAATCTCAGTGTTGCATTAATAGAGTTTGCTTCCATTTAAGTTATGCTATTTTTTGTTCTTGGTAATGTGGGTGATCTATTTACTTAAAAGGTTTTCATCGCCATATATTTGAGTGCCTCAAACATTAAATTTATTCCCAGCAACACCCTTGTGAGGCAGGGAACTATTATTACTCCCAATTTGAAGATGGAACTACACAGAGATTAAGTGACTAGCCCAAGGTCCCACAGAAAGCCTCTTGCAAAGTCTAAAATTGAATACGATCAATCTAGTTCGGTGCTTTAACCACAAGTCTAGCCTGTCAATCTCTGTTCTGAAAATGGCTCTGGAAATGAATAAATATCATCTACAAATCCACACTATATCATTGTTTTGGCTACAGGGAGACCTGAAAACAAACTTCATTATGTTTAATCTCACCCTCTACAGCTGTTGGGACCAAATTTGTTCATAAACAGATCCTATTACAATTCCTTTAAAAACATATGAATTCTCACAGTGGGCAGAACGTGGTCTATCTTGCCTAGCGTCCAGCCTCCAAGAGCGGAGCCAAGACAGAAGTTCAAGGGATGTGTACAGAAAGGGAAATTACGGAGTGAGTGATCCAACCATCGTCCACTGCCATCTCCTGGCAATCTGAGGTTTATGGTTGCCCAAAGCACGGGGCTGCATACCTGACCATTCCAGCTAATAGTCATTAATAGCTTTATCCTCCCTGAACTTACTCACTTATTTTTTTAACCCAGTTATACTTTTGGACATGACAATATCCCATAGGAATGAGTTCCACAAGATAGTTGTGCAATGTATGAAAAAAAACTTTCTTCCCTTTGCATTAAATCTGCTGCCTACTAATTTTATCAGGTAACTCCTGGTTTTGGGGTAAATAACACCTTTTTTTCTACACCATTCATGATCTTATAGATTTCTGTTATCACATCCCCACTTAGCTGTCTGTTTTTCTTCTAAAATGAGCAGCCCCAATCTTCTTCCCCTGCCTTGTACAGAAGCGAGGATGTCTTTGTTGCCTTTCTCTGAAACCTTTTCCAGTTCCACTAGATCCTTTATGAGATGGGGTGACCAGAACTAGACACTGTATTTAAGATGCATGTATACTATGTTTTTATATAGTGGCATTTTCATATTTTCTGTCTTACTTTTCATAGCCTTCTGAATAGTTTAGGATATAATTAGCCTTTTTGACTGCTGCTAGACACTGAGCAAGAGTTTTCAGAGAACTAGCCATAATGATGCCAAGATCTTTCTTGGGTGATTATAGCTAAGTTAGAACCCTTCATTGTATATTTTTAGCTAGGATCAGGCCTACCATGTGGGGGCAAAAGGGCGTAGTTGCTCCAGATGGCAGCACTGAGAGCTGGCGGGGGCAGGGCTGGCCTTACCATGAGGTGAACTGAGGCAGCCCCCTCAGGTGCCAGACTGTGGGGGGGTGCCACTGGGACCCAGAGTGCAGAAAATTGTGTTTGCTGCTGGTGCAGTGATGGGGAATGGGGGCGTCATTTGAGCTCCCCGCCTCAGGTGCCAAAATGTTGTGGGCTGGCCCTGGGCGGGGGACAGTGCTGAGGTCTGGCTGCACTGACCCGGCCCCTTCCACCCAAGGCCCCTCCCCTTTCGGAGGTATAGACACTGCCCCTTCTGCCTCCCTCCCCCAGCTTGCCTGAGGGGCCCGTGGAAGCTGTTAGCTCTCCTGGATAGGATTTTTTCCCCAAGGCGCTTGCACTTATTAACATTACATTTAATCCGCCATTTTGTTGCCCAGTCATCCAGTTTTATGAGGTCCCTTTGTAACACCTCAGTCTTCTTTCAGCGTAACTATCTTAAATAATTTTGTGTCATCAGCAAACTGTGACACTTCAACCATTAACTTCCTTTCCAGATCATTACTGAATATGTTGAACAGCACAGGTTCCAGTAGAGATATTTGGGGGGCCCTGCTCTGCTGATTACCTAGCTCCATTGTTAAAACTCACTATTTATTCCTAGCTTTTGGTTCCTATCTTGGGAGCTGTTACAGATCCATGAGAGGATCTTTCTTCTTATCCCACGATTATTTAGTTTCCTTAAGAGCCTGTGATGAGGGCTCTTGTCCAAAGCTTTCAGAAAATCCAAGTACACTATACTGATTGGATCACTCTTATCCATAAGCTTGTTGACTCTCTCAATAAATTCTAATAGATTGGTGAGGCATGATTTCCCTTTACAAAAGCCACGTTGACTCTTCCCCAATAAATCTTGTTTTTCTAGGTGTCTGATAATTTTGTTCTTTACTATTGTTTCTATCAATTTGCCTGGTACTCAAGCTAGGCTCGCTGACCTGCAATTGCCAGAATCTCCTCTGAGGTTCTTTTTAAAGAAACAGTATTACATTAGCTATCTTCCAATCATCTGGTACACAGTGATTTCAGTGACAGGTTATATTCAACAGTTAGTAGCTCTGCTATTTTAAATTTGAGTCCCTTCTGAACTCTTGGGTGAATGTAATGATGATTTAAGCACATTGACATATGGATGGCCAGCTTACAAAAGAAGTGGCATATAGAAACTGACTGGGCTGTATGCCCTACAGCTTAATACAGGTTTCCACATGCCACAGTAGTTCAGGTGTGGTATAAGATGATAGACTTATCCATGACAAAAGCCTACTCCAAATAAAAGCCTCTAGTATTAAAATCACAAACCCAAAATCACAAACAAAATGTAAAACCCAAACCTGGTCCCACTGAAACCAATAACAAAATGCTAGTGGCACCTGCCCAGAGATGAGAACTTTGCAATCAGCACATGCATTAGATAGTAAGAAACTTGTACAGTAAATACAAGTTTTGTTCTATGGTACATTCGGCACATCTGCACATTTAAAAATATTTTTAAACAAAACTAGTTTTTTGCCTCTCCTAGTGACAATGTGTATTTCACTTGCGTGTGCTGCCAGTACCTGGGGATGTTGTGTGGCTGCAGACCATGGCCTAGAATCCTCTGCAATATGACCCACTGTCCTCATCTTTAATACTTAAGTGCATGCCACACTATCTTGACTCAATATGAAACACTGCATGCTGGGATAGTTATTCTTTGTGGAATGCATCTATTTATTAGAGAAAAGAGCAGCTGACGTATGTTCCCTTCTATGCATATTAAGAGCAGTTCCTCAAACTCTGGGCAAGTTTACCAGCATGATCTTCGTTTGGAAAAAGTCTGGTGTGCTTGCTTTTCAGAATCCTATCTTCCATAACAGGTATATGCTTTCTCTAATTGCGAAACTAAGAAGAACAAGCCTGGTGTTGAATCAGGATATATAATAAAACAGTGGCATCAAATAAAAAAAATAAGTTGGCAAATGTACAAATATATCAATACTAACAGCACATTTACAATTGGTACTGGTCAGCCCGTTGAACAATTCAAACAGGTCTAAATCCTCACTGAGCTAGAAAATCTGTGCTTTCAGTGAAAGTCTGCAACTACAAAAAGAGAGCATCCCATTGTTTTCTACCATCAATATCATTGGCAATTTGTAGAATACAGCGAAGACTGTTTCTATATTGCATAAGCATATTGCTGTGCTTCCAGGGTGGCATCTCTCTCACACACAAGGCCAAAATGTCCTACAGACAGACAATATTTTAGCAACCTTCTTTGTCAATGCAAAAAAAAACATTTAATAGTATCTGGTCAAATTCCTAGGTCCTGCTTTTTGTCTAACTCATAGGCTTATGTTGTAATTGTAACTAGAAAGTATTCAAAGCTACTGAACATGCAAATAAAACTTTAAAAGATACCTGAATTTAGCAGTTGGCTTTAATTCAGCCTTCATTGACCTATTGCTGGCAAGTTCTTGTTTACTTATTTCAAGCAGTGGGCAAGGTTTCCATAATTCTTACTACAGCCTCAGATAATTTTCGGTCATCTCACCCTCCTTTCCTAATAGCAGCTTTACTAACCTCAGACCCAACAATACTGGATATAGTGGTAAAGAGAAATCTCTCCCTTTTGCTATTGCAGGTGGATGTGTAAATAAATACATATTTTTATATATATAAATTTCTATTATTTATCTCTATATATATGAGTGTTTGTATATGTGCATATATCGATTATATATACATACATATACACACACAAATACAGTGTCACTTGTACACTTTTTTTTCTAGTTATAGCATTTATCCTTTTAAAATGCCAAGAAAATATTCCCTATTCCCAAAAAATCGATTTTAGACTTTTCCTAACTGAATTGCTAGCCCTTATTTGTTCCATTCCAAGAGTTCATTTATGCAGGTCCCAAGTTCTCTTTGGTTGGGTTGTAGTGATCCTTGGTTGATGCCATGGCCTATGATCCTTGATCTCCTGGTGAAAATTCAGGCAACTTCTGCTCTCTAAGATCACTGTGAATGGCGTAACCAATTTTTCTCTGCTCTATGCTTCTTTGACAGCTGGCACAGAAGGAAGGTAATGCAATGTTTGATTTGTGTGGGTTGTTGGAGCCTGAAGTGCTCCAAGCCCAGCTTTTAAAGTAAAGCTGGCAACTGAGGACACTGATGGACAACTGGTGCCCAGTTTGGTTTGAATGTTTGTTCTCCCATAGGAATACATTTTCCGCTCTAAGTTTAAAGACCGTGTTTGCGTATTATTTCCATTGGCCTTGCCTTCGAGGAAATAGGTCAACATTTCGCCTTTTCCCTTTACACTGACTTTACCTCGGCATACAAACTTGTAACTGCACCTCTTTAATATCCGCTGAACTTCTTCTGTCACCTGCAGGTAAGGAGAGTCAGTATTACATTTTACCATTCCTATCACTGAGCGAGTTTAATCCTAGAGTAAGGAAACAGAATTCTACTTCTCTGTGGCAATTTCTTCAACTGTGATGAAAGATGCTCCATGGAATGAATAAGTAACTACTGGTTTGGGTTTCCCCTGTTTTCACATGCTTTGATGGTAGTAATAATAATAATAAGAGTTAATAATGAGATGTGCCCTAAGGAGAAAATTTCATACCTACCTCTGAAGGACTCCAAAGTTCTGAGGTTTTAGTTCTGATCATTAGAAACATAACAACATAAGAAATGCCCACATATGCCCAAATACATCAGTTAGCCTTTAAAGTGCCACAGGACTCCTCGTTGTTTTAATCCAGAGACATTCCAAAGGCTATATAAGATATGACTGACTTCAATATAGGTCCTTATCCTATGGTCCTTACTCAGTCCAAATTCCCATAGTGAAGTGGAAGTTTGGGTGATTGGCTGGTGTAAATATCACAGATTCAGGCCTATAATCCAACTGCATGCAGTACAGCAGGAATTTGAAGGGGAACCCTGTCTTTGTGGCATGGTGATCCTTTGATTTCATCACTTCAAAGCAGTGGAGCAAATAACAGAAGAATAACTACACAGCAGGCACCTGAGTCACCTTGGTGATGTTGCCATCTTCCTAAGAAACATGAAGACCATGAGGCTGAAAGCAGCTTTGAAAATGTAACAATAGGATTATCAATAAAGAGGAACTTAAAACTTATAAAAAGTGATTGTAACGTACTCACCTGAATTTTACCCTGCACTCCAGTACTATCCATTCTGCTAGCCACATTTACAGTGTTGCCCCAGATATCGTATTGTGGTCTTCTCGCCCCAATAACTCCTGCCACTACAGGCCCAACATTAATACCTAAAATCAGAACAGTGGCTTTTATTTTGTTGTTGATGCTTGTAGATCTAAGAGAAACATGGCTCTTTTAAACTATTTCATCATAAATGACTTCAGTGTTTTCACCTGTCATAGTAAATAATAGCATCATCTTAAACTAGAGCTTTTCAACACCCAGTGTTCCAAAGAGTATTAGAAATAAAACTCTACCGGCACACAAAGCACACCTGAAATATAACATTATTTTAACTCAAATTACAAAAAAACCAAACCCCAAAACAAACAAACAAAACAAAAACCACCCCACAACCACTTCTAATCTCATGGGGGAAATTATCAATTTCCATTTTTATGAGGACTGGGGCAAAGGTGGAAGGAAGAATTATCTCTGGCATACAGTGTATCAGCTTTTTAGTCACACAGAGCAAGGCCCTGTAGCTCATGGCAAGAGCTTATTGATCCTTGATTCCTTCTTATGGGCTCCATTGTGCTTTTTAACAAACAGCCTCCTAAGGGCTGGGAAACACCAGCACTTGGGGCAAGGGAAAGCAGATCAAGTGAAAAACTCTGATACTAGCATCAGACTAGTGCTACATTTTGCATCCAGAGGAAGGCATTGTAGCAATGATGGAGGGAAGCTTCCAGCTGCTGGGCAGTGGGGGAATCCACCATAGTAGTATGACTTGCTTCTCATCACTATTACTGCCATGGCTTATGACCATTTGCACCACATGGCTGCTAGGACCCTCATTTATCTGCTCCAGTTTGCATGCACAACTCAGTCAAAGGCGAGGAAACAAAAGGGGTGAGAGTGGGGGAAATCATGTTGGCAAATTTCACAGAGAGGAGAAGAGCCATGGAGTTCCCATTGGGGAAGGGCTGGAGGGAGGGATGGTATTGAACCAAAGAAGGTTGCAGAAGGAAATTGGCTCTCATGGAAGAAGATCACAGTACTGTACTTCACGTGGAAGACAGCATGGGTTTGTCTCCACTATGCAGTGGATCAACGCTGCAGTGATTGAAGAAAAGGCTGAAGGAGGGAGCAGGGGGGTTGACTTGCTGGGGGGAAGCAGAAGCTGCAGCAAGTAGGAGAGAAAATGAGCTAAAAACAAAAAACCTTGTGATAGGCTACGTCTACATGGCGGTTTTTTTCTGGCAGAAGATATGCAAATGAAGTGCTCATTCATTAGCATCTCTCGCTCATTTGCATATCCTCTTCCAATCCTTTTAGCGGAAAAGATTTTGCTGTTGAAAAGACCCATGTAGATGGGGCCATTTGTCGGAAGAAAAACCCTTTTGCGCAAGATCCTGTAAACCTCATTTTTTGAGGAATAACGGATCTTGCACAAAAGGGTTTTTTTCCGACAAATGGACCTGTCTACACAAGGGCTTTTTAATGGCAAAACCTCTTCCGCAAAAAGGATCGGAAGAGGATATGCAAATGAGTGTGAGATATGCTAATGAGTGTTTCATTTGCATATCTTCTGCCAGAAAAAAACTGCAGTGTAGACATAGCCATAACGTAACACTGACAAGTGGAACCAAACCTGGGACCTCTGGAGCTTCATGCATGAGCCTCTATAGTTTGAGTTGAAAGGCAGCTCTTTCTCAGCTAAGGCTGTAGAGCACACACATTTTCTCTGTCTGTAAGTGGTCTAAGTACCACTACATGGGACAGTAAACCATACCTAGTAGGTGTGTGGGTTATAATAATGTAAGAAAGATCTCAAAGATTCCAAAGCATTTTGCAAACTATAAGCATAAACACCCATGCTATACAGCCAGCTCTGGAGTGGAATTTTGCAGCAGTTTAACAATACACAGTAATAGTAGAGAACAGATCATGACAGGGAATGAAAGCTAACTGTTTGCAACAGAAACTGTAAAAGAATTTTAGCTAAGCATCACATAACTAACAAGATTGGAATTAGTCCTGAACATAAGGATTAACACCCTTAATATTCATGCCTTCATTCCCATCTTATGCATGTGTAACTCCCATTAAATTTATGGCAGTAGTGCAAATATGTTGATGATAAAATGGGCATCGATCTAGATTCTTCTGGCTCCAAGTTTCACTCAAGAGCACGAATCTGAGCTAATTTCATTCAAAAACATGGGTAATTCTCTATTACTGAATCTGTTCAGATAAAATGGGGGAAGCTAGCCAACAGCAATGCTACAGTTTTTAGACTAATTCTAGAAACATGACTTACCAACTCGGAGGACAAAGTCATTGTAAGACTGATAGTTGATTTCATCAAGAACGTCAAACATCTCTATTGCAAAATCTGCCAGTGTACTCAAGTGGGAATAAATTGATTTTTTAGCCTAGATACAAAATAACATTTTACATTAGATTTACACAGTAGTGTGAGCCAGGTAAAACACTGCCATACCTTTCATTCTGAACAGCTTGTGAACTGCATCTAAACTGGTTTGTTAAATGTGAAATGGAACTTTCCATTTGTGCTTTGAATATTTGTGCTATTTTTCTCCAGTGCTGAATTGTTTTCATTTCTCTTTTTGAATTCCGGGGTCATAGGTACTAATCAGGAGATTCAGACACAGACATTCAATGGAAAAAAGGGATCACAACAACACATCAGTTGTGGCCAAAGCCTAAGGTTAGATGAAATTAATTGAAATTCTTTGTCTATTTATTATTGATTAGCACTGCAGTTCTGACACATGACCAACTAAGGATTTACTAACAGCTTAAACTTGAAGACAGAGCTGTCTTTAGTTTTGAAAATCCATGTTTTCTGCTTGAAACTCAAATGCTCTGGATTCCTGCTTTTCCCAGGTGTTTTTGAGAGAAGAAACAGATGAGTAAATGCCAGGAAAGCAACATTCCTATGGTAAAAAATGTTCCTGCCATTAGAGGGCAACAGCTATTTGCTCAGAGCTATAAGCATTGCTTCCTGTGGTAACGGGTAACTGGGACTTTTGCTAGCTACGTGGGTATTGGGGCTTCATGCTGCTCCTGCTGATAACATTCCTGTTTACCTGAAAGGTGCGGGATTGACTTCAATCCTGTGAGGAATGTTGAAGTCTTACCTCATTAGCTTTCAGTGGGAGTTGGAGGGTGGTTGCATCCTTCAAAGTCTAGGGTTAATCTGAATTAGGTCAGGATTAAATATGAATAGGTAGAACAGTTTTGCAATGTGAAAAACTTGGAACAACTGTAGAGGTTGGAAGAAGGCTAGAGAGGGCCAGTGCAGGGGACAGTTTTGGTGGAATGGCAGGAAGGTTTGCACAGGAAGGCTTTGGTAGCTGGAAAGGAGGAATCAAGGTAGGTGAGCAGGCAACTCACTGGATGGACTCATAGTGATGAGGATGCTACATATCTAGCTGGGGGCAGTCCAGAGTGGTCCCCAGAGGTGCTTTTTATTGCTGCTCTGTTGTCCAGTGTTATTCTGATTCTGTGGCCTTGACGTGTGGTAGGAACCATTGGTGAGTATAATAAACTGTTATGAGTTTCCAAATCTTGACATGGAGGCAAATCTCCTGAGAGGTCCATTTGCCCTGAGCAGACAGGTTCTGGAAGTATGTGCCCCAACTGATTGGGATAATCCTGGTGGGAGAAAGCTACAGAAAGGGAACTCTCTCAACCACACGGTTTGTGGGTCTTTCCTCCTAAGTGAGAACTTTCTGAGCAATGAACCACTTGCTTGGATAGACTGTGGTTGTTGGGGGCGTAGATGGTTTTCAACCATACTTGAAGACACGGAGATTGAAGTCTTGCTAAAGGAGTCATGAATGAAGAGGCTGCCATAAGGCCCAGATATTCTAGGCAAGCCTTTGAAGTGGTTTGTGAACATTGTTGAAACAAGGTTGAACATTGTGGTGAATATTTCCTTGGGGGAAGTACAATGTGGTAGAAAGTGTCCAGCGTAGCCCTGTTGAAATCTATACATTGGGTGTTAGTGGAAGCTTTTTGATACTGAAGCAGAGAGTGAAACAGAGAAATGGCCTTGCTGATTGCTGTTTGTGATTCAATAAGTAAATGACCTTTCAGGGGCCAGTTGTCCTGTAGGGGAAGATGATTATGTGCAACTGGTAAATACAGACTGCTGTGGTTGAAAGAACTTTAGCAATAATCCTTTGGGCAATGGAAAGACCTAAGGGTAAGATACAATACTGGTAATGATCCCTGCCTACCACAGCATGCAGGGATTGCTTGAGAGATGAATGACAATGAGAAAATAAGCATTCTGAAGATCAAGGGAGCAGACCAATCTCCCAGATCTAGAAAGGGAATTATCACTGCCAGGGTTACCAACCATTCTGAACCAATGGGAGTGGGCAAAAGTGTAAAGTCTTCATGTCCAGAATTATTCTACCCCATTTTTTGTCCAGATTTATTCTATCCCATTTTTTGGGGAAGATGAGGAATGAGGAAGTACTAGGAATAGAACCTTTTCCCAACCAATTCTAGTAGTGGTACAGATTCAATCATCCCAAAACCTAGCAGGGATTATACCTCCTGCCTTAACAGATCTTTGTGAGATGGGTTCCTGAAGTGGGAGGGAAGAAGGAACCATGGGAGGTGGTAAGAAGCTGAACTGGATGAACAAGCCTATAGAAATCACTTGTAGGATCTGTTTCTGATGTTGGCTGACCCGCTTCCAGCTCAAGCCAAGGTCACTAGGCCACGGAATATTGACAAATGTATAGCTGGAAACCAATATGGCTCACCTGTGTGTTAGCAGCATTAAAATATGTATTAGAGTTATAAGAATATGGTTAGTGTGGCAAAGTAACATTTAAGTATTTGCTCTTCGACTATAAAAGTAACATTTTAGTATTTGCTCTTCATTTGCTAAGTTGGTAAAGCCTACAGTCAGGGAGAAGCATTTCCAAGTTTGAAACACTAGTTTACCACATAAGGTGTCATCTCCTCCCATACAAAAGAAGGCCTATAGACAATAGACAAGCCATTGTGGAAAATCAGTGGACAAAAGACTTTGATGATTGCTGCCCTCATGCTCATGAAGAAGGTATCCACATAAGCCCACATCCCATCATAGCTTGAACAATGGAGGAATGGAATAAAAATCCCTGTTAAAGAAAAATCATCATCACTATGCAGCTTCAGATTTGGAGAGGGCAATATTTTTAGACATAAGCAAGGGATTTTCAAGCTGTTCAGTTTGGGTTGAATATATAGCAGCTACTAACACGTTTTGATACCTAAGACTTACTCATTGATATGTGTATGTTTACCTGCTTTAACCTTGTAAATAATCTGCATTTCTTTTCTTAGGGTATGTCTACACTGCATTCCTCCTTCGAGAGAGGAATGCAAATGCAGCCCAGCAAAATTGCAAATGAAGCGGGGATTTGAATTTGCATAATCGCGGCTGACTGCTTTTTCGAAAAACCCTATTTTGAGATATAAAAGCTGTTTAGATGTGGTTATTTTGAGAAAAAACCCTTCTTTTGAAATAACCTTTACTCCTTATAAAATGCGGTTTAAGGGTTATTTCAAAAGAAGGGTTTTTTCTCTAAATAACCGCGTCTAAACAGAGTTTTTTATATCAAAATAGGGTATTTTGAAAAAGTGGCTGGCCGCGGTTATGCAAATGAAGTGTGGGAAATTCAAATCCCCGCTTCATTTGCAATTTCGCTCGGCTGCATTTGCATTCCTCTCTTGAATGATACCCCCAGTGAATAAATCCTTAATTTATTACAGGATTGCCCACTAGATTTGTCTTTGGTGAGAGATCAGGGGTGCAATTGACTTGGGGTGAGTGACTGATCCTTCAGGGTTGGGAGTAACCTGAAGATTGTTGTGATTTGTGGAGAATAGGACCATTTTTCACAATGGTAAACTTGTCTAGGGGGAAAGATATAAGCCCAGAGTGCACAAGGGAACTGTCTGTCACCCATGGTAAAGTTTCTATAGTGAATGTGGAGATTATACTTGGTTGTTGAAATCCAATTACAGGATATACAAACTATTTGGGGTTTGTGCCCTGCTTCTTGACAGTCTCCCCAGAGGTTGGTACCCAGGTATGTGAGTCCCGGCAGATCGCCTGAAAAGCTAAATAAAGTGAGGTATAAATAAAGTGAGAAAAGCTAAATAAAGCATAGCTAGCCACATGGCTGGCTAATGGATATTTTGATGCTCCCAGGACTGCTGACAGGAGGGAGTGGGGCAAAGGAACAACTGCCCTGGAGCTTGGCAATTCAAATGGGCCAGTGGCAGCAGTCAGAGCTCCAGGCATTTTAAATCACAGCTGGAGCCCTGCACAATGCATTCTGGGCAGTGCTGATGAGCTGAACGGAAGGCTAACCCCAGCCCCTACCCCTGCTGCCCCACTCCATAGCCCAGGGACTCTGGCTAATCTGTTGTCTCCTCTTTCCCCCCCTCCTGCCCCCCCCTTGGATGTGCCATCTCAAACTTTTAGGCACAAACCTGGAAGTGCAAAATTAAAGGCTAGGTGAGATTGTCTGTGTGGCAGTTTTGAGAGTCACTTGGCACAGAGGAGATGGGGAAATGTCAGGGAGCTCAACTCTGTGTTCAGTTCCAACTTTGACCCCATTTAGGTCAGAACTGCTTAGAGCATGGGTTCCCAAACTGGGGGTCATGAAGAAATTCCAGGGGAGGTGCGAGGGGGCGTGATGCTGAAAAGTTTGGGAACCACTGGCCTAGAGGCTGCACGGACATACACCAGTTGGCAATGATCCCTGAAGGATCATATGCAAAATTGGGTTTGACAGAGCTCTGGCCATGTTCCTTCCACACACCTAGTACTGGGTAAAATAAGAGGAACAGGAGGGACATAAAAGGCTGGCAACACATATGCCAGAAGAGGATTTCTTCATACGTGGAAATCTCCAGAAGGTGAAATACAGGAAGTTTCTACTCTCTTTCTATCACATGAACGACACAAAAAGAGCAGAGCACATCTGAAAATCTATCTCTTTGTCTAAAAGTTTGGCCTTTGCAGCGTCTGTTTTCATGGCAAAATAATTAGGATATTTTTGTAAGAGAATTATTTCTATATAATTTTAACCAAATCTCTACTATAGGATTTGACTGAATATTTTCAGTACTGGACTATTTCAGATGGCTCCTCTGCTAGCAAATATATAATAGATGAGATCAATGTATTTAGCTTTTGGAATATACACTGCTGAAGTTACCCAACAACACAGTTGTTTTTGGGATTCTAGTTCAAAGAGCATTTATACCAGACATACTCGTATGCCTCTGCTTGTTTGCCTGAGGTCACACTGATACAAAATTCAACTGATCAATTTTTGACTACCTCAGAACCTAAATTAGAGTCAACAATTTTACCACACACGCATATTTTAAAAATAGTTTTCTTCGTGTTTGGATTTCTCTTCTTTCAACAGTAGCACAGAAATGAAGAGGAATGGCACAAAAGCATCAGAGGTATCCAACAATCACAGAATATTCAGTATGTGAGATATATAATCCAAACTGATCCCCATAACTGTTTCAGATGTAGCCTTGTGTTTTATTTATTGAAAAGTTCATGGCTTATCCTAGCAGTTTTTTCTTTTGTTCGCCAAAGCAGTGTTATTCTGCACTTCTATTTTTGTTCTCTCAAGGTATCTCTGCAGTTCACAGATATAGACATAAGATCAGGCATGGGGTACATGCTAAAACGCATTGACTATGGCCCCTGATATTGAAGTCCAACACCAGACCTGCTTTGATTATTCTCATGTATTACTTTGTTAGGGTGTGTCTACACAGCAAAGTTATTTTGGAATAACAGCCATTATTCCGAAATAACTATGTGAGAGTCTACACAGCAATTATGTTATTTTGAAATAATATCGAAATAACGGATGGCTTATTACAACTTCTGTAAACCTCATTCTATGAAGAATAATGCCTATTCCAAAACAGTTATTTCAGAATAGGGGCTGTATAGATGCTCCATTTCTGCTTTTTCGAAATAGCCCCTCACCAGGGCCATTCAAAGCTATTCCTCCTGGGGCTCTAAATCGAGATAGCACATCTACATTAGGGAAGCCTGCCTCGGACTAATTTTGAGGCTTCCCTGCAGTGTAGATGCGCTATTTCAAAATAAGCTATTCTGGAATAACTATTCTGGAATAGCTTATTCCAAAATAACTGTGCAGTACAGACGTAGCCTTAGTACCTAAAGGTTCCCCGTTGAGCTAATTTCTGTACAAACACTTGTAAAAGTGTGATCCCTGCCCCCCTGAAAGCTTACAACATAATTTAAAATAGAAGAATAAATAATAAGTGGGGGAGAGCGGACAAGGGTAGCAGTAATACATTCATATGGTTACAACAGGCTAACTGTGCACATGGGCAGATGCTAAGAACTACGCTGAGAACTTGAGGGTTTTGAAATCATTAAAAATTATAAAGGAGAAAAAGTTTAACTATGGGGTTAAGGTTAGAGAAAGGATGAGGGGAAGAATGGAAATTGACAGGCTATGGAGGAACCAGGATGGTAGTTCAACTATCATACCTGAGTTACCCTCCCTGTTCCTTGGTTTTTGACAGGATTGTCAGAATTTGGCCTCTGGCTCTTTAACAAACAAGCAATCCCCAAGTTATATTCTGGTGGAACTATCATTGCAGGACTTCCTGCTTCTCAATTGCACTTATGGAGTTGACAAAAGTACAGAGGGTGTAAAACACAACCATTCTGCTCATATAACTTTCACAATTAATTTGCACCAGTGAGGATAACTGCACAAGGTGCAAGGGAACATAGAATCAAACCCCAAGTCCTAAGCATTTGGGTAATGCTCAGAACACCATGCTTGCATTATAGTTCTAGAGTCTTCAGTTATTGTTTTTCGGATTTTAAAAAAGTTTAAATTGTTGCAAAGAAATCTAACTATTATCAGTTATAATTCCAGACTTAATTTTACAACTGATGGGGCTGCATTTTTCATCTGGAGACTGACTTAGTATCATTTGCACATGGAGTACACAGAATCTTTCATTATACTGTGTGGCTAACTCACCTTAGTTCCTGTAGTTGGTACAAGTCCTACAGCTGCCATATATGTACTGCCAATTGTCTTGATCTTTTCTATGTCCTTATAATATTCTTTGTCCATAAGCTTTGTTTAAAACATAAAACTGTTAAACATTACATAATATTTTAGACAACAAACCATAGTTATCAGATAGCATGCGCACAAAAAAGTTGATAAACCACTTCCCACTTTATAGGCCCAGTCTTGCTCCCATTCAAGGCAAGTGGCAACACTCTGAATGACTTCTGTGGAAGCTGTATCAAACAAAGTTTTTAATGGACATAGTGGGCCAGAATTAATAAGCATGTAACATGGCAGAGAGGTGCTTTAGTAGATCTCATTAAGCACCTAGGCACCTAATTCCCATTTAAATCAGATGTTTACAAAGTTACATTATTAGATAGTTCAAACAAAGAGGAATGTTCCACAAATAATCTTGAATTGGCAGGAGTCTGGTAAGACTCAGTAAGATCAAATGACAGAGAGTTTAATCTTACCTCATCAAAATCGGCAATAATTTCATTTAAGAGGCGTAAACACTCCACTCCCATGTTATTGCCATCCAGTTCAATGTAGAAATCATTGAAATTTGGGATGGAAGCGAACATCACTCCCACTTGTGAATATGACTGGTAATAAAGGTCCTGCAATTTTTGAATTATATGGGTTTTTAAAAGAGATGGACATAAACAGGCAGTATCATCTTTTTGATTTCTTGAGCTCAGATATACTTTCTTTAAAATGAAGTTCCATGATGTTTACCAAGCTCTGTCCTACAAATGAAACAGTTTATGGAACGTGGTTTTATTTACTATGACATGTTCTGCTTCATTTCCCATGACACGTCCCACCTGAGATGCAGCACAAGCAATGCAATTTTGCTGTGCAAGGTGGGATAGAACTTAGAGAATTCATAGAAGTTGGCATGCTTGAGAGATGGGAGCTTGGAGCAGGAGGTGTGATAAAAGCAAAGAAAGACTATGCACGTTCACTGGCTATTCTTGCCTGTAATAAGAGGAGCAACTGTGGCTCTATGGGCTATTACAGCACTGAAAAGGATGTAGCCAACACAGAGTGACTTTGCTATCACAGAACAGTCTGAGGGAGGAAGGGGCAGCTCCTTCCTGTGACAATCCTATTGACCTTCCCAGCACACAGACTCAATACTCTGTGTGTTAGGTGAAGGACTTGACCCTATATGTAATAACTTATTTGTTTATTTGCTCCACTATCCTCTTACTGTGAACCATAGATAAATACAGTCCACACACACACTGCATTCATATAACAAATAACTATAAGGACTCAATCATGCGTCTTCTGAGGTTGGGCCAGGTGGTGGATAGGAAGCAGTAGTATTCCTGGAGCATTGGTGCTGGTGGGAGAGCTCCTCCTTTCTTCATTCAGTCTATGCATGCAGTATGAGCCCAGCAGTGCAGCTGTCAGGGATGGGAAAGGACAGGGCCATGCATTTACCCTCACACTGGGCCAGAATTAATTGCCAGAGCTTGAGAACCTTCCTCTGCACCCATATCTCCAATGTGCAATGGGATGTGGGGGTGGGTAAGGAGCTCTCTGCACAGGCCCCTCCCCTAAGGAGCATCGGGGCCACCATAATGTAGCCCTAAACATTTCGATGAACTTCACATTTACTACTCAGCATAATGAGAAACTGACCTCAGACTGGGCGTTTTACATGCTACTGCAACACTAACACTACCAATAATAATTCATAGTGTCATTAGTTGGCCAGCTGCTCCATCCTCTCCATTACTATAGGATCTAATTACTCCCACAAGCTTCCCTTAATAAATATTATCAGTTCTAATCTCAGATATCCCCAATTATAGTGATTCCACAATATCCTGTAGTAGTTTGTTTCATTGCCCTAGCTTTGAGATTAGTTTTCACCCTCAAGGTTACTGTATCCTTCTAGGATATGCAGAATTTCTTATTTTGACATTTACATTTTTGTAAATGAGGCACATTTTGAGAACCTGAGAGGCTTAACTGGAAGTGCCTGACATATCACACTATATTGTATTCAAAACCAAACTGATCTCAGCAGAAGATTGTCATAAATTCTGATCTTTTGACTGGATTAAAAAAAGAAATTGGTTATTTGCATGTAAGCACTCAGTGGCACTGATGTGGAATGACATCTCATTCACCTGAATTATATACAGAAAAGGTGAAAGCTACAGAGAAAGGGGTAAAAACCCCAATGGTTTTTACCAGAACTATTCACTTTCATGCCTATGAAAGGGGACTATTTCAAGCTTTTAAGAAAATATATAATTTTCCGGACCCAGATGTCACACACAAATCATGCATATCATTATATGTTTGTTTCTTCCCCCATGGCCTTACCATGTTCCTTGGGTTAGACATAAGAAAGTGCTGTGCAACATGTGCTGGCAAGAGATTGAAGAGAATTCTTTTATTATCCAGCTTTACTCTCTCCATATCATCTCTCTCTTCTTCTGCCTAAGTGTGAGGAGGAGAAATAGCTCTTTAAAAATACTATTTTATAATGAGCATAACATTAATTCAGATTATCAAATTGCTTCATCTGGCTGTAGCCATTAAAAATCAGATTGCATTGCAAAATAATAGCCATCACCCTCTATTATGGTAGCAAGAGCTGTCTGTTTTTAATATACTAGGAAAAATCCTTAATTGTAGATCAATTTCTGTTCTTAGGTCTTGCACCAAAGTCCACAGAAGTCTCCCATTGACTCCAAAGGACTTTTGATCAGGCCCTTAGTTACAAGTGTAACTCTGCTAGAGGCAACTTAGTCCAATGGAAGTTTGTATGAGGAAGAATTGAGTCAGTACTTCAGGATTTGACCCACAAATCCCTCAGTGCCTTTTAAAATGTTAAGTTTGACAGTTTCCTAAATAATATTTGCATTCCTGAATGATTTCTATGCTAAACAGGAATTCTTTGCACTTGTCTACAGACTTTATCACTTGCCAATGACAGAATTTTTGGGGGGGGGGGGGGGGGGGACCTGCAGATTCCTGCACATTCAGGTAACAGATTCTATCATTTGTTGTAGCAGGTGATAATGTCTAAAGAATGTTTTAAAACATTTGTACAGACAAAATGCACACAAAAAGAGCTTGGATGTTGCAAGCTAATCTCACCCTTAGTGCCTAAAGTTAGATTCCTGAGTCCCATATTCAGGCATCCAAATGTAAGTGATTTGATCGTCAAATGACAATGGGAATCAACGTTCCCTCTAAACTGTGAGGCAACATAGCTTCACAGGTGATGAATCAGCCCCGCCCAGTCAGTCCACTGCTTAGAGGGAACACTGGTGGGAACTGGGGATTTTTAGCACTTTTGAAAGGCAAACCACTTTTATTTATATGCCTAAACATGGATTTAGAAATCTGACTTTACACACCCTGGTGTGAAAATTTTAGCCTCCGCTCTTAGCAAAACGAACTGCCCCTAAACTGCATATCCCTGGTCCTTTCTCAAGACACAGTACATATCACATCTTTCATTCAAATGTTCCAGCAATTGTCTTATTCACCA
This sequence comes from Pelochelys cantorii, assembly GCA_032595735.1. Taxonomy (NCBI): domain Eukaryota; kingdom Metazoa; phylum Chordata; order Testudines; family Trionychidae; genus Pelochelys; species Pelochelys cantorii. Next base: position 161,718,228 of record CM064327.1, read on the forward strand.
GATCAGGAGGGTAAAACTTACGGAAATCACAGCAAGTAGAATTTATTCATTTAACTTTAAATGAACCTCCCTCACCAACCTATAACAGAAACTCCACGTATCATCAAGCAAAATATAATTTTTGTTTATCTATTCACAAAGTCAGCAAAAAAGATGGAGGCCAAATTCTCAGGTATTATAAATCAATATATCTCAGTTGAAGTCAAAGATGGATTTTCGCCATCTGAGAATTCAGCCTAAAATTTCCCTGTGTATTTTTGTATATGTAGAGCTTGTCACACTACTAAAAATTGCAAAATCTATTTGCTCTTCTGACAAATACTATGCACATACTGCATAACTTGGAGGGTTGCTTGGTATAGATTTGCCTAGGAGAGAAATCAGAATGCTATCTTCCATATACATACAATCTCACGATTAGAGGAAACATTTTCATGAAAACTTTCTCCTGGAAACTCATTTTTTGATAATCTCTACACAACAGTGATTGTTAAATTCAATATAAATAGTTTTGCTTAATTCTGCACAGCCTTATTGGAGCATCTTGTCATTCTTTAAAGAGACAGAAAAAGAATACTGAAAAAAAATCCTGATTTTGTCAAGTTGACCCTTTTGGGAATCCTCACCCCTCCTATAGAGCAGAAGCTGAATGAGTATTTCCAATCTGGGCTGCAAGAATTTATTATAATTTATTCTGGATACCTTACTGAAGCTGAGCCCTCCGTGACTCTGAATGCAATTTGCAGTCCAACAAAAATCTCTGTTTTCCATCTGTGAAGTATTTTCTTGACACTTTCTGATGCTTAGTGTTCACACTCTCTGGTTTCCCAAAACAGTCTCCCCCTCCTCCTTCTTTTTAGAGATGCAAACACTGTTTCTTTATCATTATCTACAAGCATTTGAATGTGAATTACAAAAATTTGCAGCCTTATCGGTGGAGTCTGAGTATTTTAATTGTAAAACGAAAAAGCTGTCCTTGAACTGCAAACTGAAACTGAGTTGTATAAATGCTGGCTTGTGTTACACTCAATGCATGAAACTAGGGCTCTGAGAATAGTAATAGGAGTCCTGAACTCCTTAATTCTTACTTTATCTGTGGGCTTTAGCACATACTTCTTCCCTCATCTTTAACTTCTGGGGGGCCTATCTACACTAGACCAGGCAGGTCAGCTTAAGATACACCATCCAACTACACAAAATGCGTAGCTGGATTCGGCTTGCCTTAAGCCGAGTTGCTGCCACATCTACACACTCCCATCAGCTTACATTATTCCTCACAGAACGAGGAGTACAAGACAGCGGGGAGGGCTGCCCTAAGCATTCAATTTGAGGCATATACACTAGACCCACTAAACCGAATGCTGGAAGGGTCAATCTTCTCTGTAGTATAGACATGCCTCGAGTGTTATGATGATTAGTTAGCAATGGTCTGATTTTTGAGGTGTGATGTATTGGCAGATCCCATTGAATGGCTGTTGCTGAGAACTCAGCATTTTTGAAAAATCAGACCAAAATTTAGGTGCCCTTGTAAGAATTTTGGAGCATAATTTTAGGGGTCTCTTTTTTTAAAGCCAACATTTTTAAAAATAGGAACCTATTAAATCTAGATAAACTCTTCACAGTCAGGAGGTTGGATGATCATAATGGCACTAGATGATCATAATGGCACTCACTATTCCTAAAATCTGTATAGGGATACTTTTTAGTTAGAATCTTTACCAAAATCAAAGTGTGAATGATAAACAAGAAGTATACATCAATAAAGCAGAATACAAAAATGTATCAGTAGTTAGGTGTGAAGAACCACCAGGTAAACATTCTGCAATGATGCACAGACCATGATGTAAGACAGATGTCTTGTTTTCTTTTGGGAGTGCTTCCAGTTTTGGCCTTCTTTCTTGTTTGCATGTACTAGGATCAAGATACCTTTAAATTATGATTATGCACCATCTGGGAGTCATCACACACAGTGAATCATGGCTGCCATCATATAACTGTGTATGAAGCAAAAGACCCTCCAATTTAACATGATGGAACAGAATGGAAATTAAAGTAATGGTATACCAAATTATTCCAGTCATGTAACAGATGTGTGGAGACATATCAAATCAAAGTGGTCTACCAGTAGGGTTGGGTAAGTGGAACAGAAAATTTGAAGCATTGCATCAAGATTGCTGCTATTCACTCACTATTTGTTTGAGACAGGAGTGCATGATTAACATTTTTCTAACTCTGATTTGTCCAGTTTTAGGCCAAGCATCCAACTCCTGGGCAAAATAATTGAGAAACTTCAGCAACATGGAACACCAGCCAACACCCTGAAAGCCTCACAAACAGGATTCAGATCAAGGCACAGCAGAGACCGCTCAAGTGGCACTAAAAAGATATGCACCAAAAGGTATTCACATACCTACAGGACAAAAGAGGAGTAGACAGCCCAGCACTACAGTGGATCCAACTACTCCTCTCCAATAGAACTCAGACTAGTATTCTCATCTTGCAGGGACCCATACTATTCCTGCTTATTTTTAATATCTACATAAGGCCACTGGAGGAGAGAATGACATCTTGTGGGTTCATCTGCCAAAAGGATGGTGACAACACTCAACTGTATTTATCAGCCAGTGCAAACACCATTACTAAAATGTCACAATGCCTGCAAGAAATTAAAGACACAACTATGTAGCACTTTAAAGACTAACAAGATGGTTTATTAGGTGATGAGCTTTTAGTGGGTCTGGCCCTTCTTAGTGGGTCTGGCCCACGAAAGCTCATCACCTAATAAACCATCTTGTTAGTCTTTAAAGTGCTACATAGTTCTGTCTTTTGTTTCAGCTAGACCAGACTAACACGGCTGCATCTCTATCACTGCAAGAAATTAGTTCTTGGATGTGGCCCCCATTAGTCTAAGTGGTTCAAACCCTTGGGGTCTTGTTTGACTTTTCACTACATTTGGATAACCAAATAGCACCAGTTTCTAAAAATACCTTCTTTCACTTCCAGTTTGCTACAAAATTTCATCCTTTTCTCCCCAGTAAGAACCTGACCATAATGATGCATACATTTGTTACTTCCAGGCTGGATTGCTGGGATCCACTAAATAGGAAGACAATGCACTGGCTCAATGCATTGAGCTCTCAGGTTCATCTCCATGGAAGTCAGCAGGGAGGGGAGAGAAGATCTCCATGCCTAAGTGGCAACTGCAGACTTCCTCCCAGGTTCTGGGGAATAAAGATATCCAAGGTCTCTAAGGGCCTGTCTAGACTGTCCACCGCTTTTGAAAGAAGATATACAAATTTGGCACGAATTTGCATATCTTCTTCTGATCCCGTTTTCAGAAGAGGTTTAAAAAAAAAAAAAAAAAAAAAGCAGTCTAGATGCAGTTCTTTCGAAGTCCCCCCTCCCCCCTTTATTCCTGTGCACCTCATTTTTTTAGGAAGAAGGATTCTTTCGAAAAAGGTTTTTTTTTTCTTGAAAGAACTGTGTCCAGACTGCTTTTTTTTTTTTTTTTTTTTTCGAAAAAACTCTTCCGAAAACAGGATCGGAAGAAGATATGCAAATTTGCGCTGAATTTGCATATCTTCTTTCAAAAGCTGCGGGCAGTCTAGATGTGCTCTAAGAGAAGTGAGGAAAGATTTCCTTTGATTTTCATCAGCAAAGATAACTCCAGTACAACTTTCCTCAGCTGTCTAAGGTGAGGGGATAAAGGCAAGGAGATTTCCTTATGGACCCCACTGTCCTTCAGGGGGATGGACATGACTGCTATGTCTCTAGCCCCCCTCCTTGGACTTCTTGAGGAGGGTAGCAAAGACTCCTGCTGCCCTCCTGAGATGAGAAAATCTGGTTGGGCCTTTTCCTTGCCCAGGCAGTCTGACAAACAAGAAAAAATGGCAAGGTCTGCAGAAGGAATAATTGACCCATATTCATAGGGGATGATATTTACATTCAGGGATTGAATATTATCCATTGGATGGGCTGTGGGCCTCATGTTTCTTTTGGTTAGTTCAGGATAGCTGCCAGCATGCTGTTTATATGATAAGTATAGGGTCCAAGAACAAAGTAGATTATTGAGAAAAAGCATGAGACAGGAACTCAGAAGGAATAGCAACAAGAAAAGTAACTTCCATATGGACTAGTAGTTTGATAATTTTAGCCTTTAGTGGCATTTTGGTATCATTCTGATCATTCAAAATTGCAACATTGTAAATCAGGATTTTTTTCTTTGACAAAAGTAAACATTTCACTGATGTCATGTTTTCTAATGTCAACATGATACCTGGATAGACTTATAGCTTTCTATTACATAGTCTATTGCATAACCACCAGACCTACAAAAAGCTAAGGTAGTGGGAGAGTAAAGTCCCTTTATCAAGCAAACAGTGTGTACAAGTGCTGCCATATTCTCAAATTCTGTGTTAAAGTGATGATCTGAAATGTTCTTGAGCTAACATGCAATTAGTTAATAGACAAGAAAAGATTATTTTGAAATAGTGGTATTGGTGCATCTACACTACCATAATTTTGAAATACCTATTTCAGAATTAGTGTTACTCCTGGGCTGTGTCTAGACTACATGGCTCTGTCGACGGAGCCATGTAAAATAGTTTACTCAGCATAGTCAAAGAAGCAGGGATTTAAATAATCCCTGCTTCATTAAAATAAAAATGGCTGCCGCGCTGTGCCGGATCAGCTGATCGTCGGCACAGCGCGGCAGCCATGTTTATTTTAATGAAGCGGGGATTATTTAAATCCCCGCTTCTTTGACTATGCCAAATAAACTATTTTACATGGCTCCGTTGACAGATCCATGTAGTCTAGACGTAGTCCTGATGAAAGACAGGAGTACAGATTTGAATTCCGTGGTTTGGTAGTGTGGACGCTCCGCTTATAATTTCAACCTTATTTTGAAATAAAGTTCTAATGTAGACCAGGGCTTGTTGTCACAATTAGAGCTAAGAGAGCTGAGACAGCCATTGTGGGTCAGAGAATTATCATATTATTCCTTAGCTCATGTAATCAATTCTGTCCCTTGTTCTTATGATTACCCTATATGTATTTGGAATTACTGAAGAAGAATCTTACCACATATATCTCTTAGGAGAGCACTAAAGTGCTATGAAACAATATTCTCCTTCTTTCTCAGTAAAACAATCTCTGAACAAAACCAGCTTATGTGATGTACATTTGTAGTAGCAAAAGTTTTAGGAGCACTGGTTACTCAGCAGTTCTTGGCACATGTGCTCTACACTGTGAATTTCTTCTGTGTTGCAGAATGTATCTCTTGGCTCTTTGTGCATACAATGAATTTAAATTAATCTTCGACAACCCCTCTTACTCCAGTCTTTCACCAAACTCAAATGTATGAAAGAAATGAGAGTTTTGCCTGCTTTAAGAGCAGAATTGAACCCTCAAAGAAGGGGGGAAAAAAGGCTTTTCATTTGGGGTCAGATTTGTAAAGGTATTTAGGCACCTAAAGATACATATAGGCATACAGAATTATTTACAATTTCAGAAATGCCTAGGCACCTGACTTTCTATTAATGCTTCAGTACCTGTTGTGGCGAGTATGGGCTATGCCCCTGGGTCCGGCATTTCCTGGAAGGATCCTTTTGTGCCTCAGAGGCTCATGGTGTCCCTATCACTGCTGAGGATGCAAAGGTACCCTGTTCCAAGAGCCCTTTTCATTGTTGGCCAGTCAGGGGTTAGAGGTCAGGCCCTCCCATAGTCCAAGGGTCCTTCTTTCCTTGATGGCAGCCCACCAGCCAGGAGGCGGGTTGCAGGGAACCCGGTCCCACCCACTTGCTCCAGGTTCCAGCCTAGGGCCCTGTGTGGTAGCCCTGAGTGGGGCTGTGAGACCTGGCCCTTGCACCACTGAATAGTGGCCCCTCCCTGGGCCACTTCCCCAACCACTCCCTGGGTACCTCCTTCCTCCCTGGCATCTTGGAACAGGCCCCTTAAGTTTGCTGCCTTCAGAGCTAGCCTTCTGCTCAGCCTCTCCTCAGGTCCATCCCTTTTCTCCTTTCCCCTGCCTTGACTGAGGGAAGGTTTTTATAGTGTGCTCATAGGCTTAACTGGCAGCAGGTGCTCTAATCAGGCTTTACTCCAGGCTGACTCCTGATGGGCTTCAGGTACCTGCCTGACCTAATGGCTGAGCTGCAGTCTCTGGCAGCCTATTCCAGGAACATAAACCCACATACCCAACTCCCTGGGTACCTGCCTTCCACCAGGATTCTCTAGCTCCCTGCTTTCAGGTTGCCACACTAACTTTCATTGGAGCTAAGACAGCTCATTTCAACTTTCAATGGGAGTTAGGTACTTAAGCACTTTTCAAAATCCCACTAGATGTCAACCTGCATCTTTAAGAGCCTAAACACTCCGAAAAACCTGGCCCCAGTCACCATATTCCTACACCACCATTTTCTATCTTTAAGATTCAGGTATTTAATTGACAGATAAGTATGCTGCCTGTGGAATTTTCCTGATATCATAGGGCACATTATGGTCAGTTACCAAAAACAAAGAAAGAAACAAAAAAGTAACCCAGGAACCAAATAGTTAGCACCTGCTCTGTCATCAAAATCAATTAGAGCTACGGATACTCTACATCTTTTAAGATTCAGGCAGACCTGTATTGCTGGATATTCCATGGAGTATAAACTGCTATATATTAGTCAGTGATAGACAGCCATCATATAAGGTGACATGTACAATGTTTGCCACACTCTCTATCATCTTGCATGTTCAGAAGCTTCAGGGGATAGCCGAGTTAGTCTGTACAGGTAAACTGAAAAAACAACAAATAGTCTGGTAGCACTTTATAGACCAGTAGTCTCCAACCTTTTTAAGCACAAGATCACTTTTTGAATTTAAGTTAGTCCAGGATCTACCTCAAACCCAAATACCCCTTTCCTGCCTCTTCACTGAGGCCCCACCCTCCTCACTCTGTAAAGTGGGATACAGAGGAGGGAGACAGAGTGACATCAGCACCCCCCTGCCTCTGTCTTCCCCACCTTGCACAACAAGCAGAAGGCTCCCAGGGGGCAGCTGTGAGGCTCCCAGTGGGGCAGAAGGAGAGTCCGTGAGATAGCCCAGCAGAGGAATCTGTCCTAAGAGCAGGGGCGGACTGGCCCGGCGGGATACCAGGAATTTCCCAGCGGGCCAGCGTCCAGTGGGCCGTCGTGTCCGCACGCCGTAACCTCTCACTTGGAGCAGCTCTTCGTCCGCGCTGTATGCGGCACGCAAAGCCCAACCCGCCACCTGCACTGCGTGCTGGACATGACGAAGGGGGTGGGGCTTGTGGGGCACGCAGAGGTGACGTCATAGGGAGGGCCATTCTCAACCCATTTCCCGGGCCTGTTTTGATTGCCAGTACGCTCCTGGCTAAGAGAGTGGTTAGATATGTTGACAATTGTTGTTGGGTGAGTCGACAGTATCTAGAATGGAAGATCCTGAGGCATGTAGCAGTTTGGATAGTTTATTGTCCTTTTTTTTCTAACCATTCTCTTAGCCCAGCAGAAGAATCTGTCCTATCTCGCAGACTCTCCTTCTGCCCCATTAACCCTATGAATATGATTCAGTTCTTTAGAGATCTGGAATCATATTTTCGCCACCTCCGCCTGAAGGAATTTTTCCAGCACACCGATGTACAACACGCTGACCTTGTTGCTCCCTCCCGCCAATCCCACAAGAGGAAGGCCTCTATGTGGACCCCCACTAATGGTTGTAACAAAAGTCTTGATTTCTACATCGACTGCTTCTACAAACATGCTCGAGCTGACATTGTCAACAAACAACAACATATAACATATAACCTCAGCAATGCAGAACACAATGGTCTACACAGCCTCAAAAACAATCCTAACATCATAATCAAAGAGGCTGACAAAGGAGGCACTGTAGTCATCATGAACAGGACAGATTATGAACAGGAAGCAACCATACAACTCACCGATACCAGATTCTACAAGCCTCTCTCCTGTGATCCCACTAAGGAATACCAACAAACACTGAAAAAACTGCTCATGAAGCTCCCTGATGCTACTCAGGAACAAATTTACATTAACATCCCCCTTAATCCCCAACCAGGAGCTTTCTATCTGCTACCCAAGATACACAAACCTGGAAATCCCGGATGACCCATCATCTCAAGCATTGGCACACTTACAACAGGATTATCTGGCTGTATCAACTCCTTCCTCAGACCCTATGCTACCAGCACCAGCAGCTACCTCCACGACACAACTGATTACCTGAGGAAACTTCAAAACATCAGTAATCTACGTGAAAATACCATCCTGGTCACTATGGATGTAGATGCCCTATATACCAACATTCCACATGAAGATGGATTACAGAAACACCATCCCCGATGACAACACTGCACACTTAGTTACAGAACTCTGTGACTTTGTCCTCACCCACAACTACTTCTGATTCGGAAACAATTTGTATCTCCAAGTCAGCGGCACAGCCATGGGCACCTGCATGCCAACCACAATATGCCAACATCTTTATGGCTGACCTTGAATAACGTTTCCTCAGCTCTTGGCCCCTAACATCCATACTTTACTTACGCTACATCGATGACGTTTTCATCATATGGACTCACGGGAGACTCTTGAAGAATTTCACAAGGATTTCAACAACTTCCACCCCACCATCAACCTCAGCCTGGACCAGTCCACATGGGAAGTCTACTTCCTGGACACTACAGTACAATTAAAAAATGGACAAATCTATACCGGAAACCCACTGATCACTACACTTAACCTTTATTCCTCCAGCTCCCATCCCAGACACACTTCTCAATCTAGTCTATACAGCCAAGCCCTAAAATACAGCCGGATTTGCTCTAATCCCACAGACAAACACCTACAAGATCTTTATAGAGAATTCCTAAATCTGAAATACCCACCTGGAGAAGTGAAAAAAACAAATTGACAGAGCCAAAAAAGTACGCAGACATGAACTACTCCAAGACAGACCCAAAAGAGAAAACAACAGAATTCCACTTGTCATCACCCATGGTCCACAACTCAAACCTCTCCAACGCATTATCCACAATCTACAACCTATCTTGGAAAATGATCCCTCACTGTCAGAGGCCTCAGGGGAAAGGCCTATTTTTGCTAACAGACAACCCCCCAACCTGAAACTTATTCTTTCCAATAACCATGCTACACAGCTATATCATAAACATCCAGGAACCCATCCCTGCAAGCAACCGCGGTGCCAACTCTGCCCACATATCTATACAAGCGAACTCATTACTGGAGCCAACCACATAAGCCATCAAATCAGAGGCTCATTCAACTGCACATCCAGTAATTTAATCTATACCATCAAATGCCAGCAATGCCACATTGCAATATATATTGGACAAACTGGACAGTCCCTTCGTGAAAGAATTAATGGACACAAATCAGATATCCATAAAGGGAACATACAAAAGCCTGTGGGGGCACACTTTAATCTCCCTGGGCATGCATTAACAGATCTTCAAGTGGCTGTTTTGTTACAAACCAATTACAGGAGCCAAATACACAGGGAAGGACTGGAGCTTCAGCTCATTGGCAAGTTCAGTTCTCACACCTCTGGATTAAACAAAGATACTGGATGGCTAGGTCATTACCCACCTATCAAACAATGAGGGCGACAATGGTTCTTTGTCTTTGAAGAATCTCATGATACCATCTAGATGTTTCATCAGTCTTTAAGTATTTCCTGACTCCTTGTGATTTGCTAATTAATGGTTCTTATCTGCCCCCTTTGACTATCCAGTCTTTAGGTGTTTATAGATTCCGCTTTCCCTTGATATATTTTTTACCCACTGCCTTTTCTTGTTCCCCCTCCCAATTTTCCCTTCTTCCACCCCCCCCTTCCATCTCCCCTATTTATTTTGATCCTAGACATCCAACACTCTGGTCATTTGAAGAAATGGGCTGTGCCCACGAAAGCTCATGATATCATCTACATGTTTTGTTAGTCTATAAAGTGCTACTAGACTATTTGTTGTTTTTTCAGTTTCTCTATCATTTGTTAACTTTATAAAGAATGATGAAAATTACTCCAAGATATTACAGAGATAGGCACTGTAGAAATGTCTAAGACACCAATAAGTAATAAACACACTTGAGTTTTGACCTAAAATATTATTCTGAATGTTTAAGATCTATCCAAAATATTAACAGAAAACATATACATTTTAAGCCAGCCTTTAAATAGTAGAAAGATTATAAGCAGCAAATTGTTTTATCTTTACATGGTTACTAATAGTGATGCTCTCTGGACACCTTTGTGATGTTTAAAATATGATTTCATTAGAACTAGATTGCCAAATAGAATGAGGTAGGCAGGATGTGGTTATAAATCATTGGGCAATCAGTAGGAGCAGCATTAATCATTGGGTACAAATGAAAATAAACAAAACATTGAACGGAAAGTCTTTCACACTACAGAGTCATAAATGGGCCTACTCACATGGGCAAGGATCTACATGAGCAGTCAAATGATGAGTCGGCATAGAGCTAAGCTAAGTGAAAGGCAATGCACCTTGAATTTTGGTTGCACAGGTTGAACCTCTATGGTCCAGGACTCTCTGGTCTGGCAACATCGGTGATTTGGCAGGACCATGGATGTTGCAGAACCAGAAAGCCCTGGCTGGGAGAGGAGGCTGGAGCCAAGTGCTGTGGTTGGCAGCAGAGCCAGTAGTGCAGAGCCTGGCGGGTGGGGCTGACAGCAGACCAGAGCCTGGACAGTGTCTGGGGCCAGACCCGACAGCGGAGCCCAGCTGGGAGTGCAGTGGGGATTGGGTAGGTCTGGCAGCCAGGATAGTGGACAGGTGGGGAGCCAGACTGACCGGCAAAGGAGCCAGTTGGGCGTGTGCAGCCTGGAGGGGGGGCCAGCTGTGTGTGCTGATGAACCCTGGGAGAGCCCAGAGCCCATCAGCAAAGGGGCAAGAATTGACCTCCCTCTGGTCTGGCAAAATCCCTCGTTCAGGACTGGCCATGTCCTCGGGGTGCCAGACCAGGGAGGTCCAACCCATAGTGAAATTCCAGTAGTCATTACACCTCACGTTGTTGTCATTTGTGATTTCTTTGCCACTCTGAGTGTAATAGGAGACTACAGAATACATCACTTTGCAAAACACTTATAAGAAGGTAGCAAAGTAAAAGCTGGGGGCACGATAGCCAGCATAGTCGACACCACCTCTGGGAGCAATGAGTTTCCATAGTGACTCCAAGGTTGCCTGCCCAAGTTCAGGGGGTGATTCTAGAAGAACAGAGACCTGGCCAGAATGCCCCTATCCCCAGCAAATTTCAGTTTCTGGAATGGTCCCTGTGGACTGTTGGTATCTGGAGACATGCCCCCAACATCTGGGAGACACATGAAATTCCTATTTCTTTTATATACTTGAATTTGTAAAATTATAAAAGTAAGGCCCCTTTAAGGATCCTATGCCTTAGGGATGCACACTTCTCTTCTTTAAGCAGGACATGAAAAATGGAGCTTTAGGCAGAGTACTCAGCTGGGTGTGGAAGGATGGAATTCACCTCTGATTCTCAGGCAAGCTTTAGAGCTGCAAAGTGGCCCTAAGGCTCCACAGTGGCTGTTCCATCTCCTGGCTGGAATTCTGACTACTGCTGTACAAAGTATTAAAGCCAATGGATCCACAAACCACTACTATGCACGAGCCTCTATAGGGCCAACTGCCACCCAGTTATTCCAGTTATATGGAGCACTTGTCCCATTCATTACAATTTTGTCCATACACACAAGACCAAATGCTGTGATAATTTATACCCTGGTGCAATTCATTGCCACTGCATTCAATGGGGTATAGGTCACCACAGAATTTGGCCACCAAGATGTAAAGGAACATGGATCTGATGCAGAATGACAATTCCAAATGTCCACCAGTCCAGTGTCTTCTCTGACAGTAGTCATTGCCAGATGCTTCAGTGGAAAGTGTAAGAACCCTCAAAGCAAGCAGATGCAGGATATTCTGCTTCCACATTAGGACTCATTCTGACCTTGGATAGAGATTGGCTTAAGCACAAGGTTTAATATCCCCTTCAAATATTTTTGTTATTATAGTAATTCTGTATATTCCTGTTTTCTATGTAAATGTCCGGCCTCTTTGTATCTTGACAACTTCCTGGCCTCAACAACTTCCTGTGGCAATAAGATATCAAACCTTGTGTGAAAAAATATTTCCTTATATTAGTTTTGAATTTACCACTTACTGAAATTCAGTGCCTCTCTGCCCCTCCTCATTGTGTCACGAGACAAGGTGGGCAGAAGCTTTTGATCTGCCTTCTCTGTGACAACTCTACAACACTGTTTCGTGGATTACATGCCTTAATATGAAATTCTCAATATAGATACAATTACTCTAATTTTGATGTATTATTGTAACACATTATTACAAAAGATTCAGTTCTTGGAGGAAAACATATTGTGAAGTAGCATGTGGAAAGAACATAATGAAATCCTTTGCTGGTGAGCCACAACAAATATGAAATTTTGTTTTGCCTAGCCAACGTGTGAACTATTAATAGACAGCGTACAAAACAATTAGACAACATTTTGTGTGCGTGGAGAGAAAAATAAATGCCTTGCCTGCACAGCCCAGAGGTAGTCCAGACGTAATTTCAAATCCACCTGCCTGGAATGAAGTGCCAAAGCACAAGAAAACAGCAAAATGGCTAATATAGGTTCATAGCCATGCATATAAAAGGAGCCACCCCTTTAACAAAAAAAGGAGAGCACAAGTTAATATAAATCTTTTAAAGCAAAAAAACTTGGTCTAAATTCTCAAAAGTGACTAGTGTTTTAGAGTGCCACACTTGAAACCCACTGAAAGGTTCTGATTGTTAAAGTGCTGAGTATCTATCCTCTGAAAATCAATATCCTTTAAACTTAGGTGCACAGAAATAGAAGCATCCAAAACCACTAGCCCCTTCTCAAATGCAGATCCTCACACACAAATACTGTCAGCGCACAGGCCGATACTGCTGTAAGTATGATTCCTGCACCGTGCCCAAAATAAAGTGTGCCCAACTTCTTCAGGATCTTATCCATCATGAAAATAAATGTAAATAATATGCATTATCTATTAATATGCACCATATGCATATGCATAGTTTTGTTTAAAAACTGTATTAAAGTGGGACATGCTTCTTTTAAAAAATAGCCAAGCATTTTTGAAGACTGCTATTTCACTGACTTGGGAAGAAGAGAAGACGAGAGGCACTAGTGGAAAATTAAGGATTTGTGCTTTAGCAAGAAGTTCTGTGTTTTACTAAAGGGGCATCATCTCACTGTGCTCTTAGTATTTCAGCATTTCAGTTACACAGAAGGGCTTCATTCACTACTCTGTTAACACCATTTTTGTACCTGTGTTACTCCAATAAAATCAACCAGAGCAAAATTGGAGTAATGCAATGGGGAATCAAGCCATAGCTATTAGTTCACAAAAACAGACGTCCATGAGTATTATCACGACAGCTAGCTTCTGCAAGGTACTAAGTGTTGAGCACCTCTTATGGGGATGCTGAGAGCCCTTAGTATGTGACCCTAATACAGTATTCCAGTGTCTTGGGACAAGAGTAGTAAAGCAGAGTTGACAACGTTTTGGACCATACATAATGCTACTACTTTCCTTAACTTTACAGTGTACTTACCCTACTGCTTTTCTGTATCCACTGAGTTCCAGGACAACTATGTACAAAATAGTAACAAAAAGCAGGAGGATCATTTTTGGCAAGGAAGAGACACGTAGAAATATTGCCAATGTAAGAGTCCCCACCACACAGGAGAGGAAAGCATAATGGGCTGTATCACATGGAAGTTCATTCATGGTTTTATTCATTCCACCAGGAGAAATGATAACTATGGAACTGCTGGAATTCGTGTTCCATACCCAAGGCATGCAGCCAACCTGGGAAAAACAATAGGGTTTAAAATGAAACACGCCATCAGAGGTTCAGCAGTTCTGAGTCCTGGTTACAGCCCTCCTTCCTCAATTCGACCCTCAAGACAGAAACAGACCTCATGTTTCCTAACTCCTAACCTTGCCTTTTTGCAAGACTCTTCTTCCTTTTCAAGCACATTTCCAGGCATGCTCCCAGTCCACTAGATGGCAGTGAAGGTAGAGAATTAGAGTTTGAACATAGTTTAAAAAAAACTTTCTCCCTTTTTAAGTTTTCAGACAACACAAGAACCCAAGAAAATATTGATTTACTAAGATTAAAAAGTATTTTAATGCCCATACAAATAATGATCTTTGTTAGAATAGTCCTCAGACACAGCAGAGGAAAAAGCAAGCTGATTATACACAAAATAAACTGTTCTGATTTAAAAAGAAAAAGAAGTCCCAGATGTCAAACAATATTTAAACTTCTGATGTAAGAGAAGAGGTATATAACTACAGATAAGCAGGAAATTCAGAGATTCACAGATAACTAAGGATAGGGACCCTATCTCCCTTTTCTCTAGCCACCATTAGTTTAAAAGTTTCAGAGGGGTAGCTGTGTTAGTCTGTAACTGGAAACACTTAAATAACAACACATAGTCTGCCAGCACCTTAGAGACTCATCTGCCAGCTGGGAGGAAGTACTGTGTATGATGAAATTCTTCCAAAGCTGATGTTAAGTGACACATCCCAATCCACAGCCTGGAAAATGAGGAATCCCAAGTGCATGATGTAGTCCCAACATTTTTTGTGATTATAATCGCACATTAGCTTTTAGCGTACACCACTGGGGAGGACTAGAGATAACATCAAATGGGTGAGAATGTTGGTAATGTGGGGGTTTCGGAGGATATTGATGTTACTAGACCCCTATGTATAAGCTCTACCTGTAAACTCCTATTTTGACACCTATTATTAACTCTTCTAAAAAAAATTAACCATTGATAATTAAATTTTACAGTGTGTCATAAGCAGTGACAGTCTGAAAGGTGATTGAACAGTACAATTTGTAGGCAACTACAGTGATTTAAGATAATGAGACAAACAAACTAGGAGATACATACTGAATAGCGAATATTGTGAAACAAAATCAGAAAGAAGGAAGCAAAAAATTAAATGTAATCCAATTTTGTTCAACAGCTTACTTAAAAATGTCACTTGCACAATGGACAAGCCCACAACATTTGAAAACTTAGGAACATACAAGAGCTTTATAAATGATACGCAACACAACCAGGAAAACACCATTTACTCTATAACTAACTAGCGTGAAAACTCAACATCTGCAGTCTGATCCTGGCCAATTGTAGTTTTTTTTTTGCAAGAACTTATTCTACTGATTAAACAGACCCCTTAATATTGGAAAGATCACAAGTTATTGTTACCTTTGTAGAACTACAAATATGAGATGCAGCATAGGATAGTGAAAGAAATAGGGGATTTGGAGGAGCAGAAATGCTTGAGATTTAGCCCCACTCTTCTGCTGACTGACTCTGAGGCCCTGGACATCATAATCTCTGTACTTCACTTTCCTCATATGCAAAACAGGAGTAATATTTATTTCACAGGAGATGGAGAAGTAAGCCATTTATTACATACTTTGAAGATTTAATGTGGCGTGTAATAGTTGCTTCAGAAATGCCTACAAATGCATACAAGTAGATTCTTATAACAGGACGGGATTAAATTCCTGGTGGCACTTCTTAGAACAGCACTGTAATTTCAGCAAGAAGGTCTGTTTTACTTGGAATTATTACTCTACTTTAGGGAGTAGCCAAATAGCAGGATGTAAAAGTACTGGTTTAGGTAATTGAAACACCTGATCTTCCTACACACACCTAAATATCTTGACAGAGTTGTGTGTATTTGCATGTGCGTGCATCTGAGAGAAGTTGAATTTTTTTGAGCCATAAAAGATCTCCGTAATACTTAGCACTATACATCTTTAAATGTTTTATAAACATTAGGTAATTAAACCTCACAACATGTCTGGGAAGTGGATAGATAAATATTACTATGTCAATTTTAGAGGTTAGGAAACTGAGCCACAGAAAAGTCATGTGGCTTGACCAAGGTCTGACAGCAATTAAGGGCAGGAGCCAGGGACAGAATTTAGAAATGCAGAGCTTCTAGCCTCTGATACACCACTCTGCTTCTCTAACTTGGCTTTTAGTTCCCAAGCGCCATGTTGTGACACATGACATTTAACTGACAACATCAGCCATCTTGTAATATACAGCTTATAATGAGCCTTACTCAAATCCTAAGGACGTTAATGAAAAGATTCTCTTTGGCTTCAGTGAGATCAGAATCAGACGCAGTGTTTTTTTCTCATACTTTTTATGTATTTCTGTCTACATTTTCAAACCTGGGTTCCTAGATCCACATTTAAGTATTTAAGTGGCCTTATTTTCAGATGTGCTGAACACCAGTAACTCTATACCAGAGGAATTACACAGGCCTAAGAGAGAGATGGATATTATGACTAATATATTTATACAGCTCCTTTCATTACATAATACTGTCATGGTTTCAAGATCTGATCGCTCATGGTCTATAAGGTATAAAATTAAATGTTATTCCTTTTGAAAGTGTGGTTTTCCTGATAAAGTCACAAAATATTAGATTTTCAGCTGGTCCCTGGTCTGACATTGAACATCTCAAACATAATTCTTCTGTAAAGTACATGGCATATGCAGACTATATATTGGTGTGGTTTCATACGAAAGTTTATTTTGGAATGAAGTGAACAGCTTACTAGTGATTCCACTACTCATAAAAAATACACAATTAATAGATTTACATATTTTGCCAATGAGAGAGAAAAGAAAATGGGATGAGATAAAAGAACTATATGTGGTCTATAGCAGATTGTTCTTAAACTTAATTTAAACTTTATATATTTGGCTTATAGATGTATACTCACCACACACCCTTGAGCCACAGAGTAAATTAAGATCACAATAAAAATACACAAAACGGTACGTATTTGTATTGTCAGGCACCCTGGAAAACACTGAAGGAGAAAAAAAAGATAATAAAATAAGGATATTTTAAATCTGAATAATGTAAAAAATGGATATATTATTGTTTACAAGGTTAGGATGTCAAATAAAATAGGGAATCAATATATGAATTCTGCCTGTGCTGTAGATTGCAAAATGATCATAATAAAAAAGAAATGGGCACAAATATGTTAAGGTCAGATGTTTTTTCTGCAACAAAAAGAAAACAGATTTGTAAGTTAATTCTCACTATAATTAAAACTGACTTATTTTATTTTCCATATGATTTCTGTGCACAATAAATGCAATGAATTATAATGATCAAATTAGCATTCTATTCTGTACATGCAATGAGACAAAAAACAAACACCATAACTGTATGGTTTGAAAACTGTCAACTGTCCACAGCAACCTAAGATTTCAGACCATACATAACTCTCAGAATTTTGTAGTAATATTTCCAGGAACAGTGAATGCCAGCTGAGTTTTAATTAATAAAGCCCATATTTAAAAAGTAATCTAATTTGTCAGGCTAGGAAAAAAAGCAGTATGAGCAGTGATGGTTAATAAAGGAAGAGTCTTAAGCATCTGAGCACTTGCCCTCAATACAAATGAAGCTCTGGGGTAGAAGGTGGGAAAGGGAGGATTATAGTTTACCTAGAATTTGCACTCATGCTGGGTTGAGTTATACTGATCTATTTGGTGAGCTGCTTGCTTCGTTGCTGTCCCCTTGGCTTGCAAATGAGTGGTAAATTTGTTATAAGTAGGGGCTTGATCCTGCACCATTCAGTTTTTTTCCCTAATGACTTGAATGGGAGCAGGATCAAGACAAAAGGAGCTTCAGTGGGGGAACATCGGTGTGTTTCTAAGAGAAGGAAAGTGCTTAGCCCCCATCTAGTCTAGATTTGGCTTAGGCCAGAGAAGAACCAATTTTTGAATGCCTGCTGGTAGATATATGTAAGCCATGCCTGCTTGGTGTGGCCCTTTGTCCTTCTCTAGTGGTGGCGAGGCCAAGTAAAGTTAAATTTGCCTGCTACAGCCTTGGCTACAGCTTTGGCTAAGAGTTGTGCATCTTCTGGCTCAGGCATGTTTGATCCCCATGGCTGACAATTCACCCAGAGGTTACAAGTACTGTCCTGTCCCGGGAATTGAATGAGGATGACTCTGAAGCTCAAGATGTGCTTCACCCTATTAGGGTGGGTAGGCCAACTAGAGACTAATGAGTGTTCCCAATTCAATTGGATTACATATGATATAACTACATGAGGAACAGAGAAAATACCATGTACATCTCACTGCAGAGTACCACAAAGAGGCAACTGTAGGAACTGCTATTATGCCTTGGAATCCTGGTCTTCTTTTCACATGTGGAACCATGGACTCACAGGGCTTGTGCCACCTCTAAGCATAAGTCTAGGCATGACGGTAACAGAATGCATGAAAGGTGATTGCAGCAGAACTGTACTCATTTGTATTGCCAAAAACACAGGAATAGCTCATTAAGAACACCAAAAGAACAAAACAAAACTTGATATGTATTATGTGATCCTGAAATACATACATTCTAGCTTCAGTGTGGACAAAGGGATAAAAGTCCATATGGATATGACAAGAGAAACCATTATTATAAATAATATCAATAATAGATTGCTATATACATGTTTAAAAGAGAATGGGATAGTGAGTACAATAAAATGTCAGGAATCAATATAATCATCTGTTAATATCTTTAAAATATGATGGAACATCTATGATATAACCAATAAAAGAATACTTCTATTGTGGAGCAAATTTTTTCTACAGCAGTAAACTTGGTCAGAACACAGCATCTTTACACATTGTCCTCTATGTTGACAAAAAGTTCTTCTCTAACAACTGCTGATGTTACATATGGAATTTTCCATTTCTCTGTTTTCCAACAAAGGGTTCAATCAGTGAGATGCTGAACACCTTTGTAGGGGTTGTCATTGACTAATAACAGCAGTGGTATACCTTAAATTTACATTAGCTTCAAGGGACCTTAATAAAGGGAACGGTTTCCAACAAACTGCATGAGTTGGAACTACTGAGCTTTTTTGAAAAAGACTAACAAAATTAGTCCCAAGTAATTGTGTAAGTTTGTAAATAAAGATTTGCTTTTTACCAACTACTCTGCTAATTAAACTATTTATGTTTCCAAGAAAACAATTCCTCTCCTTTAACCAAAGGGAATTTTTCTTAATTTAAAACAATTGTGTACTAATCAGCAGAGCTGATTAATTGTGTTGGTATTTTCCCCTGATCTGAGAATATCAAATGAAGACTAATCCAGTAAGGACTTCTTTTCACTGGAAAAATTAGTCTCTGCAATCCTTACCTTATTGAGGAAACAATTTTCTCTTTCTGCAATGTGCAGAATGTCTTTCTGGCTATGTCTACACTGCAGGGAAAAGTCGGAAAAAGACACATAAATTGCAAAACACAATTTGTGTATCTTTTTCCATTTTTCTTCTGAAAGAGGCTTTTCCGACATTTGGCCCATCTACACGGGATCAAATGTTGGGAGAAAAACCTCTTTCGGAACATCCCTTCTTCCTCATAAAATGATGTTTACAGAGATGCCAAAAAAATGCGTCTGCTTTTCCAAAAAAATTTTCGGAAAAGCAGACACGTTCCTTGGACGCAGCAGAGCTTTTCCAGCATTCCTCCGGTATCCCAGAAAAGCTCTGCAGTGTAGACATAGCCTCTGCTGTATTGCCATGTTGAAAATGTAATACCGAATAATTAATCAGCACTACAAGTTTTGAAAAGGCCAGAGTTTGCTTGCATAAGACACTATTTCACTGAGGTCAACAGGAGCTTTGATGGGAGGATGAAGAAAGAGTCTGGAAAAATCGGAAGACTGGCATGATATTCAATAGTGCATTACAGGAGAAACATTAGACTCAACATTACAGTCAGAGGGTATTTTTATGCAGTAACCATGATCCTGAAACTAGCACCTGCAGCAACTTTGTTGCAGAAATACAGAATGCTGGTCTGGGGAGAGAGAGCGCGCGCTGGGGAGAGGGCAGCCTGAGCTGGGGGAGGGGTTCAGAATTTGCCAGGAGGGGGCAGTTGGACAAAGCTCTCTAAGAGAAGGAAGAGGGAAGGAAAAGAAGCTAGATGCTAGTGGATGAACCAGAGCTAGGGTGCGAAGTGAGATGATAAAATAGGAGAGCAAAAGCTGGGGGCTGGGAAGTAAGAAGGAGGAAAGAAGGAAGATAGGAAAGGTTTCTGGCCAAGAGAAGTAGAAAAACAGAAAAGAGAGAGACCGAGGCATGTGAGCATACACTATCCAAGAAGAGAAGCAGAGGATCTGCAGACATACCAGAGAAAAAGAAAAGGGAAAAAATTGAAAGGAAATATAATTGGTGGCAAAATAATCTCTCTCTATAAAAATATTTTTCCTGCTGGACAGAATGTTCCTACTGGACAACAGAATGGTGTCATCACGTCATCAGGCTCTCTCAGTGAAGTGAAAGCGGCCAGAGAGAGGGGGGTAGGCAAGCGTAGCGAGCAAAGGGTGCAGCCTCCTATTGTTATATGAAAGTAGATCCTAAAACAATAAATGAGAAGTTCACCCACAAACCACCTGCAGTCTACGAATAGAGAGAATGACTATTTGACTATCTATTGATGAAATAAAGTCCAGAAGTACCTAATGGACAAATGAGGCGGGCCCACTGGGTGAAGAATAACTTGGGGACAGACCTGGAGAAAAGAGGTACAGCCACAGGATCATCGCTCTAAGGAGCATTTCAAGTGGAAGAGAAGCAAAGAACAGAATGAAGCCAAGGACAAAAGAAATTGATTCCTCTCTGAAGTGACACAATGTATTTCATAATTATGTTTGTATTTGTTAATAATAATGCGTTTGGTATTAATTGCACAGAGTACAGAAGAAGAGCACCTCCAGCCTTGCAAAGGTCAGTGTGTTTGATAACCTCTAGTTTATCAAAGTAGTAAGTTTTTGGTAATGTTTTACATTAATTTATGCTTCTGGTACAATTTGGGGGTTTTCCCCTTAAAGTTTTACAAATTTAAGATTATCCCTTTGTCATGGTTTGCTTCTGCCTCTCCTCAGTTAGCCTAGCCAGGTCATTGCTGTTACAATGCACTTGCATGCTGAAGTGACTACTCAGGGTTCCAAGAGGTTTGTACAGTAGGTAGGTCTACTCCAGCTCCACCTTGTAACTGCAATATTGGCATTCCTTTAGAAACCAGTCAGAAGGGAAGGGGCTCCTTGAGTGTTGAGCAATTGCAAGGGAAGAAGTCAGGTCACAACACTTGTTTGGAGGAACAAGTTGAAGGGTTCAGCAGTTTGGTGAGTGACAAAGATTGACAGAAGTGAGATGCATACAGTTAATGAAATAATGGTATTATAAAGAGTCATCTACCCACTCTGCTCAAAAATAAGTGTAGCAGAGGGAAAGAGACATTTTGAAACTCAGTCAGCCCAAATTTGTTGGCTCTTTTGGGAGTCTCTAATGCATTACTTTGCTACAGATTTGAAAAATACCCAGAGTACATCAGGCTATGAAGTGCAAATTTGTGTCAAGTTACAAATAACTACAGGTTGAACCTCTCTAGTCTGGCACCCTTGGGACCTGACTGGTGCCGAGCCAGCCGAATTTGCCAAACCATGGAAGGTCAATATTGTCTAGTAACATTACTAACACTTTCACTGCTTACCAAGCTCTTAGAAGACATTTAGAGGTAAATTAAAGCTAAATAACAGCACAGAACACTGAGAGCCAGGACCAGTGGCTATAAACAATCTTTATGGAACATGAGAAACTTGGCAACACCCATGGTAAGTAGATATCTGGCTAACTAATATCATGCTGGACCATGGATGTTGCCAGACCACAGAGTGCCGGACTGCAAAGGTTCAACCTGCACCACCAAATAAAACTTCTGAAGGAAAAGGTAGCAAGAAGACTCAAATCACTTACTTGTACTTGTGTGACATGTAGGTACATAATACAAGCCACTAGGAAGCATATGCAAAACACCAGGAGGACAAGGACGACCGTACTCCTGCAAGGAAAAAAAAACATAGCAGTTATGCAATGAAACTAAACTGTATATCTGAGCTAGCTGTATTCATGTTTTTCTAATGCCATTTGGTAGATCAGAGCAATGCATGTGGGATTTTTCCTACCAATCAATGTTCCCTCTAATCTTTTCCATACATGTGCAGATTTTTTCTATCCATGTGTGGAATAAATTTTTATGTACACCAAGGCATGTGCAAATGTGCACCACCACTAGAAACAAAAACCCAGCTATGGGTGCTCTGCTAATCAGCTGGGGAACATTTGAATTTCTCTTGAGCGGCTGCCCAAGTACATAATTTATAGGGAATACAACGTAAAACAGGCAGACACAGAGGGAATTTTCACATTTAAAAAAATTACTTCTTGGTATTGTGCTGCCTGAAATCCTTTAGTGAAGTTCTCAAGAATTTGGTAATTTCTCTACATGTAGTATCTATTAGGAACCTAGCAAGGGACCACACAATCTCAGAGCCTCAACTGTATTATGTTTCAGGGATTTATATTACTTTTTAATTGCAGGTTAATACAGGATATCCTGTACTACATCCCTTATAAATAAAGAGTCTTTCCTAATTACTTAGCATTCAGGGCCTGGCTCATACATAATGGTTATCAGTTCCTCTCTTTTTAATTCTCTGGAGAGAATGATGAGTTATAAAGATTAGAGGTTTTCCCACTTGATCACTTACTAAATCAGATCTTAGCTTCTCCATTGCAGCTGTTCTATACAATGCAAACAGAAAAGTAACAGATCTCAACCCTGAGAATTCACCATTCACAGGGGAAAATTGGGTACTGCAGGAATTGCTATAATAACTCCTGTGTCAAATTCCTTTCCAGGCCCCAAGCAGGATACGAGGCTAGGAAAAGGAGGTATGGCCAGGCCTTCGTATACCTTGCGGATCCTTGGCTGCTGGAATAGTTTTTTGGGTATGTGGCCAACCAGGTATAAGTTACAGCATCCATACAAACATGCTAATTTATGCACGGGCCAGGCTGATCCTTGGCAAGGCCTAGGATCAAGGGAGCACATAAGGGGCTTAACCTTTCAGTAGCCCATCATGTCTAAGTCTGTGCTCTTTATTGTCACTTTATTGCCAAAAGTTTTGAAATGCAATAGTGAAAGAAGAGAGTGACTGCTTTGACGTAGAATTTCTCCAAGTCACTATATGACCCCAATAAATATCCTTGATTAAAAATTTAGAGAATCCTGCAGTACTACAAAGACTTTTTTTTTTAATTGTGAGAGACTCAAGACTAGCTGGAGGTATGCCCTTTGGGCAAGAATTACTGCTTACTATGTGACTGTACAAAGCCTGGCATAATGGGGCTGTAGTAACAGATTTGGCAATTTCCTGCAATATATCTTTGGGGATTTTAATTTATGCATTATTGTGGGCCAGAGATTGGGAAAATCACCATCCTCCAGAAACTAAGTAGTAGACAGAGAGGGGACTAGGCAAATTTACTCAGGTTCTAACAGTTTACAAGAGGTACCATAGCCAGGAGAAGCTTCCATGTACTGGATTTGCTAGAGACTAACACAGGTGGGAAAAAGGACTTTTAGATAAATAGCCTGAATTTACACTGATTCAGGACCTGATTCTGATCCAGCAAACTGACAGAACCTTCTGTCCAAGGGAGCTCCAACCACTGTTGGGAAGGATTTGACCTATTCATCGGGTGTTCTTGTCCTGAGAAAAACTATAAGTCTAAACCAATTTGTAGGGTTCAAAGGATTGTTTGCCTACCAGAGCCCAAACTGGAGTTTGGGTGATCTTTGGTAGGCATTTATTGTTTGCAATAGGTTTTCTCTGTAATTCTTTTACCTTAAGAATAAATATGCTTGTTTAAAAAGAGCTGTGTGGTATCTTAATTATGGATAGTTATGATGGTTATAGCCTCTTGGGAGAAGCATTCTGACTGGCTGGGGAATTCACAGTATAGGCTGGGAACTGTGCAGCCTGGAAACATCCCGGTCAGGAGGAAGAGAGAGACACACGTCTACATCCAAAACGGATAATGGCTGATGAGCCAGCAGCCTAAGATTGGGTGCCCTTGTTGAACCACAGAAAGGGAACAAAGGTTCAGTTGCCCTAAATTGTGATATCCTGGATCTGTAAAGGCTACTGAAATATAAATATTAATAATAGTAGTAGAAAGCAGGTGTGACCATTCTTTTAAGGCACTGGCTTGTATAAGGTACAAACTCAGACCACCTTAGCTGGGAGAGGTGCATCTGCTGTATCACCTAGTAAGGGGAGCAGCATACAGTCTCCTCCCGAGCTGGACAGAGAAATTAGACAGGATTATAGCCTAACTTTGCCCCAACGGCTTTGGGGAGGCAAGCACCAGTTGGTCTGTGCAGTCTTTTAGTGCAATTGATCACAAGGATTGTGAAAGTGACAGAGCCATGTGACTGTGTCCCTATAGTCACAATACTATGAATAATTTGGTACAAAGTCTGGCGTGTGAGGTGTCATCTGAAAACTGAACATTCTGGGATGTTGCACCTCCATATTCTTTATATTTTTTAATATGACTATGCCTAACTCAAGCTTGTAAATCCCTGAATGTGTATATTTTATTTGCGTGCATGTATCATTCCTGTATTTGAAGTTAGAAATATGAAGTATAATCCTGTTTATTTATCTAGATGCACTAGTGAAGACCATTAACAGTACTCAAGGAACTTAATGGTATGCTACTCAAGACAATGATCTGTGAATAGTCTTGATCTTCCTGTAAGCCTGTACTATGGTTAGTCCTGCTGAGATATGTGGCAGGTCACCTGATACTGGAACCCATGTTTGGATATAGTACTTTTTCCAGGGGAGTGTGAAAGGTTTAAAACCGAACACAAAGGATTCCCATATTGGGCAAAATCTATTTATAGGTAGGAAACCAAACAATAGGGACAGTTGCCAGACACCAAGATACCCCCTGCTAACCACCAAGATGACTGCTGGAAACATCTAAGACTGAACACGGGGAAGGACCATGCCCAAGCTAGGGGTCTGCCTAACTTGTGAGAAAAGATGATTAAAACTGTTAGGCTGTGTCTAGACTGGCCAGTTTTTCCACAAAAGCGGCTGCTTTTGCGCAAAAACTTGCCAGCTGTCTACACTGGCCGCTTGAATTTGTGCAAGAGCACTGACATTCTAATGTAAGAAATCAGTGGTTCTTGCGCAAATACTTTGACGCTCCCGTTCGGGCAAAAGTCCTTTTGCGCCAAACCTTTTGCGCAAGAGGGCCAGTGTAGAAGCTCAGTTTTGTTTTGCGCAAAAAAGCCCCGATGGCTAAAATGGCGATCGGGGTTTTCTTGCACAAAAGCGCGTCTAGATTGGCCACGGACGCTTTTGCGCAAAAGCGTCCGTGCCAATCTAGACGCTCCCTTGCACAAATACTTTTAACAGAAAAGTTTTCTGTTAAAAGCATTTGCGCAAATTCATGCCAGTCTAGACGCAGCCTTAGGGTATCTTAAGAGTATTAAGTATAGCTGGCATGTTTTGTTTTATTTAGCTTAGTAACTTACTTTGGGATCTTTCTGTTATTCTTGCAACCAATTAAATCATACTTTTCAGATTTAATAAAATCACTTTTGTTAATTATTAATCCCAATGTAAATAATTGTTATCTGTGGGACTGGGGGAGGTCAACAGTTGTGCATCTCTCTCTCTCTCTCTCTCTCATTGATAAAGGGAGTGAACAACTTACGAGCTTGCACCCTATCACAAAAATTATGCAGAGCAAGATGGATTTATCTGGGGTTCTGTTCTCGTTGCAGCTGTGCACCTGGGTGCTATTTCAAGACCCTGTGACTGAGCCTTCCTAGAACTGAGCTGCTTTTAGAGTCTCTGTTGCAGGTTGTGACCCCAACTCTATGCCTTTGATGTGAGGGAACAGAGCTCCTGGCTCAGCTGGACAGGGTGGTGAGGGGCCCCAGAGAGCAGGTACATGGACTCAGGGGTATTATCAGCCCATCAGGTGAGAGTTTCAAGGAGATTTCATAGACCCAACCCATGACACATTCCTGTCCTGGTAAATTGTATGTGGCAACACTGAATACAAATTTATGAAATTCTACTGTATAAGATATGTTCAAAGTTTAGAAAAGCAGGCACAAACCAGTTCCTTAGAGACAAAAGGCAAACTAATGCCTCAGTGAGGTGTTAAACTCAAATAGACTATCGCCAGTTTAAGCGGACGCCCGTTGGCAGGAAGAAGGCTGTAAGTGAGAAATATACATGTTGGCAAAGAAACTGCTGGAAGTTCCTGTCCCACAGACTTGCTGGTGGCTGAAGCCCAGCTGGAGAGGATGTTCAAAGAAGAGAAATGCTACAAGAAACTCCTCAGATTACCTCTCCCACTTCATCTCAATTTAAGGCAACAACCCAAAAGGCAAAAGAAGTACTGCTAGATTGGGCAGGGATACCAGTTGAAAGATTCAGCCAGTAAAATGCTAGAATAGGTGATGGCAGAGAATTGTAGTTTTCAAATCACTTTTACCTGTGTGTTGTGTTTTACCTTTTATTTTCTTGTGGCTGAATTCTGATGTTTATGCCTCATTACTTGTAATCACTTAAAATTGATCTTTTGTAGTTAATAAACATGTTACATTGTTTTATCTAAGCCAGTATGTGGTCAGATTGAAGTGTTTGGGAAACTCCATTTGAGATAAGTTTTGTGCAGATTGAATTTCTAATTATGAAACACCAGACTTTATATGAGCTTTTACTGTGCACAAGGGTGTGGAACAAGATGCGTATTTGGAAAGTGTGGGGGACAGGGACTGGTGTCACTCTGCAGTATGTTTCAAGCTGGCTGAGTGAAGCACTTTTGCAGTATAAATGGGGGAAAATTTACATGTGGGAGACTGTATGAGTGCAGAGAACTGAGGGGGCACAGCTGCCCAACACTTCAGATTGTACCTTGTGAAAATATCACAACCCTTTGATAGGCAACACAGTGAGCAAAGGCTCCTCCTCTGTTGTGTTCTAATGCAAAGACTGACCAGAATGTGTCTCTTAACACAGAGAAGTAACTTGAAGTATTTGTTGTTATTGCATGTCCCCCCCAGGAATATTTCTCCTGTTAAAGTCATCAAGCTTTTTGCTTTGCTATTTTTTCCACTCCTGTTCCAACAACAACCTACATGCTTCCTTCCTGTATTTGTCTCTACTGACCAAAATTTCTTTTGTCAACATGGGTGATTGGCAATTTAAATACAATTCCAAGTCAGAAGTGTTATGGGTAAGGGAGATCAGGCCTTTCCTAGCAAGAATTTGTGTTTTCCAAGGTTAGAATGTGTGGGCTGTGATTTTGTCACAACCTCCAAAGGAACTGCCCTGCTCAGTAGTACTCAGCAGAAACACTGCCCAAGAACCCTCCTGTGGATCTTGCAGGGAGTGGTACTAGTGATTTGGGAAGTGCAACTTTTCTGTTTAAATCAGTAATTAACCAGTGCAACACCATGGTGTTCTGCAGTGCTGATCAGCTAATGGTCTGTCAGATTCACTGTTAAACTGAAGGCACGAGCAGACGGTCACTAAATAACTATGCCCCTTTCTATAAGAGCCAATATCCAATTACCATTTTTTGTCCCCTTAAATTCATTCTCAAGTTCAGATTGCATCTGCTATATTAGGCCACTGCCTGTCCTAAACTTCAATATGCTGCTGCTGGGCTTTACTTTGGAGGTAAATGAAACATTTCCTAACTATGCTTTACCTACTTAAAGGAGGCCTTTTGAGGGTTAGTTATCGGCTTTTTTGTAATTGGTTTTGAAATCCTCAGATGAAAACTGACGTGATCCTTTAAAGTACAGTATTACTATTTCAACCACAAACATGTTACACACTTTTATATCACACAACCATATTAAACTACAATAAAACATCCTGACTGGGAAAATTTAGTATGAGATCACTGAATTAACAGTTAAAAGTGGGTGTCATAAGGCAGAGTTTCTCCTTATGGTAGAAGGAGTTCACTTCCACACCCACAATCTCTCTTAGGAAAGAGTTTATTGTCCAAACTTAAAAGCCAGCCAAAAGCACAGGGTTTCCAGCTCACCCTTTACATCTCTGATTGCCTTCCTTCCCAGGGGACTCTGGCAGTCCTGCTCTCCGCAGCTAGCTAGCTAGCCCCTCCCCTCTCTGCTCTCACAACCAGCCTTTCACTGGAACACTGTCCAGCCTTTGTAATTTCAGGTACAGCCCTGCCCTCTTAATTGGCCTACTAGGAGCACCTGCTCTTGCAGGGGCCTGTCAATCTGACAGTGGGATATTCAGAAGCACTCAGCATTCCCTAATGATTTTGATGGGAACAGAGTCAGCCTAATGTTGAGTGTTTCTGAAAATCTTAACCTTAAAATGGCTATTGTAAAAAAAAATAATAATAACTTAAAAATAATTCCTCCCACTTGCTGACGATAATAACCCCTTGGAAACTTGACACTGATATCATATCTGCTGCTTTACCAATTAGAACCAATTCACACAAGTACTTTTAACTACTGAAATATATGAATTAGCCATCCAGCAAACATACAATCAAAGGACAATGATACTACATCACAAAATATTCCTGGCTCTTTTATTTCTTAAAGGCAGCTTATTTTTAAATACTTATAAGACTTCATAGAAAATCAAGTTAAAAGTTAAAAGTATTAATAATATGAGACCTTGCTGCTGTGCTGGTAAAACTTTGCTGAGAACTGAGGAGAGATCAATATTTTGTGTGCAGGAATTATCAGCCCAAGGCTAAGCAACATCCCATTTAGAAAGTTTCTTCTGTATTTTTCTTCATGCATACGTTACTTGTTTGCTATTAAAAGATTGAGTATCAGAGGTAGCAGGCTGGTAACATGAAATACTTTCAGAATATCTCTTCAAATGTCTTTTGTTGTTTAGGTTCTCATTTCTCCTGCTTAGTTAAAGGATCTAGTAAATTGATGCTAATAGTATGCGTTTCAGTTCTCGCTTCACAGCAGCTAATGTTTGGATCTGTGTGCAAGATCTTTGAAAATGCTGTGTTTTGAATTTAAATAACAAGAGATACTTACTGTGGGATTATTAGAAGGTAGACAAGGCCAAATAAGGCAGCTAGAATTAGTGAAAGAACTACAGCACTGGTGAAGTATTCATCCTGAAGCTGGTGGTACTGTAAATAAGAGGAGATGCATGGAGACAGTTAATGAGGTGTCTCTACCATACTTCCTGACTCTAAACTAGGAATAACTGTGCTTTAAAATAAAGGATTTCCACATATTTACAAATTTAGGAATGAACGGGTTTTAATTCACACTTTTGTCAGGAAAAACACCTGTTTTGGCATAAAAAAATTTGCACAAGTAGGAGAGACTTTTTTTTTCCGCACTTTATTGTTGACAAAGAGCCAGTGTCAACTCTGCTGTGTGTGTTGTCAACAGAATGGCTTCTGCCAGTATCCCACAATGCCTGTCCTGATGGCTGTGCTCACCTTTGATCTCTGCTCCCCTGCAGGCATGCAGCCCTCCCCTTTCAAAGCTCTGGGAGGCATCTGACAGCTGAGTGAAAGCTGCTCCCTTTGGGGAACTGACAAAGAACAAATCATTGGAATGCTCCTGTTCTGCCCTGCACTGGGAACACAACAGCAGGCAGACTGCTGCTACAGGGAGAGAGGGGACAGGCTGCTGTGATGCTTTGACATTCTTCAGCATGGAGAGCGCACAGAGCTATCATGCTGCTGCTCCTGGTTGCTGAAGAGGCTGTGAGAGGATTGAGGGGGGATCCTAAGATGTGCAGAAATCAGCTCTGCCTTCCCACAACACTGCACTGTGGGACACATACCCAGAGTGCACTGCTCACACTGTCAATGATGGTGCTTCCAATGTGGACATGATCTGTCGACAGAGGAAGCATTAAATATCCTCTTGAGATTTTTATCAACTTTTGTGTGTTGACACAAGTTTTGTTGACAAAACTTGGTAGTGTAGAAAAATCTTGGCTGCTTTCAAATTGCTTTTCAAAGCTGTTTCAAGAACAGTGATACAAGGCATGGCAATGCCTCTTATTGAGAGATAGGGGTGAATCCTTGGTTTTGGTGTAACCAAGTCATGAGTCTGAGAAAACAGTGAGCTGCACAGGTAAGGAAGAATATGAATATGTTTTCTTGTTAAGTGCCATTTTCCGAGCTCAGTTTCAATAGCACAGACCTGAACTTGTTTCACTCAATAGAGTTACTCAGGATTTACACTCATGTAAGTATGTGATGCTGAGATTAGAAAGTATGCAGCTAAATAACACTGTGTGTACACCATTGCAAAGTATGCACAGGCTGAGCCAAAGGACCTGCATACTCAAACTCTTTGACTTTGTAAGATGTAAGTATATTTTGGAACGTGAATAGTTAACAGCCCTGGCACAGCGCACTTCACAAACAGCTCCGGGGTTGCTACTATGGAATTCTTAGGGGCAGGGGTCATCTCACTGAATTTAGCCCCCCCCCCTGCAAAAAAGGGGCCCAGGTAATGGAATTTACAAACTATTGCTTTTCTTCTTCTCCCCAAATTAATAGAACTTTGAAGCTATTTCTGTGGATTTTTGTCCCCCCCACCAACTCCATCTTCTCTCTTTGTGGTGCCTACTCTTACTACAGGGAAGTGAGGGAGTGGGAGGCACAGAGTTGGTTAAAATGTCTTTACATGACCTGAGGATTCCCTTCTCTCCAGTGGAATCTTTTGCTCTAGCTTTAGGGCAGCTTTGCAGATGCTTTCTGCTGTACACCACACAAAACTGCCAGCTAAACAAAATGTCTTTACAAAAATTTTCAAGATATATTTTCATAAGATTCCATATACCTTTTCCCAAAAACGAGCCATTCCTTTCTCTTTGGTAAACCTCACTCTGTTATACAAGAAGGGCCTGTTTACTTTTTAAACAATGAATATTAAATGATTAGTCTGTGGCATCTTGAAATTAATGTTAATAGATAAAAAAAATCAGTTTTGTGTGTGGGACTCTGATTAGAGGTGACAATGTACCCTTAACTGTATGGCTTATGTCTGGAAGAAAAAAAAAGGGCTATTGCTACATTAGTCCATTACCCTCTTCTGCCTTCCTTCACTTAAAAAAAAAAAAAAATTAAGATGTGAATTAAGACTATTCTGATCATACCTCAGTCTAGCTACAGTGAAATCAGTGGTTTTATTCCAGATTTATATGCACAAACATGATGTCAGTTTGGCCTAGCGCATGGAGGCTATAATCCTAACATGGGGTCCCTTACCAGCTCCACGAGCAGAGGGAAACTTGTGTATGTGACTCTCCTATGTAGCTGCATGGTGCTTAGCTGTGTCCCCTAATTCCAGACTCCAAAGAATGGATCCACATTTGGAGACATACCAGAGACTGTGCAATATGGGGGAGTAGTGGGCAGAGCAGAGCTGGCACCTTCTTTACAGACATTCTCCAGAAAAGACAATGTGGCCTGTTTTACAGAACTTAGATTACTCTAACAAACCACAGGACCTGTGGAGGCAAGTCTGCTGGCATGGATGTGTAAGCTCCTCCCTCTATATGGCCCGATGTATGGACCTTGCAGCATATTATGCAAAGCAGAAAATACAATTCTCATCCTCCCCATGGAATGACAGGGGAGGAAATCCCTCACTGGGACTTTCTCCGTTTTAGCCCTACCTCTGGATTTCTGCAGGGGACGGGGGGAAATTTAGGCCCCATATTATTGCTTAAAAGATACTGACCAAACATGGACCTTATCTATGATGTTGTAACTCCATCTAGCCAATTATCTTTGATCAGTGAAGTTATTAAAATTCTCACTTACTTTATGCTCACGTTCAACTTGTTTATACTTGAGGGTAATGAAATTCAAATCAGCCATCTCAGACTCTGTTTGCCGGGCCTCTATCAAACGGCCGATGTATCTGTTTACTCGAGTTCCTGGAGTGGTGTATACCACATTTGTAGAAAAAGAGGAACGATTCCTGAGTTTTTCAGAGGCTGTCCTTAATGCTCTTCTCTGCAGCAGAAAGAAACACAAGAATGACTTCTGTTCACTCCAATGACATTATCAGTGACTGGAAATGTCTCATCATTTTTATTGCCAAGTCCCCAGTCAGCATCGGGATTCAGTTGAGCTAAGCAAATACAAATTTGCAGAGAAATACACAGAAAGACATAGTCCTTGTCCCAGTGCAGTTACAAATCAGTTACAATTTCCCAACTCCCACTAAAGTCAATGGCAAGACTCTCATTGACTTCACTTCTCATATTGTCCTCAGACAGCATTGTACTCTGTCAGTGTAGAGACAGTCAGTTCAACTCAGGGTGACTTGATCAGCGAAGAAAGAAGAAAATGGATCACAAATGAGAGACATTCAATTCTGTGAATTAGCCTAAGTTTCCTCTAAATGTGCGCCCCTCCCTCCCCCCGCAGCTGCCTATTAAGTCCCCTGCAGGGGCTCAGGGCCGCAGCAAGGAAGGGATGCCTCTCTCTAAGCCACACAATTACCACTGCCAGGGCAGAAGCTCCTCTCTCTGCCAACCCCAACCTGGAGTTGTTGGGGAGAGGCATCTCCACATGGAGCTCCCCCAGAGCTGCCATTGCCAGTGGACAGGCACTCTTTTCCTGGCCCCCATTCAGTCTATCTCGGACATGTCCAGGCTGAGGGATAGGCGTCCCTCCCTTGGGGCCAGGTAAAAGGCGACTCTCTAGTGCCAGGGCAGCTCTGGCAGTAGAGAGGAACTGCCCTGGTAGTAGAAAGGCACCTCTTGCCGGGCCCCAAGCTGATGTGGTGAGCAAGGGCTGGGGGCAGTTCTTTCTTCCCAGGGCAACCTGCACCTCAAACCCTTCCTCTTTAGCTCCACCCCAGAGTCCACACCCCAGCCAGAGCCCTCACCCCGAACCCCAACTCTCAGCCCCACTCCAGAGCCCTCTCCTACACGCCAATCACTCAGCCCCACCTCTGCCACACATTGTCCATATGCGGAATAAACTCTGGTATCACCTCCATATTGATGCACATAACAGAAGTCATTCCACACATGGACATAAAAAATTAAGAGGGAAACACTGGGGGAGACAACTCAAATTAATCTAGACTATTCATGACCCCAAAGAGTTCTGCTGTTCAGGATGATTTGAATGATGCAGTATTTGCAAAACAACTTTTCCTCCCCTCCCTCTCATCCACAGCATAAGACTGCACATAATTTTACATCACAAGGTTAGCCACAAATATAGGGTTAATGAAGGGATTCCCTTACAATTATATTTCCTTTATTACCATGTCTCATGTGTTACCATTGCTCCCGTGGCTGCTGGAATTAAAATGGAGTGAGCTATTTTAATACAGGAAATCAGCAACTGTGCACATGTAACTAAACATTTCATTTATTTTCTATGATGCATTGTACCTCTTGTTTATCTTAGACTTTTGTGATATCCCAAGTTCTTGCAAAGTTAAGTATTTTGTCAGAGATCATTTTTAAGCTTTATTTTAGCACAGATACAGATAATACTGGGCCAACTGCAACAGAGTTTTGAGCTATATATGGCTTTCACAATTTAAGGAATAATGATCTCTGAAGGAAGCTTGGATAGCAGCTTGGTTTGTGTAGATTAACCTCTTACACCATGTTCACTGAGATAAGAGTCCCATATGAGTTGCAAACACCTGAAACACAACTAGGTAAGTTAAAGATAATAGTATGGCAATAACTTTAAATGTTCTGACTTTGGGGAATGTAAGTCAGTTCCCTAAAATACTATATGTTTGGATGTATAATATGCATACCTGCAAAAATACTGTCATATTAAGATTTATAGAATATGCAATGAATTTTCAAACTACTCAAGGACATAATTTAAAATTATGATGTCATATGCAAGTTACATGCTCTTTCTATAAATGGCAAATGCAGACTGCAATAAGAGAGTTGAGGTTTAAACCAAAAAAAGGTTGTTTTTTATTATTATTATTATTATTATTAATAATAATAATATTTTTCTGTCGGTACTGGGAGAAACAAAAAAGAAGTTTCATAAATAGGAAATTTCTAAAGCTACTAGAAAGGCAGATTTGAAATTTTGTAAAGTATATCTCATTCATATCAGAGACAATCCAAGGCACAGTTCAAATACCAATGAATGAACTTCCTGCTCTGCAGCAGTTGACATATTAGCAGCAACCTATGTAACATCACCACTCA
Source organism: Pelochelys cantorii (assembly GCA_032595735.1). NCBI lineage: Eukaryota > Metazoa > Chordata > Testudines > Trionychidae > Pelochelys > Pelochelys cantorii. The sequence continues at coordinate 161,752,504 of CM064327.1, forward strand.
CTGGTAAAGTAAATTATTTGAGAATTCTTCTAACTTTTTCCCCCACACCATATCAGCTTTATGATTGATAGTTACCATTCTCATTTTAATAGACATATATAGGCATACAAATATATCCACTTTCTTCATGCTATTACTGTATGTATAGTGCTGTCAGCTGAAAGCCATGAAGGACTCATGAGACAAACTCCAGTGATTTGCAAAAACAGCTTTTTAAAATGTCTGCAATGGCCTCAGGAACTCTTTTCTGAAGAACAAGTTCCAGATGGTAGCCACTTGTGACATATGTTTGTGTATGTGTATAGGAAACTTTTCACCTGATATTTGCTACACTTCAGCTTAGTCTATACTGGGGAAATTCTGAAAAAAATTCTCACTATTGTTAGTGCCAGCTCAGCTCCAGCAACGGTGGGCACTCTGGGATATCTAGCCCAGACAGAAAGCCTGGTGGCACTTTTTTTTTCAAGCTATGCTCAGAGAAAGCCTATTTTACATGGTGCCTGAAATGCACAGATATGGAACAGAGTTCTGCATAAGGATTAATGGTGCTATTACCTAATGAGCAAAAAATGGTATTAACAATGATGGGGATTCTTGTTTTTTTGTAGACAAGGGATTATATTGACAGCACTGTCTATATTTAGTAATAACCTGTCTTAGTTCAGTTTGTGAGACAACATAGGGCCATGTACATTTTACAAGCACATATTCAAGGAACCTCAGAGAATCCTTATTAATTACCTTATCGTCATCCTCACATGTCATGACATTGGAGAAAGGTATCTCAGCTTTGAACATCTTACGACAGTGCATGAGCTGGACCAGCAGGTAGCAGACTGTTTTGAACTTCATTCTTTTGGCAGGCTTTATGTCTGAGAGAATCAGTCCCGGAAATATCTGTCAGACAATTAAAAAAATATGAAAAGATACATATAGACTTCCATACTTCCATACATACATACCATCTGATGATCACAATAAGCATGAAAACATTATACATTAATATTGTGATCAAATAACATATTTTATTACCCACCATATTTTCTCAGGGGTAGAATATTTCTCCTTTTTAAATCTAAGGGTAACCAGTAAGTGGACTGGTGGGACCAAACCTGAACCACCAGATGCTTTTTTACAGAACTCAAAATCTGTTAATTTACTTATTGACATTATTGATCAAGAAATCTGACAAAAATAATTATCTACCCCGAAGAATATGCTTAACACACTGGCTACGTCTACAGTGTAGGCTTTTTGCGCAAGAACTGTTTTGGCAAGAGTTTCTGCGCAAAAGTTCTTGTGCAAGAGCACGTCCACACTGCCATGTGCTTTTGCGGAAGAGATATGCTTTTGTGCAAGAGCGTCCATGGCAGTGCAGACGCTCTCTTGGGCATGAAAGCTCTTATGGCCATTTTAGCCATTGGGGTTTCTTGCTCAAGAAACCCCTGTTGCCCGTCCACACTGCCTTCTTGCTCAAGAGCTCTTGAGCAAGAGGCCTTATTCCTCGTGGGGAAAGAAATAACTCTTGCACAAGAAGCCCTCTTTTCTGATGCTCTACTGTAAATTTACTTGAGCAAGAACATGCGTGCAGTGTAGACGCTCTGCAAGTTTTTGCGCAAGAACAGCTGTTCTTGCACAAAAAGCCTGAAGTGTAGACGTAGCCTTCATGTTTAAGAACAACATACCTAATATTCAAAACTGATTTTTTTTAGAAACCCAGAGTACGAAACACACATTAGCGACAGAATTAGAAGAGAGACATTATTTGTATTTCTTCTTTTACTTTATATTCATTTGACTTAATAACCATTTTTTCTTAAAATAAAACATCGTATAAGAAGTATAAGCACAAGTGAGCTTTTATCTTTATTCCCTTTGTTTTCATGCTATTTCTATCATGTTCTTCTTAACTTCACTCTCCCATATTAGCCACTACAGTTTTCTTTCAAATAGCTAAAGTTCCAGGCAGTGCATTTTTTGTGACAGTACCACCATCTATTTTTCCAGCACACGGTAAATGAATGGGATTTTCCCCCACACGTACCGGCACCTGTTTTCCTGGCGCTGTTCGGGACGTGAGGCGTTTTTTTTTCTGGCTCCCAGTGTGGTGTTTTGTCTCTTAAATGGGCCATGACAACATTTTGGCCCTTTATTTTTTGCTCAACAAGTTTGAGTCTGGAGCACCAGCACCTTTTTTCTTACAAAAAAAAAGCACTGGTTCCAGGGTACAAGAATGCATCCATGGAGTCATGATCAGAAGCGTAGGTAGGGGACACAACACTTATACTCCGTATCTTGTTTTTTTCATGACTGGGAATAATAACGGAGAGGAATTCTGGGCTCGATGTTTATTGGTTTACTTCTTTCAAAACAGAGGCCCTAATTCAGAAAAAGCACTTGCTAAACTTTTGAGCATGTATCTAACACACATTTATTTTGATGGAATGTAAAGATATGCTTATTAGAACCAAGACCACAACCCCTTGTTTCATTCTCAGGAGCTATGCAACTTCATCTGCACAGATTATTTATACTTCTGGCCTGTGTTAACCTGCAAAGAAGGATCTGCGAGAATTCTGAAAGGCTACACTGCCTGCCAGAAGAGTAACATAAAAAAAGTACTACCACTTTCATCAAGGTACTTTGCACCTATCTGGGGGGCTAAAGTCAAAAGACACAGAGTTTGATCCATATACCTGAAACATATTCTCAATCCCAAACAAAGCTCAGATCTTTGTCCTCGTGAGCCAAGGTATATGGTCACTGAAATGCACAAAAATGATTTGGTTTATAGTTGCCATCAAGAGTTGAGAAGTTCAATGGTTGTTTACTGCAGCATTATGGGTCTAATATATGTTCACAACTGGGATCTGCCCATGCCTATCAGGATTCAGGGAATCAATCCCTACTTCACCAAAATAATTTCTTCTATAACTCCCCTACCTACACCAACCATAGCAAATATTAAGAGAAGAAAGTTGGAACTAATTAAAAGGAATCCAACAGAGTGATGGAGAGGAGAAGGCTACAGATGAGTGAAAGTCCTGGCATTCACAGAGGGCTGAACTTCTCTATATCTGGACAGCACTGATCCCATATGCTGTGGCAGTGGGTGAGCAAGATAAAGAACACTAAATGGAAATGTCATCTTGGTTGCTAAAAGTCCTACCCACACAAGAAAATGTTTGGCAGAAGATTCAGTGACTTGTGTATATTCATTTTTGGAGTGCTCGATTTAATGGCTGCCATTTAGGGTTTGATATCTAATCTACATGATGCAATGGTGTCAACTGCTTCATTGCATCAAACCTGAATGAGCAGGGTACAAAGGAGAAAGTAAATCAGAACCGATACTATGATGAACATGTGTATACTTGGTCATCTGAATTTAGAGAAACAGGGACAAATTTTCCTCAGTGTTATACAGAGAGTAAGTTGGTGCAGAATTTATCTCTGTATCCAGATTAAAATATGTATATTTAGGTATTGAGAAATGCATAGAATTTTATGGTACAATACAGAGCTTTGCCTAATGTGCTGTATGCTACAGTTCTGTTGACTATATGTTGCACTGTGACAACCAAACACAGAAATCAATGTCTGTTGAAATATCAACATAAAATTTCAATTAATGTGTGACACAACCTTTTATTAAATTTAACAGGAAAAGTTCCTGAATGAGCACGTGAGGCGTTTTTTTGAAGGATGATTAAAGTAAAGCTACATTATATTGCACATCTGACAGTACTTCAATTTAAAGGACAATAGTTTACTGTGCATGTTATTCTGCTATACAAGGAGTTGATTACGTGTAAGTTAGAAATAGTGAAAAAAATCTCTTAAGTGGCTTCTCATATAATCTCTCAGTTGAGGAATTTCTGGCAAGTGACTCACAGCTGGAAAGCAATATTTTGCCCAGGGGACATTGTACAGTGACATTCACTTCACTAAATATCTTGAACACATTGCTTAGTTGTTCATACCAAATAAGATATGTTTAGGCATAGAAAGCCTTTAGGTCAGAATATGGCAAACAGAATCTACCTTCAGATCAATGCTCTTCAAGGCCCCCAGCTAACAGAGTCTTTGTGTAGCTAGCTGTGATGTTGCTGATTAATCCTATCGTTTTTAGTAACACAGCCAAAGCTTCCATAGAAATAGAAGTATTTTGCTGCATACCTTTCTCTAAACCCACTAAAATGTAACAGCTTTTTTTTCTGCAATTAACTCCAGTATTTTTGTTCTATGTTCTAAGTCACAATAATAGAAAGGAGACATACAGTGATGTTTCAATATTTCTAATGGTTACAATACAAAGAGACCAAAGCATCACCACTGGATCTCAACTCCAGAACAACTCTTCCCCTTTCTTCTGTCTGGCAGACAAGGTCAAACCTCTTCACCTGGAAGTCACACAGTGAGCAGGTCAGTGATTTTTGCCTTCATTTTGGTGGCCATAGTATGGCTAATTCTGAGTTGATCTAAGTAAAGAATGAGAAGCTGTTTTGCACCTCAGAGCACCCACATAAAGAAACTGTAAGGATTTATAGGATATACTGGAATGTGCTTGTGACGGGGCACTCCCGCCCCGCACTCGGGGGGACCGAGGTGAGGGCAGAGGAGCCCTGGGGGGTCCGAGCAACCGGCCCGTGGTGGGAACCCTGGAGCTGGCTGTGGACCCGTGTGCCGGCTCCACGGAACACGGGGAGCACGGCATGCCGACGGGGAATGCCCCGGGAGGTGGGGCCAGTGCGGCGCAGGTGGATGACGTCACAAGGGGGGAAGGGGGCGTAGGTTGCAGGGGTGATGACGCCGAGGGGACCCTGCCGGCGCGGGATTTAAAACCTCACCTGACAGCCAGGCAAGGGGAGGCAAGCGTGGCGCGGGGCGAAGGAAGAGAGGGTGAGACAAGGGCCCTGGGGAAGGACTGGCCCCTAGGAGGGGCGGAGTAGGAGGTGGCCCAGAGTAGGGCCGCGTAACCCGTGAGCGGGTGTGTTTAGGGGCACGATTCCCCATCCGCTAGGCAGGGACCGGTAGTCCCTGCCTTAGGGCCCTGCGTCGGGGTCTGGAGTGGGGGAGGGCCCGGACCCCCCTACTCCGCCCATCGGGGCGTCGCGAAGTGTATTCAGGAGATCGTCGGCCTAGGCCAAAGGCGAAAGCAGAGGGACTCTGGGACTAGGGGGGACGAGATACGGGACTAGTTTAGGGGCTGTATGCAATAAAGATGGTGATGGGAACCCTCCAATGGCGGAGATAGCGTGACTCGTTTACAGTGCTAATCGAAGATTTTGCTAGCAAAGCCAAGAGGGCATGTATGAGACAGGCAAGAAGAGGGCCATGGTCTCTCTCTCTTCCCCAGAGGTGCTGGGAGGAGTGTGCTTTGGAGAGTACAGTCTAAACTTCCATCAGTGTATCATATTTCCTGTGAACACTATGCTTCTCTGAATGCTGAGAAGCATTATGATTTAGAGAGAAATAATGTCTCCTGACAACTTTTCTCCGGCTGTGTACCTCCTCCTATTCTCCCAACATGGCTCTCCCTCAGAAGAGCCCTAATATGCGCAGATGATTTTTGAAAGGCAATTTCCAGAATGTATAACAGATTCTTTAATAGGTCTTCAAAGCAGCAGATGGAGCAAACTGTTTATTTACCAGTCACTGGACATTGTTGGGCTCCTGCTATAGCACAGACATATGGTCATTGCCACACTTAAAAAAAAACCCATATAATTACACCATCTTTGATAGGCACTCCCCTAAACTTGGCAGCTTTATTTTACTTGGGCACTTCCTTTTTAAGTGCATCTGAATTGATGCCTCATTGTTTGCAACATCATTTTAGGTGTCTTCTTTATAGTAACATAGCCATCAAATCAGGGTAAGAATGAATAAGTTCTATCAGCCCCTTATAAAAGTTGCCAGACTATTTACAGCTTTGAGAGGTTAGAGAAATTTGAAAATACACCAAAGCATGAGTAATAATAACCAAAATTCTGGGAAAACACCTCTCTGTTTGCATCTCTTGTAATACCCAGGTGCTTATCTTGGCTCCTCAAAAAAGAATGCAATTCATTTTGCTATGGTCAGCAATAGGGCATGAAAAAAAATCACAGAAAAGGAGGTACCATTGATATTGGTCATTGATAGAAGGCTTCCATGCTGCATTGTCTCACTCTTTTGCCTTCAGTAAATCATGTCTGAGTTTCTTGGTATTAGCATCTCTCTTATTATTACTTCCAAGTTACTGAGCTTTCCTGAATACATTTTTTTTTGTCCTGAGATAAGTGAGCAAATTTTATTTCAGGTTCTTCTTTTCATAGCTATGGTAAGTAGCATTTTGGAGACCTCTGTCATATGCCATATTACACTCATTTTTAATCATTCTTTTGCTAATATATTGATGTCCATTTACTTAGGTAGGGGTGAAAGAATACAAGTTGTAGAAGAAAGAATTCTACATAGTTCAAACCAGTTTATCTGTCTATCACAAATACAGCAAATATTTCTAATGGTTGCAAGGGTTAAAAGATTGCTGGGAGACCAATAAAATAGATACTATAGTACTTCAAGCCCATTACTTCTCTTGTTTCCAAGAGTCACGTCTCTGGAGAGGAAAATAAAAAGGGAGGAACAGATCATAAAACAGAGAATCAAATCCTGCTCCCACTGACTAGGATGGAAAAACTGGAATAATTCCAGATTGTGGGCTGTCAGACTGACATTGGTGCATTTCTGTTCCTAGCACCTTTCACAGTGGCAGCAGGAGTGATATTAGAGCGTACACCAACACACTTTATAACAAATCATCATTCCCTTTGTGATGCTGGCACACCAGGTCAGATCTGGGCCATAGGCCAATTCTCTCATGTATCAGTGTAATTCCACATGAGTAATGAAGTATGTATTCAGATTTCAAGCTCCGTGAAAACTAGTGGAATGGATTTCATTTACGTGATCTTGTTATAATGTAATACCAAACATTCACATTGTAAAAACCTATGTAACTACATAACCCATTAGAGAAGCCATGTGAAATGCCAATGAAGGACTTTATCAGAAATGGTGATAAAAGCAAATGGCCATTGTGACGAGGACCAGAGGTCAAAAGACTATGGGCATTCCTCACCCACTATCAAAGGAAAAGCCCACATGGTTAGTGACATTGTTAGCTTGTTCTGAGTGTGAAGATAATATAGATTCAAAGAAAGATCCTTTATCTCTCTTTAGACTCTTATAGGGAAGTATGTCAAATGCAAAACAGAGATCATTAAAGATAATTGGGTATTCTGAAAGATTTATGGGAAACTGGCAGTTTATTACATCACAGCCACCATTTGGAATTACAAACTGCAATTCACTTGTATATTTTACCTGGCTTAACCTTTCAATAACTCCCTGGTATGCCCATATCTTGAATACTGTGTGCAGATGTGATTACCCCATCTAAAAACAAACAAACAAACAAAAGCAAACAAACAAACAAAACCATGTATTGGAGTTGGAAAAGATTCAGAAAAGGGCAACAAAAATGATTAGGGGGTCTGGAACAACTTGCATAGGAGAAGAGATTAGTAAGATTGGGAATTTTCAGCTTGCAAAAGAGGTGATATGATAGAGGTCTATAAAAATGTGATTAGCGTGGAGAAAGTAAATAAGGAAGTGTTATTTACTCCTTCTCATAACAAAAGAATTAGGGGTCACCAAATGAAATTAATAGACAAGTGTAAAACAAACGAGGAATATTTCTTCACCCAACACAATGTCAACCCGTGGAACTCTTTGCCAGTGGATGTTATGAAGGCCAAGACTATAACAGGGCTAAAAACAACAACCCATAAATAACAGATTAAGTTCCCGGAGGATAGTTCATCCACATGATGGCTATTAGCCAATATGGGCAGGTGTGTTGTCCCAAGCCTCTGTTTGCTAGAAGCTAGGAATGGGCAACAGGAGATGGATCTTGTCATGTTATTTGTTCTGTTCATTCCCTCTGAAGCCCTTGGAATTATCCATTGTTAGAAGACAGGATACTGGGCTAGATGGACCTTTGGTCCAACCCATATGGTCGTTCTTATGTACTTAACACTTATTTTTTTTTCTTAGCTAATAAACCTTCAGTCAGTGTATTACAGAATTGGCTGCATGCACTGTCTTTGGTAGAAGATTCAGAGTAACTATGGATCCGGACCTGATGTCCAACTTTTGACTTAAGTGACCATTTATCACAAAGACTAATTTGTTTGGGTGACAAGACAAGGTAGGGAGTCTAAGAGGACAATTTGTGATGCCATGGTAGGACTGGCATAATCATAGAATCATCGAACTGAAAGAGACCTCAGGAGGTCATCAAGTCCAGCCCCCTGCTCCAGGCAGGACCAATCCCAATTAGATCAACCCAGTCACGGCTTTCTCAAGCCGAGACTTAAATACCTCTACGGATGGAGACTCCACTACTTCCTTAGGTAACCCATTCCAGTGTTTCACCACTCTCCTAGTGAAATAGTTTTTCCTAATATCCAACCTGGACCTCTCCCACCACAACTTGAGACCATTGCTCCTTGTTCTGCCATCCGTCACTACTGAGAACAGCCTTTCTCCATCCTCTTTGGAACCTCCCTTCAGGAAGTTGAAGGCTGCTATCAAATCCCCCCTCACTCTTCGCTTCTGCAGACTAAACAGACCCAACTCCCTCAGCCTCTCCTCATAGGTCGTATGCTCCAGCCCCCTAATCATTTTGGTTGCCCTCCACTGGACCCTCTCCAATGTGTCCACATCCTTTTTGTAGTGGGGGGGCTCAGAACTGGACACAATACTCCAGATGTGGCCTCACCAGAGCCAAATAAAGGGGAATAATGACATCTCTGGATCTGCTGGCAATGCTCCTCTTAATGCAACCTAATATGCCATTAGCCTTCTTGGCTACAAGGGCACACTGTTGACTCATATCCACCTTCTCATCCACAGTAACCCCCAGGTCCTTTTCTGCAGAACTACTACTTAGCTGGTTGGTCCCCAGCTTGTAACTATGCTTGGGATTCTTCCGTCCCAAGTGCAGGACTCTGCACTTCTCCTTGTTGAACTTCATCAGATTTCTTGTGGCCCAATCCTCCAATTTGTCTAAGTCACTTTGGACCCTATCCCTGCCCTCCAGCATATCTACCTCTCCCTCTAGCTTGGTGTCATCTGCAAACTTGCTGAGGGTGCAATCCATCCCCTCATCCAGGTCATTAATAAAGATATTGAACAAAACTGGTCCCAGAACCGAACCTTGGGGCACTCCGCTAGAAACCGACCGCCATCCTGACATCGAGCCGTTGATCACTACCTGCTGGGCCCGGCCTTCTAGCCATCTTTCTATCCATCTTACCGTCCATTTATCCAATCCACATTCCCTTACCTTGCTGGCAAGAATATTGTGGGAGACCGTATCAAAAGCCTTGCTAAAGTCAAGGTAGATCACATCCACTGACTTTCCCATATCCACAGAGCCAGTTACCTCATCACAGAAGCTAATCAGATTGGTCAGGAACGACTTGCCCTTTGTGAATCCATGCTGACTATTCCTAATCACTTTCCTCTCTTCCAAGTGCCTCAAAATGAATTCCTTAAGGATCCCTTCCATGATTTTTCCAGGAACTGAAGTAAGACTGACCGGCCTATAGTTCCCTGGATCGTCCTTCTTGCCTTTTTTGAAGATGGGCACTACATTTGCCTTTTTCCAATCATCCGGGATCTCTCCCAATCTCCACGACTTTTCAAAGATAATGGCCAAAGGCTCCTCAATGACATTTGCCAACTCCCTCAGTACCCTTGGATGCATTAAGTCCGGACCCATGGATTTGTGTACATTTAGCTTTTCTAAATAGTTCCTAACCTGTTCTTTACCCACGAAGGGCTGTCGATCTTCATCCCATCATGCATCACTTAGTGCATTAGTCCGGGAGCCCACCTTGTCCATGAATACAGAGGCAAAAAAAGCATTGACTACTTCAGCTTTCCCCACATCATCTGTCACTAGGTTACCTCCTTCATCCAGTAGGGGCCGCACACCCTCTCTGATCACCTTCTTCTTGTTAACATGCCTGTAGAAACCTTTCTTGTTATCCTTCACATCCCTAGCCAGTCGCAATTCCATTTGTGCTTTCGCCTTCCTGATAACCCCCCGGCATTCTCGAGCTATACATTTAAAACCCTCCCTGGTCATTTGTCCAAGTTTCCACTTTTTGTAAGCTTCCTTTTTGTGCTTAAGTTCACCAAGGATTTCCCCTGTAAGCCAATCCGGTCTCCTACCATGTTTGCCTCTCTTGCTACGCATCGGGATGGTTTCTTTCTGTGCCTTCAATAAGGCTTCTTTAAAATGCTGCCAGCTGTCCTGGACTCCTTTCCCCTTCATGTTAGCATCCCAGGGGATTCTGCCCATTAGGTCTCTGAGGGAGTCAAAATCTGCTTTTCTGAAGTCCAAGGTGTGTATTTTACTACTCTCTTTTCTTCCTTTGGTCAGGATCCTGAAATCTACCATCTCATGATCACTGTTTCCCAGGTTGTCACCCACCTCTACTTCCCCTGTTAGTTCCTCCCTGTTTGTGAGCAGAAGGTCAAGCTTCGCACGGCCCCTGGTCGGATCCTTCAGCACTTGTACCAAGAAGTTATCCCCAACATTCTCCAAAAACTTCCTGGATTGCCTGTGTACTGCTGTATTGGTTTCCCAACAGATGTCAGGGTGATTAAAGTCCCCTACGAGAACCAGGGCCTGCGATCTGGAAGCTTCTCTCAGTTGTCCGAAGAAAGCCTCATCTACCTCATCCACCTGATTCGGTGGTGGTATAGTAGACACCAACCACAACATCACTGCTGTTGTTTGCACCTCTAAACTTAACCCATAGACTCTCAACAGGTTTTTCTCCCTCTATATACTAGAGTTCAGAGCAATCATAGTGCTCTCTTACATATAGTGAAACTCCTCCTCCTTTTCTCCCCTGCCTGTTTTTCCTGAACAGTCTATATCCTTCCATGACAGCGCTCCAGTCATGCGAGTCATCCCACCAAGTCTCTGTTATCCCAATTAAATCATATTTCTTGGACTGGGCCAGGGCCTCCAGTTCTTCCTGTTTGTTGCCCAGGCTTCTTGCATTAGTGTACAAACACCTCAGATAATCAGTTGATCGCCCCATCTTCTCCATTCGAATCAGGGGTCCTCCTTTCTTGCTCGTTCCTCTTTGCATTTCTTCCCGGTATCCGACTTTCCCACTCCTCTTAGGGTGTTGGTCACCATCCCCCGACGAACCTAGTTTAAAGCCCTTCTCACTAGGTTTGCAAGCCTTCCCGTGAAGATGCTCCTTCCTCTCTTCATTAGGTGTATCCCATCTCTTCCTAACAATCCTTGTGCCCGGAACAGAGTCCCATGGTCAAAGAAACCAAAGCCCTCTCTGCGACACCACCTGCGCAACCACGCATTTACTTCCTCAATTCGACGATCCCTGCCCAGTACTTTCCCTTCAACAGGGAGGATGGACGAGATCACCACTTGCACTCCGAATTCTTGGGTCCTTCTTCCCAGCGCTACATAATCTGCAGTAACCCTCTCAAGGTCATTCTTGGCCGTATCGTTAGTTCCCACATGGAAAAGCAGGAAGAGGTAGTGATCTGAAGGTTTGATCAGCTTGGTAAGCCTCTCAGTCACATCCTGAATTCGCGCTCCCAGTAAGCAGCACACCTCTCGAGATTCCAGGTCCGGACGGCAGATGGATGGCTCAGTCCCTCTTAGAAGGGAGTCCCCGTCCACCACCACCCATCATCTTCTTTTGGGGGTGGTGGCCGTGGAACCCCCATCCCTAGGACTACGCATCCCATGCCTTCCAGTAGATGGTGTTCCCTTGCGGTTTCTTCCTTCTGAGGTCCCTTCCGAAGCATTCACCACCGCAGAGCCTGTGGAGAGAGCCTGAAAGCGATTACTTACCTCTATAGCATTGGGGGATTCCCGTGCTGGCCTTTTTCCCCTTCTAGAAGTTACATGCTGCCAGTTCTCTTCCTGGTCACGTACTGCCCTCTCTGGCTCTTCCGCCTGCCGTGCTTGTTGGATTAACCGCTGCCTTCTATCAAGGAAGTCTTCATCCTCTCTGATCGAGCCTAGGGTCAACACTTGGGCCTCCAGTCCTCTAATTTTTTCTTCCAAAATGGCGACCAGCTTGCACCTTGTGCAGATGAAATCCATTCTTTCTTCTGGGAGGAAGACAAACATGGCACACGCTGTGCAGGTAACAACAGCAGACCTATCACCATCCATCCCTGCTGTCCTGGAAAAAGGATTAAAAAAAAAAAATAAAAAAAAGCAAGAGAACCTCGCGCCCTTCCCCCTCCTCTTCCCAACTCCCTCTCTAAACTCCCTGTTAGCACTCACCTGTTCGCAAGCTCCTTGGTCACTTGCCCACTGCCTTATAAAGACCTGGACTGCCTGAAAGTCCATCCCCCTACCAAGGCTCAGCATAATGATCCTGGAGTTCACATGTGGTACTGGCTTGGTGAAATCTAATTACAGAACATACCACCAGTTGGAATATCTGCCCTGGTTTTCTGACAGTTTGCCCTAAGGTAAGCACTCATAGTTGTGAGCCACTTCAGACAGCAGTACACCTTTATCTACTTCACTGGTCAATTATAGCACAAAGAAGCTACTCCCAAAGCTAGCTGTGTGTTTGGTAGACCTGAAATAGTGCTCTCTATTGTTAGCACATGTCTGTAAAATGTTTGAAGGAATACAGATATCCTTACAGTGGACGTTTTGAATTTTAATGTTGTCCTTTCGCTATGTTAGATTTGCATAAACAAACATCAGAACGTTCAAATTTAGGTGGTTAATGTTTCGGTATTTAAATCCACTGTTCAGTGCCTAAATAAAAGTGATCTGATTTTCAGATGTGCTGGGCATCCATTTTTCCCACAGAGAAGAAGGCAATGGGAACTGGAGGTACTCAGCAGCTCAGAAAAAAAATCAGACTGCATAATTAATTGCCTAATTATAGATTAGAATCTAAAGTTCAAGAGCCTGTGTGTGAACATTTGGGCCTAGCCTGTTTATTTTGTGGTTTCCTCTTTGTTTGTACAGAACATAAGCCTTAAAATTTCACTAGTGCTGCAGGAAGAGAGTGTCTTTTCTACAGGGACATTATATTATTCTATGGACTTCACCTTCCTGCAAGGAAGGAAATTGCCTGCAAATAAAGATTGAAATTTAAGACTCTGTTAGTGTAAAGAGGGACATAAAAATAAAATAGTTACTGGAATGCTAATTTAGTCCTCTTCCTTCTCGCAATTTATTCTCTTCTCCTCCACCCCTGCCAGATTCCTTTTTCCTTTGTTTACACATTGCTGACTAACAATTTTTCAGTTCAACAAATTCAGATTTTATTTTATTTTATTTTATTTTTTGTTAAGATGCGTAAAAATCTAGTCCCCACTATGGTAAAGTATCTTTTATTTGGTCTGACAAAAACAACAGCCTGCTGTCAAAAATCCTATTCCAATAAGGATCATATATTTATATATATATATATATATATCAAACTATCTACACTTAATTAATAGAAGTCACTTGAAAGCCTTCACAACATAAAATGAAAAGCATCTGGGGATTGCATAGTACAGAACCAGGTGCACTTGCTAAATTTGAAGAATGCAAGTTGCTAACAATAATTTACCGATAAAAGCTGCACTGTAAAAACATGTAGTAATTGCATACTCTGCTGTTCTGTGACAATGCAATCACTCTTTGATATTGATTATTAAATTCCATTTCTGGAGGGAGTTTTCCAGGGGGCAGCAATGAGGTATTGGTGGGAATAACTGAAGTGATATTTTGGGGGTATAGGAATATGGGACCAGTGGTATGCCCCATGCTTTTGCTGGAAGATGGATGGAAGGGCAGAGCCCTGAGGGTGGGGGGATATCATGAATAAATGAGCAGAAAAAATGTTGAATTTTCTCCCTTTAAATATATGAATTTTCAATCTTTTTCATACTGTGATGGTACCTGTAATTCAGCCTTCCAACCACATTCTAGAATCCTTTGTACTGGTTTCCACACTCCAGTGGGAATCAGCACAGTGAGTTAGGGGATGCTTTCAGCATCTGTCATATGCACAAGTGACTAAGGAAACTGTTTCAGATGAAAAGCAGAGACAGAGAATGAAAGCAGATTCCTGGCTGTTATATTTGGACACAACAGAGAAAGAGGTAAAACTCATCTCTCTGCTGTGCTTGCTTTATTGTTGTTACAGCTAAATCTGGAAACAACATGAAAGCAAGCCTTCGGACTTGGAGCAGTGGGGTAGTGCTCATAGGGACAAGACATCACTTTCCTCCCTCCTACCTTAAAAAAATCCCAAATATGTATAAACACATTATCATGTACATGGCTAACATAACACTATTTAATCTAATTAAAAGTTGTGGGTGAACTACCATAGATTTTCAAATTGCAAGAGATTATTCTGACCTGAAATAGTAGCTCACTAACATACAAGACTGGGTGCACAACTGGTTTGCACACTCTCTTAGGGGACATGTACACTGCAATGCTCTTTTGGGATATTGGAGTATCCCGAAATAGCTATCCCACATCTTCACAGCAAGCCCGTTATTTCGGGCTTGCTATTCTGACATCCCTGTAAGCCTCATTTTATGAGGAGTAAGAGATGCTTTGGAGGAGTAAGAGTGCTTTATTTCAAAATTTGGTGCTGTGTGGACAGCGCCAAATGATAAAATAAACTATTTTGAAATAGTATTGAAATAAGATACGCAATTTGCATAGCTCAAATTGCATATCTTATTTCAAGTTACAGTGCTGTGTAGACTCACCCTAAGGATATTACAGAGATGGGCGTGTGACAGCACCCTGAACAACATAAATAGATGGTGGTAAGGTATCAGCTGGCCCTAATATGGAATCAACTGGATCTGGTACCACAATTTCAACAAGTGATTGAAATTAGAAGTTCTAATGGAAGGAGATTTGATTGGTGGAACAGAAAGTCCTATTGGAACATTCCTGTAGTCTAGTACTTGTCAAGGCTGCAACTGATCCTTATGTTATCTCCATAAAATGCTATACTATAAGATGGTTTTATCATCAAACAGGTCCTGTTTATGTTATGAGTTCTTAAGGTACTCATTTCACTCTAGAACTGTACTTGTGAGTTCACACTAAGTCTCCCACTTGAAAAGAATGATAAGTCTCATGTTGTTGATCAATTTGCAGAGCTTAGCAGGAGGCAATATCAGGATGGATCAGGTCCAAATTGGTATGCAAAGGTCACTTCAAGTTGCAGGGGACTCCTGATCTAGGTGGTGTTCTTGTAGACAAGAAAGAAATTATCCAATTGCTGCTGGTGACTCAAAATAGACTCATTAGCTCTTAAGGCATGCTTTAATATTTGAATAAAAGTATTCTTCTAGTCTGTTTGTAGCAGGAGGAGCAGAGCATATGTACTGAATTTCACGTGAACATCTGAAAAATTATTCAGAATAGAATTGAAATCCATTGTCACTCACCAACTATAATGATGAACCAAATTGGCTAAACAAGATGTGAAGATGATGTCCAATTGACTTGTAGGCTATAACAGAAGCTATTCTGAAAATTTCAAGCCATTTCAAATAGACATCAATTATGACCAAACATATATAATCTCTTAAAGGTCCAGGAAAGTCCATGCAAATACACACCCATAGTTTGAGGCCATAAGTAAGGTTGTAGACAAGTTGAGCTAGGATCATGCTGATCCAAGTTGAGCTAGGATCATGCTGAACACAATACAGAATTTCATCTTCATGTCAATGTCTCTGTCAGTCTCTGGGCACCAGACATGATTCTAGACTATGGACTTCATCTGGACAAATTTTGTGTTGAGCTTCAAAAACATGAGAATGAAGACATTTCAGAATGATCACTTGCATTCCCCATAAAATGCATATGTGATTCACAATTACTTCATGTTGATAGGACACATGCTGTGTAAACTGGGGATTCTTATGAGCCACCAATATTCCTTGTAGTACCATTCCCTTCATAAGAGACAACACATCATCCTTATTGATTTTCATGTTTTGGTCCAAAAACTGAAAGTAACTGGCAATGAGCCATCACTGGGGTAAAACATCAGCCATATAGATAGGTATGGAACTTCTAAATTCCAAAGATAATGCAGAGAGCTTCTTGCTCTGGTTGTGCATAATTCTTCTCGGGAGTAGCAAATGTTCATGATACAAAGGCAATTGATTTCTCCATTCCCCTAGGAAAAAAGTGGAAAAGAACGGCACCCATTCCATATGGTAAAGCAAAACAAGCCCCTTGTAATGATAACAAAGCATGTAAAAACTTCAGCAAATGTCAAGTTTCCTTCTTTCCTTAAATGCACACACACAATCTTTAATTCCTTTCCATTTTCTCTTTGCTTGTAAAGGGTGCAAATACTGTTGTCTGCTTAGTTAGAAATTTACCATGGTAATTAAACAGTCCTAAGGATGAATGTAACTGTGACATGGTCTCTGGCAGCAGCACTTGAAGAATCAACTTTTCCCCCACTGGTGATTTCCTTAAGCCCATGGCATTATTTACACATCCAAGGGATTCAACTGAAGGTTTGAAAAACTCATGTTTATTCTAAGAGACTCTCAGTCCATGGTCTTCCAAATGTTGCAAGACAGTATCCAAATTTGGAAAGTGATCCTCTTAGTCCTTTGCTGTAACATGGATATTATTCAAATAGAACTGAATTACATTCAGACCCTTCAGGAACTCCACCATGGCTTTCTGGAACAGGGCAGGTACTGGTGCGATACCAACAGGCAGCCTGTTGTAACAGAATAAGCCTTTTTGTGTGTTGTGAGACAGTGGTTCCCAACTGCCAGTCTGCGGACCAGTGTCAGGCCACGAACTGTTGGCTGCCGGGCCGTGACACGCTGCCAGACCATGCCTATGCCATGTAGACATGCGCTGTCCCCACCAATTCTGCTCTTGGGCCACAAGACAATGCTGAGCCCTGCCCCAAGCAGCACTGACTCCTCCAGGCTGCAGGAGATGCTATGGTAAGAGAAGAGCCCTGTTGGCATCCGGCTCCTCGCCCACCTCCTCACCCTCCCACTGGTGCACATGGAAGGAAACGGTGAGCGTGGGGCCAGGATCCCAATGGCGTGGAAGGAAGGTGCCGCTGCCTCCAGGGAGCTGCTGTCTGTATGGAGAGGAGGAGGTAGCTGCCCCTGAACCACCCCAGGCTGGGCAGAAGGGGGAGGCTGGGCACTGGCTGGCAGGTAGTAGGGGAAAGAGCGGCGGTTGAGAGGAGCTTTGCTTGCGCGTGTGTTATCATGCCCACCTCCAGCTTCAGGGCACTGATGGTGACAAGCAGGATGGGAACATGGCCTGAGCAGTGTGCACTGCCTGCATGGCAGGTGTGCAGGTGTGTGTGTGGGTTGGGGGGGTGGGAGCGGGCCTCGTGCAGTAGCTGTTGCAAAAGCTGCTGCAACACCCAAATACTCAGTGTATACAATGGGCAGCCAGCGGGCAGGGGGGAGCAAGGTACTGAGGCCTAACTTGTTTGGGGCTGGCAAGGCCTCTCCTCTCCCCCCTGCCTTGGAAATGCTCATGCGCCTGTGAGCTCCCTAGAGAAAGCAGTACACAGGCTCGTGCTAGCCCTTTCAGTAGCTTCCCCAGAGGCTGCAGGAAGCAGTGCCAGGCTGGCTGTAAGGGGAAGCCGCTGGGCCCAGAGCTGACCCATCCCAACTGGAACCGTGGGAGCTGTTTTGGTGAACAGTACATTTCCTACCAAATGCATCGCTTGGGGGGCATCCAAACCTGTCACAAATGTTGGAGCGAATTTGGCGAATAGTTTTGGCTGGGAAACAAATAAACCAATCAACTCTAATATTTGACCATGTTAAAATGATTTAGTTTTGCAAGTGTTGAAACAAACTATATTGACATCTCATTTTCGGTCAGTGTCTTCTCCAGATATCTGCAAACTCTGATCTGTTCCAACAAAATATATTGTGTGTGTCCAGATGCGATGTAAAATAGCATGTGAACTATTAACATTAGTTACCAAAATGAATATGTAAATATGCAAATAAAATGTTACCAATCTGCCAACAGTACATGAATGGGTTTGCTGGTCTGTGGTATAAAAAAGGTTGGGAACCGCTGTGAGATATTTGAGAGATGCCAGACTGTAAGGGAGTTCACCCAACATTCTGGCACCTCCTGGTGGTTGTTTTAGGAATTAGCTCTATGTGGCAGTGCACCCTCTTCTAAGGGCATGTCTATGCTATACAGAAGATCGACGCTTTCTCCTTTCGGATCACTGGTTTGATCACCAGTATGATGTGGGTAGCTCACAAACTAAGTGCAACTGTTGACAATAATATTTCATTAAATGGTCTGAATCAGCTTGCAGTCAGAGCATACAGAACAAATCTGAGTTTGCAATATTTTGCTTGTCTGTCTGAATTAACAGTGAGATTCACCGATCTGTTGTTCATCTGTCCAAACTCTTTTTCAAGAACTCTGAAGTGTCTATCCAGTTTTGTTTGAATATTTCAAGATGCTTTCATAACTACATTGATCTCAGTCCAATTCACCTAAAGCTTCTCAAATCAACATCTGCAAAATGGTGGTGGACATTTACCTTCAAATCAAAAACAAATGCTTGTCCATCCAGCTGCACTTTCACCTGGAGTATCCATTTTGGGTCTAACTTCTCTCCAGTATAAGTCCAAAACTGTGGCAGTTTCTTCCAGAGGAACTTATGACGACATCTGGTTATAGGTAGATACAGAAATCAATGAGATGGCTCCATTTCTGTATGAAGTGCTTCAGTCAGGGTTTGGCCTCATTGACTCCATCTTCTGAGAACACGTGCAATGCTAGGCCTGGGTCCTTGTCAATAGAGCTTCACACTTCCCAAATTCTCTCCTGTCTTTTTTACTGTTTTCTTAGATTAATGGTTACTCTGGGTTGCAGGCACTGAACTGTGTGACAGGTCACAGTGACATATTCTTTCCTCTAGCAGTTTCTACAAACAAGCTGCCATGCCCTTCTCATGCTTGTGTAGTTTGTGCACAATGGCCCATATGGAAATTCCTTACATTCCTGTGGTTGTCTGTCTCCTCGATTCACAAGACGAATTTTTTGGCTTACACTGAAATCCAGAGAATTCTCCTCTGTGGTTTCCATTGCAATAGCCACTTCAATAGTCTTTCCGAATGTAAGCACTGATATGGTCAATAACTTGTTTTAGCGCTGGTCAATGCATAGTCCAGAGATTAATTGGTCTCACAGGGCATCACTTAACATTTCTCCAAACAAAAATTTTCTTAGAGCAGTAACAAGCTGTGTTACTCACTCCCCACCTCCCTGATTGTCTTGATAGGATAGGCAAGAAAAGGTTCCTGCATTGTTGCAGTAATTATGACGTAGGAGGCTGTTCCACATACAGTTGTAGCGCAACAAGCTGTCAGCAAGCTGGAAATTTATCAGTCTGGAATGGTGTTGCAGGTTGCAAATTGATCAAAATATTTGAGGTATACAACCCAGGACTCGTGTTTATTAACTCACTAATGATGCCCATAAAAGAGGCCATTTCGCTGCACACCTCCTGGACTTCTCTTACACAGGAAAACTGGGGGAGGGCGTTGTTTATTTGTTGTTGTTATTGTTACTGCGGTATCTGCCCTGGTTCTACTTTTCTGCCTATGTGCCAATACTGCAGTGCAGAATTATTTCTTTGGCTGTACCCGTGCTCCCTCTGCTGGCTACAGAGGTTACGTTTTCCTTTCAGTTTGAGCAAAGCACACCAGAATTGCCAGATCCATGTTACCAACTCTTCACCTACAGATTCCTTCTGGAACCTCTGCTTTTCCCTCTGGTCCACAGTGAATTGTTATGTATGGTATCAGACTACTAATCTTCAGAGCAAGAATAGACTATTGTGCTCTTCTGCTTGCTTATGGCACATAAAACATAGCACAGAAATAAGGCTGTATGACTCCTTTGGGTGCAGATGAACCTGTCTTTATATCATAGTCAGTGTGAGCTGTGGCAACCTACTGCAAGTAATCCTTTTACTAGTCAGTACAGCTTCACCTAACACAGTGAAGGGCAGCTGGAGTACATGACGATCAATAAGAGAACAGAGTTCTGTAGGGAAAAAACACAGTACATAAAAGGGGACATTTACTTAGTCAGTCCTTATGTCTGCTTATTATAGTACAGTCCTACCAGAAGCTGACAAGACATCCCCACTGGTTTTAGGGGCAGAGTTAAGGTTGCTTGGCATGCCTGGTGTGTTCTGGAACTCTGCATTTCCTAGTTTTCAGAAATTTAAGTACAGATGCATTCAACATTCTGGAGGCAGATGAGGAACTGCTGGCCATATTTAAGAACTTGGGCTAGGTCTACACTACAGAGTTTTTGCGCAAAAACTCGCAGAGAGTCCATACCTCAAGCACATTTTTGCTCAAGTAAAACGAAAGAACAGAGGGGTTTTTCTGGTGTAGGTATTCCTCTTTCTATGAGGAATAATTCCTTTTTGCTCAAGAGCTCGCGCAAGAGCTCTTGTGCAAAAGGTGTATGTGGACAGGGAACAGTGGGTTTTTTGTGCAAAAAGAGGCAATCAAAAAAAGCCCAGGTGCCCTGGTGGCCATTCTGTAAATAGCAATCAGAGTTTCCTTTCAAGAGCACTTTTTCAATGCGCTTTTGCAGTGTGGATGCTCTCTTATGCAAGAAGATTTGCGGAAGATACCTTCCGCAAAAAGCTTCTTGCGCAAGAAGCCTATAGTGTAGACATAGCCTAGGGGGTCACCAAATGAAATTAATAGGCAGCATGTTTAAAACAAACAAAAGGAAGTTTTTCTTTACTCAATGCACAGTCAACCTCTGGAACTCCTTGGCAGAGGATGTGGTGAAGGCTAGGACTTTAACAGGGTTCAAAAAAGAGCTAGATAGCTTCATAGAGGTTAGGTCCATCAATGGCTATTAGCCAGAATGGGTAGGAATAGTGTCCCTAGCCTCTGTTTGTGGGAATGGGTGACAGAAGAGGGATCACATGAGGATTACCTATTGTATTCCCTCCCCTTGGGGCATCTGGTATTGGCCACTGTCAGTAGACAGGATACTGGGCTAGATGGACCGTTGGTCTGACCCAGTATGGCCGTTCTTATGTTAATTCTGCATTAATGATATTTTGGGGCAATAAATAAGTAAGGCTGCCTAACATTTTCCACTGTAGGAGCCTATTTTCAATTGCTTATAATTTAGCCAAGCTGTAACAGTTGCCTGCGGTCAAATATTTTGGTAAAGTTTTGACAAAGTTCAACAACACTGGTTTAATCATTTCTAAGCATAATATTGGAGACAATGGATTGTTTTGCCAATTTTTTTACAGCTCTTTGATTTAGAAATGTTAGCAACCTTTGCTTTCCAGTAAAGACTTTAAATTTGACTGGGGTTAACAAGATGCTTTTTTCCCCACCCCTGTAAAAATCTACCCAGATTTGGACATTATAAGACTCTGAAAATTGCCATTTACACACACCCAGTGTAGAGGTTTGCAACATGCTGGGTGCTAAAGAATCTGTCTGCACTGAGCATGCTTCAACCCAAGACAACAGAGGATGAGCAGGATTTTCCTTCAGTATGCTTCTCGTAGAAGCTGTGGTGCTGGACACTGGAGCTGAGAGCAGGGAGGCTCTTTCTCCTGTACATTCAATGTTCCCTAATGAGCCATGCAGCCTTGAAGAAGAGGAAGCCTCCCACATGAAATTGTGAAGGAGGACAGGACAAGCTGAAGTTGAGATGTATGAGCCCTGTAGTTGTTCATATATACTGAATTTACAGTGTGTGTTGGCATTAATGTATCATATTCCACAACATATGCTATGCAGCTTATTGCAGAATGTTTTGGGGGCTTTGAGGAAGACCACTAATTCAGAACTTGGTTTTTCTTTTGTGTGAATTGTTTGTAGTGAATATCTGGATGGACATAGTTCTTTCTTACTTTTTGTGAGTTGTCTGCAGACAAGCTATGATTTTTTACAAATACGCTATTTATTCAAAATTGTTCAGTGAAGGCTTTATGCAAACAAATATCAGCCTATCAGCTATTCCAAAATATTTGATTATATCTTCAAATATTTAGTAATCTTCATTAGTAGTGTCTGCTTCCTCATCTGAATCACCAGATGTTTCTATTTCTGCTAAGTGATAGGATGACAAAGTTTACTGAAGAAGATATTTGAAGATGGCTACCATAAACAATTCTGGCATGAACTTTTTGTGCAAATATATATGTGCACAAGTCGTTTCCAGACTTTCAGCTTCCCCACGATGAGTATTTCAATTTCTTTCTGAATGCTGAATGAAAAAGCAAATACTAAACCTGTTAATTTTATAGTATTTGCACATTACAAAAAGACCACATAATTTCACACTTTCCCGTTTCCTTTTCAGCCTCCCTAATTCTTGGAGTACAATCTCGTAATCTGTCTGTTGCGCCTATGGAAGCCAACAGTGGTTTTATATGAAGATAGATTTCACAATGGCCTAGACAGAACATTTCAATGAAATATCAAAAGTCTGTGTTCTTCACATAGAACTTGAAACATATACTGAATGCTAATAGAATCCGAAATTTGCTCTTTGCTCTCTGCTATACTACGAAACATTTGCTCTCCGAGCATTCCATGCTGAACAAAACCATCATATTAGCTGCAGATAAAATACATTAAACCACATTCATTTTTTAATGGTGAGAAGGCATAAGGCTCAGTAATACATACAAAAACAGAGATCCTCAGCTGATGTAAACTGGCAAAACTCCACAGAAGTCACACTGATTTACACCATCTGAAAATCCTGCACTATGTCAAAAATCTTGCTGTGATATCCTTCAGAAGCATGAGAATTCTGCACAATCAGTTTACTTCCCAGACACCCACTTAGGTTGTGTCTAGACTACAGGGATTTTTCAAAAAAGTGGCTTTTTTTTTCGAAAAATCTTTACCTGCATCTAGTCTGCAGCCGCATTCTTTCAAAAGTAAATTGAAAGAACACAGCAGTTTTTTCAACTGCGGAAAACCTCGTTTTACAAGGAATAACGCCTTTTTTCGAAAGTGCTCTTTTGAAAAAAGGCACTATGTAATGCAAACTGTGCTTTTTCAAAAGAGAGCATCCAGACTGCCTGGGTGCTCTCTTTCAAAAAAGCGGCTTGCTTTTTC
Source organism: Pelochelys cantorii (assembly GCA_032595735.1). NCBI lineage: Eukaryota > Metazoa > Chordata > Testudines > Trionychidae > Pelochelys > Pelochelys cantorii. The sequence continues at coordinate 161,775,766 of CM064327.1, forward strand.
AAAAGTACTGGTTGTAGTCTAGACACTCTTTTTCGAAAGAGGCTTTTTCAAAAGATACTTTCAAAAAAGCCTCTTTCAAAAGAGGCTTGCAGTCTAGATGTAGCCTTAGTGACATGATCACAACTGCAGGAAGTTTAAAAATCACATCTGTTTATGCTTGATGTAACAACAGTGTATGACAGTGATATGGCAGCCATCGATAGTTCTCCTGCAGCTGCTATCACACAATTTAAAACAAATCCCAGGTTACTGAATTTCTGCCTATTACATCCTGAATCAAAGAAATTAACTGGTCACCTTTTGAGCTATCAGATGAAATTGTGGTTTATAGTAAGTTCTCAGTAGGGGTGTACTGTACAGAGTTGCTCTAGATCTCTCCAAAACTGAAACCTCCAAAAGACGATTCCATTTCATCTCATACAGAGAGGATTCCTGCACTTAAATGTTTTGAACAGGTCTTGCCTAAAAACAAAGAATAATTGATTTCCTATCTATTTGTAGATAATGTCATTGGTAGTGGGGTTTGGCTGGAATATTACCTAGATTAGAGAGAAAAAAAAGGAAATTGTAGTTCTCTGCAGTAGAAAGCATTCTGTAAATGACTTCCTTTACCAGAGAAGACGAAATTGGCAACAGAGATTCCCAAATCCATCTCGCCCTCACTTTGTGCTTTTTCTAACAGGGCATGACGTGAGAGAGATCAGTGAAGGACCAGAAATGATCCTAGGCCCTTTCATTTGAGAATTTGATTGGTTTGGTCACAGCCTTACTGAGTGACCACAACTAATCAGATATTATAACTAGGCTTTCAGAGGGAGCTGTAGGGAGAGTTTGCTGAATTACCTGAGAGTTCCATGTTCACACGATGAGAAAAGCAGAGAGAAAAACTAGACCTTTTACAGAGAAAATGGGAAAAATATGGGGAAGATGAGACACAGAGACCAGCCATATGAAGGAATTTGACTAATCACAGAAAGTAAAAGGAAGAAGATCCTTTTACCATAGGGTAGGCTGAGTATAAGACAACTAAGTGAGGAGAGAGCCTAGTCACAGAATGGACTGCAGATCAACCAGGAAGGGAATGAATCTTCAGAATCTGAAATGAGGCAATTAGCCAATCTAACATAAAGGGGGTTGATTTGTCAAATGATGCTGTAGGTCAAGTAGGGTTAACAAAATGTGCAAACGGTATAAATGAAGCAATATTCACTCACTAGCAAGTCCATAGCTTCCTGTGAGGCTGAGATCTATGTACACAGACCTTCTGCCATACCTCACCCTCAGTTATGAGCATGTAAAAAATTGTCACAATACCAGACTTAAGTACTGAAGGATCTGGGATACTCATTTGCATGAATAGGCCCTTACATCTGTGCACAGGCTGACAGAAGTGAGTGGACTTTCCACAAGTGCGGGGGCTCTTCTGTGCAGATTCCTTTTAGACTGTGTCTAGTAAGCTGTGCACGTGTCTACAATTAAGAGTGCATTTAATGGTCTTGTGAATATACAGTAATTTCTGTTTCCCTTATAGTAATTTCAATCACACTTCATATTAATGGAAGATTTTATAAATAGTTCACAAATGATTAGTAGATGTTGTAAGCATGTTACAGAAACAGTAACATATGTTTTGGATGAACATTAATGTCATCCTCTCAGATAATAGAAATAAACACCACCTGATTAAGATCACCAGTCATATATCACAAATAAAGAATGGCAAATATTCAGACAAAATCAAATTGTTTTTTAATAACCCCTAAGCATATTAGTAAGAAGGTGTTACAGATAGCTATAAAGAAATCATTCACCTGTTAGATGCTATAATTATCCATTACAATTTAATATTTAATATTTAAAGCATCCATTATGCATTTATTAACCATTTATAAACTATTTATAAATGCACATTTGTCTTTAAGTTTGACCATTATAGTTTTAGTATCACTTTCATACATAGAATTCCCTCCTCCCTTTTTTTAACTGGTGTTCCATCTACTCATTTGTTCTCTTCTCCTTTTGAATCATAGAATCATAGAACCATAGAGCTGGAAGAGACCTCAGAAGGTTATCAAGTCCAGCCCCCTGCTCGAGGCAGGACCAATCCCAACTAAATCAACCCAGCCAGGGCTTGGTCAAGCCAAAACTTAAACACCTCTAGGGATGGAGACTCCACTACTTCCCTAGGTAACCCATTCCAGTGCTTCACTACCCTCCGAGTGAAATAGTTTTTCCTAATATCCAACCTGGACCTCTCCCACCACAACTTGAGACCATTGCTCCTTGTTCTGCCATCTGTCACTACTGAGAACAGCCCCTCTCCATCTTCTTTGGAACCTCCCTTCAGGAAGTTGAAGGCTGCTATCAAATCCCCCCTCACTCTTCGCTTCTGCAGACTAAACAGACCCAACTCCCTCAGCCTCTCCTCATAAGTCATATGCTCCAGCCCCCTAATCATTTTGGTTGCCCTCCGCTGGACCCTCTCGAATGCGTCCACATCCTTTTTGTAGTGGGGGGCCCAGAACTAGACACAATACTCCAGATGTGGCCTCACCAGAGCCAAATAAAGGGGAATAATCACATCTCTGGATCTGCTGGCAATGCTCCTCTTAATGCAACCTAATATGCCATTAGCCTTCTTGGCTACAAGGGCACACTGTGACTCATATCCACCTTCTCATCCACTGTAACCCCCAGGTCCTTTTCTGCAGAACTACTACTTAGCTGGTTGGTCCCCAGCTTGTAACTATGCTTGGGATTCTTCCGTCCCAAGTGCAGGACTCTGCACTTCTCCTTGTTGAACTTCATCAGATTTCTTGTGGCCCAATCCTCCAATTTGTCTAAGTCACTCTGGACCCTATCTCTGCCCTCAAGCATATCTACATCTAGCTTGGTGTCATCTGCAAACCTGCTGAGGGTGCAATCCATCCCCTCATCCAGGTCATTAATAAAGATATTGAACAAAACCGGTCCCAGAACCGAACCTTGGGGCACTCCGCTAGAAACCGACCGCCAACCTGAGATCGAGACGTTGATCATTACCCGCTGGGCCCAGCCTTCTAACCATCTTTCTATCCATCTTACTGTCCATTTATCCAATCCACATTCCCTTACCTTGCGGGCAAGAATATTGTGGGAGACCGTATCAAAAGCCTTGCTAAAGTCAAGGTAGATCACATCCACTGACTTTCCCATGTCCACAGAGCCAGTTACCTCATCATAGAAGCTAATCAAATTGATCAGGAATGACTTGCCCTTTGTGAATCCATGCTGACTATTCCTAATCACTTTCCTCTCTTCCAAGTGCCTCAAAATGGATTCCTTAAGGATCCCTTCCATGATTTTTCCAGGAACCGAGGTAAGACTGACCGGCCTATAGTTCCCTGGCTCGTCCTTCTTGTCTTTTTTGAAGATGGGCACTACATTTGCCTTTTTCCAATCATCCGGGATCTCTCCCAATCTCCATGACTTTTCAAAGATAATGGCCAAAGGCTCCTCAATGACATTTGCCAACTCCCTCAGTACCCTTGGATGCATTAAGTCTGGACCCATGGATTTGTGTACATTTAGCTTTTCTAAATAGTTCCTAACCTGTTCTTTACCCACCACGGGTTGTCCATCTTCATCCCATCTTGCGTCACTTGGCTCCTGGACATCCGCGCTGACGTTATCCGTGAATACAGAAGCAAACAAAGCATTGAGTACTTCAGCTTTCCCCACATCATCTGTCACTAGGTTACCTCCTTCATCCAGTAGGGGCCGCACACCCTCTCTGATCACCTTCTTCTTGTTAACATGCCTGTAGAAACCTTTCTTATTATCCTTCACATCCTTAGCCAGACGCAATTCCATTTGTGCTTTCGCCTTCCTGATAACCCCCCGGCATTCTCGAGCTATACACTTAAACCCCTCCCTGGTCATTTGTCCAAGTTTCCACTTTTTGTAAGCTTCCTTTTTGTGCTTAAGTTCACCAGGGATTTCCCCCATAAGCCAATCCGGTCTCCTACCATTTTTGCCTCTCTTGCTGCGCGTCAGGATAGTTTCTTTCTGTGCCCTCAATAAGGCTTCTTTAAAATACTGCCAGCTGTCCTGGACTCCTTTCCCCTTCATGTTAGCATCCCAGGGGATTCTGCCCATCAGATCTCTGAGGGAGTCAAAATCTGCTTTTTTGAAGTCCAAGGTGTGTATTTTACTACTCTCTTTTCTTCCTTTGGTCAGGATCCTGAAATCTATCATCTCATGATCACTGCTTCCCAGGTTGTCACCCACCTCTACTTCCCCTATTAGTTCCTCCCTGTTTGTGAGCAGAAGGTCAAGCTGCGCACGGCCCCTGGTCGGATCCTTCAGCACTTGTACCAAGAAGTTATCCCCAACATTCTCCAAAAACTTCCTGGATTGCCTGTGTACTGCCGTATTGGTTTCCCAACAGATGTCAGGGTGATTAAAGTCCCCTACGAGAACCAGGGCCTGCGATCTGGAAGCTTCTCTCAGTTGTCCAAAGAAAGCCTCATCTACCTCATCTACCTGATTCGGTGGCCTGTAGCAGACAGCAACCACAACATCACTGCTGTTGTTTGCTCCTTTAAACTTAACCCATAGACTCTCAACAGGTTTTTCTCCCTCTTTATAGTGGAGTTCAGAGCAATCGTAGTGCTCTCTTACGTATAGTGAAACTCCTCCTCCTTTTCTCCCCTTCCTATTCTTCCTGAACAGTTTATACCCTTCCATGACAGCGCTCCAGTCATGCGAGTCATCCCACCAAATCTCTGTTATCCCAATTAAATCATATTTCTTGGACTGGGCCAGGGCCTCCAGTTCTTCCTGTTTGTTGCCCAGGCTTCTCGCATTAGTGTACAAACACCTCAGGTAACCAGCTGATCGCCCTATCTTCTTCATTCGAATCAGGGGTCCTCCTTTCTTGCTCGTTCCTCTCTGCATTTCTTCCCGGTATCCGACTTTCCCACTCCCCTCAGGGTTTTGGTCACCATCCCCTGATGAACCTAGTTTAAAGCCCTCCTCAATAGATTTGCAAGCCTGCCCGCAAAGATGCTCCTTCCTCTCTTCGTTAGGTGGATCCCGTCTCTTCCTAACAATCCTCGTGCCTGGAACAGAGTCCCATGGTCGAAGAAACCAAAGCCCTCTCTGCGACACCACCTGCGCAACCACGCATTTACTTCCTCAATTCGACGATCCCTGCCCAGTCCTTTCCCTTCAACAGGGAGGATGGACGAGAACACCACTTGCGCTCCGAATTCTTGGGTCGTTCTTCCCAGCACTACATAATCCGCAGTAACCCGCTCAATGTCATTCTTCGCCGTATCATTAGTTCCCACGTGGAAAAGCAGGAAGGGGTAGCGATCAGAAGGTTTGATCAGTTTGGTAAGCCTCTCAGTCACATCCTGAATTCGAGCTCCCAGTAAGCAGCACACCTCTCGAGATTCCAGGTCCGGACGGCAGAGGGATGGCTCAGTCCCTCTTAGGAGGGAGTCCCCGACCATCACCATCCGTCGTTTTCTTTTGGGGTTGGTGGCCGTGGAACCCCCATCCCTAGGACTACGCATCCCATGCCTTCCAGTAGATGGTGTTCCCTTGCGGTTTCTTCCTTGTGAGGTCCCTTCCAAAGCATTCACCACCGCAGAGCCTGTGGAGAGAGCCTGAAAGCGATTACTTACCTCTATAGCATTGGGGGATTCCCGTGCTGGCCTTTTTCCCCTTCTAGAAGTTACATGCTGCCAGTTCTCTTCCTGGTCACGTACTGCCCTCTCTGGCTCTTCCGCCTCCCGTGCTTGAAGGATTAACCGCTGCCTTCTATCGAGGAAGTCTTCATCCTCTCTGATCGAGCGTAGGATCGACACTTGGGCCTCCAGTCCTCTAATTTTTTCTTCCAAAATGGTGACCAGCTTGCACTTAGTGCAGATGAAATCCATTCTTTCTTCCGGGAGGAAGACAAACATGGCACACTCCGTGCAGGTAACAGCAGCAGACCCATCACCATCCATCCCTGCTGTCCTGGAGAAGGGATTTAAAAAGAAAGGCAAGAGAACCTCCCCCCCCCCTTCCCAACTCCCTCTCTAAACTCCTGTTAGCACTCACCTGTTTGCAAGCTCCTTGGTCGCTTGCCCAAGGAACCTTATAAAGCCCTGGACTGCCTGAAAGTCCCTCCCCCTACCAAGGCTCAGCCAATCAGCAGGGGCTTCTAGAATTCAAACTCTAATTAGAAGCCAACTGTTTCCACCAGCCAATCACAGCACACGCTCCATGAAGGGGAGGGGGAGGGCAAAGGGGAAGTGAGGGAAAAAAAAAGCCTCACTCACAAACACAGGGGAAAAAAAACAAAAACAAAAAAAGAACACACACCAACCCTCACTCACAAACACAAGCTCAGCACACAGCAAGAAAGCCCCAAACACAACACACACTTCCCTCAAGAGTCCTGTATCTGCTTCTCCTCTGCCTGGAGAACTCCCTCTCTAAAGCCTCTCTCAAAAACACAGAGAAGAGAAAAAAAAATTTGTCTTTCCAAAAAGTACAGGAGAGAGTAGGAAAACATCCTAACTGTCAGGGTTGTTAAACACTGGAGTAAATTGCCTATGGAGGTTGTGGAATCTTGATCATTGGAGATATTTAAGAGCAGGTTGGATAGACATCTATCAGGGATGATCCAGATGGTGCTTAGTCCTGCTGTGAGGGCAGGGGACTGGGCTTGATGACTTCTCAAGGTTCTTTCTTGTTCTAATATTCTGGGATTAACTAGTAAAAAAGTGACACTGAAGGAACATTATATACAAGTGACCACAAGCATTGAGACTTCCTGGGATAATTTTCCATACATTTCCTTTTTTCTACTCCAGGTAAGTTCAGAGTTGGCTACTGCTTGGCTGTCTGGTAAAATGTCTGGACAAGTTACATCATCAAATCTGTTTTGCTGTTTTCTTAGCATGTGAGATAATGAGGCTTCTTAAGAGGCATGAAAAGAACTCACATAATAGATAAAAAAGAAAGTAAATCTAAGATCGTATCTGTCTAGCTATCACCAGGGCCAAAGACCAAACTTCATAAATGCAAATGTTCCATCTATACAGCTGGGAGCCAGCTGGAATCTACATTACATCTGTACAAATGAAGCCATGATGTCTTGACTAACTCTGGCTTTGGTGATTATGAGGACGCAGTCTGGTGAAACAAAGGAAGTTAGTCACATACTAAAATTTAATTTTGAATGCAGTACAACATTAAAGTTAGAAGAGCCTAAGCCAGGAAAGTTACTAGGGTAATTATTAGATCCAGAGACTTCGCTCAGGCTGGGCATACATACTGAGTTCTTGCAGAGAACTCCACTGTTGCTAGGAACTGGCCTGGAATTTTCTACAGGGAGTTAATATACAGTAACATCAGCAGTTACCCCAGAAAGCCAAAAAATCTTGATAACTGGAGATGTTCTCAAGTTGTAAGCTCAATAGTAAAGCCAAAATTTTAATTTGACTTCAACGAGAAAGGTCAGTGCTCAGAAAGAACCTTTGAAAAATCAGACAAATTATTTAGAAGGGTTTAGGAGCCTAATCTTGGGTCATCAAGTTAGAAAGTGCTCACGGATTAAAAACAACAGCAATAAAACCAAACCCTATAATGGAAGCTCACACTTCCAGAAAAATAATACTTGTAATGAAGCAAAACATAAAATGAAAGAATGACTCAGTGGCCACTTCCAATAAACCTCATTCCACTTGCTAATGTGCATTTTAAGTCAATAATCACATCAGACCTCTAGAGTTGGATGTTAATAGGCCTCAAATAAAAGATTAAAAAGTTGTGAATATTTTATAAGCTATTCTAATTTAAAGTGCAATTGGTCCATGAACAGGTTTTCATGTGTTATTATTCTCATTCTTGGCTTACAAAATCATTGTGATGACAGATCATTCCAATAGACCAAATTTTGAAGAAAGTGAGGAATATATCTTCTTAATTAAAACAAAATATTCCAAACTGCTCCTATTTACCTTTCAAATTGAACAGATTCTTGGCCATCTGTTGCTGATAACATTGATTTTCATTCCTCTTGGCATCGTACCTGCTAAAGTCAGTTCATATTAATGTCAGAGATGATGATGCATAAAGAATAAAAAATGTGACCATCTTTCAGCTATTGAGGCTCAGGAGGAAGGAATACAATATTAAACCAGTGGATATCTGAACTCAGCTAAATGTATCAGATTTTATCCAAGTTTCAGGGACAGTCTGTCTTCCATTGATCTGTCTCTAGCGATTTAGTGGTTGATTCAAAAGGGACTATGTCCTTCGTGTTGAATGTAAAGATAATATAAAACATTTCTGTCAATGTTTTATGGTCCAGTGATCAGTATGCAAGTATACGATGACTATGGAAAGGTTTGATATGCTGTGATGAACTGCAAAGTGACACGCTGATTGATCTGTGAGCCCAGTGGAGAAGTTAGTCAATACCAGTGAAATTCATGAAGTGTTTTTCTGCCAGTTTCACAGATACGCCATTGATGCATACCAGAGTGCTAATGTTATTAGCCAAGTTGTACAGCAACATCTGCTACTTCCATAAATCAATCAGTGACAAAATAAAGGGGAAGCTGCCATTTGCTTTTTGCAGCTGGTGACAAGCTAATCATTAGCTTCTCACTATTCAACACGCTCCTTGCAAATATAAAGGTACTCACTTATTATTAGCTCATCATCCTTGCAAATAAAATGCATATTGACCTGGTTGTCATAATATTTAAAATGGTTTCAACTCAAATTTTGCTTTGCCAATCTTTTCTCCTTTTTCCATTAACGTTTGTGCATCAAGTTAGCTTGATCTTCTCTGTTAAGTCCCTCCTAAAAGTTTACTTTTAGCTAGCCTTCTACTCCTGCTTCCAAGCCCTCATCATCAATATAAGACATAAGAGGCAAAAAGTACCTAAGTTACTTTTGACCTGGAAACATGTTACAGAATTATGGTGTAAACTGGATGTTTTAAACTGTGATTAGGGAATTTCAGGGCTTCCAGTGAAGTCACACATAGTTTTAGTAACAAACCAGAGACATAATGCATAAAATAATGGAGGGGAATGCCTATAACCAAGAAGCAGCATTTCTAGCCTAAATAATTCCTCCTCTTGCCCCTTAGTATGTCTCTACATTGTTTAATTTAGGGCCTAATCTTCCTTTGATAGAAGACAATGGTAGAACTCCCTCTAAAGATCCAGCCATTTAGTTGGAAAGGGGCACAAACATCACTACAAGTTTATATCAGACCAACAACTTCCACAGAAAAGCCCTTAGGAAACATAGGAATTGCTACGTTTGATCAGACCAGTACTTCATTTAATCCAGTGTAGTCCCCTTACTAAAGGTGCCTCTGCTTATTTTCTGGGAAGACCCTGTGTGCTGCAATCTAGCCTCACAGACTACAATTCCCATGAGCCCTTGGGAAAAACAGGAAGGAAGTGACTCTGGTGTGGGAGATCAGGGTCTCTCCACGTGCATGAGAAGAGATGCCTAGCAGTCTGGGACTCTGCCCTTGGATTTTGGAACAGAAGGGGAGCCAGGCTGCTGTGGAGGAGTTTGATCCAGTCCAGGGGCTGTTAAGGTATATCTAGACTGCATGGCTCCGTCGACGGAGCCATGTAGATGAGTTTACTAGACATAGGAAAATGAAGCGGTGATTTAAATAATCGCCGCTTCATTTACATCAAAATGGCCGCCGCGCTGTGCCGATCAGCTGTTTGGCGGCACAGCAGGGCAGTCTGGATGTGCCACGGTCAACAAGGGAAGCCTTTGTCGACTGCTCCGGTATGCCTCGTGAAATGAGGTTTACTGGAGCAGTCGACAAAGGTTTCCCTTGTCGACCATGGCGCGTCCAGACTGCCCTGTTGTGTTGCCAAACAGCTGATCAGCACAGCGCAGCAGCCATTTTGATGTAAATTAAGCGGCGATTATTTAAATCGCCACTTCATTTTCCTACGTCTAGTAAACTCATCGACATGGCTCCGTCGATGGAGCCATGTAGTCTAGACATACCCTTAGAGTGCAGCTACAGACTGGGACTAGATGCCTTTGGAACTGGGATCTAGCAGGCTGCTTCTGATAGGCACAGCATGAGACTGTGAGTAACTGGGCATCTTTGGGGAAATGCTGCCTGGGACAGACCTCAGAGATACAGACTAACTCTGGGTTTAAAGAGAGGCAGAGAGGCCAACCCAGTGAACCAGAGCTGCTTTTGGCTTGGACCCACATACACCCTACCTTCAGAGAATCTCCATTACAGCTGCAGTTCTTCAAGTGCGCCCATGCAAGCAAGAGTCTGGGACTCTGAGTCCAGGGGTGTGCACACTGGGGTGGGATAAATATTGGCAGCTAGATAAGTTCCTTTTACGTCTATGTACTTTGTTAATTGATGTTATTCACTGTTAATTTGTTAAAGCCTGTTTCTTTAAGTTAAGTAAAGGTTGTTCATTCTAATGCAATCTGTTAGATGTATATTATTTATGATTTGTAATTGTTGTTCTGGAATTAGATCCAGTTTATTGCTGGAGTAAGTTTATTCTTGGAGGCTCCCAAGGCACACCAGTGTGTACAGGGCCAGCCAGGTGGAGGCACCGCCATTGTACATTCTTTATGAGCAAGGGACAGCAGCAAGGGGATGGATAGGTTTTCCACAACCAAACAACATTACCACTGGAGTACTCAGGATCTCCTTTTATGTCAAGACCATCAGGCGCCCCGGCACACCTGTGAGCGTGACCTGCTCCCGAGTAACCCGGGGAGGAAAAAGGGGGTTACACCAGTATCCTCACTTCAACAGTGTCCAATATGCTTCAAAGAATGTACATATACCCCTACAACCACCATGTGGGATAACCAGCCCAGACTGATAGTTTCCCCCAACCCCCATTACTAAGACAATAGCCACTGCCCTGAATCATGGGAATGTCTATCTTCCAGATCTCATGTTTATTTTTGCATATTTAGTATGACAACGCTGGATTAAACATATAATCCTCCAGTGCCAAAGAAAAGCTTGTTAGGATACAGTGTGAGGGCCACGTGTGTGGAGGTCTGTATATTAATTTGTCTGACTTGGATAAAAAGTACCAAAGTTCCTTTTGACCTGGAAACATGTTACAGGAAAGATGGTACAAACTCAATGTGTTTAAACTGCGATTAGGGAATTTCAAGGCTTCTAGTGAGGTAACAACTAGTTTTAGTAACAAACCAACATGCCAGGATGAGAGGAAGATGTTGTAAATGGAACCACGGGATAATTGTTTTGACTGCTTAGTTCTTATGAGATGGGATCACATGGCAAGTTCTTTTAAAAGGAAGATGCAAGGGGCATAAGGAGAAAGGTGATACTGTGTATCAGTTGGCTTCAACATCATGGTTGTCACCAGCCCAACCCTACTGAGGTCCAGGAATTTCTCATCTAACCACTGCGCTTCTACTTGTACTCAAAGAACTAGCAAGAAGAGAGAACCAGATTACATCAGCATCTCCATCAGGATGAGCTAAATTTTAAGCTACACTTGTACGAAGTGAAGGCTCCTTCTGTAAGGTGTTAATTTCCTCCCCAACTTATCCTTAACTCCTTAACATTTGGTATTTGCCTTCTAGGAGGGGAAAAAAAGGAGGTCAGAAAGCACAAGTGCCTCTTTCTTGCACATGAACAACCTGCTCACCCCCCACCACATCTCAATAGATCTGGTGTGGAGCACAGGAAGGAAACAAGGATAGGGAGAGCAAAGCTTTGGGAAGGCCACAGATTACAGGGGGACATTGAGGGTATGTGGGGAGGGGTGTCTGAAGTGGATGAATGAACCAGAACTATGAAGCTGAGGTCTTAGGAGGAGCTTGGCTCGCCAGGAGGAGGAAAATGAACACGCTGGGCAGAATATAGATTATTTGTTGTGATGCAAGGTGATGTTGTGATATAAGGTATACCAAAGACTGATGCAATGATATACGAGCTCAAAAATTAGGCTGGCTAATTCCAGCCTCTTCCCCTGACCCAGATAACTACATCTGTGCTGTAGAGCTCACATGGCAACTTATTCAGACTTACATGGTAACTTACATGGTATATTAGTTCAATTATTGCTGAGTTCATTTCATTTACTTCTGTGCCGCAGGCAAAACATAACGGTAATTACTAATTTTGCTGCTTCTAACCCTTGGGGACTCCTTCAGGCCTAATAAATGGGCCACTAGTATCACACATTATTGTAGGAAGGGTTAGGGGAGCATAAATGGGAATGTAAACATGTCCAAATATGGACATGGGAGAAATTAGAATGACTAAAAATAAAAAGAGTACAGTGATGGAAGGCTTGGTGTTCAGAAATGCTTATATAAAAGAAAAGAGGGAGAAAAGAATAAATTCATTCACTGGGTGATATTTTATCACATACTATTTTAGGTGGTATAGTTGCAAGCTTTGAAGGAACCATCTGCTTTTCTGACAGTTCACATTTAAAAGTAAATTATTTTTCAAGAGACGATCAATTTTCAGAACTAATGCTGTATGATGTCCCCCTCTCTCCAAAAAATAATCTTATTTTCACTGAAGGTTTGAAGAACTTTTAAAAATTAAGACTTTGCTTGCAGCTTGCAGTTGTAGCTGTGTTGGTCCCAGTATATGAGAGACACCATGTAGGTGACATAACACCTTTTGCTGGACCAACTTCTGTTGGTGGAAGGGGCAAGTTTTTGAGCTTCAAAGAACTAAAGAATTCTTCTGTGATGCTCACAGGCTTGTCTCTTCCTACAGCTGATGTTGGCTCAATAAAAGGTATTACCTCACCTACCTAGTCTCTCTAAATATATACAGATATTGCCTCTGTTTTAAAGGTGGTTTCACAATATAGTTGTTAAACTATGAAACCACACCACAGAACAAGCTAGAACCAGTGGAGCCTACCTTCCTCCGGTGGGATGGCACAATAAAAAAAGTTTCAATATTATGCTTCTTCAAGAAACTGTTCCTTTCATGGCCATATCCTGGTTCTACCTCATAGTCACCATTTAGGCACTCTAAGGTGGTCTTTGTTATGTGAACTTTCCTAGGGAGAAAGACAGGAAAAAATTTATGCAATGATATACCATGAGCCAGTACTTATTCATTTGGGTGAGATACACCCCTATGCAGAGGGCCAACACAAAGGTCAATTACACACAGAGATAATAAGTGGCCTTTTGTTGTAGGGCAGCTAAATTCTGTCAGCCAACCAGAAAGCAGAGGAATTTTAGCATATAAACTTCCTAAATAGCAAATGCTGTGAATAAATGTGAGTAACTATAGAGTCTTGTTGATTTTACAAAGTATGCAGGTATGCATGTTATATTTCAAGTTCTCTGGCATTCTAAGTGTTTACTAAAGTGCTTGTGGGATATATTAGCCCTCCATTTGATACATGCAATTCCACTCTTTACATTTTTGTAATGGATGTTCTTTTTCTGCTACATAAAGGTCAAGCTTTTGTTTTCACTTTTCCATCCATTTACAACATTAAGGGCTTGCCTGCATAGGTGTACTTGAGAAACTGAAAGTCAACTTTCAAAGTGGATTAGTTAAACCATGTTCAGCCTCTGGGTGGACACTCTAATTCAGCACTGAAGTGACCTTAATTCAATTTAGCATAATTCACTTTGAAACTAAAATAAAGCTATACTGAATTATGGTCAATTTACTTCTGAATAAGAGAGTCCATTTAGGGGGTTAATGAAGTTTAATCCACTCACAGTTGGTTAATTTGGATTAATTTTCCTGAGTGTCCCCATGTAGACAGTTTTAATTCAGCCATCCTATTCTGTTTTTCCACGAATGCCAGATAGGTTTCTTCCGGTTGGTCTATTTTTCCTAGAAGCATGTTTATACTTTTTTTCCATGCTACTCTTTATACATGCAACATCTTCACAGAAATTAACTGTAACAATATTACTTCTCTAAAGTTTTTTCAATTTCTTTTTACTCTGATGCCTTAAAAGTTTCCAAAGCAAACTAAACTACAAAAATCATCTCAAATAAACAAATACCAATCAACAAAGAAATTTCTCATCTTAACCATAAGAGTTACCAGGCCCCACCCCTCCCTGTTCAATAGAACACACATTGTTTTGTAAAAATCCAACAAATCTCCATTGGATTCAGTGGGTCCTGTTCTCATACATTTGCACACACCTAACTTGTGCATAAGAATGCTCAATGCATTCTTGCAATTTCAGTACCCGCTAGAGCCCATATCCAATTCAATTACTGAGTGTTATTAAAAGCATGATTTGCACATATACACTGAATATTTGGACACATATATTATGCACAAACTAATGTTTGCATGGCATTGGGCATGACTAACTTTGAAAATCTGACTTTTGTATTGGTAATAATAAGCCATGTAGTTAGATTCACAGATGGACATACCTTCCTCTACAATACATGGAGGTAACTCCATTTTACTGATAGGAATATTTAGCTCTTTCTTGACTGAAACTGTCATTGTTTTATTCCGACCTTTCATATTTGATGATTTCTAGTGAAAAACGTATTCAGAGGACAGCTACATTTTATCAGAATTTTGTTCACATTTGCTTCTCTTAATCATTACTAATAGAGATCTGCAGGCCAATCAATCCTAGGCTATGTCTACATTATGGGGCTTTATCGGAAAAAAGCCCCATAATGTAGACATAGCCTAGGATTGATTGGCCTGCAGTGTGGGGTTTTTTTTTGGGGGGGGGGGGGAAGAGGCTTTTCTGAAATTTGGCCCGTCTACACTGGGCCAAATTTTGGAAAAAAACCCTCTTTCAAAAGAGCCCTTCTTCCTTGTGGGAGGAGGAAGACAGGGCTTCCAAAAGAGCGTTCCCTGGACGTGGCAGAGTTTTTCCTGGATACAGGTATCCCGGAAAAACCCCATAGTCAAGATATAGCCCTAGCATTCTTGAAATGTGTGTACAGCAGCCTCTGAGAGCTCTTAACCTGAAACACCTATACATATCAGTTATTGTAGTAAATGGCTTTGCAAAATACTTTCATCTAAAGAGAGAAATAATTTATGCTCACATACAGGGCTGTAGAGGTTTTTTTCTGAGACTTACCCAGGCAATCCTCCAGTTTCCATTACATTTGCCAGAGTCACATCGTTTGACCAGACATCATATTGCCATTTGCGGAGACCTAAGACCCCGCAAAGCACTCTGCCTGTGTGTAGTCCAACTCTCATGTTGAGATCCACTTCAGTGGCTTCTGCTACAGACCTGAAAACAGATGGTATCAGATCTTTAGAGAAGAACATTACATTCCATCATAACCTGGTCTCTTTCTCCCAAGATTTATTGTTTCAGCTTATATACATATTCCCAGTTTCAAATAAATTATTTTTAAAAATTTCAGACAAGTGACACAGCAAGCTAAGGTTCTTGCCTTCCCAAGCTTTTGGGAAAGTTCAAACTCTGATTCACATCACTACCAAAATAGATGTTGTGAAAGATGATCTCACCTGTGGTCCCCCCTCCCCTCCCATGAATCAAAATCTCAGTACCCCATAGTGGATTTTCACCTGGAACCTGGCTGCTTCATGCTAGTTGTGAAATACAAACTCAGACAGCTATGTGCTAGATGGGCAGTTACACTGACAACAGAACAGGGAAGAGAAATATCCCAGCAATAGAAAAGTTGCTGACACCACAGTGTCCACAGTGGTAGATTTCCCATCGTCAGAATCCCCTATGTGTCTGTCTATAGTACATTTTAAAAGCTGGTTTACGTTCTCTGAGGCTATGTCTACACTGCAGGCTTTTGCCGGCAGAGTATGCTAATGAGGCACTCATTAGCATTTGTAGTGCTGTCATTTGCATATTCTTAGCCGATGCTTTTTACGCAAGAGGTTTTTGTGCAAAAACAAGCAGTGTAGATGGGTCCATTTTGCACAAAATCCCCCTTTTGCGCAAGATTCTCATGCCTCAAAAAAAGGAGGTATAAGGATCTTGCGCAAAAGGGGTATTTTGCGCAAAATGGACCTGTCTACACTGCTTGTTTTTGCACAAAAACCTCTTGTGCAAAAAGCATCGGCTTCATTTGCATACTCTTTGCCGGCAAAATCCTGCAGTGTAGGCATAGCCTTATTGTTCTTGCTTTGTTTTATTTCCTTTCATTTTCACACCTATAAAAACACTTTTGGGTCTCTTAAGATGATGATAAGTTTACCAAAGATCTAAACCAGCAGTGTGCAACGTGCACTAGTGCAATCAGCACACAGCTCACTTCACGTACCCTTGCTTTACGTGTGTGTTACTTGAATAATACCAGTAGGAAAACAGCTATGTGGATGGAAACCAATAGAATCTGGCAACCCTGCACGCAGGCAACAACAAACAAAATGTCTTTCAGGCCACATATTGAAACTTGATTGTCTTATGTGGCCTGCAGGCTGCCCACCACTGATATAAACGATAATAATAATAATAATAATAATAATAATAATAATAATAATAATAATAATGTTTTCTTTCTTACGAAAGAGTGAGTGTTTTTATCCCAAGCTTCCAGCACCAAATTAAATTTTGATCTGAGCTTCAGGTTTGAATGAATCTAACCATTTATAGCAAAATTCATTCAAACATTATCTTGCACCTAATTTTACCCAGAAAAAAATACAGGGCTAAAACAATGGGGCTTTAATTTATATTGTCCCAGGGTCATTTGAAATTTTGTTGAAGTTCATTTGAAAAGTCTGCTCCTCTTAATAAACCTTGTGGGAATATGGTCCATGATTGAAGTTTTGCAAACCGTACTATGTAGTTCTAGTTGCCATCTTCTCAGTATTTGTCATTACATTTCTTGCAAAGCTTAGATCTCCTATCAAAATAAACAGTACACACTCTACTTGTAACTCAGCTGATCTAGTGACAGCCAAAGTACAGCACTTGCTTGTTTATCTCTGTCTCACACTTATTTACCCACAGTTTTTTCTGTGATAATTTTTCCTGTTCCCAAATGCATATTTACTTTAGGCAGCTATGACAGGTGACAGCAAACTGATGGTGGAATCAAAAGAAAATTCTTGAAACTATCTTATTAAGTGTAATTTTAACCTGACATGCATCCAAGCAAACATATTTAAATACAGTATTACAAGGGATCACTTTCAAATGAATATAAAAATAGACAACATTACTTTTAGAGTTCCTTCATTTCACGGAAAGCATCTATTCTATTTAAACAGCCTAGTTTTGTGTTAGAGGCTGGGGAATGTTTATGGGTAAAGGGATTTCACCATAAGCCATCGCATAGGGCACTGAGGAGGAGGTTGATCTTATGGGTAGAACACTAAACTGGAATTGAAGAGATCTGGCATCAATTCATGCTCCAGGCCAGACATGGGTAAATCACTTAATCTCTCTTGTGTCTCTGTTCATAGTCTGCAAAATGGAAATAACATCCCCTAGCCTTTGTCTGCTAATGACACAGTGGCTGGTCTCTAGGTGTGATTGTAATACAGATTCATAGCAATGATAATAATATGTCATGGAGGAGATGATGATCACCTTCTGCACTAAGGTGAATTCCATCTGCGCTTTTCTCTTTGTGCATCAGAGAAAGTCCTAAACAATAAACATCAATAGCAATGTTTATCTCCCCTGATTTACTTCTTTATTCTGTAGTATTTGTTTGGCATGCTATGATTAGTTTTACTATTTGATGAACAGCTCAATTTCTTTGATTAAAACTTATTGAAGTAAAAACTAATTTTTCTAAGTGCCTCTGATTGTTTAATTTCCTCCTTACAATGATGCATATTTAACACGTCAGTAGTCATTTTCTTGTATTAATTTGCTTACTGCTCTCAAGATTTCAGATTCAAAATCTGTCTCTCACCAGCTCACATAAACAGGATATGCAGTCCTGATCAGTACTCCCTGTAAGCTGAGCACTTGTGGAGCTGCTCAGGAGAGATTCAGATGCCGTCCAGCTGATTAGCAGAGTGCCCACAGCCAGGTTTTGTTTCTACTGGTGGTGCATATTTGCACATGCCTTGGTGCACATAAAAAATATTCTGCAAATGGAAATTATTCTGCAGGTGGATGGAAACAAATCTGAACATGGATGGAAAAGATTAGAAGGGAGCATTAGGTCCTGATCTTTGTGCTTCTGCTTGTAGTTGGGATAGCTATCCAGAAATACACAGGGCTACATTTTGTCTAGTCCTATGAGGCCACTCAGGAAAGTAGGATCTCCCAGTCACACAGCCTTCTCTGATTGAGGCTCAGGCACACAAGACTGTCCCCTCACCTCACCTCTGTGAGCAAATGGGCATGGTGAAGTGCCAGTAAGGAACAGGAGGGATGAGGCAAAGTCTTGACTCCACCCTCCATGCATGAGACAGCACACTTGGCCAGACTTAGGCTACGTCTAGACTGTGAGCCTCTTTCAAAAAAGAGCGTCTATACTACAACCAGTACTTTCGAAAAAACAAGCCGCTTTTTCGAAAGAAAGCACCCAGGCAGTCTGGATACTCTCTTTTGAAAAAAAAACACAGTTTGCATTACATAGCGCCTTTATTCAAAAGAGCACTTTTGAAAAAAGGCGTTATTCCTCATAAAACGAGGTTTTCCGTGGTCAAAAAAACTGCTGCATTCTTTTGATTTACTGTCAACAGAACGCAGCAGCAGTCTAGATGCAGGGGAAGTTTTTTCGAAAAAGCCACAGGTATTTGTCAGCAGAGAGTATGCTAATGAAGTGCTCATTAGCATTTGTCACGCTCTCATTTGCATATTTCTGCCGATGCTTTTTGTGCAAGAGGTTTTTGCGCAAAAACAAGCTGTGTAGACGAGTCCATTTTGCACAAAAATACCTTTTTGTGCAAGATCCCTTATGCCTCAAAAAAGGAGGTACACAGGATCTTGCACAAAAGGGGGGTTTTGCACAAAACGGACCTGTCTACACTACTTGTTTTTGTGCAAAAACCTCTTACGCAAAAAGCATCAGCAGAGAATATGCAAATGACGGCACAACAAATGCTAATGAGCTCTTCATTAGCATACTCTCTTCAGACAAATACCTTCAGTGTAGACGTAACCTTGAGTAACCCAAGAAAGAGTGAAGTAACGTGATCGTTCAATGTAGGAAGCTAGCAAAGGAAGAATTTTGACTGAGCTGTAATATCTTTCCTCCTGTAGTAGCGTAGTTACCCATGCGCCGGGTTAAGCCTGAAGATTCATTCTAGCCTGCAGAGATTTACATTTTACACACGCAGGAATTGTAATTAGTTATTAAAGTCCAAGTTAATGGGACAACAACTGACAACAATCTATTGCCCTGAAACTGCAAACAGTTATACATGTGCTTAACAGAGCAGCACACTCCCCCGTTAATGTCTCAAATGGGACATACCATTTTTGCTTCTCTCTCTGGAGACAGGTGGCCAGTTGGGGTGAAATTTCACACAGGGTTAATGTTACGCTGTTTGAATTTTCCATGTAGGTTTTAATTTGGTTTCTCCTCAGATATTTTACTATGAAGCTTTTGAATTTGGCCTCTGGCTGAAATTTCCCTGTGGCAACTTTTCATTGTTAACTAATATCTCTTTGAAAACATTGTCTCGTTACCTGTAACTTGGCAGAGAAGCAGACACTGATGAAGAATGATATAATCTTCAGGTTTGGTTTTGTTTTGTTTTTTTTGGTTGAAAAAATGGTGAATTTAGGGTAATTTTTAGCATTCATTCATATTATAGTTAAGAAGTTTCTACCCTGTGCACACAATCTGATGGGGGCCAGGAATACACAAGTCTGATTAATTAAATTTGAAAAATAATTCAGCTCTTGTTTTTATGTTATAGTGCTGTATATGTGGCTCCAGAGTTTTTACTCCAAAAATCTGTCAATTTTGTACTTAGTTCAAACTGACCATTTTCAACATTCAACTAAGACCATGATCCTATGCATACCTATGCATATTCTTATTTTAACTCATATGAGCAGGCCCATGATGCCAATTCACATGAGTAAATGTAAGTACGTGTGTGAGTATTTCAAGATTAGGGCCTTAGCAGCCTTCATATATAGAACCCTGCAAACCCATGGATATCCACTTTATATGTGCAGGTATCCATATCTATGGGTGCAGATACCCACAGCTCATTATTGCAAATATGGATATCCACTGACAGCAATTTTTATCTAGAACCTTGCAAATTTATGGATATCTGCTTTATGTCCATGGGTATCCACATTTTTGCAGATTCAGATACCAATTATGTATCCTTGCAGGGCTCTATTCATATAGTCTAGTCACATAACACAGAAGTTGCGCATTATCTGGAGTCCAGTATCTGAACGTATGTTTGCATAAATTATTTTCAAAACAATATCTTTTTTTTTACAAAACACTAAAAATTCTTTCATCTTGAAAAAAAATGTCAAAAGTCACATTAAATTAAAGAGCAGGGGAAGGAAATATCCATCAAAAAGAGAAAAGAGGTATAATGTATCAAGACCTGGAAGAGAAATTTGTTCTTTCCTCTGTTCTAAATGTCATCAAAGAAAGTAAAAAAACTCATCTTTTAAGGAAATACACTTTTAAAATAGGAGAACTGTAACAAAAAATATCTGCAAATTCTAGTAAGATATCTCAAAATATAGCATAAATATTGCATTACTGATTACGACTTATTGAAGAACATGATCTTTGCAATGTATTAATGGATCATGAAGAAGAATGTGCTTAACCATTTGAAATTGTTCAATTAACACAAAATCTAAATTGTGACTGTATCTTTACACTCTTCCCAGAGACTGCAAAATGGGCCAGTGATATTGGATCATTATTGAAGCCAAGCAGAAAAGTTAAAAAAAAAAATTGTTCAAGAATATTCATTCAAATTTAAAATTCTCAGTTTGCTTTCACTGTATTTTGCAATTACTTTCCATGAATTTTCCAGCAAACATGAATAATGAGGTATATTAAGCACCTGTTACTAAATACACACATTGAACAAATTTCAGCCACAAAATTTCATTGTGTCCTCTCAATGCTGTGACATTTCTGTCTAAGCCAGGGGTGGGGAACCTTTTTTGGGGCAGGGGCACTAACCCACAGAAAAATCAGTTGGGGGCTGCACACAAGTGGAAAAAATAACCCCCAAAAAACCCTCACTGACATGGCCCACAACTGAGAAGGAAAGAGAGACTCCCCACATTCCCCTTCCACACCAGAGCCTAGGGGGCCTAGCCTAGTAGATTTTGTGCTCCAGTCCTGCAGTGGGGCAGTGGGGGGGGGGCGAAGGCTACACAGTCCGCATCTACACAGCAGGCAGTTATTTCAAGATAATGTCAAAATACTGTCAAGTTGGAGGACTTCTTACTTTGACTCCTGTAACCCTCACTGTACGAAGAGTAAGGGAAGTGGGAGGAAGAGTGCTCTATTTCAAAATAAGTGCTGTGTAGATGCTCCCTATTTCAAAAAAAGTTATTTCGAAGTAAGCTATGCAATTGACATAGTTCAATTTGCATAGCTTATTTCGAGTTAAGCCCTGTAGTGTAAACACACCCTAAGGGATTACCCAGTGGAGGCACCCAGTGGGAACAGCAAGTGAGCAGGAGGCACACAAGAGGTGCGATGAGCGGCTATTAAGTTAAGATCTCTCTAGCTCCCCCCCCCCCCCAGGGTGGGAGACGATCCACTTTTAGACTCTGGGGATACATCTACATAGCAGAGTTATTTTTGGTATTATATCCTTTATTCTGAAATAATGTTATGCGCTTTCTACACAAGAAGCCTGTTATTTTGAAATAAATTCAAAATAATGGGCTTCTTACTCCGACTTCCTGTAAACCTCATTGTACAAGGATTAAGGAAGTCAGCTGTGTACACAGCAGGCAGTTATTTCAAAATAATGTCAAAATGCTGTCAAGCTGGAGGACTTCTGTAACCCTCATTGTACAAGGAGTAAGGGAAGTTGGAGAAAGAGTGCTCTATTTCGAAATAAGCTACGCAATTGACGTAGCTCAAGTTGCATAGCTTATTTTGAATGAAGCCCTGCTGTGTAGATGCACCCTTAGAACTATTGTAAAGGCTGCTCACTAATCATGCTCTAAGGCCCTAGCACAGGGCTTTGCTTAGGGGGAAAAAGTTAAAGGCAGGCCAGGAGTGTGAATGGAGTATGTCTGCAACACACTATGCAATGGTCATTTTCTGCCTGTCTGAGCCTATAGGATGCCATGAGACATGGATTGTCTCTTTGCTGACTCAGAATATAAAGTGGGGTAAAGTGGCTTAAACTCACTTTTCTCCACATTCCAATCCATTCTTGCTTCAAATTCAAGGAAAAATCTTTCCTTATACCACGATCCTATTCATTCCCACAGTTAAACAGCATCGAACCAGGTGAGTAATGGGATAAGAGAGTGCCCAGGAACACCGAGGGGTGCTACTGGAAGGGCTATTAGTGATCCAGCAGATGGCATGCTTCCCTCTGTGCTGAACCAGTGTCTCAGCATGAGACTGGAGTGTGACATTGCCATCTAGCAGAAGAGAAGCATACTCTAGGATAGTGATTAAAAATCCCTTAACACTTTTCACAAGTTTATGAATGTTAATCCCAGTGTTCTGGCCACATTCCTGCTGTAATATTTATCTCCTCTTTACCAATATTTTGTCTTCATTTTCAACTGGATACATTACACTTCATTTCCTGTCCTATGGCATTATTGAATGCGGTTAAATTATCCCCACATTTCATCCCAGAAGAGGCTATATTTCCAGTCAGAGCAAAGGGGTTCTTTGTATGTAACTTGTATATTAGTTTTTTATATACTTTTGGATGCTTTGGGATGGTAGATGCAAGTTATTATTTTCTGTTTAAAGATTCATAAATCTGCCACCTTTAAACTAGGCTGAGGCTCCTGCTTCTATCCACTCTACTGGGGAGTAGCCAGCAGCTTGGAAAAACAAGATAGTTGCATAATAAATATACCTCAGCAGTTATATCATAAATATATGATTTTTGAAACTAAAATATCCTTGTAAATAATACTGATGACTGAAACCTTCAAGGAGGGCAAGCAATTTAAATAAGATGAAGAGAAAGAATCCCTGGCTTAAAAACTATTGAAGAGTGAGATG
This sequence comes from Pelochelys cantorii, assembly GCA_032595735.1. NCBI lineage: Eukaryota > Metazoa > Chordata > Testudines > Trionychidae > Pelochelys > Pelochelys cantorii. The sequence goes on from CM064327.1 coordinate 161,798,897, forward strand.
ATGCCACCTGCCACATACTGATTAGAAGCTAAAAAATATGGGCATATTTAACTGTGTCACTAATAAATTTGATAAAGAAGATTTATGGGCAGAATTCACAGCCATGCTTTAGGCCAACAAGTTCTGTGTAGTATTTAACCTCACCTCAAGTCTCACTTAAGCTATTAAGGTAAGATTTAAATGGGGGCATACACCTTCTTCTATACTCCTGCACAGGGATGAAATTTGCCCTGTTACCTTAGCAATATGTAAAAATTCCAAATGCAGAACAAGGATAGGATATACAACCTAAGCATTTTACGGTAAGTGGGACATTCCTGGTCTGGCACCCTTAGGACCTGAGTGATCCTGAATCACGGAATTTGACAGACCAGGGGAAGTCAAGGCCCCCTCCTGGCTGTTGGCCCTGCTCCCCTGCCGACTCTGCTGCCCCAGCCCACTCTGCGCTGCAATCCCACCTGGGGACAGGACTGTACTCCCCACTGCACTGGGGGCACCAGGCCCTGCTGCCTCCGCCCAGCCAGAGCTGTGCTCCTGGGTACTGCCGCCTCTAGCCCAGGCAGGGTTGTACTCCCCACTGTGCCAGCCCAGCCAAGGCTGTACTCCCCACCATAAGCCCAGCTGGGGCTATGCTTTCCACTCCCAGCCCAACCCCTGAACCTGGCCAGCCAGGGCTCTCTAGTCCAACAATATCCATGGTCCGGCCAGACCACAGATGTTGCCGGATCAGAGAGTCCCAGATTTTAGAGGTTTAACCTGAACTATAAGGGTATGTCTACATTGCATTCCTCCTTCGAGAGAGGAATGCAAATGCAGACAAATTAAATTGCAGTTTGAATTTCCCACGCTTCATTTGCAAAATCGCAGTCTAAAACCCTGATACTTCAAGCTCTTATTTAACTTTGTACATGTGAGTGATCCCATGGAACAAATAGAACTACTCACATGTATAAGTGTTTGGAGGATCAGGGACTAACTCTATACACTGAAGACTTTTTTTGAACCTCCTTGAGTTCCTGGAAATTAGAACTGTCTATTGGCATTAGCTAATCTTTAAACCTTCGCAGAAGATCCACCAGGTGAATCTCAAATAGCTCAAACAGATGATTTTTCATTTCATTGTGTAATGTGAGAAGGCTGATACTAGGAATAGAAAAAAGGTTTTCAATGATTTATACCAGCAATACACATCTTCTGCAGTAGGGCAAATAGACCTTGAGAAGCCCACTAGTTCTACAACTCTGACATTGCTTGAAATGAAGGATAATTAAAATACCTAAAATGTTTCCGCATCTCATGGAACTGATGGAAGAATCTGGAGATATGGAATCATTAACCAGACTGATGGGCACTAGTTAAATTTGAAATTCAAATTCCATTTTAAACTGGGCCTTCATCCCCCTTTTTCATTTGTTCATTACACACTCAAACTAAAATCCTCTGGGGTCTGAAATTTTCCAAGTTTGGTCTGCACAGAAGTAAAATAATACATATTTCTTTCCCATGCAGCAACAAAATCTGCTTAGCTGCTCTGTGAGTGTCTGCTGGCTTGGCTATATATTCCAATCAACCTAATCTCTGCACACACGGCCAACAATGTCTGACTGAATAATGCTTCCAGTCACAGTGTTATGTACTAGGCCTGGAACTAGGCTATTCCCTGCCTCAGTTTCCCCTTTAGTTGCAAAGCCAACTGCCTGTCTGCATTTTTCCAACCTTCCCAGGAAGGTATTTCAGGCCCTTCTTCTAGGGCACTGGTTCATTAATTCAATCAAATCTCACAATCAATGCAGGCTGCTGGGACCCAGATGCCTTTCATTCTATTCCCCTATTTTTCTGTTCAAGGCTAGTCATAAGAGTCAACCTCTCTCTTGCACACATACCCCACCTTTTTCAACCGAAAAACTTATCACTTTATCAGACCTTTCTGACCCCTCTCCAGGCAAGTTTGATAAACTGAACAGGGCTGTTTGGTCTCAGGCTCCTGCCCCTTAAAGGGGCAGGCCACACTTGTGTACACATATCAAAACAAGGAACATTTTTGTATTGATTTCAAAGGCAACAATAGCTATTCCCACCCCCCCTTCTGATTTGTGTCATGGTCACAGGTTAAACATTAATTAAACTAACAGAAGGCATATGCAGCAGGTCTGGGTCTTCCAATCCTTACTCACACAAGTAGTTCCATTGAAATCAATGGGATTATTTAACATATGTGAAAAACGATGAATTGGCCTCAGCCAATTTAACTCTCTATAAATCTGATACCATCAATTACAATTCTGTCAACCTTGACTCTTCATCTTGCCCTCTCCCACCATCTTCTAATCTCCAATGCACATACTGTGCTGTCTTTTCCAATGTATTAACGGCTGTCAAAAAGAAAATGCTGAAATTGCTTGTTAATGATCTTCTACCATGAGTTTTCATTGACTATGCCTAGATAATACATAGCAGCCCATCTGCTTCATTCCCTCTCTTTTAATTTGACTTTTTATTGATGTTTACTTTATCATGATAACAGACAATAACTGCGAACATAAAAAGAGAATATGTGCAATTTCTAATATTAGCATGAATGAGATATTAAAAAAGAGGACAGCTCAAGTGATTTAGTTAGGCTACATACACACACATGAAAGAGAGTCCCAGTAATGAAATTATAGATTAACTTTCATAATTAAAATATGTAAGAAGAGGAAGCAGTGCCTTTGTGTACATTTTAAATGAGAAATTCACAGAATCTGTAGAAGGTCAATGTGTTTATCTCCACTTCTTCCCAATGCAAGGAACATCTATAAGTGGAACATCTATGTACCTCAGAAGGAATGTTATGCATAGATGACTTTGTAGAATATATTAATTTAGTCAAGACAATATTGATTCTGACCCTATTGTGTATATCTGAATTGCTGAACTATTCCTTGTTACTATGTTTTAACTCTGTTTACATAACATCCCTCAAGTAATAATCATTATTATTACACAGTATAAGAAATAAAAATATATCTTTAGGTTTGTATATGGCATTTCATCCTATAATGCTTTACAAATTTCACAATATATATATACAACAGGAATTTATACTGAATGGATAGATGGCTGAAAATGGACAAGTTTAGCCAAACTCTTAAAATATTGGTTGTTTTGAGTAATGGGACATAGGAACTAATCATGCCTGAACCAGTTTGTCACAAGGAGATAGAAATGGAATATAGCCACTTGCTATATCAGGTTGTTTTTCTCCTTTATCTGCACTGTGGAATTCTCCTTCAAGGAAATCTCATGGAGTCATACCACTACAAAGCTCCAGAGCGGGTATGGAGATATAGAATTGTGTGTCAATTTAGGGGTGGGCAATAACATGGCAGCAGTTTACTAAGGTTATCCCTGGTGGGCCACCACTGCTATAATTACTGCACGGCCACAGGTACCAGTGCTCACAGCTCCTGTTGGCCATGGATCACTGTTCCTGGCCAATGGGAGCAGTGGGAAGCACTGTGGACCAGGGTACTGATTCCCGCAGCTCGCCTTGGTCAGGAATAGTGATCCGCAGCCAACAGGAGCTGCAATCACCATTATCTGCAGCTGTTCAGGTAAATATAGCAGTGGGGGGCCCACCAAGAGTTAACCCTGGTGGACCAGATCCAGCCCGCAGGCTGATATTTGCCCACCCCGGGTCTATTGCCACATACCACCAAAAGATCTTCAAGGTTTGGAAGACACAATCTTGCCACAACTTCAGTGCCCATCTCTCAAAAGAAGCTGGAATAATAATAATTGAGGAGAACCCTATAAACACTTTCCCATCATGAAGCAGCATGATCTAGCTCCTATTTTACATGAATGGAATACACCATAGTGTGGTGTTCATCAGTATGCATTTCAGATTCCATCAGCATGCAGTTCATATTGTATAAGCATGTGTTCCAGATGGTGATATTACATACAGGGGGCAGAGTCACTTCTGAATTATGTAGATTGCAAGGGCCAGTACTACTTTTATAACACAACATACCATCAGGTATTGTATAGATATTACGTGTGATAGACAAAAATACTTACAGCAAAGTTTGAGAGTGTTTTTAAAAATATTATGAGGACTATTTTTCATAATGCTCTGATTGTGAAAATATGGTCTCAATTATCCTGTTTACATGTTCACTGGTCCTATTGACTTAAATGGACTTTGTAGGTATATAGATTGCAACATGCCCTGGTCCTTAGTGTCTTTCCCCAGCTGTTCAGCTCTCAAAAATATAGCTAATGCATTTAGAATGCCTCTAAAAAGTACTTAATATCTTACCAATTTAAGGCTGGTATTCAGAGCCATTTCCAGGCTACAAGTGACTGCCAAGTCCCCCCACCCCCTATAGGGAAGTTGGAAAACTCCCATTTCAAGACTTAGGGTACGTCTACACAGCAACATCATTTTGAAATAACTAGTGTTATTTTGAAATAACTTAGTTCTCATCTACACAGCAGGCAGTTATTTTGAAATAATGTTGAAATACTGTCAAGCTGGAGGACTTCTTACTCCAACTCCTGTAACCCTCATTGTACAAGAAGTAAGGGAAGTTGGAGGAAGAGTGCTCTCTCTCAAAATAAGTGCTGTGTAGATGGCTCCCAATCTTGAAATAAGCTATTTCGAAATAAGCTATGCAATTGACGTAGATCAATTTGCATAGCTTATTTCAAGTTAAGCCCTGCTGTGTAGACGCACCCTTAGAGGTCACTGACCAAGAACTGAAATTGCCCATTCTGCAACTTGGGCAATTAGAATTTTGGGGGCCAGGACAGGAGGGCTGCAAATTTCTCCTGTGGGCTACAGAGGAAACATTTCTATGGGAAGCTCATTTACAAAGAACACAAACATGGCAAGTGTATGAAACTATCAATAGTGACTGGAATAGTAGCCCAAAGTCCTGAGAGAGATGGATCAGTGAGCAGAGGAGGTAAAATAATCAAAGTTACATGTAATTCATTTATCGCATGTCTCTACTGGATATTGCCTCCAAACATTCGGGATAGATAAACTTGAGGGGCTAACTAAGACAGAAAGACACTACATGGCCCTTTCTTTAAAATCAGTAGTGAAATGTGAGTTATACAACTCAGTGTTTATGTATATGTAGTATGAATATGCATTTGTGTATGCATGTATATATATGTAGAGAGAGAGATACGTAGTAATGAAGAAACCACAAAACTTCTCCCCACTTCCTCCTGAGGTCAGTATATAAAATACATTTCCAGCTTTTGCTTAGTAACCAGCAACTCATTCAGAACTCGCTCACATTCACACGTCTTTTGATACAAAGGCAATCAGTTCAGAGCTCTGAAGCATAACAAAAACTTCTCTGAGAGGCAAAATGAATTTCACATTACATCTCTGATGAAAGGCAAAACAAAATAAAAGTTTCAAAATGGCATACAGAAAGGCAAAAATCAGAGTGAACAATTGATTTGGGAATATGAACACACACCAGAGATATACATCAAAGTCAGTTTGGAATTTACATACAAATGGGTGAACTGAAAGCAGTTTTAATAGAGTCCCTGCTTACTGGTTCAATGCACATGGCTTTGGCAAATAGCAACAGAGGTAACGCATGAGTTCCCCATTTCTCTCTCCCCCTCACTGAGCAAAATATGTGCGTGCACACACTCAAACTAATTTTTTCTCATCAATTTGATTAAATAAGAACATAAGAATGGTCATTCTGTCTTATGCTAGTGGCCAATGCCAGGTCCCCAGAATGAACAGAACAGGTAATCATTGAGTGATCCATCCCTTGTTGCCCATTCCAAGCTTCTGGCAAACAGAGGTAAGGGGCATCATCCCTGCTCATCCTGGCTAATAGCCATTGATGTACATATCCTCCATTAATTTCTCAAGCACTTTTTTTTAATCCTGTTTTAGTCTTGGTCTTCACAAAATCCTCTAGCAAGGAACTCCACAGGTTGACTGTGTGATGTGTACTGTCTTTCCTTTTGTTTGTTTTAAACCTGCTACCTATTAATTTCATTTGGCCCCAGTCTACACTAGGACATTATTTCGAAATAACCCCCCTTAGGTTGAATTGATAAGTGGAGTGTCCACACTACCAAGCCCATTATTTTGAAATAACGGGCCACTTATTTTGAAATCTATTCTCCTGCTTTCTTCAGGGAATAATGCTAATTTCAAAATTGTTATTTCAAAATAGTGTTAGTGTGGATGCTCTGGTGCTGCTAATTCGAGATAACTGGCCTCTAGAGGCCTCTTGCAGCTGCAGCTCTGACCGCTCTGGCTACACCTGGCATCTCCACTGCTCCCCTCCTCCTGCAGAGCTTAAAAGTCCCGGCAGCAGGAGAAGTCCCATGTGGTGAGCTGTGCAAGCTCCATGCCACACAACAGCAACCAAGGCAGCCATGAGCAACCCCAATGCTCCAGCAGACCGTCCCACAGCTGCCAGCACTCCTGCTGCTCCCTCAGCAGCCATTGGCCAGGGATGCAGGAGAGCTCTGGCCTGTACTGGTGCAGAGATCATGGACCTCACTGAGGTCCCTGCTTACTGGTCTTGGGGGGAGGAAGGGAAGGATCTACACACTATGAAGAGGAAAGCAGAAGTCTACGGCTGGATTGCTGCCAACCTGGCCAACAAAAGCCACACCCAGACATTTAACCAGTGTTGGATGAAAATAAAAGCACTCCAGCAGGCCTACCACAAGGCCAGGAAACAGAGTAGATGCTCTGGGGAAGCACCACTAAGCTGCCGCTACTACAAGCAGCTAGATGCCATCCTGGGAGGGGGGGGCTGGTCACGTCCCCTGTCATTGTCGAGTCTGGCCAAGACATAATCGGTGTCAGACTCCAGGAGGGTGGGGTGGCAGAGGAGGAGGAGCAGGAGAAGGAGGAAGCGGCCAGCCAGATGACCTTGCCCACCAGCCAGAACCTGCTCCTCACCCTGGAGCTGGTCCCTCCTCCCAGGATGTCTCCTAAGCTTTGGACGAATCTGGGGAGGGTCCTTCAGGTGAGTTCTATAACTTTCCATATCTACACATGGGGGTAGATGGGCTGAGAGGGGCTGTGTGCTATTCTCTTGGCCTACTCAGCCTGGGGACCACACAATAGCCTGTACACATGGAGCACTCAGCCCCATGACACTCTCACACAGGAACCCCTCAATCCCTCTCACAAGGTTCTTGGAGAGGCCTGCCTCTGTGATGGGCCTCCATGGTGGGACACCTTCCCATGACAAGCCACCATTAAGCAGCCTGGGGTCGTGGAACCACTCTGCTGTGCTGAACATGGCATAGGGTCATGCCTGCACTCAGGCAGCATCCACTGCCAGCCAAATGTGGTGATGCGGAGGAGTCTGATCATGTGCATGTGTATCTGCCGGGAGGAGGAACAAGAGGGGAATCCATTAGCACTCCCTCCATCAAGCAGCAAAGCCATCCATGATGTGGTCCACGTTCCCCAGAGTGATAACCCTCCGTAGCAGCACCTGGTTGATGGTCTTCACTAATTGCATAAGCACGGCCCTGACTATAGATTTCCCCTCACCAAACTGGTTCCCGACTTCTATAAGGTGATGGCCACGCGCTTCAGCATGAGAATGGCAGGTCACAAGCGGATGTCTTGTCACTTGAGGGCAGGGGCGAGCCACTCAAGGAAGGTGGCCTTCTGCATGTGGAAGTTCTGTAGCCACTCATCCCATAGCTGCAGGGTGCTGTGATCCCACCAGTCCCAAGCTTATCTCCTACTTCTTGCACAACTATCTCCATAGTGACTGGGTACCCATCAACTCAGGATGAGATGCAGAGATAAAGTTCCTTGAAACCTTAAATGACTGCTTCTTGGAACAGCTGGTTCTAGAACCCACAAGAGGAGAGGCAATTCTTGATTTAGTTCTAAGTGGAGCCCAGGATCTGATCCAAGAGGTGACTATAGCTGGACTGCTTGGAAATAATGACCATAATATAATTAAATATAACATCCCTGTGGTGGGAAAACAACACAGCAGCCCAACACTAGGGCATTCAATTTCAGAAAGGGGAACTACTTCAAAATGAGGAGGTTAAACAGAAATTACAAGATACAGTGACAAAAGTGAAATCCTTGCAAGCTGCATGGAAACTTTTCAAAGACACCATTATGGAGGCTCAATTTAAATGAATACCACCAATTAAAAAACACAGTAATAGAACAAAAAAAGTGTGGCTTAACAAAAGAAGGAGAAGGAGAAGGAAAAAAGGAGAAGAAAAAATAATTCTTTAAAAAATGGAAGTTAAATCTTAGTGAGGAAAATACATAGGAGCATAAACTCTGGTAAATAAAGTGTAAAATATAATTAAGAAGGCTAAAAAAGAATTTGAAGAGCAGCTAGCAAAAGACTGTCAAAGTAGTAGCAATTTTTTTAAGTGCATCAAAAGCAAGAAGCCTGCTAAACAATCAGTGGGGCCATTGGACGATCGGAGGAACCAGATTGCTGGCACTAAAGGAACACTCAAGGATGAAAAGGTCATTGCAAAGAAACCTGGGCCATTCCTTTTAGCTGACAAATCTGAGAAACTATCCTAGACTGAGATCTCATTAGAGGATTTGGAACAAATTGATAAACTAAGCAGTAATAAGACCCCAGGACCAGATGGCATTCACCCAAGAGTTCTGAGAGAAACTCACATGTGAAATTGTAGAACTACTAACTGTGGTTTGTAACCTATGCTTTAAATCAGCTTCTGTAGCAAATGACTGGTGGATAGCAAATGTGATGTCAGTTTTTGAGTCTACACTTCCTTTCATGTATAGTGCCACTTCCCCATGAGCACAACCTGTTCTATCCTTCCAATATATTGTGTACCAGGGTATTACTGTGTCCCATTGATTATTTTCATTCCACCAACTTTCTGTGATGCCTATTATATCAATATCTTCATTTAAGAAGAGGCACTCTAGTTCACCCATCTTATTGTTTAGACAGCTAGAATTTGTATATAAACACTTTAAAAACTTGTCTGCCATTACACAATGTGATTGAATGGTACTCTTTTTCATAAGTTCTTACCCATATTTTATCATCTTCCATCCTCTCTTCTTTACTAGGTCATAGAGAATATCTATCAATAGACCGTCCCCTAAAAAATGTCTCTACCTGAGCCATGTGCCCCTCCTCACCTGTAGGCTTCCCCCAGCCCTTAGTTTAAAAGCTGCTCTATGACCTTTTTAATGTTAGGTGCCAGCAATCTGGTTCCATTTTGGTGTAGGCGGAGCCCATCCATCTTCTGTAGGCTCTCCCTTACCCAAAAATTTCCACAGCACTTAACACATCTAAACCCCTCCTCTCTACACCATCGTCTCATTCACGCATTGAGACCTTGCAGTTTTTGCCTGTCTACCTGGCCTTCCACGTGGAACTGGAAGCATTTCAGAAAATTCTACCATGGAGGTCCTGGATTTCAATCTCTTACCTAGGAATGGAGTAGAAAAGCATTGCCTAAAATGCCCTGTGTAAAAACAAGGCACAAAAGAATCACTATAAAGGTTTAAATGAGCATAGTTCCAGAAGAAACTACCATTCCCTTCATAACACACATAACAAACACTTCAGGGTTGTTACTGTTTCCCATTGGGCACTCAAGTCTGAATGCAGTGACAGATACTTACGTGATGGTGTCAATCATATCTAGTCCCATTTCAACACAGCAGTGGGCATGGTCAGTCTTGGGCTGCGTCAATCCTGATACACAATAGTAACAATCCCCTAGAATTTTAATTCTTCTGCAGTGGTTTTCCTTTAATAAAAACAGACAGGAATAATCCATTTTTTTAAAAAATACTTACAATAGAAATCACATTTCTGCATAACAAACTTTTTCATATAATGTTTATGTGGTCATCTTAAACAATCTACAATGTAGAAGCCCTGAGGTCTCACTGCTGAACTGTCACTTTTTGTATATCAAATAGGGAAGTCAGTCTAGCATTGTTCAGTTGGATAGCATTATAATTCCAGATTCCAGTGTAACAATGTGACTGTATGGTTTTCAGTAGAGATGCCTCAAATGAAAACACCGTATCTTAAAAGCCACAAACAATGCATACATTTAGACCCAAACGTTGCATCTCGACTGTATGTCTATAATAGTTCAAGTCAAAAGTCTGAAACCCAACAACCTCTAAATATTAGGGAAGTTGGATTGAGATTAATATGTGGCTCAAACCCATCTGTAATTTACATGGCAGGTGTTTTTGTTGTTACAACGGTGGTGGTATTTTTTAAGAGGATGCTCATTAGTCTGTTTTACCAATATATAAATATGATAGGGTCAACTCATTCTCAGTTTAAATGTGTGAACATGACATATGAGTTGAACAGAAGATACAGTCATGGTATTGAATTTGTCACATATTTACATGGGTTAGCAAGTTCTTCAGTAGCAAGTGTATGACTAAATCTCCCATGATTTGAAGAAGAAATGATGGGTGATGATGACAACCATTTTATTCTCAGTAGCACCTTCACCACTTGCAAACTAGAACACTGCTTAGTAATAATCCAGCATCGTTGGGATTGAGTTGCTTGCCAGATATTCGCAAGGGTGGAATTCCCTTCACCAGCTCGGTGTGAGAAGCATGCACAGAATGCAAGGACTTTCCTCTCACTCCCTTAGCATCCGGGGAATGGGATGAAAAGCTAGCCATGTCCCGGAATGCACAGCACTCAAAATTCCACCCTTGGACCTTTGTCCAAAGTCCTGACATAAAAGGTGTTTTCCAATGATCCAATATACTGATGCCAGCTAGGATTTCACCCATAGAACTAGAAATTGTTGCTTATTTGCAACAGTGATTGTGTTGAGCGGTGAAAGGTAACAACAAATTGGAAATCAGGAAATTCATTAAATGTAGCTGGTACAGGATATGAAAAATTACACTGTAGTACTCACCAATAACCCAGAGCAATGTAGGTAGGGACTGTTTTCTGCAACCTCCTGGTCAGGGTCTAGCAATACCACACATGGATGGTGGGTAATGTAGGCAAGGGAGGGGCTGGGGCCACACCATATGGCAGCCCATTTACCTGGCAGCCAGGAAAGACTGGGGGAACACAGCGAGGCTGCCCTAGCCCTCAACTGGGATTGGACGGGTCTTGGCTGGGAGGCAGGGGAAGGGGGAATGAAAGGGCATAGTGTCAAGAGGAAGGGGTTTGGCTTCAAGCAGAAGGGTTGGACCTTGGCTTGCTTTCCCCAGCTGGACCTTCAATCACAGCCCATGATACCATAGTTAAATAAGAAAAGACTAGGGTATGTGATGTATCCATTGCAACAAGGACTACACAAAACCCCTGGCCAGAGTGGTGACACAGAGTAATTAAATAAACCAGATTAAAGGATGCCACTGTTATGGCTGGGACAATGAAGGCACATGTTAGTAAGTGTGAATACGATGTGAAAAGATTAAAATGATCCTCTTCTCCTAAATCCACAGTCTGCCTGAGAAAATGGAAGGCTCAGTGATTTGATCACACTTCCCCCACAGGTCGATCTACACTTACTGGAGCATAGAGAACTACAGGGCTATAAAAGTCATGTACACAGTTTAGGAAAGTAGAACAGAGTATAAGTATACCCGACACAATTCTCTGCATGCCCAAGCAGTGCCTCCCACATCTACACTGATATTTTTGGCTATTTAAGTGACCCACATACTCCTTACTACCCGAGCCTTCTCCGCTGCTGGAGTCTTTTCCTAGTGCTTCCCCATGAACAGGATCCTTTCCCTGCTATGTGTAATTATATGCCACAGTGTGGAGGCAACTTGCTTATGCCATGAAAAGTGTAGTTGACTGTAGACCAGGGGTCAGCAACCTATGACACGTGAGCCGATTTTCACTGGCATGCGAACATCCTGGAAAACCCATCAGACATTTCACAACTTGTGGGGAAGAAGCAACCAATAAACGGCTCTGTGCACTGCCATTGCTCCTTGTGTGGCACAGCAACCCTCCCCCCCCCCCCCCGCAGAGCATGTAGGCGGCTCCACTGGAGCTTTGCTGGCAGGCAGCCAGGCTAGCTTCTGGTGGCATGCATTTTCTGGACATTGCCACCCACTGCCACACCACCATGCTGCGTGGCCCCTTCCCTCCCTCCGTGGGACTGCATCTGGCGTGTGGGGCCCCCAGTTCGGCCATGCCACCTTCTTCTTCTCCAGGCTGCTTGTTGGTACAGTGGCCACCGCGGCTGCTGCTGGGGGGCAGGGGCGGGCAACTCCAAGGTAAAACCCAGCGGAGCTGCTCCCAGTCCTCCACACCTTGGAGTTGCCAGCAAGTAGAGACCTGTGCTGAGATGGTGCAGTTGCCCAAGGGCTTTTTACAGCGGCAGCTTCAAGATAGTGGCCGAGATCTACGGCTCGCAGTTCGCTGAGCTGCCGCAGCCCAAGCAAGGCCTCTGCCTGTGCCAGCGGGACATACTGGCCCGTGACAGCCACATGGCTGAGGCCCTGGAGGCCTATAGAGCCACTGCCCGGCTGGCTCACCTATGGCCCGAGGATCTGCGGGAGCTGACCGAGTGCCTGGCGCTCATCCTGCACAAGAAGGCACTGCCAATGGGAGTGGTGGGGGCAGTGCTTGGGAGCAATCAGGGCACAAAGCCAGGTAAGTGTCTCTCCTCATGCCGAAAGCCTTGCACCCCAATCCCCTTCACTCACCTCCTATCTCCCTCCCAAGACCCCGCACCCCCAGCTTGCTCCTAAACCCTCCCTTGCTGCTACACCTTCCCTCTTGGCCAGACACCCTACTCCCAGCCTGCTTCGGCATCCGACTTCCCACCCAGACTTTGCACCCTGAACCATTCCTACACTCCACCTCGCACCCAGATCCTGCACCCCATCCCTATCCCACTCGCTGGCAGCCCTGTCCTGCACAGTGAACCCTTCATTTTTGTCCCCACCCCAGAACCTAAGGGGGTCCACAAAATCCACTAACTCTGGATTTTGAAAAAGTAAATCTGGCCTATGGGAAGCCCTGAACCTTAGTCCTCCCTGTCCCTTCCCCTCACCCTGTGGAGCTGGCATGCCAGAGGAGTGAGGTGTTCTGTTGGGGGCCACATCAGTGAGGGTTGGGAGTTTTTTTGCTTCTCACTTGTGTGGTCCCCAACTGATTTTTCTGTGGGTCAGTGCCCCCCGTCCCAAGAAAGGTTCTCCACTCCTGCCATAAAAATAAAGAAAACATAGAAACCTTTTGTGTTGAACATAAATTAATATTTTACTTTATTTAAAATGAAGTTTGATAAACTGACATGAGAAAGTTAAAATGCTTAATCTGTGTAATAATGTACATTCTCCCTAGCTGCAGCACTAGCAAAATGGCTCAGGTGTAATTATGTAATTAACGGTAAGTTTCCATTAGCAACTGGTGGTCCGTAGAAAGGTTTGCATTGACCCAGGTGGTCCACGGGGTGCACAGTGGAGAGAGCCCCTCCCCGCCTCCTGGGAGAGTGGCACAGCCCAGGGCAAAAGGGTTAAATCTTGGCACACCTCTTTGAAAAGGTTGCCAACCCCTGCTGTAGACCAAATTACAATGACACCGATCCCATCAGGGAACAGAAGCAATAGCACATATCTCACTCCCATCACCACACATACTTGTAACAACAAAGATCAAATGACTTCGTAACAATATTAAGATTCTAAGAATTGTTTGCTGTGTTTCCATAAAAATGCCTAGTGAACAAGTCTGTACTTACATACACATATATAATAGAAAATGTACCTTGGGTTTGTAACTTAAATAAGTTTTGTTTTTCTCCATTTAAATCATTGTTCTGAGGGTGGGCTGGGGATGAGTGGTTCAGTATTCAGGCTGCCCTGGGGGAAAGAGGACAACCTTAGCTCTCTCTCACCACGGCAGTTTGGGGCCAGGTGAGAAGTGCCAGGCCACGGCAGCTGCAGCTGTAGCAGGCACAGCCGGGGGAGAGATGCATGTCCCCCAGCTAGGGGACAGACAGCTAGACACACAGACTAACTCTTTAAAATATATAGTAGATAGTTATCCCTTTCTCCACCCCTTCTGACCCAGTGGGTTATAGCTGTCTCAGTCCCCATTTCTTGCTGCTTTCTGTCCCCCCCCGTCATTCTGTAGTATAACTGTTCTTCCTGCCCACCCCACCCTTTCCATTTTATGAGAAACAATAGCATTCCAGGCACATCCCATTTTCCTGGCAAAACCAAACCCTGACCTTGCTTTAAGTTATGATATGAGGAAGCTGCAAACCAAATGTGGTGGTCCTAACTCTTACTGTTTAGGAGTTCCTGAACAAATGGACTCACAGACGGACAGACAGACAGACAGATGCACATTTCTAATATATAGTAAGATAAATTATGTACAGAGCATATAAAGTATATGCATATATAAAATCAACATCTGTCCTTGATCAGAAAAGAGAGTGAAATCTGTAAAATGAATGGTGAGTGCTTTGATAAAATCCTTTTCACAGAGCATCAATTAAGAAAGCAGGTCATTCTTTCCAGGTATGTTCTAATACAGTGTTTCTCAACCTTTTTTTATAAAGTAACCCTTTTTAAAAAAAATATATATATAAGTACCTCCAGTACCCCCAGTTTTCAGACACACACATTTTTTTTTCTACCATGCAACAAATTTGTTCTGAACATCTTAATCGTACCTGGGAGGGCAATGAAATTTTTGGGTGTAAAAAGTACAAAAATAATGAAGCGCTGTAAAACAAAACAAAAATTGAGTTTCCTCCAAATTTCAGTTGTGTTGATGTACCCCTCCCCCCCAGACTCCTGAGGGTACTCGTATCACTGGTTGAGAAACACTGTTCTAACAAACAGCATAGACATTTTAATAGGACAGCTAACTGTTTAATATGCCATAGGGTATGATTTAGAACATATTAGTCTTCACATTTTGTCCATATTTTTATATATGGAGGGGTTTGATCTAATGTATCTGAGATTCCAGGTTTGCATTCCATATCCCGAGATGGCAACCAGGACTTTTTCAAGAGAACTTGAAGAAGGGATGTAAAAGCAGCAGAATGCTTTCTGAAATAAGAAAATTTCTGCTGGCCCTATTCAGATGAGACAAACAAGTTTATAATCCATTTCAGTTGAAAATGTAAAGGTTACTTAGCAACTTGAAAGAGTCTGCCATCTGTGAAGCTGTAGATTTAGGCCTCCACCTGATACCAACAAATTGCTCTCTTGCCTGGAGGGAACTCTCCCACAGCTCATTTTGAAAGTATTTTGATAAAACCCTGCAGGTGGATGGCCTGGTTAGTGGGTGCAGTGGGCTGGAAATGCTAACAGACCCTGCCTGATGCCTTCTATTACACTCTCGAGGCCAAAATGATCAACTATTACAGGAGTTGCCTGAATCAATTGTGACTTGAATTTATAACTAGCACTGTTGGGGAATTGTGTTGACTTGGGTGCTTTCTGGGAGTATCCATAAAACTAAAGAGAGAAAAAGAAGGGTCTTCTTTTTGTTGATTCGCATATCAAGTTAAAGGGATATTTCTCATGTAGATTCGCTATTAGCACTGGAAATCAACCTCATACGGAGAGAGGGAGCAGCAAGAAGAAAATCAAACAAGCTCTTACAGATGACTGTGTATTAGTCAGCTGCTACAAATAGATACGAGGGAGGAAAAGAGCTGATAAAGAATATAGTGGGATGTTTCAAAGCAGTATAGGTGATTTAGCTGCAGGTCCTTCATAAGTGTTTTTGGTCTGGTTTATTTGTGAAAGGAGGCTGTCCCCTTCACTAATAGAAGCTGGTTCAATAAAAGATACAGAGGAGTAGCCGAGTTAGTCTGTAAAGGATAAACTTAAAAAACAACAAATAGTCTGGTAGCATTTTAAAGACTAACAAAACATGTAGATACTATCTTAACCACCATGAGCTTCATTAATTTTGATAGAAGACATGTGATTACATCTCAAGCAATCCTAAAGAAAATATTAGAGTAGGGTTGTTTCCTCTGTGTGCATGATAGGAAGGTAGAAAGAGTAATTAATCAACCAAATTTTTTGAAGAGAAGGGAGATGATTTTTTCCCCATTTTATTTCTGGGCTGGGGAAGGGAAAAGAAGAAGAGAGAAAAAAATAGGACTAAAAAATTGCAAAGACAGAGAATACAAATAAAATAAAATCCTCTCCTTAAAACTTTTCTTTCTCAAGAGGCTTACAAAAATCTCAACAGCAGTTAAGCTGATGATGTGCTGAAACTACTACCTATTATGCTGACCAATGTTGTCTCATTCTTCTTCCTGGTCTGTCTTTGTTTTCTCCTCTTATACTTAGACTGTAAACTCTCTAGAGAAGAGAACATCCTTTGTTCCGGTTTTGTACAATGCTTAGCATAATGGGTTCCCAGGTGCTATGGTAATACAATAATTATAACAAAATCTTTGTCTTATCTTACACCTTGGAGTATCCAACAATCCTTAAATCTGCTGGATTCTGATTTGTTGCTGTGATGTTCCTATTAACTGAGTATATTCTCTTGATATAATCTCAAATGTGGTTTACACACCAAGCTCTGTCTAATACAACTAAGTCATTCATTCAATTCATTTTGTAGATAGGTGTTGAAGAAGCAATGTAGCCCAATTAATTTTCTGCATTCATATTTCTAAAGTAGCTTTGTTAACATAACTTCTGATTAGGTCAGACATCTGATGGTCCACACCTACTAAATGTAAAACACACCTACCAAATCTGAAACCCAAAAAAAGCTTTATGGAGGGTGGGTCAAAAAGTGGGTTTCAGCCTTTACTCTAGAACAGCTAGCGCTGCTCCATAATTTGCTCCATTAAAAAGGCTTAATTTGCTAGGCTGTTTCATGTCAGGATGGACTTCCTGGATTATAAATTCTGGGGTATTTTGTTTGTAGTAATAATACCTTCCATTAATACTTTCTTTCAGCCAAAGTCTTCAAAATATTGAGGGCTTGATCTGCGGTCCTTCTTACTTAAAACTTGCAATACGATCTTTGAGAATATTCCTAAATATGGGCTACAGGCATAATTCTCACTAACTAAAACTCTTGTTGTAGTGGTTAAATTTAAGTATATTCATACGTGTGTGCAACATTGGGTTCCTAGGCAATAAAGCATAATTTTGAAGGGCAACTGTGAAGCACACATATTCTTTAAAATACATTATTTTACATGATAAAGCTATTTTGACTTTTCCCATTAATATACACACACACACATGTGTACACACACACACACACAGAATCTCAGACACATTAGATCAAGCCCCTGGTGTATATATACTACAAATTTTCAGCTGAAGTGGCTTGAAAACCAGTTTGTCTCCTCTGAGGAGGGCCAGAGGAGCTTTCTTAATTCAGAATGGGTAGTGCTGTTTTTACATCTCTTCAAGTTCTCTTTGCAAAAGTCCTGGTTGATGCAATGGGCTACAGAATACAAAACTGGAATCTCAGATACATTAGACGAGGCCCCATGTACAGCCCAAGCCAGATTATGTTTCGTGCTCAGAGGTTAAAGAGTTTTTTCTAACCAAAATAAAAGTAACCAACAGAATTCACAGACAAAGAAAGGACCACAATACAAAGTAGTAACAAAGTTTTGACCTTTAAGGAACTCTTGATATATGCTTATGTCCCACTGAAGCTAATGCTTTGCTAGCTCAGCACTTAGAAATTGCTTTTTGCTGGTTATATTTCTGGTGCCAGCTGAGGAGACAGACAGATGCTGATGGCCATACAGCTATCTGCTGTGTGGGCTTTATTGTTTTGGCTGCAAACCTGAAACTAACATGAAAGTGAAGCTTTGCACTAAGGAGGGGGAGAACACTGTGCTCCCCGAACATTTAAAGGGACAAGGCATCATATTGTTGTTCAGTGCAACTCCCTTTTTGGACAGGATAGGTGTGAAATTTATTGCTACACAAACAGATATAGGTCAACATTTTGAAAACACTGGCATGTCTACTCTCAAACAGATATCTCGCTTGAGTGAGTGCATTGAAAATACAAGTATAGCAGCAGCAACATTGGAAGGGGGATGAGGGTAGCCACTCCAAGTTCATATCTGCTCAGGACCCTGAGTACATAGGCAGCTAGTCTGTACTAATGCCCACAGTGCCATGACTACACTTCCATTTTACTACACATATATCTGCCCTACTGGACATACACCTCCAGCTCAAGTACAGATGTAACTGTTGGAGCTTTCCATTTATTTTTAAAGATGTTAGAAAATCACCAATGCAAGGAGCAGACTTTTAGAGCCCTGCGTGGATACAAAATTTTGTATTTGCATCGGCATCTACAGTCACAAAAATGAGCCACGGATATCTGCCTCAATATCTACGGATGCAGATACCTTCAGATGTGCATGGCTCTACAGATTTTGAGCACAGTGGAAGCTCTATGGCCACAACAATCTATCTGGGCTACAGCACACCAAAAAACAAGAGGAAAAAAAACTAGTTACATTGAATTAAGATAAACAAACTTTTAAAACCTAAATGCCAGATGTATCCCTAAGATGACTCCATTCACTTCAGGGCTAAATTTGACCTTTTAGGACTTAAATACAGTTAGCTCAATGTTTGACATGCGGATCCAACATACTTTCTATGGGCCTATTTGTGATCTTTTTTGAAGTTATCTTCTTTGAACAAGTTTATTGTGTAGCCATTCTGGAGTCACAATCCATGAGTGGGGGCAGAAGGGAAATCGGGTAAGTAATAACTTCTTTTGTCAATAGAAAAAGCAAGAGAAGGTGCATCAGCTGAGCTACAGAAAGAGTGTGCTCACCAGAGGAGCTAAATGTGGGGCTCAGTTTTGCTGTGCAGAGCTACAGGATGGGGGTTAGCAAAAGCAAGGGGAAAATGCAGATGCAGGGCTCTCCATGTCTTTCACCGCAGACTCCAGCAGCCCCACGCCGTCCCCCAGACAGCTCACAGACATGATCAATAGAAATACTTAGTTCTTATACCAGCGAGAAAGAATGAATGTGAATTCAATTACTGCTTAAGAACCTATTTATAAACTACAAGGACTAGAGATTTTTAAAAAGCAAACAACAAAAATACTGGTCCCGTATACCTATTCAGCTACTTAAACTAAATACTGGAGTCAGTTTGTGCCCGCATCAGAGATTGTGCTGAGCTTCATTCTCTCAATGATAACTCCTATCTAACCTCAGGCTTTTGTGAGATTTTTCAGTCCAGCCTCTACTGTGCAAAAATTGTGAGACTGGCCTCTCACAAACAGAGTAGACATATGGGGCATGTTTGGGCAGGCTGCAAGATGACAGCTCTTGGTTAGGGATGTAAGCAAGTAGTCGACTAATCAACTAACTAATAGGCCTATGTTTATCGGTTAGTGGAGTCGACTACTCACATTCTCCCCTCCTTGCTGCCTCAGTCAGAGGCAGGAAGGGGGGGGCGGAGCAGGAGCCAGTGCTAGGGGGAGCCAGACTAAAAAGATGGTTCCCCCCAGCACCATCTCTGTGGTGCTGCCTGCCCGCCTACCCATGCTGCTGCCTCTATCCCTCTGTGGGCAGAGGTGGCTTCACGGAAGCCTCCCCTCACCTTTCTCTGCCCCCTCATGCTGCTGCCTCTGCTACTGTAGCTCCTGGAACTGGCATGAGCTGGGACTGAGCCTGGCTTGCTCAGTCTTGGTTCACTCCAGGTCTGGGACATACCCCCGCTGCGGCTCTGCAGTTTAAATGTAGTAGGAGCCGGGCTACCTGCTCAATAAAAATTCTATTGACTACATGATTAGTGAATTACCCACCTCTTAAAATCCTTCCTCTTGGTCTCTTCTTCCTCCACACATGTTTGGAATCATTTAAAGTAGGGAAATAACATTATTGCCCTGTTTTTTTTTTTAAAGATGTGTTTTCTTTTTATGTCCATTTCCCCCCTCACATGTCAAAGGGAGGAGAGAAACTGCTAAAATGAACATCCCTGGTTTTTCAATTTCTTACTGAAGCCCCAGGAGGAACTGTGCAAGAGCACCCAGGAGTGCAACAGAAATGTGCTCAGGATGATCTCCGTGGCTATGCAGTGCAGAAGAGAGAAAGGACTGCAGGACCTCACCTCCCCCTCTTACCTCTAGGAAGTCTTCAATTCATGGTGGTCACAGGCGTGATCAATAATTCCCTTCTTGACTGAGGGAGCAGTTTTTTGGTGCTCCCTCACCCCCTTCCACATTTTCCTTACTTCTTTGTTCCCCATTTTCACTTCTCACTACTATCCCCTCATTTTTCCGTTCCTCTATGTCAGTCCCTATTGTCCAGGATAGCCACAAGGTTTGCTGGCAGCTCTGGTCCTGCAGCCTTTATGTGAGTAGCCCACTGTAGTTATTTATACCAGTTAGGGACATGGGACCATATTTCCAGCTGCAAATAGGTGGCATGGCACCTCTGAGTACAAAGAAACTACAGTGATTTACACCAGAGAAGCATCCAACCCTTAACCTATTTAACACAGACTGAATCCATCACAATTGTATCCTTCTTATAGGAAGTAAATGTAAAATGATTGTTAGAACATTAACAAAAACCCCTCCAAAAAGTATCAAGGGTAAAAAAAGAAGAAAAACAGCTCCCACTCAATCTTTCATCTATTTTCCTAATTTGTGGCCTAATTCTGCTCCCACAAAAATCAAGAACATTTTTACCATTTACTTTGGTGGCAACAAGATAAGGACCGTAATTCTTTAGTTCATGGCTGTACAGAACTTTGAAGATGTGCCATAAAACTGATAAGAAGTAATGTCACTATTGCTATCCGTCTAGCTTCTTTTCAGTTGAATAAACGTGACCAGCTGTAAACTCCTATTAAAACTAACAGAAGATTAATATGGATTTAGAGATTTTTTGAAGCACCCTATAGAATTTAATAGGGAAGTACAATATATCTCTACTATAGAAATCTATAGGGTGGCTTAAAAAAATCTATAGACCCTTACTGGTTTCGTTCCTATTAAATTGTATAGATTTTTCCATCAGGTTAGAATATTTTATACAAGAAGCAGAATGACAGATTATCTTGGAGATAACTCCGCACAAAAATTCATACAAATAACACTGCAAATTCAAATATTCAGCTTCTGACCCATAATTCCTTATATTTAGCTATCGGCTAAGGTTAATGGTAATAATTGTAGGATACTTTGTAAAAGCCAAATTGAATAAGATGTATACTGCCATACCACATTAAATTCACATTTAAAAATAAGCAGATCTCTTTACTTTTATTGCTTATTTTATTATTTCTGTTTAAGTCCAGGAAAGAAACATCCCCAGTTAGAAAATAAAAAAGGAAGTATATAGCAAGATAATAAAGGATAGGTACGTTCCCTTCCGTAACATTTTCTTAAATTATTAAACAGAAATCCTGCTACTGCAACTCACTTCTGCAGGCATAGGTATTTGTCAGTAATGCAGTTGAAGGATCAGCATCCCCGTCTACATTCTTCTGCATTCTATATTGTATTGTATGTAAATTGGAAATTCTGAAACAATTTAAGAGGGTAATGGAAAAGTATAGATATTCAAGACAACCTGGATCTAGTGGCTTTTTTTTCTAGATGATAGCTTGAAATATTTTATTTCAGGACAGTATCTCCTGCATCTCTTTTCTACATCATATGAAATATGTCCTCCTGCCAATGGATATTTTTTAGGATAAACCACTAGAAATGTGAAAAATGAACACAATGGAGAACATAGTCAGCTTTTAATCAAAAAGAATAGATAGTATTCTCTGGACTGTGTCATTCATAAACATCTGCCTTCCCTTCCTAAGAAAATATATTTTAGATGCCAACGTGGCGATTGCCAAGCAAAATTTATAATCTCTAAAATAATACAGCATTTTGAAAAGACTGCAAAATAGCTACTGCCAAGCTATATATGTTGTTTGCAGTATTGTTGTAGCTTGTGTTGGTCCCAGGATATCGGTGAGATAAGGTGGATGTTATATCTTTTAAACTTAAAAAACAACAAATAGTCTGGTAGCACTTTAAAGACTAACAAAACATATAGATGGTATCATGAGCTTTCGTGGGCACAGCCCACTTCTTCAGATGACCAGAGTGTTGACTCCGGTCATCTGAAGAGGTGGGCTGTGCCCATGAAAGCTCATGATACCATCTACATGTTTTGTTAGTCTTTAAAGTGCTACCAGACTATTTGTTGTTTTTTAAGTTTATCCTGTGCAGATTAACTCGGCTACCCTCTGAAGCTTTTGATAATATCTTTTGTTAGAACACTCTTTATAGGTGAAAGGAAGAAGCTTTCAAGCTACCCATCAAGAAGACTTCTTCTTTAAGTAACTGGAATGCTTGTCCCATTGGACGCCAAGTTGGTCCAATGAGACTCCTAGAAGTAAAATTTATTCAGAAATATCAAGTGTATAAGCAGCTCATTTTAAGTCAACAATAGTGAAAATCTCTTGAAGAATTTGGAAACACAATTATAAAACACTATCCCTTTGTCACTAAAATCAGTAGTTTCCAACCTTTTTTATACCATGGACTGGCAAACCCATTCACAAACTTTTGGCAGACCGGTAACATTGTATTTGCATATTTGCGTATTCATTATGGTAATTAATGTTAAGAGGTCATGTGGTATTTTACATCCCATCTGTATGCACATAATACATGTCATTGTAAGGGATCAGAGTTTGCAGATATCTACAACACTAAAAAAATTCCTCTAAAAGAATCCTTTTCTTTATCTTAAGCCATTAACACCTATGTAAACTTTATTTGAAATGTAATCATGCAAATGTCATTAGCTAGGCCTTCTGTTCCAGTATTCAAAAGCAGCCTAAAAGCTTTTAACCCTCCTGAAATGTTGGCACCATTCCATACAGACTGCCCAGGCCAGGAGAAAGTCATATGTCTGCAGCCCAACCAGAGCTGCTGTGCTGAGACAGACAGTCTGGCTCTTGCTGCCTGCAGTCCAGATGGGAGCAAATTAAGACACCCCAAACCAACGCCTCTCTGTCCCCACCTCACTGCACAGATGCCAGCACAGTCCCCCATTTTCCCCACACGTAACCTATGCGGTCTGCTGCCTCTCTCCCAGACCAGGAAACTAGAGGAGCATGCTGGTTTCCTCACAGGAAGCTACAGGCCAACCCAGCTGCTGTAAACAGACCACTGTAATCAAACCTCTCCTCTCCTGTACTTACTGCATGCTCCAAATTCCCCTCCCATGTGGCCCCTTCCCATTCCAGCCATTTACTTATTCCCTCCCTCCCTCCTTATGTCCCCTTCCCTACAAGCACACTCACTGTCTGGAGCAGGGAGCTTCTGCTGCTGAGGGAGTGCCCCTCCCCTGCCAGGAACCTCTCTGAGCATCAGCCCTAAAACTCTGTGTGGGACTCAATTAGCAGTTACGCTGCCGTGCTGCCGTGCGGCTTACAGGGAGCTTAGATTCCCGCCGAGCCAAACATCAAGGCATGGGCATGACCTGGCAGTGTGCTGTGGCTCGGAAGCCAATGGTTTGCAGCCCAGCACTGGTCCAGGGACCGGCGGTTGGAAACCACTGACTAAAACCATTCAATCCATGAGTGCTGAAAATAGCATGTCTCAATAACCACAATAAAATTAGTTTAAAATGAGTATCTTGCTGACAAAATGTGCATTTTGTGCAGATTATGGGGAGTCACGAATGATTTAGAAGCTTTTCAGGCAGAGGGGTCTTCCTGTCCTCAGAAGATGGATGGACCAGGCACTCTGCATCATGCCCTACAATCCCATCCGTGCAAAGGAACTGTTGTCTCTGAAATAGCACACAGAGACTACAGTGATTATATAAAGTGGATCAGGCTCTGTAAGAAGGAGTTAATCTTCAATGACTCTCACATGGCGTGGTCTCTGGAGCAGGAACATGCCATCAATGGCTTCATCGTTACGACATTCTTTTGGCAGTAAAATATTGGAGGCTCATTCTACCTCAAGGATCTTTTGTGATATGTGTGTCTCTAATTTATTTGAAGGCTTTGAGCATGTCAGCAAAAGAGTGGATAAAGCATAACTGGCTCACTGTAATTTTAGAGTTTCAAAAAGCCTTTGACAAAGTCTTTTACAAGATGGTACCAGGGAAACAAAGGGCATGTCCACATTGCAAGCATGGGGTATGACTCTAGCACATATACATGCATCTCTATTAGTTGCTCAGCTATTGGTAGCAGTGAAAACCTGGCAGTGCAGGCTTCAGCACAAGCCCATCCCAAACTAGGGTATTACTCAAGTGGCCAGTTTACACTGAACCCCGTGCTGCTCTAGCTTCCCTGCTACCAGTATCCAAACTAACTGGATGTAAGCTAGGTTATGTATATCTATACAAGCTGGAATCACACTCTGTCTCTGCAATGTAGACATTCACTAAATTGTTATGGGGCGAAAACTATGGATTAGAAACAGGCTAGAGACTAGGCAGATCATGAATAAAAAGTCAATTTTCATGACAGCAAAAATTTAATAAAGGGTTGCTTCATTGTCTTCTACTAGCATTGGTGTTATTCAAATATTTATTCTTGAAGAAGCAGTACACAGACAGATATAAAAAACTTCAGAATGCTTCAATTTACTTGGGTTATTTGTGTCTAGAGATGGCTGCTAGGAACCTTAGAGAAACTAGGTGAATGGGCAATCCAATGGCAGATGAAATTCATGGTTCACAAGACTATGCACATTGCTAGGAATAACCTGAACTATACAGGCATCTCATCTAAGTCTTAAGCAATTGTAGGGATGTTAAATTTAGATTAATCAACTAATCAAGCAGTCGATGGAATGTGCATCAACTATTCGATTAGTCAATAAGAGTCCCGTTGGTTCTTGCTACATTTCAAAGGTGGAAGCACCTCAGGGACCTCGGGGCCAGTGGGGGACTGAAGTACTCCCCCCCCCGCGGGCCCCATGCTGGGCTTTTGTACATTTCAGAAGCAAAGCACACGGGGAGCATGGGGCCAGCAGAGGACTCAAGCGGTCTCCCCAGGGCTCTTGTACATTTCAAAACCAGGGAGCACGGGGCTTCTGTGCCACCATGGTGCTTCTGTTTTTGAAATGAAGAACCCTGCTCTTGATACATTTCAAAGGCAGAAACACTGCCAGTTCCCTGCTGTGCCCCTGCCCGCCCGCCCAACACAGAGACAATGCTGAGGGGAACTGGCTTTTAAGCTGGCTTCTGCCCCAGCACTAGATCCTGCTCCCCACCCCTTTGCCTGATAGAGACAGCAACAGGGGGAAGCAACTAGTCGAGTCAGTAGCTGACTATTTGATAAGCTTATGCTTATCAGATAGTCGACTAGTTGCTTACATCAGTAAGCAATTGTAGCCACTCAGGAAAGGGATTTGAACATCACTGTGGATAACTCAATGTGTAATGATAAAAAGGATATTGCAGAAATGTCAAACAGGCAATGAAAGTGACAAAAATAAAGAAAGGTGACAAAAGTGATTAGATGAATGGAAAGAAGATGGCAATGGTTTAGAAACTAGATTAATAAAACAAGAGGCATGCAAAATGTAATGAATGGTGCTAACATCAGGTAGATGCTCTTAGATTCCATTCCTCATAAAACATGGAATAGGTCCCCATCAGCAAAACTGAAAGGCAAGAAATGCAAAACTCAAGAGAAAAAAAACCTATTTGCATAATGCCTAACTAGCCTGTTGAAGTCACTGCTATAAAATACCATTGAGGTTAGCAGGATTCAAAAGAGGACTGAACATTTCTGTGGATAATGAGGACATTCCCTGTTATACTACATAGACGTAAAAACAAAACAGAACTGCAGCAGTTGCATTCATTTCCATGCTTCAAGGGATAAGCCACCCTCTATCAGATGAGGGTTAAGAAAAAACTTTCCCTATGAACTGGGCATTCTCTAAGGGTACGTCTACACAGCAGGATTATTTTGGAGTAACGGACATTATTTTGAAATAACAAAGTGCACATCTGCACAGCAAGCCGTTATTTTGAAATAATTTCAAAATAACTGGCTTCCTACTTCGACTTCTGTAACCCTCATTTAACAAGGAGTAAGGTAAGTCGGAGGAAGAGTGTTCTTCCTTTGATTTCCTGCTGCGTAGACAGCGCCAAAAGCCAAATTAATCCATTTCAACTTCAGCTACGCAATTGACATAGCTGAAGTTGTTTATCTTAATTTGACTTTTGCCCTGCTGTGTAGATGTGCCCTAATTGTTCACTTTGAGATTCTTCACAGCTTTCTTTGAAACATCTGGTACTAGCTGCTATAGGAAAGAGGATGCTAGATAGTCTAGATGAACCAGGGGTCTGATACAGTATGAAAATGTCTGCATGTGTATGCTATTGTGATTAAGGGGAAATGATTTATGGAATATGTGAGGCATTCTAAACCTCTATATTTTGTGGGTAGTTGTCATGAGGTGTATACAGTAGAAGTTGCTGATAAGAAACTGATATACTATAGCAAAACTCCCAATATAATGAAGTAGCACAAGTTGCTTCAATGTGCTCTGTGTGCCAATAGCACTTCTAGTCTTCACTTGTGAGAGAAATAATGCTATATAAAACAAATTAATATAAGAGGATTTCCTGTCCATTACAGTACACGTATTTAAAGGATATTTCTGCTGCACTTAATTTTGAACTTTAGGTTTAAAAAACAACAGCCCACTTCTTTGGAAACTTCTTGGCT
Source organism: Pelochelys cantorii (assembly GCA_032595735.1). Classification (NCBI taxonomy): domain Eukaryota; kingdom Metazoa; phylum Chordata; order Testudines; family Trionychidae; genus Pelochelys; species Pelochelys cantorii. Next base: position 161,825,604 of record CM064327.1, read on the forward strand.
TCTGTGCAGTCACATTCCTGGAATTTAATGTTTATAACAGTAACTTTACAAAATTACACTAGTTTTCTTTCATTCTATTGTCCCATGCAGAAAGCTGAAATCTTGAGGAGCAAGCAGGCAAGAACCTACAGAGTTCAATTCCAGTAGGTGATGGGAGACATGATCGTAACAATAATAATGAACATGGGCTTAAAGGGAAGTAAGACCTTTTACAAGATGAAAGGAATAATAGAAAAGGAAAACAAATCTGACTCCAATATAGAAAGTTCCACAGCAAATGGCTTGTATGGCTTTGATGGCAGAAAATTGGTTGTCTACAGCCAAGCATATATAAATTTGCAACTCAGCAAAGTGTGTGTGAAAATGAAGTGAAGACATTGTAAATCTCCTACCATCCTGGGAACCACAATTTATAGATGAAACAGAGCAAAATCAGGGTACAATGAAATGGAAGACACATTTTGCTTCATACAATTTTCCTTAGTGTTAATTATGAATGTTAATTTGCAAGAGTCCAGCAGATTCTCAAACATTTTCATATGTGGGATACTCCTACTGCCTTGAAATTCCCCTCTGGTTTAGCAATATGGGAACATCAAAGTGGTCACAACCTCTGGGTTGAGAATCTATTTAATAGTCACATATGTTAATTTAATGCTTGACTACTGTAAGGCACCTTGCTAAGAGTAATTTACCATGATAGACTTAGACAAAACTCTCCCTTGCCAACTGTTGTGCAGTGTGGCACACAGTGGTCTTATGCTGCTTTCAGCAAGAGCCCCAAGAGGCTGTACTTCAGTCATGCTTTATGCACATCCTATGCAACAACTCGCATTAATGCAACATCAAGGATGAAAAGCCAAGTGCTAAAGGGGAAAAAAATCAGGAAATAAAAATTATTTCTTTTTAAGTCTCTCATCTCACAAAAAAACCCTGAACCGATTTCATTGAAGCTTTCCAAAAATAATGTTATTTTAAGGTGGGACTAAGCATTGGAAAAATAAGCTCACCCCAGGTGAATATTTTGGAAAATTATGCATGTGTAAATGCCTGGCGATGACAGATGACCTTGCATAATAGGCACTAATGAAATATGGTGAAAATTAGAAAAAAATCAAAGGGCTGCTGTAATACCTGGTTATAAACTGTATAGGCAAAGGGGAGTTAGTGGGGAGTAGTGTTTTATCTAAGAGAATCTAGGGAGAAATTTTTTTTGAATGGAAAGGACTATAACTGAATCTGTGTGGATCCAAATCCAATGTTAGTCAAAATTCTTACCTTGCCAGTATTCTTCTAGAGTCTACTAACAACTTTCAGACCAGAGAAGTAATTTCACAGTGCTGAGAAAGCACAAAGATGCAATGTTTAATGAAATGACAATCCTGGAGCAATTCAATTATCTCTATATATTAACTGGCCACAATGGGATAATATTTACAGAAGCAATTTCTTAAATGACTGCTTCTTGAAACAGCTAGTTCTAAAGCACAAAAGAGGAGAAACTGTTCCTGATGTAGTACAAAGTAAGAAACAAGAGTTGGCTCATGAAGCAACTACTGTTAAACCCCTGTATAACATTGACTACAATATAATTGAGTTCAAGGTCTCTGAGGGAAAAAAAATTACCGCAAGCTAGCACTTAACTTTAGAAAGAGAGGAATTTCATAGAAAGGAGAAAGCTAGTCAAAAAGGCCATAAAGTCGAGTATAAATTAATTTAAATACTTATATTTACCATGGATTCTATTGATACAGAGTCTCACATACATAAATCTAAAATGAAAGAGAAGTAGGAAGACAGGAAATAAGTGCAACTAAAATGGCAGCATCCTTACCAAACAGAGATCCTGCGGCATATAGAAGTCCAATTCCAGGGACCCCAATAGGCAATTTGTAAGAGGGAAATTAGGTGTAGGACTAATTTGGAGTTTGAATAGCATAATTGAAGGCATACATACAAATAGTAAGAATGTCTCTATGTGTATCATATGTAGGCAACCTGTGGAGAAATTTGGGGTTCACCACTCTGACAAGGAGTATAAAGCTCTCACTGGACCGGAGAGGGCTAAGGAGCAACTCTGGGCCAAGGAGGCCCCACCTCTCTACCCAGGCTGAGCATGGGTTAGAGTTGGGATTTAATAGGTAGCCAGATGGCTCAGGGCCTGTCAGGCCAGGGAGAATGACGTGTTCTGGGTTGGGATGTTAGATAGTGGGTAATAGAACAGTCGACTAACCGCATTAAATCTTAGCAGTTAGTCGACTATTCTGTAGTCCCCAGGGGGTAAGGCTGGCAGCCAATGTGCTCTGGCCCCATGTCCAGGGAGCCCCCTGCCACCCCGCACTGCTGCCTGGTGGGAGCCAGTCCACAAGGGGAGCCAGTTTAAAAACAAGCTCCCCTTGCAGACCAGTTGTCTGCTGCTACGCACTGCTGCCTCTGATACAGAAGCAGTAGCATGGGGTGGCAGCAGCCCTTTTCTACGGGGCGTGGGGGGAAGGTCCAAGCTCCCATGCAGACGAGGCTACTGGGGGGAGGGCACAGGTCGGGGAGAGGCTGCTACAAATCAGACTCTGTCTGTGGTGAGCTTGCGGAGCTTTGCTGCCCACATGGACAGGGGCTGCTGCCAAGGACCAGACTCTGTCTGCAGCAGGCCCAAGCTCGCCATGGACAGAAGCTGCTCTGAGGGATCATGGGATGCTCCGTGGGCAGAGGCTGCTTCACAGCAACCTCCCCTGCCCTCCCACACTGCTGCCTCTCCCCCCAGCACTGGCTCCTGATTCCCCCCTTCTTGCCGCCTGTCATACAGAGGCAGCAGGGAGAAGGGGAGTAGGAAATGCGAGTGGTCAACTAGATTAACTGATAAGACTATTAGTTAATTGTCTAGTCGACTACCCGTGATATCCCTAGTTCTGGGAGCACCAGTGAGGGATGTGAGCCAAACCTCACCAAGCCAAGCAATAGGGGAGCCATAGCAGAGCTATAAGCCTTGAAGGCAGTGTTCCCTAGGGATGGCTGGTGTAGACACAGAATAAGATAGGAAATGACTCAGGGAAGTTGACTTGTCCCTGACAGGAAATACCATGAAGTAAGCAAAGCTGAACCAGCCTCCCAGGACCCTAGGTTGGAACCCAGTGGAGTGGGAGAGCATGGGTTCCCCTTCTCCAGGACTGCACCCACTAGGCACAACTGCTGCTCAAGAGTGGTATCCTCTAGGCAGAGCAGCAGCTGAGGATGAACCATTGGGTGTGACTGATGCCTTGAGAGAACCTGCTCCAGCTCACAACTATTAAAGGGAAAAATTAAAGAAGACCAGAGCATTTCTGAGAAGTCAATTTTTGTTTTGCTTCAGTCTTCAACCACACAATGTCAGGCAGGTACCTACTCTTTTCTGTTAATAAAGATGAGGAACTAGCCCAAATTATAAGTGTCAGAAGAAGGGATGCTGGAACAAATGGGCACACTAAGAAGCAAAAAAGTTACCCAGTGCGGACGCATATGCCCAAGAGAGAGGATGAAGTGGCCGAGCTTTTAAGAAAAAATACACAATCTCTCATTAAAACAAGTTATCACATCTGATCCAAGGGCCTCTTGATGGCTTCACCAAGAGATGTCATAAAAGGTCTAGCTGAGATAATTTAAACTTTCAAGAGGCCTTTTTTTGACAAAGTCCTTAAGAAGAGGCTGTTAAAGGAAATAAACAGGTATAGTTGAAGAGGCTGTGCTGTCACAGATCAAAAACTGACTGAGAGACAAAAGAGTAGAAATAAATGGTCAACGTTCATCATTGCAAAAGGTTAACAGCAGGGTGCCAACAGATTCTATGCTAGAACCTGTGCAGTTTAATGGATTTATTAATGATCTGGAAAACAGGATGAACAGCGAGGGGGCAAAATTTGAAGACAAAGTAATGCATGCTGGAGGGAATAATTTCCTTTCCTTACACACTTTACTGGCTTCTAAATTAACTGCATCAACTCCCGAAAAAAGGCATGGCATCATTGTATACAGTTCAATAAAGATATCTGCTCAGTGTAAAAAGTACAGTCAAGAAGCAAGCAAAATATTAGGATCCATAAGGACTGGAAGGAAGAATAAGGGGAAATATTACAATGTCATTATGTAAATCATCTGTGTAACCTCTGCTGAAAGTATTGTATTCAATTCTGGTTACTCCTTTATTAAAAGAGAGAGAGAGAAAGAGAGAGAGAGAAGACAAAGCAGAAATGGAAAAGTTAAAGACTAAGGACATGGAAAAATTGTTATATGAAGAAAAACTGAGAAGAGTGGGACTATTTATCTCAGGCTATGTCTACACTACAGAGATTTGTTAGAAAAACGGCCTTTTTTCTGAAAAAACTTCAATTACGTCAACACCGCAATCATGTTCTTCTGAAAGAAAACCGAAAGAACAGAGGGGTTTTTCTGACATTGGTAATTGTCATTTGACAAGAAAGAAGCCTTTTTCTGAAGGAACTCTTTTGGAAAAAGGCATGTGTGGACGGGAAAGAGGGAGTTCTTCTGAAAGAAGAGGAAAGAGGAAAAACCATAGGTGCTCTAGTGGCCACTCCATCCATAGTAATCACAGCTTAAATGCGAGATAGCATCCATTCAGTGTGGACACTACCTTTTGAAAAAGCAGACTGATTTTTCGATGTACTTTTGCAGTGTGGACGCTCTCTTTTGGAAGAAGTTTTTCCGGAAGATCTCTTCCGGAAAAGCTTCTTCCGAAAGAAGCCTGCAGTCTAGACGTAGCCTAGTGGAAATAAATAAGAGGACACATGAGAAAAAATATACAAAATAATCCTTAGTATGGAGAAGGTAGAACACGGTCAGAATACCAGACCAAATTGACATTCATTGAAATTGAAAGGTGGCAAGTTGGAAACTGACAAAGAGACTTTAAGGGGAAAAAGCACAACACAAATTACCTGTGAAACTCACTGCCTTGAGCTATCCCTGAAGACAAAAGCCTAGCAGGATTCAAAAAAGGATTTTATATATAGGTGAATAAAAAGAATATCCAAGTTTAAGTAGCAAAGAGTAAATGAATATATCAGTTCAGGAACAGATATTAATCTTCATTTTCAGAGCATTACTTATCTCTAAATATTGGGAGTTAGTATCAAGTTTCTTTTCCCATACTTGTCTCCTGCAAGGTTCTTGCAACCTCTCTCTGAAACACATGGTACACTTTCAGAAGTAAGAACTCTACAGGATCATTGGTCTGGTCCAGTGTAGCAATTCCTATGCAATAACAGGGCAGAGGAATATGCAGAAATGTTAGAGGGAATTGCATAGGAGCTGTTCTGTAGACTTTCTAGAGCTTCTTTCAGGGAGACCCAGCTACATACCACCCACTACTCAGTGCTAGGAACAAAGACTCAATATAGCACTTAATGATCATTAGAATCCATTTAAATGTAGTTTATAATCATTTGGGATGAAAGTTGCTATTTAAATGTTAAAAACCTTAGTAAATATTGATGATGATAAATGTTCAAGCCCATACGATTTACTAACAGCAAGTAAATGCTGTTTTAATACTTGCGCTTTCCTGCTACTACACATACTGTCTGGGATCATTTTACCTTTGTAAGTCAGAGCAATTATTTTACCAAGGGCTGGCACAAGTTGCCTGTTCCAACTGATGTTGATTCCTAAGGATTAGCAAGCACAATGTACAATCACTGATCGCACTTCAGCAGTTACAGAAACCATACATATCTCAAGTAAATGACCATAGATTTTCTTTGCATTCTACCCCTTCACCTTGACTTTTAATGCACTCCATTGTTTTTAACCAACACAGATGAGGATTTTAAACTAATCAGTAAGAAAACACATCCAATAGTTGTTCCAATCAACAGATTAGAATCCTTATGAAAAACATCATGTATCCTATGCACATTTCATCTGAAAGAGACAGGATTACAAGACTCCCGTTCTTGCAGAAGACAGACAGGTTTTGTCCTCCTTCACACTCTGCTGCAGTACAATACAAAACTACTGTTGCATGCAAATGCTGGCTCATGTCTCTGCATTGTTAAGAGGAGACAGGACATTTCACTTCTTTCTCAAAGGAAAATGGTGTAACATTTTCAGAAGTCAGGGGTGGGGGGAGGAAATGGAATTCCTCAGTGGGTGAAATTCAACCATGAAGTAAAGCAGTGGAGGACAGGCAGTCAGCAACATACTTAAAGTACAAGTGTACTTTTAAGTACATGATAGTCCCATTAGCTTCAAAATTATTAATTTGTCTGAGTGCCTTTTAAGACCAACATTGCTTCTCGGGCAGGGATACCAACGGTCAATTGATCTCACAGAGATTTAAGTGAAACTCCAATGTGCCATGTAAATAGTTTCTCCATTACCTCCACATACACTGGCTCCAGACACAATGGGGCTGGAACAGGAAGGAGCCACACATTTGTTTATGCAGCTCCAGTAACACTAATATCCAGTGCAAGCAGTTCAACTAGGCTGTTCTAGAGTCCATAGGCTGCATTATGCAGCCCTGAACCCTGATCCTGGCTTGAGCAGTGGATTTCATTTTTCTGGTTGTGCCACATTCATATACCAAGTATTCACACTGCACATTCACCCATATGCAGTGTGAATACTTGGTATATGTATAACTGACTATCTTGAAAGTGCATAAAATCCTACCATAGACCTCCTTTAGTGTTTATGTGTGGATTTATGTTCTTGATATACTTATTGTTACCATTTACATAAACACACGGCATGCTGCCTCAGTGCTAGAATGTTGGTATATCCTAAAGTAGACATACCATGAGAGGAGAATCAGGCTCGTTGTGTTCTGATTAGATGTATAGCCCCCAATGTCAGAAAACAAAAAATGTAAGAATTAGATACATTTTGAAATAGCATAAATGCACCCAAAGCAGAAACAAGACTTAGATAAGCCTTCCTAGAAGAGGCAAGATGGTCCAATGGTTAGGACATGAGCCTGAAGTTCAAGACAGCTGGGTCTAACTCTCCGTTGTACCATAGGCTTCGTGCATAGCCTTGGAAAAGTGATAGTCTCTCTATGACTCAATTCCCCATGCATAATGGGGATACTTTGCCAGGGTGAAGATAAATGCATTAAAGATTGTGAGCTGCTCAGTTGTTATACATAAGTGCCCTAGACATATAACCGTATATGCCATTGTCTCTATTTGGAGTATCAAACACTTATGTCTTTTTAGTTCTGGTAAAGACAGTGAGAAGGACAAATAGCTGTGTAGGAATAATTGTGATCTGCTGACCAGAACCATACACTGAAAGTGCTGAAAACCACCTCATTGGCTGCTTAGCTGTTGGAAGGAATTTCAAGAGACCTCGCTCACTTAATCGTGCATGGCTCTCATAGCCTTCATTAAACCATTCTCTGAGTCTTCTGGCTGCACCTCTATGCCACGCTGAAAATTTCAGAGGATGAAACTATTTTCTCTTCTGGTTTCTCAAAGGGTGTCCATTCTTTCTCTACAGTACTCCCTAGCAGTGGGTCCTCCCACTGTAAAAGGGAACCCAGAAAGAAAAACACAGTGCAAGAAATGAACAATATATAAGAGGGAATGAGTAGGAGCTATACCTGCAGGAGATAATGTGTCAAGAAGAAGAAATGGAGCAAGACAAGAGGAACAAGCTCAGAACAGGGAAAAGAGAACTGGTGGCAGGGACAATCCCTTTACCATGATGGTTATATATTTAATGCACATGCCCTACAAAAGGGGAGTTTCAGGTATCAGTGTGTGACTTGACTATTAGGCTCATCATTGTCTCCTGATATGCATTATTCTCATTCCACTCTCCCCTCCATAGAACCCAGCATGCAATAGGTACCTCTTATGGAAGTAATAGCAACTAAAGGAAATGCAAGCACCCTTAACAAAAATCAGGAAAATGGCAGGCTAACTTACACCATAAGTGTAATACTGCACAATCAGATTGTACCCAATCCGACCAAAGGCCAGTGGCACCACTGCTGTAGGCACGTTTTATACATAAAATAATAAGGACCAGATTCACTGAATTCCTGGAGTTTGGGTATTTCTTCATTTTACATGTTCGTTCTTACTAGCACCTTAAAAGAAGAAAATGTAGTTGTTATCTTGAGCTGAATGTCTGCTTGAGAGCTAAGACACAGGGCCTAATTCAAAGACCCCCCTTTGACTACAATGTGCTTTGGGCCAGGCCCATAGTGATTACTGATTGTTTTTAACTGTGAAAAGTGCTCAAGTGGAAAGGGCAACAGAAATGGCCCAGATGTATATTTATTGTCACACAGGGTCGATGTAGCAGTGGAGCTGTGATGGCATTTAGAAATTATGCAAAGCTTTTCACCTAAATCCATTGTCATTTGGCATCCATTCCTTAGGCCCTCAGTCTAATCAGCTCTGTCTGTGTCAGTGTTTGGTGCATCTGGCATCCCTAAATACAGCTATGAGGGTGAATCATTTCTTGAGATAATTATAAAAGCATCTGTGACTACATGAGGCAAGTTTTTAGGCTATTTGATCTAAAAGGAAAAGTGAATTTCTCCCTTACTTTTGTTGTACTATAGGCATAGGGAACCTCAGGGATGGGAAACCTCAGGCCTGCAGGCCAGACTGGGCCCCTCTTAACTATATCCATCATGCAGTGAGGAGCCTTTGTTCCCTCTGTTGGGCCGAAGTGCCAGCTTGTGGAGATCAGGAAAACTCTGCAAGCTGAAGGGAGAAGAATTGAGAAGCCCAGAAATGACTGCTGTACAGGGGGATGACAGATACTTCAGCTGGAATTGCTGCAGCAATGGGGCAATGGGCAGCAGCCCAGCAACAGCAGCTCTTTGGGCCTGACTATCATATGGAGGGGGGACTTTAAGGGTGTGTCTAGACTACAGGGTTTTTTCAAAAAAAGTGGCCTTTTTTTCTAAAAAACTTCACCTGTGTCTAGACTGCTGCTGCGTTCTTTCGAAATTAAATCGAAAGAACATGGCAGTTTTTACGAGGAATAATGCCTTTTTTCAAAAGTGCTCTTTCAAAAAAAGGCACTATTAAACACAAACAGTGCTTTTTCAAAAGAGAGCATCCAGACTGTCTGAACAGCAAAGAGTCCTGTGGCACCTTATAGACTAACTGAAGTGCTGGAGCATAAGCTTTCGTGGGCAAAGACCCACTTTGTCAGATGCATGTAGTGGAAATTTCCAGAGGCAGGTATAAATATGCAGGCCAGAATCAGGCTGGAGATGACGAGGTGGATCCAATCAGGGAGGATGAGGCCCAATTCTAGTAGCTGATCTGGAGGTGTGAATTCCAAGAGAGGAGAAGCTGCTTTTGTAGTTAGTGAGCCATTCACAGTCTTTGTTTAATAGATACTTGATACCAGACTGCCTGGATGCTCTCTTTCGAAAAAGCGGCTCTCTTTTTCGAAAAAAGAGGCTGCTGTCTGGACACTGTCTTTCGAAAGAGGCTCTTTCGAAAGATTCTTTCAAAAAAGGCTCTTTCGAAAGAGGCTTGTAGTCTAGACGTACCCTAAGGGATGAGAGAGAAGGTTCAGTCATGGTCTTCCCTCACAGTGTCTGAACTCCTATGATTGATATGGAAACTGATCTTTTATAGTTGGCCCTAATCACCTGTAATGACCCTCATGTAGAGGTCCCATTCCCTCAGCCAACTGAGAGAAAAGGAGGGCGCTTATATTACCACACCCTCTCCACCATCTGGTATCAAATTCAGCACAGTGTTCCTCCCACTCAGATTACAGTGCACCAGTTATCGCATCAACAGGCAGTTTGGCAAAGGAAGGGGAAGGAGGATGGAGACTGCTCATATATCTCCACACTTGAATAACATACAGGGTTAGGGAATTGTACTGAGGAAATGAAGAGAGGCTAATCCCTGGGAGGTGGAGAACTACACAGACCCTGGTCTACACTAGGACCTTATTCAAAATACCCTCCCCCGAGGTTGAATTTATAAGCAGTGCATCCACACTGCCAAGACGGTTATTTCAAAACAATGGGCTGCAGAATTCGAACTCTGTGCTCCTGCTTTTCATCAGAAATAAAGTTAATTCCGAAATAGTAATTTTGAAATAACAGTAGTGTGGACGCTCCACTGCCGCTAATTCAAAATAATTGGCCTCCCAGAGGCCTCCCGTAGCTCCCCAGAGTGCTTCCTGGGGCTCTAAGTCAGAGGTAGCACAGCCATGTTAACGGAGCTTGCCTTGGACTAATTTCAATTCTTCCCTGTAGCAAGGACACGCTGGTTCAAATGCGTTAAATCGGGAGTTCTTAAGTCGAATTTAGTAATTTTGAAATAGTTTCTTAGCGTAGACATGGCCTGGGTTGCTGTGTGGAGTCAAGAGAGGAGATGGTAGGATGGTGAGAGTGCATGGGAGGATGTTTTTGGATGGTGAGTCCTCTGTGGGAAGGAACAGAATCTTGACTGAAGGATTGCTATTGCTTGAAAAGGACTTTTGTGGAGGAAATACTTTGTACATGATATAGAACATAAATTTGGAACAGGATATGGGTGTCACACACAAATACCATGTGAACTCATGATCATCTGCAACCACCCATCCCTCAACTTCCCCACCAACAGTCTGGATCTCTTGACTGCTATTCCTTTATACCATCAGAGCATCCTATGGGCAAAGAATGAGTTTGTCTTTTGTTCCATAAGGCATCTACTACTCTGTGGGAACTGTGACTAGACATTAAATTCTTGTCATCACAATGTCTCTATTTCATCCATAATGGCCTCTCTGAGGAGCATCACAGTTTCTGTGACATGGGCAACTGTTACTGGGGAACTGAACTGAGGTGCTCAACTCTTGTCACCAAGACATAATGGATTTGTACTATACATTCAATAATCAAGGAACTGAAGTTGCTATTTTTAAAAATACTTTTTCCCAGTGCACTTGCCTGGACCTGATTACAGGTAGTGGCAATAACTATTCACATGTAAATTATGACCATTTATAGAAAATAAATAATATAATTATTACTAGGGGACTGTGCCCCCTGCTCACTACACTTGCCAACCCTCCTCCCTCTAGGGGTAGGCAACCCCAGCTTTCTACCTGGCCATAGGGGAGGGCTGAGCCATGCCCTGGCTCTTTTTCTCCTCCCTCCACCCATGCTGTTTCCCCCCTACCCCCGGCCACAGCAGACCTAGCTCTTTTTCTCCCTCACTCCCACCCCCTGTGTCATCCCAGGCCTGGCTTTGCTCCCAGAGGCCAGGAAAAGCCAAGGCCACGGCGTGCCAACCCCAGCTCTCCATACGGCCACCAGAGAGGGCTGGGCTGGTAGTGCGTGGGGCTTGGCTCCAGGGACGGGGCCTTGGACAAAAGGGGCAGGGCTGGGCTTTACCCGCCCAGCCTGTGGATGCTGTGATGTTATGACGTCACTCTGTCGTCCCGCAGGAAATTTTTTTAATATATATATATAGAGAGAGATTAATAAACTATTAGTATTGTATTATTGTAACATAATTCTATTATTTCTATATTGTTTCTTTTCTATGAATAGTCATAATTTACATTTTAATAGGTATCGCCACTATGTGTTAAGAGGTCCAGTCAAGAACACTGGGGAAAAAAGTATTTTAAAAATAGCACCTGCAGCTTCTTTTTTTACCATTTAAATGGATTGCTTTATCTCAAGAATATGAATCAATGAACAGAAACTTTAGCAAGTCATGATTTATGAGCCTTGCAGTGGAAATGGGGCTAGCAATCCATCTCTTTCATGTCTCTAACATATGTAATCCACCCAAGACATCATTATTCAGAAAGCAATTCAAATTAAATAGAAAAAAAAAAAGAAAAAAGAGAATGACATGCTTACTGTAGCTAATTCATCAAACTTCCCAAAGAGTTCATTCAGAAGCTTCACCAGCTCTTGAGCAGTGCACTGTGATGCCAAACTAGTGAACCCCACAATGTCTGCAAACAAAATGCTGTAAAGAGAAGGAAGGAAACATTAGTCCAGAACACACCTTCTTATTCTAATTATCATCTTCTATGCACTGAGTGCTACCCAGAGCACAAACCCAGACAAATCATGATTCCCACCAATAAAGAACGATGCAGAGCACAATATCAAAGATCCAGGATCATCTTGCATTTAAAGCACAGAACTGGGAGTCAGGGGCATCTGTGTTCTGTTCCTGGCTCTGCCACAGGCTTCTTTGGACCTCAAGCCAGTTTTGTATTAGGTACTTATGTCACACCCCATGATTGTAGGAGTCTGAGTGCCTCCATATCCCTGTGAGATAGGACAGTACTATTATCTTCATTATACAGATAGGAACTGAGCCACAGAGAGGCTGAAGTGTCTTCCCCCACGTTAGAAAGTAAAACTGTGGCACAACAAGGCTCCTAAGTCCTAGGCTAGCATACTTACCACTGGACCAGCCTTCCACATGTGAAATGGGGATAATTCACAGAAAGTACTGTGAGGCTCAAATGATTAAGGCTCACAAAAGACTATGAAGAATTATAGCTGTGGTCCAGGACTCAAGAGACCTGGGTTCAATTCCTACTTTGCCACAGACTATAAAACCCTGAGAAAGTCACTTTAGCTGGATTTTTCAAAGCAAACTAAAGGACTTAAGCACCCAAATCTCACTGATTAATTAGTGAAATCTGTGTGCCCAACTGCCCTTTCTGCCTTAATTACACTTCCCTGCTTCACAGAGAATTGAGAAGATAAATCTAAACATACTTGGTGATGAGTGGCACCATGTAAGTACATAGGTAGATGCTTGAATAGCAGAGGCTATAGAACAGGGCTACTCAACTTTGGAAGCTCCGGGGCCCACAATGATACTCACAACACATACCAAGGGTTGCAACTTAAGTGTGGTTGCATATACATGCAAATATATATGCAAATATATGCAAATAGATTATTTCACACCAATGGGCATGAATACAAAGATTAAGGCAAGACTACACAACATGCAGGCCCCAATTAAGTCAGTTCTGCTGATATTAATAAAATGCAATATTCACCCAATTTCCACCCATATGAGCACTTTTAATGAGCAATGACAGTCCAGGAATTTAACTACTAAAACGCATATCACCAGAAGACCATTATATTGAAATTTTTTTCATTTTGGCTCCCACCCGTGGACAGCACATTGAGCCCTGCATAAACCTAAACTGCACAGTGAGACACAAACAAACACATGTTGAATAGCCCTGCTATCAGAGTTTTAATTATATAGATTAACTCACTTGTGGAAATCCTATGGAGCTACTCACATGCAGTACCCAGCCTAAATAACAACAAATTGATTTCTTTTATTCAGGTTTATAAAAATGCCACCTAACCATGTTCTAGATGTGCTGGCATAATTTAAAATACCTCTTTAAGACAACAATTTAAGATAACCCAACATAAATCTCCCTCCTCTAAAGCCTGGCGTACACTAGAAGCTTAGGTCGAATTCAGCCATATGATGCCATTTTTCTAAAGAATGAGTCAACACTCCCACACCCATTCTGTCAAATTTAAGGGCTGCTGAAGTCAATTTTGGATAAGTCCTGCTTTTATGAGGGGTAATGCCAATTTACACCTTGCATGGTCAAATTCACGGTAGTGTAGACCCAGTGTCGAGAAAGTTGAGGTTGATGGTCTCCTGGAGGTATCCTCTGCAATGACAGTTTTGCTAGAACTTCTGCCTTTACTCCTCTCCAGGAGAGCAGCAAAAGCCCCGGGAAAGTTGGAATTTTATTTCCCATGTAGCCGGCATTGTAAGCACACCTCAGAGCAGGCAGCATACCTGAGCAGCACACATGGCCATGAATTCAAGTCCCATGAGCTCCAGTTCCCCTGGGTGCAAAGGAGCAGCAGTATGGAGTGTACAGGAGATCATATACCTCAGTGAGGCATAGGGAAAGGATTCCATTCTCTTGGAGCTCCGAAACAGCAAAGGAAATGCCAATATATATGTAAAGATAGCAAAGTGAATGGTGGATAAAGGATGCTCTGGGGACCCCCCACAGTGTCATGTCAAAATAAAGGAGCAGAGACAATCCTATCACAGAACAATGGAGGCAAACTTATGGTCTGGTACATTGCCGCAAACATGCTGCTTCTATGACCAGCTACATGTGATCCTAAGTGGGGATCAGACCAGCTTCCTAAGCTAGACTGTGGAGTCTGCCCAAGACACTCAGAGCAGCAATGTGGAGGACAGCGGGGTGGTAGGGGGAGGAGGAGAATGGCCAGTTGGCAAGTAGCAATAGCCAAGTACTTTTCAGCACTTTGGAGACAATCTGCTCCTCCCAGGATGTCTCACAGACACGCACTGATCCTGGAGAGGGCACTTCTAGTGAGTTCCCAGTTTTTTTTCTTGCCACAAGTGGGTTAAGGCAATGGGGTGTGATGTGTGGCATACTTTGTGCCTACACAGAGCAGGGGGCCCAGAACACCTTGTTCACACATCTAGAGATGGAGCGGGAATTCTCTCTCCATATCTCCATGCAGCTCTCAGATAGGAACTCTTTGATTCTTCTCACAAGATTTCTGGAGAGGCCTGCCTTATTCTGTCCTCCACAGTTAGAGGCTATCCCACGCCAAGACAGCAGTAAGTGGTCTGGCATCACTGCAGTACAAAGCACTGCAGCATAAGGCCCAGGTTGCTGGCCTCATTCAGCCAGTATCCACTCCCTATCACTCAGTGTGACTTGGAGAAGACTGATATCTTGCATGGCAACCTAGATGAAAGAGGAGGGAAAGCTATTAGCTGCTGCCTCTGCTTCTAGCATGGCTTCAGTCACTGGCACCCCCTCCCTCCTAGCTGCCCTCCTGCCCACAGACTTCTGCGGGATGGGAGAGTAGCACTCTCCTCAGAAGATGGGTGCAATGAACACAGAGGAGGGAAACTGTGAGCCACCGCCTTGCCCCTAGCGTCCCCCCTCCCACCCACAGGATTGTAACCTGGCAGGCCCTTTCTAAGCCTGCCTCCAGACTGCATTAGTCTAGATGTTCCCTTGAGAACTCTGCTGTGTATCTGCTGTACAGTGGCTGCTTTATAACAAAACTATGTCCTTGCACAGAACACATCTCCATTTTCTTTACAGAGACCTTTGCTGTATGTTAACAGATTAGGTTTTAGGCTCCACAATGTATCTCCTTGCTCAGCCTGTATTTGAACCGTCCTTACTGTAATCCAGGCTGTCCCTGTAAGGCTTCATAAGCCACAGGAGCAAAGGGTAAGCTGGGTCTCCAAGGATCACAATAGGCATTTCCACCTCTCCCATTCTAATTTTCTGGTCTGGGAATAAAGTCCCAGCATGCATCTTTCTGAAGAGGCAGAAGTTCCTAAAGATGTGCGCATCATGAGCCTTTTCCGACCATCCCACACTGATGTAAGTGAAAAGACCCTTGTTATCCATCAGCGCCCGCAGCACCATCAAGAAATATCCCTTGCTGTTTATGTACTCCTTTGCAAGGTGCCAAGATGGGGATGCAATGAGGAGTAACGGTAGTTCGAATTAGGAGCTTTAATTCGAACTACCTAGCCCGTGCTGCGTGTAGCCGCAGGCAGGGAGTTCGAACTACCGGGCATTTAAAAATGGTGGCGCCCGGGAACATGAAAATAAAGCCCAGGATATTTTAATCCCGGGCTTCATTTGCAAGTTCGAATGACTACATTAGCCACCCTAGTTCGAACTAGGGTGGCAGTGTAGACATACATTAATTGAGAGGGAAGGAGCTATGGGTAACAGATGCTAGAAACACAAACCTAACCAGTCTCCCATTCTTGCTGAGACAAGGTCAGCAATCTGTAACCTTCCCAAGTTCCAATCCAGCTCCTTATCAAAGGCACTTCAGCCATCCTTCTGCCAAGAATCCTCCCTATACCTACTTTGATTCCTTGCAATTGTTAAAATCACATCTGCCCCAAAAAAATCCTTTTCAGGATCCCCAACATTGCCCAACACAACACTGAACCATTGTAGGGGTAAACTGAGGCAGTCCATGGTATGCTGCTAAGAATCCCTGTTAGAATCCTAAATTTGAGGCAAGGCCTGGAAACACACAGAACAAGCAGCTAACATGACCTTGGTCACCCTGGCAACCACATTCCAAGAGGGCCTCATTCCGATAAGACCCTGGCTGGTACCAAAACAAACTTCACAGAAGTCATTCTCGCTGTCTCCTTTAATCCTAGATAAGCCTGAGACCCAAGGACTACACCAACACGAGGCGGTATTATCTCACAGTAGATGCATCATAATTTCAACAGACAAAGTTGCCATTAAAATGCTTGTCTTGTTTATGTTGGCTTATTTAGCTTGTTAGGAATAATTACCTGTATTATTGATAAGATGTTTAATTGGCAATGGGCAGAGATGCTGTGTAACCTTCGTAGTTTATTGGCTTATGTGCTCATTATGTCTTTCTGCTAGACCCTATCAAATCGCTTCTACTCCGCTCACCGGCTGCCTATATAATTCATTGTAATGTTTTGATTAACTAGTGCTCTCCAGGTTAACCCCTGGTTGGTACTCCACCAGCACTAGTGTACAATAAATCCTCAGCTTGTTTTCACCTACATCCAGAGTGTCCAGAATTATTCCCTACAACCATCTACATTTTAACAGTTCGAAACCTTAATACAGATGTACAAGCTCATATATGTGCTATTATCCATTTTCTTACAGTAACTCCTCCTCACTTCCTAGAACATGCTTCCTTAGAGCATAGTTTCAACAGCTTTTAAAGGTCACTTCCCATTGATGAAATGATGAACCAATTAATAAATTAGTTGGTATATTCTTGAGGTACAATACTGGGAACTGGGGGAGGATTTGTATGGTGCTTTACTCTAAGGGATTCATGAGTGGCTCTGGGAGCATGTGTTTTTTCTGAGTGATAACAGCATCTGGAGGGGGTTACTGTTGTCACGAACAGTGCATTTTGAGAGACAGCCCAGGCTGGTGAGTTAAAAGGGGCACAACAGTCTCACATTTCCAGGCTGCAACCTGGGGTTCCTATCACAACATCATGTACAGATTCATCTCTCTCTAGTGCCTTGTGACTATAGTGTCATCACCATGAGATACCATGGAGATGGCATGGTAATAGACTTAAATAGAATAGAAATGTATATGGTAGTGCCAATTGGTGCTCTTCAGCTTTGCCCACAGAGCTCTGCTAATGTACTTCATTTTGGACCTTCAACATCCTTGCTTATCAGATCTGGGCTCTGTATTTCATGACATCAGTCAGCCGATGCCAAATCATCATAGGGGAATTCCCTGAAGTGTTTGAAATACACTCCGATGTACACTGAAGATTTCTAGAAATTGACCCAAACACACACTGTCACTCAGCTATCCAAAAGGCAAAAAGGACAGAAAAGAAAGAGAAAAAAAAACACTGTTGCAGTCCAGTGTACCACCTGTCAGATTTAAATGATATTCAATTAGACATAATTTTTTTCATGCATTTTCTTCATCATGTATTCTCTTTTATGAATTATTATTATTAGATTTGTGTCTGTCACATCAGAAGTTCCCATGATTTCTGTAAGCTTGTAATGAGTTTTTCTATTTGTACCCGATGTTTTGCTCTCCACATTTTCCTAGTTCCATGCAATCAAATTTTCAGCAGTGATCATTGATTTTAGCTGCTCAATAGGAGACCACCAAATGTATCATGAAATGCCTCAAGCAAGGCACCCATAATCAGTGGCTACCTTTTTAGAAAATGATAGCTTTAGAATTTTATGATTGCTTGTTTTTAAATCTGTCCGCTTCTTTCAATCTTTCAAAACATACAAGACATACAAAACGCAAGTATTTGCTAATCAAGAAATTTACAAATCAGTACTCTGGGCAAACATATACACAATATAGAATGCTCTTTTTGAATTGAAAGAATACTCAAATACTTAAATGTTAAATCTAGTAGGTGACCTATAGTTACTGTTAAGAACAGGTATGTTATTGGCAATTCTATCTAGATCTCCTAATTATTTAACCATGGCCTAAAGGAGGTGAGCTTAAAGGAGGGTTATTTTACATAGCACACAAAACTGATACAACGAGTTATTTTTTAAAAAATGCAATCATTAATAAGGAACATTTATTTGGCTCATATTTTGATCCTCCTATTTTACCATTTGGTCCATAGGGCTTTATTAGCATAAGGACAAGTTGGGGACATATAAAGTGACCCACAATGCATACTTGCAAACACTTTCATTTCATACATCACTATTGTATATATGTATGAAATGAAAATGTGTATGTATATAATTATGCAATCAGTGTAGAGAGAGTGCTGAAGGGTATATTGTAGGACACAGGGTAATCTGAAAGGTGAATTTCTATATATCAATACTGTTTAAAAATCTTTTAAAATTATCTTACCTTATGGCCATTTACTCTTAAAACTTAGGGGGTTTGCTTGTTTTTAATAACTGCAAGATTCTTGAACATTTTAATTCTAATGTTCCTATTGTGCACAGCTGACTATTAATCACAAGTCTTTATTATAAATTTATAATGTTCAAAAATAGCTGTTTTAAGTCAAAAGAAAGTGAAAATGTCAAAGTCAAAATTGGACCCTAAATTAATTCTGCCCTCTTGTGTGAATTCACAATGGTCCAGTTTAATTATATGATTTCAAATAACTGCGGAATACTAGTCTCATTCCATATAGCTTGGATAGCTTGGACAACACACAATGAATAAAACAGAGGTCCTGCAGATTTGTGCCTTATGATAGATTAAATTATGATTTTCTATTGCCACAGTGAAAACCTGTAGCAAGCCATATATTTATTCTGTAAATCATATTATATATTTTGTAAGTCATATTGTTTAGGCATAGATTTTTTTCCTGAATAAGAGAAAGCAAAACTCAGTCATCAGCACAGAGAACAGACAGTATGCCATGAATGAGATAGGGGTCTTCAAAATCCCAGGTCTCTGATATACTGCAGCCTTACTCATTCAATGGTTTGTTGTTGTGAAAAAGAGTAGGCACAGTTCTAGTTACGAAAAACATTTTTAAAAAGGTATTTAACACACACAAAAGTGGAATGGAGACTCATTTTCCAATACAAAAATATTTAATCTACCATATATTTTAGAAACATGCATCTGTATGTCTGTCTGTCCATCCACAAGTCCATTTGTTCAAAAACTCTTCCTAAATGGTAAAAGCTAGTGTAACACCAATAGGCAGAACCAAACCTGGAAACTCAGTGCATGAGCCTCTACAGCTTGAGCTATAAAGTCAGCTGGCACTCAGCTAAGGCCATAAACTCATTCTTTCTCTCTATAAGTGGTCTAAGTGCCACTACATGGGACAGTGAATCACTAGGACTTCCAAATTTTGTATGCCACTTCCTCTTATCATAACTTAAAGCACGGTTAGGCTTTGGTTGTGCCAGGAAAATGGAATGTGCCTGGAATTGTTTTTCATACACAGGATGGGAAAGGTCTGAAGCAGGGACAGTAATACTCCACAATGACCTCGGGGGACAGCAAATGCAGAGGACAATTATACTGCAGATTGACCACGGGGTGTGGGGGAGGCAGCCAAACCAATAAGAGAGTGGCCAGCTGGAGTCAGGTCTCTCCATGTTGCAGGCCAATGGCCTGGGTAAGTGGTCCTCCTGCCCCAAAGCTTCTTGCCAAACCCCTTCCCCACCTCTTCATCCCAGCGCTGGATGGTGGGGAGGAGCTCTGACGGCCAGCAGCCTCACCACTGCAGCTGCCTGAGGAGCAGCCACTAGCAGAGCAATGCAAATCCAACCCCTTGGGGGGGCAGTCCTGGTCAACCACTGGGGCCAATATGCCTGACAATTAAAAATTCCATTTTGTGTGATAAACACATTGCTTTTTATGATGTCCTTCCCCATTTGTTGGAAAGGAAGGGATATTGAAAAAAAGGAAGAGAAATGCATCCCTACAGAAAGAACATGAGACAATTATATGCTTTGCACTGCCACAGGATTTGCAAGGTTGTTAAGCAGAGTAACTGTAAGAAAATAATACACTTGAGCAGTGCTGTGATGTTTTAATTATTTGCAATGCAAACAGTATGGGAATAGTTCAAGTCCCTACCCTGTCTGTGCTTTGGCTTTATTGTTCACTCATAAATAATGCCTACACCATCCGTCAAGGATCTTCTGTGCCTTAGCTCCCACCCACCACCCTTAAAGCTCTGATGGCATTAATGAGCTGCACCTGTCACAATGTGTCAGCAGACACACAGCAGCTTTCTGCAGGGTGCCAACACCACCTAGAAGTTGTGCCTCAAAATCCTGCTGCCTGGCAGAGCAGATCTAGGCTGCTTCCCTATAGCAAATACCATTAGAATGGTTCACAGCTCTACCCCACTATTAATATGGGGAAAATGCTGCAAATACCATAGCAAATTTAACTACCACAGGTGCTAAATGTTTGCTTTTTAACACTGTTCATGAAAACACTTTATTCACATGAACAGTCCTATTACTTTGGTGGAATTACTCATATAAGTAAGGGCTCAATCATGCGGGTAAAGGTTGCTAACTGAGCCTTTAGGTCACCTGCGGTCAACATACAGTAAGAACAATAGTCTAGTGCAACATATTGTCAGAGGACGGAATCTATAATAGCTCGATAAATAAAGCAGTTTCTAAGAGCACATCTGCATTTAAAGAGATGGTGTGATTCATAATGTGCATAGAGGAACCTGTGCTAGCTCTAAATATAGCAGTGTAACCAGCATAGCACAGGCAGCAGGTTCGTCTAGCCACCTAAATATGTACCTAGGGGCTCTGAGTGGGCACATATTCAGGCAGCTGGCTTGAGCTGCTAACTCTGCTAGCCTGGCTATACTGCTATGTTAGCTTAAGCACAGCTGGCATGTGTATGACTATATGAGCTAGAAATCTCACCTCCCAGCTCCAATGAAGTCATACTCGAAATCACGAAGGGTATGTCTACACTTGCAGCCTATTTCAGAATAGGGCTGCAAATGTAGGCATTCGGAATTGCAAATCAAGCCCAAGATTTAAATATCCTGCGCTTGATTTGCATTTTCCCGGCCGGGCGCCATTTTTGAAATTTACAAGCCTGGAATAACTGCCCGCATCTACACGTGGCAGTGAAACGGGCGTTCGAAATAAAGCCCTATTTCGAACTACCTATTAAACCTCATTTCAGGAGGAATAACAGGTAGTTCAAAATAGGGCTTTATTTCGAACGCCCGTTTCACTGCCGCGTGTAGATGTGGGCAGTTATTCTGGGCTTGTAAATTTCAAAAATGGGCACCTGGCCGGGAAGATGCAAATCAAGCGAGGTATATTTAAATCCCGGGCTTGATTTGCAATTCTGAATGCCTACATTTGCAGCCCTATTCCGAAATAGGCTGCAAGTGTAGACATACCCTAAGATCTACAGTAGGCTGTGTAAATCATCACATGGGCTTATTACAATGAAATCATGAAGAGAGAAAATGTGCTTTTCATTTTTCAGAAATGTCCTTATAACCAATTCTCAATGAACCCTCTGCCTTATGAGCATCACAGAACAGAAGTTTTGAAACCTTGCTACAGGGTATATTAATTTAATTTTTCAAGTCATCTTGACATTTCATAACATTTGATTTTTAATGAAACAGTTATTACAGATGTGATCTTTCTTAAGCATGAAGATGCCTCTTTTAATCTGGGAAATTTACTATCATATATATAGTAGCCCAATGTCTGCAAGTCTGTAACGCTGTAGCGTTACAGTCTTGCCTCTGCGGGGCGCTCTTGCCTCCCACCGTGGCTCTCGGCTGAGTTCTGCGCTGCTCAGCTGGGCCACAGCGGAGGAGCAAGCAGCGGCAAGCAGCCGTTTGGGGTCCACGGTCCCCATGCAGCACCCCTGTGCTGCATGGGGAGCACGGACCCCAAACGGCCACTTGCCACCGCTTGCTCCCCCCCCATGGCCTGGCCGAGCGGCGCAGAACTCAGCTGAGCGCCATGGCAGGAGGGGAAGGGGGGAGGGGCAGTGACATAAATGGCCAGGGGGCAGGGCCCGGCCATGTACATCACCGCTCCGCCTCCCTTCGCCTCCCGCCGTGGCGCTCGGCTGGGTTTTGCACCACTTGGCTGGGCCGCTGTGGGGGAGCCCAAACGGCCACTTGCTCCCCTGCGGCGGCCCGGCTGAGCGGCACAGAACTCAGCCGAGCACCACGGCGGGAGGGGAAGGAGGGTAGGGTGGTGACGTACACGGCCCTGCCCCCTGGCCGTGTATGTCACTGGGGTAGGGTGTAAAGAAAATGGATACCCTTGATCGGGGGGCGGGAGGGGGGAGGGACCGGCTGGGAGAGGAGCGGGGCTGGCTGGGGGAGAAGCAGAACTGGGGGGGTGGGGTCAGAGGCAGTGTAGCTGACCAGGGGAGAACGGGGGAGGGTTGGCCGGCAGGAAGCAAAGCTGGTCGGGGGTGGGGGGTCGGAGGCTGCGGGGGTCGGAGGCTGCGGGGCTGGCCGGCGGGAAGCAAAGCTGGTTGGGGGTGGGAGTCAGGGGCAGCGAAGCTGGCCGTGGGAAATCAGGAGGCGGAACTGGCTGGCGGGGGGCAGGGAGAGGGAATCGGCCGGCGGGGAGCTGGACTCACCCGTGCACGTGCAGATCCCAGGGTGCTGCCCGCCCCACTCATACATCCCCAACGGAGACAGAAGAGAGTGGAGAGAGAGTGAGACGCAGGAGGGGAGAAGAGAAAGAGAGAGATGGAGCAGAGACAGAGTGAGAGGTAGGAGGAGGAGGAGAAGAGAAAGGGAGAGTGAGAGGCAGGAGGGGGAGAAGAGAAAGAAAGAGATGGAGAGAGAGGTGGAGGAGAGCTGAGAGAGAGGGGGGGGAGGCAGTAGGAGGAGAAAAGAGAGAGAGAGAGACGGAATGAGAGACCGGAGGCTCAGGAGAGAAGACCAATGTGGAGGAGAGACCTGAAAATCCCGTCTTATGACGGGCTAATTGGTTAGTTTGTTAAGAACAGCAGCCTCAGTTTAGGCCTTAAATGTCCCTCACTTAGATGGTACAAAGCTTCATATGAATAATCCTAGAGATATACTTTGGGACTACTTTCACAAGTAAATGTCAAAAGAACTGAGCCCATAAGCCTACTGAAATCAGTGGTAATGTTTCTACTTACATCAGTGGGCTCCGGACTGGGTACTCCGTTTGTAAGAGATCAATATTTTCAATTACAATGTATACAGTTGCCTGCAGTTAGTTTATTACTTGTTCCTTATTAAAATGAGACTAAGTTAAACTATCATACTAGAGACTAGAAAACTGGTAGTAGCTCAATGCTTATTATCCATTTATATCTTGAGAAGTTTGATTCTCAGAGACGTGTAGGTACTTGTCTATTCACAGCCTATACTGGCTACGTTTCTGTAAGCTGCATATATTGAAATATTTCTGTTAGCACATGATTATGACTACAAGTTAAAGGAGGTAAAGTAGAGGAACAAGCAGATTCTCTGCAGGCCCCCGTATGCAGTGTGCAGAGGAGCAGAGTATGTTATTTTTATTAGTCTTATAGCAGCACCTAGCAACTCCAACTAAGTTTGGAGTCCCATCATGTTAGGCACAGTACATATACATAGTAAGAGATTGGTTTCTGCCCTTGTGACGGGGCCTGCCAACCCCGCACTGAACAAGGGGGAGTGGAGCACGCCTATTGGGTGGAATACGCCCCTCCCCCATAGCCCTGCTGGGCATGCTCCCAGTGCAGCCCAGGTGTAAAAGCCTGCAGAGCAGCTCAGTTGGGGCTGACTTCCGGAGGAGAAGGATCTACTGCCCAACCACCCGAGCCACAGCCGCTGCAGCTGGAGTGAGAGACACCGGACCAGCGGACCACACCACTACCATCCCCGGGCCGAGCTCGACCGCAACGCTGGCTGCGCCATATAGCCCCCCAGTTGCTGTTGCCGCACAAGCCGCTGCTGCACTCGACGCCGGGCCTGCTAATGCAGCTACTACCTTGTTTCACGAGGCATACCGGAGCGGTCGACAAAGGCTTCCCTTGTCGACCGCGGTGCATCTAGACTGCCCCGCTGTGCCAGATCAGCTGATCGTCGGCACAGCGTGGCGGCCATTTTGATGTAAATGAAGCACGATTATTTAAATCTCCACTTCATTTTGCTATGTCTAGTAAACTCATCTACATGGCTCCGTCAATGGAGCCATGTAGTCTAGACACACGCCTTGAGTATTAAGAAGGAAGCTGGAAATAACTTACAGCCGGAGAGATTCATCTGTGAATTGCTGAGCATACAGGGAGACAAAACTCATTGAGAAACATGCTGGGAAAGCATTTTGTAATAAGCTAAGAAGCACATTAGTTAACATTTCCAGTTTGCCCCACAATAGTGGCCAAATCCAGACCAGAGGACACTCAGGAGATCAAGATGTAACATGTACTGTCCTCACTACTTTCTCAATAAGCTTCCCTGAAAACATTAGGGTAGAGACTGGTAGCTGGCATCACACATTAATAACTCACTGTTCAGTGAGTATGATGCACCCCTCTCTAGTCAATGCTCTATAAAGGATGAGTCTGGTAGAAGCTCACATTTCTTAAGCACTGGAGATCCCAAATTCATTTCTCGGTGATGACCTGTTCTGACACTCTTTACACTTTCTCTAAGGGAAACATTTAAAGATCTCACTAATTAGCCCCAAACTCTCTTGCTCATCTTCACAAACCAAGAAGTGCAGGTCCATCTCCTAGCTAACTGGCTGCAATTACCTTAACATGGAAGATTTCACTGATTGTACAAAATCCATGTGACATCGTAATGCACTGAAAATATCCCGGTGACACTGATTCCAAGTGTCAGAGGGGTAGCCGTGTTAGTCTGAATCTGCATAAACAATGAGAAGTCCTGTGGCAC
The DNA here is from genome assembly GCA_032595735.1 of Pelochelys cantorii. NCBI lineage: Eukaryota > Metazoa > Chordata > Testudines > Trionychidae > Pelochelys > Pelochelys cantorii. The sequence goes on from CM064327.1 coordinate 161,850,499, forward strand.
CTTCTAGACTAACAGATTTATTACAGCATAAGCTTTCGTGGGCAAAGACCCACTTCGTCAGATGCATGTGACAAAGTGGGTCCTTGCCCGGGAAAGCTTATGCTCCAATAAATCGGATTGCAAGTGTCATCCACTTAGCTCTGGTAGATTGTTGCAGCAAATAAACTGAAGGCTTGTAAATAGAAAAACTTGGTTCTTTAAAAGAACAAAATAAAAAGGGTTCACTACAGAACTCAACATGACTGGTTCTACTGGAGAAGGATTTGCTGATGTATGTCTGAGGAAGAGAGTGTCTCCTTTGACTCTGTCACACACACAGCATAGGAACATGAAACAAACTATCTGGCTTAGAAGATGTTTTCTTCAATCAGTTCTCCTAGATCCCATCCTTATTACTTCGTTATTTGAAGGCCACCTGAAAACTACAAGTTGCAAAAATGATTGGGAGAGTATCATTTTAGTATTAGCTAGGAGAAATAAAGATGGGGCAAGATTTTTTTAAAAATAGGGACCTAAAATTAAGTTCCTAAATCCATTGTGACCCAAAAAAATGGCCTGGTTTTTAAAAGTGGTGAGTTCTTATTCAAGGGAGAAAATTTCAAAAATGTGCAAAAGTGACTTAAAATCCCAAGTCCCACTGACAGGCATCTATTTTCAAAACTCTCAGCTTGGGTTTTGCAAAATCCAAGGTCAATATAAATGCAGTATTACCAACCCTAAGGATTGAAAAATCATCAGCCAGGACCCAAAAACCAATGAGACTGGCTTAAATCTGACTTACCTTTTGATTTCTGAGTTTATAGGAGGCACTTGGGTCACATGGTCAAGCTTTTATCAGAAATTTTGAAAGTTAGAAACACATTTTAAAAGACTGAAAAAGCTGAGATTCTCATGTAATCACGTGACTCTGGGAACTGAGGTGTTAAAACAAAAAAATATACCATGAGACCTGCACTAAAATCATGAGAGTTGATAATAATATAAATGGTAACCTCCTGTCCCAAGTTTAAAAAAAAAAGTGTTTTTATTGGGAATTTTCCTTAGAAGTGTTTGGAAACCAAATAATTTTCTGAGGAAAGTCAAACCCTAAAGCATTGCTTGTGCAGTGCAAACAAAGTGAAATTGGCTAGAAACTGAGTGCAAATTTAAGTGAAAAATTTTCTTTGTTTTCCTTGTCCAAGCTGAATATTAGAGGCAAATGAAAACAAAGAGAATTAATGGTGGAAAGCAGAGTTGGTTTTTTTAAGTTTTCAGCCTTAATAATATAATTTTCTCCTAAGAACCCAGTTAGTAGATAAAGAATTTGAACTATTGGATCATTTAACCAGGGTTTTGTGGTAGTAAGAAAAGAAAATGACTTTCTGGCATGGAACGCTGAGTGCTTCTGAGCACTAGCAGGGCTAGGTTATTCAAGAAGAGTACAGTTGGAGAGGGATTGAGAAGAATAGCAAGACTGACATAATAACAATTGATTTCAGAGGGAGTGCTCCTGGAACAGCATGCTACTTAACAGAAACAGGCCCTCAATCAATCATCTGTGAAGCTGAATGCTCAAGTGATGGGGACTGATATTCATTTTCCTAAGATGACAAATGGATGCACTGCACTGACATTTACTTCCTTCCAGATAAATAAGCTATTACAGCAAAAAAAATATATGCTTCCTGTTTGTAGGGATGTTTCCATGTTACTATCATGCAAAATAAATATTTGTATCTACCACAACTGTAAGAGACTGAACCAGAAGACTATTAGGTCACACAAGTTTTGTTTCCTCCTAGCATTATTATTCTAAATTATTTATCAACTCAAAATTCATATCCACAGTCTCCATAGGCCATTCCAACCTCCCCCAAATGAACACAACACATCTTCAATGTGATTACTTTATTGTGCTCTAAGATCTCAAAGTCACTGCACGTCACTGTTTGCCCTACTTTACATTATTTCGTGAGCTGGTGTCAATCCTACCTAACATTGTCATGCCTTTGAATGTAAATCTTGTGAAAAATCCTTTCGGGTGGCTTCAGGAAATCTTCCTTCATTTCCATGGCAACGTTCCTGGGCAAAAGACTCATCAGGAGACGCTCCTAAAAGAAAATGCAAACCCATTAGCTTTGGGGTGTAATTTTTCCCCATTCAGCAATTCTGAATAAAATTGAACCTTTTCCCCATTTTAGGTTATGTCCTGAGAATTTTTGTTCCATAAATAACATAAACCTTCCCCTCCTATATTTCTGTTGCTTATTGGAGAGTGTTTTCAAATTCCTCTGTTCAACAGAAAAGACTAGGCGGTAAAGAAAGAGCTAGTTTCAAAGCAGATAATTGTCCATAATTATACTTATCATAAAACTAACAAAACTTACTATAACAACTTACTATCATTCATCAATGAAGGAATTCCAGGATCATTTGCTATGCTTTTATATCTACTGATTTGGAACTCAAAGTGTTATGTCACTAGGTCTAGTAAAGCAGGTTATTAAACAGTGAGCTCTATCATCATTTTTTTCTATATAGCCTGAATCAACTGAACAGTAATAAAGGTACATTTTTATAACATATGGGTCAGCATGGAAAAAAATCTAGTTCTAGCAAGCATACTATACAACTCAAAGTTTAATGAAAAGCTTGCCATATAATTGAGAGTGGTTTTATCATATACTGCTTTCCTGCTTGACCAACATCCCGTATTTCCAAAGGTTTTTGATTGCTCTAATATTGGTTAAATTATATTCCCTAAATGGTGACCTCAAAGTGAACACAATCTGAGTACCAGCACTTTTTCACGTTTAACACTGAAATATGCCAACTTTTGCCCTAAAATGTCCAAGAATGTAAGGACTCAAATCTGCAATGAGATCTGCTAGTGTCCTGTAGGGTTCTATGTGGTAGATAAAATCTCTGCAGCCACATCTGATCACAAGTTTCCAAGCTTAACCAGGAGGAGTTGGGAACAACTGCTCAAGAGCCAACTGTGGCCTCACATTACTCCTTATTCTAATTGAACAAGAAAATTAAAGGGGACAAAAATAAATAAGGTGAAATAAACAGTAAGAGGGAGAAAGAGAAGTGGTTAAGATGAGGTGCGATCAGACTAATGCTCTGCATTGCTCTATAACATTTTACTACATACTCCTTATGCACTAGCCATGAGCTCAGGACGGTATTTAAGTATAACACAAAGCTTCCTACTCTGGGTTCTGACCTATAGGGTTGCTTCCAAAGACTGATGCTTCAGATATTTACACCGTGAAGGAGTGACATTTTTACTGAGCCCTGATTCTCATTTTCAGTAAAACCTCTTAATACCCCTGTAGCTGCACCCGGGGGTGGAAGTTTTTGTGAGCAAAAGTGCAGACGAAAGCCGTGTCACTAAAAGCTATGTAGTGTAAACAAATCCTCAGTGAGTCTCACTGCGCTGTATTTTCATTTGCTCAGAAGGGCCAACCAAAGAGACACACACAAGAATAAAGGAAATGATATCAGCACAGCTGCAAACAGCTCTGAATGGGAGCAAGAGATAGCAGAGCTTGCTACATTTGTACTGACATTCATGCTCCAGAAGCTGCTGCCAGTGATGAGGATAGCTGATGACAGACAAAAGCAAAACAGGTAGATGAACAGGGAGCACCAAACTATTAGTAAAAATTTTAATAAGGAAAAACCATACACATATTGCAGGCCTCCTTTTTAGTGGCACACAGTCTTGTAAATCATCCGGATCTGGCATATTCTATTGCAGCCAAGCAAAGAGACAGTACACAGAAAAATATAAAGACACATCTGGCTTTCTTGCTGACCTTTGCAACTCTTTAAATATACCTCAACACTAAGAGGATGAAATGTTGGTCTCAATGAAGACAATGGCAAAACTCCACTAACTTCAATGGGGCCATGGTTTCAGCTAGGGTATTATTTTCTGTATTCAGTCTATTCAAACATGTAACTCTTACACAAACATTAATCAGAATTGAAGTGTGGCCATACTCTTCAAAAACAATTATCTTTAGGACATCATTAAAGGGTTCAATGTTTATGATCCAAACATATAGCAGACCCAAACTAGCATTCCCTATCCTGTGCAAAATCTCACTGAGGACAAGGAATGGCAGAATAGACTATGAATTTCTTCCACTAACAATGCTGCATTAGATTTGTATTTTAATTGCTAGCCTTACAAACTCAGCCTGGAATCTGGGAATGTCAGGCAGGGCTTTTTCTGCATAATGATTCATCATTAATGAAGATTTTTCTGAATGAAACTTAATTATTTGGAATTATAATACAGGAAAGAATGTAGAGTTTACTGCCTTACAGCTATATTGGCTCCACATAGCTAAGAGAAGCAGTAAAAATATTTTAATTACTAACGTTAGCAGATAGGACTCAGAATATACACGGCAAACAAATTAGGAAATGGCCATTTTTTTGTTGTCACTATTCTGAACAATAGAATACAACAGAACACGGTGCAAAATGAAAAGCTACAAAAAAAGATTGCCATACAGAAAAAAATTTCTCCAAATAACTGCCCGAAAACATCACAATGTGACCTTTTTTTTTTTTTTTGGTTATGGTCTTTATATTTTAACCACATAATACATCTCATTGACATAACAGACAGATTCAGACAGTATACACAGAATATATTATTTTGGACTTCACAGTCTGTCCTCATTTGCTCCTCCTTGATATTTTGATAATATGTCATTGTAAGTGTAAGTATGGTAAAGTTCAGACAAACAAGTCCTCTGACATAACAAATACGAAGAGAGCAAAACAGTATTTTGTTTTGCACACTGTTCAGTGCTGACCAAGGACACGAGCTCTCATATTTTTAGTAAGTTATTGAATATGGTGATTTCCAACTCTGCTTGCACCAAAACAGATATTTCAAATGAGTGAAATTGATGGCAAAACTCCCATTAACTTCAAGATGGACAGGATTTCACCCAATGCATTTTTGGAATGAGAAGCACACAAGGTATTATCGCCTTAGAGAAATCTTAAATATTTGAGTACATTGGACCTATAACTTCCATCTCCTTAGAATTTTATTTTAATGTCAAATTAAGTTTGGAAATACAGATTTTTTTATTTTATTACTTAGAAATTTGAAATGGCTTTTATAACCTTATATTCTATACGGTACAAAGAATACATCTTACCATGTTCAGTTAATACTGAATTATGGTAATTTGTATTATATCCTATTAACCAATATTTAAGTTACAAAACTACTGTGTTACTACCAAACTCATAAAAAACTGAACTTTAACTCACCCCAGAAAAACCCACGATGTACACTACACCATCAAGGGATGATTTCAACTTCCACAATTCAGGATTTGTGATATTAGACTTTGGAGATTATAAATTTCCTAATCTAGCCCTATTCAACGGCCTGAAGTCAGCCATCCTTATTTAAAGCCTCTTGAACCTAGTCAAATTTAACTCACTTTTATTCTTGACTCAACGTAGAGCTTACCTCAGATATTTTTATTTAATTTCTTTTTCCAAATGTTCAATATTTTCTCATATTCCTTTTAAAGTATCCATACCGATTTATAACCTTTTAAGCAGTCCCCAAACAAGTGTTTCTAAAACAATATTAATATGCTATTATTTTCTGCGAAATTCTTTGTCAGAGTGTCCATATGGGATATGAACGTGACACATTTTTTAATCCTTTCAGCAACCTGTAAATCACTTTAAAAATCAAAACTCTCATCAGAATACCGGCCTCAAAACAGCAAATTCCATAATGTTCTTGGCCAACATTTTCCTCTCCCTTCTGTTGCATGCTGTGCTGCTTTCTACCCACAAACTGGCTGCTTTTCCATTTACATTCTATTTCTAGTACACCCATGAGTTCATAAAATATCATGATATCCTGGTGCTAGTAGAACAACTAATAATAGCAGGGACATCATGATCTGAACCTAGAACAATTTAGCTCCCCCCTCACTATGTCAGGTCATTTTAAGGATCATCACAAGAGAAAAATACATTTAAGGAAAGGAAATCTCATTTGATCATTTTGTCCATTACTTTTATCAAGAGAGGACATGTCCTCCTTTATGCTTTAAAAAAAAAAAAAAAAGACAAACTGATGTTCCAGATGGATAAGGATGTCCCAAAGCCAAAGGCCTTCTTCTAGACTGCCCTTTCCCCATCTCTGTCGTGTTTCCTCTTGGGCTCCACTAGCAGAAATATCCCTGTTCTGTGGTGGTATTGTATATATCTCCAATAGAATCCAGATACATCATACAGTTACAGTCAAACACTGCCAAGAATGCAGCACAGTAAACATGCAGAATTGCAAAAACAAAACAAAACAAAACAAAAAAACCAAACCTTTCAGACCTCTTATACAGCCTTCACTGAGAGAGAATGTAAAGAAAAATGCATAACAGTCATACTGCAGCAGCTATCTGCTGGGATTAAAAAGTATGGTTTTCTTGATATCTTCCCAATTGCCAATGTCCTCTGCATTTTCAAGGGATAGAAGTAGCTTGCATCACATCCACAGTGAAAGAACGGGAAAAATTTACTAGTCCTTCTCCTGCTATAGTAAAACTCTTTGTTTAGACAATTTGAGGGGAGGAGAAGTTAATAGATGGGCACATATATTTTAAGACACAAAGAGATCATTGGGAGTCTCACCCCCTGCACAGAACCTCACTAATTGTGCCTCAAGTCCATAACTTCTGCTGAGTCCTAAATGCACTGAGTTATTTCAGTAGTTTCCATCAGTTATTGCTTTTTGAGAAAAAGGCACTAATATAATTAATAAAAGTGCATCAAAGTTCTATTTATCTTAATTTTGGAGCTCAGCATTTACTGTGTCAACAGAAGCTTCTAAATGCACTCTAAATATTAGGACTTGCTACTCAACAATGCCTGAGTAAGATTCATGCCTGCATCAGTTTTAAGATAAAAACTACTGAGCTGCAGGTTTCAAAACTCTCTGCTACCACTACATTACATTGGAGAGCTATTTCACTTCCTTCTGGAGCTAAACTATGACAGTAACTTTATGTAAACTTTACTACGAGAATCAAGAAAGGTGAGGAAATACCTTTTCTTACAGAAACCATGTGCATGAAACTAGACAATTACTGCCCTCTTAAATTACTTTTCTGTGTGAGTTGATATAAAAACAAAGATATCCCATCATCCAGGGGGTGAACACTTTTTACAAAATAATCATTCCATATCTGACCTCTCAGTCCTCAGCCCCAAAAGAAACCTGCACAGCATCTTTACAAGATGAGTCTGGGAACTTAAATTCATAACTCTTCTAGTTACTAAAAGCTATGGACTTAACTGAGAATCTAGTTTTTTGGCCCTTTTCAACAATTTGTCACACACCCTGTTACCTGTTAACATTTAATTGCCCACTTCATTTTAAGCGGTATCCTACTTCATATGTGTATCTCTTGTGCTTAACTATCTGTCCCAACACGTATTTAGCTCAGGGGCTGGTTTTCTTCAAACCCAAAGAAGAGCTCTTTAAAGCTCATTTTGGCAGTCCTTTCAATCAACAGAAGTTTATCCAACAAAATATTATCTGATGTATCACATCTCTCATATATCTTGGGACAACATGGCTACAGTACACTGCAAACAACCATGTGGATTTTACTATTATTCATTCTAGTCCCTTGTAAAACAAAGGCAGAAGATTTCATTTATATATTTTTTAAATACAAAATATGTTGTTATCATAGTGTTATGTATTCTCTACTCAGTGTTAGAGGAAAGATGATATATTAAGAGGATGTTGTTTGTTTTAAAACAATGGCCACTAGATGGCAATGTTTCAGAGCATTACTGTAATGTCTCAAAAGTTATGATAATCTTGTCAGTGCTTTATTATTGCAATCATAATTGTTGAAGATCATTAGTGATGCTGTACCACAATGCACGGGTTGCGAATATCAGAGAAGCTGTTGGCTCACTGCAGTGTTATGCTAGAAACGATCTGTTAAAATGCAGATTTTACATCTCACAGCTGATTTGTTATTTGAAGCTCCCAGACATAAATCTGAGAATCAAGCTAAATGACACCAGCATCCGCCTCTCACAATCCTGCTTAGCACTACCCAGGGAGACATTCCTACACCACTGAAACCTAACTGACAATGGCCTATAAAATGATCATTGGCTCATCCCAAAGCAGGTGTACTTTAGATGCAAGAGCAGTCCCCCTCCCTAGGCCTAGTAGGGTAGAGAACATTCTACACACATAGCATGGTGCTTATGTCAGAGGCAGATGTGAAGATTCTGCAGGTGAATTTTTCACCTCATAATAACAACTTCTTGTTCAATTTCTAGTGGTAAAACCAATTTTTTTAGTGAGTCGTGTTTTGCAACATGTTATTATTGCACAGAAACTGAGCTGCAAGTTGAATGTGTTTGTCAAGAGGATGAGAGTTCTGTTAACAGGAAAAAGAAGAATCTTTCCTAAGTTCATGGAGAGTCTCTATGTGGGAAAAAACAATATTAAATGAAGCTAGATTCATGTTGCCAGCCAAAAAACCAACATTGCTTGCCCCAACCTCTCTGACACAGTAATGTCAGTAAAGAAATCAAGCAGGAACTCTACACAGAACAAGTCATTTGTACTGAAACTCTGCCCATAAGGTGGTGGAATGAAAGCCCTACTTGATTGCATTTCAGTACGCTGTTAATCTTTTGAGTCCAATTTTCACTCTATCACAAATAGGTGCCATCCTTATAAACCTGAAATGACGCAATCACCACTTAACCAACTTGGTGTGGCATGCTCTATTGCACCTCCCTTTCCTCCTCTGTTCCCAGAGAGGGGAGGCAAATGGGAGGAAGAAGAAAAGAAGTCACAGCTAAGCAACAAGGAGCATGAGAGAAGAGAGGCTGTTAATATTTCTACAGTGACTATCAAAAAAGAACGGTAATGGAACAGCATAACTGCAGCTGTTTCCTAATACAAATTAAGTTAAGGCCTTCTCTCCCCACAAAGTTATCAGCACCATATCATTGGCAAAGAGTGAATCGAGGTCCCATTATCACTATTGGGATGAGGACTTGTACTGAGCACTTGTATTGTTTCCGTTATGAAGAAAACACTGCTTCTATTGATGGGAGAGTTCACACATACATACTGTAGAAGAGTTTACTCTTCCTAGTTTACTGAGCACTTCAGCCAAATTAGAGTGTGTCTACACTGCAGGGCTTAACTCGAACTAAGCTATGCAAATTGAGTTACATCAATTGCGTAGCTTATTCCGAAATAGCTTATTTCGAAATAGGGAGCATCTACTCAGCACTTATTTCGAAATAGAGCGCTCTTCCTCCCACTTCCATTACACCTCGTACAATGAGGATTACAGGAGTCAGAGTATGAAGTCCTCCAGCTTGACAGTATTTTGACACTGTTTCGAAATAACTGCCTGCTGGGTATACACGGACTAAGTTATTTCAGAATAGCGCTAGTTATTTTGAAATAGTGTTGCAGTGTAGACGTACTGGGGTGAAACTGTCCATCCAGGAAGTAGTGCCCTGGAAGAAGAGGAGTTATCCCACAATCGGTCATCTTATCAAATGGTGTGAGACAGCTTCCTGACAAAGTCCTGCAGCCCCAACACCAGTGTTACAATATACAATAATTATGGAAACAGCATTACTGAAATCCTGCATTTCCACACAGTCCTTATGTCAGTGTTCTCCTCCCCAGGAGAGGCAGTGTGGTAAGCCTTCACATTTACCACAAACTGTTTGTGTCAGTCTCAAAGTGGTCATGGCCTTGTGATCCTCACTGGATAATCACACCATTCTATTGCCATTATGAAGTTAACAATAACACTGTCATTGTCAGGCCCACCAATGGTGGGGTTGGGAAAGGAGAATAGGGTGATTCAAAAGGGCCCAGGGCTCTTGGCCACCACTGGCACTACTGTGGGAGAGGTAGTGGATGGAGATCTGGGTCCTGTAAATCGCTGCCTGAGACCTGCATGGTGCACCCTCCTTCTGACTGAGTGTCTGCCCCTTCCAGGGCATGGAGCAGCCCCCTCCCACCCACATTGCCCAGGGGCCCAGAGAGGCTGTCGGCCCTACTGGTCATTGTGATCCTCTGTCATCACTAAGATGATGGCATTATAAACAGCATCTTCACTGACACTGCTCATTTTCAAGAGAAATGGTAAAGCAGATGGCACTTTACCCTCAGTACAGCACAAAAGTAGAAAAGTTTCCTCTCTTGTTGAAGGATCACTTGATTTCCAACCTGAACCATGCCTTGGTCACACCACCTACCTTTAAGACCCCCAAGTAAACACTCTCAGTCCTCTCTGACTTTCCATGAGTGAAAAGTCCTTCATGCATGAGCTCTTCACCATCTGGGACCAGTACCCTAACTTTCTGTATCTGAATTCTAAGAATTATTTTATGTGGAAACATTAAAAATTTAACTTCAGCTCAGCAAAGAACAGCATTATGATTGGCAGGGGGGCCAACAGTTTCTGCAAGCCCCTGGACAAGGTGTGTGTGGGGGGGCAGCTGTGAACCCCTAGAAGGGGAAGGGGCTTGGGCGGAAGGGATGGGCCCAAGGATTAGCCAGCCCTCAGCGGTGCCCAAACCACGGTGCTGGGCCCTGCCCCATACCGCAGAACCATGCAAAGCAGCACTCCGGCACTCCAGCAGTGATTTAAAGGGGTCAGAGCTCTGGCTGCAGCTCTGCAGTAACAACAGTGGTGCCCAGGAGCCATGGGTCCCTTTGAATCACTGGACTCTGGGGCAACTGCCCCTGTTGCCCCTCCATCAGCAGACTTGGTGACTGGCCATGCTACAACTTCAAATACACTAGACGCCTAATTTTGAAAATCTTGATCTTAAAATTTAGGCTCCTAAGTCAATATTTAGAAACAGGGGGTCAGATTTTCAAAAGTGTTGAGCACCCAGCAATGTTTTTTTGAAAAATCTTGGCCCAATAGTCAAACCACACTCATACTTAATGCTGAAACAAAAGACAGTCTTTAAAGTTCTGCATAGTCCTAACAAGATAGTTTATTAGGTGATGAGCTTTCGTGGGCCAGACCCACTTCCTCAGATCAAATTGTGGAAGAAAATTGGCATGACCATATATATCAAAGGGATACAATCAAAAAAATGTGAAAACATATAAAATTGACAAATCAGGTCATGCCAATTTTCTTCCACAATTTGATCTGAGGAAGTGGGTCTGGCCCACGAAAGCTCATCACCTAATAAACCATCTTTTTAGTCTTTAAAGTGCTGCATAGTCCTGTCTTTTGTTTCAGCAAGACCAGACTAACACGGCTAGATCTCTATTACTATCATACTTAATGCCTAAGCAAAAAGAATCTCATTGCATAACAGAAAACCAGAATATCTCTCAAGACTACCCAGAAACCAATCTGAGGATCAGATTTGGCAGTAAAACCATAAATAACTCAAGGCACAGAATATCAATTGATGTGTTTCTAAATGAATTATATAGCTCTAATAACACCTGTCACTGGCTATTTGTCCATGTTATCTCTAAAATGGAAAGCAAAGCAATCCTAGCCATACAATTGTCAGGAGGAAATGGTTTGCAACTCAAGAGAAGGAAAAAGGCAGGAGAATTAGCACAAATCAAAGATGTACTAGATACCTGTTTCTTCTGTGAAATCTGAAGGAATTTAAGCTAAATAAAAATATTCTCCGCTCCAGAATGCTATTATCTGAACAGAATACTCACGTAACAACAACAGCATGCAAAATGCATTGTGCAGCAAGAAATGGCAACATATTACTACATTGATTGGTATCTTTTTACCAGCAGAGATGTGGTCTGCTATCCTAGAACATGTGCAGATCTCTAGCAGGATAAAGTATATGTTGGGAATTATGCTGTTGTATTTTCGATCCAAAGTAAAGCGCATCTGCCAGAATACACCTAGCTTGCTGAATTAAGGGCTGGAATAATTTCCTAGGATAAGAACATATGAAACACAAGTAAGGCCAGGTTTTCAGCTGATGTAAATTGGTGTTGTCTTACTAGACTCTGTGGAGCTATACCAGCTTACTGCACAGCCAATGATATATTAAAGAAAGAGATAAGAACATACATTAATTGCACTAAATAGCAGATCTCAATTCAAATCCCTTCTTCATATCAGGCAGAGGGAGATTTGAACTGGTGGACTCCCTTGTTCCAGTTGAGTGCTCTCACCACTGGGCTAAATGCTATAAAGAAGGGCCACCTCTCCTCTCATCACTGTGCATTTCGGTGGCCTCTGAGCATGCCCACTGTATCAGATCCCAAATGCAATGTAGGCAGAGAAGCACCTGTCTTCTCCTGGTTTGTGGATTGCTAGTAGAGACAGGAACCTCCCTTCAGCATAGGCTTTGGTTCCTCTCTCATCGGCGTCCCATTGGCCAGTTCAGGTGGCCCCCACTTAGCATGCTGACTCTATGGCTCACATTCTAAGGCTCCTATCTCTTGCCATTCACTCTATAGGAGCATCATAAGGGCTAACAGGGGGACAAACTCGGGCTGAATGAGAGTTGGGATGCAAGGCCATATAGAAATAGAAGAAAGGGGGAGTGACTGAGTGGGGCACTTTGACACATAAAGACAGGGGCAGACGTGCCTGACTGAACGAGAGAGCTTATGGGTCAGCCACAGGTCTTCATGCAGAAGATTCCCTAACAGCCCCTGCCCCCCAAAAAATCCTACTGTAAACTTCTTCTATTCACACCCAACAACCCTCCATGTTCACACCCAGGCTCTTTCCCAGCAATTATTTCCCTCTCCCTCAGCTCCTCTCTGAACCCTCATTCCCGCTAAGCCTTTGCGTGATTACACTGTGTTATTTTGGTAAAATATGCAACATTTTACAGAATTTACAATATTCTGAAAAATTTTTACTTTTTTGGCTCAAAAAAATACATAGAGGAAGTGGCAGGATGGCTGGCTGAGGCCTGAGCTCCTCCCCCCTGCTATGGGGCTCCTTCTACTTCCTTTCTGCTGAAATCCTAGCATTTCCCGGGGCCTGCTTTGCAGCCCACCCACTGAGGTGACTTGGGAGGGGGGGCATTTCTGAGAGTGAGCACAGCTCCTGTTCCCAATGCCAGGCAGCTCAGGTGGGGTCCCATCCAGCCCAAGAGCTCTGGGCATGAGTGAAGGTTGCCAGCTGGTAGTTGTGCGGGGGAGAGTGGGAAAGGGGTGGGCAGACCCTCCTGCAGCTGAGGGAGCACTGAAACAGCAGCTGATTCCTATGTACCCATCAAGGAGAATGTGGGAGTGCCATATTCTCTGCTCCAACAAAAACTGACGATTCTCCAACTTCTTAACTGAGATGATCGAGTTCCAAGCACTATCCCACCGCTGCACCAGCCATCATGATGGTGCATGGGGGGACTGTCCATCCCAACAGTGTTGTCCCTTTTGTTGGTCTTGTTTTGAACACTTAGTAAATTGATCGAGGATCGTTCAGGCAGGCAGGGATGCCTGCAAGCTCTGCAGGGGGCTGGATCATCTCAGGACACAGAGCAGAAGGAGGAAGAGGTAGTTCCTAGTGTATCTTGACTACATACGTATCGAGTTTCAGGGGAGCGGAGGGAGAATCAACATGTGGAATGGTCACATGCCCTCAGAGAATCTTTCATTTGTGCTTACCCCCATGCACTATGCACAGTTACATGTTACTCCTGCCCACCAATGCAATCCTTTGTATCATTCACTGAGGGTTTCCTAAAGGAGAACACATCTGAAAGTTCCCAGGAACTATACTGTGTTTAATCACTGAATCCTCCGTAGCTGTTGAAGTATCAAAAAGGAAATTTTAATTTAACTGTTTTTGTTCATCTCTTCAACCTACAATGAGCCAGCAAAGACTCCATTAGGATAATTAAGAGATCATTTCATTTTAGTTGCCTTAAATATTTCGACACATCTATGAAAAAGATACAGTGGAATAAGGAATAGTCCAAAACCTCTCTCCTACATCATATCAATTATTAATAACTGGAGCCTGCCTTATGCAATTGGGACGACATTAATAGAGACATTAGCTTAAATGAAACCTGTGCCTGGGAACTAGAGTTCATGTACTATATTTTATAGGCTTTAAATCTGTTTACTTGGCATAGCTCTGAGACCTTGTGCCAGATAATGGAAATGGTTGAAAGCTGATTTTTTGTTTAAATGTCAGTTTGCTACTGGGGTGGAATTAAACAGCGAGTACAATGTTAAAGTGCCTAACATGACAGGAGTTATGAGTAATGTTCTTTTATGAATTTCTTGGGTTTTCTGTATTTTTAATATGATAAAAGATTGTTACAATTATTTTATAATTTGTGAAAAAAATTATAGTGCAAGTACAATTACAGTGCAATTAAATGCTTTGATAATAGAGTTTACAGTTCGATACAAGATGTCTCGAGTGTTGCTTTTGTTTTGTTTTATGCTTCTGGATACCAGTGCTACATGAAAACCCCACCTTTTGCTATGGGACTCTTTCAGCTAATTTAGACATTTTTCTGCCTACCAAGAGATCCCTAGTGACCACATTCTACTGTAATATGAATATGGATATTAATTCAACCACATGCACCTTCCACAGTGAGTTGCATTGGTGAGCAAAGTGGGGTAGGATACCAAACCTGCAGAGGGAGGGAGGGTCAACCTAAGGCCCTACTCCCACAAACACTTATGCTCATGCTTATCTTTACTATCATAAGTAAACTTGGGATTTACTACTCATGGTACTTAGAGTTAAACATGTGCATAAGTGTTTGCAGGTGTGGGGCCTAACTGATTACAATGGAAATCTGTGTAATTGCTACTGTCTTGACCAGCAACCTTTCCCTCCCGCCCCCCAGCCCCACACACACACACCTTCCTCTACCTTGCAAAGTGGGAGGGAAACAAGGAGTAGGATGCAATGTGGGGGACAGGCTGCTTGAGATGGAAATAAGATAAGTATGTAAACGGTCCACTGGAATGGAGAATGGGGATGTTCAAATCTTTGGTGCTTGCTATGGTCGGCTAGAAACTTTTTTCCTCTGAAAGCCTAGGTTAGCACAATCAGTTTACAATGTAGGTGCTCTTTGCCAAATGGACAATGATAAAAACCCAACTCGAAATAAAAGGGACAGATTTTTCAGAAAACCACAGGTTACAACAAAAACTTCAGTGACAGCCTACAATTGTGAACATCATTATTTTGTTCCCTCCATGATGCCAAGGAAGAGTATTCTGTTTTCATGGATGCAGAGATTTTTAAAGCTAGAAGGGACTATTAGGATTAACTGTTCTGACTTTCTGCATATAATTGATCATAGAAACTCACCCAACATCAAATGCATAATTAACAGTGGATTCAGCCTCACAATATCTCTTTTAGATAAGGACAGTATTGCATTTTTTTGGAGGGAGGAGCTCATAACATTTACATTCGGCTTCTTGCTATGGAAAGGATAGTATTGCTCCTGAGATTTATGAATAACAGGAGCAGCATGCTTTTCCCAAGAGGCTGATCACAGATATTCTCTTATGTGCTCAGTCTTTCTTGGCCCAGAGCCTTGGATTCAGTGGTTGCTTTTAAACCTTAGCCTTCCATCTGGCAGCATAATGAAAGCATGCTGCCATACCAATGAGATAATTTATCTGACTTAATGGCATGCAGCAAAAAAGTTGTAAATGGGAAATTATTATTTTTTTAAATCACCCTGCTTCAAATATCTTCTTGCCTGTTCCTAACACAGGGGACACTGACTTTCTTAGCATGTGGTGTACAAAAAAAGAGAAATCTTAGCTTTCCCTGTTATAAACAGATTTACCAAAATTATCATGTGTGTCTGCTACTGCAGATGTAGTATCAGGAGGAAATCTCACAGAGAAGGAAATCCACAAAGGAGGAAATGTCCCTTACAGATAGACACAGCTGCAGTCTCAGTCTTCACAAAGTGACCATTTTAAATCTGAAAAGCCATGTGTATTCAAAAGTCAATGGGGGGGGGGTTGTTTTTGCTGTTTCATTAATGACATACATAGAAACATCAGGGAAAAGGTTTTAACATTTTTGTTTCAAATTCGTAATGTAAAAAAGTACAGTATTTGGGTCAGGGCATTTACATTAGAACAATATCAGATTAAAAGTATTAATTTTTTTTACATTTAATATTTGTAATTCACCAAATGAAGGTACCAGGATAATTATATGCGGCAAAGTAGTTCACTAATATCATTATATTCCCACCTCTACACTTTTTAACTGACCTAAAGTTCTGAGCAGGACTAAATTGCTTGATGACGAGGCCTCAGGGTGTTATCAACTGGAAACTTGGGATGCATTTGGCCATAATAGCTTTATAAGAGTATTGTAGCTTATAATCAGGTCTGGGTTGGGTTGGGTGGGGGAAGAGAGGGATTTGGGGTCCCCCTCCCATTTTAGAGGAGTTTTTACTTAGTTTAAAAGCAAGAGCATAGGTCACAACTGTTGTTTGAAGGTACTATACATTAGAAAACCATTGCTTTTCACCACTGTATATTGCACTGCATAAAGTAACTTCTGGAAAGGTATTAAAGTGAAGAATGTAAGATGCTCAGCGTACTGATGTACATGTATATTTTATTAGACAAGTATTTATTACACAACTTACTTTAAAAACAGAGCAATTACCTTTCTTTTGTCTGTTGTTTTTGAGGAGTTTGTTTTGCTTATTTACAAATAGAGATGAAAGACATCTATCAAATAACTAGGAAGGGGCAGAACAAATGGTACTTTGGTTTGAGAACCCAAAAGCAGATTTTTAAAAGACACAAACAAGAGTTAGGCATCTAAGTCCTGCTGAATTTCATTGTGACTTGGGGGTCTAAATGCCAGGCACTTAAAACTCTGCTCCCTTTTCATATGGGTTTAATCTTTGTAAAATCATAACCAAACCAAAGGGTGATCTGAATGAAGGTCACATTTTATC
Organism: Pelochelys cantorii; assembly: GCA_032595735.1. NCBI lineage: Eukaryota > Metazoa > Chordata > Testudines > Trionychidae > Pelochelys > Pelochelys cantorii. The sequence goes on from CM064327.1 coordinate 161,867,473, forward strand.
CAAACTTCCAAAGTGGAATCAGGTGTCCATATATGTGTTATTTAAATACATATACACATGCACAAAAATACTCACATGGTACATCTATCTATGGTTGTGCAAGGAGCATGGGGAATGAACAGACAGTACTTGAAATATTGGTACTTAAGCTAAATTATGACTTAAGTAGCATCACTGAAACAGGGTGGGATAAATCTAACAACTGGAATATTGGTAGAGAGAGCTTTTTTCAGGAAGGACAGGAAGAACAAAGGGAAGAGACATTATATTATACAGCAAGAACATATATATTTCATGTATATACTAAGGTCCATAAGAAGATGAGAGAATGACCAGCTGAAAGTCTCTGGGTAAAGATAAAAGGGGGAAATAAGGGTGGTATCATGGTAGGGGATCTATTATAAACCACAGAATCAGTGGGAGGCATTTTTAGAACAATTTGTAAGCAGTTAGAGGCTAACTGGGTTGTAAGAAATAGCCAGCATGAGTTTGTTGAGAGCAAATACTGTCAAACCAATCTCGTTTCCTTCTTTGACAAGGTTACTGGCCTAGAAGAGAGAGGGAAGCAGTAGACTTATATACCTTGATTTTAGTAAGGCTCTTGACACTGTCCCACATGACAATCTCATAAGTAAACTAGGAATATGTGATCTAGATGAAATTACTGTAAGGTGGGTCAACTGTGAAAGGTTGTACTCAAAGATAGTTATCAGCGGTTCTCTGTCAAACTGGGAAGCTGTGCCTAGTGGAGTCTCTCAGGTTTCAGCTCTGGGTCCTGTGCTATTCAATATGTGCATTAATAATTTGGATAATGGAGTGGAGAGCATGTTCATAAAACCTGCAAATGGTCCCAAGCCCAGAGGTGTTGCTTGCACTTTGAAGAATAGTATTGGACTTTGAAAAAAAATGGAGAATTGGTCTGAAATCAACCAGATGAAAATAAACATAAACAAGTGCAAAGTACTTCACTTAGGTACTTGATAACAATCAAATGCACAGCTATAAAATGAAGAATAACTGGCTAGATAGCAGTACTGCTGAAAAAGATCTAGGGGTTATAATGGACCACAACTTGAATAAGAGTCAACAAAGTGATAGATTTACAAAAAGGTGATTATCATTCTGGGCTGTTTAAACAAGACTGTTGAATGTGAGAGATGAGAGGTAATTTGTCCCCTCTACTAAGCATTGGTAACATCTGAGCTGAATGCTGTGTCCAATTCTGGAATCATGCTTTAGGAAAGAAGTGGACAAATTGGAGAGTTCAGAGAAGAACAACAAAAATGACAAAAGGTTTTGAAATATATAACTGATGAGTAGGGCCTTACCAATTTTTCAGCCACAAAAAACACAGTCATGGACTATGAAATAAGTCCTCCTGATCTCCTTATAGTGTTTGAATCACCCCAGCCAGGGGATCCCTCGCTCTAGCTGGACTGGGGAGGGACAGAACTGCACAGACACTCTTGATAAGAGCTCAGACACGCCTTCAGCTCTGGGAACCTCCTGCAGCTGCAGGAGTGCTATGGTTGCTGCCTTCAGAGTTTAGCTCTGAACACAGCACAGAAATGAGCCTGGCAATCCCATAAGCCCTCCATAATAGGTTTGCAACCCTCGCTCCTCCACAATCCCCATCTGTGGCAATCCCAGACATGATAACAAATCTTCAAATATAATAAGGACTGTTATAGAGATGTTGGCAGTCAGTGGTTCTCTGTGCCCATTGAAAGGAGGACAAGAAGTAATGGCCTTAATCTGCAGCAAGAGAGATTTATGCTAGACATTAGGAAACTATAAGAGTAGTTAAGCAATGGAATAGGCTGTCAAAGGAGGTTGTAGAATATTCCACAACAGTGGACGTTTTTCAGAATGGGCTGGGCAAAAAACAGTTAGGGATGGTGGATGTGTACATGATCCTGCCTCAGCACAGTGGCTGGACTAGATGACCTCTTGAGGACTCTTCCAGCCCTACATGTCTATTACCTATGGTCCCTGTTATGGGCTGTGTTTCAAACAGAGAGGGCCAGTGATAGGGTCAGGAGAAGATCTGATTTTGCAGAATCTCACCAGAGTGTGTTTTGTTTCACAAAACTAAAACTAGGACAAAGGAGCAGCTTGGATCTAAGTCCCATTTTACCCAACTACCCCCCACATTGTTCAAAGAAAAGACTTCATTTTGGGCAAATCTCTAAGTATACCATGGTACATTTTACTTTACAGTAAGTGTATGCCGTAAGTAGCCCTGATTCAGTATGGTACTTAAGTGTGTGTCCTTTCAAACAGATGAGCAGCTTCACAGACTAGAATGGGACAACTCACAGGCTTAGAGTTATATGTGTACCCCTCTAGATCAGAGCTGTATAATCATGCGTTCAGCCTGTGTACCAAATCCTCAGTTGGCATATGGTGCCATATTTTCACAGAAGGCAAGGAAACGACATCAGTTTATACAAGCTAAGGATATAGCCCTACATATTCTCCAATGATAATGAGTTCATACCACAACAAAGACCTGATCTACAGTTCACTGAAGTTAATAGAAACACAGACTGACTTTGGAGGGATTGACTTTGGAGGGATCTGAATCAAGCAATAAGTGTAGTCCCCTTACTAAAGGAGCCTCTGGCTTTTTCTGGGAGGATCCTGCGTGCAGCAATTTAGCCCTAGAGACTACAACTCCCATGAGCCCTTGAGGAAACCAGGAAGGGAAGGCTTGTCCAGGCATGTGGAGAGAGGGTCTCAGAGTCTGGGATTCTCCATTTTTGGGGGGCACAGAGGAGCCAGGCTGCTTTGGAGGAGCCATATCCAGTCCAGGAGCTGTTATGCTGCAGCTACATCCTGGGTCTGAGAGCCTTTGGGACTTGGATATAGCAGGCTGCTTCTGGGGCAGCTGATTGCCCTAGAGGGGAGAGAGTCTGGCTGCGCGTGTGGCTCAGAAGGACTACACAACAATCAGCACATAGAAAGAGGCTGTAAGTAAATGGGCTCTTTGGGAAAGTGCTGCCTGGGTTTAGACTAACTCTGGGTCCAAAGAGAGGCAGAGTGTCCAACCCAGGGAACCAGAACTGCTGGCATTTGGTAGAGCCTGCTTCAATGGCAGAGGGAGTTTGCAGCTGGCTGCACAGCTTGGACTAACACACACACAACCTACAGAGAACCTCCACTCCAGCTACAGATCTTCAAGCGCGCCCACGCAAGCAAGTGTCTGGGACTCTGAGTCCAGAGGAGTGCACATTCTGGGGTGGGATAAATGGTGGCAGTGCAAATGCCAGCTAGATAAGTTCTTATTACTTCTGTGTATTTTGTTAATTGATTTTATTCACTGTTAATCTGTTAAACCCTGTTTCTTTAAGTTAAGTAAAGGTGTGTTCATTCTAATGTAATCAATTAGATGTATATTATTTATAATTTGTAATTGTTGTTCTGGAGCTAGATCCAGAGCTGGAATAATTTTATTCCTGGAGGCTCCCAAGGCACACCATTAAGTGTCTACAGGGCCAACCAGGTGGAGGCATCGCCACTGTATATTCTTTATGAACAAGGGACTGCAGCGAGGAGATAGATAGGGAATCCCCAACTAAACAACATCACCACTGGGGTACTCAGGATCTGCGTTTAGGTTAAAACCATCAGGCGCCCAGGCACACCTGTGAGCATGACCTGCTCCCGAGTAACCCAGGGAGGAAAAAAGGGGTTACGTAAGTAATTATGAGTTTTTCTATGCAGTGATTTTCCTTATCATATCTTATTTCTGTGTCAATGGCAAAGGCTGACTGTTATAGTTTTAAGTAAAATATACTAAAAACAGTATTATTTTTTAATGAGTGGAGGAATGGATTGCGGTCCAAACTGTTTGGCTACAACACTGGAGTATATTCTCCCCGTAAAGAGTGTTTTATCATAACTTTCAGTAATATTAATGAGAAGTGTAGACATATACCTAGGAAAGAGAGAGAGATTTTTTTACAGGATGTATGAAATCTACCTTATATTTCATATGCAAATAAAAATATTATTTTTATATTGCATAAAATGTTACCTTTTCCCCCAGCCTAGAAATTTTTCATTTTGGTGTGCGTGCTAAAGCTAACTATGTGGATATCCCTGCATACTGTGTTTTTGTAGCAGATCAGGAGTAAAACGTAAAACAGAGAAACTCCCCTAACAATGAAGTAGTTAAAGACCTTTCTTCATGAATTATTCTCTCAGCCTACAGTGCATGTATCTATAACGATAACAAAGAATGATGAAATAAAGCAAGAGAGCTTTTAAACTGACCTGTTTTTCATTTTCATCTTCCAGCCGTAGCCTGTCCTCTATGCAGTTCCTGGCCTGAAGAAATGCCTTTCTCTGAGCCCTTTCCGTCAAAATCCTCACAAAGACCCCATATAAGTTTACACTGACAAAAAGGATAGCATTGGCCATGAGCTGTAAGAGGAGAAGAGAAAAAAATATTTTAATGTACAGATTTTTTCACATTGCTACTCATGAATGAACAAGTCATTATTTAAAAAATCCTGCCTATAGACTACAATAGTGAAACATTTTCCTGTATTACAACAGTGAAGAAGCAACAATACCAGCTGTCATGCATTTAGGCAGACATATCACAGTTTACAACTTTTAATTTGCTAAAGTTAACTTCTCTTAAGATGACCTGTGACTTCTTATTTTTGTTCATCAGTTGGTCTTTAATTAGGTCATTGGCCAATCTGTCTATGTACCAGTATGGCCCTCACAACCATCACCATATGAATCAGTAATAGACTTTAGCCTCACAACATACCTGTGAGATAAGCAAGTATTATGTCCATTTTACAGATGGGTAAGTGAGGCACAAAGATATTAACTGAGTTGCTCACAGTCACACAGAAAATCTGTGACTGAGCCAAGAATTGAACGCAGTTACCCTCTCTTCAGTATTCCCCTCTCTTCAGTATTCCATCCGCTAGGTTATCCAGTCTTCATCTGTGCTATTACCAATCATAGTATATGTTTTTGAACATCTACGCTAGCGATTATTGACACAATGATCCTGTAGAGCACTGAGTGCCTCCCTATACCCCATTGACCTTAGCAGTAGTTGAGGACACACAATATGTTGTAGGAGGTATTAAGCAGGAGCAATTCCATACCAGAATACTGAAGTCAGTTGGAAATGGATTAGCTAGAGAGAATACAAATTTCACAATGACAACTGTTCTTTTTACATAGGAAAGAAGGGAAACAACAATGTGTGTTAAACCGAAACAAGGTCCTTTTGTGTAAGGTACCACCTTAGATTCATCCCATTGGGTCTTGAGCTAAATTAAGAAGGGAGGCTCTGCTCCAGCAAAGCACTTAAGCAGATCAGTAACTTTAAGGATATGAGAAACTTAAAGATGAATTGCAAAACACCATCACAACAGTCTGTGCCCTGCACGGTGCCAGTTTTGTTTACAGGAGACTGTTTATTTCCTCCTCTTGCTTTCAAATATTAAGTTCTGGATTGCTTTCTTTCCAAAATGACCCCAAGATCAGAACTAAAGTGCAGCTCTTGCAGCTTCTTCTTGAGAGAGGAAGGAGTGAAGCTGAGTCTTAGGTTGTCTTCTTTACACAGGCCCAAGATTCTCCACAGCATTGGGCAAGAAAACATATGGCCTATATGCTTCCATTTTCACATCTATAAAATGGTGATAAGCATATTTACTTCTGATCACAAGGATGAGTTACCACTAGTACAGCACTCTGAAGATGAAAAGTACAATGTGAATGTTATTATTTAAAGTTACAGAGGGCATAATGAGAGGTCTACAATTCTTGTTTCCATTTATCTTGTAACAGAAAGCTGTTCATGGTATTATCAAATTTCAGCACAAATAAAAGCCATTGAAAAAGGAGATGTACAAGAGAAACTTAAGTAGAGCCTGATTCTTAGAGGCATGAATGGTGCCACGATCACTGAATGTCTGCATTTTATCATACAATAGTCACAACCATTAGATCATGCAGTGTAATACCAGTGTGTTGTAAAGCTGATTTGTGCAGGTTCAGTGACTGAAAAACACGATGGATGTCTAGCAGTCAAGTCTGGCGGCAGCTGTCAAAGACCACTGAATGAACAATCCGAACAACTATAGACAATGCAAATTGCATGACTTTGCTCATAAGTGGTTGTAGCAAAATGACTGTGTTATCAAATGGTGTCAAGACCTAATATTCTTCTTTGATATTGACATGACAGTGACATGGGAGTTGGATAATTGTTTTCAGATGGAATAAAAAAAAAGTGAATTCAATTTCTTGGCCTTCCATTGGAAGCAGTAAAAGAGCATATATTTTAACAATCTGCCAGCTCTTCTGGGGCTGTCATCATGATTTCACTTAAACTCTGGTGATCATCTGAACCCTGAGAAACCAGTAGGTAAGTCTTTGCTATCACACAGCCACTTTCAAACGCAGCAGGGTACGTCATTTTTTGACAAAGTTTGAACAGTTCAAGATAAAACAGAGGCTTAGCTGTCAGCATTGGCCTGCAGGGAATCAGGAAAAGCCGTAAAGCAAGTAAAAGTAACAGAATTAAGAATATAAGAAAAAAGAAAGTGGGCTAGATTGTCTCCTGGTGTAGGAATCTCGCCATCCCCTCTCATGGCCCACTAACTTTTTTTTAAACTGACTGCAAATACCATATATTTCTTTCATTGTTTTTTTTTTATGCATGCCATTTTGTGGTCCCCGTATACATACACAACTGACATATGACCCAGGACAGAGTAGTGAGTTTTTTAAAATAAAGGCCAATAATGAAATGGCTTTTGCCAACTAGATGGACTCAAGCAAAGGCCAAGATTAAACATTACTAGTGAATTTATGTGTCTGAATTTCTAGATGCCCAACTTGAGACACCTTAAAGAAGTCTAATTTTCAAAAAGTACCAAGGAAGCTCTTTGAAAATTCAATGCTTTTAAAAGGTGACCTGGGTTGGGTACCCAGAAATGAAAGCATCTAAAAAAAAATCATTAGTGATGTTCAAAAATCTTTGTAAAAACCATATTCATTACATGGTAAGAATTTTCTGTGGGAAAGGACAGTCTTTCTGTTATGTGTATGTATGGTGCCTACCACAACAGACTCCTGGTCCATGATTGTGTCTCCTACCCACTACAGTAATTCAAATAAATACATAATAATAATACTCAGAATATATGCCACTTGTTACACTAGAGTGTAGCAATAAAAAAGCTGGCATTTTTTTAAGTAATCACCATCTTCTAGTTGCTTAAAAATAATTATTTATTTAATGGAAAAAGAAATTACAAGGAAGTTTTTTTGTTTTGCATGTTTCCTTAATACAGTAGAACCTCAGAGTTATGAACACCAGAGTTATGAACTGACCAGTAAACCACACTGACCAATTTCAAACTGGAATTATGCAATCAGGTAGCAGCAGAAAAAAAAAAGCTAATACAGTACAGTATTGTGCTGAATGTAAACTAGTGAAATAAAGGGAAAGCAGCATTTTTCATCTGCACAGCAAAATTTCAAAGCTGAATTAAGTCAATGTTCAGGGGTAAATGTTTGAAAGAACAACCATAATATTTTGTTCAGAGTTATGACATTTCAGGGTAGTGAACAAACTCCATTCCCAAGGTGTTCCTAACTCTGGGGTTCTACTATAAATAACTGATGCCTTTTATAAACAGGTTAGCCACTAGTTAGTGATACAAGGTCATCAGTAAATTATTACCTGAAAACCATTTTCTGTTTTTGATTGGAAAAAACTTTTGAGGTTTCACAACCAGCCCTTCCCACTGGACTATGATCTGGTGCATAATATAAACCTGAGAAATCACAAATGCTAAAACGGTTTCTTGCTTAGTCAAAGAGTCTCCTATGTAATGGCTCTACTAGGGAAGTATCCTAAAATACACAGCTGGAATAAACTAAAAGTAAATGAGGGATGTAAATTACTGTGGAACAATCTTTAACGAGAGCCCCAAATCGAATGGGATTTTGTTCTCTGAATGAGAAAGTCAAGGTTATGATCTCATGTGGAATAGAAGACTGCTTTCAATGGGAGTTGCAGATGCTTGGCATTCTTTGGATGAGGCCTTAATTGCAAATATCAGTTACTTGGGATTCACTCCCACAGTGGCACAGCTGTTCGTGAACTGCCACATTGTCCTGTGGGAGGTGAGGATGCAGCAGAGTGGAACAGAGAGGGGTTGCTGTCAGCAATTTCAGTAGAAAGCCAAGATCTGCAGAAAATGCTGGTCCCGTTCTTGTGGGTTTTTAAGCATCTGTGACCAACTGAAAGAGAATAAAAACTAGTAATCAGAGATACTGAGTGTAAGAACTGTTTTTCTAGTTCTTTTCATTGACTTGCTGTGTGACCAGTGAGCAAATAGCTTATCCTTTCTCTGTCTCAGTTACAATGTCTGTAAAACTGAAACAGTAATGCTTACTCACTTTTGTAAAATACTTCAAGACGTATGGATGAAAGATTTTTTTTTTATTATGCACAATACATTTTCCAAAACAACTCAATTATCCATGAAAGAGTAGCAGGCTACATAGAACAGTGATAATAACAGTCTTATTTACATGAGTTTTAGGCCTGGTCTACACTTAAAATGTAGGTTGATATTGTTCTGTAGCTCAGGGATGCAAATAATCCATAACCCTGAAAGACGCAGCCATTCCAATTTAGCCCCTTACGTGTATACAGCTAGGTTGACAGAGAAATGCTTTCATCACCTTTGCTACTGTCACTAGTGGAATGAGTGTTCTTACATTGATGGATAAATCCATTCTATCTGTGTAGGTTTCATCTACAGCAGGGCTATCAACATGCGGCCTACGGGCCGCATGCGGCCCGTGACACATATGTTTGCGGCCTGTGGTGTGGTTTGGGTTTACACGAGGCTCAACACTCAGCCCATGCGTGGGATCCTTTGAACACGGCCTCCACTGAGAACATGCTCCACAATGGCGAGGCATCTCCCAGGCGGGCCGAGCATTGAAAGATGCAAGCAGACGGGCTGGCTGGAACAGACAGGTACAGGGTTTGGCATTTCTAGCCCCCAGGGAGGAGATGCTGGGGCACTGTGGGACGTTCTGGGTGCTTAGCCTTGTGGGCAGAGCCTGAGAGGTGCTGACTGGCTCACACCAGCCACGTTTGGGTCTGGCACCGCGGCTTAAAGCTTAATCTTTATATTCATGCCTGTCAGTGTGAAAGAAGCTATTTGCATATATATTTCCAGTTAAGTTGTGGCCCTTGGCATATGATGTGAGTATCACTGTTCCCTCCGGGGCTTCCAAAGTTGAGTAGCCCTGTACAAGGTTATGCTGTAGAGATGTTGGTATGGTCTCTGTAATGAAAACATGGCCTTAACATTAACACAATGCCATTAAATCTTTGCTGAAAAGTGAGACAAGTCTGCTTTTCTTGTGTGCGAGAAATAGAGAGGTTATAAATGATCAAAAAGCGAATGAACAAGGTTCTATCAGAGTTTTAAACAAGTATGTCAGATATTTTTCTTTTTTTCTTCTGTGGGGTATATTAACACTAGAGCTTGTCACTTATTTTCAGTAAATGACAGCACAGAAGAGACTTTCAAGGTGCCGTCAATTCTAATATTTCCAGATGCACGATTGCCTCTTGATCCTGATGTGGCTTTGTTAGGTCTAGTAATTCACTTAATCAACTCATTTTACAGCCTTTTGAGAACACTTAATTACTACATCTGCTACCTCCTTGTGCTGAAGTGTCATCACACAGGAGCAGAGTGATGACAATGTTCCTTTAGTTCATAACTGCTTCCCAAACAGCGCTCCCTGGTACCCGCAAAGTAAAGTCAGCCAAACAGATGATCTACAAATGTAACATTTATTCCCAATTTGTATAAAGCCTTCCCTTATTCTTGCTATTTTATTTTTCAATTAGATTTTGCCAGTTATTTGACACATCTTGTGCTTCTGTGCTGATCACTCTTTCTACTCCCTTTTCAGATTCAAGAGGAAAGTAAATGGTAGTAATGTGGCCTAATAAGAGTCCAGACATTGTGGATATATCAACCACCATACTGGTGACAGTGGGCAAGATACAGTGTTTACGTGCCATATTTTTAGAAAGTGTGCATGCACAATTCATGATCTGCATATATAAATCAAGGATTTGCACATACACTCACTTCTACGTACATGCATATTTGACTAGGGTGCATACACCTCATGAGTATGGTTTTAAAAATGTAAGTCTCAATATTGTATATAATCCTGGAAATTTAGATGAAAGATATACTTTAAGAACAAAGATTATTGTCAAATACCATCAAGTTCTACATCTTAATATCACTAAAGCCAAACAATGTCTATGGGGAGGAGAGCTTTCAGAAATGCACTTAATATGTTTACTTTTTTCTCTTTTATACAAGGCATACAATACAGGGAGATTAAATATATTTCTATTTTCATTAGAACTTCCTGGGATTTCATTGAAAAAATAGCCAACACTGTCTTTACTGTTTTTGTTTTAGCAACTGAAAACTGTTTTTTTCAGGTTTAAACTAAAAAATGTAGACATTATGGTTTTCAGTTTTTCAGGAAAACCTTCCCAAAATGTCAATGAAAATGAATAAAAAACGTGTTTCCCAACTAGCTATAATATATAAGTATCTAAACATTTGGCCTCATTTTTAAAAGTGAGGTCTACCCACTAAGCACTAAGTGCTCAACAAGCTTCTTATTTAGGTGCTTAAATATAGATTTATGAGATTAACGTGAGGTTTCTGATTTTGAATGTTTTGACCATTGTAACTATTTACAGTTCTAAATACAATTTAGTACTGAGCTGTTACAGCCCTTTTCTGTATTACATTTTCCAAACATGTTTTCTTTAAACATACATATGTTCATGGAAAGCAAATTTCAGGCTGCAGCCAACGTTCACTTAATCATGAAGGAAAATCTGTTTCATAGCAAAATGAAATTTATTTCATAAGGAAACATAGTTTTAAAGTTTCAATCATCCAATCAAAATCATCCATCCAAAAATACCACGTGTCTTAGGTGACTAACCTACATTCTAATATTAAAACCTACGCTGTTGCTCAAATACAGAGTTGTGCAGATGAAATATAGGAAGGAATAATCACAACAAACGTTTTGCAAGCAACTCATAGGCTGAAGCTTGTTCAGTCATAAAGATTCAACCTGCAAATAGTACACTACAGAACCTGTTTGTTATAATAGTTGGCTGAACTCTACTGAGAATGCTAGAAACTGGTGCCAAGTACAGCAGTAGGTTGCAAAGTCCCACCTATCAAAAACAAAGCCCTACTTTTTTCCCATTTCAAGTCAATTTCTTATCCATCTCAATACGCTCTAGATCTCATCCATGGGATTTTGAACTCCTATTACTGGAATTAGTTTTCTTGTTCTCATATCGGCATTTACTCAGTCATACTGAAGTGAAATACCAACCATTTTGTGATCACAGAGATGCCCTTGAGACAATCACCCAATGTGCTGATCATATCACTGAGGACACTTACCTGCCCTCTGGGGCACCCCATCACCCTGTCCTGCTGAGCTGCTCTGGTATCCCCTAGTAAAGGCAAAGGGGTGGGGTAACAACCTTCCTGCAGAGTGACACAGATGCTGATAAAACTTAAAAAACAGCAAATAGTCCTACAGCACCTTAGAGACTAACAAAAAATGTAGCTGGTATCATGAGCTTCTGTGGGCTCATCTCCTTTAAAAAAACTATACAGGGACTACAATAGGTGAATGACAATATTTGAAGGAAAGTCAAATGATAAATCAAAAGCATTTCCTGCTAGTGATGTAAAACCCAGTTTAATTGGCTAACCAGTTAAACACTTTCCAAAGAATGTGCAATGTAAATAAATAAGTCAGGAGAAGGATGGGTGAAACCAAACGGGTTTCTTGTGCAGGATCGTGTAGGAAGTTTGTGGAATATCCAGGAATTGAATTCATATCCCTAATCTTTCTAATTTACCTAAAAATGATTATAGACTTTTTTTTACAGATTGGGAAATCAATGTACCAAAAGGTTAAGCAGTGGTAGATTTGCAAATGGAATGCAGAAATCTTGACTCAGTACCCTGCTTTAACCGCCACACAACACTGCTCTCCAACTTGTCCAGCATGTACTTTATAATTAAAAAGTCATTTCTTGTTAACCAGGCTATGTGAGGCAGAGATTTTAAAAACACACCCATCTGGCTCCACATTTATTTTAGGCTGAAAAAAAGATTGCCAAATATGGGCCAAAAATATACAGAGGCCTTGTAATAACTCACCTGCAAATTAAATTGAGTGACTAAACTGTACTCTCCGCAAAAGCACCTGATCCCTTTCCAACTGAATGAGGGCAGTTTTGGTGGGGAAACAAGACAGAGGAAGGGAAAACACTATCACTCTGACTGACTGCATATTGCTAAGTGACAGCAGGGCTGCATTAGGATTAAACTGGTGTCAGTCAGTTTCTTCCTCCCCCAAACAGATTGCTTAAACCTGACAAATGTTCTCTCTCTCTCTCTCTCTTTTCTCCATGCAGATATCAGAAGCAGTCAGAGAATGATGTTATGTTTGGTCAAATGTCCTCAAAAGATGAAAGTGTTTGCCTTGAGGAAGCTATCTCGAACATTGATTTTCATGTTCTATTACCCTGAGCCAGTTTACTTTTTTCCTATTGTGCTTTATGACTTCCAAGAGCTGTCTCTGCAGATAATAAGATTTTCACTTTGCAGGGTCATTTAAGGTATGGCATCTTCTGTCAGCACTAGCACTTGACAGCTTTAATACTGACAAACTGGTTGGACAGTAATTTACACAGGGAGAATAGAGGAGGTCACTTTTAAATAATTTCCTGTATTTTTCTATTCAACTTTTCAAACCATTTTTCAAAGAGAACACATTTATACACTGTATATTGGCATACAGGTATGCAAATACTATGATGATGACAGTCGAGTAGGCACATAGATAAGAGGCCATACTTTTTGTTTTTGTTTTAATTTTTGGTGGGGCAAGTGGAAATTTTTAGAGTTTCTTTTACTTGAGATATCTAGCAGCAAAACAAATGGAAATACTTCCTTTGAGGGTTAGATTCTTCATAGAAATCATAGGACTGCAAAAAACTAAACATTAAAGGTTTCTGGTGAAGCCAGAAGAGTTAAGGGACCTTTGCCAGAAATGAATTTGACTGTAATCTAATCTCCATATAGTACCAATAAAAAGGTCTGGGTGTACTAACAAATGTGAGTCCTGATTTGGTAAATGGGGCTATGTGTGTAGAATCACAATCTGACCCTGCAGATCCAAGTGCTAGATCAGGGCCTTATTAACACGTCATTTAAATAAGCAGGATGAATTTAAAGAAATATTCCTTTCATGGGAATTTGCAATAATCAGGAAAGGATTAATTGATCTTCCTGTATTCTGTAGAGACTTTTGTTTTGTTTGTGTGTCACCATTTAGATATAAAGTTTATTCTGGAAAAACTGCATGACAGCACCCGTCTCCAAACATTAAACAAATCATGAGTTGGACTGCAAACATTCAGGATACTTACTTTAAAATTAACTGAAAAAAGAGTGGTCTTATAACACCTTAGGGCGTGTCTACACTAGGAAATTATTTCAAAATAACTAAATTTGAAAGAATACGTCCCAAAATAACTATTTCAAAATAAGCTTATTCCCTGAGGAAAGCAGGAGTACAGATTTCAAAATAACCAACTACTTATTTCGAAATAACAGGTTTGGTAGTGTGGCTGCTCCACTTATTATTTTGAAATGGGGGGGGGGCATTATTTTGAAATAACTCCCTTGTGTAGACCCGGGCTTAGAGACTAACAAATTATATATATATATATATAGTGTCATGAGCTTTCATGGTTACAACCGACTTCACGGAGTTATCAGTTGGCTATCTGTAGCTCATCCATACTCACTTGCTCTGTGGCGGGAGGGGCAGCAAGAAATAGCAGTACTGTCCTCCCCTAGTTGCAGCGCTAAGATCCAGGTATCACAATAGCTAAACTGTACTGCTTCCATATCCAGACTGCTGTAGCGCCTGAGCAATCCAACAGCCATGTTTTCCTTCTCAGAGGTTGAGTGATGGATGTGGAATGGGGGAGACATGTCTGAGTTGTGGGAGAGGAAGGCACCAAACTCAGAGTGAATGAGTGTGGCATTAAGTGGGAGGAATGGGCAAAGAAATAGCAAACAGAAGCAAAAAAAGCCCCAAGGAGGAAAAAAACAAGAAGAGGAGGATGGCAATTAAAAGCAGAAGATGAAGAATTCAAATAGGACTTGGAGGAGATGAATCTTAAATTAAAGGCACAGGCCACAAAGCATCTGAACTGAGAGAAAACAATAAAGGAGTACAGCAGGATAGATGCTATTATCACCATCTTTCACTGTGACTTTACAGTTTTAATTTTTTAAGGAGAGGGTGTGGCCAGGAAGGAGTCTGGAGGAGATGTTGCTTGACTAAACATGGAGGAGTTACCCTCCTTTTTTCTCTCCTCTTCCTTCCCAGCTACCAAAAGCCTCCATTGTCTTGGTCTCTGACTCACACATAAATGTTATCACAGCCTATTCCCTCCGACATACTGTGATAGGTGTCTTGGTTTTTCACTTGGAAAGTTTGGTCAAATTTGCTGAGGCTGAAGCAGTCAGAAAAGAGGAATGTAGGTAGTTAAGAGATACAGTGGTATTTTCATATATGACATATTACAAGAGATTGCAAACACAAGAATCATGTAACCTGATTTAAAAAAAAAAAGAATGGGACTTAATTGCGGCATCAAGAATTATAAAGGCCATAAAACAAATTAGTCTCTACTTCTTATCATAGCCCATAGCTAGAGAGCAAGAGGGCACTCAATGAATTTAATTCCCATAGCACACGGCTTCATTCCCAGAGGAGGCAATTAATGGAGTCAGATGCCATGACTCGACTGTAAAAAAGATATTGGAAAATTTTATAACTATTAACAACTTCGTATTTATGAAATTAAGACAGGAAATCAAAGATCCTGTTTCAGTTCCTGGTTACGCCAAATTCAAGAAGCTATTCCCTGCACCCTCATGTACAGCACTACACTGGAAGCACTGATCCTGGTTGCAAGCAGGATATTGGAATTATAGGTCGATTCTGTAGCTCTTATTCAGACCAAACTCCCACTGAAGTCAGTAGTCTTGAAAGCAAGAGAAATTTTGCCTCAATAAGGCCATATTTCCACTTACTGGAGGATCAACTCTGTCGATCAATCTTTTTGGGGTTTGATTTAGCAGGCCTAGTAAAGATCCACTAAATCAAATGCGAAGGCCGTCCCTGTTGATCCTGGTATTCCTCGATGTCGCAAAGACTAAGGGAAGTCCACGGGAGAACTCCCGCATTGGAGACAGCACCAAGCTGGGCTTAAGGTACGTCGACTCCAGCTACGTTTTTAAGCTAACCTTCTGGGTGTAGTGTAGCCATGGCCTAAGACCTACAGGATTATATCCTTGCTCTTTTCTAGTATAGCAAAGCCTATCACTATCTTTTTAAAAGAATCCACTAACTTGGGGTGTCTCAAATTTCAGGCCATGATGCTATAGTTTGAGTCAAAGACTGGTGCCAAATCACTCACTGCAAATCCATTTGATCTGATAATAAAAAGGTTATATAATAAATAAAGCAACACTGCACCATTCATTAATTAGCCTGGAGTTCACTGTATGTACACAAGAATTACATTATGCAAAAAACAAGTCAAGGTCATCATTACTCCATGTGAAAGCCTTGATACCCATTGAAAGATGGAATACATTAAGCGACTAACTCATTTGTCAATTTTTTTCCCAATCCTTTCAAAAATTTCTATGCCTACTGAATGATTTAAAAAATAACTCAGTAGTTCCTCAATCAGTATAGCATCAAGACAACAACAACACTGGAAATTATGAGTCAATGCCACAGAAGATGAGTGGATTATAGAAATGGTATAGGTAGTCTCAAATTAAGGCTTCATAATAACTGAGGATATTGATGGATATTGATGGTCTACACATATTTCATTCTAAATGCAAGCAACAAAATATAATATCACAGAGAACTATATTTATCCCCTTTACAGTTCTCCTTTACAACGATTCTCATAATGGTTTTTATTTTTAAATACAAAGAGGGCTTTTTTTTTTTCAAAATCTGTCATGTCATTTTGAAATCCTCACTTTCCCAATGGCAAAGTTCTATCCTATGAGGTTTTCAACAGTCCTCGGAGATGTTCGTGCTCTCAACAATCTTGAAAAAGTAATGCTGTTAGCCTTTCAGCATAATCAGTTCATCCCAAAAACTCATTTACATGAGTAGTCCTTACAAGTAGGCTCACTGGGCACAGCCTCATTACCTTCAGAAGCAACACTACAGACTTGATCCAAAAGCCAACAAAGTCAATTTGGAAGAGTCCCATTGATATCATTAGAATATTGGATCAGGCCTTATGTCTTATGGTGTCTGCAGGATCAGCTCCTACTGGAAATTCAAGGAGTCTCCATTAGAATAATTGATCTGTGATGAAATACCAATTCTACACATCAATGAGACTTTTGCCACTCAACACGGTGTGCATTTGAGTTGACCCCTCACAGTCAATAATATAATTTTTTTCACTTACAACAAGGCAGTGGTTCTCAATCAAGGATACACAAGAGGACTTCCAGGGGGTACATTGGAGGGAAACCAGCTAATGGAAGCTGCAAGGGCAGTGCTTGTGGGTGTGTGAATCAAGCAGAGACATGCTGCCCCCTCCGCCCAAAAGGGGCACGCCGTGCAGTGACACACATGCTAGCTCCATCAGCCAGGTGATTTGAACAGTATATGGGGCTGCAGCAGCCAGGGAGACTGCCTGAGGATCTTGGTGGTCTGCCAGCTGGGAGCCACGTATGGTAAACACCTCCCATCCAGAGCCTGCACCTGGCACCCCCTCCTGTACCCCAACTCCTGGTCCCAGATCACAAGCTCCTCATTTACCCAAACCCTCTGCTCTCACACCTGAATCCCTGAGAAAGCTCACAACCTCCTCCTGTATCCAAACTCCCTCCCTGATCCTGACCCTCCTCCTGCACCCCTGCCCCAGGTCAGAATGCCCTACTGAACCCAGACTCCCTCCCAGATTCCACACTCCTCCTATACCCCAATCTCCTACCCAGAGCTCCCTCCTGTACCCAAACTTTGTCCCAGACCCTGTTCCCCCTCTATCAATATCATAGAAAAGTATGACTCCTGATCACTTACCTCATCAAATATTATTGCCCACTCCTGCACAAATGAGAGTAAAATTTGTCCCCTTGTTTTCAACCTCCACATCCAAACAATTTTCAAAACAATATTTGTTTGTACTTATATAGTACCTTTCACCTGATGATATCAAAGTGTTGGACAAGTAAGATTATGCACTTTTACCAGTATTTAAAATGGAGAAAGAGGCTTGTCCAAGACACAAAACTAATGACAGAATTGGGCATAGAAGAGGACTCCTGACACAGTCTCCACTCTAACTACTTCACAGATAGTTTCTGAAACTGATCCTTGAGATCCTCCACTGAGACTTAAGGATGTTAAATATCAGGTAATTGACTAATCAAATAGTCGATGCATTTTTGCATTAATGCTTCAATTAGTTGATAGGGCACCTCTGCCTTTGAAGTGTAGCAACAGCCCTAGGGCTGTTGCTATACTTCAGAGACGAAAGCACTGAAGCCCAGGGTCAACTGAAGCCCAGGGTCAGCTGGGGACTCCCCTGCTGACTCCAGGCTTTGTGCTGCCAGGATCCTCATAGCATTTCAAAGTGGCAGTGCTGCACAGAGCCCAGGGTCAGCTGGGGAATCTCCAGCTGACCCCGGGCTCCACGCGGTGCTGCTGCTTTGAAGTACCGCCTCTTTGCCCCCCCTTCCTGCCTCTATCTGACAGAAGCAGCAAGGGGGAGAGCGATTAGTCAACTATCCGATAAATATTTGCTTATCGGATAGTCAACTAGTCCTTCACATCCCTACTGAGAACCACTTGGAAAAGTTTCTACCCTTTCCTTTGTCCTTTAAAGTAGCTTATGTATCTCTGTTAGCTCTGTACCAATTTATTTGCGCACTTTTTGAATTTATATTATTTGTATGTATATCACTTTTATTGCATCAAGCTCAAGGTCTTGGCATTTCATAAATTTTAAAAACATTACTGGCACTAAAATACATAACTAAGACACATTGTATGTAAACACTTGTGAATATATAAATTTTTCAGAACTAATTCCCTGTCTACTTTACATGTTATGCAACATTTTAATCACCACCAGTTTTACTAACTATACATTACATAGCTCCTCCTCTCATCCCTAGAAAAGTGATTCCTTTTTTATGCAGTACAACAATCTATAGCCCACTAATCCCTAACCCTCCCACCAGCTTTTTAATTTTTTTTCTCTTTTCTTCCACATCTCCTTAAATGGTCCCTTGTTAGGGTTACTAAATTTCTGATTATAGAAAACCAAACACCCTGGCCTGGCCCTTACCTTTTCTGATGCCTTCCCACCCCTGCACTGCTGTAGAACTGGCACTTGGGGCAGCACCTGCACTGTGGGCAGGGGCAACACATGAAGCCCTTCTGGATTTAGGAGCCAGAGGGATATGTCTGCCGCTTCCAGGAGTTGTGCAGAGCTGGCCACTGCCACCAAGCAGACTGCCCCATCAGCAAGGTCCATTTTCGACTGGACAGTCGGATTGAAAACCAGATGCCTGGCATCCCTACTTGAAATATGTTTTAACTAATTATACTAAACAATCTGTTCCACCTTGTATTCAGCTGTGGTACTCAGAGTACATTTCCCAGACCCTGAAGAAGAGCTCTGTGAAAACCCCAAAGTTGTCTCAATCAACAACAGAAGTTGGCCTAAAAAAAAGAATTACTACACTCATCTTGTCCCTCTAATATTCCATTTTCAAGCTGAAGTCCACCCTCTTCAATAAAGATTGCAAAAAAGCACTTTATTGAAGAGGAGCTCTCCATTCTCTTATTATTTGTGTTAAGTAGCATCTAAATGACCTCAGTCACAGGCCAAAGCACCAGAGTGCTGGGTGCTGTACGAACAAAGAACAAGACTTCTGTCCCTTTGTGTATAAAAAAAATCCTTATTATGAATACAGTTTGAGCTATTTTCTATGGTTTGTTAGATTTACTGGTTTCTGCTGTTCTACTATCTCAGTTTACTTTGCTGATTTTTTGTAATAAACTTTCATAATCTAAGTCTCTGTTCTAGTTTTCAAGTGACCTCTCTCTCTTATGTTGTTCTTTCCTTTCTTATCTGGCCACATTGGTTTCCGTTGCCCTTTAGTTCAGTTGATTTTCGTGGAATTAATTTTGCTTGTAGCATCTGCACCTGTACCGTAAACACTTCCCACTGTTTTAGTATTGATTTCCCATGTGGTTGAATTCCAGCCAATTTTCTCTCTTACTTCATGTTTCTTTAATTCTGCTCTTCTAAGGTTTAATATTTTTCTGTTTCTGCCCTTTCCATACACCCACAGAAATATTAGACATGAAGAAGTTATGCTGCTCGTAGTTTTCCAATTTCAACATTCTACCTAACTTATTACCTATTATTACACCCAGAACAGCCTCTGACCTACCTACCTAGTCAACATATTCTGTAGAAAAGTCTTGTTATTTCTACAAACAAACTTCCATCTTGAAATTTTTACATGCGAAACTCTGAGTCTCTTTTCTCAGGACAAATCTTACTGTCAGACATATGAATATAGCTTTTACTGATTTTAAAGGTACTCCAGGCTGGACATCCCTGATCTGGCACCCTCAGGGCCTGAACAATCCCAAATGAGGCAATTTGCTGGACAAGGGGAGGTCCCCACCATCGACCTCCCAGCCTGCTGCCTCTTCCTGCTGCTGGCTTGGGCCCCTGCCACAGCCCCGCTGCTGCTGCTGGACTCTGGAACTGCCAGAGGATGTGGTAAAGGCTAGGACTTTAACAGGGTTCAAAAAAGAGCTAGAAAGATTCATGGAGGTTAGGTCCATCAATGGCTATTAGCCAGGATGAGTAGGAATGGTGTCCCTAGCCTCTGTTTCTCTGGAGGTGGGTGACAGGAGAGGGATCGTGTGAGGATTACCTGTTGTGATCCCTCCCTCTGGGGCATCTGGTATCGGCCACTGTTGGCAGACAGGGTACTGGGCTGGATGGGCCATTGGTCTGACCCAGTATGGCCCTTCTTATGTTCTTGTGACTCGAGCTCTGGCCCTGATGCCACCAAAACTGCAAGGTTCCCATCTGCGCTGTGGGGCTCTCAGCCACACAACCAGACCTCCCCACCCTGCTGCAGGGATCCTGGCCATGTTGCCGTCCCACCTGCTGGTTTCCTGACAGTGCCACCGGACCTCCCTGCCCCTGGGCTCACTGGTCCAGGAACATTCATGGTCCTGGCCAGACCATGGATGTTGCTGGACCAAAGAGTCCTGGGTAAGGGAGGTACAACCTGTAGTATAAGCCATGTGACATGTGAGGCATGTACTGTCTTGTATGATCTTTGGTCATATTTGGAGAGCTAAAAGCTAACATAGTGACCACAAAGAAGTTCTTAACTGAACTAACATTTAACCTATCACCTGCAGGAACATTTGTTTATCTTTTAGTTTGATCCAGGAATCCTCTGGAAGCATCCAACAGTCTTTACTATCATTCACTCCTGAAATCCAGCCACCATCCAACCAGCAGGTGATCAAACCAGCACATAAAGTGGGTGCCATCACAGATCTTAACGATGAAAACAACATCAATAAAGCCAACCAATAGCTCTGACACTACCTAATATAAAAGAACTAAAAGAAAATCCCTACACCGCAACTCACACAAGAATGTAAGTGTGATGTCCTCCCCCCCTGCCATGCCTTATGAAAATTGGCTTATGCATATGCATAACTGGAAGATACTTCAAACAAAGTACCTCATATAACCTATCAATTTTAATGTTATAATCTACTGAATCTGTATAACCTATTTTGGACATGTATCATTCTTGTATGTGAAGGTAGAAATATGAAGTGTGAATATGTTCATAGTTTTAAGTGTGCTAACAAGAGCCATTACGGGTCCCCCGGAAGCCTGACTTGGTGATCAACTGAACAACATGTGAACAACTGTCTTATTTGTTTGCCCTAGTAACACATCGGTAAGACATGTGGCCACACCAGCTAGTGCTGAAATTCCGTTTGAACCTGGTATTTTTTGATTAAAGGAGGGATGTAAAATAAAGGATTCCCACCCAAGAAAAAAAAGTCTAGTTAAGCAACCTTTTGTCTTCAGCTGGCTTTTGAAACTCCCTGATACACTCTAAGAGGAAACAATGAACTTTGAAGGGCTGGAGATTCAAGACAGAGTGAAAGATTTTGACTCTGATTTGAAATTTAGATCTGAAGTAAGAACAGTTGTTTAGGGTAAGAATTCACATGTGACATGTTTCTTAGTGAATTAAAAATAGCTACACATTTTCTATTCATTTTAATGTAGTAACTTACTTTGATCTGTCTGTTTTTACTTGCAACCACTTAAATCCAACTGTGTGTATTTAATAAAATCACTTTTGTTTACTATCAGGACTAGTGTAATTAATTGTCACCTGGAGGGGAGCAACAACTGTGCATGTCGCTTGGTAAAGGGAGCTTACCTGACGAGTTTTCACTGGGTAAAACTCTTACATAGAAAAAGACAGATTTATTTGAGGTTTTGATCCCTTTTGCGGGTTGGTTTCCTGAGTGCTGTGCCCTAGAACTGTGTTCTCCGATAGCTGAAATGATTCATTGTCTGCATTGCTCCACAGGGGGTGATAACCCCAACTCTGTGCCTTGTCTGAGGGAGACCAGAGGATCTGTCCCAGCAGGACAAAGTGGTGGGGAGCCCCAGAGAGCAAGAAGGTGGGCATCAGTGGTATGATCAGCACATTGAGGAACAATCCCAACGGGTCTTCTCTGACCACACCCCATTGCAGTAAGGATATCAACAAATCAGATATCCCCAAATAACTTGAAAACTCTACAACTTCATCCCTTGTGAACCCACCCCACTGACCTACATGCTTCCCAAGCTACACAAACAAGAGAACCCCAGCAAACCTATCAAATCTGGCATGGCAACCTTACTGAAGGATTATCAGGTTTCATAGAAACAAATCCTACTCACCACATAAAGGGTCACAACCAACTTCCTGCAGAAACTGTGTAACATTAACAGCCACTCTCAGAACACCATCTTTCCACCATGGACATCACTTCCCTCAGGACCAAAATCTATCAAAATGACAGCATTGTTCCTGGCCTCAAATAGCTATCAAAAAATGGACACCACTCAAATATCCATCCCAAACAGATTGCCAAACTCACCCATTTCATCCTCACCCATAACAACTTTACATTCAACACACACTTAGTCCAAACCATGGAAACAGGCTTGGATACTAGGATGGCTGCCCAATATGCCAACCTCACCCATCCATCAAACTCTCTCCAGAACACATTCAAACCAGAATCACTTCCCAGGTTCCAAGATTAACATCAGCAATGGAATCCAATGCCAGAAAGTTATAGATCACTACACTTACAAAGATCCAGTAGCAACCCCAAAGCACATCAAGAAATCCATTATCTATAGGTAGGCACTCAGATACCACAGAATGTACTCTAAAGAGAAAGTTGACTCTTAACAGTTAAACAATTACAGCCCATAATTGATGGGGATCACACCTTGTAAGGAACCCCTCTTCTGGCTTTCAATCAACCCCTAACCTCATAAAGCTTATCATCAGAACCCCCCTACAGACCAGGATACACTGGCTAAATGTGGCACCAAACCCTATCAACACAACAGATGCAAAACCTGCAGACATATCTCCACTGCCACAATGATCAATGCATTCCAAAACTCACAGAGTTATTAACAGGCTATTTCACCCCGAATTGTTTCTTCATATAGGTATTAACTACTTATGCTATAGAATTTATTCCATCTTATATTTAGCTGTGGCACCTTGAGCACCTTTCCCAGATCTAAAGACAAGCTCTGCGTAGCTTGAAATCTTGAATTTTTCACCTACAGAAATTGGGCCAATAACAGATGTTCTCACCCACCTTGTCCCTCTAATGTTCAATCTTCAAATCTAAATCTAATACCTGTTTGAGAGAGTTTGTCTGTCTGTCGGTGTAGTCTAGAATTCCTCCTAAATGGTAAGAGCTAGGACCACCAAATTTGGTATTCAGCTTCCTCTTATCATAACTTAAGGCAAAGTAAGGATTTGGTTATGCCAGGAAAACCAGATGCGCCTGGAATAAGATTGCTCCCCCAGATACTACGGGGACATTGCTGGCTGTTCCCATTCATCAGGGAGCAAGGGGAAAGTGCATAGTTTGCTGCATTCCTCATTCTAGTGGGGTGGGGAGGGGGTGCAGAGAGCAGATGAACCTTTAAGTGCCATCGCTGGGGACATGCACCCCTCCCCTGGCTTCTTACCTGGCCCCAAACTGTTGTGCTGAGAGAGGGCTGGGGTAGTCCTCTCTCCCCAGGGAATCCTGCATACTGAACCCCTCATCCCCAGTCTTACCCCAGAGCAACAATTTAAATGAAGTCTGGACATTTTCATTTTATTTAAAAAAAATTTAATTGAGTTAAGGACCTGAGCAACAACAGGTAAACTTTCTAGTGGTATCTAAAGCAGAGGTGGGAAATAAGCAGCCTATGGGCTGGATGTGGTTAGCCAGATTTAGCCCCTGGTGGGCCACCAGATACTTTATTTACCTGTATGTCTGTAGGTACTGCTGCTCACAGCTCCCATTGGCCGTGGTATATCATTCTCAAGCAATGGGAGTTGCGAGGAGCAGTAGACTGGCCCACTCCACTGCCTGCAGCTCCCATTGACTAAGAACAGCAAGCCACAGCCAACAGGAGCTGTGAGCAGTCATACCTGAGGGGACACAGGTAAACAAAGCATCTGGTGGCACGCCAGGGGCTAATCCTGGCAAACTGCATCCAGCCCACAGGCCTCTTATTGTCCACCGCTTCTCTAAAGTGTCAATCAAAACACAGGCTTTACCCAGACAAAGTTCTCACTCACTTTAGTAAGATCAAGCCTTATATTTTTATGTTAATTCAATATAATTTCTCACCAATAATACAATCACTAAAACTCATGAAAGTAAATTCCATTGTCAAACTAAATTTTGCCTGGTTATACCTGTGCAATTTCATGGACTTCATGGGAATGGATAAAAATATAACTGAGAGCAGAAGTTTGCCTAGATAGTTTAAATCTCCCAGTCAGTATTCTAAATTTTAGTTCTTACATTTATATCACAATTCTCCGTCTACATATAGGCTTTTAACATAACAATCTTATTTCACCTTCCTATTCCACTTTCCTACATTTTTCCTATAGCATTTGCTAATAATGTTTATGGGTAGCTTTCCTTTGTATTCTTCCCAAACTGTTAGTTTAAAGAAAAGGGCCAGTCTACTGCTCAATCCAATGATAAGATAGTTTTGCATCATAGACATTTAAACATGCATATTTTCATACTGTGTAATATTAAAAGTTTTTGCAGTATAGTCAATATGTGGATTGGCACTGAGGTAAATATGGTAGCTGGTTTTTATAAGTCTAAACAATTTTCTGACCATTAATAAATAGTAAGCCTTCTCCTTGGAGGTATTATATGAAAGCCAGTGATGATCATCATGCTATTTCTCTTTCACCAAGTACAGCCTTATTCAGTTTACTTGATTTATTTCACACACCAAGCTATCATATTTTGCCTGTCTACATTACCTGTGAGTTTCACCTGGATTTCAAAATTCTACTACTAGACAAATTCTGTATTTCACCTAACAAGTGATTGTATTTCAGTGGTATAATATGCCAAGTGATCCCACTAAGTCTGTAAAGAAACTATCTTGATGCTTTTGAAAGAAGAAAATAAAGAAATAAAATGGAACCTGTTAGCATTACACAATTAATGAAGTCCACGTACTGCCTTAAACAATCAGATCCCCTTATGACTGTTACACCATTGCACACGTGAACTTAATTTTGTCAGCAGATACTGCAGAACTTGAGGGTATATTGAATACTTTAGCATTTGAATAAGACTTAGTGAGTATACAATGATCTCCATTAGTTTGGTGTTATGGTTCATGCCAGGAACGGGACATAAAAATAGATGAACTCATGATCTGACATGGTAAGGATACTCATGGAAAAAAATATTGTATAATTTTAGGAAATTTAAGGGATCTGAAAACCCTGCAGTCATTTTAGGATTGTCGTCAAACTCTACAGTAAAAAGCCAGATTCTCTTCTGCTGTACTTTTCCAATTTTCACTATGCAAACACAACCCTAATTATCATCATCATATATCCCCAAGATTATTTTAGAATATGACTTCCAAACACCTATGTGATTAAGGAGCCTAAGTTCTATTTTCCTCCAAAGTGATTTAGGCACTTAGGAGCCCAAGTTCCGATACTTCTAAGAATATTATGCACAGTTTACAAATAATTCCACTTTTTGAAGGAGCCTTGTGAGATTTAGCACTTTGGAGCAGTAAGTAATGTGTCACATACTACAATGTCTCTGTCTGTATTCCAAGTGACTGAAGATTACAAAGCCGTAAAATGCATCAGGTTCCACTGTATAATAAGATGTTCTCACTCCCTGTTTGCATAGGGAAGTAGGAAATTATAAGTATCTTTAAGGTTCACAGGTTTAATTTTTGTTGGTGAAATAAATAATCACAAAAGGGGACTGACAGAGGACTTTAATTAGCAAGGCTATTTAACAATGGAACAGATAGAACATGACAACAGAAATTTGAGCTTCCCATTAGGACAATTCTGACTAGAAGAACGGCCTCAAAGTGAGGGAAGGTAGCTCAGTTTTCATGGTCAGTGAACTAGGAGCCTCTGTACCTATCACTAGCTACAAGTTAGAGACCTATTCACTTGTGAACCACTTCTGAAAAGTCTTGAAAGCTGGATACAATTCAATTAATACATAATAAGCATTATTTGAATTTAGTGTGGGGAAGGACTGCTCTTGAGGGCAGAAACATTCTGAAGATGCCAAGGACTATCAGATTTGCAGCAGGTTGTAGTACAACATAACAGCAAGAGGGTAAGAAACAATGTGCCAAATGAAAAGATTTCTTTGTTAATGAGAAAATCTGAATAGTGAATGTGATATGAGGATGCCCCCTACATAGGGTAAATTCTTCAGGAAAGGGAACATGGAGATGACAGTTAAGGTTCTATTTTAAGCATCTGCTCCTAGTTTCGTCTGCCATCGATGGCAGTTTTACCACTGACTTAAACGGAAGTAGAATTGGGTCCATAATAGAAATAAATCAGTATTTCAAAATTCTGCATACCAACTGGCCCAGAGAGGGCAAACAATTTCAGACTCTTTCTGACAATAAAAGATGTTTTTGCTGGAATTGTGATCATGCTACAAGGTGGGCCAAGCTGATTTTGTGATTGGACAGATAAATGAACTATGGTGAATTGAACAAAATAGTAATATACATGGGATTATTTTTCAGATCTACAGACAAGTCATCCCAGGAGAGAATGGGAGGGCTATAAAGTGTCAGAAATGTTAATTTCAATCTGCTAAACTCACAGACAGGCAGACAAATGAGAAAACAGGCTGCTTTTTAGTCCTGAAGACAGCAAGGCAGACAAAGAAGAGGAAAAATTGGCAGTTAACTATTTATCATCTAGGAAATTCAGTCAGGCAGCCAAAATTCAGGAACAGATAATTAACTTGTGCACTGTCCAGGGTGGAAATGTTAGTGATAGCAGTCATCTATAAAATGAGCCAGCTGGCTCTGCTGCCAAATCAGTCCCAGTTTACTTGATAGCTACCAGCTAACCATGTGACCAGAGAATGAACTAGTCTCTGCCTACTGAAAGAGACAGATCGCCACCTCCTGTGCAGTAATTTAGAGGACTCACAGATTGTTACAATCAAACTGAGGTACCAAAGTTTCAATGATTTTTCACTAAACACAGGTAAAAGCTGCAAATTAATATATTTTCAACAGTGAAGTTAGTGATTAGTGGTGACATGTAGGCATACTGTGTGTTTGTAGCTTTTATTATTTAGAGCCCCATGAAAGGAATGCAAAAAGATCTGCCCTCTCTTATTTTACCAAAATCAATTTAATTTAATTTACAAAATGATTTGGTATAAATAGCCTTGGGTGGCTTAGATTTTTGTAAGTAAACATTGGTAATTTTTGATTTCCCCATACATGCACAAAAATATATGCATAGGCAAACTAAAAGAAAGTGCTGCTTGAAAAC
Organism: Pelochelys cantorii; assembly: GCA_032595735.1. NCBI lineage: Eukaryota > Metazoa > Chordata > Testudines > Trionychidae > Pelochelys > Pelochelys cantorii. The sequence continues at coordinate 161,894,877 of CM064327.1, forward strand.
CTATTAGAATTTGACTTAATGATATTTGCTTTATATATTTTATGGTGGGGATGATGATTTGTGTTTTAATGGTTATAGAGTAACAATTCCTCGTAACTCTGAAAAATGTAAACCAATACAAATAAATGTTTATTTTGAAATGTTGATATTCATTAAAATTATAAAAAATAAATTCCATCCATCTTAGGTATAAATAGAATTTTTATTAACCCCCTTTATTGATTTTAGAGTGAAACTCACAGTCAGTCAATACAAAAAGTCAAGCCAAAGCTTATGGATCATTCCTGACCAATTTAAGATCTATTCTGTATTTGTAAATGGAACCTGAATAGGCATCTTGTAGGTTTAACTGAGGGCGATTCAAAGGCCTTTTTGTGCTTGTCTTCCACGCTTGAGTAAAACCACTGAACTGGCACACTAACAAAGAAGTTTAGAGGGTAAAAACCAACATATGCATTAAAGTAATCTCTCTTGATTTTACGTGTGAGCAGGACAGAGACGTAAAACAGATGTTAAGGTAAATTACTGCAAAAACCAGCAATTTGCACCTCCTGCAATCCCACAATAACAAACAAATTCATAGTTTTTTGCACAGTCTAACAGAAGTCACAGTTTGTGCAGAAATATTTCATTTTATTGTGATTAAATATGGCTAAATATTTGTCAAGTTCATAAAGGAGTTATGTGCTTGACTTCTAACATGGGCTGAGACTATTTCCACACCTCTAGGTTATTAGTGACTACTACTCATGAAAAGTGAATGTCTCCAAGTGCACAAACAATGGAACAACAATTATGAGACATTCTACTGGATAGGCCCTAATGGACACTTCTGCTGACTGGAGGGGAAAAAGCCAAAGTGAACACAGTTTGAACAGCCTGACTGAGGATTAGGCTTTGTCTACACCACCAATTAAGCAAAACTGTTGGTGTTCACAGATGCTTAAACCTCCACTCCCAAAAGACAAAAGTTTTACAGCAGCAAAAGTGGCAGTCTAAACAATTCGTTGTCACAGGAGCTCTCTGCTGTCCACAATGTGAAACCCACTCGCAGGAGGAAGGGGAAGTATTTTGTTGGGAAAAGTGCTGAAAAACAGATTCACACTGCCTAACTTTTAGTGACATAGCTGTGTCAATACCGCTGTTCTTTTGAAAGAAAATTGAAAGAACAGAGGGGGTTTTCCAACATTGGTAATCCTCATTCTATGAGGAAGAAGCCTTTTTCCAAAAGAGCTCTTTTGCAAAAAGGTGTGTGTGGACAAGGAAGAGGGAGTTCTTTCAGAAGAAGAGGAAAGAGGAAAAAGCACAGGTGCCCTGGTGACCACTCCTTCCATAGTAATCACAGCTTAAATGCGAGATAGCGTCCATTCAGTGTGGACACTATCTTTCGAAAAAAACAAATTGCTTTTTTGATGAGCTTTTTCAGTGTGGATGCTGTCTTTCGGAAGAAGTTTTTCCAGAATCTCTCTTCCGGAAAAGCTTCTTCCGAAAGAAGCCTGCAGTCTAGACATAGCCTATGATGCCACAGGACCAGCTGTTTTTAGCAGAGCATGCTGGGAGTAAATGCCAGGGTGGGTTACAGAAGGATCTAGGATGCTAGAAGAGACTGTAGATAGGGTCTATCTTGTTCCTGTAATTTAAGAGGAAAGCCTACCTAACTTAGCTTCTAGTGAAGCATAACATTAGATGAGACTAAATATGCCTGCAGGCTGTTTGCTGTTTCAGTTGTTTTGTCTTCTGTGCTCTCAGATACTTTACTCCAACTGAAAAATAAAAATACATTTAAAAAAAAAAGCTGTTTTGTCATTAGTCACAGTTTCCAAAGGGGAAGAAAGACTGAGGCCCAAAACCCAGTTGGATGTGCAAGGGGATAAACAGTTGATACACGCAGGGTAGCACGCTGCTCCAAGAACTGAAGAATCACAAGTCTATTTAGGCCCAAGACCTAAATCCAAGAGACCAGAAAAGGACACTTAGCCCTGTTACTGTGTCAGAGATCCAAAATAGCATAGTAGAAAATCCCTAGCTGACCTATATCCTGGGTTGCCTCCTTTCAATCAAAATCTGAGTATTTTTCTACAGAACTTAAAGTTTCCCCATGGATTTTTTGATAATTGATCACTCAGAATTATTCAAAATTCAATTGGTCTGACAGATCTGTCCCAACAGCAGGAAATATTCCTTTTCAACGAAACCCCCTGAGTAATATATCACCTATTTTTTAACATTACAACTTCATGAATAAACTTAGAAAAACAATGGATGGTCCTGCAGCACCTTAGAGACTAACAAAAAATGCAGATGGCATCATGAGCTTTCGTGGGCACAACCCACTTCTTCAGATCAAAGAAGATCATCCGTTGTTTTTTAATTTTTTTCAGTTACACACTAATACGGCTACCCCTCTGAGCTTCATGAATGCAGTTCAGAAGATAGCGATTATAGTTGACTAATCATCTGACTAGAATCCCCAGTTAAAGCAGCCTGAATTTAACTTACTACAATGTACTATTTTAGAAGAAAAACTCTCCTAATTCCAATTCAAAATAGGTTTTTTTAGTTATCATGATTATTATTATAAATTCAAATCTGAACTTCCACATAGTGGTCCTGCAAGTGAGAAAGTGATGCTAATATTCTGATACCACTCAATTTCAGGTGGCCCTTAACAAGCTTTACCCTTGTGTGATTATTTAGCTCTCCTCCATCTCTGCAGTATATGGGAACATGCACAGACACTGTCTCAGAACAGTAGCAGTAAGTGCTACACAAATAAGATTATACAATGCAAGGTACGTTTACTATAAGGCTTTAATATTTTCAAGAGTTGTCTGGTCACAAAAGTAAATAAAATCTAAAGCACAATGAACAACGTATTTACCAATCTAATAACTAAAGTAACACATGTTAATTGCACAAGTTTGATGCAGCAATGCTCTAAATAGTTACCATCTAGCTATAACTACTACTAATGCCTTTCTCATGTATTCACCATAAAATGAAATCCACCGCTACATATTCAAAAAGTTCAAATTACATTAGCAAATTAGTTGGTGTCGACCAAGTAAATTCTAGTGTTAAATTCTGCACTTATTACTGCCATTGCATGAAATGGATTTATTCCAGTGGGAGCAGAATTGTTCTACAGTTTGGTTTTTATACTTGTATTTGTTTTGTTTGCTTGTATTTGTTTTGCTGTTTTGTTGCTGCTGACCCTTTTGATTATTTGTTATCCAATTTAAACAGAATGCAAGGCACAAAGTCAACAAGCAAACCTTTTAGTGATTTGGGAGTGAACCAGTTTGGCAGCCCTTAGAACTGATATTTTCTATTAGCCACAGAACATGGGGAATTTGGGCTCTGTCAATTACCTCATTGTGTCCTAGTATAGGAATGGACTCCCACAGTGGAGTTAGTGGTGATGCCAAATTGTGAGGTCAACACATATCCACTAATATTCGACAGAGTCCACCAATTTATTCTATTTAACAGAATGGACAGTAGTCAAATGGTAAGAATGTGATTACTATGGACCTGAGATTAAACTGAATCAGCAATCTGGAGGTGAAAATTCCCGACTCCAGTCCCTGCTCCTTGAATTCTGGCATTCTTTGTGATTGGCATTCCATGGGTCTTTATCTTCTGGGGGATGGAGAAGAACAGAAGGAGTACAATATATCTGGAACGTTTCTGGTAGGTATGCAAGATTAAAGACAGATTATTTAGTGCCTTGATGTGTATCTGGAATCTGTGCATTTATTGATCTCTGGGTATGTCATGCTAGAATATTTGTGTGGGGAGCATGTGTAGTCAGATTGTCTTAAACAAAACTGGGTGAGAAAGAGGATAGTGGTGTGCACATTTCATGCATGCTTGTTACTTTAATTGTTACTATCACCCACTGTTGTTTTTTTCCTCACTATTGTTATTGATGATGTGGATGAAGTAGCTTCACTGACAACTTGTTTGACATGGTAGATTGTTATTATCTGTCTCCAATAAGATTTAGCTGCTTACTTGTGATCAGGTCTAAGTGAATAATGTGATATGTATATTCACTTTGAATTTTATATTATCCTTGTTCAGCTCAATACACTGGTTCCCAGAGGATCGTATTCAGAGCCAATACCTGAAATAACTTGACAGGGGGTCTCATTCTGCAGCAGAATAGAAGCCCAAGAGAAAAAGTACCAGGCTATCCCAGGGCGATTAGCAAACAGCAAAGGGTATCAAGGAAAGTGAGAGCTGTATCAGTGAGAACTTCAGTAGAGGGAACATGCCACAGACTGTGGGAGTGGAATGGTGAGGCCCACAAAGCAGAGCATGAAGTGACAGCACACCGAGTAACAAAGAGGCTTTTCTGACAAGCTGACATATCATGCTCTTGACCTAATAATAGATTCTCAGAACCTTGAAGTTAGCAGCAATGTAAAGGATAACATCTGGGTGCAAAAACATCAGACAGCCTGCCTGCCTCTTTCAGGGTAAATCAAATGCAATAGGACTTCCCTCAGCCATTGTCCAATGTAAGTGTCTGTAGTGCGGCTCAGTTCAGCTAAGCTCCACGGTGAAGAGTAAAACACTCCAGTTCTCTCACCTGCAGGCACAGACCTTTTCCTGGAGGCTTTTTCTTTTTGAATCTCACGGAGAGATTCAGAGGGGTAGCCGAGAAGTGGGCTGTGCCCACAAAAGCTCATGATACCTCCAGATTGCTGATTCAGTTTAATCTCAGGTCCATAGTTTAAAGAGAAGCTAGATAATTTCATGGAGGTTAGGTCCATAAAAGGCTATTAGCCAGGGGATAGAAATGGTGTCCCTGGCCTCTGTTTGTCAGAGGCTGGAGAAGGATGGCAGGAGACAAATCGCTTGATCATTGTCTTCGGTCCACCCCTCTGGGGCACCTGGTGCTGGCCACTGTCAGCAGACAGGCTACTGGGCTAGATGGACCTTTGGTCTGACCCAGTACGGCCATTCTTATGTTCTTATGTTCTTATACCATCTACATGTTTTGCTAGTGCTTATGGTGCTACCAGACTATTCATTGATAAGTTTCTCTTACTGAGAGATTCAGCTTCCCTCAGCACATGGCTTTTATAAGAGTATTCCAGGAAGAGAGGTGGGATAGGATAGTGTAGGAATTAATTAAATCCAGCCCAGCCTCTATCCTGCTCTCATGACTGTGACATGTTGTTGTCCCTCTAGCTTGGGAAAGGATTCTTTCTTCCCTAGTAAAGATCTATGGGTGGTTTCTACAGGCTCACCAGAATATGCAATAAAGCATTCCTTATATCAGGAAGTGTTCTGCAGATAAGCCTGTAGTTAAGTAGTTAGGTGACGGAGGGCACACTGCAAGAGTAAAAGGTCAGAAAGGAGAAAATAAGGAACAAGAGCAGCATAGAGATTGGTAATGGATACATTTTTAGAAGAGTAGGAAGGTTAGGGATCTAGATGACAAATCCAGTCCTTTCCTCCCACAGTATTAAGATCCTGCTGAAATCCACTCTACTGAAATAAGTATCTCATCTTTTTTCCTTACAGCCACCAGGGTGGATATTACTCGTTACTGACATGATCACTATTAGGCATCAGTGTCCAAAGATCGAAGGTTCTATCTTATCTCTGGAATAGAGAGTAACTTTGTGTTATGCTTGGACAGCACCTACTGCAAGGGAATCCTGGTCTGGAAGTGGAGCTCCTACTCACTACCATAAAATAAACAGCAACCACTAGCCCACTGCAGCCACAGCTCCTGTGCTTTCCTGCAGAGACTACAATTACAAGTGGTCCCTGAGTGAGTACAAATACATGAGTCTGGGGAGGGACCGTCCTTAGATGTTTCATCCCTGCACACAAGCACCCAGGCCACACCCAGTCTGGCCCACAGTGCTATTTATTTTCACTGGTATTCACTCTCTATAGCCAGATCATATTGCCCAATACCCACTGATAGGCATGGAAATTAAATCACAGGATGAAAGGTATGTGTGACTGATCTCAGGGTACCCAAGAGTGGGATGCACCTTGTTACTCCCTGCCTCTAGCAACAGGGAGTAGCTTGTGGTAGCTGGGTGTCAGCTCTCTGACACTGCCAGCCCTTCCTGCACTCTTCTCTGGGCTATGTCAGCCCTCTCCTCACCTTGCAAGTTAAAAACAAGTGCTCCCCCAATACCCAAATCCCTTTGAATCAGTCCCCTGTGATATCCAGCCCCAGACACTGGTTACTCATAAAATGTCTAGATCCTCTGCACCCAAAGGTTCAGTGTAACCCAATATACCAGTTGTATCTTAAATCACCACACACCCCTAGTAAGCACACAGTGCCTATCAGCACTTAAAACAAAACAAAAGAAGGCTTTTTTAAGAAGGAAGAAAGGTCTACCCAGAAAGTGATGGAAACCGTTGCGATAAAATCAGAAGAGACAAACCTGAATGCACACTTAGCAATAGTTACCTTTCCCATCTAATAAAGTAGGCTTCTTCCCAAAATTCACTCCATTGTAGAGCTGGCTGGTTTCACAAAATCATTCATGAAAGATGCTCCCAGAATGTTTTCATAACAGAAGGTAGGCAAAGACAATCTTTTGTTTCTATATCCAGGTAGGGCAACCCCCTGCCTTGCTGCAGAGTTTGTTTTCTACCCTTAAGGAGTTTCAGCTGTTTGCCATTGTCTCTGGTGATTTTCCAACCGCTGTCTGAGGATGTGGCAAGGGTGGGCCACAGAACCTTGCATGTCCTTGCCATCTGACAAGGCGGTCTAACTCCCTCTTGTTTGACTAAATCATCAATGAGATAGACCCCGGGTGATTGATTTCTACTCTAAATCTATGAAGCATGCTTTTAGTATAAATATATTACTCCTTCAGTATTACCCATACATACACCTAGCCACGATTGGGAGCTTTGACAAGTTTTGAGCTTTTGAGGGATGCTTTATTATTTTTTTCAAATGTGTTTGGTGAATCCTTTGCTAGGGGTCCCCTGGGTCTCATATACTAACTTTAATACAAATTGTTTGGCCTCTTCTTTTTATTTTTCTTACTTGCTAACATTTTGACTAACTCAGATGAGATTTCAAATCAACCAGTGCCTGAGCTAAATGGAAGTCACTGTAGCATAGCCATTGCAGTTTACAAAAGCATAATGTTCTGGGGGAAGGAGCGGGGAAGGGATAGAAACAGTTGATGTCTATATAAATCAACAGGATACATTTTGCAGTACTGCAGGCAGGACAAGGACTGATTGTGGGCAACATTCATTACATTAATACAGTAAGTGAGGACTGCAGTTAATAAGGTGCATGCCATGCTAATAGGTTACACTATACTTGCTTACAGAGTTGTTGCACAATGGAACAAGGGCCAGAAAGTCTGTTAGCCAAAACACATTATTTCTGCTGCAGGTACTGTAGCTAAGGCAAATTCATTTAAGAAGCCCCAGTGGTACCACAAGAGTGGGAGCACACAAGGGCTTCTCTAAAACAGTGGTTCCCAGGTGCCAGGCCATGAACCACCGGCTGCCGGGCTGCAACATGCCACTAGGCCTCATCCATGAGGATGGGGCCGAGGCGTAGCAGGGTGGTGCATGGCCCCATGGGCAGGGGGACAGGGGCATGAAGGAGGCAGTGCAGATCCTGGGATTTTGGTGGAGGTGGAGGCTGTAGTTCAGGCTGGATGATGGATTTCACCAGCACTTCTGGGAGGGGCGTATGCGGGACAGAGGCAGGACACGGGGCTGGGTAAGAAGGACAGGGCCATGGGAGGTGGGTTGTGGCTGCCTAGCCATTGCCCACCCTATGCCCTCTGTATGGCCCAGCCATCGCTGTGGGTGTGTTGGTGGCAGCACATGTTTCTGTGGGGAACTTCCCCACCGTGCATGCTCCCACGCTGGGTACCTGCACGAGCCGGGACACACAGAGTCTGCCCTGCAAAGGGAACTGTGGCCCCTCCCCCGTTCTGGTCCTGGCCCCATAGGAGTCCACCCTATGGTTATCACTAATGGTCCTGCTCATGAGATACTTGGATGAAGGGGTGAAAATAACATACATTTCCTACACTAAGAAATGTAAGTTTGAGGGGGGCTCAGGGTAGGGGGCTGGGAATATGGGGGGGCACACAGGAGTCAGGGTTAGAGTGTATGAGGGGCCTGGGGCAAGGGACTGTGGGGGCATGAATCAGAGTTGGGGCGGTGTGAGGTTTTGTGGAAAAGTAACATTTTATTCACATATTTGAATAGTCATTATTTGCATAATGAATATGCAAATAAAATGTTACCAGTCCGCCAAAAGTTTGTGAATTCGTTGGCCAGTCCGCAGTATAAAAAAGTTTGGAAATCACTGCTCTAAAACATTATTCCAGACTAGAGCTTAAAATGAGACTCTTAGGACCATATTAGAGACAACAGATCAAATGTTCATACTTGCTCAAATCTGTGCTTACATTAGTGTCTGCCTAACTTACCCCTGCAAACATCAGATGTCTGTGAACATATCATGCATGGCCAGTAAGGTACAGCTTAATTTTTATAGGGACTGTCTGTCTATATATTCTGAGTATATATCATCATGTATATAAAAATACACTTAGCACTAAACAGGCATTTTTAATATACATCAGAAATGGAGGAATATAAAAACAGAGTAGGTGACAGTTAAAAAAAGTAAGAGTAAACTAAACCAAAGATAAGCACCAAATAAATGTTTTTGTTGATACCTCATTGAATTTGATGGGACTCCACACTGGTACAAAGACCCCAATACAGGATCAATGTTTAAGTGAGATAATTTACAGACAAACAGAGAGCGGGAAAGGGAGAGAATAAAAGACTGAAAATATTATTTGACCCTCTTCCTAATTCCCATTGTCACACATCCCAAACCAAACTGCAGTGATTTCTGTTGTTTGTTGTTGCTAGATAAGATGGGATATTTAGACCATAAAAGCACAGGAAATATATTTTTTTGGGGGAAAAAGCCATAACACGTAGATTCTAGCTTTCTACAATACAAGACCCCAAAATGACTAATCTTCTGAAGTTCTCCTTTCAAATAACCTGCCCGAGATTAATCAGAAAGTCAAGAACCGGGATCAGAATTAAGATCTAAGCTTTCAGCCCCACAGATGCTCCAGCAGACCAGAGGTTCTCAAACTGTAGCCTATCAAGCATTGTTGCTCTATAAAACACTAAGGGTATGTCTAGACTACATGGCTCCGTCGATGGAGCCATGTAGATGAGTTTACTAGACATAGGAAAATGAAGCGGCGATTTAAATAATCGCTGCTTCATTTACATCAAAATGGCCGCTGCGCTGTGCCAATCAGCTGTTTGGCGGCACAGCGGGGCTGTCTGGATGTGCCGCAGTCGACAAGTGAAGCCTTTGTCGACCGCTCTGGTATGCCTCGTGAAATGAGGTTTACCGGAGCGGTCGACAAAGGCTTCCCTTGTCGACCACGGTGCGTCCAGACTGCCCCACTGTGCCACCAAACAGCTGATCGGCACAACATGGCAGCCATTTTGATGTAAATGAAGCAGCGATTATTTAAATCACTGCTTCATTTTCCTATTCTAGTAAACTCATCTACATGGCTCCGTCGACGGAGCCATGTAGTCTAGACATACCCTAACTGGTGAACCTTGGAAAGTCAGATAGACATATGTTAATGACTTCCCTCTTTGTATCAAACTGAGAGACATAGAGCACATGGGAAGGAGAGATGAAAGCAAGATCAAAAGGAGAGATCAAGATTAACTTTTAAAAAAAGAAGACAGACCGTTTATCACACTAAAGACAATGTAAAATACATCAGATACTTACTTATCTTACTTAGAGTTTTATACAGCAACCCATCATCTTGAGTGCCTACACAGCAAAACCAAAGTCCCCCATTGACCTTGAAAGAGACGGTTGGTGGGTCTCTTTTTTGGGGATTAAAAAAATCCTCTGCTTAGAATAGAGAATTTCTGTTTTGATTGATTGGTTAGTTTGTGCCAAGGTTTGTCTGTTTCCCGGCTAATGTTGCTCTCAGGGAAAAGTAACTGCCATAATTTGAATGGGGATGTTACCTGGGAGGATAGAGGAGGTGCTCCACTCATTTACATGTGGGTGGGGAGATGGTCCTGGAGACAATCTTTCTATTAAGATCACGTGCAGGCATGTCACCTCCCATATATCACAAGAGCTTGAAAAGCAGAAGCTTTCTCAGACAGTTTCCTAACACCAATTAAGGATGTTAAGTATTGGATAATTGACTAATCGAATATTCGATGCATTTTTGCATCAACTATTTGATTAGTCGATAGGACGCCTCCACCTTTGAAGTGTAACAACAGCCCTAGAGCTGTTGCTACACTTCAAAGGCAAAAGCACCAAAGCCCGGGGTCAGCTGGGATTCTGCTGCTGACCCCGGGCTCTGTGTGGCGCTGCCGCTTTGAAACGCCGTGGGTGCATTTCAAAGTGACAGCACGTGTGGAGCCTGGAGTCAGCTGGGGAGTCCCCAGCTGATCCCAGGCTCCAAGATGTGCTGCTGCTTTGAAATGCCGGGAGGAGCCTGATGCCAGGCTCCCTGTGGCATTCAAATTGGCAGCGCCACATGGATCAGCTGACCCCAGGCTCCGCACAGCGCTGCCACTTTGAAGTACCCCCTTCTTCTGCCCCCTTGCTGCCTCTATTTGATAGATGCAGCAAGGGAGGGGGTGCGAAGCGATTAGTTGACTAGTCCTTCACATCCCTAACACCAATAACCGTCTAATTCACTATTTTCCTCCTCCTCCCTGCATCCTCTATTTATTTTGGAACTGGACTTTTAATACTCCATTCATCTGAAGAAGGGGGTTGTACCCACGGAAGCTCATGATACCATCTACATGTTTTGTTAATCTTTAAGGTGTTGCTAGACTATTCGTTGTTTTTTTTAAGTTTTACCAATAACACCTGAAACCTGAAAAAGAGCCCTGTGTTAAGTTAAAAAGCTTGTCTTTCTCACCAACAGAAACTGCTCCAATGAAAGATATTACCTCACTTAGCTGGTCTCTCTACTATCGTGGGAGTGATATGGCTACAACAACACTGCATACAACACCAATATTATTATTTAAAAAATGAGCGTAAGTATTTTCTGGGAATGTTCATCTGTTGGCTGCTGTGGGAAAAAGCGGCTTCCCTGTACTGATTGAGCTAGCACTGGTCTCCAGCTGCCACAGGCTCATTAGACTTCTTAGCATGAGAACACAACATATGCATCTCACATGCTCTGCCTTCAATAATTGCTAAGCGCCTGAAAATCCCCAGCCTTGATGCTGTATTACTGTGCTCATCAGCATGATTAGAAAACAAAAATCATAACCTGGACAACAACAAACACATGCTACCTTTGACACAATCCCTCCTACCGGGACAGAAATCACTTATCTGTGTGATTCTGTCTGTGTTGCTCTCTCCTCAGACTTATGCCACGCACACAATCAACTTGTATTCTTCACGTGTAAAGTACAGTAAACCCCTGTTTTCCTATAAACAAACCTCTGCTTCATCCAAATCCCTTCCTAGTCCCCCAGCATGAGATACATGCCCTCTGTGACATGCCTCACATGCTGTGGGACAAGGAAGGGACTCAGATAATGAGCAAAGCTGGATAACAGAGCAGACACGCCCAGTCAGGACTGTGAGGAAGATAGCAACAGGGATGATCTGCCAGGGAGGCCACTCTACTGCTGAATGTCTCTGGTGGCAGGCTAGGGAGCCTTGTGCAGCCCAGCTGCCAGGGAAGTAAGTAGAGCTGAGACAGCAGACTCTCTGGGCTGCCACCGGGCCAGTGATGCCCAAGCCCTGCAAACACAAGGTGTGGGGAAAGCCGGCAAGGTAGTGCAAAACAGAGCAGAGCCCTCCTTTCCCCTAGTCACAACGGAGAGGAGGCTGAATAACTCCTGCCCTCTCAATTATCCAAAATTCTGATGCTCTGAAAAAAAAAAATTGGTGTCCCCCTGTGATGTGGGAGTACACATGACTGCGGGAGAGAGACTGTTAATAATATTATATTCTTCCTAAATTCTTCAAAGTACTAGTTTGGTGATGGTAAACGTGCTATGGCCTGATTCTAGAAGTGCCTATTATCAGATGCAGTGCTCAATGGATTTATTCCTGATAATTAATACTATGGGGCAGATCATCCGCTGGTGTAACCTGACATGAACAGGACTGTGCACATCCACCCACTCTGCCTGGTAGTGTTTTCATGATCAGCCCATGGGACTCAATTCTTGTGGATGGAATGTATAATAACCTCACAGCTGTGAATATTCTGTGCACTCCGGCTTTCATAACTAAATGAAACACCCACTGTTACATTATTTTGGAGAAGTTCTTAGACTGGAAGGCTAGAAGGGACCAGTGTGATCATCTAGTCTGACTCCAGTATATTAAAGGCCAAAGAATTTCCCTCAAATAACCCCTTAAGCACATCTTCTTTTTTTAAAAAATCCACCTATCTTGATTTAAAAGTTGTCAGTGATGGAGAATCCACTACAATACTTGGTAAATTGTTCCCATAATTAATAGCCCTTAGTGTTAAAAATGTACACCTTACTTCCAGATTGTATTTGCCTGACTTCATCTCCCAGCCACTGGATCATATTATACTTTATCTGATAGAACAAAGAGCCCATTATCAAATATTTGTTCCTCATGGTACGTACAGACTGTACGTAGTCAAATGACCCCTTAGACTTCTCTTAGATAACTTAAGATTCCGGAAAAAGCTCAGAAGCTCAGTCACAATAAGGCATGTTTTCTATCCTTGAATCAGTCTCATTATCCATAATAATTAGATCATTATCCATCCCTGGCCCCAAATCTTTTTTAGATTCTCATTTCCCAGATGGGAGTCCCCCATCCTATAGGTGTGGCCTATGTTCTTTGTTCCTTGATGTAGATATTGTAGATATTTACATTTAGTTATATTAAAACCACATTATTTACTGTGTCTAGATTACTAAACTAACCAGATAGCTCTGTACCTGTGAGCAGTTCTCTTCAATATATACCATTCCCCTAATTTGGGGATCACCTGCAATTTTATTCAGTGATAAATGTATGTTTTATTCCATGTTATTGATCCAAGTTTTAAATAGAGACAAGAAACAATCCTTTCCTCATTTAAAATTACATTTAAGACCCATAAGTCAGTACCTATTATATTGATTAAAAGTGGGCTAATTTTATAATTCTTGTTTTTTAAATCAAATGTGAAGGCATACCTATAGAAGTCTAAGCATACTGCATCAACATAATTACCTTTAGCAAGCAAACGTGTTATCTCTTCACAAGAAGGTCCCAGGCTAGTTTGACAGCCTCTATTTTCATGAAACCACGTTTATTAGCATTAATTATGCTTAATTCATCTGCTTCATTATCTTGCCCAGGATCAATATCAGAATGACAGGCCTATAATTACATGGGTCATCCCTTTAACTCTTTAAAAAAATCAGTTTTCTGGTGGGAACTATAAGGAGATTGGGCTAGATGATCACAATGGTCCCTTCGGGCCTTGAAGCTCACAAAAGGTGCCATATTAAGGGCCTCTACACGGTTGCTCTTACAGCCACAGCACAACCTGGCATTAAAAAAAAAACAAAAAACCACATAGCAGCAGGCTTTGCCTTTCATGCTCCTGTAAAGGTTTCAAGTAACCACCATATGTTTTAGTGGCCACCTTGACCGTAATTTTACAGTTTATCAGCTTTTTGGTACTTGTAAAGGTTTCAAGTCTCCACCATATGTTTTATTGGCTACCTTGACTGTAATTTTACAGTTTATCAGCTTTTTGGTACTATCTTGCTTAATATACCAAAGGAATCCCTCCATGGAGATCTTGCCAACACAGCCTTCACCTGGCGTTGGAGAGAGAGGGGTCCGGGGGGTCCGGGCCTGCCCTCACTCACAGACCCCAGCCCAGGGCCCTAAGGACATAGACCTGTCCGGGTCTTGTCCGGCTGACGGGGCTTTCCGCTGCAACGTGCCAGCCCGCAGGTGCCTTGCCGTACCCTGGGCTGCTTCCTTTCCCCTAAGGTGGTTTCCTCCACCCGTTCATCACTCACCCTGGGTGTCTCCCCGGTTCCCACTGGGGTTGCGGCCTCCCCCCTCCCTCTCCCCAGCCTTCTTCTTTTAAATCCTGGCACCCTGGCGTTACGTCATGCCGGGGTGCCCCCTTCGTCAGCGGCCGAGCCGCCCAGCGTTACTCTGCGCCTGCACCCCGCCTCCCGTTCCCTATGGAGCCAGCTGCCCCCTCACTTCCCCCTCCCACCCCCGCTGTTGTGCGGCTGCTGAGCATGCCATGCATGCGTGCACTTCCCCCCGTCTTCCTCCCTCCCGCGCCGGAGCCCGGGCCTGGGAAGTGCGGGGCCGGGGCGCCCCGTCACAATCCCTTTTGACCACTTTCCTTAGCCTCATAATGGGTACCTCTGCCCAGTTATTCTGTGGCCTCACCTTCTAACTAGATCATCTCTTAAATTCAGCTCTGTTCTGGGAATAACAAGCAGTCCAACTGAAAGTCCCAATAAATATCCAGAAGCTTCAGGGGGTAGCCGAGATAATCATTCTTCTGTCCCATTGGGACATGCTGAAGTTTTCCACTTCTTGACACTTACCTTTGGGCCCAAAAGAATTTCTCTTATGCTACTTCTTCCTCCTCCTCCTTTCCTTCCCTAGGAACTCTAGTTGCATCCCTTAGGGAACCACTCTGCTCCTTGTAAGCCCCAGCTCAGGGCTCACTTACAGGAGCTGAGCCTACCCTGCTCCCTATGGGAATTCATCTCACTTGCATCTCCACTCTCAGTTGGAGTTCACAGCTCAGTTTCCTCTAATTCTCCCACAGCTAGGGGCAGTCATTATAATTAAGTTTCCATCACCCCCAGCTGGGATCATTCATCATCACTGGATCAGCCGTGTGGTTGAGGGATAGTTGCTAAGTCACAGGCAGTCTGAGCCTATGAAAGGAACCAATCCTGTGAATCAGCTCTGGACTAGATCCATAACAACAACTTAGGTTCAGCATTCCAATGTCCAACATTTAAGAGCCCTGCCACGCCGTGGAATCCACAGCCCAAAGTTAGGTGCCTATACTTCCCTATATAATTCCTGGGAAGAGTTTGGAGCCTAATAAGGGGATTCACAGAAGACAGCAAGGTGAACAGGGAGCTACCTAAACTAAACCAGTATGAACTGCCAAAGACAGCGGTGAGGCCTAAGTCCTGTCCTTCAAAAGGAGTTAAGTCATTTTCTGCCATTTGGAATTCACAGCTGTGAACTCTCCCTGAGATGCAGGTAGCAGGATCAGATCATTCCTTTCTCGTGAATTATTGTGATGATGCAGAGGGTGTGATGGGGCACGGCAGCCCCGCACCCGCAAGCCACCGGCAACGGCCCTGTATGGGGCACGGAATGGCCAAAAGGGGGCCGATGCAGCACGTCCACAGCCCATGTGGGGCGGAACACCGTGTCCCCGCTCCTCCCAGGGCCTGGCGCGAGCCGGAGGCGGGGCGCAGGAGGGCTGCAGAAGAGCATGTGCGGCATGCTCCCATGAGGCCAGAGAGGGGAGGGGCCTGGTGGAGGACACACAGGGGCGGCGCCCAGGGGTGACATAACACCCGGGCGCCAACATTCAAAAGGAGGAGAGGCGTCCTGGAGGGGGGAGGATGGGGCCAGGAAGGAAGGGGACAGGTAAGGGGAGAGGAAGTAGCCCAGGGCAGGGCTCTCGTTTAGCCCGCAGGCTGGCGTGTTTCGGTGGGAAGCCCTGCCAGCCGGACCAGACCGTAGGGGCTCCGTGTCCTTAGGGCCCTGGGCTGGGGTCCGTGAGAGAGGGCAGGCCCGGACCCCCCTCTCCGCTCCGACAGAGGTTTGAGTGCATCGCCTCATGAAATGAGGTTTACAGGATCAGTCGGAAAAGGCTTTCCTTCTCGATCGATCCCCGTCTAGACTGCAGCTTGTTGCCAGCAAAGTGCCGCGTCAGCAAAAAGCAATGGCCATTTTTATTCTAATGAAGCACGGGATATTTAAATCCCCACTTCATTAGCAATTTCGGTATGTCTAATTTACATCCCTCTGGCGACAGAGGGATGTAGTCTAGACATACCCTTAGAGTGTACCTATACTGCAACATAAGCCTGTACCTCACCCTAATCACATTGTGGCTATGCTGCAATTGTTCTGACTCAGGATCCAAGCTTGAGTTAAGCTGGAACCCAGGCCTCAGTCCACTTGACTCAGGTCCTGGGAGTCAGCAGGACCTATCCCGCAATTTCATGGGACAACTTCCTTAGTCCTTTCTAGCTCAACAATCTGTGATCCACTCCATTGAAAAGTGAAGCTAACCCGTATATGCCAAATGGTAGCAGCTCATGTCCACATTTATCCTTTCTGTTCTAATCACCAATCCACAAGCACACTATCAGGGTGCATCTACACTGCACCCATCGCTCAAAATGAGCTAGGCAATTTGAGCTATGCAAATTGCGTAGCTTATTTTGAGTCAATTTCAAAATAGTTAATTAATTTCGTAATTTGGTGCTGCCTACAAGTGCCAAGTTTCAAAATAACCTGCTATTCCGAAATGTCCCTTAATTCTCATGAAACAAGGTTTACAGGGACATCGGAATAGCAAGCCTGTTATATTTCGAAATAATGGGTGCGCTGTTAAGAACAGGATAGCTATTTTGGGATACCTCCAATATCCCGAAATAGTGCCACAGTGTAGACATAGCCTCAGAGAGCCTCTTGTGTTTGCAATAGAGCGGGAACCAATCAAGCCTTTTCCAACTTGAGCAGATTCCTGGAAACATGCAAGGTGGGCAGTAAAGTTTTTCCATAATACACCATAGTCCTAGGGCTAGAGCAGCCACATTTTAGAGGGCGACAGTGCTAGGAACTAGTGCTATTCCAAAATAACTTAGTCCATGTCTACACAGCAGGCAGTTATTTCAAAATAGTGTAAAAATACTGTCAAGCTGGAGGACTTCTTACTTCGATTCCTGTAACCCTCATTGTATGAGGAGTAAGAAAAGTTGGAAGGAGAGTGCTCTATTTTGAAATAAATGCTGCGTAGATTCTTCCTATTTCGAAATAAGCTACACAATTAAGGTAGCTCAATTTGCGTAGCTTATTTTGAGTTAAGCCCTGCAGTATAGACACATCCACAGATACCATCTAAGGATCCAAATTTTGGACTGAGACATTTTAAGTGTCACTGAGGCAACTAAATTCCCCTGCGGACCTAGCTTTCTATAATGTACTAATAGTAGAATTTCAAAAGCATCTACTCCAGTGTTTCTTAAACTGTGTTCCGCGGCACACCAGTCAGAGGTGTGCTGCAGAGAACAACAGAATTCAAAATGGCTGCCCTTAAAGGGGCAGGTGACTTTTCCCCCCCTCAATAACTTTCCTCCCTACCCTTTTTCCCCCCCGACTTTTTTTTTTTTTTTTGCTCAACAAACAATCCTTGGTGTTCCTCATAAAAAAAATTATTGTTTGGTGTTCCTCAGTGTTAAAAAGTTTAAGAAACACTGATCTACTCAGACTTGATGCATACTTTCCATTGACTTCAGTGGGGAGTTAGATGCCTTTGCCTGTTTAGGTACTTCTGACAAATATCATCCTTACTGACTTCAATGGCAGTGAAGTGTTCTCTATAGCACACCGTGCTATTTCATATTGGCAAAAAACTATTCTAAATATTTTTCTCAAATATCATAGAATCAAATACTGAGGAACTGAGCACGTGTAAGTCTTGCTGTAGCTAGTGAGTCATATCTTGAAATCTTTACTCCCTTTTTTTTTAGGATCTAATATAGAAAGATATTTAGGTGCCTAAAGATGCAGATAGGCACCCAGTGCAAATTTCAAAAGGATCTAAACACTTAACATGCATGGATTTCAGGATCAGGTCTGTAAGGAATAGAATCATAGGGCCAGACTCTGATTTCAATTACACCAATGTAAAATTAGATTTATGTCAGGAACTCCAGGTGAATTTCAGATTCATACTGGTATAATGAGATTCTAATTTAGCTCATTGATTCACATTCTGTCCTTAGATGCACTCAAAGCTTTTTTCCAAGGAAATCAATAGAATCTGTGCTAGTCTATCTGAGGGCAGAATTTGGCCCAGTTTTCATAATTTCAACAGGTGTGCTTAAAATCAGTTGCTACAGAATACTGTAAATACTTGTGGTAACATTATTTCATTTTCTCTGGATATTCCCCAGAGAATATACTGTAAATACCATGGAAAGGTTATCTAAGGCAAACGTGGAAAGCTTTTGGACACAACTATTTTATCTTTGAGTGTGATTTCTGCTATACCATTAAGCCTATTAAAATCATTGGCAATTAAGCAGGCACTCATATTATGATGATAAACATGGCATAAGAACCCATTTAGTGTAGAATAAAGTACTTTAATGAATCAGGGCCTAATAAACTGAGACAAAAGAGAACCCTGACTTCAGTAGGGTTGCACACACAGGAAAACCCTGGCCTTCTTCTGTCTTTACTGTTCAACAGCAGGGGTACCAATGACTTTAAAACCCCCTCCTTCCTAGAATGATTTAATTCAAGCTATGAAGGTACATAATGTTTGTTATGTACATAATGCTTCTGTATTGCAACATTACAACTTTCTCTTCATTTCAATAAAATGTGTACAATCTTCTCAACCAGATTTTGTCAACAGAAAATTATGCTGCTTATTTCCACAACCCTGCTAAAACCCATATATCTACTGCCAAACAAAGAAGTTGCCTTTTCATTGAATTAACAGCAACAAATTTAATCTGGGATTTGAAGATCAGCAGATATGATTTACAAAAAATATAGCATTTTGAGGGGGTTGTTTGTCAGACTGCTTATTGGGCTCAGTAAAGATGATACTGGCAGCACAAGGGAAAACCTGTCAGGTTTCCTTTAGTATAATAGTCATATTTATAGTTACAAATGCAGTTATACAATATATTTTAAAGCCTTAGTTTCAAATAATCCTGATCTGAATGTGTATGATAAAAGACACATTTTTTCACTGGGGGATATGATTTTCGAGATGAATGTGTTTAAATGTAAAATAATCTTTCAGCAGACAGGCAAATGTTTCTAGTTGAGAGCACAGTGATTATAAAAGAGTAGACCCTTTAGTTGCTCTGGAAACTATATTTGTAAAAGGCCATTATTTATATTGTCCCAGAAGCTTTTAACATCTGCATCAAAGCTTCAGAAGAGAACTGTCAGTGAGTATTTATTCACAAAAGAAAACTTCATTTCAGAGAGGTGGAGTGAGGCACTTTTTTTTGTCCTAGTTCATAATAAATTATCTCTCTTCTTGGGAGGTAAAAAATAGAAATAGTGGTGTTGTGACATGTTTTTGGAAAGACAACACCAGCACATTTTCACTGTTAACACTTGCCAGCTTGGGTTACACAGAGAACCTGCCCAAATAAACATAAAGAAAGAGTGCAGCAACACCACCATAGTTTTAACCATTGCCTGTGTTTCTTTTTGCTCTTGTTAAAGTTATACTGATGTTGCACCAAGAGGCTCCACCAAGTCAGGACCCGATGATGTTAGCTGCATTACAATTGCATAGTAAAAGGTGAAAGATTTACATGAGTTGAAGAGAAACCCAACCATTCCTTCCACAAAGAGTACACAGTTCACGTCGGCAGTAATATTTTGATTTAGCCTATAACTTAACAAGAAGTCTCAATGTTAAGAACATGGTGGATTTTATTTTTAAAATAATTATTTCTTCAGAACTTTACAAACACATTGATCTGTATTATTTCTGTTTTACAAAAATAAAAAAGAAATCTACTTTGTCTCTCTGATACATGGCCAGAAAAGGTTAAGCATCCTGCAGGTTAAATGACTCAAATGCAACTTTTAAGGACATACTGGTAGGTGATGTTTGTGAGGTTTTGTGTTTACATATATATTGTTAGAGGTTACTAATGTAATCAAACAATTCCTAGCTGTACTGTATTCATCTCTCTTTGAAGTGTATAACAAATCATCTGTGAACAACAGGCAATTGTCTTATGTTAATTTGTATAGCTAATTCCCCATGATGCTTGGGAGATAAGTCTATTTGGAATTCTCCATGATTGCTTATTGTTCACCCAGGACTGAACGGTCAAGTGGCTGCTATGAAACTGTATGAAAGACTCTTGGGACCTGATCCTTTTTATCTCAGATCTGTTTATGCTTTGTGAGGTGAAGTTTGAATTGCAAGATTGAGATCCCCAAGTCTGCTTGGATTTATTCTGAATATGGACATTGGACTATAACCTATGGACTAATTCTGTAAGAACTCTTTGTAACTACAAAGTTCCACCTCTCTACTATGAATCTGATTATGTGTGCTAATGTGTGCTAATCTCTTATAACCAATACTCTCTCTTTTCTTTAATCAATTTTAGTTTAGTTAATAAGAATTGGGTGTAAGCATGTATTTGGATAAGATCTGAAATATTCATTAACTTGGAGAGGTAATGTATCTGACAGTCTGGGACTGGTAGAACTTATATGATGAATATGACTTTCGGTGATCCTCATCATATTTGGGTGTCTGGGTGGAGGCCTAAGACTGGGTTGCTTTAAGAGAACTGTTGGCTTCTGGATAACCAGTAAGATTTCATACTTGCTGTTTTGTGCTGGCTTGTTAAATCTAAGTACTGGAATATCCACCAGCTACAGGGGATTGTCTGCCCCTTTCTTTGCAGTTCACCAGAGTTTATCTGGGTGTTTATTTGGGTCTGCACATTCTAAACTCAAAACTCCGGTCATCTGAAGAAATGGGCTGTGCCCACAAAAGCTCATGATACCATCTACATGTTTTGTTAGTCTATAAAGTGCTACTAGACCATATGTTGTTTTTTAAGTTTATTTTATTTAGGCACATTTATTTATGATATTGTATAAATTAAAGACATAAAGAATCAATTTATGAGCATTGATAAAATACACAAAGTGGACAAAAAGTCCTTAACATGAGTTTTATGTTATACCACTGAGAGTTACACTTTCAACCACAAGGTTACACTGAAAAGCTACCATCCTTCCAGGCCAACAAGAATTGGCAGGATTCATTTCTGAGCCTGTGATCCAATCACAACAGATTGAACTGCCATCAAGCAACACAGATGATAACATAAGGACCACTCCCCCTGCTCTGCCTGGCTCTGATAAGCAGTGCTCTCTTGAAACTCCCCTTCTATCCTGCATGATACAGTGAGAGCTTTCTCTCTTCCCTGTTTTCATCTGCTTTAGCGACTGCAGAAACATAAAACTAAAATTCTCCCTAGGGATAGCAGTAAGATGCTGTTTCAAGGCTGTTAATATTCCTTTAAATATATCATTCAGAACAGAAAAAAATAATTCAATATTAAAAAAAACCCCAGCATTTAAGAACTTTTTTTGGATCGTTCTTTTCACAGAATCAAGCACAGTCATGTCCCAATTCATCACTGCCTCTCTTAGGCACTACTGCAATACAAATAACTATAAATAATCACCCCCATGGTGTGACACAGCCTGGCAAGAGTTCCTTGAGCTGTATTCCTGAATATTCTAGGAATGGCTGCTGTGTTTAAACAATGAATGTTTTTGTATAACATGTTATCAGATAGACCACAGTAGGACAAATTGTAAAGTGAAGCTATCTCAACAGATAGTGGATAAAAATAAACCCACATAAATAAAATTATTCTTCTTGCTTTCATTCATTGTCACTCTTGCTTCAGTCAAACAAGAACAACATTTCAGGTAAAGTTTATGTTGTTATAAACCAAGCTACTGAGACAAATATATTTTTTTAAACAAAGTCTAAGCAGCTCTTATACATGCTCCATTCAACTGTAAGGCGAAACTCCTCTTTCTTTTGTGAGCATCCTGCCCCAAGTCAGAATGCTGACCCAAGAGAGGAAGTGTTAATCTCAAAGTAACTGGAAATAAGAGGATGTGACAAGATAGGATAGCCCAAGTTAACCTGAAATATTGTAAGATAATCCTATGGGGTTTATAACTCAAGAAAAATTCTTTCATCTCTGATATCCTGGTCTAGTATCTATGACACTGAACAAGGAGTCAGAAAGCAGGCTTTATCCCTGACTTTGCCACTAACCTGCTGGATGAGCTGGAGAGGTCATATGACCACTTTGTTCTTCTGTTTCACTTCCTGTTCTTTGTCTGTCTCATCTATATAGTGTAAGATCCTAGGGGTAGGGGCTCTCTCTTATGATCAAGAACAGCACATAGCACAACAGGGAGTTAATCTGGGTTGCAACCTTAGATGTTACTCTAATACAAATAGTAAATAATATAAAACACTAATGAATTACAGCCTAGCATTTGTAGTGTTAGCTTCTGCAACCATCCACTGTCTCTGTTAATATTTTCTGAATTTGGATGAGAAGACAGCAATGCAACAAAAAGGTTTTCCTCATTTAAACTGTGCTTAACTGACACTAGTACAAAGAGACTTTTGTCAGGCTATGAACTAGTACTTTAAAGCACTGGGTCACAAAGTTACTAATGATCAGAAAGGCATCTTTTACCCTATTCTGTGAGGGTATGTCTGCAATGTGGGTAAATCTCTGTAACATTTTCATATAACCATGTATCATTCTCATATAACTTTGTATTAAGGGATTTTATATATACATATCTTGTTCTTTTAGATATATCTTTATGTTAAGCTTTCTTATAGAATCCTTGTATTAAGAGAAACCTTGTATCCAGTCTTTTCCATAGAAACTTTGTATCAAGCTCTTTATGCTATAGGTCTTAGGAATAGTTAAGGTAAAGAAAATTGTCTTTTGCTAGGAGTGGAATAGATCTCTCCCCTTTCCTCGATTGCCCTGTTGAAATGAATGAGGTGTGAATGGAGAATGAAAGGTGAGCACATCCAGCAGCAGTTGCAAGGGTGGAGAGGGTCTGGGAGCCAGATCCAAGACAATACCTGTGAAGTGAGCTCATTAAGAAGACTGGACAGACAGATGCCTTGGGAGTCCAGCAGCAAGTGCCTGCCCTTGGAAGAACTCTTTGAAGCAGCATTAAGTGAGGTGATGACTAATTGGCTGCATGAGAGGGATAAATATGAGGCATCTTGCAGAGGGATCCTGGGTTTTTCATATTGTCAACATGGGAGCATCGATCCGGATCTGTAGAAGCCCGGCTCCACCCCTCCCCCATCTAACTCACCTGGCCAGTGTAGTTAGGGGGAGCAACTATTGGTAACAACAAGATGGAGTGTGTGTGTGTGTGCATGTGCGTGTGTGTGTGTGTGTAATATATCATATGCATATGATAAAGTGTTGATTGATCTATGTATGTTCAATAAATGTGGTGTGTTGCCTTATCCCCCTGAAAAAGATTCCAGGTGCTTCTTTTAAGCACAACACTACTGCATTATTTCAAAATATCTTATTTCAAAATAGTTAATTTGAAATAAGTTATTTCGAAATAATGCATCTACACACAAAATGCATTTCAAAATAGAGTTTTGCTATTTTGAAATAGCGCGTCCACACTGAGTGGATCCTGAATTGCATTTAACACCAGCCGGAACCAGGTCCGGCAGGGCATCAGGTCAGAAGTTACTTTGTGTGGTTGCTGCCTGAGGCTATCTGAGGCCTGTGCTTAAAGGGACCCCCCCGGACAGCTGGTTCTCAGCTCTCCCTGCTTGCTTGCCTACCTTGATGAGGGATAGCAAAGCATTTTGTCTCTGCGTGCTCTGATTGCCCTCACTCGGGATACCACAGCACTCTGCAACATGGAGCCTGAGCTGCCCCTTGGCATTCTGGTGCTTCTCGTGGGTACGTTGCTGTGAGCCTGGCTGCACTTTCTGCAGGCTGCCATCTGGGAGGTCCATCGGGGGGCTGTCAGTATCCAGGAGGTCCTGCGGGAGAGCTTCTACCCTGAGGAGCACTAAGAGCATCCCTGGTCTGCTCCACTGGGGGCTTGTGCCTCATTCCTCCCTCACATCCTTCCACTTACCCCTCCCTAACCTCCCTTCCTGATGTCAAATAAAATACATGTATTTTCATGAACACAAACTCTCTTTATTTAACAAAACTGGGGGGGAGGGAATGAAACTCTGGTGAGACTGGGGAAAGGAGGCAGGAGAGGAGAGAAGAGAGGGTGGGAGAGGGGAGGGGGAAACCTGGGAGGAAGGAGCTGGAAGGGGAAGCAAGGGGAAAGAGGGGGAGGGGAAGCTCAGGGTTCAGGGTTGGGGGTCTCGCCAGACCAACTTGATTTTCATGCAAACCTGCTCCTGGGTTTGCATATGACCTTTAGCGGCCAGGCTGGCAGCTATCCTGTCATAGACGGCCACATTCCTCTGTCTAGTGCAGAGATCATGGACGTTGGGGGGCATTCCCCCAAACCTCAATCAGGTCCATGATCTCCACCCTGGACCAGGAAGGTGCCCACCTTCTTTGGGCCCTGGCAGGCTCCTGGGAGCTGGCAGACTGCTCCTGGGGAGCGGTGGAGGGTTGGCTGCCAGTGGCTTGCTGGCTCATGTTTTGGGGCCACAGGGTCAGGGGCAGTGACTGCTGGCTCTGGGATGGCAGGCTTGGAGCTGGCACAGGCACTGTGGCTGGAGTCTACCCCTTTAAGGGCTCCGGGGAGGGGGGAGGGAGAGGAGTGTTTTTGGCTGAGGCTGGAATGGTCACCAGGGCACCCTGGAAAGGCTGGAGGCCCCGTATTTCGAAATAAGTGTTTATACAGCACTTATTTTGAAATAGCTATTTCGAATTTGGTGTTATTCCTCGTGGAATAAGGTTTACCAAATTTGAAATAAGCGCTTCGCTATTTCGAATTAATTTTGAAATAGCGATTTGGCTGTGTAGACGCTAGTAAAGTTATTTCGAAATAACGGCTGTTATTTCAAAAATAACTTTGCTGTGTAGACATCCCCTGAGTTTGCTGCAAGATGATGTTATCTGAACACATGTGACTACAGCAGGGCTACTCAACTTTGGAAGCCCCGAGGGCCACAATGATATTCACAGCACATGCTGAGGACCGCAACTTAGTGTGGTTGCATATATATGCAAGTATATATGCAAATATATTCAAATAGCTTCTTTCACACTGACGGGCACAAATACAAAGATTAAGGCAAGACTCCACAACATGTAGGCCCCATTTAAGTCAGTTCTGCTGATATTAATAAAATACAATATTCACCCAATTTCCACCCATATGACAGCACGTTTAATGAGCAATGACAGTCCAGAAATTTAAATACTAAAATGCATATCAACAGAAGACCATTATATTGACTACTTTTTTGTTTTGGCTCCCACCCACAGGCTGAATGTTGAGCCCAGAGTAAACCCAAACCGTACCGCGGGCCACAAACAAATGGGCCATGGGCCGCGGGCCGCGTGTTGAGTAGCCCTGGACTACAGCATTATGCAAGTTTACTTTTGCAAAATACTGTGAGGGCAAATTTTAAAAAAATGTCTTGAGACAGCTTCAGCTCTTGAGAACTACTGGCTGGGAACACTCCAGCATTATAGAATATGGCTCATTATAGGATATCATGTGTGCTCCTATAACTGAAGTTTTCTTTGGTGTTTCCCTTATAATACACGTGTTCCAAGTGCAGGCATTAGTAATGCAATGGAATGATTGACAGGTTAATGTCAAAAGTGGACACTATTATGTATGTGGAATAGTTCATTTTTATAACCCCTCCTCTCAAGAACAGCATGTAATGGAACTGTTATTTAGATAAAATACAAAGTCCTACTGATTTTCCATCCTACAGTACAGTGCCTCATATTTTTAGTACCCACTTACACCATTCTCTTTACCTGCACCAAAGCTAATGACTCAATATGATGCACTCATTTCATTTACTATTGCTGACATCAGTACAATGGTACTTTAAGGCAGTTGGGCCATTTTTTTTCAAAATTATTTAGGTTCCTAAAAGTGCAGATAGACATCTCATAGGATTTTCAAAAGCACCAAAGCAGGTAAATAGAAGTCAGTGGGACTGAAGCACCTATGCTTCTCAAAAATCCCACGAGGCATAGAGCTGCATCTTTAGACACCTGCATACCTTTGAAGATCCGGCCCGTTGTGTATAAATGGCTTGTGGATGGGGTGAAGAGTAATTGCAATTTGTGTAGTCTTTATACCTATCTTCTGAGTTTTACTTCTTGCCAAAGCATTGGGATATGGATTAAAAATACATGTGCCTGGATGTGAAATAAAGAGTAAAATGATAGAGGTTGCATTTACAAAAGTACTCAGCATTCACCTACCTCTCCGACCACTGAAATCAGTTTTTCCATTGCCTTCAATGGAAATAAAGTTAGGCAGATATTGTTCACTTTTGAAAATCTGCTAGCCACTCTTTTCTCTATTATGCCAATGTTTCGCAGGGTCTTGAAACAGTCTGAAGTATTGCGATAGAACAGGCACAGGAAAAATTAAGGTAAAATGAAAGCTGAAGGGAGGGAGGGCAGGAGAGGCTCTATGGTGCAGTTGGTCAATGTGCCAGAATTCTATCAGCAAGTTAGTTCACTAACCCACTAGATTTCCACTTCCCAAGTCTCAGGTCCCAATTCCATAGGGCCAGAAATGAAAATCCATTAGACTGGGTGGCCATCAAATTTACTAGACATTTATACACATTACAAAAAACAGCACAGCCTCTGTACACAAAACAGCATTTGTTTTGCTGATCAGGACTGAAGTGCATTAGCAGATATATGCAAGCTGAGGTTTACTTAGTGCTTCTCAGCTCTATGTCTGGCACTGTCAGTGCTATTTGTCCATCAGTTTAATAAGCCCTAAATTAATCCATAAATCTGAAGGCAGAATCAAGCGGTTAGCATTTACTAATTGCAATCAGATGATAGTCTTACTTTTATTTATGTATAATACCCACTGGGGATTTAGTTTAAAACAACTTCCAACAATATTTCCCATTTAGAAGGGTATGCATTAGAAGAATTACTGTATTCAATTTATGTAATACCAAAATAATCCTGTTATATTGTGGACTAACTAAATAGGTTAGGCTTCAATTAAGTTACAGCAATAGAAGACCCTTCAGGGGTAATGTGTCTGTTGCACAAACATCATGTGTTTCAAGATCATTACTGTTAAAATGCTAATCAACAAAAGACCAAGTTAATTTTGCCCATAAATATTTTTCACACACATATGCTGGATGTGCAGATACACACAGTTGCACTCCTAATATTAACTAAGATTTGCAGCTCTGCCTGTAAGAAACTTCAGAGAGTTATGTATCAGAGGGGTAGCCATGTTAGTCTGAATCTGCATAAACAACAAGAAGTCCTGTGGCACCTTCGAGACATGCATGCATCTGAGAAAGTGGAGCTTTGCCCTCGACAGTTTATGCTCCAATAAATCTGTTAGTCTCTAAGGTGCCACAGGACTTCTCGTTGTTTATTCAGAGAGTTAGTTATTTAGGAACACTTCATGAAGCTTTTCCATAAAAATTATTTACAGAATTTACAATTTTATATTGTTGTAAGATACTAGTCATATTTGGGACTGCACTGTTATACTTCTACTTACCTTATATTTGAGACTAGTGATCTGAGGTTTTAAACAATAAAATACCAATAAATCACTCAATTAAAAAAGGACAGAAAGAAAGAAAGAAACTGTTTATCCAAAAAACTTCAGAAATAATTATTTGTATATATGGGCTTGTCTGCACAGGGCATTAATGTAGACTACAGGGGTGAGCTTCTAAAGCCCACAAGCGTGCTGCACATAATGGCTCCATGCACACACAGCAGGGTTGTACTAACTGTCCCTAGTGTACTTTAAAACACTACTACATTAATGCCCACTAAAGAACATTACAAGGAAATAACTTAGTAGAGCTGTGAGTAATGTAAATAATTTCATTACTCATTACAGCATATAAAAAGAGAAAATGCCAAAGAAACAACGTAATAAGCAACAACATAAAACTCAAAAATAAAATTAATAAACCCTCTAGAGAGAAACTCTGCTTATATTCTATACCAGTGGTGGGCAAATACCAAGCCAGACATAGTTCGCCAGGTTTAGGCCCTGGTGGGCCGCGACTGCTCTATTTACCTGCACAGGTATGGGTGACTGCAACTCCCATTGGCCATGGATGGCTGTTTTTAGCTAATGAGAGTTTTGGGAAGCAGTGTCTCAGTCCACACTGCTTCCCATAGCTCCCATTGGCCAGGAACAGCAATCTGCAGCCAATGGGAGCTTTAAGTAGCTGTAACTGTGGAGACATAGGTAAACAGAGTGGCAGCAGCCTGCCAGGCGCTAATCCTGGCAAACCACCACTGTCTTCTTGACCACCCCTGTTCTACACCTCACCTGAATAATGTTATATAAAATCCTGAAGTCCTTTCAGAGACTGATCACGTCCTCTGGTTCTGCATGAAGAGGGGATCCTACATATACAAATACCCCAGCCCCCAGATAGACAGGGGCCATTCAGTTGCCTCCACAGCAGTGCCCCTCTGTCCTCCAATATTATGTGTGGAAGGATCAGGAGATAAGCAGACTAAGGATGAGAGATATCCTCCACTGGACCCAGTGAGCAAACATGTGACTGTATGTTTTGTTCCTTCCACTTTGATTTACTGAAAAAGTTAATACTAGCAATGGGCTGTAGTGTGGAAAGTCTGAAGTAGTTACATTCTCTGCAAACTAAACCTTAATAATCTAAGATGTGCTGTTAACTTATAGAGCAACTCTTCTGGTCAATAAACCAAGTAAACAAGAGAAAAGTTGAGAGCAATTCTGGTTTAAAAACTCCAACCACCAAGTAACTATCCTTAGATGTAAATAGCTTCTACAGCATGGAAAAAGTAGAGTGTAGATGGTAACTTGTGAATGGTTTTCCTCTGGTACATTGAATCATGTCTGCAGGTCCTCCCTGTGATCTGCACAGGATGACCTGTATGACCAAAGGGTTATCTTCATATCTTAAGTTTTTGATTAAATGTGGCAGATCAACAGGCCTAATATGCTGTCCACACCATTGCCATGATACAAGTGGCCACAGATGCTTCCCTGACCTGAACGGGCTATCTCTAAGAAAAATCTTTGGCCATTCTTTGCTGCAACTGCAAAGGGTGCCAGTTAATACTGGTGGATTTTTGAGCCAATTGTAATGATTATTTGTACATGTGCCCAACACAAATTGGACTAACACCATCAATCCATTTTACACACCATACAGCATCACAAAAGACATTAGATGACATTGGCTTTTCAGTCACTGTTAAATTAAGTGCAACTACTGACCTTAGAGAGGAAAAGCTCTTCATCACATTATTCCTCTCTTGAGCTATGTAACTTAAAAAGAAAAACAAAACAAAAAAAAATACCATCCTTATCAGGAATTTGATGGTGGAATAGAACAGTCTCAGTTTGCACTTAGATAGAATCATAGAATACTAGAACTGGAAGGGACCTTGAGATATCAAGTCCAGTCCCCTGCTCTCACAGCAGGACCAAGCATCATTTAGATCATCCCTCAGATGGAGTCCCAGTTACCCCCATCTAAATGGTCTAACCTACTCTTAAACATTTCCAGTGATGGAGATTCCACGACCTCCCTAGGCAATTTATTCCAGTGTTTAACCAACCTGACAGTTAAGAAATCTCTCCCAACTTCCATGATTTTTCAAAGATGATAGCTAAGGGCTCAGATACCTCCTCTATCATCTCCTTGAGTATTCTATGATGCATTTCATCAGGATCTGGTGACGTGAAGACATCTAACTTTTCTAAGTAATTTTTATTGTTCTTTTTTTATTTTATCTTCTAAACCTACCCCATTTCCACTAGTATTCACTATTTTAGGCATCCCTTCATCATCAAACTTCTTGGTGAAGACCAAAACAAAGAAGTCATTAAGTACCTCTGCCATTTCCAAGTTTCCTGTTATTGTTTCTCCCTCCTCACTGAGCAATGGGTCTACCCTGTCCTTGGTCTTCCTCTTGCTTCTAATGTATTTATAGAATGTCTGTTTGTTACCCTTTATTTCTCTAGCTAGACTGAGCTTGTTTTGTGCCTTTGCCTTTCTAATCTTGCCCCTGCATACCTGTGTTGTTTGCTTATATTCATCCTTTGTAGATGATCTATAGTAATTTAATCCAGCAGCATACTATAAATCATCTTTGGAATTCTTTGTTTTATTGCCAAAGGACAGTCTCAGAAACAAGTTACAAAGTCTTGTATAAAGCAGTTCTAGCCTTGGAAGGAGATTTATCTTATCTCTTTCTTCTGAATGACAGACCTTTTACTTGTGATCATTCTGGATAAAGATAAGTTTTAATTTCTTGTGGTTGGATTATTCAATGCCAAGATACAGCTTCTTCCCAAATCAGCTGCTGATTTTCCTCCTATTTCATAGCCCTATGCTTCCCACAATTAGCATATTGGTTTTTTCTATGCAGTTGCAGCAAATGTCAGACATCATGCAAAGCAAATCTACATACTATTTGACTCCTCTTTTTCACTACACAAAGGATTTTTAATGGTGTGTTAGGTGACTGGTTATCTGTATGAGCGAAAATCATCCCTGTGCAGCAATTCAGCATAAGGCTTATTCAGATGGAGTCCCAGTTACCCCCATCTAAATGGTCTATAAATGGAATTTTAGTGGTGTATAGGCCTCATCATGCAGACAGTGTGAACAGGACAGATTTTCACTCACTTTAAATATTGTGCATTTCATTCAATAAAAGGGCAAACCCCAAACTTATGCTCTGCAGCTGAGCCTGACTCATCATCATATGAGTGCACTGGGAGTTGGGAGGAGACTGGCTCAGAGTTGCTGCTGCTAGCTCTTTCTAGGCTTTGGGGAATAAAATCATAAAGTCTTTTGACTGCAAGGTCCAAAGGAAGCAACCAATCACAGTGGATGAGCCAGACGGTCCCTTACTGCTGATTAACAGGGGACATCTCAGCTCTTGCCCTAATCATATGCAAGCTTCCCTCATCCACATGGGAATACTCTGTCTTCTTATCCTTGGTCCATTCTCTAACTTAGAGTAGATCTAGTAGGAAAACTGTTATTAACTACTAGGGAACCCCTAATTTTCTTATGGGGATACTACAGCTCCCCTGCAATTTGTGTGTTAATGTATTTTCTACTTCACTGTGTATGTTAATGACAGAAATCCCATAGTTACTGTAGGCTCTTTGGGGTAATATATTGCATTAAGCAGTATAGTGATGAAGGGAGGAGAGAAGTGGCCCCTGGCCCCTCCGGCAGTTTGCTCCCAAGTTCTTCTTAACCTGCTCCTCTGTGCTGTCTAGGGAGGTGATCAGGCCCAGGGCTTCCCCCCCGCCCCTCTGCAGCATTTGCTAGGTGTACATGTGGGCCTTTTCAACCCAAGAGGAGGCCTGAATTAAAGGTGGCTCCATCACTGCTCAAAATCCAGCTCTGCTACTGGCATTCAATTTATGAATAGTTTATGTATCACTCTGGGCTAGGGGCTATCTGTAGCTCCAATAGGGAGAAGGGTTGCTACAATTCCTCCAGAAACTAAAAAGCAGGTGATTAAAGGTCAGTCACTCAGGTTGTAGACACCTCCAGACAGTTACCACCCCCTGGGAAGGCTTGCATATGCTAGTTCGACACTGGAGTTCCAGAGACCAACAGACAAAGATATGTCTTTTGGTATAAAGGGATGTGTTTAAAGAGTCTTCTTTTTGATCCAGCAACTGGACATTGCCTTCTGTCCAACAGGGCTCCCAATCTCTGGAGAAGGACTGGAAAATCATTGGTCTACTAGGACCCCATAAGATGGTGAGGAACCTCTAGTGAATTTTAGCATGAGTATGGGATAAAGATGGGAAAAGCAAATAGAAACTTCCAAAGTGGTAGAATAGTGATAGCTGCAACAGTCAGTTCCTCTCCTCCCTTACTCAACTGGGGTAACTCCATTCACTCTTTCAACATGAAGGTGACATTGATTTCAAAATAACCAAAGATTGCATTTCAAAGCTTAGTTGAATGTAGGGTTGCCAGGTGTCCGGTATTCACCTCCTGTCTGGTAAAAAAATTCAGAAAATACTGGACATTTAAAATGTCCAGTACTTTTTGATTTTTTCCCAGCCAGGAGGCAAAAATCTCAGGCTATCCGGCTCAATACAGAGGTAGCCTGGAAATCCTAGCGTTTACTGGGTTCCTCAGGGGAGCTGTCCGGCCCCGTGCAGGGAGGCAAGATAGTGGGTGGCTGCTGGCAGCCTGTTACGGCCAAAAAACCGCACCATGCTTTTTTTAAAGGGCCACACACTGGTGTGGGGTGCGGTTTTTTTTTTTTTTTTTTTTGGTTAACAACTCTCGGGATCCTTTTTTTTTTTTCCGGTATTTTTTCTGAAACCATCTGGCAGCCCTAGTTGAATGGCAAGTAGGGAGGACTTATCTCCACAAATACAGACAGAGGAAACTAGGTTTTTTCTGACTTCTGCATCCACCCTGCTACAATCTTATCTGCAGAAATAAAAGACAAGGATCAAGATGTAAAGATAGGCAAATATTATGCTGAAGTACAGTGGAACTCTGTCCCAGTGGTGCTGATGTAATTTTTGCTTTACAGATAAGTTTCTCCACAAGCAGATTTTCCCTTTAACTGTGGTTACTATTTACACATTAGTACAATGCACATAAAGCACACTTTGACCATCTTAACACGTTCCATTAAATGGAATTCCACTATATCTGGAATCATGGTGAGTGGAATTCACAGCAGTGTAGAACTCTTGTGCAGGGCCTGCACACCCCATAATTCTCCACAAAGCCCTGTAATAGGAGTGTAAGTCGACCATAAATGGTATGAGGGCCTTGCCTGGTGCCTCTTCATTGAGACAAACACTGCCGTATGAAGAGGTGCATTTCATGGTGTCAGCATAACCAAATAGCATGGCAAAACATAGTACTACTAATTTTAAGTAGATTTTATGAAAATGTGAACTGACCCAGTGGAAATGCTGCCTCCAATGTGGAATTTATTAAATGTCTCTTTACCCTTCCCCAACCTCAAACATGAAACCATCCCACATGGCCGAGTAACAGACTGGCATAGGAAGAGAGAATCCTTCCCTCTAAACTAGTTGGCAGTTAATGCTAGACCAAACATTATAAGCACTGGCCCATTCTCAGCTTTTAAGTAGGGAATTACATACTGTATGTACTACTAAAGCACAGTATTTTTTTTCTGGCTTATCAATACTTCAGACTACAAGTATATTTTAAGCAAGGCTCTATTATAAATGTGTTTATTAATGTTGCTTTATTTCCTAATTTTGTGTGGGTTACTTATTACTTATAGTCCTCAAAGCTTCATAAGTGGAATTACAGTAGTCTAAAAAAATGTCTCTGGTACTATAACATATGAATGAACAACTAAAGTACTCTGTGAAAGAAAAGCAGACTTGTACATTTGCTCTATTAGAGGCATTTTTATTGTGGCAACAGTTGGAAAGGACAATTAATTGTAATCCTTATGTTTATCTCAGAGGCTGCATAACTATTGTGAGCAAATTCAATAATGTACTCCTTTGTGTGAAAAATCAACTTCTGGATTGTAGTGTATGCAAATATCAATAGCACTTTCTACTAAAACTATATTTTAATGCATCTATGTAGTCTGCATTTCTTCTTTCATATGACACATCTTGCAGCCCTGCAATTTCTGAAACACTGAAGAAAATAGTGTCTTGAGCAAAACGGGATCTGTATTTCTATTGTACCCTACCTGGCCTAGCCTAAATAAATTCTGTCTCTTCCATGATGATTTACTATTTCATTCTCTACAAGAATTTTTGGGATACGATTTGTATGAAAATGCTACTCAAAATATACTTGCATTGTACTATTATATTTATCTACACTGAGAGGAGAATTTGGCCCAATAACACTAGCATAATCCGGATTAACTACTGAAGTCAATATTTCCTTCAGATTTAGTTCAAACAGATGGAATGTGTATTAAAATTTCCTATTTTCCTCAAAACTCTGCTCATTAAAGATTTTGATCTAAATCATCCTCTATGAAGCAAATGTGGTCCTGTGATTGGTGGGAGGGAAGGGGAGGGGGAATCGCACATTTCTGCAGCTTTGAAGTAACAAGAAACACATGCTACCTTCCCTTCTTTGGGGAGTAGGAACTCTCAAGATCCTCAGACCATATTAACCTAAGTTCAGTCTCCAACCCTAGAGATATTGGATCTACAAAGGGGACTTGCCCTCTGTGTTGCTTGCCAGTCACCTATAGTTCACAGCATCAGTGCTCCTCCAGGAGTTGTTCTTCCATGGCCTCCTCCCTGACAGCAACATTCCAAGGGGAGCAGAATGTGGCAGCATTAAGTCTTGTTGGAATTTTCTCATGGAATTTCATTAATTTGCTAGGGAGTAAAGCTGCACTGAATGAATGCACCCGTCTCCTCCATTTATACTCCCCCAAAAATCTGGAGAGTACAACAATTTAGTGTTCATGCAGAGAAGGCAAACATGAGCTTAGGAACAGTAAATACTGATGCTATTAGGTTCTTCTCCCACCTTCCAAATGCTCCATCTGCATTTGGCTTTGATTTGTGCTATGCCTACTGTCACTACATCTAAAGTGAAAGTGAGGATCTAGCTCTGAGGGTATGTCTACATTACAGCGTTATTTCAAAATACCTTATTTTGAAATAGTTAATTCGAAATAACATATTTCGAAATAATGTGTCTACACACAAAATGCATTTCGAAATAGCATTTTGCTCTTTCACAATAGCGTGTCCACACTGATTGGATGCTGAATCGCATTTAAGGCCAGCTGAAACCGGTTCCAGTAGGGCATCAGGTCAGCAGTTGCTTTATGTGGCTGCTGCCTGAGGCTATCTGAGGCTTGTGCTTAAAGGGGCCCCCCTGGACAGCTGGTTCTCAGCTTTCCCTGCTTGCTTGCCTACCTAGCTGAGGGACAGCAAAGCATTTTTTTCTCTGCTGGCTTTGGTTTCCCTGACTCGGGACATCACAGCACTCGGCACCATGGAGCCAGAGCTGCCCCGAGGCACTCTGGTGCTCATTTTGGATGTCTTGCTGCAAGCCTGGCAGCAATTGTTGGAGACTGCCTGGCAGCATCTGTTGCAGCCCAACCCCCAGGCCCTCTTCCGGACCCCCCTGAGGGGTGTGGAGGAGCAGCAGCAGTGCCCGGATGCCAGCGTGTCCCGTCGCATCTGGCGTCTGGACACCAGCAGCAACTGGTGGGACCACATCGTCCTGGAGCGCTGAGGAGACCAACAATGGACCCAGAACTTCAGGATGAAGAAGGATACCTTCCTTGAGCTCTGCGAGTGGCTCGCCCCTGCCCTATGGTGACGGGACACGCACATGAGGCCCGCCATTCCCCTCCACAAGCATGTGGCCATCGCCCTCTGGAAGCTCTCCATGCCGGATAGCTACCGATCCGTGGCGAACCAGTTCAGCGTGGGGAGATCCACCGTCAGAGCAGTGCTCATGCAGGTATGGCAGTCTCCAGCCACTGTGCCAGGAGGGGGGGTGCGAGCAGAGGATGGGCTGCCCTAGGGAAAAAGGAGGGGAGGGGGTGCAAGTCCCCTCCACAGGAGGGTTTGGTCTGTCCCACCCACACTATGGACTGCCCGCAGTGGCCAGGATTGCGGGGGGGTTGCTCCTGGGAGTGAGGGCGTGGAGTAGTGGCGAGGAAGGAGCACTCTCAGCCACCCTGGCACCCCAGTGACTCAGTGGTTTTGTGTGTCCCTCTGCAGGTGGTCAAGGCCATCAACAGAGTGCTGCTCCGCAGTCATCCACCTCACCGATGTGGACACAGTGATCGAGGGGTTTGGCGCCCTGGGCTTCCCCAACTCTGGGGGGGGGGCAATAGACGAGATGCACATCCCCATCCGTGCCCCAGACCACCAGGCTTCCCTCTACATCAACCAGAAGGGATACTTCTCGGTCATCCTGCAGGCTGTGTCTGACTACCAGGGCCAGTTCGTGGACATTAACGTGGGCTGGTCTGGCAAAGCACACAACGTGTGGGTTTACAGCAACTCCTCCGTGTGCCAAAGGCTGCATGCCGGGACTTTCTTCCCTGACTGCCACATCAGGGTGGGGGACGTGGACGTGCCTGTGTGCCTGGTGGGGGATGCGGCCTATCCCCTACAACCCTGGCTCTTGAAACCCTACATGGGACACCTCAACCCCTCCCGACAGGCCTTTAATGCCAAGCTCGGCAGGGCCTGCATCATGGTGGGGGGCGTTCGGCCGGTTGAAGGCCCGTTTTAGATGCCTCCTCACCTAGATCTATCCGAGGGGAATATTCCGCACGTGGTGGCAGCATGTTGTGTGCCACATAATTTGTGCGAAAGGAAGGGGGAGGCTTTCCTGCCAGGCTAGATGGCAGAGGCAGACCATTTGGCTGGCCTCTACATGCAGCCCCACACGGCTGCCAGCCGGGAGGCCCATCGGGGGGCTGTCCGTATCCGGGAGGCCCTACGCGAGAGCTTCCACCCGGAGGAGGGGTGAAGTCTCCTGGCATGCCCCACTGGGGCCTTCTGCCTTATTCCACCCTCACGTCCTTCCACTTTCCCCTCCCTAACCCCCCTTCCTGATGTAAAATAAAAACACATGTGTTGCCAAAAACAAACTCTCTTTATTGACCATAACTGGGGTGAGGGTGAGAGGGGAGGACGGCAGGAGAGGGGAGGGGGAAACCTGGGAGGAGGGAGCTGGAAGGGGGAGGCCAGGGGAGGAAAGGGGAGGAGAAGCTCAGGGTTGGGGGTCTTGCTGGTCCACCTGTCTCCCAGAACTGCGGGTGTGGGCGCCTCAGCATCCCCGGGGGGGAGCGGGTATGAAGGGTGGGGCGGGTGGGGGGGGGGAGGAAGAAGCAAGAGGGGGAGTAGGAGGGGGAGGAGTAGTGATAGCTGGGGCAGCCACAGTGGCTGAAGCAGCAGCAGGCAGCAATCTCTGCACCAGGGTCTGCAGGTGGTTGCGGATGGCACGGCCCTGGTCAAGCAGCTCCCACAAGCTCTCCTGCCGCAGCTGCAGGTCTTCTTGCACCTAGTGCTCCTGGCTGCAGACCTGCCTTTGCAGTAACCCCAGTTGCTGCCGCTGGTACTCTTCCTGGTTCCGGGTCACCCTGCTGGCCCGGGTGTGGGAGGATGTCCTGGGCGGGGTGGTGCGCTCTGCACTCGCAGCTGGTGCGGCTGTGGAGAAACAAGAGAAGTGATCAGTTATCCCTGGGAACACAGTGAGTAAAGCACAGCCCCCCTCTGCAAGGCGAGGATGGCAGGTCTCCGCACCATCATGTCCTGCTATCCCCGGGAGTGTGAGCTGGCCCAGGACTGCACCCATGCCCCTGTGCTGTATATAGTGGGGGTGGGGGTGGGGAGAGGGGAGATGTGCCCTGCCTCTGTGTAGAGGGGGCTTTTGGAGGGAGGGCATTATGCAGTGTCCCTCCCCGGGGTCAGGAGCATGTCATGTGCCTTCATACATACATGCGTGTGGGTAACATGCCAGGGCCCCTGTGTGGCAGCCAGCCGGGGCCACATGCCCCGGCTGGAATGGCACATGCACAGGTTGCTGCATGATCCGTGGTCAGCAAGGCCCACACGTGCGGTCCCTGGGTTCCCTCTCCCCCCCTAGCCCTGCATAAGGGGACAGTGATGGCACTCACATGTCGAGGCCTCCCCGGCCTCGGAAGACAGCGGTGACATGGCTGCTGTGATGGCTCGGGGGTTGTGGGTGAGTTCCATGCTCCCTCCAGGCTCCTGTGACTGCTGGCCATCGTCCTCCTCCTCCTCCTCCGTGCCCTGGTCAGGGTCAATGACCACCTGGGCACACGGACCATCCGGTCCCCCAGGATGTGGTCCAGGGTATCAAAATAGGGGAAGGGATCTGGGTCTGCCCCTGGTTGGGAGCTGCCCCCTGTAGCCCTGGCATAGGCCTGCCTCAGCTCCTTTATTTTCATATGCACCTGCTCCTGGGTGCACATGTGGCCTTTGGTGGCCAGGCTGTCAGCCATCTGTCTGTAGACAACCGCCCGTCTGTAGACAGCCGCGTTCCTGCATCTAGTGCGGAGATCATGGACGTTGGAGGCATCCCCCCAAACCTCAGTCAGGTCCATGATTTCCGCACTGGACCAGGAAGGCGCCTGCCTTTTCCAGCCCCTGGCAGGCTCCTGGGAACTGCTAGACTGCTCCTGGGGAGTGGTGGAGGTCTGGCTGGCACTGGCTGGTTGGCTCATGCTGGCAACTGGGTCGGGGCAGTGCCTGCGGGCTCTGGGCTGACAGGCCTGGAGCTGACACAGGCCCTGTGGCCAAACAGACTCTACCCCTTTAAGGGCTCCGGGGCTCGGGGGAGGAGAGGAGTTTTCCTGGTTTGGCCCAGAATGGCCACCAGGGCACCCTGGGAAGGGCTGGAGGCCCCCTATTTCTAATGTCTACACAGCCCTTATTTTGAATTTGGCATTATTCCTCTTAGAATGAGGTTTACCAAATTCGAAATAAGCGCTCCACTATTTCGAATTAATTTTGAAATAGCAGTTTGGCTCTATAGACGCTAGGAAAGTTATTTTGAAATAACAGCTATTATTTCAAAATAACTTTGCTGTGTAGACATTCCCTGAGTCTAAAAATCCTAAGACAGGTATCTGCCAGTAACAGCCAAAAGCCATTATTTTATGCTTGCCAGCTGTTAATGGAAATGAAATCATCATAGAAAAACATGAGAGAGAGACAGTATAATATGCCTAAACTCACAAATAACAAAAAATGTAATAAGAAAGCTATAAATGAAACTGCTTATCACAGTCACCTTACATAGAAAGCATCATATCACACTATGCAAAAACACAATGAAATATGTAGAGATTCATGACTGCTGATAAAATCAATCTGAAACTCCCAGTATCTAGATACTATGCTATACCAGATATAAGTAGTGTACTCTATTAAAAATATAATTGGGAAATCATATTGCTACAAAATAAAATAATAGTTGGAGCCGAATTTTGCACTTACATTGAGGGAAAACATCTGCCTCAACCTTAACTATGCTGCTGTGACCAGCTGAAGCCTAAATGTATAATGACAAAAATATAATTACACACACAGTCTATGTGATGCTCCTACCTATCTTCTCTGTCTGCATTCTGCTCACAGCTCCACCTCCACCCAACCTCTGTTCGACTGGGGCTACTTCTAACATTCCCAGGCATCAGATCTTGGTTACAGGCATAGGCATGTTATATATTAGAAGCTTCCTTTCTAGTCCTGGTAGAACTCAAAGCATCCAACCTTCCAATGTATCATTATTACATGTTGGAACACAGTTTTAGTTAGTTCTATACGTTTCTAAATTCTATTGGTATGACATTTCCTTTCCTCTGGCATTGTATAGTTGGACTCATGGTACTAAATGAGTTTAATATTCCCAGAAAAGGGATATGAAAAACAAAAACTGAAGGACAAATTTTTACATTCTCATCCAATCAGCTAACAAAACTGCAAGCTCTTTGGGGGCAATAATCATCTTTTTTGTTCTGTTTATACAGCACCTAAAACAATGGGATCTTGGTTGATGAGTGTGGCACCAAAGCACCTAAGAAATACTAATACTCATACTACTACTAACCTAAGTCACTTCACCAATCACAACTATCCAGCCTAGCTTGAATAATGAATACTTGTATAGAAATGCATCGAAACAACTCAGAGGTTTTTTTTAAAAGTGCAAAAAAATTGATGAATGTATGTTTGAATAAATGTGAGGGGAACACTGTAAGTAGAAGAAAAATAGCTAAACTTATCTGACAAATTATTCATTGTTAATTATTTGCTCAGCTCTCTGTGATTTTTGTCAGTTTCACTGATGCCCACCAGTTCTCAAAGGCAGCCAAGAAACTGACTAGTTTTTAAACTGCACTCTGTAGCTGTCTAAGCTTTAAGCTGTAACAGAAGTACTAAAGATGCCTGTCTGCAGACTTAGGAGCCCAGCACAATCAGATTGTATTCAGTTCTCATGTACAAATCATCTTCACAACTGTAGCACTTCAACTGATTTTTTTTTTAAATGCAACTCTACAATCTGCAAAAATAAATGGCACTCTGTCTCCCAGTTCACCAGGGACTTACCTATTCACCACTTTTCAAGGTATACTGTAAATGAAAACTAAAATTCTACTTTATATGTGAAGAGATCAGTGTCCTTCACTCTTCCAAAAATACGTTTTTCAAATACAGGATGAACCTCAGCTGGAAGTTATGCATGGTGGCTGAGCACACTAACATTATTGGCCCCAATCCTACAAACACTTTGTAGCTTCAGGCATGTGAAGAATCCAAAGGATTTCAATGGGAGTACTGATATGTAGAAGCTTTTGTGAGACAAGGATTTTTGTTAGTCTCTAAGGTACTACAGGACCACGCATTTTTTTAAGTTACAGACTAACACGGCTACCCCTCTGAGACTTTTAAACTATCATACTTGACACTTATAGTACATAATGCTTTTCCAACATTAACTATTTCGTATACATGGAAAATGAAGCAGAGAAAGTAAGCAGCTACTCTAATGCAACAATACAAGAATGAATCAGGTACAGGATTAGAATGTAGTAGCTCTTGACTGCCATTCCTTTTATTATACCACTAGACCTCACCTCTGTTTTGCAAAGAGAGATTAGAAGGATCAACAGTCCTATCAGCAAGGTGATTAATGAACTGTCTTTTCCATGCTAGCAGAAAAACACAAACCATATAAACATAAAACATGGATAACTCTAGGGTGATAGTGAGGATTATTTTGCCACTGATTTGGGAAGTGTTATAGTAACTTAATCACCTTGTAAATGTTAAAGGACATACAAATGTTTTATTTCAACATTTTCTAAATCAACAGCCTCCCTGCTCTTCCACAATTTAGCAGTTCCCCTCTATTCAACCATTTTCCAACCTGTCACTGCTTGGTTACTGGCTTGACTCAATATATTTTCAGCTTAAAATACATTTAAATATTACAAAGATTGAAGGATATAGAATAAAAATATTGCTCTGTCATACAGGGTTGAAAACAAGATAGCTTAAAGATAATTTAAAGTGGCATCCATGTTTCTGCTTTGTTCTAGTCACTTGTGTTGCAATTCTTTGGTTTGCATAAATAATTCTGTATCAGCAGGATACCACCACTGAAAGCCTATTGCTTTAGAAATATTCACCTGTAAATTTGTAGGGGGGGTGTGTGTGTATGTGTGTGTGTGTGTGTGTGTGTGTGTATAGCATGCTTTTAAAATCACAAGACTAAAATATTTAAAATGTTATACAAAGTTAATTTGTTTAACAGCAACTTAAGTCATGAAGATGTGCCAGCACCATGGCTAAGTAATTACAGTAACCCTTGTTCACCCCATCTGCCTTTAGCGTCTGTAACACCCACGCATTGCGTCTCAACACAAATTAGACTAAGCTCTTGGGGCAGGGATTATATTTTTTTAAATGTGCTGTTAAACACCTAGCACATGTTTGGGCACTGCATAAATAAATTTAACGAATGCAAATGTCATTAAATCATCCTTTGTAGGTTCCACCTTTTCCAGATACTACTTTATGGTTTTGCTCACAAAAACCCTGGGGGGAAGGAATCGTCAGTCAACATACAGTATGTTATTTCATGACTTCCACTCTAGCCAATGAGAGTCATATGGTCAAAATGCTATTGAGCAAATACACTATATAAATCTTTATGACTATGCTGTCATTACATATAAAAAAAATATGTGAAATCATGCCCCCAGTGCTGGTAATATAAGTTTTGTTATTAATTTCAGTATGGTCAAGATTTCACCCTAAATATGTTATCTGTAAGAAACATTCAATTTTATATTTTATTTTACTTTATTTATTCAGTTAACACTGGGGATTGGGATCTCCCATTTAGTCACAAATAGGTACAGGATGGACAGCTATTCATCAGTTTTCTATATTTTACCCTGACAATGTGCCTTAGCCCTGCCTGACCTGGAGAGAACACCTCCAGTAGTGTAAAAGGCTATGTGAAATGAACCACGGAGTCCTCAAACAAATCCCTGCTTTATTAACCATGATCATATTTGATCTAAATATTCCTGAACTTCACTTAAGGCTTGAACCTCATGAAAAATTATTTTCTCAACAAGCTGATCTATTGGTTTTAATATGCTATATTGTTCCTACCTTTATATGAATGCAAATTTTATGCATACAGTAGAGATCATTTAGAGACTAATCCTGTACCACTGAAGTCCATGAGAGTTTGACACTTCAATGGGAGAAGGATCAGGGCCTGATGGAGGACTTGGATATAAAGGAACTCTGGTTATAGCAGAATGAAAACCATTTTGGCCAAAAACTTTTTGAAAATGATCTTTAAATTAGGGTGCCTCTATTTTGGGGAGTCCAACTTGAGATGCTTTGGGATTGGTTTTGCTGACAACTCACTTCAGTGGAAGATATGGGCATTGTGCATTTCTGATGATCAGAGCCAATGCGTCTCAAATTGGGCTCCCAAAACCTGGAGGCACCCAGAAGGCTGAGGCCATTTGTCAAAGCTGGCCTTAGGTATTTTATTGCTTTGCATATCTGGTTGCAGTAAATCTCTGTTTAAGGGGCCCCTGCAAACCCTTTTATTCTGTTGCAGTTTTGCACAGCTCTACAAGACTGGACAACATATTATATCCTGCATCCAAACAGGCCAGTACAGAAGGGAGCACTGAGGAAAGGCTGAATTAAATTCTGTAACTATAAAACATTCCTTGTCTGAGATTCAACTGCTATTGCAACTCATGGACAGGACTTCTGCAAAAAAAGGGCTGTGCTGCCCAATATCCTCATGTAAGATTCAATTACTCTGGTATTAGGCAGGCTTCAGAATTTCAGTGGTTGTGAAAATACGAAATAATAATAATAATAATAAACTGTATCATAAAAGAATATTAAGTGTTTCTGTTCAAATCACAAGGCATTTTGATTGCAAATAGGGGACAAATCAACACACAGTTCTGTTAAATTCACAGACCGATTACTTTGCTAAATTTGGAGCAGTTTTCTGCCTAATATTATTATCAAAGCATAATGCCCATGGGGCTTTGTATAAATGACTGAAATTACTTTGTAAGGGGAAAAATGTACAAGTGCTAAACCAGCCGCTAGCAGGATTTTTGGATGTTGTCTGTTGATTAGCTGAGGGGAGATCAATAAGATAGCAAAAAGCTTATCAAAATGTTGATCATCAAGCTCTGGGCAAGATAATGCCATAAAAACAGACGTGGCTGTGCAAGTTAGAGCCTTTTGTAATTCTGTGGGGACCACAGGTGCCACACGTAGCTACAACCCAGCATCAATGAATATCTCCCTCCATGTCCTGGGAATAAAGATTGCTTGAGCTCCACTTGGAAGTAAAAGGTTCCCAATTTCTGGTACAAGAAGCACCCTGTCACCCCATTCAAAGCAGAATATGTTAGTGTTTTTCTTTTATCCTTTTTGATGTTTGCAATGAAGACTCCCTGTATTTCATCAGCACTCTCTCTCATGGAAACTAAATCATGCACTTAAAAATAGACCTTACAGATTATCTGGGTAAATCATAAAGCTCAGCTTATCTCTATCTTCCCCTTCAAAACATACAATTTATTCTGTCCACCAGCATCAAGCCAAGAGTAATCCTACAGTCCCAGCAACCTTGCTTGTTTAGTTATCTATTATAATATGCCCATGTATGTGTGTGGGAGGTTCTAGGTGTGGGTATCTGAATGCATGCGTTTATGCAGGTAGACTGTGTTCCTTACTGTATCTGGGGGTGTATGTCTAAGTGTCACGACTAATGTGACCAAGGAGAATAGCATAAAAAATCATAAGCAGTAAAGCAGTAAATACTCTAAACAAGAA
Organism: Pelochelys cantorii; assembly: GCA_032595735.1. Taxonomy (NCBI): domain Eukaryota; kingdom Metazoa; phylum Chordata; order Testudines; family Trionychidae; genus Pelochelys; species Pelochelys cantorii. The sequence goes on from CM064327.1 coordinate 161,938,837, forward strand.
ATAAATTCCCACTAAATATTAATCTAAAATCCCTAGGATCCATTATTGTTCCTCTGAAGAGCAAACATAACTGATCCAGTACTACAAAAAATACATCAATCTTGGTTCAGAAACATAACAAAACCTAACAACACAATCCTGGACTCCTAAACTCACTGTTTCAAACATGCACATCTTCCTTCTCTCCTCCTCCCACATCCCCTGTGCGGCCCATCAGGCCATGGGAGCCGGAGAAAGCCCTGCAGGGCTATAAATAGCCTCTCCCGGGGCGGCCCCGAGGAGGAAGGAGAGTGCAGCCGCACGTTCCCAAAGATGCTGCAGAGGGAGGCATCACTGGATTAATTCTTGGGGGGTGAAAGATTGTTCGGGGAGTTCAATGACACACTAAGTTACCTGCGTGGGGAGGAGGAAGTAGCTGGAATTGGGAATCTAAGGCACCTTGGGAGCAGAAGGGGGTGGGATTTCCATTTCTGGCTTCCCACTTCTCCCAAGGAGTTTCTCCAGCTCCTCTGAGCTCTGCTATCTGGGTCAAGGGTTGGAGCAGTTCTCCTGGGGGGGGGGGGGGGGCCTGTGTGTGTGTGGGGGGTGGGAGGATGAGAATCTCAGTTCACGGAGCAATGCCCCAAACAAGTCTCGTTTTCAGTAAGGCAGATGGGGGAGGGGGGGGTGTTCCTATACTTTGCACCCACCGCAAGAGGCGTCCCTGTCTTTGCTCCACGGAGGAAGCGCTGCTGCTGCTGCTGCTGCTTTTTATTCTTACGGTTAAGACACAGCCAGAAATCTTGTCACCCAGCAAGGAACACCCCTTCCTTAACTCTGACCCCGCCTCAGCCCTATATCCGTCTCCAAAGTTGGAGCTGTTGAGAACCGGCGGGGAAGGCAGCGACCTGCCTCCTACTCTAAGCACACAAGTCCCATTCAGCACCGGCCGCTTCTTCACCGGCCGCCGCGCGCACACACACACACACACACACACACACACACCTGACACCCCGATCCAGTAGTAGTAGCACAACCCCTCCTCCCACCCAGGCGCCTTGTGCACGCGCCGCGTCTCTCCAGCGCACACACTCCCTTCCCCAAAAACAATTACAGCCGCACGCGCAGCCTGCAGCAGCACCCCCGCCCCTCCCCCATAACATGCATAAACACACCAACACGCGCTGCGTGTCCCACAACACACACACACAACTCCCCTGCCTCCGTTGCCTGCACACCCCGTGCCTAATACACACCCCACAACACACACAACTAACTCTTCACACTCCGGATCCTCTCTTCCCCCACCCTCCAGCACACACAGCAGCGCCGTGGCCCTGGCTATTCTCCTGTCCCTGGGCTTGGTGGTGGTGTGTGTGTGTGTGTGTGGGGGGGGGAGGGGCACTTACCGTCCTCCAGAGCCGCTGCCTCTTGGCACTGACCGAGGTGGCTGTGACGATGAGGTGGGAGACGGACACCACCAGCCCGAAGACGATGGCGAGCAGGGTCCGCACGGGCAGCAGCGAATAGGAGACGAAGGTGACCAGCATGAGCTGCCACATGCCCTGCTCGGGGGCGCTGGGGGGCTCCATGCCGTAGGCGCCCAGCGAGAAGGGGCAGCAGAGGAAGGAGAAGGTGAAGCTGAAGAGCAGGGTGAGCTTGACGATCTGCTGCAGCTGGGTGACCTGCAGGTACTTGACATTGGTGACGATGAAGAGGGAGAGGAAGATGATGCAGTGCACCGGGTGCGAGCCCTTGGAGATGGTCAGGCTGGGGCCGGAGAGCAGCTCCAGCAGGGCCAGGCTGGCGGTCAGCACGATGAGCACGGCCAGCGCCTTGAGGGTGGAGGTCTGCTCCAGCTTCAGGTTGTAGCTCTGGAAGAGGGACTCCAGCTCCTTGCAGTCGAACTCATCCTCGCAGGCGATGGCATCCAGCAGCAGCAACGGATGGGCTCCCCCCAGCCCGGCGCCCGCGCCCGCCGCAGCCGGGGGGGAGCGGCAGCAGCGGCAGCACTTCTTCCTCTTGGTCTTGACTTTCTGAAACGGTATTTCCTCCATGTCAGGGCCATTCATAAACCCCGGGGAAGGAAGGCTCCTCCTGGCGTCCCCTGCTGCTGCTGCTGCTCCTCTGCCTCTCTGCTCATAGAGGGTCTGCGAGCTGGAGCAGCAGCAGCCGCCACCAGCGAGGACTCGGCAACCCCCAGCTGCCAAGCCTCCCAGGATCCGGCAACCAGAGCCAACCTCCGAGCAGCCAGGAGGACCCGGCAACCCCAGATGCAACCTGGTGCTGGCTGGAACGGCTGCAGGACGGAGTCCAAAGCTCAGTTATTCCAGCCTCTCCCCCTCCTCCCCCGGAGCGCCAGGGATGCTAATCTCCTAATGACACCAAAATACCATCCAAAGGTTGGAAATCAAGCCAGGAAAGGGGGGAGGTGGGGGCGAAGAGAAGGGGGGCGGCGGCGGGGAAGTAATCAACAGGCAGAACTGGCTTCGGAGAGCCTGGGGGAGGGGGGGGGATACTGTTTCCTAGGGAGTAGGCAATGTTAAAAGCAACAAGGGGGTCTGGGCTGAGCAAAGGAAAAGAGAGAGGTGGGGGGAGGAGAGAGAGACGGAGAGAGAGAGAGGGAAGGAGACACAGACAGGGAAAGAGGGTGATCCCCTTCCTACGTCCAAGAGCATTTCACTGGGACTCAGGGACGAGATGCGCCTGCGCACTCCTTGCTTGAGAAGCCAGACACGTCTCCCTAATCGGAGCAGATTGACAAGAAGAAAACACAGATTTGACAACAGGACCACGTTTGAGGCTGCTTTGTACCCCTCCACCCCCCCTACCGCCCACCGCCCCCGCCTGCCGGCTCCCTCCAGTCACAGGAACACACACATCCAGGGAGGGAGCCGTGGTTTGCTTCACTTCGTCCTTTGATCAAAGCTCCGCATTTGCTTCATGTCCCTGCAAAGGCATTAGTGTATGGACCAGCCACATACTGCCAGCGGCACAGGAGGAAAATCCTAACCTTCTTGATAGGAGTCACGAGAAAGAGAAAAACTTTCACCTACAACCTAGTTGGTCTGTAGACGTTCTGTTAGGCTGTCTGATTGTGGGAGAAAAAATTACAGTAGGATGCAAAATAGCATGATTTGATTTTAATGGGATGTATAAAAGAAAGATCTGCCACCATTCGTTCATTATTCATTAAATCAACCGTTAAATCATAAAAAAAGTTTTACTTTCTTCTTCACCTTTTACATATTCTGGGGCAAATTCTGTCCCATTTTTCATTGACTACTGACTTGACTTCACCAACTGTCATTTAGTGCAGAAGTTATTCTGAGATCTGTATTTAATTTTTTTTTAAACAACATGAAAGTGAATGTTTCAGAAAAGAAATTATATACTTGGAGTGCACAGACAGATTAGAGTTCTAATCAGTAGGTGTCAATTTCACCAAACATAAATTTCCATAGATAAACAAAATGTATAGATAGCTAAGGTTTGGAATTAGGCTTGTTACAAATAAATTAGCAGATTAATACTAAAACAGGTATAATTTGTTGATTTAAGGATACTTACTTTATATTTTGACATATTGGGAATTTGGACTTTAACAGTTTGTAAAACTTTTAATTTTTTGAATGGCAGCATCTCCAGTATTAAATAATTGTCTGAAATTCTGCTCTTAATTTCCCACATCTGTGAAAATCAATAACAATCTAAAATGCTTAGTAAATAAATCAACATTATATAATAAAAATAAAATCTTACCAAGCTTATATATATCTATAGATGTTGGTTTTGCATCTTGTTTCTAAAATGTGTGCAGATGTTAAAATAAGTAAAAGGCAATAAAGAACATAGAAAATGATCTAAAAAAATCAAACAACATTTCTATCAGCACTTCTTTTTCAGGTAATAAATCACATTAATAGCCAAGGACAGATATTTTTGTTATATTAATTATTTTCAGTTCTACAAAGGAGTATATTATGCTTCAGCAAGTTTGTTTTGGGTTTTGCTCTCTTTTTTTTTTTTTTTTTTAACTTTCCAGTGCTACCACTACACTACTGCACAGTAATACTGCCATGTTATTTCAGTTGTAAACGTCTGTAACCATTCCACTCAACTTTGAAGCTGTTGGCCTGATTCGAAACCCATTCAAGGGAAAAGACTTGTATCCACTTCAATGGGCTTTAAATCAGACTTCATAAGAAAATAATTAGGAACACATTTTAAAGAACCTGAACCACATTATAAACAGTACATGTGGATGATACTGTTTTTTGTCTAAGAAAGATCATAGGATTGCTTTAATGATCTTGTGGGTACATTTAAGTCTTGATGGCCTAATCTCTCTCTCATTGATGTCATTTAACTCTTGGCCATCAACTTGTGGATGACCCCTAAGTAGAATGGTTTGCATTGCTACCTTGGTGTTTAATATGTAATTTTGGAGTGATAAAAATGGCTTCGATAAACATTCCAATGTAGTGTCAACCATAACAGAAAAGATCAAAACATACACAAGGTTGTCTATTATATTTCTGTAATCAATATTACTTCAGGTAGAGTTGACAGGTTAGCTATTTTGTTGAAAACCCTTGGATTTTAATCAAGTTCTTGATGTTTGAAATTTTAAAGCGCAAAAAATAAAATTTATGATATCATGACCATTCATTGTGTGATCTGTATTTGAGAAAACAGATACAGTGTTCAAACATTAAAAAGATACAACATTGTTCATAAATATTTTGCCACTTGCTTTGCCTGAAAAAAAAAGTGGATTTGGATAACTTATCTTAGCTGCAAAGATATGTCTAATTTTTATTGACAAGAGTAGTGGTATAAATAAAATTTGCTTTAAATAAGTTTGTAAAAGAATCTGAAAAGTTATTTTATTTCTTTTACTGTTATAGTTGATTATGGTACCAAATAATTAAATCTTTCTTATACAGAAAGGTTAGCTAATTGGTAATCCTCATGCTGTCCAAAAATAGGGAGAGAGAAATTCTTTGTCCAAGAACATCTAACTAATCTCCTTTTCTTTTAATATCTCATTGCCCCTTTGTTATGTACATGCATAGCAGATAGAAATTTGATTGTTAAAAAAAGCAATGTCTCATTATCTTGACTCTATATATAGACACAGAAAATATACCATAATAATGTTGCTTTTATTTCTTTTCCCTAAGTCTACAGAATTGAATATCCATACACATCAGGGTGTCTTGAACTTCAACTCTTGCTTCTCATCTAAGCTTTCCAGGACAGCATGACACTCCTGTGACCTACTGAACTTCTATTTTAATACTAATGAATCATTCCTGCAAGCAGGCAAATATGGGCTGCTTACTTTTCAGCCAACATGATTTATGGCAGGTCAGCTGACTCCTCCTTGCTTTTGGCAAATCATTCACCTACATCAGCGTACCTGCAGTACTGATGGATCTGTTCTTCATTTAAAAATTAAAGATATCTAAGGGTTGTTTAATAAGGTCACTAAGATTATTCAATGCAGTGCTATTTACATGAAGAATCCACTGATTACCTGGCTTCATGGACTTTTTCTATCATTGTTCCTCTTCAGGTGCCTTCAGAAAAAGGAGCAAGACAACAACATCATCATCAACATTTAGGCTGAGATTTCCAAAGCTGACTAAGGGGTTTGACACTCTGATCTCGTTAATGGGCATCCAGCTCCCCAATACACCTTTAAAAAGCTCTTAGACTTAGTGTTCAGGCTAAAATGTTTCTATGAGTCGCAGAATTACTGTTCACTCTATCCTGCAATTTTGCATTTTCAGATTTGAGCAAAATGGTGCATCACAAGATGGCAATAATATTGAATGGTTGTATATAGGTCTGATCCTGTTTCATGGAAAGCAATGAAAATTACGCTATTAGTTTCAGCTGGGTCAGGGCTGAGGTGCTCTGCACGTTAACATCTGTCTCTTCCAAGGGAAGATCCTATCTGCATCTGTTTGCTTTCCGATTACTCATTTTCCATGAAAAATGCATGGGCACTGACTGATCTGATTGGTTGAATTGGCCTAATCTGAAGTGTTTTCGTTGCAGTTTCAGGAAAAAAACCTGGCCATAATATTTTGAAAATTCAAAAGCCAAGGAACTTATGAAAAAGCTGAAATGTAGGCAAAGATAAAGATTGTGATTACACTTGCACATCTGGATCTATTTTCTGGTATCATTGAACACATCCAGCTCCATAGAATAAGCACTAAAAGAACAATGTACTGGCAAGAATCACTGTACCTTGTACATGGCATACATATTTCTGGATCTACTTCTGCTAAAAGGTTAGTTCCAAGACCTTATGGGGGAAGGGGACTTTGTAAAGGACTGTTTTATTTTGTAAGATTTGTCATTTACAGTATCAGTTTCATACATTCTTTCCTCCTCTGAAGCCTTCTCTCTTGATACTATTAATTACTTTCCATTGTAGCAAATTGATTATCAATTTTGCTGAAGTCCATCTTGGACTTCTGATTCAGACAAGATTCCTCACTGACTTCACTGGGAGAGATTTTTATCTCAGTAAGGAGTATAAAAGCAGCACCCTCATTTGCACATATTTTCATCTGAAAAATATCTTGTCTTATTGGAATGAAAAGTACATTCTCAAGGTGATCATCATCAAAAAGAAAAAAAAAATCTTTTGCTTCAATTCCTTCTGGAGAAAAAAAATGCCACTCTTGTAGGGCCACACCACAGTGCTGTTTATAATTGTAAAGCCAATAATAGCTTCACCTGCTTGCAAATCTACCGCAGCACATAATAAACTCTTGCTTTTTGTAAGTTACTGTGTATCTAAGCCAAAAGCCAATTCAAGTCAATAAATAAAGAGTCCTATTGATTCAATAAGCTTTGCATCAGGCACTACATTACTGACTTCCAATGGCTAACTATGTGTTTGTATAGCACCTAGTACAATGGGGTTCCCGTCCATGATTAGGGATCATAGACCCTACAGTAATACAAATAAAGTAATAAGATAATGATTGATGAAAATGTATACAAATTTATACTCAAAGGTTTGTTGCCCCTTTGAAGGTCCAGCTCAGACATATCAAACAATAATAAAAATATAACTTTAATGTGCCTGGGGGACAAGAATAGGAACATGCTTATCTTCATTTAAATAAAAAAAGCCCATGGATTTCCCTACTAATTACTGCTGACATTCTATTACCCTTTGCACCTATAACTACAAACATAAGTAAAGCATCCACATAAGAGGATGAGACTTTGAAAAGTATCATTAAGATTTTTATGACAACTTTGAGATGGTGGGTACTTTCTAGAACTTCAACCCCACCCGCTCTGCAAGTACCCAAACAGAGGATGTAACAAATATTTGCTCTTATTACCCTTATTCTTTGCAAAGACAAAGATTCTATCTATCTTACATCTAACCTATATAATGAGATTCTTCACATAATTCCTGGAACTAGTAACAACTAATTAGGTCAAATTCATTGCACATATGTTACTAGTTCCATTCTGAGTTTAACCCCTCATGATGGGGCTACCCTTTTCTTTGAGGTTCAGATGCTGCTCTGCACAGATTATAGTAAAAAGTGTATTGTGAGCTATGTTTAGTATTCCCTTAGTCATGCCATTACCCTTTTTAAAACAGATTTCAATTAGTTTTCACTGTTAGGTTCATTTTCTTGTCTCTCACTGTCCCATTCTTCACCCTAAACAATTTCTATAAATCCACTTAATGCTATTTAGCTTATGTCCCCATTGTTACTATAAATAAATGAGCTAGAGCTGCAGCTCAGTAAGGCAATTCTTTTCTTGTATCATTCTTCCTTCCTTATGATGTCTGGATAAGGGCGAGAATTAAGCAATAAATGTCAACATGCCCACAATGAGAAGTCAAAGCACAAAAGTCTTCTGAGATAATACAAAAAACAGCAGCCCTAAAAACAGCCTGTAATATTGTAGCATTTATTTTGACTGTCCATGATGTAGGATTCAGTGAATGAATTTTCTATTAATGTAGAAATATCTTAATCTTTTCTTATCCAAGAAACTGACATCCTAAGAGAAGAGACCTGATAACTGAGGTAAGGAATACATTGCTAGAATCTCATCTAATACATATTATCTTTTGTAAAGAAAGCATGCCAAATCTACACATTGACAGCTCTCATAAAATAATTTGTGTTTTCATCTGTGCAGTGTCAACAGAGACTATCAATCAGGCCATTTCTTTAAATGCCTAAACATGAGTTTACAAGTGTCCGTGGCAGACAAATTTGTGCCAAGACTCTAAAACTGAGAAGGTGAAGATTTTAAAATCTCCTGCCATTCGTACTACTAACCATTTTCCACGTCTCGTAACAGTTACCAAAAACCAAAACCAAATCAGAACAAAAACAAAAAAACCACCACTGTTTCATATATAGCTCTTCATGCTTTTAAATGTATGAATTTGTGGAAAAGCTATTGTTGTAACACCATAAAGGTCAGTTCCAGAAAACTTTGTGCTGTAAATTGCTACCAGGACTGGGGAGGGGAAAAGTTTTCTGGAACTGACCTTTATGGTGTTACAACAGTAGCTTTTCCACAAATTCATATTTGTGAGAGATATTATTCTATGTAAAATGAACTTACAAATGCTTTTAACTCTAGACTGAATACCTACAAGACCTAATGCATCTATTGCCGAGAAGGTCTTATCCCTTAGCCTGAAGTTTACCTCACTTGTAACCACAAGGTTAAGTGCTGTTTTTCATCTTCTAATCCTGATTATGAGGACAGCTCTAGTAGCCCAATTTAATGGGACAAAGGTCACACATAAGATTATTTCAAATACATCAGGTGACACCAAAGGGGGGTTGTTGTTTTTGTTTGTTTGTTTTCCAAAAGATTTTGGCTCAGTTAGGTAGCAAACAGAGACAACACAACATCAAGAAAGATGACAGAGGAAAAAACACAAGAATAGTCATAGAAGGTCAGAAACCAGTGGGCCATTTAGCTAAATATCCTATCTCTGATAGCAGCTAGTGCCAGATGCTTCACAGAGGGAATGAACAGAACAGAGAAATTTTAGAACTCCTGTCTTCCAATCCAAGCTTCTGGCAGTTGAAGGTTTAGAGACACCAGAAGCATGGGGTTGTATACCTAGCCTACTTGGCTAAGGAAAAGGAAGGAAAATATTAATATTGAAAAAAATGTAAGAATGATCAAACATTTCAATAGTGATTTCTGCTAGAGGTTTAGAAGATTTTGAGATTAGGTTTTAGAGATTTATACATTGTATATTAGACCTTGGCCCATTTTTAGCTCTTGATCCAACTCTTATTGAAATCGAAGAGACTTCCATTTGGCTTCTGATCTTCTGCACTGCCCTAAGCTGCCTAAGAAGGTGCATTAATATGTGATAACTGTATTTTTAGAAATCTGCAACAAGAATAATTAGGTGGCTCAGAGTACTGGGAGCAGACTACATATCACATCTGGTTCAAATCCAACCATGGTCCACAGAATCTAGAAACTGTTACAATTTCATGGCTTTTGGGCATCTGAAGTGAAATGAGTGTGGTGGATTAGTTCACCAGACAGATGTCCATATTACAAAACCCTTCGCCCTGTGCCGATACTAGCCCACGGGGGGCCCTAAGCAGGAATACTTTTGAGCCCTGCCCCACAGAAAACATACTAAATGATGAATAGGGGGCCCAAGCACAAGCTCTTCCTTCACCTCTATTATTAATCTGAGCAGAGGTAGCATAATTATACAACATACACAAGAAGGAGCATTATGTTCTTACCTTGATAACTGAAGTTTTGCGCAATGAATGAATCTTTTGGACATTTCTCCTCCACCCTCAGTGTTCCTCAGAGGTTGTGGTTTCTAGACACTCCCTACTGTTACTGGCTAGGTTTGTTGTGGCCTGGAGAAAAAACATTTTAATCTGAGTCCTATTTCATACAGACCCTGAGTCTCTCAATTCTGCATTACAGGCATGTACTGTAATGCTTTAAAGAGTTCTAAAACATTTATGCCTATATTTAAAATGGTTTGAAGTGCTAGGAATGTATTGATACCGAAAGTAATCTGCAGTCTGTTATTTTGTTCTGTTGGGTCAGGCCTTGACCACTATGTACTGTAAAGGTGCTTAAATGATGTGGCTCATTGTTATTAGGCTATTGAATCAAGTTGTCCAGCCACTGCATCTGGGAAATTTTAGTTTGAGCCTTGTTCCTAAGCTGAGACCCCTGAGTCTCTCTCAGCTCTGTATCAGAGGTGTTTATGCCACTTAAGATAAAGAATCTGGTGCCTTCAAAGAACAGAATCTGAGGCTTTGTCTAGACTACAGGGTTTTTTTGAAAAAAGTGGCCTTTTTTCGAAAAAACTTCCCCTGCATCTAGACTGCTGCCATGTTCTTTCGAAATTAAACTGAAAGAACGCGGAGGTTTTTTCGACCGCGGAAAACCTCATTTTATGAGGAAGAACGCCTTTTTTCGAAAGTGCTCTTTCGAAAACAGGTGTTCTTGAATGCAAACAGGGCTTTTTCGAAAGAGAGCATCCAGACTGCCTGAGTGCTCTCTTTTGAAAAAGCGGCTTGCTTTTTCGAAAGAAGTGGTTGCAGTCTAGACGCTGTCTTTCAAAAGAGGCTTTTTTGAAAGATTATTTCGAAAAAGCCTCTTTTGAAAGAGGCTTGTAGTCTAGACATAGCCTGAATTTGAACTGTGTTATATAATCAGCATGAAGAATTAACTGACTCCTAGAGGGAGTGTCAGGCTTGAGACACACTCCTAGGGAAGCAGGAAGGAATGTGTACTGTCACTGCAGTTTTGAGCTGGCTGGGAGACAATTTTTTTTCTTCCCAGTTCTCTGACCACCTCTACTGCCAGGCTATACCTGCTGGGTGAGGTGAGGCAGCTTCAATTCAAAACTCACTGAAGTCAATACAAGTTTTTTCACTGACTCCTGGGGCTTCAGATCAGGTCCAGAGTATATACATTTGTCTGTAGAGAAGGAACTAATTGTCTGATTTTCCATCCAATATTTGTTTCACAAGCACGGAAGTATTTGATCTTTGGATACAAAGTTTCAAAATGCATTTTTTTGGACAAAATCTCTGTTTTTAATGCTCTAATTTAATAGCCTTTGAACTACTTCATGATTTCCATGGCTTTTTGATCAACGGTATCTTTTTTTCCCTCATAGTTGCATGTACACCAGTTTATACGATTAAACTACACAATTAAACCAAAGGAAAGGAAATGCTGACTCCATGAGACACTACTCAGCTAGTAGATCTATGCTGAAGGCCATTTGTCTTGGTTCATTAACATCCTTCTGTGTGTCCTTTTTTGTATTCTTGTGACTGTGGTAAAGTTCTTTATAGATCTGTAATATGCAACATTTCCTTTCACCTAGTCTGCTACTTGTGCTAGTCTGATTAGATGAAATATAACTCTGAAATATCACTTTTCTTTTAAATGGATCGGTCTGGCTTTTTAATAGGTTCTCTGAGGGTTGATAGATTTATCATGGGGTATTTTTGTTAATGCAAGCAATATTATGTATACATTTATGGTAATGAGTACAAGCTATTATACTAGTCATAATATCCAGCAATTCATCTGGTATTATTTTCATAAAGAAGATTTGAGACAATATATACCTACTGTTTAGACTAGCGGAGAACACTTATCACTTCTCCCTGCCAGCTGCACTCCAGACTCAAAAGACATTCATGACTAGATGAGACAAAGTAATGACTATAGGATTCTATAGGTTCAGGCTGGGGACGAGGCAGTATTTATAGAGTCAAATGGGCATCACTGGGATACAATTTGATTCCCTCGCCATTATAGAGCCATGTGCATGGCCTGGTGCACTGCCCCCATGGGAGCACCCGGACAAATAGGGCCCCAACAAACAGCATTCTTGCTTGGGGGTTCTTGGGGTACAAGAGGGAGTTGGGGGATCCTTATCTTTGGAACTTGTTTTTGCCCCCCTTCCTGGGTTCAGGAGAGTATTCAGACTATTTAACCATTAAATGAATTGCAAAGCCCATTATCTTCCTGAGACTACTGAATATAGGATGAGCATAAGTCAATTATGTTTATGGGAAGTCTGTTCACATGTTTTGTGCATTTTATTCATAAAATAGGTCATACCAATAGCCTAGCATGGGCATCTGTACATATCTGTAAAATGCAAATACATAAATATATATAAAGCAAGCCATTCTTCCCATACTACTCTTCCAGTTGTTTTGAAATCGTTGCCATCTCCTGTATGGATTGAGAATAATCCATTAGCAGCTGTTGTTCTGTTCTGGCTCTAATTAGTATTTGTGCATTTCATCTGGAGATCTTTAAGGCAGATGGAAGCTTATGGACCTTTTCAAGAGATCATGTCTGGTACTCTGATTGGAATTTGCCTGTCTGGGTGTTCTGTTTAAAGGAACTGTGTTTGTTAGGGCTGTTCCCCACTCTGGCATTCCAATTGCAGAAGATGAGGGCCTGCAAGTGACCTTAAATACCTTGCCTCTATAGGCTCTACTTACAAAAACTCCCCACAGTCACAGATTTACTGACTTTGGGAGGTAGCTGCCCAGGCCAGGCCAGGCCAGGCCTACCATGGATAGGGCATCTCTGGAAAGCTAGAGCACCCCTGGGGCTAGAGCAGCTCCCGGTCCATGGTGGGTGGGGAGCTGCTCAAGCCAACACCAGTTAACTGGAACTAGTAAGCCTCATCCATTAAAGATGAGGGTTACCAGTTAACCATTCACATCCCTATTCTAGATCATACCGAGTGCTGTATAAATGTCTAATCAGTTGCAGTCCCTGTGCTGAAGAGCTTAGAAGCTAAACAAAGGAGATAGATGAAAACTGTAGACAGTAACAAACATGAAAAATACAAGGAAACTGTTTTACCCCATGTCTGAGGCAGATTTTTTGCACTATAATAAACTTGTATGTTTTCCAGAACCATCTCCTTTATGGCAGACAGATCTGGGACAAAATGCTGTGTTAGTTGTGAGACAAATGTTTTAGAATTTATTGCATCCACAAGTAAGATTTGTTCACTGAGTCAGTTTTGCTGATCAGAATAATTTCTCCAGTGCAGAGCTGCAGCTTTCAGAACACTCACACAAAGGAATAGAGGCTGATCCCCAGCTGTGCCATTAAGATTGTTTTCCTTTATGCACAAGTCCTGCTCTGGTTTTATTTCTCTATCTACATGCAAAATGGATCCCACTGCATATGCTATAACAAACTATCTAATCAGTCACATTTTAAAAAATTAATAGTGGCCTAAGCTTTTGGACCTGCCTCCCATTGTATGTCAAAGTTTAATCGTATTTGTTTCTATTTGATTTGTTTATCCATATTCCTACTTGCTTGCTCTTCCTCACATGAATAGGTTCATTGCTGTCAATGGGACTACTTATGAGTAACTGCTCACCAACAGAAGTTCATGACCTGACTGCAACAGCTTGTGCCCTTATGTTCACCCCCTTTATAAGGCTATGATAACCTTTCATAAAAGTATGACTTGGGAGGTATCATTTTAAAAAATTGAATAATATCAACCAGTATTGTCCTCGTAAACTATGCATGACACTTTGTACATAAAGTTATATGACTCTACTAAAGATGTGCTAAGTCTGAGGAAGAGACATAAACCAATTCCCCAAAGACGAATGTTAGCTGACACTTCAGCCAGGTGTCAACAAAAATCACTCACCTGGCCATTCTTTGGCAGAAAAGAGGATGTGGGTGAAAATCTACATCTTGACAAAGAAATAGCTGGTGGTTCCCATCCAGACAGACTTTGTCTTCTGAACCACATTTCTTTCAAAGAAATGAAAGAGCTAGGAAAAAGGCGAGCAAATGGCCCAAATTATTCCTCCTTTCTCTCTACCCGCAGCATCTACAACACCTGAAGAACAAAGGAAACAAAGGGAACTGGGGGAGAGATCCTTACTGAAAGATTCGTGTAGTAAGGCTGCTATGACATGTGGTGAGAGAAACCTTTGCTTTTAATTCACTCTAGCTTGTTAAGATAGGCATTACTTACGATATACTTTTAATTTGTGGTAACCAATTCTGATTTTTAGGCCTCATTACTTGTAATCACTCAATATCTATCTTTCTGTAGTTAATAAACTTGTTTTATCTAAACCAGTGTGCATGTGGGAAGCACCCTAGGATAACAGGGTATGTGAAAATCATTTTTATTAATAAAATAACAGACTTCATATGAGGTTGTATTGCCCATTTCCAAGGGAAAGTCTGGGATTGGAAATTTGCTGATGTGGCCCTGCAATGTAATTCAAGGTGGCCGATTATAGCACTTTTATGATACAACTGGGAGTAATTTACATTTCAGAAGCTGTGTGTGAGCAGATCAAGAGTGGTTGCTCTCACAGCAAAGCAGGGAAAAAGATACCCCCACAATGGAGAACAGAGAGGTAGCTGTTCATCAGTCCAGGTTGTATCGTGGGTACTGTCATATTGGCCTTTTAGTTATCAGAAGTACAGGGTGGTGAAATCGTCACATCATAGCTCAGAGGGGATGGCCGAGCCAGGGACTAATTTCATTTTTACTATACTTTGTGAATAAATCCTTATTATAAAAATCCATACATATAGCAAGAATCTGTTTCAAAGCCTGCAGCAGGGGAGGGCTGGGGGTGCTACAGCACAGCCAGGGAACCACTCCAGCCAGGCTGGAGCAGCCCTCTTGCTTGCCCTCCCTTTAACTGGTTAACCGATTAAACAATATGCTTAGCCAGTTAACCAATTAAATAGGATTTTACATCTCTAGTTTTAACTTAGAAACAGAAAATTTCCCCTCACCTACACACACACACACAGGCACACAAGACATGTTTAGTATGTGTCAGAGGTCCTAAACACAGAAATAAGCTGGCATAAACAGGAAGGAGATGGTTCTGAAAAACATACAGGTTTATTATAGTGTAAAAAATTAAGATATGCTATATAAATACCAGAATACATTAGTAGGGGGCGGGGGAGAAATCCCCACTCAACTGAGAGGTGAGGAAGAAAGGGAGAAAGCCCCCTGGACATGGCAAAGGGAGCATCACTGGGGCCAGCCTGCATCCCCCCCCGCCCGGCCCTTTAGCCAGAGCAGTGTCTCCCCCTGCTCCAGGCTCTCCATGCCCTGGCCCAGTCCCCAGGGACAAGCTAGTGGGTGCAATGTGCAGTCCCTGCTACCTCTGGGGAGAAGTCAGCATCCCATCCCATCTCCTTCCCCGAGTCACCCTCCTAAACTCCCCCATCCACAACCCCGTGCCCTGATTCCTGGACCCCCACACCCTGCCCTGACTTTGGCACTCCCCACCTCCCTGCCCTCAGCCTCTCCTCACCCCCAAACACTCACTCTTGCACCTCCCCACAACATACCCTGCCCTGAGCCTCTCCTCAACCCTCTACCCTGACTCCTGCACACCACCAGCCCTCTGCCCTGAAGGACCCAGGCAATGCTGGGTAAGTCTTGAAGTGATTTATATATGGGAGTATCTTTATACAGATGGTTAGTCACACTGAGCTCAGCACATAAGTCTTGGCAGGAACTGGGCCTATTTTTATTATATAAAATTCACATCCTGAGCCAAATAAATCTGAACTACTTACACTAGTGTTAAAGTCGATATATCTTACTATAGGACTTTTCCATCTCTAAAGCCCATTATCAACTGAAACTTCCAGCTGATATTCTGTCTCAGGAAAAAATGGGCATAGCCCTAGGCATAGAATATGTTTCAGGCTCCAAGTTCACCTGTATGGACTGAAAGACAGAACCTTTCCATTTGAAACCACCAGTCACAGTCTGCTCCCAGGGGTCACACAGACGTATACTCAGTCTTTCTCCTTCTGTTTCCAGTCAGCCTGAACCTTCTAATGAAGTCGGTGTTATCCACCAACATTTCACAAAAGCGAATAAATGCAATTACTCCTTTAAAAATTGACAAATTCTAAAATCCCAAGTGATAATAGGAAACACTGTAACTTCAAAAGTATTGAATATAGAAAACCAACAATAAATGTGTCAAGAATATTCGAAAGTTTTGCTACATTTGTTAAAACAAGTAAACAAATCATACACGTGATATGATTATTAAAGTCTTCAAATTAGTACAGAAAATCAACCTTACTACATACAATGTAAAAATCCTGTGTATTTAAAAAGGTGTATTTTCCAGGGTCAGATACAAAGCATAACAGCAAAGTTAGCAATATGATTCTTGATCCATAGATTTCATTCAATTCAATGGGTGCTGGATCAAGTCCAATTTGAATAATTTTAATCCCCTTTATAGAATTTTGTGCTAGAAAATAAACTGTGAAGGAAGAAGATAAAATCAACAACATGCTGTTTGTGTTATAGGTGGTAAAACAATGTTCCAGAGCCTAATGGGAATAGACACTGCCTGTAAATCTTGTCACATATAATGAAGAGCAAGAGTATAAAAAGAGATGTGAGTAATCGGTTAAAGTACGCTTAGGTCATATAAGCTTTAAAATACCTTAAATAATGTTATCTAGATGCCAAAATAGCATTTTCTATATCAGTCGGCAATAGCCAATATTAGAGATTGACTAGGATTCTAGTTGTTTCTTTAAACATTTACACAAAATTAAATATTTTCAGGTACTATATCTCCTCCTGAACACTCCCTCTCCCCTGCACCTTTTTTGTTCCTTTACATTCATGTTTTTATGTCTTTTAAATATCTTTTTTTCTTGCAACAACAGGAGAGAAAATAACACAAAATGGAGTAGAGGCAGCTGACCAACTAAGGTCCAGACATGCCAGAAGTAACCCTAATCCTAACCCTAACCCATTTTCAGCTGGTCCAGCTGTGGAGAACAAAGAGAATGGCAGTCATCCTGGGATATGCTGTGCATGAAGCTTAGCTCTCATCTCTGAGCCGAGACCAAAAGGCCCTGGGTCAGATGAAGGCAATGTGCTTTCCTGCCGGGGCACAAATGTCCAAGTAGGCATGGGAAGGTGTCAGCCAGACCAGGAACCTGCGGGTGAGAGGGAGGGCATGGGGGGGCTGGGCTTCCCTCCATGCCATGCATGCACAGGGTCCAGCAGTGGCAGTGTCCCCCAGGAAGAGGACTTATATCCCTGACCGTTGGAGGAGAGGGGGGCAGGCACTGGGGGGAGTTGTGTGTGAGTAGCAGATGTTCCTCCGCCTCGCCACACTATCCCCAGGAGCGGATGCTGCTTCGAGAGTGTGGGCATGCCCGTGTGCCATGTGCACCACTCCCGAGTGTGTGTGTCTCCATGTCCCCGGCCTCCTTCTAGGGGTGGCTTGTAGTGGGAGGTCCCACTCTGGTGTTGGAAGTAAGGCAGGCCTCTCCAGACACCCTGTGAGCCAGAGCACAAGGGTCCTCTGTTGCTGCCTCCTGGGGCTCTGTGCCCCGGACTGGCACTCCACGTGCTGCTGCTTGATCCCCAGGCCAAGAAAGCCAAGTGAGGAGTGTATGGCTGCCCCTTGCCACCCTCTGCCTCCACCCGTGTGTGCCGAGGGAAAGTAATGGCACTCACCTGAGGGCCCTTCCTGGCTTTGGATGATGCCTGGGAGATATCCTGGGTGGGGGGTAACCGGCTCCAGGGCAAGCATGACCTTCTGGCTGGCAGGCATCAAGCTGGTGCTGGCCTCGTCTGGTTCCTCCTCCTCCTCCTCTTCCTTCTCACTGGCTCTGCCCCTTGGGAGGGTGATGGAGGGCATCTCCAGCCCTGAGTCCACAATGAGTGGAGGGGGGATGTGGTGGAGCTGTGTGTAGTAAGGGCAGGCCTGCGGTGACACCCCGGAGTGGGAACTGTGCTCCCTGGCCTTGGCATAGGCTTGCCTGAACTATTTTACTTTCATGTACACCTGCTGCTGGATGCGCATGTGGCCATGGGTAGCCAAGCTATTGGCCATCGACCATGGATGTCCGCATTCCTGCATCTAGTGTGGAGATCCTCCCCACTTTGCCTCCTTTTCCCAGACCTCAATAAGGTCTAGGATCTCTGCACAAGACCAGGAAGGCTCACTCCTCTTCCATCCCCGGGCAGGGTCCTGAAAGCTGGCTGCTGGCTCGCTAGGAGCAGAGGAGGGCTCAGTGGGAGCAAAGGGTCACTCATGGTGGCAGAAAGCTCTAGTCTGGCAGTTGTTGTGTGGCTCAGGGCTGTCAGGGCCTGCTGAGTGCCACACACTGTTTCCTCTGAGGCTGCAGCTTTAAGGGCTGTGGGGGAAGCGGGATTACAGAGTTTTGATGAGTGTGGACAGAGCAGCCAGCAGGGCACCTGTGGGATTTCCTGGAGGCCCCTTATTTCAAAATAACTCCAGCTGCCCTGTCTACACATGCCCTATTCCAAAATAGCTATTTCAGAATAGGTGTTATTCCTCGCAGAATGAGGGTTACAGATTCCAGAATAAGATGACCGTTATTTCAAAACTATTTCGAAATAATGGGCTTGCTGTGTAGATGCTCACATAGTTATTTCAGAATACTGTCTGTTATTCCGGAATAACGCTGCAGTGTAGACATGTCCTAAGAGAAGTGTGTGTGTTTGGGGGAGGGAAACATGGGAGAACCTCTCCTTTATTGATTAGTTGGAAGAACAGGGAAACTGAGTACACACAAAATCCTGCAGAATACACAAAATGCAACCTTTTCCCAGTGATATTTACTAGAGCTAATCAAAGACAGATGAAAAGTGGCTTTTTAACAGAATGAATATTTTTCCAGAAAGTATCATAATTCTTCATTTTTTTCAAGGAAAAATTCAGAAGAAATTAGTTTCATTTTGAAGTGTTTTTAAGGGGGAGGAGATAATGTACTCACCCTGGCCCACCCTCCTGGTACAACTGGGTACACTGAGCTCTACAGCTCCCCTTAACCTTTTCAGGGTCACTGTGGATATACACCCTATCACATGTAGGCTCCACATCACTTTCTTTCCCCTGGAAGTGGAGGAGGGATATAGGAGTGAGAGAAATGAGAAAAACTCCCCCCTAAAACAATAAACAAATTTAAAAAGTGGAAAAAATATTTTGAATTTTTCCATAGAAGTAAACACACTGTTTTCTTTTTTTATGGTGAGAATGTTCTGTGAGGCCAAATGGTAACCTTAGGTTTTAATGGTTACAACTTTTGATAACAAATTCAGACATGAGCATGATTTAAAGTGATTGTATCCCTTTGTCTACAGTCAATTTTGACAGAGTATAAGACTATCCACATGGCAGTCTCATCTCCTGACTAGGAAAGACTGAAAGCCAGGAGAATGGTTTTAAAAAAATCTAAAGTTGTTAACCCTGTGAAATGGAAACAAGACTCACTTTCCACAACATTTTCTGCAAGTGTTTGTCAATACTGTTTTCTGTGTGAAAAAAAGTTCTTATTGAAAACCAGGTTTTCAATAAGTGAAATATTTCTAAAAGCATTTTGAAAAATATTCCTTTAATTTTTTAATTAAAAAAGTGTAGTGGAAAATTTCATAAATAGAAAATATTAATCATTTTGGTAATTTAGTTGTGAAGGTTTCGTTTAAAAAAAAGGGGTCATTTTTCAAAACAGAATGTGTGATTTGAAAAGTTTTAGCCAGCTCTACTACTAGAAGTGCAATGAAATGGGGCTCAATCCAGGAAGAAATTCTTTGTTGGTACACCTGTACATAGGAACAGGATCCACCATTTAGCAATAATCTTTAGAAAGAATACCACCTCCACCAACAAGCCCTTATTCATCAATAGGTCTCAAAGCCCTTTACAAAAAAAAAAAGAGGTTTGTCACTATTTTACAGAATGGAGGCACAGATATGTGGAGTGACTTGCCAAGGTGACGTGACCACTGACAAAGGTTTCCTGAGGCCCAATTCAGTACATTATCCCACTGCATCAGGCTTTAGTTCAAAGTGATAAAAAAGATATGTCTGTAATGATTATAAACTCCTTAGTACAGGCACTCTCTTTGTGTTCTCTGTTTGTGCAGCTCCTGGCACAATGCAAACTTGGTCCATGACTATGGCTTCTACACACTACAACAGACCATAAATAATACTAACAACAGTTAATGCTTGCAAAAAGATTTGTCATGTGTCCATCGTCAATTTTACTATGTCTTCAAAGAACCACAGTCTTAAGATTTCAATCCTCAATTCATAATATTTTTGGGATGAGGGAATAGGAAGGGATGTAGAAAAGTACATAGAAGAGAATTTGTATTTACAGACACTCATCATATTCAGAATGTCGCAAACTGAGGTACTAACAAAATATTGCATATCAGGTTGTATACCCAATTCATAGTCAAATTTTCTGGTTTTAAAAATTCTCCATGGACTCATTGCTCCCTGTTTTTTTGGGTTTTCTTGCTTCTCTTTCGTCTGTTTTATAGTTATACAAATCTTTGCCAGAACCAGAGATCTGGAAACTATACTTATAGCCAGATCAACACACTGAGGGATATGTCACATACACACAACACAAGCCCTAGTATGTGTTGCAAGTTGTGCTGCACATATATACAGCTATTCTGAGCCATTTAAAGGAAAAATGAGCACTTTAGTCCTTTGTGCAAGGTAATTTTTGACTCCTATAATGGAGAACTATTACAATGTATTCTTCAACATGTGAATTATTTTAGTAACAATAAATAGATATTTTACCTCCTTTTTCCTAAGACATTCACAGTTATATAAAGGATAGCAACATGAATATGTCCAGACCTATCATTTTAGAGCATCTCTCAAAATTTGCACAGAAAAACAGCATTTCTCCAGAAAAAACAGGGTTACTTACCTGTAACTGTTGTTCTTCGAGATGTGTTCCTCATGTTCATTCGAAGTAGGTTCGAAGTAGGTGCATGCGCACCGCGTGCACGGTTCCCCGGAGCATTTTTTCCCCAGCGGTACCCATCAGGCCGGCAGGTCACCCCCTGGAGTGGCACCACTATAGCGGAGCATAAGTACCCTGCCAGCCCTCCCCCTCCTCAGTTCCTTCTTGCCGGAACTCCGACACAGAGCAGGTAGGGGGGGAATCGAATGGACATGAGCAACACATCTCGAAGAACAACAGTTACAGGTAAGTAACCCTGTTTTCTTCTTCGAATGATTGCTCATGTCCATTCGAAGTAGGTGACTACCCAGCTACCCCTCCCCCCCAGAGGCAGGGTTGGAGTCAACCAACAGAACCTCACACCGAAATTAAGCACAACAAGAACTTTAATGCATAGCTGAAACAGAACCACACATAACAATTTACATATATACACCACAGGCATGACACACTGCATGTCACTAGACCATTTCCCCTTATGTGTTCACAGGAGGGAACCCAGCACGGCCTCCCCCACAGCAGAGTCCTCCCATGCCTGCTGGGTGAGAGCATAATGCTCTGTAAACGTATGGGCAGAGGACCACGTGGCTGCCCAACAGATCTCAAGTATCGGGACGTGGGCCCCAAAGGCAACAGACGAAGCGTGGGCCCTGGTGGAGTGAGCCGACACACGAGGGGACTCCCTATGTGCAAGAGCATAGCACTCCCGGATGCAGGCTGATATCCACTCCGACGGCCTCTGGGCTGAAACTGGCATCCCTTTCATCCGGTCCGCATAAGCAATAAACAGTTGAGAAGTCTTGCGAAAAGGCTTGGTTCTATCAATATAAAACGCCAGTGCCGTTTTCACATCGAGGGAGTTCAAAGCTCGCTCCTTGGGGGAGCTGCGGGGCTTAGGAAAGAAAACTGGCAGGTATATGTCCTGCGACATATGGAAAGTGGACACAACCTTAGGGAGGAATGCAGGGTGCGGACGCAGACAATCCCTGTCTGCCGAGAACTCTAAGTACGGGGGGCTCCACCGTTAGGGCACGCAGTTCAGACACTCGACGTGCTGACATAATGGCGACTATAAAGGCCACCTTAAGGGACAGGAATTTCAGAGGACAGGAAGCTAGTGGCTCGAAGGGTGGACCCAAGAGCTTATTCAGCACCAGGTTAAGGTCCCATTGTGGCACCAGGGCCCTTACATGTGGAAACAGTTTATCTAGGCCCCTCAAGAACCTCTTCACCAGGGGGTCCGAGAATAGAGATCTGCCCCCCGAACCCTCATGAAATGCCGTCAGGGACGCCAGGTGCACCCGTAACGACGGAGTGGACATGCCCGTCTGTTGCAACCCCAGCAGGTAATCCAATACCACCGGGACAGAAGTCCGGGAGGGGCACACACCCCTACTCTGAGCCCACACAGAGAAACGCTTCCATTTGGCAGCATACAACCGCCTGGTGGCCGGCTTGCGGCTGCCCAGGAGAATCTCCTGTACCCCCGTGGAGCAAGCCCTCTCCGAGGGCTTCAGCCATGGATAAGCCATGCCGTCAGGTGGAGGTGATACATTACATCCGGGTGATATAGGATGCCCCCGCCCCTGTCCTGGGTGACTACGTCCGGGGTCAGCGGCAGGCGATAGGGGTGGGCCACCAGCATTTCCCACAGAATGGGGTACCAAAACTGTCTGGGCCAATCCGGGGCTATTAGGAGAACCTGCGACCTGAACAGCGTGGTCCTGGTTAGCACCTTGGGAATCAGTGGGAACGGGGGAAAAGCATAGAGCAAGCCTTGAGGCCACACCGAGGTCAGGGCGTCCCCTCTAGAGTCCACACCCAGACCCAATAGGGAGAAGTACTGGGAACATTGCTTGTTTCCCCGCGTGGCAAAGAGGTCCAGTAGGGGATGACCCCACATCTGGAAGAATTGTTCCACCACCTCCCCCTTCAGGCGCGACTCGTGGACTCTGAATGACCTGCTAAGTGAGTCCGCTAATGTATTCACGCACCCCGGCAAGTATGCCACCTGTAATTGTATGCAGTGGGCTATACAGAACTCCCACAGGAGAGTCGCCTCCTGACACAGCGGTGACGACTGTGCCCCACCCTGCTTGTTTATGTAAAAGACTGCTGCGGTGTTGTCCAGCAGCACTGACACCAGGGTCCTCTCGAGCATGGTCAGGAAGACTTCGCAGGCCCTCCTGACTGCCCTTAGTTCTCGAACATTTATATGCAACCCCCGTTCCTGCAGGGTCCATAGCCCCTGCGTCCTGCGGTCCTGCAGGTGCACCCCCCAACCATTGTCGGAGGCGTCTGTGATGAGTTGCGCTGATAGCAGTTCCATACGATAGGGAACTCCTGAACGCACCTCGTGCTCCAATGTCCACCATTGGAGTGAGGCGAGGACTCCCTGTGGCACAGTAAGGATCCGGTCCCAGCTGTCCCTGGCTGGGTTGAATGCCCCCGCTAGCCATGCCTGTAGTGGCCTGAGCCTTAGCCTGGTGTGTTTGACCACGTATGTGCAGGCTGCCATATGTCCCAGCAATTTCATGCATGACTGTGCCGTCGACAGGGGAGACAGCCGTAGGGCAGACACTAGGGTTTGTATAGCCTGGAACCTGGAACCCGGGAGGTATGCGCGTGCCGTCCTGGCACACGGTCGCCCCCACAAACTCTATGTTCTGAGTGGGGGTAAGGGTTGACTTTTCCTTGTTTATCACGAGTCCCAGCATATTGAACAGGGACCGCGCCATCCTATGTGTGTGAGCACCTGGTTTCTCGAGCGACCTCTGACCAGCCAGTCGTCCAAATATGGGAAGACTTGGATTCCCATATGTCTGAGGTAGGCCGCTACCACCGCCATACACTTCGTAAACACCCTGGGTGCTGTAGACAGCCCAAAGGGGAGGACCGTAAACTGGAAGTGGCGGTGGGATACAACAAACTGGAGAAACCGTCTGTGGTTCTTCCAGATCGCCACGTGAAAATAGGCGTCCTTCAAATCGAGGGCCGTATACCAATCGCCCTTGTCCAGAACTGGGATGATTGAGGCCAGCGTTACCATCAGAAACTTTTCCCTTTTCACGTGCTTGTTCAAGGCCCTGAGATCTAAAATGGGCCGCAGGCCCCCCTTCAGTTTCGGGATAATAAAGTAGCGGGAGTAGAAACCCTTGCCCTCCCGATGAGGAGGGACCACTTCCACTGCCCCCTTTTCTAGGAGCACGAGGACCTCCTGTTTGAGGAGGGCCTCGTGAGAGGGGTCCCTGAAAAGGGACAGGGAAGAGGAAAGGGATGGGAAGGGCCCCAGGAAGGGGATAGAATACCCCCTGGACACTATGTCCAGCACCCATTTGTCTAAGGTGATGTGCGACCAGGCCTGGGCAAAGTGAGACAGTCTGTCTCCAAACGGGGGGGGAGATGATAGGCAACGGTATGCGGTCCCCGAGCGCACCTTCAAAATTGCTGCTTGGACGGGGGTGGAGGCGGCTGAGCGGAGCCCCTGCCCACATCCTGCCGCGGTCGGTGGCACCTATTGCGGGACCCCAGACCCTGCCCTTGGGAGAGGGCCCCAGACGGACCACGCAGCCTTCGCTGACAATAGTCAGGGCGAACAGCCTGTGGTTGGCTCCTGTAGGGCTACCTATTTGGCAACTGCCTGCGTTGCGGGGCTGGCGTGTGGATCCCCAGCGACCTCAGGGTTGAATGGGTGTCCTTCAGGCTGAGGAGTCTGGAGTTGGTATTCTTCGCAAACAGGGCCTTCCCATCGAATGACAGGTCCTGGATTGTGGCCTGTAGGTCTAACGGGATCCCCGAGACCTGGAGCCATGCATTACGTCGCATCACCACGCCCAACGCCATTGTCCGGGCCGCAGAGTCCACCGCGTCCAGGGATGCCTGCAGGGTGGTGCGTGAGATCGTCTTTCCCTCCGTGGCCAGCGCGGAGAACTCCTGCCTGTCCTCCGGGGGCAACCTGTCACGGAAATGGTCCATTGCCTGCCAGGTGTTATAGGCGTAGCGGCTGAGCATGGCCTGCTGGTTGGCGATCCGCAGCTGCACCCCCCGTGTCGCGTAGACCTTACGCCCCATCAGATCCATCCGCTTAGGGTCTTTTGCTTTAGGGGATGGGCCCGGTTGCCCCTGCCCCTCTTTTTGTGCGGCCGCCTGGACCACCATAGACCCCGGTACGGGGTGTGATTAAAGATGCTCGTGCCCCGTCTGTGGGACATAGTACCTCCTCTCAACCCGCTTGAGGGTTGGGGAGATGGAGGCCGGTGTTTGCCACAGTGTGTTGGTGATTTTGGCCACCGTCTTATTTAGTGGCAGAGCCAACTTCATCGGGGCATCCTCCATGAGAATGTCCACCACTGGGTCTGATTCCTCAGACACTGCCTCCACCGGCACCCCCAGATTAGTGGCCAGCTGGCGCAGCAGCTCTTGGTGAGACCTGGCGTCCATAGCCGGCATGGCTGGGGCCGGGTCAACCAGGGCCGCGTCTGGGGATGAAGAGGGTGTCGACTCCCGGCTCAGGACCGGTTGTTCCCCCACCTCCTGAGCAGGAGCTGTTTGCTGCGGTCCCACAGGTTGCTGCTGCTGCTGGGCCACCATTGCCCGGTCCCCCAGGTCCAAGTGGCCTTTAGGGCTAGCTCCCTTAGGTGAAGGAGAGGCTCTGGATAGGGAGGCCGAGGGGGTGGACCTCCACTGCGAGCCACTCACCGAGCCGGCAGGCGGGAGTGACCCCTGCCATTGGTGGTAGGCCCAGGGTGTCCAAAAAGGCCAGGGTTGCGGGGCCTGTGGTGGCCACGTCTGCTCGAACCCCAACGGTGCCGCCCGGTGCCGGGAATGAGAACGGTACTGAGACGACAACTGCGAGAACCCCCTGGATCTCAGCAACTCTGCCTCCAACTCCGAGGACAGTTCAGACGCTGACCATGGAGGAGCCAAAGAGGGCTGACCCTGCACCACTTGAGGGCGGAACCACTCCATCGACTCCGGCTTCCCGGCATGGCGGTATGGTTGCGGGCATGGAGGCTGAGGCACCAGATCGCGCAGTGCCGTCTGTGGTGCCGGCAGGGCCAGTGCCTGTGGTGCCGCAGGAATCGGCATCTGCGGTGCCGGTAAGTACGGTACCGGCGGCGCCTGCATCGGCGGGAGGACAGCTGGCGCCGGTGCAGGCAAGGGCTGCTGGGTCACCGAGGCCGGTTGTGATGACCACGGCACCGAGGCCCTGACCTCCTGGAACGGCTGGGCAGGAGACAGAGCCCACGGTACCACTTGCACCGGTACCAGAGCAGTCTGTCCATGCACCACCGCGGCCGGCAACGACGGACGGTCCCTTGATTCTACTGGTGCCGGCCAGGGCTCCGGGGCCCGAGAGACCACAGGTACCCCCAAGGCTTCCGGAGCCGACGTTGATGACCCCTCCGAGGAGGTGGGGGAAGGAGGCGAGGCCGAAAGTTCAATAAGATCCTGAGCAGCCTCGAAAACCTCCGGCGCAGACGGACGCCATAACATGGCGGGCCTGGGGCTCTTCTTTCGGCACGTGGCCTGCCTCTTCCTTTTGCTTCTAACAGGCAAGCCCGGTACTGGGGTACGGCTCCGACGGCACTCGGGAGCTCGGGCAATCTCCCCCTGGAGTCCTTCACCTGCTTTGGTGCTGGGGATTGGGACCGGTGCCACGGTGCCGTCTTCTTCCGCGCTTCGGTATGGGGAAGGTCTAAGTGCGAGTCCCGCACCAACGCCGGTGCGCTGTACACCGAAGCCTCTCCGGAAGACACGGGCTGCAGCACTGACTCCATCAGGAGCAACTTAAGGCGAGAGTCTCTCTCCCGCTTGGTTCGTGGCTTGAACCCTTTGCAAATCTTGTAGGCGGCGGTCAGATGAGCTTCTCCCAGACACTTCAGACACTGTTCATGGGGGTCACCTTTGGGCATGGGTTTAGCACACTCGGCGCAAGGTTTGAAGCCTTGTGGGCCTGGCATCACCAACCCCCTGTGGGGTTCAAGCACCAACACACTTAAACTAATAGGCACTTAACACCACTTAACAACTACTTAACAACTACTTAAGCTAACTATACTAAAGAACAGCCAACGGGCGAAGAAAAACACGCTGGGATCAGCAGAAGAGAGCAGCTCCAACCACCGTCACGGGAGGTAAGAAGAAACTGAGGAGGGGGAGGGCCGGCAGGGTACTTATGCTCCGCTCTAGCGGCGCCACTCCAGGGGGCGACCTGCCAGCCCGACGGGTACCACTGGGGAAAAAATGCTCTGGGGAACCATGTATGCGGTGCGCATGCACCTATTTCGAACCTACTTTGAATGGACATGAGCAATCACTCGAAGAAGAAGCAACCGTTTCCTTTGGCACAAATATGACTACGTTATTATTACTGCTATGATGGAAAGTATCATACAATTAAGAGCTGACCTATTTGGAGGATTATTCTGTGTTAATTTCCCAAGGTGTAAGAGACTGGCAGCTTTTATCATCACACCATATAGACAGAAACAACAAAAGAAATGATGTGTCTCTTCTAAAAAAGAAAAAAAAGTATCTCCTTTTTACAACACTTCTTAAATTACCATCCTTTCATAAGAACTCATAATCCCAAAGTCCCAACACTGTAACAATTTTCTCTCTCATGAGAATGGTAGGCACTGTGACATATATGGCTATGTCTAGACTACACTGATCTATCAGAAAAAGGAACGCAAATTGTGCTCCTTTTTTCAGAAGAGGCTTTTCTGAAATTTGGCCTGTCTACACTGGGCCAAATTTCGGATAAGCCTCCTTTTTCGGAAGAGCCCTTCTTCCTCGTGGAAGAAGGAAGACAGGGCTTCCGAAAGAGCCATCTGCTTTTCCGCAGAAAAAAAAAAAGCGGACGAGCAGATGCATTCCCTGGACGTGGCAGAGTTTTTTTGGGATACCTCCAGTATCCTGGAAAACCCCCGTAGTGAAGACATAGCCATAGAGAAGGATATATTTCTTCCTCTCAGGAGATGTTATACCCTCCTGCTATGCCGAAGTCTTTGCTGTCCAGGCCTCAAAAACCTGGTGAAATTCTGGTGTTACTAAAGTCAATGAGTATTTGGTCATTGACTTGAACAGGACTAGGATATCACCCTGGGTTTTGGATTCCCTCTTTAGGACAGTGAAGCCACTAAGGTTATTGGTCTAATCCAATAGAAAAGATCTTAACTAGGAACCAATGGATTAAAGCTAAACACTATCTATAGCTGACATTTTAAAATCTGGATCAGCTTTCCTGTGGCTCCCTATTGTACCTAGAATTATTTAAGGAAGATGTAAAATTGTATTCAGTCAGCACCTTGTTAAAAAATAATAAAAAAGCTGACTGACAGGACTTGCCAGCATAACCAGATTGTTCAGGTAGACTTTTAGCAGAATTATATAGCTAAGGACTGTTTGCTTCACTCAGTTGAGATAATTATGTATTTGTGCTGCTTGGTACACATCCAATTTAAGAATCAGACACTCCCAACTTCTACCTTTCAAACTTCTACAGTTTAATTGATACAAATAAAACAGAAAACTCATTACATTAAAAAGATGACAGAACCACATGATATGCATCATTTTAATAATATATCTGGCAGAAAATTAAATAAAAGCATGTCCAAGACAGAGTGAAGTCCGGTGTATGGAAAGGGCAATCATGCTTATGAATGTCTCAATTGCAGGGCTAATTTTTCTTTGGCTTTATCATTGCAAATATTAATTTTTTAATTTAAAAATGTTTTCACTCCCTCACCCAGACAATCTCACCATAGAACTGAAAGGAGAAAAAGCAAATCTTCGTTTTTCCGGGTGGTTTAAACAGTCTGAAGCAATAAAAGGCAACAACTCTCATCTAGGTTTCAGTTAACCTAGCTATATACCTACAGGTATTTACCAGAGCCCTAATGAGATGAAACTGTATCATTTCATCTGATAATGCCCAGCTGATTGACTCCTTGAAAGAGACCATATAGTGTAATTCAATTCAATTTTTAAAAGGATCATCTGAAAATCTTTGATATCGTAAATGCCACCGACACCTAGGATCAAAATAAAAACATTTATATGCTAACATCTATGGCATACTTCCATCAAAAGAGACTCACAAAGGTTCTGTTTCCTTTTTCAGTTTGATATTGCTTGAAGAGCACTTTATTTTCTGTCTCTACAGAGAGCAGATCAGTGGTGGGCAACCTATAGTCCACAGGCAGCTCATCAGAGTAAGCCACTGGCAGGCTGCCAGACAGGTTGTTTACTTTGCATCCTCAGGTATGGCCACTGCAGTTCTCATTGGCCATGGTTTGCCATTCCTGGCCAATAGGAGCTGTGAGAAGTGGTGGTCAGCAAATCACTATGGCCTGCGCTTCTTCCCACAGTACCCATTGACCTGGAATGGTGAATTGAGGCCTCTGAGAGCTGTGGCAACTGTACCTGGAGATGCAAAGTAAACAACCTGTATAGCAGCCTGCCAGTGGTTTATCTTGACGAGCCCTCTGCTGCCTGTGGGCCACAGGCTGCCCATCACTAGCCCAGAGAGTTACGTAGACCAGGACTCCTGAAGTGCTTACAAGCGTCTTAGGTCAGAAGCTCCAGAAACAGCCAATGGATCTGGGAAATCTATGGTGCTTCCAAGCACCTCACAGCCAGCATATTTTTGCTTCATAAGCTCTCTCTGGCTCCACGGAACTTCTTAGATTTGCAGGTGCTCTGCACCTGGTTGTCTTGAAGTGCTTATAGTAATTCTTGAATGATAAGCATATTGCAGTAGGGAAATACTACTGTCCAGCTCACCAACATAATGGTAGTGACAGCAAAACTTGGGCAAAGTAGAGAGGCTGTAAAAATAAAAATAAAACCCTCAAGAATAATAGTGGATTTTAACTATCCCCATATTGGGGGAGGTCTAGGTTGGATATTAGGAAAAGCTCTTTCACTAGGAGGGTGGTGAAGCACTGGAATGGGTTACCTAGGGAGGTGGTGGAATCTCCATCCCTAAAGGTTTTTAAGTCTCAGCTTAACAAAGCCCTGGCTGGGATGATTTAGTTGGGGTTGGTCCTGCTTTGGCCAGGG
The DNA here is from genome assembly GCA_032595735.1 of Pelochelys cantorii. Taxonomy (NCBI): domain Eukaryota; kingdom Metazoa; phylum Chordata; order Testudines; family Trionychidae; genus Pelochelys; species Pelochelys cantorii. Next base: position 161,968,740 of record CM064327.1, read on the forward strand.
GGCTGGACTCGATGACCTCCTGAGGACTCTTCCAGCCCTAGGATTCTATGATCAGGATGTGATGCAGAGATAAAGTTTTTGACACCTTACATGACTGCTTCTTGGAGCAGATAGTCCTGGAACCCACAAGGATGTGATAATTCTTGATTAAGTCTTAAGTGAAGCATGGGATCTGGTTCAAGAGATGAATATAGCTGTTTTTCTGAAAAAACTTCACTTACGTCCACACTGCAATCATATTCTTTTGAAAAAAATTGAGGTAACAGAGAGGTTTTTCCGACACTGGTAACCTCATTCTATGAGGAAGAATCCTTTTTTCAAAAAGGCATGTGTGGAAGGGGAAGAGGGAGTTCTTTCGAAAGATGAGAAAAGAGGAAAAAGCACAGGTGCCCCAATGGCCGCTCCATCTATAGTAATCACAGCTTAAATGCGAGAGAGCGTCCATTCAGTGTGGACGCTATTTTTTGAAAAAGCAGATCGCTTTTTCGATGCACTTTGGCAGTGTGGATGAAATCTTTTGGAAGAAGTTTTTTTTGGAAAATCTCTTCTGAAAGAAGCCTGCAGTCTAGACATAGCCATAATTAAATTTAACATCTCTGTGGTGGGAAAACCAAGAGCAGCCCAACATGATAACATTCAATTGCAGAAAGGGGGACTACACCAAAATGAGGTGTACTAGAATTCTTTGAGGGAGTCAACAAGCATGTGGACAAAATCTAGTATACTTAGATTTTTAGAAAGCCTTTGACAAGGTCCCTCATCAAAGGCTATTAAGCAGATTAAGCTGTCATGGGATAACAGGAAAGGTCCTCTCATGGACTGGTAGCTGGTTAAAAGACAGGAAACAAAGGATAGGAGGAAATTATCAGTTTTCAGAATGGAGCGAGGAAAATAGTGGTGTCCTCCTTGGGTCAGTATTGGGATCAGCAGTGTTCAACATGTTCATAAGTGGTCTATAAGAAGGGGTATGCACTGAGGTGGCAAAATTTGCAGATGATACAAAACTACTCTAGTTAATTAATTACAAATGTGACTGTGAAAAGTTATAAAGGGCTCTCACAAAACTCAGTGACTGGGCAAAAAAAAAAGAGATAAAATTCAGTGTTGATAAATGCAAACTAATGCACATTGGAAATCATAATCCCAACTATACATATAAAATAATGGGGTCTGAATTAGCTGTTACTGCTAAAGAAGAGATCTTGGAGTGACTGTGGCTAGTTCTCTGAAAGCAGTCACTCAGTTTGCAGTGGCAGTCAAAAAAGCTAACACAATGTTGGGAATCATTAGGAAAGGGATAAATAATAATTCAGAAAATATATTTCCTCTAAATTAATCGATGGTATGCCCACATCTCGAATGCTGCATGCAGATGTGGTCACCCCATCTAAAAATATAATGGAATAGGAAAAGGTTCAGAAAAGGAGGATGTGGTACAGCTTTCATATGAGGAGAGATTGATACAATTCAATTGTTTCAGCTTGGAAAAGAGAACAGTAACGAGAGATATGATTTATATCTATAAAATCGTGACTAGTATAGAGAAAGTAGATAAGGAAGTGTTATTTGCTCTTCATAATCCAAGAATCGGGGGTCACCAAATGAAAGTAATAGGCAGCAGGTTGAAAACGAACAGAAGAAAGTATTCTTCACACAATGCACAACCTGAGGAACTCTTTGCCAGAGGGTGCTGTGAAGGCCAGGACTATCACAGAGTTTAAAAAAGAACTAGATAAATTCATGGAAGATAAGTCCATCAGGGATGGTGTCCCTACCTTCTGTCTGTCAGAAGCTGGAAATGGGCAATGGGGGCAGGATCACTTGATGATTACCTGTTCTGTTCATACCCTCTGGGACACCTGGCACTGGCCACTTTTGGAAGACAGGATACTCAGTCAAATGGACCTTTGGAGCAGTATGGCCATTCTTATGTTCTTATATATTCATCAGGCTTCCTGACTCAATTCTTGCTGATCCTAAGAGTTGATAAATGCCACTAACATCCCAAGCCTCAACAGTATTATCTGAGAAGCCCGACAATAGTCTAAGGTTGTTCACTCTCTATAGGTATCCTCTAATCAAGAGTTTATAAATGCCACTGAGGAGCCTGCAAATTTTACAAACTCTGCGGGTTCCTTGATAGAATAATTCCCAGAATGTAAATGGGATAATCAGAGAACGCCTCAAAAATGCATCCTTTACAGTTTGGTACTCCTAGTTGTCAGGAAGATGGACACTGAAAACGGACTTTGCAGACCAGCTTGTTTTAGAGATATGAATACTCAGACAGATTTCATACAATTTTAGGAGACTTACAAGCAGCAAGTCTCTCCATTTTTTAGCTCAACTCTCATTAGTGTCTTGTCCGATTAGTTTAGCTTTCCTAACATACTTCAGCAGCATAAAAAAACACATGAGAAACGTCAGGCAGAATGGTACTCTTCTCATGAAGTAATAGAAAGGAGCACATGTCAGAGTGGAGAGAAAACAGAAAAGCAGAAATCTTGTTACAGCCCTAATTATGGATTTACTGTTGTAGCTTTGGAGCTTTTGTAAACAAACTTCCGGTCAAATGAGCACCTCTGAGCCTACAAATAGAAAAGTATGTCACCTCTCTAAATCAAGCACATCAGATAGCAGATAATTTGTCTGGTCTTGTGGATATCTGAAACTGTTAAATAGCCTCCAGTAATTCTCCAGCTAGCCTTAATCCACGCATGGCCTTCCCAGCTCTCCACGTATCTTTGTCTGAGGAGGATTCTTTAACCTCCTCTGCAGCATCTTTGATTTCACCCCCCCACCCCAAATAACTCCAGCCCTCTAGCTTTCTCCCATCATGTACCAATGCAATCCTTGCCCTAAAGAACTAGCACTTTGTCAGGATCTTAAAATTGTTGTTTGCAGTTTTTCTGTAAAAGAAAAGGAATTCATCATTTGTCTGAGATTTAATTTTACCACGGAGACAATGTTGAATGTGTGCTTGATTTCCAGGGACAGGAATGTCCTACATCAGGCTAACTAAGAACAAAACAGATGCCATTTGCACACCCACCAAGTACCATCAGGCATCTCATTCTGCAAGATCTCTCCTTTGGGATTTATTCTACATAGCTCAGGTAGATTTTGTTGCACTGGAGTGCTACTATTTTGTGCTCCCTATTGAGTGCCAAATGAATACTAGTGAGGGCATGAAGGCTTGTATATTTTTCCATCTTTCAATGGCACATTTGAGAGGTGAACATTTACTAAAATAGTGTTTCCAACAAATGGCATAGTACTATATGTAGTACATAGCAACCCAATTCTGTACTCCTCTGTTCTGAGTGCAGTAGAAGTCAGTGCAACTATAGCATGGATGAATTTGGTCCATTGTTTACAAGGAGCACTGCCACTGAGCAGTGGAGTATATTTTGCTTGAATACTGTTGAAAAGGCTTTAAAAGTGTGGGCACAGAGTGACGGGCAGGAGAGGATGGTATTAAGGACCCAGGAGCCAAATTTTTCTCTGGAGAAGGCACAAAATATTCTCCTCAGCAGCAATATGGCCAAATCTATTCAAGCTTTTGGAAGTATTCTGTTCACACTGGGCATGCCCAGAGGCATTTGCACAGTCACACTCCAAACTAGTGCTTTGATATCTATTTTTATGTGGGTGTAGAGGAGAGGTCTCACCACTAGTGTGCCCCTTTGTGAATAGGCCTCTCACAGCAGTGTCTACCATTCCCTGCCAATGGCCACTCCTGTCCTGTGGTGGTCTCCATCTTCTAGCGACTTAGCCCTCCCGCAAGGTCAACTTGCAGTCTCACATCTTCTGGGATATCAATGTCTCAAATAAATGGATGGTGCCCCACATGACACTGGTAATCTGTATGAGTCTCCCACTTCTGTACACATTCTTCTTTCATTCTGTTCCCTCAGAGTCGTGGCCCCAGGACTTCTCACTTGGGTCCTTTAAACAAACTCAAAAGCAAGACAAAAGCTGCAATGAAAGCAACTTTTGCCATCTACTTTGGACTGGAACTTTTAATCCATTTTGGGTCCTCCCCAGCTCTACATTCTTCTCTAAAACATGACTCTCAATATTTACATCACTGCAGTCTACCCTCAAGGCTGCTGGTAGTCAGTCTTCCTCTTAGACCCACTTCAGAAATCTCTTTCATTTCTTCTGTCCTCTTTCATTCAGACCCATAAATTCCCTCCTGAAGCTACTCTTCAGATTAACACCTTTCTGAGTTTCTTCCCTGAAAGTCCAGGTTCTGCCCTTTAGTCAGGGTTTGCCACCAGAGCATGCTTTACCCTGTTGGCATCTCTGTATCTGTCCAGGTTACCACCATCTACTACTCATTCAGAGGGATTGCAGAGATCCTCTTCCCCTGCTGCCCCCTTCGACTTTGGGTTTCCTCTCTTTACAGAAACTCTTACAGTTCAGGTCAACTGCAACTGTATTCCCCTTCTACATGGGTACACACTCTCAGGTTTCTGGATCCACAGCCTACTTTGGGCAGAGAGCTTCCTGACCAGTGTTTTTCCACTCTACAGAATCTCCTGCCTACAATGAGGCTAGGTCTACACTACAGCTTTTTCCGATTTTTTTTTTCGGAAGAGACTTTTTCCGAAATTTCGCCCATCTTACACTGGGCCAAATTTTGGAAAATCCCCCTCTTTTGGAAGATCCCTTCTTCCTCATGGAATGAGGAAGACAGGGCTTCCGAAAGAGCGCGTTTACACTTCCACAAAAAAAAAGCGGAAGAGCATACACATTCCCTGGATGCAGTGGAGTTTAGAGTTTAGACGCTGCAGTGTAGATGTACCCTGAGATGCACAGCAAGTCCAACTGCTTAAGAAAGCCTGCTTTGTTGTCTCCTCAGAGGCTATAAACAGCACAATTGCCAACAGGTTACACATGGTCATGTTTAAGCAAGCGCATTTTATTCTAAAAGTGAAAGTATTACAGAGAAAACATATTAAAACAGCTACATTTATGATAATAAGCTTACCAGAGAGCACCCATCTCTATAAAGACTCTGGCAGGTCCTTCAAATCCCAAACAAATTTTTTCTGTGGTTACCAGTTCATAACCACTTTGGCTCAGAACAAGAACACCATGACTCTGAGAGTTACTCTTTTGTAAAACCTGGGCCTCTGATATTGTCCTCATATAATAGGTGATTAAGAGATAAAGGTGATGGCCATGTTTATGCTAATGAAGTGCAGGATATTTAAATCCCGGCTTCATTAGCAATTTCGACGTGCTTGATTTGCATCCCTCTGTCGAAAGAGGGATGCAGTCTAGACGTAGCCTAAATGTCTTTAGTTCCCTTTAATAAAATATGTTCTTTCCTTTTTTCCTTTATGAAAACTATCATCCAAATAAAGTAAACACTTAGCTCCTGAAAGGTTCAAGGAAACAAAGACTAGTAAATAAAAATGACAAGAGAAAATATTGCCCCCACTCTTGTGATCCAGTTGGGCATTCATTTTGAATCATAAAGCTGTAGCATTCCATACCAAATCTGGAACAGTTCCTTCTTCATGGAAACAAGTGCTGTGGGGAGGCAGAGTAATACATTTAGAGTTAAAGTACAGTACCTTCTTTTATACAAGTTCAACTTGTTATGAAGGAACAGGCCCATAACACAAGTACAGATCATCTTCAATATAAGAGGCCTTTTGCCTGCAATCTTCCTGAATTGCCCAACCGTAACTCTGAAAGGTTTGGAACAGAATACACTACCATATTTATTACCCATTCATTCACTACTGACAATATATGGGTCTAAAAAGCCACATAATCCATAGACATTAAGAAAAAACAAAGGAAAAAATCCTTAGCCACTCTGGAAAAAAAATCTTTACAGAAGCCAGTTAACATTTGTGCACTGTAGTGTCCAAAAAATGTCACGATAAGTTCATCATTTTTGAGGTTATTACCTGGGAGACTAAGGTAAACAATTGCTGTGGTAAAGCCTAAGCAATTAATTAAAGCCTAAGGCTGTCCCCCCACAGAAGATAGATTCAACCTGGTGGTACGTATCTAATCACCGTTGGACAAATCAGGCCAGAGACAAAATTTAGGGCCAAACCATATAATTTAGAAAACGAGAACATGCATCAACAAACAACAATATACCTGTAATTGTCCCACCCTAACCCAGGAGGAAAGAAAGATAGAAAGGTTCCCGAATACAAAAGGATTATACGTTACAAAAACTCAGCGGCGGCGATGGGTGCCTGCGACCTGCTACCCTTTGGCTAATTTAAAGCCGTGGAGGAGGATCAGCAGGGAGATCCCTCAAAGATAAAATGATCCTGGGGTCTGGAATGGTCCTCGAACTGGATCCTTGCCTCCACGTGGCTGACACACTCAGGATTCTTTGACACCAGTCCTTCGGCTTGGTGAAGATCCGCAGGTGGACGAGTAATAGATGGTAAAGTCCCAAAGTTCTACAATACCGGTCCCAAAATCTTTAAAGGGGAGGCTTCCCTCACACCTCAGGAGGGTACAGTCAGTACTGGACCTGGGCAGTCTCGGCCAGACCACGCATGGAGCTCCTCAGGGATGATGGACGAAGAAGAACCATCACGACGACATGCAGCTACAAATGGACCGAGGAGAACCAACCCGAGCTGTTCTCAGGAGAGGGTTTATAAAGACACTACGGCGGGAAACTGGGTTAGCGTGAGGGGTGCAACAGAATAGGGCAGTGTGCACATGGAAAAAGGGGTCGGGTGCACAACTTGGGTGCGCACGCATCACATTAGAGAGGGGTGCACAGATTTAGAGTCGTGTGCACAGGCTAGAGGGTGGAGTGCAAAGCCTTCTGAGGTGATGCCCTCAGAGTAGTTTTGGCAGGAAAAACTGCTGAGGTAAAGATGGAACCCAGCAGACTCCATTTTGAATTGTTGTTTTCCTTAGCCTGGGTAACAAGGTAATACAGGTGGAATTTGCAATTTTCCATAGAGTATTTCTGATGCTACACATATGTTTAGATGGTCACCTAACAGAGACTATAAGGATTCCCCTCACAGTGCCAGCTATAATAAGGGTGCCCATAACAGCGAGGAAATTTCAGAGATCAGGAATCCTGTTTTCTCCTTTTTCAGCAGTGTGGTTTCAAATGCTGTGTATGTGAATAAGATCAGCATTCTATCTGCAACCTCAGTGTATCAGACTGTCTGCTCCACAGGTAACAACTTCCCAATGTGTTGGGGGGGTTTCAGGTAGACTTCTTTCCCCAGGGTTCAATCCCTGGCCTGCCTCTCCCTTCTCCCTCTCCCAAGCATGCCTTATTCTAGCACCTCCTCCCCTGCCCCCGAGCCTCCTGCATGGAAGAATGGAAACAGCTGATTGCAGTGGGGAGGAGATGTGGGGAGGAAGAGAAAGGTGCTGATCTGCAGGGACCCCAGCAAGTGGGAGGATCTATGGAAGAAAGGGAGCTTTCTTCCATAGTTCACCATTTTTTCCTTCTGCGTGCTCCAGCCCCGGAGCACTCACAGAGTCAGCACCTAAGGTCTGTGTTATACAAGTTTTACTTGGTACAGGAAAGAAATGTGTGTAAATGGCATGAATACGCAGGTGCCTTTTAGTCACTTTTGTGCCTTCTCATACACTGGAGTTGTCCAGGATCAGTTCAGTCCTAGTGCAACTTAGGTTTGTCTATTGTACAAAAATTTGCCAGCATAACTATGTCAGCCAGGAGTGTTAACACCCCAGAGCTGACGTGGCTATGTCAACAAAAGCCATAACACAGATGCAGTTATATGGGCACAAAAGGCCATTTTCTTAGGTCCTTCCGGGAGCAAAATAATTTATTTTTATTGGTCTAAGCTGTCTCCACTCAGGGAATTCCCTGGCAGAGCTCTACCGCAACAGTATTTGTCACATAGATAAACCCTTTGAACAACCTCAGATCTTCTCTAAATTGTCCCTTAAGGGCCACAAAATCAGTCAAGAACAGCTATAATACAGTATGTTTGGCTGGCCATATCTTCTCTCTCGACACACCTCCTACACTAAGGGAGGCAAGGGGGAGGAGTGAAGAGCCACTTAACATGGGCAAGAGACTGTCTTTTACAAATCGCATTCTTAAAAACCACTGAACAATTTAGCTGAAACTTTACAGATAAAAAAAATATTCTGCCTGAGGCAAACTCCCACCATGGAAAAATTCAGCCTGAACTGTTTTAAATTTCCTGAAGTTACAAGCAACTGCAAGCAGGCTGTTAAAAATGGAAAATGTCAGGCACTCAACTACAGGCTATGCTGCCAGCTCCACCTTTAATACAGAGATTATCTAAGTAGTACCAGTCCCTTCTAACTGCACAAATTAGATTCCAGTTGCAACACAATACCTTGAAGGCTGGATTATCATTTCAGCACAAGAGAATTGATTTTTGCCTGTTGAAAATTTCCCCAGCAGGTGGCAATGCTCAGCTTGTGGAGTTTACTCATATGCAAACACTTCTCCCTCAGGGATAGGGGTGTACTGATTGTGAAAAGAGTGGGGGGTCACATTCTGCTGATGTAGGATCTCTTATAGACCCATGCACCACTGCCATAACCCATTGCAATCTCTAGCACTAGGCTGCTAGAATTCATGTTGGAACTAGGGCTGGCACAGAACAGGTCACAGAACCAAGGATCTATAGCCACCCCCATATGTAGCTGATCTTGGATGCAGGAGTACTGAGTGTTGTATTTAATACAGCTTGTGTTGAAAGAATTTGTCAAGTTCTTTCAAATGACTAATCTTTAACATTAGCAATTTAAAATAGGACAGTGCTACTACATATGCCTATTGGCTAGAGCGATGGTCTCCATCCTTTTTAAGCATGAGATCACTTTTTGAATTTAAGTGCAAGTCGGGATCTACTTCAAACCCAAACAACCTTGCCCCTCCTCCTTCTCGCCCCTTCTCTGAGGCCCCGCCCCTGCTCACTCCATCCTCCCTCTCCGATCCTCACTCGCTTTTATCAAGCTGGGGGCAGAGGTTCAGGCGAGAGGATGCAGACACAGACACTGATCTTGGGCTAAAGGATTTGGAGTGTGGGAGGGGTTCTGAGCTGAGCCTGGGGCAAGGAGTTGAGGTGCAGGAGAGGTGCAGGAGAGGGTTCAGGGTGCATGCTGTGGGAGGGAGTTTGGGTGCAGGGGGACTCAGGACTAGGGCAAGGTTCTGGGTGCAGGAGGGGTTCAGGACTGGGGCCAGGGACTGGAATGCAGGCTCCAGCTGGGCTCCACTTACCACAGCTGGCTTCTGAGTGGTGGTGCAGGGGGCCACCTCTACACAGACCCTGCACCACTCCCAAAAGCAGCCAGCAAACTCTCCATCCCTACCCCCATCTGCTCTGTGGAGATGGGGTACAGGATGGGGATGGGGCACCCTCATATGAGCACCCCCCTCCTCTTCTTCCCATGCCCTGCAAAGGAAACAGGAGGATCCCGAGGGTAGGGAGCACCTCCAATTTAGAGGGCAGGAGTAGCAGTGCTGAGAGGGGGCAGATGAAGTGCTGGCACTGGATAGCCTCCCAGCCAAACCTGTCAGGATTACCCATCAAAGGTTCCAACATCTACCAGTAGATCCTGATCTACTGGTTGGTAGCCACTGGGCTAGAGAAAGAGAAAAGCAGAAGAAGGGAAACCATATACCCTACAGTGTTAAGTATTTCTATTTTTTTCTTAGATCAATCAATAAAAAGTTTCCATATGTCATTAAAAATTCTGTTTTATTCTGAACAGCAAGTATTGTTTTCATAACATGCAGCCCAGGGGAATAAGGTAATCAATCCCCTTTTCTTGTAGGCAAAGCATCTGTCTAGTGACAGTGCATGCTGCATTTCCACACTTCCATTTGATGCAGTGGTGTCAGCCATTAATGAATCTAATCAAGGAGTCCCACAGGATCCCTACCAACATTTCTGTATTAAGCTGTGGTATTCCAGTCAAGGTGACAACTACATTTTACCATGATGGTTCCATGAGGACTTGTTTACATTCAGTAATCTTTCCCACTGCTAACTGTACCAAGGAACAATGTGTAAGTAAAGCACTGCTTCAGCATCTTATTGGGAGTGCCAGAAAGCATCAGGCCATGTTCTGGCTACAAGCCCCAACTTCTGACCTCCTCCACCCCCAGTCCTCCTGCTTTGCATTGCCCTCTGTAACACAACACAGGCCTTGCCTACGCTGGCACATTTTGTTGCCAAAAGCTACCTTTTGATGACAAAACAGTGAGAGCATTTACACTGAAATGCAACTTTTTGTCAGGAGAGACACATAGGTTTGGTGACAAAAATCTTCCAGCCCTGTGAGAGACTTTTTTTTCTTTTCCCCTCCCTTTATTGTCAACAAAGAGCCAGGGTGGACTCTGCTATTTGTTTTCTAGAGAGAACTGGCTTCCACCAGTATCCCACAATGCCTGCCCTGATGACTACGCTCAGTGTTTTGTGATCTTCGCTGCCCTGCAGGCATGTGCCCTTCTCTTTTCAAAGCGCTGGGACATATCTGATGGTTGAGTGAGCTGCTCCATTTGGGTAACAAAGAACAAATAATTGGAATGTTTCTGTTCTGCCCTGCTAGGAACACAGCAGCAGGCAGATTGCTGCTGCTTCAGGGAGACAGCTGGAAAGATTGCTGTGCTGCTTTGATATTTCTCAGCATGGAGAGCTCACAGAGCTATGAGGGAATCCTAAAAAGTGCAGGGATGAGCTCTGCCTTCTGAAAACGCTGCACTATGGGATGCTTACCTACATTTCTTTGCTCTGTCAATAAGGTGCTAGCAAAATGTGGCCATGAGATGTCAACAATGGGAGGTTAAAAAAAAAACCTGTTTGACCGGTTTTCACTTTTGGCAACTTTTGCACGTTGATACCACTTTCTTCTCCAAATCTTCCGAGTATAGATACTGCCATAGTCATAAATCTCATTTACTCAACTCCATGGGTCATTAAAGGAGAATTGCTTAAGTGATAGGGAAATACCAGCTCTGTGCCACCTTCTCTGCTGGCCTTGGTATATAAAGTGTGACTGTGGAATAAGGGGCATGATGATTGCTACAATCTGGCTGTTCCTGGCTGCCAAAATGAGCTCTTAAAGTGAGAGAGAGCCAAGTGAAAGTTAGAGGAGACAGAGGGTTCTAACTTGTGCAGAGCACTCTGTGCCCGTTCCTAGCCAGCCTCAGGATATAGGACCTGCAACAAGGTGATTTGTTGTTTCCTCTTTCCAAGCACCCTAAAGCTGCATTGAGCACAGGATAGCCATTGCTCAGATCTGCAGTCACTGTGTCTCAAGTTGGCAGGGACTCATGAAACTTCATTGGGTACAAAAGCTACTACACCCCAGAATGCTACCCCTTCAAGATAGCACAGTGAAGAGGGAGGCATGGAGTTGGCCAAAAAAATAACAATGAAGAGGAACATTTCAAAGTTGTTTGTTTCCAGTGGAGTCAAGAGACCCCCTTTTCACAAAATTCTCTTTTTTAAACATCTTTGATTTTTTTTTTCATTTCTCCTCATTGCAGCCTCCCACCCCCTTTTTCCCCTCTCAGGGTATGTCTACACTGCCACCCTAGTTCGAACTAGGGTGGCTAATGTAGGCATTCGAACTTGCAAATGAAGCCCGGAATTTAAATATCCCGGGCTTTATTTGCACGTTCCCGGGCACCGCCATTTTTAAATGCCCCGTAGTTCGAACTCCCTGCCCATGGCTACACAGGGCACAGACTTGGTAGTTCGAATTAAAGCTCCTAATTCGAACTACCATTACTCCTCCTGCAATGAGGAGTAATGGTAGTATAACGGTAGTTTGAATTAGGAGCTTTAATTCGACCTACCGAGTCTGTGCCCCGTGTAGCCACAGGCAGGGAGTTCGAACTACGGGGCGTTTAAAAATGGCGGCGCCCAGGAACATGCAAATAAAGCCCAGGATATTTAAATTCCGGGCTTCATTTGCAAGTTCGAATGCCTACATTAGCCACCCTAGTTTGAACTAGGGTGGCAGTGTAGACATACCCTCAGTCATTTTGCAAAAAGACAGATATGGAGTTTTCAGAAATGACTGGAAAAAAAACAAAGAAAAAAAAGCAAATGACAAAATAAAAATAATAAAAAATTGAAAATAGTTAAATAAAGCTATTAAAAAGAATTTGCCAACATTTTAATATATAGGGCAGGGGGAGCTTTTGTGAGAAGAAACCCCTTTCATTTGAAAAACATTGGCCAGCACTCTTAAATACCAAAATAGACTAATGATAACAAATAATATTATGTGCCCACTGCAGGCCCGAAGGGAGCAACTGCCACTGATGAAAAAAAGGGCCTGGAGCAGCAGCAGCCGGAGCCCCAGGCCTTTTAAATAATTGCTGTAATGCTATGCTGCATGCTCTGGAAGCACTGTGGACTGCCTGGGGGAGGCACAGCGCTCTCTGAGAAGCACTGAGGGCTGCTTAGCCCAGCCCCGCCCTTTCCAACTGAGGCTCCACCCCTTTCAGGGGCACGGAGCTGAGCCTCTCAATCTTGTCTAGGAGTCTGGCAAGGCTGTTAGCCCTGCTGGCCCTGTGACACATTATACATCAAAAGTAGTACCCTGTAACCCCCATATTCATCATCTGTATGAGGCTGTGATATTTCATAAAAAGCATTAAATTATAAGGTACCATTCAACAGGTCATGATTTGCTGAAACTCGTTGTTTTGTCAAAATATGTCCCTTCCAGTCCTACAAGTGTATGATTCTATCATCCTGCTTCTTTCCAAAGAGAAAAAAAGAAATATTTACTGAATATTTTTGTCTTTTTTGGCATTAGTAACTATCTTACCCATTTTTAATATCACTGCTAGGATGTTGTTTGTTCCTAAAATATTTACATTTCTTCTTGTCATTATAGCCACCAATTAAACGGCAGGTCTGTAATAAAGCTGGAAGGTCGGGTTAAGCTATGTAACTTCAGGTACATAAATAACATAGCTGGAGTCGATGCACCTTAATCCATATTTTGGGACTGTCCCAACAGCAGGAGGTCGATGGGAGAAACACTCCTGTCGACTTCTCTTATTCCTCATGACTGTACCATTAGTGTTCAATTTAGCAGGTCTTTACTAGACATGCTAAATCGAATGCCGGAAAATTGATCTCTGCAGCATCGATCTCCACAGCAGTGAAGACAAGTCCATAGATTTTTTTTCCTGTTGTCTTTAGCTTCTTTTATCAAATCTTCAAATCAAAGCTCCCTCTTATGCATGGCTGTTCTTAGATAGTCTTCCCATCTCATCCCACTGGAGAGCCACTCCTAATTCCCTTATTTTCATGTTGGGTCATGAACCGCCTGCCTCAACGTGTAAGCAGAACAGGATGCTTTAATAGAGCCTAGTGTATCTGGCAAACACTGTCATCTTATTCCAAACTCTCCATCCATATTAGCCACCCTCTCTCAAGCAGAATGGAAACACATCAGACCACCATGAACCAAAGGCTAAGCTGCAGGTTTGAGTTTGAGGTTCAATAAAAATATCTTGCACAGCTCTACTGTCATTGGCTTCCATTTAAAAACCATACACCCACCTCCCTGTGTTTTCTTTTGCATAAAGTGCATGCTGCCACCATATGTGTAAGAACACAGACTGTTCTTGGAAGCAGCTGTTCTTTTTTCTTTCTCATCCAGATTATTTACCAAAGTAAGGCCAGTATAAAATTAAAAAGACACAGAGTTTAGTTTCACAATAGGTACATTCTCCTTCCTCCTTGCCTGCCTTCTCTCTTCATACCTTGATATTTTGGTTGAGTTGTGGAGTTATGGGATATCATTTACATAGTTCAGTGGTGGTGGGAATACTTGGTAAGTTTGGTGAGAATTGTGTTGCTCACAGCAAGTCCCCAGTTTAAGAATTTTTTTATTAAAAAGTTTTAATGATACATCAACAGGCTGAACACAAGGAAAACAAACCCCAGAGATCTAGTCATACCATGCAAGCTCATTTACCATGTAATCTCAAAAAAGGTCCCAGGGCAAAAACCACAGTTGCATTTTCTGCTTTCTGTGTTTCTTCATTAGTCTGCAACTATAACAAAGTTAAGTACATGTCAGATTTAGGATCAAATGAGCACACAGAACTCTGATTTTTATTATATTTCATACTGTCCCCTATGGTATATAAGGGCTCCCTACTCCCAACTAGCAACTGGTCAGAAATGAGAGATGGCCTATTTGAGCTAATATTGCTCACTAGCAAAATTGGATTTAGTAGAGATTTGGGTTTCTTATCTTTGGCCACATGCATTGCAGTTTCCCTTGGATTAAGAACATGTTTTGTGACATTCGTTTCCATGAATGTGGCTAAACCAGCCAGTTTTGCAAAGGCATAACATCATAAAAATGTTACCAAAGTCTGGTGAAAAATTGTTTCATAATAGCTTTTACAAAGCTATGCCCCATCTGAAGTCTGCCTGACAGTACAAGCTGCTTGTTGGGTTTTCTCCAAGACTCTTTCCACTTGGTTTATCTACAACAGCTCATGCAGTTCTGGAAGAATACTTCATCCAATTCTCTAGGATGCAAAAAACTCAAAACTCAAAACTTGACTTCATCTCATTACTCAGGTTACTTTTATTAGAAAAGTAACAACTCTGCTGAAGAGGGCCAGACCAAGACACAGGGGCCTGGTCTACACTAGACCAGGCAGGTTGGCTTAAGGCAAAACTCTCAGATATGGTAAGACCCCTTGCAATTAAACCCTTCATAATGTAGGTTTTTAAAGATGAATGAAGGGAAGAGATACAACAGATGTTTTTAAATGATTAGTTACATCAGACTAGAGTTCTGGTGATGACTTCTATTTCAGCCACAACAATGCAGGCAATTGTTATATCCCAAGTTCAACATGTTTCCAGAATTCCATTTTCTTGTTTCATTCTTTAATGTTTCATATTATACAGGTACCTCCAAAGAGCAAATATTTTAGTGTGAGCATTGAGAAAAGGATGCAAGTTAAACATTGTTATGCCAATGTTGGCAGGCAAGCTATGACAATTGGATGCTCAGCAATAAGCATTGTTTTGTCCTAAAACATCTAGCAAGCAAGCTGTTCAGGATCACTCCCAGGAGGTATTAAAGCCTCCTCTTTTGTTAATTTCCTCTTTGCCAAGTTCCTTTGTTTCTATTACTTAGGTACAGGTCCTAGGTCTCTACTCAGCAATATTTGACCTGCATGATAACTATGTGGAGTTAGACAAGGATTTTGAATGAACTGCATTCATCATCACCCTGAATCTTTGCTACATGAGGTCATTATCCCATTTTATCTCTTTTTCTGTCTTCTATGACCTGACATATCTAGAGAGTTTTCTAGTAATAAAGTTAAACTCTGCTTGCAGTTCACAAAAGTAAACATTTTTAAAGGCAGCAAGCCATTATCCTAATAAAACTGGTAAAAAAAGAGAGGGAAACCCATCATTAAAAACTCCAACCTTTCCCTTTCCAATTTTAAACAAAAATAATTTAAATGAAATATAACAATTTTGACCAGTTCTGCACCTTTAGCTTTATCTCATATACTGGAGTCAGGGCTGTGATATAGCATGCTCAGTAGCCCCATAAAATATGGGTTCTTAAAAGCAGAGTAAGTTTCTATCTAATGGATCCCCAGACCCACTACTTTCAGCTTGCAAGGATGTTGGAAGATGCTTTTGACATTCCAGTTTCCCCTTCTATTGCCATTGGGCGAGACAGCAACTTTGCCTCAGTTTCCCTCTTTTAATGGACTGATCATCATCTAGTCCATTTTGGCTTTTTTAATATAACATTGGCTCTCTGGCCTAGTCGTTGGGAGTCCATTCCCCTTGGGGTGATAAATAGTCCAGAACATCAGCAAGACAATTACCCTGTAGTATGCGTGTGCAGTCCTTGCTCTCTTCAAGGATGGCTAATTTGTTCAGGGCTTTAATAAACCCCTTTGCTGGGTTTGGCTGAGGGAACCCCAACCTGTCCATTTTTCTGGGTTTGAGGCCAATGACCCTGTAAGAAATGTTTGGCACAAGTCTGTCCCAAATCAGTCCTGTTTCTCTAGCATACTTCATACCATGTCTCGCTTGCAGGCAGGGAGGCCGACAGGATCGCCAGGCCCCTAGGCAATGTTGGGGAGCCAGTTGCGTGCCTCTGGAAAGGGCAGGACCTAGGGCAGAAAGGGAATGGGCTAGGAACACACGGCATCTCCCTTTCCCCTCGCTGGCTCTTAGAGCTGGTGGAAGCACATAGTGCTGGGCTCTGGAGCATAGTGCTCCAGTGGTGAGTCTAAAGGGCCCAGGGCTCTGGCCACTGTCACTGCTGCAGTAGTGGCTGGGAGGCTGGGAGTCCTGGGCCCTTTAGAATCACTGGTCCCTGGGGCAACTGCCCCCTTCTCGGCAGGGCTGCTTACAGGCTGTTCACTTTGGGATCATGCCCTGTGTGCCTGTTTTCCAAGAGGTCCAGCTCGCTGGGTGGCATCTCACCAGCTTATGCTTGGAAGGTCCTGATTTCATCAGCTTTTCAGGCAGCCACCTGGAACCCTTTAATGCTTCCTGACCTCTCCCTTCAGGGCCAGTTCCAGGGGATAAACTCTGGGTGAAGCTCTCCTCTCTCAGTTCTTCTCTATTTGCAGTCCTTTCTTTATAGGAACCATGCAGTCTGGTTCACCCCACCTGAGTCACATAGGCTATGTCTAGACTACATGGCTCCGTCGACGGAGCCATGTAAAATAGTTTATTCGGCATAGGCAAAGAAGCGGGGATTTAAATAATCCCCGCTTCATTAAAATAAACATGGCCGCCACGCTGTGCCGACGATCAGCTGATCCGGCACAGCGGGGCAGTCTAGACGCGCCACGGTCAACAAGGGAAGACTTTGTCAACCGCTCTGGTATGCCTCAAATAAACTATTTTACATGGCTCCGTCGACAGAGCCATGTAGTCTAGACATAGCCATAATTACCCATTTTCTCCCAGGGTTAACCAGACATGCAAGCTGCCCTTTTCCCCATCACTGCCAAAGTGGGGGTCTATACAAGCCCCCTCAGGAGATTCCTGAAAGTTTCATAGCCAACAGTGCTCACCTGTGCTCAGCTAGCGAGACCTCCCTGCCAACCAAGGCAATATACCATGTAGATGTTTATGGACATGTCATCAGTTCCAAAGGCACACCACTCTTGTTGTATTTTTTACATCTCTGTATTACCAATCATGTTTACTACATTAGTGTGTAAGGGCCTGCCAAGAACTGGGCCCACTGTGCAGGTACTGCAGAAATAGAAATCCCCCATCCCACAGAGCTTCCAGTCTAATAGACATGACAGACACAAGGTAGGAGATAGGGGGATATACCTAATTATATCATGATATAATTCCAGTGTTTTCAGAATGCTTACTCAATATTTCTGCAACATGGAGAAATACAGGTTGAACCTCTCTAATCCAGCACCCTGGGGACATGACTGCAGATGGACCAGGGAATTTCCTGGACTACAGAAAATCAATATTGTCTGGTAGTATTAGAACACCTCCACTGCTTACTGGTCTCTTAGAGGACATTAAGGGGTAAATTAGAGGTAAATAACAACACAGAACTCTGAGAAGTTGGTGACTGTAAACAAATGTTATGAGACTGCAGGAAACTTGACCACCCTCATGATAAGTGGACATCCAGCTAACTAAAATCATGCCAGAACACAGATGTTGCTGGACCAGAGAGTGTCAGATTAGAGAGGTTCAACCTGTACGTATAATATTAAAGTGAACATATATGGGGCAATTATCGGTAAAGTGCTTTATGAACAAGTTATTTTACACTGATGAGTGCAGTATAAGAACCTATATCCAAGAGAATCACTGTCTTTCGTATCATTCAGACTTTGAAAGCTAGTTTTGACTCCAACTCTGTAGGCAAAGGCTTGTGGGTTGGGGGAGCCAGGAGTGAATCACCGAAGACTGAATCAGAAACTGGGGGTGGGAGGGGGCAGAGGGAGGAGAATCTATTACTTAGCTCTAAACTGGAAATCTCAAAGGCTCATTTTACTGTTCTGATAAAAGAGAATGCCTTTTACATCCAGGCATTGGACAGATGGAAATTAAAGCTGTAGCCAACAGGCACCACGTCTTCCAGACAGAAATACTTCAACTAAATTTGGGACTGTATCTCAATCTATATTTACCCAATTCTCATACAGGCGGTGAAAGAAATATTATACACTGTAAAATTTCTCTGATCTGCTCTATCCCGCTTTATTTTGACAGCAGATCATGCCCAGTAACTGGTAACTGGGCATGATATATTTTTTTTAAGTGCTGTGTAGATTAGGCTCAGTCCTGCATTTGAATCTGCCTGGGAGCACCCCTGTGGAGCACTGCTCACTTCTATAAAGTCTCCCCTGCTCCGCACATTGTAGATTGCAGGACTGGGGCCACACAATGCTGATATATTTGATATGTTCTGACACAAAAAATAGATGTTAGTGTCAGGGTTGTATTCACATGGAAGTTAGGAAGCGCGGGACAACAATTATTCAGCAACAATCTAAGAAGGGTTTGGTATGGTGTTTCTTCTCATAAGAATTACTTACATGCACAGATTTATGCAGTTAACTTTGCCTGTAATTAATATTATAAAGAAGCAAAGACAAAACATATACATCTTGCATTTCTGTTAGCACCAAAGAACCTGTGGTGGTATTTTCTATTTGGGATTCATGCTCTAATCTATTGTGCACAGGTCAAGACATTTATTATTTATGAAAATGCATAGGGAAATGTAATTGGGCAGAGCAACTCTTATCTGAGGAGATTTCACAGCATTTTACACATCAGTCAAGACTCACCAATGTGCCATGTTGGAAAAGACCAATGGACCTTCTAGGCCAGGGGTGGCCAACCTGTGGCTCACGAGCCGCATGCGGCTCATGAAGCCTCCCCTGTGCCCCTACAAACAGCCCCTGGCTCCCTGTGCTCAATGGGTGTAGGGAGCTGTCCCAGCACAGCAAAATGACGTCAGCAAGATGGCGTCGGCCGACGGGAGCCTGATGTGGCCAAAAAGCCTAAAGGGGCAGTGTCCTTTTTTTTTTGCTCAACAGCTCTGGCTGGTGGGGTGCTCTTCCTCTCCCCTCCCTCCCCAACAACTCTGGCTGGTGGGGAGCTTTGCATTTTTTCCGCCGCTGTTTCAGCTGTCTTTGTTTAGTGGATTGGCCACCCCTGTTCTAGGCCATTATGCTGTCTCTAGTAGTGACCAATGCCAGCTGCTTGAGAAGAAATGTAACACTCCTTTTAGATAGCAGTTATTCTACTAATTTAAGAAATCACATACATTTGATTTCAAGGCCAGGTCTAGCAGGGTTTGTTTTGTTTTTTTGCAGGGGGGAGGGGGGCAGTTTCAGATACTTAGAACTGTAGCTTCCATTGATTTCAGCGAGAACTGCAAGTCTTCCATGTCACTGTCAATCAAGCCCTAGGGGTCTGAAAGGGACATCCCAAATCAGTGCATGTTTGGATTAAAGGGCCAGACCCAAAGCCTATTCAAGTCAATAGAAACACTTAAAGGTCATTTAGCATATCACTAGCAGAGCTGGGAATTGGACCCAGAAATCCTGGTTCCTAGGCCTCCTTACTATACACATATCCATACTTCTCTATATGCTCATTTCTGCTTCACGTAGGACCATTATAAACATGCACTATATTTTGCTCATATTATAGCCAACAGGAGTACAAGACTGACAAGTATTTAGGAGCGAAGAGTGTGTATTAGGCCCACAAGTATGGTAAGGGATAGGGTTGCCAGATGGTTTCAACAAAAATACCGGACACACTTGACATTACATCACAATCTACATTACATCTTATTTAGAAAATACCGGACACTTATATTTTCTCATTTATATTTTCTCAATTTGTTTCCCAAACAGAAAGCTCAAATACTGGACTGTCTGGTTCAAAAACGGACACCTGGCAACCCTAGTAAGGGAGTAATGCAAGGCCTGAAAGCTAAGGACTACAAAATGTCAGCTTAGTCACACGTTAGGCCTCAAACTTAAGGAGGTTTGATGTGTGACCCAGGAATGACCCCAGACCTGTAAAGTAACAAGATTACTATAAAAGAGAGATGCTCTGGAAAAAATACACCACAATGTGCCCACTTAGACTAGAAACCACTGGAATGTAACATCATGGAAAATTCTGTTCTGACCGCATGCTACCATGGGAACATGCTTACAGAACATGTTATTAAGATGGTAATGAGAATAAGGAGAACTAACAACAGCTGATGAAAAGAAGGGCACCCCAAAATTTATGAGGCGTAAAAGTACAAATAAGAAAAAGGGGACTGAAATCCTCATGGTCATAATAACAGGACAAAGTGGAAAGATCCTAAGGGAAGACTCCTTGGGAAGCTCCTAGCAGGAACCATGCCTCTGTTGATGACCACCTGTTGAGAGCTCCCCCAGACTCTATAACAGGGGTTCCCAACCTTTTTCGGTCCCCGTACCGCCTTGGCTTTTAGTAAACCTTCCTGTACCCCCTATTCAATATGAAAGGAAATACATTCTAGACTCTAGAACCCACAACTTTTAGGATAATCTAGTTATTTACCAAATATTCCCCATACCCCCTTGACAAGCTTCTTGTCCCCCTGGGGATATGCGTACCCCAGGTTGGGAACCCCTGCTCTATAACATGTGAGTTTGAATACAGCAAAAACGATTGCATTGACTCGCCTCAGGATTTTTATACTTATGTGGCTCATCTATTTAGTGATACTAATAATGCAGACAAGACTTCTCACTTGCAGTTGTGTGCATAGTCACTGTTTTTGTTCTTTGGATTTCCCTAGGGCCTCCAAATTTAAGGGAGATTTTCACCCTGTTGATCTTAAATCTGCAGCAAACACACGCTCTCTTCGACCCCTCAGCTCGAAGTGTAGGACACTCAGCCCCAGAAGGGCTGAGATGGCTGTTCAGTGGTGTGAGACTTTCTTTACTCTCTGCTTTACAGTGAGGCCAGTCATGTGAGACAAAGGTAGCCTCCAACGAGTTCTTACCACAATAGCTAATTAAATAATTACTTATGGCCAGATTTCACACTAAGCAGCACTTATCTTGGGAGTAGTCCTATTGGACTGAATGGAGCTACTTGCAGAGTAAATATCCAGTTCATTATTGCCCTGGCACCTCGTACAGGCATTTACAACAGTGGGAGATGGACATAAAGTGCTACCAAATCAAAGCGGTAGCGTCACCAAGTACGGGACCAAATGCAGGGCCATCATAAATCAGGACCCAGGGATTCAATAGATGCCACAGGAAGTTTTTTTGTGTGGCAATAATACAAATGAATATTAACAATGCATGGTGCTGAAGAGAGTTCCCTGGCTTTTTTAAATCTCAGATCACAATATTGACTTTGGTGCCTCAGGAGGAAAAAAATCATATGAATTTCAAATCAGATGGAAAGTCACTAACATGATTTCAAGTTGGCAACAGTGCCCTTCTTCTCTTCCTTCCTCCCCCAGATCGTGTGCTATAAAATACCAGCAGGTGTCTGGAAACCTTCCCTTGGATATCATACAAGTCTTGTTGACAGATATCTTTGGCAGATGGCATGTTAGTGGAAGGGAGGACGAGCTAAAGTTTTTGGGCTAACAACCAGTTAAAAACAAATCAAAGTATGGAAAATTCAAGAGGCCAACTATTTTCCCCTTAGTACATACACAAACACTAAAGGGCACCCTGGAAATGCTGCAAGAGAGAAATAAGAGCCCTCTATTAGCACATTTAGCAGAGTAATGAGTATGCACTCATGCAGATGGAATACTAAGAGTGTTAGAAGTGGAGTGTCTTCACTAGAAAGCTTTAAAAGAAGCTGTCACCATACCCTCCTGCTGAATCTTAGTCAACTCTGCAAGCCACTGGTACACAGAACTCCAATGGACTTCACCAAGTAGGCAAAGCCAGGCCTACAGTTTTAAGCACAACAACTTTTAATGCGCTTAAAGGAGCCATATTCATCTCAGATAGTTGTGTCCTGGGATCACCAACCAAATAACTGAGTTTTGGTTCACTAGGTTCCTTTCAGGCCTTATCCCACATGGCCCGTGCACATAGAACTCCAGCAGTTTTTATAGGAGTTTTACAAGAAGTTAGTTTGCAGACCAAGCCACTGTCTTCTCTGAGTTGGAGCAGTCACTGACCAAGCAATGATGCTCAAGAAACAGGGCAGTTCCAAGAAGACATCAAAAGGAGCTTTCTTTCAGCTGAGGAGCAACGCCCATTGAGGATTTTAAATTTTGATTAATTAGCTAATCGAGTAGTCAATGGAATTTCCATTGACGACTCAATTAATCAATAAAGGGGGTGCTTGCTATTCCGTTGTGCCTCTCCCCTTGAAATGTACAAGAGCAGCCCGCAGCTCTTGTACATTTCAAAGAAAGAGGTGAAGCAGAGAACCTCTTGTATATTTCAAAGGGAGAGGCACAGCAGTCTGGACCCCAGGTGAGTGGGGACCGCTTCAGTCCCGGCTCGTGTTGTTTCCCCCACTGTGCCTCTGCGTTTCCTCCCCTCCTGTGGAGATGGTGCTAGGGGGAACCAGCTTTTAAGCCAGCTCCCCCCAGCACCAGCTCCTACTCCCCCCCTTGGTGCCTCTGATACAGAGGCAGCAAAGGGTCGGGGGGAGCGACGAGTCGAGTAGTGACGCGACTACCTAATAAGCCTAGGCTTATCAGGTAATCGTCTAGTTGCTTACATCCCTAACGACCACATGCTCTTCTTCAGATTACAGCTTCCATTTATCAATTTTTATTTATTTATTGGCTTTTCTATTCTCAGGCTCTTGCTGTTTCCAGTCATCAGGGGTTTGCTATCCTCAGGAGCAAAGGCCCTATTTCACTTCTACTTTCCACTAGACCAGTGGTGGGCAACCTGTGGCTCGAGGACCACATATGGCCCATTGGGGTTCTATATGTGGCTCACGAGACATTCCGTTTATTATTGCCCACGCACAGGGTTGCCAGATTCTGCCGGTTTTCATCCACGTAGTTTTTCTTCCTACCGGTATTACAAAAGTGACACATGCTTAAAGCATGGGCATGTGAAGTGAGGTGCGTGCTGATTGCACACAGCATTGGCTGCACAGGGAGCACACAGCTTTCACAATCAAAGTGTTGCTATGATTCAGTGTGCATACCCTGCAAATTCTAGGTTTTTGCAAGTGCAGTAAGCAATGCTACCCTATTCCAGGAGACCATCTTGGTTACAACAATCTTGCAACACACTGAAATAGAGGGCCACTCAGCAACCCACTCACGAGCCTAGGTTGCCCCTCACTGCACTAGAAGTTTCCAAGTGTGACTCATTTAGGTGACTAGAAGCCCTATCGTACGTTATAGATTCCAAGTGTGCTTTTATGCACACACACACTTTTTATGTTTTTAAAATCAAACCAGATACGCACAGGGGAGGGGCTATGTTGGGGCGGGGAGGGAGAAAGCTGTAAATCAAAATGGAGTCTGGATTCCCAAACACAGACCATGCATCTCTGGCCCCATGGACAGGCTCCATCCTCCTGGTTCCCTTATCCGGCTCATTTTTGCCACAGCCAGTGTTCCCTATAAGCCAAGTTCCCTATAAGCTGAGCACTTGGGCAGTTGTCCCGGAGAGATTCAAATGCTGACCAGCTGATTAGCAGAGTACTCACAACCTCCCACAGCTGGCAGTATGGTGCACATCTGCACATATTTTGGTTCACAGAACAAAATGCATTCTGCCCATGGATGGAAAAAATGGGGGTATCAGTCCTGGCCAGTCCTTGATGGAGCTTCTTACCATGTTGGTTTTCCCTTCCTAAATTCTCCCTAGCTATATTTTTCACTATCACTTCCAACAATCAAGGGAAATGTGAAGAGTCAGCAGGATACAACAAAAAAGGAACAACAAAAAAGAGATTAAGAATTAGCGGCAGATGGGAGGATGGGGAGGGAATAGGAAAAAGAAAGAGTAGGAGGGAACGGGTAGAGATATGATCATGATGGCAACATGACAGTAACAGCAGATTTGTTAGGACTTAAAGCCCCTCCCCATGTCACTGTGCACCATTTGCCAATCCAAAATGGAGAGTCCAAGGGAAAGGGGAATGCTGTCTTGGGACCTCAATGGTATGATATTAAGCTCAATGGTTCTTGGATCAGGATCCTTAAAAAAAGGATAGCCAAAATAACTATAAGTAAGATTCTTCTATTTATGTGACTTATTTTTTATTTACCTTTTCATTGAAGAAAATGGATACAAGAACGTCTGGCTTTTGGCTAACACCCGGACAAAGTGTAACAGAAAACAGTGGCATTTTTACAAAACTCAGAATGACATCTTTGTGTTGCTATTGTATAAAACACTAGTTTCCAGTGAAACAATTTCACTGATTTGGCTAGCATCTCATTGCTCAATAGAAATTCACATTGTTAGAACTGCACCAATTTATTTAAGACAGAGTGGTGTTCTAGTTTCAAACATGGACCTGATTTCACCATCTTTATTCAGATTAAGAAGTAGCTTACTCCATGGTTAGATCTATGGAGTAAGTTAGATCTATTGAAACTAATGGATCTACTTCTGGAGCAAGGTATTACTCAGCTTGAGTAAGTCTGGCAGAATCCAACCCCCAATATATTGTAAAGTGGCATGTAATTTACTGGAATACCAACAGTGGCAGAAAAAAAAATAAGTTCAGCAAATTTAGGCTATGTCTACACTGCAGAGCTTTTCTGGGATACCTCCGGTATCCCGGAAAAGCTATGCTGCGTCCAAGGAACGTCCAGTTTCCAAAAAAGCAGACACGTTCTTTCAGCATCCCTGTAATCCTTATTGTATGAGGAAGAAGGGATGTTCTGAAAGAGGAAGTTTTTCCGAAATTTGGCCCTGTGTACACGGGCTGCATTTCGGAAAAGCCTTTTCCGAAAAAAAAACCGCGGAAAAAGATTCACAAATTGCAGTTCGCAATTTGCGTATCTTTTTCCGACTTTTCTTTGCAGTCTAGACATAGCCTTAGTTATCAAAGGAAGCTGTTGCTACAAAGCTTCTTAAATTCAGTGGTCCCATTGTATAACAGTAAACGTACATTTACCACTTGTTTTTTTTAAATCTAATCAGAAAAATGTATCATTTGCAGCAGTTTCATTTACAGCAGTTTACAGATCACATAATAATTCAGTAGTGCTAATGAGAAACAGACATGTGCCACACTTCCTCTCTCCCACCCTCCAAGGTACATCCTTGGATGAGGGTAGAGGAAGGAAAAATGCATTACAGTCTTGTCAGATATCAGTCTTGTCATTTTTAGTATGTATCAGAGCTGTTGTAATTGACATGTAAAATACATTATGCCTTTTCCATTCTACAATTTGTTAACAATTAGTCAGTTCACATTCAGCATAGTGGGGAACTGCTGTGGGAATTGCTCACAACTGTCATTTTGTTCAGTTAAGCTCCCCGTCACCATTTGCTTTCATGTTTTGCCAATAAGATGATTGCCTTCAAAAAAAAAAAAAAAGTTCCAGCTTTCATAATAGATTTTAAAAAGAATGAAACCATTCTCTTTCTCCTTGACAAGTGCAATATATTTGACAAATGCTAATGGATTAAATTTTTTAAAAAATCTCCTGTGAGGTAGTGAAGCATTATTCTGAGTTTTCAGGAGGGGAAAGCAGAGCACAGAAAGGTCAGGTGATTTGCCCAAGGCTACTTAACGATCTGTTGCAGAGTCAGGAACAACGTGCAAATCTCCTCACTCCCAATATTGTACCAGACAATGTGTCCTTTGTAGCAACCTGATCACGCCTCCTGAGAGCCCATGTATTAAGGTGTTTTATGTGAAAATTTCCAGTCATCCACAGGAGATTGGGGTGGCACATGGCACCTCCTCCCTTTCCCCTCTGCCTGCAGAGGGTGCTCACAAATTCCAGGGACTGACTGATGTGTGTGGAAAATAGTGGGCAAGTCATCCCTACTCCAGGCACATGGAAGACACTTGGAATAAATTAAAAAAACCCTGGGTGTGTATCAACAGGCATGGATCTCCTGCTGCATATCCAGGAATCTCAGAAATCACTATAGCCAAGGAGAGTCATTGGCGTTTTGGATCTGTCAAGCTTATAGGTGGCTTCTCTGTAGGTGGACAATGACAGAACAATCCAGAAGAATGAAGAAATCTTCAGGGAAATTTTCATGCAAAACGCTTCTTTTATTTAACACATGCGGGGCAATCTGAACCAACAAGCCTAGAGCATGCGTGGTACTGGAATAAGGCTCTCTCTTTAAATGTTGTGAAGTTTAGCATGTCGCAGTTGATTTTTAACTCACTGCAGTAGTACCTAGGTATATTATCCCGTTTGTTTCAGCCTTATTATTGGTTCCAAAGTGCATTGAAGCAATGGCAACTGACAGGCAATTTGGATCAGGAAAACATATCTCAAGTCCTACGCCACCTCCTTGGTGAAGCATCAATGTTGCAAGGGACTATCGGTCCTTAAAACACAGAAGCCTGTATAGTCTAGAGCAGGGCTACTCAACACACGGCCCACGAGCTGCACGCAGCCTGTGGCCTGTTTGTGTTTACGCAGTGCTCAACACACGGCCCACAGGTATATGCTGAAGACCAGATAGGGTATAGCTCCTGCATCATAGGCTAAGACAGTACCTAATGGGGACAGACAGCCTATGGCAGTAGGTTAGCTCTATTTGCCATCAATAGTTTATTTCTGGGCTTTGGGGGTGCATAAGGAACATAGAACTGGGACCTAAGGCCAAGCTTTTCAGATGCAACCAGTGATTTTTAGAAGCCCCCAATTTGAAGTGTCCAACTTCTGATACATTGAAGAGGCCTTCAGACATTGAAGTATCTTAGTACTTTCTGAAAATCAGGCTCCTTTTAAGGTTTCACAAGTCAGAAACTTGTAATTGCTAGTCATGTTTGAAAATGCAGGAACACTGGATGCCTAGTGGATTGTTCCACATCCTATATTTGTTTTACAAGGGGAAAAAAGTGCTTGGTTGGTTTTATCTACAACATTTAGTTTCCACAAAAGCCCGACTCAACCTTCATTGTGATTTGCATTGTGATTGCAAAGTACTTTGGAAAATAAAAGATGGAAAGCAGCAGGGATGGGAAGGTAAATAATAAGCCTTATACAAATTTATCTTCTGTGATTTTTTTTCAGTCTGTCATAGGCAGTTCACAGTAAGCCAAGTATGTTTATCTCTTCTTTTCACAAAGATAGAGAAAGCCCTGGACTCTCCCTGACAAGAGGGCTGTCTGAAAAAATCTTTCATTCTCCAACCAACACCCCATCCTTCCAAAAAAGCTACAAACATCACAACCTAGCATTTTTCCTGAAAAACTGTTTCTGCCTGCTCTGGAGGAAAAGAATTCTACACGGTCATCATTGCAATCGATCCTACCACAATCACAGCAGGACAGATCACTGGGGGAAGTGGCATCACTCTGGGAACAGGAGAATTACTAGTGTTAACTGCAATGCTACAGAGGCAGAATGGCTCCCTTGCCTGCTAAGGGTATCAATATCAAATGCCCTGCTTGAACAGCCAGCACTGGCTAGTTGGTGATGCATTACCTCAGACTCTCAGCACAAAAGTTGGGAGAATTATATCTTCCTCTCACCTCCGGTTCCTACAGAATTTCCTGATCAACAGTTAATCTAGATATTTTAATAACACTAGGACTGAAAGCTCTGAAACCACAGCCTGATCTACGTTAGTAAAATAGCCTAATGCAGAATTGTACTGAAATCAACAGGTTTCTGGTCAATGTTCCCTCTAATTTTTTCCATCCATGTGTGCAATAAATTTTGTTATATGCCAAGGCATGTGAGGATGTGCACCACAACTAGAAACACATGTTGCCAGCAGTGGGTGCTCTGCTAATTAGCTGGGAAACATATGAATCTCTCCTGGGTGGCTGCGCAAGTGCTCAGCTTACAGGGAACACTGATTCTGTCTGGCCGAGGAAGTCTGCTTGCATGGGTCAGATAGCAGGGTTAGGAAGTCTGTACACAGTCTGACATATCACATATAATAAACCATTATTCACTAACGAGGAGTAGTTTGCTTTCTTGCATCCTGAGACTTACATCTGATTAACATGGGAACGTTGTGTCACCTTGCCTTTAGATACTCATCGTTATGCTCATGGGTGTGTTTTAGAACTATCAGGGATTTGCAGTATTTTATCCACTCCCACTGCATTAAAGGTTACTGCTATGTATGAGGCACATTACAATACAATTTTATATTGACGATTCTCCTTAAAAATTGAAGGTAGTTTTTAAGTGGTATTATACCGAAATGTTAAAGATAATGCTTAATGTTTTTCAACAGAATTTGTGCTGGAAGCACTCTTGTGGTTATGAAAGTGCCTCTTCACACATTTTTAGAGTGTTGCATCT
The DNA here is from genome assembly GCA_032595735.1 of Pelochelys cantorii. Taxonomy (NCBI): domain Eukaryota; kingdom Metazoa; phylum Chordata; order Testudines; family Trionychidae; genus Pelochelys; species Pelochelys cantorii. Next base: position 161,997,195 of record CM064327.1, read on the forward strand.
TCTCAGCTTAGCTACACGGTTCTCTTGCCATACAAAGTGTGAAGGATGCACTCAAATAACCATGAGTGCTTTCAAGCACTCTCAAATACAGAAGCAGTCTCTGGAAATATAACTGGCACCATTTGGAAGTCAAAACCTCTATGCTGCAGTCTCGGGCCATTCCCTCTGAAACAAAACCAAGCAGACTTCATTCTACAACAGTGACAGGAACTAGGTACCTTAGGGCTCCTGGTCCTTGATCCTGATCCCTTGTATTAAATGACAAAATTGCCTGTGACTACAGTGTTATGGAATTAGGCCATCTGGAGAGCAAGATGGTCGGCAACTTAGAAAAATTACTTATATTTTTGGTAACCCCACAGGTTTCAATCAAGCTCAGAACTCCATGATACTGTACACATGCCCATACTTTTAAAGGACAGTCCCTGTCCTCAATAGCTTACATCAAACTAGGGGTAGAAGTACCCTTGTTTTACAGATGGGGAACTTTCTCTGATGCCCACATCATACTCTAGTGGAAATAGTTAAGTACATGTTCCATTTCTGCTTTACTAGCAAAAAACAACAAGTGTCTATTCCTAACTATAAGTGAATCCATATAGAATCTGTAAATTATATTTTAGTGGTCAGAAGTTTGTATAATTACAAGTTGGAGTTTCCTGGTCTGGCACTATCAGGACCTGACAGGTCCTGAAGGAAAGAATTTGCCGGACCAGGGGAAGTGTCCCCTGCCACTGGCCCTGAGCCAGCCAGTCCACTGCCTCTGGCTCCCTCTACCTCCTCCCCCACTAGGCTGTCTGTCCTACTGCCGCTGACCCACCAGCCCCGGGCTGCCATGGGCAGCCGGGGTTCTCCAGCCCTGAGCTGCTGTGGGCAGCCAAGTTTCCCTGGCTCTGTGCTGCCGAGGGTGACTAAAATTCTCCAGCCCACAGCTCTGCGCTGCTGTGAGCAGCTGGGCTTCTCTAGCCCCTGGCTCCATGCTGCTGCGGCCAGCCAAGGTTCTCTGGGCCTGCTCTGACCTGGGCTACCAGGGTTTTCTGGACCAGTCCCAGCACTGCTGTGGAACTCTGGCCCCATTGCCCCGGCCAGGCTGCTGGCCCTCCTGCCATTAGGCTCTCGGCCTTTCTGGTCCAGGAGCATCCTTGCAGGACTGTGGATGTTGATGGGCCAGAGAGTGCTGGTTTTTAGAGGTGCAACCTGTATCATTCAAATCAAATTCAAATACACAATAATCTTTATGTAAGGAGAAAGGAAGGATTGTGCTCAACTGAACAGAACTTTTATAAAAGACCTCTTGAGCTTATCTTAGCAGGCCTCACTTTTACCTATAGCAGTTTGTCCATGTTTTTCTACCCAGTCCTTACCTCCTTTCCCATCTTTGTGGTAAAGGATTTTTGCTTCATAAGTCATGGCCAGCAAAGTGAAAGAAGAGTAATAAAATCAAATAGACTTCTTCAAAGCAGAAGTAATATCTTACTCTCCTCATCTCTACCTCCAGGCTCCATCAACCCTATGATTAGCCAGAACACGGAGGAGTAAAAGAAATGTTTTGAGAGGTCCCGAGCATTTGTGGTGCTCATTAATGTCAAAGTTGTAGATGCTTAGGGCCTCTGAGAATTTATGCTCATGAGAACTCAGTCTTTGCCACAGCAATCATAAAAGAACACAGCTGTCCATTTGCCAAATGGACCATTAACTAACTTTTTTTGTACTATACCTGATGTTTTATTTTTAATCATCCTTCTTACATATTTAATAAATATACTTTGCAGTTCTGTACAGCATTCTCTCTGAGGAGCTCTCAACATGATAAAAACATTACATGAATTAAGTCTTAAAACCAGTCTAGCGGAGTAGGTCAGTAAAATATGCATTTTACAGATCAGCTGTTCAGGCAGGGGAAACAAAAGATTCAGATTTGGATGCATAGAGCTAAGCATTCAACTCTATATTTATGTTTATAAAAATTATATAGTAAAAACAGCTTTTTATCCCACGTTGGACGTATATTTGACAAGCGAGTTAAAAATACGGGTAATTAAAAAATAAAGCCATGAGGTTGCTCCCCAACCCCAAATCAGGGGCTCCATTTCAGATTTTGGAGGTGGGGGCGGAGGGGAGAGCTACCTGTGCATGCTATGATGGGGGCGGGGGAAGGCAGACTGAGGACAGAGGTTTCAGCTTAGTACAAGGCAAGCAGCAAATGGGGAGGGGAGAAACCAACCCTAACTGCCCTCCACCCCCTCACCTCCCCACACACACATGATCTCTATCCGGGGGCTACCAAGGAACGGGAAAATTCTACTTTTTTGGCAGACAACTTAGCAGTTAGCTGACTGGAGCACTGCATCTAATTGCTATATAAAAGAAAGAAAATTAAATAACTATTAGACTCACTCAACTCTAACACTAACATATTCTGACATCTTGTGGCAAGTCACTTAAGGGACACTGGTTAGCCTTAAAATTTTAATGTATATTCTTACTTTGTTAGTAACTCTGTGGCAAGAGAAACCCTGCCAGGATTCCTTGGCTCTATCTCAGCTCTGGAAGGGGAGTGGGGTCTAGGAGGTTACACAGCAAGAGGCAGGTATATTTCAGCTCTATATAAGAAAATTAGAATGGTCAGACCAATGGTCCTTCTAGCCCTGAATTCTGTCTTCCAACAGTGGCCAATTCCATGTGCTTCGGAAGGAATAAACAGAAGAGGCAATCACCATGATCCATCCCCTCCATTACCCATTCCCAGCTTCTGGCAATCAGAAGCTAGGGATACCATCCTTTCTCATTCCGGCTACTAGCCATTGATGGGCCTATCCTCCTTGAACGTATTGTGTTCTTATTGGAACCCTTTTATAGTTTGGGCCTTTCCACCATCTCCTGGCAAAGAGTTCCACAAGCTGATTGTGAAAAAATAATTTATTTTATTTGTTTTAAATCTGCTGCCTATAAATTTAATTGGGTCAGCTTCTTGTGTTATGTCAGTGAAGGAATAAATAAGATTTCCTTATTCTGTTTTCTATACCATTCATGATTCTCTAGACCTCTGGCATATCCCCGCCCACACCCTTTAGTCATAGCTTTTCCAAGCTGAAAAGTCCCAGTCTTGTTAATCTCTCCTCATATGGAAGCTATTCCTTACCCCTAATCATTTCTGTTGCCTTTTCTGTAACTTTTCCAAATCCAATATATCTTTATTTTTGCTGAGGTGACCATATCTGCATATAGTATTCAAGATGTGGGCGTACAATGACTTTATGTAGAGGCAATATGGTATTTTGTCTTATTATATATTCCTTTCCTAATGATTCCCAATATTCTCTTAGCTTTTTCACTTTCAGATTGCCACTGCGCATTGAACAAATGTTTTCAGGGAACTATCCATAATGAATTTCAAGGTCTCTTTCTTAAGTGGTAACAGATATTTTGTATTTATAGTTAGGATTATGTTTTCCCATGTACATTATTCCTCACTTAACACAGAATTCCATCTGCCTTTGTATTGCCCAATCACCTGGTTTTTTAAATCCTTTTGTAACTCTTTGCAGTGAACTTCGGGTTAGTTCCTGTTCACCCCTTTCTCAAGAATATTTATAAATTTAACGCAGTAATCCAAATGCAAATCCCAGCAGCACAACACTCATTCCCACTCTCCCTGCCCTTATCTTTTAAGTGGAGTACCTGGCAATGTTTTCACGATGATCTGACAATCCTTCAATTGCATGAAGGCCCAATCTTTTGTTATTCTTAATCACCTGCCTTCCCCTTTTTATAACTAACTCCCTGTCCCAAAGGCAAAGCTGCAAGTAGCTCAAACTCTGTTGCATTTAAGAACTGCCTGTGGAATCAGGGCATGCAGCTTTAAGCAGACCTCAAGTATAAAATCCAGGGGTTCTAACATCAAGGGAGGGCTACTGTCCCCTAACCCCTCATAAATGGTGCCCTTGCTCTAAATAAAAGATAATGTCCAACTATAACAAATCAAGTTCAAATAGCATCCCCTTCTCCAACAGACATTGCCCATTAGTGGTTCCCTCCCTTCCAAAAATCTCGGGTAAAAGGATGAGCATTGTAGGATGATCTGAGAGGCAATAAAGCTGGGTTATTTCAGAGCAAGAGATGGGAGTGGGCTTCATGTTTGAAGAAATTATCTTGACAAGGGCTCCTTCTGTTTCATGACATAGGAGGTCCAACTTCAGCAGCCTGCAGATCACAGTTGTGGCCTGGGGGGTTAAGAAGGCATGTCCAGAGCCAGTGATGGTTTTACCAATGGGAGAAAAAAGGCCAAACTTTAAACTCCACCCAGAAATCAATAGGCAGCCAGAGCACTGCTAGAACCCCAACACTATGTGCTCTCACTCAGAGACCCCCACTTAATAAGCAAGCTACTCCATTCCACACTAGCTTCCGTTTTGCGGGGAAAACAGCCCTATGAAGTACCGTGAAGTAGCCGGTGTCAAAGGAAAGGATCACAACAGCAAGGTCTGCATCTGAAAGAAACCAAATGTCTCCTATGAAGGCTGAGATAAAAAAAAATCTGGACACAAACACACCCCCTGTAGTGATATATAATCTTTGCCACTACATCCTCTTAATGCTTCCCATAACCTACCAGCAGCATTTTAAATTCAGACTGAGCACCAGCAAGCTAGCTGTCAACCATACCAAATCTCACCTAAGTTTATGTTGCCTGACTTTCAGAACAGGTAAAGATCCGCAGATCCAGTTGATTCCAGTGAGAGTGGAACATAGGACCATTTTTATTAAGTCTCTAACAGAGGCTTCCAAATCTGAACATTTTCAGTTAAACATGACTTTCCCAAAGTTTCACAATGAGTTTGTGGATGAATCAATAGGCCAAGCTCACACCCATGGACCAAGGTCTGAGACTTGTTCACAAGAGTAGCCTTTCCAGCTATTTTATGTTTAAAGATTTTTTTTAGAAAAGCAGACCATCTTGTTCCATGTGTTACACTAATAAAATACAATAAGACACAGTATATTGTTGCAATATCACATGTCATGAGACTCACTAGCTTAATGAGCTGACACCCTAGTCTCTTCTGCCACAGAAGGATAAACAGATTTTTCTGCAAAGGGAAAGGCTTGTAGCTTCTGCAAATCCAAGGGGGGTTATTCACATAGGGGATACATTGGCCTTTATTACTAGTATGTAATACTATGTAATTACCAATGTGTCTATTGGTAAATTGCTATTACATTTTAATTGAAGAATTATTGATTTAAGTTGACTTTCCAAGAGCTTTATTATGGAGTAGGCACTCCCAAGACAATTAGAAACAAAGAGTAATAGAATTAAACTGTGAAGCTGTGTCACAATGCCTCCAAGGGGAAAAGTTCCCTCAATCAACCCCACCACTAATTTATAAAAAAAAAAGCTGCAACTTAATGGACTTTGTCAGAGAATCTATATGGTCACAAACAACATAAGCTGACAAAGAAAAGGTAGAGACCTGTGAAATTAGGGAGTGCTGCAGCAGAAATACAATTGCAAAGGACTGAACGTTTGGGGACTTAATCCTCGAACAGCTGTGGTGATGTTTTATGAAGATGGTGGAAGGAAAAGAGGATATTTGTGGAGAAGAGGAAGGACAAAAAGACACATGACTAGATCCCCAGCTGGTGAAAATCATCTCTCAGATGACTTTAATGGAGCTGTGTAGATTTACACCAGCTGAAGATAAATGTAACTAGGAACTGTCATTTGCAAAGACATGCTTTCTAATATGTCACCAAAAACCTAGGTTGTTCAGTAACACAGGGCACGTCAACATAGCTGGGCTAAAGTCAAATTAAGCTATGCAACTTGAGCAATGTCAGTTGCGTAGCTGAAGTTGGTATAGCTTAATTCAGCTTTTGGCATTGTCTATACCAGTGTTTCTGAAAGTGTTTAGTGGGAACACTTTGAGAAACACTTTAACTGGCTGCCCTGGAGTGTTTCCTTACTAGCGCCGCAGCCACGGAGCCTCACAGCTCCCATTGGCTCAGTTTCATCCTTCGCAGCCAAGGGGAGCTGCGAGAAGCGGCGTGGGCCGGGCCACTACTTCCCGCTCCTCCGGTTGGCTTCAAAGAGTGAAACGGAGCCAACGGGAGCCATGAGGCTCCGTGGCCACGGTGCTGGTAAGTAAACACACCGGGGCGACCAGTTAAAGTGTTTCTCTAAGTGTTCCCACAGAACACTTTCAGAAACACTGGTCGACACAGCAGGAAGTCGAAGGAAGAACACTCTTCCTCTGATTTCCCTTACACCTTGTGAAATGAGGGTTACAGGAGTCAGAGTACCATTTTAGCATATATAACCCGCCGGTTATGCAAAGTTTTACAAACCCCGCCCCCTCCCCTGTGGGTTATACTCATCTGCATGTAATACAGGGTTTTTTTTACTGAAAGTGCAGGAAGACAAGACTGACTCTTACTTGATAAAAGCAGCATATTTTAATTTAACAATTGAGGCAGTTATGTTAAAATACATTAAAATACATTCTACTAGTAAAAGAATAAATATATGGTAAAACTATTTAAAAGAAAGCCATCTTTGCATTGTCATAAAATACATACATTCATTCACTCTGAGCTCTAGAATCAGCACCAGCATCCTCCTCCTCAGCATCTGAGTTTTCAAAACCATCAAGACTTTCATTGTAGTCACTGTCACAAAAAACATCCATAAAATCCATAGCCAAGGTTAGGTGAGCTTTGGTGACAGCTGATGTCTGTGGTGCTGAATCAGAATCGCTGTCGTAGTTGGATTCAGAGCTAGAAGAGTCAACATAGGGAAGAATGTCACATTTATGTCACATTTGTCCCAACCAGCCAAAACCCATCTGCAAACTTCCAAGTAAGTTGCAAGGTGTTGTCGACCTGCTGGAGTGAATGTGTGTTCCCCATTTGTTTGCTCTCTCTCTGTGCCTGAACCCACTTCAACAAGTTTTCTTCCAGGTTTGGCCACTTGGCTTTCTTTCCGCATCACGCTCTTTTCCTAGGGTGTAATTTTTCAAGCTCTGCTTCTTCCTTTCTCCACTCTTGAACAGACTTTTCGTTCACAGAGTATTTTCTCCCTGAGGCTCTGTTTCCATTGTCCTTTGCATATGTCACAAGACACAATTTAAAACTGGCTGTGTAGGATTTGTGCTTAGGCATGTTTAAAAAGTTTAAAAAGTGTAAAAAGTTTAAAACACCTTTTTAAAATTCAGTGCAAGTTAAAACTACTAAAGGAAAAAATGAATGGTAAAATGGTGGTTAAAAGGGATTATATACCAGCAATAAGCGTTCTAGCATACTTACTGCTCAGCGTTATCAGCTGCGGCTCGTTAACACTTCATTACAGGTGCTGTTCATTAACAGTAACTGCAGTTCATCTCCCGCAGGCTATACACGCGCGCGGGGTATGTAAGACTATTTTTACTCAATCAGGAAAAACCACAGGGTATACACAGGTGCGGGTAGTACTTGTGCACGGGTTATATACGCTAATTTACGGTAAGAAGTCCTCCAGCTAACCATTATTTTGAAATAATAGCTTGCAGTTATTTCTCTGTTATTTCGGAATAACATCAGTTATTTTGAAATCACACTGCTGTGTAGACATACCTCACTGTGGTCTTGTTTTCGTTCTTTCTAGTTTAAGTCCATACCAAACATCAGTTTAAAATAGTTATTTGCTTTAAAAAAAAGTTACACTTTGAACTCTCACCACTTCAGAAGGAAGTCCTAAAAATGTGATTTCACTTTAATGGGCTAAACTCCATCTTGGGTTTTACCGATTATATTATTATTAGGAGCCCAATAATAATGGCCCAATTGTGCCATTTCTTTCCTGAGCCCCCATAAATTCAGCTGTTAAAGTGCTAGTAACTTTGGTTTTAGCAGACTGGATGCCATGAGTACATATGTTAGGTTTGCAAGTTCCACTCCTCCATTTTCCAAACATTAGTAATGCTTCTTGATGGGTAAGTAACGTATCATTACATTTTTCATTCAGTCGTTCAGGTAGGCAAATAGACTTTGTGCTAGGGCTGAGAGAATGTAATAGCTTAGATCAGCCTTTAAGAACTACTAATATATATGCCATTTCCCCCACTCTCTTCTCACTTAATCACAACCTACTTCAACTCCTGCTTGGCTCACATTACAACTACACGCCATGCTGGGTGTCTTTTCCAACTCAGCACACCTTCAGGGGCAAGGAGTACTTTTTTGAGATACAAGTCAAATCTTGCATGAGCTCGTTTATAAATTGTAAATGTCCAATTGCCTGTGCAAATAAAATACCATTTGTTCATTTACCCTGAAATTGTCTCTTACCTCAGTTCACAGGATTCCAGTTAACTAAATACCTGGCTTTGAGGAGTCCTTCACAATCTCACGCTATGTCTACACTACAGGGTTTTTTTTTTTTCAGAAAAATGGCCATTTTCCCAAAAAAACTTTACTTACGTCCACACTGCAATCACGTTCATTCGAAAAAAAAATCAAATGAACAGAGGGTTTTTTTTTTCGATATTGGTAAACCTCTTTCTACGAGGAAAAAGCCTTTTTCCGAAAGAGCTCTTTCGGAAAAAGGCATGTGTGGATGGGGAAGAGGGAGTTCTTTCGAAAGAAGGGGAAAGAGGAAAAAGCACAAGTGTCCTAGTGGCCACTCTGTCCATAGTAATCACAGCTTAAATGTGAGATAGCATCCATTCAGCGTGGACGCTATCTTTCAAAAAAGCAGATCACTTTTTTGATGTACTTGGGCAGTGTTGACGCTCTCTTTTGGAAGAAGTTTTTTCAGAAGATCTCTTCTGTTAAAGCCTTTTCCGAAAGAAGCCTGCAGTCTATACGTAGCCCCAGACAGAAAATTTCAACACTGTGAAGTTCTAAGGGCCAGAGGGCTCACACAGGGCATGATTCTGGTTCCATTGATATCAATCTCCTATTGATTTCCATGGAAGCAGAATCAAATAAATGGAGGAGGGAGGAAAGAAGAGCATTTGACTGATAAGAAAGGTTAGACTGATAAGAAAATGGTTTAAAAAGTGCAAAGTTCTCTCAGTTTTTCCAAGATTGCAGTCGAAAGCAGATCTTCTGACCTCATTTACACATTTTTAACCAGAATCATTTTGTAAAGTTTGGATCCATAGGTTTATTACATTGGTTACTTAACCATTACAGACAGTGGCTAAATTCAGCTTTAGTAGATTTGCTGCCTTTTCTAGAGGTACACCGGGAGTAAGTGTGGACAATGAGGTAAATATATAAACAAATTACTAGGTCTATATCTTATTCTAGCTATTAGTTCTGAATACATTTTATAGTTCAGATCTTCAAAGCCACTGGTAGTTGTGGAAGCACTATTGTCATTAATTTATTGGAAGTGAGGATTCAAAATCCTTAAATGGATTTGAACATCTCAGCTTATGAAGATAATATGTGAGCAAGACCTGCAAAATGTGGATACAGATTTTAAATCTGGAAAAACAGAGATAGAGAAAGGGGAAGACATGGAAGTAATAGAAACTCAAGTGTAAGTGACCAAACACTATATATCAAAAGCAGTGTTGATTTCAATTAATTGTTGTGCACATTTTAATAATGTATTTGATGTCTACTTGGTGTAGTGATTGGTGCCCTAAAGAGGACATGGGAGATTGTTAGGTTCAAGAGAGATTGTTAGAAAGATTAGATAAAGTATACAAAGGACTTTGGAGCTAGGGTCTCAATTCAAGTCACTAAGGGAGCTATTTCAGGAAACAAGAAATATCCCAAAATAGCTATTCTGCATCTATTGAAGCAGCCCATTATTTCAAAATTAATTTTGAAATAACAGGTGGCTTATTCTGACATCCCAGTAAACCTCGTTTCACATGGGCTAAGGGTAATTTCAAAATAGCGAGTTATTTAGAAATTTGGCAATGTGTACACAGCGCCAAATTACAAAATAAGCTATTTTGAAATATACTAGAAATAAGCTACACAATTTGCATAGCTTATTTGGAGCTAAGAGTGCTGTGTAGACGCACCCTAACATGGCATTGTCAAGATTCAAAATTGTGAGCCAAGTGTAGATCAGCTTCCCATGCACAGATCTGATCGTGTTCGGATCATCTCTTTTAGTTTGGGTACCTGAGCACGTGGCCAAAACTGTACCGCTGTTACAACACAGACTTAGAGTGATCATGTACTCAGACAGCAGTGATGAGGGACCTTTAGAAAATCTAAATAGATATGTGAACAGTGGTTTCAAGGAGAGGTGAGTGTGGGGCATCCTTCCACCTCTTGCAAGGTACATGTAAGGGCTAGCCAGGCTTGCCTCCCTTATGCTTTGAGAAAGGCAAGCTGCTTGGAAGGAGCTCCTCCAAGAGAGCAGGAAGTACACAGAGCCATGGCTCTGCCCTCACACACAGATATTCTTCTGCAAACTAGCCAATAGCACTTGCTAGGGAGAGAAAGGAGAGCATGTTGCACTCCTTAAAGGGACATAGTTATCTACACTCCCTCAGCATGCTGGGTAATCTAGTATACCCTCATTTTACTTAAGGAATCAAGAGGCTGATTCCCCTCTCCCTCCACACACATATGACACTATATGGTATAACTATATGCAGTCACCATGGACACAACAACAAGCAGTATTGGCCTGAATCTTGTGTGGGGCAAGTTTATGCTGACCGTTAATATACTAAACTTTACAGCTTAAAGACGCTGATAAACAAAGAACAAGCTTCCAAGAGGAGTTGTGGAATAGCCTTTACCTGAGGTAGTCAAGTACATGTAAACACTAGGGATCACTCCACAATGCAGGAATGACTCATCAAGACACTCCTTCCAAATGAAATAATTCATGGAACATATCTGCTCATTATTAACTTTGGGATGTTGTGATGTTACATGCCCGCCCAAGAGTTTAATTGCAATCTGTTTGAATCAGACCAAATGAACTCTTATTTCCAAGTACAGAATATGTGCGTCTGTCGGGGGTGATGTGCGGGGGCACATGGACTCTCTCTAGTTACTTGAGTTGTGGTTATTCCATAAGAAACCCTGCAGAGGTTTTTGTGAAAATGAAAAATACAAAATGTTTTATATAACTCCTTTAAGCCCTGGCTGTTATGTGTTGAGGTTTCTTAGACTTGGTAAAGAATTCTATATCTTACCCCAAAGAGAGGGTTATTTTTTAACAAATACTATATTATTTGCATCCCTAGGAGTATATTTATCTGTTTATTATATTTCAGTGTATAACATTACAAGTTGCTGACTCACTAGATAGATCAAATATTAAAAAGTGTAATAAATCAATGTAGCAAAATAAACAGTAACCAACAACATGTTAGATATTTGAACTATGTAGCACAAAAAAGGATGTGCAAGAGTTCTATTTTGTACTGCAAGCAATAGAAGAATTCCATCCTCTGCTCTTATTTGCCTTATGCTCTTTACCAAGATTCACTTGAAGATAGCTGACAAAACCGTTTTATGTGTGTAATCTGGAGAATATTTGATCCAAATCTGTGCAATGTTAAAATGCATCTGTGCTACCTCTGGAATAAAGTTAATATAGACACAGACTTTCTAGATTAATGGCACTAACACTGAGTCTGCCAACATGCCTCTGCTTTCACTTTGTAGCGCAGATACCACGTTTGTAACAGCTTTTGATGTCAAAATATAAAAAAAGATCAAGCCATTTACATAGATGTAGAGACTCTCTCACAATTTGCTAGTTCATTTCAGATTATGGCACTTTCAGTTTGTTCTTTTGCTTGTTATTTGTACATGATATCCTGGCAATTAGCAATATTCTGAAGATAAAATTTCTCATAGTGGCAGATAAATCTCTTAGACTTCCATCATGTGTATGCAAACAGCAAAACATTATGGCTAGGTCTACACTACGCGTTTTCTTGGCAAAAAGTATGCTAATGAGGGACTCATTTGCATGAGTTGCAATCTCATTTGCATATTTTCTGCCAATCCGTTTTTGTGCTGGGGTTTTTATGCAAAAACAAGCAGTGTGGACATTTTCTTTTTGCGCAAAAAACCCTTTTCCCACAAGATCCTTATGCCCCAAAAAAGGAGGTTTACCAATCTTGTGGAAAAAGGGGTTTTTGCACAAAAAGAAAATGTCCACACTGCTTGTTTTTACGCAAAAACCCCACTGCAAAAATGGATCAGCAGAAAATATGCAAATGAGATCATGACTCATGCAAATGAGTCCCTTATTAGCGTATTTTTTTGCCGAGAAAACTCATAGTGTAGACGTAGCCTATGAGTTTAACTGAAATCTCCCAAATCAGATTCAGATAGTCAAAAAGTGTAATTATCCAGCACATCCAAAGGAAACATTTATTTCACAACACTACGAACATGTACAGAGATCATTAAAAATGGTATTTACTAACATTTCTCAGATACAAGTATCTAAGCTACTGAGCCTAATTCATTTCTGATATAGATGATTTCTGTTGTTGAACAATACACCAAGAATAGAGTTGGCCTATTCTAACACCATCAAGTGCAGATTCCCATATCCTTTCTGCAGTCCCCCACACCTACCTGTGGTCCCCAACTACCTGATAAGCTCATCTCAGGCCATTCATATCAGGACTTGAATCCACTGGCCAGGGTGAGAAAACAGCAGGTATGAACAGCCCTTTGGATCATTTGACATATGGAACTCGACTGAGTATATGGGATTCCAACGAGCTTCCAGATAGGAGCCATTTCTAAACACAAATACTGTGCCATTAAGCACAATTTCACATGTATGATATAAGTAATTGAATATGCATAGCAAACTCATAAAAAATCTGTTTTAAGAAGGGAAATGAGAGTCTATACACAGTATTCAGTTTTCAGAACCTGTGGATCATCAATTCATTTTCAAGTCAATGTGCATGTTTATAAAGATAATTTTTTACCCTTTTGTACATCCTAGTCATATATAGATACTGGAATAATACATGGCCAGTTCACTCTGATGGTTATTTTCTGGGAGAAATTCCTAGAAAAAGTAGCAAACAGGATTTGGCTGAAAAAAGATTTTTACTTAATAAAATAATATATTAAACTACACAATCCAGCATCTCTCTCTTATTAGCAACTAAAGAAAACTCATGCTGTGTGGCCATACACACTTTCTCATACACCCTCACTGTGATGGAGACAAATAATATTGTGAACAGAGATGTGACTATATCAGAACCCCAAAACCAAACACTCTAGAATTTTGGGGCAAACTCAGAATCAGACAAGAAACTAGATCAGAAGTAGAATCCACCCTGGGATGTAGACCTGTAATGAATAATGTAATAATTTATATGCTAGCGCTCAAAGAATATAAATGGGAAACATACAATCTTTGCATCTAGTGGGTCAACTCATTATGGCAAGGACTACTAGCTACTTTGCGTTTCTATAGAGCTTAGCAAATTCTTGGTTAATGTTCAGGCACTACAATAATACATATGAATAATAATTATAATAATGATCATTTCAACACTGCAACTTACAGTAATCAGAGTCCAAAACTGAAATGTCAAAGATTTCTCCAGGATAGTATTTAATATTGCAATTTGAGCATGTACTTTTTTTTTTTTTAACATCCAAGTCTTTCTGCAATATCAGGGAGTCGGCTACATCTGTGATCAGAGCAGGTATCTTCAGTGTGGCTGAAAGTCACTTCATGGGTATACTGCTGAGCAGAGCTCTTAGTAAAAGACATTGCAAATTGCAGATAGATTTGGAAGTCTGATTGCATTCTGTTTTCACCAGCGTATGAGATAATCTTATGCTGGGCACACTGAGCTCTGAGAGATAAAAAGATTTCTCCCTCTCCAAAGCATTTTAATGTACTACCATGTTTGTCTTAATCTTGCACTACTCTACATATGCAAGTTTCCCTTACAGGTGGCTAAACTTAGTTTTTTTATTTGGCTTTGTTTTGCCATCTCCAGTTGGTGCTGTTTATTATTTTTGTCCTTCACCCACTGAACAGCAACTCTCCCCTTTGAATAGGGTGTATTAGAACTAGATGACTAATATAATAAGATCTTATATGCAGGCAACTGTGGATCTTCACTCACTGAGACCCAATATGGCTGAACTGGCAAAAACAGTTTCTGTTATTGGATAGCTAGCCAGTGCATAAACATCAGGGATCCCTACAAAATTGTTGGCTAGGACAGAATTTTGCTGCTCACCTCAACTATTCAGTGACATTAAATACCAGTCTCACAGGCTAGGTCTACATTACAGAGTTTTTGCGCAAAAAGTCGCAGAGCGTCCATACCTCAAGTGCGTTTTTGTGCAAGTAAAATGAAAGAACAGAGGGGGTTTTCCGGTGTAGGTATTCCTCTTTCTACGAGGAATAACTCCTTTTTCCACAAGAGGTCTTGCACAAAAAGGTGTGTGTGGACGGGGAACAGGGTTTTTTTGCACAAAAAGGGGCAATTGAAAAAAGCCCAGGTGCTCTGGAGGCCATTCTGTAAATAGCAATCAGAGTTACCTTTCGAGAGAGCATCCATGCAGTCCTGATGCTCTCTTTCGCAAAACCACATTACTTTTTTATTCGCTTTTGCAGTGTGGACACTCTCTTGCACAAAATCTTTTCCACAAAAAGCTCCTTGCACAAGAAGCCTGCAATATAGACATAGCTTCAGAGACTGCACCCATGGCATAACCGGTGGGTCACCATCAAAACCCTCAGGGCAGATAACAGTGAGACCTTTATTTCTAAGCAGGTTGGGCACATATATACTTACCGGAAGACTGATGCTCTGGTGGTCAATCTTCTGGCATTTGATTTAGTGGGTCTAGTTTAGACCCGTAAATCAAATGCTGAGGGCAGCTCTCACCAGCGACTGGCGACTGGTACTCCTCATTTTGTGAGGAGTAAGGGAAGCTGACTGGAGCTCTCATAATGTGGATGCTGCTGGAGTTGAGTACCTTAAGCTGACATTCCTGGTCTAGTGTAGACTAGGTCGTAGTAAGCAGAGTCATGATATCTTGAAAAAGCTGGGAAGCAGCTAAGTCTAGTTTGCTTTGTCAAGGATATATGACTTACAGAAAATGAAACAAGAATGTCTTCAGAAATGGCAGACCACCTTCTGGCTAGCTGTGACTAAGTTTGCCATAGAGGTATGCTCTTGATGCAGAGCATGTCTGAAGTTTCCTAAGCTGTATATTACAGTCAAAAACACCTTTTGGGTTAGTTTCATTGTCTCAGTACACTATATGGAGGATATTTTTGGCCACCTGCCATTTATCAAGCATGCCCAGAAATGCCTGCTAAATAGCATTTCTGTGTGATACTTCTGACAACACACACAAAGCAGTACAAAAGTGGAGGCCTGTTGCATCACACCTGCCTCCCTGATTGCTTATGAATGTTAACTGTCCACTGACAGGACCTGCCAGAGTTGACATGACATGACAGTGAATGAGTACCCAACACCTGTTCTTTTCAGAAACATTATCCCAGCAATTCCAAATTTTTCACTGAGGAATTATATGCAAAATCAAACCCAAATAACTGTACTTTGTAGCTTGAGAATTGAAGGCTACTGCAGATTATTTAGTTTGTTTTTTTTAAACCACATCCCCAACTCAGAGAGCCTGGGCAGGCTTTCCCAGTAAAATTAAATAAATAATGATAATAATTAAAGATCAGCTACAGCTAAATGGAAGCTCAACAGGAAAATGAAGAATTCATTGGAAAAAATTGAGGATTTTTTTTTAAAAAAGATTAACCGGACTAAATTTTCCTGGTTAAAAAATATACACAGTTCACTAAAGTTCACATTCTAGATTGTTATTTCTAGCCATCCAATGTACTGCAGGCTATATAGCTAAAGATAATCATTACCTATGGTGAGTAGCCTAATCCACTGCCTACTAATTGAAAGGATGCTTAGCACTGTATCAGAGTAAGTAACAAACCTCTTAAGGCATCTGGGTTCTATAAAGCTGCCAGCACTCATCTGCTACAGCAGTGACTTATACTATGCTACTGCCAACCTAAAAATACACTGGGAGAAGGAAAAGCAAGGTATAATATATCTATCTTCCCAGGAATGTCATATTTTACTCCAGCACAATTTCAGCATCACGTAACAAAAGGTGGCATTTAACAGCCTGCAGTATAAACCTTGAACAATTTTCACCCTGCCATATTGTTAGCTTACTGCTTTTGCTATATACTGTACGTAGGAAGGCAGAATATTTGTCTTCATTTCCTTCACTGGTTCATTTTATTATGCCAGGGACTAAGATGATTAGTACTGGGAAATACAATTGGGTACATATGAACAGACTTGAGTGCCGGGAAATACTTAACAGTCAGCCTACTGTTTGCAGATTAAGCTATCTGTAACAAACATCCATAGCTCAAAGTCTCTCTTTAGATGCATATAGTTTCCACTAAGTCTAATGGCTGCAACAGAAAAAAGAATTTGATTAGAAGGTCTTTTTTACCCCAAATTTCATGCAAAATTTCATTTTGCCTTGGAATATTATATATAAATAATTTGGAATGGATCCTAAACTAAGATGAACTCACAAAAACAGTCCTTATTTTACAGTACTACTATCTGTAGTTCTCTGAATTCTTATAAATGATACTTCAATTGTTTTTACAAACAAATAAGCATATGTGCACATAATAAAGTATAACATTAAACTGGCCAGTGCATTAATACAGATATTTTGTTTTCCATGTGAGTCTTTGAGAAGGGATGGAAGAAGCAATAGTATTAGAGTAAGTATAATAGTAAGTATTACAGCAAATACATTTTCCTTGCAGAAAGTGGTTACACTGCATGCTATTTCCCTCACTTGCTAAAGGATTACAAGACATAGTTTTTAACTGTATGGATCAATGTAGAACTAAAATAAACTCAACACAGCAGGGTACAGAGAATTCCAATGCTTAAAAGAGACACTGCTTCTGACATCCTGTAGTGCACAGTTCTGTGAAACCCTTTAAACGAATATGAGACTTAGTGAAAGATTTACTGCCTCATATTTTTAAAGATAAAAATACTACAGATATTTATACAGTGTCTGCCACAGAAAGAAATATTAGCTGTGAGAGCCTGTCGTCATAAAATTCAAACAGGAGGGTAAATATTGCCCTTGATCCAGACATTCAACTCCTTTGGATGTCAGAGGGCCTTTTGCAATGGATCAGTGACAGCAGAAAGCCAGTAATATTTTAAATGGAATTCCAGTTATGGGAAGCGCCACTGAAGCGTAAATATTATTTTTATTTTCATGGAAAGACTAAGTCCTTGGATTCTAGAAAAAGCAACCATAAAACAAATCATTATTCATAGATGAATTCCTGGTCCAAGGAATTTCACTGGTATCCCACCCTCTCACTGAACTAACAGACAACCAGTTACTGTGTCTCACTATTGGATCTAATGGAGAGGTACAGGAAAAATAATTGTGCTAAACTTGAAGTGTCAGGAAGCCCCAGGGCCTGTTATTCTTCAGACACAGGAAGGACAGGACACTTCATTAGAACTCTGGAGGAGGACTGACTGGAAAACTAGAATTCTGTCTTACACAAAAAGAAAAAAAAATTCAGGTTTTGAAATTTGCTTTCTGTTCCGTATTCAGGGGGGCCCAACTCCACACTCCTGGATGAGATGGGGCTTCGGGTGGAAGGGGCGTATCTGGAGCAGCCAGCCTTCAGTGCCATGCAGAGCTCACCGTGCTAGCCACCCACTCCAGCCAGTCTTGAGAGCCGTCTGCAGCGCATGACACAGTGCTCTTCCATGATTTAAAGGGCTCCAGTCACCACCACTCTTGTGGTAGCAGAAATGGCCTGGAGCTCTGAGCACTTTTGAATCACTGGGCCCAAGGGCAATTGTTCCTTTTGCCCCTGTCAGCAGACCTGCCCACATTAGAACAAAGAGACTGTTTGAAATTTCACAAGAGAGAAACCCATTCCAGAAGAGCTAATAGGTGAGCATTCTAGCCAATAAACTGACATGTGAGACCCCTCTCCCTTGCAAGTTCAAGTTCATGTTCCAACTCAGAGACATGAACTTGGGTCTCCCATATGCCAGATGAGTATTTTTAACCATTGAGTTATTGGCTGTTGTGGGGTGGGGGTAATCTTCCCTCCTCCTCCTAACTGAAAAACCTTCCTGACAAAAACTTGTTAGGCTTCAAATATTTAAAAAAAAAAATTTTTGGTTTGGATGTATCTGCATTTTTAAGCAATAAAAACCACAACATTTAGTTGAAAGTGTCCCAACTAGCTTTACTCAGGAGAGCTGAGTGTAGACCCTAGGTTTGTCACAGCCTTCTTGTGTGACCTTTGAGCCAACCGCATTAAACTACCCTGTGTCTTAGTTCTCATTTTGTGCAGTGGGGAGGATAATTCTCTACCTTACAAAGGTGTTGAGAGGAATAAGTCCATGAATGCGTGTGAGGTGCCCCAATATAATAGTGACAGGAGAAAGAGAAAAGTACATAGGTACATAGCAAGATGTCACTGGGGGCAGACGTTTCAAGAATTAAGACAATTCAGAACCCTTTTTCCCCTGCTGCCCTCCTTGTGTTAATTACTAACGACCTACCTATGCATAAGGACTTGTTAGACTCCAACATAAATATAAGGAAGGTGGGAGTAGCCCTTTGAGGAGAAAAACATAGAGTTTGAGACAAACATCTTCAGGACTGGAAGCCCTAGAGGCAGCCAGTTCTGTGGAGAAGGCTCAGTTTGAATAATCATTTTTGTTTATAAAACAAACTCACGGGAGTGTGAGACTCTTGAATCTACAAGAAGTGCGTAGTTACAGGAGTGTAGTTGGGGATTCCACTAACTTTATCCTGCGTCCACATTGTAGCACTACTTCGAGATACCAGACGTATCGTGAAATAGCTATTCCACGTCTTTTGAGCGTGCCCATTATTTTGAAATATAATAGGCTCACTATTCCGATGTCCCTGTAAACCTCATTCCATGAGGACTAAGGGATGTTTCAGAATAGTGACTTATTTTGAAACAAGTGCTGTGTAGACAGTGCCAAATTATGAAATAAGCTATTTTGAAATTGACTTGAAATAAGCTATGCAATTTGCATAGCTCAAAGTGCATAGCTTATTTCAAGCTCCAGGTGCAGTGTAGATGTACCCCTATACAATAGCCCCATTTATATATCAAAACTTCAAAACCTATGTGACTTACAGGCCAGCTTTGACTTCAAAGCATTGCTTGCATGTCCTATACTTCAAAATTAGCCTTCGAAGGTTTTTACAATGGCAGTATTCATTATTCGAAATAGAAAATCACTGTGCTGCATTATATTTAAGAATATTTCAGCACCTGGCTTGGGTACTCAACACATGCCTTTATAATCTGCACAAGATGATCTAGCTTAGTTTGCAAGCCATAGGGTATGTGTTTCTTTTTATAAGCAGCTTCAGGTGGAAAATTGGCTGACTATTTTTGCAATTGCCCCCACCTATATTTTGTTGAAATGTTCATGAAAAACTATCAATATATTGAAAAATTTAATTGAACTCTAGCCACCCAGGCTGTGCACTCCTGAAGGATGGTCCGATGCTTAGGGTACTGGTTTGCACCATGGGAAATGTGGGATTGACGTGAGGGGATAATAGCACTGCTATACCTTAAAATCCATTAAAGGAAGCCATATGAGTATGTGAAGGACCTCTCTTTTCTCCCCTCTGCAGAGTGTAATACTTGTGCTCTCTCCTACAGCTTGCTTTCATTCTTTCATAGGTCATTTTCCAAGTCTATGTCAGCCCTTCCCACAACATACCCTGTTTTTAGTCTACACTCATAGTAACCTAAGGAGACTACAGATCCCTGAAGACCTGTGTTTAAAAGGCCAGAACTTGAAGCAGGTATATATGGATTTAGGCCTGCTCTTAGAAAGAGATAACACACTGTGACAGAAAGCAGAGACAGCTATGTATAAACAGTCTAAGCAATTGCTTACATTCCTCCCACCGCCCCCTTGAGTTGCTTGGGGCTCTATTTGCTTTTTTTATATGTATTGTGTGTAAGCCCCCTCAGCCAATATTCATAGTCATAGGGCCCCAAATGGTCTAGCTCTGCCTCTGACATGGAAGATGGTGGGAAAACCCCCAAAAGAAAGGAAACAATAACAAGAATTTTCAGCGACATATAGGAAATAGGAACGTATATTGGAAAGCTGGTGTAGAGCAAGGTGGGTTGTGAGTATGGGAGACCTTAAGGTCTGAGAATAGGGTTTGAGATAAAGGGGCTAAGTGATCCAAGTGATGTGTAGAAGAATTAAATGGGCCTTTGAGGCATTCTAAAAGAGGGAGATTCTTATGCTGACACTTTGAACAATATGCTTTTGAGGTTGAGGCTCCACATTTTGTTCAATTTAGTCTACTGAGAATTTTGCCATAGACTTTAATTAAAGCAATATCCAGTAGTAGTATTGGCCCAGAATGGTCTCAATGGCAGTTAGGCATTGAAAATACTTTTAAGGAATTGGGTGCTAGCACTTTTGAAGTAACTGATCTTACGTTTACCTGAATGCTGTAACTAAAGGAGAAAAAAAATCAAATTGGTGAGAAGAAAGTGCTCTTCATTTGTCATGCATTAGGACACATTTATGTAATTTTCTGTAAAAATCTCTTTAATTTAACTTGTATTAAGACCAAACTAAACTGCTTCTGTTACACTGTGATGTTTTATTACAAATTTATCTTTGTTGCTTTGGGAAAGATAATAATGCCACTATTAATTATGGACACTAATAATTGCCCTTATGATGCATGGCACCTTCCATTAGATGGTCTCCAATCACTTTACAGACACTAAAGTTCTGTTCCCCTCGGTAAGTAAAGTAGCTATTGGTAATTTCCATCAATTTATGGATTTATTATATTATACATATAATAGATCCTCATGTTAATAATGATATATAACTATCAGTTCATTTTGTAATATGTTAGGCTCTTATTTGTTTATTTTCAGATCAGACCTTTCATGACTAATAACAATTAAGTCATCAGATATCCCAAAGCCCTTTAAAAAAAAAGTCTCATTTGTTTCATTTGAAAGATGGAAAAACTGAGCCATGGAGGGGTAAAATATCTGTCCAAGGCACAACTAGTCAAATGTAAACTTCAGAATAAAACCCACCTCTCCTGACTCCTAATGCAGTACCCCATGCATTTTACAATGCTGCATTCTAATAGTATCTGAATTGTGTTGCATGTAAAATGCTTTAACAAACTGAATATTTATATCTCTAACAGGGTTGTCTGTCTGCAGACTGGCATCCAGTTTGTGTTCAATTTGATGCAGGCTACTGCAGAAGCACAGCTTGTGTGTGGTTCTGTGGTGACTTGACTTTTGCAGCTTTCAATGTAAAAGGAAAACAATTTAGACTTAAAGTATCTGTTTGCTCTTTGAGACTGAACATACCATAAACAACAAATCAATTATTCATTGCAGTTGCTTACTGAACATGTGCTCTGAGTTATTGTGGTATGATTTCAATAGATACCTGATTAGCTGCCTGAAACAAAATTATTTGTTTGGAGGAGTCATGATTAATTCCACATCACCAGGAAGATGGGTGATAACTTTGTCAATGTAACCTTAAGATGAGGAAGTGAAAATGTTTGATTGTTGATGAATAAAGGATGTCGGATATTGCTGAACTATTAGGTAATAATCATTGCATCTTCCACATTACAATGAAAACTTTTCCTAAAAGCAGGTGAATGAGGCATGATTTCTGGCCTGTGTTTATCAACATGGCAGAAAAATAATAAATTCATGTGTATCTATGAAGCAAAATTTTAACGCTAATCTAATAGTATATTCCTTTCTGTGTGACACTTTCAGAGTCAGCTCTTTCAGGTATATTACACTGGGGAGAAAGGTACCTTACTGATTTGCAGAAAGAAAAATGAAGGAAACGGTGAGGTCTGTTTTGTGATATATTTTACCTATGCTGCAGAAATTGTGTAGTATCAGCACTTTAAAATTACAAACATGTGCTGCACCTGGATCCTGAGCAAACAAAGCACAACATGAGACTCTCCCTTGATGACTTACTTTTCATGAAATCATTGAGCCAGTTCAGAAAGCTTGAATTACAGAAGCACTAGCCTGAATAGGTCAATTTACCTTGGCTACAATTCTGTTTCTCAGTGAAGGCTGACTATTTTATCAACAGCTCTGTCAACAGTTGTAACCCTCTAAGTCTCAGCTTGTGAATGTAAACATGCCACCTGTATTTGAAGATCAAAACAAGATTCATTCAGGTAGATTTCAGGTTCTGGTTGTAAACAGATTCTCCTTCACTTTCCTTAACCTACCATTTGGGAAAGTGTAGACAATGCTCAAACTCAAGACCAGAATAAGAGATGCCAAGATAATTTAATAGTGTAAATATAGTAATAATACCTAGCTCTTATACACCATTTTTCATCAATAGATCTCAGATACACATCAGCTATGTAGGTAGCATGGCAGAAAAGGGACTATGCAAAGGACTAACTGAGGGTAAGGACCTTGTCTATGAGCTCAGAAAGGCTGAACTATGCACAGGGGTAATATAGTCAAGGTGCATATGTGAGAGATGGAAAAAAAATGAGGCTTTGAGGACAGGCCCTATGGGGGGGAGGGGTGGGAGGAGAGATGAAGGGCCAATTTGGCCGAGGCCTCAGGAAACAAAGGGGCCTCAATTTTTGACATTTTCCACCAAGTCATTTCCATTTATTATACACCTTGCAATTATAGCAGAGACAACAAAAGAAACTAGATAAACCCGCAAAAATTTGATTCAAATCATTGTGGGATCTCGGATCTTCACAATTTTTCAGTCACATCCGAGTTTTCATCTGCGTGACTGAAGCCTGGAGTAGCTTCTGTGATTAGTGATTCTATGTTACGAAATGCTGTTTACAGTCTTTGCATAGTTTAGAGGTTTTGGAAGTTGTATTTAATTCTGTTACTGTAAAGTGATTTTGCTTGGTCTGAGGTGAGTTTAACCTTTAAATTAGATGTTTATCTCTGCATAGGAGATTTTTGTATTCCTGTTTTTTCCTTATGGGTGTTTTGTATACAATAACCATATCAGCTGTCAGCTACTTCTTCATCCGGTTTTAGATTCACCTTTAAAGACTTTTTTGTGATAAACTTTTAATTCTAGCTGTTTAATAAACTTTATATCTAATCTAGCAATCTCCCCATGTTCATATTCATAATAACTCACCAGTTATTAGAGGAATTTAATAATGGGAACATGTTAGCAGATGAAATTTCAAGATTTTGAAATAAGGTTAAAAGGGCTATAGTAAATAACCCCTCCAAACTACTATTATATAATATTCATTGCAAAGTATATACAATTAAAATTTTGTATAAGCAATAGCCTTTAGTGAATTCATTTATTATGTGTGACTGTGTTTTAAAAGAACCCCTTTATACAAATAAAGTGAAGATTTGAAAGTGGTGCAAGTAAGAGATGGCAAAAGCAACAGAGTGAAGCAGCAGTTAAGAGTTTAAAGCCAATAACATCATTTCTCGTAGAAAAGACACCTCAGCCATTAAATGGTGACCATACTGACAGTGACACTTCCAGTTCTGATGATGAAAACTTTGTACCCACAAATGACATTTCAATGCCACTGCCTCAAAATGAGGAGGTCATTAATCAAGAGACAGAGATGCCAACAGTAGCGATAGATGTGGAATCTACGCTCAATTTAGAGACTGTGCAGGAAGAAAATGAGGACCTTGAAGATGCTGCACAACAAGAGCAAGAACTTATGACTAGCACAGGACACAGTGTAACAACAGTGGCATCAGAAACTGATATTGGACTTCTTGATAATAACAAAATTGCTCAAATGAAGTCATTTCTCAAAGCTAGTTGTTTTCAGATTCCAAGTAATATATCAAAAACCGCTGAAAATCATGCTTTTGCCACTTGTCTGCTGACAAAATTTCTTCCATATGGAGAGATCTACACAAGAGACTGGCTCTGTTGGAGCATGAAAAAGCAGGGTCTGTACTGTGTACCCTGTTTCATTTTTAACGGTAATACTTCAAATGCCGTTCTGTCTGATCCACCCAATTGGAGCATCAGTGGAGGAAGGTGAAAGACCTGCACATGAAACTTCAGTATCACATAAAGATAACTATGCTACATGGAAATCAACTAGTAGAGATGCACTAGCTGATAGTTCAATTGAAAACTTACTCCTGACTGAAATAAACACAGAAACTGATAACTGGAAAAAACTCCTTGAGTACATATTGAATGTCATTCTTTTTCTTTCTGAACGGGAATTGGCTTTGTTTGGTTTCTGTCAACATATTGATGACCCTACAAACAGAAACTTTCTTAGTATACTTGAGCTTCTTAGCAAGTATGACCCACTTTTAACAGGCTATGTTAAGCATGTTGATGACTCATAAGAGAGAAGAAATGTATGTAAGTCCATTATCTGTCTACCAGAATACAAAATGAGTTTATTGAGCTGTGTGGGACATTTGTGCAAACAACAATTCTTGAAGCGATACGATATATGATGTACTTTTCAATTATTATTGATGCAACTCCAGACTGTTCTCATAAAGAACAGATGACCTTGGTTGTTCGATATCTTAAAATTGCAGGAAGTTCAAAGGTTTCAATTGAAGAACGATTCATTTTGTTTGATAATTTCACGAAAAAACCTGGAAAAGAAACCACGTATTAGAAATTTTAGAAGGCTTTACATTAAAATTTTCAAGTCTGCATTGGCCGAGCCTATGACAAGGATCCAATATATCTGGGAAGTATAATGGAGTACAAGCAGTCCTTCCTGAGCAAAATCCAAGCTGTTTTTTCTCCAGTTGTGGCAACCACACATTACATCTTGTCAGTGCTGATTGTGCTGAATCATGCAAGGAAGCAATCACATACTTTGGAACAATCCAGCAATTGTAAAACCTCTTCAGTAGCAGCCCTTGAAAGTGGGAAATTCTGAAGCAGCATCTGCCTGTTTCCCCTCACAACATGTTGACAACGAGATGGTCAGCATGAATTGATGGTGTTAAACCAGTTGCACAGTGTTTGGACTCTGTGAGAAAGGCTTTCAGTGAGTTTGAATCTGTTACTCTCACAACACAGGCTTGCACTGAGCTTAAGTCAATTCAGAAGTATACATCCAAATTTGAATGCATTTTAATGTCATCCATGTGGATGAGGCTGCTAAAAATGATCCATGAAGCTAATCTTGTAATTGATGCATGCAATGCTACATTAGATGTTGAGAGGGTTAACTTTAAATGATTTCTTAAAGATATTCAAAAGATTAGTGATCAATGGGACACAATCCTTTCTGAGTCCAAATCAGTAGCATAAGGTATTGACATTTCATCTGAGTTTTCCACCAATCGCAGCCTAATATCGCAATTTGATGCATAAAGGCACTATCCAGTCATTTTTTTTTGTTATTATTGACTCCATCAAATCAGTTTTACATGTTGACTTGACTGACTGTGACAAATTTGTACTCTTTTTGGATTCCTTTGGGAGTTCAGAGAATTAAGTGATGAAGGTCTATATTCAGCAGCTGAACAGTTTCAACAGAGGTACAACAACGAAATGCCAAGAGATCTCTGTGACTAGATCATCTTCCTGAAACATATACATTCCACCAATTTAAATCGGACTACAAGCCAAAAGAACTGCTTCAAGAAATATTCGATCTCAGCCTGTCGACTGTATTTCCTAATTTCCCACATTACATATTTTTGTCAGTGTCCCTGCATCATTGGCTTCAGGTGAATGCACATTCAATGTGTTATAACAAGTAAAGAACTATTGTTCTACAATGAGACAAGAGCATTTGAATGGGTTTACAATCCTTAACATTAACAGTGATGTTTCATGTAAATTAGATTTTTTTCCAATTATAAACAAGTTTGTACAGAACAAAGCCAGAAAAGCATTCCTAAAATGAAGAGTTTGCTTGCATTGGAGACTCACAATTAAAGTTACATTTTAATAGACATACTATTGGTATAATGACTTAATTGTTAATAAATAAATGTCTCAAGAGTTCATTTTCATATATTGTTTTGGTTTTAGTATGACCCTTTGGATGAGAAGTTAGATACGTCATGGGCCTGGGGCTGGGGCCTCTAAACTCAGAGTGGCCCAGGCCTCTGTTATTCTCTGGGAGGGCCTGGTTGAGGATGGGAATATGACTGGAATCACCCCCTCCCTCCCCTCAGCAAGGGAGATGGCAACAAAAAGTTTATATAAACCCTATAGAATCTTAATAAAGAAAGTGGCTATTATCAAAGCAAAGAATTAATGTTTGCCTACAGATTTCTGTGCAATATTGGCAGACACAGAGAAGTCAGACTTCAGATCTATTGGTTAAGTAATGATACATTCCTGACATTTTTCAGGCTAAATAATACAACAAAGAGATAGGCCAACAAGCCAAGACTGGGCCCTAGTAGGGTTGCCAAGTGTCCGGTTTTCACCCGGACAGTCCGGTATTTGTGGATTTCGTCCTGTAAAAAAAACAGGAAATACCGAACATGTGCAATGTCCGGTATTTCCCATTCCCCTGGGATGGAAGCCTGGCGGGAACAATTTCCCCCTGCCACATCTGGCGGGGGCGAGGGAGTGAGGAGCGCGGCAGAGTCTAGCGAAGGGGGGGCAAAAGGGGGCAAGTACTGGGCGCCACGCTAGGCTGGGAGCGGAGCGCATGCTGCTCTGGCCCACATGACCAGCAGAGACCGGGAGTTGGCCATGTGATGCCTCCCTCTCCACACTGCGAGCCGAGGCAGCTGGGCCGGGCGGCAGAAGCAGCCACTTTAAAAGTCAGATTGTTCCTCCATGCCTGGCTCTTCAGGCGAGAGGAGGGAGATTTGATTGGGGCAGAGGCTCCTGACCCTGGGGATGCCTGCCTCAGGGAGAAGGGGGAGTGCACTGGGATGGGGGAATGCAGGGGTGGCCTGGCTCTGAGGTAGGGGTGAGTGCATTGGGATGGGGGCCACGCAGGGGGCTTGGCTCTGATGCATGGGTGAGTGCATTGGGGGGGGGCGCACTAGGGGGGCCTGGCTCTGATGCAGGGTGAATGCATTGGGATGAGGGAATGCTAGAGGGGCCTGGGTCTGAGGCAGGGGTGAGCGCATGGGGATGGGGAGACTGGGGGGCCTGGCTCCGGGTGAGGGATAGGTGCATTGGGGGTTAGTGTGGGGTCCCAAACTGGAGGGAGTGGTGCAACTTTTGCCTAACAACTTTGGTCTCCCCCACCTTTTTTTTCCTTGACAGAATTTTTTTCCGGTGTGTGGGGTTTTTTTGGGGGGGGCGGGAGGGGGGGCTTGGTATTTTTTGTTAAACCATCTGGCAACTCTAGGCCCTAGCCAGTGGCGGCCCTAGACTAGCTGCCAGCAACTGGTGCCCTAGGCGAACCATGCAATTGGCGCCCCCACCCCCAAACCCCAAGGGCAGATCCTTGAATTTGGCGCCCCATTTAACTTGGCACCCTAGGCGACTGCCTATTTCATCTATATGGACGGGCCACCCCTGGCCCTAGCGCTCTGTGGCTGCAGAGCTCAGAGAGTGTTCTGCACTTAGCTGCACTCTAGAAAATCCACAGGGGGATCCCAATACCACAGAAGTAGGCACTAAGGCAAAGGCTCCACCCTGGCTCTAGCACACATTGCGATGTAGGCCAAGGGTAGCACCGTCTGTGGCTATTGGGGGCTGTTCCTTTAAGGGCTGCACATTGCAACCAGAGTCTAGACATGGCACCATTGTTACACAAAATCTGTTGGAATCAGGAGTGCAATAAAGAAGAGGTCTCACAAGCACTGAATGATAAGATATCACAGGATTCCAGGAGTAAAAAGGAACTAAGACCTTAATTTGAGTGGAAGAATGGAGCAGTTAAAAGCTATACTGGAGCTGAAACTCAGGACATGTGGAAAACTGGAGAACATTTAATCAGGGTGTGACTCTGCATTTCATTGGGTGCAAGCAAGAGTCAGAAATAAGGCTACTTTTGACACTAGCTTACTTTGAGGCATTTGATGTGTTTCACTATTTTCCAGTTAATTCAGATAGGGAGGCTAATTATGGAACTAGTGCAGAAATTTGAATACTGCACTTCAAGTACAAATTAGAAAGGTGTTTTTAAACAGAGTACAGAGAGGAGGTGAAACCACAGAGGCGAGGAGGGAGACAGAGAGAGAGTCTGTCCCTTTCTCCTTCCCATCCCCATCCAGGAAATGTAGAGTTAATTCTGGACAAACCCTTTAAAAGTTGCAAAGCAAAAGTAGACACCCAGTCCAGAATAAAGTTTACAAGGGGGTGGAGAATATGGTTACAGTGCAGACATGATCGAGAATCTAAAATACTACAAGAAAAGAGATGCGAGTCAGAAAAGCATGTAGAGCTCAAAAATGGAGTCCACAAAAAACAAAACAAAACAGGACACTGCACAAACTATGGTAACCAATAGAAGCCAGGACAAACCCAGCATATGGGAAACAATGCAAGAAATGCAGTGGATATAATTGCTATGCAAGAGTTTGCAAGCAGCGGCAGAGAATGCATAGCTTACACAAAGCAGATGATGGCAGCACCACTAGCTCTGATGAATTCTTCATGTAAGCAGTGCATAATGTCGCAACAGCCAATGATGGGGAGACTGTGGTCCCAAACAAATGGTGTCACAAGAATTGCTCTGAGATCATATGAGGTGGTCACCCCAGATGGACACTTACTCCTGACAGCAGTGGTGCAGATGTCCCAGAGGAGCCCGGCAAGTCCAAGCAACAGCACAGAGCACCTCAGAGACTAAGTGAGCATTGTTAGAAAGTTTAGTTCTTAGGTTGGTTGTAACTATTTTTGTGTGTTATATTGAAGGAAAGGCCTGATCTTGGGGACCGTGCCTTTAAGGGCTGATAGTCCCTGAGAGCATACGGGAAGGGAGCCATGAAGTTCTCGTTGTTAACGCTGCTCTAGCTGGAACCAGACAGTGAATAAAGTAGAGCTCTTGCAAGCACTATAATATTCAGTGAGCACTGAGCATAACAATGTTCAGGGAAGCACAGGTTCAGGTCTAATGTTAGTAGTGCAAGAACTCTTTAAAAACAGCTGTTTTTTAAGAACTTTGCCTACATGTGATACAAGGAAAAAGGAAATTATATTGACCAGTTTTCAATATAAAAGTAAAATTGGTTTCCATTTGTTAGCATTCCCTCCCTCCACAGGTTTTCTAAGACATGTACTTAAAGAACATGCTTTCTATACAGCAGATCTGTTCTCTGTCTATCAGTTGCTTCATAAAATCTCCAATGTGTACTGTCAAAATGTAAAATTTTAGTGAGAGTACATGTACCCACATCTGATGGTCTGATTTGTTCATTGCTTATTGCAAGTATGTCAAATAATGCCCAATAATAAAAATACCTGCAAATCCAAAGGAAAAAACCACCCACAAACACTAAATCAGAAGCATGGCAAGCTCAAAAAGCACACACGCAGATATCCCACCACATGCACATTTGTTCACACAGTTTAAAATTGATATTTTGACATTTCCACCATCCTACATATTTTGGGTAGTGTTCAAAATACAGAGAGCCAGCTGCACATCCATAAAGAGAGCCAGAGTTACATTCAATAGGGGTGCAATATACTGGAAATCCAATTTTAGTAAATAAAACTGTTTCAGATTAGCAGCTTTCAATAACGGTATGATAATCTATGTAGGTAAACATCCCACACATTTTACAAGAAAAAACGAACAATGGTTGATAGGAGAAAAGAATAAATTATATGCCAATCTCAGGCTGGGTGGCTTAGGTTGAGGGGTGGGTGTTAGAGAGCAATATTTTATTTTGGAGGAAATCTAGAGGACAGATGTTCTTTTAAGGTGGAACTAAATGTAACCAGGGTCAAAATCTCCCAGCAACCACAGCCTCTCAGAATGAAGGAAGGGAAGTTATTAACCTGCACTTGAAAGTTTTCCCCCACATATGACCAACACACATAATAAAAAGAGATCAAAGGAACACTTTGCCCAAGGTCACTCTGCCTAGCTGTTAAACTTGACCTTTAAAGCTGCTATTAAAAGAGAGGTGAGTCTGCTAGGCCTATACCATAAACAAAGTCTGAGACCTTTATTACATATTCAAGTATGTTTGGTAGTTTTAGGTGGTGGATACTTGGACCTGTAATATTCAAAAATCAATGATTGATTACTGCCACAAATTTGGCCTTCTACCTTCCATATACATGCACAACCCTTATTTAAAATTATATCTAATTTATATTGAAAGGTGGAAAATAATGCAGGGCTTTATGTGGTTTTTGGTACGTGTGTTGCAAAAAAATTTAGCTCAGCCCAATGCTGGAAATTTTCAGAGCAGCACAAGCAACCCATGATCAATAGTTAACTTGATGGATCTAGCAGCTTTTTGCTATGATTTAATTTTTCCCCATTAAATAATCTGAGATACATAGGGAACAAGAAAGGAAAACTCAAACTCTCCCACATGAACCAAGAGCCTGGAAGCCACACCCTTCCAAATTAATTGGTGCATCGTCCTTTTAAGGAGATGGACTCCACTTCTTCTCCACAAAGGAAGCTGGTGGCGGTCCAAAGATTTCTGAACCAAATAAGGCCATTAAGTTTGGCGGTCAGGGACAAGAAATCATTTCACTGATCCATCCCAAAATCCTAACGTTAGATCTTCATGGAGAGATGTGACACAATGGACAGAAGCAGGACAAGTTGGGAATGTGAGGATTTTGGGATGGTGAGTAAAAAGAAAAATATCGATTTGCAGCCCCACCCTAAGCAACTTAGAACAATGAGAAAACAGCTACTCTTCCTTGGATTGGATCCCTGGGGCGTAGTGGAGTCAGAGCAGACAAGCCTTCAGCAACCTAGTGGAACTGAATCTGGCAGTCACTAGAGAGCAAAGCAGCAGCAGGGTGTGAAGGTAGTTCAACTTCAAAACTTGCCTGTTTTGAGAAAATCTAGATTGTAAATCTTCACAGAGAACTGGAGACTATTTGCCCATGAATCCCTAACAAGCACCAAAACTGGCATGCTTCTATGCATGAGCATGTCAAGGTGTAATCAGAAAATATGGGGGACACAGAACGGTAATTAAATGAGATCAGTGACTCTTCTCTGACCTAAAGAAAGGCTAAGATAACAGATATTTTTGCAGGAAATATGCTTGGCCTTTGTGGGCCCATAGATAACAGCTTTTAGTTTATCACACCAAATGGAGATACAATAAGTAGTGCTGAAGGGCCAGATGGCCTGGGTTCTTTATTGGCTTATGCAATTGTTATTCTTACAGATTAGATGGCTCTCATCTTCGCATAATCAAGTGCTGTTTCACACTAAGTTACTGGGAACAGATAATTCTTCAGTGAGTAAAGATGGTACAATTACTGTCAGTGCCATGGGTTACTTATATCACTGGTTTCATCCACTGAAGCGAGTCCTAATGAAGTCAAGTTGAACCAAACCATTTGTCTGACTTACTGAGCCTGAATCTAGAAGGAAGAGAGATAGTCCAGTGATTTTCATAGGCTTTTGGAAGGTCTGCATACCCCAGGGTGCCAGTCTGATATACAGATTATGTATTAATTATATTGATTACTTAAGAATCCCCAGTTATCACTTTGAGGATTGACAGATTCTTGTCCCAACACCAGGCCCAGTATTATTAAAATTACTACATTAGATGGGGACTCTGATGTTTACAGTTTACAACATTCACACTATAGCAGTGTTTCTCAACCACTGGTATGAGTACCCTCAGGGATACTCGAAGAGAAGTCTGGGGGGGTACATCAACAACTGAAATTTGAAGAAAACTAAATTTTGGTTTTAAGTTTCACAGCACTTTATTATTTTTGTACTTTTTACACCCAAAAATGTCATTGCCTGCCCAGCTACGATTAAGTTGTTTAAACAAATGTGTTTCAATGGTAGAAAAAAATTGTGTGTCTGAAAACTACAGGTACTGGTGTACTTATAATATTTTTTTAAAAGGGGGGTACTTTATAAAAAAAAAGGTTGAGAAACACTGTGCTATAGGAACTCTTCAACAGTTTAACAACCCAATTAGCAAAAGTCATAAACATTCTAACTCGGGAAAGACAGTAAGGGCGGGGGAGGGGCAGGGGAAAGAGACCACAGAATGTACATTTAAACATCTATATCTTCACACCATCCCTTGCAGGACAACCTAAAATGTTAGCTATCGTCTTCCTCATCACCCTCACCTTCCTCATCTTTACCAGTGGCATTACCCAAGGCCTACATCTCTGTGCGTATTGCCCACAGTAGGGTTGCCACTTTTATGTTACTGACACTACATATTCAGCTCTTCCTCTTACTTATTTGTATTGCCTTACCATTGTAATGTTGAGGTGTCCTTTTACAGGTTAGTATATTAATGATCCTAATTGATTATCATGTACATCAGTTCATTGCCATGGAACTCTAATGATTGGATGATTTTCCAAAAGCTGGTGTCAGCTCATGTTTCTGTGGTTGGCTGATGTCATTATAGACAAAATTGTCCCCCTTGCACTCTAGAGCCAGTTCCCCCAAAATTAGGAGTTACCATTGGGCTGTTTATCTGTGCCAAAATTCATAGGCCTCAAGCTAACTGCTCACACTAATGTCTTACAGGATACAGGGCTGTAGTTTCTGTGCATTATGGCTGAATATAATAATATTGATGAAACTGATATAATAAAGGCAAGCTTTTCTTGCCTTTTTTAAAAAAGAAAGAGATTAGGTTAGCAGCATTAAAGCTAGCTCATGAGGCAGTAATAACATTGCCCAGCTGCACTTGAGCGTGTGTTGTAAATACATACTGCAATGAGAACATGCTCACTGCTGATGGCAGTTGTACATTGAGGCAGACCATAATTCTCATTTCTAAAACTAGCACACACACAAGAGATATTCTGAGGATATTTATCATCACTTTTGTAGACTTAAACTATAAGGCTATGTCTACACTGGCGGGTTTTTGTGCAAGAACGGCCGTTCTTCCGCAGAGTGTCCACATGGCCTGCCCGCTCTTGCACAAGAAGATTTACAGTAGGGCGTCGGAAGACAGGGCTTCTTGCGCAAGAGCTACGCTCTTTTCTAACAAGTGTAAGCCCTCTTGAGCAAGAGCTCTTGCGCAAGAGGGCAGTGTGGACACGGGGCAGGGGTTTCTTGCGCAAGAAAGCCCTATGGCTAAAATGGCCATCAGAGCTTTCTTGCGCAAGAGAGCATCCACACTGGCATGCATGCTCTTGCGCAAAAGCCCATGGCAGTGTGGATGTTTTCTTGTGCAAGAGTTCTTGCACAAGAATCCTTGCGCAAGATGTTCTTGCGCAAGAACCCACCAGTATAGACATAGCCTAAAAGAAACCAGGAGATTAAACCTAGACTATTTTTTCTTTGATGTTAACAACAACAACAATTTTATTCTTATCTAAGTCATAGTGTAGGGGAGGAAGGGTGAAGGTGCTGGAAGTTAAGGGCCTAATCCAGAGGAAGATGTGTGAATCTGCTCTACATCAGCCCTCCTTTCACTGCTAATAGCACAGAGAATTTAAAAAATATTAAAAAATTGCAAAATAAAAACACCAATGGATGGGTGCACGTATGTTTATTCCTCACAGTGTTCCTCAGAAAACCATTAGATAATGCAATACATATAGTATACAAAAAGATATAAAAACATATTGTAAATCTGAGCCAGCACTCACTGAAGTCAGTTGAACTTGCATTACCTTCACTGAGTTCTCAAAGAGAATTGAATTGGGTTCACTCGCTGTTCCTGTGAGTAGAGTAGAGTATTCCTGTGAATACTACCCTTCAGAAAACAAAAATGAGAGTTGACCTGTTTTTCGAAGATTGCCTGAATCCCAGAGTGTTTTTGTTTGTCACTCAAGTCCTCTTCATAGAACTCTTTTACTCCATACAGTAAAAGAGTTGGTTGGACTGTAGATCTGAAACTCTTGCTGATGGTTGACTTAATATCAAGCCATCCAATTCCCAGTCTCTGACTGGCACAGATGATGGCAAAGCATGGATGAGATAAGATACAATAGCACTCCAGATTTTTTTTCCACAGCATTTTCTTAGAATGCAAAAACATTAGCAGCCTTTGGAGTTTTGTCACATCAAATGTCTAAAACTTTCACTTTTCCATCGTTTGCCAATAGTCTAGGGCAACGTCTATACTGCAAGGCTTTCCGCAAGAGGAAATGCAAATGGAGTGCTCATTTGCATATGTCGCGCTCGCATTTCCTCTTCGGATCCCTTTTGCACAAGAGGCTTTTGCGCAAAAAAGCACTGTGTAGATGGCTCCTTTTTGCGCAAAAACCCCCTTTTGTGCAAGAGCCGTTCTTCCTCATTTTCCTCATATTCTGGATATTCAGGTCTGGATGAGAGCTGGGTTAATAATTACAAGACTAATTAAATAATTTACTTGGAAAAAAATAAATTAAAGTATTCAACCAGCTCTAGTCTGGATGGACACAGGACTATGGCTACTAGCAGATGCTAGATTTCTGACTTCATAAAAATGAATGACAAGTTTTATTGCACACATGAATAGGAGTGTACACATTAGTGGACGATCAGAATGGTTTTTGCACATATTTTAGCTCTGTGCTTCATTTAGGGGAGTGAGAAAGCCATTTGTGATAGTAAACGGATAAAGCAAACACATGCTGAAGACTAGTTTGCACAGAAAAAAACTGTTAGTCACACTGGTATAACAATTTCAGTTAGAAGTGTGATTTTTTTAATCAATAGGGTAGAAGCTCTCATGTAGACAATGTTACAAAGGTGTCTTATGCCAGCATAGCTTGTTTTTCTTCCTGTATGAGGATAAGCTATATCACTATTACTGTGCCATTGCCAGGGTAGAAGGTGTATTGCTGTAACTAGACAACTCTAATTAAACCAGTGCAACTTTTTGGTTCAGAGAAGGCTAAAGTCAAAGCAAAGTAAATCTGTTAATTTTTCAAGCATACTTGTTTGTAGAGCTGGTGGAAGAAAGTACAGAACATTTTAAATGGAAATTTTCTCAGAAGTTTTGATCAGTATTTTGAATTTTTGAAAAATTTAGCACCAGTTTGTAACATCTTTGGGAAAAAACAACAACAAAACAGCAAAACAATTGCAGAAGTGAAAGTTTTTGAAAATGTACTCAAAATTATTACGATTTTCAACCCCATCTATTGTGAAAGCAGTTTACAGCCTATTCCCATAGGGCATGCCCCCCATGCCCTATGAAAATTGGCTTTTCAATACAAACATTCAGAACTTTAAGATGCTTTAGGCAAAATGCATCATGTGACATTTTTAAAGTTACAGTCTGCTGAATGTGTATATTCTTTTTATTGTATGTAGCATTCTTGTATGTGATGTTAGAAATATGAAGTATAAACCTGTTTTATTAATATAAGTCTTCTGATGAAAGCCATTAGTGGTCCTTAAGGAAACTCAATGGCATGGTGCTCAAGACAATGATCTATAAATGGTTTTGTATACCTAAATTGTAGTTGGTCCTAGGAAGACATGTGACCATACACCCTGATTCTGGAATCCTTCTTGAATCTTGTATTTTTCCATGGATGTGGAAATAAAACAAAGGATTTGCACCCTGGGGAAAGTCTATTTAAGGAACCGAGAGCAATCAATCTTTTGTCTTCAACTGGTTTTTTAAATTGCCTACCATCCTAAGAGGATACACATGAATAAATCTGAAAACAAAGAACTCTGGAGGACACAAAGCGCTATAGACCCAGACAAGAACATTTTGCCCAGCAGGACAGGGTGATGGGGAGCCCCAAAGCAGAGGTAGGCCTCCAGATGACCTCTGTTATCCAACCTGTCCCAACCCTGATCTGACAATATGTAGTGTGTGGGCAGATTGTTATACCCATGTGATACATGTTGCATGATTAGGGCCCAAGAGGCTTTATATATGGATAATATTCAGGGTCTTTAAACACAATTTTGAAAAAAAAGTTTTTTCTACTTTGGACCTCTTGGTGAGTCTGCTTTGATTTTGCTGTTATTGATATGAAATAGGAGGTTTTATGGAAGCCAAGAATAATACTTTAATTAACCAACCCATAAATAAGCAACCTTCACAATACAGATCTGGGGTTTGACATCTTTGAGATTTAATAATTCACTTAGCAAATAAGAGCTAGGATGGGCTTCAACAGCTGCCCACAGGTATTTGAAACAAAAAGGAGAATAATGTTCTGTTAAGGAGAATAAGTAGTTAAGAAGCTCTGAAGGGGGCATAGTTTGTAGAAATAAAACGAAATTACACAAAGGGTTAGTTGACACTGGACAACAGAAAGAAGTTCCAAGTTTTAACATCTATTAGACTTTTTCTCAAGGGAAGCAATGGAAACCCCATGTAAATAAAATCTTGGATGGTGGCATGCACATCCTTAATCAGCAGCTCTGTCTCCTACCTCCCTTTAAGAGGCTACAGAATAACACAGAAATTGTGATGGCCCCTGGGTCTTGCACAGGGTAGACTCTTGGACCTTCCCTGCTCCTGAGAATCCATTCTAGGTACAAAGGAAATCGGGTCGGATGATTTTTGATTTTATGGACTGTTATGTGTTTGACATGACTGTATACACACTAAGCATGGGTTTGTCTTTTTTGGAAAAGCCTAGTTTGATAAATCCACTCGCAGACAAGTTAACATGCAAAGGAAACCACAAACTCTGAGAAAGAGAAAGCAAATGTTACAGTTTGGATGCTTTCAGCACCTGCTATTTTACCCACTTCCTTAATAACACAGACACAGAAGCTCTAGAATGTATAAATAATTTCTCCCATAAATACAAACACAGAGATGTCTTATATCCCGCCTGAGTCATCTGCTGTCAAAAACAAGCCATTGACCTACATAGTGCCAAAGATTTTAGTACTATCTAGAATCAGATTGCTGCCATCAGCAGAGCCTACTGATGTAGAGCCAGCATTACATGGCCCACAGACTGTCTTCAGCCCATCATAAAATGCTTTAGAATTGTATCCATCGACTGAGTCTTGAAGTTTGAATGCTTTACATTTCCAGCAGTCCTTTTTCATTTGCCATAATTTGACCTGTGCACTCTGCTTAGCTTGAATGTGTGTGGATTTTCTTTATCATTGATCCAAGCCAGGTGCATCTCATCAAAAAGAGCTTAGGCATCTTTATCCTTGTCATCAAAGCCAATCCTTGTGTTTGTAGTAAAGAAGTTACACTGGGCAGAAATACCACCTATTTTAGGTTATGTACATATTACAACAAAAAATAATAATTAGGTAGCTTAGGTATTTAATGTATTGATGTATTTTAGGATTATGATTTGTTATACCTTGCCAGCCACATTTTCTGAAAGCAGAAAGGACTTTTACCTTACCATTGGTAAAAGCACACCAGCCAGAATTGTGTGTCTGAAGCTGGTTCCAAGGCAGGAATAGATTCTTATGATTTTTAAGTTTTAAAATTAGTCTTGTGACATAAGTAAAAAGGTATGATGAATGTTTTCTTTACATTGTAATTTGATATTCCTGCCTCAATATTCATATTGTTTTTGTATGACAAAGAAGTCAATTCCGTTTTGTGAGTGTGAATGAGAGATGTGTGTTAGAAGATAAGTGTGAAGGACATCACCGGACCAGATGTTCTAGGGAGAAGCTGAAGACAGATGTAAAGAAAGGTGCCTCGAGACTGCTGTATACCCCTCTGCAGATGAAGAGCAGATTGATGACTCTAAAAGATAAGGCGAGCATCTATCAATTAGGACAAGATAGCTGTGATAAGAGAAGAACAGCATGATAGTGCAAAACTTACTGATCCTAATGAAGAAAAACTGCTATAAAAAGAAGCTGCTTTGCCATGGTTCTTTGCTCCCCATCCTGCCAAGACTGGAGCATTGGTCTGGACTGATAAAGCCCCATTTAGCCTACCTCGCCAATAGGTTGATAAAAACAACAGACTAGTAACTATAAAAACATTGGTTGGACTTGTGTGTGTGTGTGTGTGTGTGTCTGTGTGTGTGTGTCTGTGTGTGTGTGTGCGCGCAAGCATATACTAGCTGCTTTACTATTGTAGTCTTAATAAATGCGGCATATTGCCTTTTCCCCTATAAAGGTCCTATGTGCTTCTTATAAGCATAACATATTTGCGTGATCAGAAATCCAGTATTTTGACAGTTTTATATGCTATTTCTTTGATATTAACCCAGTCCTCTTCAACAGTGGCTGGCTGACCCAGACCTTCATTGTTAATGATTAAAGAGGCATGAAGACTGAGTTGAAACAGTGCTTGTGTCTCAGGCATTTCAAGTTTACTTACATTCAACTTTTTCCAGCCTCTAGCAGAATGCCAATGCTTTGGCAGACAGAGGCTCAAGGAGATGATATTGTGTATCATATAGAGGTCAGACCAGGAGCCAGTGCCACGCATTGAACAAGTCAACTTACCATCAGAGAGGACAATCTGGAAGAAACTTTGTTGAGGGATTGTTCTCTCTCCCCATCCTCTTTCCAAGAAAGCAGCATTGTTCCTGAATAGGGCTGCTTTGTTGCCCATGCAGGATACAAGAACTCCTGTGTTTGGCAGACGACCATCACACACGGGCAACCTACATGCAGGTTTGTGGCAAGATGCTTCCAGTGATATCCTCTACCTGCATCCGACTTCACTCGCCCATAGCTGTAGGAATTTTGTCAACAAGAGATAAATCTTTAGCATCAAAAGATGTACCTTCATATGAGTGAATTGAAGTGAGGCTGGCTTGTGGGTTCCAACACCATTCTCTCTTCTTGAACTGACTGTCACACATAGGCACAGGAACTGTGACATGCACACTCGAAGAATGAGTGCAGATCTGAGATCAGAATTTTGCTTCTCCTAGACAGATATGCCAGCATAGTGAGCTGTGTTTGCCCCACTTTGAAATCAGTGTTTTCCTTTGCCTATGTACTGTCAGTCCATGATGCCTTATTGTGTATTATTTGGCGCAAGCCTTCAGGATCACTCCATGCAGGGCTTCCTCAATCTGCTACCTTAAGGACATGCCTCAATGCTGTAGTACCCCAGCATGAGGGCAACACTGTACAACCTAACAAAAGTGATCAAACCTTGCTTGAAAATCTTACTAAATTAGGACCTGATATAAAGCTCACTGAAATCAATGGAAAAACAATTCCATTCACTTAACAGATTAGGTCCTTATAAATTTCTCACCCTTCTATCTGCTGTGAGATGGTGTTAATTTTAGATTTAATATCACCATGAAATTACCAAGTATATGAAAACTTATTGTCGAGCACAAATATGGAAATTAACACCACAAATTTGCCCTAAGCAGTGCCCTGCAAGGTCACTAAGATAAAATAAGGAGGAGATAGAATAATTGTATCTCTTTATTGTTATTAGCATTTTCATATTTCAATTTTATGGACAGTGAATGGATTAGGCACCCAAATGACCTTCATTCTTGACCTCCACAATTCTACAGTGCCGTTTTTCTAAGTGGTCTTTCATATGTAGTTTTTTTTCCTTAGTATTTATTTGTATTGTGGTAGCATGTAGGAGTGCTGGTCATGGGCCATCCATCTATTGCAGTAGCCAGAGTATAACGGTTTCTTATTTTATTTCAAACTTTAAACTAAAATAGCGTTTATTGTGATAAGAAGGAGATGCCTGGGTTTCCATAGTATTATCCTTATTCGATAAAGTGTATTTTTACTGAAATTCAGATTAAATTTGGGTAGCATCACATAGTGATTGGTCCACAATAAGCTGATGGAGATTTCAGATTTCTTAGCAGAGCAAACAAATGAACCAACAAAATAAAGTAAATAAAAAAAACACACTCTTTTCTCTTAGTCAGATTGTGTGGTGCATTATCCTAGAAGATGCAGGAAATAATGTGTAGGGGACCTCAGAAAACATGCCACTGGAAATCTTATCCATCTTGGTATTATCATATCCAGACTTCCAAGACAGAGGATGAGTGCAACTACTTTTAAAAACCAAAATACAGTGCAAAAGGGGAGGCAATTTATTATAGTGGACACTGTACTGAACTTTGATTCTAAGCAAGGCTCTGCCAGTGACCTGCTGGATGAGTATGTACATGTTATTTTCACTCCACTGTCTTGTCTATTTAGACATTCTAAATTCTGTGGGTCAGGGACCATGTCTTTGTATGGCACTTTTCACAGAAAGGCTTGTACCTCAGTGGGGTCCTTTAGACACTACTGCAATGCAATTAAGTGCTAGACCATTTATTAAAATCCTGCTTTGACATTCATATAGGGTCAGTCAACATGCAGACTGCTAGAAAGGCATAAGCAGTGTGTAGAAATGTAATATAAATCTATGTAATAAAGGAAACAAGTATCTAAAGAAGTTAGAGAAAGGGTAAAGTAATTTGCAAAAGACAGTTTGGAATATCCAATGAAAAAGTTGTGTAAGTCACTAGGGAGAAATACAATCTGAAGTTATTACAAAGAAACTATATCAAAGGACTGTTAAGATTATAAGGCAAGTATTCAAGCGTTAGAAAATGCCAGATATGAAAATGTGACAAAATATTTTGGTACTTATCTTTTCTGTTCAACAGAACAGAACATCTAATATATCAGAGAAAGAAAATATGAAATTGTGGGGTAGAACATCATTCATCATAAGTCAATAGGAGATTTTCCTGCTTCAGGACTCTAGATCAGATACATAAATACACAAACTTTGCAGAATATGAGTTGTCAAATACTACCTCACAAAGCATTCTTTTTATAAAATATAACCACATGAAAGTGGTGAACATGGGGTATAGGGTCTCTCACTTCCTCACTTCATTGGGTTTGCACAGCGATGACCTTACTAAACAATTCTGTTGATGCACAATGTTAAAAAAAAAAAGATTGTCACAAAACTCATCATTAATGACTCAAAATAAATGCTATACATTGGTCTGTTTAAGAAAGTATGTAGTCCTATTGTAGCCATGCTAGATATAAGACACAATTT
This sequence comes from Pelochelys cantorii, assembly GCA_032595735.1. Taxonomy (NCBI): domain Eukaryota; kingdom Metazoa; phylum Chordata; order Testudines; family Trionychidae; genus Pelochelys; species Pelochelys cantorii. Next base: position 162,038,290 of record CM064327.1, read on the forward strand.
AAGGGGTCATATCTTTTATGGGACCAACTTTTGCTGGTGGGAGAGACAAAGTTTGAACTTACACAGAGTTTAAAAACAAATGGTCATTAAAAAAGTTACCACGGTGGAAACTAAACTACACAAGGGACTGAAATTGGCCCTAAACTGTAAACTCTAATAACTGGACTATGCTTCCAGTATCTGAGTATGCATTATCACTATTCCTAAAGTCAAATATTGCACTTTTATATTCACTTTTAGTTGGAGATTTTACCCAGAGCTCTGAGTAAGCTCAAAGGCATGTCTCTCTCACCAACAAAAGTTGGTCCCATAAAAGATATGACATCACCCACCTTGTCTATTTAACAAGCTGACATTTTTACATAGCCAATTTTCAGAGCACATCTGCACTTTAAACTGAGGAATTTAGTAAAATTTCTACAGATAGATGGGCATCATTTGAAATATATATTGTAAAATCTCCAACTATATGTACATTTGGAAAATACAATATCTGACTTTATAGGAACTTTATAATAATGTACACTCAGATACTGGAAGCATAATTCAGTTGTTAGAGTTTACAGTTTAAGGCTGAGTTCTGCCCTCTGTGTTGTTTAGTTTCCACCAAAATCACTTTTTCATATTTGTTGATTTTGCTTTAGGATGCAAAAAGCACAAAAACCTAGGCTAGTATTTGCAGTTATAGTACAGGTGATTATAGTTTAAATCATATTCATCAGCTACCATAGGGAGTAAATACATATAAAAGAGCTTTTAATAGCTTATTTACCCAGTAAACTGAAATGGATCCTCCAAGACTTTTCAGTCTTCTAGTTTAATAAGCAAGAAAGTTTTATACAGTATAGTGCACTATCACAATTACTGAGTTAGACCCTTCCATGCTGTTCCATTCTATAGATTTACACACAGCTATTTAGAGCAGGGAATGATGAAACTCTCTTAATAGGCAGGCAGTGCAGCTAGTAGAGATTATTGCTCTTCTCTAACTGGCAGGCACCTCAGGCCACTTTCACTTTACATACAAGTCCATTTTAGCACATAGGGATGTTGAACTGAAACTCCTTCCCTAATGTTGTATGTTACATAGTCTAGTTGCATTTAGAAGTAGGTGAACTGGTTGAAATAAAATAAGAACACCCTTCCCCTTGCCTGCCTTCACCCAGAATTGGAATCCAACCGGAACTCCACATTTCTGGAGGTTTGAGAAAATTCAGCTAACATTTCCTGCGCTCTCTCCTGACACACACACACACACTTTAATTTTGTATTCCACATCTGCTGAAGATAAAGGCTGTCACATACAAATATGGGGGGAGGGTACTCCTACCCGACTGAAGCCAATGGTAAAACCCCTACTGAGTTCAGTGGAAGCAGAATTTCAACCAGTGTCTCTAGTTGCATTTGGTTTTGTCATAGAATTGTGCTGATTTTTCCTAAAATGATAATATAAAGAATGCTAACAGTTGGCAAGAGAAAGAAGAAAGAAAAGAGGGCCTCTGCAAAAAAGAACAAGCAATGTTAGAGGCAAGGCACTAATTATATATTTTTGTGGGTAGCCACAACTGACCAGAACTGCCAGAAGAATCCCTTGAGGCAGATGTTGTAGCGCTTCAGATTGGAAATAGGAAATGTAGTCTTATAAGAGTTGCAGCCCGCATTTGCTGAAGAAATTCGCTGATGAAATTCAGTCAGTTCAGGTGGACGTTATCTCAGTGCCATTAGTTACCACTAGCCAATGTGTCAGAGGGACCATTCAACCACTGGAACAATTTACCAAGCATCGTAGTGGATTCTTCATCACTGGCAATTTTAAAATCAAGATTGGATGCTTTTCTAATAGAAATTTAGGAATTATTTGAGGCAATTCTACTATATCTGTGTTATATAGCAGCCAGACTGGAGGATCACAATGGTCCCTTCCAGCCTTGGAAACTATGAAAAAACCCTGTATTCACAGGTCAAGGTGGTGTTGACCTGGCTACCTCTCTAATGGCAATTTGAGCTGATATAATCAGTTGATTGAGTCAAAGCATCCAGCACTTGCAAGGAAACATGCCTATTGATCTCTGAGAGCAAGGACCGCTGAATTGCTTACTGCTTCATAACAATGTTAGATTAACACAAATACCTCAGTGTCCACAAAACTAATTGGATCTATTTAAAGCATCTGGATTTTTGCTGACCTAATTAAATGACATCCATGGCCCTTTCTACAGACATAGCGGATGGGCACATATTATTAGCAACATACGAGTGGACAATACACATCATTTTATTTGCAATAGGAGTAATATTGTCAGGAAGTGACCTGAATTAAGATAAATGCCAAAGATGTTGCAAATTCATTAAGATACCAGCCAGAACAGGCATTGAGAACCTGTTCAGAGCAGGAAGGATGGCAAGTGAGCCATGTGGGGCAACTAAAGTGTGAAGGAGGTTGTCTACAGTGGATTCAGTGCAACTAAGGTACTTTCAGGGCAAAGCAGCATGGTCCACACGAGCTAGTCAGTGAACAAGGTACTAGTGGTTCATGGAAATTTATACCTCTCTAGTGTGGACCAATGCATTATGCAGACAAGCTCAAAGTTTATTCATTATCAAAACAGGGACACATTTAAAACAGTGATGATCTCTTGTCAGTAATCAGTCCAAATTTCCCACTTCTTTAAGCTCAATACACAAATTGATTTTATTCAAATGATAAGGGGTTTTAGGTTATGTCTTGCTGGCACATCATGTTGAATGCCATAACCTGATTTATTTATTTACTGGTAATTCAATCAAATATTTACTCCAAAAAATAGAGAGAAAGATTCCCTTTTAAAACAGTTTAAGCCTTTTGTATAATAGCTAGAGATGGAGAAAAAAATATTGATCAGTATCTTTCTGTGTTATACATAAAATTGTTCTCTTTGTTCAGATGTGAATATTGAAGATTAGTAAATTATTTGTCTACTCATTGCCCCAGGATTTTCTACTATTGTGCCTTATTTCATGACATTATATAAAACAACTGCAGTTCATCCCTTCCCAATCTCATGATCACTTATCTGAATTATAGAGCACCTCTACTAGTTAATTGTTTGCTTTCCTGATAGATTTCCCTAGAGTATTTTTCTAAATCTCTTAGCTGATGCAACATAATTAAACTCTAGCACATTAGGGAATATTTCAAATTAGTCAGTACAATGGAAGCAAAGCACTCCCACTCCCCATATACAGAGTTTGGTTTAATGTTTAATTGAAAATACCTGTCTGATGAGCTACCAAAAATAAAGAGAATGTATGAGGAGACAATATAGAAAAAGTCAACAGACTGAAAGTAAAACATTTGACAAGGCTATTTACTGAGTATTCCTGACGAAAAGTCATCATTTCAATTATTCTCAGCTGGCCTTATGACATGCACAAATCAGTAACTCCACATTAGCTGATGAACAGAGACTGAGATGGCAATACAAGAAAGGAATTTAGTTCATCTCTAGTTCACTACATCTGAGCGAACTATCCACAGTGAACAACTTATCTGATGAACTTCACCCTTTTTCTGCTCCCAACATTGTTCCTGGATAGTTTATTTGTTTATGATTTGAATCCATCAGTGTATCATACAGACAAATGTAAGATCTTGCTTGATCCCAGCCTCTGTGGGGTGAAGGCCTTGTGATAGCTTGGCAGTGTGGCCTAGTCTCAACTGTGTGGATCTCTAGCAGCTTCTCTAGAGGAGTCTGCACTGTATAATTGCTTTTCTGGTCTATCCACCCACCCTGGATGCGTTGCTCCCTTTTGAACTCAGTCTCCAAGGTAAGCATGCTAATAGGTGTGCCTAGGTGGAGCTTTCTGGGTCAAGAGGTGTTCTTTAACACTTAGTTCACCAGTGTGGAGCTTGTAAACCCTCTCTCTCAATATGAAACAGATTTTTTCCCCCAGTACAAAATAGGAATGGTGACTCATATCATGTTAATGTATGAACAGAAAGAAGTATGTTACAAAGGTCAGGAGTAAGCACTTTTCAAAATGGATGCACTGGTATGAAGCAACACTTATCGGTTGTGCTGGTAATGGTGTTTGTTTCAAGCCACATGTTAGCTGTGTGTTTCTGTTTTTGATCAGCAAGGACCAAAACATCTATATCAAGTGGCCTAATTGCTATGCTTTGACACCACGAGACCCAAAAGCCACAGTGGCACAGGTGTCCTTTGATCTACTTCCTCTTGAGTCCTGTACAAGTCTTATGCTTCTTAGCCCTGGTCTACACTAGGGAATTATTTCAAAATCACCCCTCTTAGGTTGAATTTATAAGTGGAGCATCCACACTACCAAGCCCGTTATTTCGAAATAGCGGGCTTGCTTATTTAAAATCTATACTCCTGCTTTCCTTGGGGAATCACACTAATTTCAAAAATAGTTATTTTGAAATAGTGTTAGTGTGCTATTTCAAAATAACTACTCCCCAGAGTAACTGGAACTAGTTACTCTCCAGTGCTTCCTGGGGTTCTAAGTTGAGGTAGTGTGTCCACATTAACAAAGCCTGCATCAGACTAATTTCGAAGTTTCTCTGCAGTGGAGACATGCTTTTTCGATTTTGTATAATCAGGAGTTATTAAGTCAAATTTAGTTATTTTGAAATAATTTCCTAGTGTAGACATGCCCTTAAACACCTCTACCAGTGATGCACTTTGCTAATTCATTAGAAAAGCCTCCAGTAAGGTGGTTTGTTTGGGGTGTGCTCCTACACATTCAGCTGTATTTTGAATAATCTCTTCAGAGGAATTTTACACGAGCTTATTGTATGCCATATTTGGCAACTTTCTCCCCGGAGGCCTAGTGCATCCATTAATTACTTGGCATACGTTGCAGCCAATATTAGATCCTGTCCACAACTGTTGTTCTGCAGTTTTCACAGAGTTACTTTTGTCATACTTGTCAAAGACTTTGATTACAGAATTAGCTTGGTCTCAAGTACTCAGCAGCCAATTCACAGAATGTGTGGAATTGCCTTGTCCACGCTGTGTCTGGAATGAAATTGCAGAACCATAGTGTTTTTCTAATCTTGCCTGTAATTTGCTACTCCAATACCTCGCAGTCCCTATGTGTGAGGGAAGTAGGGCTATCTTTGGAATAGGTTAGACAGAAGACAAGCTTTCTTGTTGTAGTACGAGATAATTGTTTTTCTCTTCAATCAGTTTACAAAATACAGTATCATCGGGTGACTGTATTGTTGCAATACATTTAGATGGTTTCACATCAGGGTTCTCCAACTCACAGCTCAGGGGCCATCTACGGCGTGAGCAGTTCCACAATCTGGCCCCGCACAGCTGCTGGCATGTGAGTCACTGTGGCTGGAGGGGTGGTCCGCATGCTTCCTCCAAGTCCAGCCCCTGCTTCCTCACATCGCACCCTTTCTCTCAAGCCCCCTCCACCAAGGGATGCAGCCTCGAGGATTACAGGGGCAGGGGTTGGAATGGCTAGCAGCAGGGGTTCCCCCCCCACTCACCACCAGCAGCAGCTATGGGGAAGTGGAGTGATACAGCAGCCTCTGCTCCACTGCTATCTCCCTGGGTAGCCTGGTTGCTCGACTTCACCATGGCAGTGAGAAGCAGAGTGCCACAGCCCCATGGTGGGCTGACTTGGGAGATGACTGCTGTGTAGCTCTGCTTCCCCAAGGCTTCTGCTGCTGTGGTGAGTATGGGGGGTGGGGGTCCAACCCGCCCAGGTTCCTGCAGACTAACCTGAGCATGGGGGACCATCCCTTCCATAGGACGGTTGGGGTGGCTGCTGCTGGGTCCCTCAGATCACAGGGATGAGGGCAGCTGTGACAAATCATCTTATGAATGGGATGGCTCTGCACACACCTCCCCCAGACCACAGGAATGTGCCAGCAGTGGTACAGAGCGAGCAGCCAGAAGCTGCTCTAGCCCTGCTGAACTACTGTTGGCAGTGTGGACGGGGTTGATAATTGCCCAGGAATGGCAGGTGTGGCCAGGAGATGCTTGGTCGGGGCGGGGCATGTGAAAATAAGAACATAAGAATGACCATACTGGGTCAGACCAATGGTCCATCCAGCCCAGCATCCTGTCTTCCGACAGTGGCCAATGCCAGATGTCTCAGAGGGAGTGAACAGAAACAGGTAATCATCAAGTGATCCCTCTCCTGTCATCCATTTCCAGCCTGACAAACAGAGGTTACGGACATCATTCCTACCCATTCTGACTAATAAGTATTGATGGACCTAACCTCCATGAATTTATCAAGTTCTTTTTTAAACCCTGCTAAAGTCCTAGTCTTCACAACATCCTCTGGCAAGGAGTTCCACAGGTTGACTGTGCGCTGTGTGAAGAAAAACTTCCTTTTGTTTGTTTTAAACCTGCTACCTATGAATTTCATTTGGTGACCCCCTAGTTCTTATATTATTGGAATGCGTGAATAATTTTTCCTTTCACTTTCTCCACACAGGTCATGATTTTATAGACCTCTATCATTCCTCAGTGTCCTCTTTTCTAAACTGAAAAGTCCCAGTCTTTTCAATCTCTCTTCATATGGCACCTGTTCCAAACTGTTAATCATTTTCTGAACCTTACCCTTTTCTGAACCTTTTCCTATGCTAATATATCTTTTTTGAGAAGAGGCCACCACATCTGTAAGCAACATTCAAGACTCCTCTTGAACCACATCCTGTGCCCCACACACACTCACACCCTGGAGTCCTGACAGGGAGGGGTGTCCACTGACCCACTAGGAGGATTTGAGGACTGGCACTGGCCCTAAGGTAAATTTAGTTTGAGACCGCCCCCCCCCCCCCCCCACTTTTAGATGATTTTGCTTCAAGATTAATTCTACTCAACTAGAATTGGGTGGGATCTAGGCTGGGCTGGTGCCCTTCCCTTCCACCCAGCAGTTTGCACCAACATTTGTCTTCTGATACCTTTGGTGATGGCCAGTTAATAGCCAACACATCTACAACTTCCTCATTGGCTCTGGTACCCTATAATGTTCAACACCAACCTAGGGGCACTATTAGACTCAGATACCTCAGGCAATTTCATGGATCTGAAGTTCACCTTCGTATACAACATCCCTACACATAGGCTGTGTCTATACTGGCGCTATCTTGCGCCAGAGCTATGCAAATGAGGCTCAGTGTGGAATATCGCTGAGCCTCATTTGCATAACTAATGAGCTGCCATTTTGAGGAAGAGGCTCTTGCGCAAGACAGAGCTGTCTACACTGCCCCTTCTTGCGCAAGAAAAACCCTCTTGCGCAAAGCCGTTATGCCTGAAAATAATCAGCATAACGGCTTTGTGCAAGAGGCTTTTTCTTGCACAAGAAGGGGCAGTGTAGACAGCTCCGTCTTGCGCAAGAGCCTCTTCTGCAACAATGGCGGCTCATTAGTTATGCAAATAAGTGGAATAAGGTGATATTCCATGCTGAGCCTCATTTGCATAGCTCTGGCGCAAGATCGCGCCAGTATAGACACAGCCATAGTGTAAGGACTCCCCTGACTTAGTGGTATTCCTTAACAGGTTACTCCTTTATCTGGACTTGTGCCCCACCATAGGCCCCCTAGAGCTACCTACCCTTTGGGGTCACCAAGAAACCTCCCAGTTTGAACTAGTTTTGTGAACAGCATCAGTCAGTTGTCTGTGGCATCATCTATGATCTGTGCCTCCACTGGCAGTCAGTACGCACTGCTTTTACTCCTTATTTTGTCCAAGAGCCAACCAGAACCAGCAACCCTTTTGGGCTTACTTAGTCCTCGAAAGAATTCATAGATGCGAAAAGAGAAACTTCCTCTCCACCAGCGTCAACAGGTCCCGGGATTCTTGTAAAATAGCACCATTATGTCAGCCTATGTTCAACAAAAGGAAAGTAGATCCCTCTACCAGCCCAGCACAAGCTATGACCCTTCCCTTTTCCTGTTGCTAGGAACACAGACTCTTTTCAGGTATATTTACTCCTTCTCCAAACCTAAGCTACAAGCACACTGCAACTACCTTAAGGAAAACTTACAGAAGGGATTCATTTGTATTCCAAGTTCCCAGCAGAGGCCCCTGATCTTTCCATAGTGAAGAAATATACTCCACCTCCCCACTGGCCTCATGTGAACCCCCAAGCTCTGAATAAAATTATAATCCAAAATCAGCGTGCCTTACATATCAATAAGCTGTTCAAGAGACTCCACTCTGCAAATGCTTCCCAATTTTGAACCTCAGCAAAGTTTATAACCTGGTAAGGATCCGGGAAGGAGATGAATGTAAGACTGCCTTCCCTGTTTGGTCAAATGTTATTTGAGATATGCAATGCTCCAGCAAAACTTCCCAGCATTCATAAGCAATATTAGGCACCTGTATGGCATCTTGTTTTCTCCAAATGTCAGGCCTTCCACTATCAGTCTGTCCAAGACAGTGTGTACAAAATATGCCAAAATAATTTCTGCCTGCTCTTGAAATATGTGAGTTCAATAAGGACACAGTAGAATTCTTATGAAATATTGTCTTGCATGATCGACTCGCCATAAACCTGTATAAGATAGCAACAATATCTAATTAGCTCACACCCAAGAACATAGGGGGCCAAATTCTCCTGGTCCATAGAGACCCAGTTGATCTTTGATCAACTGAAAAAGCCATTCAACTCCGCACAAATCCTAATTTACCCAGATTCCACTAAACCATTTATGACTGAGGCAGATGTCTCAAATTTAACCATTAATATTTTTTTTATGTCCAAAGCAGGCCTCCATCATCAACACCTAATACCCATACCCTACACCAAAAACCCACACCCCTCCAATTTACCAGCTCCACCACCCATAGTCCATTGAAAAGTGATCAGACCATCTAATCCTTCACTTTGAGTTAGGGGAAGGATCCAGTACTTGATGGACTGGGAAGGCTCCAGTGCCTACAAAGCAGTCTTGTTAATTGATAAAGAACATCCTTGTCCTGGACCTACAAGTGTACCATTGGATGTGCACCAAGAAATTAGGCACACTCAATGGAGAATACTGATAGGAATCAAGGTCTCTAGCAGGCTCATTCTCTGAGCAATATAACAAGTACGCCTGACCTATAGAAAACTGCCTGGTTGATGACACCACCTGACTGATGGGAAAAAGTCAGAAGACCCATTCTTAAGCCATCAGCAGTATGAGTTAGGTGTGAGCAAATGTTCTGAGCAGCCACCAATGGCAGCTCCTGTACCTTCTTGTTCCCACCCTCCTTCTGCCTTGGATCCATTCTTGCTCACCCCAGATTGCTGGTGTCTGACTCCAGTTCTGACTCTCAGTGCCGATTCTTGGTTATCAATTCCTTCTCTCATCACTAGACTAGATTAAGGCCCAGATCTCAAAGGTTTTATTAACTCATTGAATGGGACAATGTGGGACTGCACACACAGGAATAAAGTTACACACATGTATAATGTTTATCAGAGCACATCCTATATTTTCTCTCCCAATTTAGACCTCATAATATCACAGTACATCATGTTTATCTTTCAGAGGTGTCCTAATCCGGTGCATCATACCTGCTGTGTCAATCTTCCTAGCTCTATATTTACACCAAGCAGTACGTTTTCAAAACTACTGATGTCTTTATATTTTAAATGCACAAAATGTGCTAAAAGAATAATTTAATAATATTCTTGGACCAGAGGATTAAAAATGAAACCAGCTGACACTATTTTAGTTTATAACATCATCCGGTTTGATATTTTAAGAAGGCAAGGAACACTTATCAAAAAAAGCTTTTCTGTGTCACATTTTGGCAAAGTCAAAATTTTCATTTTATATATAGATTGAGATTATATAACATCCTTTTCTCTGAATAGTCTTTATACAATATATAAATTCTGCTAAACCTTCTAGCTTTCCTACCCAGGTATGTGTAGTGATCACATGGGAAGATATCACAGCACTTGAGTCTAAAGTTATTTATCCTTTGAACATACCCTCACTGGATGCAATCTGTGCAACATAGTAGGTTGATTAATTCTTCTTGGGCCATCAATGAAACACCCTCCTCTCAATGAGGCAGGGACTGTTGTGTGTGTATTATGCACTAATTTTATCCAGTGTAAAGTCTGTTTGACACTCTAAAGTACAATTAAATGGTATGATTCCTCTTCCCAGAATGTGCAATCTACTTACAGATATAATCTCAAAAGGAGCAGAAAACAAATATAGGGACAGTTCCTGAGTTGGTAACTTGTCAAAGCTCCACTGGTTTGAATGGCACCGTGATACCATGCCAGCTGAGGATCTGCTGCAATGTGGGGAATGGGTGAGGAAGGACAAGGGTTACAGTAACATCATACAGTTACTCAGTTATAGCATATGATCATCTTAGTTTTGCTAAATGCCTTTATGCATAAAATAGTCTGCATGTGTCTATGCTTGGTTTTTTTTATACACACATGGAAAAGCACTAAAGAGAGTATTTTAGAATGCAGAGTGCCCCAGCATGTGTGTAATCAGATAAACACTATAGCTGATTAGATTTAATCAGAAGCATTTCAAGGTAGAGCCTAGATAATGAATTCTGAACATTTAGTCTGACAGTTTTCTTAAAGATCCCTCTTCAATCAAATGCATACAGCTGCCCCTTTCTGACTTCACTTAAAAGATACATCAACCAGAATGTCTGTTAGTTTCTCTTCTTCTTTTTGCCAGTCCTCGCCAGTGATCCCTCCCTGCTGGTTTTTTTTGTCTACTTCTTGCACAATCACCTCTGTGCATTCTCCTGTACATGAGTTGGTACCCAAAGCCGATGGCTCTGTCCACTGTTAAGTCTCTCATGGTGTCTGATATAGAAAAGGTGGCCTCATTTATTATTCCCCTTCTTCTCACCTCTCTGCTTCAGGGTTTGTCCCTAGGTTGAACTTCCTAGTGTATAGACCACATTCTAGAAAGTCTAGAAAATGCCAAAGGCATTATTTAACACTACCATAAGCAAATTTAAAAAAATAAAATAAAATAAAATTCACCTTACCAGTGGTAACCAGCTGATCGCTAGTAAAGGAATATTATTGAGTCTAATTTCAAGAAGGATAATTGCTAGCAATCAAAGGAAAACCTGCTACATTACACATCCTTCATAACCACAGGGAGCCCCTTAGTTCAGGAAGGAGTGTGGCATGCAAGTGTTGGTCAGAATTGCTCTTCTTGCTCTGAGGAACACGGCCCGTTCCCTCCATGTAGCACCAGCGAAATGTATTTTCTCAAAAGTGGGATGGAGGTAGTTAAGATCCTGGCCCCATTTTACCTCTGCAAGAGATGGTGGAACTTCAGTCATGCAAGAAGAATATATTGCCCTCTCTGAACTCAAACGATAGTGGGCATGGTCAATCTGGGTCAATCAGGGATGTTCTTTAAAGGCACAATTCAGTCCTATGGCAGGACTACATAGTCATCCTAAATAAAAGAGGAACACGAAACTGAATACAATTATTGGTATCACACTGCATACCATAGTGGACATCTCAACTATAACAATTTTAAAAAGCTTTACAGCTCTGTCTCACCCCCCACAAACAGGGGGGGAAATGATCAGTCCCTCTCCCTTTCCCCACACAAACACAAACAAAAATCAAGCAACCAGTAAATAAGTTTGGAAAGTTAACCTCAGCTCTGTCCCTTCTACTTATATCATAATATATTAAATTCACTGACGAATGGTATAAAAATATCACTGAGGGCTGTGTCTTCTGATTGCAATGTTCGCCTGCCCCCCCGACCACTTTTGGTTTGCTGAGAGATCCTGTTGACACTAATGTTGTGATGATGTCATTTTGTTGCCCAGCAGGAACATTCTGTCATCCAGCAGGAAAACCTTTTTATGTATGTAGAAAGATATATTAATAAAAGCCATATATTTTTTCATATAGTAAGTTATAGTACAGTATTAAGTTGCCTTGATGTTTAAAATCTCAATGAGATCTTTAAAATGAGCCAAATTGGTGAGTATTGATTGGTTTGGTAGCTTTTTTCTTCAAGAAGCTAACATGCATCTTGTTTATGAGTATGTTCTACCATAGTATGAACTCTGAATGGGGCACTGACTTTTAAAATAGAATATACAATACATGGATGGGGTAGTTAGAAGGGTCTAGATTTTACAAGCATCTTTTACCTCAGTGAGGGGATTAATCAAAAGCCTGAAGGAGCTAAAGGGATTCCTGGCTTTTATTTTAACTGTAATAAGTAGAATCCTGTAGAATTACACTGTATTGTGTTAGTCCACCAACTAGTTGACACCTATTGTGGTGTTTTCCCTCACTCTACGGAAAAGTCCCTATCATAGTTACAAGAAAAGCTACATCTCTGTCCCCCTGACCAATGGGATACAGTGACTAGACAGACTGCTTAAAGCCAACATATTGTTTGTTTAACAAGCTGAAGAATAAGAGATAAAAGATTTTAAACAAATACTCTGTACATGTGTCTATCTGACCCATGGGCTTATCAGCCTCCTGCCTGTAACCACTGCAGGCCCTACTTCTTCCTGTGGAGAACTGGTCAGTCTGCTTTTTGCAGACAACTTCCTCACATATCCTGAGGGAGTTCCTTTTTAAAATGGCCTTGTGATTTCTGGTTACCTGGCCTTTTCCCAGTCTGATGTCGCCTCTTAATAGCCTCTGGTGTTTGCTGACTTACACCTTTTTTTGTCCTTCCTGCTCAGTTTTCCTTACACCCCACTATTAAACTAAGCCAATATAATCATACAGTGAGCATCCCTGTAACCAGGTCAACATACAGTATTCATGAATTAAGAACAACTCCACTTCTACCGCAGTGATACAGAATGTATTTGGGTTTAACAAAAACGGAATAGGATACAATAGGAATTAGTACAAAAACCTAGAGAAAGTACTTAAGCAATATCCTTTATATACATTTCAAAACCATACTATACAACATTTAATACCTCCTTATGACAACCCTAGCTACTGGGCTATTGAGTCATTCTCCCACTGTCTTTCGGGCCTGTTGAATATTTAAATAGTTATACAGAGGTGAAACAGCTCCAACAGAAGAGACTGAGAGATCCCTGTGCTGAAGAATACAGCATAACCCAGACGTTAGGACACGACTTGAGAGGTAGGCCAACTAAGCTTACATCTCTGCCCCAAATTAAGCAGAGTGGGGAAACTGAACCTAAGTCTCTCACGTCCTGGTGAGTACTCTAACCACTGGACTATAGATTGGGGGGGAGGGCAGTAGTAGCAGCACCCTAAAAAAACCCCTATTTACCTACTATAAACATTGAACTCCGGGAGAAGATTCAAGGCTGCAAATCTCAAGTGCAGTCAGGGAGGTGACACACTTTAGCTAGAATTATGGCACCTACCTCACTTAGAGGGGCAAGGCTTGGACTACAGCTATTCCTTAGCATTTCCTACTGGCTAGTTGAGATGGCTCCCTGCTTAGCTTGTTTGTCTTTGCAAATCCCATTCCAAGGTGCATACAACTCTCCCCATATGCTATATGCAGAGCAGTGGTGGACTACCTGCAACCCATCGGAATTATCTGTGTGGCCCACAAGACATTTTGTTTACTGTTGCCCACAATTTCGCTGGTTTCCATCTGTGTAGATTTTTTTTCTACTAGTATTACTCAACTGGCACACACTTAAAACAAGGGCAGATGAAACGAGGTTCATACTGATTGCACACAACATTCATTCTGAGAGCCGTGCACTCCCTCTGCATTCAAAGCACTGCTATGGTTCCATAGGCACATCCTGCAAATTCTAGGTAAGTAAGCACAATTAGCAAAACTCACTGGGAGACTGTTGCAACAATCTTGCAGCCAAGCGAGATGAAGGAGGGCCACTCATGCAGCCCCACTCACTAGCCTGGGTTGTCCATCACTCATACAGAAATAAGGAGCCTCTCTCAGTGTTAGGAGTTCCACTAGGTGGCAGTACATTTAAAAGTTAGGTGATCTTAAATCCTCTTGTAAATACACCCCTAAGCAGTAGCTGTTTAAAAACAAATTACTAACATTCTCACTAAGAACCCAGAATTTTTCATTATACTCTACTTTTTATATTACCAACAATTTAGCATATCTTCCAGGAAAAAGATATCAGAAGATAAAGGCTATGCAATTACAATGTTTTCTAGTCATGAATAATGTGACAACAATCAGCATTCTTTTATTTAAATAAAAGCAGCATTTTTTTTAATAAAGCAATGTGAGTAGTGCACAGACCTTTCTGGACTCACATTTAAGCATTTGGAGCTAAAAATGTAAATGAAGTATAGACTTCTCTAGATAGTAGCACTAATCAATTAATCATTATTTTTGGCTGGCATAAGTGCTCTAAAGAAATAGGCTTTATGAGATGTTTATCACTTATCTATCAACAACAACCCCATGGGATTAGCATTAGTTGTTGTAGTATTTGAGGAGAAATAGAGAATGTACTTCATCCTAGGCAATAAAAGTAAACTGCATAGTGAGTAATAGATATGTAGCCGCGTTAGTCTGGTCTAGCTGAAACAAAAAACAGGACTATGTAGCACTTTAAAGACTAACAAGATGGTTTATTAGGTGATGAGCTTTCGTGGGCCAGACCCACCTCCTCAGATCAAATTGTGGAAGAAAATTGGCATGACCATATATACCAAAGGATACAATCAAAAAAATGAACACATATGAAAAGGACAAATCAAATTTCAGAACAGAAGGGGGATGAGGGAGGGAGGTAAATGTCTGTGAGCTAATGATATTAGAGGTGATAATTGGGGAAGCTATCTTTGTAATGGGTAAGGTAATTAGCATCCTTGTTAAGACCTAGGTGTAAAGTGTCAAATTTAAGCATGAATGACAGTTCAGAGGATTCTCTTTCAAGTCTGGTGTTAAAAGGTCTTTGAAGCAGGATGCAGGTAATCAGGTCATTGAGACAATGCCCTTTCTGGTTGAAATGGCAAGAAACTGTTTTTTCTTTGTGATCCTGTCTAATATCTGTTTTGTGTGCATTGATTCTTTGGCGAAGTGCCTGAGACGTTTGTCCAATGTACATAGCAGATGGACATTGTCGGCACATGATAGCATAAATTATATTTCTGGATGAGCAGGACTATGTGTTCTTGATCTTATAACTCAATTGGTTAGGTCCAATAATGGTATCAGCAGAGTGAATATGTGGATAAAGCTGGCAACGGGGTTTGTTGCAAGGGAAAGTTCCAGGGTTGGTGTTAGTGGGGTATGTCCTGTGGTTGTTGGTAAGAATCATCTTGAGGTTAGGTGGTTGTCTATAGGAGACTATGGGTCTGTCTCCCAGAGCCTCTTGGAGTTTAGTATCCTGTTCCAGTATAGGTTGTAGTTTATTGATAATGTGTTGGACGGGTTTAAGCTGGGGGCTGTGGTGATGACAAGTGGTGTTCTATTGTTGGTTTTCTTGGGTCTGTCTTGAAGTAGATGGTTTCTGGGTATTTGTCTGGCTCTTTCAATTTGTTTTTTTATTTCTCCGGGTGGGTAGTTGAGGTTTATAAACGCTTGGTAGAGATCCTGAAGTTTCTGGTCTCTGTCAGTGGGATTAGAGCAGATGCGATTGTATCGAAGGGCTTGGCTATAGACGATGGATCATATGGTGTGTTCTGGATGAGAGCTGGAGGCATGAAGGTAACTGTAGAGTCGGTGGGTTTTCTGTAGAGAGTGGTGTCTAATTTACCATTGGTGATTCGTACTGTGGTATCCAGGAAATGGATCTCTCGTGTAAAATGGTCCAGGCTGAGATTGATGGTGGGGTGTAGGTTGTTAAAATCTCTGTGGAATGTCTCCAGCGTTTCTTGGCCATGGGTCCAGATCATAAAGATGCCATCGATGTAGCGTAAGTAGAGAAGGGGTAAGAGGGGACAGGATCTGAGGAAACGTTGTTCTAAGTCAGCCATAAAGATGTTAGCATACTGTGGGGCCATGCGTGTACCCATGGCTGTGCCGCTGATCTGGAGGTATAAGTTGTCCTCAAACTAGAAATAATTGTGGGTGCGGTTTGTGTATAGGTTTTGTTCATTTTAAATGTGAGACCACTGCCTGGTACTCTCACAGACCATAGGTATGCAAGGTGTATGGGCTTTACTTCATTAAATAAAAAAAATTGTATTAGGCCAGATCCATCTCTGGCTTGACTCCATAGAAGGAAATGAAGTTAGCCAGTGATGAAATTGTCTGATAGTGTTACAGCACAGGAATTGCCATACTGGATCAGAGATCAGTGATCTATCCTCTACCCTGAAATCGCTGTTACAGCAATTTCTTTGTCCAGAGGGAAGAAAAACCTTCCTAATTCCTAACAGAGGTTGGTTTAAGTGCAGAAGCTGAGGCACTTTTTAATTATTATTTGGGCTGGTTGGAACCCCGTTATAAGTTGAGTTAAGCCCACACCTAAGACAAAAGAAGAGTGTGATCTTGCCTGAATTTTGTTTTCGGAATGTGTGCATGGAGGGTGTGTGTGGGGAGGCAGAACAGAAAAATTTTGTGCTTTGAGCTGTGTCCTGCTATTTTGAGTATGCATTCAGAGACACAGGACTTGGTACATTCTTTATAAATAAACAAAAAACTGCACCAAAGAAAATACCAGACACCATCAATTTCTACTTCTAGGGGAACATCTCCAGAATCCTGAAATTTTGACTGGTTGCTCAGATGAAAATAAAACAGGCAACACATGATTGTTTATCTATTTAAATAATTTATTAAAGGTTCACTTTTATTGCTTCCAACACTATACTGGCAAGAAGTAATCATTAGTATTAATTTATATTGCAGTAGCACCTAAGAGCTACAGTCCCAGACCAGGACTCCAATCTTCTGTGTGCTGTACAAACACAACAGTGTTGGACCCCAACACAGAGGGTATATCTACACTACAGAGTTTTTTTTCGGAGAAACTGATGTTTTTCCAAAAAAACTTCAATTACATCCACACTACAATTGCGTTCTTCCGAAAGAAAAATCAAAAGAACAGAGGGGTTTTTCTGACATGGTAAACCTATTTCTATGAGGAAGAAGCCTTTTTCTGAAAGAGCTCTTTCGGAAAAAGGTGTGTGGGGATGGGGAAGAGGGAGTTCTTTCGAAAGAAGAGGAAAGAGAAAAAAGCACAGGTGCCCTGGTGGCCACTCCTTCCATAGTAATCACAATTCAGTGTGGACGCTATCTTTCAAAAAAGCAGATCGCTTTTTCGATGCACTTTTGCAGTGTGGATGCTCTTTCGGAAGAAGTTTTTCCGGAAGAGCTTCTTCCGAAAGAAGCCTGAAGTCTAGACATAGCCAGAGAGCTTACAATCTAAATATAGACTTTCATGCAGCTGAATCATTCCATTATGCAACTGGTCTCTAGTAAATCCTAGAAAAAATAAGAATGTCCTGTGTTTTTGCTCTTGAATTCATTCATCCCAGAAGAAGTTAGCAATTCTTAGGTCAGATCCTCAGCTCGTATAATCTGTACAGCTCTACTGAAGTCAGTGTAGTTACTCTATAGCACAACCAGCTGAGAAGGTGGTTCAGAGTGCCTCCATTTGATGTTTTCACCACCAGTTACTTTTCTGGTCATTTTCAGGATGGTCACCTTACAGATCCAATATATGCTAGAGTGGTTGGAAGCACATTTCTTTTTGCCATGATTTCTGAAGTGACCTTTTAATGAAGGGTGAACTGAATTTCAAACCCAATTATGTAGTTAATTACACTTCTATTTTCTCCTTCATACATTATTTTAGCCACTAGCTCCACACTGCTCATATGCCTGGTTTTTGTTACAGTTTCTGGTATATTATGACAGTTACCTTCACAAGCACTTTTGAAATATCACCTAGGGCATTATCTTTAGGAGATAATTCTTGAAAGAGTAGGGAACAGCTGTGTTCCATTTCTTCATCCAGGCAAATGTATTTGTGTTTCCAATTATACCATGGAAGTTAACAGAGTTTAAAGCAATCTCACTTTTATTTCCCAATGAACATGCCCATTGTTCTGAATGGAGTTGCCACAAGATTCTTTGTATGGCTGGTGAATTGTTCGCTGCAATTCTGTAAACAACTTGTCCTGTCAGCTGTAGCCCCTTCCCCTTTTCATTAACAGATCTCAGTTTTGATACATTTGCTGACTTTTCAGATTTTTTCTACCATTATTTGCACAAATACATTTCACCTTCTACAGGGTAACAAATATTCACTGTGTGGGATGAAATTTGGCCAGACTAAATCAACAGTAATGACTTGAGTGGGGCCAGAATTTCACCTGAGGAATTTACTGTTTAAGATACATGAAAGGTCACCTAGAGCTCTTTATGCTGCCACTCATCTATAGTGTTTGAGGCCCAGATCTTCAGAGGTACTGAAGCCCCTATATAATTTTAATCAATGGAGTTAGGTCCTAAATACCTTTGAGGAGCTGAGTTTCCTGAAAAAATTATGACAATATTCAAGTCCTCAGTAGATTGCTGGCAATTATCCCTTTTTGAGGTCAATACTATGCTTGGGGTAAGATTTTTGTTTTGAGTTTTCTATATAACCTACGTTTCTTTTTCTTCTTGGCTTGAGTATTTTTGGACGAAGAGCATTGTGATCTGCCAGGAGTGTATTTTTCATTTCCTTGTTAGCTCCTGCATTGCACTACAACACAACTGCTACAAGGCATTGGCAACAGAAGAGAGGAAGGAAAGAAGGGGCACTCTATTGGCAAAGTCATGTCAGTCTCCAAAAATCGTAAGTGGCTTAAAAATTACATGTAAAAATAAATTTGAACTTTTAAAATTTGCTCCCATGTTTTGAACCTGATTTCAGGATCTGGGTCTTTAATAATACCCCTATATGTCGAGAGTCATGATAAAAAGAATGAGAGCTGGCCATGCGTTTTGTGTGGTGATGCAAAATGCTCTGAAAACCTAGAAGGAAAATGATGCAAAATCAAGATATGTAGCAAACCCTGTCTATCCATAGCAACATGACACCATACTACACTGCATGGCACATAACTGCTCTTGAACATTTTCAGAATGGGTATTTCAAGTTACTCAGAAGTACTGCAAGGGGTAATTCATACTATTGTCAGTTACTTGACCACACAGCTTCCAATCTCATTATTGTAATGATTTCCTGGTGATTTTCTCTTGGACTAATCAATACATGTTATTTTCTACTTTATTTTGCCCCTTTCTTTTATCAGTGTTCCTTTATTCTGCCAGTTTCTTTCAAAGCTCTTTAAAGAGTCAGATTCTCTTTTTAACACATTGGAAAAAATAAGTACTTCAAAAGCTCTTTTTTTTTCAACTGGTTTATCCATTTGTGAAAAAGGACTCTCATGGGGACTATTAGGGATCCCAGAAGAAAGTTTAACATCTCTTTTATCACCCCCCTCTCATTTCCACTTGCTGTCCCAGTGAGTGAAGAGACACCTCTGGGAATAATCTGAGCCATCAAAGGTATAGAATCAGAGAGAAAAGGCATCTTAACAGCTTAATATCCAGCCACTGTAGCTTTACACCATTAGATTTTACTAATTTGGAATTCTGAAAAAATGGAAGGAGATTGCATTATAGGGGGAAAGACCACATCAAAGTCTCCAATCACGTTTAAAAGAATATTCACAGAGAGACTGACACGCACTGTTAAGAGCTCAATTTAAATTGACAAAAGCTGTGAAATCTAAATATTAGGCTCACTTCTGTCTGTAAATCACGTGGTTTTAGTATTTGCTTTTTTTGACTGCATACACATGGCTGAGAGCTTGTCTCCAATATACCAGGGATCGATACTGCAGCAGTCTATCCACTGGCTGTCCATTTATTGCATCTCTTTAGACATGATAAATACATCTTTGAGCACTCTCCCATTGATGCTGATATTCCACCAGGGCAAGAAGAGTAGCCTGCAGCGACAGGAGAGCAGTCCCTGTTGCCCTTACCACACAGAGAGGATGCTGTGCTAAGTGCATCTACTTCAGCTATGGTATTTGCATAGCTGAAGTCACATAGATTAGATCGAAAGCAGAGGTTAGTGAAAGCAAGGCCTTAGGGTTCAAGGTGCTGAGTGCTCTGAACTTCAGAGATAAGAGTGCTCAGCTCCTTAACGGATCACTCAATCTCATGCTGCACAGAGCTCTTAGACACAATTTCAGTGCTTACCTCTAAAGCTTGGTCTAACTAAGACCTTCAATTTTAGATGTTCTAAAAAACTGAAATGTGTCTCTAGACCTTTCTTCCCCATTCCTTCAATTGCTCCCATTGGTCTTATGACTCTCTCTTTTAACTGACTGCCTCTGGGGCGTACATCTATGTCGAGCTTTAATTTGTGCACCACTGACCAGATAAGCCAGAACAGTGTACTAGGTTAGTGAACTTCGATAGAGCATCATGATTCATTTTCAGCCAATATTAGACCTTTTGCTGCACTTTGACCTGCTGTCTGTGATAAGTACACTGTAACTCAGTCATTCTCTTGCCATCCTTAATAGGGCAACATCTCTAATGGAGCTCAAAGACCCAGTAGATTTAACTTCTGTCAGAAGAGTTTTCATCTATAATACTTGAGTGAATTTGGAAGTGTCTTGAATTTGTTCCTCCAGTCCCCATTTGGCCTATGAAAACAGTTGAGCTGACCTAGTTCTTCCCTTATCAAGCTGTTTTGTCTGAGCTGACTTTATGGGGGCAGATCCTCAGGTTGAACAAATTGTCATATCTCCACTCACTTCAATGTTGTTGCCATCAATTTAAACCAGCTGATGGTTTGCCCTGAGTGTGGAAAGAATGACCTACAGATTTTTGCATAATAGATTGTGACCTTTAACTTTTAAAATCACTGATGACAGTTGAATGCAAGAGGCTTCAATATAGTCTAGAAATGTCTATAGGCATGTTTCCCTTTCTTTTGGAGGAGGGGAAAAAAAGCAAAACAGTGATATCAGATTCATTTAAACCCTTGCAGGAGAACATATAGTGAAAGGGGAGTAACAAGTAGTGAAATAAAGGACTGCCCAAACAAATATAAAAAATTTTAGAGACAGATGTTAAAAGCTATTTGAAGTAGTAATGGGCAGAAATTTCCCGAATCATAGGATTCAGTTCATATATAGGTACAATGCTGCTTGAGCAATGCACTGAAATGGGCTTCTTTGTCACACAGAGTTATCTAGCAACAAAAATGCAGTTAAGAGGAAGGGTGAATGATCACCCTTATTTTAATGGCATATGTGTGTTGGTTGAGCTAAAGGAGGAGTTGTGCATTAACCCAATAGTTTGCTGTAGAAAATATCTCAATGCTTCATAATGAAAGCACATTTTAGTATATATTATTCTTGATCAAATACAATAGAAAGCTATTCTGCCCTGGCAGCACATGTAATGGCTATTACTGTTTACACAAGATAAATTTGCAGATTGTCAGCAGAAAAAGCCCCCTTCAAGAGGAGTGGTATTTATTTTCAATACTAGCGGACTGAAAACTAATTCTCTACAATGAGTATAGAACATGCTTTAAAATAGTGAAACTAAAAACACAAGGAGACAGTTTTCAACTCAGGATGCCTAACTCTAGGCACTTGAACAAGTGTTCCAATTTTCAGAGAAAGAAAAAACTACTAGGTTTGAGGGAAACAGAGTATTCAGCCAGTCTTAGGCAGAATTTTTGGTCTGGCTACTATGGATCAAAGTGCTTAGCTTTAGGCACGCAAGTCTAAAAATGGCAGCACAACCAAAAAATGAATGTGAATGTATGGATTTGTAAGAAGTGTGGAAAAGAAAGCCAAAAGAGAAAGTGTGGCTTAATTACTCTTTGCAACAGGGCTGCAATTTCAGAGTAGTCACTGACACTCCATACTGTTAGATATCAAACTTCCATTACTTCTTCAGAACAGTACAGAAATTACTGCACATGTTTTAATTGTTCAATAAATGTGGTGCTTATGGAAGGTGTTAATTGGTATTTAGAAGTGGGGAGTGGAGCCCAGGGCATCAGGACAAAAGGGCTATTGCCTCTAGTTGCAGAAGTGAAAGGTACGTGGATAACAATCCCAGGGACTGAAGTTCCTGGGAAAGGAAAAGTGCAGGATGGGCAGCAGCAGTGCCAGTTCCTGCAAATCCCCTCTGTCATCATTCCTACACCATCATTTGGAATAGCCATCTGTGAAGGGCAGGTTGTACACTCTCCATGCTGCCTTCATTCCTTAATCTCTCTGCTGAGAGTTCCACTAGTGCCAATTAATACCTATTGAAATGATAGGTTTTGTGCTGGGGCACCTTGTCATGTCCTTAGCAGTATCTGGTCAGGTGAAACTCCATGAAATACAGTTAGCACGTGCAATAGTACAATTTATATCGTTGCAGTGTGCAGCGGCAGTCAAAAAAGCAAACAGGATGTTAGGAATCATTAAAAAAGGGATAGAGAATAAGACGGAGAATATCTTATTGTCCTTATATAAATCCATGGTATGCCCACATCTTGAATACTGCGTACAGATGTGGTCTCCTCATCTCAAAAAAGATATATTGGCATTAGAAAAGGTTCAGGGAAGGGCAACTAAAATGATTAGGGGTTTGGAACGGGTCCCATATGAGGAGAGATTAAAGAGACTGGGATTTTTCAGCTTGGAAAAGAGGAGACTAAGGGGGGACATGATAGAGGTATATAAAATCATGAGTGGTGTGGAGAAAGTGAATAAGGAAAAGTTATTTACTTGTTCCCATAATATAAGAAACTAGGGGCCACCAAATGAAACTAATGGGCAGCAGGTTTAAAACAAATAAAAGGAAGTTCTTCTTCACACAGCGCATAGTCAATCTGTGGAACTCCTTGCCTGAGGAGGTTGTGAAGGCTAGGACTATAACAGGGTTTAAAATAGAACTAGATAGATTCATGTAGGTTAAGTCCATAAATGGCTATTAGCCAATATGGGTAAGGAATGGTGTCCCCAGCCTCTGTTTGTCAGAGGGTGGAGCTGGATGGCAGGAGAGAGATCGCTTGATCATTACCTGTTCAATTCACTCCCTCTGGGACACCTGGCATTGGCCACTGTTGGCAGACAGGGTGCTGGGCTGGATGGACCTTTGGTCTGACCCAGTATGGCCATTCTTATGTTCTTATGTATATTACATTGTACTGGTCCTTTCTTAGTAGCATGAATTAAAGCTGAGAGAATCCCCAGTGAACAGCTCACTGCAGCGTGAGCATGAGTATCTTGCCTTTATACTTCATTGCTTTGTACTACACTGCCAGAAAGCTATTTTTAGAGATGGTGCTGCATTTGCAGTTATTGCTTATGTCTTGTCTAAAGGAAGTAAGGCTGCTTTTCTGAGACTTTGCCTTTCTCTCAAGGGTAAACTAAAATCCATTAAATCTAAACACATACTGTAAACCCTAATACATTAGTGGCTGCAATGGAAAGATTATGTATTTATTTATAAACAAGATACCCATTTGGGAAAGTGAAATAAATAGGTGTATCTGCGAGTTACTGCCTTTTCATTCTCCTTTTAAAGTTGTTATCTTTGCTACTTCAGCCTGAATGTTTACTCAACTGGCAATAAGAAAAAGCAAACCAAATATATCTGCACAGAACAGATCATAGTTTCCCACAGTTTCTTACAATAAATATTTTATAAAAATTAATGTGAGTTCCACTGGGCCAAATTCTTTTTTGTTACTTCAGCATAAATACAAAGCAGTACTATTGACATCAGGGAAATTGCTCTGGATGTAGGTGCTCAAATATCATGGCTATGAGGACCATACAAGTATCTGGTTAAATATTGATGTTAACAGAGCAGAATTGTTAGGCCACTGTCAAGTTCCTTTACCTTACTTTAGTGTAACTTTCGAAGCTCAAAAGTCAGGTTAAATATAACTTATAATAGTCCTCATATGATATCAGCAATTGTTGTAATTGACTCAGATATAAGAGATTACAAATAAAGTAGTAGGCAATGGAGGTTGTTTGAACAATGGCAAAGGGGAGTGGGAGGTGTCCTTGAGACAAAAAAAGTATGTTCTCTGCTTTGAAAAATTATGAAAACTCTGGAACTAAGATGAGAAACTAAAAAAACCAGTTGGACCTACATGTCCCTGAATTTGAATATATTCAGACAAGTACTGTACCTAAAAACAAGGCCCAATAATGTGAAATGAATGTTTGGCTGAAGCCTGTGGCTTTTCCTGTGATTCTTAGGAGAGATCCTGCAGCAATAACACATATCCTACTGTAATTAAATTTATACACACATCTGAGTGCAGCAGTTGACCCAATGAATCTCTCTTTTAAGTGAACCTTAATGAAGACTGAGTGATTTTATAAACTTGTGGGAGAAAAGCAGAAAATGTGCCAGATGATCTTGTCTGATTCAATGATTCACAATCAAATAAGGGCATGGCTACACTGCACAGCTATTTCGGGATACTGGAGGTTTCCTGAAATAGCTACCCCGCCTCTACACAAGCCGCCCATTATTTTGAAATATTTTTCAAAATACTGGGCACGCTCTTTCGCCATCCTGATAAACCTCATTGCACAAGGGTTATGGGATGGCTCGAAATAGTGCGCTATTTTGAAATTTGGCGCTGTGTAGACACGCCAAATATCAAAATAAGCCATTTCGAAATAGATTCAAAATAAGATACACAATTTGCATTACGCAAATTGCATATCTTATTTTGAGTTTAGGGTGTTTTGTAGACACACCCTAAGTGTCCTATAAGAATGGTAGGAAAGTCACCATTTGTTAAATGCTTAGCAGAAAGAAGTAAAGAAATTTGCTTATGTTAAACTTTGTTGCTGTAATTAGTCTTACAGATTCTTTACAACAGGTTCTTTTCAGAGAAGTCAGAGGAACCTGACACACCACATCCTAAATCCTAAGTTTATGATAGAACACTTTCTCCCTAACTTGAATACCTTCAGATCTTTAATATGTTCTGAGAGAGATCAAACTGAGGTCATGCCTGCACTCCTTAGTATGAATCAGAGCAGGCACGGTGAAGAAAAATGTCTCTGATCCACATAGACGACTACTGAAGTGTGCAATCATCCTCCTTTCTGGAATAATTTATTGATATTCCTCAGTCTAATTACTTTCATTTGTTAATTGCATTATATGCTAAAGCATTTATATTTGCAATACAATTTAAGGCAACAAGTAACACCAAGGTGATGGTATGTTGGCTAGCAGGGGATGACTTTGTTTTATAGTAGGAAGACAAACAAATGGAAGAGATACCACTTGTGTTGTTCTACAGTCTACCTCTCACAGTCCATTTTTGGTTGGCAGCTATATTCTTTGGCTTGGGACCATTTTGAATCGGCATGCTGCCACTTGAGCAGATGGGCAAGTGTGTAGGTATGCAAATTAACTAGAGTGCACATTCATTTAGATGACTGTGGGCATAAATCAGTCAGTCCACCTGAAGTTAAAGGCAATGGTAAATTATATAATACTGAATGGGGATAATTATTGACACACAGACCTAATGTTCATATTGTCGAAGATCAATATTAAAGGGAAACATATTTGTGTCAGTTTGGAAAATGGAAGGGACCACTTCTTACATATAATAGAATCCTATTTCATCCCTACAATGCTTCATGGTGAGATTAAAAGACAAAGAGAGGTGCAATTAAATGGCAACTATCTGAAGAATTTAACAAACTTTCTTGCATATCAGGGAGGTGAAGTGTACATGATAAATAAAAAAATACCTGGGATATGATTTGCTTGAAATTAAATGCACAACCTATCATGTTTCCAATGACCACTACTGTGGCTAGAAGTTACCAAGTCTATACATAATCAAAATCCTCAAGATTGTCACATTTCACTGTGTCTGACCAGTGAGCATGGACCAAAAGGACAGCAGCCATTTAAGAGAGGCAGCGAATAAATATCCCAGGAGGTAGAAGTGTTGAGATAGTGTCACCACCTGTCTTACTTTACAAAACATCCTGAATTCAAATAAGTTATAGTGTACAAGTTATATAAATAAAGCAGAACAAACAAAATTGCTCATTTGTTTGTCCTTTTATTTAGTTAGCTTATTTACTATTGAGGAGCAAATTCTATCCTCTCTTTCTTGGTTAGATGGGACCACATTATATCAAATACTATTCAATATTTTCCTTGCAGTGAGGATTAATTTGCCTGATGCTGTCTCCTACTCCTCCTCACTCAGAGCACACAATGTTTTCTGCGTCCTAGACAACCCAAGAACTATCCTACACATCCATTGCCAGGTACTGACATCACAAAAGCAGAACCATTAAATGGAGGTCACTGAAAGTGGTACACATACTCATGTAAGGAATCCCACAGCTCTGAGTTTTCTGTGTAAATATTTTTGTGCCCCTTGTTACAGGCATTTGTCAGACATCACATCTCACATTTGAGCCTTGGCAGATGGAGAAACACATGGAAGGGTGGTGGGTGAGCGAGAGGAGGAACAAACAGGCTCTGACTGATGTCACATGGCAAATCTAGGGTTATTTCATCAGATGTAGGAACCAATAAGGTAGCGTTATTTTAAAAAATAAAAAAGCATGCAGGGCAATAGGAACTAGTGTGCATCAGATGCTGATCTAAAGAGCTGTATGGAGGAAGCCATTTGCAGTGCCTAAGTTTTGTTGAGCCTACAAAACTAAAACACTGCATGACACATTCTTGAGGGTTATCTACTGGTTATCTTGTCTACTAACTAACTGTTTACACATAGCACTCTCATAACCCTTTCAACTTGTGAGACAAGCTTTGCCTCTGTGGGAGGAGAGTGGCAGTACTAGGGAAAGGCAGCTGTACACTCCAATTGTAGTAGCATAATAGCCCCAACCAGTGGTGACTACAGATGGGATGCATTGAATAGGCTCATTTCCCAGCTTGTCTAGCAATGCCCCATCCTTGCTGGCCATGTTCATGGACAGAGGTAACTACTCTTCAAGTAAGACACAGGGAGTCAGGACTCACTAATTAAAAATAAGTATCAGAGGGATAGCCATGTTAGTCTGAATCTGCATAAACAATGAGAAGTCCTGTGGCACCTTATAGACTAACAGATTTATTGGAGCATAAACTTTCATGGGCAAAGACCCACTTCATCAGATGCAGGTAGTGGAAATTCCAGAGGCAGGTAGAAATATACAGGCATATGAAAAGAGTTTCATTTAAGAGTAAGGCTAGAGATAACGAGGTCGATTCAGTCAGGGAGGATGAGTCCCCCCTTCTAGCAGCTGATGTCGAGGTGTGAACGCCAAGGGAGGAGAAACTGCTTTTGTAGTTGGCTAGCCATTCACAGTCTTTGCCCACGAAAGCTTATGTTCCAAATAATCTATTAAATCTAATAAGTCTATAACAGTGCTTCTTAAACTGTGATCCATGGCACACCGGTGTGCCATGAGGCAGTCGGAGGTGCATTGTGGAGAACAACAAAATTCAAAATGGCTGCCCTTAAAGGGGTAGGTGACTTTTATTGAGCAAAAAAACCTCAACAAACCACTTTCCCCTGCCCTTTTTTTCCTCCTCAATAACTTTTCCCCCTGACCCTTCCCCCCCCCCCCGACCTTTTTCTTTTTATTGTTTGGTGTTCCTTGGTCTTAAAAAGTTTAAGAAACACTGGTCTACAAGGTGCCACAGGACTTCTTGTTTTTTCAATTAAAAATAGATGATGGGAGCGGTTCTCTCTTATCCTTTTTGGCAGCTGGCTACATGAGAACAACATGATACAAACACACACAGTCTGTATATTATACATTGACCAGGCATGGCATCAGCCATAATCAACCCTTGAGGAGGTGGTATGAAATCAAGAAAATTATCTTGAACCGTAGATGCCGACTGTGTGGGTGTTCCAGCCTTGGAGCACCCATGGAAAGACATTAGGGAGTGTTTTACACCCACCAACAGCCAGCTGCCCCCTCCAGTTCTCCAGAGGTCCCACTGATCAATTCTTCCCCATCCTTCCCAATGCCTCCTTCCTGCTGCAATCAGTGTTTTGAAACAGAGGCAGCACTGGAGAGGGAGAAGGAGGAGGAGTGAGGGTGTGACACACTGAGGGAGGGAGCAGAAATGAGTAGGAACAGGTGGGGCAGCAGTGAGGGTTTGGAGGAAGGGAAGCAAGTGGGAATGGAGCCTGGGGGGCAGAGCAGGGATTTGAGCACCCTGTCCCTAGGGATACATGGCTGCATGGGGCACCCAAAAATTTGGGGCACCGAGATTTTCAGATGCCCTCATATGACCACATGCTGTCCGTGTCTTGGACTGCTCCAAGCCAGGAGCAGAGCTGGGCTGCCATCCCTGTAACTTCCTATTTCTAGATACTCTGGCTCCTCTCAGCCAGGCCACAGCAGAGAGGAGCCCTGCTCAAGCTCGGTGGCTGCTCCAGCCCCACCTCCTCTCCCCAGAGAGTCTTGTACCACTTGGTGGTGTGAGGGAAGTGGGGAGGGAAAGCTCAGCAGCAAGCCTGGAGGTTTCTGGCTGGGCTCTCCCCACCTCCTCCCTGTTTTCGTGGGTCCCTGCTGGGCTCTTACCTGCCCCATCCCCATTTGAATGCAGAGGCTGGGGAGCCTGGGGCAGAGGGTCCCAGACTTCGTAGCTTCTCTCTTACCAATGGAGTTAGTCCAGTGAAAGCTGCAACTGCACCCACCATGCCCTTTGTCCTGGCAGAAGTGTGGTTCCTTTGAAGAAGGAAGGAAGATATGCTCTAAACCCCAACACTCCATTCCAGCCCAGTTGCTTGAAAACTGTATTAGGGTTCCTGGGAGGATGGATAGCCTGAGCTATTGGCCCACTTGGTACAATGGAGAGCACAGCTTAACTTTATTGAAGGCTTCACTGACAGCATGGTAGTGGGGGGGGGGGGAGAGAACCTCTCAACACATCCCCAAATGACTCTCCAATAGTCCAGAGAGGGTTCAGGGGTGGGGTTAGTTGGCTACGTATAGGCACAGTAGAGATTGCAGCCACAGGGGCAAGAGCCCAATGCAGCTCCTCAGCAGCTTGCTTCTCTGAAGAGTAAAAGATTGCTGTAGTGAGGGCTAAGCAGGTGGCAGGATCGTGGCGGAGAAGGCCTCAGGAGTCACTCACACGGGGAAGGCTCATTGGCTATCACACAGTATAATGAAGGCTTGGAGGATGGAGCGCAAGGAAGGAGAAAGTTCCAACTACCTGTAAGCTGCTAGAAATAAATTCAAATTAAATAGAAATAAATTTTAAAAAAAGTTTCCTTGAAGGTGGGAAGCAGAAGGAGGCTTTTTGCTCATGGCCAGTGGAGGCAGTCCTCCAAATGTCCTGTAAATTAATGGGCCACTACTGGGCAGTGGGATAGGTGGTGGGACTGATCCAGATTCCTCGGGTGACCTCAGCAGCCCTCTCTAGGGGGGGAACTGGAACAGTATCTCATGTATTCAAACACTGCACACCACTGCTATTATGACACGTAGAGGTGCAATGCTACAGTCCTTGCACACATATAAGCTTCCTAATATTTCAATTCTGGATTTCATCCACTCTTTCAAAAGTCATACAGTAAGGTTAGTGTCTACAAGAATATTTAATAAACCTGCTCATTTGTTTCTTAAGATGAAGAGTACAGTACAAACTAAGAAACAAACAAACAAAAAAGAGATCAGAAATCAAACAAGCCTCCCCCGTAAACTTTCATCCATTTTTAGAGCCAAACTCAGGGTGTGTCAACACAGCAAGGCTTAACTCGAAATAAGCTATGCAAATTGAGCTACATCAATTCCATAGCTTATTTTGAAATAGTCCACAAAGCACTTATATCAAAATAGAGCACTCTTCCTCCGACTTCCCTTACTCCTTATACACTGAGGCTACGTCTAGACTGGCATGATTTTCCGCAAATACTTTTAACGGAAAAGTTTTTCGTTAAAAGCATTTGCGGAAAAGAGCATCTAGATTGGCACGGACGCTTTTCCGCAAAAGCACTTTTTGCGGAAAAGCATCCGTGCCAATCTAGACGCGGTTTTGCGCAAGAAAGCCCCGATCGCCATTTTAGCCATCGGGGCTTTTTTCTGCAAAACACTTTTTAGCTGTTTACACTGGCCCTCTTGCGCAAATACATTTGCGCAAGAGGGCTTTTGCCCGAATGGGAGCGTCATTCTATTTGCGCAAGAACACTGCCGATCATACATTAGATCGTCAGTGTTCTTGCGCAAATTCAAGTGGCCAGTGTAGACAGCTGGCAAGTTTTTGCGCAAAAGCGGCCACTTTTGCGCAAAATCTTGCCAGTCTAGATGCAGCCTGAGGGTTACAGAAGTTGGAGTAGGAAGTTCTCCAGCTTTACAGTATTTCAGAATAACTTTGTCCCCATCTACTCAGCAGGCAGTTATTTTGAAATAATGTTGCTGTGTAGGCTCAGAAAGAATCTTTTAAAAGCTTTAGATGATTACCTAAGTATCCTCCTCTTCCAACCCCATTTTTTCTTCCCCTCATTTTCCAAGTTCCAGTTACCACCAGAAACATCTTATGAGAACCTCCTTTAATGGCGTTTTCCAGCAACTGTCATATCTGAACTCTTCTTAGAGTTTCTCTAGGTTTGCCATCACAAATAAACCTATTTCTTGTGAGGTCGGACTTTCAGCACCAGACATTACTGGGCCTTCAATTTCTAATGGAATGTATTATTTAAAGCCTCCCATTACATTTGAGTTTGATTCAAAACCTATCAGTTAATAATAATAAGACAGCAGCAGTTGGCAAGAGGGTAGTTATTAGTATGCAGAGAGGTTACAAACCTTTTAGATTCTGCCTCTGACAAAGTATAATATGCATGAATTTATTGTACCAAAAGCAACTCTGCTCTTCATTATTATAGCTGCTCACTATCATACACTCATACAATACAGAAATAAAACTCACATGTCATTATTTGTATTAAACAAATATTTAATTGCAGCTAGGGGAGTTCCATTATTTTGTATGACTGTTTCAGGACTAGTGGTACAATGTGAAAAAAAAAATTTTTCATGACAGCTTCATACCAGGCATGCATTGCTGTGTATGGGTTTACAGGAGGGGGAAGGAGTAAGCATATCTTAGATTTAACTCTGCTATTGCTACTGATTTACTCTGACTTCAAGCAAGAAAATTTGGCTAGTATTTTTGAGAGTCCACTAATTTTTGGGCACCTATCTTGAGATGCCTAATCCCTCTCTGCCTCTTTTTTCCAATTTTAATGTAGGCATAATATGTTTTTAGGGCTCTGCAAACATTCATTCATTTACACAAGTGGTAAATTGCTCCCATGCAATATGCATTTTCAGAATCAGAGTCTTAGATGGATTGTAAATTCTCTACGGTAGGGAATATTCCTTCTGTTACATTTGCAAAGCATCTACCAGAGATATATGTACTCCTGAAAATATCTAATTAACAATAATAATATTTGCATAGTAACTCAGCAGTGGCATGAGTCTTGACTTTGCAAACTCTAGAGAAAATGCTTAAAGACATTATATATTGTATATTCAATGTGGTATTACTATTACTGCAGAGAGTAGATAACAATAACTTGCAGCATAGCCAATAAGCATCATCATATGCTCATATTTCTGTATGTAATCACTATTGTACCCTTTCCCCCAAGGCTATACTTAGGGAAATTATGAACCAGCTTGAAAGGTTATTTGATTCATGAGCAATACTAACAGTCATTGGGAGGCAGTGTGGTTTAGTGGAGCCATGCTGGATAACTGAACACCACATGCTTTGTTACAAAAGGCAACTGATCAAAATGTAATTCAGTCAGTGTTGGCCAAGAGTGCTTATTGTGGAGAATGCCCTCTAATGGTATAAAGTCCCTGTGCTATGCTTAAAAGAAACATAAATGGGGATTCTTTAGTTAATAGCAATCTATAATTGATTTCGGAGAAAACAAATTAAAATCTTACTAAGTCAAAAACAATCACATTCTTTATAAGTATAAAAAATGTACTTCGCATTTTATAGAAATGTGTACCAGCTGTCAAAGGTAGCAAAATCCCCATACTACCCGAGGGTTGGAAAGTACCCATATGCTTTTGTTACCTGTAATAATAATTGGTATTTTGGCAGCACTTTCAAACAGTTGTTGTTTTGTTTCTTTGTTAATGAAGCTTTCTATTGGAAGATCTCTTTGTGAGCAGCTTTAGGAGAGATTAAAGAGGAAAAAATGCCCATCCTCATGACATTTGATGAAAAACACTGTTAACTGTATTATTGTTAGATTTTTTTTCCCAAATAGTAGTAAGAATATATTGTGTTTCTACTTTCTTTCCTCATTAGAGCCTTTATCACAGGAATGGGCCATGTGGGTTGTAGATTGTGTTCTCATTCAAATCTTAGCCATAAAGATATGTTCTATAATTACAGATATCATGAAGTTTCCCCAGAATAATTATTTTTGAATCCTCTGAAGATGTGATAACACATGTACAAAACATGCAGATGGGATACGTTTTTAATTTCCTGTATCGCAAAGTGTTTTCTCCCAAACATGGACCTGGATTTCATTTACTATCTGGGAAGCATTTATTAAATAAGTAATGAAGAGATGTGGGTGGAACACTGAACTGGGAGTTAAGAGATCTGGGTTCTGTACATGGATCTACCACTGACCTGCTGAGAGATCTTGGGAAAATCATTTTACTTCGCTTTGCCTTAGTTTCCTCATCTGTAAACATGGATAGTAATGATACTGAACTTATTCAAAAAGTACATAGAGCTGTTCAGCTAAAGAGTGGAATAGGGGCATAAGCTAATGCCCATTAAAATCAGTGAGCTTGCAAATAAGATCTTGGCAATGTGGTCTACTGGGTAGATGACTATACTGGGTTTCAGGAGACACAAGTTCTATTCCCAGCTCTGTCAATGGCAGGCGGTGTGGCCTTGGGCAAGTGACTTCTCTGCTCTGCACCTCACTTTTCCCATCTGTAAAGTGGCCATAATGATACTGACCTAATTTGTAAAGTGCCTTGAGATCTACTGATGAAAAAACTTAAGTATTACTACTATTTTGTTATTGTTAATCAGACTGTGCTGAGCTTTGGATTAGGCCCTATCACAGTTAAATCTGACTTGTGACAAAAGTTACCAACCCCAAGCATTCACAAGTCATGAGTCAGTTCTCTCTCGTCCTCCCCCAAAAGATTACAAGATTAAGGTTTTAAAAGATTTTTTTAATTACTTTTGGGTTTTGGTGCCTCTATGGAGCATTCAAATCACATACTGAAGCTTTCCCCCATAATTATTAGAGCTACAAATTTATTTCTGTGGGCCTTATTTGTCAAGCTGGGCCATCCCCGTTGGCCCAGTGCAAAATTGGTACATCTCATCACAAAGTTGTCAGCATTATTCCCTGTTACATTAGCAGTATGGTTGGCTCAGGATCCTGGGAAGGGCTGAGCAAATAGTCAATAGACTCTGAGTCTCCAGGCTAGGACTGACAACAATAGTTGGAGTTCTGGCCCTCTGGGTAGGATGAACAATGATCAGCCAACCCCCGGGCCGGGCTGAAGCAAACAGTCTTTGGCCCTCAAGCCTCCTTTCTGGGGCAGGCATTTTCAGCTGGAGTTCTGGCCCTCTGATGGGGCAGGACAAAGAGTCTATAATCCCTTAGCTTCCTGGCTACAGCAGATCATAGCAATTGGGGAATCAGCCTATTGGGCAGGGCAGAACAGCAATCAGTATATAGCCCCTGGCCAGGGCAAATAAACATTCTGGGATCCCTGAGGACTGGGACTGAGTGCAAACAGCAGCCACAACTAGAAGTTGGTGAGGTGTTGTAGGGAAACCTGCCCCCTCCTGCTCTCCCAGGTTCCAACCCAGGGTCCTCTGGACTTCCCCACTAAGAGTTTAGGCATTGGCTTCTACTACATCCCCTGGGTCACTTCTTACCACAAACTGCATCCCAGGCATCTCTTCATCTGGTGGTGGCTTGGCATCCTCATTAGTCTCCACAGTCGGTGAGCTTCCAACAGTGTAGTCCAGGTCCACTGGCTCTGCCACTTGGAGCTTCACTGGTTGCTCTGGAGGAATTTGCCATACACATACTTCCTCTTCCATAGCCAGGCCTCATTAACATGGGCTGCCTACTTTTACCTAGCTTTTCCACCTGGAGCATGTGCAGCAAAGCCAGGTAAAGGGGGCATGACTTCCTGAGCCCACAGTGATTGGTCTGTCCCCACTGGCTCAGTGCAGGGTTGGTACACCCCACTACAACATTTTTTTTAAACGTAAGCCGAGAGCCTTCCAAGATAACATGAATTCAGGACCTGGAGTTTTAATAAAAATCACCAGATTTCACAAGACTCAAGTCAGGGTCACAAAAGCAACACTAAGACAGGGGCAATTAGTGATACATGCCTTAGATAGCACACGTGGTTCAAAACTGTAATCTTGTGGCTCCTCTGAGTTTCCTGAGAGCTGAACAAAAGCAGGCTGCAGTCTCATCAGAACAACACTCATTTTCACTCAGAATATCTAGAACTCTAGATAATGGACATCTTTCTCCCATGGAAATGAACAAACAAGTTACCTGCTCTCAGGAAATGAGCCATACCCTAGTTTTGATATCACCACTCAGGAGACGTCTACACTGCGCTGGTTTCACGCAATAAATATGCAAATGTGGCTAAGCGTGGAATATTGCTGAGCCTCATTTGCATAATTAATAAACAGCCGCTTTTTGCGCAAGTGGTTTTTGCACAAGAAGGAGCAGTGTAGATGGCTCCTTTTTGCACAAAAGCCTCTTGTGCAAAAAGCAGCCGCTCATTAATTATGCAAATGAGACTCAGCGATATTCCATGCTTAGCCACATTTGCATATTTATTGCGCGAAACCAGCGCAGTGTAGACATAGCCTCAGTTTGATAGAGCATGTGCTATATCTAGAATCTCACCTTGCCCTCTGCTTGGATGATGCGGGTGATTGAGAGTGTAAAACTAAACCCCACATTCTTCATTTCATTCTAAAACTAGCATTGTCTTTTTAGCTTCATAGTGAACTCTGCAGGAAATTCACCAACTTTGAAAAAGCCAAAATTCTCTGAATGAAATAGAAATTGCAAGAATTCGCCACTTAATTGGATACCATACAAATATTTATTTGAAGGAAACTTCTCTTTAATCATTTTCTGTAGAACATTAAGGCAGAACAATCTATTTCAAGAGGCATTTTTAATAAGAATTACTATCTCATCACAAGGTATATTTACTATGGACATAAGACTCCTTAGAAGAGCTAGGACGATGCTGCTATTCCCCCACCTTCTGTAAATATTTGCAATACATCTTTATGATACATTTGTTGTGGCCATAACAACATCCTGTTAAATAAATATCTGTGAAATTTGATAAATGCAGTATCAGTAGGGTAAATATTTATATAGAGAAATCTCTAAATTAAAATTAAAAACTCTAAATGAGAATAGTTTAGTGTGTGGGGGGGAGGTGTGGCTTATGCTTGCAGAGAATTTGGCCTATGTTATGGTAGCATCCAAATGACCCAACTAGGATCAGTTCCCTCGTCTGTTGAGTGAACGTTTCTGGGCAGGGATTGTCTCTTTTCCATCTTTGTGCAGTGCTCGACACATTGCGGCCTGAATCCCAACAAAATAAATATTTACTATTAATGATAAATATTGTGGTGGGTGCTACTCAAACACAGACAAAGAGACAGACCCAGGATCAATGTGAGCAAATGGTTACAGAAACAACAGTTTCAATTCATAGAGCTCAGAAGAGCTGCTCACTCAATCAGAAGACTAAATCACCCAAACAAAGAACAGAACAATGCCATGTTAATTGTTTGACCAATCACAAATAATCAACACACCTTAAATAGAAAATATGCATACAAAGCTGTTTTATGATCAATCTGTAGTATTAAAAGAAATTCACAAACCTCCTTGATTTTATATGAACTTTTCCCTTTTCATGGTCTCTTATTAATCCACTCAGATCCTTCTAAAATTACCAGTAATTAACTACTTTCAAAACTAAACAGATGTGCATCAAAGGAAAATTTCCCACTGATTTCAGTAGGCTTTGAATCAGGCCCTTAAGACAACAATTTTTGTCTTACTTTCCATATGCATAGAATCACAGAATAGCAGAACTAGAAGGAACCTTGAGAAGTCATCAAGTTCAGTCCCCCTGCACTCATGGCAGGACCAAGTACCTGCAATGAACCACAGCAATTACTAATTTCACAGTAATGTTGAAAAGACTAATGTTTGAAAAGCGCTTTGCGAACCTTGGATGAAAGGGGCTGTTGAAATGTGCAAGATATGACTACAGTAATGTGAAGTGCAATAGGGGTTTTTTTTTGCACCTCCCATAGTGTTTCCCTTTATACAGTGAAATAAAGAAATTGTGTGTTAATTTCTTCTTGTAACAGTAGATTTCTTATCTCAGGGTGTATCTAGATTGCAGGCTTTTTTTTTTTTTTTTTTTAAAGTGGCCTTTTTTCGAAAAAACTTTACCTGAGTCTAGACTGCCGCTGCGTTCTGTCAACAGTAAATCGAAAGAACATGGCAGTTTTGTCAACAGCAGTAAACCTCGTTTTACGAGGAATAACACCCTTTTTGACAGAGATCTGTCGAAAATAGGTTTGTGCGGACGCACGGGAGTCTGTTCTTTTGAAGAAAAAGG
Source organism: Pelochelys cantorii (assembly GCA_032595735.1). Taxonomy (NCBI): domain Eukaryota; kingdom Metazoa; phylum Chordata; order Testudines; family Trionychidae; genus Pelochelys; species Pelochelys cantorii. The sequence continues at coordinate 162,074,920 of CM064327.1, forward strand.
CCTCCAGAAAGAAGTCCTGGTGGACAGTCCATCCTTACATGCTGAGCACCTCTATTGTTTCTGTCCGCAGTCTCTTAAAGGCACAGGCACCCAGATAGGCATTGCTGACAGGAAGCCAGCCAGAGCACCCATGCCAGCCGAGCTAGCCACGTCCCAGCCTAAAGGCCCCCCTGGCCCCTCTCGGGACAGTGAAGAGGACCAACCCAGAGGCTCCAAAAGGTGGGCACCAGCCTCGTCAGGACCTGAAATAAAAAACATTCTGGAGCTCTGGTCTCAAGAGGAATCCCTGCAGTTGCACCGCAGGAACACGGACATATATGAGCACATGGCCCAGGGACTGGCCAAGAAAGGGCATCACCCCTGCACCCTGGACCAAGTGAGAGCCAAGGTAAAAGAACTGCGGCAGGGGTATGCAAAGGCCCAAGACCAGAGCTCCCACTCCGGGGCAGCCTCACAGAGCTGCTCATAATATGTAGACCTAGAGCAGATTCTGATGCGTCTTGTGGAGTCCGGGTTACCCCACCATACTGTGGACCAACCCCTGAAGGAGGGCGAGCAGGAAGGAGTGACTGGAGAGCTGCACCAGGAGGAGGAGGAGGAGGAACAGACAGCAGCAACCCTATCCCAGGAGCCGGTCCTCCAGACCCCAGAGGCCTCCCAGGCGTCCTTGGACATGGGGGAGGGAACATCAGGTGAGTGCTTTGAGGAGTCACCACACAAGGGGGGGGTGGCAGTGCAGAGGGGCCATCTGGTCCCATTGCCACTGTGGGGCCCGTGATGCTCAGGCTGCTGCCCAACTCACACACAGTGTCACGTGTAAAACCTCTGAGTCTCCTGTCCGAAGGAGGGCCCCTTACAGCGACGGCATGCCCTCGGGGACAGCTGGTGCACACATACATGATTGTCTCCTCCTCTTTTCTTCCACAGCCTGACCCCCCACACAAGAAGGTAGCACTACACCCGCCCCACCTCCCACGCCGACACGTGGCACCTGCAGGCACTGGCGTGTCTACACGGACCTGCTGAAAGAGCACGTAGTGGCCCTGCAGGACCTCAACAGGACTCTTCAGCAGAGGACGGCAGCAGAGGCCGAGTGGCGCAACAGGCTGCTGGACGAGCTGGTCCAGCACCGCAGTTCAATCTGTGCCACTATGCGGGAGGTCCTAGCCTTGCCTGACCCTGTCATGGGCACCACTCCTCCTGCACGCCAGGACCCTGCTTCCCCAGGCTCCCCCAGCTCCAGAGTCCTCACAGACCCATCAGCTGCCCCCCCCCCCCGTCCAGCGCAGGACTGGCTCTCGCTCCACCCGACTCCAAGGCCATGGCAGTGCTAGGATGCAAGGTAGCAGGACCCTGCGATCAGGAAAGCAGCGGCCTACTTGAGCCTCCCTCCCCCCTCCAGGTTGTCAGCCCCCTACCATCCCAGTGGAAGAACATTTCAGTGATGTAACAAAATCTTTATTTTTGAATGAAAGATGTAGCTTGTATATAAACAGTAGAACAGTAAAAAAGAGAAAGTTTTGTTTTAAACAGTTAGCACATTTTCCTTACTGATATTGTTTCTAATAAACACCTGGTTTTCTTTGTAAACAGACATTGTTCTTTTATGTATTCTTTATGGGAAGAGGGTGAAGGTTGTGGATGGAAAGGTAGGGGTGGGCCAGGCCAAACCCCCCATGGGGGAGGCCCTGGGGAGAGTCAGTGGGCTCCTTCAGCAAATCTCTCCCTCAGAGCCTCTCGGATGCGAACACCAGACTGGTGAGCCTGGCAGATAGCAGCTGTCCGGGGCTGTTCGAATTGCCTCCCCTCGCCATCAGCACCTGTCCCCTACCTTGGCAGGAAGGCCTCCCCTTTCCTCTCCACAAGGTTATGGAACATGCAACATGCAGCCACCACCTCGGGGATGTTGCGTTCACCCATGTCCAGCCTTGTGAGGAGGCAACGAAACCTCCCTTTCGAGCAGCCGAATGCGCATTCCACCTGCATGTGAGCCTGGCTAAGATGCATGTTAAATAGCTCCTTGCTCACATCCAGGTGGCCAGTGTAGGGCTTCATGAGCCACGGCATCAGGGGATAGGCTGCGTCGGCCACAATGCAGACCAGCATCTGCATGTCCCCAAGCGTGAGGTCCCGCTGTGCAAAAAACGTTCCTGCCTGCAACCTGAGGTACAGGTACGAGTTGTGGAAGATGCGGGCATTATGTGCCTGCCCCAACCACCCAACACAAATGTCCATAAACTGTCCCCAGTGGTCGACCAGGGCCTGCAGCACCATAGAAAAGTAGCTCTTGCGATTAATAGATTGGGCTGCTAGATGGGGCGGTGCGTGGATTGGGATGTGTGTCCCATCGAAGGCTCCTCCGCAGTGCGGGAAGCCATGCCCAGGAAAGCCGGCAACGATGGTGTCCAGGTCTCCCCCATGGACAAGCCTCTTCAGCAGCTCCACAATGATGGCCCTCACCACCTGCAGAAAGAGACAAATAGACAGACAGAAACCAGGGAGTTAGACAAGGTACCTAAGACCTTGGGAGGAGAACCCACCCTCCCACCCCTCCCCTTGTCAGGACGCCCCGCTCCCCCACATCAGCGCAGGGTTGGCCAAGGAGCCACCTCCTACTGCCACTTCATTGCCCACTCCCCCTTGCCCTTGCTTGGCAGTCCCCCTTTTTCAGCCCCCCCCACTCAGTAGGGCCTGTCCCCCGAAAGTGACATACCTTCATCAAAATAGCCCTGATGGTAGACCTCCCCACGCCAAACTGGTGTCCCACTGAGTGGTAGCTATGGGGGGTGGCCAGCTTCCAAAGGTCAATAGCAACCCGCTTCTCCAGGGGGATGGCGGGCCGCAGGTGGGTGTCCTGGTGTTGCAGAGCAGGGGCGAGCCAGGCACACAGCTCCTGGAATGTGGCCTTCCGCATCTAGAAGTTGAGGAGCCACAGCTCGTCGTCCCAGAGCTCCAAGATGAGCCAGTCCCACCAGTCCGAACTCATCTCATGCCTCCAAATTCGCCTGTCCCCAAAAAAGTTTGGAGGCAAGGGCATAGCTCCTGCATCCCGGACAAAGATTTCATAGCTCTGGTCCGGATCCATATGGGGCAGGAGCTTCAAGAGGGAGTCATGAAGATGCAGCAGAAGCTGCAGCATGGCAGCGTGGGGCCATCACCTGCCCAGAAGCAGCTCTGGCTCCATGGCCAAAAAAACCAATGAAAAGCAGGAAAATCAACCAGAAAAGAAACTGCTGTGGTGTCCAGGAAAGCAGGGCAACCAGAGCAAGCACTGCTGCAGCTTTGTTGTCCCTCTTGGAGGTAGGCAAGCCGAGAAGCAGGAGCAGAGCAATGGCTGTCCAGGGGTATCCCTTTAAGCACACGTCTCTGCAAAGGGCACGCAGGAGCACCAGGAAGTAAATGCTGCCCCTTGCTAGAAGCGGTTCAGGGTGCCCTTTTTTTTTTTGAAAGACTGTCGAGTAGTCTGGATGCTCTTTTTTTGAAAAAGCTTTTTCAATCAGCTTAATGCAATCCAGACGCTCTTTTTCGAAAAAGGTGTGTAGTCTAGACGTAGTCTCAATTTCTTTGTCTAGATTTGGTGTAGCAGGGCATTTGGGTTGCTAAGCAGACAGATGTGATGAACATGTGGATGGGATGCCAAGAGAATAATCTCACCAGAAATAGTAATGACAACACCAGAAAGCAACACTGTCTTCTTCCCCGCTTTCATAAGATGTTGTGGGCTCAACTTTCAAAAGGCACCTCTGAGCCTGCAAAATTGCATGCATAAAATCAGCATATATGCATTTAAATAACATGCATGTTTATCTGCAGCTTTGCATACGTAGGTGACAATTTACCTGGTAAATGTATGCAGCAGCAGCTTGTAAGAGCACAGATTAGAATCCATTTTTTAAAAAGAAATGACCTCCAAAACGGCACTTTCAAAATACCTTTATACATTTGCAAATGGAAATCTGATTTATACATGCAAATGATTACTAGTACAGGCAAGCAATGTTAACAGTTCTTATGAATGCAGTTAGGAAGGATCAATAACACCTTGACTTTCTTTATTTACATATTCAAGTTGTGAGAACTGAAATAGGCCAGGTACAGCACTCCTCACAATTACTACAAAAGGTAGAAAACTTTTCACACGTTTTCACTTTCCTTATCAACTTCTATATTTCCCAACAGGCATTTTAGAAATGGCCATATGCTCAGCTGGTATAAGTAAGCATAGCTCAATGGATTTCGGCAGAGAAGTGATTTACAGAAACTGAGCATCAGGCTCTAAATATTTTTGTAGACTTCTTTTGATTACACACACTGCTTTTATTTTCTTCTGTCCTGTTGAATTACTTTAATTATTTCCCGTGCTGAAAGTGAAAATAAAAAAATAACTAAGTAGTAAATAAGTATGTCTATTGACAAGACCACATTAATTCTGAAGCCCTACATTTTATTTTATTACCTTGGTGTTCTCTCTTTTTTAACCCAGAATATGAAACCAGAACATAATGCTTCCACAAACCATCAGTCAGTCAGCATCTTTTTGTGTTCATCATATTTATTATTTTAGTATTTTGTTGAGCATTATCATGTTTATCCTTGTCTATTTTTGCTAGCTAGACTACGAGGCAATTTTCTTCAGTAAGGCACTATGATTTTACTTCTCAGGATTACACCACACATAGATATTTATTTTTAAGGGAGGGCAATTTCTGTTTCCAGGATTCATCATTTATGATGAGGCATAATAAATGAAAAAACCTCTCCAAATTTAAAATTAAATTCTGCACTAACAATAATATTTGTATTGACACTATACTAGTGAAAATATAGAAATGACTGTACTTTGTACATACTTTAATATTACAACAATAAACTAGCCGTTTATTGTTAAATGTTCATATGTGATTCTTTAAAAAAAATCAGCATCTCAATGCAGTTAAATTTATTTGGACAAGTGATTGAGAAAGTTGCTTTAAATTTAAGAAATGGCTACATCTCTGCCAGTCACACTGTTTTCCCCTTAGTGTCAAGTGACTTATACACAATACATTATGTTCAGCAGCTATAACTCTTAAAGAGAGATGGGCATCTACTCAACCAGTCTTCTCCCTGTAATCTGTCAGCAAAGAATGGAGGAAATGTATATTTAATAATGTTTAAAATACCGAGGCAGCACTGCAGGAATGTTGTTTCTTCATTGTGTTATTATCTGAGATGCATGCCACAGCTACATTTCAACCTGTGACAAGAACTCATTTCCCAGGTTAGAGAATAATAAATAGGGGAATAAAAAATAATATCTCATACGAAAGCTGGGACTGTAGCTGATTGGCCAGATTTTGCACTGACTAATCTGCTCCCACCATATGACCCAACTGAAGGCAATGGGCAAATTCTACTCTGAGTTAATTAATCACATTTAGCACGTACATAGCATTTTTCATGGGAAGATCTCACATGCACTTTAAACAAGGGGTAAATATTATTATTTCCACTTTGCACCTAGGAAACGGGAGCACAAAAGAGTTATGTGACTGTCCAAGACCACTCAGCAAGTTATTGACAGAGATAGCATTAGAAACCGTGGGTGAAACGTGGGTTTCAATGAAGTTAATGGGAGTTTTGCCATGGCCTACAATAGAGCCAGGATTTCACTCCTCTTCTTATTAGTAGTCTCATCTGGTAGCTAGTAGCACGTGCTCTCCTCACCCCTGCTCTCCTGACCCAGCCCCAGAGCCAGTAGCAGGACCTATTACAAATGCTGTCCAATGCTTATTTTAACACCCTATTTTCAGTTGCTTACAATTTGTGACATTTTAACCATTTTGACTCAACTGTTCCATGCCTCATGTCTGCCTCTGGCTGAATACTTTTGGAAAATTTCAGCCAGTATCATTCATCTGTTTCCAAAAAAGCAGAATACTGAAAATCATGTCTGGTCCATATTAAAAGTCAAGTTATCTTTGCTTTGAAATGCTCTGGTGCTCTCGTGCTTTGGAACATGGACTTGGAAGTGAGCAAGGACTGAACTTCTGTTGGTGAGGTGCCCTTTGATGTCCCCTTAAAGAAAACTCCAGGAATCTTGAGTTCCTTTCCAGGTTCCAGATGGGAGCATGCCCTAGCGTGGACAGTCTTCTGCCTAAAGCTTCACCCCTTCTGCTCTATCCCCTCCAGCCTGTTCCAGTATCATACTTTTCTCCTTCTGCACCTGTGGCTACTTGTCCCAGTCCCATTCTCTTTGCCCTTTCTGGTCTCTGTCAGAGTCCCAATCTCCCCGGCAGTCCCCCTCTCCTTTCCTACAGCTAGCCCAGCCAATCTCGCTTCCCTCCTCCTGACACTCCCTTTGATCGGTCACTTCTCTCCACACACTGGTTATTTGGTTTCCCTCCCCACCCCTCCAACTTCAGTCTTCACCTCACCCTGTTCTTAGCTCTTTGCTTCAGTCTTCTTGCCCAGCCAGCCTCAGCCTTCCCTCTCTTCCATCCTCATCTTTTCATTTTCTTCTATCAGCCAACTGTTTCCCAGCACAGCCCTCATTTCCCGTCCCGCCCTCCCCCCATTGTTCCTCATCCCAGTATTCCTGTTGAACCAATCCTATTCCAGCTACTCCTCCCCAGTGACTCCCACTCTCTGGCTTCTTGCCCCACCAGCCATTGTTTCTCTTGCTCTCCCTCCAGTCTCACCAGACTCCTTGTGTCTCACTCTACTCCTTTCCCTTCCCCCAGTCTGCCTTGTGTCCCCTCAACATTTGAGCCTGATGGCTTCTTCCTTCTTGGGTGCCAGCAGGGCCCCAATGAGAACACAGGAGAGCCAAGTTCCCTGCTCTCAGTTTCAGTGTCCAGCTGCTTCCCAACCAAAGTAGCCATCATGGAAAAAGTCCACCTTTGGTCCTGAAGTCCTGGCTGAAGCATGAGCATTTGCTCTATGGGATGGTACCTTCACAGTCTGATCAGAACTAGGAGCTGCGAGGTGCTTGAGCATACTCAGTGGGGATGGAATAGTCAGAGATTGTCATTATTTAGCTCTAGTAAATCTCTACTGATCCTATACAAACTAAGATTTTTTAAAGATCTGATAGAGGGACAGGGTAAATGTAGGGTGAAGCTTTGGGAGAAAGTCTGTCTCTCTTGGAGCATAATACAATCCAGATTTCCTGAGTCTTACCTTTCCTCATCTGTCATTTTGAAACTTACTAGCAGAGTGGGTGGGTCATCCACAGAGAGGATGACAACCTACTACTGCTATCAGTCAGTTCATTAACTTTAGTGGCAGAGGCCTGAGTACGAGATCTAAAGGTTTCAACCCTGCAGTTGAATTGCATAAGTGTCAATAGAATGCAGGATGATGGAATTTTTTTCAGTTTGTTTTCTTTAAAAAAAAAAAAAATCTAGGGAATAACCCCTAAACACTATGTTAAAAGGTTACAACATCAAACACTCAAAAGTTAAAAAATGCCATAAATAAAGTTTCCCGTGAAACCTGAATTCAGTTCTCTGTGCATAGGGGTGATGTTACAGTCTCTAATTATGTGACTGGAGTAAATATTTTAAAATCACTTAGCATTACAAACTCCTGTTTGTACTAAAAAGCCTTAGTTCACTCATATAATTTATTATTTACATTACAGTAGCAGCTATAGATCAGGGACCCACTGTGGTAGGTGCCATGCAAACATTAGAGACTAGCTGCCCCAAACAGCTTAGAATCTAAGTGGAGGAGCTGACAAGCTAAGTCCATTGCCTTTCCCTTGTTTCTGGTTGTTTTGATGAAGAGGCACAAAGCATATAAATTAGAAATGTGAAGTGAGAATCATATGATTATGCTTTAAATGTCACATTTCAAAAAATATATTTGATTGCAGAAGCCTGGCAAAATTGCCATGCAAGTGTCGCAATAAAGACAAAAATCTATTCCTCTACAATTTACAACAATAAGGAGGAAGAAAAATAATACTTTACTGGTCTATTAAAAACAAATCAATCCACACTCACCTCGGGTTAGTGGCTGAGTAGAATTTGACAAGGTTGAATTATAGGGCATGTTCAGGATGCTATGAAAATGTGAGATCTTATAAATCTTATTGACAAGGAGAAGAATCAAAAAGGATATTTTTCAGACTACTATAAATATCAGACATATCCAGCTCCAGTGACAAATAAATCTCAAAGAATTTGAGATGTCCATTTGTAACTTTTCGTTTTCATGGAGAGGCTGATCAGATCAAGCTATTTTGAAGCCAGTAGGCCCTTGTCTATGCTAAGGAGTTATTTCGAAATAACAAGCAGAGCATCCACACTATGAAGCCCATTATTTTGAAAATAATAACTCCTGCTTTCCTTGGGGAATAAGCTTATTTTGAAATAGTTATTTTGGGAGTTATTATTTGGAAATCAATCATTGCCTACTGTAGACATGCCAAGAACTTGGATAGCTTTTTAAAGCATAATACAGAGACAAAATATTATTGCTTTTCTTCCTGAAACTTCACAAAAGAGGAGATAGGTTTCTGATTGATGGTCCATATTTTTCCAGGCGCAAGTGCAGAAGGACACACATGCCAGTAAGATGTAGGTAGCTCTTTTCAATCTTTACTCTAACCACAGTCTAAATCTTTTTGGGGGCTATGAAAATGGGTAGTTTTTAGCTATTGTTTCCATTATTCAACCATTCCCAGTTCTGGCCATGGCAGTGATGAACTACCATGAAAGTGACACATTATACTTTTTGCAGACTGAGAAAAAACCCAGGGGTACTACGGTTCTGACTTTCATCCCACTTGTCTTTAAGGCCAACAGGCTTCTGCTAGAGCTGCAAGGTATAACACACAATTAAAGCCTGTAAACCCAAGGTTGAGAAACACTGCTTTCCACTGTTGTAATCATGAGTAAAAAGCAGGGACTGGATTCATTAACATTTTAGTGAATCTGAGTGATTAGAGGATGCAGTTGTCCTATGTCACAGAGCCCTGAAAAGCTGAAATTGCTTTTTAAGCACTGCTCACAAGCTCCCATAAACCATCACGTTCAGCTCAGATCCTGACATAGGAAGCAAACGGTTCCCTGAACTTTAGCTTAGCATTGATTCACAGTTTATATGATTTGGAAGACTAACTTATCGATTGGAAACAATAATAGCACCCCAAATCAAAGAGAAATCTTTTCCACAGTACACAATCTTCTTTCTTATCACTGACACCTTGACTTTTCTCTGCAAAGAGAAACACTATTACAAGGTCAAATAGGCAAGACGGATCTGCCCAGAAATGAAAAACCAAAACAGAGCAGCAGCAGCAACAAAACTAGTAAGAACAAAATTTGATAGCCTGCTGTAATCTTTTGTGACAAAATTGAAACTGAGGTTGCATGACTAATTATTTTGGGCCCCAGTTTAGGAAAGCATCCCTAGTCAACAAAGCACTTAATCATATTCTTAAATCCCACTGAAGTCAAGGGTCTTCATGTGCTTGATTACCTGAGTCCAGTTCTATCTTTCACAACATCCACAAGCAATGAAGAATAGAGGATGCAGAAGCAATATTCAAAAGTAGGAAAAAAACAACTTTAATCATCTGGAAATCAAGAAATTATAATGATTTCATAGAAAAAAAATATAGATGAAGATCGCCTTAGAAAACAGAAAGTTATGTTAGAGTCAGGTGGTAGGTGCATTACTCCTTTATGAACAAGGTCATGATTGCCCTAGTTAAAATATTTCCAGCACACACCTTACACTTTTTCTCATGGAACTCATTATGCATGGGAGGAGCACCTCAAATACCAGCAGAGCTGCCTTTAAGTCCCTCTCTGCCATGGTGTCTATAAAAATACTCATCAATAGTTAGACAGCTGGATTACTGTTACCAGTGTGCCTCACACTGACCAGTATCACCTCAGTGTTCCCTGTTCAATCCTCATCTGTTTTAGTCCCGTTATTTATAGTCTAGACCAGGGGTTCCCAACCTTTTTTGGTCCCTGTACCCCCTTGGCTTTTAGTAAACCTTCCCGTACCCCCTATTCAATATGAAAGGAAATAAATTCTAGACTCTAGAAACCACAACTTTTTTCACTAACACTACTACTTTTGGAATATTTCAATTAGGATAATCTAGTTATTTACCAAATATTCCCCGTACCCCCTTGACAAGCTTCTCATACCCCCTGGGGGTAGGCGTACCCCAGGTTGGGAACCCCTCGTCTAGACATAGGCTATGTCTACACAATTTAGCAAAACCAGAGGATGGCCCATGCAAACTTATTTGGCCTCTGCGGGGCTCTTTCATTGCTGTGTAGAATTCTGGCTCAGACTAGAGTCTGAGCTTTGGGTCTTTCTTACCTCTTAGGATCTTAGAAACCCAGGCCCCAACATTAGCCTAGAAGTCTATTCTGCAGTGAAATAACCCTGTAGCCTGAGCCCCATGAGCCTGAATTGACTGGGAAGGGGTAGCTATGAGTATGTCTTTGCTATGTAGACATACCCTTAAATTTTACGTTTTCTCAAGTGAGGACTAATATATATGCTTCCCTTTATACAGTGAAAAAATAAAGATGTTTTGTGCATTAATTTCTTCTTGTAAAATTCGATTCTTATCGCAATGTCTTTGTCTTAATTTGGTGTATCAGTGCATTTGGGTCGAGTGAGGACTATCTGTTATATGTTTGTATAGCACCTAGGACAATGGGACTTTGGCCTCCAAGTGCTACCATAATATAAACAAGAACTGGTATACTGGGTTAGATAAAACCACAATATTGTAAAGGCTGCTCCCTACAAGAGAAATACTTCATAAGAGGCAGATTCAACATACTTCGATGAATGTTGCCCCTGATTTTTGTGCTGTGCAATAGTTGTTTTGAAAACCAGTGGAGTTTTTCTTGGTTTCTATTTTTATGTTTCTACTTTTATTCCAGTTAAATAAACAGGCTACAAACCACATCCAAAATTATCTCCTCTATCCACATCCTTATATAATTTACTTTGTTCTGCCACCAGAACTTGAGAAGGTGTCATTATTAGAACTGGACAGATAACTGATTTTGCAGTTTGGCCAGCAAACTGAAAAATCAGGGGAATATTAGGTGTGATGCTGAAAATGTTTGGCTTTATCAGTAAATTAGAAAAAGTCACTTTGGGTCAGAACATAAGAACTGCTCCCATTAACCTAGTGATTGAGGCACTTAACTTGGCTATGAAAGACCAAATTTGAACCCCACTCCAGTACAGGGACTTGAATTCAATCTTCTCCCACCATGTTAATGCTCTCAGATTAGACACTACTGTGTGGTGGGGCTTTTGCAATCTCTCCCACAGAAGCAGTTCCATTTTGTAAAACTAAAATGTTTTCTATTGTGCCAGAGACTGAATGCAAGAACACCACTATAGGTAAGTAAGACACTCCCCTGAGGGCAGGTGTGTTAATAAGAAAAAAACCCATTTCTATAACTGTTGATACTACTTATACAATTGCAAGAAACCTTATACAGCATGTCTCACGTAAGGTGTCAATGGAAAAGTTACAATCAAATATAATTATCCTGTTTATATTCATGACATATCTGAAGTTATGAATATTGGCATTGTATTTGATCCTAAATGTGTTTATTCCTGGCTACCAGATAAGATTTACTTTAGAGCCAGGGAACCATAAAAGAAGCTGGTCCCTTTCATTACGTCTTCCTGTGGATGTCAGAGTCAAATTATTCCTCTGAGTCAGCAAGCCACATGAGGGCATAACACTTGCTCATGTAACATCTTGTTCTCCATAAAGAGAGACTGTAAAGAAAGCCTATTGACTGGGGCGGGGGGAGGGGGGGGAGGTAGGAGAGGGAATGGGGCTCTTATTCTGGAGCCCAGCAATTTGAGAGGACTTGGGGCTCCTGCCACCACTACTGAATGAGTGGCGGTGGCCAAAGTCCTAGGCCCTATAAATCACTGCCAGAGGGCAGCACGTTGTGCTCTGGGCAGCTCTAAGAGCTGCCAGGGTCGGGGGGGAAGGGGACAGTGCACCATGGTCCAGGCAGCGATGAGAGCTGGCTGCCTCCAATCCCACCCCTTCCACCTGAGGCCTTACCCCTTCTATGAGTGCGGAGCCACTGCCCCCCCCCCCCCCCCACAAGGGCTCAGGGGCCCGGCAAGATTGTCAGTCCCCCTGTTGTATGCTTTTTCTGTAAAAGAAAATTTCTAGGTATCTGGCAAAGGGTATAAATGACAAGGGAAACATCTCCATCTTGCTTCTATCCTGCTCTCCTCTAGACTTACAACTAAAAGGAGAACGCCAATTTATGGACTGAGGACTTTGCAATTTTATGAAAACTACCAGAGATTTTACAAGCCAGCAGTCTCTAACATCATTGTTACAAACCCGAGAAGAGAGTTTTGCAATGATTTTATGTGTATTTATCATTTTAACTCTTTTCTATTATAAACCAAACTTTTAGATTTTAACGGATTGCCAACAGTGTGATTACTGGAGAAGATCTGAGTTATAGATTGACCTGAGTACGTAGCATGTGTCTTGATATCAGAAGAACTCTTTGTTTGATGAAAATGGTTTGCAATAACCACACATCATAAAGGCTAGTGTCTGAGGGATAAAATAAGGGCTAGGATATCTAAGGAAACTATTTTTTACTTCCTAGTAACCAGTGTGGTGAGACAAGTTAACATTTGTTACCAGTTTGATATATTAGTGATAAACACTAGTCCCGGGTGAATCTGCCTTATTTCTCAGCAGACCCATTGTACCGCTCTAGTGAGGATAGACAATATTCATCCTCGAGAGAGACCAACAACAACAGAGATGCACTGTGCCCTCCAACGCTCTTTAACCAGCAAAACCTGAATAAGTGGGACCTCATAAGAGTGGCTGTCTCATTAGTGATTTTCCCTTTTTCATTTTGCATGACATTTTTGAGATTGAGATTTGTTATTGACTAAGCTCCGTTGACAGAGTGCTGAGAGATGAGTCGTCAGTGATGGAAAATGTATAGCAAAGAAAGAAAACAAGCGAGAAATTGAAATGACAGCTGTGTTGATAGCTTGCTGTTGATGTGGCTTATTGTGCAGTGATGTAGTCAAATGAACTATGTTTCTAATGTACCTAGAAAGAATTTTCAAACACCAGCAACAAATTGCTATTTTTTCCCCTATTATTAAGAACATACATCTTTGGTGGTATTGCAGCTTGTACAAATGAAATTGGTACTGAATGCTCACAAGAATACAGCTAGCCATTACCAAACATTTTTGAAAAAAAAAATACAACTTGTAGGAAACCACTAAATGTGTCTAAGAAACGTTTATTTGTGTAGCTCCTGTCCTTCCAAGATCTAATCCCTTACTCCAGGGGTTTTCAAACTGTGGGTTGGGTCACAAGCTCATTGTAATAGGGCACCAAGGCTGATGTTAAATTTTCTCGGCCCCAGGGTCAAAGCTGAAGCCTGAACCCCACTGTCCAGGGGAGAAGCCCTTGGGCAATTTTGCTCAACACCCCGGCCGGGACAGCAAGGCTTGGGAAGACTCAGGTTTTGTCCCCCTCCTGGGGTCACATGAGAATTTTTCTTCTTTGGTCAGAAGTGGCCATGGTGCAATGAATTTTAAGAACTACAAGTTCACCCGTTCAACTAGTCAATGCTCCCTGAAAGAAGAGGTGTGCCATAAGAACATAAGAACATAAGAACGGCCGTACCGGGTCAGACCAAAGGTCCATCTAGCCCAGTATCCTGTCTGCCGACAGTGGCCAGCACCAGGTGCCCCAGAGGGGGTGGACCGAAGACAATGATCAAGCGCTTTGTCTCCTGCCATCCCTCTCCAGCCTCTGTCAAACAGAGGCCAAGGACACCATTTTATCCCCTGGCTAATAGCCTTTTATGGACCTAACCTCCATGAAATTATCTAGCTTCTCTTTAAACTCTGTTATAGTCCTAGCCTTCACAGCCTCCTCTGGCAAGGAGTTCCACATGCTGACTACACGCTGTGTGAAGAAGAACTTTCTTTTATTAGTTTTAAACCTGCTACCCATTAATTTCATTTGGTGTCCTCTAGTTCTTCTATTTAGGGAACTAATAAATAACTTTTCTTTATCGGCCCTCTCCATACCACTCATGATTTTATACACCTCTATCATATCCCCCCTCAGTCTCCTCTTTTCTAAACTGAAAAGTCCCAGTCGCTTTAACCTCTCCTCATATGGGACCCGTTCCAAACCCCTAATCAATTTAGTTGCCCTTTTCTGAACCCTTTCCAAGGCCAAAATATCTTTTTTGAGGTGAGGAGACCACATCTGTACACAGTATTCAAGATGTGGGCGTACCATAGTTTTATACAGGGGCAGTAAGATATTCCGGGTCTTATTTTCTATCCCTTTCTTAATAATACCTAGCATCCTATTTGCCTTTTTGACCGCCGCTGCACACTGTGTGGAAGTTTTCAGAGAACTGTCCACGATAACTCCAAGATCTCTTTCCTGATTTGTCGTAGCCAAATTAGCCCCCATCATACTGTACGTATAGTTGGGGTTATTTTTCCCAATGTGCATTACTTTACACTTATCCACATTAAATTTCATTTGCCATTTTGTTGCCCAATCACTCAGTTTGGTGAGATCTTCTTGGAGTCCCTTACAGTCTGCTTCTGTCTTGACTATCCTAAACAGTTTGGTATCATCCGCAAACTTTACCACCTCACTGCTTACCCCTTTCTCCAGATCATTTATGAATAAGTTGAACAGGATTGGTCCTAGGACTGACCCTTGGGGACACCACTAGTTACCCCTCTCCACTCTGAAAATTTACCATTTATTCCTACCCTTTGTTTCCTGTCTTTTAACCAGTTCTCAATCCAAGAAAGGACCTTCCCTCTTATCCCATGGCCATGTAATTTACACAAGAGCCTTTGGTGAGGGACCTTGTCAAAGGCTTTCTGGAAATCTAAGTATACTATATCTACTGGATCCCCCTTGTCCGCATGTTTGTTAACCCCTTCAAAGAACTCTAATAGATTAGTAAGACAGGATTTCCCTTTACAAAACCCATGTTGACTTTTGTCCAACAAATTATGTTCTTCTACATGCTTCACAATTTTATTCTTTACTATTGTTTCGACTAATTTGCCCGGTACTGAAGTTAGACTTACCGGTCTGTAATTGCCCGGATCGCCTCTAGAGCCCTTTTTAAATATTGGTGTCACGTTGGCTACCTTCCAGTCATTAGGTACGGAAGCCGATTTAAGGGATAGGTTACAAACCACAGATAATAGTTCAGCAATTTCCCATTTGAGTTCTTTTAGAACCCTTGGATGAATGCCATCCGGTCCCGGAGATTTGTTAACATTAAGTTTTTCTATTTGTTCCAAAACCTCCTCTAATGACACTTCAATCCGGGACAGTTCCTCAGATTCATTACCCACAAAGGACGGTGCAGATTTGGGAATCTCCCCAACGTCCTCAGCCGTGAAGACTGAAGCAAAGAAATCATTTAGTTTCTCCGCAATGGCTTTATCGTCCTTGATTGCGCCTTTTATAGTTCGATCGTCTAGGGGACCCACAGGTTTTTTAGCAGGCTTCCTGCTTCTAATGTACTTAAAAAACATTTTGTGCCAATCAAGATCTGAATCTGATTCCTCATTTCAAACTCCCAAACAGAGAAGAAAATAGGTGGTGTCACAGACACGGAAATTTGTTTCAAGCCATTAGAATTAGGGAATAGTTAATACATTTGTATCTGAATTTAGTTGCTGATCCCCCCTACTCCAAGTGTCAAAAGATCTTGCATGTGGGTTTTGTAGGGGTCCGTAATTATATACAATAGAGATAAAATACCAGAGATTCCCAATTGCCATATGTAGCTTTGTACATGATGATTCAGCTTAGAAGATGGCAACTGAGGAGGTGGATTGAATGCTTCAATAAAACTGGAAAAAAAATCAAGATAGTGAACAACGGTTCACATACAAAGAGCATAGCAACTAAAACAGCAGCAGAGACTACAGGCACTCACTCTGTTGTGATGGCTCAAAAATGAAACAAACAATGGAGCAATACACTTATAAAAATGGCCAAATGAGAGCTGGGATAGCATAGACATAGACATAAAAGAACTCTTAGGATATGTCTAGACTGCACCCCTCTGCTGGTAGAGGAATGCAGATTAGGCTGGGCGAAACTGTATCCTGTATACCTCATTTTACGAGGCATAAGGGAACTATCGGAAAGGGCTTTCTTTAGCGATAGATCAGCCTCTAGACTGCCGCTTTTCTCCGACAAAGCTCCATGCCGGAAAAAAGTGGCAGCTATTTTTTATGCTAATGAAGAGCGGGATATTTAAATCTCCGCTTCATTAGCACTTTCACCCAGCCTAATCTGCATCCTTCTGCCAGCAGAGGGATGCGGTTTAGATATACCCTTAAATAGTTCTCTGTTTATTAATAAGGACATTTATAAATATTTTACTTAATATCTGTGACTTTCATCCTAAGGCTGTTTAAAGTTGAGTGAATGATAGTAAGTATTCCATTTTTCTTTCACTGGGTGTGATGCCACATTATTGGAGTGAGGGGGGCCATATAATCAAAGTCAGATTGGTGTTCATTTGTGGGAGTTCTCATGCTGTCCCACATTGAAGGTAATGGGAAGTTGCCCAAATGCAGGAGGTATTGCACTTTGAGACACATGCCCTTCTGTTATCCCCTTTTTACCCCTGCTGTGCTACTCTTAGAGTGATCAATCTCCTTTTCTAGAAAGTGTGGAGATGGCCACATCAGTTGTTATCTTGTTCGCTCCACAAAATGGGCTGGCTCTTGCCTCACAGATTGCTAGGAAAAAAGTTTGTGAACTCAGGGGAGCACTGGGACTGTTGTTCCTAAAAACTTTTGCCTGCTTAGAATGGCACAATCTAGCCCTTATCTTCCTAATGCCACATCTGATCAGGCTAATTAAAAATAAAGTGTTCCATATTTCATCCTCTACTGTAAATGAAAGCACATTGCCAGGTTGTCATTTTATATTAGCATTTAGTAGAGTTGATGGCCCAGGTCCCAGATATGTAAATCTCTGCGCACTGTAAATACATGTGAAATCTGAATGAGGTATTTGCCTCATGGTAATGAATGTCATGCTGCCTAGCATGTGAGACCCTTTGGTAAAAGTGGTCTACACCTCTAATGTAACAGTTATTTACATAAATTCTAAGCTGTAGTACATTCTGTAACTTCAATAGAGAACTACCTCAAACCACTCACTTTTTATATAAAAAGTCAAATTCATGCATAAACGTTTAATTGAATAGCCAGACCTCAGGAGATCAGCACATTGTTGATGATCACATAGTAACCTAAAAGAAATGTGGAGCCAAATTCAGACCTGGTGTTAATAGATAGAATTCCATTGAAATCAGTCATGTCTCACTCATCAATTTGTGCTCTTGATCTAATAATGCTTAGTTCTTCTATAACAATTATTTTCTATAGCGCTTAAACACTTTTTTACAGAGAAGGTCAATATTATCTCCATTTCAATAAGTGAAATGATTTGGCAAAGGTCACCCAGCATGGCAGTGGCAGAGTCAGAACTTGAAACTAGAACTCCTAGGTCCCAGTCTAGGGCCCTATCACCTGGACCACATTCTCATAACGTCATAACCAATGAGAACCAAAGCGAGGGACTTGAGCGTTCACAAGACATAAAACAATGTACATCTTGGAATCTCTTTTTTCCAGATTTTCAACTTTTTTTTTAAACCCTCCCTCTACTACTCTATTGTTGCTTAGTACTACAGCAGCAATGGGCAATAAGCAGCTTGCAGGCCAGATGCCGTTCACCAGGGTTTGCTACTGGCAAGTCACTGAATGCTATATTTATCTGCATGTCTGCAGTTATGGCTGCTTGCGGCTCCCATTGACTGCAGATCGCCATTCCCGGCCAATGCAGGCTGCGGGAAGTGGGGTCCAAGTCCATGCTTCTTCCCACAGCTCCCATTGGCTGGGAATGGCAAACTGCGTCCAATGGGAGCTGTGAGCGGCCATATCTGTGGATGTGCAGGTAAGTAAAGCATCTAGCTGTGAACCATATCCGGCCTGCAAGCTGCTTATTGTCTCCCCCATCCCCATCCTACAATATTACAGGACCAGATTTTTGGGCAGTAGTCACCAAAATAAGCAGGCTCTGGAAAGTTTAATTATGAATGTATTGGGATCTGTTAATTTAATTTATACCTTTAAATATTATTTGAATTAGAACTTTTATTCTAAATGAACGTTATTGGTTTTTGGGTAAATCAATCACTTCAGCTCATTTCAGACCTGCCATTAAATCTTGACCTGAAGTATCATACTCTGAAATAATACTCAGTAGAAAAAGGGACAGAAGTTCATGGGATCATATGATTCAATAGTGTGTATGTTATAACAATACATATGCAAATATGCATGCATGTTTTATGATTACAAAGTGAAACGTACTGCTTAAAATGGACTCCTGTATAGTGAGGGGTGGAATTAGGAAGAAGTGCAAGACAAGAGAGATGCTCACTGTTTGTCAGAACAACTATCAGGTCACCACTACCTGCAAGGTGAGGAAGCTGCCATCCTGTCCCTCTTCTCTCCCACCTCCATCATTCTCAGTACCCTCAAGAAGTTCTTCTTGCATCACTTCAGTATCCCTCCCGCTCCCATTAGTTTCCTCTGCCCTACCAGGATCTCCCCCTAAGCGTTCTCCATTCCCCTACAAGTACTAGATCTGAGCTCCAGGTCCACCAGTTCTATGCATATCCAATCGGTCTTTGCTGCTCCTCACAGTCCATTTCCTAACTGTGTGTTGCCCATCCCCATAAAATATACAGTGTCGGCCATTTTGTCTGTGGGCATGACTTCAGTCTCATTGAAAATATTGGGAAGTGGTAGCCATTTATCCTTAGCAGCAGCCTCATTTCCACATTCAGATAAACTATAGGGAAGGACTGGCCATCTTGCTCGGTTCTTCTTCATTGACAACAATGGAAGCCACTGTGAATAAGGAGATGTTTGTGAGTTGGAAGCCTTTCATCACATTCTCGTGAGACAAATTAGAAGAAAAAGATCACCCAAATTGCCCCGCATGACAAAATCATGAGAGTTGCCAAGGCAGTATATTTAATTTGGAGTGTCACCAGAGGCATCACCTCCCATGCATTACAGCCACTTCCTGTTCTCAGTGAGAACACAGCTCTCCATTGGTTTTTGTGCAATGATTCTCAATTTATATCAGTGTGACTGACAGTAGAACTCACCCTGCAATCTTTTCATCAAGTTTCCAATGAGCTAGTGAATTGTTTGCTCTAAATATTAGTTGCACCCCCATACAACAAACTCAGTTATTAACTGTGGCAACGAGCCATGTGTCCCTGACAATAGCTAGGCTAGCACATGGTTGCCATGCTGTAGTGGGTTTGACCCCTAATTCTTTGGCTCAAAAAATCAATTGAGGAGAAATGTCTTTATTTTCTGAATTCAATTAGTAAAAGTTCCATGCCATCTTTTGTTTGATACATATTGGGATAGTGCAAGCCATATTTTTCCTTTTTAAATCAAATGTCTTCTGTATTAACTAGTGGGGCTGCCTACAGCAACCATCAGGAAAAAAACCTGCTACTTATTTCCTTGAAGTGAACATCCAACCAAACCTTCCAGATGTTGTTATTCTCAGAAATACAACTTTATGAACTCAACCTTGCATTTTCTGCTAATTCAACTTCTGCACTTTTCAAAGCTATATTACAGAAAAATACAGATGGCGCTTATGACCTTTGACACAGATTTACAACTGAAAGTTCCCACTAAGTTAAAATGGGAAATACCATGAGATGTGTCATGGTTGAACTTTAATTTAAAGCTTTTAATGCAGCTCAAATCAGGGGTAAAGAGAATGCAAATCTATGATGGCTGTCAAAGTGAAAACTTCTGTTATTTTAGAAAAGGCAAACATAACTTTTGTACTAATTTTCCACAGTGTGGAAGCCTTCAGACCTTAGAGATACCCGGACCAACTCTGACTGCCCCAAACTTCAATTTGGCATTCTGCTAACCTTGCTTCTCAATAGTCTAGGCTCCTTATGGTCCACTCAACAGCTACTAGGCTAGGTAAGAAATAGTTTTGGTCACCAGTATAACAGAGGAGCAATTTTTAAGGACATAGGACAACATGAATATTAATTCTGTTCTATTCAGATTCTTATGCCATGGCTATTAGTATAGTTATAGGAGGTTTGATCAAATTTCACTCTAAGGAAATAGAATATATGTGAAGCAAATCTATAATACTACCCTATATGTATTTAGCCTTTGATCTTGAAAGATCACAAACAACTTTACAAACTATGCACGTATTTCATCATCTCTTCTGTTTTTTTAAAGCAGCTGTTCCCCAATACAAAGAAAAACTTTACAAAAATGTAGGAAAGTGAGTGAAGAATTTTGTATTCAGTGAAAACTGAAGGCGTAAATTAGATATATGGAATATAATTACTACATTGGCTAGGACATTGGGACTTTAAAAAAAATGGCTCCAATATGGATTTAACAAAGACCTTGATTCTGATGAACTCCCCTCAAAGCACCCTAAGGTCAAAGGGTTGCAGTACTTCTCCTGATACTGTAGAATCTGAATCTAACTAGAACTGGTTGGAGAATTTTAGACAGAACAATTTGAAACATTTTTCATAATTTTCCTTCATGCAGAATTTCAAAAAAATTTTTTCCCAAATCAAAATGAAGCCAAATTTCAAAATCAAATCCTTTGTGCTGACACGGAGAGAGGCAAAGAAAGACTCCCCTGATGCTTCATTGTTAAGATCAAGATTCATGTAATGAATGGCATGCTGCCAAGCAGTAACCCTTAATTTATTTTAAAAACTATTTAAGATATATTTTATAATGTACCAGCCAGAAGATATATGATGGGGGGGTGAAATTAGCAAAAAAAAGGACATTGATGCTAACAGCTAAATGTTGAGATGGTTGAAATATGGCAATGGAATAAGGATCCTTGTAAAAACCCTAAGTGTTTACCAAAAAGGAGACAATAGATAAGGGTTGGAATGATGAATATTGAAGGACAATAAGGGCATAAATTACCCTAAGTAGTCATGGTGAAAGACTAACCATCTGAACATGGGCTGTCAGAAACTACAGGGGAAGTCTTCCACACATGTTGGTAACTGTATGAGTTTCTGTGTATGTGCTGTCTGTACAAATTGTTTGATTAATAAATCCAATCAAAGATAATTTACTGAGATTTATTGAAGCTGATTTAGCTGAGGTTGATTATTAAACTAATCCAGATTCAAGTGAACACCTTTCACTAAAACATAACCACAATTAAAATTTTCCTATCAGCTATTGGCTTTTGATAAATTATTGATGATCAGTTACTGATTAGTATATGTAAAAAAGAATTTGTCCTCCAGGTCTTGTTCTAAACTTGGACTCTTACCATTGTAGGTCACCTTTCACTTTACCAAGGCAACATCCACAGATGCGTCTCCTTGCTCCAGGCAAACCAGCATCCCTGTTCTCTTTAATGCAATCCCAAAAGGCTCTCTAGTTACTTTTCCTAGCCAATCATTCCCTGATACTCCTATTCTATTTTCTCTAATATCCTGCAACACCCAACTCTTTGTCTTTGAGTTTCTTTACACTTCTCACTCTTTCCAACTCTTCCCCACATTTCCAAGCTCTTTCTATTTGTCCCATCCCCAATGCGCCTAGTGTACTTGACCCTTCCCCACCTTCCTGATGCCATTTTCCCCAATTTTGACTGATTTCCAGCCCTTCTCTTCCCCTTATTCCATCCAATACCCCTTTTTCTGCTGCGCCACTCAGTAATCATGTAAGATATCATTTCATCCTACGTAATTCAAGAACAAAGGGGTTAAAGACCAAAAGTGGTAAGACCCAGCATGAAATGGTCACCCCACTGAATGGGATTTTTGCCATTGATTTCAATAAAGCTAGGATTTTACCCATAGACTTTGTTACATCCAAAATACAAAGGACCTAACACATGAGGAATA
The DNA here is from genome assembly GCA_032595735.1 of Pelochelys cantorii. Taxonomy (NCBI): domain Eukaryota; kingdom Metazoa; phylum Chordata; order Testudines; family Trionychidae; genus Pelochelys; species Pelochelys cantorii. The sequence continues at coordinate 162,096,954 of CM064327.1, forward strand.
AAAGTGGGGCACATTCCCATCAGAGTCAAGGGGAGCTGTTCCAAGCTGTATTTGATCCAGCATCTTCGGCACCTGTGCTCGGGCAATGTTTCAGTACTGACATCAAGAAAAAGGTTCCACCTAGTGGATCATCAACACCTTGATGGGGCATACTGCAAAGGATCAGGTTCTACCCAGCCTAACTTGGGAGGTCTGATAAAATTACTATTTTCTTACTGAAGTGGTACATAGCTTGGAGACTTATTTCTCCTGATTGAGACTATGTTCCATTAGTAGTTTTTCTTTAGCAAAATGTCTTTGCTGCTACATAGATACGTTACTCTGTAACTTCTTGCCCTTTAATGCTCTCCTCAACTTGCCATTGTCTTTGTGTGTCACTTATTTCATCATCCATCACTTCGCTTCTTACTGAGCCAGCCTCATCCACATGCATATCAGCTTCTCATAAAAACAGTTGTGCCTCCTTCCCTGATTCTTTCATGCATGAAACCTCTTTCTTGACCTGACCCCTCTAAGGTCTTGTTCTCCTTCAAATCCCTTGTCGAGACCCCAGGTAAAATGTTGAAAAGTGCGTTTAGGCTTTTAGGAGCCCAAGTCCCATAAAGGCAAACTTACAGAAAATTCCATAGGAGAGGAGGAATCCCTACCCAAAAAAAGACAGAACTCCAGAGGAATATTGGAGAAGCTTTATCTATTAGAGATTGTTTAAATTTGTACTAACATACCATAATAGAGTGTGCTGTAAAAACATGTAGTAATACATATTAATACCTATATTATCTTGTAAATGTTATTTACTATTATTTACACATCAGAACATTGGCTATGTTCTTGTTTCTAACATACATAAAGATCCTTTGTACCATTTTCCCCACAAAGAAGGACAATCTCGGTGTTTGGGGGATACTGATGTTTCAAACTGATGGTACATAAAAACTGCAAAGCACTTAAATTGCTGAAGCACAACAAAATGCTTTTTACGTTTCCCATACTAACCTGGATGAAAGACATCCCTGGAAAGCTGTTCATTTTGAACTGGCACAATGTGAGCAGCTGGCCTAGAACATGATCTACATTTGTGTTAAGGCTTTGGCATATCAAAACTTCTGCTCCCAGTTCTTTACCCTCCCCCCCCACCCCCCAAAAAAACCCACCTCCAAACAGTGCTTCACACACTTTCAGATACTATCTTTGTTACTAACACCACTTATCCTTCAAAATTCTATAGGAAATTTTTGCTAAGGTTAAGCTTCACTACGTCAAAAATACTTTTTTTCCCTGGAGAAAGAGAGTCAACCTGTGGAACTCCTTGCCAGAGGATGTTGTGAAGGCCAGCACTTTAAAAGAATTTAAAAAAAAAGAGAACTAGATAAATTAATGGAGGATAGATCCATCAATGACAACTAGCCAAGATAGGTAGGAATGGTGCTTGTAGCCTCTGTTTATCAGATGTTAAGAATGGGTGATAGGATGGATCACTTGATGATTATCTGTTCTATTCATTCCCTCTGGCAGCACCTGGCATTGGCCACTGTTGGAAGACAGGATACTGGGCTAGATGAACCTTTGGTCTGACCCAGTATGGCTGTTCTTATATTAGAAGCACTTCACATACCAGCTTATATTTGTGTCTATAAATAGTATTTGCTCACTTAACTCTTGCTCACATGCCAGTCTACAGCTGTGTAAAAATATTCATGAAACAGAGAGCTGATGAGAGATAATATAGCATAACAGTTAGTACGTTGCTGAACATTTTTTAAAGAGTCAAAACCATTATCAGATCTACAGCTGGTGCAAATCAGCATAGGTCCTTTGTTTTCAGTGCAACTGTACTCATTTACACCTTTTGAGAGTCTGGCCACAGAGTTCTGACAAGTGCAAAAAAGTGTAGGAACAATTTTTAGATCAAAATGTCTTCAGTATCTGAAAATAAAATCTGAAAGAGTTCTTTAGTTATAAGGTTCAAAGTTGGAATGTAGTTCACAAATTCAAACCTCTTGTGTCTTAGAAAAGAAGTGTCTGGAAACGTGTTAAGAAGAGGCTCTCTTGTAAAGTTCCCAATGCTTCCTATTTCGAGTCAAGGAGAACACATTGCAAGAACAGACTGGTGGGATTCAGGTTCTGGTCCCAGCCAGAAGTTAGACAGCAGAAATGCCCCAAAATAATACATAATGTGCAAAAGGGAAAAACGAACATCCAAAGATTAATATTTCAGAACCTTCTGAATTTGGGGCATTATGAGTTCTGACTTTAAATTAGCTTGTCAATTCCTTTTCCTTATACTTTTACACATTTGTTTCCTTAGGGGGATATTTCCATAGGGTTGCATTTCAAATGTTTTAGCCATGTAGGTTACTGGAAAGGCAGATCTATAGCTAAGGCCTCACATACCAAGTTGAGAACAATAAACCCTTTAACTGAATTAAATACAAAAGGATCAGTTTCTGAGCTTGGCTGTTAGGCTACGGCTACGCTATGGCTACACTGCTGCTTTTCTGCGGAAGAGGATATGCAAATCACACTTGCGTTTGCATATCTTCTTCCAATTCTTTTTGTAGAAGAGGTTTTGCTGATAAAAAGCCCCGTGGAGATGGGGCCATTTGTCGGAAAAAAAACATCTTTTGCAAGATCCCTTATTCCTTTAAAAAAAAAAAAATCAAGGTTTACAGGATCTTGCAAAAGAGGGGTTTTTCTGACAAATAGCCCTGTCTACACGGGGCTTTTTATCGGCAAAACCTCTTCTGCAAAAAGTCAGAAGATATGCAAATGTGAGCTTGATTTGCATATCTTCTTCTGCAAAAAAGCGGTGGTGTAGCCGTAGCCTCAGTGAAAAGAGCCAATTAAATATTTGTGAAGTATCTCAGTGAAATTTAGTGGTGTGGTTGATGCACTGGGTCTGGGACTTAAGATAGTTAAGAGACCTGGATTCTATTCCTTTCTCCACCTACTGACTCACTATGGGCTTCTCTACACTAAGGAGAAGATCCACCCTACAGAAGTTCATCTTCCAGTATTTGATTTAGTGGGTCTAGTGTAGACCCCCAAATCCAAAGCTCAGGGCAGCCCCCCTGATGGCGTCCGGTACTTCTCATTCTGTGAGGAGTAAGGGAAGCTGAAGGAGTGTGTATTTCCATTGGCTTCCCGCAGTGTAGCTGCCGTGATGTATCGGCTTAAGATACACCATCCATCTATGCAAAATGTTTAATGTTAACCAACCTGCCTGGTCTAGTGTAGACGAGGTCTGTCTCTCCTTGGTCTAGTCACTTAACTACTGTGTGGCCCAGTTTCTCCATCTGTGATTATCTACACATGTGGAGCAACTGAAATCTACATGACTATTGTTACTAATTTTGATAGCTTTCATAAGAGAACCCAGGAGCTTTTAGCAAACTGCTTTGCATCATTGGAGGACAGATATTTCGAGGCAATATCTTGGGCCTCGTCTATACAAGGACAAGTAGGTTATGTGTAAGTACACAGCACGGTGACTGTATAGGTATGCACAGCAGTGAAAAGCTTTGGCAGGGGGAGTCAGCAGGACACTACACTACAAAAAAACAGCAGTGGGAATTACAGTTGGTGTGAGTAGAGAGCTATGTGGACTATATATCCTAGATTTGTGGTATTTCTTTACTATGTTCACCTAGTTAGTGCTTCTCCATCTATACTGCTGTTTGTACCTGGCACCTGTTAGGTGCAGTCACAACCATGACAGGGCTATAGTTTTACCAACTTTTGGGTTTATTTATTGTGCAGCAGTACAAAGTGATAAAAGTTTTGGAGCTCCCTCTCATGCTTAGTCTTGCTAAACTTTTTTACTTCCTACACTCCTGATAGGACAGATCTTGGTATGCCTCTAAACAACTACCCACGTGTGTTTATTTTCAGGAGCTTCACCAGGACTGTCTTTCATGGACATATTGTTTTTCCAACTCAGTCTCTCATTTGTAGTATCTTGTCTTGAACTAAATTATAAGCTTGCTGGAAAAGGATATTATTTCATTATGTATCTGTATAGTTTTAGCACTGTGGTATCCCAATCTGGCAAGGGTATCTTGGGACTACTGGAGGAGGAGGAAGCAGCAGCAGCAGAAAGTTATTCAATTTCTTAGTACAAAGATTTGATATTTGAAGCCTTTACCTTTAGCAGGAATTCCTCAGTAAAGAAGATTTTGTTCAACAGAAATCTTTTCAGTGGAAACACTAGCAATCAGATTACCATTTTCATGCTCTCATAATGAAATGTTCTTCAGTGACAGTTTCCTCTGCTTTTCTGTCTTTTTAAATAACTGTCAATCGATATTATCCTACGAGTTACCACAGTTGTAGCTCACATGAAAATGGTTGTCTAGACAAAAGGCCTTTTTGAGACCTGGATATCCCAGTTTTTGCACACAGACTCTTTCAGCAGAAAGTACAAATAGAGGGCAGTTGTGCTGGCTCAAGACACCTGCAACCTCTGCTCCTTTTGTTGGGCCACTGTAGCCAAGGCAGCCTTTGAAGGGGGTTGAGTGGTTAGGTAAGGGGAAGACCATAGTGTTACAGTTACAAAGTCAGGTGTACTTCCGACCCCCCATTGTCTCTGTGTGTATCCCTTCAAAGACTAAGGCTTCACTTTCTTTACCTTTCTTGGGTGGAATGATATGACTCTCCCACTTTCAGACTAGGTCTTGGTCTAAAGTACCTCTGGCTCAACCATTCTTATCCCATCAGGTTTGACTGTGGCTCTCAATTTCCAGACCAGACTTCTCACACTAAATAATTGTTTAATCTTAACAGTAGGAATAAAGCATAACATAAGAGAAAGCAGATTTTTTAAAACACAGTCTATACATGTGTCTCTTCCCTGATGTTCTACCACCCTATAACAGAAGGCATAAAAAGGCCTACCTCTTTCAGCTCCTCCAGTCACGCCTGTGCGTGTCAGTCTATTCTCCACAGTGCCTGACCTCTGGACACTAGACCATGCCTTTTTACCTGACACTGAATCATTCTGATCTGTGGGTTTCTAGCACTGGCAAAACAACCTGCATCATTTGGCTGAAGCCAAAGTAGATTGTTTCCAGTTAACAACACAGAAATGGTTTCTTAAAACTTTTAGAGTATACCAAGAACAAATCATGTAAACCAACCCGATAGCTTTCTTTGATAGGATAACAAGCCTTGTGCATAAGGGGAAACAGTAGACCTGATATATTTAGATTTTAGTAAAGCATTTGATAAGGTCTCACATGACCTTCTTATCAATAAACTAGGGAAATACAATGCATATGGGGCTAGTATAAGGTGGGTGCATAATTGGTTGGATAAGCAGTCTCAGATAGTAGTTATGAATTGTTCACAATCATGCTGGAAGGGCATAACAAGTGGGGTTCTTCAGGGATCAGTTTTGGTACTGGTTCTGTTCAATAGCTTCATCAGTGATTTAGATGATGGCATAGAGAGTATGCTTATAAAGTTTACAGATTATACAAAGCTGGGAGGAGTTGCAAGTATTTGGAGGATAGGTCATAATTCAAAATGATCTGGACAAATGGTCTGAGGCAAATAGGATAAAGTTCAATAAGGACAAATGCAAAGTACTCCACTTAGGGAAGAATAATCAGTTTCACACATACAAAATGGGAAGTGACTATCTAGGAAGGAATACTGCAGAAAGGGATCTATGGGTCACACTGGAGCACAAGCTAAAAATGAGTCAATGGTGTGGCGCTGTTGCAAAAAAAAAAAAAAAAAAGCAAACATAATTCTGGGATGCGTTAACAGGATTGTTGTGAGCAAGACACAAGAAATAATTCTTCTCCTCACTGATTAGGCTTCAACTGGAATATTGTGTCCTGTTCTAGGCACCACATTTCAGGAAAGATTTGGAGAAGGTCCAGAGAAGAACAACAAAAATGATTAAAGGTCTAGAAAACATGACTTAAGAGGGAAGACGGAAAGAATTGGGTTTGTTTAGTTTGGAAAAGAGAAGACAGAGGAGACATGATAGCAGCTTTCAAGTACCTAAAATGGTGTGACAGGGAAGAGGGAGAAAAATTAGTCTCTTTAACTTCTATTGATAGGACAAGAAGCAATGGGCTAAAATTGCAGCAAGGGTTGGACATTAGGAACAACTTTCTAACTGTCAGGGTTGTTAAGCACTGGAATAAATTATGTAGGGAGGTTGTTGTATCTCCACAACTGGAGATATGTAAGAGCAGGTTAGACAGATATTTATCAGGAATGATCTAGATGGTGCTTGGTTCAGCTGTGAGAGCAGGGGATTGGACTTCATGACCTCTCAAGGTCCCTTCCAGTTCTAGTATTTTCTGATTCTATGATTTTTATTCAGTGCCATTCCTTGGCATTCTTGCACATTTCCGAATTTCCTTCTATTAAACTAAACACTCACACACTCTAATGACTTGAAATAGCCATATAGTAGCTAATCCAATAACCAGGTGATATACAGCATTCATAAATTATTAGGGTGCGTCGACACTGCACCCAGAGCTTGAAGTAAATTACACAATTTGAGCTATGGAAATTGCATAGCTTATTTTTAAATTTGGCACTGTCTACATAGCACTTATTTTGAAATAAATCACTATTCCAAAATGTCCCTTACTCCTCGTGGACTGAGGTTTACAGAGACATCAGACTAGCGAGCCCATTACATTTTGAAATAACGGGCGTGCTCAAATAACGGGGAATGCCTCCCGAAATAGCGCTGCAGTGTAGACGTAGCCCTAGAGAGCAGCTCCACATTCATGGCATCCAGGAAATGCACTGATTCAGGTAACTAAGGGTATGTCTACACTGCACACTTATTTTGGAATAAGCTATTCCATCAGAAATACTCCGAAATGTGCTATTTTGAAATAGCACATCTACACTATCAGGAAGCCTCGAAATTAGTCTGAGGAAGGTACCCCTAATGTGGATATGCTACCTCGATTTAGAGCCCCAGGTGCACTAGGGAGTAATTACTTTAAAAGGCCCTGGGGAGGAGCTATTTTGAAATAGCAGCAGCTGTCGAAATAGTGGAGCATCCACACTAAATAGCTATTTTGGAAAAGGCATTATTCCTCATGGGATGAGGTTTACAGAAGTTGGAATAAGCTGTACATTATTTTGAATTTATTTTGAAATAACGGAATTGCTGTGTAGACACTCGCATTCTTATTTCAGAATAACAGCCATTATTCCAAAATAACACTGCTGTATAGATGCACCCTAATTGTGCAGTTTTAATAATACAGTTAGTTCTTTCCATAACCTAAGCACTTTACAAACATTAAACCTCTAATTACCACAGTAATGCATGTAAGTAAAGATCACCATAGCATGATGTGCCAAATGCAGACTCCCGTGAAGCATTCAAAATTTGCCTATCGACAATGTCTATGTGCTCTGATATTCCTGACTTTTGTCAATTTAAGCCAGAGCCAGTGTCAATTAGAATTCATAGCTTTTTGAATCAATATTGCCTCCATTATAAAATTGAATTATAAAAGACAGCATTAGTTTCTTAAGGTATGATTCAAAGTTTGCAATTGCTTCATCAAATGGACTGTAATTATAGTGTGTTACAAGAGGCTATTAGGCTAAATTGCAATTTTGCATTGCTTGTAAGTTGGAGATTTCTTAATTTAAGAGATAATAAATGTAATGGTAACAAAGACAAAGTTAGCTGTAGCCGGGTATTCAGAACAAGCATTTGAATTAGGTACCATGCTATTTATGTTCAATTGTGCATGACAATGAAAGCAAAAATTGAGAGAGTTGTTGTTTTGTGGAATGGTTTCTCTTTGGTGGAAGCTATACTACCCTTGTGGCAGCAACTCCAGATAATGCAAAATAAACATCCTTGGATGAGTCATTACTTGGAACCTTTTGTTTAGATAAAGGAGATGTTATAACAGGTTGGTTTCATGACTATAACTCCAGATAGTAAAAAGCAGAGCGTGCCTGCTAGTTCTTTACTTTATCTCCAGGCAATAAGGAAATAAATTCAACTTGATTAAGGCCTGGCCTATACTTTAATACTGACATAGCTAAAACTGGTAGTTGTGTGATTGGCTGATTGACCAACATAGCTTTGCTGAATCAGTCCTACTGTTTTTGCTGGCACAGCTTATGTCTCTCAGGGAACAAAGGTAAACTATGCCAGCAGAACACTTATGACAGTAAAAACTGTCTACACTAGGAGGATTTGTCAGTACAGTGACACTATTATTGCTCTGACAGGCAACTTTAGTATAGATAAGACCTAAGAAGAAATTAATGTTGAACAGATAAAGCACCACTCTTTTAGAACCCTGCATATCTGTCGATATCCACATCAGGGTAGTGGATACCCGAGCAGGGTTGTCCCTGCCCCCCCACCCCAGTAAGCACTAACCTGCAGAGTCCCAGTCCCTGCGGCCTCTTACCCCCAGTGCCTGCTTTTTTGCTGCCTCTTTCCCACACGACCTTGCCCCTCCTCCATCATCTGTGCTCCCTCTCTCCTCCCCTTCAGATGGTTTGCTGGATGGATGCAAGTAAAATCCGGATTGTGGATTGGATGATGAGTTGAGCTTGAAGGATCGGCTGGAGAGCCACATATTTGTACATGCATAGGTCTCTACCAATCTTTTCTGATGGAACCTTAAAAAAGCATTTCATTTAAAAAAAATCTAAGAAAACAAAACCTTTTACACACAGAGAAGCACACACTCCCTACTGAGGACAAAGCCCTGGCTGGGTTGATTTAATTGGGATTGGTCCTGCCATGGGCAAGGGGCTGGACTTGATGGCCTTCTAAGGTCTCGTCCAGCTCTATGGCTCTATGATTCTATGACTATCCATGTATCATTTTCTACTTTCAATCATTTTCCCTACAGATATGTCAATTTTCTTGCAATGAAAAATGAGAGGTCTTTGACTTGAAGGACAGGATATTCATTTTTAGAACTAAAAGTTGGTTGAACAGGTTTCACATTTAAAGGAGAAGGTTTAAGAAGAAATTTGGGGTGGGTAGGTTATGTAACAATTAAAATATTTTTCTTTATTATACTCAGAGAAATAAATCCAACTAATGTTCATTCATCAATTCTCTGCCAACAACTCACTAGCCAAAAAGGTTTATCCAAATCAGCTGGGTTTGTGAGCAGTGTAAGGGAAATATTGACTCTGCCCCCTTTAACTGCTGCTGTCAGATGCCTTCCCTTTTTATAAGACAGAACTTCTGTGGTGTTTACAAACGGTACAAGTATTGATACTGAGCTCTTGTCATGTTGGCAAACATAGCTCAGACATAGCACATGCCACCTATGAAGTTTAACTTGCAAAATACAACCAGCCAAGCGGGAGCAAAGTATGAAAGAAAATTAAAACTTACTGACAGCTTCTGTTGCTTCTTGAGCGGCTTATGGGTGTGTTATTAGCTGGATTAAGAGGCTTGTATCTGACCCTATTATTGCCATTGTAACTGAAGGTTAGACTCCTGACACAGTTACGTGGATTTTCCTTGCCAAGGTCAAAATCAAAAGTAAAGAGCAGTCCAGCAATCATATACGTAAATCATTCCCCCAAAGTCAGCAAACCTCTAAAACCACAAGGAATCCTGTAAAGCAGAAAATAGATTTTTTTTTAAATCAGATAATTTTTGCATGACAGTGCGCTGTGCAAGCAATCATTACAAGGATGATAAATTGGGATTTTTTTTTTTTAGTTTCAAAAGATACTAATGGAAAAATGCTATTGCAATAACAGGAAATATACCAACTGAGACATTTTTAAAAGTACCATTTTCCAAATATTGTATAATTGTCTGATTAATGTTATCGTTATATTGAACTATACATGACTGACTCATTTGGATAAGGAAACAGTTAATGCCACTACCCCTTTTCAATCTCAAAGAGATGGAAGGTGTTAATTAACTCTTTAATCACTGGTGCCTTAGAAAAGTCATAATGAAACATCCATCAGCTTTCATGGTGTTTATAGACATATACAAAATCTAAACCTTATTGATCATAAGGAACCTATACACAGAGCAAATATTAAGACAAAGGAAGTATAAATTAAATATTTAATATTAATATTTTCCTGTTCCTAAGAAGGAACAGCTTCCCTTCTGAAGCTGAGCATGAGTAAAGCCTTCTTCTTCATTGTCTATTGACTTAACTCTCATCCTTCCAGTTATCATGATCCTTTCCTTCTTCAGGTTCAGTGGGACTATTTGCAAAGTTACTGCTCAAGAGATGGATTAGCCAATTGGATCCTTTGGGAATACAAGTCATTTTTAAAATTAGATAGGAAAAGCAGGCTGCAATTAATGCTGCAGGCTACTGCTGTTTCACTGTAGTAGCCCACTGAGAGGTTGGGCAAGGAACAACACAGAAGGAACTTAGCTACGTATGATGTGGCATTTCTTGCTCGAGAAAAGACAGTACGAAAAAAACCCTGTCAAATACAGAACAAAACTGAAGGGAATAGGAGAGATTTTTTTTCAGCCTGAAATGTGTATGACAAATAATTTCCCATGACATACAACCCCATGCACCACATTTGTATCATTTCAAATATAACTGAATCTTGAAAGAAAATAAGACAAGGACAATAAAGGTTGTGCTTTCTACCTATAAATTGGCTTTATCATCTCTTGTACCAGTGTTCAACTCTCATCTTCCTTTTCTTTTTGGCCAGGAGGACTGATATCCAATTTATATAGGACTATCAGCCAAAAAAGTGACTAATACCTTCAACAAAATCATTGACCACCAAGAAAAACTTGAGTGCTTCTACTAGTACAGCTGCCTCCAGCAGGCCTACCAGTTCCCACAACCCCCACAGCAGCTTCACTTACCAACTGGCCCCAAACATTGATGGTCAAGTCAACACTTATTATTTTCTCAATTTGGTTGGCCAAAACCCATGACAAATCATTACCTATCTATCAGCCTGAACAGTGTGTATCCTCTGTACTTTACACTACCCAGGATCCTAGAAACTAAAAATTCCTTGCTGGCTGATAGTTGAGAACTCATACAATTTTAATTTTTTTATGAACCAGATCCCACACTGGCCATCAAGGCGGCCCCCAATGTGGCTTTGTGACCAATGATTGAGTGCACAAGTCATTAATAGCCTCCAGGAGCATGAATACACCATATTACCAGCTATTAGTGACCTAGCAAGAGCTCCATCATCATCTACCACCAAAGGAATCACCACTCCCATCAAAACCCAGTGGTATCAGGAAGCCCTTTCAGCACTTGCACTACAACAGTGCTTACTGAAGAGATCCTCCAGCATGCAAACTGGAGCCACTGAATGGGCTTACCAATGCCCCCACCAAAGAGAGGACAGAGATGCAGATAACCTGTTCTCCTTCAACACAATTTGCTTGGTAAAAGAAAGGTGTTTTCACCCAATTTTGTAGGCACAGTCATTTGTAGGCACAAGACTGGCCATGAACATGCTTATTGTGACTGACAGAATTTTAGGTCTTTAAACTCTAAATCCTTATGATTTCTGTTGTGACACTTCTCTAGCTTTTATTATGTCATTCACATAAGTTTCTTGCTTGCTTGCTTCCAGGTAGAACTTGAGCCAGGTACTCAAACTCCAGCTTTTTAAATAATTTTTACCATCCACTTCCATTGCACAAGTACAGCATATGCTATAGATTTTTGTCTTTTTTTGTATTGTGAGGAATGCTTTTGAAAATGAGACTTTGTCAAAATGATCCAGGTAAGTGAACCATGAAGCTATGTAAGATTTAAAAAGTAAAATCATACCTTGGGAATAGTGAACTTCATATGCTATGTCTAGACTACATCCCTTTTTCGGAAAAGGGATGTAAATTAGACGTATCGCAATTGCTAATGAAGCGGGATTTAAATCTCCCCCGCTTCATTAGCATAAAAATGGCTGCCGCTTTTTTTCCGCACGGAGCTTTGCCGGAAAAAAGCGCCAGTCTAGACGCTGATCTTGCGGAAAATAAAGCCTTTTCCGAAAGATCCCTTATCCCTTATTTCATAGAGGGATAAGGGATCTCTATGAAATAAGGGATAAGGGATCTTTCGGAAAAGGCTTTATTTTCCGCAAGATCAGCGTCTAGACTGGCGCTTTTTTCCGGCAAATCTCCGTGCGGAAAAAAAGCGGCAGCCATTTTTATGCTAATGAAGCGGGGGAGATTTAAATCCCCGCTTCATTAGCAATTGCGATACGTCTAATTTACATCCCTTTTCCGAAAAAGGGATGTAGTCTAGACGTAGCCATGCAGTTTAAAGTCCTGCAGAAATTATGAATGACCTGACTTTCAAAAGTTTATGAATATTTTCTCTCCTGCTGTTTCATCCCATGTTCTACATTTTTCAAATCTTGGTGCATGAAGGAGAGGAGAAAAAAAACAGAAAAGGCTTCTTTTTAATTATAACTGTAACTCCCTTTTTCCTCCCCAGGTTACTCAGGAGCAGGTCACACTCACAGGTGTGCCTGGGCGCCTTTTGGTTTTAACCCAAAAGGAGATCCTGAGCACCCCAGTGGTGATGGTGTTTAGCTGAGGAAAGCCCTATCCACCTCCTTGCAGCAGTCCCTTGTTTGTAATGAATGTACAATGGTGGTGCCTCCATCTGGCTGGCCTTGTACACACTTACTGGTGTGCCTTGAGAGTCTCCAGGAATATATTCATTCCAGCTATAATATGGATCTAATTTCAGAACAACTACAACAAATCATATACATCTAATAGATTACTTTAAAATAAACAATCTTTACTTAAATAAACAGGGGTTAACAGATTCACAATGAATAGCATTAACGAAGTGCACAACAATAATTGGAGCTTATATATCTAGCAATTGTACTGCCAATATTGATCCCACCCGTGTGCACACCCCTGGACTCACAGTCCCAGACTCTTGCTTGCATGGGCGCGCTTGAAGAACTGCAGCTGTAGTGGAGATTGGGTCCAAGCTAGACAGCAGTTCTGTCCCAGGCAGCACTCCCCAACAAGGCCCAATTACTTACTGCCTCATGCTGTGCCTATCAGAAGCAGCCTGCTAGATCCCAGTTCCATAGGCATCTAGTCCCAGTCTGTAGCTGCAACATAACCCTGTAACAGCCCCTGGACTGGATCAAACTCCTCCACAGCAGCCTGGCTCCCCTTCTGTTCCAAACTCCAAGGGCAGAGTCCCAGACTGCTACGCCCCTCTTCTCATGCACATGGAGAGCCTCTGATCTCCCCCACAAGAGTCACTTCCTTCCTGTTTTTCCCAAGGGCTCATGGGAATTATAGTCTGGATTGCAGCACACAGGGTCTTTCCAGAAAAAACAAAGGCCCCTTTAGTAAGGGGACTACATAACTATATTAAAAACTTGGGGCAAATGTGTCACTTTTATTATAATCTTGTTTCCCAGAAGCATTCAATACTGAGAAAACATGGAGTAGGGTTCTCCTTACAATGTAATCAGACTTGATACCATTTTGTTTTGAAATGAAGGACAATTATATTGAGTGATTAACACCTGGTTGCCGTAGTCCTTTCTACATCCCTGTTTCTATAAAATGGTCTTTCCCTTAAACAGGCTCCAGCCATGCCCTGTGGGTTCTATGCTTCTGGGTGGTTATTATATGCCTCAGCGGCTCACTGTGACTCTCTGTGCTGCCTCTTATCTTTTTCTAGAGGCCATTCTCATCATTGGCAAGTCAAAGGACTGGGGGGATGGAGGGAAGACCCCTCCATAATCCTGAGCCTCCTTTTTCCAGGATCAGACTTGAGTGGTGTGTGGAGAGTTGTAAGGAACTCAGCCTACCCACCAATCTGGGTTCCAGCCCAGGGATCCTAGGTAGTGGCAACTGACAAGGCTTTCCCTCTAGCCCCAGTATAGTAGCCTTTCCTCTGGGCTACTTCCCCAAACACTCTCCTGGTACCTAATTGACTCTTTCCATTTTCAGCAACACACTTTCTCCTCTCAGTTCATCACTCTTCTCCTTCCCCCTCCCTTACGTGGAGGGAATCTTTTAAAGCAGACCCCAAGGCCTTAATTGGCTGCAGGTGTGTGATTAGCCTGCTGCTTCAGGCTAGTTCTTAATTAGCCTCAGGTGCCTGCCTGGATTATGTGGCAGCAGTCTCTGACAGTGCACTCAGGAAACAAAAAACATTTCACCCAGCTACTGGCATGTCTGCCTTCCACTATTGTAGCCATCTGCCCTAGGTCTGTCACAAGGCAAACTGAACCATCTTATTTTGGAAAATGTATATACACATTATTTGTATATCATCTTCTGTCAGCCAGCACTTAAACAGATCTATACAGTTTATGAAGATAAATGTAATTTCCCCCTTATCTTATAGAGAGGATAAATGGTTGGCCAAATGCCATATAGAAAGCTAGGAAAATAATGTTTGTCCATTGATCCCAGTTCTATGCCCTATCCATGGGGCTATCCGAAGTTCAGTTCTGCAAACAGCTTTGAAACATCCTTGTCCGCATTCCTTTTGTATTTGCTTGATCTCATATGGGCAGTAGTGCATGGAAATTTGCTAATGTTATTATACCATAGCTATAGAAATTGTACTACAACACTTGATAGTCAGTATTGCAGGAGTTCCAGCTATTAAAGCATCTAATGGTAATTATAATTACTTGGGAATGACACTGAGAGGCAGGATCTTAATAAATCCACTAATCATGTTTCTGGTGTCAGACTAAAAACTTAGGTACTACACCTTTACCTTCACCATATGCAAGGATATGCAATAATGTTTTTGGAAAGAAGAGGCTATATGGACTTTTTCCAGTTCATTGCTCTGTTCTGTGACTCTGAACAAATGTCCTCCACAAACATGCTCTCAGGGTATGCCGACTCTTTAAACTTCCAGCTTGAGGAGACTTTTCTGGGCTAGCTCAGATCAAAATAGCATGCTAACAATGAAAGTATAGTCATGGTGGTTTGAGGAACATGGTGGGCTAGCCACCCGAGGATATATCCATCTTTGCAGCTAGGTATGTACCTGAGCACACTTTTCCTCCCTGGAGCCTTCTAGCTCGTTTCAGCCCATCCCTGGCAATAAACTCATGAAAAATGTAAGGCAACAGTCTCAGCCCATCCTAGATTCTGACTGACTGGAGTTCCATAGGAACTCAACTATCCATCAAAACCTGCTCTGTTCCTGTTATGGAAAGGACAGCAATAATAGTCTTTTAGGGACCATTACACACAGGATCAGAATGTTTCAGTAAGTACAGTCCTTTTCATCCAGGAGTAGAGCCATACTTTAATATGCAGGTGTCTGATGAAGTATCTTTGCTGTGTTTTATATAGTAACTGTAACTTCTACCTTCTCTGATACCATTTTCTCATTTCACTTTCCAGAGCGAGGACGATATGCATCATCTAATGGTCATTACAACTAGTCACATTTGTCATATTTTGTACAGATTTCTCTAGACATATTATAGTAGTCTGATAATATGTGAAAGGCATTAGCATTGTAACCTTCATATTCCCTCTTCCCTTCTGACCATGTCGCTTTCCTCCTCATTTCATGAGTTTGATACTTACCTTTGTCTCTCTGGAACAAGGAGTGTCATTCTTATGTGCATTCCAAATGCCCAAAAGATTTCTGGGAATCTGAACTGTATACTACTGCTAATAAATAAGCAGGGCTGTGCCTTAATGCTTTGTCTTACTATGGTTTGAAAACAATTACCTTCACAAGATGAGTACTCTCCTACAGTGTGTACCTTATAAGCTAACAAGATGCTAGTTCACATGTTCAGTATGCAATTTTCAAATTCTCTTAACTCTGTAAGTGTAGTCTAATTTCTTTTGAAGATAAGCAAGAATGCACCCATCCACCCCCTCTCCCGCACCTCAGCTGGAGGCTTTTCTGTGCTGCTTTCTAAGTTCAACCATATTTGCAGTAGTAAATGGGCAAAAAATAGTGGTAAGAATTTTCTAAAAGACAATGTCGTAAGGGTTGGAGTTTTTGCTTGTTTCTTTTTCTTAAAAATGGTGAAGGAGTTTTTATTGGGAAATTTCTCAAAACAATTTTTTAATAAGGGTCAAAGCTTAGAAACTTACATTCCTCACCCCCTGTTGGAATGCTTTTTGCCTCAGTCTTCACAGACAAAGTCAGCTCCCAGAGTGCTGAACTGGGCAGCACAGTATGGGAAGAAGATAAGCAGTCCTCAGTAGTAAAAGAAAAGGCTAAGGACTATTTAGAAAAGCTGGACGTGCACAAGTCCATGAGGCCAAATCTAATGTATCCAAAGATGCTGAGAGAGTTGGCTAATGTAATTGCAGAGCCATTGACCATTATCTTTGAAAACTCGTAGTGATCATCAGAGGTCCTGGGCAATTGGGAAAATGCAAATGCTGTGCCCATCTTTAAAAAAGGAAGAAAGAGATTCCAGGGCACTACAGAATGGTCTGGCTCACCTTAGTCTCTGGAAAAATCATGGAGCAGGTCCTCAAGGAATCCATTTTGAAACACTTGGAAGAGAAGAAGGTGATCAAGAACAGTGAACGTGGTTTTGCCAAGTGCAACTCATGCCTGAGTAACCTAAATTGCCTTTTATGATAAGACTAGCCAATTGCCCGTCATAAAATGGGATTTTTCGGGTCTCTCCTCCATGTCTGTGTCTCTCTCTCTCTCCTCCTGCCTCCCCCCCTCTCTCTCAGCTCTCCTCTGCCTCCTGCCTCTCTCTCCATCTCTCTTTCTCTTCTCCCCCTCCTGCCTCTCACTCTCTCTTCTCCTCCCCTTCCTGCCTCTCATTCGGGGGACCGCAGAGCCCAAACGGCTGTTTGGGCTCCACGCTCCCCGTGCGGGAGCAAGCAGCATAAGCGGTTGTTTGGGCCCAACGCTCCCCATGCAGCATGGGGATGGCGGAGCCTAAATGGCCGCTTGCTCCACTTGCTCCTCCATGGCGGCCTGGCTGAGCGGTGCAGAACTCAGCCGAGCGCCACAGCGGGAGGCTACAGCGCCCTCCAGAGGCAAGACTGTAATGCTACAGAGTTACAGAGTCACAGACGTTGGGCTACTATATATATGATAACGGGGTTTGTAAATATGGGAAAGCAATAGACATGATATACTTCACTTTTGCAAAGCTTTTAATATGGCCTCCCACAATATTGCCAGCAAGGTAAAGAAGTATCAGTTGGATGAATGGACTATAAAGTGGCTAGAAAGTGGGCTCAAAGGGTAGTTATCCATGGTTCAGTGTCTAGTTGGCAGCTGTTATAAAGTGGAATGCCCCAGAGTTCAATCCTGGTGATGGTTTTGTTCAACATCTTCATTAATTATCTGGATGATGGGATGGATTGCACCCTCTGCAAGTTTGCAGATGACACTAAGATGGGGAGAGGTAGATAAATTGGAGGGTAGGGTTAGGATCCAGAGTGACCTAGACAGATTGGTGGATTGGGGCGAAAGAAATCTGGTGAGGTTCAACAAGGAGAAGTACAGAGTCCTTCACTTAGGACAGAAGAATCCCAAGCACTGTTACAAGCTGGGAATTGACTGGCTAAGCAGCAGTTCTGCAGAAAAGTTGTTCTACTGTGGATTACAGTGGATGAGAAGCTGGATATTATCAACAGCGTGCCTTTATTGCCAAAGGCTGACGGCATATTGGACTGTATTAGTAGGAGCATTTCCAGCAAATCAAGGGAAGTGATTATTCCCTTCTATTCAGCACTGGTGAAACCACATCTGGAGTATTGCATCTAGTTTGTGCCTCATCCCCCCCATTACAGAAAGGATGTGGACAAATTGGAGGGCAACAGAAATTATGAGGGGGCTGAGGCACATGACTTATGAGGAGAGGCTGAGGGAACTGGGCTTATTTATTCTATAGAAGAGAAGTGGCTAATTGAAGGGGCATTTCAAAGAGGATGGAGCTAGGCTATTCTCAGTGGTGGCAGATAACACAAGAAGCCATGGTCTCATGTTGCAGCGGGGGAGGTCTAGGCTGGATATTAGTAAAAACTATTTCACTGGAAGGATGGTAAAGCACCAGAATTGGTTACCTAGGGAGGTGGTGTAATCTCCATCTTGGTTTTAAGGCCAGGCTTCACAAAGCCCTGTCTGGAATTATTTAGTTCAGATTGGTCCTCCTTTGAGCAGGGGCTTAGACCAGGTGATCTCTTCCAACCCCAATCTTCTATGATTATAATAGGTGAATTTAAGAAAATTTTGAGTAAAAGCAAAGGTATAATGTTGTGAAACCTTGACAAAGTATTAATATCTGTAGGTGAAGGACATCATCTGACATAATGGAATAAGAGACTAAAGTTTTATGCAGTATTGCCTGAAGGACACATTTATTAAATTACTTTGGAGCCTTCACAGAGTAATTGTTATTTCTTTAACAGACAGAACAGAGAGAAGTGAGGAACAGGCCAAATGTGCAAGAGCTATTGTGAAAGAAAATTATGTACTCGAGGTGGTGTCTGTTTACTGACTAAAACTTGTATTTCCCCAATTCGGGAATGTTCTGAGTTGAAAGAGGCCAACATTAATCCCCATTAATGGGGAAATGGCATCTGAATCAGTATGGCAAAAACACTGGGACTGTATAAAATTACTGCATGTAACCAATATGATATGCTGGGAAAAGAGAAAAAAATTTCTTCACAGACTTTAGTTGACCTCCCTATTTCAAATGTTAAACCCATGAAGTGCCATAAATGAGGCATTGATGCAGAGGAAAACAAAGAGCTTCAGGACTTCTGGAGACATGAGGCGGGGATCCCAGATTCTGAGGGAGTAGATTTGGGAAACAATTATTTTAGAAAAGGATGAATGCACTGCAGGACTTGGTCTCTGGAGTAGAATGGGAGAGCAACATTATAGAAGGATGAAGAGGAATAATCATTCTAGATAACATAGCAATGGTATTCAAAGGAAAAGGGAGAAAAAATATTCTCCTTAACCTTTGGGGAACAAAGAACTTAAATTGTAGCAAAGGAATTGTAGCAAGGGACATTTAGGCTGGACATTAGGAAAAACCAGGGGAGGTTGTGGAATCTCCATCATTGGAGATTTTTAAGAGCAGGTTAGACAAACCTCTGTCAGGGATGATCTAGATTGTTCTCAGTCCTACTGTGAGTGCAGGGTACTGTCTTGTTGACCTTTCAAGGTCCCTTCCAGTTCTAGGATTCTATGATTCTTGCAAACTGATTAGGTAGAGTTAGATAATTTTCCCTTGTACTTACTGTATATTTTATATTTGCCCTAGAAGGGGTGCTGGATGCGATAGGTCACACACATAAGACATTTCCATTTCCTGATGTTGCTCTCCTGGTGTCTTGCCTCTTTACAGTTTACTTCCATAATGCACCACTCATAAAAAACACAGTGAGATGCTTTTACTCATGCTTAAACTGCTATGCAAGATTGGATTAAATGAATATTCTGTCAATGAAGACAACAGAAGAAAAAGCTGAAATAAGTTAGGAACACAAGGAAGCTCTAGGAATCAGGCATTCCTTCTTTCCTTCCTTCCCTTTCCAATCCTCCCCCCCCCCCTTACACTCTAAAAATGTGGAAGCAGACAGTAAGGTGCCTTCATGGGAAAAGCTTCATATGACTGCAAGAAATCCAAGAGCCTGAAACTGTGATTCAAAGTCTCATTCAAACCTATTATATACATATTGAAAAAATACAGGGCCAGAATCTTGGTTGGTTTAAATCAGAACAATTCCATTTAAATTTTTATCTCTGTGTCCATCTTTATGTATGTCCTGTGCAAAAGCTAGTATTAATGAAAAGTTAAAATGCAGAAATAAACCACTGCTGAGTCAAGAATTGCAAAGTTGTAAGCTTAGCTGTAGCTCTACTTTTTGTGTGTGGTCTATATTTAGACCATTTAGACCAGGGCTACCCAACTTTGGAAGCCCTGGGGAGACACAATAATACTCACAGCACATTCCGAGAGCTGCAACTTAAGTGTGGTTGCATATACATGCAACTATATATGCAAATATATGCAATAGCTTATTTCACACAATGTCCTGGCACTTCTGGCACCTTCTCCCTGGGGACTAGAAACGCCGACACCCTATACCTGTCAGTTCCAGTCAGCCTGTCCACTTGCATCTTTCAGTGCTCACTTCACCTGAGAAATGCCTCACCATTGTGGAGCATGTTCCCAGTGGAGGCCATGTTCAAAGGATCCCATCTGCAGGCCGTGTGTTGAGCCCTGCATAAACCCAAATTGCACCACGGGCAATGTGTTGAGTAGCCCTGATTTAGACCTTTATAACTTTGCAATTAATACAACATTTAATAGAATAGAAATGGGTGTCCCTTATAAAACCTTACATATAGCAGGTTACCGCATAGCACAGTCTTCAGACCCAGCTTTATTATTAAGTCTTATTTCATTTGAAAGTACACTGATTATAACAGCAAGTATTGGGGATGAAAAAAACAAACAGTTTGGATAGAATGTAGTAATTTGAGGAAGAAAGATTAGAAAAACTAATTCAGAAAGTTTTCTTCTACGTCAAAAATAGAAACAAAAACCATTCAGTATTTTTCTAAGAAACTTATGTGGGAAGAAGTTTGATTTTCCTAAGGAAGTTGCAAAGGATGAACTGTCCTTAGATAGCTGCAGCGGCACAGGAGTCAGCAAACAGAGCTGTAAACAGGGGAGTTTGAGTGGGAGTTTGTAAGAGGAGTTTGGATTGTGGGACTCATTTGGGTTTGTTTTTGTCGTGGAGGGGGTGTTTTGGTTTGTTTTTGTGTTCACCAGAATAACAGGATTTAGGTGAGAAGGCTGATAAAACACAGAGGCAGCAATGGCCATGACCCAAGCAGTAGAGGACACAAGGAGGATGATTGGATGTGGCAGCTGCAGGATGTACATGATTCTGGAGGGGGTATCTGAAAGGAGTTTTGTTTGCATGAAATGCTGCCTGATAGAGCTGATGGAAGAAAAGATCCAAGGATTGGAGATGCAGGTGGAAATTCTGGTCGAGTTTAGAATGGGGTTCGAGCAGATGATGGAGCAAAGGCATGAGGTGGCTGAAGGGGAAAGCTTAGATATGCAGATGGAAGCAGGATCAAGGGCCTCGGAGCAGGGACTGCTTGGCGAAGAAAATGGACAGTGGAAGCATGTGACTAAGAGAACCAGGCAGAGGAAAAGATGAATCAGTGAAGGAGAAATAGAGCTCAAGAACAGGTATGCGGAATTGGAGAATGAAGAAGGGGTACAGCAGGTGGACAATGAAGATGGAAGGGTAAGGAAGAAGAGAAGAGTGGTTAGTCCCATAGGTAAAGGGGAAGAGTCGATGGAGACAATACCAATAATGAACACCATGAGGATACAGGATGGGTTGAAGAGGATTACAAGGGATAACAGGAATGGAAAGGACTTGCAGCTAGAGGAAGCAAGAGATAGACTAGAGAATTGCACTGTCACCAGGAAAAGGCAGGTCTACGTAATTGGGGACTCCTTATTGAGAAGACTAGATAGGCCTGTAACCAAAGCTGATCCAGAGAATAGAAGGGTGTGCTGTCTGCCAGGTGCTAAGATACGGGATGTGGAACTGAGGTTGAAGAGGATCCTAAAGGGAGCGGGAAAGAATCCATTGATCATCCTTCATGTAGGAACAAATGATACGGCTAGATTCTCGCTGGAACAAATCAAGGGAGACTATGCCAGGCTGGGGAAGATGCTTAAGGAAATCAAGGCTCAGGTGATCTTTAGTGGGATTCTGCCTGTTCCTAGAGAAGGGCAACGAAGGTGTGACAGGATTATGATGCTCAATAGATGGCTCAGGCAATGGTGCTATAAGGAGGGCTTTGGGATGTATGGCCACTGGGAGGCATTCACGGACAGAGGACTGTTCTCTTGGGATGGACTTCACCTAAGTAGGGAGGGAAATAGACTTCTAGGATGGAGGCTGGCACAACTGATTAAGAGAGCTTTAAACTAGGAGTGTGGGGGAGACGGTTGGGAGATGTCCAGGTAATCTCTACGCCGGATTTTAGCATTGAGAGGGAGGAAAATGAAGTAAGAAAGGTTATAGCTGGGGGTAGGAGAATGGACATAAGGAGGAAGGGTAGAGTTTCAACTAATTTGCCCGGTACTGAAGTTAGACTTACCGGTCTGTAATTGCCAAGATCTCCTCTAGAGCCCTTTTTAAATATTGGTGTCATGTTAGCTATCTTCCAGTCGTTAGGTACGGAAGCCGATTTAAAGGATAGGTTACAAACCACAGGTAATAGTTCTGCAATTTCCCATTTGAGTTCTTTTAGAACCCTTGGATGAATGCCATCCGGTCCCGGTGATTTGTTAACATTAAGTGTTTCTATTTGTTCCAAAACCTCCTCTAATGACACTTCAATCCAGGACAGCTCCTCAGTTTCATCACCCACAAAGGACAGTGTAGATTTGGGAATCTCCCTAACATCCTCAGCTGTGAAGACTGAAGCAAAGAAATCATTTACTTTCTCTGCAATTGCTTTATCGTCCTTGATTGCTCCTTTTATATCTCAATCGTCTAGGGGACCCACTGGTTTTTTAGCAGGCTTCCTGCTTCTAATGTACTTAAAAAACATTTTGCTATTTGTTTTTGAGTTTTTGGCTAGCTGTTCCTCAAAATCTTTTTTTGCTTTTCTTATTACAGTTTTACACTTGATTTGACAGTGTTTATGTTCCTTTCTATTTATCTCACTAGGATTGGACTTTCACTTCTTGAAAGATGCCTTTTTGTCCCTCACTGCTTCTTTTACATGGTGGTTAAGCCACGGTGACTCTTTTTTAGGTCTCTTGCTATGTTTTTTAATTTGGGGTATACATTTAAGTTGGGCCTCTATTATGGTGTCTTTAAAAAGTTTCCATGCTGCTTGCAGGGATTTGGCTCTCGTCACTGTGCCTTTTAATTTCTGTTTAACTCACCTCCTCATTTTTAATTCCCCTTTTTGAAATTAAATGCCAGAGTGCTGGACTGCTGAGGTGTTCTTCCCACCCCAGGAATGTTAGGGCCATTATACAAGGCATTGGTGAGACCTCATTTGGAATACTGTGTGCAGTTCTGGTCTCCCATGTTTAAGAAGGATGAATTCAAACTGGAACAGGTACAAAGAAGGGCCACTAGGATGATCCGAGGAATGGAAAACCTGTCTTATGAAAGGAGACTCAAGGAGCTTGGCTTGTTTACCTTAACCAAAAGAAGGCTGAGCGGAGACATGATTGCTCTTTTTAAATATATTAGAAGGATAAATACCAGGGAGGGAGAGGAATTATTTAAGCTCAATACCAATGTGGACACAAGAACAAATGGATATAAACTGGCTATTAGGAAGTTTAGGCTTGAAATTAGACAAAGGTTTCTAACCATTAGAGGAGTGAAGTTCTGGAACAGCCTTCCAAGGGAAGTAGTGGGGGCAAAAGACCTATCTGGCTTCAAGATTAAGCTAGATGGGTTTATGAAGGGGATAGTTTGATGAGATAACATGATCTTGGTAACTAATTGACTTTTCACTATCAGTGGTTAATAGGCCAATGGAGGGATGATATGAGTTACAATAGAAAACTTTTCCTGGGTGTCTGGCTGGTGAGTCTTGCCCACGTGCTCAGGGTTCAGCTGATCGCCATATTTGGGGTCAGGAAGGAATTTTCCTCCAGGGTAGATTGGCAGAGGCCCTGGAGGTTTTTCACCTTCCTCTGTAGCATGGGGCACGGATCACTTGCTGGAGGATTCTCTGCATCCTGGGGCCCTAAAACCATTTGAGGACTTCAATATCTGAGCTATAGGTGAGAGGATTATTCCAGGAGTGAGATTCTGTGGCCTGCATTGTGCAGGGGGTCAGACTACATGATCATAATGGTCCCTTCTGACCTTAAAGTCTATGAGTCTATGAGTAATTGCCAATGTCTTCTGTAAGCAGAAGGTCAGCTTGGCAGAATATCATATGAAGAGCTAGAGGTCCTGTTTGGAAAACTGACCAGTAGATTTGTTTCATTGTCTGTTCTGTTTTAGAGTTGCTAAGGTAATTTTTCTCCTATATGCATTTTATTTTGAAATTCCAGTTTGCTGAAGGGTTCTATCTTCTTGCAAGACACTTGAAAAATCAGAGTATCTTAATTATGTGCATTGACTGCATACTGGCTTGGAAGTAACAGGGTTATTTTTAACTTATAAAACCACATACTGGCTGAAATGTGCCTAACCAAAAGCTCACCATGTTTAAATGCCATGGTTACAATCTTCAGAGACTCTTCCCTTCAGAATAAAAGTGGGGAAGTGGGAGGTAGAATATTCTGTGAACATTTTCAGTTCTCCCCACCTCAAGATATGAAATAGCCCAAATGTGATGACCATCTTTTAAATGAACACAGGGGGAAGGCTAAAGCAATTAAGAAAGAGGAAGGTGGGGATAAACAGGTATTGGTCACAGGGTGGATGATTAAGTGATGTGAGTTAAGGATGAAAGTGCTGTGACTATTTTGGATAATATAGACATATGTCATGGCCCCCAGAACTTTGGATGGGCATGTTCATGGAATATACATAAATAAAAATAATTATGGCATGTGATGGGTCATCTGTGAGCTTGCACTAGGTAATTGTTTTTACACTTCTGTAAATAGATGGTTTTAAAATATAAGTACAAGCATAGGAAAAGAGATAGAACAGATGTGAGAAGTGCTATTGCTCAATATTTCACAAAGTCAGCATGGGTTTTAGGACTTCCTGTCATCAGGCTTTTATCATACAAATGAAATAACTCACTGTCCTCCTCCTCCTCCTCCACCCACTAGCTCTCCTGAAGCAGCTCACCCAGGAACACTGAGTCCAAGCTGCATTCTCCTACCTCTGGCCAGCTCCTAAGATAACACTTTCCTGAATGGCATCTCAAAGCACAGGCACCATACAAGAGCACTAGTTGTCTACCCCCTCTAATCTCATTTAGACTCTGTCCTTCTCCACTGCCATCAGAATCATTTTCTCCTGCCTCACCAGTGCACCCTGATAAATCATACCTCCTATCTGAGCCTTTTTGATGCTTAACCTCCACCTCCATTCTGCCAGTGGAGATGTCTCTCCACTCCGAGCTCCTCTCTACAGCCCTCCACATCCCCCCAACTCTTCCACCCCCTTCTTCACTCTAATTAGCCCCAGAGATTCATTTCCCATCCAAAAGAAAAGATTCCCATTTCCAAATTAATTTAATTGGAGTGAAAACATACCTTAACCATATCTTAATTTTCAGAAACAACAAAGAGTCCTGTGGCATCTTAAAGACTCACAGATTTAATTGGGCATAAGCATTCATGGACAAAAACCCACATATGCCCAAATAAATCTGTGAGTCTTTAAGATGCCATCGGACTTGTTCTTTTTGCGGATACAGACTAACACAGCAACCCTCTGTTAATTTTCAGAGGCATCAACAAAATTTCTAAGCAACCTTGGTGTTCCCTCCCTGTCTCTTTCTTGTTCTCATGTTTTGTCTTATTAATCATAGATGGTAAACTCATTGGGGAAAGGAATGTTTTTATTAATTTGTGACGTGCTTAGCACACTTTTGGGATACTGACAAATAACAGTTCTGCAAAAGGATCCAGGCGGCAATATCCCTATCTTGTCACCTGATAAGAAACAGTTAAAAATGTCAGGACCCATTCACTATTGCAAGCAAGTAGTCTCCATGCTAGGATGTACAGATGAGAATGGTATAGTGCAGTAGGTTCTCCTCTTCTAGCCCTGCCAGCAGCAGCTGCTCAGGCCCTGTAGTGGTCTGCCTTTTCTCATGTCCCAGGCCTCAAGCCAGGCCATGTTTAGTTCCAGCCATTTCAGAATAAATGATAGAGCCCATAAACTAAGCCCAAATAAACCTAATTCTTAACCCCAACCTGAGCTCACACCACAGACCCTTCAATAGCTCTGCAGGATCATTCTCTCAATCTTGAGTGGAATGATGCCTCCCAGGACTTACCCCCTGGAGTCCAGGTACATAGTCCAATAGTTCTTCTCCCCTTGTGTCAGAGTGTTTCAGCATTATCTTCTTGGTGGACTGGTACTGGACCCCAGGCCCTCCCTTTACTCTGGGTTCCAGTCCAGGGATTCCATGGCAAGCAATGAAGATCTACCTTCTCAGACTCCTCACTGCCTTCTTGAACTTCCTAACTTGGCCTGTCCTCTGGCCCTTTCCCACAACCCCTCTTTGTGCTTACCATACAGTTGTGTCTTGCTAGCTCTTTCCTCCACATTATAGAAATGACAGAGGGACCGCAGAGTTTTTTCCCTCTCCCCCTGCGGTGTCCTTCTCATCTGGGTTTCCTCTCTTTACGGCCACCATTTAGCTCCTTCCCCCCCAGTCTTCATTTCCTCCAGGCGTCTTAATTATTTTGTCTCCAGTTAACTCTTTCATTACCTGTGTAGGGTACGTACCTTATCGCATGAATAAAAATATAGTAAACAATAGTAAAGAAGTAGTTTATTTTTATGTAATGTTGATGTGTTTCTGAGAGAGTAAGAAATCTCAGAACTCAAGACATGAAAACTGATTGAATTAATGCAGGAGAGGCCATGGAATGGCCCAACTGGCTTTCTAAATGTCCATCTGCACTCTAGAACCACAGGTTCTAAGTGCGTATAGCATTTTGGATACAAAATGTGGTGATGGGGGGATGTTGTTCATGATGGTGGTGTCATTCCCATGCGTATTCCATTGTGTGTTTGAACACAATGCATGCTACAATCTGTGCATCATGTGCAGCCTTTTCCTCCTGGTGAGTTGCCATATAATGGGCCAAACTTCAGGTGGACTGAAAGTGCAGGAAATAATATAATTTGCATAGTTTAACTGAAAGAGCCATATTATCCAGTCCGTGGCTTTAAAATCACACAAAGCAGAGAAACAGTAAGCGATAAAGAAATAAGGGCCCTTAACATTTGTCATAACACTTGAAAACAATGGATATTATTCTCCCCGCAAACAGCTGTCTTGCTACATTAGAGATGAAAACTGGGTCACTTAAGGACAATGAGTGCTCTAAAGTCAGGCAGAACTTTATCCTTTACAGATAAAGAAACATTATTGACCTGCTGCAAAGTGAATTGCATCCATTCTTCTTTTACTGGCTGACAGCTGACAATGTCAACGGCATCCTGATTGCCAGTCCCACACTCGTCTACTCTTCTGTCCCAGATGATATCCGGTATGGCAATGTAACAACCCCTTCCTCCCTTATCTCACGATGCAGGTTGGGATATTGAGACTCTGACATCGAGAAGAGAGGCCACAAGTTCTTTTTTTTTTTTAATCTTCAGGTACATTTGGCAAAACACAAGAATAACCTGAACATTCTAGCAGACTTGAGGTCCTGAAAATTAATGAATCATATGTAATAGAACATAAAATTCATAGAGGGTGCACACACAGCCAGATGGTAGCCGGGGACTGCTAGGACTTCATTTTAGATGAGATTTCCATTGTAAAAGTTTTCCAGTGTGACCGGTTAGAGCTGTAGAGGTGACAGTTGTGCTGCCCTAGGAGAGATCCCTAATTCCTCAGAAAGCAACACCACTAGCAAAAGACAGAAGAATCACCTTTGCTATTTTGTTGCTCCTGTAATAGTGGATAGATCATTTAAATTACCCCTATGCTCAGCTGAGAATAAGGAGTACTAATCGGTGACCTTTTTAGTTGAAGTGCAAGTGCCATTAACTGGCTCCATTAAGTTTTTTTCCCCAAAAGGAAAATGGCACACAGAGAAACCCTGGGGTGCAGCAGGGAAATATTTATCTGAGGAGGTCCATCAGATAGGTGTCTGAATTTTCTCTTCTTCCACTCTGTAGAAAAGTAATCTTAAAATAGGAAAGTTCTTTTACAGGCAGAATTCACCCTCCTCTTTTCTATCTTTGCCATTTTCATCTTTCTTACCAGTTAACATCTGAAATACTCAATTATTCCACTTAACCTTCCATTGTATTTAGATTTCACATAGCTTTTTGCCCTCTATTAAAATGTGTGGTTATATGCTGTAGGATAATATGAAAAGCCATCATTAAAGCCATCCCAGCTCCCATTCTATTAGTTAGATAGCAGATGGGCAAAATGGCCAGTCAGAGGCTTACATAAATTAGACAGAATACTTCAAAGACTCTGAAAGTCTTGGTAAAGCTTTATATATTTGTACAAAAGCTGTGATCTCTAGGCTTTGCCTCCAGCCAACATCCACTCAAAGTAAATTGGGCCTAAAAAAAAAATCCCTTCACAATAAATAGACACTTCATGAGGTATCATAGCCTACATCTCTTCACCTTTGTGCTTGGAACAAAGACAGCAGGAAAACTTTGAAAATCTTCCATGAAAAGACAAAAAGAGAGAGAAAATTGAAAGAGGGGAATTGCTTTCTATTTTTCCCCATTTTGTAGATGGCTTCCTTTCTGCACACATATCACAAAAGATCTATTTTAAAACACAACATGAGAGAAATGTGATTGCTTGTACCAGCAGCAAGGTCTGAAGCACTGCTTCTCCATCTATTTCATGTTAGTCCCAAGAGTTGGCTTTTACTTTCCTAAGTCAATTTGCTAGATTATGTGCTACTTATGGGGTGGTGGGGAGACAGCGGTGCACTTTTCAGAAATCATTATTTCTAGCAAAGTATTCTACAAGTCTACATATGCTTGTCTGAAAAATCCAGGTTTTATTTTGCTGTTGACCTTCATAATATTATATATTGCCAGAATGGAGTATAAAGATTTAAGGATTGCACACAAGATGTATGTGGTTAAGGCTGAGAACATTCTGGGACACAAAAATCCACAGACTTTTGACTCACTTTTGACTTCTGATGTCAGTTCTTTTTGGTGATATTTTTGGTGCAAGATCCTTTTTAGTGATCCTCTAATGAACCTCAGACCAATTTGTGAATCAATTTCAAAATTGATATAAGGCGATAAAATGAAAGGAAAAAAACCAACATAAGATGACAAATGGGGGATGGTGGTGGTGGGGAAATACAGTAATGGGGTGATGACTTCAGAAATAACTCTAAGGTAACTTCAAACAAAGCCTATTTGCTAACTTTCAGGTAGAACATACTTATCTATCAGTTCTGCTTCTAACATTTAGGTATTTATAGGGCACTGAGTTCTTTATGTATTGTATAGGGATATATTATTGTATAGGGATATAATAATATAGGGATAATATATCCCTATATTATTATACAGGGATATATCATCGACCATCTGACCAGGACAGTGATACTGACATTGAAATGCTAAGGGAGATTAGAGAGGCTACCAAAATAAAAAACTCTATAATAATGGGGGATTTTAATTATCCCCATATTGACTGGGTACATGTCACCTCAGGAAGAGAAGCAGAGATAAAATTTCTCAATGGCTTAAATGACTGCTTCTTGGAGCAGATGGTACAGGAACCCACAAGGGGAGAGGCAATTCTCAATTTAGTCCTGAGTGGAGCACAGGATCAGGTCTAGGACGTAACTATTACAGGACCACTTGGGAATAGTGACCATAATATAATAATATTTAACATTCCTGTGCTGGGAAGAACACCTCAGCAGTCCAGCACTCTGGCATTTAATTTCAAAAAGGGGAATTACACAAAAATGAGGAGGTTAGTTAAACAGAAATTAAAAGGCACAGTGACGAGAGCCAAATCCCTGCAAGCAGCATGGAAACTTTTTAAAGACACCATAATAGAGGCCCAACTTAAATGTATACCCCAAATTAAAAAACATAGTAAGAGACCTAAAAACGTAGTGAGGGACAAAAAGGCATCTTTCAAGAAGTGGAAGTCCAATCCTAGTGAGATAAATAGAAAGGAACATAAACGCTGTCAAATCAAGTGTAAAAATGTAATAAAAAAAGATTTTGAGGAACAGCGAGCCAAAAACTCAAAAACAAATAGCAAAATGTTTTTTAAGTACATTAGAAGCAGGAAGCCTGCTAAAAAACCAGTGGGTCCCCTAGACGATTGAGATATAAAAGGAGCAATCAAGGACAATAAAGCAATTGCGGAGAAACTAAATGATTTCTTTGCTTCAGTCTTCAGGGCTGAGGATGTTAGGGAGATTCCCAAATCTGCACCGTCCTTTGTCGGTGATGAATCTGAGCAACTGTCCTGGATTGAAGTGTCATTAGAGGAGGTTTTGGAACAAATAGAAAAACTTAACTTTAACAAATCACCGGGACCGGATGGCATTCATCCAAGGGTTCTAAAAGAACTCAAATGGGAAATTGCAGAACTATTATCTGTGGTTTGTAACCTATCCTTTAAATCAGCTTCCGTGCCTAATGACTGGAAGATAGCTAACATGAC
The DNA here is from genome assembly GCA_032595735.1 of Pelochelys cantorii. NCBI lineage: Eukaryota > Metazoa > Chordata > Testudines > Trionychidae > Pelochelys > Pelochelys cantorii. Next base: position 162,127,259 of record CM064327.1, read on the forward strand.
ACCAATATTTAAAAAGGGCTCTAGAGGAGATCTTGGCAATTACAGACCGGTAAGTCTAACTTCAGTACCGGGCAAATTAGTCGAAACAATAGTAAAGAATAAAATTGTCAGGCACGTAGAAGAACATAATTTGTTGGACAAAAGTCAACATGGTTTCTGTAAAGGGAAATCATGTCTTACTAATCTATTAGGGTATGTTTACACTACCACCCTAGTTTGAACTAGGGTGGTTAATGTAGGCATTCGAAGTTGCAAATGAAGCCCGGGATTTTAATATCCCGGGCTTCATTTGCATCTTGCCGGGCGGGCGCCATTTTTAAATCCCCTTAGGTCGAACTCCGTGCCCGCGGCTACACGCGGCACGGAGTAGGTAGTTCGAATTGGGATCTCTAATTCGAACTACCGTTACTCCTCGTGGAACGAGGTGTACCGGTAGTTCGAATTAGAGATCCTAATTCGAACTACCTACTCCGTGCCGCGTGTAGCCGCGGGCACGGAGTTCGACCTAAGGGGATTTAAAAATGGCGCCCGCCCGGCAAGATGCAAATGAAGCCCGGGATATTTAAATCCCGGGCTTCATTTGCAACTTCGAATGCCTACATTAACCACCCTAGTTCGAACTAGGGTGGTAGTGTAGACATACCCTTAGAGTTCTTTGAAGGGGTTAACAAACATGCAGACAAGGGGGATCCAGTAGATACAATATACTTAGATTTTCAGAAAGCCTTTGACAAGGTCCCTCACCAAAGGCTCTTGTGTAAATTACATTGTCATGGGATAAGAGGAAAGGTCCTTTCATGGACTGAGAACTGGTTAGAAGACAGAACATAAGAACATAAGAACATAAGAATGGCCATACTGGGTCAGACCAAAGGTCCATCGAGCCCAGCATCCCATCTGCCGACGGTGGCCAATGCCAGGTGCCCCAGAGAAGGAGAACAGAAGACAATGATCAAGTGATTTATCTCCTGCCATCCATCTCCTGCCCTTGTTATGAAGGCTAGGGCACCATACTTTATCCCTGGCTAATAGCCATTTATGGACCTAACCTGCAAAAATTTATCAAGCTCTTTTTTAAACCCTAATAGAGTCCTGGCCTTCACAGCCTCCTCGGGCAAGGAGTTCCACAGGTTGACTGTGCGCTGTGTGAAGAAAAATTTCCTTTTATTAGTTTTGAACCTACTACCCATCAATTTCATTTGGTGTCCCCTAGTTCTTGTATTATGGGAAAAGGTAAATAATTTTTCTATAATCACTTTCTCCACACCATTCATGATTTTATATACCTCTATCATATCGCCCCTCAATCGCCTTTTTTCCAAACTGAAAAGTCCCAGTCTCTCTAGCCTCTCCCCATATGGGACCCTTTCCAAGCCCCTAATCATCTTAGTCGCCCTTTTCTGAACCTTTTCTAATGCCAATATATCTTTTTTGAGGTGAGGAGACCACATCTGCACGCAGTACTCGAGATGTGGGCGTACCATAGTTTTATATAGGGGAAGTATGATATCTTTTGTCTTATTATCTATCCCTTTTTTAATAATTCCTAACATCCTATTTGCCTTACTAACTGCCGCTGCACACTGCGTGGATGTCTTCATGAACTATCCACTATAACTCCAAGATCCCTTTCCTGATCTGTCGTAGCTAAATTTGACCCCATCATGTAGTACGTGTAATTTGGGTTATTTTTTCCAACATGCATTACCTTACACTTACCCACATTAAATTTCATTTGCCATTTTGCTGCCCAATCACTCAGTTTGCTGAGATCTTTTTGTAGTTCTTCACAATCCCTCTTGCTTTTGACTGTCCTGAACAACTTTGTGTCATCTACAAACTTGGCCACCTCACTGCTTACCTCATTTTCTAGATCATTGATGAACAAGTTGAACAGGATTGGTCCCAGTACTGACCCCTGGGGAACACCACTAGTTACCCTCCTCCATTGTGAAAATTTACCATTTATTCCCACCCTTTGTTTTCTGTCTTTTAACCAATTCTTGATCCATGAAAGGACCTTTCCTCCTATCCCATGACCACCTAATTTACGTAAAAGCCTTTGGTGTGGGACCGTGTCAAAGGCTTTCTGGAAATCTAGGTATATTATATCCACTGGGTGCCCCTTGTCCGCATGTTTATTAACCCCTTCAAAGAATTCTAACAGATTAGTTAGACACGACTTCCCTCTGCAGAAACCATGCTGACTTTTGCCCAACAATTCGTGCTCTTCTATGTGCCTTGCAATTTTACTCTTTACTAGTGTTTCTACTAATTTGCCTGGTACTGATGTTAAACTTATCGGTCTATAATTGCCAGGATCTCCTCTAGAGCCTTTTTTAAATATTGGTGTTATATTGGCCATCTTCCAGTCATTTGGTACCAAAGTGGATTTAAAGGATAGGTTACAAACCACTGTTAATAACTCCGCAATTTCACATTTGAGTTCTTTCAGAACCCTTGGGTGAATGCCGTCTGGTCTCGGAGACTTGTTACTATTCAGCTTATCAATTAATTCCATAACCTCCTCTAATGTCACTTCAATCTGAGTGAGTTCCTCAGATTTGTCACCTAAAAAGGCTGGCTCAGATTTAGGAACCTCTGTAACATCCTCAGCCGTGAAGACTGAAGCAAAGAAATCATTTAATCGCTCCGCAATGGCACTGTCTTCCTTGATCGCTCCTTTTATATCTTTATCATCCAAGGGCCCCACTGCTTTTTTAGCGGGCTTCCTGCTTCTAATGTATTTAAAAAACATTTTACTATCATTTTTTGAACTTTTGGCTAGCTGTTCCTCAAACTCTTTTTTGGCTTTTCTTACTACATTATGACACTTAATTTGGGAGAGTTTATGTTCCTTTCTATTTTCCTCACTAGGATTTGACTTCCACTTTTTAAAAGCTGCCCTTTTCTCTCTCACTGCCTGTTTAACATGGCTGTTTAGCCATGGTGGTTCTTTGTTAGGTCTCTTACTGTGTTTTTTTATTTGGGGTATACATTTAAGTTGGGCCTCTAGTATGGTGTCTTTAAACAGTTCCCATGCAGCTTCCAGGGATTTTAGTTTAATTACTCTCCCTTTTAGTTTCTGTTTAACTAGCTTCCTCATTTTAGTGTAATTCCCCTTTTTGAAATTAAATGCCAGAGTGTTTGACCGCTGCGGTGTTCTTCCCAACACAGGAATATTAAAAGTTATTATATTGTGGTCACTATTTCCAAGCGGTCCAGTAACAGTTACCTCTTGGACCAGATCCTGCATTCCAGTCAAGACTAGGTCGAGAATCGACTCTCCCCTTGTGGGTTCCTGTACTAGCTGCTCCAAGAAGCAGTCATTTAAGGCATCAAGAAATTTAATCTCTGAATCCCGTCCTGAGGTGACATGCACCCAATCAATATGGGGATAATTGAAATCTCCTATTATTACTGTGTTTTTTATTTTGGTAGCCTCTCTAATCTCCCTTATCATTTCAGCATCACTATCACTGTCCTGGTTAGGTGGTCGGTAATATATTCCTAATGCCATATTCATATTAAAGGAATGAATTGTTATCCATAATGATTCTATGGAACATTTTGATTCCTTTAGGATTTTTACTTCATTTGATTCTATATTATCCTTCACATATAGTACCACTCCGCCACCCGCACGACCTGTTCTGTCTTTCCGATATAATTTATATCCCGGTATGATAGTGTCCCACTGATTGTCCTCATTCCACCATGTTTCTGAGATGCCTATTATGTCAACTTCCTCCTTTGATATGAGGTACTCCAGTTCACCCATCTTATTAGACAGACTCCTAGCATTAGTGTAAAAGCATGTTAGAAAACTACCACTATTTATATGTCCGCCTTTCACAGACACATTGGATTTTTTTATGCACGATTGTTTCACATCTGATCTTGCCCATATATTATTTCCCACGTTCCCTATCTGACTAACTTCTAGGGAATCCCTACCTATGGAGCCTCGTGTAAGAGAAGTCTCCGTCCGATCCAGGTGCTCCCCCGCACCAATCGGCTTTCCCCCACCTCTTAGTTTAAAAACTGCTCTACGACCTTTTTAATGTTTAATGCCAGCAGTCTGGATCCACCTTGATTTAGGTGGAGCCCATCATTCCTGTATAGGCTCCCCCTACCCCAAAAGTGTCCCCAGTTCCTAATAAATCTAAACCCCTCTTCCCTGCACCATCGTCTCATCCACGCATTGAGACTCTGAAGTTCTGCCTGTCTATCTGGCCCTGCGTGTGGAACTGGAAGCATTTCAGAGAATGCCACCAAAGATGTTCTGGATTTCAGTCTCTTTCCTAGTAACCTAAATTTGGCCTCCAGAACATCTCTTCTACCCTTCCCTATGTCATTGGTACCAACATGTACCACGACGACCGGCTCCTCCCCAGCACTGCCCATAAGTCTGTCTAGATGCCTCGAGAGATCCGCAACCTTCGCACCAGGCAGGCAAGTAACCATACGGTTCTCCCGGTCATCACAAACCCAACTATCTATATTTCTAATGATCGAATCCCCCACTACTAAAACCTGCTTCTTCCTAACAGCTGGAGCTCCCTCCCCCGGAGAAGTATCCTCGGCACGAGAGGATACAACATCACCCTCTGGAAGGAGGGTCCCAACTATGGGATGGTTTCCCTCTGCTCCCATTGACTGCTCTCCTTCCCTGAGCCTTTCATCCTCCGTAACAGCATCAGGACTGTCAGATTGGAGGTGGGACAGCCCTACTATGTCCCGGAAAGTCTCATCCACAAACACCTCTGCCTTCCTTAGCTCCTCCAGTTCAGCCACCCTGGCCTCCAAAGCACGCACTCGGTCTCTGAGGGCCAGGAGCTCCTTGCATCGAGCGCACACTTACGCCACCCACCCACAGGGTAGGTAGTCATACATACTGCACTCGACACAATAAACAGGATAGCCCCCACTCTGCTGCTGGGCTTCTGCCTCCATTTCCTACTCTAATTATATATGAGGGTTAATTAAATGTTTCAGATAGAGGTTGTTATAAAGGATTTAGTTTAAGGGCAATAGAAGTCACTAGCTCCCCCCAAGCTCCCCCTCTAAACTCCCCTCTCAAAACTCCCTCCTGTTAGCACTCACCCTGTCCGCGAGCACCCGGTCGCAAAGCTCCCTGGTCGCTTACCAGCAGGGTTTAAGTGCTCGGCCTCCCTGATAGCTCCTCCCTCTGCCTACAGCTCAGCCAATCAGCACACGGTGTTTCAATTCAAACCTAATCAGCTTCCAACTGCCTGCCTGCCTGCCTGAGCACACGGCTCCCATTTTCTTGGGGGTCTATTTTGACCCCCCCCCCTTTTTCTCCACCTTGGCAGGCTGGACCTTCATCTTTCCTGCTGCTGCTGCTCTCCCCAAAGAAGAGACGGTAAGGGGGCTGCTTTAAAGCAGCCCCTGGGGTTTCCCTCTCCCCACAGCCTGCCTGGTGCTGGGGAGGGGAGATTAGGGGCCCTTTCCATCAGGGCTCCTGGGTGGGGGGGCTGGTGCAGCTCCTTTGGGGTGCTGAGGGCAGGGGGTGGCTTACCTCCCCCTAGTTCATCGGCCCTCACACTTCTCCTGCTGCTCCCTCTCCAAGCCCCGGTTGCTGTAGGGGCCTTTCCATTCTCGGCCCCACTGCTTGTCTCCTTGCCCTTCTCTGCTCTTCTGGGCCTTGCAGCAGGTACTGTGGGCCTGCTGCTCAGGTGCCTGTGGGTACACTGTTTCCCTTTCCCTCAGCAGTGTCTCCTCCCTCTTCCCGCCCTTGAACAGGCATCTTTTAACTGCCTGCCTTCCCACTCCACTGCTTGTCCCATCCACCCCTTTGGGTGCCAGTGCTTCCCCCCCCCCCCGCTTTCTTTTGTTAGGCGCTTGAGCTTCCCCCTCCTTTTAGTTACTCTTCCCACACACACAGCTTCACTTGTCCCCATGTCCTTTTAATGATTATTTACCCCTCATCTCCCCAGTGCAGCCGGAGGAGCCACTCTTTCCATTCTGTGCTGGGAGCTGTATTCCTTACACCTTTTCCCCTTCCCTTTCTTCTGAATTATCACCCTCCCACCCCACTTCCAGCCTAGTGGGGGGGAGTGGTAAATCTCCTTCCTCCCCTCCTCTTTCTCTCCCTGTTCCCTTCCCTGGTGTTTTTTTTGGTTCTCCCCTAATTGTTTGTTTTGTCCTTTCCTCCCTACCCATGACCACAACGAAGGGGTTGTCGGATGACACCCCTGCAGAACCTTCCCCACCCCTCCCTAAAAACAACAACTCCTCTGAGGCTGCCGGGCCCCCCGTCACTACGGTAGAGGGGGCGGACATGGACGAGGACCCCGGGGCCTCGACCGCTTCTGCCGCGGCACCTCCGGCTACCATCAAGAATGCCCCCCTGAAGGGTAGGAAGGGCCTGGGGACCAAAAAGGGCAAGAGCCCCGCCCGGAAGGCAAAACCTCCTGAGGCGAGGGCTCACTCCCCGGCCGCGACCCACATGTTGGCCGCGGCTCCCCCTCCTTCCCGCTCCCCTGTTCCTTCCACCAGCTCTGGGGGCAACGGTGTCCCGGGCCCCAGGGCGTACGCCCAGGTGGCCGCCACCCCCCCGCCTGTCGCCTCCCAAGCCGCCTCCCGGAATACCATCCCCGGTGGCCGCGGCCCCTTTCCCACCCTGACCAGGAGGCATGGGGTCCGTTGTCTCCTGGTGGTGGCCTCGCCCCACGTGGAGACCTACGTGCGGGCGTTGGCACGCGTGGTGGGCCCCGCGGCCGTGGTGGCGGCCTCTAAGATGTTCGGGAAGGTGGTCTTCTTCCTGGCGTCCGAGGCCGCCGCCCAGAAGGCGGTGGAAAGGGGTTTGGCGGTGGGGGGAGTCCACGTTCCCCTCGAGCCTTTGGAGGACCTGGGCGTACGGGTGGTTTTGTCCTCTGTTCCTCCCTTCCTCCCCAATGCCGCCCTACTGCCTTTCCTCTCCACCCTGGGGAGGCCTCTGTCAGTCCTGAGTCCCCTTCCTCTGGGCTGTAAAGACCCGACCCTCCGCCACGTCCTTTCCTTTCGCCGGCAGGTACAAATCCTACTACTGCCGGCAGGACGTGGCGGAGAAGCCCTGGAAGGGTCATTTCTGGTGCCCCATCAAGGGGCCCGGTACCGGGTGTACTACACCATGGGGGAGGCCCGGTGTTTTCTCTGTCGGGCGACGGGGCACGTCCGAAGGGACTGCCCCCTGGCCCGGTTTGGAGAGGCACCCGGGACCCCCGATGCCCGGGAGGGCACCGGCCCTACCATCGCCGGTGGCCCTGACGGTCCGGACCCTGGGGTCGCCCCTCCTCCAACCATGACCGTCGTCAATCCCGCTCAGGTTCCGCAGGGCCCAGACGAGCGTGCGGGTGCTGATGCTGCCACCGCCAAAAGCGGCAAGGCTGGGCCCGCGGAGGAGAGGGCGGCGGGGTCAGTGACGGGACTCGGGCAGGACCTACCTCGGGGGGAGGTATCCTTTTCCCCTGCTGCCCAGCCCCCATCTACCCTTGCCCCCCTGACGCTGCCCTTGTCCCCTGGCTCTTCTTCCATTCAGGCCCAGCCCTCTTCCTCCGAGGGATGGGAGCTCGCAATGGGGAAGCGCCGAAAGCGTGCTCGGCGTTCCACCCCGCCCTCTGAGGGGGAGGACAACCTCCCTGTACCCATGGGGGTGGACGCTGGAGCCATTCCACCCTCTGAGCCCGCAAGCGATTCACAGCACCACGAAGCAGTCGAGGTGACTGCGGCGGACGCGGGAGAGGTGAACACCTCCCTCCCGGGGTCCCTGCAAGAGGGGGTGTCCATGGAGGATGCTCCCACTGTTCCCGCCTCCACTGAGGGGGCGGCCGCTGACCTTGCCACCGACAGAGATCAGCACCTGGTGGCGGGCGGCGGGCTCGCCTTCCTCTCTCAGGAGGTGGAGGCTTTGGGGCTGACCCCGGCTGCCTCAGAGGGGGATCATCAGGTCCTGGAGGGACAACAACCGACCTCTCCTTCCCCTTCCGACCCGCTGCTATCCCTTCTCCCTGCCTCTGAGTTGCCCCGGGGTGCGACCGTCTGCCCGGCCATCGACAACACCTCGGCCGCGGCCGCGGAAACCCTTGAGGCTCTCAGCGGGCGGGAGATCCCGTTAATATCTGTCACCCCCGGCGCTGAGGCCTCCGGTGCTGCACTCTCTGTGGCACTGGAGCCCAGCGCTGGGGAGACTATTACTACCCCTACCGCTGCCATCGATTCTCTGCGCTGCGAGGAGGCACCGCACCTCGGTGCCTCCTCTGCTGAGGCATCTCGCCCTGCTCCTTCTCCTTCTCCCTATTCAAACGCCCTCTCAATCGAGTTTCCCACCCCTCTTCCTCCTCCCCGCCATTCTTGTCTCTTCCCTAATCCCTCACCTCTTCCTCCCCCTACTCTCCTTCCTCGTCTCCCTCCTTTTCCCGATCCCCTCCCTGAACTCTTTTCCTCCCCTTACTCTGTTACTGCCGCCCCTGGGGTTGCCACGTTTAGTCCAGACGTTGGCCCCCGGGAGGCGGTTTTCGTTTCTTCTGCTCCCAGCACATCTGGGGCTGATCTCCCTCCGCCACTGTCCTCTCAGCAGGGACCTCAAACGCCCTGCGTCCCCGTGCCGATGGGTCGCGGGGCTCACGGAGGGGTCTGGCCCCAAGGTGTTCGAGGGCCCGAGGCCCCGACGCCAGACGCGCTGAAGGGCGAGATGTGTGTTTTCTTGGAAGACATCCGTGGCTCCAAGAACAAGGTCGCTCTCGCCCTTCAGCGCTGGGGAGATTTTCATCTCATTTTGCAAATAGTCAGAGCCCTCTTGCGGGAGGGTAAAGGGACCGGGCGGCGGGGGGCCGCGGCTTACCAGCGGGTCCGCAGCTTCCGTGACGCCCTGCTCACTTTTGGGAACGGTCGCGGTTTGCTGCGGGGCCCGATGGGGGCCGTCGGCACTCCTGCCAATCAGGATCTTCCCCAGCCCTCTCGATGCCGCCGCTCATCTTTGCCACTCTGAACACCCGGGGCTGCGGGTCGTGCCTCCGTAGGTGTCAGGTCCTCTCCTTCCTCCGGAGGGGCAGGTACTCCATCATATTCCTCCAGGAGACCCACACAGCTCCGGCCACCGAGGCTAGCTGGCGGCTGGAGTGGGGGGACAGGGTTTATTTTAGCCACCTGTCGGCCCGTCAAGCCGGGGTGGCTACCCTGTTCTCCCCGAACCTGCAGCCCGAGGTGCTGGGGACCGCCGAGGTCGTGCAGGGTCGCCTGCTGCATCTCCGGGTTCGGACGGAAGGGCTGACACTAAATCTCGTCAACATCTACGCCCCGACGTCCGTCCCGGAGAGGCTCCGCTTCTTTCGGCAGGCGTCGGCCTTCCTCGGCACTTTGGATCCTCGCGAGTGCCTGGTCCTGGGCGGAGACTTCAACTGCACCCTCGAGGAGCGGGACCGTATGGGGCTCGAGCAGTGCCCGGCCGCCGCGGACGTCCTCAGGGAGATAATAGACCATCACTCCCTGGTGGACGTCTGGCGAGACCTCCACCTGGGCGAGGAAACGGTGTTTACCTACGTCCAGGTGGCGGGTCGTCGGTCTTTCCACTCCCAGTTGGACCGCATTTATGTGTCTCGTCATCATCTCTTCCGGGCCCACTCCTCCGGCATTCGGCCGGCCCCTTTCTCGGACCACCACTTGGTGGCCGTACGGGCTTCTCTTTCCTCGGAGAGGCCGGGGCCGGCCTATTGGCATTTCAATAACAGCCTGCTGGAGGACGTGGGCTTCGTAGCGTCCTTCCGGGAGTTCTGGCTGGCCTGGCGCGGGCGGCGGTGCGCCTTTCCCTCGGCGCGGCGGTGGTGGGATGTGGGGAAGGTGCGCACGCGGCTCTTCTGCCGTGACTACGCCCGGGGGGCCAGCCGGCGGAGGGATGCGGCGATAGAGCAGTTGGAACGGGAGGTTTTAGAGCTAGAGAAGCGGCTGGCCACCGGCCCCGAGGATCCGCCCCTCTGCGGAGCGTACCGGGAGAAGTGGGAGGAGCTCCGGGCCCTCGAGGACCTTCGAGCCCGGGGTGCCTTTGTTCGCTCTCGCATCCGTCTCCTTCGGGAGATGGATCGAGGCTCCCGCTTCTTCTACGCCCTGGAGAAAAAGAGGGGGGCCAAAAAACACGTCCTCTGCCTTCTGGCGGAGGACGGCACCCCCCTCACGGATCCGGTGGAGATGCGCGAGAGGGCTCGCGCCTTCTACACCTCTCTCTTCTCCCCGGATCCGACCGACGCCGACGCCCGCAGGGTTCTCTGGAACGAACTCCCGACGGTCAGCGCGGGCGACCGGGACCGGCTAGAGCTGCCTCTCTCTCTGGCCGAGTTCTCGGAAGCCCTCCGTCTCATGCCCACCAATAAATCCCCGGGCATGGACGGGCTGACCGTGGAGTTCTACCGCGTGTTCTGGGACGTCCTCGGCCTGGACCTTGCTAGCATCTGGGCCGAGTCCTTGGAGAGCGGGATCCTCCCTGTATCGTGCAGGCGAGCCGTGATCGCCTTGCTGCCCAAGAAGGGGGACCTCCGCGATCTGAGGAATTGGCGTCCCGTCTCGCTCCTCAGCACGGACTATAAAATTGTCGCCAAAGCCATCTCCCTAATGTTGAAGTCCGTGCTGGCGGACGTGGTCCATCCAGACCAGACCTACACCGTCCTGGGCCGAACCATCTTCGACAACCTCTTTCTGGTCCGGGATCTCTTAGAGCTCGGGTGTAGGGACGGTCTGTCGTTCGCCCTCCTGTCCTTGGATCAGGAGAAGGCTTTCGACTGGATGGACCACGGGTACCTCCTGGGCACCCTGCGGGCCTTCGGCTTCGGGCCCCATTTTGTGGGGTTTCTCCAGGTGCTGTACGCCTCCGCAGAGTGCTTGGTCAAGCTCAACTGGACCCTGACCGCACCGGTCAGCTTCGGGCGGGGAGTACGTCAAGGCTGTCCGCTGTCGGGCCAGCTGTACGCTCTGGCCATAGAGCCCTTCCTCCGTCTCCTTCGCAAGAGGTTGACGGGGTTGGCGCTCCGTGAGCCGGAGACGAGGCTGGTCCTGTCGGCGTATGCCGACGACGTGCTCCTCGTGGTCCAGGACCCGGGAGACCTGGCGCGGGTGGAGGCTTGCCAAGCCGTGTACTCGGCGGCCTCCTCCGCCCGGGTCAACTGGGTCAAGAGCTCTGGCCTGGTGGTAGGGGCCGGGTGGCAGGCGGGCTCCCTCCCACCCGCGCTTCAGGCCATCAGGTGGAGCGCGGGTCCGCTGCTCTATCTCGGCGTTTTTCTTTCTGCCACGCATCCCTCCCCGCCGGAGAACTGGCAAGGTTTAGAGGCCAGGGTGGTCGAGCGGTTGCAGAGATGGACGGGACTGCTCCGGTGCCTCTCCCTGCGTGGGAGGGTACTGGTACTCAACCAATTGATCCTGTCCATGCTCTGGCACCGCCTCGGCACCCTGGTCCCGCCCCCGGGCCTCCTGGTCCGTATCCAGCAGCTCATGCTGCGGTTCATCTGGCCAGGACTGCATTGGGTCTCTGCAGGGGTTCTCCATCTCCCCCCGGAGGAGGGAGGGCAGGGCCTGACGTGTTTGCGCACGCGGGTTCACGTCCTCCGCCTCCGGGCCCTGCAGAGACTCCTATTTGATGCAGGTAGTCCGGCATGGAGCACGCTTGCGCACGCTTTCCTTCGCCGCCTCCGAGGGCTCCGATACGACCGGCAGCTCCTTTATCCGAGAGGTCTTCCGCGAGACCTCTCCGGGCTGCCGGCCTTCTACCAGGACCTCCTCCGGACCTGGAAGCTGCTTGCAGCGACCAGGTCCTTGGGAGCCACCGTGGGGGCAGACCTCCTCGCGGAGCCCCTGCTACACAATCCCCATCTACGTGTGCAGGCGGCGGAGTCCCCCTTGGTGCGCCAGAGGTTGGTCCTGGCAGAAGTCACCAGAGTCGGAGACCTCCTGGACTACGACCGGGGAGACTGGGTGGATCCTCAGGCGCTCGCCCAGCGCATGGGGCTCTCCACCCTACGTACTCCCCGGCGCGTACTTCAGGAGGTGAAGGACGCCTTGCTGCCCACTGCTCGGGTGTACCTAAACAAAGTCCTGGGAGAGGGTGCACCCCGCCCACCCCTTACCCCCGGCCCTCCCGATCTCTCCATCGGCCCCCAGCCCCGCGTACCTTCCCGACCTCCTCCCCTTCGTCACCTGAGCCGGCTGCACTCGCTGCAGCCAGTCTCCTTCCGAACCGCGCCAAAGAGTCACCTGTACACGCTCGTGCTTCACACGCTCCACTTCCCCACCCTCGTGTCCCGCCTAGACACCAAGTGGCGGGACCTCCTACCATCAATAGAGGGTGGGGAGCCCCGGTGGGCCAGCCTCTATTCGACCTTGGTTCCACGACCCACCGGGGACATCTGTTGGAGAGTCCTGCACGGCGCGGTGAGCATGGGCTTGTACTTGGCGCGGTTCACCCCCACCCCCGAAACGTGCCTCTTCTGTGGCGTGAGGGAGACCCTGGCGCACATCTACCTCGAGTGCGCCAGGTTACAGCCCCTCTTTCGGCTCCTCCAGAACCTCCTGTTGAGGTTCTGGCTGCATTTTTCCCCCCACTTGTTAATTTACGCACACCCCATCCGTGGCCCCACAAAGTCGCGGGACCTCCTGGTCAACCTCCTCCTGGCAATTGCCAAATCGGCAATCTATAAAACCAGGGAAAAGAGGTTGGCCGGGGGAGGGGCCTGCGACTGTGGGGCCTATTTCCATTGCTGTATCCGCTCACGTATCCGGGCAGAGTTCCAATGGGCAGCGTCCGCTGGCTCTCTCGAGACCTTCGGGGAGCAGTGGGCGCTGTCCGGGATTCTCTGCTCGGTATCCCCATCCGGCTCCCTCGTTTTAGCCCTTTGACCCTCACACCCGTCCAGGTTTTTTCATTATTTGTCCCCAGTAATTAGTTGGTTCTCCTGGGTTCTGTGGTCCTCCCCGCAAGCTGGGGGGAGGTCCTTTTGATGTGGGCGGGCTCACGCTCGCCCACCTCCCGGACACCAAATAGTGCCTGAGCACACGGCCTTTCAAACAAACAAACAAACACACTCAGCTCAGCACTCCAAACGCTCCAAACAAACAAACAAACTCCAAACAAACACACACAAGCCCAAAACCTCCAAATATAAGCAGCCACTTACCCAAGGTGCTTTAGTTTGCTCCTTCCTTCTCCTCCTCCAGGAGAGCCTCTCAAAACTCCCTCCTGTTAGCACTCACCCTGTTCGCGAGCACCCGAAACAAGGGTGGGAATAAATGGTAAATTTTCAGAATGGAGAGGGGTAACTAGTGGTGTCCCCCAAGGGTCAGTCCTGGGATCAATCCTGTTCAACTTATTCATAAATGATCTGGAGAAAGGGGTAAGCAGCGAGGTGGTAAAGTTTGCGGATGATACTAAACTGTTTAAGATAGTCAAGACAGAAGCAGACCGTGAAGAACTTCAAAAAGATCTCACCAAACTGAGTGATTGGGCAACAAAATGGCAAATGAAATATAATGTGGATAAGTGTAAAGTAATGCACATTGGAAAAAATAGCTCCAACTATACATGCAGTATGATGGGGACTAATTTGGCTATGACAAATCAGGAAAGAGATCTTGGAGTGATCAGGGATAGTTCTCTGAAAACTTCCACACAGTGTGCAGCGGCGGTCAAAAGGCAAATAGGATGTTAGGAATTATTAAGAAAGGGATTGAAAATAAGACCCAGAATATCTTACTGCCCCTGTATAAAACTATGGTATGCCCACATCTTGAATACTGTGTACAGATGTGGTCTCCTCACCTCAAAAAAGATATTTTGGCCTTGGAAAGGGTTCAGAAAAGGGCAACTAAAATGATTAGGGGTTTGGAACGGGTCCCATATGAAGAGAGGCTAAAGCAACTGGGACTTTTCAGTTTAGAAAAGAGGAGACTAAGGAGGGATGTGATAGAGGTATATAAAATCATGAGTGGTGTGGAGAGGGTGAATAAAGAAAAGTTATGTATTAGTTCCCATAATAGAAGAACTAGAGGACACCAAATGAAATTAATGGGTAGCGTGTTTAAAACTAATAAAAGAATGTTCTTCTTCACACAGCACGTAGTCAACCTGTGGAACTCCTTGCCAGAGGAGGCTGTGAAGGCTAGGACTATAACAGAGTTTAAAGAGAAGCTAGATAATTTCATGGAGGTTAGGTCCATAAAAGGCTATTAGCCAGGGGATAGAAATGGTGTCCCTGGCCTCTGTTTGTCAGAGGCTGGAGATGGATGGCACGAGACAAATCGCTTGATCATTGTCTTCGGTCCATCCCCTCTGAGGTACCTGGCACTGGCCACTGTCGGCAGACAGGCTACTGGGCTAGATGGACCTTTGGTCTGACCCAGTATGGCCATTCTTATGTTCTTATGTATGATGAAGCATTTTTTTCTAAATGGCAATACATACACCCTCAACATAATCCTAGACATAAACATCTTGCCCAAATTCAAACTGAACTCAAATAGTCTGTGTATGACATTTTCACAACTAAGTCTGAAGACTGAAGGGATGCCTACAGTACCGGAAGGTGTCCAAAGCACACCTCCAAAACTATTACATTTTAAAATATTAAATTGCCTCTGAAAGAGAAATAACAGCTAGCCTGGATATTGAGAAAAGACAAATATAAAGGGAAAGGTAAGAGGCAATGAAGTCATGTATGAAACAAGTAAAAAGGATAAAAGGAGGAAATAACTTAGTGAAAAAATTATGAAAAAGTCACCTTTCGCTCCCATAACTGAGTTACCCGATACCCTGCTTTCTTGTTAAGTAGATAAGTTTTAAATGGAACTGCTGATATAGCAATGATAGAACTAAGCATGCATTCTAGCTGCATGTCGATGAATTGCAAATCCCCAAGCAAATGGATGTTCAGGCAGACAAATGTAAAATTCATTCTGCAGTGAATGTGCTGAACCATAAGTGTATGGGCAGTTTACAAGCACCTTAAAATATATTTTGAGAGTGGATTTATCTGCATTTTGGGAATTTCGCATAAGAACAGAACATCAGCTGCTAACATGAGCACAGTTCCTAATGAATTACAAGAATCATACCAACTAAGCAAGATGGATTTAATTTGGTGAATGTATGGCATAAAAAAAAAGCAGACAAAAACTGTTTCAATGGAAGTTTTCTTACACTCTTGAGTCTCCCTCTCTGTCTGGTCACATCTCTGTTTTTCCTAAATATCCCCTTTTTTCTATCACACTACTACTTTACTATCCTTCTCATTCGCATTTCTCTCATATATGCTGTACCATGCACCTGGAGTGGGCTCTCTGGCTATGTGTGCACTGCAATTAGACATGTGGTGGCCTATGCCACCTGACTTGGTCTTGTAGAACTCTGGAATCAGGCTGCAACCTGATACCCGGGACTCACCCATCCTGGAGGGTCCTACAGCCTCAGCTCCTGCCCATGCCTGAAAGTCTACACTGCAAATAATCAGCCCTGCAATCCAAATCCCATTAGCCCAATTCAGCCAGGCATGGGCCAGCAGCTGTGAGCTTTTAACTGCAGTTTAGACATGTCCTTAATGTTAGCAAAATCCCTGGCACATTCTCCTTCAGTTCTTTCCTCAGTGAACAATTTCTGCAAGGCCCAATAATGCTAACTGCAGAACAGGTCTTTCATGCATATAGATTGGAACTTTATTTGACCCAAGTAAAAAACATAAAGAGAATTTGGACAAACCAGTTCCTATAAACAGCAGTTCCAGTCTCAAATCGAGCTGAGAAAGTTTTGAAGATTCAAATATATATGGTTAAATAAATCTTTCTTTCGTCAGTCCATTTTTTCTTCCCTTTCCCATTCTGATTTGCTCTTCAAATCCTGCTTTTCTCTGAAGTATTAGAGGATACTTCACCCCTCAAAACCTCTTCTATTCCTTTCCTCTCCTCTAGTATCATCCTCAGTTAAAAAATAAATAAATAATAATTCATCATGCTGTATGTGTGTACCTTATAGGTGTGAGGCACAGCTGGATAAATAATTTAATAAAATAAATCATGCGTATTTATTTGTATCCAAAAGTGCAATTCCATTCTGCCGTTATTGAGACTGGAACACTGTGGGGGGGAGGCAATGGAGGAATCATCAGCTGGATGAAAAACATCACCAAACATACTGATGAAGTTGTGTGTAATATGTCTGTGAGCAGTCTGCCCTGCTTTTGTGCTACTGGTCCCATTTAAACACCATAGACTTCTTGGGTTTGAAAAGTCTTAGTCTCCGTTCTGAAGTGGATGTAAGAACCATCTAAAACTTAGAGGGCATGTCTCCACAGCACGGCTAAAGCCGAAATAAGCAACACAACTTGAGCTGTGTCAATTGTGTAGCTCTAGTGGAAATAGCTTATTTTGGCTTTTGGTGCTCTCTACACAGCAGGAAGTCTGAGGCAGAGCACTCTTCCTTCAGCTTCCCTTACTCCTCGTAAAATAAGGGTTACAGGAGCTGGAGTAAGAAGTCCTCCAGCTCAACATTATTTTGACATTATGTTGAAATAACTGCCTGTAGTGTACACGTGGACAATGTTATTTCAGAATAACACTGCTGTGTAGATGTACCCAGAATGTGCTAGAAACAGCAGGAGCCTAAAAGGATCCTACCTCTCAGTTCCCAGTCTCCAGCCCTTTGTGTGCAGCAAGGGAGAGTAAGACGGGCGCTTGGAGGGGTCGGAACCTGGTGAGTGCTATTGCAGACCTTGCCCACAACCCCAGGACAATTTCATGCTTGATTTTGCAAGCAGGGGGAATGTGGGTGTATGGTCAGCACCTCTCTTCTTCAACAGAGGGCTGAGATTTTGTGTGTGCACCATGCGGAGTGGGGGGTGGAGGGCTCATCCATTAACCTTCATGGTTACATGCAGGCTCCTATTGCACACCAGCTCCTGGGGAGCTGCCGGTCCCCCCATGCTGACGCCACTGTATCAGGCGCTGCTGCCGCTGTATCCTCTTCCACGGGCTATGAATGAGCAAAACACTGTCCCCTTCCCTCCCTAAGTACAGTGGCATGAGAGGTTTCTAACACTGTACATGGCTAATAGGAGTAAGAGTACAGCGTACTAGAAATAATCAGAGATCATAGACTTTGACTGTGGCTTCCTCTGGTGGATTAGGAGGCTTCTAGCTGTTTCCTTTCATGGCTAAAAGGGCTCCCTGGAAAAGTGAGAAGCAACCCCTCTAGGGCTCTCAGCCCCCAATCAGGGGCATTTAAGAGTCATTATATAAAACATAATCCATTCCTATATTTTACTGCATGACTCATTAGGTATGATAATCATTTTTTCTTCTCAAGGCTTCGCAAACTGCCCTTGTAAGGTATGTCTACACTGGAGAGGTTTTTTTGGAAAACGGCCTTTTTCCGCAAAAACCTTCACTTACGTCCACACTGCAATCATGTTCTTTTGAAAAAAAATTGAAAGAACAGAGGGGGGTTTCCGACATTGGTAAACCTCTTTCTATGAGGAAGAAGCCTTTTTTCAAAAGAGCTCTTTCGGAAAAAGGCATTTGTGGATGGGGAAGAGGGAGTTCTTTTGAAAGAAGAGGAAAGAGGAAAAAAGCTCAGGTGCCCTGGCGGCCACTCTGTCCATAGTAATCCCAGCTTAAATGTGAGATAGCATCCGTACTGAATGGACGCTATCTTTTGAAAAAGTAGATTGCTTTTTCTGGAAAAGCTTCTTCCGAAAGAAGCCTGCAGTCTAGACATAGCCATAGTTTCGACCCATTACTGACATTAGGGCGATGTCTACACTCGTGGCTTCTTGCGCAAGTAAGGCCGTTCTTGTGCAAGAATCCTCAGAGTGTTCACACTGCCCGCCTGCTCTTGCGCAAGGAAATTTACAGTACGGTGTGGTAAGAGAGGGCTCCTTGCGCAAGAGCGACGCTCTTTTTTAACAGGCATAAGCCCTCTTGCGCAGGAGTTCTTGCGCAAGAGGGCAGTGTGGACGCTCGGCAGGGATTTCTTGCACAAGAAAGCCCTATGGCTAAAATGGCCATCAGAGCTTTCTTGCACAAGAGAGCGTCCACACTGCCATGGGCGCTCTTGCGCAAAAGCACATCTTGCACATGGCAGTGTGGACATTTTCTTGAGCAAGACTTCTTGCACAAGAACCCTTGCGCAAGATGTTCTTGCACAAGAAGCCGCCAGTGTAGACATAGCCTAGATGTTTTTGAATACTGAACTCCATAGAAAACCAAAACTTTTCCATATTTTATTAATAATTTTTTGAGTGAAGTCCTCTATCCAAGACCTTTTCCTCCATTACAGACACAGAAGTTCTACTTCAAAGAACACACATTCTCCAGTGGAAATCTTTAACAGAATGAAGGAATACCCTTATGACAGCCGTTGCTTGCAGTAATTTTATTACATGAGTTCTGAAGTTTCCCTTTGAACTGTGGTGTGAGCAAACACACACACACAAATACTGAGGAATCAAGAGTTATTAACATTTATATTGCAGTTTTGCCTAAAGGGCAAAAGGGCAGATTTGGGTCATTTGTGCAAGGCAGTATACGAACTCTTAACATAAGAACATCCCTACTCCTAAGAGTATTACAGATTTAAGTATTGCACGGGATTGAAACCATCAGCTTCTAGACTGACCCTCATGAAATACTCAATCTAGTGAGGGGTTGGAGAAATGGCTGGGCCTTCAACATGACATTAATAGGGGACTTTATTCCCCATTACTGAGAAAATCTCCAATCCAAAGGAGGTTCAGATCAAGTCAAAGTTCAGCAGACTCTCTGAAAAAAGGAAAAGGATGTGTCACTCATTTGAGCTATGCTGCAATAGAATTCTGTTCAGCTTCCAAAGCAACAATTCTTTGCCTCCTTCACCATACTTTCTCTCCATTTTCATCCAAGGTGCACCATTTATTCATATTTGCAAAATGGCAAATAGGTGCCCATTCAAAAGTAGCCTGGGTAGCCTGCCATTACTTACAAACACACAGATGTGGTTACTGTTTATTAAACAGCTTGCAATAGACTCAGCATATAGTTATTCATATACTGTATATCAACAAGCTATACCAAGTGACAAAAACAGTGAGTTATATCAGATTATGTAGCGAAAGAAACTACTGATTTTTGCTATTTGACATAATCTGCTGATTAAACTTTAGTATACAGTAAGCATAGGGACAATCTAAACTTTCCTAATGAATGAGCTGCTGTTTCAGCAATGGAACCCAGAATTAGAACACTCCAAGTTGATAAATAATGATATTTTTTGTTTAAGAAAGTAAGTAAATAAGACACAGAAATTAAATGCTTATATAGTTAAGTTAGTATATTGTCAGTTGGATCAACAATTTATGAGCCCGATTCTATCTGTCTCCTAATGAGAGCACAGAGCAGGTCATGGGTGCAAGCCCCTGTAAAGCCCATGTTAAGAAATATGCAAATTTGCAGCTTCCCTGCTTATTCAGTGACACATAGTGCTCCCAATGAGGCAGGGAAAGGCAAGCAGGAGACAGGTCAAGACTCTCCTCTTCCTTACTCCCACCTTGCATCTCTATCCCAAAAACCCTGTCCAGCAATGTGAGCAGTCAGGGTGGGTGAAAATTAGAGTCCACCAGCAAATAGAGTAGAAGGTGTATTGAATAATGCCCTTTAGTTTCCCCTTCTAGACCACAGTGGATGTACACAGTCCTCCCAGAGTTAAGTTAAATAGGAACAAACTGTTTCTGTATGAAAAAATTCATTACTGAACAATGCAGCATTAAAAATCTGCAAAAGGTAAAGTGTGCTATTTGACCTCATATTTGTGGGACTGCAGATTGACTTAAAGGGTTTAAACTAGTATAAATGAAATCCTGTTTGCCTGTCCCATACTCCTCTACTATACCAGCAAGATGAAGTCCATGGCTAGAATAATGTTTATCCTAAAAATAACAATACCAAGGGGTAAGTCTGACAAAGCAGCTCATCTAAAAGAAATTCTCCAGCACAAATAAACATATAAAAAAAATGAATACAGGGTAGTAGGCAGAGCAACTGTTTGGATTCATACAACCACTACTTTAATTAGTCTAATCGCTTCTTGACTGTGTTTTTCCCATTCATTCTGAGATATTTTTAGTGAAGTCAGGACCCAGTCTAGGAAAGCACTATATATATATATATATATATCAAACTTTGAACACATGAATGATCTCAAATATTTTGTAAGCCTAGGGGCTTAGTGTTCATAGCAGGTGTGGAAATGACAATCCTAGAGACAGAAGTCCAGTCTGTACACAAAACAGGTCCATCACTAGCAGTGATGTATGCATCCCTTCCAGCAATCTGTCACCTGATTTGTACATACAGGTCTGTGTGTGCACGGCACATATGTGCATATTTTATATGTGTAACAGAAACCCACATTTTAAAAATAAGTTTACCACAGAAAGATTTCATTGCATTTCTCTCGCCATACTCAAGCACAGAAAGTGTTTTCTTTTTTTGCAGATTCTTTCAAGTAGGCTTCCTTGCACATTTTCCTTCTACTTCATTTTATACAAGTAGATCTGCCATGACATGGTAAAAACATATCAGCATTTTTAAATGGGTCAAAGACAGGTTGTATTTGTTAACTTTCCCTTTCTTTGTTCACATTTCAGCAACTAGTGAGCCATAGGACTTGTTTAAAATGCAGTGGGTGCACACCCAAGTACTACACTGCACCTCTCTCATGCGGACTCTGTGGGAATGAATTAAACTTAGTTTGCACCCTCCTAATCCAAACTGTGGGGCAGCACAGACATAATCGAACTCAGTTCTGTTGGCCCAAGCCCTTCTCTTTTTAGGAGTTTATTTAATATCTATTAGTAAGGAGAACCAGTCTCATTTTCTATTTTTAATTCCAAAATAATTAAAACGCTCCCCACTGTCTTAGAGTTCTCCAGTGTCTTCAATAAAGACATAGGAGAACCTTCTTTTTTTGTTTTAAATGTCATGTTGTATTATAAACATAGATTTAATATAGTAAATTGACTAAACAGGCCTCTACAGAAGGCAAGTTTGAGGTTACCCTCCCTAATGTGGCACTATATTGAGAAAAATATATCTGACAATATCTGTCCCACATCTACAATACATGTTATACATAAATAACTGCTTTTAAGCTAACAATACAAACAGCAAGAGTCTCAGTAGGAGACAGGGAGAAAAAGTCCACACACAGAAATGGTTGAAGTTAATTTAATGACTAATGAAACCTTACATCCCAGGTCCTCTCATCCTCTTTCAAAATATGTAGAAGGAAAAACCTATTCCCAAGTACAGTAGACTTCCAATAATCTGGCACCTTTTGGACCTAGGTGGTGCCGGATTATCAGATTTGCCGGAGAATCGGGAGGTCTGGTACAGCTGCACGGCTTAACAGCTGGCCAGGACACAATCTCCCTCCCTCTCCCCTCCCCTTTCCTCTTCGCCTCTCCTCTGTGCTGTAACCTGATCCTCCTCCCCCTCCCCTCCCCTTTCCCCTTCGCTGAAGCAAAACGCTCTTCTCCATACTGTAACACGATCCCCCTCCCCCAACCTTATGCTCTGTCTGGTTACAGCCAGCACGTGTGCTGAGCGGCAGGCTTTTTAATCAGCTGGTCAGGAGCGCTTGGAATTTTGATGGGGAGTATCGGGAGTGTCCAACAGTTGGATGCCAGACTATCTGAGTTTTACTGTAATTAGAAGTGGATACCATTGTAAATTTTTCAAGCTTCTTAGGATAAAGTGGTTACTGAGACCATTATCACTTTTGTTCTATTTTTACTCCACAAATCTCTATACACAGGGACTGCTACACTGGGAATATCATCTAGATGTGACACCAGGAGGGCTGAAAATGGGTTGTGTAATGAAAGTGGTTCTTCTAATGAGATGAGTGGAGTGTTATACAATACTGATGTGGCATGCACTGGGGGAGATTTTTTTTAGGGCAGGAGGGTCCCTCAGACAGACGGCATCTTGTATAGATTTCACTCTATTTGGGAATGATAATCAAATATGAAAAAAATGTTTATTCTTTTTTAACCTGTTCATGGAACTAGTGCAGTCTTAATCACCACTTGCTATTTAATTTTATGAAGTATTTTGAGACAGGATCTTGGCGTGGCCCCCATAAAAAATTATTGCCCACCCATGGTTTACTGGGAGTTATTATAAGTGATTTGCTTTGTGTAAGGGGGAAATTTATAGAAAGATTAGTTAGAAAGCATGCTTTGGAGCAGTCCAAGGAGTGATTTGAGACACAAGTCCCCCAGCAGTCAGATGAAAGGAGATCCCCAGAAACCTGGCTGTCAATTCTGCAAAACTATTTCAGACTTTTGGGGCAACTATACATGTTTGGAATGCTCTGAACCTACTGCTACAGTCTCTCTGTGTGTGTTCATGTGCATCTGAGACCTAATTAAAAAGTAGCTTGAGGTGAAAGCACCCTGGTTTGTATCAATCATTTATCATATGGAGGAGCTGTTCCACCTTTGATTTATTCCTGACACTGTCTGAAGAGAAATAATTGTTACCACTGTTAGTTTGGGTTCTAAAAACCTTAGGTAACATTGTGACCTCATGTACCAAATTGTATTGTTTGGAAACAGGCCTGTAGGAAAGGAGCTGCCACTGTGGGATAAGTGTGGAGATGACCCACTCACCAGCACCTCCCTTCACTTCTCCTCAGTGGCAATTTTATTTGAAGGGTGGGACCTTCTGTTCCAGATTTTGAGCCCTCCAAAACCTCTGTGCAGTCCTGGCAGAATTAGATTGGCAAAATGCCATAGACTCCAATGGAGCTAAGCCAGTTTACACCATCTGAGAACCTGGTGCTTGATTCTATAAAGGACATGGAAGATTATGATTAGCCCATGAGACAAGGGCTTGAGACCATAGAACTATATTTGATGTTTTTCATTCTGTCTGAATAACTGGAGAACATTTATAGATACTGAATGAAGTGCCACAGAGTTCTCTCCTCTGCTGCCGTGAGTGGCAAGGAACAGCAAAAATGGAAACAGTGTTGTCATATGTATCGACTCTGTAAAGGAATCTAGTCTTATGGGTGCTAACTCCAGTGTTGTTTCTTATTGTTTGTAAATATCAGAGTTCATTACTGGCACAGAACATTTTAGCACCTTGTCGGAGCACACCCTTGCCTCTATACTGTTTCCCTCTCTCCAGAAATGGTGCCGCAGGGTCTTTTCAGTGTAAGGCCCCCTTCGACCCATCTAACTTCAAGACAGTTGGTTGCCAATCAGTGCTGGGTGAGCAGGAAGTTTCTGCATTAACCCTTTGAT
This sequence comes from Pelochelys cantorii, assembly GCA_032595735.1. Lineage (NCBI taxonomy): Eukaryota > Metazoa > Chordata > Testudines > Trionychidae > Pelochelys > Pelochelys cantorii. Next base: position 162,150,574 of record CM064327.1, read on the forward strand.
TGCCAAACTAGCACTGGACGTATAGACCCCATGATAGGTTCCCAGCCTCATTCAGTGAACAGGTAGTTTTTTAGTATTTCTTTTAATGCTCTACATTCAATGTGCAGTCCCAGACCTTAGTTAAAGCATACAGTTCAAACCCTTTATTGAATACAATATTATTGTGTATTATATTATTAATGCTCATAAGCATGTCTATGATGTTCTCACCTAAAGTATCTGAGGGTATGTCTAGACTATATGCCTCTGGTGACAGAGGCATGTAGATTAGGCTACCTGGCATAGCCAAAGAAGCGGGGATTTAAATCATCCCCGCTTCATTAAAATAAACATGGCCGCCATGCTGTGACGACGATCAGCTGATCCGGCACATTGCGGTAGTCTAGACGTGGATCAGTTGGCTGGGGAAGCCTTTGCTGACTGATCCTGTAAGCCTCATTTCACGAGGCATAAGGGATCGATCGGCAAAGGCTTCCCCAGCCGACTGATCCGTGTCTAGACTACCGCGCTGTGCCGGATCAGCTGATCGTTGGCACAGCATGGCGGCCATGTTTATTTTAATGGAGCGGGGATTATTATTTAAATCCCCGCTCCTTTGCCTATGCCGGGTAGCCTAATCTACATGCCTCTGTCGCCAGTATGTAGTCTGGCGGCATGTAGTCTAGACATACCCTGAGTGTTTCACAAATAGTAATGATTAGGTGGTTGAATCACTATGATTTTAAAGATGAGGAATTTACACACAGATGAAGACCAAAAACTGCCAAAAGTGTTTTCTAATTCTAATTCTAACAACATTTTTAAAAAAATATTTCATTTTGACATTTTAAAATTAATCATTTCAGTTCACAATGATTTTTCATTTCATGTTTCCTTTAATTTTTTGAAGCTTAAAAACTGGCCAAATCTCAATCAAACTTTTTTTTTACCTGAAATGAAACTGACTTTTCAATTTGACAAAAATTTTTAAAAATCCCTTTTTGCTTTGATCCAAAACCAGTTTACATTTTTCAGAATCAACAGTGAACTGAAACATTTCTTTTATTTGCATAGTTCTGCTCAATGTTTTTGCAAATCACGCCACATTGGGCACCCTGAAAAATAGGAATACATATTTTCTGAAAATCTTGGTTTGAGTGACCTGTCCAGCATCACATAGGAACACTGTAGAAGAGGCAAGGATAGAATCCAATTCTCCAGGGCCCTATTCAACTGCCTTAATTAGATGACCATCCTTTCTCTTCCATCCTCATTCACTATACGCCTTCCAGCTTCAGCAACAAATGAAGCAAGAGTCTGTCAGACAACAGCCTCATTCGTTATACAACCCTCATCTATTTGCAGCATGCTGTCCATTCTTGTTTGCCACAGAGTCATAGAAAAACATAAGAGGCAGTTTTACCACCATAAAGTTCTACGCATATATGCCGGGATCACTGTGAGATTAGGAACTCACTGAAAATCAATTTAGAGACATTCGACCAACTCTTAGGCTACGTCTATACTGCAATGCTATTTCAGGATACCGGAATATCCCGAAATAGCTATCCCGCGTCTTCACAGCAAACCCATTATTTCAGACTTGCTATTCCGATGTCCCTGTAAACCTCATTTTACGAGGAGTAAGGGACATTTTGGAATAGCACTTTATTTCAAAATTTGGCGTTTTGTAGACTGTGCCAAATGACAAAATAAGCTATTTCAAAATAGTATTGAAATAAGATACGCAATTTGCGTAGCTCAAATTATTTTGCATTATGGTGCAGTGTAGATGCACCCTTAGAGGTAGTTGCTACATTAAGCATCACCCTATAGAAAAATAAGGTGTCTGTTGCAATATTGCTGACCCTGGAAACAGGAATGGTTTATAAGTCCACAAATCTTTTTAGAACTGAATCTTAATTTTTTATAGTGAGCATGATGGCTACTGATAAACTGATTTAGACATGACATATGTCAGACCCATTCTATCTGGGAAAAAACTGTATTTAGTGGGGTAAGGGAGAAGAGAGGCTTAAATTCTGTGGAAAAAACTAGAAAGACCATAAATTCTAATGGCTAATATGATCATTTTGGGGTATCTTGTTTGAGAAACTTTAAAAGGACATGATTTTCCGAGTCTGGGTGCTCAGCTGTTTCTAAAACTCAGACCCCTCTCAGGTAGGTCAAATTAAGTTTCCAACACTTAAGGAACCCAACATCACAAGGCAGTTTTGAAAATATAGGTCAATTAGTTTACTTCCTGATGTTTCTTAGTTGCTCCTTGGAAAGTGAATGTCCCCCAAATTCTTGTGCTAATTTTCTAGCACCTGTGAATATTTTAATGGAGAATGGAAAAGTTGGAAAACTAGAATGACAGAAAAATTAAATACTGTCACTGTGAGGCTAAGCTTTCTGACCAATCTTGGCAGACAAATATTTCCTTTATTTCCTGGGCTTAATTAATAGATCCTTTAGGCTTCCGACATAGAGCACACCCTGAAATAATTGGGGGAGAAAAAGAAATAATGGAGCTAATTAACCTGGTTAGACATCTGTGGGAGAATATCCAACCTTAAGGGCGAAGTGACATTTCTGAATAAGAGATAGGAATTTGCATAAAGAAACTCTAAAGTTTAAATCTTTGAAAATGAAGGGGAAAATATAGGGTGCTTGTAATCTGCCAGTTTCACTGCCTCCATTTCTGAAAACTAAAAGCCCTGGTAGATCTTTTAAAACATATGCCATTTCCAAGTTCTTTGTTTTAGCATCCAAAAAAATCAAGATTCAGGAGTCTGTGTTCTACTTAAAGTTTTGCTATTGACTTAGGCCTGGAGTTTAAATTGAATTTAACCTCATTAGGTCAATTTTTTAAACAATGAATCCAAGCTACCAAGACCGTTCCATCAAATTTAAGGGCTGTTAAAAGTTGACCTTTCATGGTCAACTTTATTGTCATGTAGTTGCAGCACTGCAAAAGTTGATGTTCTTGACCTCTGGGAGACATCTCACAGTACCGTGCTGTGACCACTCTGACCAGGACTTGTGACTCCAGATGAACAGTAAAAGCTCCAAGAAAATTTTAATTTCTACTTCCTGTGTGGGTAGCATAGTGAGCATACCTCAGGCAGCATGTCATGAGTTCCATGAGTTGAAATTCCATGAGCTCCATGGGCCCCAGTGCCTAGATTTGCAGACAAGCACCAGCATGGAGCACGAGGAAACCCGTGGACCTCATTGGTGTGTGGGGAGAAGAATCTGTTCTCACGGAGCTATGAGCCAGCAAAAGAAACATGGACATTTATGGAAAGATTGCAAAGGGCACATTGGAGAAAAGATACGCAAGGGATGCCCAGCAGTGCTGCATTAAAATAAAGGAGCTGAGGCAGTCCAAAGGTCAAAGGAGGCAAATGGGTGGTCTGGAGTATTGCTGCAAATATGCTGCTTCTATGACCAACTGCAGGTGATGCCAGGGGGGACCCAACCACCCTCCCAAGCCAGACTGTGGATTCCTCACAAGACATTCTGGCAGCATCAGTCAGTGGCGTGGTGGAAAGAGTAGATGAGGAGGAGGAGGGGGATAATAGTCAGCAGGCAATTGGGGCAACCCAATTTGCCTAGAGCCAAGAACTTTTCATTGCTTTGAAGACAACCCTCTCTACCCAGGACATGTCATAGGGTATGTCTAGACTACATTATTTTTTCGGAAAAACTGCCCTTTTTTCAAAAAAAGTTACCTGTGTCCACACTGCAATTGTATTCTTTTGAAATTAAATCGAAAGAACACAGCGTTTTTGCAACATTGGTAAACCTCAAATTACAAGGAAGAATGCCTTTTTTGAAAGAGCTTTTTTGAAAAAAGGCATGTGTGGACGCAGAACAGGGACATTTTTCGAAAGAAGAGGCGGTCAAAAAAAGCACAGGTGCCCTGGTGGCCATTCTGTGAATAGCAATCAGGGCTTTCTTTCGAAAGAGTGTCTGTATAGTCTGGATGCTCCCGTTCATAAAAGCAGATGGCTTTTTCGATCCAGTTTTAAGGTGTGGATGCTCTCTTTCGAAAAAAGCTTGCAGTCTAGATGTACCCATTGTTGGGCATTGACCTCGGGGCAAGGGCACTTCTGGTGCATTCACATTTTTTATCTTTGTACAAGTGGGTTAAGGAAAATGGGTGTGAGGTGGGGATCTGTGGCGTTGTCTGTAACTACGCAGTTCAGGGACCCAGAACAGCTTGTTACCATGTCTTGAGATGAAGCAGGAATCTTCCCTGCACATCTCCCTGAAGCCCTTTAAGAGGAATTATTTGATGCTTCTCACAAGGTTTCTGGGGATACCTGCCTTTTTCCATCCTCCACAGCAGGACACCTTCCCACACCAAGCCAGCAGTAAATGGTCTGGCATCATCGCAGCATAAAGCATTGCAGCATAAGGCCCAGTTTTCTGCCTACATTCAGTCAGCATCAGCTCCCTATCACTCTGTGTGATTTGGAGAAGACTTGCATGGCAACCTGGATGAAGAAGGGGAAGTTATTAGCTGCTGCCTGTGCTGCTAATCTCCATTTGCCCACACCCACTAAAGCATGGCTTCAGCCCCTGGCTCACTCTCCCTGCTTCCTGTTCTTCTGCCCTTCAAATCCTGACCCCATCCTCCGTCTTACCTGCAGCCTCTCACAGGATGAGAATGCCCAGGAGGCAGAGTATGCTCGACATTGAGGGTAGCCATGTGAGCCTCCACCCTGCCCTGCCAGCACAACGGGACCACATCCCCCCTCCAGTCTACAGGAACTTGCCCCAGCATGTCCCTTACCATGCCTGCCAACAAACCGAGTCCACCTGTTTCCCCTTATAGATAAATCTTTGTATTAGTCATTTTATAATATAGGAACTTTGTAAGTCTTTTAACTTTGTATTAAGTCTTTTCATAATGTCTTATAGAAACTTTGTATTAGTTTTATAATGTAGTCTTCTTATAATGCTTTATATTGTAGAAATTTTGCATTAAGTCCTTTCGTAATTTGTATTAAGTCTTTTCATATTGTAGTAACTTTGTATTAAGTCTTTCTATAACTTTATAGTCCTTTGGAATAATGAAGGTAAAGAAAATGTCTTTGTATTAAAAGTAGAATAGATCTCTCTCCTTTGACTTGAATGTGGCCCTGTTGAATGAATGAGATGCGTATGAATGAGGCATCCACCTCTGAACAGCTGCAATAGTTGGAGAGGGGAATAGGAGCCAAACCCAAAGACACTAAGATCTGTCAAGTGGGCTCATTGAGAAAAAAAAAATCAAACATATTGACGGCCTTGGGAGTCCGAAGCAAGCACCTTCTTTTGAAGCAAATCAAAAACCCTCCTTGAAGATGAATCTGGCAGCATTGAGAACAAGACCCAGAAGAAGGCGCCACAGATGACTGACACAGCTAGAGTGCATAGATTTGCATAAGAGGGAAGCTTCTATAAATGTAGAATGTCTTTCAGGGGACGCTGGGTCTTGTCTTGTCAACATTGGAGCACCAATCCGGATCGGCAGAAGCCCAGCTCCTCTCCTGGCCAGTGAAGTTAAGGGGAGCAACTAGTTGGTAACAAGACAGAGTGTGTTTGTGTGTGTGCGTTAGTGTAGTATATCATATGTATATGATACATTGTTGATTGCTATATTACCAATAAATGTGGCATTTTGCCTTATTCCCCTGAAAAATATCCCATGCAATTCTTTTAAGTACAACACCCTAAGATTTCTGTTGTGTACCTGCTGCATAGTAGTTGCTTAAAAGCATAACCGTGGTCTTGCACAGAACACATTCTCATTTTCTTTTGAGAGACCTTGACTGTATGTTAACAGATTGTATGTTAACAGACCTTGACTGTATGTAGGTTTTACGCTCCACAGTGTATCTACTGAAAAGTCTACCCTTCACCATTTGTTACACAGGAAAAGCAAGGAGCTTGCTGTGCACACCTCTGGCTCCACCAGTTGTCGATCTGGTGCAAATCCACAGGGGAAAATGGACAATGAAATGTTCAAGGAGTAGATGCAATCCACCTACTTGGACAGAAAGCAACTAGGAGAATGGAAGAGCATGCTCCTAAAGGAGAAGGGTGCTGAACTTGAGGACAGGAGAGCATGCAGTGAACTGAGAAATCAGGAGAAACTGATGTTGTGCATAGCTGATGTGATGGATCGTATGGCAGCTTTCCAGGATGCATTCCTGCAGAGGCCCCTCTCCTCCAGCTCTTGAGGAACAACATTCCCTTATTGTCAGGGTCCATAGACTCCTCTTCTAGGGGCCCTAGAATCTGACGGTGGGGCTGAGGTCAAGGGCAGCCTCAACCCCTCAAGCTGCGTCCTGGAGCAAAAGGCTTTCCCTCCTGCACCACTGATTCCTCCCCACCCTGCTCCTGCCCTGAACTCCTTTTCTTTTCTATCTGTGTCCCCTAAATAAAAAAAATATTTCCTGAAACTATGGTCTCTTTATTGCTTGTTTTGAGGGGGGGCGATGACAGGATGAAGAGGAAAGCACACTGAAAACTGGGGCACCTCATTAAGAGCAACATGCATGACTCTCAAATTCTGCCATACAATAACTATATTTCAATTAATCTCTGATTATTGCTGAGCTCTCCTTATTGCCCTGGTGTCTAGATGCTCATAATATGTGGCTAAGTGCTCTGCCTCAACCCTCCGCCCAGCAACATAACTTCCCCCTTTCTCTCTCATATATTATGAAGCACACAGCCGGCTCCCACTACAATGAGAATGTTGCTCTCACTAAGGTCTAACTAGTCAACTGTAGAACCTTTCCTTTAAACATAAAAAACCAGGTTCTACCACTAGTCCGTCCCTTCTGCGATTCATCCTTGTTCCAGTGGACCCTTGATACCTCTGTATATACTCCAGCGTAAGGCACATGATGGCTAGCATCATTGTCACACTGCTTTGATGCATAGCAAGTTCCACTGTGGATCAATGCTTGCACTGTATGGCATCTGCATGGGTAGTCAGGTAAAGAAAGGGTGCCAAAAGCATGTTTGCTATTACCATAAAGCAGGGGCGGAGTGAGTAGATGAGTGCATTATGGGACACTAATGACTTGTACCCAGAACCACCCGCTGCACAGTTTTGGTCCCAGTGTCCACCGGGAGCTTAATCCAGAATGTAAAAGAGCATAGGCACTGTGGGATAGCTTCCCACAATGCATCACTCCCAAACATGAGCATCCGGTAGCCTAGGTGGGGGAAGGCTTTGCCTTCCCAAACCTCTAGGCATGGCCCCGCCCTCACTCAACCATCTGCTGTAGGCATTCTGAGGGCAGAGTATTGTTGCCCTCAGCACCCACTCTCCTCACTGCTGGGAATGCGTGCTATATGCCCTCCTGGTACTCTGGGGGCCGGGGAGGCTTGGGCCGCATGTTCTCCTCCCTTCCTGGTTCTCCAAGAGCCAGGAAGGCTTGGGCCAGCTTGGGCCGTACAACCTCCTCCCTCCCTGGTGTTCCAGGGGCCAGGGAGAGTCATGCCACACAGCTTCATCCCTCCCTGGTGTGCTGGGGCTCATGCGCTCTTCTCCTCTCTGTGGTGGTGGAGGGGTGTGTGCGTGCACTCAGCACACTGCCCTGTCTCCTCCCCTCCCTGTGGTGGGGGCAGGGCCTCAGAGGAGGGGCATAGCTGTAGGTGGGGTTGGGGGTCTGCCTCCCCCGGTCCAGGCTGCATGAACTGCCCATGCTCCCAAAGTCAGTGGTAGCCTCCAAACTGGGGATGGGCGACTTTGACCTACTTCAAAAAGTCTATTTCTCTTGCAAAGTGGGGAGACACACCTTTGACATAACAAAATTGGGCAGTAAAACATTGCCCTTAATAAATTCAGTCTAATCTCACAGTGTATGCGTGCCCATAATGCTTGCTTCCCTGCAGACCTACATCTCCTCTGCCTATTCAAGGCCAAAACAAAAGACAGAACTATGTAGCACTTTAAAGACTAACAAGATGGTTTATTAGGTGATGAGCTTTCGTGGGCCAGACCCACTTCCTCAGATCAATTTGTGGAAGAAAATTGGCACGACCATATATACCAAAGTGATACAATCAAAAAAAGTGAATACATATAAAATTGACAAATCAAATTTTAGAACAGAGTGGGGGTGAGGGGGGAAGGTTAGTGTCTGTGAGGTAATGACATTAGGGGTAATAATTGGGGAAGCTATCTTTGTAATGGGTGAAAATTAGAATCTTTGTTGAGACCAATACATAAAGTGTCAAATTTAAGCATGAATGACAATTCTGAAGCTTCTCTTTGAAGTCTGGAGTGAAAATCTCTTTGAAGCAATATGCATGTTTTAAGGTTATTGAGAGAATGGTCAGTCTGGCTGAAATGGCAAGCAACAGCTTTCTCTCTGTGGCAGAGTCTGATGTTTGTTTTATGTGCATTGATTCTTTGGCGAAGTGTCTGAGAAGTTTGTCCAATGTACATAGCAGATGGACACTTTAGGCACATGATGGCATAAATTATATTTCTGGATGAACAGGAATATGTGTTCTTGATCTTGTAATAGGCATGGTTAGGTCCAATAATGGTGTCAGCAGAGTAAATATGTGGACAAAGATGGCACCAGGCCAGATTGTGATACTCTTCCTCATAATGAATAGTATTTTACACCTACCATTATTTGTGGAGTAAGGTGCAAGTAAGGACATCATAATCTGAACTTCAGATTGTAAACAATTTGAGGTAGGCACTGTCTTTTACTAGGGGTTTGTACTCTGCCTAGTACAATGGGGGTTCACTTGGAACATTTAAGTGGTAACTATACTATCACCTCCAAATGTTGCCTGATATGTTCTTTCAGGTTTCATTTGCCATATCTTTATCAAAACACATATGCATAGTTAGACTAAAACCAAAAATCACATAGACCAAATGATATCATTTTTCTCCAACCCTCAAAAATTAATTCTGAACATTAAGCATTAATTCTATGCTTAGGACTCAGTAAACATCCTACCTTATCAACAAACCTCTTGAACAATTACATTTGTTTTTGTATCCATGATTTCTGCCTAGTACATCCATGTTTGCTGTAAATATCTTATACGAAATGCATTTAAGAAAAAAATGCAAGTGAGTAATGATACAGATAAACTGAACATTACCCCACTGGCTAATCTTACAAGATACTGCTCTTTAATGGATATTAATGTTTGCTCTATTACAGACCAGTGACCAGAGTTAAGTGAGTAGTTCTATGGCACTATAGAGACTAACACAAATATATTATAGTATCATGATCAAAACCTACTTCTTCATCTGATTTCCACAGACACCTGGAGAAGTGAGTTTTGCCCCATATGCACACGAAAAATAAAAATAAAGAAACCCCAGATGTATGTGTACCTGTTCTTTCCACAGACATCTCTAGAATACCAATTTGTAACTGCTGAATTATTAGATCTTCAGATGTGGTTCAGGCTCATATCCAAAGTTCAGATCTGGACAAAAACTTCACCAGGTTCAAAGATGTTTGGATCTAGAGGATAAGTATGGTCTCCCTCTTCATGTGAGATTTGAAATACCACTTCTAAAACTAAATATTATTCATTGTTTGTATTAGTATTGTAATGTTTGTTCTTGTGCTGGGCTTTTCATCCATAGATTTCTAAGCACAAAACGGTTTTTACATAGCTTCCCAATACAGCTAAAAGGCCAATGCAATGAGGTCCTTAGTCTGTATCTAAACTAGCCTATTTTTTTCCACAGCAAAGTCAGCACTGGCCGCTGTTCTATGCTTTTGCCACTAGAAGTATTAGCAACAGTGGATATAATGAGAAATTCTAATGAAAAGAGGCTATTATAGATGTGGCCTTAATTTGCGTCATTCATCTTCTGATCCAATTAGCTAATGAATGAAAGCCCTTCAGGCATCAGATCCTGTCACAAAGTAAAAAAATAATAGTGACCTTCAGTTTTTGTTTGACACCCAACTGTCAAAAATGGCTGTACATAAGAACAGCCATACTGGGTCAGACCAAAGGTCTATCAAGCCCAGTATCCTGTCTTCTGACAGTAGCCAATGCCAGATGCCCCAGAGGAAGTGAACAGAAACAGGTAATTGTCAAGTCATCCTTCTCCTGTCATCCATTTCCAGCCTCTGACAAACAGAGGTTAGGGACACCATTCCTACCCATTCTGGCTAATAAGCATTGAGGGACCTAACCTCCATGAATTTATCTAGTTCTCTTTTTTGTTAACCCTGCTCAAGTCCTCATCTTAACCACATCCTCTGGCAACGAGTTCCACAAATTGACTGTGTGCTATGTGAAGAAAAGCTTCCTTTCATTTATTTTAAACCTGCTACCCATTAATTTAATTTGGTGACTCTTAGTTCTTATGTTATGGGAACAAGTCAATAACGTTTCCTTATTTATTTTCTTCACAGCAGTCATGATTTTATAGACCTCTATCATATCTCCCCTTAGTCTCTGGTTTTCAAAGATGACAAGTCCCAGTCTTTTTAATCTCTCTTTATATGGCACCCGTTCCAAACCCCTAATCATTTTTGTTGCCCTTTTCTGAATCTTTTCCAATGCCAATGTATCTTTTTTGAGATGAGGTGACCACATCTGCACACAGTATTCAAGATGTGGGTGTAACATGGATTTATATAGAGTCTCTGTCTTATTCTTTATCCCCTTTTTAATGATTCCTAACATTGTTTGCTTTTTGATTGCCACTGCACATTAAGTGGATGTTTTCAGAGAACTCTCCACAATGACTCCAAGATCTTGCTCTTGAGTGATTATAGCTAAATTAGTCCCCCCCTCATTTGGTATGTGTAGTTGGGATAATTTTTTCCAATGTGCATTGCTTTATTTTTTATTTTTTGCAATATGCATTCTCTGTATATGTCTTTGAATCAAATGGATAATGTCCACTTTGTTTCAGTTGTCCCTGATTTTATTTTTGAGAATTATTTGTCTTCTTGTATTAATTTCATACTGAATTGGGTTCATGTGTTGATATTACACCTTCGGAAAGCACTGTGAACACACATCTAAAGTTCTTAGTTTTGAGAAAAGATATAGGTTGGTTAGATTATAAAGTACATTATTGCACTAGAGCTTGGTTAGTACCATTATTACACACATTCCTATAGTTACCTTTGAAAGGTTAGTGTTGATTAACATGATTTAAGACCAAAACGTTGATTTTTCCACATAGAACACTTAAAAACTTGAATTTATCACATTTTAAACTTTAAGCTTCACTTGACAGACTATAACTTGCCACAAGGACTTCCTTTGATGTCCTTAAATAAACCTTATCTCTAAGTATATAATTACTTTGATGTCCCTTTTAATTCAAAGTAGCCATCAGCAATTTGAAGTGCTATGGAAACTATAGTTAAAAAAAGATTTTTCCCCCTCCACAATTTTTAAAGCAGAAGAACAAAATCAGCTATAGATAAAGGTCTAGAAAACATGAGCTATGAGGGAAGACTGAAAGAATTGGGTTTGTTTAGTTTAGAAAAGAGAAGACCAACAGGAGACATGATAGCAGTTTTCAAGTAACTAAAAGGTATTACAAGGAGGAGGGAGAAAAACCGTTCTCCTTGGTGTCTGATGATAGGACAAGAAGTAATGGGCTTAGATTGCAGCAAGGGAGGTTTAGGTTGGACATTAGGAAAAACTTCCTAACGATCAGGATAGATAAAACTGGAATAAATTGTCTAGGGAGGTTGTGGAATTTCCATCACTGGAGATATTCAAGAGCAGGTTAGATAGGCATCTGTCAGGGACAATCTAGAAGGTGTTTGGTCCTGCCATGAGCGCAGAGGACTGGACTCAATGACCTCTCAAGATCCCTTTCAGTCTAGTATTCTATGATAAGTGAAATATCTCTTGAAAATAATTCTTACATAGTAGCCTAGTGAACGAATGTACCCAATTTAGCATTATACTGAGACACATTCTTTGCAAGCTCATTCCTTGCCCATATACTACTCAGGCTGAATTTTGGTCAGCCTACATGTATTTTAATGACAGCTACCTGCATATGCACACAACCACTTCCATAACTGTTTTGTGTCAGATGTTAGACATACATTAAAACCCTGAAATACTGAAACTTTAAAATAACATTTTCAGTAATACAGATTAAGTCACATTTTCAAAAGTAACCCAGAGCATAATTTTCAAAAGTGATTTATACAGATTTCTAAGTCTCAAAGAAAAAAACAGTGAGAGTCAGGCACCGAACTTGCACAGGTACTTTTAAAAAATCCTACGAGGCATCTATCTTTCGATATCAAAATGCGTTTAAAAATCTGGTCCTAAGTGCTCAAGAAGACTCAGATTCTGAGTTGTTTAGGTTCCTAACATCCACTGATTTAAAACTTGCTGCTTTTTGAAAATGAGGCATGGACTCCTAGGTTATTTAGGCATTTAAGACAATTATACCCTTTTGTCTTTTGCTGTACTGCTTCTAGCATTTAACTTAGCAAAGGTTGAGTTCTTTTTTTAAAGCACTTCATCTGTTTCCTTTGTTGAGTCCTGCAAACTGTTTAGCAATGGAGCAGTCATATTGCTGCCAGGGCTGAGGGTAAAAACCAGCCTTTATTCTACTTTTTAACAGCTCAAAGGCATTTAAAGATTCCTGGGACTGGAGGAGTGTGCAGAGAGAGGCATCCACAGTATAACTGTCAGCCTCACTGAAACAAGACCAGATCTCTGCCGTGTCTGAGCAAAGCAGTTTGACTGTTATCAAATATATATTTCTAAATTAGGTAACAAGATCAAAAGTTGTTTAAAATTTGTCTTTACTATCTTTTATAACACTTTCATTCTATTAGGCAGGTAACGGGATTATAACCCTACTGTGATAGTTTTGGGGGTTCCCAGGACTGAGAGTCACCCTGTTACCTTTTGCCTCCCGTAAGAAGGGTCTTCCTTGTGGTAGCTAGGTCTCAGCTCCCTGGCACCACAAGCCTTTTAACCACTCAAGCACTCTCATATGGGCTGTTTTAGCTTTCTCTTTCTCTTGCAGGATAACAAGAGGTGCATCCCCATTCCCAAGGCCCCTTGAGTCTTACTACAGTGCTAGACAGCCCTTCACACTATCTGCTCACAGAATTTCCAGATATTCAGCATCCAAAGTTTCAGTATAACCCAATTTATCAGTTTTACCTCAAACCACTACTCCTTGGAACCACACAGAACTTTTGAGCGCTTATGATAAATCTTTTATTTCATTTTTTTATTTTAAAGAAGAATAAAGATTTACCTAAAAACAAGAGAGAGAGGGAAAACCAAGCCTTTGCAATACAAAACAAAACATAAAATGTGAACCTGGATCCAAACTTATCCATAGTTACCTTTCCAACCTAGATTTCCCTCAAAAGATCAGTTTTTTGCAGATCTGGCTGGTTTCAGACAAACTTAACCATGATCCAAGCATTTATGAATGCAACCCTGCTCTTCAAGGGGTTTCTTCAATGAATGGATACAGCCTGTCCTCTGTTATACTGTAAGCAGCCTTTTCTTTCTATTCAGAGATAAGGTGAGATCCTGTCTTGTTGAAAAGGTTTTTTTTTAACACCTTTAAGTGGTTTTCATTGTTGGTCCTTGCCTTTGTTCCCATTCAAAGTCTTAGTATTGTGCAAGGCGGAAGAACTGAGTCTCGCTTTATATTAGAGGCCAGACAGGGAGGGGTAATAACTCCCTCTTGCCTGGATGCACCAATGGTAGAGACAAATTTTTACTTTTTAGTCCAAGTCTATAAAACATACTTCCAGTAGAAATAAAATTCCTTAAATATTACTCCTATAACCATCTCACAAAGATAATGAGCATTGACAATTTACAAACTATTTATAGACACCTCACATGATAACACTTATGGATAAATACCCTGCAGGATATGCATTTGGTATAATGAGTTTGTCAAGTCTGAGAGGAGAGCTGTTTACCTACAACAGGAGTCCCTTTGACATTGGTCTCTGTACTACACTCTTCATTTTTTTTTTTTTGCATGTCTGGAACTTCAAAACCTCCCCTCCAGTGTTCCCTCTAACCTTTTCCATCCATGTGTATATTTTGCCCATCCATGTGTGGAATACATTTCGTTATGTGACCTGAGGCATGTGTGACTGTGCACCACCAGGAGAAACAAAAACCTAACTGTGGGCGATCTGCTAATCTGCTGAGTGGCATTGGAATCTCTCCTGAGTGGCTACATAAGAGCACAGCTTACAGGGAACACAGTTCCCCTCTCCTGAGAGGCATAATTTGTTATTCTTAATTTTGTTTTTATACATCAGACTGAACTCCCGAGGAAGCCTGTTTTTCAGCCTTCAAACCTAAAGGGTGGGCTTTGCATGGAATTGCCACTAAGACAATAGGAAAATTGGCCAGGCTCCACATTTTCAGCATACGTATTCTTCCCCCAATGTAGACTGGCATAACACTTCACCTTTATTTAAGTCTAGCTTTACAATTGAGTGGGGAGGATACTGCCCCCTTCATTCTATTCTGATCACTTAAGATTTATGATACACCTGTTGTGATCATCAATCTTTCATGGATTCCAATGAGTATCATGGTATCAGCCTTTTTCTTCAAACGGTCCCTGACAGTGCACCAAATGCAGTATGGCAGAGGCAAATACCATAGGCAGCGAAGCTGCTAATTTCCTATTGGCAATCTCTACACCCCACCTCCACAGCCTACTCAGAGAGCAATATCATCTATGTAAGAACACACCCAAATGACCATCTTCTTACACGTCCGCAGCTGCCCTCTTGCAAAATTTTTCTAGTCAAATCTAGTAGTAAGGACAGACAGATCTTCTTTTCTCCAGATCTCTTAGGGACTTGTGACTCATGACGGTTCTTACAGGCCATTTGTTATAATCCTGCTACCCAGTTAAAATGAGAGCATGATTCCCTGCCTCTGACAGGTCTCCTCCTTATGTTCTGCTGAAACAGCCCTTTCAGAAATCACTGGGCTTATACAAATACTAATAAAGAGTAAATGCATCATCTCTGGAATGGACCAGATTGCATCAACTGGTTTTATTGTTATTTAAAAAAAAAATCCTATAGGATTGTACCTGTGGATTAGCTCCAATGTCTTCACTCCAATCTTGAACCACAAACTATGTCAATTAAATTCTTTGCTGTACTTACAATATACTCAGTGCATCTTTGCAGGAAACATCTCCAACTATTACTTCAGGGTATGTTTACACTAGCCCCCTAGTTCGATCTAGGGAGGCTAATGAGGGTGACCGAAATTGCAAATGAAGCACGGGATTTAAATATCCCGCACTTCATTAGCATGTTCCCAGCCGGTCACCATTTTAGAAATGGACTAGCCTGGAAGTACTGCCCGCGTCTACACGCGGCAGTGAAATGGAATTCCGAATTAAAGCCCTAAATCGAATTAGCTGTTATTCCTCTTGGAATGAGGTTTAACAGCTAATTCGATTTAGGGCTTTAATTCGGAATCCCGTTTCACTGCCGCATGTAGACGCGGGCAGTTCTTCCAGACTAGTCAATTTCTAAAATGGCGACCAGCTGGGAACATGCTAATGAAGCGTGGGATATTTAAATCCCACGCTTCATTTGCAATTTTGGTCGCCCTCATTAGCCTCCCTAGATCGAACTAGGGGGCTAGTGTAGACATACCCATAGTGTGCCAAGATGGTTCATTGTAAGTCACATCTACTTGCCCAGGCTGCGGAAGCCAATGGCTTTGGAGGGAAATCAAATTTGTCAGCGGGAAGAGAGAAAAGGCTGCTTATTTCACTTTATTTTTAAATTAATGGTACCTACAGCCCCTTTTCATTTTTGTTTAAATCACAATTAAGAAATGGCTTTCCCTATCTCAGTGGTTTGGGCTGTGAGAAGATATTTTTATTCACATGGGAAAACAAATGAATTGATTCGCTACCCCTGTAGCTCATACAAACATTTCCCTCCCTCCACACTCTGTTCTGTAGGACAGTGTTTCTCAACCAGAGGTACGAGTATCCTTAGGGGTACTCGAGAGAATTCTGGGGAGTACATCAACACAACTGAAATTTGGAGAAAACTGTTTTTGTTTTAAGTTTCACAGCACTTTATTATTTTTGTACTCTTTACATGCAAAAATGACATCATCTGCCCGGCTATGATTAAGTTGTTTAAACAAATGTGTTGTAATGGTAGAAAAAACATGTGTGTGTCTGAAAACTGAAGGCACTTGGGGTACACACACACACACACACACACACACACACATATTTTTAAAATATTTATTTATTTTTAAAAAGGGGTACTTTATAAAAAAAAAGGTAGAGAAACACAGCTGTAGGATAGGCTATATCCTACTTTTCCCTATCAGTCTCTATTTTTCCCTGTGCCTGGCAAAGAAAATCCTATTACATAGTTTTGAAGGCTTTTCCCTTTTCTGTGGCGACAGCCCTAATAGGCTCCTTGACTTCCCTTTGCAGGATGAATTATAATTAGTTTGGCAACAAGCAGCCTTTTGCAAATCACACCTGTTCTTGTCCAATTTAAATTCCCTTGCACTCCCTGGAGGCATCATGCCTTGACACCTTATAATCAGTATTGATTTGAGATACTGGAATAGAACTACCATTAAGAAAAGTGGTATCTAACCTTTTTTAGTAGAATTATTTTTGCTTGATTCATGGGGTAGGAAGGGACTGGTTTCTAAGATGTACCTAAATGTTCCAGACAGCATAGGAATACCTGCTTTCTAAAATGAAAGAATAAGCCATATTCATTCTTACTAGCACTGTCTATCAATCTAAATAGCCCTCTCTGCTTAAAAAGTTGCAAAATATTTGTCAAGGTATTCTCTGTTCTCTTGCCTGCAGTTTAGAATACTTCTATAGTCATTTAGGACACTTTTAGACACTAATTGTAAGGAGTTTGAAATCTTTTACCAAAGATTTCCTTTGGACCTTTAGTAAAGTATACTGTCCCCTTATATTTAATGGTTTCTGCAATTGTACTTATGTAATTGTGCTTAATTTTCTACAACTCATATTTTCAAGTGTCCCTTCCTCATATTATAAAGGTTTCAGTCCTCTTCTTTAGGATGCTTAGAATTTCCTCTCACATTTTATCCATGAACGATTTGAAGGATTGTGCATTGTCTGAGATTAAGGGAAAAAATTGAGATGCACACTCCATTTCTTGCTTTTGAGGGGTTTCTCTGCTTCAGCAGTTATTTGCTTTTGTATGTTTTATTTACCATATAAAACCAAACAAACTGCTAGATTTTGTAATGGGAACCTAGATCTGGAATGGACTCTACATCCTTTACTAGACTTGCTTGAATACCTTTGTAGTGGGCTTTGTAAGCAGAAAAGTGAATTAAGGAATGTTTTGCTCCATTAGGAAGCTGACACACAACAGGGGTTTACTCCAAAGTCAACGTGTAACACATCCACTGTTTCTGTCATCTCAAAGAAGAGTTCAAAAGTATGTCTTCTGTAGTAGGTCAGGACAGAGATGTAATACATTCAGGATTTACTGATGTGGTGTCCTGACAAGTCTCCTCTGTCAGTGATGATAAATGTTCAGCTGCGCTCATTTTTGTATGCTCCCCCAGTATACTATGCCAGCTCTATGCAGATAGCTAGCATAATAGACTTCAAGAAAGCCCCCAAAGACCACAAACTCAGGTAAGATATGAAGGCAGCCAAGTCAGGTTTATTGTCGAACATGGCTCAGTCTATAGTATGGATTTACTATTGCCCCCTAGGCTGGAAAAAGAGCTAAATCGAGATAATCCAACATTTATCAACAAAGACAAACAATCTATGATACACACCTTATGTATCATCTTATGCATTAATGACATGTTTGGTACCTCCCCTTGTACTTTCCTCCAAAGCATTCCTATTCACTCCTGTTGTTTTCAGACAATATCACTATTCAAACTATTTTATCATGTGCTAAGTTGGGGTGTCCTTGCACTGTCCTCGTGGAATGTATTTACTTATTTCATGTGCTTTTAGCAGTTCTAGTACTGAGAGACACTGACTTGCAGGTAAACATCTGCTTTTGACAAGGCCTGTCTGTTCCTCATGGAATAATTCTTGCTTACTTTGGTTCAGGCACCACACCCATGCTTCAGGCTCTTTCTTTCTCCTACAGCTCCTTTAAACAAGTCCCTTAATTCTATCATGATTCTCCTCTCAGAGCTCTTGACTCTCTCACTGCCAAATTCAGTGCTTAATTCCCAAGCAGTTTCCTCTTATAGTGCATACAAGGAGGGTTAACTCCCACATGTGACTCACAACTACCTGCTACCCTGCAGATCTTTTGCTGAAGGCAGACAGCTGTGGGCTTTCTTATGCTCAGAGAGTTAATTTCTTCTCTGAAAAGACTCTGGCCAGACTTATATAGTCTATCACATATGGGAAGATGGTACCAAATGTGACATTGCATCCAATATTCTTTATGGAAATATGCTTATGAATAGGAATATGATATAACTGGAATATGCTTTATGCAAAACACTTCATATAACATATAATTTTGAAAGTTCCAATCTGCTGAATGTGTATTCTATTTCTGTGCATGTATCGTGCCTGTATCTCAAGACAGAAATATGAAGAATAAACCAGTTTACTAGTCTAGCCCTACTAAGTGAGGGTCATTAGTAGTACTCGGAGCTTAATAGCCTGGTACTCGGGACAATGATCTGTGAATAGTTTTATTTTTCTTCTAAGCCTGAACTGTGGTTGATCTGACCTACCCTGATATGCAGCCAGATCACCTGATGCTGGAACTCATTTTGGATGCTGTACTTCTATGGGAAGTATAAAAAAAGATTAAACTGAACACAAAGGATTTCCACCTTGGGCAAAATCTATATATAAGCAGAGAACTTAATAGGAGCTGCTGGCAGATTCCAGGACACCTCTCTTTACCATCTAAGATGCCTGCTGCAAACATCTTAGAAGTATCAGGCTTTAGGTGGGAGTAAAAGTTGAGAAAATATGATTAGAACTACTGTTGGGGTAAGAAATTGCATATAACAAGTTTCTTTGAATATTAGGCTTACCTGGCATGTTTTTGTTTTGTTTATGTTTTTGTTTAGTAAGCTACTTTGATCTGTTTGTTATCTCATGCAGCCACGTAAATCCTACTTTTATACTTTATTAATAATAAAACACTTTTTAAAACCCAATATAAATACATTGTTGCCTGAACAGAACAACAGCTGTGCATCTCTCTCTTTCATTGATAAAGGAAGCAAACAACTTTGAGCTTGCACTATATAAAACATTAGGTCATGTCAGGGTATATTCAGGTCAATTCACTTATGTATCAGTATACATCAAAGAAATTTTTAAATGTAGAAGTATTTTGAGTGTTTACACTTCACAAATCTAATGGGACATTACATGCATAGTTTTCTCTCATCTGTATCCTGTTGCAGTGCAGCAGCAAACATTATTATTATAAATACCCCTTCAACTAAATAAATCTTCCAATATTGAAGAAACCTTCTAGAATGCTAATGAAGTTCTTTATCAGAAAGAATGCTAATTACAAAGCAAATGGTTATTGTGCATGATGACCAGAAGTCAGAGATTCAAAATGCATTCCTCATTCATGGTCAATAAAGGAAAAGCCCATCTGGGCACAGCTGTTTTGACTGTCAGCTTGTTTTCTGTGAGAAGGTGTGATAAGGAAAGGATTTTAAAACAAAGATCCTGCTTCTCTGGACTTTTTGGACTCTTGCAAGGAAGTGTATCAAATGCAAAGAGGAACTCCTGCTCCCCAGCCATAATCTGTATACCTGGAAAGAACATAAGAACAGCCTTACCGGGTGAGACCAAATGTCTATCTAGCTCAGTATTCTGTCTTCCAACAGTGGCCAATGCCAGGTGCTCCAGCAGGAATGAAAAGAACAGGCAATCATCAAGTGAGCAATCTCATTGTCCATTCCCAGGTTCTGGCAAACACAGGCTAGGGACACCAGCCTTGCCCAAGCTGGCTAGTAGTCACTGATAGACTTATCCTCCATGAATTTATTTAATTGCTATTCAAACCATGCTATGGTCTTGGCCTTCACAACATCCTTTGACAAAGAGTTCCATGAGTTGACCATATGTTGTGTGGGGGGGGGGGGGGCAGGGAAGGGGGATGATTTTGTTTTAAACCTGCTGCCCATTTCTTTCATTTGGTGATCCCTCAGTCTTGTGTTGAGAATAAATAAGGAAGTGTTTATTCTTTTTATCCACATGTGTCATGATTTTTCAGACAACTCCCTTAATCAGCTGTTTTTCAAGCTGAAAACTCCAGTCTTATTAATCTCTCTGGGTGTGCAGGGGCAGCCCTAGACTAGCTGCCAGCAACTGGCACCCTAGGTGAACCATACAATCAGTGCCCTCACCTCCAAACCCCTCAATGATATTGCGCCACCATTTGGCGCCCCATTTAGCTTGGCGCCCTAGGCGACCGCCTAGTTCGCCTATATGGACGGGCTGCCCCTGTGGTTATGTCTACACTTGATTCCTCCTTCAAGGGAGGCATGCAAATGTAGACATCCGAAATTGCAAATGAAGAGGGGATTTAAATATCTGCATAATCGTGGACTACCGCTTTTCCGCAATAGCGCTATTTTGGGACATCAAACTCGGTCCCCGTGGGGTTATTTCGAGAGAAAACCCTTCCCTCAAAATAACCCTTACTCCTCAAAAAATGAGGTTTAAGGGTCATTTCAAGGGAAAGGTTTTCTCTCAAAATAACCCCACGGGGACCGAGTTTTATGTCCCGAAATAGCGCTATTGTGGAAAAGCAGCACTCCACGATTATGCAGATGAAGCGTGGGATATTTAAATCTCCGCTTCATTTGCAATTTTAGATGTCTACATTTGCATGCCTCCCTTGAAGGAGGAATCAAGTGTAGACATACCCTCTGTGATGGGGTTTGGTCATGGAAGACCCATTGGTTGTGCTTCCTGGAGTGCTGACAAAGCCACTGACACTTGCCTTTCTGCTCTCTGGGGTTTCTTGACACCCTGGCCTGCTGGGCCAGCTCCCTGGTCTTCCCCACCCAAGGCACAGAGCTGAAATCACTGCCCCTCCCACACGGAGCAGTACAGACACCAAAACTGTCCTAGGTCCAAGAAAAATGCGGATTTGGGCCCAGCTTTCTGGGATACCACTCCTGGGATAAGAACCCCAAATGAATTATTTAGGTAAGCCTAGCAATAAAAGGAAGGTGTACACACTGGTCAAAATTGTCCCAGAGAAGACTTTACAGAATCTTGCTACTATTGATATCCTTGGTCTCATTTCTTTGTGCTCCATTCTCACTTCCTACGCTAGAGGTTCCAAAATTAGATATTGGAATCCCTTTGCTGCCCATAAACTACTTCAAGTGATTTGAAGCCATTTCAGAAGCAAGAGGTTACCTGTGCCACCCAGCTGAAAAACTAAAGGAGCCTCTATGCAAAACTTGCCATTTCCCCTGTTCTCTGCCTCTTACTGGCCCCCCATGAGGTAAAGGAAGGTTTTTTTGTGATACATGTCTGGGGTGAAGTATCACTATACGTGGACCATAAAAAGGATATTCTGTATGATTAAGTTCTATAGGTTTTTTTGAGTTATTTTTAGTAACTTACATAATTTAAACCCTTCTGATTTCATCCTTATTCAATTCTCAGGGACGCTTGTTAAAAAAAATATAAATAAATAAATATTAAGCACTGGTGTTCTAAAACACTATACAGAAATAACATTGTTTAAAGTTGTGGTAATTTGGACTTGAGGTCCACATTCTGCTTGTTTAAGTGATGTACAGTTCCAATTGGACCCTTAATTTTAATGTGTGGGGAAAGGAGAGGAGGTGAACAAGAGAAAAATGCTGAAGTATATGGAAATTATTTTCTGAAGCTGTTAACCAACAAACAATTTTAAACTTCAACTTTGAGTTCTGAGGGAAGTTTGTGTCAGTTATTTTAAAGGAACATATTTATCCTTTCCCAGGTAGAAGATGGCTTCAATACATTTCTATATCTGGAAAAGCCTAGTGGGGTTTTCAACAGATATGTGCTCAGTAAAATGAATACTACTAGGTTCATCTCAGGAGAAAAAAACAGAAAACATGCTTGTAGCTGTCATCAAGAATTGCTTTTATGACATTGACTCGACTCTCATAAGCTATGTATTCAATTCTTGTTGTCCATGCTCCCAGTGCTTTTGAGATCTTTTTCTTTTTAAGCAAATTTTTTAAAATCAGAAAATTTGCACAGAGGAACGATTTCATTTTATCTTTTGATTTCTCAATGTGCTGGAAAATAATTTCTACTGAATATGTATTTGCAATGTCATTCTGGCTTTAGCTACCAATTCATTCATGTAACAAAAAGTAAAAAAAAGCTTAGCTATTTCTAAAAAGACCTCCCCATGCATTTTCTACATGCTTTATGTACACACTGTATATATCAGAGAAAGAAAAGAATGAATATTCCAGGTGTCAACCTATAATGTAGGTAAGAGACCACTTTAATTAATCTTAATGAACATGCCTCTTTTATTATGCCACTTTCAATTTCAGCAGCTGAGTGTTTCTCTACACTTGGAAAAGTAAATAATTGCAGGATTTAAGATCTCACCTTGTGGCAAATGGAGATAAATATTGAATTTTAATGGTAGTCCCTGCAGTTGTTCCACAGCTAATCACTGCTGTTCTTCATCATGTTCCAAATGGGTTTTTGATATCTTTCTTTTTTATGTCAGTGGGGATAAAGTATGCAGGTGTGTGTTTAAATAAATCATGCAACTGTTATGGGTTTCAGATACTGCTAAAATTCAGTAATAATTATAAGATTGCAAAGAAATGGGAATATAGAAACCACCACCACACACTTTTGGATGTTTCTATCGCCAAGTTCTTCTCAGTATGGAATCAAACTTTATACAACACATTCAAAATCACTTGTGATTGACTTCATACAAATACTTTTTCACAAACCAAATACTGAAACTTTATAAACAACAATATTTAACAGTGAGAAATCTAAGTAAATAGTTTGTAGCATTCTCTTTTAAATAAACCACCACCACCACCAAGTCTACAGGACTACATTTTACTCCCTCCTCACTGATTATCATGACTCCTGGGAAAATTTCACTTGCAGTCCTGAGGCCACATGCCTTGCCATAAATAGATCTATTACATCAGATCTTTACCTCCTGCTGTTATAAATTTTCATCACAAATTCATCATTCTTGAAACCCAAGTCAGCAAGTTTCTCACGTCTCCAAGCCCCTGTGGTATTTTCAGATTCCGCGACCTCTTTACTTGAAAGAAAATGAATGGAAAAGGTAGACAAAATGAATCTGGATGTTTTTTTCTTTTCAGATCTCTTCAGTTTGGAAAGGAAATGGATCCCCTACTAATGTGTTTGCTATGGGTCAACTCTCTCTTCTAGTGTAGTGATACTCAGATCTCACTTGTTCAGGAGCCAAATTAGCAATCAACATCACACAACTCTGGCTCTTTGGGGTAAATTCATTGTTTCATTTACTATCATTTTTTTCTCACAGCAAAATAGACGGACCAAGTAGTGTTATTTTTATCAACTACAAGTGGTTTATAACATAATAAAAGCATCCCTATTAGTTAATTAAATAACATGCTGTTTTAATATCAAGTGCTGCAAAGAGCCACAGGAGACAGATTAAAGGGCCACTTGTAGGTTGTGAGCTTTATTCTGAGGATCTCTGTTTTAGTGGCACCTGCTGCTGGTCAAGTGGGTTGGCTGGTTCTTCTTTACAGCATTAATTACATACCACAATAGAGTACCTTTAACATGTTGACTGCAGCTGAGTATTTTCCTGGCTGTCACACAGCAGATATAAATAGTTGCCACTGTTCCTTCTAATTTTCTCCCCATGTATGGAATAAATGTCTGTCAGAGTACCAGCAAATGTGAAACATGCACTGATGTTATAATGGGGAATTTCTGACAAATGAAAAAGTAGGTTTTTCAAGTTTCATGATGGTTCTCCAGGGTTGTTCATATTCCACATTTCTGTGACTGAGATATTTGCATTAACACAGTAGAACTTTAAAAGTTTTTTCACACTAGAAACTAGGATCTAATTTCAACTAAGGACTGAAAATAATAACTATTCTAAAAAAATTAGAGAGAAAGTCACTGATGTATGGAAACAGGTAGATAGATAGTGAATGGAATCAAGAGTCATTGAAAGCCAGAGAGAGATGTACATTCAATCTGAAAGTCAAATATTCACTAGTAATGCAGTTTATGACATACTTCTCAAGTACACACATTCTTTTACAACCACTTTCAGAATTAGAATTGGCTGAGTGAATGAAGAATTACATTCTATGGACACAGGGTATGTCTAGACTACGTGGCTCCGTCGACGGAGCCATGTAAATGAGTTTACTAGACATAGGGAAATGAAGCGACAATTTAAATAATCGCCGCTTCATTTACATCAAAATGGCTGCCACGCTGTGCCAATCAGCTGTTTGGCAGCACAGCGCGGTAGTCTGGACGCGCCATGGTCGACAAGGGAACCCTTTGTCGACCGCTCCAGTAAACCTCATTTCACGAGGCATACCAGGGCGCTTGACAAAGGCTTCCCTTGTCGACTGCGGCGTGTCCCGACTACCACGCTGTGCTGCCAAACAGCTGATCGGCACAGCATGGTGGCCATTTTGATGTAAATGAAGTTGCAATTATTTAAATCGCCGCTTCATTTCCCTATGTCTAGTAAACTCATCTACATGGTTCCGTCGACAGAGCCATGTAGTCTAGACATACCCTCATTAAGAAAAATCTCTTCAATTTTATCCAAAAAATACGATTATGTTAAAATGTAGATGGAAAACAGAATACTTTGATAACAACTGGTACAGATTTTACACCCACAGGATGGTACTATATTTTATAGAAGCAACTTAAAGCTGGAAGGACTTCATTGATTTAAGGTCAGAAGGGACCACTATCACCATCTACTCCAACCTTCTGCATAACACCATCCAACAAACATCACTGACTAATCTTTGCCTCAACTCTATAACTTCTGGTTCAATACAGCAAATCTTTTAGAATGTATGGAGAATCCATCACATCACTATTATCCATTATTCCAATGCTTAATTATCCCTGCTGTTAAAAATGGGACTCATTTCTAGTCTGAATTTGTCTAGCTTGAGCTTCTAGCATTTGGATCTTGGTATGCTTTTTGTGTGCATGCTAGATTAAACGTTTGTCTACAATCAGAAATCTCTTTCCCAGATAGATACTATAGAATGTGATCAAGTCACCTCAAACTTCTCTGGGAGAAACTAAATAGATCAAGCTCTTAAATCTCTCACTAGAAGGCATAGTTTCCAAGATTGTAGGTTGAAGACAATTACATCAATCTCGGTGTAAATCTGGCTTGATCTAATTAATAAAGAAATGGAAAACTACAAAGGGACAAAATTGAAAAATGATTTGAAGAAGTTGTGGAACCTTTCTAAGACTCAGAAAACATGACAAATCTTAAATATTGCCTGGAGTCTGAAACATGTCTGATGGAACAAATCCCAAATTCCTTCCATAGCAAAAGGAAATTTCATTCCCATATCTATTTTTAAGGAGTAAGATTCATCATGGTTTGTTGCAGCAACTGATGGGAAATTGTGTGTGTGTGTGTGTGTGTGTGTGTGTGCGTGCATGCATGCATGCACAAGGAGGAAAATCACAGAAGGCAAGACAGTTTAGAATTTTGAAATTTCTTTAAAGGATGGGATGTTCAGTCAGGTTGTCATTGACCAACTGTATTTTTAGCATTGTTGGAGTGGTTAGTATTTGGAGAGGTACTAAGGAAAAATGTGAAGATGTGTTAGTGCCAACTGACAAATAAAGAGTTGCAGATGCATCTCCCATTGAAATTGGAGAAAATATGGTTTTAAGACTAACACCATGTTGCTCTCTCCATTGCCCTTACCAACCCTTCTGCAAATCAGTCCATTTCCTTCTATCACTTTCCTTTCCCTTTTTAGGATGAGTAGTGAATACCATTGCAGAAATAATTTATTTATTTAGATCCTCTTTTTTTTTCTGTTTACACCCTCTTCCTGACTTGAACTGTTCTACTTTTCCCCTAGTCACCACACTGACGGAAGTGCAATTTTGCCACAATGGCTCAAGGCCCAGATCCTCATGGTTATTTAGATATCTAACTCCTATTGATTTCAAAGACCGTGGGTATCTTAAATACCTGTGCAGATGTGCCTCCTGAGAGCCTCTAGTGCTGGCAAACAATTAAAATACTCCAACATCAAGACAAGTTCAACTAGGTAAACAATGAAGTGCTAAAGTTAATATTCAAAGCGTCTTGATCACACATTTCAAGAGGTATTTCAGGTAATTTCCAAAACTCATTTAAACCAACCTATTCAGAAGGAGGGGAAGAAGGAAGGAGAAGAAACTGGACAAAATTAGTTTGGTTTCCCAGACTTCTTTATTTTGTGTTTTTGTTACTTTATATGTATATTTTACAACTGTCTCTCCCATCATGTTGAAAACATTGAGTCTTAGACACTACAAGTTCCTCAGAACTCCCCTCAACCCAGGACAGACATCAACTGCCACCAGTGTCTCTCAATTGTGGAAGAACTCTGTATATGTGAAGTATAGGGGTGGTGAGTCCTGCATTCCTCCCCCTTTCCCATCCCCCTCCTTCCCTACTACTGATGAGGCAGAAGCAAGCCTCTAGGAACATACATCATTGTAGCAAGAACGAATTGTAGATAAGGGCGAGAACATAATCTTGTTTGCCTAAATGTACTGATCATGTAAACAAAGTCAAAGGACAAGCAGTACAGCTGAGCCATACTGTAACAAGCAATGAGTAACCCCCGGAAATTTCCAAACTGCCACAAACAAGGTAGAGACACAGTATTTAAAGCTGCACCAGACCACAGCAATTTGGACCTCACTGATGGGCTTTGGGTACCGGCGCCTCAGAAGCTGAGACAGTCTCCCACTTCATCCACAGTCGAAATGGATTCCCCGGCTAGCAGAAGGGATGTAAGAAATGCCATTTTCCTATCATGTTGTTCTTTTAGTTAAGGGGCAAAGCTGATAGCTGTCAGGAAATAAACTGCTTGTGTTTGACAGATACCTGTGTAGCTTTTTTTGTACTTTGAGAACCCAGTGTCGGACCTGAGACTCACTCTTCCTGACAACACCAGACTTCTTTGTTTTGTGTTTTTGTTACTTTATATGTATATTTTACAACTGTGTCTCCCATCATGTTGAAAACGTTGAGTCTTAGACACTACAAGTTCCTCAGAACTCCCCTCAACCCAGGACAGACATCAACTGCCACCAGTGTCTCTCAGAGCTCTTGGTCATATAGTTTTTTGGTCATATAGTTTTTTCCTCAAAGCACACATTGTGTAGAATATTAGATCGCGTCATGTTGCTGTACCCTCTCTTGTTTCCACAGTCCACAAATCTTTCTCCTGTTTCTTCTATCACCTCTTCCATCCAACTCTACCAACTTTTTCCCCCACTACTTTCTCCTCAAACTCAACTTTGTGCCCTCTCACATCCACCAAATATTTCTCTCATCTGTTCACACAAAACATTAATTCCATATGCCCATTCAAACCCTTAAACTTCACTCCACCCTCCAGTGGGTAAAGTCGCAATATATCATATTGTGAAGATAGGAAAGGAGAATCTGATTAAGAGCAGTAAAACTTCTGCCCTCTCTGCTTCACCCATGCCCGTCCATTCAACCACTCTGCACATCATGGCTGCTGACCATTCAGGCAAGAGATACCCACTGAAGCATCTCCCCAACTCCAATCTGCTCCCCCTTTGTGCAGCAGTACTACTGTTGGTTCTTCTGTTAATAGACGCTACATGACTGTGCAGAGAGAGGAGAGGAGGGTTCTCCTTAGGAATCTGTGTTGTAGCAGATGGGGCCAAGCTCTGAAACACCACTCTAATGCAGGAGACGTGTATTCTTTTTCCCCCTCCTG
The DNA here is from genome assembly GCA_032595735.1 of Pelochelys cantorii. Classification (NCBI taxonomy): domain Eukaryota; kingdom Metazoa; phylum Chordata; order Testudines; family Trionychidae; genus Pelochelys; species Pelochelys cantorii. Next base: position 162,178,591 of record CM064327.1, read on the forward strand.
TGACAACCAGAGCAGGTGTCTCAGAGTAGGGTGATGGCAAACTATAAAATCTGTGGCTTTTGCAGCATCTAGAGAACTACTTGACTTGGATGTTCATAATTTTATTAAGCTCCCTCTACAACACATCTTGGCACTCTCTAGTAACAGCAAACGACAAGGAGCTCTGTAACCTCTCAGCAGAGTGGAAGTCTAAATGGTAGAGATTTACCATTACAAAATAGTTACCCAATGCATACTATGACAGGGTCCTGTGATGAATGCCATCTTGGGGATTGAACCAGCCACCTCCACTGCTAAACAGCATTGATTCCTATAGCTTCAGCTAATGTTCAACACTCTAGCAGTAGGAATAGTAACAACTCATATCTTCCATGAAATGGTATGAAAGGGGACTTGTAACACATTCTCATCAGTGGCATACATTAGTATTCAACTAGGTTGCCATGATGGGGTGATTTCATATGTCCAAATGGAGACTAGCGTGAAGGCTAAAATGGGGATAAACATAGCAAAATATGCTTCATCTATACTATTTTGACTTATTTTTAATGAAGTGAAAGATGTAAGCGAAAGCAGAGATTTTGCCTCCAAACAGCCAAAGGGCATCTTTTCTGATGGTGCAAATTTGTCATTCCCCTAAAGAGTGCTACTCTCTCAGTAGCAAATCTCATCGCATACAAAAGGTGCTGTGGAAAAAAGTAAAGCACATCAATGGCCTGAAGGCACCTCATATCACCATAAATAATAAGTAAGGATCACCTGCAATCTAGCACAAGGGTATATACATGGTTCTCTTATAAATGTATTGACATTTCTACATTCTGCTATATGCTCTGCCAAGAATCAAAGGGTTTATTTGTATTTATTTAATACTATTTATTTAGCACAAGGCATTTGTCCCCTTCAGAAAGTGGCTGTGCATTATGACATGACAGAAGTGTGGTGAAGGAAGTATCATTAGCCATATGTATTGCAGGATGTGATTAAACACATGTTTGGAAAGGAAAGATGGTTCAGTGAGGAACAACCTAATAGTATTAAGGAAGGATCTGAAGGATGACAAAAAAAAAAAAATCCACAAACCTCCCCCCCCCACACACACACTTGACTAGGCATCCAGGCAGCTGTTGACCACTGCTCACCATTTCTGGCTCATTATAATTCTCTGTCCCCTCTGTCTATTTGTTATGTCCATCTGGTATCTGTTGTCTTAAGATTGTGAATTCATTCAGTAAAGGCCTGTATTTCTCTACATGACCCTGACTGAGGCCCCTAAGTGCTACTGCAATACAAATAATAATAGGTACTATTGACCTGGTGCAGATCTACTAGCTGAGCAGTGTCTCATGTTATCAGCATTTCTTTCCTTTGGTTTTATTGTATAGTTTAATTGTATAAACTAGTGTACATGCAAGCATGAGAAAAAATGATACTGCCATTCAAAAAGCCATGGAAATCATGAAGTAATTAAAAGAGTGCAGAGAGAAACTACACTACACCAGTTATTAAATCAGAGCATTAGAAATGAAACATTTTGAAAAAAAAAAACATTTTGAAATTGTGTCCCGAAAGAAAATACCTCAGTGCTTGTGAAAAAAATAATGTTGGATTGAGAGTTAGAGAATTAATTCCATCTCTCATGTGATCACACACAAAAGTGCACACTTTGGGTTTGATCTGAAGTCCAATGAGTCAGTGGAAAAACTTCTATCAACTTTAGTGAGTTTGAATTGAGTCCAAGACAAATAATTTCTATTGAAGTAAGTAAGAGTTACTCATTTCCTGCTGGGTGGGGAGAGTCGGCTGCAAGGCAAATGATGGCCTTGCCCAACAGAGCATGTACAGGATGGCAGTAAAGGTGGTCAGAGAAGTGGGAAGAAAAGAAAAGATCTTCCCAACCAGCTCAAACCTGCAGTGACAGTACACATTCCTTCCTGCTTTCCTAGGAGTGTGTATCAAGCCTGACTTGAAGAGACATCCTTTAGGCATAGTTAATTATCCATGCTGATTATTTTGTTTTCTCATCATCAAAGCAAAATCTACTCTCATCCTTATTGAAACTCTACAAAACCAACATCATCCCTTCCGTTTTACTTTGGGTCAGACCAAAGGCCAATCTAGCTTAGTATCCAGTCTTCTGACAGTGACCAATGCCAGTTGCCCCAGAGGGAATGAACAGAACAGGTAATCATCAAGTGATCCCTCCCTCTCACCCATTCCCAGCATCTAACAAGCAGAGAGGCTGGAGATAGCCAGGATGGGTAGGAAGGGTAATAAATTAATGGAGGTTAGGTCCATCAATGCTTATGTAGTTCTTTTTTAACCCTATTAAAGTCCTGATCTTCACAACATCCTCTGGCAAGGAGTTCCACAGATTGACTGTGCATTTTGTGAAGAAATACTTCCTTTTGTTTGTTTTAAACCTGCTACCTGTCCTTCATCTGAATTTGTAGGAATAGTCTAAAAAGCTGTCAGACTGAATTTCATCACCCTTTTTTCAATTGTGTACTCCTGAAAATAGCTCCACCAAAAAAAAAAAATTGAAATAAGACTGACTTCTAGTATTGAGTGTCAGAGAGAAAACATTAACTATCCCCCACCCCCGTCCCCACATAAAATGAGTATTTGTGAAAACTACGAAACCAGGGTTAAATCTACACAGGAATAAAAGACACTCAGCACAATCACAGCTGGTTTGGGTCAACTGACTATGGCTTGTAGGGTTCAGGCTCTGAGGTTTAAAATTGCTGTGTAGGCTGGTAGGCTTGGGCTCGAACCTGAGCTGTAAGACCCACCACCCTTCCAAGGTCTGAGAGCTCAAGCTCAGGCCTGGGCCTGAATGTCTACACAGCAATTTTTCAGCCTGGAGTCTAAGCACCATGAACCTGAGCTAGCTGACTGAGTCCAGCTGCTCATTCTTTATCCCTGTGTAGATGTACCCTGAGATTTCTGAAGACCTTCTATATGTAGTCACCAAGAAAACATGATACAGGCTATTGATGTGTAGGAGTCTTGACCTTTAGGGACCACATCTACAAATGGATGGACAGTTCATATCCATGTCCATTCAGTCTCTGCCAGGACTACCCACAAAGACTAACCAGCCACTGGACACTTCACCCTGTCAGGTGATACAGGTATTATCCTTTTGTAACTCAATGCCAAGGGGGAAAAATCCAGATAAGGCTCTGACCAGTACTCCTGTCTCTCACATCTTTATTACATTAGCCTTATAAACTTTCTCTCAGACATCACAGATCTGGGTGACTTATTCTCATCTGATGCAACCACACACTTCTCGGTAGGATGTTCTTAGTGAACTCCTGAGTCAGGATTGTTGTTGGGTGTGACATATAGTGGACTGTACATTTCTCTTGAATAAAAATATTTGGAAGGGAACAACTTGCATGAAAAATTGCATGGGCAACAGGGAATTCCAGTTATCATGTAGCATCTACTGAGGTTCTGATGCAGCTCTGCCAGAGGCAGGGAACCTGACAGCTCCTTGATCAAATGCAAAGGAGGACTCTTCTTCCATCATGCTCTCAGCAATGCCAGCTCCTCTCAGCCCATTAGCCTCCAGCAAACTCATACTGCTGAGCTACTATTTGCTCATGTGTCACAATTGTTCTTTGATACCTCTCTGACAGGGCCCACTCAAATGGTGACTCCTTGTGGCCCCAAAGGGCATCATTTACTCCATCACAAGGTCTCCAGAAATTGGGGTCTAGTGCAGTGGTGCTTTAGCCCTATGGCTAAGTCATACTTGTACTCTACTCCTTTTAGGGTACTGCCTTTGATTGATTTAATTTTGTGCTCTAACTTACTCAATCATTCATAACATATTCTTTATTCTGGAAGCCACATAAATCATTATTAAGGATGAAATAGATGAATCATGCATGGAAACTTTGCTTAAATCCCAGTAAATCCTAGTATAAGGATTCACAGATAGAAAACACATACGTAAGAGCAACCCCATTACTGATATCTCACAACATTATGGAAATTGCTGGAAAGAAAGATAAAAAACCGCAATCACGTTTGAGGTCATCGTAAGTGGGATGTGGCTTCTGCCATCCTGTGACTCCAATATATCCACTAGAGGTTGGATACATACCTTGCTCTATACAATTTTTCTGCACACCAAGACATGGCTGGTGTACATATTTAGATTGCTTCTTGGCCCTGAATCCATGTATGGCATCCATAGCTGGGATTCCAATTGCTGGCATAAGCTCTTTGCATTAATACATTTACCAATATTTCCATTCCAGTTCCATATGCTAAGAATTCCCTAGAAATCCATTATTTCAAACTTGCTTTGTTCCAAGACACTTATGCCTAAATCTTATAGCCCTAGCATGAATACTTAACCTAACTACTGCTTAATTATCATGCTAACTACCATGCATATTACTAGGCCTCAAGCTTATTACAAACGTTATTACGATGTATATGTTCCATCTAACTGCACTACACATTAATTCAGTTCCTTAACAACATACTAATTCTTAGCATGTAAACTATATTCTGCTTTATAATACAGACCTTCCAAAACTAGGTCAGCTGCTCATAGTCAACAAGAGCATTAAAGTAAAAAAAAAAAAATGCTAAGAATTCAGCAAGATCATCCAAAGAGTCTCCAGCAGGACCCTGCCTTCTGCTCAGGGCACATCTTCATGCAGCAAGTCTCTTTAATCAAACTGCCTGACCCCAGTTGTCCCTTCTTCCCAGAGACTCCCCCCAGAAAGAAAGCCATCTCAGACTTATCTTCCCTCATCAAAGTAGCAGAAGAACTCTGCTCTCTTTCCTGGTGAGCCCTGAACTGAGATGGATCTTCTCTTTTAACTCTCCTCTCCACACTTGACATTTGCTTCACGTATAGCACAGCATGGACGAAGGAGCCCCAGGACCTCATTAACCCCACTGTGCCAGTCCCGGGCCAGCATGCCTCTTCACAGATTACTCTGTACCCCACATATAGTACCACAAACCTCAGTGACCTTCCAAGCAGAATGAACAAATCATCTGTGCTCATGTAGGTATGGACTCACCTTATATAAACATCAGGACTCATTTCCCGGCTCACTAGCCACTCCCACTTACCACTTTATGGTACTTCTCCCATATGGAAAGGGAAGTAAAGGCTTGGAAGCTGCTAGGGAATTCCATCCCCTTATGGCTCATGTGTGTGATTAATATAATTCTGTTTCCCACTGTGCTGTACGATGTTGCAGAATATGGAAACTAACGATCATTAGTGGTTAGATTTTGTACACTCACGAGCATATCAAAGTTGTATAGTTTGGTCATGGAGTAAAGACAGCATCACTACTTATGAACTGAAAAGAGATGTGTAATAGATCAACCTGTTTCAAGATAAAAATACTGTTAACTGTCCAACAAGCACAACCAGTAGCTAGCTATTTTCTGTCTTGGTTTTGAATTTGAAAGCATCTATATTTCACCCCTGGGATTTGACAGTCTGATATTTAAATATACTCAGATTTGTATTTCTACCTCTCGTTTCACAGAAAAAAAAATCCTTCTTTTCTCTCTTTTGTGATTATACGAAAACAAAGGCAGAACTAGGACAGTAGTCCTGTCTCTCTAATCTCCTTATTCTAAAGTGCTTCAGTTAAGCACTTTCTTTTTTAAGTGACAGCTTTAGAAATTAAGGGTGAATTCCTGGCTCCATTAAAGTGAAGGTGCAAGGCTTTCATCCAAAGTATCTAACTATGTTTATGTAAAAGGCCATTATATAAAAATAAGAAGGGGATGTGCTATGGGTGGTGAAGTGTAGTGAATTGTGCATTCACCATGGCTAAATGTGCTGAAAGTTTGATGAGGTATATAAATAATTAGTAACAAATGTAAATTACAATGTTTCTCTCTTGCCCTCAGACTCTCTCAAATATCTGACATTCAGGTTTCAAAGAGCACAATGCTTTTAGCTGTGACTTGTATTCACATATATATGCAATAGGACTCTAGGCTGAGATTCAGGGTTTGGGCTATGGGTTTTTTTTCCAGTTCTACCACTGACCTGCTGTGTGAGCTGTATTATTTTACCTCTGTGCCTCAATTTACCCATCTGCAAAGATGGTAAATATTAATATGCCCATTTTACAGATGGACTTGATCCAAGTCTCAGTGGAAGCCAGCAGAGGTAGACACTCTCATTGGAAGATTCCATATTATTTTTTTCCTATATGATTAACATATGATAATTTAACACACTGAGCATAAATAAATAGGAAAATGTCTTCTAAGAACACAGCATTGATGTTGGGGAAAAATTACTAGATGGTACTCAGCTACTATAACAATGGGTACAGCGTAAGAACCTGAATCGAATTGCAGACAAGAAAATATTAAACACTCCTAATGACAAATATGAATATTTTGGGCACATGTTTGTATTTGACAATGTCCTGAACACATCCAATCTGCTATGCACACATTATCCAATTCAACCTTAAATAGTCCTCCCAACAGCCAGAACCCCAGAAAAAACTGCAAACATCAAAGGGAAGAATCTGCTATAAACTGCTGCTGCATTGGCCATGCAGAAATCATAAAAAAACAACAACAACCAAAAAACAAAACAAAAAACCACCCAGGATCAAGCCCTGCTTATGCAGCAGGGCTTACTAAACTATCCCCCAAAAATATACTTTTATCAAAGTGAGTTTGTGAATCTAAGCTTAATGCAATTACATCATTGAAAATCTTGAAGCTCATGTAATGCATTAAACAGCATCATATTGGCCTGCATAATTGTAGTCTTGGTGGGATATCAAGTTAAACTTGATGTGACACAGTGAAGTGTGTTGGATGTAACCGAGTGTGGTACCTAAATTTAAAATCCTGAAAAAAACGTCCAGGTTCTCAAAAGCTCAGATTATTTAACATAGTGTGATAGGATAAGATCTGCATTCAGCCAGGCAGGGAAGAGGCTCATTGTCTTCAAAGGGAATCCATCAGAGGGCCTGTTTCACACCAAAGAAGCTGCTTAGCCTGCTGGAGAATCCCCACCTGGACTGATTAGGGTAGCTATCTAGCCAACAAGTGGAACTAGCTTGGGTTCTCGGAGGGATGAAGACACACTGTTCTCCATTCCTTTTGGCCCAGGGAGCCAGGAGATTCCCTAATCAGAAGGCACAGAGAAATGAGGAAAGAGATTGTTTTAATCACTCCAGACAAGAGTACACCTAAGTTAATGCTGTTTATTTCCATTTGTTTTCCCAGGGTTGAATCAAGTCTCCCTGTGTTTGCCAGCAGAGTAAGCTGGGGAAAGGCTTTATCTCAATTCACTGAAAGATGTCCAAAGTAGAGAGGCTTCATGTAGACAAGTGTGTGCCTTGTGTGTCCTTGTTTTGTTTGGTTTTCCCCTTCCAGCGCTCCTAGATACAGTGCACCAGTGAACAATTTGTACAGTGGGTTGCTGAGAGTCAAATCTGTAAATCCTGAATACAATGGAAACTACTTCAAGTGAAAGGTTGCTGCAGCACCCCTCTGCCAGCCCCTCCCGCATACTTCTAATCTAGCCAGTGGTCCTCCGAAGTCTTCCAACCCGTGTTCATGATTCTGCCCGCCATCTGGTAAGTGGTGGCTGCCCATAGGTGAGGGGGAGAGCAGCCAGAGGATAGAGAGCCCAAGGAGGAGGGGAGCGCTCAGGTGACCAGTGGAATAGTGCACCCCCCCCCACCTTTGTGGAGAACATGTGGATCTGTTCCTACTTCTCCAGGCCAGCCAGCAAAGGGCCACTGGGGTTCCCGAAGCTGTCCTCTATGGTCATGGAGATCTTTGTATCTCCTCTGTAAGTCTTCTTCTCCAGCCCCATCATGGTGGCTCTGCTCCTGTGCTGGGCCCCCAGCTCCCCTCCCCCCCCCCGCCACCCAAACCCCTGTCCTTCTGGGGGCCCAGACCTGCCCTCCCACACACACACACCCCTTACCCAGGGGCCTGGCTATTCTATCAGCAGCAGCCCTGCATGAACCTTTAGTTCCTGTGCCTGTGGCCTGCACCCAGGCACAGGGGCTGGCTTTCAGCACCCCACTATTAAAAACATTCCAGTGAATGGTGTTAAACCTAATTGGGGAATTGGTGGTCCAGACCCCAGCAAACCCAGCCTCACCAGTAGCTACACCCATGCTCTTTCAGACATTTTATTTTGACTAAAAATCAAGCTAATTTTTTTTAGAAATAAGGAAGCAATACTATGTGTCTGGCAAAATGCAAAAAAAAAAAAAAAGGCAAAAAGACAAAGCTAAGCAAAAAACAAACAGTTTGTCATCTTATTTTAAAGGTCTTGAAGTATTGAATAGAGGACATTCATCAAAAAGTATGGGTGAGGAAACATCTCAATTATCTGATCACTTGCCGAAACTGCGGGGATATCACAAAACTGCAAAAGTTGAACAAGTGGACTCTGAAGTGGCAATGGAACTACAAAATACTGGTAATTTTGTTGAAGTAAGGGAAGAAACCTACCCTGAAGACCTTGCATTATGACCAAAATCTATTTAATTGGATATGATAGAATATTTTTTAGAAAATAAAGTGAAAAACATAGGTAATATGGAAAATTTGAGAAAAGAGTTTGAGGTTGGAGGACGAAAGCAATTGAAAGTCTTGAGTCTTCTGAGGGACCACAGAAATGAGAAACTGGTTGATTTTTCTTCAAAAACCACCACGGCAGTTTATTGTTATCTTTGCAAATTATTCCCTGATGATAGTAAAGGAAAACAAACATTTGTCGATGGGCACTCTAATTGGAGAAATGTTGCAAGAGATATTGCTGATCATGACATTTCCAAAGCTCATAATAATGCTATGTGTAAGTTTGTTCAAAGATACAAATTATCTGGAAGAACTGATCCTGCGTTATTGGCTCAGTTTGAGAAGTAATGTTCTTATTGGAGGAAAGTGCTGAGATGTGTTGTTGCCATGGTGAAACTGCTATCTTCTTTGGGACTACCTCTAAGAGACATCAGTGTCAAATCAAAAAGGTAATTTTTTAACCTGCCTTGAATATCTTAGTGAATTTGACAATTTTCTCAATGAACATTTGAAAAATTATCAGTACTGTGACCCAGGAAAGACCAACTTTTTAATACACCAAACTTACACTTAATTAGTTACTATACTGGCAGAGCACCTCAGAAACAAATTCACTGATGAAGTAAAGAATGCCAAGTACTATTCCATAATAGTCGCTTCAACACCAGATGTGAATCATATGCACTAATTAACGTTAATTTTAAGATATATGACCAGTGATTGTGAAGTTTTAGATCAATTTCTTTGTTTTGTCCCACAAAAATCCCACACTTCTGAATGTCTAGAGACAATGGTTTTGGAAATCATTGAAAATGTAGGTTTGGACATCAAAAATTATTTTGGGCAGAGCTTTGATAACGTCACAAATATGGCAAGAAAATATTCAGGTCTACAGGCAAAACTGAACAATGAAAATCCCTCTGCTTTATTCATACCATGTTCCAGCCATTCCTTAAATTTAATCTGCAATGTTGCAGCTGCATCTTATCAGGGAGCTATACATTTTTTTGACTTTGTTCAAAATGTGTATGCTTTTTTTCCAGTTTCCACACATCAGTGGAGTATACTACAATCATTCTTGGAGCATACAAATGGAAAACATTTGATGCTCAAAAAGAGTTTGTGACATCAGGTTGTCTCCTTTTGCAGATGCTGTTTTGGCTTTTAAAATGAACTATGACGTTAAAGAAAACTTTATTAGACATAGCCACATCAAATTCTGAAAAACCAAAGCAAAATCCTTAGCAGAAAAGTTTGAAAAGTGTGATATTGCTGCTTTTATTATTTTGTGGAATCATTTACTTCAAAGAATTAATGCTGTCAGCACCTCATTAAAACATTGACTACAAACAGCCAAAAAAATAAAACAAGAAAACATTCTGATTTTGGTTTTGAATACTATCATAGTTTCTTAATATCAAATTGCTGTCTTTTTATCTATGAAAGGACAATACACTGAACAGGCCATGGTTTGGATCATGCGTTAGTGAAGCTGGTTCATACCTGAAGGACATTTGTGAAGATCAGAGGTGAATAAAGGACAGAGTCTATTTTCAGTCAACCATAACAGATCATAAGTTAGCATTAAAATGGCTAGAAACATATTTGGAGAAAATAAAGGGCATGTGCGCTCAGATAAGCACCTTTCTAGCAGACTTCCAGGTTTGGCCAGATTCATTGATAAGATACAGGGAGACTTTTTCCAAATTCATGGAAGTTCTCAAATTAAATTAAAAAAAAGAACTTAGGATAAAATTACGTATCTATAAATATCTCCAAAATAACTCTAGGGACTTGATATCTAGGATTATAAACTTGTCAACTATTGGCCAGATCCTTACATGTTGTACAATGGCATAACTGCATTGATGGATTCATTGTGACTGACACCAGCTCTGGATCTGGATCTCTGAACAGAGTGTAGTAGACTCCAACATTAGATATGCCTTTTGCTTTCCATACATAGTGAAAATCTTTGACTAACAGGGTACTTGGGTGTATATTATGGGGAGGAAATGTCACAAGGTGCTCAACATAGGGCAAAAGCCATTTTACATTCAGTTCATTCTATCAGTCGTTCTTTGTTTTCCACCCAAAAGCAACCCATTAAGGTCAAGGGAAATAGTTACATGAGTAAACTAAAAACAGTTATGATTAACACCTTTATTTGAATTTAGTAATAAATGCAAAATCCTACTCTTTTTTGAAAGTATTTCAATACTTTTTTCTGTAAACATTAAGAAAAGTTTTGTAAGCATATTTGATTAGAATTGAAGTTGATAGAATATTCCTTTAGCTGAACAATTTTGTAAAAAAAAAAAAAAAGATGGCATGTTAGGTATTTACTATAAACTGAGTCATACCATATATTATAGTGTCATTCTATAATGTCTTATAGCATGTACAATAAGTGGTGTATTATGGCGTGATTTTGTATGGATGTGACAGGACATGTGAAAATTTACTTCATATAGTATCAGTGATGAATAGCTAGAGAAGTTAAAATATGGGCATGGGCAACAATGTCATCTCAGTGGCAGGATTCCTTTTTTCTGGAATTTTTTCCTCCTGCTTCATTTGTAAGTGTCTGATTGTTTGTCTTGATTCTTGCATAATGTGAAGTAAAAATTCCCCATCAAATATATAGGGAATATATTTTCCCCTTTGACATGTTTGCACAGAATTAATATTGTCTCATAAAAGCCTCCGCCCGAGTTATTACTTGATTTTACACATGGAATTTCTGGAAATACACTAGACTGTGGGGTCCTGCCAGCACATGAGTTGGAGACTGGCAAAAAACCTCCTGGGGGAGGAGGGGAAGTTGTCTTCTATATCACTTCATTACTGATGATTTGTAAATGATTCTCTGAAGCTTTGTAATTGTTTCAGCTGCATTGCCTTATAAACCACAATTTGTTGTAATCTTTGTAAAACCTTGCAACTTTGTAACTCTCAGCAACTTTGCTTTAAGTTCAGAAACTTACTGTAAACTTGGTGATTGTTGATCCATGCAACTTTGTAATTTTTGTAACTTTCATCCACTTTGCTTGTAACCTGCTCTAAACTGCACTCTCCCCTGAGGTGTGTGTGTGTGTGTGTGTGTGTGTATGTGTGTGTTTGGGATTAGAAACTGCAAGGTTGAGCACCTTGGAGCCAGGTGAGGAGTCAGCAGAGGCATCAAGGGAAGTCTCCTTGGTGAGGAATGTGGATTAGTCACTGGGGTTGTACAAAGGCAATAAAAGGAGAACACACGTGGCAGTAGCTTTCTTTCTGAAACTCTCTTTCTGAGAAGCTCCTCTTCCTACTATCCAGCTCCCCAGCCATGATCAGCAGACACACGCTCCAGAGTCTACATGCCATGGCTCCTTCTGAAACCCATATGCCTGTGTAAGTGTGAGTACCTGAGGGCAGGAATGAATGTGTGTGAATGATTGAATGAATGAAAGGGTGTGTGTGTGTGTGTGTGTGTGTGTGTGTGAGAGAGAGAGAGATAGAGAGAGATAGCTGCCTCCCCTTTAGTTTAAACCTTTAGTGGCAGCTCTATCCTCTTTAGTTTAACCTTGTAGTGCATACAGTGGAGCGTTAATTCCTCAATCAATAAATCTATACCAGTGTAATCCTGGGTTGTCTCCAGTGGGAATTTTTTGGAGTAACAAACATGTAAGGTTTTTTTTTTTTTTTTTTGCATGAACATGAGAATAGACCATACATGAAAAATATTCCAGACAAATGTCATTAAACAAATTGCAATGTAAATTTCAGAGAGAGAGTCTCTGCTACAGTGAAAAACCTCATGCTGAAATTTTCCAAAATGCCTATTACCTGCTGACTTTGCACATCAAATTTTGTTCCTTCATGTCTTCTAGAGAAATATAAGTGTCAAGAAAAAATTGTGGCTGCATTCACGATCCTTTGCATCAAAAATGGAAAATTCTAACTCCTAATTTTCTGAAAACTTACATATGACCAAACAAATCACAAATACTTAGCTCTGTACAAGTGTCATTCAATCAGATTAAATAGGGGAAAAAAGCCTCTGAGTTGGTTGCTGCTGAATTCAGTGTAAATTCTGAACTTTATCAGAGTAACCTGTTCACTATGAATAACTCATCTTCTGTTTGGGGGCCTTTAGGTGCTACTGCAACAGAAATAATCATTTATTACTCAGATAAATTTCCATTTGGCTTTTATGACATTTGCTCTGGAATTTAAAGACAGGGGCAATTTGGCTTGCTGACTTTTTCCAATCAATCATCAACATTTGTTGACCCAAGAGTTAAAAACTGACCTCAGCTTCAGCCCCAATCAGATTTACCTCTCAATCAATACATCTTAATGTTCATTTCAAGAGTAATCAATGTCTGACTAATTTTCTTCTGGTATCCATTCTAATTCTAGCTTTGTAATGTGAATTTAATTTTATATCCTAGTAACTGCATTTTAAGATAGCATTAATTCATGTCAATTTATCTTTGAGAAAAAAACCCTAAAATTATAAGTGTTCTACCTTTCACTGGCTTCTAGTATCTGCCCTACATTATCTTTTATGCCCTGCATTACCACAATTCATGTGGTTAACTTTTCCTGATGACATTTTTACATCCCATATTTTCAGCACTGCCTCCTGTTTCTGACCTTTCTTCCATTCTCAAAAGCCAGATTAGATAGCATAGATAAATGTTCTTCCATGCATACTTCTTCCATGCTCTTCACTTTTTTATTAACTGCTAATGTACCCTGATTTAACTACATAACGACAAGGCATTCATACCACATCATTAGCACCACAGGGGTTACATGGTGTTTTGTTACAAAGATCACTTTGCTGAAGCAAGTAAGCTGTAGTGTACTGATACCTGTCTCCCATGTTTAATTGAAAAGACTGAGATTTTTCATCTTGATTACCACCAAGGGCTCTTTTTTGCCTTATGGCCAAACATACTGGATTTAATTATTTAAAAAAAAAATTCAGGAAATGGGAGTTTCTTAATGAGGATTTGAAATCTAGAACCCTCTGTTCATTGGTCAAACCTTAGCCAGGGGGTGGGGCTATCAGGAAGGCCAGAGAACTTTGTGAACAGGGGCAGCTAACAGGGAGTTTCGTGAGGTGGCTTGAAAGGGGGCGAGGTACACTTGACATGCTTAAAAACTTTTAAACTAAACTAAAACCAGAACTACCTGATTTAAATAAAAAGCCCATCAATAATCTAATTATCTATAGGAGAGAATGTAGGCAGAAGCCCAGCAGCAGAGTGGGGGCTATCCTGTTTATTGCACCCAATGTAGCATGTATGATTACCTTATGGATGGGTGGCATACGTGTGCATTTGATGCAAGGAGCTCCTGGCACTCAGGGACCGTGTACTGGCTTTGGAAAATTTCAGAACTATTAACTGTGGTTTGTAACCTATCCTTTAAATCAGCTTCTGTATCTAATGACTGGAAGATAGCTAATGTGGTGCCAATTTTTAAAAATGGCTCTAGAGGTGATCCTGGCAATTACAGACCAGTAAGTCTAACATCAGTACGGGCCAAATTAGTGGAAACTATATTAAACAATAAAATTATCAGACACATGGATGAATATAATTTGTTGGGGAAAAGTCAACATGGTTTCTCTAAAGGGAAATCATGCCTTACTAATCTACTAGAGTTCTTTGAGGGGGTCAATAAGTATGTGGATAAGGGGGTTCCAATAGATATAGTGTATTTAGATTTCCACAAAGCGTTTGACAAGTTTCCTCACCAAAAGCACTTAAGTAAAGTAAGTTGTCATGGGATAAGAGGAAAGGTCCTCTCATGCATTGATAACTGGTTAAAAGACAGGAAAAGAAGGGTCTGTCTTCAGAATGGAGAGAGGTAACTAGGGGTCTGTACTGGGACCAATCGTATTCAACCTATTTATAAATGATATGGAGAAAGGGTAAAAAGTGGGGTGGCAAAATTTGCAGATGATAATAAACTGCTCAAGAGAGTTAAGACCAAAACAAACTGTGAAGAGCTTCAAATGGATCTCACAAAACTAAGTGATTGGGCAACAAAATGGCAAATGAAATTTAATGTTCATAAATGTAAAGTAATGCACCTTGGAAAAAGTAATCCCAACTATCCATACAATATGATGGGTACTAACTTAGCTACAACTACTTGAGAGAGAGATTTTGGAGTCATTGTGGATAGTTCTCTGAAAACATCTACTCAGTGTGCAGCGGCAGTCAAAAAGGCAAATAGAATGATAGGAATAATTTTAAAAGGGATAGAGAATAAGACAGAATATCTTATTGCCTCTATATAAATCCATGGTACGCCTACATCTTGAATACTGCGTACAGATGTGGTTGCCTCATCTCAAAGAGATATATTGACACTGGAAAAAGTTCAGAAAAGGGCAACAAAAATGATTAGGGGTTTGGAACGGGTGTCATATGAAGAGAGATTAAAAAGACTTGGACTTTTCAGCTTCAAAAAAAGGAGACTAAGGGGTGATATGATAGAGGTCTATAAAATCATGACTGGTATGGAAAAAGTGTAAAAAGAAAAGTTATTTACTTACTTTTTCCCACATTATAAGAATTAGGGGTCACCATATGAAATTAATAGGCAGCTGGTTCAAAACAAACAGGAAGTTTTTCTTCACTCAATGCACAGTCAGCCTCTGGAACTCCTTGCCATAGGACATGGTGAAGACTAGGACACTAAGAGGGCTCTAAAAAGAGCTAGATAGATTCATGGAGGGTAGGTCCATCAATGGCTACTAGCCAGGTTGGGTAGGAATAGTAGGTATCCTTAGCCTCTGTTTCTCTGGAAGTGGGTGACAGGGGAGGGATCACATGAGGATTACTTGTTGTGATCCCTCCCTCTGAGGCATCTGGTATTGGCCACTGTCGGCAGACAGGATACTGAACTAGTTGGACCTTTCGTCTGACCCAGTATGGCTGTTTTTATGTTCTTATGTATTTCCAAATTTTAAAAAGCTTTGGGAAGCAGTGGGTCTCAGGAGTGTAGGTTCTGCCTGTTTTTCAGCCTTACCTATTTAGGTCTCTTCTTCTCTCCACCCTCTCGCCCATTCTACTCAACATCACATTTTCTGCTGCAGTGCTAAAAGAACTGACATGTTTAAGAGCCTGAGACACCATACAAGAGCCCAAGGTGAGGATTTTCTAAAACTGGAGGCATAAAGGTAGGCACACAAAATCAGTGTCTTGATTTTCAAAACTGCTGCACAGCGAACACCTCCCACAGAGGTTTAGGTGCCCAGGTCTTCTGTAAATCAGGCTAATACTATAGGTGCTTCATTTTAGGCAACCCACATGTGAAATTTGAGCCTGTTGGCAGGATGCCTGCATTTGGAGCTTAAATAATTTGATTTGTAATTGCATTCAAGTTTATCTTGTAGCACTGTACTGGTATTCTAATACCAGATGAAAAAGTATTACAATAATAGAATTTTTCTGGGATTCCACTATGGAAGCCTTTAATTATGAAGTCATTTTCACATCATTAGTTTTGCTACTGTACTACACTGTCATTACAATTGGGTTACATATGCTGCTAAGGCTCTGTAAATGGAGTAACAATCAGATGCTAAATGGCAATATCCAACTATGGTATTTCAATAGCAAGCATGAAAATGAACATTTATGTATAATTTCTATTTTGCCTTTCCTCAATTCAAGAAAATTTAAAAATAAAGCTTTTTTTTTCAAATTCAGAAAAGAGCAGAGGTTACTTTGGATATATATTTCCAATTGCACATGTACATACTCTGTATATTATATACTGCTACACTGGGTAAAATTAATTTCCTTGTTGGCACAGACTCATCAGAAAAAAATGGCATACAATTCTGAAGAAGTGGGTTGTGCCCATGAAAGCTCATGATACCATTTACATGTTTTGTTAGTCTCCAGGGGTGCTGCAAGACTATTTGTTGTTTTTTTTAAGTTTTTCCAGTTTCAGACTAACTGGGCTACCCCTTTGAAGTATTCAGAGTCCATCAATTAACATGGCAAACTTTAAATCAAGAATGTTTATATGGCATATTAAAACATTCTTCAAGTGATGCCTTAGAGATTGTTTTCAAAAGCACTGCTCTTCCCATTTTATTGGAGATGGGTTAAATTGTGTGTGTATATATATCTAAACAGATGATTTAATTTAATTGTGAAGTAAGATGTGATTACATAACATCAATCACACATTTGGTACTAAAAGCAAAATTATATAAGAGACTATTTCAACTACATTCATTTTTGGGAGAGCTCTCTATTTTTAGCATGGTAGAACACAGCAAAGTAATGATTTCCTTGAATATTAATCTGAAGGTCTGTGTTATACTGAGGAGTGACAGCAGTTTAAAGAAAGACGACAGCAGCAATTTTTAGATCTCTGAATATTTATAGCCTCATTTCCAATTCTTTGTTGCTGATGCGTTATGTAAGTGTGGAGGCAGTTCTGCTGCCTACATAAACTGGGCATATGGTATCTTCACTGGAAAAGCACAAAACAGTGTACGTATTCCAGGCACACAACATGATATAGATTGGAAAAGCGGCAGTGGTATGGGAAACCTATTTCCTTAAAGATGCCATTTACACACAACAGTGAAATTCCCTGAAAAACTCTCCTATAGTGAGGAGCCTTCCGAGACATTCTGTAAGTGTCCCTGCATAAATTTATACTTCAATCCAGGCTGCTGTTACAAACAGCATTAGGTTGTCAGGGAGTGAGAATAGATATCACCAGAAGACCATTTCCCATTATCCCTTCAATAATAGCACTTGACATCAATTCAGGGCACATCTGCTTGGCTGGGGATGCTCTTTGGTGAACTTTGTAGAGTAGTGATAAAATATTGCTTCACAAGACATTAAGGAAAACAAAACAAAAAAAAATGTGACAGTCTGCCTGTCTTGCACTTGCTGCATTGTGCAGTGTTTACAGCTTACTATACCAACTGTAAAAACAAATGGAAACCTTTTTTGCGATGGGGAGAAAAGTTAAACATCTTAGACCATTATTTAAAAAAGGGGGAAAAAATCTATCCTGCTGGAGATTAACTTTTGAAAATTAACTCTTCTGTACTTGTGTGTCTTTTAGGATTCCATGGCCATCAAAAATTTCCTGGCTAACAGCTATTCCACATTACTATGAACAGAAAGGATTTCACAGGAAACAATGGAAATAAAATTTGTGATATTTCCATCCAGAAAAAACACACCACTTTTTCTACCACTTACAGTAAAAAAGACTATCCCAGTAACTACAATGGGTTACAAGGTTAATGTCTTGAGTGTAATGGAGACAGGATGTAAACTTTGAAAATGGCCAACAGGTTCCCCACCCCTGGGCTTGACTAAGGCCCAGGAGCCGGATGCAGCCCCCAGCTTGCCTAAATTCAGCCCTCAAGGCTCCCACCCCACCATTGGGGCTGGAGCATACAAAATCTACTAGAGCGCATAGGCTCTGGTGTGCGAGGGGAATTTGGAGGGCATCTTTCTCCTTTTCAGTCAGGGGCCACATCAGTGAGGGTTTGGTGGTCTGTTTTTCTTCGCTTCTCACCTGTGTGTGGTCCCTGACTGATTTTTCAGTGGGTGAGTGGCTCCTAACCCAAAAAAGGTTTCCCCAGATATGTCTACACTTGCACCCTCTTTCGAGAGAGGGATGCAAATGCAGATGAGCGAAATTGCAAATGAAGCATGGATTTGATTTTCCCGTGCTTCATTTGCATAATCTCAGACTGAGGTTATTTCAAAATAACAAATGCTGCATAGATGCGGTTATTTTGAAAGAAACCCCTTCTTTCGAAATAACCCTTACTCAAAAAATGAGGTTTACCGGTTATTTTGAAAAAAAGGGTTTTCCTTCAAAATAACCGTGTCTACAGAGCGTTTCTTTTTTGAAATAGCACTATTTCAAAATAGCGCCAGTCCGCAATTATGCAAATGAAGCACAGGAAATTCAAATCCACACTTCATTTGCAATTTTTCTCAGCTGCATTTGCATCCCTCTCTCGAAAGAGGGTGCAAATGTAGACATACCCCCACTCCTGGTCTAGTCAACCAAGGGAAGCAGAAACACAACTTTTGGGCCCCAATTGTAAAATTAGATCATCCTTTGCTATACCAAAGGATGTATGCACCAAATGTATGAAACAAACCATGGGTCAAAGCTACACATGAAACAACAAAGACCAAATCTATGAGCTAAACTGACAAGGACAGAAACACAATATAAATTGAACACAGGTTTAGTGTTGGGGAGAGAAAATCTTGTGGTGAATCCTTTTGATCTCCATTTCACTGGATTAGACTCAGGTGGGGAACATAAGGCTCAGATGTGAGAAATTCACAAGTAAGGGGTATTTGCTTTTCTCCCCCCAGCACTGGGAAGGCTGTGCTGGCACTCCAGCCCCTGCTGTCTCCCTCCTGATTGATTTTTTTTGTGGGTCAGTGGCCCCTGACCCAGAAAAGGTTCCCTACCCCTGGTTTAGACTAGGGTTGTAATAGTGTAGTTGATCAACCGATTAATAGATAAGCAAAAGCTTATAGGTTAATGCTATGGATTACACTCATTTCCCTCCCCCCCTCCCCACCAGTAAATTTTTTAGCAGGCTGGTCAGCAGCCTGGTTAAGTCCTGGCTTGTGAAGGGTCCCGGACCTACCCCTCCTGCAGCTCTGCATTTAGAGTGTATGAGGAGCTAGGCGGGCAGGCAGCCTGCCTCAGTTCTGGATTGCACCAAATCCAGGAGCTCAGACCCTCCCCCTGACAAGGGCTGCTGCCACCCTGTGCTGCTGCCTCTGTATTAGAGGCAACAGCGTGGGGTGACAGGCAGCTGGTCCACAAGGGGAGCTGGTTTTTAAACTGGCTCCCCTCGCATACCAGCTCCAGCCTGGCACCCCACGCTGCTGCCTCTATATCAGAGACAGCAGTGCAGAGTGGCAGGGGGCTCCTTGGGAGCGGGGCCAGAGTGCACTGGTTGCCAGCCCGGAGCCCAGGTAATTCGTTAGGTTACTCAACTATTCAATTAAACAATATTTAATATCCCTATTTTCGACCCTAATCCTGTAATGGGATATGCACAGTCAGACCACAATGCACACGTATAGCACTTCTGAAGTCAACAGGGCTCTGTGGCTGCAATGGGTTAGACATGTGGATGTAGCTCAGGATCAGAACTTGTAAAATCATTGAGATCGGGAATTATCTTCTTATAAGGTTTTAAATCACTTGAGACACTCTAGGCCCGTGGTCACCAACCAGTCGATCGAGATCAACTGGTCGATCACGAGGCCTCAACCAGTTGATCGTGAGGTGTTCGAGCCTCCCCATTTCCGCCCCCCACCCGTGAGAAGCCCCACTATCTACCTCCAGAGAAAGGGTGGACGGAAGTCCTGCAGCTTCGTGCCACTTCCGGGTGTTCCGGAAGTGTGCTGGCTGCTCCCCTCCCTAAGTTCTTTGGCATGCCGGGAACTTGCCTGGGGGGAGTCCCCAGAGGAGGCACATAGGGGCTTCCCTGCGCCGCGGGAGGGGGAAGTTGGCCTCAGAGGAGGCACATGCAGCAGCTTCCCTCCTCTGCAGGGCGGGGCGGGGCGGGGCGGGGCGGGGCCTCCTGGGAGGAGGCTGGGGTTGGGGACTCCTTGCCCCCACTGGCACCCTGTCCCCTGCTGCAGAACCCTATCCTCTTCCCCCGGCACCCTGTCCCCTCTCTCCTGTTCCCCACTGGCACCCTGTCCCCTGCTGCAGAATCCTGCCCCCACCCCAGCACCCTGTCTCCTGCTCCCACTGGCACCCTGTCCCCTGCTGCAGAATCCTGTCTCCTCTCCCCTGTCCCCTGCTGCAGAACCCTGCTCCCACCCCAGCACTCTGTCCCCTGCCCCAGCACCCACTAGCACCCTCCCCCAGTACCATGTCCCCTGCTCCCACCAGCACAGTTGTGGCCACATTAGTGAGACTTGGGGTTTTTTTGGGGAGGACGGGGTTTTTTTTGCATCTCCCTTGTGTGGCCCCAACTGATTTTCTGTGGGTCAGTGACCCCCTGACTCAAAACAGTTTCCCTGCCCTTCTCATAAATAAAGTCAATGCAGAAACTTTTTGTGTTTAACACAGTAGTTTATTTAAAAATGAAGCCTGGCCAAAAAAAAAAAAAAAAAAACAGTTGGGGCCAAACCCCCATCTGGCCACAGCATTATAACACTCCTGCACTCCCCAGGCCCTAGATCTGAGCCTATCATACACTGAATGAAACCCCCTGTCCTGAGCCCCTCACATACCCCAAACCAAATTCCTGCATCCTCACAGTTATGAGTCTGTGGCTTGCTTAGTACCACAACCCTCCCCAACGCTCCCCAGCCTGGAGCCCCCTCCCCGAGCCAGCATCTCCTTCTCCACCTCCTCCTGCATTCAGATTTCCTCCCAGAGCTTGTACCTCTCACCCCTTCCCACACCCAAATCCCTCATTTCCACCCCAGAGCCCACACATCCTGTCTCAACCCAGTGAGGGTACAGCTAGACTGCAAGAGTTTTTCCAGGATTCCAGAGATATCCTGGAAAAACTCATCCACATCCAGGGATGCATTTGTTCTTCTGCTTTTTTTAAGTGGAAGAGCAAACTTGCTCTTTTGGTAACCCCTATATTCCTCGTTCCACAAGGAATAAGGGGGATTCCAAAAGAAGGGGTTTTTCTAACATTTGGTCCAGTGTAGACAGGCCAAACGTTGGAAAAACCTCTTCCTACATAAGAATTGGGAAAAACAGTGACAGTGTAGAGTGTGTAACGGCTGGGGATAGCAAGTGATGGAGAGGAGGAGAATAGAGAGGGTGGGGCTTCAAGGAAGGGGTGGGGTCTTAGGGGAAGGGTGGGGCAGTAGATCTTTGCTTGTTCTGAGATTTAAAAAGTGATCTTGGGTGTAAAAAGGTTGGAGACTATTGCTCTAGGCTGTATATAAATTATTAATACTAATCAATGTGAATAGCTCTGTCTCCCAAAATAAATTTTCAATACCTTCACAAAGGAGAGTATGAAGTAGACCTTGAATTTTTCCCCCCAGCTCTCTCTTTTTTGGGTGTTTGTGTGTGAAGGAGAAACAAACAGAAGTGGCAGTACTGTTTATAGAGCAAATTGGGGTCTGACTCAGATGAATAGTCTCACAGGGAAATTCACAAGTAAGGGGTATTTGCCAGTCAGATTTCTTCTTCCCTATATCAAGAACACAATAACAGCATTGATCACTGCTATGTCAGCCTGCTGAATGTTTGCAAGCAATCTTACGAAGATGACCACTTCATTTGAAACATTACCACAGTGAAACAGAGTTTAGGTCACACACACTCACTCACTCACACCTATATATATTGCTGTAGTACCTAAAATTCCTTCAGTGATTGGAGCCCTATCATACTAAGTGATTTACAAGCCTCCTCTGATGAAGTGAGTTTTACCCAAGAAAGCTCATGATATAATACATTTGTTAGCCTCCAAGGTGCCACAGGTCTGCTCATTGTTTTTAAAAAGTTGCAGACTAACACAGCTACCCCTCTGAGGCTTTAAACCCACCGGTACAGAGACCCTTTCCCCAAAATGACAATCTATTTTGAAACAAGATGTTTCATGAAAGTGCAACAAAGAGGAAGGAAGTGGGGACACAAGTAATTTAGACGACAGCATGTGGTTGCATGGGTACTTAGAGCATAACTCATTGGGTCTTGTTTATATGCCAACATAGAGTTCTCTTGAGGGCTATTTGGAAAATGGACTGTTTGTTTTATTGTTTGCTTATTTATCAATAAGCTATTGCCTCAGAGTGATATCTAGGGTTATCACATTAAATTTAATGTTTTCCATAGGGGTCATTGTCAGGAGAAAGAATACTGAACTAGATGGTCCTTTTGGTCTGAACCAGTATGGCTGTTCTTATGTCCTGATTCAGTTTTTGTTCTTCTTGAGAAGGAATGGAATCGGGATGCTCAGATTTAAAAAAAAAAAAAAAAAAAAAAAAAAGACAGGACTATGCAGCACTTTAAACCATCTTGTTAGTCTTTATTAAGTGATGAGCTTTTGTGGGCCAGACCCAATTCCTCAGATCAAATTGTGGAAGAAAATTGGCATGACCATATATACCAAAGGGATACAACCAAAAAAGCAAACACATATAAAAAGGACAAATCAAATTTCAGAACAGAAGGGGTATGGGGGGGAGGTTAATGTCTGTGAGCTAATGATATTAGAGGTGATAATTGGGGAAGCTATCTTTGTAATGGGTAAGATAATTAGCATCTTTGTTCAGCCCCAGTCGTAAAGTATCAAATTTAAGCATGAATGACAGTTCAGAGGTTTCTCTTTGAAGTCTTGTGTTAAAATGTCTTTGAAGCAGGATGCAGGTAGTCAAGTCGTTGAGACAATGCCCTTTCTGGTTGAAATGGCAAGAAACTGTTTTTTCTTTGTGAAACTGTCTGATATCTGTTTTGTGTGCATTGATTCTTCGCCAAAGAAGAATTATCTTACCCATTACAAAGATAGCTTCCCCAATTATCACCTCTAATATCATTAGCTCACAGACATTTACCTCCCCCCCTCATTCCCCCTCTGTTCTGAAATTTGATTTGTCCTTTTTATATGTGTTCACTTTTTTTGATTGTATCCCCTTGGTATATATGGTCGTGCCAATTTTCTTCAACAATTTGATCTGAGGAAGTAGGTCTGGCCCACAAAAGCTCATCCCCTAATAAACCATCTTGTTAGTCTTTAAAGTGCTGCATAGTCCTGTCTTTTGTTTCAGCTAGACCAGACTAACACGCTACATCTCCAATACAGATTTTCAAAGTAACTGAGGATGAGTGGAGAGGATCAATGGGAAAGTTTAGGTGAAGGAATCTATGAGCAAATCTTTACTGCTCAACTCACTTCTAAAATGTGAGTATGTAAATCTTCCTTTTTCTCAAGAGGGCAAGACAGTCGGGGGGGGGGGGGCGGGAGGCAGGGCCTGGAACTTGTCAATACCCATGTGAATAGTGGCTCTATGGCACAGATATGATGCTGTTTCCTTGCCCACATGGCTATTAAGCCACAAAGAAAGTTTACTCACTCCCCATGTAGTCAACCCGAAGAAAGCCAAATGTCTACTGACAAATTCCATTTAATACTTGAGAGGATGTGCTTGAGATGGCAAAAGCAGTTTGAATCAATAGATATCTTTCTGGAGTGCAAACAACTTAGTCATCTGTTTAATTTTATGCACATTGGGCATAAACATTAGGCCACTGCCTGTCATGGTGACCAATAGGG
The DNA here is from genome assembly GCA_032595735.1 of Pelochelys cantorii. NCBI lineage: Eukaryota > Metazoa > Chordata > Testudines > Trionychidae > Pelochelys > Pelochelys cantorii. The sequence goes on from CM064327.1 coordinate 162,202,445, forward strand.
TCATTATTTCCTTGTAGTCCTAGAGCAGTCTGCATCCAGATGTTGTCTGTTGTAGTATACTTGCATTGTAAGCACTTGGAGGCAGACTGTTTTATATTGTGTTTGTTCAGAGCCTAGCACAATGATTCCAGGTCCCTAACAGGGGCTTCTAAGCACTACGAGAATACAAATAATACTTTAATGATACTATTGTTGTATATAAGCAGTGAAATGGGCGGTGTAGGAGCAAAAGGGGCAGAAAAATTGATACAAATGATAGGAAAGCTCATTAGGAGTGCTTTGTTACAGTTTTCCTGTTCATTTATGTCCAATTATGTTTCCTCTGACTGATTAGAAAGGTTGAATCATCCTGATATTATGTTGATGTATGATCTTGATCAAAGCTAGAATCAGCAGTTCAGGCTCTTTATAGGATCCCCTCCTACAGACTTACGCATGTGTTTACCTTTATGCGGGAAAAGGCCAAATGACTTTATGCCCAATGTGCATAAAATTAAGCAGGTGACTAAGTTGCCCTAGAGAGTGAATGATTCTTCAGGATTAATTACAATGCTCTATAAAAACACTTTGGAAAGGAACATGCAGCAGGAAAATATTTAAAATTGGATTCCCTGTGAATGTTTTTAATTGACACATTATATTTTGTACCCTTCCTCATGTCCACTAAATCACAATGATTGAAGGACTTTCACTCAGATTTTATCCAAATATTTGCTTTTGGGGTAAGATCAGTTTTGGATACTTGAAGCCCCAAAAGGAGAAGTTTTCATAATGTCATGATAAGTTTGAAAATATAAATACTTGTTTTCACCTAAGTGTTCATATTCTTTATTAGAAACCAGTATGTTAATTACATGAGAGTTTCCTTTTTGGTTCAAGTATTTGTTAAAAAAGCCCTACAATTAGATTTCACTATTTGGATACATTTTAATCCTTTATTCTTATATCAGTAAAGAGAACCTTTATTCTTATATCAATCCATTGTACTCTATTATTTGTCATTTCTGCTTAGGAATGGAGTACTTTTAATTGCCTTCACCTACCCTTTAACAACAAAACCATGACCACCAAAACCCCTAAATACTTCAATTTTCTCTGTTCTTACATGGATCTGTAGGCTATATATGTAAGGAAATAAGTAATTAGGATTGAAGTCTTCAAAATTCTCAGTGGTAAGGAAACAAGTAAATAATTAATATAAAATATATTTATAAAAAGGGAAAAATTAGATTTTTGAAAGTCTATAGTAGATATGGGTGAATAATGGATCATGCAGTTTACTGGCAGTTTTGAAAATAAATTATTTTAGGTTGAACCAAAACACACAAAATTAAGGTTCCCCCCCCCACCAACTCAAAAAGTAGTATATGAATTGCAGGTCAAACAAAATATTTGAGCATTTTCTAACATTTACAAAATGTTAGAAATAAAATAGAGAAATATTGGAATTAATAGTTCTGCAGAATATTCATAAAAGGAGAAATAGAAGCTAGCTTCTTTGCTTTGCTTTTTTTATTTCTCTGGGATGAGCATGAATGTGGTGCAGTGACTAGTGTCAGCAGATGTGACTGAATACACACAAGGAACAGATCTTTCGAATAGTCAGTTCAGAGCAGGATTACACTTTAATGCTAAATGGTGCTAGAAATTAGACTGCTTAGACTTACCATGTTATTAACAGTGGATCTATTCTAACATACAGGCAAGGTTTATAAAGAGTATATCAACAGGACTACTTACAGCGTGTAAAGGTAAACCAGTGCCTAAGGTAATCCCACAAAGACTTATTTTGTATCCCAGCAATACTAGTTTAAATCCTAGGATATGCAGAATGTTCACAAAATGGAAAGATACTTATCTGGTGAACTTAAGACTGATAATATTGTTTTCCACCAATATGCCTAACAGGGATTCACCCGATGCTTTACAGATTGATCCAAAGCCCTCTGAGATCAATAGAGACACTCATGTCAAGCTTTATGGGCTTTGAATCAGGCCCTTAAGGCAGGGTGCTTAGAGGTCGCTAAAAAAGCTGTTTCATAAGAGACAGCATGGCATTGGGAAAGCATTGAACTTTTCTTAGAATACTTTCAAAATGTAGTTCTTGGTAGCTTTATCCAAGATCAGGATTTCATTTTGCCTCAAGTTATTGGTACAGGTGCTATTCCTTTTGGACAGAATGGTACACACAAAAATCAATAGTTAAAGAAAAAGAAATTGCTTTATATACTCTATCATAAAGTCAATTTTTTTTGGTAAAAAATGAGGCAGTAAAGAGTGGGGGTCAGCTTATGGATGGGTCATTGTATTTTACCTTTTTTTTTTTTAAACTTGGGGGGTGGGCTTGACAAACTTCAGTTACCAGCCTAGCAGGGCAAACCACTGGCATGCCGGGACATTTCATGTACCTGGAACATCCGCAGGCACAGAGCCCCTCAGATCCCAGTGGCTGATGTTCACTGTTCCCAGCCTATGGGAGCTGTGGGCAGTGGTGCAGGCTAAAGGACATGCTGGCTGCCACTACCCGCTGCTCCTGTTTGCCAGAAACAGCAACTCACACACAGTGGGAGATGTCAGACTCCCGTGCCTGCAGACGCTCCAGGTAAACAAAACATCGCTGCATGCCAGCAGGTTACGCTGATGAGCTGGGACCAGAAGTTTGCAAACCACTGGCTTATGAGTGGGCAATTGTGGTTTTTTACCTTTTTTTTTAAAACTTGGGGGAGATGGCTTATGAATGAACAGGCTTATGATGGAGTATATAGTTTCAAAGTAATCAAAATACCTGTCAATGTTATAGGTGTCATAAAAGGAATGAAAAAGGCCAGATTCTGTGCTCCTTGATCCTTTTTTATTCTAGCAAATGCCACTTAATTGTAATCAATTGAAATGAAAAGGTCTGATTTTCCTCTCATTTATGTCTATTTTTGAGCAGAGTAATTCTTTCAACTTTATCTCAGTTATTCATTTACCTCAAATTAAGTGAGAGGAGAAATAGACCCAAAGGGAGTAAGTAAAAAGTATGTAAGAAACTTAACATTTGCCTCCATCCCTCAAAAGAAAAAAAAACAAAACACAAAAACAACACAACCCTACAATTATATTGCAATTTTACAGTGATAAGATTCTTTTTTTTGCCAGCATTAAGGCGTGAATATTTGGGACATTCTTAGATGACATTTGACCAATTTACAAGTGCCTATGTCCACAAAGAAGTATTTTTCCCATTTTCCAGTTATGAAAGTTATCATGAAAATATTTTTCCACTGGCAAAAAATCCCCATGGGTTTTTTTTCCCAAGGTTGGCTTGTTTTTTCTAGGACCACCGTGAGGTCAAACTGGTGATCCATTCCTTTTACTGAGGGGAGATTTCCTCAGTCTGATTACAGCCTGCCACTCCTTCACAATGATTGCAGCTGACTGTTTTCCCTAAAGGGGAGGCAGGCAGCAAGACGGGGGCTTTCAGTGATGAACGTATCCTTAGAAACAAGCAACAATATTTCTGACAGATGCAAGCCTGTGGGCACATGGCAGGGAACTTGCGAGGCTGGAAGGGGTCACAAAAAAAAAAGCCCTCTTGGGAACAGCTCCCTTTTGTGGCTATAATCCACATGAGACTTCTGGCAACCCAGGGCCATTTAAAAATAATGTTATCAGTGTGCTGCTGAAAATACACGACAGTTTCAGTCGCAGTTATCTTTTTCTCTCCACTTTCCTTCTGATCTACTTCTTTGAACATGTTTAGTTCTGATTGCTAGCCCTGAGGCCAGCCTTGAATTAGCACACTTCTGATAAACATTGCCCTCCTATAAGTAGCTCTTCAGGTACAGATTTTTTTTTTTGGCTGTCAATAATAATTAGTGTCATACGGTCACATTACCAAACAACAATACTGTACTTCTCTGGAAAAGATATTAAGGAGATTAACTCTAGAGAAGTCTCTATTTAGAATTCAGAAGGCTTGCCAAAGAGTTCATTTATTTTCAGTCCTCCTGTCTCGAGTTATATATTTAGCAACCAGCACCTGCACTGGTTATGCTTTTATTAGAAGAGAAGTTATATCTTGTCTATAGAGGAGTGATAATCAGTACAGGGCAAATAATGGATTACAAGTGTTCATGGGGTAATTAAAGAGCTCTTCAACCTGTCTCTTTCTAATCATGTGTTGCAAATTGTATTTGGGGGAAAAATTGGAATACTATGGAAAAATGAAATAGGCTATAGTACAAATTGCATATCTTATTTCAAGTTCCGAGTGCTGTGTAGACATACCCTAAGTGCTATAGTGATCCAAATAAAATAAACAGGAGGGCAACCATTCTGTGGCATACTGCATAAGCTTACTAAGCTGCATAAAGTTACTAATCAAGGTCTTAATTTGTAATGGTTATTGTAAATTAGTGGAACATTGATGTTTCATCATGCAAAGCCAGTCAGAATATTAAAGCATACACAAACTTGAATTTCAAAAGGCATCTAAAATTTGGTTTCTGATCCTATTTATTTTGTCCTCTGGAGTCTACAGAGTTGGATCAGAAATCACAAATGAAGAATCTCACCATCTGGGACCATCAATCCTATATGAAACACCCACTATCCAGTATGTGTGAGAACACTGATTAAACACATTATAAAAAGGTTGAGGTCTAAATGTAGGCAATGATTGACAATATGGGTGGATTGGTGGGTGGAAACACTATTTTACCCCAACCTTTCAGACATTTATAAAACAAAAGTTCTAAATAAGGGAGGATTTTCAGCTGCAACAACATGAGAAGGAAAGAACTATTGCAAACAACTAATGTTAAGACAGAAAGAGAAAAGTAATTTAATTCCTCCTAATGGCAAATATGATTGTTGGATTTTTCACATATACTTAAAACTTGAGTACATGCAGGATTGTCTCAGAACAGCAAGGGTGCATCTACACAGCACCCTTATCTTGAAATAAGCTACACAATTTGCATTATGCAAATTGCGTAGCTTATTTTGATCTTATTTCGAAATAGCTTATTTTGAAATTTGACACTGTCTACACAGTGCCAGATTTTGAAATAAAGCGCTACTCCAAAACATCCCTCAGGCAATGAGGTTTACAAGGAAGTCAGAATAGCGAGCCTGTTATATTTTGCTATAACGAGCTTGCTCTTAAGATGCGGGCTAGCTATTCCACAGTGTATACTTAGCCCAAGTGTGGGAACAGGCCAAGTGGTTTAAATTTAGTTCTGTTAGAACAGCGGTTCCCAACCTTTTCCAGATGGGGACCCATTTTGACAATTCAGGAAGACTTGGTGACTCAGAGCAATTCAAAAAATGTGTGAATGATTCCTTAAGAGCCACCTGGAGACCCTTTTGAAATGTAATGGCGACCCATATTCGGATCCTGGCCCATAGGTTGGGAAACCCTGTATTAGAAGAACTCACAACTCTAGAATTATGATGTAGTCCCCTTACTAAAGGTGCCTCTGCTTATTCTCTGGGAAGATCCTGTGTCCTGTAATCAAGCCCCAGAGACTACAATTCCCATGAGCCCTGGAGGAAACCAGGAAGGAAGTGACTCTTTGTTAGGGTGCTGGGTCTCTCCAGTGTATGGAGAGACTCTCAGCAGGCTGCGGACACTTCCCTTTGTTTTTGGAAAAGAGGACTCAGGCTGCTGTGGAGGAGTTTTAGTCAGTCCAGGAGCCGTTAGGTTGCAGCTATAGACTTGGATTCAGAGCCTTTGGGACTAGAATCTAGCAGGCTGCTTCTGATTGCCCTTTGGCTGTACCTGTGGCTAGAAGTACTACTTTGCACCCAGCACACAGAAGGAGATTAGAATCATCCACTCCAGCTGAAAAATCTTCAAGCGCACCCACGCAAGCAAGAATATGGTACTGTGAGTCCTGAGGAGTGCATTTTCTGGGGTGTGTTAAACAGGGGCAATGCAAATGCCAAATATATATGTTCCTATTATTTCTGTGTACTTTGTTAATGTTATTCACTGTTAATCTGTTAAACTTTGTTTCTTTAAGTTGTTAAGTAAAGGTTGTTCTTTCTACTATAATCTATCAGATGTATACTATTTATGATGTGTAATTGTTGTTCTGGAACTAGATCCAGATTATTGCTGGAATAATTTTATTCCTGGAGGCTCTCAAAGCACACCATTAAGTGTGTACAGGGCCAGCCAGGTGGAGGCACTGCCATTATATGTTCTTTATGAGCAAGGGACAACAGCAAGGGGGTGGATAGGGTTTCCCCAACTAAACATCACCACCACTGGGGTACTCAGGATCTCCTTTTATGTTAAAACCATCAGGTGCCCAGGCACACCTGTGAGTGTGACCTGCTCCCGAGTAACCCGGGAAGGAAAAAGGGGGCTACAATGATATTTATGTTGAACACCAAACAATGATTTTGGTGTTATATGAGAAACAACATACAGTCATGCCCAAACCCTGCCCTAAAGAATAATACACTCTGACTAGCTGCTTAAAATTAAACAGCTTCAGCCCCCCCCCCCCCACACACAATATATAGCAGGCTGACCTTAATTTATGCTTACGCTAACATATTAGATTTCCTATTATTCTTTTCAGAGTGATCATTGATCTCTCTGCACTTCATCTTCTATACACAGTAGCTTTCTAATTCTCCTAATATCTCACAAGAAGGAATTGTTTAGGAAAGGATCTCATAACATACATCATTAACCCTCTGTCTGCATTCTCAACCTGTCTCTAAGGTCATTGTTTCAGCTATCATAAATATTAGCCTTTGATAAAGGTTGTTTTTATAAATGTGCACAGTTGGAGTTCCTAGTGAAAAGTATGTTGCATTATTTCACAGCAAGTTAACATTTCCTGCGGTCTGAACAAGAGGAGAGTATTCTTGATATTTCTGTTCCATTATCACTTGAAATGCCTGCAGAATTCTATTTCAGAATATTTTTCCTCTCTCCAAAAAAAAAAAAGTGCTAGATATGGAAAACCACACAATCTGTACTTGGTTATTATATCCCAAGATTAAATAATTTATCATCAAGTGCTAAATATTTATATAGCAATAATAGTACTGTTTTCATCTTTGCTATACTCATTTCCTGTAAGTGAAGTACAGCTCTACAACCAAGGAGATATTTAAATAGTAATTTGATTTAAGCTTAATTACATAAAGTAAGCAAAAGAACCTGACTAAATGTCCTCTGATTTTTTTTTCCTTTTGAAGAGAGCGTGGAAGTTCCCCCACAAAGAAACAATTTGTGCACTTGTGTTAAAAATGTAAATGAAAGTGGTCCATTTCAGACCTGACTTATTTTTCACCTTAAAAAGTGTGAAGTAATTGACTGTAATACTTCAGACTGACTTCCTCAAGAGAATCCAAGAGCATAGTTGACACATCAGCCTTTCTTTGAATATTCCACTGTGGAAACAACTGCTGACTAACTTGAAGTTGCTCCATCGCTTATACCCACCAAACATTTTCATGGGCATGAAAGCTCTGTAAATTTTTCCCTATTGCAGAAGGAAAGGTAACTGAAGATTAATTGTGAAGGCAGGATGATTGTGTTGTTAAGACATGACTAGATTCAGATGAGTGGGTACAATTTCGAGTAGAGCCACAGACCTGTAACCTTGGTAAGTCACTTAAACTCTGTACCTCAGTTCACCATTTGTGAAATGGGGATAATATTCTCTCATCTACTTCCTAAGCTCTTGCTATACAAGCATCCAGCTTGTAGCACAACAAGGCCTTGTCAAAGGTGATGTCTCACCATCACCCATTGGGGTGAAGGCAGACACCTCAAACCTTTTTCCCTGTGACAGCAAGCCTGTGGTCTGATACTTGCTTGGACATGGCCTTTAGCCAGTATATCTAAGTCCACTTCCTTACAGTGAGATATTAAAAAAAAAAAAAAAAAAAAAAAGGAAAAGCATCCCAAGAGCCACCTTCCCTTCCCTCCCGCCTCATGCAAAGGAAGGGAAGCGATCTTTTAGGTTCTGCAGGAATCCTCAGCTCCTACCCTCCTGGATGACTCAAGGCCAGGAGGTTATGTGTGCGGGGTTTCCAGATAAGAAACAAATCAGCTCATCTTCATGACTCACAGAGCTGTTTCTCAGCAAATAAATTAATGCTCTGGTCTAGGAGGACCAAAGTAAGCTGAAATCCATCTGAACTGGGCCAAGTTCCTCCATTTCAAAGGCCTTCTGCTAGGCCCGACAAGCCAAGCACTTGCAGTGGGGCTATTGGACGCAGGGTATTTATCTGCCTCACTACAGGCTCTGAACTCAGTTACTGCATCTGCAAGGCCCAGATCCTCAAAATGTATTTAGGTGTCTAAGCTCCTCACTGCTATCGATCTCAAGTTAAATACTTCTGAGGATCTGGGCCTCAGCCCTTTGGAGAAGGGGCTATGTTTATTTTGTGGTAGGGTGCTGTACAAACACAACAGAGAATTGGTCTATGAATGGGTCTTCAGCATGCTAAAACAACTATTAGCATAAAAATAAATTTTGCCCTAAGTTATGAATATAATAAATGAAATTGTGTTGATTCCAGTTCATATATTCCCTTTTCCTCAGTCAAACAGCTAGAAAAAGTTAGGGAGACCAAAGCCATACTTATTCAGAAAAATCCTCCTTTTCTTTACAGGAATTATTCGTTTACAAATTCTCCATTTTCTGGATTCCTTGGATAGTCTCCTTAGATTCAGTTATGACACACACTAACAACCAGATTCAGTCATATTCTGTGAGGGATAAAACCTCTAAGAATCTTGGGAATTCAGACAGGCCTCAGGCATGATAGGCATAGAACACACCCATGTAGCCTTGTAATTGTGTAAGTAATAAGTTACGTATGTTATAACGTATGTTATAGCAAAAGGTTTGGATTAAACTTAAACACAAGATGTAGGCCTCAGACAGGCCAAAACATCACCTAATAAACCATCTTGTTAGTCTTTAAAGTGCTATATAGTTCTGTCTTTTGTTTCAGCTAGACCAGACTAACACGGCTGCATCTCTATCACTATCATACAGGTCAGGCAGCTTTGTTATCTTAGCTCCAGCTCTGTTTGATGTTTGCATGTTCTGATGTTAAAGCAAAGGGATGGAATATTGTAATACATAGTGATGTTAGTATTAAGTAAGGCCTTGTAATAGATAGAAAGAAGTTTAATGTTGAAAGACTCTGTAACTTTGTTAAAGTGAGTAGAAGTATCCCTTTGTTCCATGCTGCAATTATGCTAAAATGTATTGTTTGTGTGAATGAGAGAGAGAATGTTTTAGGAGAGATAAGTGTGAAGGCCACTGCATGCTCAAATAGTCAGAGGAGGGGCCAGAGACTCAGAAGCACCAAATAATTTTCAACTAAGTGAAAGCACACTGAAGACGCAAACTGGACTGACGCAGATTGATGAACCCTGAAGTTAGTGGGAAGCACCCCTTGATAAGGAACCAATAACAAGTTTAGCCAGAAGACAACACCCAGGAGGGGTCGTCAGCATACTGATATCAGATGACTGCGAGAACAACCTCCAGATGTCATAGAAAAACTGATTGTGATGCTGAATGACTGATTAAGTCCTGAGAAGGCAAAATGCATAGACTTGCATGGAAAAAAAATCCTATAAAGGATGGGGTGTCTTGTGTGGTTCTTCGGGTTCCCATCCTGCTAAGACTATGGAGCATCAGTCCGCACTGACAAGAACCCTGCTCCTTCTGGCCAATAGGTTGGGCCGAGCAACAGACTGGTAACTATTCCATCAGGGGTAGGGGTAGGGGTGTGTGTGAGAGAGTGTGCGTGTGCGAGAGAGAAACGTGTTGCCTTATCTCCTGAAAAAGATCTGACATGCTTATTTTAAGCATAACACCCATGTCCCATTTTAACCAGAAAAGTCAATAGTCTCTCTCCAGTTTTGGATCTGACCACAAACTAACCCCTGAAGGTTGAGTTTAGATTCAGGAACAGACTTTCCCTTTCCCAAGTTGTTCAGATTTCAGGTTTTGGCTCATCCATAGTCTTGACAAAGTTTACTGACTTTAGGAGCCAAGAGACTGTGGGCTTATCTATGAAAACATTACAGAAAATATGTATAATGCCTCTCACCCCCCAATTATGATATGACAGGCATTAGCAAGCATAACCGACAGATGGCACACAAGTCCTCATTTCAGACAGCTGTCCACCTTCAGCGAATATGTCATAGGATTTACCAGGAAGGAACAAACTGGGTTATTTTAATTGTATATTTAGTTACACAAATAAGCAAATTTATACTTTGTCTCTGTCTGCAATTATTAATTGGAGGTGATTGGAAGCAAAAGGGAGACATTTTGAATTATAACTTTAAATGAAGCCTTTAAATGAACTAATTACTGACAGCATCAAGAAAACAGCTATAAACTATAGCAAAACTGAAAGATAGAGATACACTGCTGACAACCTCCTCTACTCCTGCTGTCCTTTCAGGTCTTGTCTACACATTTTTAAATCTCTCTTAAAAATATAGTGAGAAGATCAACAATGATCTTTCCACTACTGTGCTCCTTGCCCAATTCTTGCGCAAACCAGTGCCTCCATGCATATGTCATCCTGAATTTGTAATCACACTGCTAGAAGCAAGATATAGTATAAATGAAAACCAGGGCCCTCTTTTCCCTATACATTGAAAATCAGGCTCATATTCTTTGAAAGTAAAACAGAACAAAATCATATATTCTGCAATCATAACATGGTTGCAAAAATTATCAAGGTGTGTCAATGAGAAATATCGGGATTTGTTACCCCTTTCAAACCTGTCTAAAGCATGAGTAATCCTCTTAAGTAAATGGAATTGCACTCTAGTAAATCTAATGTGAAGATCATCATCTATAAGCATGTTACCTTTCTAGAAGAGTTCCATTTAAAATGCTAGATATTGTGTACAAGGCACAAAGGGTAGGAAGTATTGTCCAGCGAGTAAACTATTAGACAGGGCATCAGGAGCTCTAGATTTTTCTGGTCTGTGTGTGATTTTTGAGCAAGTCATCAATAGGCCTCTCTGTCTCAGTTTTCCCATATGCAAAGTGGAGATCAAATCATAGAATCCTAGAACTAGAAGGGACCTCGAGAGGTCATCGAGTGTAGTCCCCTGCCCTCACGGCAGGACCAAACACTGTCTAGATCATCACTGATAGATATTTATCCAACCTGCTCTTAAATATCTCCAGTGATGGAGATTCTACAACCTCCCTATGAAATTTATTCCAGTGTTTAACCACCCTGACAGTTAGGAAGTTTTTCCTATTGTTGCAATGTAATTCCATTGCTTCTTGTCCTATTATCAGAGGCTAAGGAGAACAATTTTTCTCCCTCCTCCTTGTAACAACCTTTCAGATACTTGAAAAGTGCTATCAAGTCCATGCCCATTCTTCACTTTTCTAAACTAAACAAGCCCAAATCTTTCAGTCTTCCCTCATAGGTCATGTTTTCTAGACCTTTAATCATTTTTGTTGCTCTTCTCTGGACCTTCTCCAATTTCTCCACATAATTATACTTACCTTCCTTTGCAAAGAATTTTAAGATTCTTATATAAAATTATGTAGCATTTTATATTTAATGTTGTGATTAATTAGGGTTACCGTATTTGAACTTTCAAAAAAAGAGGACACTCCTGAGAGGGAGCATAGCTGTATCCGTATTTCCCAACTCATGTTGTATTAATGTATATATCACGGTTTGCTTTTTCGAAAGTACTCATTGTAGTCTAGATGCTCTTTTTCGAAAGAGGTTTTCAAATGTATCTTTCGAAAAAGCCTCTTTTGAAAGAGGCTTACAGTCTAGACGTGGCCTTGTTGTGTAGGCTCTCCTTGTGCTCAGCACAACAGCCAGCTGTAGCAGGCTTCACAGAATCTTTGGCCTACAATCACACCAGTGACTCCTGTTATTTGTTCCTCCCTTGAGGAGAGCGGCCAGGTTCTCTTCTCTGGGGATGCTCAATTTTCCTTTGGAAGAGTTTTGTGATATTAAGAGACTTCTTTCTTGGGGGGAGATCTCTCCCCTCAAGTGAACAGTGGTAATGCAATATACAGATACAAGAATTATATAAGTGTCATAATAAATTAACAAATGCAGTTCATATTGGATGGTGGAGGTCTGGGTGATCTCAGAAGAGAAACCATGAACAGTAACCCCAGAATGGTCTCTTCTAGTGAGGGCTGACGGTTACACTTTTGTAAAACCAACATAAGGCATATTACTCGAGTAATACAGAAAGAAAAGCTTGCTTTACTTGTTCTGTTAGTGCTTGAACCTACAAGGTGCTCAGAAATGACTGGAGGTAGTGATGGACCACAACTCCCACAAGAGAGGAGAGAAGTTGGAAGATATTAAGCACTTCTAGGAGCTACTCATTAAAGGATAACTCTTGCAAAGTTCTGAACAGAGGTTTATGATCTCCAGATTTGTGGCACCCTCCATAAGCATTACAATTAAATAGAAGCTGTAGATTAACTTCACCCACCCTACCAAAATGTAATTGACTCTTTCTGTATTCCAAGTTGATTTTTGTTTTGGCAATGAGAACAGCAAAGGACTCTAGCTTCTGTCCTTCAACATCAAACCATGTAGTGTTATCCCTTATGTTGCAAACCTATCAACTTACTATTACCTCCCCTTAATAATCAGAAAAGTAGTCAGGATGTAGCATGGTTTAAGAATAGAAAAGATGCCTATTTGAGAACAAAATCTCCAGAGGCCTGACTCTGCTCCTCTTGCTCGTGTTGGTGAGCATGTGCATACAATTACAAATTAATGGAACTGCTAACATAACTCATTGGGGGAGGGAGCGAAGGGTTGCACAATGGGAATATTAGGCAGCTATCTTGTAAATTATTGACACTTTGCCAGATTGGGCCCTTTGACAGCAAATTGGCTTTTCCTGCTCCCAGGGAAGTCAGTGCCAAACTCAGATTGGGGCCTCTGTCACTGATTTCCTCTGTCTGTAATTAGATGCTACCCAAAATATCTGCCAAGAACACACTGTGACTGTAATTAAAGAGTCAACATTTGCCAATGGTTAGCCTCTACTGTGGTGCATTACAGGTTCTCCCTAAAACTAAAACAGGAAATAGCTAACATTGTTTGTTAACTGTTGGTAAATGTTCACTTGCTCACTCGAGTGGCAAGAGATGTACATTTTTGTCCATATTTCCTTATCATAGATATTCAGGCCAAAAGGGATCATTATGATTAGATAATCAGACCTCTTGCATATACACAGGACAAAGAACCATAGCTAATAATTTTAGCATTAAACCCATAACTTCAATTTGAGCTATATAGCAAGCCTTTTTAAAAATATCCAGTCTTAACATAAAAGCTTCAAGCAATTGACAATCTACCACATCCTTTGGTAAGTGTCATTTCTGTGATGAGAACTGAGTCCAAAGGTGTAAATAATACATACACACACAAATCTTCAAATCATTGAACCTGGCCATAGACTGCATGGTACTGTATAACTGGGAGTACGTTTTCAGTATTGTCAAACCCAAGAGTTCAAAAAACCCATGAGTCCCATTCAGCCAAAATCACGAGATTTTAAAGTACAATAAGTCTTGACATAGTGTGTGTGTCTTCTTGTTTGAGCTATTAGAGTTCATATTTCCAAGATATAGTCATGTGGTTTACAACTAAAATATTTTCCTTAGAAAACTATGAGATAAAGCTTTAACACACCTAAAATAATAATAAAAAAAAGGAGTGTGAAATTCACAATAAAATGACAAGAGTTGGCATCACTACATAGTAGTCCGTATCTACAAGGAAAACATGATTAAAATAGGCTTGTTTACAGTAAAGATAGATATTGACAGTAATAAGAATATCCATCCAGTTTCTTTCCTGAATGTCCCATAGCAGATGAATGTAGCTTCTCAGCAAGTATTTGTTACCTAGAAGACTGTTTGGATTTCAGGAGGACAGGATTAAGACATTAATGCCCAAAGAATTTTGATTTGACCTAGACCACCATTTCTTTTTCAAGTATTGTCAGTGCTACCCAAAACTAATCCCTCAGAATTAGTTGCACTCAGAACAGAAATGAGAACTGGTTTGATTTTGGAGTTCACAGAGTTTACATTGACATTAGGAACATGCTGATTCTTGCACCAGAAATGACATTCCTGTCTCGCATAATAGCAACAACTTTTGACACGCAAAGGATGGTTGAAATGTTATATTTCTTTTCAAAAACTACTTCAAAACACTGCTATATGAGAATGTTGCTTGTAATTGCACAGACTCTCTCAGCCAAGAAACTGTATCATGGCTTAAGATAGACATCTTTTACTCTCAAAGCACATGAGCAATGTGGAGCTGCTAGAGATTCAGTTGTGGTTCACATAGCAGAATACTCCCAACTACAAGAGGAGCCTTTCTGCATGAACTCTCTGATGTTAAGCTTTAGCAGAACAAAGGCTCCTCAGCCTAATGCTCAGCCTGATTTGAATAGCCTACACCAACAAGTATTAGAATTTGAAAAGATTGTACCGAAATTTAAGCTCAGTCCTGCAAGTTGCCAAAGCTTCTCATCTCACATTGACTTCAGTTGTTCCCAAGTTACATTAAGGGTGCGTCCAGACTGGCAAGATTTTGCGCAAAAGCGGCCGCTTTTGTGCAAAAACTTGCCAGCTGTCTACACTGGCTGCTTGAATTTGTGCAAGAACACTGATGATCTAATGTAAGATTGTCAGTGTTCTTGCGCAAATACTATGATGCTCCCGCTCAGGGATAAGCCCACTTGTGCAAGAGGGCCAGTGTAGACAGGGAAGAACTGTTTTGCACAAAAAAGCCCCAATGGAGAAAATGGCGATCGGGGCTTTCTTGTGCAAAATTGCATCTAGACTGGCCACGGATGCTTTTGCGCAAAAGCATTTTTTGCGCAAAGGCACCTGTACCAATCTAGACGCTCTTTTGCGGAAATGCTTTTAACGGAAAAACTTTTCCGTTAAAAGCATTTCCACAAAATCATGCCAGTCTAGACACAGCCTAACAGTATATATTAAATTGCTTATTCAAAATCAAAAACCCTCTCAAACTATAGTATTTTAAGGGTTATTTTCCATTAGAAAACACAAAATAAAACCATTTGAGTTATAAATACAATGTAAAAAAAACCCCCACCCTTATATTCTTCGTCTACTTCTTGAGCAAGTCTCGTAAACAGATATGTAGTGGACTGTAAGTTGCCTCAGCCTTTTCATTAGAAAAATATTTAAACATTTAAGGTTACAAATGATTACATTCATTTTTATAACATGTATATACTACTTCAGCCTCAGAGTGATTCAGTCCCAATTCTTGCAGTCTCCTTCATTCAGAAGTCCTACTGCTATCAGAGGATGGGGCCCTTCAGGCTTTGAAATAATTAGGAACAAACACTCCAGAATCAGGTGAGAGAGTCAGTTAAATACTAAAATACAGTAAGGACAGCAGCTGTGCAATCTTTGAGAATACAGTAATGACAGCAGCTGTGCAATCTTCACTTTATCCTCACGGTATGTCTCAACCCAAACTTGAGGTCTTTCTGTTGGATTGAAACTAATTTCCATGGCTATTTCTAGATAAGCCACATACTCACTGCCAGTTCTTTTGAACAGCTATGCCACAAGCCAGCTTGGAGTAGGCTGAGGAAGACTAGGGGAGTCTCAGTTGTGTAAGTGACTGTAAGAGGCAAGCCACTTGAAGACCAATGCCCCAGGCTATGCTATAATATCCATTCCAAGAAGCCTTGTCTCAAAAATAATTGTTAAGTCATGACTACAGTTCAGAGTGATTAGAACTCACACTGTACTTCTAACTGCTCCATGTTATTACAGCTGCGTGACATTCACACTGAACCGCCAACTCACTCAGATTCACTTTTGGACACGATCATCACTGTGTTTGGGAACCTCAGCCTATTCCTGCCACAATCTGTTGACCGTATGGACTGTCAGTCTTGGGGTTTGCCTGGGAATTTTCCTTGAGCCAACTTCCCCCCCTCCACATACATTTTCCCTACAACAATTATTCTTTTCCCCTTGAAACTCTGGGACCTTCAAGTTTCTGTTATTTGTTGTCATCAGAAATATTTGCTGAAGTATTATTTTCAAATGAGCGCATAGCAAATGCAGGAAACAGGAAAAAGTGAATGCAGACAGCCTCTCTATTTTTGGTAATAATATGAAGGCTACACTTACAAATGGTTCAATCATTTTCATATTTGAGGCATGTTGGGAAGTTATCAATTGCAGTCAATGGAAATAAAGCTACAAGAACGGTCATACTAGAACAGATCAATTGTTCAAATAGCGCAGTATCCTGACCTCCAACAGGTGCCAGATATTGTAGAAGGAATGAATAGAACAGGACAATTTTGAGTCACCCCATCCCCTGTCCTCCAGTCCCAGCTTCCAGCAGTTGATGGTTCCAGGGCACTGTAACATCTGGACCAATTGCCACTGATGGACCTACCGTCAATGTATTTATCCAATTCTTTTTTGGGCCCAGTTATTGTATGGGATGCTGTGAAGGCCAAAGGTATGAGTGCCACAGGTAGACTGCACATCATGCCAAGTACTTCTCTTTGTTTTAATTAATTTCATTAGAGGTTCTTCTGGTCTGTGAAGGGATAAAGAATACTTCCCTATTCACTATTTATAAATCTTTACCATATTTCCCCCCACTTAGTTACCCTTTTTCTACACTGAACAGCGCCACTCATTTTACTCTTTCCTTTCATGGAAGCTTTTGTATGCCCCCAATAATTCTTGCCCTTCTAGTTTTTCTTGCCCTTCTAGTTTTTCTTCCCAAATTTAATCTGTTTTGAGATGCAGCGATCAGAACTGTATACAGCATCCACGGAGTGGGCATACCACAGATGTGTAGAGTGGCATTGTAATATTTGTTGCCTTATCTATTCCCTTTCTAATATTGTCAGCTTTTTTGACTGCTGCTGCACATTGAGTAGATTGTTTTACAAAAAAGGGTGGATTTTTTTTTTAAACAAAAGAGTGACTCTGATCTTTTTTGGAGCTCTATCAGCTAGTTTACACCTCATCGTTTTATACATTTAGGCTACAGACTTTTTTTTTCAAAAAGTGGCCTTTTTTCAAAAAAACCCCTTCACTTGCGTCTAGACTGCCGCTGCATTCTTTCAAAGTTAAATCAAAAGAACGTGGTGGTTTTTTCGACAGCGGTGAACCTCATTTTACAAGGAAGAACACCTTTTTTTGAAAGAACTCTTTCAAAAAAAGGCGTTCTTGGATGCAAACAGGGCTTTTCTGAAAGAAAGCATCCAGATTGCCTGGGTGCTCTCTTTCAAAAAAGCGGATCGCTTTTTTGAAAAAAGTGATGGCTGTTTAGACAATCTGTTTTGAAAGAAGCTTTTTCGAAAGATTATTTTTAAAAAAAGCTTCTTTTGAAAGAAGCATGTAGTCTAGATGTACCCATAGCTGTAATTTTTTTTTCAGTGTGCATTTCTTTATTTAGTACTTCATACTGAATTTTATCTTCCTGCTCTACCAATTTAGTGAGCTCCCTTTATAACTCTTTGCAGCCAGCTTTTGACATCTCACTGTTGTCCAGATCACTTATGAACATGTTCATTGGTATGAGTCCCAGTACAGATGCATGGGGGACCCTACTATTTCATCTCATTCCATTGTGCATACTGATAAAAGGTAGTAATGAATTGTTTCCTATCTTTTAACCAGTTCCTGATCCATAAGAGGACCTTCCTTCTCATCCAATGAAGACTTACTTTGCTTAAGAGCAGGGATCTCAAACTCTCAGCCCATGGGTCTGCCCCAGTTGGAGCATCATGCAATCTGACCCAGGACTCCCATCTGGTCCCCCAAGCCCTGCCTTTTCCTGCCATCATCCCATGGGGCCTTGTGCAGTGTGGCAGCTCTGGTTCTACCACCCCCCTCTCTCTCCAGCAGCAGGAGCTGCAAAGAAATGGAGCAAGTGCACTCACCCAGTGCACTCTACTTCCCTGTGGCTTCTGCCACTGCAGGGAGTGAAGGGCACTCCCCCCCCCAACCATTGCTGGTGCATTGCACTGTCTCCCACTCCTGTTGTGATCCTTGAAGCTGCATCCTCAGGGGAGGAGGTGCCATGAGGGGGAGAGGGTGAGGCGATGACAGGAAAGTGCAGGGTTTGGAGCTGGTAATAGACAGTCATCACCCTCCACCCCACCCCCTGCTGGGAGTTCCAGGCTGGATCGCACAATTGCTCCTGCCAGGGATGGCCCACAGGCTGGGAGTTTGAGACCCCTGCTTAGGAGCCTTAGTAAGTGAGCTTGTCAAAAGCTTACAGAAAATCAACACTATGCCCACTGGATACTCTTTGTCCCTATGCTTGTAAACACCTACAAAGATTTGTAGTAGTTTTATGAGGTATGATTTCCTTTACAAAAGCCATGTAAACGCATGACAAGGTCATAAAAAAAAAATACACCAAAGAACAAATCCAGAAAAAATTAAAAAGAAAGTATGTCAAAGCCCAGGCAGGCCCACTGACAATAGGTAGGCAGAGGGTGCAGTTGCCCCCGGGCCTGGCCATTCAAAGGAGCCTAGAGCCCCAAGCCCTTTAAATCACCATGAGAGCATGGTGCTGCACAAGCTGTGGGGCTGAGGTACCATGCTCCTGGTAGTGCTTAGGCCTGGCTGCCCCCTGTCCCACCCTGTCTGCCCAATGCCCTGCCCCTTCCATGGCACAGAGCTGATCCCCCACACACCTTGCCTGGGGGGCCATGGTGGCTGTTGGTCCTACTGAGCCCAGGTGGCTGGCCTGAGCCACTACATCCACATTGCTGCTTCCAGTGCACCAGTTCAAATGAGAACTAGTGTGAGTTTGTCTGCCCACACTGGGAATGCCACCTCCTATCCGCAGCATAAACATACCTTTAGCAGTTTTGCTTTGAAAAAAAAACAACAACTCTGTTAGGTGGTGTGATTGCAGCCTGCATAAACATACTTGTTAGCTTTGACCTAGCATGATCAGAGCTAGTGAGGGTTAGAGCCACAGTGTAGCTGCAGCAGTAGGAGTGTCTATACATGTTGCAATTGTACCTTCCAACTGCAGAGTAGAAATGGCCATACAGTAACTGCGGAGCATCTATCTCTTGCAATAAGCCCTGCAAACTGCCTCAGGTTGGACACCGAAAAAAAAAAAAATCACTGGTCATTTAAAAGTGATTATATTGCTCATGAAAGATTCCAGTTTGATATATCTCTGTAGATTCAAGTCCACATGATCCATATATGAGCTATGTGGGTAGGACAGGGATAAGGGCTAATGGGCAAGAGGCGAAGCTTAATAATTGAAAAGGCATAATGGGGGCAGCTTGGCCCAGGGGTAAGGGCACTGGCCTGAGACTAGACATCCGAAGTTGTCTATGTGGATGCGCCACTGATCTTCTGTGACACCTTGGAAAAAGAGGCATATAAAAAAGTGAAATAACTTATCCTTCATAGTTTAGCCTCTGACCCTACCTAAAAAGACAAGACATTTCACTGCATGAACACACATTGTTTGGCACAGTGGAGCCACTGCAAAATTTAAAAAAGTGTCATGTAGGTCATTGGCTTGACCATGTTGAAAAAGTCTGCATCTGTGGCTTTAGAATATGAGCAGTTTACCTCTTTATAGATTTTTCCTGTAGTGCTCATTTCTGTACCATCTGAGGGTCTGTGAGTTCTTCCCAATATATACTCCGCAAAATAGCTAGTGTTATTACCCCACTTTATAGGCATGGGTCTGCCTTTGGAATTCATGTTTGTTCACATCCGTGTTGTTTCTGAAGAGTGATGACTTTTCAAAAATAAAAAATGAATTCATGCATAGAGTCAAGCTATGACCTCCCTTCCCCAAAGGAAAAAAAGAGTGGGTAAGAGAAAGAAAGGTGCTTTGAAAAATGATAGGCAGGAAAAAAATTGCCTGACACATTTAAGAGCAACACTGCTCTTTTTCCTGAGGTGATTTCTAACTGAACACTAGATAGATATGCACAGGCACATACTCCTTAGACTTCTACAGAGCACACAATTCCCATACAAACATGAGCTCCACAGCATTTGTACTGAAGAATGTATCCTGGCACAGGGATGGGAACTGAAATATATTGTGTTAGCTCCATTCCCCCATGAGAGATTTAGAGCCTTTTATGTCCATTTTTTCCCTTCCATCTGGCTGCATGCTGCAAGGAGGAGCAAAGGGAACACAGAGCCTTTCAGGAATACAAAATAATATACAGTGTCAATTCCCACTTGAGATATATCTGTCATGGGAGAAATGGCAGGCTGAGCCATTTGCCTCAGATAAGAAATTGTTTCCTGCTTTAGAATGTAAGCACATGGAAGCTGATCTGTGTAAAATCATAACGAGATCCACTGTGAGAAGCCAGTCCAATATATTGAACGGCAAAATTACAGGTTGAACCTTACTAGTCCAGCACCCTTGGGACTTGACCAATGCCAAACCAGATAATTTTCCAGACCATGAGAGGTCAATATTGTCTAGCAGCATTACCAACACTTTCACTATTTACTAGGCTCTTAGAAGACATTTGGGGTAAACTAGAGCTAAAGAACAGCACAGAACACTGAGAGCCAGGACTGGTGGCTGTAAACAAACTTTATGGGAGCATGCGAAACTTTACCACAGCCTTGATAAGTGGATATCTGGATAACTAAAGTCATGCTGGACCACAGAGGTTGCCAGACCAGAGAAATTTAACCTGTATTTACAAACATGTCAGTTACAAAACATTATATGCAGTATTTTATATTGCATTTTTGGAGATCAGTTCTGGTCATCAAAGAAAAAAAAATGTGTCATAAGATGATCCTGAGAAGCTTATGAAGGAGCTTTCAGTTAGTGATGGAAAGATTTAAGATTTAGTCCATGATGTTTAGTGAGTGTTGATATATTTTGGGCACAGTAGGTCTAGCTCAGATTTTATGCAATCTTCCAGACTTACTATAGCATCTAATTAAGATTTCCATCAAACCCCCTGATTCTTAATTTAAAATAAATTGAAAAGGTTTAATATTACTTTATTAGATTTCCCTGCTAATTTAATTTTTAAATAGGGGATTTACAGAAACATCTGAGTTGGTGAAGTGGATCAAGCGGCGGTTTTTCAGTGACCTGACTGTGAGATTAAACAGCCCCCTCACTAGCAGTGGCGCAGTATCTTCCTAAAGCCAGCCACATTCTCAAGTATCTCTTTTCATATATTCCTGTACAGTCTTTAAAACTTCCATTTCCAGTTTTGCCTTTTTACTCCAACCTGTGCATTTGTCAATCATCTAACCCAGTGGTGCGCAACCCATGGGTCACAACCCCCTCAGGGGTCGCGGCTGTCTTGCTGGTGCGGGGGTAGGGGAGTCACAGTGTCGGGCTAGCCACCATTTTGTTTTCCCGGCTCGGCACCCGACATACACGCAGCAGGGGCAGGGAGAGTGGCAGGAGAACGAACTGGCACTTGAATTTAAAGGGACTGCAACAAAATGTTCCAGCCGGCGTTAAGCACCACTGACTTAACCCAAGAATTAAAGCTTCCTGCTCGATGGGGAAGACAATACAAAAACATCACACTTGGAATTTATAAGGAGTTAGTTGACCTTTCTACATCTCTTCCACCAGCTATTCAAATGTGCACTGCCCAGAGTGGCCATCAGTTTTCTGACCCTATTTTTCAGACCCCACACTTCACCTACTACTCTTCACAGTGATCATGCCATAGAACTGGCCCATGGATATGGTGAGCTGATCCAAAGCCTATTGTAGTAAAATGGAAATATTTTCAATGAATACAACAGGCTTTGGATCAGGAAGAAATCTAGGGTTTCCAAATGCGACTGGTTCATTTAATATGAAAAAAACCCAGAGTAGTGGGATCTTTGGGCAGCCCACTCAATAAAGTCCCCTTCCGCCAGAGAAAAGCACTTCTGCTCTCTGAATTTTGGTTTGTTCCCATGAAGGAAGTATCGTCATAAGCAGCTGTGGCATGAGGCCTGTCATGTTTCCATGTATGTGCAGAGTAGCAAGTTGTTTCTTTATTTTCAAAAACATCGTGGTTAAAACCTTTTCCAAGGAACTATTATTTTTAATTTCCACAACTCCCCCGCCTCCCCCCAAAAGCAATCAAAGAAACTGCCACAAAACACCCCCCAAAATCCCATCATTTTCAGCTGAAAACATGAAAACTTTCAACCCATATGTGAATATTTGGAAAGCTATGCACTTGTGAAAACAAGATTTTCATTTAAACCTATAGTATGGTTAACCGGTCACCTTATTTATTAGAGTAAGAGGTTTTACATGCTTATTTTTGCAAGTAAATTTGTTTTGGAGATGGGGGTATTAAAAGTAAACTCCTCCCTTGTGGAGAAGCAAGCCCCAATAATTCAGTGGCTTTTAGCAAACAATCCTCTTTGATTCACTGGAGTGAGCATCAGCATTATGCCCATTTTAGAATTTGCCTACTTCAATGAGGTAGACAATGGGGATAATCTAGTAACCTGAGAAATATGCTGGAATTTAACCGAAGGAAAAAAAATGTCACCACTTGTTCCCCCCATGATTCCACTGTAGCTATTCACCAAAAGAGTGTTCATCTTGATATTGCTTGTGTTTTTGCAAGATGTTGTACTTTTAAATTAGAGAGAAAACAAGAAGGAAAGGATTTACCATTTTTAGTCTAACCCAATGGTATCTGATACCAGTCTTAACACAAACAAAATGGCTGAAAACATTGGAAGGAGATTGTAGGGAAAGCCCTGTAGCTATTGTACAGAAGGGTAATCCTCAGATGGCTGCGTAAGCCAGCTTTTTCCTTGCTTTATGTCACCAGAGCAGTAACAAGAAGCTGGAACCGAACAGAAGATGAGGCTGCCGGAAGAGAGAGTAGAGAAAAAGGTACAAGTGGATGAGCTATGGAGAAGGATGCATTAGAAATAGCACCAAAAGCAGCAGAGAGGTCAAGGAGGATGAAGATGGAGAAGAGACCCTGAGAGCTGGCTAGAAAGCAGTCATTAAAGAGCTAGGTAAAAACAGAGTTAGAGGAGGGAGCACTGCATCATCTCTGGCTATAGAGTCACTCAAAATCCTAAGATTTCAGAGGCAGTGGTGAAGGCCTCAGAAGTCTCTTACAAGCCTAAGTTTAGGCAACAATGGCAGTCATCCTGCCTAGTACAATGTGTAATCACATTTGGTCTCACCAAATATGGGATACGCCAGTATCATCAACTGTCAATGAAATGTTGCCCAATGCAACAGGACTAGTGATTAAAGTCTTCTATTTAACCACATAAGTATTACAGAATATACAGCAAGCTGTTCCTTCATCACCCTTCCATTGCATTTCAATCCCTGGTGTAGGGTGGCAGACCCCGATATAACTGAAGTATTTGCTTCCATTGGAATGCATTGCCATTCCGAAATTAAACTGTCTTGTTTCCTAATTGGTTCACATAAATGCTGACATTCCTGAGTTAGCTCTTTAATTCTATTTATTCAGGGTCACACAGAGTAGAGCCAATGTTCAGAGACTCTGTTCTCTCTCTCTTTCTCTCTCTCTCTCAAAAAAAAAAGAATTAATAGAGTTTAAGGCTATGCTGTGGAGAACAGACTTGTCCCTGTGTTTCCTTTATCACCACTCCTTCACTGCTTCAAACAGCCTCTATCACGGCTGGTCCATAAAACTCTATGGCTACGTCTAGACTGGCATGGTTTTCCGCAAATGCTTTTAACGGAAAAGTTTTCCGTTAAAAGCATTTGCGGAAAAGAGCGTCTAGATAGGCATGGATGCTTTTCCGCAAAAACACTTTTTGCGGAAAAGCGTCCCTGTCCAATCTAGACGCGCTTTTGCGCAAGAAAGCCCCGATCGCCATTTTAGCCATCGGGGCTTTTTTGCGCAAAACAATTCTGGGTTGTCTACACTGGCCCTCTTGCGCAAAAGCATTTGCGCAAGAGGGCTTTTGCCCGAACGGGAGCAGCATAGTATTTGCGCAAGAACACGGATGATCATACATGAGATCATCAGTGTTCTTGCGGAAATTCAAGCGGCCAGTGTAGACTGCTGGCAAGTTTTTCTGGAAAAGCGGCTGATTTTCCAGAAAAAGTGGCCAGTCTAGACACAGCCTATGGGTTTCCCACACTATACTGGTAAACAGACTAATTCTGAAACTAAAAAGCTACTTGCCTGATCAATTCAGACTGTTAGATCCCAGACTAGCATTTTTGCCAACTCCAGGCACTCAAACATTGAGAGTCAGACTCCAAAAATCATGAGACTTTTCAAAATCTCGTTGTCCTTTAAATCCAATAACTTTGTGGTCTTTACTTGGCTTCTGGTGTTCAAGGCTTTAGGGTTTATGTTTTCCAGTTTTTCACTGTAACCACCAGAGCTAGAAACGTAATGTTTTCACTTTTAAAAAGATACAAGTTTTCACCAATTCGTAGAACTAAAGAACTGGACTCCCGCTGCTCCCCTGCCTCCACGCCTGCAGCCCTAACTGCTGCATGAGATTAAAATCCAGAATTTAGCAAAATACTTAGACCAATCCCTTCCCATAGCTACAGTCTGTGGGCCAAATTCCACTCACTCACTTGTGGTAAATCAAGAATGATTCCACTGATCGCATGTTACTCTGGATGTATCTCTGCGTAAATGAGAAAAGGATACAAACCCAGGATTTTACCACAGTCCAATACCATTATGTGGCAATCAAGCTCAAAGACATGATGAACCACCTAGGGTCATAGGACAACAACAAATATTTGCTATCTTGGGAAGATGTTTTAAAAAGCTGGTGGCCTATCAACATATCTTCAATTAACCATTTTATGACTGGTAGTAAGGGATAAAAAGAAATGCTCCCATCAGACTCAGAAGACTTCTCCCTTCCCACACAAGAATAGTCATCATGGGGAAGATTATGGTACCTCCCAGGATTATCTCAGACAGAAGTAAATTCTCAGAAGGTTTGAGACAAAACAAATGAGTTACATATGGCCCTTGTCACCGTTTGGGGGGTAAATTATGCATTACTTTGCCACTCATGGTACAAACAAGCACAACATGAAAGGTCAGAAGGCAACAGGCTTACCTCTGTTTTTAAGGGTATGTCTACACTACAAAGTTAATTCGAACTAACGGCCGTTAGTTTGAATTAACTTTCATAGCGTCTATACATACAAACCGCTAGTTGGAACTTAATTCGAACTAGCAGAGCGCTTAATTCAAACTAGGTAAACATCATTCTACGAGGACTAACTCCTAGTTCGAATTAAGTAGTTCGAATTAAGGGCTGTGTAGCCACTTAATTCAAACTAGCTGGAGGCTAGCCCTTCCCAGCTTGCCCTGGTGGCCATGCTGGGCCAAACCAGGGAAACTTTTCTGCCCCCCTCCCGGCCCCGGAGCCCTTAAAGGGGCACAATCTGGCTACAATGCTCGTGCCAGTTGCAAGCCTGCCAGCACCCAGCCAGCAGACCCTGCACCTAGCACGGCATGAGCCAGCCACCCGCTGCCTCCCAACCCTCCGCCTCTTCCCAGGACCAGGCTGGCAGCTCCCAGGAGCCTGCCCGGGGCCGCAAGAGGCGGGCGCCTGCCTGGTCTAGTGCGGAGATCGTGGACCTCATCAAGGTTTGGGGGGAGGCCTCCAACATCCACGATCTCTGCACTAGCCATAGGAACACGGCAGTCTACACCCGTGTGGCTGACAGCCTGGCCACCAGAGGCCACATGTGGACCCAGGAGCAGGTCCGCTGCAAAATCAAGGACCTGCGGCAGGCCTACTCCAGGGCCTCCCAGCCAGGGGCTGACCCGGAGGCATGCCCTCATTATGAGGCCCTGGACCACCACCCGGGGGGCATGTACTGCGTGAGCCCCCAGGATGCAATCGACCCCAGGCAGAGGGCCCTGTCCCTGACACGGAGGAGGAGGAGGATGCCGAGAGCCAGGAGCCTGCAAGGAGCCTGCCCAGGACCCAGGACCCCCGAGGCATCCCACAGAGCACATCGGCTGTGTCATCCGAGGCTGAGGAGGGCTCCACATATGAGTGCCATCATGCTCCCCTTATGTGTATGCGGGGGGGTGGGGGGAGAGGGAGCCCAGGGACCATGCACCTGGGCCTTGCCCACCATGGAGCAGCAGCTGGGTGTCATGCAGGGGCCCTGGCCCGTTCCCCACACGCCAACCTCACCTTGCAGAGCGGGGCTGGGTTTCATCCACTGTGGCCCCAGGGAAAACTGACCACTGCTCTTGTTTCACCACAGCCGCAGCACCCAGGACTGCAGGGTGCACCACCCCGCCTGCAACAGCCACCCGCACCCAGGCCAGCAGGCGCACCAGGAACCTGGAGGACTACCACCGGCGGCACCTGCGGCTACTGGAGCACCAGCTCCACACCCAGGACCACTGGGTCTGGGAGGACCTGCGGCTGCAGCAGTGGAGCTTGGAGACACTGGAGGAGCAGGGCCATGCCCTCAGAGGTCATCTCCAGACCTTGGTGGACAGGTCCCTGCCTCCTCCTGCTCCAGCCCCTGCGGCCGCCCCAGCTCTCGCTCCTCCTCCCACACCTGCTCCCCCTCACGCTTCCTCCACACCCCCCCATCCCTCCTGCCCCACCCTCCACACCCACTCCCCCCCAATGCCCCTGCACCTGCAGTGCTGTCAGACAGCAGAGCCAGCAGGACCCCCAACCCTGAGCTTTCCCTTCCCTTCCTCCCCCTTCCAGCTCCCTCCAAGGTTTCCCCCTCCCCTCTTCCACCCTCATTCCTCCCTCCCCCCACCCTAGTTATGTACAATAAAGAGGGGTTTTTTTTGGCAAAACACGTGTTTTTATTTTACATTAGGAAGGGGGGTTAGGGAGGGGAAAGGGGAAGGAGGGGAGGGTGGAAGAAGGCCCCAGTGGGGCATGCAGGGAGAGTTCAGTCCTCCTCCCTCTGGAAGCTCTCCCGCAGGGCTTCCTGGATCTGGACGGCCCCCCGCTGGGCCTCCTGGACGGCGGCGGTGCGGGGCTGCACGTACTGGCCAGCCATGTGCTCAGCCTCAGCCATCCAGGCTGGCAGGAAAGCCTCCCCCTTCCTTTCACATAAATTGTGCAGCACACAACATGCTGCCACCATGGGAGGAATATTGTGCTCGACGAGGTCGAGGTGGGTGAGGAGGCATTGAAATCGAGCTTTCAGGCGTCCGAAGGCCCCCTCAACCACAATGCGGGCCCTGGTGAGCCTGGCATTGAAGGTCTGCCGGGAGGGGTTGAGGTGCCCTGTGTAGGGCTTCATCAGCCAGGGCTGTAGGGGGTAGGCCGCATCCCCCACCAGGCAGACGGGCATGACCACGTCCCCGACCCTGATGTGGCAGTCGGGGAAGAAGGTCCCGGCCTGCAGCCTCTGGCGCATGGAGGAGTTGCGGAACACCCTGGCGTCGTGTGCCTTGCTGGACCAGCCCACATTAATGTCCGTGAACTGGCCCCAGTGGTCAGACACGGCCTGCAGGAGGACGGAGAAGTACCCCTTGTGGTTGATGTACTGGGAGGCCTGGTGTTCCGGGGCACGGATGGGGATGTGCGTCCCGTTGATGGCCCCCCCGCAGTTGGGGAAGCCAAGGGTGCTGAACCCCTGGATGACCGCATCCAGGTCGGCGAGGCGGACCACCCTGCGGAGCAGCACCCGATTGATGGCCTTGACCATCTGCAGAGAGACATAGCAAACCGCGAATCACTGGGGTGGCTGGGAGTGTTTGTTCCCTGGCACTGTCCCGCACCCCACTCCCAGAAGCAACCCCCGCTGTGATCCTGGCCACCGCGGGAGGCCCGTATTACGGCCGGGACAGACCGAACCCTCCTGTGCGGGGCACTTTCGCCTCCTCCTCCGTTTTCCCTAGGGCGGCCCATCCCCTCCGGCCCAGTGGCTGGTGAGTGCCGTATCTGCATGAGTACTGCTCCAACGGTGGATTTCCCCACGCCGAACTGGTTCCCGACGGATCGGTAGCTGTCCAGCGTGGAGAGCTTCCACAGGGCGATGGCCACATGCTTCTGGCGGGGGATGGCGGGCCTCATGTGAGTGTCCCATCGCTGCAGAGCAGGGGCGAGCCACTCGCAGAGCTCCAGGAAGGTGTCCTTCTTCATCCTGAAGTTCTGGGTCCACTGTTGGTCTCCCCAGTGCTCCAGGATGATGCGGTCCCACCAGTTGCTGCTGGTGTCCAGACACCAGATGCGGCGGGGCACGCTGGCATCCGGCCACTGCTGCGGCTCCTCCACGACCCCCAGGGAGGCCAGGGGGAGAGGCAGGGGGCTGACGTGCACCAGCCAGGCAGCCTCCAGCCATTGCTGGCAGGCTTGCAGCAGCAAGTCCAAAAACTGGAGCAGCATGCCCAGGGCGAGCTCTGGCTCCATGGTGCCAACTGCAGCGGTGTCCCCAATGGGAACCACTAACACAGGCAGGCAGAGAGAGGAAAACGCTTTGCTGTCCCTCGGCGAGGTAGGCAAGCAAGCGGAAAAGCTGAGAATCGGCTGTCCAGGGGGTTTCCTTTAAGCATGAGCCTCAGATAGCCTCAGACAGCAGCCACACAAAGCAACTACTGACCTGATGCCCTGCCAGAACCAGTTTCAGCTGCCCTTAAATGCGACCCAGCATCCAATCAGTGTGGACGCGCTATTTCAAATTAGTAAAACGCTAATTCAAATTAATTTTTGGGTCTAGATGCTTATTTCAAATTAGCTTATTTCAAATTAACTAATTAGTTCAAATTAGTGCTGTAGTGTAGACATACCCTAAATGTGTAGGGCTTGTTACATAAGGAAACCCACTCTGGCTATTTCACAACCCACACTGCTGAGGAATAGAACTTAATCCCTTTAGCACCAAAAGGGCATGTTTCTACAACTTGGGTTAATGGTATAACTCTGCTAGCTAGAAGCAGTAGTAAGTGCATGTTCTTTGTGGATTAGCAACTAGAAATGAACACAACACTACAGGGCTGATTTGTTACTTTGCAACAAGTCCTGTGGAAGGAAGAACACAAACTATATAACCTCAGGAGCTGCTCAAGAAATGAATTGTGCTTTTTAATAAATCCCCTCTTTGCTTCTCCTTTGCCCCAAGGAAAGAATAATTGCTACTATCCTAAATCAGCAATAAATTGTAAAGCCACTAGATAACGTGACCGCTCTCTCTCCCATTCATTGGAAGGAAAGTAACAAGCACACAGCCCCAGTTTATTCCTGCAAATCCAGATACAAGGTCAGGCTGGCCTGCATGACAGGGCAAACATGATTCTTAATTCCATTTATACCCCCACATGGTAGTACAATTCAGGACTCAATATGCCCACAGTCAGGGAATTGCATCTACAGAGGCAGTTTTTCACAAATTCCTTTGCATGCTTTCCTTTGGTAAACTATAACTAGCTTGAGTGTCTGCTTTGCTTACAGTGCAGCTGCCTGCTACATTGTTAGCATACAAAGGTTTTTGCAGCTATCATGGCTTGAGGGCTACAATAACTGTTAAGAAGAGGGGTCAAAGAGGGTCACCTAACCCTCCTATTGAACATGGAAATCTTGATATTCTGGGAATTTTAAAAAAATCCAATTTTTCAAACTAAATGTTTTAAAAAGCTTAACTTATAGCCCCTTCCCCCCCTTTTCACAGATGCCAGCTGCACTGCCTACTCCAAGAACATGGACAAATCTATTATCTTACCTCCAAGTAACTGTTCTCTGTAAGATTAATTTATTCTGTATAACCTGATTTAGGCACAGCATCATCTTAGAAAAGCTTTCTCACCAGATAGCTCTTGTCTCCTTCCACAAACCAGGGACCCAGGCTCAAAACTTCAGCTGGAGTATATCAGTGTACTTCCACTGATGTCACCTGAGCTATAATGATTTGTACCAGCTGAGGTTCTGGTGACATACTGAAAAAGAAAGAAAGAAAGAAAGTGTATTCACCTTGAATAATCTGCAGCTACTCTAAGAAGCTGTCTCTGTGTTTGTTACTCAGCAAACTCCCCATGAAACCCCATTTCAGAATTGGCCCCTAAATGTATTGCAACACTGAAGATAATAAAATCACCATTCTGCATACATAAACTATTTCAGTATTCATAAGGAGAGGTTTGCAGAGCTAATTCTGTTGTCTTGGATTCAGTGTGCAATTTCCTATGGTGCATTAAGTTTCCAGTGTGATCAAGGCATTATTTTATGCAAGGCATCTAGAAAAACAGTGCTTCTCCAAGCAAAATGTGAGCAAGACTAGCTAATTTATTACTTAGAAGCCATCTGCTTTCAGTGATTGTCTCAAATGGAGAAATATTTTGAATAAAAATGCTGTAATTTAACTCATCTTTTTTATCTATCACATTAGTGTATAGAATGCATTTCACAATTCTGAATGGGGTTTGAGGTGGGAGGTTATTTTTTGTGTGTGCAACTCAGCATTCAAAACTGAACCTTGCTGCGTAGAGAAATTGATGTGGGAGCAGTGATCTGAGACAGTTTATGTCAAATGCTTAAAGTGTTATTCTAGTGAGAAAAAATATTCTGTGAAAGTGACAGATTGATATTGTTTTATATTAGAACACTGCAAACCTCATAAAAGTTTAGTTCAAAATGTACTGAAAAATATTAGCACCTGCACTATTTATTGAGAACACAAAATACTGTCCAAGCAGTTCTTTGAACTTCATTTACAGAAGTTGAACTATGACACCAGATTTTCTATATGTGGATTAAAGTTACATCAAATGAACTGCATTTTTCAGCCAAAACCAAGAATTCTAGTAGTAACTGAAATAAAGATAGAAAGAAAGACCTACCATTACTCTATCCATGGACCTGAGTTACATGTACACAAGCACATAACTAATTTTAATAGCTCCTAATCTTACAGTAAAGCACATATTTAAAAGAGCCAGGGAAAATGATCAAATGATTTTATGAGAAATGTGAAAATTTCAAACCTGATTTTGTTTAGAAGGAGTCTCAAATAAACCCACTTTTCAAAATTAATCACTGAATTGGTTTGTTTGAGTTCTTTATCATCAAAATTATTGAAAATTTTACTGAGATGATTATAGATATGTTTCATTTACTGAAAATACAGTTTGGGTAAATAAAAATAACAAACTATTTTGATATTTTCAATCTTTTTAAAAATAGCACACATTTTTGAAGAAAATGAACAATTTTGACAATGCTGACACATTTCGCAAAATATTTCAGTTTTAAAAACATGTTTTTGTTAACCGTTCTCCCCTCCCCACCACTTTTTTTATTAGAATACTTTTGGCCACTTTTCTTGTTTATACACCCTGCTGAATCAGGACTGTTACTAAGCTAAAATTGATGGAGAGATATTTGTGTGTCAAATATCTGTGTCCAGAAGTTTGCTTGGACACAATATCAACAATAGGATTCAACTCTGAACACCTATTCATGGAAACGAAGTTTTTGTTATGCAGGTCCCAGTTCTACAAATGACTCTACCTGAGCACAGAGATTTGCATGCAACCAAATGTCATAGTCAAGCCGTGGATTCTTCATATTGACAGTTTTTGGCTCAATAGAGCGTATGCCATGTAATCCTCCACAACAGTGAGCGACAATGACCAACATTTACTCTGAAGTTAGACATTCAAATAATATAAATCATTATTTAGAGCCAGATCCTTATTCCCAGTTGTGATCAGTTACTAAAACAAATAGCCCCAATGGTATTAAGGGAGATAGCTTACAGTGAGTAAAATCCACCTCCACAAATCAGGAAGCAAGTCAAGGGACTGAACCAAAGCTCTCCTTTGCGACCGAGTTGACTACTCAATGCCAGTGAATATTACTAAACAGAGTATGATCAGATTTCCCTGGGAATTAATGCCCGTTATATGTCCCAAATATAAAGCACTATGCCTATAAAGCTATGTCTGAGCATTCTATTTAAATAGTAGCTTCTTTCTGGGAATACAGTAGATATACATGGAATAACTATATAAATACATAGCTACAATATATGCAATTAACAAAGCTATGCCAGTTTTTCACCGTATTTATTTGCATGCATACTGTAGTCACATCTTTTCTTGGGTCTTCAGATTGGTTTTCAGGATTCACACAGTTTGAATAATTCTAATTTATAATTCTCCATATATTATTAAGAATTAATATATTTTTTGAGAACCAAGGCCTGTATATTCAGAGATAGGTGAACGGTATATTAGATAATTTTCACATCCACTTATGAGTTATTTAAAAACTACCCAGAATGCTTGTGGACATTTTTGGCAGTATTCACCCTGAGTTATATATCCCAAGAAGTATACTTACAATTCTTACAGGCGTGATAGCAGCAATTTGATTGCAAGCAGTTGACTGGCTCGTTTATCCACAAACAGTCAACTGTGTCATTGCTCAGTTCTTTTATACTTATCAAGCATATTCGTGTAAGTAGCAGTG
Source organism: Pelochelys cantorii (assembly GCA_032595735.1). NCBI lineage: Eukaryota > Metazoa > Chordata > Testudines > Trionychidae > Pelochelys > Pelochelys cantorii. Next base: position 162,234,913 of record CM064327.1, read on the forward strand.
TTCCCCCTCATTTTGTATGTCCATGTGAAGAATGACTTTTGTTAGGGCACCAATATGGTGGTGATGTATCACATAACCAAAGTCATTCCATACACAGAGAGTGTGTGGTGAGGGCGGGGCTGAGGGATTGGAGTGTGGAAGGGAGTAAGAGCTGGGACAGAAGGTTGGGATGTGGGGTGAGAGCCCTGGCTGGAGGGTTCAGGCTCTGGACTGGGGCTAGGGATTTGGAATGAAGGCTGCCCCAGGGAGAGAGGACTACCCACCAGCCCTCTCTCACCACAGCAGTTTGGGGCCAGATTAGAGGCACCTCTCTATGTCCATGGCAGCTCGAGCGGGCACAGCCAGGGGAGAGATGTCTGTCCTCCAGCCAGGGCAGGTCTGGGCTAGGCTGGATGTTGGCAATGACAGCTCTGGAACAGCTCCATGATAGGGCCAGGGAAGGGGTGACTTTCCCCAGACTGCAGCAGCTTCCCACCCTGCCTCTCACCTATTATGCAAAAACCCAGCCCTTTTAAGCTACACCCTGATGAGAAGGTGATTGTCTGCTGAGAATGTGTTCCCAGAGTCCCAAAATCAAGGGACCAAACCATATAAAGGAGTGACTCTCAGATTCACATGGGGTGCTTGTTCTGAGTTAACAGTGATTGTAAACTTCTAGCTACATAAAAAAACCCTTGATAAGGTTTGAAGGATGGATCACTTGCCAGAGCATTTACTGGAGTTGAGCATGATCTCAAGTGGGGGTACGTCTACACAACAACATTATTTCGAAATAACTTTGTCCGCGTCTACACAGCAGGCAGTTATTTTGAAATAATGTCAAAATACTGTCAAGCTGGAGGACTTCTTACTCCAACTTCTGTAACCCTCATTGTACGAGGAGTAAGGGAAGTGGGAGGAAGAGTGCTCTATTTCAAAATAAGTGCTGTGTAGGTACTCCCAATTTTGAAATAAGCTATGCAATTGACCTAGCTCAATTTGTGTCGCTTATTTTGAGTTAAGGTCTGCTGTGTAGATGCAACCTAAGCTTCTTAGTATGCAGGCAGGTTCTTTTATTGGTTTTAATATGGTTCCTCCATAATACATTCACCTTAAGAATAAGTGCACATGCTTAGACAGGTTTCTGTAGTAACATCTAACTTTTGGCAATTGTGCTGCATATACAGTCTGAGAAAAAAGCAAAGCAGGCCTATTTAGGTTGTCTAACTTGCTGGAAAATTTATAGTATAGGCAGGGAACTGGGTAGCCTGAAAGAACCCTGGTCAGAAGGGGGAAATATTGCCCTGGACTGTATCAGTAAGGGTGCATCTACACAGCATCCTTACTTCAAAATAAGGTGTGCAATTTGTGCTATGCAAATTGAGTAGCTTATTTCCAAGTAATTTCAAAATAGCTTATTTCAAAATTTGGCGGCAAATTTCAAAATAAAATGCTATTCTGAAACATCCCTTAACCCTCACAGAATGAGGGTCACAGGAACGCCAGAATAACATGCCTGTTTTATTGAAATCTATTTTAAAATAACAGGCTGCTTTAAAGATGGAGAATAGCTATTTTGGGATACTTCCGGTATCCCAAAATAGCTCCGCAGTGTAGTTGTAGCCTAACAGTTTTTCATGCAATAATAATACTTCACTCATCTAAGGCTCCTTTTCATTTGTTGTTCTCAATATGCTTTGCAAAAGTGCACAAGAAGTATTAGTGCTATTGTCAACTATGGAGCTAAGGTTCATAAAAATTAAATGACTGTGAAGGTCAGAGAATTCTCCCAAACCCCATTTTGCTGCCCTTTTGTTTGGATTATTACAGTGAAATCTCCTGTTTCTCATCCTAGAGACTTTGAGTAGCACAATGACCCCAGTCGGATAGGCAATAGTTTGATACTGAAGCAAGAATAGCACCTATAGATTCTCCTAGGTGGTATTGGGAAAGCTCCCAGCCTGACCTAATATTGCTCACAGTTCTGAGAGATAACCCTAAATGGCAAGGTGGTAGGCTTAAATTTACTCAGCTCTTTTGTTTAAATTTTAAATACCGCATTTCCTGCAGCAGCGATATGCTATTAAAGAAAAAAAAAAGCCTAGTAACCAAGTAACATGCCCAACAGCAATGTTACGAAGACATAATGCTGAAAGCCCAGCAGTACAATGTTCTGTCCTTCCCTTCTCCCGAAATGAAGCTGTGGGACTTTTGTCAAGGCAATACAATATAATGGAGAAGTGTGAATAAATAAAACATAACTCATCAATCTGAACATTACACACCATGCCTTACATTTCCTTCCCCGTTTCTGTATTCCTTTCCCTCTTCCTGTATTCCTATAATCCTCTGATTCTCTCCATCTCTTTATTTTCTTAACTTTCTCTTTATAGCTCTTCTCTCCCCTCCAACCTTTCTGGTATGGTTTTTACATTCACACATTTTACTTATTTTGCATGTTAGAAAATATCTCTATCCTTGTTCCACTGATCTCTTCTCTCTCCTTGCTTGATCTTCCTCAGAAGTGATTTCTGGATCAGGCCTTTAAAAGTACTTTGAAATCATTGGATAAAAATCTCTCAAACCAGTCAACAGTGACACTAAAATCACTGACGGGTAGTCATGTTCATCTGTAACTTTAAAAATGAGTAGTCCTGTGACACCTCAGAGACTAACCACAGTATATAAAATCATAACCTCTCATGGGCAAAGCTCATGATTCTGTATATTTTTGTTAGTCTCTAAGATATCACAGCACTACTCATTGTTACTAAAATCAATGTAAATTATGAATGAAATGGGTAGAATTTTAAGAGCTGCCACATGGATTTAGATATCCAATTCCCATGATTTTCACTGGGGCATCCATCCATAGACCTTAAAGTGACACTGAAAATCTCAGTCATAAATTCAACTGGTATTGAACTGAAGAAATGTGACCATCTCTCAGTAGTGACAGAAAGGTGATGTAGTGTGTTTGTGTATGAAAAGGTTGCAAGAAACTTTAATAATGGAAAGTATTAGGCAACCTAACATAGGGAGGTGCTACCAACTCTCCCTTGATAACAATGTATATTTGTTCTTTTTTATTCCCTTCTACCTCTTCTTTCACATTCTCCTGTTGTTATGAAAATAACTATAGACAGTTAGAAATATAGAGTATCATGCTAGCTATTTAATTCAAAATGCTAAAAAAAATAAAATAAAAAAGGGGATGGTATAGATAATATTTAGTCCTGCCAGGAGTGCAGGAGAAAGGACTAGATGACATCCAGGTCCCTTCCAGTCCTATGATTCTATGTAAATGCTATGTATTATCATGCTTATAATTATACAGATTTAGAAGCCTAACTTTAGATACTCAAGTCTAACTATTTTGCACACAGAAATTACTTGTGCATCAGTTTCCCATTCATAAAAGAGGAAGATAATTCTTCCTTGCCTCCCTGAAGAGTGTGAGCACAAATTCATTAATGTTTTAGAGGAACTCAGGTACCAAAGCAATGAGATCCATTAAGCACCTGGTTCGAGAGGTCATGAGCTACCACCTGCATCTCTTATTTTTTACACAGAATTTCTCTGCAAGGTTTAGCATTGCACAGATATTTATAGAAATTACAGTGTGGTATTTTATTCCTTTTTTGTTATTTGTGAGGGGAAGGAGAATTTTTTTCTTAAAAGCATAAACATTACTTTTGGTTTAACATGTTTTATAGTATTATCCTACACACATTTATAGAAAAAAATATATTACAGGATTTTTTATTACTCTACAAGGAGCTAGTAGTGACCCCTATATTGTCCTGGACATGTGGGAAGGCAGATAAGATGCAAGGCATGTAGCTGAACTAATGTGCAACATGAACTCATCTGGGATCTGCCCATCAACAACTAGTACAGTTCAGGTCAGGAGTCCTTCCTCACTTGTCTGTAGTGGAGGGCTACTGTCAGCCCTCTGTTCCTCCATACCTGATCTCCCACCACTCTCCTTTTATAAGAAGGTGTGATGCTGTATGACTGAGAAATGACCATGACATAATTGCTGCTACCCCTTTTATACAACTGAAACATGTTACATATGGTTTTGATGGAAAAGTTAATCTATCACATATGATTATTGTGTTTATATGAATATATCACCTATGTATCTAAAGTTATGAAAATTGACTATATAGCTGTATTTCAAATGTATCTGTTCCTGGAGTGACATCCACTAGGTAAAATCTATATTGAAACCAGCCAGATTTATGTTGATGGCCCATCAAATGTAATGGACAATCAAAATAGGCCATAGTACAAACTCATTCCATCCAGATGGCTCTTCCTGCAGACATCTTAGTTTATAAATGGTCAATGGCTTCCCTTATGAGTCAGCAATTTATGTAAAGGCATGTGACTTGCTTATGTGACCCTAGACTCCATCTTGTGCTTGTATTTCTGGTGAGTCACAAGTTTACTTTTGGCTTGGTATATCTAATGGTACAATCATCACCAGTCAGTGGTGAGTCTCTCCTATTTCTCAGCCGTTTGTCCTGAATCTGGCATTCTTTTCCGTAACCCATGGGGACAGATGTCTAAGGGAGCTTTCTCTTTGCATCCCTAATCCCTTTCCAGAGTTTCATTAAAACATGACTTCTTCTAAGTCTACTAGAAATTCTGATTTATCGGGAAACTGGACCCCTGTGGAATGAGTACTTTGCACTTGACACCTGCCACCAGAAGGCACCAGGACTTAGTTTGGCTGCTTCTAACCCACCCCCAGCCAGGCTGCCAGATACAGCCGGTCCCCGAGTTGCGAATGGTTGACTTATGACCATTCGCAGTTACGACTGAAGCTGTAGTAAATGACGGACCCCGAGTTATGAACACGATCCGTGCTTACGAATGGTGCGGTCGCGTGTAACTCTATGGGTTATGACGAACAAACCGAGTTACGACCAATTGCTTGGTCCATAACCGGTTCATAAGTCGGAGAGAGGCTGTACCTTATAGTTCCCTCCCAAAAACTTTCCAAACTCTTTGAAAGGAGTATCTCATTATCCATGAATAACTCGGGTATCCAATATGATCATTTAGTGGAGAATTTACTGGCCCTTCACACATCTGATGATTCACACATTTTTAAGTCTTGTCAACCCATGGAAGCCCAATGGATCCCCGACAGATCCTTTACTGCAGAGGTGGGGAACCTAAGTCCCAGGGGCCAGATGCAACTGATTTTTCTGTGGGTCAGTAGCCACGGACCAAAAAAGGTTCCTCACCCCTGCTCTGCTGCATATTTTAGCTTACAGTCTTGTTTGAGAAAAGGTCTGGACTCTCTTTTAAATCTCTGTCCTCCTGAGAATGAAGTCAACCCCTTACAATAGCTTAAATCATTGCTGAACAATGTATGTTATTCCAAGAGCATGATAGTCTATATTACATAGTACCACAGTATGCATATTTAGACCTATTAATATATTACAAGATATATTTTCTTATTGCATTGGATGCTAGCTGTGACCCCTATATTGAGATTGCACAACACTTTCCATTATACAGGATTCTTTTTACTCTCCCCCCTTCTTAGAGAAGCTCTTGAAGCTCTAGTGTTTGCGGCAAGTCTTTAAAGTTTGGCAGGTAGAATGCCCTGAAGCTGGAGATGTGCCTTTTTAATCTGTCTCATGAAATTCCATTAATATTTTGTGGAGACATCTACCATTACAAAAAAAATCCCCATTTCCCACAGCCAGTTTTGCATGGCTCATTTCTTACCTCATCTTCTTAGGCCCCACTCTGAGTGCTATTCTGGATTAGTATTTGCGGTTAGTGCCAGGACTGCACTTATATCTGTTCTTGAACAAAACTGCAAGTATGTGCATAGAGGCTTTTTGTACCTCTTCTTTCTCGTGGGCCCTTACAGGGTCAGACACAATCACAAGACATCTCCACTCCACCCCATAGCAAACTATTGCGTACAAAAATGGGGTAATCTGTTTGACAATTCGACTCCCTCTTATCCTGCTACTCAACCAATTCCCATTCTGTCCAACAATATCTCCCTTAGGAAAAGTCTGGGGAAACAAATAGGTCTTACAGAATGTAGGGAAGGTCAGGAAATCTGGGCTCTGGTGCACCAAGAAGTGAAGAAAGTTCTAAAGTCCAGAGTCCTTCGGCAACAGCACACTGCCAGCAACACCTTCTTTTTATTCCTGGGAAGTACTGCTAGCTTGAGTTCCTCCGATAACAATGATTTGTTAGGGAGTTTCCAGGTAACCTCTCAGTGGTTGCAGAGTTTCTCTCTCTCTCCATCCAGAAGTAGATCTCTGCCAATTTATTTTTATCTATGTTGTTTGGTCACATTAGTAATAAAAGATTTAAGAGTCTTTCTTGAAGGGCTATAAACAGCTGCACTGAAGATGCATTGAAATGCTATAGGGAAACGTTTTGTTTTGAACTACTAGATGCTATGGCAATGTCAATTGCTTAGAGACAGAGAGGACCATCTTTGCATTCTCCACCTGAAGTATAACATCTTTCTCAGCTCTAAATGGCTGTTACTGACCGGGTTATTCAGTCCTGATGGATTTGAAATATGCTTTACAACTACACAGAGCTGAAAGCTGTTGTCAGTTGTTTCTAGATGCCAGCAAGCAAAAACCAAAAGTTAATAGGCAAGGCATGAAGATTTCAGTTAATGTGACTCGGCAGCATAATGCACTTTCCCTAGGAAAGCTATTTTTAAAAATTTAAAACAAGTTCTCCAATATGGAAAAAGCTTCCTTCCTCAATATTGATAACTTCTAATTTATTCAACAATGGATTCCACAAACACTTTAACAAATGGAAAGGTGCCATGGTCTAGCTTCCTATCAGAGTGTTATAAATTACCTCGGGGTAGCAACTTGGCTTCTTAACGGAGCTATTTAAAATAATAGTTTAAAAGGAATTTCTACTTGGCACTCTGCTAGCTGTCAATTTTTAGTGAGTGTCTAAAAAAAGGAAGAGAAATAATTTAGTGTATTAAAATATGCCACAGACTGGGCTTTGGAGACAGAAGGAGACACAGAAATATGTGTGTTAACTTTCATAAATTTTAAGGCATTCATTTAAATCTAAGGCTATGTCTAGACTACATGGCTCTGTCGACGGAGCCATGTAAACTAGTTTACCCGGCATAGGCAAAGAAGCGGGGATTTAAATAATGCGTCTACACACAAAATGCATTTCGAAATAGCATTTTGCTATTTTGAAATAGCACGTCCACACTGAGTGGACTCTGAATCGCATTTAAGGCTGGCCAGAACCAGTTCCGGCAGGGCACCAGGTAAGGACTTACTGTGTGGGGCTGCTCTTTGTACAGCCAAACCAGTAGTATTTGTACAAAGAAAAAAGAGTGTCTCTCAAAGAAATTATGTGACATCACATTTTTTTCAGGTTTATGTTTGAAAGGCTCATTTTAAAATAGTCATTGATTATCCGTAAGGATATTTAGTTTCGCCCAGTGCCTTATGATACTGAGGCAAACAAGTGAAGGAAACTTTAGGCCCCATTCCTGCAATGTAGAACTGGCGTCAGAGGGGCTCTCCTTGGGCAGAGCAATTACTCAGCATCTACTCTGAAGGAAGGGGGCCTTATGGAATTCTGAATATATTTTATGGACCAAATTCTGTAGCCGGACACATAAGAATGCATCTAGAGTAACACCCCTGCAATCATTAAAAAGGGTCAATATGTCATAACTGGGGTCCAGTAGTTGAGGAATCTGGTCTGAATAAAAAAACATTCAGAATTGCAGGGAGATGGATGAGATAGGTCATTCCCCATCTATAATGCAGATGATTCTTTCACACATACACAAAATACCTTCTCTTAAATCAGCTTATTCATCATACACCAATAGAAAATAAAGAAAAGCCAACTCCCATCTCACTAGCTTCTCATACATTTACTTTTAAGGAGGTTTCTGATGTAAATGACCTCTCTATTCCATAGTTAGCATTTCTCTACTTTATAGTTAGCAGTATCTAGACCAGCACTGGTTCTCTGTTTATTGCTATTTTCTTCTTCCTCAGTCTCTCTTTTAAATTTGGTATCTATTGGGAATAAACATGATACCTGATAGCAGAATAGCTATGTGGAAGGAGATTCAATGTCTGTAGTGATGCAAAACATATACCAGCAAACTAGGATGCAGCCAAACAGAAAATACACCTCATTTATCTATTTTACATGAAATAGGTAAGAGTATATCATGATTTCAGAAAGCTACAATCTATCAGCAGTGACAAACCAGTCATACCATTTTATCAAAATTAAATTTAAAGCAATACAAATGAGGCATGTTTGCCTTTCAATATTATTTTTTCCTTCTCCTTGCAGTCTGTCAGACTGGCTTAAGTACTAAGCTATATGTATTTAGAGGGGATTGTTCTATGGTGGTTAGAAAACTAGGCCAGATCCAGTTGTCATTACTCTGAGTTCACTCATATCTTATTTAATGAAAACTGCCACTGTCTTCACTGAAAGAATTTTCTGAGCAACTGCAGGGCAAAGACTGACCATGGACATTATTATCTAGATCCAGGAAAAACAAAAGTACAACAATGAATTTTTAGAGTCAAATGTGAGCTGGGCCAGTTATTGTCATCTGAGAACATAGCCCCCTTTTTTTATACTCTGCACACTAAAAAGAATGAGGATATAGTGCAGTGGAAAGAATTCTTAAATAGCAGAGTGCAATCCAGAACAATAGGAGTTTGAATGTGGCTTTAAGCCACAACTTGCACTGGGGAAGAAATAAATACAGTATGTTCACCAAGTAGTGTTGAAAGCAGGTCAAAACTTTGAATTTCTGGAAATTCTGATAAGTTGAAGTTTAATGGCACAAGAACTACACATTTTGAAGTTTCTCATGAAAAGAACTTATTGAAGAAAAAGAGGAGACATTTTCATTGGATTTTACCAAAAAGAAATGGAGTGGCCAGCTGCTTAGACTACCTACATTGCCGTGATTCTGGAAAGTTCTCTCCCTCAACTCCAAGTCATAATTTGCTGGTCAGTGTTGTCCTGGTAAAATGTGTGGCTACATTGTATATGGAGCTGTAAGATTCCATTGTATGATGTTATGAACAAATGTTCCAAACCCCCACACCCTTGCCAACACAAGTTGGTGAACAGGTCTGTCCTAAACAAAGGAATGTGTGCTCTGCTCAATTTACATTTAAGTGGTGAACAGAGTTATTAAGAAGGAGAGGTAACAAAGGAAATTCAAGCAGGTATGGAAAAAGCAGCAGGGAAAATCTTTCTACCTAGATTTGTCTCCTGTTGTCCAGCTGGAGATGTTTTTCAAGAGAGGGACTAAAATTATAAAAAAAAGAGGCATCTCCCTCTTTCTTCTTGCTGATCACATGTACTGCACCTAAACCAAAAAAAGAAAGCTTCATTGGACTCTTGGGCTTGGTCTATACTAGACCAGGAAGGTCAGCTTAAGGTACGCAACTCCAGCTACCCAAAATTCATAGCTGGAGTTGGCTTACCTTAAGCCAAGCTGTGGTGGCGTCCACATAGCGGAAGGTCGATGGAAGCATACACTGCTATGGGCTTCCCATATTCCTTGCAGAAGGAATGCCACCAGATGCCAAAATGGGTAGCCCGCAGTGTTCGATTTAGCAGATCAACCTCCAGAGCATCAGTCTTGGTAAGTATAGACATGCCCTAGGGGAAGGGAGCCCAAAGGATAAGGCATAAAGGATCTGACGACAAAGCATTCTGGGCTCGGCAGATCCCCGTCTAGACTACCACACTGTGCCAACAATCAGCTGATCGGCACAGCGCGGCGGCCATTTTGATGTAAATGAAGCGGCGATTATTTAAATTGCCGCTTCATTTCCCTTTGCCGAGTAAACTCATCTACATGGCTCCGTCGACGGAGCCATGTAGTCTAGACACACCCTAGAGGACAAGAAAGGCAGTGAAAGCCAGAGTGCAGCTGGCAGGTTGCAGTTACATACAGACATTCAGGCATGGCTTGCTGTTTGTGAATGGGACAGGTGGGAGCTACTTCAGCAAGGCACTATAAAACACCCAAGATTGCAGGTCAGGGTGACACACCTGGATTGCACCCTGGCATGTCAAAGGGACATGATAAGGATCCTCAAATATGTAAAAAGATTGTTATAAAGAGGATTGGGATTAATTGTTCTCCATGTCCATTGAGGGCTAGAGAAGAAATAATTGGCTTAGTTTGCTGCAGGGGAGATTCAGATTAGATATTAGGGAAAAAAATCTTTCTGACTGTAAGCATAGTTAATTACTGAAACAGATTATTTAGAGAGGTGATATAATCTGTAGCACTGGATGGTTTTTTTTTTAACATATTAGACAAACACCTGTCAGGGATGGTATGCTTTACCGTATAGGGGGATAGACTAAATACCCTCTGGAGGTATCTTCCAGCCCTACCCATGAGATCAAATTAGGGAGCACTATGTTAGTCTGTGACTATGGCATGTCCTAGAGGCCCTAAGGCTGGGGCAAGAGAAGTTTGACTGTAAGAATAATGATAGTATTCATTACTGTAAATCAATTTGGGGCAGATAAAATGAAGTTCTGAACTCAGTGGAAGTTGAAGTTAATCACCACCTTGCAGGTTTAGTCCCTTAATTTTTATAAGAGATGTTGCATCTGCTGTTGTTAGAGTACCACTGGCAACCCTGCTTCGAAGCAGAAAGTGAAATAGAGGCTGCTAAATTCTGAATTATATCCACATTGAAGTTCTTTAATGATTTCATTTAATATGCAAAGTTTTTTCATCCACTAGGGCCAGATGACCCTACATATTTAACAAGCGTGCATAAATGTATAGTGCAATTCAGAGCTGCAATTCCTGCTTTATTTTTTGTCTTTCTCTTTCAACAAATGCAATATCTGTTCTTAAAGCAAAACATAACCCCCACAACCCTAAAACGTTAAGAGGAGACTGATTTTGTAATCAGTCCATCCTCCCCTTCTCTTCACTCTTTTGAAAATACATTGATTGGCTTGTACTTAATTAAGTCTGTCTCCTTCCCCCACACTGCTACTTAGATGCAAGTCACTATTCTGTCCATCTCACTTCGAACCACCCCCATCTCCCCAAAATAATATATGTTCAGCTCACGCTCATGATGGAGTGATCTCAGTCTAAAAGTGACATTTAATTTCATCCACACTATAGGGTACAGCTTGTAAAGTGTGAAATTTTCCACTCACCCAGGGCTTAATGCTTCCTTTAGGCTTGTTCTTCCTGGTAGGCCAAACACCACCAGTATTTAGGCCCTGTGTAAACACCCCGGATATATAAACACCACAGGAATTCTCAAGCTATGAAGAAGCTTCTAGCTATAGCTTATCTGTGTGGTTAAATAGTTTGTTGCTGTGCTGTGTGGAAAGCTCTTCCAGATTATTCAGACGTTGTTTAATCTCTGGTTGTATTTTGATTACAAAACAGAAGGAAACTGCTTGTCTCTCTTTTATTTCTTTCATCTTCTTCCTCGCCTTTTTTGTTGTTGTTGTTTAATTCTTGCAAATATCTAGCTACAGATGACAGAGGCATGAAGAAAAACACTAAGTGTGTATGTGAATAGATAAATGCAATATATGCACTTGTTTATTAAAGGACAGTCTATATTAATTAACATGAAGGCTACAATTTTAAAGCATTCAAAAAGAAGGAAAGGAAAATGTTGAGGTTCACATATAACAATAGCTCAAGGGCATGTGCAGAAATTTAAATTTGACCCCTTTGGTGGGGGCACAGAGCTCACTCTTCCACCTCCCTGGCACTCTGAATGCCAGCTGATTCGAACCAGGAAGTGCGTGCCGGGACGCGTTAGTTCAAACCAAACCCCTTGGTTCAAACTAACGTTACCCCTCAAAAAATGAGGAGTAACGTTAGTTTGAACCAAGGGGTTTGGTTCAAACTAATGCATCCCAGCGCACACTTTCACTTTTGAAACTGCTGTTGATCGGAGTAACGCGCCGGCGAGCTCATGCTAATGAAGCGCGGGATATTTAAATCCCTGCTTCACTGACTATTTTGAATGCCTACATTTGCATCCCTAGTTCGAACAAGGGTGCAAGTGTAGACATACCCTTAGGGAGTTGCAATATCATTCATATAAAATTGATTTGAACAAAGTCAATGGCAAACCTCCCACTAAGTTTAGTAAGGCCAGGATTTCATCCACTATTAATTTACCCCCTGACTATTTTCAGTGGGATATTTGGATGACCAAGGTACTACTCAACAAACGTACTGATCTTATGTTACTAAAAAAGTAGAATTCTTATTTTCAAAGGAATGTTTTATACATTTTTTTTATTCCTATCACTGTTTGGCTTCTTTTCATAATGGTTGAATGCCACAGGTGAATTCTGACACCAGGATAGATGACTTGCATCTGCGTAATGGAATTTGCACATTGTAGAGTCATCAAATGGGCACTGAAAGAAGGCACTCTCAAAACACAATGCAGTGACAAGTGATTGCTCCCTCTGGCAGTCTCATCTGTTCCAGTCTTTCTCTAATGCTTATGGAGCACCATAAGATAATGCTTGCTTGGAATAATCAATCATCTGCAGCTGATATGAATTTTCAAAATAGCCTTGGATTGGTCTTTCTTTTTGGCAAAGGCCAGCACACTTTTTTGTTGCATAAAGTGACTTAGTAATCATTATTAGCATAATGGTTTAAAATGTTTATTGGGTTATGGTACTTCCTTAGCTGTTAGTCTGGAGAAAACCTTATTAACTGCTCTCTGCACAGCAAATTTGACCTGCAAAGCAAATTCTGAAGAATAAAATATACCAAGATATAAAAAATTTTAAGTCACACTCAGAAATGCTGCACATCATGTGGATGAAAGCTGCTTAGTGTCTAATATGGGTGGGTTTCAATGATTGGCCATTAGGGCCTTATGCAGGTGCACTATGTGGGGCAAAGGTGTAAAACGCTTCCCTGTCAGGAATTCAGGTGGTTCTGGGATTGGTTGCCCAGAAACCCACAGACATTGATTTTTCCCAATAAACCCTCCCTAGGAGGCTGTGCTCCCTGATTGGACAGAATGGCCAAGATTCCTATTTAAGCCTTGTAGCACAAGCACCAAGAGTGACTGCTCAAATTGTTTCATGCCCATAGATGTGCCTAGCCTGATTCCTATACTAGTCTTTGCTCCAACCCACCCATTTTCCTATCCCAGCCCCTGTCCCCACTTTCCTTAGAATTCCTGATTCCTGGCTCTGACTATTGGCTTGTCTCATGAACACAACTCCAGTTCTGCCTTTTGGTTCTGTTCTGACCACTATATCACTCAAACTGTGCGTCTCAGTTGGATTTCATCCCACAGCATGGAGCTCCTTGTTGGAAAGATCTCAACAGAAGCCCAGCATGCCCTCTTAGCTGTTGCTGGGTCCAACAGAATTGTAGTCTCAGGTCACTGCACTACATAACCAGAATGCAGCCCTCTAGATCCAGATAAGTCCCAGAATTGTCTTCTGCCCCCACAATCCTCAGATCCGCTTTCCCTGAGCCCAAGCTGCCTCTAACTGATAAGTTCAGTGGGGAGGGATCAGGCCAAATTTTGCAGGTTCCTAAGCCAATGTCATCTCCTGTTTGTGTTGCAGCAACAGTTGTAACGTACAGTTCAGGCTAGAATGGGATTAATAGTTAGTCTGCTCATCGGAGAGGTCATGGGCATCTTTGATGACCCTAGCTGAGAATGTGCTACAAAAGCTGATCTCCATGCCCTCCAGCAGATTCTGAGGTCTGTCAACACATATGCAGCAGAATTTCAATGTTTGGCTACAGACTCACTGGAATGAGGCCATCCAACAATGTGACTTCAGGCAGAGACTCAACAACTCTATTAAAGTGCAATAGCATGGCTGGAACCTCCACCAAGTCTGGAAGCCTTCATTGCTATCTATATTAGGATTGGTGATTGGGTACAAGAGCAAGCCCAAGAAAAACAACATGCCACCCCTTTCTAGATCAGAATTTTTTCAATTTCTTGGGCCTCTATTGCCTAACCAGACCCCAAATCAATGAATCCAGCCCCACCTGTCAAAAGATTTTTTGTCAAGCACCGTGTTACCAGATTTGCCCATTACTTTGAGGTATGCTAGTTTACTAGGATTACTCTTCTGCGGGGGATGGGGAGGGAGCTTACAGAGCTCTACTTCTCCCTTCTGCCAGTTCCCTTACAATGGAACTATCCTACAAGAGCTAGATTCCCCAGTCCTAGTTTCTTTCCCCTCTAGAATCAGATGAACACACACACACACACACACACACACACATTAACAAATTGTTCTGGTAGTAACCCAGTTGATAAGCAAACCCCACAGAACTTTTGGGTATAGCAGAGATCTTTAGCTACAGTTGAAATAGGGAAGCCCAAAATACCGACCACAAGGGAAGGAGGGAGAAAAAGAGAGGAGCAACCAGCTCATGAAAGTTATTTATTGCCAAGTAATAACCATATGAGGGAGCCAAACAAAACAGAGTACCTCTGCTTCTAGCTCCAGGTGTTGGCTGAATTTTCAGAAGCCATCAAAAGTCTTATAGAAATATGTACTGGGACCACAATGAATAATGTGGAAGGAAAGGCAGAAGACCTGGTGATGGTTTTATTTTTGCAGGGTTCTGTATTGCCACGGAGAACCCACACCTCAGAAAGTATGCAAACTACTATTTGAACAGAGAATACATTTCCATAGAGATTGGTTCATTAACTGTTATGTATTTCTAAGCTGAAATGGTAAATGAAGTGCATTCTGAAAAAAACGAAAGGCTTGGCTGCTGTTGAGTAACCAGTTGAAGGGAAAAAAAGATATTGCCTTATAGCTTAATAACATTTTTTCATGTTCACTTATTAACTGATATCCTTCCACGAATCCAACATTTTTTTTTAATTCTCAGAAGGTTTTTATCAATTATTTAATTACCAGTTTTAAAAGCAAACATCCCTCTCTGCTTGGTTAGAAGGCATATTCTGTCCTTGGAGCACTCATTAATGTTCAGCTACAGTATCTTAAAGCAAATAAAATAAAAAAAATCCATGTATTTCCTACGAGTCCTTTTCCCTGACCTATTAAATAAGTTAAACAAAGTTTGCACTGTATGCATTATTTATGTCTGGGACAGATTAATAGCTTTTTGTTTTTCCACAAAGCAAACATTGAAATCTGTGGTCACAATTGAACTGGAATGGTACCATTATTTGATCTTACCTTTTTGATACAATGAGGTACAGGAGTGTGTTTTGCTGAATGTAGGATCTGTTGAGCCCACCAGTACGCATTTTACTGGGATACAATGCATTTACCTCTCTCCTCAAATCTTAAGGGCTGGACTACACTACCACAATAAAACAATCTAACATATGCAACATCAGTTACAGGCCATCCTCACTATACATCCAAGACACGTTCCAAAAAACTTGGACTAACAGAGAAACAACTTAATGTGGGGAATTTTTTTCCCATGGCTGATTTCCATTTGTGCAAATTGGAGGGGTGGGGGTGTTTGCGCAACTTAAGAGTGGGGAACGGGAGGTCTTATAGTGCATCAGTTCCTACAAGCGTGTGGAATGGATGTATACTGGGGCAACTTATAGCGGGACACCCTGTACATGAATAACGTAATAGAAGTTGACATTGTTAGAACCACTTATAGCAGTGGCTACGCTGCGCTATGTGGACAGGAGAATGTCTCCTGTTGACTTCCCTTATGTGTCCCAGTGAGGTGGAATACATAAGTCAATGGGAGAATGCTCTCCCATCAAGTTAGCGTGTCTTCACCAGACCTGCTAAATTGCACAGCATAGATGGCAGCATTGCCAATCTACAGACATGCCCATGGGACTTTGTGTTCTTTTAGGGCTCACATTTAAGAGGAGCAAGAGGACTAAGGAAACAACTTATGCTCTGCACAAACTAACCATTTAGCTAGCACCTCTACTGTGGAAAAAGCACTCACCACAAGGTTGATCATCTCCATCACCCATAAATAGACAGGGCGTGAGATTACTTGCTTCAGCATCCCAATGCAGTGGCCTGCCCCTCTGCATTGGCCCAATGGAGGGAAATAGTCAGCACCAGCAAAAAGGCTGGCACAACTTTCTCCTCAAATAAGGGGAAAGTGCCAGATTGTGTCTATGGGTAATAGTTACATACTACCACTTAATTCAGCAGGACTGTAAAGTTTCAAAGCAACCCTTAGTAGCTTATAAATATTAATTATGCCTCTTGTGTAATTGAGGTAAGTATTATTACTCTTATTTATTTAAAATAACTGAGGATAAACTGAGGGCTAGTCTATACTAGACATGCTATATCAGCACAGCTGCACCACTGTAGTGTGTGTGTGTGTGTGTGTGTGTGAAGACACTATGCTGACAGGAGAAATCTCTCCCATCAGCATAATTACTCCACCTCCACAAAAGGCAGAATATGTGTTTTACTCCACATAGAACCAATGTGGATGGCTTGGGTCATTGTGACTTGCATCACCAGAGGAGGTGTCTTTTTCACATCCCTAAGTGATGTAAGTTATATTGACTTAAGTAGTAGGGTAGACCTGCCAGGAGAGTTTACCTCTGTAATCCAAACTCTGCCCTGAAAACAACCAGAAAAATAGACTGCCTTGGTACCTTTGTGAGAGTGTGCATGAAAGGAGAAGGCTTGGGTAGTTGCACATTTGTGTGAAGGCAACATGATAGTTGTTGTGTGCCTTAGCTGAGAAGTGCAACTGTGCATGGACATGTGGGGAACAAAATTATTGTATTGAATTGCAAAACAGCGGTTATTAAACATTGGTGATTCATTCTTACCATGACAAAAGGGTATGTATGTATGCATGTGTGTGTGTGAGGGGGCAGTGCAGCCCCGCACTCCTGCAGCGAGCGTCAGGGAGTCGGTGCCGCAGCCGCGATCAGCTGATCAGCGGCCGGTGCCACGTGGCACGTTTGATCTATGGCCAATGCCGTGCAATGCGTCTGATCAGCAGCGGCCCAAAGGGGATCAAAGGGAGGCGGGCCGGATGCCTGCAGGAAGTGATGTATCCCTACGTCCCCCCGAGGGGAGGGGTGATGTGAAGGTGGCAGGTATAAAAGAGGGAGGACCCCATTGGGAGGAGAGGGCAGCAGGAGGACTCCAAGAGACCCCACGGGTGTGAGGTAATGCCTCGAGGATACCCAGAGAACTCCAGGACCCGGGAACAGTGCAATTAAAGGGACAGGGGAAGGAAAGGGCCCAGGATGGGTGTAGGAACCCGAGGACTGGTGAGTTGTGGGCAACGGCCCCGCCAGTCTAGACAGGGAGTGGATCCCTTGTCTTAGGCCCTGGGCTGGGGCTCAGAGAGAGGGTGGGTCCGGGCCCCCCTTCCTCCACCCTGGGGTGATTACTAAAACTGAGGAGTGGGCCAGAATTGGATGGTGATAACGGGAGGTCCCCGAAAGGCAGCCCCTCCGCGGGGTTGTCCATAGTGGGACCCCTGACAGGACCAGAGAAATCCAGGGATCACCCCAGAAATAAGACACCCCGGTATAAAGTGGGGTGGTCCAAAGGGGCAACCCCAGACACGTGGTGGAGAATGTGGGCAGTTATCCCACGATAGGGCCTATACTGTTGGTTAACAAGTTGCGTTCACAGGATAAGCAATTAATGGATCAAGATGGAGGCAACGAGGATCGTGGAATGGCTGACGGAGAACTAAAAACAGTTGGTGCAGCAGCTCTCCGTCCACCACCTGGAGCAACAGCGACCACTGATATGGGAGTTGACAGAGCAGCAGGAGTGATGGTGGCAACAAACCAGGTCAGCAGGAAGAGGGGGAGTGGAGAGCGGAACCCTTGACGAGGGGGAAGAGGGGTTTAGCTGCCAGCTGCCTGTCCGACTGGCTAAGATGTCGGCCGAGGACGGCCCGGAAGCTTTTCTCGTGACATTCGAGAGGGTAGCCACAGTCGACAGGTGGCCCAAAGTCCATTGGGCCACCCTTCTGGCGCCGTATATGTCAGGCCAAGCCCAACTGGCATACCAAAGTATCACCGCTAAAGATGCTTTATATTACTACAAAGTGAAAGAGGAGATACTGGACCAGATAGGGATCACCCCCGAGACATACTGGCAACGTTTTCGGAGTGAGAAGTACAAGACAGGTGAGAGACCATGGGTAGCGGCCCAATGGCTGTGGGAACTGGGGTGGCGCTGGATAGAACCCAAACAGAAATCGAGAGTACAGATGGCCGAGACAATCATACTTGAGCAATTCATGACAATTTTACCTATGAGGGACAAGAATGGGTATGGAGACATCGACCTTCCATGTTAGGGGAAGCTATTAACTTAATGGAAGACTATATGTCGGCCAAGGGAGCTGACGATAAAGATAATGTCGCCCCAGGAGTAGGGGCCCGTAAAACAGCCCCTGGAAAAGAGCGGGGGGTGAAGAGGGAGGGAAGAAGGTCCCAGCCACTCCCCTGGGTCGAGGGAAGGGGTGAAGGTTAGCTCCCGTTTGGCAAAGACCCATGCAGGAAGGCAAGGAAGAGAATAATACCCGGGGAGGGAGAAGGACAAGAGGCCTGCGGCAACAGGCCCCAGACGAGGGGCATGCTACCAGTGCAGGGAAGAAGGCCACTTCAAACGGGAGTGCCCCTTGATGGACTGCACGTCGGGGATGCCCTGGAAGATCAGGGGTCACGGGTGACACAACGGACCACATGGTGGACCGTCCCCTTGAAGGTAGGACAAATAACAGTTGAAGCCCTCGTAGACTCCGGTTGTGGCCAAACAATGGTGAGGGTGGATTTGGTACGAGAAGGAGACCCCATGGGAGGGCCAGTGTGGATGCAATGCATTCATGGGGGAGGTTCACCCTTATCCCACGGTCCAGGTACAACTAGATGACGGGACTACTAAAGACTGGTGTCGGGTGGCGGTGACCCTGGTCCTACCTTACCCCATCTTGGTGGGACAGGACTGACCGGGTTTTGAGTCTATATTGGAAAAGTACAGCCAGAGCCACCAGCCAGAGACAGGAGACCAAGGCGTCGTCAGGACAGTGATGGCCCAAGAGGAAGTCCGCCCTGTAACCACCCAGGCTGAAGGGCCACAAGGTACTGGGAAGGGTGCTGAGGCAGAGATACCTTTTGACCTGGACATTGACCAAGGAGATTTTATGAGGGAGCAGCGAGAAGACCCCTTGCTGCGAGAAGCCTGGGAGCAGGTTAAAGATCCCCATGAGTCAACAGAGGGGGAACGGATTCGAGAGACTGGACCACGGTTTGAAGTATGCCGCGACCGGGTATACAGGGTACTGCCGGGTGAGGGGGGAAAAGAAGAGGTTAGACAACTATTAGTCCCTATGAGATATCGGCGTCGGGTTCTAGATTTTGCCCACACTCACCCCTGGAGCAGCCATTTAGGGAAAGAGAAAACCTTGCAGAGGATATTACAGCGATTCTTTTGGCCAGGGATCTATAGGATGGTCAAGGACTTCTGTGAGCCATGTCCTGAATGTCAGAGAATCTCATCAGTGAGGGGATCGAGGGCCCCTCTGGTTCCGCTACCTGTAGTGAGAATCCCTTTTGAGTGTATAGCACTCAATTTGGTAGGGCCCTTAGAAAAATCGGGGCGAGAACATCAATATATATTGGTAATAATGACTACGCAACACGGTATCCCAAAGCCGTGCCGTTACATAATACAATGGCGGCTACCCTAGCCACGGAATTAGTTAAGTTCTTTTCATGGGTAGGATCACCTCAGGAAATCTTAACAGACCAGGGCACTAACATGACTTCCCAGTTAATGAAAGAATTATGTAAGATGCTAAAAATTAGGACACTCCGGACCTCAGTCTACCACCCACAGACCGATGGTCTGGTAGAATGCTTTAACAGGATTCTTAAGACAATGTTGTAGCAGTTTGTTGAGGAGGACCCACGGGACTGGGACCCGCTGTTACTGGCGCTCTTATTCGTGATCCGAGAGGTGCCCCAAGCCTCCTTGGGGTTTTCACCTTTCGAGCTACTGTATGGCCGCCAACCGCGAGGTATTTTAGATATGGTAAAGGAAGGGTGGGAGGAACAAAGGTCCTCAGCACAGAGTACCGTACAATATATACTGCAACTGAGATGGAAATTAAGAGCTTTAGGAGAATTTGCCAAAACCAACCTATTAAAAGCCCAGGAGGAGCAGGATCGCCAATACAATCGGAAGGCCCGTTTAAGGACCTTCCTGCCCGGGGATCGGGTATTATTAATGTTGCCTTCACTCCAAACACCTGGCGAAGTGGCAGGGCCCGTTTGAGGCCCATAGTAGGGTAGGGGCGGTCGACTACGAGATACAGCTAGTGGGGGATCGACGGGGTACCCAAATTTATCATGTAAATTTGTTAAAAAAATGGAATCCACAGGAGGGATTACTGATTGATCCTCGGCCTCCCCCCCCCCCCTTAAGTTATGGCCATGAGGAGGGGATAGCAAAGAGGGAACCCCAGTACAGGTGGGGGAGGAGCTGACGTCGGAACAAAAGGAAGAAGTGCAGCAAGTGCTTCGGAAGTTTGAAAAGGTGCTGACTACCTTCCGCGACGCACAAACTTAGTGCAGCATGAGATATCTACCGAAGCCGGTAAGCAGGTGTGCGACCCCGTAAGGCCCCTCCCCAGGAAGATGTGGGACACAGTCAGGAAAGAAGTCCAGACTATGTTGAAGTGGGGGGTTGTCGAGGAGTCGACTAGTGAATGGCAAAGCCCCATTGTTTTGGTCCCTAAACTGACGGATCCATGCAGTTTTGTATCGATTTTAGAAAAATTAACACGGTATCGCGTTTTGACGCCTACCCTATGCCGAGGGTGGACAAATTGTTAGATTGTTTGGGGAGCGCCCAATATGTGTCCACCTTAGATCTCACCAAGGGGTATTGGCAGATCCCATTGTCCCCAGAGGCCCAGGAAAAGACTGCCTTCTCAACCCCTTGGGGGTTGTATCAGTTCATAACAATGCCTTTCGGCTTGCACAGGGCAGCAGCAACATTCCAACGATTAATGGATAAGATTTTACACAAACATCACCAATATGCTGCTGCCTATATCGATGACATTGTTGTCTTTAGCACTACCTGGGAGGAACACCTACGACACTTGGAGGCGGTGTTGACCGAAGTAGAGAGGGCAGGGTTGACGGCCAACCCCAGTAAATGTAAGGTGAGGCAGAAAGAAATATCCTATTTAGGGTATACAGTGAAGTGGGGAGAATTAAACCCCCTGACAGATAAAATAAGCGCCATAAGAGACTACCCCCTACTGTCAACTAAGTGACAAGTACACCAATTCTTGGGCATAGCTAGTTATTACCAGAGGTTTGTGCCAAATTTTGCGATGATAGTCGCTCCCTTAACAAACTTGACAAAAAAATGCACAACCCAAAAGGATGAACTGGTCGGACCAAAGTAAACAAGCATTTCAGACCCTAAAGGACCGACTAACCCAATCCCCCATCTTGGCTCAGACAGATTTTACGAGAACTTTTATACTTCAAATGGACACATCAGCAGTAGGTCAAGGGGCAGTATTAGCCCAAGAAGGGGAAGGAGGAGAACACCCAATTTTGTACGCGAGCCAGAAATTGCTTCCGCGCAAACAGCATTACGCAACAATCGAGAAAGAGGCCCAGGTGAGAAAGTGGGCTGTCGACCTCTTCTGTTATTATCTTTTAGGAAATAAGTTCATATTGATGACGGACCACGCCCCATTCCGGTGGCTTCAGACAATGAATGACACTAACCAGAGGAACCTCAGATGGTACTTGACTCTACAACCATACCAGTTCAAGGTGATCTATCAGGTGGAGAAAAAGCATCAAAATGCAGACTTTCTTTCAAGGATTGAAGAGGAAGAGAGGCAGAAAGACGACACCCCAAGTATGGAACCGAAGGGCGGAGTGTGTGACGGGGCAGTGCAGCCCCGCACTCCTGCAGTGAGTGGCAGGATGCCGGCGCCACGGCCCCGATCAAATGATCGGCGGCCGGTACTGTGCGGCGCGTTTGATCTATGGCTGACGCCGCGCGATGTTTCTGATCAGTGGAGGCCTGAAGGGGATCACAGGGAGGTGGGCCGGGTGCCCACAGGAATTGACGTACCCCTACGTCACCCCGAGGGGAGGGGTGACGTGGAGGCAGCAGGTATAAAAGAGGAAGGGCCCCACCGGGAGGAAGGGGTGGCGGGAGAACGCTGAGAGACCCCAAAGGTATGAGTTAACGCCTCGGGGATACCCCGAGAACTCCAGGACCCAGGAACGGGGCAATTAAGGGGACAGGGGAAGGATAGGGACCAGGGCGGGTGTAGAAACCCAAGGACTGGCGAGTTGTAGGCAACGGCCCTGCCAGTCTAGACAGGGATGAGTGGATCCCTTGTCTTAAGGCCCTGGGCTGGGGCTCGGAGAGTGGGTGGGCCCGGGCCCCCTTCCTCCACCCTGGGGTGATTACTAAAACCGAGGAGTGGGCCGGAATTGGATGGCGATAACGGGAGGTCCCTGAAGGGCAGGCCCTCCGTGGGGTTGTCTGGAGTGGGACCCCTGATGGGACCAGAGAAATCCGGGGATCACCCCAGAAATAAGACACTCTGGCATAAAGTGGGGTGGTCCAAAGGGGCAACCCCGGACAATGTGCATTATGTAAACCTGTACAGGTTTTTCTCCTCTGTAACATTACATCATATTACGTAAGTCACATGATATAAGCTCCCATCCAGAATACATTGTCTTTTTCTCTCAGTTGTGCTTACCCTGGATCAGATGGATGTAAAGGTCAGATGTTAGTTAGGAATACCAGTAGATATCCAGCCTGTGAATCATTTCACACCCATCACCATTTGTACCTCAATCATTTCAGTTTTTAAGTTTTATGTAGAAAAAACATTCAGTCTTCATGAATGAGGACAGAACAGGGGAGAACAGGATACCACAGAGCAGTCCCCAGCTCTGTTTGACCCACCAATATAAAATGTGAAAATTTAATCTTTAGAGGCTGAAATCTTGATGTGCAGATAAGCTGCGAAATATGAAGTCTATTGTGGCACCACCTTGGGGCTTGGACTTCAGGGTGTTTCTAGTTTACTTCCCAAAAGTTTTGTAGTACAAGGAGAAGATCTAGTGGAAGTGCACTGTGCAATCATGTAGGAGACCTCTGACGTCCCATCCAGGGCCGGCTCGAGCCATTCCTGTGCCCCGGGCAGCGGGCGCATGACGCATGCCTGATGGCAGCTGTAAGGGCGCGCGGTGGCTGATGGCAGCTGTAAGGGGCGTTGCACGGCCCCCGGCCCCGGGCGCGCAGTGCCTGATGGCAGCTCTAAGGGGCGCCATGGGCCGGGCATGCGGAGCCCCTTACAGCTGCCATGATGCGCCCCCCATAGGTTGGTGCCCCAGGCAGCTGCCCAGCTAGCCCGCCTCTTAATCTGGCCCTGGTCCCATCTCAATTTAAGAAAGTTTATGCAGAGAAAAGCAAAATTCAGCTTTTCTTAATTTCTGATCAGATTCAAGCAATCTTTCCAACTGTGCTATATCTCATTCTCTCATTTACAGAAGTGGAACACAAATCTTCTTTACTCCCTATGTGTTTGTTCACTTGCTACCCGATTAACATCATATTCCCCATTAGCAGTTTTGTCCTCAAACCAATTCACTTAAACTTGTAACCGTTTCTACCCTGTCTACGTTACACTAGAGGAAAACCAAAGTGTGTTTTAACACACATCAAGAAGCAAGTTAAAAACCTATTAATGACAGCATATCATAGGTCATGTCTCCACTTGCTGCTCCAGAAATCAATCTTCTGGCATTCAACTTAGCAGGCCTAGTGGTGTATACTCACTAAATCAAATGGTGAGGGTGCTCCCAGTTGGCACTGGTGCTCCTTGCAGGAGTAAGGGAAGCTGACGGAAACATTTGCCCCCTTTGACCTGCCGCTCTGAGGATGGTGCCATGCTTGGCTTAAGGTATGTCAACTCCAGCTATATTGTTTACATAGCTGGAGTTGCATACCTTAAGCCAACCTTCTAGGTCTAGTATAGACCTGGCCATAGTTTTAACATGTGTTAGCTGCTCAAGGAAACTCTGCACTCATCCTAAGTTTCACCTGTCCCAGCTAACACATGAAAATACTAATTACTTTAACACATTAGCTAACATGCTAAAAACCACTTTCTTTCTTCTGAAGCCAAGACCTCAGAAGACAGGCAGGCTGTGTACAGAACACTATTTAACTGAATGCAGAATACCTAATTCTGGAATTGTAGTCACATGTATTTTGGGCCTATGTTACTGTCCCTATACTAGCAACATCATGGTTCAATAAGTGAATTCTGGCCCTGATGCAGCAAAGCATTTTAGCATGTGCTTAATTTCAACTAAGTATGTATTTCCCTTGAAATCTATAGGACTACACACATGCTTACATTTAAGCACATTCTTAAGTACTTCACTGAATCAAGACCTAGCAGCTTGCAAGATTGGGTTTAGATATCTAAACTATTTCTGAATATTCTCTTAACAGTTTCCAATTAATTTGGCAGTTCTCTGTTCACTCTTATGGCAACAATTACTTTATTACACACACCCAGTACCTTTGAATAAAATGGTTATGTGCTGAGGACGTAATTGTCACTTGATGTGTTTCACAGTACAATGCCTTATCTTATACCTTTTGTCTTTTATGTAATTTGGTGCTCATTCCCACATTAATTAAAAAAGTGTACAATATCCTTTTTAAACTGGAATCAGTAGGTCCAAATGGCAAATGAATACTTTTCCTCCGTCAGTGTTTAAAGTAATGTCATTTGTGGATTCCTGTTCTGGGAAATGAAAATGTCCTTCAACTATAAGATTTTCAGATATACTCAGAGTTGTCTCAACTTGTCTTACATAAAAAAAACCTCAGCTTTAAAAGAAAAGCTACAGTGGTATTTACCACTGCCTTAAATAAGTAGAGAAAAATTAATATTATATTAGCCTTATCCTAGAAACAAATATTGCACACAGAAACAATTATGATGCACCTACCAGAAGTAAATAAGCAAAGAATGGGTATCTTCATTTCAATATCTAACATCCAGCTCCATTTCTATAGCCCTAGGTTTCTCTGACACCTTCTGTCAGAGAAGTTGTGTGCAGTTCTCAACTCAGTCCTCTTAATAGTGGTTCTTGGATTCTATCACCTGCAAGGAAAGGATGGCAAGAATACTGAGGACCAGGAGAGGCATTTATGTGGAAACTCTTCCTCTCATACATTCAAGCATTCAAAGGACTGGCTCTAGCCTGCTGTCTTCTTAACTCCATTGGATTTGACTGGGATGTCTCAGGATGTATTGTAGTCCTGGAGTTTTGTAAATAAGAAGTCAGTTAGTTATAATGAATGTATGTTATAGCAAAAGGTTTGGATTAGGGCCTCAGACAGGCCAGATTTAGGCCTCAGACAGTCCAGGCAGCTTTGTTAACTTAGCTCCAGCTCTGTTTGATGTTAGCATATTGAAGTGAAGAGGCGGAACACTGTAATGCATAGTAATGTTAGTGTTAGATAAAGCCTTGTAATAGAGAGAAGGAAGTTAAGCATGCTGAAGGACCTTTTAACCTTGTTAAAGTGACTAGATGTACCTTTTTCCATCGAACCTGGCAATTATGCTAAATGTGTTGTTTGGGTGAATGAGAGAAAGAATGTTTGAGAAGAGATAAGTGTGAAGGTTATTGCATGCCCAAATGGTCAGAGGAGGAACCGGGATCTCAGTCCGGCACCAAACGAGTCATCAATTAAGCTAAACACTTTGAAGATGGAGATTGGACCGGGGCAGACTGATGAACCCTGAAGTTAGTGGCAAGCACCCCTTGATAGGGAACTGATAACTTTCGCTGGAAAGACAGCACCCCCAAGGGTCATCAACATATGGATATCAAATAATTGTGAGAACAACTTCTTCCCTATAAGAAGATTGATTGTGATGCTGAGTGACTGATTAAGACCTGATAAGGCAAAATGCATAGACTTGCATGGAAGGAAAATCCTATAAAAGATAGGGTGTCTTGTATGGTTCTTCGAGTTCCTGTCCTGCCAAGTGGAGCATCAGTCCGGATTGCCAAGGACCTGGCTCCTTCCTCACACCCGACCTAACTGGCCAATAGGTTGGGCCGAGTAACAGACTAGTAACTATTCCATCAACAGGGCGTATGTGTGTGTGTGTAAATGCATATGCTACTTTGTTATATTGTCAATAAATGCGGCATGTTGCCTTATTCCCCTGAAAAAGATCCCATGGGCTTCTCTTATATATGCAGAATCCAGGAATTAAGAGATCAGGTCTTCAGTAGTTGCACAGATAGGTCATTTTAGACTTCCATGTTTATGAGAATATTGTTTTTAAAGAAGACCAAAGACTGAGTTTGTGCTTCTCAATGGGACACACTGCTCATTCTCTCAGTTATGTGGGAGCTGGTTCTAAGTAAGCATTGTGGGCCTCTAGATTCACTCCAAGGATACAGGAAAGGAAGCAGTGTTATGTTTCTTCTGAGCATGGACTGAC
Source organism: Pelochelys cantorii (assembly GCA_032595735.1). Classification (NCBI taxonomy): domain Eukaryota; kingdom Metazoa; phylum Chordata; order Testudines; family Trionychidae; genus Pelochelys; species Pelochelys cantorii. The sequence goes on from CM064327.1 coordinate 162,261,479, forward strand.
GTGCTTAAGTTTCTTTTGAGCAAAGACCTAGTGATGTGAACAAGCAATACATATTTTATCAGAAACTAAACTGCTGGAGGCAAAACTGAAAAAAAATCCATCAAATTATAAGAAATATAAAAAAGAAATTCCTGATTGATTTTGTGCCATCTTATCTCTGATTGGTGAAATTCCTAAAATGCTTGTTTCCACCTTGAGATGTCCCAAAGGCAAATATAAGGAATTTACAGACATATCAAAAGTAAAACCACTAGCCATTAAATTGGCACCTTGAGGCTCAAATCTTAAAGTCCTAGTTCAGTTTAATTTCTACGCACTCCTTACTAACCAAAGTTGCCACTGGTCAAATATTGAGAGGTGCTAAGCATACACAATTCTATTGAAGTCAATGGGAGTTTTGCTTAGGAAAGGACTGAGTGAAAATAGAGTAAGGACCAAGACTATTGTTTTTTCCATTCAGAAAATTCACATTGCCTTTCAACAACTATAGTCCTTTTGCTTTACTATGGAACTTTCTCTATTTGGTTATGGTATCCTGTAGTTAGATACCTGGATCCATTGAACCTACCAGGAATCATTTTGCTTCTCTCTCACTGAGACCTTGCGTATAATAGTTCCAGAAGGCAAAGGCATCAATAATGTTACATATGACAACCTGTTTTTCCTCTCACGAGGGCAATAGAAAAGTGAGTCTGTTCACTTACACACCACAGATTTGTTATTGTGGAAATCACAGGCAGTGAAGCCTAACACCATGCTTTCAATTAATACATCACAGCTGGTTGATAGCATTGTAAACAAGACATCCGAGTGGACAGAGTAGCCCTCTGAGAACAATTCAGAAAGCAGACGGTTAGAAATGGTGGGGTTGAAAGGCACAGGCTGTCACAGTGACCATATTCAATATGCTGACAGTTTGAAAACTGTTGCTGAAAGAGTGATAGATTAACTATTTTGTTATTAACCTGCAATTGCTACATAGGACACAGTGACCTGAGGATTCAGCTTCATAAAAACGACTTAGCTTCATCTTCCAGATGCACTTGTATAACTGTCCTGAATTCTAATGGGAAGTCCACATGTGGAAAGAGGGGTTATATCTTCCAGAAGCATGCAATAAAATGCTGTCTACAGTAAAGGCCACATCAAATATTATAGTTCTATAATGCCTTTCATTCTGCAGGCACCCATTTTTCTTTACAAACGATGGGCCTAATTCTGATCTCACGTGCTCTGTTTCCACTAGAGGCATCACCCAGAATAAATCTTTAGGTACTCATCATCCAACACTGGACCCCAATTTTCAAAAGGCAATTAATTAAGGGCCAGAAACCTAGGTGCTGGGCTCTTTTTAAAAATGTGGCCACCTGCTTTGATACCCAAATGGGAGCTCAGGTTTTTAGAAACTCTGATCTATATGCACTTCAAACTAGTCTATGTGGATATACATCCGGGTGCGCAATAAAACGGTGCTATATTTAGCTGCACCTCCACTTGAATAGGGGAATCACGTCTCCCATTGGCTGGAATGGCAATGCATGGTCAACAGGAGCTGCAATCCCCGTACCTGCGGATGTGCAGCTAAATACAGAAATGTGGTGCCCTGCCAGGGGCTAACGCTGATGGATTGGATCTGTCCTGTGGGCTGGTATTTGTCCATTCCTGATGTATACTCTCCATTCCAAAAATGTAGGAATGTGGTGTGTGTGGATGTACACACACACACCCCTCCCTAAAATGCAGCATCTTTGTAAAATAGACAGGCAACTAACCAGCAAACAGTGTGCTCCACTGCTACATAGGAGAGGAAAAGAGGCAAATCTTTTCTCCCATGAAAAGGAGCAAGGCAGCATTGAGCACTGAAGGATTTTTTAATTTAATCAGACAGAGATTCACACAGTAAACTGCCTGGCATTCACCCTTTAGGATTCCTGAAAGGGTGGAAAGTAATCTCCCCTGCTGGACTATAATCATAGTTGTTAGGAATATAGGAACTGTCAAACTGAATCAGACACCGGGTCCATCTAGACCAGTACACTAGCACCACAGTGGCCAGCACCAGATTATTTAGAAGGAAGTGTATGAATCCCACAAGAAGCAGATGTGGGATTATCTGCTCCCCACATGGATTACTTCTGTTCCCTGGTAACTAAAGATTGACTTAAGCCATAAAGCACCAAGTTTGATATCGCTTTTTTTTTGGTTTGTTTTTATTAAAGCAGGTAACTCTATTCTTCATACCTCCACAAATACTGCATTCCATTTTCATAGAATCATATAGAACTGGAAGGGACCTCGAGAAGTCATCAAGTCCAATCCCCTGCCTTCACGGCAGAACGAAACTCTGTCTAGCGATGGCGATTCCACAACCCTGCTAGGCAATTTATTCCAATGTTTAACCACACTGACAGGCAGGAAGCTTTTCTTGATGTCCAACCTAGTCACCCTTGCTGCAGTTTAGCCCATTGTTTCTTGTCCTATCCTCAGAGGCAAAGGAGAAGAATTTTTCTCCCTCCTCCTTGTAACACACCCTTTTAAATACTCAATATTTTGAATCTTAAGTCCTTGGCTTCAATGGCCTCCTATGGCGACAAGTTCCATAGTAAGGGTTATGCAATTTTGAATGTATTTGCAAACATTTTTTATGGGTGGAACACCTAGTTTCAGATGGGGATTGGGATCTAGCTCAGGTATCAGTTACAGACCTATAAAGCCCAACTGAAATCAGGCATATTTCATGGGTGAATTTCTTTCTTATATTAGCACTTCATCCAATCCATGCACTGACAGATAATTATCAGCTACCCCTTTAGATAATTCTAGTCTACCTCGAGAAAAGAAGCAAAACATCGTCCTGTCCCCTTCTCTGGTCAGATATTTCCGTCAGATGACATGCACAAAGGAGTCAGAAAAACTCAGATTCGGATAACAGGCACAAGGAATTGGTCAATACAATAGCTAAACTCATAGTGGCATCAGGAAACAACTATTAGCTATACAATTTAGGGCTTCTACCTCCGACTTCCCTGCATTCCAATGGCCCTCTGCTGGGTACCATTAGTGGAACCTTTTCCCACTGAAAGACCCTTCAGAAAATGAATAGCCTTATACAGGTACGTGTGTTTATTAGCAATTAACAATTAATCAGCAGAATACATATACCAAGCATCTAATGCCCATCACTTCCAATAAAGCTGACACACTTCTTCTGATGACCAGTTTGGATTGTGTCTCATCTGAAGCTCTGGCTTCTGCAGTTTGATCATGCAGGGGTTGCGAATTCTTGAGAGGCGTTGAGAATTTGGTCTTGAGAGACGTCCTGAAGTTATGTTCCAACGAGCTTGTCTTTTGATCCTCATTATATAAGTGAAATGACAAGTTTCTCTTAATTATGTTTTAACTAATTATTTTACATAAAGCATGACTATACAATAAATGAGCTAAAACCACTTTACTAGCAACAGCACAACTATAATTTCTACTAATGAGCAAAAGCAACTTTCAACAAAAATCTCACACATTAAGAAACTTGCAGAAATGCAAGGTTAGCTTGTCCATAATCCAACAGAATACTGCTTCTATTCCCATGAATCTGTAATTTCACGGTATCTATCCCCATTAGTAATGCTGCAGCTGCTACTTCTCTATCTGCCTACGCCAAGGTTGAATTCTCCTGACTCTATAGTTTTCTTTCCAATTTATGGTGGCCGAGCATACAAAATGGCTGCAGATTATGCTAAATCCAAATACAAGATGATCATGGATAATGACAAGTCCAGGCCTCTCATTACACAATTATGCTCTTTTTTTAAGATCATGCATTAGATTTATTTGATTTTCAACATTTTCAGTGTGATATCTCTAATTTGCTAAATGATTAGTCATAATTACTCCTATACCTTGTAGGTAGGATTGCTTACTAAGAGGATTGTCTGGCTGGGAACACATGAATCATGTGTGCTATGCATGACATGTTTATTGAAGCTTATTGACAAAAGCTATGCTCAGTTTTAGACAGGTAAGAGTTTTGCCTCTGCCGCTAATTTGATGTGTGATTTAAGTCAAGTCACTTGCATCCCGTGCCTTCCCTTCCTTTATCTGAAAAATGGGGATTGCAACAGTGTCATGAGACAGTAGCAGCTAGACCCCTTCTCCCATTCCTCAGGCCTCAGAGATGCACATGTTGGCAGTCAGAAGCCACACTCATCCTTCTGTGCTGGGAGTGGGGCCCACCCACTTCACAGATGGGACCAGGAGGCACTGGGGGCAGGGAGTACAGGCAGGTAGGCATGAGTTTTGATGGAGCCCAGCCCTGGGTCAGGAAAATTCTTGGTGCTGGGGCTTTATGAGCCAGTATAATTCCCTGCCTAGGGTTGCGAGTTATATGATGTGAACACCTCTGTTCTAGGGAACAAACTGAGACCACGAGCTGCACTTTAGAAGGCTGTAGCCAGTAATGACTTCTGTTCCTACATGTTATCAACACATTCTTGTAACTATAGTTAGGAGGATTTACTGACATGGCATCCGGACAGGTGTCTGGCTCTGTCGATGATGATAACCAGAACGCTGCTTGCATGTGTGCTCGATGATGTGGGCCCAATGACCACCATAGACCCCAAGAGAGCCCCCCCAAAAAACACAAATCAGATAAGAAGCGAAGGTTCCTGGCCAGGTTTATTGTTAAGCGAAGTACAGTAATAGTTGTCAGTAGACTCTTCTGAACCACTACACACATGTACTTACACCAATAGCCTCAGCTCAACCAGTGAAAAACTCCCACTGCCTTCTGGCTGGACAAAGACTGCCCACCCCCCACCCCCTCCCAAGCACCTCTTTCTATACAGGTACAAACAAATTATACATCACTGCTGACATGTCAGGTTACCACCCTCTGACACTACTTAGATGTCACCCATTGCCTGTACCTCATGGTTTGATTAGATCATCTCTATCCATCATGCTCACAGCTTAGTTTTGCTTTATATTAGCCAAGTTTTGTTCATGGTTAGCTAGGCCTCAGGCCTCTAACCAGGCCTGTGCTATATTGGCTTATGTTTTAGGCCTTCATCTTACTACAGTAACTAAGTCACATAATATGTGGTCAAAGTTCTAGAGAATCCCATACAATATAGTACTGTATAAATAGGGACTTAACAAGGCAGCAGATCAACACCACATAGAGGAATAATTTCACATGTCTCTGATCAGGAAGAATAGAAATGGAATGTACAAGTGTGATCAAACAACAGCACTTTAAGGCTGCGTCTAGATTGGCATGATTTTCCGGAAATGCATTTAACGGAAAAGTTTTCCATTAAAAGCATTTTCGGAACAGAGCATCTAGATTGGCACAGAAGCTTTTCCGCAAAAGCACTTTTTGCGGAAAAGCGTCCCTGGCCAATCTAGACTCGCTTTTGCGCAAGAAAGCCCCGATCGCCATTTTAGCCATCGGGGCTTTTTTGCACAAAACAATATCACGTTGTCTACACTGGCCCTTTTGCGCAAAAACTTTGTGCAAAAAGGACTTTTGCCCGAATGGGAGCAGCATAGTATTTCCGCAAGAACACTGACGATCATACATGAGATCGTCAGTGTTCTTGTGGAAATTCAAGCGGCCAGTGTAGACAGCTGGCAAGTTTTTCCGGAAAAGCGGCTGATTTTCCGGAAAAACTGGCCAGTCTAGACACAGCCTAAGAGTTTAAGTGAAGTTAGATTTGCTGTTGTGATTACTACTGACATATAAACTCAGTGCTGTAAGCAGAAAAATGCACCTTTGGGCAAAGCATGCAGCTATTCACAGGATAAGAAGAAAGAACTGGGCCAGTTTGTGGATAATATAAACCAAATTGATAATTATTTCATGCTGAATGCTCTTCCTTTAGTTTTGTAAACTGAAGCTTTGCTTAGGCACTTTCTTACCATAAAAGTGATTAGTATTTGAACCAGGGATCCATAAAATCTAAAACTGTGCAGATCAATTTGTAAGCTAATTGTTTTCTCAATGATTCTGTGGTCGCTACATAAGTGCTGTTGCTGTTATTATAAATAGGCAGAACACATACCTTTGACCACCTGATTTGCACTATGACTACAAATACATCTTCACCTGGAATACTTCTAGTTTCTACAGAGTAGTTTCTACTCTGAACAGCTTCAAACTACTGTAAAAAAGCAAAAATGAATGCTTCCTGTCCCCAAATGCTGGATTTTTAACCCAAAATTACAGTGGTTAGAGACCAAAAGACTCTTTTCAGTCTTGGAGAAGACCCAAATCAGTGGAGTTTTCCCATACTCCAGGGGCGGGGAACCTGTTTTGGGCTGAGGGCTGCCAACCCACAGAAAAAAAATCAGTCTGGAGCCGCACAAAATGAAAATAAAATAAAATACTAATAATAAATATTTTATTTTATAATAATAATAATTAATAATAATAATAATACTAAATGAGAAACAGAAAGACTCCCCACGTTTCCCTTGCACACCAGAGACTACGGATGCCATTTATGGTGCCCCCACACTCTGGGGTGGATCCAAAAATGAGGCATTCAGAATGTGGAAGGGGACTGCCAGGAAGTGGGCATGGGTTGTGGAGTTTGGGCAGGAGGGAAGGTGTAGGAGTGGGTTGGGGGTTGGTGAACATGGGCGGGAGGGAAGGTGCAGGAGTGGGTTGGGGGTGGAAGGTCTGGGTGAAAAAAGGGACCACTGGGCTGGAGTGCCAGCCCAGCTCCTCAAGGCTGGCTAGGGAGCTCCAAAACTCAGGAGCCAGATCCAGGCAAGCCAGAGGTTGTATCTAGCCCCTGGCCTGTAGGTTTCCCACCCTTCCCATAATCAGTCACTTTTTCTCCTTTTTCAGTGGTTAAAAAAAGAAAAAAAGTAAAATTAGTGAAGAAAGTATGTGGATGGGTCCTCACTCAAATGAAATAAATATTAAGACAAAAAACCTGTAGTTGATTTTGAATTTTTTCAAGAAACATACTTAACGTTTTTGGCCAGTAATAAAGAATAATGAACCTTTAATGCCCCAAATCCCCAAAATGCTTCTGTACTCACCTTTCTGAAAAATAAAGGGTTTTTTTAGAATACCTAATATGGTAGTGTCATTGGAATGCATCACTAGCTTTATAGCACTTAGTAATACCCCGGTATTTTGCCTGTGATGTAGCAGTTGGCGTGAGGATGGAAGGCCCACAAAGGTACAGGACTGTGAAATATATGGCAGGAGTGGCCAAAAATGTGGCTCACGAGCAACATGCAGCTCTTTTACCAGTAAACTGCAGCTTCTGGTGCCTGCTATCTTCTTCCCATTCTCCTCTTACCAGATTGGGGGACAGGAGGGAGTCCAGCACTCTGCTTTCAAGTACAGTGGTGGGGTAGGAGCTTCTGCCCAGTGGGGATAGGGACCTCAGAACTCCCACCCCATGGGACACAGCTTGAGGCTTCAGCAAGAAAAGGGCTGAAGCCCCGAATCCCAATAGATGAGCCCTGGCACTTGAACTTCTGAAGATTGTTGTATGCAGCTCAGAGGTAAGCAAGTTTCTCCACCCTTAATTGTTGGTCATGGCTGATGGTGGGTCTCTGTGCATTTGCTGAAATATGGATCAAGACCTTGGGCAGCTTGTTAGTGTAGTTAGAGATATATTACACATCTCTAGTGCTATTGTACAGTGATTTCAAGACAGGATGAGAGAGAGAGCAATATAATCAAACTGCAGGGGGAGCATGGGCGAGCAGAATGCAATTAACTGCAGTTAAGTGAACATTTAGCAGAGACGCTGTGGCTAATCCTACACTTGGGAAATTTAAGAATTGGGTTGTAAAATCAAACTAATTCTTCAGAGTAATTTCTTTCTTCAGAATGTCACAAATACAAAGGGGAAGCTGTGTTTTTTTTCAAACCAAATTGCATTCTTATATTTGCATTCTCAATATTGTCTCACAGGTTCCCTCGGGCATGCCACAATTGTATTATAATGCTGTATGACAGAGCATGATAGATGGGCCACAGAAGTGAGAGGCTTGGTTTAGATCCATATTATTCAGATGCACATTAGAAGTTAAAAAAAAGGATCAAGTTGGACTGATAACACATTTTCTCATAAGATCTCCAGTATGCAATGGATTTAAATTGTAGCCAGGGTGGTTTAAATTGGACATTAGGAAAAACTTCCTGTCAGGGTGTTGAAACACTGGAATAAATTGCCTGGTAATATTGAGGAATCTCTATCACTGGAGATATTTAAAAGCAGGTTAGACAAACACCTGTTACGGATGGTCCAGATAATACTTAGTTCTGCCATGAGCACAGGGGACTGGATTAAATGACCTCCCGAGATCCTTCCATATCTATGAGTCTGTGTCCCAGATTTGGATGGATTAGAAATTTTTCAGTTAATGCATTTCATGTATTAAGTACTAAGAAATGCAAATTAAATTAATTTGACTTTCAGGTCCAGATCAAGTTATCCACAGAGGATATGATCAGGGTTTATAGAATCAAGATCAATTTATATCATTACGTTCTATTCTTGGAGGCATGTATATAGTTCCTGTTGAATTTCAATAGAAACTGTCCTGTTTATCAGAGGGTGAAAATGTTATTTCAGTAATCTGTCTAAACAGAAAGGTAAGAATATGAAACAAAATATTTTGAACTTCAGTTATTCTAAATTATCAGTTTATTAGAGGATGAAAATAATTTCTCTCTTTAGAAATATTTATTAGGCCAGGTTTTGAGGTTAACACTCCTGGGAAATTTGTAAAATAGTTCAGCTTCTATGAGCACTTAAGACTACTTTCATTTGAACGAAGTATTTGCTAAATAGAATGGAAGTGTTAGTGTCCACTTGGGAGCAAGCTAAGATTGTCTAATTACTCAAGTTAGTAACCTATGCCAGATTTGGGTCCTTGGAGATAGAAGTGAGTGAAAGTCACACAATAAGTTTTTTTAAAGAAAGTATTTAAATTGTGAGCAAATATTTTAGGTCTCTGTTGGCAAGCTAAATTTGAGCTTCACAATTAAAAATCTTATTGGTAATCCCATCTACAAAGCATGTTTTTAGTCTGCATTTGTTAAAAAAAAATGCCTCTAATTGGAAACTTATGCAAATGATTTGCTCTTTGATTTTAAAACAGATTTTGCTATTTTTGATGGGTAATTAACACTAACAGTTTGATACATTTGTAAAATATAATGTGTTAAACTTTTTAACCCAACAGTTGTCCTTTTGTGCTGAGAGTAAATGTTAAATATAAACAAACATGAAGCTTCCTTTCATCTGAAAATAGAACATTGTTGCTTTTCAAAAGGATCCAGTGTTACTCCATTGCTGATATCCAATTAATTTGCAAGAAACATTGAATAACAGAACTAATACAAACCTTATATCATTTACCCTCACTCCCCATTTTTCAAGATCTAAATAAACATTCACCAAGGGCCAGATGTTGCTTCTGTTACTCAGGCAGGAAAGCCCCACTGAATTTCATCAGAAGAATTGATGAAAATCAAAGCAGGATTTAGTCTTAAATACACACAGGTAACCTTTAGAAGTTGACCTTCAGGGTGTGTCTATCTTTTAGTTGCAGGGCATGGTTGCAGCCTGATTTTTGACCAATAAACATCAACCTCTCTGTTGCACCTTCTGCTTCTATCCCACATGCCTACTCCACCCTACATAAGTAATGTCTACGCTGTGATCAGAGGTGTGAGTGCAGCACATAAAGACATACCCAAGCTAGCTTTAATCTGATTAGCTTCGGTCTAGTATTGCTGCAGATAATTACCCAGGGTTCTGGGTAGTCTTTTGACCACCTTGTACAATCCTGTCCAGGATGCTGAGTATAAACTCGAAAGGTTAGTATGTGCTGCTGCCCAAGTGGCTTCACTTACAGTATTTGACCTAACTAGCTCAAACAACAATGGATCTGGGGTGGAATGGGCATGTGGAAAAGAAGAAGGAGGTCCAACCGAGAGGTAGGTGCTTATTGGTTAAGAATCAGGTTTGACATACTTAACCTTCCCACGTTTTTGCTGCAGGATACTGAATAATACTTGTGGACTTCATCAGGTTAAAAAATAGAAGCAGCAAGAGCTTTTCAACAGTTCTATGGCAAGATGTTCTGTTGCTGTCAATCTTGTCTTCAGTGTGATTTGAACAACTAATGAATGTCTTTATTATCTCTGAGCATGAAGCTATAAATAAGAAAGAAAGATTTTTCTCCATCTCATGCAGATTGATTTTAATTTTAATACAATTGCAGGATGCTTTTGTATGAATTTATCACAAAAATATATGTGGGAAGGGGAAAGGGGTTTTCTAAATCCACATGAGGCATTGGTATGAAATACATTTTTTCCACTGAATTTTCAGCAGGGCTGGTTTAAACCCCCCCACTCTCCCCCAAAAAACCCCACACAGTCTCACTGAATCACCAGCAGGCATTCCAGAGCTTTTTGGATCAGATCCAGCAGGTAAATAAGCATTGGTTAGCTAAAATTCTTAAGCTGCTAATTTAAGAACTAAAGCCTGAGTCCTGCAACTGACTCCGCACAGGTAGACCTCTGTTCTCCCATTGAGCCACACTCAAGAAAATAGGGTTCCATGCATGCTGAGGAGTTGACATATATGAGGCCAGTTTCAGGATCATGGTCTAGTTCTCTCTTTCATTAATTATTTATGCTTGCTTGAAGTATAAACAAGCAACAAAAGTTAGAAAATATAAAATTGAGTTTCTTTTCAATTAGCTGAAATTTTATAGATGCATTGTAGATGGACACTGTCTTTGCAACACTCTTGCAGTCATGCTAATTTCAAAGGAGTGCACAAACTGTAAGACATCACAGAATTTGACACAGTGGAATCCTATGGATATAAGTGGGGGGGAATTTAGGCTCTTAATGCTCTCTGGTTTCTTGAAGGGCAAAGGGAGAATGATTTTGTTATATTTTGTGCACTTCTTTTCTATATAAGATCTTATACAATTCTCATGGCTGTGGTATTCAAGAGCCTTCCAGGAGTACACTGTGTAATGTGACTAACATCTGTCACAGATGTTTTGTTCTTTCTCCTAACCTCTCTCTGGTCATGGAATGGAAGAAGGAGAGGGGGAAATTATGGCTGTGTCTAGACTGGCAAGTTTTTCCAGAAAATCAGCCGCTTTTCCGGAAAAACTTGCCAGCTGTCTACACTGGCCACTTGAATTTCCACAAGAACACTGATGATCTCATGTAAGATTGTCAGTGTTCTTGCGGAAATACTATGCTGCTCCCGTTCGGGCAAAAGTCCTTTTTGTGCAAAGCTTTTGCGCAAAAGGGCCAGTGTAGACAACGTGATATTGTTTTGCAGAAGAAAGCCCCCGAAATAGCGATCGGGGCTTTCTTGCGCAAAAGCGCGTCTAGATTAGCCAGGGACGCTTTTCCGCAAAAAGTGCTTTTGCGGAAAAGCGTCCGTGCCAATCTAGATGCTCTGTTCCGAAAATGCTTTTAATGGAAAACTTTTCCGTGAAAAGCATTTGCAGAAAATCATGCCAGTCTAGACGTAGCCTATGTGTTCAGTGTAGCACTTTGTTTTGGTAGGGTTTTTAACTTTATTTTGATGTCCACACTGCTGTGTGTTTATACTGGTAAAGGCAAGGTCCAGGAAATGTGTCTTGCACTTGGAGTGGAAGGTGATGAAGGTTTGTGATGGTCCTTAGTTCTTGGGAGAGTTGATTCCACAGTCTTATACCTGTCTCTGTAAAATCTGTTTCCTGCACAGATGAACTTCACCCTTGTGGCATATCTCTACGGTATATATATATATATATGTATATATATATATACAAAACATGTGACAGCTTACGCATGGAATGTAGTTAACAGTGCACTAATATGGGAAAATGGCAATATATATTAGATTTACAGTTGCATCTTTGGATAAATATATTATGAATACAAAACTGTCATCACCCCACCTTTCTAATTACATTTTTAGCTGTTCATGTAGAGTACAACTGTATCAACAGATGGCTTGTGAGCAATGCAATTTGTTCAGGTGGCTGTGTTTGAAACTCTCAGGTTAAAATCTTTGTTTCATCTTGAAAGTTTCTCACAATATTTCAGCTGATGTGATGCCTATCAGATTTGTTCTGTGAGACTTTTGGAATACTATATGCCATTCTGGACATGAACTAAAAAAATTGATATAATTCATTGTTAACCTTGAAACTCTTGTGTGGGATTATGGACAATCTCTCCCACTCAAGCAGAGATGGCAAATATCAGCCACTTTCATGACATTCTCATCTGCTCTCTAAAGCCAACAAAGGATTTTCTGCTCATTATCCTTTAGTGAGGAAGAGACTTGAAGGTCTGAAGACGGGGATGGGTGGGCCAGGATTCCATATCCTCACCCACTGGTCTTACAGAGATTTCCAAACCATTTACAAGTACATTGTGCCCACCATGTCCAGTAAAGTTCCCACTGTGGACGATTCACAGTTCTAAGTGACATCTCTACAGTGTAAGTACCCGTCTTAAATATAAATATAAAGCATTCACCTATATCAGTGTCATCTGAAATACAGGCAATCCAATTCAAGCATCTCAGCTGCTTCCTGAAAATTCTATTTCCAGTTTCCCTACAACCAAGGGCACAGATTAGTATCAGAACATCTAGGTTTATTTTTCTCATTGTGTTTCTTTTCATCACTCAGATTCCCTCTGTTGTGGAATGTAAATGTTACTGCTCTTGTTATATTGCCACTAATGTCCTTGAAGGAACTGAACAGAATTTAAATCACTTAGGGAAAGGATGATTGTGGTTATATTTTTAGGTTCTCCTAAGTTGGAAGGGTGTACAGAACCACTATCCCAGAAGGAGCCACACAAGGCACTCAGAAGGAAAGACCCACTAAATCAAATGCTGAGGTTGCCCCTGTTGGTTGAGGTACTCCTTGCTGTTGTGAGGAGTAAGAGAAGTCAACAGGAGAGTTTCTCCTGTCGACCTCCCGCTGTGGGGCCATCCCTGAAAACTGATGCAAGATATGTTGACTCCAGCCCCGCAATTCATGTAGCGAGACTTGTTTATCTTTCATCGATTTTCACTGCCAGCATAGACCTGGCCAGTGTGTAAATATCTCTTCTCTTGTCTTATCTTTAGATTCATTGATTCCAAGGGCAGAAGAGACCACTGTGATCACCTAGTCTGATTTCCTGTAGAACACAGACCATAGAACTTACCCAAAATAATTCCTTTTCTCTACAGCATATCTTTTAGAAAACCATTCACCTTGATTTAAAATCCACCACAACACTTGGTAAATTGCTCCAATGGTTAATTACCCTCACTGTTAAAAATTTACATTTTCTTTCCTATCTGAACTTGTGTAGTTTCAACTTCCAGCCATTGGATCTTTATACTTTTGAGGGCTGGATTGAAGAATTGGTTATTAAATATTTTTCCACATCTTGGTACTTACACAATGATCAGGTCACCCTTTAATCTTCTATTTCTTAAAATAAATAGAGTTGCTGAAATCTCTCTCTCTCTCTAAGGCATGTATTTCAAACCTGTAATCATCTCATGGCCTCTCTCAGAACCTTTCCAATTTTTCAACATCCTTCTTAAATCATGGACACCAAAACTGGACACAGTATTATAGCATCAGTGACACCAATGCTAAATGCAGAGGTAAAATATCATCTCTACTCTAATTTGAGATCCCTTGTTTATGCATCCAAGAACCTCATTAGCCCTTTGGCCACAGCATTACCCTGGGAACTCATGTTCTCCTGATTATGCACCTGGACCACAAGTCATTTTTCTGAGTCACTGCTTCTTAGGAGAGAGCCCCCCATACTGTAAGCATCACTTACATTATGCATTCCTAAAGGTATATCTTTATATCTGGCCATATGAAACACATCCTTTGCTTTCACCAAGCTTACTATGAGATTTTCTTACCAAGACTGTAGTCTCTTTGGGACCTGGACCATTTGTTTTTGTTTTGTGCATGTACAGCTATGATGAGAAAGGGCCAGCTAATTCCATTATAGGCTGCACTTGAACGGAAGACAGTGCTGATAAAGTCTAACTGATGCTGAAAACCACTTAGACAAATAGCTGATCTGATATAAAACTGGGAAGAGATGAGTAAAATGGGGCTGCTGGATGTCACTCCCTGTAGAGGAGGACAATTGACAAGAGATAAGGAGGGGATCTGGGGGAAAGAAAGCCTTTGAGTCCTGCCTGGGAATACAAACTTTGGCAAGAACCCAAGATGGGGTGAAATAGCTACAGGTTGCAAATGAGGCTTCAGTGATATCCCAGGGCGGGGGCAAGAACTTGATATAGTGAGGAAGAATCCCCAAGAAACAGTAAAAGGTTTGAGATTGCACAGACCATGGTTGCTGGTCACAAGGTCCTTGGGCTGGAAGCTGGAGTAGGGGGACATGTCCAGTTTCCTGTACTAGCATTGGGGGAGTGGCACAGTTGGGAAAGTGGATTGGAAGATTGCCTGAGAGAGTTCAGACAACAGGATGTGTATACCTGTGACAGGTAGGAAGCCTGAGCCCAAGGTCTATCATGCCATCTCCAGCAGGAAGACTTTATTGGAGCTGGCTGGGTAATCCCAAGCTTATGGGGAACATCTGTTGACTCCATTAACCCCGGGCTATATAAAACTGGCAGGAAGGAAGTAGAGGGGGAAAGAGAGGGACAAGCTAGGTAGTGCTCCATGCTGGCTGCAGGAGCTAGTGGTCCCTGCGGCTGCAGCTCTGAACTTTGTAAATAGAAGGTGGTGGGAAATGATACTATTAAAAAAAAAGAGCACATGTGATTGCACCAAAGAAGAGACCTCTAGCTGGTTTGTGGATGCAGAAGTGGCCAGAAGTCAAGGGTCCTGCCTCTGCCCTGTTACGATACCCCTTACAAGAAAAAATGACAGCAGTCTAGCTGGAGGGTCAAGGAGGAGAGGCAAAGGAGGAGTAAAATGAGTCCAGAGAGAGACCATGCGGTGAGCAACTGAAGGTGCATGTGGGGACCAATCGAGAGCCAATCTCTACAGGAGGGACAAGGAGGCACCCCAGTAGTGAGTGTATCCTATGACAACCCTACCACAATGGGGGCATTACTCTGATTCCTAGGCACGACTACAACACAAGTAATAGTTATAGATTAATTTTGAAAGCCTTTATTAATTATCTAAAGAAGAAGGGTTGGTTTGGGTTTTTTTGGTTTTGTTTTTGTTTTGCTCAAGTATCCTGTGCGAAAGACTTTACCAATGGGTTGTGAATGAAGCTGGTAGAATGAGTGTTCTAAGGTAACCTGAATATTTACAGTTAAACTCAAATCATCTCTAGTGAAGCCAGATAAACAGTATCATTCTCAAAGAGAAGGGCTGTCTGCTCATAAATTTTCACTGATGGTGAACTGTACAACTTTGAATTTATTTAAGCACAGTACAATTGGGCAAGGTTATATTTAGCACAGTGGAAAAATGTAGTGAAGTTGGTGAGGAATCATTTTGACATAAATAGAAGTAGGAATCACAGCTACAGATGGTTGCAGTTGTAAACACAGCAGAGACCATAAATTACACTCCAAATAAAGAACTTTGTAGAACACATCTAGACAACTATAAAAGCTGAGACGTAAAGCCCTGAATAGTGGGCTTAATTACAGATCCTGGAGTGCTCCCTGTATGACCTCTGCTAACCTCATTTTGAGTCTGATACCCTTTTTTATCTCTGCAATGCTTCATGCAAGGCTGTCCAAGTAGGCTTTCAGCGTTCAGCTGATTAAGTAAATCATAGTGTACAGAGTGCTGCAGCTGGTTTTTGCAGCCACCTGACCTACTTAAGACTTATCAATTTATAAAGAAGAGCGAGAAATGAGTACAAGATGGTAACAAGAGGTGTTCAGCAGCACCAAATTCTAATTTCCCCGGTGACAGCAAGTTTCATTTTTATATGCACCTTTTTAAAAAGATGTGAGTTAGAATGAAAGAAACCTGAAAAAAGAGACAACTCAGAGTGGCAATGTAGAAACATTAATCTCAAACACTGGGAGCAAAGCACCGATTTAGCAAAGCATTAAAGCATATGCCTAAGTCCATCCCTGTTCAGTAACATTATGTACCTACCTACTTTGCTGAATAGAAGCTGGGCTGCTGATTTAAGGCTTTTATCAAGATACCATAAGGCTACGTCTACACTGCCCAGTCTTGCACAAGAACATATGTAAATGAGGCGCGGCGATGAATATTTCCACGCCTCATTTGCATACTTAACGAGCCACCATTTTGCACAAGGGGCTTTTGTGCAACAAGGAACAGTCTACACTGCTCCTTTTTGCGTAAAAACCCCTTCTTGCGCAAGAGCCGTTCTGCTGCTTATTTTCATTTGCATGTGTTCTTGCGCAAGACTGGGCAGTGGAGATGTAGCCTTATAGTGTTTTTAATCCCAGTGCTGCTTCTCTCACATGCAAAGAAGCACAGAGAGATGCATTAGTTTTGCTTTAAGGAAACAAGAAAACAACATAAGAGTTTTGTGCACTTCCAGCACCAAAGGAAATTGATTTTATTTCATACCAGTCACTTTCAAAAATCTTCTGGAGAAAACTACAGAGCTTGTGGAAAGAGCCACAGTGATAGTCCTATTCCCAGAATGGATGAGGCAAACATATTACCTGTGTATTATCTAAATCCAAAGCTCTCTGTTAGGTGGTATAAAGAAATAAACCAAGGGAAATGCAACACATCCATCTTTGTGGTTGGTACATATCGCACAAAATCAAGTGCTTTTATTTAAAGTCTTCCATGTCTTAGTCTCCAATAATCTCACCAGAATGCCTTTACTCAAAGTCTCTGCTTTTTTAGTCTCAAGCACATACAAACACAATAGGCTATAGAGTACCTCCAAACAATAGTTACCTATGGTCTGGAGGGGTCTCAAGTGGTCAAACAAGGTTCAAATGACCAGCTATCTACCTGTTGCCTCAGATTCTGTCTGCATCAGGTTCAGAGCTTTAAGATTAGCTTAACCCCTTGCTTGTTCCCCAGGTAAGTTAGACTCTCCTTTGCAACTTCCATTCATGATAGATTCCAAAATTGCTCACTCGTTGTCTACCCATTTTATGTTAGTAACTGCTATAATTATATCAAGAATGCATCAAGCAAACAAAAACCAATGAGCAAGCACTTTTAAACCACTGGTTATACAGATGTGCTTTTAGAGAGTCTGGAGTCCTATGGACCCTGACACTGCCCCCCCCCACCCAGAAGTCAAACATAGACAGACTTCCTGTTTTTCACAGATGCTTACCCCCAACATTTCAGGGAGCACGCAGTCAGGCCCTTTCCTCCCTTAAGTAGCACCTGTAATGTCTTTGCACCAGCCTTAATTATGCTAAGGCTGGTGTGAAGGCCTTAAAGGTGCTACCATTGGCAATAAATAAACAGTATTCCATTTGAATTATTGGCAGTGCTGGTCTGATTGCTAAAAATGCCCCTCATCACACACAAACCCCATTTCCATTATTTTGTCATCTTTGGTAAGGTGTTTGGGTTTTTTCTTAGTCTGGTTGTGAACAAAACTTTCTAAAAGTAAAACCATGTAATGCTGAAGATATGCAATAGCAGAGCCATGAACATCCCTGTTCATTCCAATCAATGCTCAGGCCTAATTATGATAATGTAAATATGAACTTCGTAAGCATTGTCTAATAACTGTTTTGAGGGATATTCCAAAAGCCACAAAAGGGCAGTTAAACTCCCAACATTCATTAATGGAAGTTAAATGTCTTTGTGTCTCTGGAAATCAGCCCATATCAGACACATCCAGCTAATCTGTCTATCCTCTCAGGATGGATATATCACTCCATTGAAAGTATCTTCTCCATTAATAAAAAATTGTTTAGTAGTGCTAGTGGCTTTCTACCATACTGTTCCCTCCACATTACCACTCTTCTTCTCCACAATTCCATCCTTAACAACCATCTCTCGGGACCTCTTCTCATCTTTAGTTATTCAATCATATTTAGGGCGACCACAGACTTTGAAAAATAGGAACATGGATGTGGGATGGCTCTGAGGAAGGGAATGTGTTGTATATGCTTGTGAAGTACCATTTATAGTAGGTTGCTTTATAAATATTCTGAATTAATAATAATGATAAACAGCAGGTAAGGTGTGGTGTTTTAGATGCTGCTTGTAATTATTAGAACTGGGAGCACTGGCTGTTGGGAATCTGGAAGCATAGGAAACAGGAAGGAGGGGGGAGGAGATGAGCCAGGGCTGAGTGAGAGCTACAGAGGGGAGCAGCAGCAGCTTTGTAAAGAGGTTTCACCTTTGGTAAATAAAGGCCTGTTGAAGTTTGTTACTACCTTGCTTGCATGATACAACATTTTGGCGACGAGGATGGATCTTCTGCCTCTGAACCCACCTGCACCCTTTCTGCAAAGCCCAGGTGAGCCTCCAGTTGCTTTTACTGTGTGGATCCATATATTTGAGACTTATCTGCTTGCAATCAGTGCTACAGAGATTTCTGACGTAAGAAAGCATGCTCTACTAATCCACTGCCTTGAAGCAGAAGAGCAGCATATATTTTACACTTTTCCCCTTGCAGATGATAAATATGAGACTACACTCATTGCACTAAAGAACTTTTTTGTGCCAAAAGTGAATGTAGTAGCTAATCGCTACAGATTTTGCCAGCATGAGCAGAAACCAGGGGAGACTATAATGCAGTATGTTGCTTCTCTGAGGAGTCTGATTGTAACTTGTGACTTTGGGAATATGGCAGATGAGATGATTAGAGACCAGCTCATTGAGAAAACAACCATGCTTCGTGTAAGAGAACGCTTGCTTCTAGAACCAAAACTCACAATGGAAAAGGCAATAACCATTGCTACCCAGATTGAGTCAGCTATAGCAGAAGCCAAAATAATGAGCATGGATACAGGAGGCCCAGTCCAGGCTGTGACTCCTTTGCAGAAAAGTCCACTATTGCTGCAGACAAACAATCACAAGGGGAAAACTAATGAAAAACTACAGAATCAGCAAATTCAAAGCACAGCAAAAGCATGCTTTCGCTGTGGATCCCCACAACACCTTGCAAGCTACACAAGATGTCCTGCAAAAGTAGCTCAGTGCAATCACTGCCAAAATATTGGGCATTTTGCTAAGGTATGCCGCAGTAGCCAGGCCAATCAACAGGTGCATGCAGTTACAATACCAGATGTTACTGTGCTGAGTGTGGACAAAATCACTACTGCACATATTCCAGAAAAGATAAGGTGCACTGTAAATGTTTCTGCCACACCTTCAGGCAAATCACATCCTATTCAGCTAATGTTGGACACTGGTTCAGCAGTATCTATACTACGTGATTCCATCTATTTGCATTACTTTAAAGATGTGCCTCTTACTCAACCCAAACTTCACTTGGTGTGCTATTTGAAAAATCAAATTCCAGTACATGGCTGCCTGCCAGCAACAGTGACTTTTGGTGATTGCTGTGTAAATGCAGAGTTCTACATTGTCCACAAAGGCACTCCTATCCTTGGCAGAGATTTTTTGGCTGCTTTAAACCTCAGGGTAGTTAATGGACGAATTGATCTTCCTCAGCAAAGCATTCTGGCAGTACACACACCAGTTTCAGCTGGGACCCAAGACCAGGTTGAGGAGAAACTTGGCTGTGCTTATGGGTTTGTGTATAAAGTTAAAATGCAACATAATGTGATGCCTGTATGGCAGAATTTACGGCGCTTACCATTTTCAGTCAAGGAAGCTGTTTCAAAGGAACTTAAAAAACTTATTCAAAAAGACATTATTGAAGAGATTGTCTCCTCAGAATGGGTTTCACTGATAGTAGTGACACAGAAGAAGGATGGAGGCATTCGCCTTTGTGTGGACTTAAGGGAGCCAAATAAAGCTATTGTGATTGACAGCCACCCTCTTCCTCACATTGAAGAAGTATTTGCAGAACTCTGTGGAGCAAAGATGTTTTCTACTCTTGATTTGCAGAGTGCATACCACCAAGTTATGTTGCATGAAGATAGCTGAGACCTCACAGCATTTATTACACATGAGGGACTATTTCGTTTTAAATGGGTTCCATACGGTCTTGCATCTGCCCCAAGTGCCTTCCAAAAATGATGTAATTGATTCTGAAGAATCAGCATGGAGTTCAGTGCTATCTGGATGATATTATCGTGTTTGGAAATACTTCTGAGGAGTATGACAACAATCTGCAATCTGTACTAAACTGCATTAGCACAGCAGGCCTTAAGCTCAATATGTCTAAATGCAAATTTAGATAAACAGAACTCTCCTTTCTGGGCCATACAATTTCACCAGCTGGACTAAAACCTGATCCAGATCATATACTAGCAATTTCAAATGCTCCTCCTCCAACAGATTTGCAAACCTTACGTTCCTTCTTGGGTCCAACCTCCTGGTATGCAAAATTCATTCCCAATTATGCTACTGTCATTGAACCGTTATGAGAATTACTATGGAGAAGTTCAGCCTTGGTATGGACAACGGATGCACAAGCTAGTTTGGAAACTGTGAAAGACTTGATTGTACATAGTCCAGTACTTGCACTATTCAGTCCTGCATTGCCCACAATTGTGACTACTGATGCTTCTGATTATGGACTTGGGGCTGTCCTCACACAACTTCATGAGGACAACACAGAGAGGACTGTTGCATTTGCTTGAAGGACACTGAGTGATGCTGAAAGAAAATATTCTACAGTTGAAAAAGAAGCACTTGCTTGTGTCTGGGCTCCTGAAAAATGGAGAACTTACCTGTGGGGCCGCATGTTCAAGTTGCGCACAGACCACAGCCCTTTGACAACGTTGCTAACCACAAAAGGACTGGGAAGAGCAGGGAATCGTATTGCTAGATGGTCTGCAAGACTACTCTCTTTCAATTATGAACTGGAATATAAGCCTGGAAACCAAAATGTGATAGCTGATTGCCTTTCTCGCCTGCCTTTGTCTTCACCAGATGGTCCACCAGAGGATGAGGATGAAATAGTTGTGCTTTTTACAAGCAGTCTTACTGCAGTTACAAGAGAGCAATTCCAAGCTGCTTGTTCAGCATGTCCAATTCAACAAAAGCTATGGGAATTTCTGACAAAGAGATGGCCCAATAACCCTAAAAACCTTGACCCAGTTTTGCTACCTTATTTTAGAATTCGGGATGAACTTCCTTTGCTTGATGGCTGTGTGCTATGAAGTACACACCGGCTACTTGTGCCAGAAGAATTACAGCCAAAACTCATACACCTGGCACACGATACTCATCAAGGTATTGTCAGAACCAAACAACGACTACGAGATCTGTATTGGTGGCCAGGGATGGACTCCCAAACTGAAGCAATCATAAAATCCTGTGTCACTTGCCAAATGCATGATAAGACAGCAGTGACATGTACCCCACCATTACAGCCTATTCCTCTTCCTGATTCTGCATGGGAAAAAGTTGCGATTGACATCGTAGGACCCTTTGATACTGCTCCAATTGACTGTCATTATGCCATCACTTTAATAGACTATTTCAGTCAATGGCCTGAGGTAGCGTTTACATCGCAAATTTCTTCTGCTACAGTAATTAAGTTCCTCTCTACAGTTTTTAGCAGGGAAGGTAACCCCAAAGAACTGGTTTCGGATAATGGTAGTCAATTTACTTTTGTGGAATTTGAAACTTTTCTAGCAGAGAGAAACATTTTACATAGAAGATCAACCCTGTATTACCCTCAAGCCAATGGGGAAATCGAAAGTTTTAATAGAAGCTTGAAAGAGAGTTTGCAAATGGCTAAACTAGAAGGGCGCTTGTGGATAAACTTCACTACTGATTTCTTGCAAGCTTACAGGGCTACATGACATGCCCCAACGCAAAGATCACCCGCAGAGTTACTGCATGGAAAACAGATGAATACTAAACTGAACATTGCTGGATTGTTAAAGGCAAGACCTGATGTACCAAATGAGGATGCTGTGAGAAAAACAGTTGAACAGAAGCAAGCAAAGTATAAGGCTTTCACAGACAAACGGCGGGGTGCTAAGGAACCGAAGTTTGAGTGTGGTTCCTTCGTTAGAGTAAGAAAACCTGGAATTTTATGCAAAGGGCACCATAAATTCACATCTCCTCTTAAAATCATAGAGAAGAAAGGACCTTACACCTATCGACTTTCTGATGGGCGGGTATGGAATGCTTATCTTCCACCTGCCTATGCACCAAGAGGAGATGATGCCAACACCCAGCCCGTGTTGTATGACTTCACCGTAGCACCAACACAACAAGACATTGCATTGGAACCGGGGTTTGAGAGACGGTCTGTCAGACTGAGACGACCACCTGTCTGGACTAGAGACTATGTTATGTAATATTTACAGTGTTTTCAGTGTAATATTTCTTCCAACAGTATAGTGTCTTGTTCCATATTTGTTGCTGTGGTTAGAACAACAATGTTTATTTTATAATTGGGAGAGCTTCTTAAGAGAGGAGGGAATGTGGTGGTTTAGATGCTGCTTGTAATTATTAGAACTGGGAGCACTGGCTGTTGGGAATCTGGAAGCATAGGAAACAGGAAGGAGGGGGGAGGAGATGAGCCAGGGCTGAGTGAGAGCTACAGAGGGGAGCAGCAGCAGCTTTGTAAAGAGGTTTCACCTTTGGTAAATAAAGGCCTGTTGAAGTTTGTTACTACCTTGCTTGCATGATACAACATAAGGCTAATGCCTAAATTCACTAAAGTCATGGGGTTCATATATCACCAGGCAGTCTCCTGCCAAGTATCACACATTTCATGTATTTCTTCATTTGCCCATCTCTCTCCTGTAACCTTTCAGAAATTTCACATATTATTTATGTTTCAGGGATTCCAGAATAAATCCCCCTTCACCCACTATATACCACAGTGACACCTGCTACCACTTGCCCTTTGATGCATCTCACTATTGCACAGAAGGGAAAGCAGAGAGAGCAAATGGCAGGACTAAGGTAGAACTACCCGATTACTCACCTACAAGTGAGAGGAAAACAGGAAGGAGTGTGGGATGGGATGCGGAGAGACAGCCATCTCTGTGTATGGAGAGTAGTCAATGGAGAAAAGAGACAAATCAAGTGGGGGAAAGAATTAAATGGGTTCTGGTGGTCAATTGGTTGAAGACATTTCAAACTGGAGGGGAACAATGGGGAAGAGACTCATTACTGACTGTGGGGGACAAGTGAGAAATTGTATGAAAAAAAGAAAGGACAGGCTGAGCTGCCATCTCACTCTTAGGCTACGTCTACCCTGCAGGCTTCTTGCGCAAGAACTTTTTGCGGAAGATATCTTCCGCAAAAAGTTTTTGCACAAGAGTGCATCCACACTGCCATGTGCTTTTGCGTAAGAGATGTGCTTTTGCGCAAGAGAGCGTCCACACTGCTGTGGACACTCTTGTGCAAGAAAGCTCTGATGGCCATTCGCAGAATGGTCATCAGAGGACCTGTGCTTTTTCTGATTGGGGTTTTTTGCACAAGAAACCCCTGTTGTCCGTCCACACATGCCTCTTTGTGCAAGAGCTCTTGCGTAAAAAGGCTTATTCCTTGTAGAAAGAGGAATAACTCTTGTGCAAAAAGCCCTGTCTTCTGATGATCTACTGTACTTTTTCTTGTGCAAAAACGCACTTGTAGAGTGGACTCTCCATGAGTTTTTGAGCAAAAACTCTGCAGTGTAGACGTAGCCTTAAAGATATTCCATTCAGATCAGGGCTGAAGGATATATCAGTGGGTTAAATGGGGAGACAAAATGCGTAATGCTGCAGTCCAGGGCTAAACCTCTTTTACGGGTAAGGGGAGAAATTCGGTATTTAGAGCTGTCAGTTGAGCAACTTCTTGGAGTGTCATCCTCAGTTGGTGCAACTCTTTTGAATGCCAGGGAGCTGTGCTGATTGCCATCATACAACTATCTGGTCCTACATTCATTTCTGGATGGGGATGTGTAACAT
Organism: Pelochelys cantorii; assembly: GCA_032595735.1. Classification (NCBI taxonomy): domain Eukaryota; kingdom Metazoa; phylum Chordata; order Testudines; family Trionychidae; genus Pelochelys; species Pelochelys cantorii. The sequence continues at coordinate 162,285,460 of CM064327.1, forward strand.
ACTTCAAATATTTCACTAAGCCTTTATGGTAGTGGTGATAATGATGTCACAACTGCATAAGTTCCCACTACTGGGAAAGGACTCTCCCCACCCCCCTCTCTCTCTCTCTCTCTCTTTCCTTCAGCCTCTTAAATGCAAAGGGGAATAGATTTTTAGGGTCCAAATGTAACCATTTTACTCACGGGAGAAATGTGATTGACTTCAAACAAAGTGATCCCTTTCTCACTTACTGTTTGGCCCCTTTCTCCCTTACTGTTTTACTCCTCAGTGTAAACTCTTTCAGGGCAAGGGCAGTCATCTTGATCTGTGAGTATATACTACCTAGCATGATGAGATCCTTGTCCATGACTGGAGCTTCTATGTGCTACGGTCATGTAAATAATAATTTTAACATCAGGCTTTTTCTTTTTTGTTTTGACAAGATAAGACATGAAAGGACAGGTCCTCAGCTGGTGTATATTGTTAGAGCTCAGCTGAGAATCTATCTAAAGGGTTGTCCCCAGGCAGCTTGTTTTCAATCTTATTTTCTCCTTCAATCTAATTTTCCCCTCTTTTCTTAACAAGCTACATTGTGTTCCTTTAACTAGTTTCCAAGCCCTAATGCGAAGTAAAAAATTAGGTTTACAATAACCAGACAGAATTGAGTGAGTCTCTGAAAATGGTTGGGAAAAGAAGGTGGGAAAAGCAGGAAGGAAGACCAAGGCATTTAAACAAACAAAACAATTTGTCCTCAGAAGTTTGACCAACTGTCTTGTTCCGTAGCACCTTAAACATAGCTTGATTTTTCTGCCTTGGCATTTACCGGTAATGTGAACACGAAAATCCAACTTGTATAAAAGATGTGTGACTGTAGTGATTCAAGTCTTATCATTCAGATGACTTTTACGATAAATCCTGATGAAAATATGTATCCTAGAGGCAAATTCACCAGTAACACCGATTTTAGTCTAAAAAGCTATTTTGTGACATACTGTGCTGTATGCCTGACTAATCCCAAGGGTTGAATAATTCATGTCCATTATGAAAAGGACCCTTTCAAATTCTCAGAGTTCTGCACAGGCATCAGCCATCACAGCAGCTTTAGAGATCATTTTGCTCAACTAGAAATAATTTGGTATCCTGTTTTAAAAGTACGGTATTTTCATTTGTATTACATTGGCAATAACTGCTTCTATTGAAACCTATTATTATTATGTCTCTGGCAAGAGCCTTCCAACATAAACCAAAGAAATTCTGGAAATATCTAATTTAATTGGTCAAAGGAAGAATATTTTCATTAATATCAACTTTTTCTCTGCAGCGCTAAGAATATATGTATTTGTCCTGCAGCAATGAACTGCAAGATATTAACCAGAGGACTGCTAATCATATCACTCAGAGAGTTTGTGAGCATCCATCAGAAATATTATTCTCCATTTGGAAGCTCTGATGGATGGAAATAAATTAGCATAAGTAAAGCGAATATGGATAATTGAAAGGCAAAAATAGATTAATTTAAAATTCCTTTGCTTAGCATGAGAGACTCAGAGAAATTAAATCTAGAAAATACCTGTTCGATCATGCAATTCATTTCCCTTCTGTGAAGTGTATTCTCAAATGATTTGTCCAGCCAAGTTTTTAATGATTCAAATGGTGGGGCTTCTACCCCAGCACATGGAGAATCTTCTCATTTGGAAATATTTCCTAGCATTGTACCTAATTTATCTTTAGCTGGATTTTTTCCCCCATTACTCCTGATTATCTCATTGTCCCCATCTACCAGCCTGTAAGAACATAAGAACGTAAGAATGGCCATACTGGGTCAGACCAAAAATCCATCTAGCTCAACATATGGTCTTCCAACAGTGGCCAATGCTAGGTGCTCCCAGAGGGAATGAACAGAAGAGGTAATCAGCAAGTGATCCCATCTCCGACACCCATTCCCAGTTTCTTACAAACAGAGGCTAGGGACACCGTTCCTACCCATATTGGGTAATGGCCATTAATGGACTCATCTTAATTTAATTTATCTATCTCTTTTTTTGAACCCTATTAAAATGCTGGCCTTCACAACATCCTCTGGCAAGGAGTTCCACAGGTTGACTGTGTGTTGAGTGAAGTAGTGCTTCCTTTTGTTTGTTTCAAACCTGCTACCTATTCATTTCATTTAGTGACCCTAGTTCTTATGTTATGGGAACAAGTAAATAACTTTTCCTTATTCCTTTTTTCCCCCACACCAGTCATGATTTTATAGACTTCTATCATATCCCTCCTTAGTCTCCTCTTTTCTAAACTGAAAAGTCCCAGACTTTTTAATCTCTCTTCGTATAGCAGCTGTTCCAAACCCCTTATCATTTCTGTTGCCCTTTTCTGAACTTTTTCCAATGTTAAGATACCTTTTTTTGAGGTGAGGTGACCACATCTATATGCAGTATTCTAGATGTGAGTGTACCATGGATTTATACAGAAGCATTATTCTCTGTTTTATTTTCTATCCCGTCTTAAATGATTCCTAACATTCTGTTTACCTTTTTTGACTGCTGCTGCACACTGAGTGGATGTTTTCAGAGAACTATCCACAATGACTCCAAGATCTCTCTATTGAGTGGTAATAGCTAATTTAGTCCCCATCATTTTGTACATATAGTTGGGCTATAGAAATCCTCTCCTTTCCTGGGACCCAATTCTAGTAGCTTCACTCATGCTGAATAGTACCTTACTTTATATGTAGTCACACTGAAGTAAATAGTGCTGCTCCTAGGTAAAACTACAACTCCATTTTGGTAAGGTTGGCTGAAGATACTTAACCCAGGAGTTGTAGCTTTTCCCCCTGCTCCCTATCATTCTTTTTTTTTTTTTTTTGGTTCCTAATATAATGTAAGTATATGGTATACTAGTTGACAAAAATACTCTGCATTTTGTATAAAAAAATCCCCCAAAATTCAGCTAACATCAGGGAAAATATCAGCCTAGATAGTTAAAATTTTGACAGACTTATAAACAGACAACAGGATATCACAATGGGAAGTATCTAATAATAATAAATGGAACTACCAGTTCTACCAATAATACCACTGTACTATGGATATCCTTGCTAATGTGGAGTAATTAAGTGATTATGGGCAGTATTTGATACTTACATCCACAAAGGAGTCAAATGGATAGGGCTGTAAAAGAAGGTAGAAAGTTTAATTTCCCAAAGAATATCATGAACATCTGAATAATATCAACTAGGTTTTATGCAATCCAAATTACTGACCAAGTTCTATGATTTTTTTTTTAATTTGAAATCAGTGACTATGTTTTCCAGACATAGTAATGGATATATCACATCAGCCTTTAAAAAGCTGGCAAAGATGGCTTTGACTGAGAATTAAATGTCATTTCCTATTAATAAAGTATCTGTTATGACTCAGATTAGTAATGTGCCATAGTGGTCACGAAACATATTCATTAAAGCTTTTGTTCAGTTGATTAGTTGAAAGCCTGTTTTGACTTCTTAATTATCTCCAGTAAAGACCTTTGGTAAGTTAATGTCTCCTGTGTTCAGTTGCCTAGCAGTATTATTATGTAGTGGCAGCACATTCAATTCTTAGGCAAGTTCAAGGGTATTGTTTTCCTATGATTATATTTTTCCTTCAAATATTGTGTTTCTTGACAGCAGGCATACCTGAACATGTATTCTGATCCAAAACCAAATATAGCTGTAGATTTTGTGATATTGGACAACTGTTCACTCTAAACTAGATTCAGGCTACCTGGACTTGGAATAGTGTTTAAGGATATTTCTCTAGCCATAGACACAAACAACTCACAGCCTGTCTCAAACTCAGCTGGAAAGACTCCCAGTGATATAGGGAAGTTAAAAGGAAGACTCTAAAGGCACAATGCTTTTAACATTCGCTTCCATCTTTGCAATCACCTAGCCACCCATCTACATTACAGGGGCTGGCCCACTGATAATCCTCTTGTCATTAGGATACAAGTCGGATGAAATTTGAAAAGTAGAAAAATGTAAACTACAGTGTAGTCAAAGACCTATTAGCCAGACTCATCACAGTCTGCACTGCACTGTGATTTCGAGATAACTGGCATTATTTTGAAATAACAATGAGAGCATCTACACAGCCATTCCGTTATTTCAAAATAATTTTGAAATAACAGATGGCTTATTCCAAAATCTATAAGCCTCATTCTATGAGGAATAGTGCATATTGCAAAATAGCTATTTCGAAATAAGGCATGTGTAGATGCTCCACTACTACTATTTCAAAATAGCCCCTCACCAGGGCCATTCTAAGTTATTCCTCCCTAGTGCCTCCTGGGGCTCTAAACCTAGATAGCACATCTACATTAGGGAAGACTGCCTCGGACTAATTTTGAGACTTCCCTGCAGTATAGACATACCCAAAGAGTCCAGAGTAGATGAACAGCAATTAGTAATTTAAAATATTTCAAAACATCCATCTATATCTATATTCATATCTATCTACACTGAAATAAATGCATGGGAGTAGAGTTGGAGCCTAAGTTTTACTCATCCCATTAAATGCTTGAAATCTACAAACTCTCAAACAGGAATGTAATTCTAGTCCTCTGTCATTTTTTTCTTGGCAATAGAGATCTTACTAACCTTTGGAGAATTCACCCTCTTAACTCTTCTCTTGATTGTACTCTCCACAAATGTGCTCTCTTGGTATTCTTGGCTGGGTTGATATCTGTAATATGAGGTCTTCCGGTTAACACTCTCTGTGGTTCTTTGGTAAGTTTCTGGACGTGTGGTTTCACTTTTATTATGATTTCCTAGTTGATGTCAAGTTGTTACTTCAACTCACTGAGAAACTCCTATATAATTTTTTCAAAATATGTTCATTTTCCCCTCGGAGACTAAATATGAAAATATTGTGAAAAATTGGGTGAGGCCCGATGGTTAAACATTGAATAACCTATCAAAGCTCAAAGCCAACAGGTCAAAAGTGTAGAAATATTAACAGATGATAGTAAGGGGTTTATGGCCCTGATTCTGAAAAGAACCTATATACTTGAGTAAGAAAGCAAATAGTGACACTGACTTCAGTAGCGCTATTTGCGTTTCCTTAAGAGTGAATGAAGGAGACTGTCCTTCTGGCTCACAATTGCAGTGCACCTGGGATGGAGGGGCAGGACTTGAGGCTGTTTGGAGGTAGGCAAGTGGTAGTCTCCATCCCCGCAGGAAGTCTATAATGTAGTAGATTGCCAGCTCAGTTGTTCCCATTGTTGTTACTGAATTGTTCCTGTTCTTAGTGAAATCTACGAGAAGCATAAAATAGGCATAAATGTTTTAAGACTCCTTTACATTGCCAGAGTGGTGTAAAGGAGCTTTATTCTATATGACAGTATGGCCTTACATAAATATTTATGGTGCATTAGTGATGAGAACTGGTCTAAATTTTTGGAGTGACATTTTTTTCCTATTAAAATGTGCTCCATGAACTGTTTACTACTGAGATGGTGAGAAGCCAATATACATTGTGAGCTTGAATCCCCAGCCCTCACTTGCTCTTCAGTTGCCTATGATGTAATACTGAGCGTGTGGCAGTGTGTATATATTAGTGACCAATAATATATAAAATGAAGAGTCAAACCTAGCTATATTATTATTAGACAAAGGGCGGTTGGGAATTCCTTTCAGTGCTCCCAATTACCATTCTTCATCCAATGTATTGTAATTTCAATAAATTACTAAAATAATTGAAATTGATGTGGTTATATTGTATTTGCATAATTTTGATAACTATAATATGCAGCATTTTGCAGAATTTTAAAATATTGTGCATATAACTTTTAATTTTAATGCAGATTTTTAATTTTTTTGGCACAGAATTCCCCCAGAAGTACAACACGTCAAGAGAAGTGGCAAGCTGAGAGGTGTGACAGAGCAATTTTTAAATGACAGCCATGACACTGTATTGTTTTGAGCTGAAAAAAATGTAGAGGAAAAAATACACCTCTTACAGCTGTGATATAATTCATTCCATAATTTCTAATGTATTAGCAAATCTGAAATTAAGATTGTCCCAGCCTCTTAAGGGATCCCAAAAATTCACTTAATCTGTGAAGACCTATCCACATCTTCTCAGTTTAAACCAACATCCCCTTAGTTTAAGCCATGACTAAAAATGTTGTTTCAGACCTCTGAATCTCACACAGTATTTTTATCCAATTGTTGTCTTAACTTTTGGATCATTAGCTAACCAGTGCAAAGACTGGACCTATGTATGCATCTTGTACAACATCAAATTGGGGCCTATCAGATAATAAATAATGATGTATTTAAGATGTAATATTTCTGTGGTGAATGGATAGCATCTTGTATGGGATATGAAAAACAGGAAAGTTCAATAAAAGCCTATTGAGCTAAATTCTCTGCTGGCATAGCCCCAGTGAAGCCAATGAAATTACAATAGCAGACAATTTGCTTGTATGTTTGTCGGGTCTGTGTTCAATGTTTGGCATAAGATACTGATCCAAGCAGTACTGCAGTACTAATAGATAAACAAATAACAAGAATTATTAATGCTATTTTCCTATAAGAAACAGAGGGCGATTGTAATATCTGTGTTCTGTGAAAACAGTTCCAGCTGTAGTACTTTCTCAAATCTTTAACGACATCATGCTTTTTTCAACAGTGTTTCACTCTCCAGTTAAAAAGCGTGTGTATGCTTTGGGGATGGAATGTATTTTTAATGCCTAATTTTTTACTTTTCTAATTTTAATCTAGTAGTGTATGAAAATTTTATGTGCATAGAAACAGTCTTCTTCATACCTTTAGCTTTATTTTTTAAAATTTTGGTGAAATGAAAGAAAGAAAGAAAAAATGTTTGAAATTTAACAAAATGCTTCATTTGATCTGAAAACATCCATTTCATTTGAGTTTTTGTCATCTTGCATTGTTAATACAATTGAAATCCATTTCCAACTGACAAGCTGTTTCATACTGAAAAATCAAAAATCATTTAGAAAATGTCAAAACAAAATGTCCTAGGTTTTTACAAGGTTTTTTTAAGCCAGAACAATTCAGGGAATTCTACATAAATTTGTGAAATATTTCAATTGATGCAAATCTTCATTTCTCAGGGGAAAACAAAAATAACCTTTGAGCTAAAACATTTCTCTCAGCTCTACTTTAGAACCCCATTGCATTTTAAATTCCATTTCTCCATAAAGCACTTAGACCTTTCTCTTGGAATTGCACTAGAAATGTTTCTAGGCACCTTGATAAAAGGGTGGGGGGAGAATAAAAACTGTTGTAGAGGGGTTTCCTTTTTTGTTTTGCTTGGGTTTTCATTTAAAATGTTATCCAAATTTGAAAAATGTCAACAAAAATCTTAAGGGGAGGGGAATCGGTCAAAATTTTTCCCGCTTTTTTTTTAAATTTCATATTTGGTATCACTCAAATTATGGTTGGGATTCTGAATTTGATGGGCAAGGATCCACTGGTGATGGGGCATATTGGCATTAATGATATTATGTTATAGGATATATCACATGTTATAGACCAATTCGGGGAATGCAGTATGTTATTGAAGAAAAGGAATATCCAAGTGATCTTCTCAGAAAGCAAAAGAAGAGAGAGAGCAAAAGATTCTGGAAGTGAACCAATGGCTTGGTACATGATGTAGATTAAGGGTTTTGGTTTTGTGGAAAATTGGTCCACTTCCTTTGGGGAGAGGGAGCTATACAGTTTCAAAGGACTACATCTTAGTGTATGGGGAAACAATCTTCTCAGGGACAAGTTGCTGGGGTAGTCAGAAAGGCATGAAACAAATATCAAAAGGGGAGGTAAAAAGAAGTAAGATGTGATCACTCAGGGTACGTCTAGACTACGAGCTTTTTTTGAAAGAGATTATTTTGAAAGAATAACTCCCAAAATAACAATTTTGAAATATTGCTATTCCTCTTCACAAGCAAGAGTTATTATTTTGAAATAACAAGCCCTTTATTTTGAAATAACAGGCTCGGTAGTGTGGATGCTCGCCTTGTTATTTCAAAATAAGGACAGTTATTTTGAAATAACTCCCTAATGTAGACATGTCCTTATAGAGGAAGTGAAGGCAACTTAAGAGGGAAGTTAAAGGAGACAAAGATAAATGTATGGATAGCAGAGTTAAACCAATAAGAAGGGTTTTAAAGTATATTAAAACATAAAGAAACCTAACAGTGATATTAGTTCAATACTAGATGGAAATGGTAGAATTTTCAATAATAAATCAGAAAAGGTGGAAGTGTTCAATAAATATGTCTGTTCTATATGGAAAATAAAGTATGGAATTGCGAAGAAACAATGAAGGCATTTAACACTACTTAGAAGCAGAGAATCATAGACTACTAGAACTGAAAAGGATCTAGAGAGGTCATCAAGTCCAGTCCCCTGCCCTCACGGCAGGACCAAGCACCATCTAGATAATCCCTGATAGACGTCCGTCTAATCTGCTCTTAAATATCTCCAGTGATGGAGATTCCACAATCTCCTTTGGCAATTTATTTCACTGTTTAACCACCCTGACAGTTAGGAAGTTTTTCCTAATGTCCAATGTTACCCGCCCTGGCTTCAAATTAAGCCCATTGCTTCTTGTCCTGTCTTTTAGAGACCAAAAAGAACAATTTTTCTCCCTCTTCCTTGTAACACTCTTTTAGATACTTGAAAACAGCTATCATGTCCCCTCTCAGGCCAATTCTTTCAGTCTTCTCTCATAGGTCATGTTTTCTAGACCTTTAATCATTTATGTTGCTCTTCTATGGACCTTCTCCAATTTCTCCACATCTTTCTTGAAATGTAGTCCCCAGAACTGGACATTATACTCCAACTGAGGCCTAATCAATGCAGAGCAGAGTAGAAGAATTACTTCCTGTGTCTTGCTCACAATACTCCTGTTAGACCAAATATATTAAAATGGATAGATGATTAAGTACATCATTTGAAATTTAAGACAAGGGTAAGGCAAGGATGCATCCCATCTCCATTCTTGTTTTTGCTCATAGTTGATTATGGCCTCAAGCAACGTAAGAATAATCAGTATGTCATAAGGCTTCTAATAATTGAAGAATATTGAATCTAGATTTCACTGATGGCATCACTTTTCTACATGAAAATGCTGAAGGACTTCAAGCAAGCACAATGAAGTGAAAGAAATTCTGGAGCAGGTAAGACTGTGATTTACTGTAAAGAAATGTAAAACCGTAGCAGTTGGAGATATGGATTTAAATGTCAAAACTGAGGATGAACAGCTAGAGATAGTAGATTGATTCAAATATCTTGGAAGCACAATAAGGCAAGATGATACATGCTCTGAGGAAATAAGAATAAGGATTGGCAAAGCAAAAGCAGCCTTTGGTAAACTTAAGAACATTTGGAAACTTACAAAACTAAGCATCTATTCAGCTGCCATTGTAGCGATAGTAAACTATGGCAATGAAACTTGGCAACTAAAGGAAACAGATGCTCAGAAGTTAGATGCATTTCATCCTAAGTGCTTGGGGACAATATTAGGAGTAAGCTATGAGGAAAGAAAAACAAACAATGAAGTCTGAAAAATGGCTCAAGCATGGTCTCTATCACAAATAATTTGTAAGAGAAAACATCACATGTCCTAGACACTGTTATGAATGGGTCATAACTGACTAACAATTATGGTTCTCAGTTGGAAGCTAGAAAATCCAAAAAGAAAGAGAGGTAGAACTAGGATGACTTGGAAGTGTTTGATTATCAACAGCATAGAAAAATTTAATTTGCGATGGGAGGGCTTAGGTCACAAGGCAGCTGATAAGCAAGCATGGAGGATGTGGGTGGCCAAGTGCGTTGAAAAAAGCATAGGATGGACTAAGGTAGTCATATCATGAGATGATGGAACACTTTGATTTCTAATAGTAACTCAGGCTAAAGTTAAACAGCAGTTACTAAAATTAGATTGTTTAAAGTAGCAGGTCTGGATAACTGGCACAAAAGAATAAAATAACTGGCTGAGAAGCTCTCTGGACAATTAATACTGATATTCAATAACTCTTGGAACCCTGGGGAAGTTACAGAAGACTGGAAAAAAGCAACGATTATGCCACTATTTTAAAAGGGTGAATGGGATGACCTAGACAATTATAGATCTGTCAGCCTGACACTAAACCCAGACAAGATAACGGACTGGCTGCTATGAGACTCTATTAATATAGAATTAAGGGATGGTAATATTATTAATGCCCATCAACATAGCTTTATGGAAAATAAATCAAACTATTATTTTTTTACAAAATTACAAGTTTGTTTGATAATGGTAACAGTGCTTATGAAGTAGACCTCTGTAAAGCATTTAACTGGATACCACATGATAGTTTGACTTAAAAACTAAAAAGTGTACCATGGCAAACCATAGCTCTCAAATATAAATGCAAATAGAAAATCATGATTGAAGGTGATCCCCAATTGCATAAACATGGGGATCTAAAGTAGGGGTGTGGTGGTTATATTATATTTGGATAACAAACTGCTGCTGCTGCTGCTGCTGCTGCTAGAATATTCTATCCAGTTCTAGTTTTCACAGTTCAAGAAGGATATTGACAGGCTTGTTGAAAGGGGGCATGAAAGGGGGCATGGCCTCTGATTTGCTGCCAGAGCAAGACTCCATGCAACTCCATGCCACTCTGTGGGCTGGAGTATGGGGGTTCAAAGTCTGGACAATGCCCTTCCGCCTAATGTTCCACTCCTTCCAGGTGCATAGAGCCAGCCCCCAACTACACCTGGCCCTGGGGCCTGTGGTGGCTGTCGGCCCCACTGGATATTGATAAATTGGAGAGGGCTCATTGTTGAGAAGAGCCCAACAATGATTAGAGGTTTGAAATATGCCTTATAGTGCTAGACTCAAAAGACTCAATGTATTAATTTTAATAAAGAGACAGTTGAGCAACTTGATCAGAGTGTGTAAGTACTGACATGGGAACAAATATTGAATAATGGACTCTTCAATCTAGCAGATAAAGGTATAACAAGAGTTGATGTCTGGAAGGTGGGGCTACACCAATTCACACTGGAAATAATATGTAAATGTTTAAGAAGGGGTAGTTAACCATTGGAACAGTTGACCAAGGGCTGTGGTGAAATCTCATTGCTGAAAGGTTTTAAAACAAGATTGGATTATTTTCTCCCATGAAAGATATGCTCTAGTTAAAAAAAGACCTATTTTGGGGTAAGTTATAGGGCCTGTATTATGTAGGAAGTCAGACTCAGGTGATCACAGTGGTGTCTCCCAGTCTTGGAATCTATGAATGAAAAATATTGAAAATATTTAACCAAACTCTGTTAGAAAAGTTCACATGTAAAGATACAAAGAGAACTGAAGTTATCTACCTACCTTAAAAGGAGACCAGCGAAGCCTTAATTATTCAAAGAATTTTTTAAAATCCACATTCTTTCATATGTTTACCTGACAAGGGCTACCAAAGTGTAGAGAATTATTATTGTTATTATTTAATTGATTATTATTGGTCTCAGCATTTTTTCTGCCTTTCCTACTTCTTGCTCTGGACCTTCGTTATATGTTTAGCAATGATAGCCTCCAATCAACAAATGGAGTTATTTCCCAAGGTATGTTGGTTAGGCTGCCTGACAAGAGAAGAGAATTAATTTTATTATCTTTGTATTTCTCTTTTCCGATTCATTTAGTTGGAGATTCAGCAGCAGGAGAAGGTTGTGCAACTTCCTCAACTCTGATCATACCTCAAATTCCTTTCTCTTTCAAATAATATTTGCTACAGCAATCTCCATCTATTGCAGTGATTTTTCAGATTATCAGGAATTTGGTTTTCCCCCCAAATGAAAGTTGGTCATGTCAATCAGGCTTATTTTATTGGTTGGAATTAAAGCAATAGCAGGTTAAAGAGCTTAAGAGCCAAAAATAGAAAGGATTTTGGTGGCTGAAAAATGCCCCTCTCAATCTGCAGTTTAGGGTATAGTGAATTCTAGAAGCATCAGGCTGGGCAGTTTGGCAACTAAACAGTGAGTTAGGAGCACAGTTCTTGTGCTCTTTGGAGAAAATGCTAATATTTGTTATACGAATGACTCTGGATAATATGATTTTGAGAGGTTTCTACATGCCAAATATGACTATTTGAATTCCATTAGCATTCATACGATATGCATCTGTCTTATTTTATAGCAGTTACTATTCAAAATAGAAAATACTTCCAAATTTGAACTTGGTTTTAATTTAAAAAAGACTTTTATATTTCTCAAGCCCATGAGATAGCAGTGAATAGATAACTTACATACTCTTCTCAGATACAGTTTCTATCTCTTCCTTGCTTCACTATCTTCCTAATTCAAATTACATACTTGCAAATGAAGTAGTTATGGAAGAAGGAAATCTGGTTGATTTCAGCTGGCATTTTCTGTCTGTGGTCTTTGCTAGAAGCAACTTATAAGGAAGCTATTTTAAGCTGCTAGGAGATCAAACAAGTAGACTAAAGTGCCACCAAGAGGAGATAGAAAAATGTTTTGTGCATAGCAATAGTCATAAAAACTATTTTGAAGCACTGTGTAGATTTATGGCAGATTGCTAGAATGCAAAATGGAGTAATGAATCTATCAAGGAACACGCCTAACAACTCAATGTGACAGCAAAATGTCTATTTTTGTCATTTTTGATATCACAGCTGCATCCTTTAGAAGTAAAAAGAAATGTTGAAGCCTGAAACGAAGCAGAAGTATGTTTAACGTCCTCAGTGGTGTAGTTTCTCAGATGCAGCTCTCTAAAACAAGTATGCTGCAATTTACCCCATCCCTCTCTGATCCAACATATGAGAAATGACCATATACAGTTTAGTGGTAGAAGACAGCAATTATGTTTTCCCTCTTATTTGAGTCTTATCTAAAATCAGTTAAATTGTCAAAAATAATATTATAAATAATTCTATAAGTAAACAAGAGATAGAAACATAACCACACCTGTTTGTAAGAATAACTCAGTGGATTTGTGCTTAAAGTACTGGATGAGGGCTCAAGAAATCTGGGATTGGTTCCCATAGCTCTCCCATATACTTCTTCTAGGGCCTTGGGAAAATCATTTAATCCCTTGGTGCCACAGTTCCCCATCTGTAACAAGAGGTTATTATGACCACCTTTCTCTTACCTTTTGTCTGTTTTGTCTCTTTAGACTGTAAGCCCTTCGAGGCATGAATTGTTTCCGATCATGTGTTTATACTCCCCTGGCCCAATAGAGACTCAATTTCAATTGGAGACTTAAATTCACCTAACAATGCTTAGCACATAGATAAACATAGAAGGGGAAGGAATCTCTAGTCCAATCCCTGCACTCATGGCAGGATTAAATATTATGTAGACCACCTTCACCAGGTGTTTTTCTAACCTGCTCTTAAATATGCCAATGACAGGGATTCCACAACCTCCCTAAGCAATTTATTCCAGCGTTTAGCCACCCTGACACTTAGTAAGCTTTTCCTTATGTCCAACCTAAGCCTTCCTTGCTTCAGCGTAAGCTCATTGCTTCTTGTCCTTGACTCAGAAGTTTAGAAGAACAATTTTCCTCCCTCTTCCTTGTAACAGTGCTCTACAGATATCAATTGCATTGGTTGCCATTAAAGTCACACACTGATAGTTGAAAAAAAATGAATTTTTTTATATAACAGTTTCTGTCGCAGAATAGGACAACTATTCTACAAGTTTCTGTGGTATCTCTTGACTTTTAAAATGATAGCTAGTATCACTTCCATTCCCACATCATCCCTGTGAGAGTGATATGCAGTATTATCCCCATGTTAGAAATAAACTAAAATAGAAAACGAAGATAGAAAGTTGAAGCATGTTCCCATATCAGCAAAGGAATTTAGTGGCAGAGGTCACAGCTACTCATTCCCAACCACATTCACATTGATGGAGAAAGCAGCAAATGTCCTGGATTGTTAGGACCCGGTAGGAGCCCAGGTAGTGAAGGAAAAGAGCAACCAATACTGTGCCTCCTATCCCCACTCTTAACATAATACAGTCCCTCCTCCATTCACCTTCCAATCCTAGTGTGAGTGATCACCCACTTGTAAGGAACTCAGTTGCCCTAGGAGATCAGTGTGGACCCGCCAGATTCAGGGTCAAGGAACAGTGGAGCTGGATTCCTAACCTCTTCATGTGACATTTTCACAAAGATCAATGTCACGTGGACAGGAAAGTAGCCACTGCCAAAAGCTCTCTCCTCCCATAACACCACCAGTCTTCCACCCAATTACCCCTGCACTAAGCAACTTTTCCACTTTAACACAGCACCAGAAGAACTACCTGTGGATGAGAGCTCTACAAAGAAGTATTATGCAAGTTTATTACAATATTAACAGCAAAGGGGATTTAAACGCCTTTTCCCCGCATACCGGTTCTCTGCCACCATGCTTGATAAAGCTAGGACTCTTTTCCTCCCCCCCTTCTCCCTTAGAATTCTCCAAATGGCATTGGTACTGGCAAATTAAAACTATACAATTTTATTTCCTTGAAGTATCAAATCCCAAAATTATTGGCCACTCATGCTGCCTTCATACCCCAGCCCGTTTTCTGAGCTGCTTCCTGCAACCTATGGAGTACACATGATAATGGGGCCCCCATTTCAATCAACTTAATCACAGACCTTTCCCACAACAATTAATCCCCCTAGAAAGGAAGAAAGAGAACATTCTTAAGTGCATCACTTGCGGGAGTCTGTGAGTACCTCTCAGTCTGGGCATGCAACAGTACCATTGGTGTTAAATTCCCTCTATGCTTTTAGCTAATTTTTTTAATCAAGTTGTGTAATTTGTTACCAATGTTATTTAACTTTTGTGATACAGTTGGTCTGAAAAGTTCATTGAAGTGCAGCTCAAGCTGTCAATGGCATACCATTCCCACATTATATCAATTCCTAATAAAAATCAGTGTACAACCACATGTGGCTTATTTCAGTGGTTACAGCACACTCATTATCCACGACTATCCCCAGGTCTCAAAGAGAGCACATAATGCATCCTGAACCTTATTTCCCTGACCAATTGGGGCATTTCTCAAACAGTGCCTATAACATTTGGGAAATCTCTCCATCTCCTGCTTCCACCCACCATCTAAGCACTCTCCCTTTCTCTCACAGATGATGTGCAAACCAAAGCAAGTATGTATCATGCAAGGCATCTTATGCTGAGATCTACTAAGCCTTATCATGAGGCACCTCCACCTTCACTCCCTCTTTCCAAACACACACTCCACTGCCATTCAGCAACCAGTCAGAGTAGAATTAAGCCACTTTTTTTTCCTCTTGTGCAAGTGTCATTAAAAGACTTCATAAGCCAGGGTAGCAGAGATAAGTTTGACAAGTAAGTTAAATCTTAATTCCATTAACATCCACAGTGGTTTGGAGAGAAAAGCTTCCCTTGCTCATTCCAGCAAACAGACCTGAGTTTCTAAAGATCCTGACATCATGGACTTTTCTAGACCACCCCACATTAACACTGGTGAACTTGTCACCATGATCATCCAGATCCTCCAGCATCATGGAGAAATGTCACTTCCAGTTGTTTAAAATCTTTAGTCTGGGTGTCGGATGGGGTAAAGAATAGGTATGCATGTCCCATCTTTAGGCCCTACACTGTTCAGGAACCTCATCCATGCAAAAACCTTTATAATTTCCTGTGTGTTACCAAGCTTTATGACCCAACATTGCTGCACACCCTTAATAGCATCACAAACCTCCATGATGTCAGCCCTGACAATTACTCTAACAAAACCAAACAAGTTATCTACCAACCACTAACAACAGGGTGTGGGAAACTTCCATATGGTGATGGCCTCACACTTTTCCCTTGGGGAGGGGAACTTGCATCTTGGTGTGTTGATGGTGAAGCTCTAGGGTGAGCTCTGTGTAGCTTTCTAGGAAAGATAACATCATTCTGAAATACTGCCATCACTGTTGGCCAGCCCAGTTCTGCATCACTGTCTTCCACCAGTCACTGCTAGTTGACCATGCCCAAAATTTGGCACTATTCAGATAAACGCCCTGGTGAAGTAGTTGCTTGATTTCATCCTCCTTTTCCTCCTGCCCTAAAGCTTTGTCACTCAGGGTATGTCTAGACTACATGGTTCCATTGACGGAACCCAGCTGCTCCTGGGTTTCTAGACATAGGGAAATGAAGTGGCGATTTAAATAATCGCCGCTTCATTTACATCAAAATGGCCGCCACGCTGTGCTGATCAGCTGTTTGGCGGCACAGCGCGGTAGTCTGGACGCTCCGCGGTCGACAAAGGAAGCCCTTGTCGACCACCCCGGTAAACCTCATTCCACAAGGCATAACGGGGCGGTTGACAAGGGCTTCCCTTGTTGACCGCGGAGCATCCAGACTACCGTGCTGTGCCGCCAAACAGCTGATCGGCGCAGCGCGGTGGCCATTTTGATGTAAATGAAGCGGTGATTATTTAAATCACCGCTTCATTTCCCTATGTCTAGAAACCTCATCTACATGGCTCCGTCAACGGAGCCATGTAGTCTAGACATACCCTCAGATATCTAAAGCCCTATGAAGCAGGCAAACTGAGCCCATCTGGCTGTGCAACTGTCCATACATGTACAAAAACAATGAGGAGTCCTGTGGTACCTTAGAGGCTAAGGGTAAGTCCACACTGCAAGATACCTCTGGTATCCCGAAATAGCTACCCCACGTCTTTTGAACGTGGCTGCTATTGTGAAATATAATAGACCCCGCTATTTTGGTATCCTTGTAAACCTTGTTCCACGAGGGATAAGGGATGTCTTGAAATAGTATGTTATTTCAAAATTTGGTGCCGTGTAGATGTGCCAGATTTCAAAATAGCCTATTTTGAAATAGAATCGAAATAAGATATGCAATTTGCATAGCAAAAATTGCATATCTTATTTCGAGCAAAGGGTGCAGTGCAGACGCACCCTAACAGATTTATTAGGGCATAAGCTTTTGTGGATAAAATCTACTAGCTTATACCCTAATAAATCTGTTAGTTTCTAAGGTGCCACAGGATGCCTTGTTGTTTTTGCAAATACAGACTTATATGTCTGAGACGTACATATGTAGATCGAATTAAAGACTGTCATGATCACGGAGCTCAGAAACATGTCTTCTATGATGCACTTACAACATACAAATATGTTTTGGCATGCTAGGAAAGTAATCACAAGGCTTTGTTAGTTTGAGCCTAAGTCCCAAAAATCACTGTTGGTTCCATACACTAAGGCTGTGTCTAGACTGGCAAGATTTTGCGCAAAAACTTGCTGCCTGTCTACACTGGCTGCGAGTATTTGCACAAGAACACTGACATTCTAATGTATGAAATCAGTGCTTCTTGCACAAATACTCTGACGCTCCCGCTCAGGAATAAGCCCTCTTGCGCAAGTGTTCTTGCGCAAGAGGGCCAGTGTAGACAGGCAGCCAAGACATTTTGCGCAAAAGCAGGCTAAACGGAAAAAAGCCCTAGTGGACTTAGCTTGGATGCTCCGTACCTGCAGGCAGTTCTGTACTTCCTTGGTAATCCGAGACCCCTTAAAGGCAGCTTGCAGAGGCCACGAGGCAGAAGCCTTTCTGCTGCCTTCTGCCCAGAGCTGTGCCACGCGGCCCCTGCCGTCCCCAACAGCCACCAGCCCAGGATGGCAGCTCCAGTGGGGGAACAGCCACCCGCACCCCCAGCACAGGAGGCCCCAAGGGGCAGAAAACGGCGGGCCCCGTCCTGGTCCCTGGGGGAGCTGGAGGCCCTACTGGACCTCTGGGAGGAAGAGGAGACCCTCCACAGCACCCACTCCCGTCGCTGCAATGCAGATGTATTTGACCACATGGCCCAGGCGCTCTCCCACCAGGGACATCCAGTCCGGACCCTCGAACAAGTCCGGGCTAAGGTGAAAGAGTTGCTCCTGGGCTATGTCCGGGCCAGCGAGGGCCAGGGGGCAGGAGCAGACACCTGCCCCCACTACCAGCGGCTCCACCGCATCCTGGGCCAGCCAGCACCCCAGGGACTGTCCGTCCCTGTGGACACCTGCAGGCGCCCCCCCGTCACCAGGACCAGCGAGATGGGGGAGGAAGAAGAGACCGCCAGCGAGTTGGAGGATGAGGCCAGCACCTTCACCCTCCACTCAGCGGCCCCCTCTGGCAGTCCCGATGTCTCCCATACATCCTTGGAGGCTGGGAAAGGATCCACCGGTGAGTGTTGCACTTTGCACTCATAAGGGCGGGGGGAGCCAGGCACCTGGAGGGGGGAGGGGGAGAACGCATCACTCAGGCCACGTGAGCTGCACGCTGCATAGCATTAGCAGTATGCAGCACATACCTGGGACCGTATGCTGCTCACACACATCCGGCGGGACCAGGGGGGAAGGGTGGATGCTGGCTGGAATCAGCCAGGGCCCCAGGGGCTCAGGCCAGAGCCCACACTTCCGCCCAAGGGTGCAGCACACAGAACGGCACACTGTTCCACGCCTGGCTGTGAGGCACAGCCAGCTGCTCCTGGGGAAACCGCAGCGTCACAGCCTTGTGAGTGCAGCCCCCACTGAGCCCCTCGCCTGCTCCCCGGTGTCTTGGCTGGCCCCCCCAAAGGAAGTGCCCACTGCGGCCACACATGTCCCTGGGCTACTGTGTGTGAGGGCTAGCAGGAGCGGGAGGGGGGAAGCGCTCAGGCTGGCTCTAGGGCCACCCGAGTTTTGCTGCAAGGATGGTACACTCTCCAGTCACTCTCCTGGTTCCGTCCAGGAGACATCCCACGTGATGGGGATCTGAGAGCCCAGACCATGTCTGCCATATGTGCTCCCAGGCACTGTGTGGGGATTCATCTTGCTCCCTGTCAAACACCATTGATTAGCCCAAAGCCTCACAGCCTCCACCGGCAGGGAGTTCCACAGGTTAACACAACACAAGCGCCCTCCCACCCCCCAAGGGGCCAGGACACAGACCGGTGGTTACAATACATGGAGGAGGACCCTACTTCAGGGGCGGTGCTGTATGCAAACAGGCAACACGGGGGGAGGAGGGTAACCGAGTGGGCCCAAGCCACACTACTGTGATGTCACCAGGGCTCAGGGGTGGATGGCATGGGGTGTGGGGACAGTGGCCAGGCTGCCTGACTGATGCATCCTTTCTTCTGTTCCCTGCAGCGGGACCAAGCAGGAGCGGGGGACCCTCCAGCCCTGCAGTAGCGGCAGCACCCCCAGCCACCCAACCACCAAGCCGGCGGGTCCGGCAGCGGGACCAGCTCCTTCGGCGGCATGTGCAGGCCATCGAACGGGTGGAAGCAGCCATCACGCACCGGGTGGAGGCGGACCTGCAGTGGCGGCAGGAGGCCTGGGGCTCCTTCCAGGCCCAGCATGTGTGGATGGCGGATGCCATCTCCACCCTCACCACACACATTGGCCATGCCATACACTATGGCATGGCCTTACCCCATGCACCCGCCATCCTAGCACTGCCTTTGCCCCCTCCTGCTCCAGCCCCTCCTGCCCCCGTCATGCCCCCTCCTGCCCCCACCATGCCCCCTCCTGCCCCTGCCCCTCCTGCCCACCTCCCCATGCTGCCTGCCCCGACGCGGCCTGACCCCCATGTGCAGGTCCGCCCCCCACAGAAGCGGTCGCAGGGGCCACCCCTCCCAGCAGTAGCTCCCCCCTCTCCCCAGTTAAGAGCCTCCACCCCCTCCCACCCTACATCTCTCCCCTCCCCATTGTAAACAAAAGTTTCAAACGTTGTGTTAAAAAAAAACTGTGTTGGTTGTTTATTGGGAGGTAAGGGGAGGGGAGGAGGGAAGGGTAGGGGATGAGAGGGAGATGTTAAGGGAGACAGAGGCGACCCTGCTATGGGGCCTGGGAGAACATCTCTGTCAGGGCCTCCTGGATGCGCACCCCATCATGGTGCGCCTGGTGGATGGCAGCTGTGCGGGGCTGTTCAAAGGCCTGACCCTCGCCTGCCATCCATGCAGGGAGGAAGGCCTCCCCCCTCCACTCCATGACATTGTGGAGCACGCAGCACGCAGGCACTACCTCCGGGACATTCCACTCACCCATCTCCAGACAGGTGAGCAAGCAACGGAACCGGGCTTTCAGATGCCTGAAGGCACACTCGACTTGGTTGCGGGCCCAGTTGAGGTAGTCATTGAACCAGGCCCGGTTGTGGTCCAGCCGCCCCTTGTAGGGCCGCATTAGCCAGGGCAGCAGGGGGTAGGCCACGTCCCCCGCGTCCAGGGTCAGCTTCCACAGTGTGATGGCGACCCTCTTGTCCACCGCGATGGGCACACGCAGCCGGGTGGTGGTTCTCTGGAGCACAGGGGTGAGCCAGACACATAGCTCCAGGAACGTCTGCTTTCGCATGCGAAAGTTCCGGAGCCATTGCTGGTCATCCCATTGCCCCAGGACCAGCTGGTCCCACCAGTCCGTACTGGTGTCCAGTCTCCACAATGGCCTCTCCATGGTGGGGTGGGGATGGCACAGGGACGCCATGGCCTCCCTGGTGAGGGAGTCCAGAGTGACCTGTGCCTCGAGGTCCTGGTGGAGGAGTGCAGCAGCCAGGAGCACCAGCTGCAGGCACTCCAAAATGGCCGGAAGGGGGCAGAGCAGGTACAAGGACACCCCTGGCTCCATGGCACAAAAAACAAGGGAGATGAAAAAAAAACAACCAAAGGTACTAAAAGGCACAAGGCAGTGGTGTCCAAAAAGGCAGAGGGCAACCACCAAAACTGCTACAGCTGTCAGTCCCTGCAAGAGGTGCTATAGCACGCAGCAGGAGAGACACAGCTGTCCGGGGAGATCCCTTTAAGCACGTGTCTCAAAAGAGCTCCAGCCCCCGCCCCTGGAAAGGGCTGGTGCCCTTTTGCCCTCTTCAAAATGGTTCCAGGTTTCTGCTTTTGCTCAAAAGCATCCAGCCAATGTAGACGCGCTTTTGCGCAAAAGTGCATCGTTCTTACGATGACTCCCGGACCAATCTAGACGCTCTCTTGCGCAAATACTTTTAACGGAAAAACTTTTCCGTTAAAAGTATTTGCACAAAATCATGCCAGTCTAGACGCAGCCTAAAAATCACCGGCATAGATCTGAGCAGTTGAATATTGCACCATCATTTTCCTCCCAGAGTGCTGTGCAGCTCATTCCAACAACTACAGAACTGTGTGGACACAATGTTTGAGAAACAAAGTACCTTAAGGCAGCATAGCAAAATAGTTTTCTATTGGAGCGGAAAACTATCCTGTAAAGTACTTAACCCAGCCTGAACTGTATTCACAATGATTTCTAGACAATATTTGGTATAAGTGTGTGCACTGTCCAGGCCAGATCCTGCTCATCTTCCTCACTTTAGTAAATTGTGTGCAGTTGCTTTGGAAAGGCCAGGGAAATTGCCAGTGGGATGGTTTCACAGAAATCTAGGCTTCCAATGGCAAATCTTAGTGGAAAGAGACTGTTACAGTTGAAGTGAAAATTGCATTTTTTTTCATAATGATGTGATGTTTTTAAATGTTTGACAGTTCTGTTCTACTGAGACATGCTTCATCTTCTGTTCTACAAATCTGTTGGTGCAGTAGTTATGAAAAAAGTGGGGCACTCCTATCAATATTTCTTTAAAAAAAGAGGCTGTTGATCATATTTTCAGCCCCTCGGGAACATTTTTCAGTAATCGTAAGTGCTTTGTCAAAAACACACAGACCTTTCTAGAGAGCACTCCAGGTTTTGCTTTTTTTTTTTTTTTTTTTTAAAGAAACCTACTCCTGGGGGTTCAATCTGGGACAAAGACCTGATGCTATCAGTACATCAAAATAAGATGGGTATAAAAACAAGTTTTTCAACTACACTATAGAGGTAGCCTAAGTATATTTTATTTTTGGATTAACTAACTGGCCAGTAGCCAAAATATAATTTAGAGAGATTGGAGTTATTTTCTTTTTAAAATGAGGACTGGAAAAGATTAGTTTCACTCTATATTTGCCTTATTTTATGTTCACGCTCCAGTTCTCCATAAGTGGGAAAGAAATTTGTTAGGTAAGAATTAATCAGCACTAAAGTAGTGAAAAATACAATGCAGACTAAAAGTGACTAAGGCTTGTTATTTATGTAATATATTTCCTTTTTGATTTAATGTTGGGGGGTTTTTTTGGGGGGGGGAGGATGTTTCACCTGTTCACTAGATACTATGTTATTTGTATAACAAGTCAAAAAAGAGGGAAAGGAGGCATCCAAAGTTCCCGAGTGAAGTAAATAAAAGCAGCACTTTTGAAAAATCACCCCATCTATGTAAGTGCCAAAATAGGGATTTAGGAGCCTAGCATTATGCATCAAAATTTGAAAATACTAGCCCCCAGTTCAGCTGTAGTAATGGCAAATTCAATCCCAGTATAATGTTGCTGAAGTGAGCAGAGTTGCACCATGGATTAATTTTGGACTACATAATCTGCCTTTTCAGAGAGAACCGTCTTTGAAATATGAAAAAAAAATTACTCAACAAGGCACATATTGGTTCAATTATCATTACAACAATACATCTAATTATTTCCTTCTGGTAACCTCCTGTTGCATCCAATTTTCAGAGAAAAGGTCTCTTTTCAATGAGCCATGTTCTGATGAAGCAGCCTTTAGTATTTCATTTTCTTATTTAAGAAACTCCCTGCTTGTCTTATCTGAATGTTAAATAAGAAGAAAACCCATTGAAATGGAAACAATTCTTAGCATCTGATTATGTGCAGTGTATTCCAACATTCATGCTACATTTGGAGCCCACCACTAAATAATTGTCTGTGATTATTTAGACCCTGTTCTAAGTGCTCAACACCCCACTGTCCTCTTCCCCAAGACTGTTTTGATATTTGTAACATGAATCCTAATTCAGTTTGATGGAAATTAGATAAGAAAGTTATTTTGCCATGTTGTTAGCTTGTGTCACTAGGTAGGGCAACAGGATGGCAGTAAACGAGGAAAGAAACAAAAATAGCATGAGAAAGCAAACATTCAGCAAAAGACCATGATAAAAAGAGACAAGCTTTGTCCAGCAAGCCTTATAAAATGAATTTCATGTTCAGCCAAATAGTACTCACAGGCAAACCAAATTCTCAAGGAACTGTTTGCTTAGTCCTGTCTCACACTTGCTTGCTAATAATTACTAGCCTAACACACTGCAAAAAAATTATCCTCATCTCCCAATATACACAATATTTCTGAAGCTCAGCATGATTCTATTTGTATTGTATCAGGTATTGTAAGATGAGTAGATATGAAGAAAATGTCTCACTTGCCACCTTCTTACATATATTTCTCATTTTGGCCCATATTTGGGGTTTTTTTTGGGGGGGACTTCTCTTTTTAAAGTCTGAAGTCCCAGGTACGATATTATAATGTCACAAAGAGAAGTCAATGATTCATCAGTTAGAATCTATGATGGAAAGAGAATTGAAGAGGAAAACATTCTATCACAACCCTTACCTACACAGAGATGGTTGATGTTGCAGTCTTTCCAAGGACATACAATATTCATCTTGGGAACACCAATCTGTCAGCATAATGGCCAATAAGCAATTTTTATATAAAAAAATGCAGTAAAGGCTATCCCTTATGAATTGTGTGGTTCTATATCTGGTATATGTACCGTTAGTCAGCTTCACATACATTTGCCACATTGTTTTCAATGGAGTCTGGCACAGTTTGCCTTCTCTTGAACTTCAAAAGCAAAATATATCTCGCTCCTGTCATTGGTAGCATTGCACCACCAGACGCCTGGTGCACCTAACCCCACATTCCCAAGGCATTTCAAGCTCCTTGAACCACAAGAGAACCTAAGGCATACAGCACATCATAAACACAGACATCCATTAAGACAAGGAACTGAACAAGACAGAGTTACCTAAAATAAGGAAGATGCTAAAGATGCTGTGAGAATATTTTTATGCATGAAGAGTATAGAAGGATGATCTTACGAGCAGAACAGAGCCATCAGTCAAGTACCTTAGAAAGAGAAAAGGAACAGAACTTCATCTCAGACAGGAATCATGAGGAATATATCCTGTGCCTAGTTCACAAAGTCCTCCGTCCCAACTTGCCAAATTTGCTCATGTACCAGCACATAGTTTTTTCAGGGTGAAAAAAGGAGGTTGTCTCTTAAAACCATAAGTTCTAAACATACACTGGCTCAATAGCTATGGCCCTAATCATCTCCTCAACTTGTGCAAAGGAAAAAAACTTGGAGGACTGAGAACTCATGAGGGCAGTACTGTCCTTAAACCTTCGATAGAAGTGCCTCCTTTTGAGCCATGTGACATTGGGAACTGAACTCTTGTGGGGTTTTGAGAAGTTGGAAGATCAGCATTCTCCTCAGCATTGTCCTCTTCTGTGATGGGGTATGTACCCTACTGTCAATGAATGGATTAATGTGTGTCTGAAAAGCCAACTAACATACTGAGATGCACCTGGAAGGTGAGTCAGGCTTTACTGATGCAGGGTGGTGGGAAGGGAGAGGGTTGAGGAAGGACTACAAACAGAGGACATTTGGAGCAGAAGGTGATTGTGTGTTTGTGGGGGGGGGGGGGGGGGGGGGGCCCGCCCCCCCGGCACCGAGAAGAGCTCAGCAGTCATGTTCTGGGACCAGAGAGTGGAAAGCCTGGCAGGACGAGATATCCCAGGGATTTGGCTCTGGGATTTATCCTGGAGCACAGAAGTCTCACAACAGACCAGGAGTGACATGGAGCAATCACCAGAGTAGACCATGTGCCACTGCCAAACCCTGGAAAAGGGCAGGATTGGGACTTCCTGGGAGAGAACCTTGGGAGATATTGAGTGAAGGAAAACCACAAAGCATTGAAAGGTCAAGTCTAAGGAGAGCAGAAGTCAGTTAAAGTTTGTGATTTTGGTTGGGATTTTGCTGGGGATGGGACTGTCGGGAGAAGAACACTGACAGTTCAAAGACTGATAGAAGGGTGAACCTAGAGAGTTTGTTGTAAGAAATCCTGGAAAAGGGCCATCATTAGGGAAAGCCAAGGGATAGGGCAGGAATGGGTTAGAACATTCAGACATTGCCAGCTCACTACAGAGTGAACCACCCAAATCTGGGACACTCTGGTCTGGCAACATCAATGGTCTGGCACTGATATTGCTTGACAAAGATTTCCAGGACTGGGAGCCAGCTGAGAGAATGCGGGATTTTTGGAGTCCCGAATGGACCAGCAACAGCTAGGCAGGGGAACCCTGGATACTGTTGGGTCAGGGGGCATCAGGGAGCCTCCCCCTGACTGGGGAACCCTGGTGTCAGTGGGGTCAGGGGCTGGCGAATCCCTGGCAGGGAGGCCAGTGACAGCTGGGGAACCCCGGGAACCCCCCGGCAGCAGCAGGGCTGGGATGGTCAGGAAGCCCTGGCCAGGAAACCCCCAGCAGCAGCGGGACCAGGCAGTAGCTCAGGAACTCCAACCAGGGAACCCTACTATCAGGGCCAGGCGGCAGCTGGGAAAGGGAA
This sequence comes from Pelochelys cantorii, assembly GCA_032595735.1. Classification (NCBI taxonomy): domain Eukaryota; kingdom Metazoa; phylum Chordata; order Testudines; family Trionychidae; genus Pelochelys; species Pelochelys cantorii. Next base: position 162,310,912 of record CM064327.1, read on the forward strand.
CCCCAGCATCAGTGGGGCCAGGTGGCATCAGGGAGCACCCGCTCTCACCAGGGAACACCCGTGTCAGTGGGGTCAGGTGGCTGGAGAGCCCCTGGCAGTGGGCCAGCAGTGGCCAGGGAACCTTGGGATATTCTTGGCAGCAGCGGAGCTGGGCCACAGTAGCGGGGCTGGCCATGGCCAGGTGGCCTGGAGCTGGGAAACCCAGGGGAATCCCCGGTGCAGCTGATGGGCAGCAGGGTGGGGAACCTTGGTCAGGCCAGCTTTAGGGGGTAGTGGCAGGGCAGGGAGTCCCAGCCTTGGGAGCCCTAGGAAGAGGAGCCATCAGCGGGGCAGCCAGCAGAGGAGCCTTGACCTTCCCTGGTCCGGGACGCTTTGGGTCCCAAGTGTGTCTGACCAAGGAGGTCCAACCTGTATAGGGTCCCTCGGCTAGAACACAGTGTAGAAGGTGGACCTGGGTTCCCCTGTTATCTACTAGGGGAAATGTCAGAAGACCCCAAATATAAGGGGATAAGGACACTGTAAAATCTTAAGCCAAGTAGGGTGAAGGGACTGCTTGTCCCAGTGTTTGGGCTGAAGACTTGATGTTAGGGCCTTGGATACTGCAACTATTGGCAAAGAGTGCCGGGGAGAAATGCCAGCTACACCCTACTCAGCCATGAGGAGGCCTACTGTTCCACACTTTTGCATTAGCTCCTGCTGATTCTGCCTTAGTACTACCACTAGGATACTCTTTCAATACCAGCATGAGTCCTATCAGATGAAAAAAGTTCCAGTAGTTGCAGGAGCAGTGCAGAATCAAAATTTCTTCATGGTACTGTGAGTTCCATTCCGTACAAATACAAGAGATCAATGGGGTTGAGTGACTGGGGTTCCTCCTCTTGAGAGAAAAACATGAGGATTCTTGAGTTTGACCTCAAGGACCTCCCATGGGTCACTCCCAGAAGATCTCTCCACATCTCAAAAGACAGATTTTTTTTTTTCAATCAGAGGCCAGTGTGAGTCTCATTTCTTATAGCAATTACCTACTCTTGCTATTTGGATAGTTTCATCTAAGCACCGGAAATACTACTTAAAGATACCATTTGAGATTTAATTTAGCAAAATCATTTTTATATGGATACATGAACGTGATCATAAACAAAAGGACTAAAAAAATCATCAGGAAAAAATGGGTTTCTGGAGATTACATAATATTTTTAGTACAATTAATGTATTTTTATGAATTCTGGCAAATCCTTTATTGGAAATCTTTCTTCAGTAATGATCTTATTGAAATAACAACAGTACTAGGTCTCTTATTCACAGATTCCCCCTCACACGTACAGTTTAAAACAAACACACCCACCCTCTTGCACCTTAATCATACTGCCAGCATGAACTCTGGACAATTAAGACAGCAGCTCTTCATTGGGAACAGGGGCAAATCCTCTTAATGTTGCATATGGCCCTTTAATCAAAATGCTCTGTACAGAGGACTTAGTTCTAGTGCTCGCCCCACATGAATCAGCTCCAGTTCTATAACTGACCTCATTTGGCATCTGGCAGAAGCTAAAAGCAGTAGCATCCAGCTGTTCACTTTAGTCAAACTGTACAAGTACATAAATAAAACATATACGTTGGACTTTAACCCTTGGGAAACATAATGCTTCTCAGTGGCAAAAATGAAGTACTTAAGGTTTTTTTCTTCTTGATGTCATTTGAAGGAACATCCCCAGTTCTGAATGCATTATCATTTCCTGGAGAATTTTGGCTGTGTCTTCTACACCAGTGCTCAGACAGTGCTGTATTATACAGAGATCTCCTCCAGCCTAAGGAAAAGCACCTTGCTTAGCTTGATGAACGAGATATGTCAGTATCACTCACTGCACAGGAGTGTGAGCACGGCATTCAGCAAGCTGTTCACCAAGGCTTACAAATGGGAAAACAAGCTCCGTTAAGCTCCCTTTAAAAGCTCAGCGTTCTTCACCCTTGCTTGCAGTGAGAAGTGCCTTAATTGGAGCTGCTTGTGGAACAAGGTGATAATGACAAGGACGAAGAATTTACCATCCACATTTATGTTGAGGGATACCTCACTCTGACCACTGTCCCTGGCCCCAGCTGATTCTGGCCCCAGCTGATTAATAAAGACACAGGAAGTAAGAGCTGTGGGTAACTGCTCCTCTGTGTATTTTTTCACACTGCTTTGGCACTCCGTGATGCATCAGTTTAATTATCAGACCGAAGGTATTATTATCAAAATGATCTGAAGTGAAGAAAACTTACTTACCTAAAGCTCCTTTCTGTAGCCATTGGATATAGTTTTAAAAATACTTTTCCTTTTTAGGTAGTTGGGTAAGTTGCAGAAAAGATCACAAATACTGTTGGTCAGAATATATTCAAAAGGTATGTTTTTGTTTTTTGTTCCATTGTTTTTAATGATTAAAAAAAAAAGAAACAAAAGTTCAGAGAAAAACATTTACTTGACATTTTTCAATGATTTGCATTATTTAGTGGGGTTTTTTATGTGAGAGATCAAATTCTGGAGAGCAGTTCAGACCACTGAGAGGTTGTGTGACCACTTGTATCAAACTTGAGAACCAAAATACTTCTGCTACTCGTGGCTCTATGCCTGGGACATGCACGCTAGCTATGCGTGCTTTGCGTTCTGTATGCTGTACAGCTGTCATTCAACCACTTTAAATCCAACAAACTGCCAGCAGTTATCACAAACACACTTCTGGCTTTACCAAACTTGGTTATTGTTAGCAGGTGACACCAAGACATATCCAGTTCCAAACTTTCCCAGAGGTTGTGCTGCGATTGTTGAAGGAGAAATCTGGATATTTTCAAAGAATAAGAAGATTTATTTGTTCCTTTAAGGGGACAAAACTGCCAACTGGCCACATTAATTGGAGTTGACATTCACTTTAGTACAAACACAGCATTGCTGGTTTAGATAAATAGTAAAACAAATTTTTTAGCAAAAGACAAGAATTCAAGTACACAAGTATAAACGATAAAGTTAGAAATGATTACAAGCAAATGAAAGTGAAAACACTCATTTAACAGTCTAAATCTTAATGTAGCAAGGTTTTGTTCAAGCCTTTTTTCAAGATAGCTTTTCTCAACAACAATCTTCGAGGAAGATGGTATGTGACCAACCTTATTGGTACAGGATCTCTTTCAGAGTCTCAAAGATGCTGGATCCTTTGTGTCTTGGGTGGAAAAGACAACTTGAGGTTTTCTGACCCTTTCTTTTCTATCCCAGTGAACCTTTGAAAAGGATTCTTCTGGATGTCTTCTCCCCTAAGAGTAAAGTTTATTCAAGCAGAGAGGAAGGTCACATGCAGGCCCTATCAGAGGGGGGACCAGGAGGGCCATTTGGCCAGGGCCTCAGGAGACATTTTAACAAAGTTTGAAATTTTTTACCGTATCATTTCCATTTATTTTACACCTTGCAGTTATAACAGAGACAACAAAAGAAACTATATATAAACACAAAAATTTAATTTAAATCATTGTGGGACCCCAGGACTTCACCAATTTTTTAGTCACATCTGAGTTTTCATCTGTATGACTGGAGACTGGAGTAGATTCTTTGATTAGCGATTCTATGTTATGAAACACTGTTTACAGTCTTTGCATAGTTTAGAGGTTTTGAAAGTCATAATTAATTCTGTTACTGTAAAGTGATTTTGCTTGGTCTGAGGGTGAGTTTAATCTATAAATTAGATAAAACTTAAAAAACAAATAGTCTGGTAGCACTTTAAAGACTAACAAAACATGTAGATGGCATCACGTGCTTTTTGACCAGTCATCTGAAGAAGTGGGCTGTGCCCATGAAAGCTCATGATACCATCTACATGTTTTATTAGTCTTGAAAGTAGTTTTTAAGTTTTTCCTGTTTAAATTAGATGTTTATCTCTGCATAGGAGATTTTCAAATTCCTGTTTTTTCTTGTGTCTTCATATACAATAACCATATCAGGTTCAACTATATGCTACCTCTTTGACCAGTTTTAGATTCACCTTTAAAGGCATTTTTTAATTCTAGTTGTTTAATAAACTTTATATCTAATCTGGCAATCGCCCCATGTTCATATTCATAATAATGACCAATTATTAGAGGAATTTAATAATGGGAACATGTTAGCAGATGAAATTTCAAGACTTTGAAATAAAGCTATAAAGGCCACAGTAAATAACACCCCAAACCATTATTATATAATGTTCATTGCGAAGTATATACAATTAAAATTTTGTATAAGCAATAGCCTTTAGCGAATTCATTTATTGTGTGTTACTGTGTCTTAAAAGAACCCCTTTATAAAAATGAAATGAAGATTTGAAAGTGGTGCAAGTAAGAGAAATAGCAGTTAAGAGTTTAAAGCTAATATCATTTCTCATAGAAAAGATGCCTCAGCCATTAAATGGTGACCATACTGACAGTGACACTTCCAGTTCTGATGATGAAAACTTTGTACCCACAAATGATATTTCAATGCCACTGCCTCAAAAGGAGGAGGTCATTAATCAACACACAGAAATGCCAACAATGTCCATAGATGCAGAATCTATGCTTAATTTAGAGGCTGTGCTGGCAGAAAATGAAGACCTTGGAGATGCTGTTCAACAAGAGCAAGAACTTATGACTAGCACAGGACACAGTGTAACAACAGAGGCATCAGAAACTGATATTGGACTTCTTGATAAGAACAACATTGCTCAATGAAGTCATTTCTCAAAGCTAGTTGTTTTCAGATTCCAAGTAATATACCAAAAGCTGCTGAAAGTCATGCTTTTCCTACTCATCTGCCAATAAAAACTCTTCCAAATGGAGAGCTCTACACAAGAGACTGGCTCTGCTGGAGCATGAAAAAGCAGGCTCAGTACTATGTACCCTGTTTCATTTTTAACAGTAATACTTCAAATGCATCTGTACTGTCAGATCCATCTGGTTGGAGCATCAGTAGAGGTTGGAGGAAGTTGAAAGAGCGAATACCTGCACATGAAACTTCAATATCACATGAAGTTGACTATGTTATATGGAAATCAGCTAGTAGACCAGCACTAGCTGACAGTTCAATTGAAAACCTACTCCTGAGTGAAATAAACACAGAAACTGATAACTGGAAAAAACTCCTTGAGTGCATATTGAATGTCATTCTTTTTCTTTCTGAATAGGGATTGGCTTTATTCGGTTCCAGTCAATGTATTGATGATCCTACAAACAGAAACTTTCTTGATATACTTGAGCTTCTTAGCAAGTATGACTCACTTTTAACAGGCCATGTTAAGCATGTTGATGAATCACAAGAAAGCGAAAAATGAATGCAAGTCTATTATCTGTCTATCAGAATACAAATCAAGTTTATTGAACTGTGTGGAATATTTGACCAAATAACAATTCTTGAAGAGATACGACATGCGATATACTTTCCAATTATTACTGATGCAACGCCAGACTGTTCTCATAAAGAACAGATGACCCTGGTTGTTCAATATGCTAAAATTGCAGGAAGTTCAAAGGTTTCAATTGAAGAGCGATTCATTTTGTTTGATAATTTCAAGAAAAAACTGGAAAAGAAATCACCGTTCATGTATTAGAAATTTTAGAAGGCTTCAAATTAAATTTTTAAGTCTGCATTGGCCAAGCATATGACAATAGATCCAATATGGTTGGAAAGTACAATGGAGTACAAGCAGTCCTTCTTGAGCAAAATCCAAACTGTATTTTCTCCAGTTGTGGCAACCACAAACTAAATCTTGTTGGCGTTGATTGTGCTGAATCATGCAAGGAAGCAATCACATACTTTGGAACAATCCAGCAACAGTGAAACCTCTTCAGGAGCAGTCCTCAAATGTGGGAAATTCTGAAGCATCATCTGACTGTTTCTTTTCACGTCATGTTGATAACGAGATGGTCAGCTCAAATTGATGGCATCAAACCAGTTACACAGCATTTGGACTGTGTAAGAAAGGCTGTAAGTGAGCTTGAATCTCTTACTCTCACAACACAGGATCGTGCTGAGCTTAAGTCAATCTAGAAGTATACATCCAAATTTGAATGCATTTTAATGCAATCCATGTGGATGAGGCTGCTAAAAATGATCCATGAAACTAATCTTGTAATTGAAGCACGCAATGCTACATTAGATGTTGAGAGGGATAACGTTGAATGACTTCTTAAAGATATTCAAAAGATTAATGATCAATGGGATGCAATCCTTTCTGAGTCCAAATCAGTAGCATAGGATATTAACACTTTAATCTGATGCAAAAAGGCACTATTGAATCAATTTTTGTGTTATTATTGACTCCATCAAATCTGGTCTTACACATAGCTCATGATACCATCTACATGTTTTGTTAGTCTTTAAAGTGCTACCAGACTATTTGTTGTTTTTTAAATTAGATTTGAGTCACTGCAATAAATTTGTACCCTTTTTGGATTCTCCTTTGGGAGTTCAGAGAACTAAATGATGAAGATCTATATTTAGTGGCTGAACAGTTTCAACAAAGGTAAAACAATGCAATTTTTAAGAGATCTCTGTGACCAGTTCGTCTTTCTCAAACATATACATTCCACCAACTTTAAATCGGACTGCAAGCGAGAAGAACTGCTTCAAGAAATTTTCAATGTTGGCCTGTTTTTCCTAATATCACAATTGCATTACGTATTTTTGTCAGTCTCTGCATCATTGGCTTCGGGTGAATGTACATTCAACGTATTAAAACAAATAAAAAACTATCATCGTTCTACAGTGGGACGAGAGCGTTAGAATGGGCTCACAATGCTTAACATTAACAGTGATATTTCACATAAATTAGATTTTTCTTCAATTATAAACTAGTTTGCACACACAGCAAGGCCAGAAAAGCATTCCTAAAATGAAGAGTTGTGCTTGCAGTAGAAACTTACAATTAAAGTTACATTTTTAATATACACGCTATTGGTATAATGACTTAATTGTTAAAAAATAAATGTGTCAAGTGTCCATTTTCATGCATTCTTTTGGTTTTAGTATGACCCTGTGGATGAGAAGTAAGCTAGGTTGGGGGCTTGGGGCATGGGACTGGGCTGGGGCCTGTAAACTCAAAGTGACCCGGGCCTCTGTCTTTCTCTGAGAGGGCCTGGTCACATGGAGTCTGGCCATGAAAGAGGTTCCACATTCTAACATATAAATGGCTTGGTTTCATGCAATCTCCTTCCCTGGCTATATTGCAGGTTCTGAGTGACTTATGGAAACTGAGGTAAACATACAGTCCTTTGTTTGGGATTAGCCTATTTAAACACTTTTACCTAGCAGAGCTGTCCCATTTTGAACAAGTAACATCATACTGGGGGGAGGATTTATTACTTTACATATAACGTTGCTACATATATTTCACCATCACTTTATTGACCTGAAAGTTATTAGTTTTCTAGTGATACTTCACAAGTTTTATATTTGGACAATTATTACCATAGCATATGGGATGTGAATACAGGGTGCTTTGAGTCAGAGGGATGTGTAAATATATTGGGCCTTCCATGCAAAGACAAGAATGCTACTAGACAACATGGGAACTATTGAAGTCGTTGTTCTCAGTCTCAATGTGAACTGAATGTTGTTGATGAATTGGTTCATGTTTAACCGTTAGATTAACCAAGGATGCAGAAAAAAGGAAGCAAAGCTTTCCCATGGTCCAGAGGAACACCTTCACAGTGCAACCTCCGTGCTGTTAGGGACAACAGATGCCCACGGCAAATGATGGGCTAGTACAAGCTGGGATATCAGCAGTTCATTCCTGGCACTCTCATCAAAAATGCAACAATGCTGTGATATGAGAATAAATAGAGAGCCACATCAGAGAGATAAGAGAAAGGCTGGAAGTACTGCAAGGAACTGTATTGAAATGATGAGAATAAGGGAACGTGCCAACATGACAAGCGAGGAAGCGCACAATGGATGTGGAAGAGGACAAGGAGGAGAAGGAAAATGGATCCTGCAGACAACGAGGAAGGAGCATACTGAGGAAAAGGTAGAACACCACCAGTGATGAGGACGAGAGAGCTGGTCAATGGAGAAGGAAAAGAAAGAGAAGTAGTAAGAGGATTCCTGCAAACAAAGATTAGGAGGAGGATGAAAATGATCAGGATCACAAGAATGGTTCATGATGAGGAGAAAGAGGAGAAGGGATAGTGCCAACAAAGTAGGAGGAAAAGGATGGAAACACATTGACACGGAGAATGATTAGTAAACAAGGAAAAGAAGGAGGAGAGAGGGTCACACTGATGAATGACTGGAAAGAGGAGTGTACTGATGAACAGCATGAGGGGGACAACTATGAGCAGGATAGAAAGGACAGCGTGTGCCTCCATGCAAGTTTGCTTCCACTGATGTAGGAGGAGGAGAACAAAGGAGACATGCTGATGAAGAGGACAATGAGGATGACATGCATTGAGGAGGAGGATGGAAATGACCCAGCTGTGAAGGAATGAGGGAGTTGCACCAGAAAAGGAGGAGGAGGATGGAGACATGTTGAAGAGAAGAAAAACAACGAGGAGGACAGAACATGTTTGTGTGAAGAAAAATGGGGAGGCCCATGAGGATGGAGCATGCAGATAAGAGGGAAAGAAAAGGGAGTATACAGATCAAGAAAAGAAAGATTGAGCTGATGGCAGAGGATATGGTGGTGATGAAGGAAAACAAGGAGAAGGGAGTGTTACTGTAAAGGAGGACAAAGGAGTGTGATGACATGGAAGGGGAGGGTGATTCTGATTATACAGAGGTGTGGAGGAGAAGGAATAGGAAGGAGATCATCAAAAAAGAGGATAAGTGAGTTTTAGGTCAGAGGTGACCACTGGATCATCTAGTGTGACCTCTTGTATATCACAGGCCACCCACACCACCCCATGCTGCAGAGAAAGTTGGAAAATCCCTAAGGTCACTAGCAATCTGATGTTCAGGAAAATTCCTTCCTGGCCCCATTAACAGCAACCAGTTAGATCCTGAACATTTGAAGAAGAACCTGCCAAACAAGCACCCGAGAGAGAGAATGCTTGATGCCATATCAGAGCTCTGGTCCATCCCACCCAATTTACCATTTCCAGCTGTGTGACATTTTCTGATGTTTCAAAAATAGGAAATAGTCTTGCAAAAACACTGTTGAGAGGGGATAGGATTGTGCTCAATAAAGACTTTAAGAGTGTAGTGAGCTGGTGGGGCTTCCCTTCAAGCCAGAGGGTGAGGAGCCACTTGCTCTTCCTTGGTGAGTGGAATCAGACCAAGCTTGCTCTGTGCCCTGGACGTGAAGGGTCAGAGCAGGAATGATAAAAGGCTGGGCCTCTAGCTCAGTTGGATTGGCACCAGGGAAGGAGCCAGAAACAGACTGCTTCATGTGGACTCTGTTACCGAGCCAAGTGATGTCCTGGACTGGGGAAGACCTGATACCAGTGATGGACCCCTGCCACTGATAGGAGCCTGAGGCTAGAATGCAGTGGAGTCCAGTGAGCGTGCCTTCCCCTACTCTTTCCATTCTCATCTTGGGATAGACGGCTCCCCACTATAGCATACTACTGACTCTTGCCAGTGCTACCCTACTGAGGGCATGCTACTGACTCTTGCTGGCACTTCCCTGTCTGGGGGTGCACTCTGGGCTTGCTCCTGTTGTTTAGACTGGGTATAAACAAACTATGAGTAAAAGTCCCACTCCAGCTAGGTTGGGCAGTATCCTTTTCCTCTCAGGTTTTTAAACTGAGTAATCTAAATGTCCCCTTCATATGTCCAACCCTTCTCTGCAGCGCACTCACAGTTCACCTCCCATCCTGGGTAGAGCGGGGAGGTAAAGAGGGTTCTTACCCCCTCCTCTGGTCACTTGGCATTTGCCTGCTCACTTCTCTCTGCCTGCACTCCGCTGGCCACTCCTCAAACCTTTCTGCTCTGTCCTGCTGGCCGCTTACCATACTTCTTCCCTGCTGGCTGCTCATCACATCTCTCCACCTCTGCCCTGCTCACCATCACCATTCACTACCATCCACTTCTTGGCCAAGACTTCTGCCCATCAGTCTCAAGTGATTTCAGCTCTTAACAAGAAGGGTAGACGAAACACAGCTCCAACACAATGAACATGAGAAAGAGGCACCCAATGATGCCCATTTAGCTCTGTTCTTTGAAGTGGTGGGAGAACGGCTCAAACCAGGCTAGCCAGGGGAGGCTATGTAGCTTTCTGACCAGAATAATCTTCCCTCACTCCCTTCTCTCATAGAGCTCTGAGAGTGCGTCTCGACTACAGGGATTTTTCAAAAAAAGTGGTCTTTTTTCGAAAAATCTTTACCTGCATCAAGACTGCAGCCACGTTCTTTTGTAAGTAAATGGAAAGAATGTGGCAGTTTTTTCAACTGCGGAAAACCTCGTTTTATGAGGAAGAACACCTTTTTTCAAAAGTGTTCTTTCGAAAAAAAGGCACTATGTAATGCAAACTGTGCTTTTTCGAAAGAGAGCATACAGACTGCCTGGTGCTTGCTTTTTCGAAAGTACTGGTTGTAGTCTAGATGCTGTTTTTTGAAAGAGGCTTGCAGTCTAGACGTAGCCTGAGAGTCGAGGCCCTGCTTAGCAAGGTTCTTTCTAACATGAACCTTTCCCTTTGGAACAGATTTAACACAGTCCTGCTTTTCTGTATTCTCACATAATTACAAACAGTGATAGCCATATTTCAGCTATCCCTACATTTATTGCAAATACTGCTGGTGTTGGGTCACAATTTAAGTTGATTACAATGAGCAAAATACTACTCCATCTGCTGAATATCTAACACATCCAAGCAAAGCAGGAGCAAACAGTATTTGCATAGACATACCCCGGGTCTTTCTCCCCTTCCAGTTAGCTGGAAGGGCAGCATTCCTTCACATCCTGCTAACATATAAATGAAACTTGTGACAAAAAAGAAAGAAATCAGAGATTTGAAAAGGGCCACACCAAACCTTCTACTGCAAACCATTGTATGAACACACACTCAAATATTGACAAGACCTTCAAATTTTGAGAACATTTATTAACTCTATGTGCATCTGTGAAAGGCAGGCAAAAATAGCCTTGAATGTTATGAAAGCTGTCATGGCTTTGATTCAAATGAGTTTTTCCAAATACTTTCTTGCCATATGAACTCAGCTCTACTAACCCCATAATAACAGAACACTACAAAAATAATTGCACTCACTCATCTTATAATAGCACAAAGTTTCTTTGGATAGGTTCCTTTCTAATCAATTCAGAATTTTCATTTTCTTTATTAAATGGCCCTTTTTCATAGGCTGTGATAGCATTAGACCTGCATTAGATATTTCAAAGATGATTGGATTAAAGACTAAAATGTCTCTCTCCCCTTTTGATTCTGTCATGGTGTCTAGGTTAATTTACATTGTCAGTTTTGTAAGTGACATCTTTAAGTTTGATGTATTAAGTGTCTGATTATTATGTTTGGCGAAGTATTGCTGCAGAGGGGGAATCAGTTATTGAAATGTTATTTCACATACTTGTAAAGTTATCAAATTTATCTGCATTTAAAATATTTCACTTTTATTGGGTTTTGGATGTTGCATGCATAAAGCAATCTAACAACATTATAATTTAGTTCTGTAGGTTCTGATCAAATAAATGGAGAATTGAATTAACCAGTGACATCCCTAATTAAATCATTTTGGGGGAATCCCTTTCAATAAAACAAAGATGATAAATTGCCAGTGTTTGTTTAACTCAATTTATTCATGCTGTTTTGGTATATATTGTTAATTGTAGTGTGGCTAACAGTATAAAATATTCAGTTATTTATTACCCATGGGAACTGCAGATATTTGATTCAGGCCCATTTTCATGTTCCAACCCTATTATAAATGTTGATGCTGTGCAATGGGCTGCATATCTCAGAGCCAGAAATAAAGTTACAATGAAAGACAGACACACTGAGCACAGAGATACCTGGGGAGTGGTTTCCCTAGCAACAAGCAGAAGAAGAGCACTCACAACTTTCTCTCCTCTGATGAAATTATTGGTGGCTTGAGAGGGGAGTCCACAGAGAAGACTCCTATTATAAAAAGCTGCAGTCAACAGATGTCTAATTCACATTAAAAAGATTAATGTTAAAATGGATCCAGTATCTGTGTTGGCCATCCAAAAACACACTTGCAAGCTATGAATTTTAAGAAAAACTCTTCCCTGTGAAAAATCAGGTCTTGATATAGAATATTGAGGTGGGCATTCAAAACTAGAGACAGGTTGGATCACTGGTCCATGTTGAAAACCTGGGTCTTCCAAATTTTGGTCAAGGATGAGAATGTAGGCTTTTCAAAAACACTGGTAACTTTATTTCACATTATATTTTCTCTTTTGCTCCCCAGGGACCATATTGTGCAAGTGCCTCTGTGCTTGCACAGAGGCCCAGTGACTGCAATCAGCACGGCTCTATCTGCTTAAATGGCTCTTATTAGCTTTGTATATGAGTGCCTTACAATCTGCAATGGATTATTCTTCCTTGGAGCACCCTTTAGAAGTAGGGAAGCACTATCCTTGGAATGCTGTGCTTAACATGGACACAAAAAGAAAATGAGAGCGAGTGAGGGCTAGTGGCACATTTTTGTAAGCATTTTTCACTGTAAATCGTAAGTGAGCTGTAGTGTCTTTCCAATACCTCTTTGCTCCTGTTATTATTTACAGATAAAAAGCTGTAAGTCCTAGCATTACAGAAGCATGCCCCCCCCAGAAAAAAATTCTGAATCATTCCGAAGACGAGCTCTCCCCTTTGCCACAACCAACTCAAAATCCCGGTTCATCAGCCTCCAAACAATTATCTGTGCACTGTATATGTCAGTGGCACTCCACTGACTCCAAAAGGAGTTATGCCAAGTTACACCAACTAAGGATCTGGTCCAGTGAAGAAAATTTAATCTGTGTTATAGGATATATTAGTGCAGAATTGGTTCTTTTAGTTACTAGCCATCTTCAGCAGGGAAGTGCTATGGAGAGGGTCCACTACCGGGCACTATACCTGAGATCGCTCATTTGATCATGGGCCAGAGCAGCCCCTGCTATTTTCCAGGCTACAACACCATTCCAGGCTACAACACCATTCCCTGTCACCATTCCATTGACTGAGGTTCTACAGGATATAGCCTTACGCATGCCCCCTCCTCTTCCTATCCATCTCCTCTTTTATGATGGTGCTGGTCTGTCTCCTATTCCTTGCACATTAGGCTTATGCCTGTGTCTTGTCAGTGGATGCAGCATCTCCTCTTTCCTTTTTGTCCATGCACAGGGCTAGACACAATGGAGCTTATCTCTCTTCTGATAATAATTGCTGATTTGGCTATGCTCATCTCCTTTCCGTGGGGCAGACCACAAACAAGCAGCAGAAAGGAAAACAATTGCAGTGATTGGATACTCATTTAGTTCTGGAGTCTACTACCTTCAACATGGAAGTCAGTGACATTCCGGGCAATTATCTCCTCAGCATTTAATGCTGACTGTGACAGCACCACAATGATGGCACTCCATTTGCAGGGTTGGGCTCAGACAGATGGTGTCTCCATTTCAGTGTTGTCCCCGAAGAGATTTTAAAACCAAATGAGCAGCTTTCAGCAAAGATAATAATGTTAAAGAATAGAAAGTGATGATTATTCATGGACTTTAGATGAACATGAAGCTACAGCCAATAGCAGTCGATATTCTGCGGGCCTTAATACTGGTCCTTGAAATCCAGGTGCATCAGCTTGACATTAAGGGAGCAGGAAAGATGCCATTGGGCAATAAATCTCATTGTAACTCACATTGAAGTTGTGCTCAGTTTGCTGACCTACGTGCAGTCAATCAATGGTCTCCCCATTCAGATCTTAATGGGGGAGTGTCTCAGCTCATGTAATCCCCCATTACAATGCCCCACTTCCAGCCTCAACAGAGAAATCAAAAGCTAAGTGGCCTATCATAGCTAAGTGGCTGATCCCAGTAAATGAAAAAGTCCAGCTACCCTGCTCCAGAATAGGTTCTCCCCTTTGATTAAGTCAGAGGGTGGGGCAGCAGTTGCAAGTTATAAAGGACCAAGGAGAATCTGAGATGGGGAGAGCCAGTGAGACAGAGCTCTCAGAGAGTACATCAGGAGATGGGGCAGATGAAAGCAGCCAGAGCTAGAAGGTGTTTCCTGGTGGAAGGCTAATGGTAGTAAAGCAGTAGAGAGAGCCAGAGAGTCAGGGCCAGAGGGCGGATTTGCCTAAGCTGGAGTGCCAGAGCTGAGGGTAAGAGAGGCTGCAGACAGGAAAGCAGTGGAGGGGCTTACCTGCTCCACACTGCCGAGCTGGAGACAGGGGGACGAGCGAGAGGGAATGAGGCATGCACTCTGGAAGGATGAACTCTCACCACAGCAGCTGTGGGGTTCCACGTTGGAAGGCTGGGAGGGATAGGGTGGCTGTCCTGGCAGAGGGATGGAAGAGGAAGTTAGGTGTGGTGGAATGTGCTGGCATGTGGTGTCATGTCATGGGATTTGAGGACTAAATACATGCAGGTGATAAATGGACTATGTTGGGGACTTTTGTGAAGCACCGATTTGCACTAGTGTTTCAATAATAAAAGTGGTACCTAAGAAGGGAATCGCTGAAGCAAGAAATCCATTACAGACTTCTTCTCAGGGAGAGAAAACTGAGGTTAGCCCACTGGCTGTGCTGTAGCCTGCCATAAAAGGGAGCTCCAGTTGGAGTGACACTATGGCAGAGCCCCTCCAGAGTTAAGTCAGTGATGGCACAGTTAGGGGAAGTTATAATGTTTCTGCTATATCTGTGGACAAGTAGTTTTTATTGCTGTTCTGGTGGCACTTTTTGCAAGTAGCTAAAATAATTTACAATTTTTTTTCTTTAAGTAGTAAAACTGGAACCCAGACTCCAGCAAGAGTTCAGAAATGTTTCTGTTAACAGCAAGTTTTATTTGGGAAGCCCTCCTGTAAAACGAATCTCAAGGAGTCTTTACAATTGGTGGCACAAATATTGCCTAGATTATGTGTGATCATGTGACAGCACACCCAATTATACCCTAATGCAATTTAAACAAACCCTAACTTTCTGACAGCTCCTTCAATTGGACTTCAGTGTCTGCATCCTGTGCAAACAAACCTCACACATCACATTAATAGAGCAGAATCTAATTAAACAGTACCTTGATAAAGACTTGATTGAATTCAGCTGATTGCTACAACCTAAGGTCATTTTTTCTGTTGTACCAGCCAACAGTTATGAGACTAACATCACTAACCCTTGAACAAGTCACAGGTTTCATTAATTTTTATGCTATTTATAATATGTGTACTATGGATTCTCTGATGCAAGAGGTCAAATTAAAGGGTATAGGCAAACGTTTGTCTGCACCGAGAGACATCATCTTTCCACATATTCTGAAGGCATTCCTGCCATTCTGTCCATGGCTCATATGTGTATGCATTTTCAGCTTTCTGTTAGTATAAATAAGTCAAAAGCAGCAAGACACACTACTGAGTTATACTGACACTCTCCAAGCAATAATCTGGCAAATCAGTCATGTGTGAGTGGGTTTAGGGATCTCCTGTGGAATCAGATGTGTCTATGACCCATAAAAGCAACTAGGCACATCCCTAAAGTTTAGAGGTTGAGTGGTTTGTATTGGCTGTGTGTATAGTCATAGGACTCAGGAACAGATATGCCAGTTATTTGCTAGAGCCTGTCTCCAAAGTAGTCATTTTGAAAGAAAAAGTCACTTCATTTAAGCTACGGTATGTCTATACTACAGTGTTATTTCGAAATAAGTTATTTCGAAATAACGCATCTACACACAAAATGCATTTCGAATTAGCATTTTGCGATTTCAAAATAGCGCATCCATACTGAGTGGACTCAATCGTATTTAAGGCTGGCCAGAACCAGTTCCAGCAGGGCACCAGGTCAGAACTTAGTGTGTGGGGCTGCTGCCTGAGGCTATCTGAGGTCTGTGCTTAAAGGGACCCTCCCCCCCCCCCCCTCCCTGGACAGCCAGTTCTCAAGTTTCCCTGCTTGCTTGCCTACCTCGATGAGGGACAGCAAAGCATTTTGTCTCTGCGTGCTCTGATTGTCCTCACTCGGGACACCACAGCACTCTGCAACATGGAGCCAGAGCTGCCCCTGAGCACTCTGGTGCTTCTCTTGGACACGTTGCTGTGAGCCTGGCTGCACTTTCTGCAGGCTGCCATCTGGGAGGTCCATCAGGGGGCTGTCAGTATCCAGGAGGCCCTGAGGGAGAGCTTCCACCCTGAGGAGTACTAAGAGCCTCCCTCGTCCGCCCCCCCTGGGGGCTAGTGCCTCATTCCTCCCTCACGCCCTTCCACTTACCCCTCCCTAACCCCCCTTCCTGATGTCAAATAAAATACACGTATTTTCATGAATGCAAACTCTCTTTATTTAACAAAACTGAGGGGGAGGGAATGAAACTCTGGTGAGACTGGGGAAAGGAGGTGGGACAGGGGAGAAGAGAGGGTGGGAGAGGGGAGGGGGAAACCTGGGAGGAGGGAGCTGGAAGGGGGAAGCAAGGGGAAGAAGGGGGAGGGGAAGTGTAGGGCTCAGGGTTGGGGGTCTCACCAGACCAACTTGATTTTCATGCAAACCTGCTCCTGGGTTCACATGTGGCCTTTGGTGGCCAGGCTGGCAGTTATCCGGCCATAGATGGCTGTGTTCCTCCATCTAGTGCAGAGATCATGGATGTTGAGGGCACCCCCCCAAACTTGAATAAGGTCCATGATCTCCACCCTGGACCGGGAAGGTGCCCACCTTCTCCGGGCCCTGGCAAGCTCCTGGGAGCTGGCAGACTACTCCTGGGGAGTGGTGGAGGCTTCCAGTGGCTTGCTGGCTCATGTTTTGGGGCCACTGGGTCAGGGGCAGTGACTGCTGGCTCTGGGCTGGCAGGCTTGGAGCTTGCACAGGCACTGTGGCCAGAGTCTACCCCTTTAAGGGCTCCGGGGAGGGGGAAAGGGAGAGGAGTGTTCTTGGTTGAGGCTGGAGTGGCCACCAAGGCACCCTGGGAAGACTGGAGGCTCCCTTTTTCAAAATAAATGTCTACACAGCACTTATTTCGAAATAGCTATTTCGAATTTGGCATTATTACTCGTAGAATGTGGTTTACCAAATTCGAAATAAGCACTCCGCTATTTTGAATTTATTTCGAAATAGCAGTTTGGCTGTGTAGATGCTAGGAAAATTATTTCAAAATAAGGGCTGTTATTTCAAAATAACTTTGCTGTGTAGACATACCCCTACAGAAAAGCAGCTGTCCAAAGTACTGTTATGAGTACCACTGACGTGTCTGAAATTTTATATTCCTTTTAGATTGACCTAGTTAGGGCAGAGATCATGTCTTCCTAGGTGTACGAACACTAATTAGCACAAGAGGGGCCTTATTCCTATTAGGGCCATTGGGTGCTTCAGCAATACATATGAATAAGTATAGACATTATGAAGTCTATTCTCATATCTATTTAAACACCAAGATTGATTTTCTGAAGCCCCACCCTTAAAAGACAGCTTTCGGAAAAACAGTGACATGCTGCTTCCATTAAAGACGGGTGATGCATGAATCCATTTTAATCCAAAGAGAAATGCTATACAACTCTCTTGCCTGAATGCCAACCATACAAGACAACTTGATAAATAGGAATTATATCACCAAGGTCCATATAGATCCAATCTTTGTGATAGTGTAACTGCAATAAAAAGCAAAAAGAAAAGAAAAACCCATTAAAGGGTACAATATCTTCAAATCAGGCAAAACTAAATGTTCCACCTGCTAACGTGGTTGCAATATTTTAAATTTGATGTAAGAGTTACATGTTTAAGCAAAACCAAACACAACAAGCTTTGAATATTACTTTGCTAAAAGTCAGAGAGCCACATATAATAAATAACATAATCTATACTAAATGGCCAGTTCATTCTGATATACTGCGCTAATCCAACCAGCTAATTTATGTGCTATTCCAAGATTTTCCCATCTTCTTTAGGGGAGCTAGCAGAAGAACAAAGTTGGAACTTTGGGAAGTTCTTATAGTTTAGGATCAGATTCTGAATTCTTTCTTCACACTGGAGTATAGATGTTCCAAAGCATAGTCCCACTAATGTCTAGAAACTCTGATTCTTAGAATATCCATTGAGGCAAACTCTTATCACTGTAAGAGTTTCTGGTCATTAGAAAGTAAAGAGCTTCCTAAATGCTTTAATAAGCCTCTGAACCATGGGAATAAGCAGATACAAGTAAATAAGTTTCAAATCCTGAGCAGGAATACCAATGAATAAAATACTCCCAAATGCTTTTACAGCCTAAAACCCTGAGATTGCCCAATCTAAAGAGTTTAAATGAAGTATTTTATGAATGAGACACATTACCACTTATTCAAACAAACAAACTCAAGTGATACTAGGGTCTATTTAGTATACTCTACAAAGGGTGAACATATTAATTTTACCTCCATCATTTAATTTCTTTTAGGGAACTAAGCCAATGAAAATGCCATTGACCAAAACAATAAAACACTTGGAGCTGGGACACACATCTGAAAGTCAGTCCTTACTAAAATCTTGTATTTTCTGATAAAGCCCATTACTTTGAAATATTAAATGTCTTCAAGTCACCGGGGCCTCATAAACTGCATCCTAGAATTCTCAAGGAGCTGATTGAGGAGTTATCTGAGCCATTAGCTATCAATTGTTAAAACTAATGGAAGACAAAAGAGATTCTAGAAGACTGGAAAAGAGCAAATATGGTGCCCATCTATAAAAAGGGAAATAAGAACAACCCAGGAAACGACAGACAGTCAACTTAACTTCTCTGTTAGGAGAGATAATGGAGCAAATAAATAAGGAATTCATCTGTAAACATCTGGAAGATAAAATGGTGATAAGTAACAGTCTACATGGATTTGTAAAGACTAATCTTGTCAAACCAACCTGATAGCTTTCTTTGATAGGATCATAAGCCTTGTGGATAAAGGGGAAGTGGTTTTTCGTGGTATACCTAGACTTTAATAAAGCAGTCAATACAGTCTCATGTAACCTTCTTATAGATAAACTAGGGAAATATAACCTAGATGTGGCTACTATCAGATGGGTACACAACTGGTTGGATAAGCATTCTCCAAGAGTAGCTATCATAGGTTCAGTGTCATGCTGGAAGGGCATAAAAAGTGGGGTTCTGCAGGGATCAGTTTTGGGACTGGTTCTGTTAAATATATTCATCAATGATTTAGATAATAGCATAGAAAATATGCTTATAAAGTTTACAGATTATACCAAGCCAGGAGGAGTTGCAAGTGCTTTGGAGGATAGGGTCATAATTCAAAATGACATGAACAAACTGGAGAAATTGTCTGAGATAAATAGGATGAAGTTCAATAAGGACAAATGCACAATAAATTTCACACATACAAGATGAGAGGTGACTATCTAGGAAGGAGTACTGAAGAAAGGGATCTAGGGGTCATAGTGGACCACAAGCTAAATGAGAGTAAACAGTGTGACACTGTTGCAAAAAAACCAAACATCATTCTGGGATGCATGAACAGGAATGTTGTGAGCAAGATACGAGAAGTAATTCTTCCACTCTACTCTCTGCTGATTAGGCCTCAGCTGAAGTATTATATCCAGTTCTGGGGACCACATTTCAGGAAATATGTGGAGAAATTAGAGAAGGTCCAGAGAAGAGCAACAAGAATTATTAAAAATCTGGAAAATGTGATCTATGAGGGAAGACTGAAAGAATTGGCAAAAGCGACAAGGAGTCCTGTGGCTTATAGACTAACAAATTTATTGGAGCATAAGCTTTCATGGGTAAAGACCTCCTTCATCAGATACATGAAGTGGAAATTCCAGAGGCATGTTTAAATATACAGGCATAAGAAAAGAGTACCAATCAAGAGTAAGGCTAGAGATAATGAGGTCAATTCAGTCAGCGGGATGAGGCCTAATTCTAGCAGCTGATGTGGAGGTGTGAACACCAAGAGAGGAGAAACTGCTTTTGTAGTTGGCTAGCCATTCGAAAGAATTGGATTTGTTAGTTTGCAAAAGGGAAGACTGGGAGGGGCCATGACAATAGCTTTCAAGTACCTAAAAGGGCATTAATAAGAAAGAGGGAGAAAAATTATTCTCCTTAACCTCTGATGATAGTACAAAAAACAATGGAATTTGATAAACTTCTATCAGTGATGAGCTAGGGGATGTTTGGTCCTATAGTAAGTGATGGGGACTGGACTTGATGACCTCTCAAGGTTCCAGTTCTACTACCGTATGATTTCCTCCCTTGTTTTAAAATGCATTTAGCCACCCTTTATTAATTATCTTGCAATTGAATTTCAGTGGGAAAGAACAATGGATAGCTAGGAAAACAGGCTCCTGCATGATGGAACTCAGACATGTCAGCATGACTCTATGATAGGTCACAAATAATGTGGTGTTCTGCACTGCAAGAGTAAGAAAAGTATATTCTCATGCTGATGTGCAAACTATATCCCATTTTCTTTAGCCATGCATCTTGGATAACTGGTATAAAGAAAAGCATAAATCATGGGGACTGAGTTTCTGAATCACTTAAATATCTTCTGTTGTATTCAATATGGAGCCTTAATTAAATTGACCCAGAAATAATTGGCAGTGTCCAACTTTAGCATGCCATTTAAAACTCCAGTGACAGTAAAAAGGGGATAAACGCTAGAGGAAGTTGTTAAAAATAAACTAGATGGATAGAAAGAAGTATAAACTTATGTGCTATCATGCTGCTTGATGAACCCTGTGTTTTTTTCCCCCCATATTCCCCACCAGCAAATATTCCACTCAAAGACCTACTATGATCTTTTCTCCAGAATAAGCACTATGAATTCTCATTGTCTGGCAATACATTCCCCCTCCCCAAGCTAACTGAATACATAATGAGCATGCAATAACCCATGCAGAACTACATTGGTGAGGTGTCAAATATGTGTCTCTGTCATTGATTTGTGTTTTATTTTTTAAACTTTAGTACTTTTTACACAAAAGATGAAAAAGAATTCTAGGGACTGTTTTATATTGAAGATCAGACTAGATCATAACAAACCCTTCTGGACTTAACTTGTTGATAGATTCATATTTTTTAATCTGATTGCTCTCTGAGAGCATGGTAACTCAAGGCCCTACCAACTCTCGCTAAGCAGTTCATGGAAAATATTTTTTATTAAATTTATTGAAACAGCAGAGCTCACTCATAGATGGTTCAACATAGTATATTAGGGTATGTCTACACAGCCATTATTTCAAAATAACTTTGCTAGCGTCTACACAGCCAAACCGCTATTTCCAAATTAAGTCGAAATAGTGGAGGGCTTATTTCGAAATTGGTAAACCTCATTCCACGAGGAATAGCACCAATTTCGAAATTGCTATTTCAAAATAAGTGCTGTGTAGATGCTTATTTCAAAAGAGGGGGCCTCCAGCCCTTCCCAGGGTGCCCTGCTGGCCAATCTGGGCACAAACAGGAAAACTCCACTCCTCCCTCCCCCTCCAAGAGCCCTTAAAGGGCCAGAGTCTGGCTACAGTCTGTTGTGGCTAGCACCAGGCCTGCCTGCCCAGAGCCACTCTGCCACTGCCACTGAGCCTGGCCGCATCATGAGCCAGCAACCCAGTGACAGCCAGCCTTCCACCTCTCCCCAGGACCAGTCTGCCAGCTCCCAGGAGCCTGCCAGGGGACGGAAAAGGCGGGCACCTGCCTGGTCCAGTGCGGAGATCATGGACCTGATTGAGGTTTGGTGGGAGGCTTCCAACATCCATGATCTCTGCACTAGATGGAGGAACACGGCCGTCTACAGGCAGATAGCTGCCAGCCTGGCCACCAAAGGCCACATCCAAATCCAGGAGCAGGTTCAGATGAAAACCAAGGAGCTGCAGCAGGCCTATGCCAGGGCCACAGGGGGCAGCTCCCAAACAGGGGCAGACCCAGACAGCTGCCCTATTATGATGCCCTGGACCGCATCCTGGGGAGTGGGATGGTCCATGCCCCCCAGGTGGTCATCGACCCTGGGGCAGAGGGCCCTGACCAGGGCACGGAGGAGGATGAGGAGGAAGAAGAGGAGGGCCAGGAGCTGCAGGAGCCTAGAGGGAGCATGCCACTCAGCCAGGGCCCCTGAGCTGTCCCAGAAGATCTGTCGCTGATGTTGTCTGAGGCTGGGGAGGCAACAACATGCAAGTGCCATCACTGTCCCCGTATGCAGGGGCGGGAGGGGAGGGAGACCAGGGACTGCTCACGTGGGTCTTGCCGGCCACAGCTCACACAGCAACTTGTGCATGTGCCGTGCCATCCCTGGGCATGTGGCCCCAGCTGGCTGCCACACAGGAGTCTTGGCTTGTTACCCACACGCATGTATGTATAAAGGCACATGGCATGCTCCTGACCCCGGGGTGGGACACTGCACAATGCCCTCCCTCCAAAAGCCCCCTCTACACAGAGGCAGGGGACAGATTTCCCCCCCCCCCCCCACACACACACTATATACAGCACAGGAGCATGGGTGAAGTCCTGGGCCAGCTCCCACTCCTGGGAATAGCAGGACATCCTGAACATGGCCTGTGTGCAAGCACATCGGCTCTGATGGTGCGGAGACCTGCCGTCCTCGCCTTGCTGAGGGGGGCTGGGCTTCACCCAATTTGTCCCCAGGGATAACTGACCACTTCTCTTGTTTCTCCATAGTCACAGCAGCTGCGAGTGCAGGGCGCACCACCCCACCCAGGACATCCTCCCGCACCCGGGCACTCAGCAGGCTGACCTGTAACCAGGAGGATTACCAGCGGCAGCACCTGGCGATACTGTGGGGCCTGCAGTGCACCCTCGACTACTGGGTGCATGAAGACCTGCAGCTGCGGTAGGAGAGCTGGCGGGAGCTGCTTGCCCAGGGCCATGCAATCTGCGACCACCTGCAGACCCTGGTGCACAAATTGGTGCCTCCTGCCACTCCAGCCCCAGCTACCTCTCCAGCTACCGCTCCTCCTCCCACTCCTGCTCCTGCTCCCCCTCCCGCTTCTTCTTCCCTCCCTCCCTCCCCACCCACCCATCCTCCATATCCTCCCCCCACCCCCGGGGACACCGAGGCCCCTGCACCTGAAGTGCTGGGAGACAGGTGGGCCAGCAAGACCCCCAACCCTGAGGTTCTCCTCCCTCTTCCTCCCCTTGCCTCCCCCTTCCAGCTCCCTCCTACCAGGTTTACTCCTCCCCTCTCCCACACTCTCACCTCCCCTCTCCCGCCTTCATTTCCCCCCAACCCAGTTTTGTTCAATAAAGAGAGTTTGTTTTCTTCCACACATGTGTCTTTATTGTACATCAGGAAGGGAGGTTAGGGAGGGGTAAGTGAAAGGATGTGAGGGTGGTGAGGCACAAGCCCCCGTGGGGCACACCAGGGAGACTTTAGTCCTTCTCCAGGTGGAAGCTCTCCCACAGGGCCTCCCGGATATGGACAGCCCCCCGATGAGCTTCCTGGCTGGCAGCCATGCGAGGCTGCATGTACAGGCTGACCAAGTGCTCGGCCTCTGCCATTCAGGCTGGCAGGAAAGCCTCCCCCCCTTCCTCTCACACAAATTGTGCAGCACACATCACGCCACCACCACGTGTGGAATATTCCGCTCGGAGAGGTCCAGGTGGGTGAGGCGGCATCTAAAACAGGCCTTCAACTGGCCAAACGCCCCCTCCACCGTGATGTGGGCCCTGCCGAGCCTGGCATTAAAGGCCTGTTGGGAAGGGTTGAGGTGTCCCGTGTAGGGCTTCATGGGACAGGGTTGTAGGAGGTAGGCTGCATCCCCCACCAGGCACACAGGCATGTCCACGTTCCCCACCCTGATGTCGCGCTCGGGGAAGAAAGTCCCTGTGTGCAGCCTCTGGCACACAGAGGAGTTGTGGTACACCCATGTGTCATGTGCTTTGCCGGACCAGCCCACGTTAATGTCCATGAAGTGGCCCCAGTGGTCAGACACAGCCTGCAGGATGATGGAAAAGTATCCCTTCCGGTTTATGTACAGGGAGGCCTGGTGGTCCGGGTCACAGATGGGGATGTGTGGCCTGTCGATTGCCCCCCCCCCCCGCAGCTGGGGAAGCCCAGGCCACGAAACCCCTCAATCACCGCATCCACATCAGTGAGGCGGATGACTCTGCGGAGCAGCACTCTGTTGATGGCCTTGACCACCTGCAGAGGGACACACAAAACCACCGAGAGTCACTGGGGTGCCAGGGTGGCTGAGAGTGCTCCTTCCCTGCCACTGCCCTGCACCCCCACTCTCCAGGAACACCCCCCCCTCCCGCAATCCTGGTCACCATGGGCAGTCCTTAGTGCGGGTGGGACAGAACAAACCCTCCTATGGAGGGGACTTGCACTACCTCCCCCCCTCTTCCCTAGGGCAGCCCATCCCCTCCTTGCACTCCCCTTCCTGGCACAGTGGCCAGAGACTGCCATACCTGCATGAGCACTGCTCCGATGGTGGATCTCCCCACGCCGAACTGGTTCCCCACGGATCGGTAGCTATCCGGCGTGGAGAGCTTCCAGAGGGCGATGGCCACGTGATTCTGGAGGGGAATGGCGGGCCTCATGTGCATGTCCCATCACTGCAGAGCAAGAGAGAGCCACTCACAGAGCTCAAGGAAGGTGTCCTTCTTCATCCTGAAATTGTGGGTCCATTGTTGATCTCCCCAGTGCTCCAGGACGATGTGAAACACCAGTCACTGCTGGTGTCCAGACGCCAGATGCAGTGGGGCACACTGGTGTCCAGGACCTGCAGCTGCTCCTCCACGTACCCCAGGAGGGTCCGGAGGACGGCCTGGGGGTCGGGCTGCAGCAGATGCTGCAAGGCAGCCTCCAGAAAGTGCTGCCAGACTTGCAGCAACACATCCAAAAGAAGCACGAGTGCGCCCAGGGGCAGCTCTGGCTCTACGGTGGAGAGTCCTGTGGTGTCCCGAGTGAGGGCAACAAGAGCACGCAGAGACAAAATGCTTTGCTGTTCCTCAGTGAGGTAGGCAAGCAATCAGGGAAACCTGAGAACCGGCTGTCCAGGAGGGTCCCTTTAAGCACAGTCCTCAGATAGCCTCAGGCAGCAGCCACACAAAGTAACTCCTGACCTGATGCCCTGCCAGAAGTGGTTTCAGCTGCCCTTAAATGCGATTCAGCGTCCAATAAGTATGAACACGCTATTTCAAAATAGCAAAACGCTATTTTGAAATGCATTTTGTGTTCAGATGTGTTATTTAAAATGATCTTATTTTGAAATAACTATTTTGAAATTAGATATTTTGAAATAACACTGTAGTGTAGATGTACCCCTAGAGAGGAAAGGGAATCTTAGGGTAAAGGCCCAGATCTAGGAAATATTTGGAAATATAATTTCTCTCTCTTGTTCTGGCACAAATTTCTCATATCACCTTAGGAAAACCACTTAGTCTTTCAATGCCTCATTTCCCATGCTGTAAAATGAGGATTGTGGTACTCACAGGGAAGCTGTTGATTAGTAATTAATTCATTACTATTGGAGAACATTTTGTGCTCCTTAAATGAAAATTGTTCCATTAATGAAAATTATTCTATTATTGTTAAATACAGATAATTACCTATTTTTGCTTTGAATGATAAAATTTAATTTAAATGCATCCCAACCATTGTAAACAGTGGTATAAAAAGGGAAACACTATGTGAACCTGTTAAGGACAAGAGCAATGCAGATGCTGGAGTGCAATGTGGAATAGGAATTGGTTTTTTTACTGCTTCACATTTTCTTTCTATGAAATAACCAGGACTCTCCTTGCCAAATCTGTGCAATGTTACGTGATTAACCTAATCTTATGTGTAGTGCTGGGGAGAAGCCAGTGGTCATGGTACATGTATGTACCAGTGACATAGGGAAGGGTAGGAGATAGGCCAAATTTAGGCTGTTAGGAAGGAGATTGAAATCCAGAAACACTATGGCAGTGTTCTATGAAATGCTTCCAGTTCCACACGTAGGGGTAAGTAGGCAGGCAGAACTTCAGAGTCTCAATGCGTGGATGAGACAATGCGTGGAAGGGAGGAGGGGGTTAGATTTATTAGAAACTGGGGAAAACTTTTGGGTAAGAGAGAGCCTATACAGGAAGGATGGGCTCCACCTAAACCAAAATGGAACCAGATTGCTGGCACTTGACATTAAAAAGGTGGTAGAGCAGTTTTTAAACTAAGGGCTGGGGAAAAGCCGATGGGTGTGGAGGAGCACATGGGTCAGACAGTGACACCTCTTAGTGGAGGGTCTATTAATAGAGTTTCTCTCTGTTCTAGTAAGGAAGAGAGGATGGAAGATGATAAAATATGGGTAAGATCAGATGAGAAACAATCAAATAAAAAATAATCTAATACATGAGGAAATGGCAGACAGATAAATAGTGACAAATTTTTAAAGTGCTTATACACTAATGCTGGAAGTCTAAATAATAAGATGGGTGAACTAGAGTGCCTCGTTTTAAAGGAGGATATTGAT
Source organism: Pelochelys cantorii (assembly GCA_032595735.1). NCBI lineage: Eukaryota > Metazoa > Chordata > Testudines > Trionychidae > Pelochelys > Pelochelys cantorii. Next base: position 162,337,408 of record CM064327.1, read on the forward strand.
ATAATAGGCATCACAGAAACTTGGTGGAATGAGGGCAATCAATGGGACGCAGTCCTACCACAGTACAAAATATATCAGACGGACAGAACAGGTTGTGTTGGTGGGGGAATAGCGTTATATATAAAAGAAAATGGGTAATCAAATGAAGTAAAAATCTTAAATGAACCAAAATGTTCCATTGAATCTCTGTGGGTAGTAACTCCGTGCTCTAATAAGCAGAATATAGCCATAGGGATATATTATCGATCACCTGACCAGGATAGTGATAGTGACTATGAAATGCTAAGGGAGATTAGAGAGCCTATCAAAATAAAAAACTCAATAATAGTGGGGGATTTCAACTATCCACATATTGACTGGGTACACGCCACCTCAGGACAGGATGCAGAGATAAAATTTCTTGATACCTTAAATGACGGCTTCTTTGAGCAGCTGGTTCTGGAACCCACGAGGGGAGAGGCAATTCTCGATTTAGTCCTAAGTGACGTGCAGGATATGGTCCAAGAGGTAACTATAACTGGACTACATGGAAATAGTGACCATAATGTAATGAAATTTAACATCCCCATGGTGGGAAAAACACCTCAGCATCCCAAGACTGTGGCATTTAAATTCAAAAAGGGGAACTACACAAAAATGAAGAGGTTAGTTACACAGAAATTAAAAGTCTCAGAGGGGTAGCCGTTTTAGTCTGTAACTGAAAAAACATAAAAAACAACAAGCTATTTGTTGTTTTTTAAGAAATTAAAAGGTACAGTTACAAAAGTAAAATCCCTAAAAGCTGCATGGAAACTTTTAAAAGACACCATAAGAGAGGTCCAAATTAAATGTAGACCCCAAATTAAAAAACATAGTAAGAGAACCAGAAAAGTGTCACTGTGGCTTAACAACCAAGTAAAAGAAGCAATGAGAGATAAAAAGACATCATTTAAAAAGTTAAATCCCAGTGAGGAAAATAGAAAGGAGCATAACTCTGTCAAACTAAGTATAAAAATATAATAACAAAAACCAAAAAGGTTTTTGAAGTACAGTGAGCCAAAAACTCAAAAAGTAATAGCAAAATATTTTTTAAAAGTACATCAGAAGCAGGGAGCCTGCTAAACAACCAGTAGGGTCCTTGGACGATCATGTTACTAAAGGAGCACTCTAAGATGATAAGTTCATTGCAGAGAAACTAAATGAATTCTTTACTTTGGTATTCATGGCTGAGGATGTTAAGGAGATTCTCAAACCTGAATCATTCTTTTAAGGTGACAAATCTGAGAATTGTCCCAGATTCAGGTGTCAGTAGAGGTGGTATAGGAACAAATTGGTAAACTTAACAGTAACATGTCATCAGGACCGGATGGCATTCCCCCAAGAGTTCTAAAAAAACTCAAATGTGAAATTGCAGAACTATTAGCTGTGGTTTGTAACCTAGCCTTTAAATCAGCATCTGGACCTAATGACCGGGAGAATGCTAATGTGATGCCAATTTTTAAAAAGGGCTCTAGAAGTCATCCTGGCAATTACAGACCGGTAAGTCTAATGTCATTACGGGCCAAATTAATTGAAACTATAGTAAAGAATAAAATTGTCTGACACATAGATTAATATAATTTGTTGGGGAAAAGTCAACATGGTTTCTGAAGAGGGAAATCATACCTTACTAATCTACTAGAGTTCTTTGAGGGGGGGCAACAAGTATGTGGATAGGGGGGTTCCAATGGATATAGTATATTTAGATTTTCAGAAAGCCTTTGACAAGTTTCCTCATGAAAAACTCTTAAGTAAAGTAAGTTGTCATGGGATAAAAAGAAAGGTCCTATCGTGCATTGATAACTGGTTAAAAGACAATAAACAAAGGGTAGGAATAAATGGTCTGTTTTCAGAATGGAGAGAGGTAACTAGGGGTGTCCCACTACGGTCTGCACTGGTACCAATCCTATTCAACCTATTTATAAATGACCTGGAGAAAGGGCTAAACAGTGGGGTGGCAAAATTTGCAGATGATACTAAACTGCTCAAGATAGTTAAGACCAAAGCAAACTGTGAAAAGCTTCAAATGGAACTCACCAAACTAAGTGATTGGGCAACAAAATGGCAAATGAAATTTAATGTTGATAAATGTAAAATAATGCACATTGGGAAAAAAATAATCTCAGCTATATATACAGAATGATGGGGACTAATTTAGCAATAACTACTTAAGTGTGAGAGTTTGGAGTCATTGTGGATAGTTCTTTGAAAACATCTACTCAGTGTGCAGCAGTAGTCAAAAAAGCAAACAGAATGTTAGGAATCATTAAAAAAGGGGTAGAGAATGAGACAAAGAACATCTTATTGCCTCTATGTAAACCCATGGTACTTGAATACTGCATATAGATGTGATCTTCTCATCTCAAAAAAGATATATTGGCATTGTAAAAGCTTCAGAAAAGGGCAACAAAAATGATTAGGGGTTTGGAATGGGTGACATATGAAGAGAGATTAAAAAGACTTGGACTTCTCAGCTTAGAAAACAGGAGACTGGGGGGGGGGGGATATGATAGAGGTCTATAAAATCATGAGTGGTGTGGAAAAAGAAGGAAAAAAAAGGAATAAGGAAAAGTTATTTACTTGTTCCGATAACATAAGAACGAGGGGGGTCACCAAATGAAATTAATAGGTAGGAGGTTTAAAACAAACAAAAGGAAAATTTTCTTCATGCATCGCACAGTCAACCTGTGGAATTTCTTGCCAAAGGATATTGTAAAGATCAAGACTTCAACAGGGTTCAAAAAACAACTAGATAAATTCATGGAGGTTAGGTCCATCAATGGCTATTGGCTAGGACGGGTGGGAATGGTGTCCCTAGCCTCTGTTTGTCAGAGGCTGGAAATGGATGACAGGAGAGGGATCATTTGTTGATTATCTGTTTCTGTTCACGCCTTCTGCGGCATCTGGCATTGGCCACTGTTGGAAGACAGGATAGTGAGCTAGAGGGACCTTTGGTCTGACCCAGTATGTCTGTTCTTATGTTCCAACCTTTGAATTCCATTCACAGCTGGTATGGGAACATGTGTGCTATTTTGGGGTAATGCTCCAGTTCAAGAGAATTGTTGAATATCTTTTTAATTTTGAAATGTTCACACTGCATATTCATGGCAAAGCAGTGCTGGATGGATAAGGTATTCTTTTACAAAACAGCATAAAGCTCCCTCTGCCCCAAATTATAGAGGTATTTAAATTATTCTGCTAACAGCAAGCATAATCAATCTCTAGATGACATTTTTGAGGTGGTCTAAAAAGAGATAAAACTCTTTATTTTAATTTTAATGTGTGAAAATGTAACTGAATGTTTCATCACACTTTTATTGAATAGTTTTCATAGTGTTGCTTAAAGCTTTTCATCCTTTATTTGAAGATTGAAAAAAGGAAGTCAGATTTGATTAACAGTTATTGTCTGCTCAGATGATGCACTTGTCAAAGGTGAGCATCTATGCAGTGATCAAAAGCTCTTGCTAATAGAGAAAGAATTTCAGAAACAATTGTGAAACAATCAATGCGTTTCTATGATTCAATAAGCATATTGCAGAACAAAAGTTCCTGAGCAATTTGGTAGATCGCAAGTTATTAAAATGAGAGCATATGTCTCTGTCATTTACTTCTGATATAAAGGACCCTTATGGGAAAAAGAAAACATAAAAACAAACATTTCTTTCCTGATTTCTAGAAAGCTCTGTTTATGCTTCAGGTGTTACAACTAACTATGGGACACAAACAGTAGCATTTAGATGTTGGCCTACACCAGTGGTTCTCAAACTTTTTGGGCTCCGGAGCTCTTTACATGCGTAAGAATTTATGCGGAGCCCCAGTGGTCCACTGATTGTATGTGTTGTACCTATCGATGTTTCCAGTTTGTCAACCTCGCGGAGCTCCTGGAGATGTCTCGTGGAGCCCTGGGGGTCCGCGGAGCACAGTTTGAGAAACACTGGCCTACACTAAGGACAATGTACTGTCCCAAGGGTTATTTCAGGAGGGACCGTGCCTTTAAGATGATAGAATGTGTTCTCTACAGGCCACTGCAAAGTGATAGTGGGGCCACGGCTCTGCATTCTTTAGGAGTTAAATAATAAGGCACCATGCTAGCAAGTCTAGATAACTTCTTCAGATAAAAATCATCAACACCAAACACACACCTCCAGCCACTCCTTGAACTAACCTTTTAGAAACCTAAAAATAGTGCATTTCTCTTCCCCACTTCTTCCCATAATTCTCTGTGCTTACTGATTCTAGAAGTGGAATTGGTGAAACCATTCAAGAAGTGTCATTCTTGAGAGAGTTCCAAACCTAAAAGGACAAGTACCTGAAACCCTGTCCCCAGGAGAGCTTGGGACCAGTTATGACAACTCAGATGTTTCAGAAAGTTCAAAAAAATCTGAACTGTTGTTTCTTATTCTCACCCTAACCAAGGGGAAGACATTGAGAAGCAGTAATGGGACTCCTGTATCCACTTACTTACCATTTGTTCCTAGGGGAAAAAAAAATCTCTCCAAGCCTCTCCCCTTAATCTTAAACTGCTGGAGTTATTGAACTGAATTTGTGAGTTCCCAAGAAGTGTCATCTTGAATCATATGTAATGCCTTAGCCATTTGGATGTCAGTAATTGGAACTAGTATTTCCCCCCGTGCCTCCCCCCACATCAGTGTCTAATGGGAATATTGCATCTTCATTTCACTGAACGTCATCTAGGATATTGACTACAGCGTCCTATAATTAGTGTTATCTCCAGGAAGTCATTTTAATATGATTTCCAAATTATCTTCCATTCTGCAGAATGTAATTCTTCATTATATTCTCTTAGTCATAATCTTTTTCTTCCTGGAACACGGAAATAATTTTGGAGTTGTTGCCAACAGCTATTTGAAAATACTCAGGGCATGTCCATCTTTTCCATCTGCGTGTGTTTTCCTTTTCATATACCTTAGAATCCCTTTTAGGCTTCCCAGTCTTCTCTAACTTCAATTCTTTCTGGAACAATGGTTAGGCAGCAAAAGATAGCCTGATGCTACAAAGTTATCCTCCGAGGATCACCCCATAATGAGAAATGAGCCCAAATCAAACTCCTACATTCAAGCACTTCCAAACTTTGGAAAACTTCCTGACTCATGATGATATCTATTCACTAGCTATGTATTTTTTAAAATACCATGCCCCTTGTCCTCTTCCTCCTGAAGTCAAAGGGAGATTTGCCACTAAATTGCAATGGAACCCTAGTAGACCCTACCTGAGCAATTTCATCACTTGCATACAAATCAGACGGGAGCATTGCCTTATCCCCAATAATGAATGGGAGTAAGAGCCACAGCACAGGTAGATGTAAAAATAATTCTAGATTGCCTCATGGACATTCAGGGTGAATTCCCAGCCCCACTAAAGTCAGTGGCAAAGCTGCCTTTGATTCCAATGGAGTAAGATTTTACTCTCAAGGCATACATGTTCAAGACTGTCTTGAACTTGGCTAGCCTGGAAAAATATTCTCTTTATTGCCTGTGAACTCCAAGGTGTTAAATTTTACTTTAACAAGACAAAGCAACTTTAGTTAATGGAAGCATAAATAGATACCAAGTAGGTAACAATATGTTTTGTTTAATCCTATAATTCACACACTAAAACATTCTGTTTGAAATTTTATTTAGAAATAATATCACTGATAAGTTATCTTTGCCAAGCTTTAGCTCAGAGCTAGATTTTACAGCTGAGCAATGCCCCCTTGCAATAAAGGATTTATCGTGGACGTGCCAACAAAACCTTAAACCGTACTATCTTGGTGCAACTGCACTGCTATAATAAGACTTTATTTGATTTTCTCAAGAGCTGTAATAAGATTAAGGCATAATCATAAATTTCCCAGTGACAAAAGATAAACTGTTCTTCATTGATCTTTCAGAAACCAGACCAATTTCTGGATACTAAACAGACTTATTTACTGCAGCAGCAAGTGTATTATTTTTCCAATAACTCAGGGCCTGATGCTTATAGAAAAGAGACTCTAGTGACCTCTCCTGAAGCCCAGGGATATGATTTGTCCTTAAGGGGAGAATATCTGAGGATTACCAAGTTTCCTGAGGGATATCATACAGGTTTGGTTTTCCACTGATTTATATAAGTCTTTCCAATTAGCTTATTGGCTTCCGCTAAAAGCTGATCTCAGAACTACAGCAATTAATTGAGTTTCTTTAACCTAACATTCAAAACACCATGTTACTTCAGAGTTCTTTTACATACCCTTTCAATAAAATTAATTAGTCCTTGCTGATGCATTTAAGTGATTGTGTAGGTACAGTATCATTATAATTAGATTAGATGAACTGTATGTACCCATGCAAAGGTATTGAGTATAACCTGCTTCTTTCTAGTGACTTACAAGTGCACTAGGCTAGTTTTTATTACAGGTTGGACCTCCCTTGTCCGGCACCCTCAGCATCTGACTGATCTCTAATGAGGGATCTTGCCGGTCAATCCTGGTTCCCCCTGCTGCTGGCCTCCAGGTTCTCCTGGGAGGCTGCCAGCTTCCCAGCCACCAGGTTACACTACCAGAGGCTCCTGCCAGACCACAGATGTTGTTGGACCACGAAGTCCCGGACCACAGTGGTCCTATCTGTATTTGTTTTATAGTTGCATTTAAAAGATCCTGTCGAGCTCAGGGCCCCATTGTGCTAGGCCTGGTACAAACATCTAGTAAGAGAGATCTCTCTGCACTAGTCACCTTACAACCTAATCAAACAAAACAAACAATGGGAGAAAGGGATTATTATGTCTATTGTACAAGTGGGGAACAATGCACAAGAGAGACTGAATGAAATTTTCAAAAGCCCCAAAGAGATGAAGGAGCTTTGAATGGGACACGTGCGCCTATCTCCTGGAGTCATTCTGAGAAACCCAAGTAACTGATATTAAATAGGAGATCTGGGGAAGAACTGCAGTAATATTTTTGAGTCTACCTCAGTACCTTAATCACAATACTGTCCTCCCTCTCAAGGAAGAGCATTTTCATCACATTAGCATAGGTGCTGATCTGCAATGAAGTCATAGCTTTTTCTCCATAGTGGGTCATTTTCAACTCTTCAATGGTCTTACACCAAGGATCAATTTGGCCTTGTGACTTTTATTCCTAGATAAGTTCTGAAAACCTGTAAATATTGGTACCTGTCTAAAGTGCTTCAGACAACAAAAAATTCATTGTCTTATTCTGAGAAAAGAACTCTTCAAGGCTTGGTTTGTGAGTAATAAACTGTACTTAAAAACAATTTCACCACAACTACTAGGATAGATTTTCTAAGATGTTCAAAAGTAGGTCAGGAATCTAATGAGTCAACTAAATGTGTCAAGCCAAGAAGCACTGGAGAAAAATAGCACTCCATTGGCAACAGGATACTTCTATTCATGTTGTTAACTGTTGTGTAGCATTGCCATTGCTGTAGGCAGTGCAACCTCATTACCCAAGGGCTCTGGGAAATGCAAACCTTCTGATAATTGGGATTTCTGGTAATCCGGGAAAGCAAAGCATTCTTTGAAATCTGCATTTATAAGCCACACAGCCAGTTTTCCAAAGACCTGTCTGATTAAAATGGAGGGCTGCTGGATAAAGGAATCATTGGTGCTGTAGGGATGCTTCAAAACACTCTGTGTGGACTACTCATAGACACGGTGGAGTGGTTCTTTTCTCAAGTACTTTGGAATGCTGAGATTGTGAAGGATGTTTCTGCCATACTCCTCAGCTCACAGCAAGCAGAACTTCCTATCTCCCATTTCTAACCCCTCTGGTGACGCATTCCACATTTGAAAGAAGGCTGTGTCCCCAGACAAATTCAGGGAAAGCAACCATCATTTAGATCATAGAAGTTTTCTGCAATACTAAGTGTGAGTCAGATAACTGAAGGTAAACTACATATGTTTTTAAGGCAAATTGTATAGTTTGAATGCAATGGGAACTGAAGATTATCTTCTGATCTTGAAACAGGGCCTAAGGCAAGCTTGAAGGACTCACACACAAGCTCTCATTAGCAAAACTATCAATGAAGTTAGAGTTCAGATTGGCTCTGTCAAAACATCAGAAATGGGCCTATAGAAAAGGCATACTGTGAAATAATAATAGTTCAATAGTTTGGCTTTATATTTCCAAAGAGCTCTACAGACATTAACTTATTTAAAGTAATTTCATTATAAGACTATTCCAATGTACAGCAGAGATGTTTTTAATTTCAAGGTTGAGGTTAATTTTCTTCACTAAAGCAATTTAGTTCTCAACTAAATCTAAGAACACTTAAAAATCTAATTTCAGAGCCATTAATAAATAATAATAAGAAGAAGAATGCCTCAAGCTTTTAAAAAACTTTCCATTCTAACAAAATATACTCAAAGACTCGGGATGGATTATCCCCTTTTCTTAACATAGTGAGGTAAATTATGCCATCAGTTTTGAGGCCAAACCATGTCATCAGTTTTAAAGCAGAACTCTGCTGAAATCAGTGAAGAATTCTGCTTAAGAACCAATAGCACAACATAGCCCATAAGGGAAACTCTGCTCCTTTTACGATTGTAAGCCACTGTGTGAGAGAGAAATCTTAAAATTCATTTTGAAATACTTTGTGTAACAATTTAATAGCTTTTCTATGTCGGCTTATGAAATATTCAGTCAATTCAGTTCCTGACATATGGTTCACCTCTTTTGTTAAAGGAAATGCAGTTGAATTGCCTAAACATTGTAAGTGGTATTGGCTAGTATGCAAGTCATGCCTTAAAATGACAAAAGAATGCGTATGTACTGTGAGTATGGAAATGTATAATTAAATTCCATGTAGATCCAGAAATGTCTCACTTTGGTACCAGAGAGTAAATTACTGACATAGTATCTATCTCAGAAGCAATATATTCTGAGTGGATGTTTAGTATTAAAGAATTACACAGTGTTTAATTTATTAGCGGAAGTTCCTTAATGTATTGCCTTTTTTGTATACTCAGTGGTACCAAGTACTTTCACACCTAGATTCTGTTCTATGCTGCAGTTCAAGATGTCAGTAGGTTAAGCAAAGGCCTAGTAATGAAAAAAGTAAAAAAAAAAAAAAAAAAAAGGATATGCTAAGAAAATTCCCAAGACTGGAAGCAAAGAAGTAACATATGAAAACTAAAACACAATGATTCAGGATGAGACATTTCAGCTATAACCAGAACAGAGCCAAACATGATGACACAACATATCTTTTTCATTGTGAATTCTGCCCTTTTTAGGGGCAGATGTTGCTGAAGGAAAGGCACGTAGGAAACACTTTCTCCTGTCAGGTGCTGCTGCTCCACCTGCTGGTGTGAGACTAAGAGGCTCACCAGTAAGGAACTAACTCTTCCTACTTCAGATTCCTGTTTCTTGTAAATCCACAAGCCAGCAGCTAGAGTTCACTGAAATCCAATACTTTTAAAGACAAAGAGAGGATGGGAAGAGGCACTTCCTTTTAATCCCTCTAAAAACACACAGGCTGTGTCTAGACTGGCAAGTTTTTGTGCAAAAGCGGCTGCTTTTGCGCAAAAACTTGCCAGCTGCCTACACTGGCCGCTTGAATTTGCACAAGAACACTGACGATCTAATGTATGATCGTCAGTGTTCTTGCGCAAATACAATGACACTCCCACTCGGGAAAAAGTCCTCTTGTGCAAATGCTTTTACACAAGAAGGCCGGTGTAGACAACTCAGAATTGTTTTGCGCAAAAAAGCCCCGATGGCGAAAATGGCGATCGGGGCTTTCTTGAGCAAAACCGTGTCTAGATTGGCACGGATGCTTTTCCGCAAAAAGTGCTTATGTGCAAAAGCATCCGTGCCAATCTAGACGCTCTTTTCCGCAAATGCTTTTAACAGAAAAACTTTTCCGTTAAAAGCATTTGCGGAAAATCATGCCAGTCTAGACGCAGCCACAGAGACAAGAGCAGTTGCTTGTCCTGCTGGCAGTTGTTTTTAACATATTAAAATGTTACTGCGACACGGAAGAAGCTGAATTTGAATAGCCACTGTCTACGTTATGAAAATTGTAGCCTTTTGCTGGTATGAGGCTCTCCTTACTATCATATATTCCTGAAGTCAGGACTGGGAAGAACTGCAATCGGTAGTTTCTGGCAGAAGCTATGAGATTTACATAAAGATGTTGCTCAATTCGCACTAGATCTCACAGCCAACTGTTAATATTATTCCTTACTAACACACAATAGGAGCTTTTATTCCCTACTGATCCATTTGATAGATTGGCTGATGAACAGCTGACTCTGTGCGAGAGGGCTGGCAAACAGACTGAATGTTGATCTGGACAACTAGGCTCCAATTCATCAAGTGATGAAGTTTCAAGCAAATTCAAGTCCTGTAAGGTCTTAAGCTAATGGGACTTGTATGTTAGTGGTCTGTTGAGTAGGGGTGGGATTTCCCATATACTTATAGGGAAACGTATTTCAGGAAACGTACTTCAGGAATGGTGCCTTGTTACAGTAGAGCAGAAAATTGTTAGTATAAAAGTAACACAATGCAATGAGACACACTCTTTGCTGTGTACTATTGGTACAACTCCACTGAAGCCATATTAACAATATCTGAGATATTGTCTCCTGTTCTTCCTATAGGGAAATAGTAAGGCATTTCACATGGATAAGTACTGAAAGCTTATTCTTTCACACTATCAGTTCCCAGGACATTGATTAAACAGTAATCTTGACACTATGCTAAATTAACTCATATGGCCACATAGTTAAAGGATAAATTCAGTCTCTGATTACATTGCATTATGAAGTTAGTTCAAATTTACACCAATATTAACAGTGGACAAATTATGTTCCACTATGTGAACCTTAAATTTTAATTTCCTGCTAAAAGTATTTGCAATTGCAACCCAACTATTTAAGTTTTATTTGAATTTGTGTTCAATTATCTCACTTAATGATTGTCTAGTTGAGCAAAAAATGGGATTGCTTCTTAACTGTGATATGCATGAGATTTTTTCTTCTTTCAAATTCATCTTAATTGCCTGGTCAAAGCAGCTATTTGGCTTTGACAAAGGTAAAAACCCTCCTATTTGCCTTATCCTAGGATATGTATTTGAAAGGAATTTGAAATATTATAAAAGGCACATCAGTGATACATTTTGTGCATTTCTTCAATAACTTGTTAATGAAAATTCACCATAATTATACGAACTCTTTAATTTTGGGATTTAAAGCAACCTAATACTTGCCTATAAGAAAGAATATTACTTATACTGTATTCTACTAAACATTTATTTTTGGTTAATTTATCTGTATCACAAAGCATTTTAAATGTTTCCTCAGAAAGGATACATAAGGGAAAATGTTTACATTTTAAAATTGAAATGTTTCTCAGAATTCTCTTAGGAGTTTTCAAACAGAAACACCAGGCTGTGTCTAGACTGGCAAGTTTTTCTGCAAAAGCGGCTGCTTTTGTGGAAAAATTTGCCAGCTGTCTAGACTGGCTTTTTGAATTTGCACAAGAACACTGATGATCTAATGTATGATCGTCAGTGTTCTTGCGCAAATACAATGGCTCTCCCATTTGGGAAAAAGCCCTCTTGTGCAAATGCTTTTGCGCGTGAGGGCCAGTGTAGACAGCTGAGAACCGTTTTGCGCAAAAAAGCCCCGATGGCGAAAATGGCGATCGGGGCTTTCTTGCGCAAAACCGCGTCTAGAGTGGCACGGATGCTTTTCCGCAAAAAGTGCTTTTGCACAAAAGCGTCCATGCCAATCTAGATGCTCTTTTCCGCAAATGCTTTTAATGGAAAAACTTTTCCGTTAAAACATTTGCAGAAAATCATGCCAGTCTAGACGCAGCCCAACAGTTGTGTAAGCTCTTATTAGATAACTCTAATACAGTATCTGCCTATACTATTAAGGTCAGTGAATTCTTCTGAGCAAAAACAGAAACTTATGTTAAAATGTGCCTTAGGGTGGATTTTTCACAAAAGCATAAATGGTATTTGGGTACCTAAATTCCATTGGAAGGCAGCAGGCATTAGGTGCCTAAGCAACAGTTTTTCCTTTCACAATCCAGTACTTTGTCATTTTTTCTCTGAGAAATAATATTATTGAAAGACAAAATAAGCCCCCAAACATATCCATTGAATGTCCAAGGCCTTATAGGGTTCCAGAGATTCATGAGTACGTTACCTCTATCATCAAACACAATGAAAACACAGTGATAACCAGTGCTTCAAACTTAGCCACACAGCAAAAAAAACCCTACATGGGGGTATCCAGTTACTGACTGCTCTTCTAGATGATTCTAATCTGAAGAATGATTCAATATCCCTTTCACATTGACAAACAGCATATCCAAATTAATATGCTATTACATACGTAATGAGACCCTGCATGTGAGCACCCCCCATGAGCTTTGGGGAAGTTCATGCACAAATGTTATAGCTCATGCCCATCACCATTTCATTCAGTGACAGTAAAATGCTGCAACAGGGAGTAACACTAGGTACATGAAATATGAATCCACACTGACATCTCGTGGTCTAAGAGAGTACGTATTATTTTCTAAGCATTTTCAAATAAACATTTAAGGGAATTTAGGGGAATTTAAGGAAAATAAACTTGAACAAAAATTTCCAGTAGTAAATGGAACTCCATTGGAGCCATATGGAAGTCATCTCAACCCTAATCCTTTAACTGACTGCATGTTGGCCTCTTGCCTGCACCTAATTCAGAATCCTACTGAAGCCATTAGGGCACCCTCAGTCACAATGAATCACAGCAATTGGGCCTTAGTCATTCAACAATGTTGAAATAATTCATTAAAGATTGTATATGTAACATTGTTTTGTTCTGTGTGTACAGCACCTAGTCCCTGACTGTGGCTGCTGGGCACTATGGTAATGCGTATGCTAATAACAAAAGGAGAAACTTTATCATCCAAATTCATGAGATTAATTTCTCCCCCTGCCATAATCACCTCTTTCTTTCCAACTTTTATTCTTTCCACCCAAAAATATCACAAAGTAAAGTTATAATTTCATAATACAGGAAGTGATTTATCAAAGTGCTTAAGCACACAAATATCATGAAGCACGTGGGTAAACCCATTGAAGTCTATGCTCCTATGCAGGATTATTAATGAGATTTTCATTTTCCTTGAGCGTTCTCAGAAACCAGTTTTTAAAAGTAACTCCTGTGACTGCTCATGGAAAAGGAACCAAAGAGCTGTGAAGAGAAAACAGAGTGCATGGTCTTCTATGAAAAGGAGAAGGTTCATCAACTATGGAATGGACCCAAAGCTCACTAAAGTCAATAGGAGTCTTTCCACAGACTTCATTGAACTTTCTAATGCCACTTTTAGCTACGCTGAAGTTAAGAAGGTAGCAGTGTCACACCAATAACTTTCTGCTATGCCAGAGAAAAATTCCCTTCCTTTGAGAGGACCTCTAATTCCATGCTTGTTGAGATCGGCTCATCTTGATTTTCTTCTGTTCTTTGTCTCACATATTAAGTGTCCATGTTCATGGCAAAAGCCATGAATCTAAATGGAATAACTGTATCAGGATTTGAACCAGGAGGAGTTTTGCCTCTGTTAAAGAATGAAGAAGCCTGGCAGCATTTATCCTTAGCTTATTTATTATCTCTCAGAAAAAATAAAATTTATTATATTAAACAGTAAGCATTTTCTCCACTGGGGAAAATAACGTAGCACTCATCTTCCACATACAACAATTATAGCTGACAAGAATATTCTTTCTGCGTCATCTGAAAGGACAGATTTAGCCTGGGTATGTAGCAAACTACAAATGAATAATGGAAGTGTTCACATATAAATGTATCAAATCACATTTTCTATTTAGAGCTACACAAATAAAAATAAGAACCAAATTATGTTCTCAGTCATAGTTAACCAGATTTATACCAGACTCTACTTTACCAATGAGAGAAACTTCATCCATTATATCTAGATTAGTAATGCTCCAGAACCCCTTTTGCAGTTAATGTACTGTGGCTCTCAACTATGGTGCACAGTTTGAAAGAGGAGAATATTAGTGCACACTACAGAACTTTTCATGTGAGCCAGCAGAGTTCACACTGACCAGTCAGTGCACCACACATGGTGTTTTAATCTGGTGCAGATTAAAGCACCATGTTGACAAGCCCCAAGTACCTTTCAGGAACATTAGGCTATGAACTTCAGGGTCTTTTATCCTTCTTCGGGTACAGGAAGCTATATGTCATATTGCAATGCAGGAATATAATTTGTCTTCCTTCTCCCCTCCCCCCCCCACTAAGTCTTTATTTGGTTAGTCATTTTATTGTTATTTGTATATGTAGCTTTTGGCAGCTTGCTTTCAAAGCTTTAAAAGGGGATAGCTTCATGCATAGTAAGAGGTGCAAGCAGAGCTTGCAGTCACGGTATGCGTGCAAAGAAAGTGCAAGTACATTGAGCTCACAAAAAAGTTGCACGGCAATGTGGGGATGAGCCAAGCATCTGGGCCTTCCATGGCATTTTCTGAGGATCATTCATTAATCTTAGATCATTACATATTTTCACTACAAAATGTGTCCGTAAGTGCTTGGACTGGAAGATCAGCCAACACCAGCTGTTTCAGGTTGCCTCATTCAAGCAGCCAGTTTAGGTCAAGTTAAACAGTCATTTGTTCATTGGCTCCTGCTCTGCATAGCAGCAGCAACAAGGCAGAGCTTATTGTGTGGTCAACTGCAATGTCAAGAGGAGAACTAGGAAGGGAGAAGAAGCCTTGTTGTAGAACCTAACTATATCACTACAATTGAACTAGGAGTCCACAGGTTAACTTCATTGATATCCCAGAGAAGCAAGTCTCACTAAGCAGAGAGACAAATCACTATATTGTATTTGCCTTCTACTAAACCTTATTTACTCACTGTCCCAGGATGGGTAAGATTCTGAATGTCACCTTGAGGGCTTAGGAAGCAGCCCGTCATAGTCTGCATTATTGATCACCCTATAGCCAGTGACCGTTTCAAGAACCGGCAGGGAGAGGGACTCATCCTCTCCATCACTGGAAAGTGGATGCTTCATGAACTCTCAGAACATGTCACAGTATTCTGATCTAGTCACATGACTTTGAGCATCAAAGAGAGGTTGTGTCATACAAATTGGTTTATTTTTGTAAAATGACTGCTAATTTCACTTAATTATTGTAACCTGAGTTATGACAAGGAAGGGTTATAGTTTTCAGAAGGTGAAAGCTCTATATACTACACTCACTGGAAACAAAGGGATTCTGGAAAATGGTAAAACCAACTGCGCACTTTCAATGAAGAGAAAATGCAGAATTTTGATACAATGGCCATCTAAACTGATATTCTCTAAACACTTAGGGCATGTTTATAATAGTGAGAAGACTGATCCTCCAGAGCTCAATCTTCTAGCATTCAATTTAGTGGGTCTAACGTAGACCTGTAAATCGAATGTTGAGAGCAGCCCCCACTGGCGACCGGTATGCCTCATTCTGCGAGGAGTAAGAGAAGCCAGCAGGAGCGTGTGCTCCCATTGGCCTCCCGCAGCGATACCACGGTGGTTTGGCTTAAGGTAAGCTGAATCCAGTTATGCATTTTGTGTAGCTAGATGGTGTACTGAAAGCTGTCCTACCTGGTCTAGTATAGACCAGGTCCCAGAGACAAGACTTGCCAAATCAACAATGAGGTATGTTTACAGGGAAAACTTGCATTCTTATTGCTGGCCTGATTAAGACCAGAAAGGATTTTAGTCTGTAATGCCTTCAACAAGCAATGTGTTCAAAGCATTCAAAAAATCTGCCACAGTCTAAGTAACATTAAACACACAGGAAAAGAAGAAAACCGTGAAAGGAAGAAAAATAAAAAAGAGTTGTTGATATATGGGTGTGCTTTTTGATGCACTCCCAGCTTATGAAATCTGCCAGTAACTTGGATCGTAAAGTCTCAGAGGAGTAGCTGTGTTAGTCTGTAATTTAAAAACAATGAGTAGTCCTGTGGCATCTTAGGGTATGTCTACACTACATGGCTCCATCGACGGAGCCATGTAGATGAGGGTTGTAGACAAAACAAAATGTGCCGCTTCATTTACATCAAAATGGTTGCCACGCTGTGCCGATCAGCTGTTTGTTGGCACAGCGTGGGAGTCTGGACGCTCAGCGGTCGACATCAGAAGCCTTTGTTGACCGCCCCAGTAAACCTCATCCCACGAGGCATAACGGGGCTGTCGACAAAGGCTTCTGATGTTGACCGCCGAGCGTCCAGACTCCCGCGCTGCACCGACAAACAGCTGATCGGCACAGCGCGGCAGCCATTTTGATGTAAATGAAGCAGCGATTATTTAAATCGCTGC
Organism: Pelochelys cantorii; assembly: GCA_032595735.1. NCBI lineage: Eukaryota > Metazoa > Chordata > Testudines > Trionychidae > Pelochelys > Pelochelys cantorii. The sequence continues at coordinate 162,353,750 of CM064327.1, forward strand.
TTCATTTTGCTATGTCTACAACCCTCATCTACATGGCTCCATCGACTGAGCCATGTAGTGTAGACATACCCTTAGAGACTACATAGTATCAGTATCATGAGCTTTTGTAGGCAAACCCCACTTCCTCAGATGAACTTGAGTGGAGAAAAAAAGGGGGGACCCCCACAATTTATAACAGAAAAAGAAGGGTAAAGGGGAAAAAGTACTTCTCAGTTGTAGTGTTGTGGTGCTAATGAGGCTAACTTAGTGGACTGGAAGTGTCCCATACATAGCTTTTGATGTCAATTGGGTGTTGAATGTAAGGAAAGCAGGTTTATAATGGGCCATCCAATTCAAGTATTTGTTCAAGCCATAGGAAACAATGTCAAATTTGCATATGAAGGTCAATTCTGCACTCTCTCTGAAGTTGGCTTGTGAAATTCCTTTGCAGAGGAATGGCTACTTTTAAATTCATTAATGAGTGTCTAGGCAGGCTAAAATGTTCCCCTATAGGTTTCTGTGTGGTACCATTTCTAATATTTGATTGGTGTCCATCAATCTTTTGTTGTAGAGACTGTCCAGTTTGGCCAATGTACATAAATGTGCATTGCTGGCACTTGATGGCATATATCACATTAGAGGATGTGCTGTTGTGTCAGACTCTGATGTTGTGGCTTATGTGGTTAGGTCCTGTGATGGTGTTACTTGTATAGATGTGTGGACAGAGTTAGCAATGGGGTTTATTGCAGGGGTTGGTTCCTGGGTGAGAGTGTCTGAGGTGTTGTAGGTACTCTCTAGCATGGTACTCTCTGGTCTGGCATGGTTTTAGTTAGCTAGATGTTCACTTATCCTGAGTGTGGCCAAGCTTTCCGTGATCCCATAAAGTTTGATTACCACCACCAGTCCTGGCTCTCGGTGTTCTGTGCTGTTCTTTAGCTCTAATTTACCCAAATGTCTTCTAAGAACCCAGTAAGCAGTGAAAGTGTTGGCAATGCTGGTAGATAATATTGATCTTTGGTTGTCTGGCAAATTCTCTGGTTCTGCACTGGTCAGGTCCTGAGGGTGCCAGACTAGAGAAGTTCAATCTGTACTAACCTCTGCCTACCTCCTGGCCTCATGCATGCTGTGACTATTCATTAGGACAGCATGGTTCTAGGGCATGCTCTGATCCTCACCTGTTGAGGAATTTGGATGCATTTACACTAGGTAAATTGGGACTCTTAAGACAGCTGCAAAGGTGCTAGCAACTTTGGGATCTGTAGATAGGTCATGGATATTTTTACCATTTTGTTGAGTAACTCCTAACCTTAGGGCTTCATGTTCTCCATACAACTTCATAGTAAATTCTGGAGCCCATTTTCCTCACAATAGATAAGGGCAATACATTTAGGTCCCTATTCAAAGCCCATTTTCCTGTCAAAACATAGTGGCAGAATGATAAATGTAGGCTTTTTCTTATTTTCTTTATCACTTTTCCATTTTCCTTTTCCTGAATTCTCCAAACCTAATAAAGCCCTATTTACTGTTTTATTATTTGGTGAGGTATAATAGCTATTTTAAGTTTCTGTGCTCTGGCTCTCCCCTGTGTGAGTTTGGGGTTGAATATTTTCCTGAAGGACGGGCTTTCTTGTCGGTAGAGCACAAGGTTATAGTTGTATAATAGGGAAAATTTCAGGATTAATGAGGGCAACTTCTGTTTGCAATGAACAATTCAACCATCTCTTTGTTCATTCACAGAAATCAGAGGTTCAATCCTGAATCAAATTAGGTCTAGTGTCAGATTAATATACAACCAGCTTTACTGCTCCATTTTCATGTAATAGAATGAGTAGTCAGAGAAGTGTCTTCACCAGAAGCCATTACATCATCCTGTAGGGAATATAAATGATAGTAGGATGGAATAGAACTAACCTGCAGGGGAACCTTAGGACCTAAAATGGCAGTGATGTAACATATTCTGTACACTTTAAACATTGATTGTATAGAATGTGTTTTCAAGATTCACACAAATAAGCTCAAATTGGAGCCCTCCACCAGAAAAAAATATATGCCTCCAAGTAAAGTAAACCACACCTGAAAGAGTCTGATCAAGTGTCATCCCAAAAGATAAAGGCTATAATTTCTAACAAATACTAAAGAACCATCTCTAAGGTACAAGTTAAAGCATGCTCAAAATAAGTCCTCCTCCCAAATTTACTTCTAGCCCATTCTCTATGCTACTTCTGGTAGCATAAGATAATATGGATGGGGCAGTTTTCAGACTTTGGGAGTAGAGATGCACAAAGCTAAGCAGAGGTTGTGCAGAAGGAAAGAGAGAGAAGCAAAACATTTAGATTTGCTTTCAGTTTGTCCTTCTTCAACAAAGTAAAGGAACTAAAAAAATCATACAAGAGAGCTTTAGTACTTGTAAAACATACATTCTTTCTTATGTGTTCTGGACTAGATTGTCAGTTTAAGTATTCAATTGCCTCGCACATCCTAAGTAGTCAGGACAATGTCTAGTCTTGATTTTTTTAGACCAATGCCATATCTGTTAAAAAAATGGACAGAAAAGTAGCAACTGAGAGCCACAGTTTTAGTTTAAATTTGCCTTCATGAAAAAATTTCTGTGGGTGCCTCAGGAAAGCTTCTCTATATCACAAAAGTTAGTGGTGCAGGATTAAAGAATGGTAGGTCACAAGTATTTGTTATTAATGGGGGCCTCAGCAGATAGGAGGGAAATCAGGGTATTGATAGCAAAGATTTCAGAGAAAAGGTGAAGAAGGGCTTTTGGCAGTTAGGGAAAGCACTGTATCAAGGCTGCCTGTTACTGTTTGGTGGAGGCACAGGGATTGGTTACAGCAGGCATCAGTGGGTGTCAACAGAACATGGCCCCACGCTTGCATAGTTTGCATACAGCCCTATATTTAATTTTCCCTCAAACTGCATCAAAAAAGCCCTTCCGAAGTTATGAGTTCAATATTGTTTAAATTACAGGTTGACAAGTTCACAATATAAATGATAGGACTGAATCCAGCTCTGAATACCTGCTCTCCCCCCACCCCTGCATTTCTATTTAAGACTGTGCGACTGTCTGGCGTATAAATCATCACAGAATAGGGTGCAAATGTCTGTAAACTTGCCATATGCAAGATGTACAAATTTGCAGCAGGCTAACACACTCTATTGCATGTTCAGTCCCAATAAATCTTTCCAGCCAGAATTCTACGTAGGGGATTATAGTGGAAACATGACAACTTCTGTTTGCAATGAACAATTCAACCATCTCTTTGTTCATTCACAGAAATCAGAGGTTCAATCCTGAATCAAATTAGGTCTAGTGTCAGATTAATATACAACCAGCTTTACTGCTCCATTTTCATGTAATAGAATGAGTAGTCAGAGAAGTGTCTTCACCAGAAGCCATTACATCATCCTGTAGGGAATATAAATGATAGTAGGATGGAATAGAACTAACCTGCAGGGGAACCTTAGGACCTAAAATGGCAGTGACGTAACATATTCTGTACACTTTAAAAAGTGTACACGAGCTCCACTTGAATAAAAGCTAAATAGAAAACACATGTAAAAAAGCTCTATTGGCAGCAAATACTTTGCAGTAAGGCAGCTGTGTGTTATCTATTGCTGGATTGAACTCAGACTCATAGACATTAAGGTCAGAAGGGACCATCTTGATCATCTAGTCGGAAGTCCTGCATGTTGCAGACCACAGAACCTTGCCCATCTACTCACTCCTGTAATAGACCTGAACCTCTTGCTGAGTTACTAGTCTGCAAATCATGGTTTAATGACTGAATTTCAGAGAATCCACCAATTACACTAGTTTTATCTCCGATACTAAAGTCCATAACTTCAAAATTAAAACACAACTCTGGGAAGTGCTAAATTCCCTTAATTCCTACTCATTGCACAGTGGGTTGAGGATGGGCAGTGCTTCAGAGGATTGGGTTAGAGCTCAGTTTATTCTCTTGGCTATATTAACCAAATCTGCCTGGAGCTAGAGCAGGGGCATTTTCATAATCTGGTCCAGGAGTCTCCACCGCTCAGGAAGGGTGGGGGGGGATTAGGGAGTGCACTCGTTCTACTTCCCCGTGGCTTCCATTGCCACAGGGAGTGTAGAGGGCCTGACCTCGTATGGGTCCCCTCACAAGGCCCCCTAGTAATCCCTGAAGCCACATCCCTCAGGGAAAGGGATACAATGGAGGGATAGGGTGGGGTCATGCCTGAAAGGGGTGGAGCTTGGGGTACAGGGACAGACACACACATACCCCGGACAGCCAGGACTCCCAGGCCACATTGCAAAAAGGCTCTGGCTGTAGATGGCCTGAGGGCCATGAGTTTGAGACCCCTGAGCTAGAGGGAAGATAATGAAAGAGGTGTGATCAGAATGGTGGACTTCTTTTCTGAGTCCTGCAAAGCTGCTCTTTCAGTGCCATTTAATACACTACACATCTGATAATACCACTGTTTAGCATTTAAAATTGCTATATATAATCAAAGTGCTATCAAAATAACTAATGAATGCATTCATTACTATTTCTAGTTTTATCAGAGATCTATTTCCAGGGCTCTTATCAGGTCTAGTGCTGTTCTGAATGGGATGACAATTATTTTACCACTGAAGTCTAGAAGATGACAACCTTCTTTTAACTAAAGAAACCCTAGGAATTGTGTATGGGGTGTACTGGGAATGGGATGTGTTGTAGCCAGATCATGCTGTGATCAGACAACACCCCCCCTTCCCCCCCCACACACACACCTCAGGGCCTCTAAGTGCTGGAAAAAATTAGAATAGGCTAAAGGCTGCTCTAAATTAACTAGGAGCCAATGACTCCTAGCTGCTCCTAGGACTGAAAGCTGGAAAGATGTCTTTGTCTCCTTTTCAGGTATCAAGTACTTCTCTAGTGAACATAAAGGATTGTTGGTACCCTTTCATCAAAATACAGTGGAAATTGCAGCCTATGATGTAAAATAGACTCCAGGAAAGGCCATCCCATGGCTTACAGCTTGTCAAACTGTGGCAGCTAATTGTTTGAGCTGAGCTTCTGTGACCATAAATCATCATTTTAAACACATATGCAACATTTTAAATATTTAAATGTAGAAGCATATTACACCAGGACTCCCAAATCTGCTTTAGCTCCCCTTTGTCTTCTGGGTAGAATCCAGTGTGTTAGTTATAATCTGTAAAGCTTTCAATAGTTTGGGAGGTGGTTATATGAGAGATTGCCTGCTTCCCCTTGACATAACGCCAGACCTGAAATCAGCAGAGCACTTGAACTGAAGTTTCTCTTGGCTGTTGGCAGGGCTTTCTCGGTAGGGATACTTAATTTTGGAACTCACTTCCCCACCATTGGTCATTCTGAGATTGGGTTTGTCAACCCTCCAAACATAATGCAAAGGCTATTTTTAGCTATCTTTGTTAAGGCTATCAAGGAGTGTACACAGTGGCAGTAGTTGTCATCTTCCAAAACGTTGCTTATTCCTTTTGATGCTGCTGCCTGCTCTGCATTTCTTAAAATAGCAGCTTGTGAAGTAGTACATTGCCACCCTTGTGGTTCGTAAAGCCCTAAAGCTATTTTCCTGGTTACACTGAAGACGTGATCTTTGGAGGGAGGAGGGAGGGAAGGTTTTATGACTTGCACAGGAAAGGAATAAGGGCTGGGGAAGATGGGTGTTATATAAATACTCATATATTTGATGTGACATTAATGCTCAGTACTATTATTGTTATCAGAATGAGAATGGTAGGATACAGAAGGGGAGATAAGCATTTTCCTGTTTTAAGATTGACTTTTGCTTTTTAAATATTTGGCAGAGCAAAATTAATCCTAAGCATCTTTAACTCACTAATCCTCATCACCACAAATGTGTCTAGTTTCACATAACCCCAACTGCCAGTCTCCTGAGAAACAGACAGAAACCCTCATTTGGCTCACCTGACAGTGGAAAACAGCTTCCTCACCACAATCATAATGTGTTTCCCTCCCTCTCTCCCCTTAAGGCACTAGATTTATGCTGGCATATTGTAATATCAGGACAGAGAGAAGGTTAGAACAAATCAAAGCTTGTGGTAGGTGTGGAATTTCATTTGATCATTTCTGTTTTGTTTGTCTCCTTACTTTGAAGAAAGAACCTGTGACACTGGGGAGAAGACATACAAATCTGACAATCTGTCAGCTATAAAGTGTGGTTTTATGTTAGTAGATTCTCATTAACATTATGTACATGCTTTAAATCCCACTTTTGTCTTTGAATCAAGACTCTGACAGCCTGTAATTTGTTGGGAATGATGAGTGTGAGTCAAGAAATGGCATGAAGATGCTTGCACTTCTTAGGCCAGATTTTCAAAGATATTTAGATACAGATGCAGATAGGTGCCAAGTGGGATTTAAAAAAAAAAAAGGCCTATGGATTTAGGTGCCTAAATGACTTTCAGTGGGAGTTGGAATTTTAATAGAAATGCAAGTTAAATGCCCACTGAATTCTTAAGTTCCTAAATACCTTTGCAAACATGGCCCCTCACATCATGAAGCAATGCTATTTTCCTCTGTATGTTGCAGTACTCCAGTGAAAGCAGTCTTTTTAACATATCCTAATAGAGTATAAGCAATGTAACTGTATTATCCAATTTCATTCTTGAGTTTGTCAGTAGCTTTGCATTTATAATATTTTCTTTCACACAGGCCATTTTCAGGTGCCAGTATAAATCTTTGTCCTTATGTACCTAAGGTTTTAAAGGAAACAAAAGTCTTTCTCTAGGGTTTGGCTTGTCCAGTTTCAACACAACAAAAAACAAAAACAATTTTTGAAGTTGTATATAGACAACGACAATGAAACTTGTGATTTTGTCAAAACAGAGACATTATTTTAATTGTATGAAAAGAACTTTTTCACACTGCCAGCATCTCTCAACTGCTCCTGCAGTAGGCCCATAACCTCTCGTTGAGTTACTGACAACCTCAAATCATGATTTAAAGACTTGAGACTCCATAATTATTTTTAGATGACAAATCTGAGGAACTCTCCCAAATTGAGATGTCATAAGAGGTGGTTTTGGAAGAAACTGATAAACTATTAACTCAGTTTGTAACCTATCATTTAAATCAGCTTCTGTGCCTAATGACTGGAGGGCAGCTAATATGATGCAAATTTTTAAAAAGGTCTCAAGAGGTGATCTTGGCAATTACAGTCGAACTTCAATATCAGGAAAATTGGTTGAAACTACAGTAAAGAACAGAATTGTCACTCATGCAGATGAACAACTTGTTGGGGAACTGTAAACATGGATTCTGGAAGGAAATCATGCCTCACCAATCTACTAGATTTCTTTGATGTGGACATGGGGGATATAATGGTTATAGCTCTTATGCAAAGTAAATGGTCATGGGATAAGAGGGATGGTCCTCTCATGGATTGATATGTTAAAAGTCAGGAAACAAAGGGTAAGAATAAATGGCCAGTTTTCAGAATGGAGAGAAGTAACTAGTGTTGTCCCCCCCAAGGGTCCGTACTGGGACCAATCCTATTCAACCCATTTATAAATAATCTGGAGAAAGGGGTAAACAGTGAGATGGCAAATTTTGCAGATGATATAAAACTGCTCAAGATTGTTAAGACCAAAGCAGGCAGTGAAGAGCTTCAAAAGGATCTCACAAAACTACGTGACTGGGCAACAAACGGGCCACTGTAAGAATACTAGGCTAGACTGACCTTTGGTCTGACCCAGTATGACTGTTCTTAGATTCATTTGCTGATTTCAAACCGCAAGTCATGCATACTGCAGAAGAAGGGGGGAGGGGACAAACAACCAGGATCTCTTCCAGTCCGACCTAGGGGAAAATTTCTTCCCAACTCCAGTTATGGTAATCAGTAAGACCCTGACCATGTGAACTGTCTGTTTTCTTTTAATAATCTGTTTGAGAAGCTGTTACATCAAATATGATCTGCAACCCTTCCCTTCAAATTCCTTCCCCTTGCTTGGGATGCAGGCTTCAGCTGGTTTCCTCATCTTTGACAAAGTAATTTGAAGTCTCCTCCATATTTAGAGCTTTGAGATCTTCAGTCCAGTACACTTCCCTAATTCCCTTCATTTTTTAAAGTCTGCCCTTTTGAAATCAAGGACCATCGCTGAGGGCCTATTTTTGTTTATTCTTCCATCTAGTTTATATTGAATTAATGCATGACCACTTGAACCCTCTTGCCCTCTAAACAGTTCCTCTGTTTAGAGGTCCTCATTATTTACCAATACTAAATCTAAAATGGTATCATGTCTAGTTGGTTCAATGTCTATTTGGTGAAGAAATCTATCAGATATCTCATCCAGGAATCTGGGCTTTACCTTCACTAGTAGCACTTATCCTCCAATCAGGGGAGCTAACATCCTCTATAGGCTTCTGGGCAAGGTGTGTGTCCTCTGCACTCCCTGGATTGCAATGCACCTCCCCAGCCCTAAGAGCCGCATGGTGTGCACAGCACTCTGGCAGTGATTTAAAAGGTCTGGGGCTCTGGCCACCATTGCTGCCATAGTAACAACCCCTTTGAACCATCAGGCTAAGGGGGCAACTGCCATCTGCCCCCTGTTGGCGGCCTGCCTCCAATCTATATTATCAGAGGCAGCACCAAAGGGCAACAAGCGGCTGGTCCGCAAGAGGAGCTGGTTTTTAAACTGGTTCCTCTTGCAGACTAACTCCTGCCTAGAACCCTGTGCTGCTGCTGGCCCCGCCCTCAGGGACAATAGAATAGTCAACTAACTGATAAGAATGCATGAGGTTACTCGACTATTCAATTAACCGATATTTAACATCCCTAATATGTATCATTCTTGTGTGTAAAATTAGACATATGGAATAGGGAATACTTTATGGGTTTTTAATGTGTGAATGAAAGTCATCAAGGGAGGTCTCAGTGTCTGGGCAATCATATGCAAATAGCATTTGTCCTTAAGTCTTAGCAATGGTTGGTAGGGATGGGCCAGGTGACTCCCCATGCAATAAGGAAATCTTTAAAAACAATAGGAAAGTAGGGGTCTTTTGTCTTTGGCTGGCACACCCAAAGGAAGGAACCAAACACACCAGGGTGAGGAACAGCCGTGGTTTTGAAGGTGCAGCTGGAACAGAAACAGTTTTAAGGTGAGTTTGTAATAAGTTTATACTGAGGATTTAGGGTTAGAATTAGCTAAGCATTTTCTGTTACTTTTAATTTGCAATCTACTTTGCTTTGCCTGTTCTCACTTATAACCACTTAAATCCTACTGCTTGTATTTAATAAAATCACTTTTACTTACCATCAAGCCTAGTGTAAAAATTATTACCTGGGGGACCAATCAGTGTGTACATTCCCCCTTTCATTGTTAAAAGGGGCTTACCCTACTAATTCATTGGGATTTTGATCCCATTTGGGGAGAGATATCCCAGGAAGCTGGGCCCAAAACTGCACTCTCCTTGGACCTGAAGAGGTTCAGTGTCTGTACTGCTTCTTGCGGTGGGGGGGCGGGGAGAGACGACAGTGATCTCAGCTTGGACGACAGTGATCTCAGCTCCATTGGCAGTGGACCAATGGAGCTGGCCCAGCAGGACTGAGCGGTGAGAAGCCTCAGAGAGTGGGAAGTCAAGTGGCAGTGACCGTGTCAGCATGGGTCTTCTGTGACCTCACCCCATCACAGTGTTTATTTCATTAAAAATATGGACAAGCTCTTTGTTCATAGCCAGTTTGGTTCCTGTGGGACCCCCACGCACACTGTCTCAGTGGTGCACCTGTTACCTTTCTTCTTCAAAGTGATTTTGATCCAAACAAACTTCATTTTATCTATTCCATCACTTCTATGTTCGTTGTGGTCTAACTCAGTGTTTCTCAACCTTTTTTTTTATAAAGTACCCCTTTAAAAAAATTGTAAGTACCCCCAGTATCTACAGTGTTCAGTCACAATTTTTTTCTATCATTGAAACACATTTGTTTAAATAACTTAATCGTAGCTGGGAGGACGATGAAATTTTGGGGTGTAAAAAGAACAAAAATAATAAAGCGCTGTAAAACTTAAAACAAAAATTCAATTCTCCAAATTTCAGTTGTGTTGATGTACCCCTCTCCCCCCCCCCCCGACTTCTCTTGAGTACCCCTAAGGTTACTCATATCACTGGTTGAAAAACACTGGTCTAACTCGTTAATGTACAATGTTATTCTACCACCTTTATTTTTATTTCTGTCTTTCCTGAACAGCACAGACACTTTGATACCTGTATTTCAGTCAAGACTTCTACCATATTTCACATATCCCTCTAATATCTAATATTACTTCCTGCAGCACTATTTCTAATTCCTCTGTTTTGTTACCCAGGCTCCATGTATTGGTATACAGACACCTTGGTTGTTTCTGCTTGGCTTCACCCAGATTCCTCGCTTGATTAGGAATAAATTAGTTTGCCAGAATTGCCCACCTAACAGTGCCACTGCCACTGTCAGTAATAATTTTCTCTCTTGTCAATTCTCCAGCCCTCTGTCTTTGTAAATTGTATTAAGGTTACTAGATGACAGATCCATCAAATGTCTCAGGATGGAATGGGGTTCCGTGGGAGAAGTTAGGAAGATCATAGAAGAATTTTGGCAGATAGTTAAACTGCACTTACTGTTCAAATAGAATGCAACATTATTTGAAGTTCTCCTATATTAATAGCTGTCACATTAACTTTATGAATGCATAACTGAGTTCTCAGAGTGATCAATCATTCCTTCACATCAGACAAACACCCTTTATGTAACTGAATTCAATAGGAAAAGTTGATATCCTCTGGAAAAGAGATAAACCCAGTAGGTATAAATTCTGATTGCCACCCTTCCGCAGAAAAACTGGAAGCGAGATTACCCTGTTGTAATCAGGATATTCTCAGGATAGCCCACTGTACATTATCTTAACCACATGATGTCTCTCTTGCTCCAAAAAAATACAGCTGCAAACGTGGTCCTCTGTCAAATATATTTGAAAGCAAGATTTTTGAAACTGGCAGCTTTGAATAGAAAACAGCTTTAATTTTGGATATTGCTGATTATGTAGAATTCTTTAAAATTCATCTAAAATGTAGGGTTTCAGCCTACTCCAATTTATCTGAAGCTAATGTTTACCTAGAAGAGCTTAGACTCTGGCTGTAAACTTCGGCTCTCTAACACAGCTACTTTTAATGTACATCAATGGGCAGAGCTAGAAAATCTAAAGGTGAAGCCTGAGAGTATAAGCCAAGACTAGCATTGAGCTACTGGAGAAGACTGTGGTACATAGGTATAAAAAGCAAAACTAACAAAATAATAACTAAGGTTACTGTGACCTGATGAAGCAATGCTCTCATTGATTTGCCTCCTTCTTGACTTAAACACTTACCCACTCAGGTGCTCACAGTTCAATCTTGAGACATACTGTGTCACTTAAAAACTTGCTTTGAAGACTCATTCCATCATTTCTACAGCACAATTCTAAGTCTCTGGATTTATGTGGCAAAACTCTGCACTCTGGGCTTTGATAAAGAATCAGAGCTGCTTCCAAGACCTGGGGAGAATAGGCACAAGGTCCTATGGCTTGTACAGATTTCAGTCTGATCTTTCTAAAAATAACTGTTTACACTTAAATTGGCCACACTCACTTAGGGTATGTCTACACTACCACCCTAGTTCGAACTAGGGTGGTTAATGTAGGCATTCGAAGTTGCAAATGAAGCCCGGGATTTAAATATCCCGGGCTTCATTTGCATCTTGCCGGGCCGGTGCCATTTTTAAATGCCCTTATGTCGAACTCCGTGCCCCCGGCTACACGCGGCACGGAGTAGGTAGTTCGAATTAGGATCTCTAATTTGAACTACCGTTACCCCTCGTGGAACGAGGTGTACCGGTAGTTCGAATTAGAGATCCTAATTCGAACTACCTACTCCGTGCCGCGTGTAGCCGCGGGCACGGAGTTCGAACTAAGGGCATTTAAAAATGGCACCCGCCCGGCAAGATGCAAATGAAACCCGGGATATTTAAATCCCGGGCTTCATTTGCAACTTCGAATGCCTACATTAACCACCCTAGTTCGAACTAGGGTGGTAGTGTAGACATACCCTTATATACCTGCTCATTCCACCGCTAGCCATATTCCTAACTCGCCACCTCTACAAAAGTTCCACCTTTAATTCCCTCCACCCATTACAGTTGAAATAAATGCAAAGAACATATGTTAGAAATGAAAGGACAGCTCAAACAATTTGAAAATAGCAACACACTGAAATTGAATTATACCCTTGTCACTCACTGTTTGAGACTGCATTGTCATTTGACATACAAAACACATTCAAATACATTAGTATTTATTTAAAGCAGTTAGCTACTGAAAAACCTGAAAGAAGTAAAGATGAAGGGGAAAATTAAGTCTATAATTTACATGAGAAGTGGAACATTATGCATTTGGTTCTAAAAGGATTCTCTCAAAGCAAACATTAATTTGTTCCTCAGTATAAAAAGATTGCTCTGGAACTCAGACTAGGACAAGCCACAAGATGGAATGCTGTATCAGGAAGACATCCTACCCTATTTTGAATTCAAGAACTAAGTAGGTCCTGTTGCACAATACCCCTCATGAAAATATTTTTGTGCTTTAGATCTGACCAATTAGGCATCCAGGATCTGAGCCTTATGTAGCTTTCTGCTGTAAACTAGGGAAGGACTGGGAAAAGGTCACAGGTACAACATGTTCAGATTTTGGAGCAGGATCTCTATTTTGCCTAGGGTCCCTTAGGCTCAGCAAAGGTGATGAGAAACATAGTCTCGGGGCTCCTTTAACTTATGCCAGCCGCATCTAACCACCAACTACAAAAAAAAAAAAAATTGTTCTCACTGGGAAAGACCATTTTCTTCACGTAATTTAGAAGAAAGTTCTCAGAGAACCGCATGCCAGTTCTCTCTACAGTGTTATTAATATTCCAAAATTAATTCATATGGCAGGGACTCTCTTTATCCACGTTTGCATAGCAACCAGCACAACTGGGCTCCTTGTAGCTTTGAGCACTACCCAAGAGTGTATATGTTTGAATAAACCCTGTTACATATATACAAGAAGTTTCCACAAACTTCAGTGTGAGTTGCATCTGAATACTCAAATTCTAATTTGTTTCCATTTATCTAGGCATCACTTCACTACTAAGATCCCATATTTCAACCCTGAGAACTTTTTAATAGTGTGCCGCAAACTACTCAACTATTTAGGTTAAGAATTGAAAAATGCTGAATGCAGCTGAAGTGACAGGAGAAATACCAGGTAGATAAAATATAGATACCTAAACTGGAATTTTACTGGGACCTAATCAAAGCCTACGGTCAGAAAAACATCTCTATTCAGAAAAGCACTTCAGAACATGCTAAAATGCTTTCCTGACTGAATGCTATTTCTTAGCTTGGGAGTATTAGATTCTTACTGTTAAACATTAGGTCCCACATGCACAACAACCACAATTAAACAATGTTTCCTTTGATTATAACCAACATTTGCAGCTAGGCAAAGTAAGAAAGATGCTGGATATTCATTTTGTATAATCTGACACATGGATGTTGAACAATTTGTGTTTTAAAGCTTTAACTTTTTGAATTTTGATGTCTGACATTCAGTAATTGTTTGCTCCCTTAATTTTAATCAATAAAAACCAAAACAATCCAATATTATCCATTACTGTGTGGATACACTGGGGAGGAGTTATCGTGGTCACACATTCATTTGCATGCAAAATCGTTCAATTGTTACAAGGCTCTATTGTTGGGGAACAGAGTGTCCTAAATGCCATCTCTCATAAAGGGGGCCGTAAGTTTGCAGATCACTGACTTGCTCCAGTCTTTACGTCAGACAGGCCATCAACCTCCCAGAATATTGAAAGGCTGTTCTCTGTAATCAAGTACAGCTTTTCCTTGAAGGCAAATACATCCATTCCCAAATTTTTCCTGTGGTTGGGTAGGTAGTTCACATAGTAAGAGTTGCCTTTCTGAAGGCAAGCATTACACATCTTAATGATGTCACTTCCTTCTGTCAAGGAGTGAAGTGGGTATTCACAGCCAGTAAACACACTCTTAAGTCCATTCATCATCTTGCATGTGCACCATGTGCCTCAGTATTCATCATTGAATTTGGTCCGCTGGTTGGAGCATTAGTTTCCCTGGAGAGGACAATGTAAACACTGATCCGTGCCCCCTTTGGGCCCATGAAAGCTCTGTCTAAACTAGAGACCTTACAGCAGCACAGCTGTATAACTGCTGCCACACTTCTGTGAGAGCACTCATGTAGCCATTCTATGGTGAGAGGAAAGAGCTCCCCCGCCAACATAATTAAACCACCTCCAATGAGTGACAGTAGTTATGCCAGTTCCCTGCTGACAGGATACTGGACGAGATGGACCTTTGGTCTGACCCAGTATGGCCGTTCTTATGTTCATTTCAAACTTTTCTTTATATTGTACCCAATTGGCTAGTGATGGGGCAAATCCTAAGCTGGTGGAAGCTGTCATAGCTCCATTAGAAATGTCAAGCTGACAGGCAGCTGAGTGTATCTATATGCCAAGAATTACATGATGAAATGTTGGACAATTCTCTTTTTCTAAATTAAATACTAGAAGACTTACACAGTGTTTCCTGGGTCCTGCCTGGAGCTGTGAGGGACTGCACACACCTCCCCCTGCTGGTTCCCCAGCCTGGTGTTGGTCCAGAGGGGTGGCCTGGGGGCAGGATGGGACCATACGGGGATGAGGAAGGGAAGGGCTCTGTAGGCTAGCCATGGATGCTCTGGGCATCCTGGCAGTGTTGAGGGGGGTCAGTCTATGGCTCCTGCAGTGCTGGGGCTGAGGGATGGGGGCGTATGGGTTAAAGGCAGGGGAGCCACTTACCTGGACTGGTGGCAGGCACATTGGCAAGCCCTGTCCCCAGCTGGCCACTCCCTTCGTGGTGCAGCTGACCCCAGTGGTCACTCTGCAGTACCCTACACTCACTGTCCCCCAGTGGTGATTGTGAGCATAGCATCCCTCCACTCAGCCCCCTCCCTTTCCTTGTTATAGAAAACAAATTTAATTCCAGGCACATCCCATTTTCCTGGAATAATCAAACCCTAACCTTTCTTTAAGTTAGAATAAGAGGAAGCTCTGTAACAAATTTGGTGGTCCTAGCTCTTACCATTGAAGAGGAGTTCTTGAACAAATTGGCTTGCAGACAGATAGCTGCATAGATGGACGGATGCATAGATGGATGGATGGATGGACAGACAGACAAAGAGAGAGAGAGAAAGAGAGAGAGAGAGATAAAGAAATCATCCTGGACAGTTTTATACAACACATCCTGAGAGAGAAAAGTAGGGGAAATGTCAGGGAAAGGGATTAAATATTCAGGGTAAAGTGATTTCCATGGAAATGCTGCTGAAATTGCAAATCCATTGGCTGAAAATTAATGTGAACTGATAGCCCACGGTCATCCTTTTCAATTTCCATCCTAGATTTCATTTTTCAGTAAGAATAGCTTATTTTTCAACCTGACCTGTGTTGCAATTCTCTGTTCAATAAAGATTGCTGTAACCGAAACAACAAGAAGGATATTTTCTCTTTTTTTTTCCTTTAGCACACATTACAACTACACAAACATGAAACTGTTACATGGTAACAACTGGAGGAAATGGTTGAGATCATTTCAGTCCCCCCTGTGAGCTGCAGAATATGTCTGTCATTGATTACTATAGTGTGCAACTTAGGGGTGATTTTAGCTCCCCAGCTGCAGTCTGACAACCATCCTACAGCAGTAACACAATCAGCTTTTTTCCAGATAGGAGATTGTGAACTTTCCCTTCGGATGCAAACTTTGAAAGAAATTCACTCACCTCAAAAGAGCGTCCTTCTTGCCAGTCATAGCATAGTGCTCTCCTCCACACCTGGTGCCCCCTACTGCTGCAGTGTCACATTTTCCAGCGTAACCGTCCCACCAACAAAAATCCAGGATCCTTAAATCATGTCTCCAACTCTGGGCCCCATCATCATCCACCTTCTATATCCCTTTCTCCCTGGGAGGCAAGGGGATGCTCCTCTGGCCCTCTGACTACACCTTCTACTACGACTCAGAGACCCCTTCACTAGCAACCAGTGTCTTCTCTTCACATCTCCTTACTGCTGTCTTCCTGGACTGCTTCTTACCCCAGTCCCTCTCAGGCCTTTTCTTCCCACAACCTCTCTAAGGTTGGAATGAGGAGTAATGGTAGTTCGAATTAGGATCTTTAGTTTGAACTACCTAGTCCGTGCCGTGTGTAGCCGCGGGCACGGAGTTCGGACTGAGGGGGATTTTAAAATGGCGGCACCCGGGAACATGCAAATGAAGCCCGGGATATTTAAATCCCAGGCTTCATTTGCAACTCCGGTTGCCCTCATTACCCTACCTAGCTCGAACTAACGAGCTAGTGTAGACGTACCCCAAGTTAATCCTTAGCCAGGACTCTCAGGACATTTCCCTGGACCCCTCTTACAAACTCCCCATCCTGAAGTATAAATTTAAATCAACTCCCCTCCTCGGCATTGGCCTTTCTGCTACTCTGTGTCCCCTGTGTTGTTCTTTCACTGAATAGCTCCCTCCCCCTGTGGAAATCTAGAACCTGCCCCTTATACTGGACTTACAAATGGAGCCTATTCCAATACAGGACCTTTCCTGGCCTCTTGTCAAATTTTCCTATTCCAGAGAAGATCTCAGGGCCAACTCTCACAACTTCCTAGTCCCAGGAGGCTGCAGAATTCCCCTCCTCGCTGTAGTCCCATTCTGCTATAAAATTCCTCTTTTTTTAACCAGTCTGCTCCTGCCCAGCTGAGCTTCAGGGTCAAGTAAGTCTGACTGTTCTTTCAGGTGTAGCTTGGGATGCTAAACAAACTTTCAGGCCCACATTATTCCTTGCGGTGCATATGTAGTATGCACATCCCATCTTATAGAACTTGCCACTCTTACCCATGCTTGTGTCTCCTCAAGGTTACAACTACTGCAGTGCACTCACTCCATGTGAGACTACAGATTAAAATCAGTCCAAGACAGAGCCGCTGTGTTCTGTACCAGCCTCCCATAATGACTGGGGCATTGAAGAACATGACACCAGAGCTCGAAGATCTGCACTGACTGTCCATTGGTCTCCAGGTAATTCAGGGCATTGGTTATGACTTAGGCTATGTCTACAATACAACATTATTCTGAAATAACTAGCGCTATTCCAAAATAATTTAGTCCGCATCTACACATCAGGCAGTTTTTTCGAAATACTGTCAAAATACTGTCAAGCTAGAGGACTTCTTACTCCGACTCCAGTAATCCTCATTGTACGAGGAATAAGGGAAGTTGGAGGAAGAGTGCTCTATTTCAAAATAAGTGCTGTGTAGACACTCCCTATTTTGAAATAAGCTACATAATTGAAGTAGCTCAATTTGCATAGCTTATTTCGAGTTAAGCCTTGCTGTGTAGATGCACCCTTAAAAACATTACTTGAAGGATTGCCTCTCTCCCCAGGCCACTCATGTGGCAAACAGGGGCATGTGAGCTTGATCCCTCTCATTATAAAGAAGAGGAGATGGTGGCAGGGTGTTCTCTGAGGAGGCTTCAGGACTCAAACGACCCCTTCCCACCTCCCCAGTTTAAAACAGCCTGAGTTTAGAATTTTTTCTATGTTTACTACAAGAGCCACCTATCTGACAGGATTCTTAAAAAGGGTTCAGAGTTCTCTTCCCACAACAATGAAAGAGTGGAAAGAAGTTTCTGTAGGTAACAGGCTCAGTGCCTGTTGAAATGATTACTTTCATGCTGATGTGATTTTATGTTGTTAAATAATGTGTTGGGGCAACTGGAGCATTAAATAAGCAACACTTAATATTTTCAAGTCCAATCAAACACCAAAAGAAATCTGACTACCTTGCTTAGCTGCAGTTAGGGAATAACCCAATTATTATGTTTCCATATTTACATAAATGTTCAACAGAAGATTTTAACTGGTCAATTTTTTTCAAAGTTTGAAATTTCAACAGCTTTTTCATGAAATGTTTTAAAAACTTTAATACAATATGTTCACTGTTTTTCAATCAGCTGTAGAAAATATGTTCCTGAATTTTACAAAAACAACCGGAAGCCTTTGGACAAATTAAAATGATAAATTCTCTATATAAATGATAATGTATTCTTGTTAGAGGTATATTTATTTTATTCATTTCCTTTACACTGTCTTGTCACTTAAATGACTAATCTTTAATTAGCAAATAAATTGAGTGTGGGGCTAAAAAATTACCATGTTAATTGTAATATGTTCTGTATTAAACTATTTTAGTAGGCATGAAATCACCTTTACTGAACTGAAATACATGTTACAAGATTTAAAGGGGAGAGGTAATTTTCCTTTTATCTATATGGAAAATTCACTTGCAAGTAACTTGTTTGGTTTGTTAATGTGGATATATGAGGCTAAATTTAGTGGAGCAGTAAGCTATAGTTAAGTTTATGTTTGAGTTAAGCTGATCAGAAAAAAAAAATGGTTAAGTGGCAAAGGAAAACTTTCATTAATTGTGTGCACAACTAGTGTGCATTGCATTGACTGGATACCATGAAAGGACCAAACTCAGGTTGTGGCAAATTTCCTATAGAAATTAATAGGACTTGGCCTACTCACAGTGGAGAGGAATTTGAGTTTTGGGAGTTCTGAGGTTGTTGTGGGTAAACCTAATGGACTAAATTCTTCATTCTTTTAGATCCTTACAGCCTGATGAATGTGCAGAATTTGACTGCTTGATATTACTCCATTATTAATTTCTTTCAGGATACATCTCTTCTTCTACTGCTCAGCATGCAAGCTGTATTCATTTTGCACCCACTGTTTTGTCCTACAGCAATTCATTCCTGTTTTGTGACTGCCTAACATTTAGCCTAGCCTCCCAAAATAGCTGAGAATCCACTTACTGCAAGATTAATTAAAAAAATGCACCGTAGTGAACGAGAGCTGCAGGCATACTCACCTTTGAAAAGTAGACCATTTTTCTGTAGTTGCCCAATGCTCCAATTCTGCAAACACTTGCACACATGTGTACCTGTATGCATTTGAGCAGATTCATTGACTACTATTCTGATTATAGTTGTAAGTCCATTTTTGCAGGAATGAGGCCTCAGCATGAATTTAGGAATCATACATCATGGAAATTTGTGGCTGAAATTTATACCGTATTCACAAACAAACCATGTTACAGTACTCTCTGCATCATGCAAACTTAATCTTAATGATCACTTCCTAGGGCATATCCCACTGTAGCTGACGCACACTAGCCTAGACTATTTTTCAATATCAAACCTAGAACACTGTACTAGTCCATCCTATTTTATCCCCTTCTTTCTCTACTGGCAGCTCCAATCATGCTTGTTGTGAGTTGCTGTCTACTACAGACCAAAGGCAGCTAATCATTTTGATGTGTGAAAAACTCTTTATTGAACAATAAGAATGCAATTATGATATCTTGTTACACACTGAACTCCATACTATTCACAGTAGAGGGCATTGGATGATCCTACACTAAGCACACTGGGTGAAATCCTAACCCCCACTAAAGTCAATGGCAAGACTCCCATTGACTTCAGTGAAGACAGGATTTCACTCCTGCAACAAGATGACTAAAAGCTGTACTAAGTTGGAGAAGCTAATTTGTACACTATTACACAAGAGAGAACAGCTGTTGAAGTAGCTGTGTCTGTTACTGAAAGCACACCGCAAGAAGCAGCAAAAACAACTTTAAAAATATGATATTAAACATAAAGACACTGGTATTAAAAATAAAACTGATCAGAAGAAAATAAAGGAAGAGACCCTTCAAAAAACAAAAAATGTGCTTGCACCAGAACAAAAGCAGAATCAACTGTTCAGAACATAGTTACTCCATACATTATTTGTTCAAATTTGTTCAACACTTACAAACTTGATTGGCAGCAGAGAAGTAAATTACAACTATTATTGAAGTTCATGAAATAGTCACCCATGGAATCATACAATCATAGAATATTAGAACTGGAAAGGCCCTTGAGAGATCAAGTCTAGTCCCCTGCTGCAATTTAAGCCCATTTCTTCTTGTCCTATCTTCAGAGGTCAAGGAGAACAATTTTTCTCCCTCTTCTGTGTAACACCCGTTTAGGTACTTGAAAACTGCGATTGTGTCCCTTCTCATTCTTCTCTTTTCTAAACTAAACCCAGTTCTTTCAGCCTTGCTTGATAGATTATGTTTTCTAGACCTTTAATAATTTTTGTTTCTCTTCTCTGGATCTTTTCCAATTTCTCCACATCTTACTTGACAGGTGGTGCTCAGAACTGGAGACAATACTCCAACTGAGGCCCAGAGCACAAACTAGAGGTGAAGAATGACTTCTCATGTGTTGCTCACAACACTCCTGTAAATGCATCCCAGAATGATGTATGATGTTTGCTGCTGCTTCTTTTTTTTTTTTTTTGCAACAGTGTCTCACTGTTTACTCTTATTTAACTTGTGGTTCACTCTGACTCCTAAATCCCTTTCAGCAGTTCTCCTTCCTAGACAATCACTTCCCATTCTGTATGGGTGTGTCTAGACTAAAGTGGCCTTTTTTCAGAAAAACTGGCCCCGGAGTCTAGACTGCTGCCGTGTTCTTTCGAAAGTAAATTGAAAGAACGCGGCAGTTTTTTCGACCACGGAAAACCTCATTTTACGAGGAATAACGCCTTTTTTCTAAAGTGCTCTTTTGAAAAAAGACGCTATGTAATGCAAACTGTGCTTTTTCAAAAGAGAGCATCCAGACTGCCTGGGTGCTCTCTTTCAAAAAAGCGTCTCACTTTTTCAAAAATACTGGCTGTAGTCTAGACGCTCTCTTTCAAAAGAGGCTTTTTTAAAAGTATTTTTTGAAAAAGCCTCTTTCGAAAGAGGCTTATTGTCTAGATGTACCTTATGTGTGAAACGGCTTATTCCTTCCTAAACGGAGTACTTCATCTTATTTACCTCAGATCATTTCTCTAGTTTGTCCAGATAATTTGGAATTATGACCCTATCCTCCAAATCAGTTGCAGCGCCTCCCAGCTTTGGTCATCTGCAAACTTAATAATCATACTCTCTATGTCATCATTTAAATCATTGATAAAGATATTGAACAGAACCAGTCCCAAAACAGACCCATGTGGTACCCCACTTGGTATGCCCTTCCAACATGACTGTGAACGATTAATAACTACTCTCTGAGAATGATTATCCAGCCAGTTATGCACTCACCTTATAGGTTGCATTTCCTTAGTTTATTGAGAAGACGATTGTGTGAGACCATTTCAAGTGCTTTACTAAAGTCTCGGTATACCACGTCCACCGCTTTTCCCTTATCCTCAAGGCTTGATCAAAGAAAGGCCTATCCAAGAAAGCGATCAGATTGGTTTGACATGATTTGTTCTTTACAAATCCATGCTAGCTGTTTCCTATCACCTTATTATCTTTCAGATATTTGCAGATGAATCCCTTAATTACTTGCTCCATTATCTTCCCTGGCACAGAAGATAAACTGACTAGTCTGTAGTTTCCTGGGTTATTCTTATTTCCTTTTTTATAGATGGGCACTATATTTGCCCTTTTCAAGTCTTCTGGAATCTCTCCCAACTTCCATGATTTTTCAAAGATGTTAGCTAAAGGCTCAGATAGCTCCTCTATCAGCTCCTTTAGTATTCTAGGATGCATTTCATCAGCCCTGGTGACGTGAAGACATCTAAGTTTTCTACGTTTTTTTTAACTTGTTCTGTTTATATTTTATCTTCTAAACCTACCCATTTCCATTAGCATTCACTATGTTATGCATCCCATCACCATCAAACTTCTTGGT
This sequence comes from Pelochelys cantorii, assembly GCA_032595735.1. Lineage (NCBI taxonomy): Eukaryota > Metazoa > Chordata > Testudines > Trionychidae > Pelochelys > Pelochelys cantorii. The sequence continues at coordinate 162,375,596 of CM064327.1, forward strand.
GAAAACTAAAACAAAGAATTCATTATGCACCTCTGCCATTTTCAAGTTTCCTGTTACTGTTTCTCCTTCCTCACTGAGCAATGGGCCTACCCTGTCCTTAGTCTTCCTCTTGCTTCTAATATATTTATAGAAAGTCTTCTTGTTTCCCTTTATTTCTGCAGCTAGTTTGAGCTCACTTTGTGCCTTTGCCTTTCTAATCTTGCCCCTGCATACCTGTATTGTTTGCTTATATTCATCCTTTGTAATTTGACCTAGTTTCCACTTTTTATACAACTCCTTTTTGATTTGTAGATCATATAAGATCTTCTGGTTGATCCGAGGTATACTTTCTATCTTTTCTATGCAGTGAAATAATTTTCTTTTGGGCCCTTAATAATGTCCCTTTAAAAACCTGCCAACTCTCTTCAGTAGTTTTTCTTCTAAGTCTTGCTTCCCATGGGACCTTACCCACCAGCTCTCTGAGTTTACTAAAATCTGCCTTCCTGAACTCCATTGTCTCTATTTTTCTCCCTTCTACTATTCCTTAGAATAATGTACTCTATGATTTCATGATCACGTTCACCCAACCTGCCTTCCCCTTTAAAATTCTCAACCAGTTCCTACCTATTTATTAAAATCAAATCTGGAACAGCTTCCCCCCAGTAGCTTTCTTAACGTTCTGAAATTAAAAAAAAAAAGTCTCCAATGCCATCCAAGAACAGATCAGTATTTTCTCCTAAGCAAGATAAACAAATATACAAAATAATGAAGGAAGCATTTAAAAAACAAACAAATGGGAACAGGAACACCACAGCTTATTACACAAAATAATTGGCAAACTACACATACATCAGCTAATTCAGCTCCAAGCACTATCTACACCAGGGATAGGCAATCATTTTTGATGGGGGGGCCATTCCAAGATTTTTGTAAGTGGTCAAGGGCTGCACTTTTCTATGGATGGGGTGCAGGATCTGGGATGGAGGCTGGTACAGAACAGAGCTCAGGGTAAGAGATTGGGGTGCATGGGATCTGAGAGAGAGTTTGGGTGAAGAGGGGATTGTGACCTAGGGTAGGAGATTGGGGGGCAAGAGAAGATTCTGACCTAGAGGAGGAGTGCAGAAGGGGGTACAGAGGGTTTGTATTATGACCTGGGGTAAGGGATTGGGACAGAGCACAGGGTGCACAATTGGAACACAGGGTATGGGTGCAGGAGAGGATTCTGGCCTGGGGGAGAGATGTAAGAGCAGGTGCAAAGTCTGGGAGGGAGTTGTGACCTGGGACAGGAGAGGTTTGTGACCTGAGGCAGAGGTTTGGGGAGAGGCTTCTGACCTCAGGGAAGGGTGTAGAACAGGGTTCATGGTCTGGGAAAGAGTCATGACTGGGCAGGGGGGATGGGGAGCAGATGGTCTGGGATGTGACATGGTGCAGGAAGGGGTGGTGACCTGGGACAGGGAGTTAAGGTGCATGAGGGAGTGAGGTGCCAGATGTAGGCTCTGGCTGGAAGGCATTTCTCTACCCTGATTTGGTCTCTTCCTTATTTCTCTTCTGGTAACAAGCCACTTGGATATGTCCCTTTTTATTACAGCTTCTATAATACACATCTTTTAAAATCAGCAATCAGAAGGAGCATGAAACCCTTTCCCACACTTTCAACATGTGTCTGAGTAGACTCGCTCTTGACTTGATTATGGATAGTTATGCATTCCAACTTGTGTTTTAGCTCCAGTATGCAAGTCTATTGCATCCCTTACAATGGTTTCCATTGCTACTCCAATTCCTATTGCACATTTAAAAAAAAGATTTTCCTCAGTTAAAAGCTTCTTTTGTATGTTTTTATTAAGTGGTCCATGGACACATCTGTCTCTTAGGTCCTAGTAAAGCCCATCCTTAAACCAGCATTCTGATGGTCTTTTATAATTCTGATGTAAAGAAGGAAATATTCATCTTCAAGTTGATTCTGCTTATGAAACCCTTCTATTATAATCAGGGTTGCAGGTGCCAAGTGCTTGTGAACAATTTGCACTCTCTTTCTTTAAACATTTTGCTTGCTGGTTTCTCTGGGTGATCAGACTGCATGCTAAACAGTATCTTCCCTCTCCTCACAGTTAAGACTGCTACTACATGGTTTTCTATTTACTTCAACATACTGCTGCAGTCACTCTAAATATGTAGTAACTCAGAGCCATCATCTTTGAAAGATCCTCCATTTTCCAGTATAGCCTGCCATTTCACCTTGGTGCTGTTAGCTCAAAAGTTCCAAGTAGTCATGGTTCTTGCAGACTTTCCCCCACCCACACCTGCTAGGCTGCAAACAGTTTCATAGATTGTTTAGTTACTCTGATGCATAGAAGGTTCTTGAAATCTTCATTGCAAATAGCTGAATATGGAAGATATCGCTCAAGTTCCTGGTTAGAAACAAAGGCTATGTCTACACTGCAATGTAAACCCAAACTTGAGCCTAGGCTCCAGGAAATCTCCCCCTCTTCCCCCCCACATTGTGTTCAGGTGCTAGTAGAAACCTCTATCCCTCTCCCCCGCCACCAAGTGAGGGGCAAATGTTTAAAAAAGGGCAAGGAGAACTTGGGATCAGGAGACGTGCTAAGAAAGGGGGATGGTGTGGGATATTTCCTATTTGTAATGGGAGCTGGCCTACCCAACATTGTGTGAGGGCTTAAAACAGTAAACCACTCTTGATAAATAAACAATGTTATATTTATCAAGATAATTTATTGCAATGAGTTCATCACATCATGCAATTGTAATTTGAAATATTAACACTAAAACATGTTAAGGTGTAATTAAGCATTAGAAAGCAAACAGTTTTTCTCTATTTACTAGTCAATATATTCATTACTGACATGGATAAATGGAGTGGAGTGAAGATTATGCTGATAAAGTTTGTGGATGACACCAAACTGGGAGGAGTTGCAAGTATGTTGGAGGACAGGATTAGAATTCAAAACAATATTGGTAATCTGGAGTGTTAGTTTAAAACCAAATAACTCTTTTAAAAAAGGTAAATGCAAAGCATTATGCATAGGAAGGGGGAAATAATCAATGAATAAATACAAAGCGGGCAATAACTGGCTAGTTATACCATAGAAATACCATAGAAAAGGATCTCTCGGTTACAATGGAGGAAAAAAAATCACTGTGAGCCAACAGTGTGAGGAAGTTACAAACAAAGGCTTACATTATTCTGGGATGTATTAACAAGAGTGTTTGAAAGAAGACACAGGAGGTAATTTCCTGCTCTATTCAGCCCTGGTGAAACCACAGCTGGAGCACCGTGTCTCATTTTGGATATCACACTTTAAGGAAGATGTGAACAAATAGCAGCGAGCTCAGAGGAGAACAACAAAACTTATGGCTGTTATTCCTGGCTCTATTACTGACCTGCTTTATGACCCTGCACAAGTTACTTCACACTTCTGACACTCAGTTTCTCCATCTATACAACGGATATAATGACCCTGACTTCCTTTGTGAAGTACTCTGAGGCCTATGGACGCCATTTGTAAGCACAAGTTTTACTGGTCTCTCAAACCCAGGAGCTACCTAAATCTTCAGCACTCGCACTCTTCTGGCATTTGGTCTATTAATTAGCCATCTACTTATGTGCAAGAGATCCCTTGTATAAAGCACTCCTGAAACAGACATTGCTGCTCTCTGAGCCACTGAGAAGCATACTGCAATAAGATAGCTCATAGTCTCCAACTCACTGCCATTCTTGCCCTTTACCTCTACTATTATCTTGGTTTTGAACCCCCTAACATTATCACTTAAGCTGCATGCTCAGTCTACAGACTGGCAAATTAGAAGAAACCCATCCCAATTCAACAGAAGGAAAAGAACCACTCTCTGTGTACACTGTGCACTCCCACCCTCCCCTCCGAGCTTTTGAGAACTACTTCCCTACTTTTTTCTTTTGTCTTTTGGCTACCTAATTTATAATACAATGAATCTCATTTTTATTCTTCATTGGGTCATATTATTTGGTACAGAAATAAAATTAGATGTGACAGCCTAAAAACATTGTATCATTGGAGAATTTCCAGCTGCTTTTTGAGATTTCATCCTCAATGTAAATTAAGGTATCAAACATGTTTTCTGCTGTGAAATAAAACTATGTAATCCTGTCTCACAGGCGGTCATTGACTGTCTATTTTAATGCAACCCCCTTCCCCAAAACAATTACTCACGTTCTTGCATCTGTTGTTCTTCAAGAGGTGTTGTGCATGCCCATTCCAATCAGGTGCACATGCTCCATGTGCACAACAGCCAGAAGATTTCCTCCTAAAAGTAGCTGTAGGGTTGGTCTGGCTACCCCTTAGATTCACATATTCATGGCACTCAACATAGAGCCTTGCCAATCTGCCTCCCTCTCAGTTTCTTCTTGCTAGCTACCCACCCAATGGAGGAGTAAGTGGTTGGGTATTAGCATGGACATGAACAATACATCTTGAAGAACAATAGCTACAAGAAAGTGAGTAACCAACGTTTTCTTCAAATGCTTGTGCTTGTCAATTCCAAATCAGGTGGTTTCAGAGGCAGAGTCGGAGTTGGAGTTCAGATGTACACTGTCTGGAGCACTGCTCTATCAAAATTCACATCATCTCTGGCCTGCAGGGTAGTTGCATAAGGTGCAGTGAAAGTTTATATGAAGGACCATGTCACCTGCTCTACATATTCTTGGTGGGAATGTGCATCAGGGACACTGCTGAAGAAGCCTGTGCCCTGGTAGACAATGCTTTGAGCTGAGAGACAGGCTTCTCTGCCAGGCTGTAGTATCCTAATGCGGATGCGATCTGTGACAAATTTTATTGAGAGGCGACTGGAAGCCCTTTCATCTGCTATGGCCAAAACCAGTTACATGGACTTTTGGAATGGCTTGGTTTTTTCTATGAAAAAGGCTGGAGCTGTATGAGCATCCAGTGAGTGAAACCTTTTCTCCCTGCCACTTGAGTACAGTTTAGGATAGAACACCGGGAGGAAGTTATGCCGGTTGACGTGAAACTAGGAGACAACCTTTGGGAAGAAAGCCGGATGGGGCCTGAGCTGAATCTTGTCTTTATAGAACACAGAGCATGGGGGTCCTGAGTTCAGACACCCTCCTGGCTGAGGTTATCACTACCAGAAATACGCCTTTGTTCAAGAGGTAGAGCAGGGAGCATATCACCAGTGATTTGAAGGGCAGACTCATCACTTTGGAAAGGATTAGATTGAGGTCCCAAGCTGGGATTTTGAGACTTTTCAGAAAGCAACTGACTATAGGGTTGATGAAGACCGGCCCTCTGCACCTATACAGAAGGCAAAAATGGTAGCCAAGTGAACCTTACTGATGACAAGTAGCAGGGTCCTGAACAAACAAGGCCCATTGGGTTCAGCTTTGGAGCTTCCATGCCATGAGGTGCAATTACTTGAGGTTTGAGTGCTTGAGATGGCTGAGATCATGGGTTCAGTCTGGGAAGAGTGGCACAGTGACCCAGGCAAGAGATACGTATACCAGTGTTAGCTGGGGCAGGCAGGAGCTGTCAATATCACCAAAGCCTGTAACCTCCATATCTTGAGAAGTACTTTGCAAATGAGCAAAATGGATGGAAATGAATAAAGGAGCTGGCTTCCCCATACCAGCCCAGGCTGATTTAGGAAGGCACAAAACTGATGACACTTTCTGTTGTGTCGCATACATGTTGCCAGGCATGAGATGGGTCTCCTACAGCTTGAAGAACTGCTTGACCTCCTTTAAGCTTTAATTGCTTTGTCTAGGTCTTTTTAAATGCAGAAACCTTTCCAAACTAGCCAATAACCCGTCATAAAATGGGATTTTTCGGGTCTGTCCTCCATGTCCGTCTCTCTCTCTCTCTCTCTCTCTCTCTCCTCCTCCTCCTGCCTCCCCCCTCGCTCTCTCAGCTCTCCTCTGCCTCCTGCCTCTCTCTCCAGCTCTCTTTCTCTTCTCCCCCTCCTGCCTCTCACTCTCTCTTTCTCTTCTCCTCCCCCTCCTGCCTCTCACTCGGGGGACCGCGGAGCCCAAACGACTGTTTGGGCTCTGCGCTCCCCGTGCAGGGGCAAACAGCGCAAGCGGCTGTTTGGGCTCCATGTTCCCCATGCAGCACAAGGACCGCGGAGCCTAAACAGCCGCTTGCTCCACTTGCTCCCCCGCGGCGAACCGACTGAGCAGTGCAGAACTCAACTGAGCACCACGGCAGGAAGCAACAGCGCCCTCCAGAGGCAAGACTGTAACGCTACAGCTTTACATAGTCACAGACATTGGACTATTATATATATGATTCAAGGCAGCACACAGTTCAACAAATCAAATTATTATAGACTCTGTCCCAACTAGCTGAGGGCATAATAAATTAATTGCATGAAGACCTGATTTTCACAGCTTGGAATGTTTAAGTATTCCTGTCCTGGATACTTTATCTTCTAAAAGAGAGTATAATATGCCAGCCAGTTATAAAACCATATTTTACAGTTGCTATACTGATGAAACACCTACTAAGTACACGATTCTGTAGGTACAGGTTGAACCTCTGAAATCCAGGACCTTATGGTCTGGCAACATTGCTGGACAAAAGAACCCTGGAGGTCAGGAACAGGAGCCAACTGGGAGTCCCACGGGGGCTGGAGAGCTCCAGCTGGACCAGCAGCAGTTGGGGAGCCCTGGGGAGCTCTGGTGGTAGCTGGGAACCCCCAATGGCAGTGGGGACAGTGGCAACTGTGCAGCCCCATTGGCAGTGGAGCTAGTAGTGACTGAGGAACCCTGGTCCTGGGGGGGCTGGCAACAAGGCAGGGAACCCCAGCCAGGTCAGCAGCAGTGGGGCCATCAGCAGTGGAGTCAGCGGCAAGGTGGGGAGCCCCACAGCCTGGAAAGGAGCCAGGGAGTAGCCTGGCAGCCAGCAAGGGAGTATTGACATCCTCTGGAACCAGAAAACTTCCTGGTTCAGGACCACTCAGGTCCTGAGGGTGTTGGACCAGGGAGGTCCAACCTGTACTGCACAATGATGAACTAATAAGTATCCCACCAAATTAAAGTAGCTTACAATACTTTTGTTAGTGGAGATGTACTTCACTATCTTCACAGGCTACACAGGGATTCAGAAACAAAACAGATGCTCATGCTGGATGTTAGCAATGTACCACTGATTTATTTGTAAGGGTTCAGAGCTCTAAGAGAGAGAGCTGTAGCAGTCTACCATCTAGTGCAGAGAGGCATTACTCATGATCCCCTATTTCCCTACAGAGCCACTTAGTCTGGAAGCAAGCCAAGGAAACCCCTTAAAACTCAAAGGAATAGTTTATCATTTTAATGCAATTTTAAGTATTCCAAATTTTCCTGCAGCTCACTAGACATAATAAAGTTGTTTGCCTGACAGGTCACAATCTGTGCAATTATTAAAACAATTATTGCAAATTGTTGTGCAAAAGATCCGTTGCCAGTGATCTGAGTGAGAAATAAATCCTAGAAGAAAAATCATCTGATGTTGGCAGGAATGATGAAAATCACACAAAATGATAAAAAAAATGATGGTGCCATCCTAAGAAAATGGAATATGTATTACACATTTTAGCAAGGGATGGGTGGAGCCATTTCATTCTTTTAAAAGGTTGGTGAAGTGCTGCTTGATTTTTCTCTCAGATGTTTCATTCTTATACAAGCTTTGGAGAGCACAATCTATTTTATATGGGAGAGTATTAAAGTGACACTTCCTATAGTCTCATAAAAGCAAGAGTTAGGGTGAGTCCATGTCCAATCTCTGATTTATTTGTACCATTCTATTTCATTTTATGGACCTTAAATAACCACTGCTCTTTTTGCCATCCTGCCCTCTGTTTAGGCAGATCATTAATCGGGGTAAGGAGATTTGGGACAGTAACAGGTATAGGAGTCCTAAAGCCACCAAGAGAGGGGAGAAAGCAAGACCAAGCTCAGTAAATGATCCCCTGAGTTTTCTATTGTTAGTGTGGATGGTGGTGTTCCAAGTGCTGCATCCCAAACCTTCCAATAGATGTTCCCTCCATTCTCCCTCTGATTACCCCTAACTCAGGCCATGTCTATATGACAGAGTTTTTCCAGGATACCAGAGGAATCCTGGAAAAACTCTGCCACATCTAGGGAAGGCGTCTGCTTTTTCAGAACAGTTTCCAAAAAAGCAGGCACGTTCTTTTGGAAGCCCTATATTCCTCATTTTATGAGGAATAAGGGATCTTCCAAAAGAGAAGCTTTTCTCACATTTGGCCCCATTGGAAAAGCCTCTTTCAAAAAAAAAGCGGAAAAAGTTACACAAATTGCAGTTCGCAATTTGTGTATCTTTTTCCAGAAGAAGATTGCAGTGTAGACATAGCCTCAACTATAACAGTTTCCTGGAGTAGGAGTAGGAAAGGTTGTTTGGTATGTGTGTTCCTTCCAGATGCTTCAAACTCCCTGATCTTCCAGGAGGTATCCCGGAAAAACTCTGCCGCATCCAGGGAACACATTTACTCTTCTGCTTTTTTTTTTTTTTTTTTTTTTTTTTTGCGGAAGAGCAGACGTGCTCTTTTGGGGAGCCCTATATACCTCGTTCTACGAGGAATAAGGGCTTAGCCAAAAGAGGAAGCTTTTCTGCCATTTGGCCCCGTCTAGAGGGGGCCAAATTGTGGAAAGGCCTCTTCCAGAAAAGCAAATCAGAAAAAGCTATAGTGTAGACCTAGCCTAGGAGTTGGGATGGAATGTTCTCCTCATCAACTGCAACAGCTTTTATTTTCCCCTTGAGGGGAAAATATAGCTTTCATTTTTTTCCCTCTCCCCCCCAGCTGATTTTAAGAAGGCTACAGCATTTTCAGACATCTACTGCTACCCCATCTAGTCTTGCCCCTGCAATGAGATAGGACCCTATATGGGGCAGTGTGATTGGTGAGAGAAAGTCCGAACAAGCTAAGCAAAAATAGAAAACATTACTAAAAATCCATGATCCATGGCCTGAGGGAGCTGCAAGCAGCCATAGCTGTGGATGAACAGGGAAATGAGGCAGCCTGCTGAACCACGGTCAGCCCACAGGGCATTTATTAACCACCCCGGTCTAGCCCTAAAAGATTTTGTTTTCTTCCCCATTTGCTTCAGAGGATGCAACCTAGATCTGCACCTTTCTTCAAAGGTGATTTAATATTTGTACTATTCTGTTTTTGCTTATATTTACACTTTCTTTGTGAGTCTGTTACATTTTCTTCCACATGAAATTATTAACTGTCATCCTGTTCAAACAAGCCAGATCTGATTGCCTAGGCGTCCTTTAAACACAGAAGGAAACAGCATACTGCTGTGATTTACTAAGATCATTGCTAAATGGAGACTGACTTTTTGTTTCTGTGAGGTCTGCATCTAAGTTGATGACTTTTGGCTGACTTCTTTGTAATTCGTTTAACCAGAATATCCAAATGGAACACAAAATCCAGTTTTTGGAAATTTGAGTTAACCATTCCGAATCCACTTGTAAGGATTTGTAAGGAGAGTTTGACAGTCCAGAAAATAAGCTTAATTTTATTTTTGTGATTTATATCTGTTGCCATTTTATTTGCCTTTATTTATGTGCAAATGAGTGACTGTCTATGTTATAAGAAATGTTTATCATAGAGGTTAGAGTTGGAAATTTAAGGCTGTTTTACACACTTTCTGCCTAAATATTTATTTTATTTTCCTTAGCAGGGAACTACCTGTAAGTTAAAAAATATACACCCTCTATTCACTGGAAATGCATGGCAAAATGTCTGCATATACATATCTTACTGGATAATCAAACAGCACTGATATCTATAACATGCTTAAAATAAAATAAAATGAATACTAAAAAAGCCACCATCCAATCAACCACACTTCCCTGATGCTCACAAAAACTGGCTGAAATCAAAACAACCGAACTTTAGAAACATACAGACCCAGTCATAGCCATCCTATCCCTCTTCCTACAAAAAGGAAGAATTTTTTTTAGGTTTTTTTTTTCTTTTGCCTGTTTGTGATTTGGAAAATCAATTTCACACATCTACCAGTCAGCACGTAAAATTGAAGTTTTGTTTAATATCTTCCGTCATATAAAAAGGGGTTAAAATATTTTAGTAACTTTCCCTAAATGATGAACACAAATGATTTTAAAATTTTGAAATAAAAAAAAGAAAAGTTTAGTTTTCACAGAAATGTTCCTCTCATTGTCAAAGAATATAGAACAGACTCAAAATTTGTTGAAAGTTAAAAACAAAAATTAAAAAAAAAAATCACAACCGTTTCCCCTGTTTGTTATCAGATCTAACATGTAAGCTAATAAAAAAAATAGGGCTTAACATCATGTGTGACCTTGAGACTAGGTGAAAGCACCTGAAATTTCAGCACCTTTCAGAAAATCTGCATAGGCCCCAATATAGCATTCATGTTTTTTCCAGTATATTTTCAATGTCTTTTTGATATTTTTAAATATAATTTTTAAATACATATCTTCATCAGCGATTTAGATGTTGGCACAGAGAGTATGCTTATTAAGTTCGTAGATGATACCAAGTTGGGAGGGGTTGCAAGTGCTTCAGCAGATAGGGTCACAATTCAAAATAATCTGGACAAACTGGAGAAATGGTCTGAGGTAAATAGGATGAAGATAAATAAGGATAAATGCAAAATACTCCACTTAAGAAACAATCAGTTTCACACGTACAAAATGGGAAGCAACTGTCTAGGAAGTACTGCAGAAAGGAATCTAGGGGTCACAGTGGACCATAACCTAAATATAAGTCAACAGTGTGACACTATTGTAAAAAAAGTAGACATGATTCTGGGATGCATTAACAGCAATGTTCTGAGCAAGACATGAGAAGTAATTCTTCTGCTCTACTCTGCACTGATTAGGCCTCAGTTGGAGTATTGTGTCCAGTTCTGGGTACACATTTCAGGAAAGATGTGGAGAAATTGGAGAAGGTCCAGAAAAGAGCAACAAAAATTATTCAAGATCTAAAGAATATGACTTATAAAGAAAGACTGAAAGAAATGGAAGCTTCAGGGGGTAGCCGAGTTAGTCTATACAGAAAAAAAAACAACAAATGGTCTGGTAGCACTTTATAGACTAACAAAATGGGTTTGTTTAGTTTAGAAAAGAGAAGAATGAGAGGGGACATGATAGCAGTTTTCAAGTACCTAAATAGGTGTTATATGGAAGAGGGAGAAAATTTGTTCTCCTTGACCTCTAATGATAGGACAGGAGCAATGGGCTTAAATTGCAGCAGGGAAGGTTTAAGTTGGATATTAGGAAAACCTTATTGTCAGGGTGGTTAAACACTGGAATAAATTACCTAGGGAGGCTGTGGAATCTCCGCCACAAGAGATATTTAAGAGCGGGTTAGATAGACATCTATTAGGGATGAGGCAGATGGTGCTTGGTCCTGCCATGAGGGCAGGGGACTGGACATGATGACCACTTGAGGTCCCTTCCAGTTCTAGTATTCCATGATTCTAATGGTGTTATGCATTTCACAAAAGCCTGCTGAATAGAACAAAATAAAAATAGTAAAAATCTGAACTGTGCATTAATAATAATTATCCTCTATGCCATATAACTGATGTAATCAACAATTATTTTAAAGATAATTTCTTTATTTGCACCTGATTTAAATTTTTTAAATGAACTCTAGAAAAGAATAAGTAGCTACTGCACAGACTAGATAAAAATACACATATCTGAATGATAACTTCTATCGCCTACTATTCTAGTCATCATATACAAAGTATAGACATATTTTGTAATAGTACTTTCTTTTTTATTCATTCTAAAGACAAGCATTTGGGGCAGAAAACCAACTTACTTCTGGAAGGTCTGATCTACTTTTGATTAATTGAACTTAAAATATTTTCAAAATATCAAATTAATTCTAGAATGATTCGAAGCAGAACAGCACCACCATTCAGAACTAACCTTTATTGCTACTGATTTGTTGGAAGTACTACCTGTGATAACTTCCACGCTTTTATACTAGGAAAGAAACCTATGTGTGATTATACTAGGAAATCTAGTATTATACTAGGATTATACCACTTTTATAATTTTTTATAATAATTTTAAAATTATTTCGAAAGATCCACTTTCGAAAGTGAAACTGGAAGAAGATATGCAAATTCCCACAGAATTTGCATATCCTCTTTCAAAAATAGAACGTAGTCTAGACATAGCCCTAGAGATAAAATGTCGCAAACAGATGCAGATAAAAAACCCATAAATATTATTTCCTCATTGTGTTTAGAGCATTCTAATCAAAGAAAGCGATTCCTGTTGTTGATGTATCCACACCACAGAAAACACTGCTATAACTTGTTGGCAGTTTCAGTTTTAATACTAAAAACTGAAGGCAGGATTTTCAAAAATCTCAGGAGAATTAGGAATCCATCTGACACTGAAAGTCAGTGGAAAATGTATGCACTCCCTTAAATAGTTTTGAAAACCTCACCATAAATGGCTATGAAGAATCAGCTGTATTTGCACAAGTTGTGGGGAGTCTCCTCTGATCTGAGACGTGTTGATACAGAACTTTGCATTGTTGTCCTTATGCGGTAAATAATCTGTGGTAAACAGAGGATTTAGTTTCTATGTATATCACTCTAGCCCTACATGCAAACACTAAGTTGAGTGCCATCCTTTCCTATTCATTAACATGAAATTTCATACTCATACACACAAAAAAAAAATCAGAAATATGAAGTCTGCAAAGTAAATTATTCAAGTTGAGAAATGCTAGATTTAGGTTGCCTGTGCAGCCTTAATTCATTCTCCTTGTACATATATTAATAGAGTCTCTACTCACATGTTCACATACTTTCCAACCCATAGAATCCCTACCTCATTTAGTTCACAGAAGAGACCTGCTTTGGGGATGGGCAGTGCCATAAAGACAGCCTCATTTGTTACACAGGTTGTAACAATGATGTGTAGTGAATGAGAAAAGGGATTGGATGGGGAAAAGGATGGTTTTATGCTTTAGGGACAGTTGAATATCACCACGGAGAAATGGATGCTATTAATGTTGCTGCCACAGAGTTCCTATTAAGGATGTTAAGGACTAGTCAACTAATCGATTCCCCTCCTTCCCCCTTGCTGCCTCTATCAGAGAAAGGCAGCGAAGGTGTGGGGGGAGAGAGGGTATTTCAAAGTAGCAGTGCCGTACAGCTGAGCCCAAGATCAGCTGTGCAACACCGCCGCTTTGAAATGCCAAGGTGGTGTTCAAAGGGGCAGTGCCTCACAGCTGAGCCGAGGATCAGCTGTGAGGCGCTGCCCCTTTGAATGCTGCCTTGGTGTTTCAAAGGGGTAGTGCCTCATGGAGCCCAGGGTCAGCTGGGGACTCCCCAGCTGATCCCAGGCTCCACTGTGGCATTTCAAATCGACAGTGCAACATGGACCCCAGGCTCCATGAGGGTGCTTCTGCTTAGAAATGTAATGAAATTTCAAACCTGGCACACTCGTGTGCAGCCTGGAGTCAGTGGGACTTCCTGCTGGCCCTGAGCTGCACGCCGAGTTCCGCATTCCCCCTTTGAAATATACAAGAGCCACAGTGGGGGCTCTTGTACATTTCACAGGAGGAATGAGGAAGTGCCTATCGACTAGTAGGGTAGTTGATGGAAATTCCATTGACTACTCGACTAGTAAATTAACCAATATTTAATATCCTTAGTTCCTATAGATCTGGAAATGGCTGGACAGTTTTTGCAGATGTTTTCCAAAAAAATAATTCTGAGGCCCCTCTCAGGCATTGAAAAATTCAGCTGAAACAGTTTAACAGTTAAAGGCAAAATTATAAGCAAATAGGTTCTTAAAAGTTAAGTTTTGGGCAACCTTAACTTTATTCTTGGTTACTTGAACTACCAATAATGTGTTTTCAGAGGACAGTGAATTTCTTCACCTGTAACTTGTTTGCCACATAAGTGGCCACAGTTTAGGAGAATCATGAATTCAAAATCTGTTCTGAGTTGTTGATATGTGTGTATGCATAGAAGTGTGTTTTGTTCCTTTCCACTCTTACATGTCTGTTGGGAATTCCTAGGTTCAAATCCTGATTTGATTTACAGAAGTGAAGTTAACTAGATTTCAGTAAAGCGAAGTTATTCTAGATTCACAGTGACAGAATCAAGATCACAATCTGGACTTAAAAATCATTGTCTATACATTACAGAACTCCAGTTCAATCATAATAGAGAATACTAATAGAACTGGTAGAAGGTACTATCTTACCCTCTGCTAAAAAGGTGATAAAACAGACTATGCACCCTCTTATTTTATGTTTTGCAGGCAGTAAGAACAACTTTGACCTCTTTGAATCTAGCCTTTCTTCAACACCTTCAGAGCCAAAAGCATGGGGGACACATAAGATGTGTGAGCGGAAATACATATGATTTCCATCAAGATCAGCAGATAATTACATATTCTTGTAACAGGGGCACTTCCTTAGGAAATCTGTGTGGATATTAAAGCCATGAGAGTGATGCAGTATATGGCTACTGTAGTTTGGATGGCTTAAAACTCTGCATCCCAGATTCTTTCCTTCAGTTTTCCCGCACAGGGTAGAAGCAGCATGCGGGGAGCAAAGATTGCTTTAAGCCCCTCAATGCAGCCTCAGGCCTGATCTAAATTGCATCAACTTGCAATAGCCTTCAGAGCCGTGTTCTCTACTGCCTCGTCCTTTCCCAACTCAAGCCTACGCCAAGGGGGAAAGCCAGAGTACAGCCATTATGCAGGCTCTATGGGATGAGGAGAACCACCCACAAGCACGAGAATCCAAGGCTATGGTCTATGTATCAGCTTTGGAATGGCATCAAGGGGCTATAGTATGACACAGAATTATGGCCTTCGTTTTTCAAAAGTAACCCACTGACTTAACATGCCAACTAACACTCCTTCACTCCACAAACTACTCTTTCCTTTGCTGCCTCTCCAGCCACTTTTCTCAGCTTCCTTTTCTGAAATTACACAGCAGACATCTTAGACTTTGGCTGTTCAAAAAGTATTTTAAAAATGCAAGAGCATTTGTATATTTGCCAAGGATTGTTTTTATGATGAGAAGGTGCAGCAGATTTTGAAAGGCTTCTCATACAAAACTGAGTGGCAGCAGCAAAAGCCTTTTGAAAGTGCAATTGACAGGCGGCAAAGGAAGCTTGTAAGCAGTCTCAGGTACAGATCATTCCTAAGGTGCTGTTGCACTCTGAAAATGGACAGTGAAAAAAAGGGGCTGCTTTTTGCCACTCTGATTTGCTCTTCATGTGTAGACCTTCTGACCTCAGTGAAAAATGACATTTTCACAGCTTTTTTTCCCTTCCTTAATCCCAGCAGTTGTGCAGAGCCTACAGAGATAGTTGGATTCTACTCTTTCTGGTCAATTGAAAGGAATGGGTTAGCACCAGTGCCACTGTATGCATAATTTGAAGAGAATGGGGTTGTATGGGTGTAAATGAGGATCTCATTTGGTCAATGATGATGCACAAGAAAGCAACAACTCTGCCTCTGAGCTCGGGCTGAGTTTGTGGGTGTGTCAGTTAGAACAACTGGAACACGGAGTCTGTGGCATGAAAGAACTGACAAATATGGCAACCCTACTGTAACATTTTCAAAGAATCTCTTATCTGACTGGAACTGCACTCCAGGAAGCTGCAAACAGCACAGGAATATTAAAATCAGCCTAAAGGATCACAGATAATTAGTTGATTCAGTTGCTGGTAAGAGCCTGCCTTTAGGACACAGCTGAGTCACTAGAATTTGAGGGAGCTAGACAAAGCTATATAAATATTAGGTTATCAACCTCACTACACAGTGGTCTATACAATGGTAACCCTTAAATCTTTTGGATGTCATTTTTCCCCTGAAATACCATTAGTATTTTATAGTTTTACTTAAACTTTACTATACTGGTAAGGAGCATCTAAAGAATACTGAGCTCAAATCAGTGAGAGATTATGCCACACACTCTCAAAGAAACTGAGCTAGAATCAGTTAGTTACCTGGGACAATTAAAAACTCTGCAAGAGTAACCCCTGTTTGATATTAGCGTATGATGACATCATTGAATGAGTAAATCACATCAGTCATCAAATCTAACATTACCCATTGCATGATGACATTGACTGCTCATCCTTTTCTCCTCAGATGCCAGAGGGAATGGAACAGATCACCCTGAAGCATATGTTGTTAAATTCCTGACACAGCTCACCTGAATCACAGCATCTCCTCTTCTCTTTTAAAATCACTATGGGTACGTCTAGACTTCACACCTCTTTCGAAAGAGGCTTCTTCGAAAGAGATCGTCTAGACAGCCATAACACTTTTGAAAAAGCAATCCGCTTTTTTGAAAGAGAGCACCCAGGCAACCTGGATGCTTTCTTTCAAAAAAGCCCTATTTGCACTCAAGAACACCTTTTTTTGAAAGAGCTCTTTCAAAAAAAAGGCGTTCTTCCTCGTAAAATTAGGTTTACCGTTGTAAAAAAACCAGCGGTGTTCTTTCGATTTAATTTTGAAAGAACGCAACGGTAGTCTAGACACAGGTGAAGTTTTTTTGAAAAAAATGCCACTTTTTTCCAAAAAAACCTCTGTAATCGAGACATAGCCTATATCTTTTACAATACAATCTTTTGGTCTTTCAGATGCTACAAAGAACTCCTATTGTTTTTCTTTGTACTTTCTTTCATTTGAATATCATTACTATTTATGATTAATGTAGTCTGGTTTATTAATCTTTCATGCTGCTTCTAAATGAAAAATGAATATTGAAGGCTGAGTGATTTTATTATATTTCAGATACTATGCTCTTCTTAATGTGTTTTTCCATTTTTTTTCTGATTTTTGGTAATGAAGGGTAAAAAACGTGAAATGATTAGATTTACCTAGAGAAATGCTAAAGAGGTGATGGATGGGAATCACATCATATAATGCACAGAGAATAGCAAAAGACATGGGCCTGATTCTCTTCTAGCTAGTGCTAACTGGTATAACACCACTGATGTTCAGGATATGTCTACACTATGAAATCGATTCCAACATAGCCCCTTAGGGTATGTCTAAACTACACCCCTCTGTCGGCAGAGGGATGTAAATTAGATGTATCGAAAGTACAAATGAAGCAGGGATTTAAATATCCTATGCTTCATTTGCATAATGGCGGTCGCTGCTTTTTTCAAAACGGGGCAGTTTAGACAAGGCATTTTTTACAGAAATGCCCCATTTTGAAAGATCTTGTACTCCTCAACAGGGGTTTATTGTGCAAAAAGAGCCTATCAAAAAAAGCACAGGTACTCTGATGGCCATTCTATGAATGGCGATCAGAATTTTCTTGCACAAGAGCGTCCATGCAGTGTGGATGCTCTCTTGTGCAAAAGTGATGCACTTTTGTGATGCACTTTTGAGGTGTGAACGTGCTTTTGTGCAAGAAGTTTTGCGGAAGATCTCTTCCACAAAAAGCTTCTTGTGCAAAAATCCTGAAGTGTAGACAGAGCCCCAGAGTAGGCACACCTCCTGCTTGAATGACAACTATGTTTGCAGAAGCACTCTCCAACCAGAATACATATGTCTACCATCAGGGTTTTGTCAGCATATCTATAGTGGTCATAAGTAAGTGTGTGTGGTTTTCCCATACCCCTGGACTGAGGAGGTGGGGAAGAGGCAGGACAGGGGCTTGAGGGGGAAGGGTGGAATGCATACTAGGTGAGGTTGGAGCTGGGGCGGAAAGAGGTGGAGTGGGGGTGGGTCTGTGGAGAAAAGGATGAAGTGAGAGTAGCACCTAGGGTGGGAGGGGATGATTGAGCACCCCTCAGCTGGAAGGAAATTGGCACCTACACAAATAGCGGAGATGTTAGAGCCACTTCAGTATCTAGACCCAACAACTAAGTACATAAGAACATAAGAATGGCCGTACTGGGTCAGACCAAAGGTCCATCTAGCCCAGTATCCTGTCTGCCGACAGTGGCCAGCACCAGGTGCCCCAGAGAGGGCGGACCGAAGACAATGATCAAGCGATTTGTCTCCTGCCATCCCTCTCCAGCCTCTGACAAACAGAGGCCAAGGACACCATTTTATCCCCAGGCTAATAGCCTTTTATGGACCTAACCTCCATGAAATTATCTAGCTTCTCTTTAAACTCTATTATAGTCCTAGCCTTCACAGCCTCCTCTGGCAAGGAGTTCCACAGGCTGACTACACGCTGTGTGAAGAAGAACTTTCTTTTATTAGTTTTAAACCTGTTACCAATTAATTTCATTTGGTGTCCTCTAGTTCTTCTATTTAGGGAACTAATAAATAATTTTTCTTTATCAGCCCTCTCCACACCACTCATGATTTTATATACCCATATCATATCCCCCCCTCAGTCTCCTCTTTTCTAAACTGAAAAGTCCCAGTCGCTTTAGCCTCTCTTCATATGGGACCCGTTCCAAACCCCTAATCATTTTAGTTGCCCTTTTCTGAACCCTTTCCAAGGCCAAAATATCTTTTTTGAGGTGAGGAGACCAAAAGATGTGGGCGTACCATAGTTTTATACAGGGGCAGTAAGATATTCTGGGTCTTATTTTCTATCCCTTTCTTAATAATTCCTAGCATCCTATTTGCCTTTTTGACTGCCGCTGCACACTGCATAGAAGTTTTCAGAGAACTGTCCACGATAACTCCAAGATCTCTTTCCTGATTTGTCGTAGCCAAATTAGCCCCCATCATACTGTACGTATAGTTGGGGTTATTTTTCCCGATGTGCATTACTTTACACTTATCCACATTAAATTTCATTTGCCATTTTGTTGCCCAATCACTCAGTTTGGTGAGATCTTCTTGGAGTCCCTCACAGTCTGCTTCTGTCTTGACTATACTAAACAGTTTGGTATCATCTGCAAACTTTACCACCTCACTGCTTACCCCTTTCTCCAGATCATTTATGAATAAGTTGAACAGGATTGGTTCTAGGACCGACCCTTGGGCGACACCACTAGTTACCCCTCTCCATTCTGAAAATTTACCATTTATTCCTACCCTTTGTTTCCTGTCTTTTAACCAGTTCTCAATCCAAGAAAGGACCTTCCCGCTTATCCCATGGCCATGTAATTTACACAAGAGCCTTTGGTGAGGGACCTTGTCAAAGGCTTTCTGAAAATCTAAGTATACTATATCTACTGGATCCCCCTTGTCCGCATGTTTGTTAACCCCTTCAAAGAACTCTAATAGATTAGTAAGATAGGATTTCCCTTCACAGAAACCATGTTGACTTTTGTCCAACAAATTATGTTCTTCTACATGCTTCACAATTTTATTCTTTACTATTGTTTCGACTAATTTGCCCGGTACTGAAGTTAGACTTACCGGTCTGTAATTGCCCGGATCGCCTCTAGAGCCCTTTTTAAATATTGGTGTCACATTGGCTACCTTCCAGTCATTAGGTACGGAAGCCGATTTAAGGGATAGGTTACAAACCACAGATAATAGTTCAGCAATTTCCCATTTGAGTTCTTTTAGAACCCTTGGATGAATTATTTATTTGCCACCAAGTCCAGAAACACAAAATGAATACTTCTTTTGCCAGAAGACAGTCAGTATGACATAAGAGCACACAGCTCTGTCAGCTAACTGAGGAAAAGCATGATGAATAGAACTGTGCAAATAAACAATTTTTCAGTTCACCGACCGTTCTGAAAACAAAAAATTCAGATCAAACTGAAAATGAAGTTTTTCAAAGTTCAGTGGATTAGAAAGGTAAAAATATGAATTGGGTCAAACAAAAAGTTTCATTTGAGACAAAAAGGAAGTCAATTAGGTTGTATGGAGGGTTTAAAGTTTTAATGTTTAAACATAAAATGGAAGGAATTGCTACTCTCTTATGTCAGCCCTCCACTCGCTCCAAAAATAAAAGGGCTCCATTGCAAAGATATCACAATGAAACATTTTTATTTTTAAGACCTCCCACCCCCACCCTCCAACAGACAGAGCTTGGTGAAACTGACACAAGTTTGAAAAACATTTTGGTGTTGGCAAATCTGCACTTTTCACTAAAAAATGGTCTGGATGAAAAACTTCTCCTCACTCTTCTAATGAGATAATAGAGGTGACTAATCTTGTTACTAACAATTAGGAACACTAGATGGGGATGGAGGCCCAAATTCAGAACATTGTTTTTAAAAAAAACAACATTAATGATTCAGAACCTAGGCAACACCCTGGATGAGAAATGAGCAGAAAGGGTAATGGCAGGCTCTGCCAGGATTCCATCCTATCTAATGCTCAGGTCATGCTCTGCATAGGGTCAGGGATATCATTAAGCACAGTTCATTCCTCTGATGGGCACATTCCAGGTTAGTGCAGTACCAAATATTTTGGTATAGAGAAGTATCCACAGTGATTCCAAACGCACATCCCCAAAGGGGTTTATAAAATTGGGCAGAAAGTCTTGTCAGAACCATCTCTTTTTGTTGTTGATATTTCTGACACTTCTGCTTCTAGATCCAACCAGTAATACTACATAAAAAGCCTTTTCTGGTTGTGATTCAGTGCTTCCTGTTTTTATCAGAACCATGCAAAAATGTAAGAGTTTGGCAAATTTGGTGCTAGAAATATGTGAAAGCCACGGAGATGATATTTTCTGCCTTGTATTTCCCCATAGAGAGAGGAATGGTTTAAATTTTCTTATTACTTTATTTCCTAATTTATAGTTTGGGTTTTGTTTTGCTGTTGGCACAGCACTTATCAGTTCTCATAGAAGGCTGTGTATGTTTTTAAGTTTCAATTACTGCGCATTTCTTTTAATGGTTTGTTACTCCTCCCAACCTACAAGGCGATACTTCTTGCCCTCGCTTGATTTCTTTAAGCAGACAAGTTGCCACTACTGCTGTCCCAACTCCTAAGTGCTTTCACTGAGATCAATTACACTGTCTCATACCTCTCATCTACAAATGAGAAGGGAGGTGGGATCACTCCTGCATTTTATTTCTTTTATTTTTTGTGTTGTGTGACACCAAACTTCTATACTGTGTGTTTTGCCTTTCCTTCCTATGCATATTTGTAACATCTGTGTGACATTCCCCTCTTGATGTACACAGCAGTGATCAGGTTCCTGGAGAAAAGAACTGTGTCTAGGCCTCATAACTCAGATCCAGGTCTTTTTAAACCTACTCCACTTCAAAGCTCAGATACAAATATTTGGTTCAACCTATGCTAAAGGTAGCAGCTTGTGATGAAATGTGTATCCTTCTTTCAGATTCCCCCAATATTTTGAACCTGTGAACAACAAACATCCAGATTCCCATTTTTCCATGGAGGTAGATCACCATCTTAGCTAAACACTGTCCTCAGATATATGCATAGTTCTTGCAGAGTTTATCCCTTTGGTTGTTGGTTTGAAACCTCCAATATTGAGTACAAGCCATGTATTCAGATTCAAACCTAGATCTGGAGTTTGGATGTGATGTGCAGATTTGCCCCATCTCTACTTTTAAGAGCTAAGGAAGCATCAAAGGAGGGAATTTAACTCTATTTAAATTTTAGGTCCACTGTTACGCTTTCCTCTATTTAGTGAAGATAGACAGAGACAATATCTGGTGAACAATGATACACAGCTCTCTAAAATTTACATACATGCTGAATTTTAAAAGTTCATCCAATTTTAAGGATTTAAAAAACTCCAATTAACACAAAAAAACACCTATACAAATGTTTCAACAGTAAGGAATAGTGAAGAATCACATGTATAACAACTGGTCTTTTGCAACATTCACTGCCCTCGTTAAGGTCACAGGAGCAGTCCAAAATGCCAAGAGAGGTTATTTAAATTATAACAAGAATTATGGCTGATTTGCCTCACATTAATACCAGTGTAAGCTAGGAGCAGATATGGGCTCGCTGGTAGTT
Organism: Pelochelys cantorii; assembly: GCA_032595735.1. NCBI lineage: Eukaryota > Metazoa > Chordata > Testudines > Trionychidae > Pelochelys > Pelochelys cantorii. Next base: position 162,397,450 of record CM064327.1, read on the forward strand.
CTGAAAAATATCAGCTTGGTTGAATTGAAACCAAAATATGCTGAAATATCAGCAATCAGGTCTATGTCTGATTAAACAAAAACATTACTTTTTTCTCTGACAAAAACAGTCAGAGAAAAAGATGGAAGCACATGGGAACAATGTTCCTCTTATAATCTTTAGCCCATTTGATGGGGCACCAGGATTCAATTTCCCTTTTTTGCCTAATATGGAGCAGGAAATTAAATGGGGCCTCCAACCTCTTGAACAAATGGGCTAATCTGGGGTGAGTCTGACAGTCCCCCTGGTAAAGCTATTCCAATTTGTAGGAAATACTACAATAGTATTTCCTACAAGAAATACTGCAAGAAAGCCAATATGAATTCATAGTTAGGATGTTCAACAGGGACATGGGAGACTCTAGTAGTTCATGGCTCTGCTCCACTGAATATTAAATTATTTGTTACGGTCCAGAGCCTTAGGTAGAGGGAGTCACAGAAGCTTTACAGAAATCACTGGATTTATGCCAGTTTACACCATTTCATGATCTGGGTCAAATTAATTCCTGTGTTAATATATTGTTAATTTAAGGCATTCTTGCAGCTGTGTTGATAGAGAAAAAAGAGACATCAGCTGCTTTCCAACAGTTTTGGCTGCTGCTCTCTGCCATTTCCTGCACCACTGAAGGCCAACTGCTCTCAGTTAAAGGGGAAAAAAGACAGCTGCAACCTTTGAAATAATTTTTCCATAATAAGACGTGATACAAATGTATCCACATTTAATTCACTTTCAGAGTTTTTCCATCCATTGCTTATTTGTTTTTCATCCATTGCTTGTTCAGACATTTGTAGACCACGCATAACTGAGATATTGAACATATTTCTTATCCACGTTATCATATTTAACAGAGTTCATAAAATACCTGGGTTGAAGTCCTAGTCAATGGGAAAAATTCTCATTGACTCCAGTAGAGGCTCAAGATTTCATCCCCATGTGTCTTAAATGGAGATGCGTGGATTTAAGACCAATTAAGAATCTAATCCAATATGCATTTTTTGACAGATGTTAGATTAAAAAAAATCACATGAGTAAACCATCTTTATCTCAAGAGTACCTGTTTCTTGATGCTTTCTAGCAGGACATTTTTAAACATTCTGTTAATGTGCGAAGAATTAAACAGGTTTATAGTACACTGCAAATGTAGTACCCATTTTGATGTAAAGCAGGTTTTTTCAACACCTGGACTACGTCTAGACCTCAAGGCTTTTCCGGGATACCAGAGGTATCTGGAAAAGCAATGCCGCGTCCAAAGAACGTGTCCGCTTTTTCAGAAATTTTTTCGTAAAAGTTGATGCTCTCTTTCACCATCCCTGTAAACTTCATTTTATGAAGAAGAAGGGTTGTGTCAAAAGAGCAGGTTTTTCTGAAATTTGGCACCGTGTATTCGCACCAAATTTCGGAAAAGCCTCTTTCAACAGGAAAGAGGAATTACCTTTGTAGTCTAGACATAGCCCTGCAGAACCATGGTGAAGAATTAAGAAACAACATAACCTATGGATCAAGGAGGCTTCTGAAACATGAACAGCAATTTTTCCTCTTATTTGCAATCAAGAAACACCACCAGAAACAAAAGGGATTGCAAAAGAGTAACTGAAAGCAAAATATGACAAATACACTTTTATTTAGTGCCCTTATTTTAGTGAGTTGTTCCCATTCTCAATATTCTGTCACTTTTTATACTATTCTTGTACTATTATTTTTCTAAAATTCAGCTTAGGGTTTTTTTTTTATGAAAACTTCTGAGTCACTACTGCATGTGAACTAGAAAACCTTATTAGATGTCCCCATTTCAGGATTCTGTACTCCAAGTTATCACTACTACTTTCCATCTACAGTGCTAAACAAACTTTGAATTAATAAGCTCTTCCCCTTGGTAGGTAGACAAGTATTATCTTCACTTTACTATTAAGTAACCTAAGGCATACTGAAGATAAAGATAGGGCTGGGAGGGGGATATTCTAATGCACAAATTACAGATATGCATCTAACTCCTATTGACTTACAAAGCGGGCTAGGTGCCTAACTGCCTTTGAAAAGCTCCCCCAAGACATAGGAACAAGGAAGTATACAATTAAGTAGTTGGTGAGCCCTCTACTGGGGCTCACCACATTTTAGGTTTTTGAACCCACAAGAAACTAGTCAGAGAAGCAATGTATAAATAGATAGGCCTTTTATGCTTGCATAAATTTAATATATGTGGAGCCTGTGCAGTTTCCACATTTTTCGATTGTATAAAATACACCCCTTGAAGTCAATTAAAAGATCCCCACTGACTTCAATAGGCTTTGAAAGCAGAAACTAAAGGTTTACCAGAATAGAAACATTTTTGCATTATTTACCCAGCTTAACAGTGCCAAAGTAGCTATTATCTGATGATTGTTATGTGGCCTGTGTGAAAGGGGCTTGTTTCTGACCAATTCTGTGCAGAAAGGTATTCACAGCCCACTAGCTGCCACCACCACAGTTACCGCTAGTTAATGGTCTCAGCGGCAGGGCAAGAATTGAATGGGCAGAGAGACAAAGCTACTTTTTCCAAGCTCACAGGAGGCCCTGCATATCAGTGGGGCATATTAAGGCATGTTGATGAAGCATTATGAGAATGCTTGCCCTGCCATTGATAGTTCTTGGCCTGTGATTGTATTGTTGGCTTCATTCAATTAATTTCCTTTCCCTAAATTCATATGCAGTATTTAAAAATAAATACATGAACAAGGCTCCAGTAGAGAACACTAGGGTTGGCAGAGGGAGCGAGTATGAGGCCCACCTTTGGAAGTCAAGGACTTTAGAGTAGTCATACTTGGCTTGTATTTAGAGCTTTGACACAGATTAGAGGCTTTATAGGAAATCAAACAGGCATTCTCATTAGCTCAAATTCAAGCCATTCATTCCCAAAGCCTTACCAGATGTAGGTATAAATCTGTAAATGATTGGGATACCATTCTGTAAGTACAAGGTAAGGGACTGTTTTTGTATGTGTATTATTTAACTGAGAATCATCTCTTCATCTTGGCTAGCTTCCCAAATACTTCACGTGAAGTCCTAAAGATTTCCAGTGAGTTGAAAGCCAATTGTACAGTTAATGAATACCATATGCAGGCTTTTTTTTTTTTTTTAACAAAAAAAGGAGATATTGCGTTCCCAAATATCCTTTTGCTCAATTTAAGCATTGTATGGTTTTCCAATGAGCGGATAAGATAGTGTTCCAGTAGCTCAGGTTTCTTTCGCCACCTTTCTTTTGTAGAATGATAACAGTATCAATCCAGCTAGTTTTCTATCATTCTTGGCTCCCTTGATTTTTATGCAGTTAATCATAGTGCTGTCTGCTATAGCCAGAATGTTACAAACAGAAATCAACTTAACATTACTCCTGGGGGGATTTAGCACCACTGCACAAGTGCAGAATTAAATGTGTGTCTCAGATTTTTTCACCCTCAGAATAACTGATTCTGACAGGGAGGTGAAGGGGAAGCCATGAGAGGGGTCATGCTGCAGTTACATCTTTCACTCGCCAGGACTGATGTAGTGCCATAAGTGAGGGCAGCTGGCTCACAGGACAGACGAGCCAGTTGCAGAGAGAGAGGAGGCAGAAGCTGCTTTCTTAAGAACACTTTGCCCAAAAGGCCAGGAGAGGAGCCACAGAATATGGGGTGAAGGCAGACAGAGTGAGGTACAGAGGGGTCACACAGACTGGGGTTCAGAAGCATTCATGGGGCCAAAAGAGCTAGTAGGGTGACAACGTTGAGCCAGGGGCTAAATGGGGTAGAGCCAGGGGAGGAGTAGTACAGAGCCAGGTAAGGACTTGGAGAAATGTGCCTGATTAAATGGGAGAGGCTAGAGATCAGTCAGGGTCTGCCTGGTGGAGGCTCTCCCCCTCCTTAATGCTCCCCAAAATCTGTTCCATTTGTCTTCCACCCATTCCAAACCATCTTGCAGGTTCACTCTCATGTTCCTTCCCATCAACTATTTCCTCCTCTCTCAGTTTCTCCCTTACTGCCCCCAAGCCTTTGCTTTGCTTTGAGGGATGCAGGGAATGTTTCTGTATTATCATTTAAATGGATTACTCAAAGTTCTGTATTGATATGCCTAGTAAGGAATCTATTTGCCCCAAAGCACATGTCCTGAATCTTTTTCTCAGTTTATCTACAGATATGGTTGCTGGCTTCAGTATTGCTAGACTAAGGACTAAGAGCAAAATATGCCCTTTCTCAAGCATTCATGTAAGCTCCAATGGGACAAGAACAGATGGAACCATAACCCAGATTCCTCCACACCAACGCACCAAGTGAGAACATGCAAGAAAAAGTAGACTGGGTTTCAAGGAGGACACTAGAGGTGTATCTAGACTACAGGGTTTTTTCAGAAAAAAGTGGCCTTTTTTCGAAAAAACTTCCCCTGCGTCTAGACTGCTGCCGCATTCTTTCGAAAGTAAATCGAAAGAACGCGGCAGTTTTTTCAACTGTGGAAAACCTCGTTTTATGAGGAAGAACACCTTTTTTCAAAAGTGCTCTTTCGAAAAAAGACACTATGTAATGCAAACTGTGCTTTTTCAAAAGAGAGCATCCAGACTGCCTCGGTGCTCTCTTTCGAAAAAGTGGCTTGCTTTTTCGAAAGTACTGGTTGTAGTCTAGACGCTCTTTTTCGAAAGAGGCTCTTTTGAAAGAGGCTTGCAGTCTAGATGTAGCCAGCTAAGCCAATGAATTTGGAACTTCAGAGAGAATGCCTCCCACTGGTTGAATTGTGTGGCTCTGCACCTCTTCCAACTCAGAGTTCTACCTAACTAGTCTGATGTAGCTTTAAATTCCATGTATATTATGGGCAATGGCTGTTGATCATCATCAATATTATATATCAGTATTTTCCATTATGTAAGTATGCACGCCTGGGTGGAGTGAGGGGGGGGGGTCACATAGGACTAGCCAATCCAGGGAATGGAAGACAGAAATTAATATACCATGTAGAGGCAGCTTTTCAAACTTAAGAAACACAGATAATTTTAAGTCATCATAATGAGTTCATGATTCATAGCTAAGCTCTGTCTTGGTCTATATATTCTGTCTCAAGCCTTGGAGTCCCTGCAATACAGAGTATTGATTGAAACAGGTGACATTTCATCCTTATGCCCCATGAGAATGCATTAAATTTCAGTGCTATTAGACAGAGCATCAGTTCGAAATTTTGTCCTATGCGTAGGGCCCTACCAAATTCACAGTCCATTTTGGTAAATGTCACGGTCATAGGATTTAAAAAATAATATATGATTTCAGCTACTTAAATCTGAAATTTCACAGTGTTGTACATGTAGGGGTCCTGACACAAAAAGGAGTTGGGGGGGGGGAACACAAGTTTATTATAAGCAAGGTTTTGCTTTGCTTTCGTCTATACTGCTTCAGGCAGACACATTGCCTTCAGAACAGGGCATCTAGAAAGAGGCGGCTGTTGGCCAGAAGCCCAGCTCAGAAGGCTAAGCCACTGTCAGCAGAGGTGCAGATGTAAGGATGGCCTGATATGATATTGCCACTTACTTCTTTGCTGCCACCAGCAGAGCTGGGCTCTCAGTCAGCAGCTGCCACTCTCTGGCTCCCTGGCAGCAGCACAGAAGCAAGCAAAGCAACACCATACCATGCCATCCTTACTTCTACATTGCTGCTGTGCAAAAGTAAGAGTGACAATACCACAGCCCTCTAAAATAACCTTGACACCCATGCAGCTCCCTTTTTGGTCAGGGGCCCCAATTTGAGAAATGCCAGTCTCCCCCTGAAATCTGTATAGAATCAGATATAAGCACACAAAAGACCAGAATCCATGGAGGGGTCAGGAGGAGAACAGATTTCATGGTCTGTGAAACATTTTACATGGCCATGAATTTGGTAGAGCCTCACCTGTGAGAGTAGTGACTATTTGTCTAATGCACTGTAACAGCTCACATACATCACTGGACAGTGGACCTGATCTCCATCCCATGGGTATTATAAGTGAAATTCCCACTGAACACGAGGGACTTCAATGTAATGTTTCAGTTGAATTGAGGCATCTCTAGTGGCACAAAATTAATCCTCACAATCCTGTCTGGAGGGTACCAACAAAATCCTCTTCTTGAATACTGTATTTAAGATTTGATATGAAATTGATTCCTCAAAGAAAAAAGTACAAATATTTTTTCAGAAGGTTCATTTTACTTGACCAGTGATATTTGCTCAAACCAGTCAAGAATTCTGTCAAAAGTGCTTTGACAGAAAATTGGATTTTTTAATCATTTTGTAGTCTGTTTTCCTTGGGAAACTTTGGCCTCTCATAAAACCAATGCCTAACAACCAAAGAGGTTCAGTTCAGAAATGCCACTACAGTATCTCATGGTATTTGTAGTTTGGGCAACCTCAGATCCCCAAGTCAGATGTCATCTGTCATCATGGCCTGATGAACCACAGGTGATCTGCAAGAAGGAAAACTGAGGTGTATCATGGAAGATGTAGTTTAGCCAGGGAGCCCAGTCCAGCCCATAGAGGAAAATAAAACTCATAAGGCACCATAACAGTATTTTCAAAATCAGTATTTTCAGTTTTCAGCTGGAAATTTGATGGTTCTGATTTTTTGGCAAAAAAATCAAAATTTTTTGCAGAAAAACTGATGAAAGCACATTTATCAAGTCAGCTCTAATAAGAACATTAAAAGGCACTGCCACCATATAAGCCCATAATGATGTTTATGTTAGTTAAGAAGTCAGCTGATGCGGACATACACAATGCAAAAGGGAGGAAAAAAAGAGAATATATTAGGGAACATTAGAAACTTCAATACAGACGATGGTATGGGTTATATTACTAACAGTTCTTAAATTTTCTAGGCTTTTTCATGTCTGAAAAATGTGTTCTTTTAGAAGGTATTTCATTAAACTGTTGAGAAAGTTGCATTTCTAGTGAAATTATGAGGGCTACTAACAAAATACATTTTATGCTTTAAATTTTGAGAGAGGGAAGAAAAAAATAAGTGAGTTGGAAGTCTGTTCTTGAATGTGGTACTAAATGTAGCACACACATTTAAAAAGTGAATCCATAAGAAACAGTAAATATATGATCTCCCATTATGATATCCAAGCCAGATAATGTGTTTGTAAATTACCATTGTGCCATCCTAGAGCATTCTGTAGTAATACTGAAACTGGTGAATTACACATAGTTTATCACCTGAAATGTAGGAAAATTAGGACTATATGAAAACCCACAAAGCTTATTTTAATAAGAACTATAAATCACTGCACTCTACCACCTTAGTGAAAAAATGTTGTGCAAAATGTGCCTCGCTCATGATTTTTTAATATATGGGATTGACAATACTCTGATATCACTTAAAGGCACTTTTAACTATTGAGGACCACTCTCATAGGGTATGTCTACACTACAGAGTTAATTTGAGTTAACTTAATTCAAAATAGTTAATTTGAATTAAGCTAATTCGAAATAACGCATCTATACACAAAAACTATTTCGAAATAGCATTTTGCTATTTTGAAATAGAGCATCCACACTGAGTGGACCTTGAACTGAAGTTAAGGCTGGCTGGAACCAGTGCTGGCAGGGCATCAGGTTAGGACTTAGTGTGTGGGGCTGCTGCCTGAGGCTAACTGGGCTCTGTGCTTAAAGGGACCCTACCCCCACCCCGGAGAGACAGTTCTCAGGGTTCCCCACTTGCTTGTCTACCTCGATGAGGGACAGCAAAGCAGTCCTGTCTTGGAGTGCCCTGAGTGCCCACACTCGGCACATCACAGCACTCGGCCACATGGAGCCAGAGCTGCCCCTGGGCACGCTGGTGCGTCTCGTGGGGTCGTTGCCATCATCCCAGCTGCACTTGCTTCAGGCTGCCATCCGGGGGGCCCATCGGGGGGCTGTCAGTATCCAGGAGGCCCTGCAGGAGAGCGTCCACCCCGAGGAGCCCTCAGAGCCTCCCTGGTCCTCCCCACTGGGGGCTCGTGCCCCATTCCTCCCTCACGTCCTTCTATTTACCCCTCCCTAGCCCCCCTTCCTGATGTCAAACAAAAGACACGTATGTTCAAAAATAGAAACTGGGTTTTATTGAACAAAACCGGAGGGAGGGGGGGAAAAGAACCTCTGGGGAGACTGGGAAAAGGAGGTAGGAGAGGGAAAGAGAGAGGGTGGGAGAGAGGAGGGGGAAACCTGGGAGGAGGGAGCTGGAAGGGGGAAGCAAGGGGAAGAAGGGGGAGGGGAAGCTCAGGGCCCAGGGTTGGGGGTCTCGCTGGACCAACTTGATTTTCATGCAAACCTGCTCCTGGGTTCGCATGTGGCCTTTGGTGGCCAGGCTGGCAGCTATCCTGCCATACACAGCTGCATTCCTCTGTCTAGTGCGGAGATCATGGACGTTGGGGGCATCCCCTCCAAACCTGAATAAGGTCCATGACTTACTCCTTCTCCGGGCGCTGGCAGGCTCCTGGGAGCTGGCAGACTACCCCTGGGGAGTGGTGGAGGGCTGGTTGCCAGTGGCTTGCTGGCTCATGTTTTGGGGCCACTGGGTCAGGGGACCCGGTGGCCACTGCTGGCTCTGGGCTGGCAGGCTTGGAGCTGGTACAGGCACTGTGGCCAGGGTCTACCCCTTTAACGGCTCCGGGGCGGGGGGAGAAGAGAGTAAGTTTTCCTGGTTGTGCCGAGTGGCCACCAGGGCTCCCTGGGAAGGGCTGGAGGCCCCCTATTTCGAATTGTGTCTACACAGCACTTAATTCGAAATAGCTGTTTCGAATTTGGCGTTACTCCTCGTAGAATGAGGTTTACCAAATTCGAATTAAGTGCTCCGCTATTTCTAATTAATTTCGAAATAGAGGTTTGCATGTATAGACACTATTTAAGTTAATTTGAAATAACAGCTGTTATTTCAAATTAACTTTGCAGTGTAGACATACCCATACAGATGTTAAGCTTTCTACCTCCCTCTCAAGGTTATTTCCATTTGACAAGTATTTGTGAGGTCACATTCTTCACAAAAAACAGAGATGATTTCTTTTTTTTATTCTACCTTTAGTTAGAAAGAGCTGAATTTGTTTTACTTAAGCTTTGGGTAGATATCAAATCAATACAAATTCAGTCTGAAATGTCAGAGAGAGTTGACTGAAAATACAGGATTTAGAATGGAAGGTTTTATACAGTCTGAACTATAAGAATCATGATTGTCCCTACTATAATTATCTCCATAATATATCTGAAACAAAACGAACATACAGTTTTAGAGAATTAACTCAAAAACCCCTAGCTGACTATATCAGAAAATAGAATTTTTTTAATTTAATCATTCTATAATGCATTTCTATGGGTTTTCAATTAGCATTAATTGGGAAATTTCAGGCTCAAGAGACAAGTGGAATGTGTGATTAATTACAAATTACTCACTGAAAGAGTGGAGTTGAGTAGATAAGCACCTTGAATTTGTATGGACAAATACTAAACCTAGAATGACGTTCACATTTTCAGAACATGTTACGTATTGTTTCAAAACAAAATAATGTGTTGTATTATTCCATGACAGAATTATCTATTAAATGTAAAACAGATGCAGGATTTTCATGTGTGTTTAGAAAATGTAAATGAATTGCAAAGTTCTGGCTGAGTGTCATTGAGTTTCTGTAAGAATTGCTCAATGTTTTAGATTTATGTAATCCAGATGTTCACATTTTAAATAATACTAACCAGACAAAGCAAAAGTATGGGAGAGGGAATGCTAATAGCAAGCAACAGTGCTATTCTATCAGATATGAGATTCTCTACTGTCAATATCAGAATGGAGAAGGCAAGAACATAACAGCAATAAAGGACAAGCGGAAAAGAGAATATTTTCATTACTGCCATCAGAATCAAGTTCTGAACAACTGCAGCAGCTCTGAGGCATTCTCAGGTTTCAGAAAAATCATACCCACATTACAGGATAAATCACTATCTCTAATGAGCCCTACCCTGCAGCTTTTTTCCTCCACCATCCTTGGGTTTGTTTTATCCAATGATTCTAGAGATATCAGGTCTCCCCACAAACACCTCCAGTGCTCCCACGTGGACAACACATCTTTTAGAGCCCTATTCACAAATCAAATTCAGAGTAACACTTGTATTTTGCCACTGCATGGTAACAGAACATAACTGTACATTGAATATCCATAGTACCTTTCATTTAAATCTCTCAAAATATTTTGCAAACAATTGATTATGCTTCACAACGCCACAGGGAGGTAAGTATTAAAGTAACCATGTACAGGTTATGGAGGTTCAGTGGATTTCTCTAAGAGCACCAAGTGAGTGAGTTGCAGCAATAGTAATAGAACCCACGAATCCTGGTCCCAGCTCTTTGCTTTAACTTCTCCATGATTCTACATTATAATTCTAATGAATCTGGTCACTTAATAAAAAATCTCAGGAGTAGCTGTGTTATTCTGTAATTTAAAAATGCGTAGTCCTGTGGCACCTTAGATATATCTGTATATTTGTTAGTCTCTAAAGTGCCAGAGAACTACTCGTTCTAGTCACTTATTTTAATATTTTGTTTCCCATCTCACATTTACCATGTTCTGCCTTCTTGATTGACTATTTCCTGCTGAGTAATTTCAGATCAGTGACCCTATTTTATGACGTTACATGAAAAACGTCTGGTGTTGCACACTGCTAACCATTAGCTGCTGAGATAAGAGAGAAATACTGTGGGCTCCATCTTGGGCAACTTTAGTAAGAAGGGATCTACTAGAATATTGTTTCTAGTTCTAATGTTCACAATTCAAGAAGGATGTTGATTCGTTTGAGAGGACTCAAGAGAGTAACAAGAAAGATTAAAGGATTGGAAAAGCATGCCTTATAGATTCAAGGAATTAATTTTTTAGCTTAACAAAGAAAAGGTTAAGAGTAAATTGATCAGTCTATAAAGAAAAAACAGTTCAGATTACCAGGTTCTTCATTCTATCAGAAAAAAGCACAACATGATCCAATGGCTGGAAGATGAAGCTGGACAATTTCAGACTAGAACTAGCATACAAATTTGACAGTGAGGATAATTAAACATTAGAAAAAAGTTAAAGGGTCACAGTGGATTCTCTTACTGGCAATTTGTAAATTAAGATTGTTTTTCCTAAACGATGTGGTCAGTGTCTCTCAACCTTTCCAGATAACTGTCCCCCTTTCAGGAGTCTGATTTGTCTTGTGTAATCCCAAGTTACACCTCACTTAAAAACTACTCATTTACAAAAATCAGACGTAAAAATATAAGTGTCACAGCACCCTGTTACTGGAAAACTGCTTACTTTCTCATTTTTACCATATAATCAAGTGGAATATACATACTTAACATTTTAGTGTATAATATATAGAGCAGCTAGCGAAACTTTAATATATACTGATTTCTCTAGTGCGTTTTATGTAGGCTATTGTTAAATTAGGCACATATCTAGGTGAGTTGATATACTCCTGGAAGACTTCTGTGTACTTATAGGGGTGCATATACCCTGGGTGGAGGACCACTGTTCTAGTTCATGCAGGAATTACTTATGGGAAGTCCTATGGCCTGTGTTCTGCAGGAGGTCAGACTACATAGATTATAAATCCAGAAGAGGCCATTGTGACTGCGAGCACATCCTTTCTCTGGCTCTTCCTTTTTTGCTGCACACACAAATTACTAATAAGGCCTTCACAGCCAGTTGTCTCTTTAGGCCAGAATGCAGGAAGTCAAAGTGAGAGAAGCAAATTAGACAAGGGCTTTGGTTTTAGTAGTTGATGAATGGTGAGGCTTCCCTTTTCAATCAAGGCCCCAACTCTGTATCTATAGTTACTGATTCCTGTAACCTGGTCATTACAACAATAAACTCTATGAAAATGCCAGCATAGTATGGGCAGTCGGTGAAGGTAGGGCTGGGGAGACAAGCCCGCAGTCCCACCCCTACCTCCACCCCTTCTGTGGAGGGCTCACTACACATGGAAGCCAAGCCGCTTCCCCACCCCCTCCACCACAGGGAGGTGGGGCAGCGAGCAGACCCCTCCTCCCCATCACAGAAAGGGCAGGGGAGAGAGAAGAGCAGGCTGGCAGCTGCATGGGGAGGGCAGGCTGTGCGCAGCTCCAGCGTCCTGGGCCCAGAACATGGGGAGGAGGGAGGATGCACAGCTCCAGTTTTCTTAGCCAGGAGCACAGGGAGGGTGGACACTGGGGGCAGCAATGCTCCACCCCCAGAATACCTACAATCGGGGTTCTGGGGGGTGGAGTGTTGGTGGGGCTAGGCTGGAAGTTTGGGAAGGCAATGCCTTTCCCTGCCTAGCATACTGGCCACCCATGAACATATGGATATCTATCCAAAGCGTATGTGTAGTTACATTCTGAAATAATCCAAAGCAAGTCCCCCACCAAGCCATCTGGCCCTTTGTTCCCTGTAATGCTGCCTGCTTTTGACTTTTTGAAGGAAAGAACCAGTTGCCTGGCATCATCTTCCAGCGTGTTAGATGGATAAAGAGTTCTCCCAGTTTGTGATTTCTGGGGCCAGAGCTCTGCCACTACTAGAGGTTCAAATAATCTACAATTCCTTATATATTCCAGTAGAGAACAGTATTCAGAGATATTTGCTGCAACCATTACTTCTGAGAAAACAAGTCCTATAATTCTCCTATCACATAAAAAAGGATTAGCCAATCAGGAAACCAGCATCCAATTCATGTCAAAATGTGACAAATATCCATGTGAAAAGCATTTCAGAGTTCTAATAGAAAACATTTCTCTGTGCAGTTTTCACTGAGAAAAATCTTAAAGATCTGCTTCCATTTTGCAAAGTTTTTGCAATCTTGACAGCAAGCTTTTCTATAACATTAAAGCTTTCTTCAAATATTTTTGACTTACTGATAATAGGGGTCATAACTTCTTACTGAGCAATTGCGCAGAATTTCAGTCTAAACTCTTGATAACAGAATTAAGGTAACAGGTCAGCTTTTTCCTTCATGCTCTTTAAGTGATCATCTATCTTTCTCATAAACATTCAGGCTATATATTTTTCAAACAGCATTTAGGCTACATCTAGACTGCACGCCTTTTTCGACAGAGGCTTTTTCGACAGTATCTTTCGAAAAAGCCTCTGTCGAAAAAGAGCATCTAGAAAACAAGAAGATTTTTCGAAAAAGAGTCTCACTTTTTCAAAAGAGAGTCTAGATGCTCTCTTTCAAAAAAGCCCTGTTTTCATGCAATAGGGCCTTTTTTTGAAAGATGACTTTTGAAAAAAGGCATTATTCCTCATAGAATGAGGTTTACTGCCATCAACAAAACTGCCGTGTTCTCTTGATTTACTATCGACAGAATGCGGCGATAGTCTAGATACAGGTATAGTTTTTTTGAAAAAAGGCCACTTTTTTCAAAAAAAACCCTGTAGTCTAGACACACCCTTGGAGATGTAGGATTAGGTTCCATTTTTGGGTGCCCAACATGAGATACCTAAAAGTCTAATTTTTGGAGAATTGACCGTTAGCACTTTCTGCAAATCAGACCACTAAATAAGTCTCAGGTAAGGTACCCTAAGTCTGAGACATCCAAATCAGCAGTCTATATTGAAAACGACAAGTAGTCCTGTGGCACCTTGGAGATGAAAATATATAGTATCATGAGCTTTTGTGAGCAAAGTTTCAGCTCATCTGATGAAGTGGTTTTTTTGTTAGTCTCTTAGGGTAGGTCTACACAGCAAAGTTATTTCAAAATAACAGCCCTTATTTCGAAATAACTTTCCTACCATCTACACAGCCAAACCACTATTTCGAAATAAATTTGAAATAGCGGAGAGCTTATTTTGAATTTGGTAAACCACATTCTATGAGGAATAACACCAAATTCAAAATAGCTATTTTGAAATAAGTGTTATGTAGATAGTTATATCGAAATAGGGGGCCTCCAGCCTTCCCAGGGTGCCCTGGTGGCCACTCCAGCCTCAACCAAGAACACTCCTCTCCCTCCCTCCTCCCCGGAGCCCTAAAAGGGATTGATTCTGGCCACAGTGCCTGTGCAAGCTCCAAGCCTGCCAGCCCACAGCCAGCAGTCACCGCCCCGACCCAGTGGACCCAAAACATGAGCCAGCAAGCCACTGGTAGCCAACCCTCCACCGCTCTCCTGGAGCGGTCTGCCAGCTCCCAGGAGCCTGCCAATGCCCGGAGAAGGCAGGCACCTTCCTGGTCCAGGGTGGAGATCATGGACCTTATTCAGGTTTGGGGGGGATGCCCCCAGCGTCCATGATCTCTACACTAGATGGAGGAATGCAGCCGTGTATGGCAGGATAGCTGCCAGCCTGGCCACCAAAGGCCACATGCGAACCCAGGAGCAGGTTTGCATGACAATCAAGTTGTTCCGGCAAGACCCCCAACCCTGAGCTTCCCCTCCCCCTTCTTCCCCTTGCTTCCCCCTTCCAGCTCCCTCCTCCCAGGTTTCCCCCTCCCCTCTACCACCCTCTCTTCTCCCCTCTCCCGCTTCCTTTCCCCAGTCTCACCAGAGTTTCATTCCCTCCCCTCCCCCAGTTTTGTTAAATAAAGAGAGTTTGTGTTCATGAAAATATATGTATTTTATTTGACATCAGGAAGGGGGACTAGGGAGGGGTAAGTGGAAGGACGTGAGGGAGGAATGAGGCACAAGCCCCCAGTGGGGCAGACCAGAGAGGCTCTTAGTGCTCCTCGGGGTGGAAGCTCTCCCTCAGGGCCTCCTGGATACTGACAGCCCCCCCGGTGGACCTCCTGAATGGCAGCCTGCAGAAAGTGCAGCCAGGCTCGCAGGAACGCATCCACAAGAAGCACCAGAGTGCCCAGGGGCAGCTCTGGCTCCATGTTGCAGAGTGCTGTGGTGTCCCGAGTGAGGGCAACCAGAGTATGCAGAGACAAAATGTTTTGCTGTCCCTCATCGAGGTAGACAAGCAAGCAGGGAAACCTGAGAACTGGCTGTCTGGGGGGGGTCCCTTTAAGCACAGACAATAAGATATTTCGAAATAACACTGTAGTGTAGACATACCCCTATAGAAAAAACATCTGTTCAGCACCGTGCCTATGAAACTATACATACAAATAATAGATCTTCATTTCAAGTTTAAACAATGTCAAAAGTTGCGTGTAAGGAAAAAGAAGTCTTGCAAATGGGATGTTCTAATATGAGACAAGCACCATAGACAGGTTTTACTCCATTTATGACCAAAGGCGGGTAATGTATAATAGAATATTTTTCAACTTTACTCACAGCTAGTGTCTAATATGTCAGCAAAGCTCTTTCAATAGTATTCCAGGATGGAAACACAAGCAGTGTTGACTAAGACACTTTATCAACACAAAAAATGGCTGGCTGAAAGTCACATATGTTGTTGGATAGATAATTTTAATTGTAAGAGTAACTTAGTATTATACAAAGAAATTAAGAAAAGTGCTCAACAGGTCAGTGAAACCTATTAGGGTATGTCTACACTACCACCCTAGTTCGAACTAGGGTGGCTAATGTAGGCATTCAAAGTTGCAAATGAAGCCCGGGATTTAAATATCCCGGGCTTCATTTGCATCTTCCCAGGCGCCGCCATTTTTTAAAGTTCCCTAGTCCGAACTCTGTGCCCACAGCTACACGTGGCACGGAGTAGGTAGTTCGAATTAGGTTCTCTAATTCGAACTACCGGTACACCTCGTTCCACGAGTAGTGTAGACATACCCTTAGTTATCCTGTTCCATTGTGAAATTTAAAAAATAAATGTCTATTTACTATAAATATAGTAGTAGGACACCATCATGCTAGACACTGTACAAATAGAAAGTCCCTGGTTAAATGAGCTTTCATTCTAAAAAAAAATTTCCTCTCTTCCCTCTGGTTAGCTGACACTGGCTTATATATGTTTTACAAAGCTGCTATTATGAAGTGGAAGCTAGTTCAAAGAAGGAGGCCTTGCAGCATGCACCAAAGACACAGAAGCTTGTGGACATCTTGATCTGTTTCAGAAGTAAAATTCTAGATTTATGAGGCAACCACTTGAACAGTTTTGTGTTCTGAAAGTAAATTTCGCTCTTGAGGGCAACAGTTTCATTGTCACCACCTTACAAAAGGTCATGGTTGGGTATTCAATTGGGAAATAGTGAAAAGACAGTGTCTCACAGCTGTATTTATTCATATATTAACAGTTTTCTTCTTTTACTTTCTGGAAAGCTATTCCCTTTTATGCCTCTCCCATAATGATCAATAGTCTTTCCTTAACAAAAAAAAAGAAAAAGGAAAAAAAGGAAATTTACAACTTATTTCAAAACTATATGGTAAGCAACATAGGCGCCATCTTGATCACTCAAGGCCAAATTATAATGTTCCATCTTTGTGGATAAGATTTTGTAATATCAAGAATAGACAATTAGAAACAGACTTTGGCCTGCTGGAAATAAATATTTTTCCTTAAACTAATGCTGCTTTATATGAACTTCTTACAGATGTCAGCCAGATATCTACGAGGCATACTGAAGAGTACTGTTGGCCTTTGAAAAAATGATGGGCCTTTCACTTGACGTGGAAACTAGAGGGAGTATTACACACATTAAAATGGGGCTTGGTTATATTTTGGTTCAATTTATGAGACTAACATTTCCATTGAGCACAAGGAAGTATGAGCGAGAGAGAGATTTACTTCAGATCATTTCCTTCTTTACAACAGAGATTTGGATTTCCATTTGGAAATCCCCGCAAGCCAAGTGGCAAGAGTCATTATCTGAAAGCAGAATAAATATTTATCTGAAACCAGTCTTTGTGGGTTTACATCTTGTAAATGTACATGCATCTTCCAGCTGGAGACCTTCCATGCATGCTCAAAAGATAAAGGAGGCAAAACATTTTAATTTCACACTATCCATTTAAGGAAACTGGTCATAATCCCTACCCTTCATTGCAACAATAGGACTGCTAAAACTGAGAGCCTGTACTGCTTCAGAGTGGTCAAGGACAAAGCTCTTAAGCCTTTAATGAGAGCAAGATGACACCCAAGTGAGAGGCCCAAACCAATCCCATGCAGGCATCAAAGTTTAATTCCTTGGGGTTTTTTATATATTTGATATAAAAATTAAAAACATAAAGAAGAAATTTTCTTGTAATAAATTACAGTTACAGTTGCTGTGTAGTTTCATATTGTCCTGCAAGATGAGTCAGAAATTGATTCTGATGTGTCTGATCTTGAAATGGCTGCTGCGGTTATCTGAAGGAATTGCTCTCGTCAGCTTGTTCTCTTTTGGACCAATTGTTCCTTTTCAGTGGGTATCTCTCTCCCACTTGGCCTTATATTAAAGCAAAGAAATAATACGTATTCAAAAACTGAGGTCACTGCCAGTCTCAGACTGTCTGAGCACCTGCACAACAACAACATGGGGGATGTCTCATCTAAGCTTAGCCTTCCTGTTAATGAACCACCAATAATCACTGCTGCTCCAGCCACATTCAGACCCACCAGGTCTGATTTCAATGCTTCTGATTCCCAGAACTCCTCCAGCTGTTTTAATTCCCTAATAGCATCTGCTCTCCCAAATTCCAAGATTGCTAGTCACCACAAAGAGAAAAGGGTGGAACTCTCACAGAGCAGACATACAGCCGCTTTTCCGGAAAAACTTGCCAGCTGTCTACACTGGCCGCTTGAATTTCCGCAAGAACACTGACGATCTCATGTATGATCGTCAGTGTTCTTGCGGAAATACTATGCTGCTCCCGTTTGGGCAAAAGCCCTCTTGCGCAAGAGGGCCAGTGTAGACAACCCAGAATTGTTTTGCGCAAAAAAGCCCCGATGGCTAAAATGGCGATCGGGGCTTTCTTGCGCAAAAGCGCGTCTAGATTGGCACGGGACGCTTTTCTGCAAAAAGTGCTTTTGCGGAAAAGCTTCCATGCCAATCTAGACGCTCTGTTCCGAAAATGCTTTTAACGGAAAACTTTTCCGTTAAAAGCATTTCCGGAAAATCATGCCAATCTAGACGCAGCCATAGAGTGTAGTTCAGCTGCAGACTAGTCTTTACATCCATCAACTAACACCAGAGTTGTTGACTCAAGTCCCACAACTTGAACTCGAGTCCGACTTAAGTCGCCTAGGTGACTCAACTTGAGACTCGACTTGGGTTCATTGTTTGTGACTTGAACCTCGACTTGATACTTGCTAATTTTGTTAAATCGACTTGGTGAAAAAATTGTCCGAAAATGCCGATATTGATGGCTTGTACAAAAGTGACTTGACATTTTTTAAATTAAGACTTGAGACTCGACCTGGGACTTGACTCGAAAGTGACTTTAGGGACTCGAGACTCGACTTGAGCTGTAGTGACTTGAGACTCGACTTGGACTTGACAATGACGACTTGAAGACAACACTGACTAACACAGCAATAAACCTAGCATTTTTGTACATGAGATTGTTCTCATATAGACTTTACAATCACTTCTTTAATTTACTGGATTGGGATAACAACATGCAATCTAACATTAAGGCCCTTTTTGGCTTGCAAGTGCTCAAAATCTCTCAGACTCAAGTTCTGTTTAGTCACTTGTTCTTTGTTTAACACTGCGTACCAAGTATTTTCATCTCTATGATGAATTTTGCAGAGTACTTTAATTGTAGAGTGTATACACAGTAACATTTTTCTGCATTCATGAATGTGAACTGCAGAGCAGTCATTGGAGGTTTTCAAGGAATCTGAATAATCATCATCCTAGGATGGTTTAGAAAAGAAATACTGCATCTTGGCAGGGAGTTAGACTAGATAACTCTTGAAGTCTCATCTAACCCTATGGTTCTATATTCTGTAGGACGTCAATTGTAGTGGTCTTACAACTACTTAAGAGAGCTGCCTTCATCAGAGAGCTTCTCATTCTTTATGAAAGTTAAACAAATAACTATCTTTCTTACACTAAAACTTTCTATAGGTATTTCCATGAACACTAAAAAATTTCATTTTATATAGCATTTCTCAAATTTCTTATATTGCTCACGTATGATTTATATGCACACGATGCAGGGACTTTCACATTCCTTCTGTTGATCTTTACCAACCTGACCCCCACATCAGCTCTTTCCCCGTTCTGCACAAACACATACACTGATTGATGTTGTGCACCTGTGACGTCCTTCAATATTTTGAGCCCACTGGGTGTACACAGGTTTTTATGCAAATGTGTTAAAAATAACTAGTGTGGGGTTCATTTACAAACTCAGTTGTCTCTTACAATAGCTAAACGTGCCATTGCAAGGCTCTTATAGAGAAAAGCCATCTCCCTCCCATTCAAATTGTCTCTTGCAACACCGGCAAAGATATTAATTTGCAACTTGTTTCACATCAAAACTTACGTTGGTTAGGTTGTCAAAAGAAACTATTGTCCGTCTTTCCAATAATGTAATTACCTTTGAACTCTGGGCCTAAACCTTGCAAGCTGTGTCTTGCTACAGCCACTGCAAAGTTTACATAGCTCTAGGAATTCCAGCCTACTCTGGCTTAACTGAACAAAACCGCTGCTCTTTTAAAAATTATTATTATTAAACAAACTGCCTTTGAAATATCCACACATGGCTGAAAAACCCAGATCCAAACACTCTCCTACCTCTCCTGGGTATATCTGTACTAGTTATAAAAGGTATAAATTCCAACATAGGCATACCCCTGCTAGCTCAAATTGAACTAGCATGCTAAAAACAGAAGTGTGACCACAGTAATATGAGCAGCATTAAAGGTCAACTATCCTGAGTAAAATCCCCCTGAGACCCTAGGTACATATTTAGGGCTGCTAGCCTCCTCCATCACTCATACCGCTGCAGCTACACTTCTATTTTGAGTACATTAACAGTGATTGAGCTAGCATAAGGTGATCTGTGTGAATTATAAATTATACCTTTTACCTCTATTGAGACATATCCTCCGCCACCACTCTCCTTTAATCAAGGATGTAAACAGGCAACACAGTAGGATGTTTAGCCTATGGCATATTCCAAGCACTTCATTCTGGACAATTCATCACTGCCTTAAAGTATAGCTTGTGTGGCCAGTATGTTGTAATAGAACTGAGCTTGGAGGAAGTGCTTACACATTTTTTTCCTTTCACCTTCTTTCTGATTGTAAGCTCAGTTGTGTTACTGTGTTTGACCCCCTTCTCTTCCCACGCTCCTGAGGCAGCTCTGTTCTCTCTGCTCCACTCGCATTCAATTCTTTTGGTAACCATCCCCTGCTGGCATCTGATTTGCTTCCATACTACTGTGACTCGTGCTGAGCATCTGTGCCATTCCACTCCTCCTCCCACACCTTCAGCTGCTTATTTATAGTAAACAAAAAAGCTCTTATGTAGTATGATATATATAGGGTCACTTTGATAGAATGAGAACAGCTTCAGAATAACCTTTAAACCAAGATTCACTTGAATTAACAGGCCCTTGGGTCTAACAAACATATTCAGAGAAATCCAAGCAGACAGAATTTTTACATTTTTGTTTCTTATTCTGTTCCCTGAGATTTCATCACACTCGTGTGGCACAGATATAAAATCTGGTCTTGCATGTTATAGTTTATTTTCCTTTTCAGAAAACTCTTCAACCATCATAATGCTCATTTGAAAAGTGATGCTTGAGGAAAACAGCTGGTTAAGACACCAGTGTGATCACATAGTGTGGTGCCAATCATCAAGTCTGATGTGAAAAGAAATGGTGTCAGGTATTTACAATGGGTGTGTCTAGACTGGCAAGATTTTGCGCAAAAGTGGCCGCTTTTGCGCAAAAACTTGCCGCCTGTCTACACTGGCTGCTTGAATTTGCGCAAGAGCACTGACGTTCTACTGTAAGAAATCAGTGCTTCTTGCGCAAATACTTTGATGCTCCTGCTCAGAGATAAGCCCTCTTGCGCAAGAATACTTGCACAAGAGGGCCAGTGTAGACAGGCACCTTAATTTCTTGTGCAAGAAAGCCTGATGGCTAAAATGGCCATCGGAGCTTTCTTGCGCAAAAGCGCGACTATACTGGGCACGGATGCTTTTGCACAAAAGGTGTCTTTTGCGCAAATGCATCCGTGCCAGTCTAGACGCGCTTTTGCGCAAATACTTTTAACGGAAAAACTTTTCCGTTAAAAGTATTTGCGCTAAATCATGCCAGTCTATGAATGCAGAAAGGTTGTATGAGTGAACCTCGTGCAATGAGGAGTAACAGTTAATTTGAGGGAAGGGTTTTGGATCGGACTACTGCGTCCACACGTGGCGAGTTAATTCGGGCTACCGGCTTTTTAAAATGGCGACCGGCTGTGAATATGCTAATCAAGCGCGAGATAGTTAAATCCTGCGCTTCATTAGCAACTTCGGTATGCTTCATTTGCCTCCCTAGTTCGAACTAGGGGGCAAGTGTAGACATACCCGCCTTTAGGGGAAAAGAATTATCAGAAAATGTGTTCATATGGAAGAAGAATATAGAATTCTATCTGTAACACATTAGAGGAGCACAAATAAAAATAAAAACTGAGACTTGAAAGTTAATGTACTTTGACTGTGTCTGTATCACCTTTGTCTTCATGTTGCAAAAATATGTTCAAGAATACATTTATTGCCAAGAGTGTGCAAGGAAATACCACATTTTAAGCACATAACACAGAAATTATTGATTTCTAAATGATAGAATCAGGTTACTAAAATGAGCAAATTACTGTAATAACTTTCCTAGACACAACAAAGTCCTGGACTAACTAGACACATTGGATGTATGGCTTTTTACTACTAGCTATAAGCCACTAACTCTATGTCTACACCGCACACCTTGCAATGGCAAGACTGCAGCTGTGTTAGCATAAGGTGCACCACTGTGTAACTGCTCTTTATTGTTGGAAGAGAACTCTCCTAGGGATGAAATACAATCCACTACAAGGGATGGTAGCTGCTGCCTATGAAGCATTGTCCACACCTGTGCTTTTCATCCTTAAAACTTCGGCCATTTAGGTAGGTGGTTTTTCACACACTGTGCAACAAAAATTTTAACAACAAAGGGCCATCCTTGACATTGCCTAACCCTCCCTCCCAGTTGCTGCTCTCATCTACCACCTCCCCAATCATGACTGGAGAAATGCTAATTGATCACTTCACCTTGAATGGTCCCATGACATGTGTGTTAACTACTTATGCTAAACAATCTGTTCCAGCTTGTATTTAAGCTGTGGCACACTGAGTACATTTCCCAAACCTGAACAATAGCTGTGTGTAGTTGCAAGAACAACAAGAAGTCCCATGGCACCTTATAGACTAAGGCTATGTCTACACTGGCAGCTTCTTGCACAAGAACAGCCATTCTTGCGCAAAAACTTGCCTGCTGTCTACACTGCATGAGCATTCTTGTGCAAGAAAACTTACAGTCTAGCGTCAGAAAACAGGGCTTCTTTCGGAAGAGTTATTCCTCTCCCCACGAGCAATAAGCCCTCTTGCGCAAGAGGGCAGTGTAGACAGGCAACATGAATTTCTTGCGCAAGAAACCCCTATGGTTAAAATGGCCATCAGAGCTTTCTTGCGCAAGAGAGCATCCACACCGCCATGCATGCTCTTGTGCAAAAGCACATCTCCTGTGCAAAAGCACATGCCAGTGTAGACACGCTCTTGTGGAAGACTTTTTGCGCAAGAACTCTTCTGCAAAACAGTTCTTGTGCAAGAAGCTCCCAGTGTAGACATAGCCTAAGGGTATGTCTACACTACAGCATTATTTCAAAATATCTTATTTCGAAATAGTTAATTCTAAATAAGTTATTTCAAAATAACACGTCTACTCACAAAATGCATTTTGAAATAGCGTTTTGCTATTTCGAAATAGCGTGTCCACACTGAGTGGACACTGAATCGCATTTAAGGCCGGCCGGAACCAGGTCAAGAGTTAGCCTCAGGCAGCAGCCACACAAAGTATCTGAGGACTGTGCTTGTATTTAAGCTGTGACACACTTAGTACATTTCCCAGACCTGAACAATAGCTGTGTGTAGTTGCAAGAACAACGAGAAGTCCCGTGGCACCTTATAGACTAACAGATTTATTGGAGCATAAGCTTTTGTGGGCAAAGACCCACTTCGTCAGATGAAAGCTTATGCTCCAATAAATCTGTTGTTCTTGCAGATTCAGACTAACACGACTACCCCTCTGATACTTGTGTGTAGTTGGAAAGTTTGTCTCTTTCACCAACAAACATTGGTCCAATAAAAGTCATTATCTCACACACCCCATCTCCCTAATTTCCTGAGATCAACACAGCCACAGGTTCACTGCACAAGCATGAAGTGTTAAGCTAAAATAATCAGGGTAGTAAAGGATACCATATATGCAATCAAAACCAACCAGAATAGTCCATTTTAGAATACTGAATACTACACCCAAACTAATTACAGACCAAAAATCTGTGGGAAGTTTTCAGCAAGTAATTCTTGATAGGTAATATATTGGGGAAACCCTAAAGCTACTTTGTGATCACAGAATCATGGAATACTAGAATTGGAGGGAACCTGGAAAGGTCATGGAGTCCAGTCCCCTGCCCTCATGGCAGGATCAAGCACCATTCTAGACCATCCCTGATAGATGTCTATCTAACCTGCTCTTAAATATCACCAGGGATGGATATTGCACAACCTCCCTAGACAATTTATTCCAGTGTTTAACCACCCTGACAGTTAGGAAGTTTTTCCAAATGTCCAACCTAAACCTCCCTTGCTACAATTTAAGCCCATTGCTTCAAAAGATCATTCAAAAGCAGGAAAAAAAGGTACAATTAATAGCGCGTGTTATTGACTATGAATCATTCCTCCAGCTCTACATTCCAGTGCGTCTATGGATCTTTGACGCAGGCAAATTTTGATACGGTCTCATTAAAATTTGAGCAAGGCTTTTTTTTTGTCAATAAGGGGAAGTGTTATAGTGGAAGGGAAAAGGTCAGACAAAATATAATTATACGATCTGCCTTTCATCAGGTCTATTTCCTGGAAGAAGCAAAAGTCACCCCTTGCTAACAGATACCGGCATTGCTGTTGGCACTCTAAAACAAACAGAACAGAAGCATTTAATGAGCCAGCCCAAAGGCATGGTCTTACACACACACTTTCGTCTCTTTATTTATAGCCAGGTTGGGTTAATGAAGCAGCGGCTTTTTATATTGTTGCCTCATACCAGGATTATCTGTTCACCCATTGAATTTAGCCATTTGGTAATGTTGGCCTCTGTGCTCATAAACTAAGAAATAAAGGGATTCGTTATTCCCAAAACTAATTTTAATCCCTCCTTGAATGAGCTATGTGTAGGATTTATGCACCCAAAGGGTGTTTTCATTCTGTTCTCACACACAGCTGCTTACAGAGAAAAGATGTTTCAGCTCCCTCACACCCACAGTTCTGGTCCCCAGTTCACTTTAGTTGAAATTAACTCTAGTGTTGTTGGCTCATTCAAATCCCTGTGAACCATTTAAGTACCAATTAAGAGAAGTGGTGCCTGTGCTGTCCTCTGTACTGGGGTGAGCTTCACCCCCGCCCCCAAATGCTTAAAGGCCCCAGTGAAGTCAAGGAAAGTTCTGCGGGATACAGCAGAACATTAAAGAATTAAGCCTTGCAAGAAGGTCTATGAACTATAGTCGTAATGAAATCCTCCAGCTGAATGTATTGAATTCATCCCCTGCTCACTTTGGGTGCGTCTACACAGCACCCTAAACTTAAAATTGCGTATCTTATTTTGATTCTATTTCAAAATAGAATATTTTTTAATTTGACACATCTACACAGTGCCAAATTTTGAAATAACGCACTATTTTGAGACATCTTCACCCTTGTAAAATGAGGGTTACAGGGATGCTGAAATAGCATGCCCATTATTTCAAAAATATTTCAAAATAACGGGTGGCTTGTTAAGACACAGGATAGCTATTTCAGGATCCCTGTTTCAGTGTAGACATACCCTTTATGATCTTGCCATCACATGTGTGTCAAAATGCTGAGGTTACTGTTATTGGTGGCTGAAATCAAATCACTATCTAGAGAGCTAAATACTGAACAGTTAAAAACGCAAGGCAGACTGATCATGACACCAAGCTTTACAAATAGATGAGGCCCAATGGTATAGTAAAGCATTCATTTTAAAACAGGCAGCATTCTGTTAAAACACAACTTGAATAGTTTTATCGAACATTATTTCAGAATTCTTTTAAAGCGAATCAAGCTTCATGTGTGCTGTCAAAAACACAGATGGTATTTTTATGGTACTATCTGAGCAAAGACATATTTGAAAGCTCATGTTTGCAATAAGCTATTCCCAATCTGAACCCCAGAAAACACTTAAAAATAGTGTTAAAAAGTCTTTTTCCACATGTGCATTTAGCTCAGAATCGAGACTAAAACAGTATCCCTAACCCATTACAAAAGACAGAACTATGTAGCACTTTAAAGACTAACAAGATGGTTTATAGGTGATGAGCTTTCGTGGGCCAGACCCACTTCCTTCTTTTGTAATGACAGAACTATGTAGCACTTTAAAGACTAACAAGATGGTTTATAGGTGATGAGCTTTCGTGGGCCAGACCCACTTCCTGAGGAAGTGGGTCTGGCCCATGAAAGCTCATCACCTATAAACCATCTTGTTAGTCTTTAAAGTGCTACATAGTTCTGTCTTTTGTTTCAGCTAGACCAGACTAACACGGCTGCATCTCTATCCCTAACCCATTAGTTGTACCTAGCCACAGCATAGCAACGTTTGGAATGCAAGATCACATATGTGCTGATTCCATAAAGGGCCAGTGGAGAAAATTACATTTGAACACTGAAAATCAAATAAGTAACTTGGAAGAGGGTAGAGGGTTAGTACTCATTTTGCTAGGTTTGTATTTTAACAACTAGTTTTAGGCATGCTTACTGAGGATTGAATCCTGAGGCTCATGGTAAACTCTGTAATCCAAAGTGGCTCAAGTCTGTAAACAGCATAAAGAGCATTGTAGGCAGACAACAAGTATCATAACAATGAGACCATTGCACTTACAATGGGTGGGTAGCGTGGTGTTCTGTGGTTAAAGTTCTTGCAAGAGGTTCTGTGTTAATCTGTCCAATTGACAGTGTCCGTGTATAACAAAAAGAGCTTTACGGAATTTCATCTAGACTACTGTCTGATATACTCAGCTATTAAAGGCTCAGTCCCCAATACCACAAGTAGGTCCACTAGCCATAATTCCTGCACATGGGAGTCCAACTATAATCAGTGGACATGGACCAGCTGCTCAAGTGCCTTAGACCTGCTTTTACGAGAGGGCATTCTGTCCCTCAACTCCACGCTGAAATTCTATTTACCTAAATCATGGTGGAGAAAGGGCAATTCAAAGTTTTCGTTTTATTTTCTTGATTGATGCAAAACTTCATAAGTAGTGAACTGCATAATTTAAACCTACCATGTGGCAAGTTTACATTTAGAAACCACAGCTTCTCTTAGTAGAATTAATTTCCTCGCTGGTTTCAAAATATGGGTGGGTATTTAATTACTTGCATGTGGGTTGCATGACAGAGTTGTGAGCAACTGCTGAATGAGGGCAGCTCTGTTGTTAACTAGTAAAAGAGGAAGATGAGTCAGGACTGCTTGGCTCCACTCCTGGTCCTGGCACTGACTTA
Source organism: Pelochelys cantorii (assembly GCA_032595735.1). Taxonomy (NCBI): domain Eukaryota; kingdom Metazoa; phylum Chordata; order Testudines; family Trionychidae; genus Pelochelys; species Pelochelys cantorii. The sequence goes on from CM064327.1 coordinate 162,424,080, forward strand.
TTGCGTGATCTTGTGTAAGGCAGTTAGGCCAAAATATTGGAACTCAAGAGCCTTGAGCTAGGCATCCAAAGAAGTGGGTAGTAATTCACTCTATTAAATTAGCTGCCTAAACTGGAATTGTCATGCCAAAGTGAGAACATCTTAGGACTGATTTCTTGTTATCTGTTAACTGCAGATAAGATGCTTAACTCTCACATAAGAGATGTGCAAAGCTTTATAATCATGGAATTGGAGCACTCTGAGGTCCTCAAGTAGAAACAACAAATATTAATAAAATTATCTTAGCATCCATCACCATAATATCTGAGCATATTAAAAAATAGCGAAGTCCCCAGTGGACCTCAAGGAATCACTGGCACTTCTCCCTTTTCTGAATTAAAAAAAATTCTGTTTGGGATATTATCATCTGGGTTTGCTACTACAGAGTGTGATTATTAAAGACAGGCAACATCTCAAAAAAACTGCACAGTGTACCAGTTTCCTACAAGCATGAAATGGACAGGGACTTTTTCAGCTTTGCTGTTTAGATAAGGTCTAGCTTTTCTATATCAATATATAGATACTATGGACTTCAGCATGAAATCTGATTTGGTTTGCCTTTGGTATTCAAAATCATTTGGAATAGGCAGTTACTAGATAGCATAAATTGCTGTTTGGGGGCACTGGGTTTGATTCTGTAGAAGTGCTGTTAGAAGGATGAATTATGAGCAAGTTTCTTTGTGGTGGATTTGCTTTACAATGAACTATGGGTTCTACACACTAGTCACAGCCACTGGGTTGGGAGTGGGAGGTGGATGGGGTTCTCTCACAGTGTTAAAATGATTAATACATTGAAGTATGATGCAGGGAATGGGCTCATTTATTGCAGGCATTTATGCTCCATTTGATAGAGGAGAGGGATTTCTGTGTGGGATCAGTAGTAGACATGTTATAATGAATTAGAATGAATAATCATTCTGTTAGACACCATGGATCCTTGTAATGTGAGGCAGAAGCTGGTAGATCAAATGAAAGCAAATGCAAAATTAGACTGGTGAAAAATTAGAGGGACATAGATCAGCAGTTAGGTTTTAATAGTGTAGTGCTTATTAATGGGTTCTCTATTAAAGTAATGGAATATTTTTGGGATAGTCATTAGAAATATTACTTCAAACCATAGGGGTATGTCTACACTACAGCGTTATTTTGAAATAGCTTATTTCAAAATAACGCATCTACACACAAAATGCCTTTCAAAATAGCATTTTGCTATTTCGAAATACTGGGTTCACACTGAGTGGACACTGATTTGGAACCAGGTCAGGGTTAGGGCATCAAGTAAGGAGTGTCTTTGTGTGGCTGTTGCCTGAGGCTATCTGAGGCCTATGCTTAAAGGGACACCCCCCGGGCAGCCGGTTCTCAGCTCTCCCTGCTTGCTTGCCTGCCTCGCTGTGGTACAGCAAAGCATTTGTGTCTCGGAGTGCTCTGGTTGCCCTCACTCGGGACACCACAGCACTCTGCAACACAGAGCCAGAGCTGCCCCTGGGCACTCTGGTGCTTCTTGTGGATACGTTGCTATCAGCCTGAATGCACTTGCTGCAGGCTGCCATCCGGGAGGTCCATCGGGGGGCTGTCAGTATCCAGGAAGCCCTGTGGGAGAGCTTCCACCTTGAGGAGCACGAAGAGCCTCCCTGGTCTGCCCACTGGGGGCTTGTGCCTCATTCCTTCCTCACGTCCTTCCACTTACCCCTCCCTAACCTCCCTTCCTGATGTCAAATAAAATACACATTTTCATGAACACAAACTCTCTTTATTTAACGAAACTGGGGGGGGGGGAGATGAAACTCTGGGGAGACTGGGGAAAGGAGGGGCAGAGGGGAGGGGAAAAACTGGGAGGAGGGAGCTGGAAGGGGGAAGCAAGGGGAAGAAGTGGGAGGAGAAGCTCAGGGCTCAGGGATAGGGATCTCACCGGGCCAACTGTAACCCAGCATGGCGGGTACGGGGGCCTCGGCGTCCCCAGGGGGATGGGGAGAAGGGCGTGAAGGTTGAGGAGGAGGGTGTGGAGGTTGAGGAGGGAGAGGCGGGAGGGGGAGAAGGAGTGGGAGGAGGAGCGGGAGCTGGGGAGGCAGCAGGTGCTGGAGCGACACAAGGCAGCACGCTCTGCACCAGGGTCTGCAGATGGGCACAGATGGCACGACCCTGGGCAAGCAGCTCCAGCTGGAACTCCCGGTCATCCTGCACCCACTGCTCCAAGGTGCGGTGCAGGGCTTGCAGGGCCCTCAGGTGCTGGTCTCGGTACCTCTACAGTGTTGCAGTGGACCTGCTGAGCCCTCGGGTGCAGGAGGATGTCCCAGGCGGTGTGATGCACCCTGCATGAGCAGCTGGTGCGGTTGTGGAGAAAGAAGAGAAGTGGTCAGTTCTCCCTGGGGACACAGTGGGTGAAGCCCAGCCCCGCTCTGCGAGGTGAGGATGACCAGGCCCTGCACCGTCAGAGCCGCTGTACTTGCACAGAGGCCATGGTCAGAATGTCCGGCTATCCCTGGGAGTAGGAGCTGCCTCGAGACTGCAACCATACCCCTGTGCTGTGTATAGTGCGGCCGAGGTGGGGGGGAGATGTCCCCTGCCTCTGTGTAGAGGGGGCTTGTGAAGGGAGGGCATCCTGCTGTGTCCTGCCCCGGGGTCAGGAGCATGTCACGTCTCTTCACACACACGTGTGGTTATCAGGCCATGGCCCCTGTGTGGCACCCAGCTGGAGCCACCTGCCCAGGGGTGGCACGGCATGGGCTCGCATGTGCACAGGTTGCTGCGTGATCCGTGGTAAGCAAGGCCCACACGCGCGGTCCCTGGTCTCCCTCCTTGCCCCCTGCCCCCCAGGAAGGGGACAGTGATGGCACTCACATGTTGTGGCCTCCCCAGATGACCCTGGTAACTCAGCTGCTGGGACAGCTTGGGGGTTCTGGTGGTGTGGCACACTCTGTGGTGGCTCCTGTGTCTCCCCCTCCACGCCCTGGTCAGGGCCCTCTGCTCCTGGATTGGTGTCCCCCAGGGAGGCACGAACCATCCTGCCCCCCCAGGATGCGGTCCAGGGCGTCAAAATAGGGACAGGTGTCTGCCCTTGTTGGGGAGCTGCCCTGTGTGGCCTTGGCATATGCCTGCCACAGCTCTTTAATTTTCATGCGCAGCTGCTCCTGGGTGCGCATGTGGCCTTTGGTGGCCATGGTGGCAGATATGCGGCCATACACGACGGCGTTCCTCCATCTAGTGCAGAGATCATGGACATTGGAGGCTTCCCCCCAAACCTCAATGAGGTCCATGATCTCTGCAATAGTCCAGAAGAGCGCCCACCATCTCCAGCCCCTGGCTGGCTCCTGGGAGCTGGGGGACTGGGTGGTGGACAGCTGGCAGGCCTGGCTCTGGCATGTGCACTATGGCCAGAGTCTACCCCTTTAAGAGCTCTGGGGCTGGGGGAGAGGAGAGGAGTTTTCCTGGTTTGGCCCAGAGTGGCCACCAGGGGAAACTGGGAAGGGCTGGTGGCTCCCTATTTCAAAATAAGAATCTACACAGCGCTTATTTCGAATTAGTTATTTCGATTTTGGCGTTATTCCTCATAGAATGAGGTTTACCAAATTCAAAATAAGCACTCCACTATTTCGAATTTATTTCAAAATAGTGGTTTGCCTGTGTAGATGTTATTAAAGTTAATTCGAAATAACGGCTGTTATTTCGAATTAACTTTGATGTGTAGACATACCCTAGGTTATTTAGTTTACAAATGACAGTGGAAGAGGGTGTTATTTTGAGTAATTTTATTTACCCGTCCCAGGCTTCGTCTAGACTGCGGCCTTCTTTCGGAAAAAGCTTTTCCAGAAGAGATCTTCTGAAAAAACTTCTTCCGAAAGAGCACGTCCACACTGCCAAAGTGCATTGAAAAAGTGATCTGCTTTTTCTAAAGATAGCATCCACACTGAATGGATGCTATCTTGCATTTAAACTGTGATTACTATGGATGGAGTGGCTGCTAGGGCACCTGTGCTTTTTCCTCTTTTCTCCACCTGTATGGTGGCATTCTCAGAAATGGTTCCAGTTCCATGCGCAGGGCCAGGTAGGCAGGCAGAGCTTCAGAGTCTCAATGCATGGATGAGACGATGGTGTAGGGAAGAGGGGTTTGGATTTATTAGGAACTGGGGACACTTTTGGGAGAGGGGGAGCCTATACAGGAAGGATGGGCTCCACCTAAACCAGGGTGGAACCAGACTGCTGGCACTAAACATTAAAAAGGCTGTAGAGCAGTATTTAAACTAAGAGATGGGGGAAAGCCGATTGGTGTGGAGATGCACGTAAATCAGAGGGAGACATCTCTTAGAGGAGAATCCATTGATAGAGATTCTCCAAGCTGTAGTCAGAAAGAGAGGAGGGGAGAGGGCAAACCATGGGCCAGAGCAGACAAACAACCACATACAAAGGAATCCAATGCACCAGGAAAGGGCAGACAAATAAGCAGTGGCAAATTTTTAAAGTGCTTCTACACAAATGCTAGGAGTCTGACTAATAAGATGGGTGAACTAGAGTACCTAGTATTAAATGAGGAGATTGACATAATAGGCATCACTGAAACCTGGTGGAATGAGGAAAATCTGTGGGACACAATCATACCGGGATATAAAATATATCGAAAGGATAGAGCAGGCTGGGTGGGCGGTGGAGTGGCACTGTATGTGAAAGATAATGTAGAATCAAATGAAATAAAAATATTAAGTGAATCAACATGTTCAATAGAATCTCTATGGATAGTAATTCCATGCTCCAATAATAAGAAATTAGCAGTAGGGATATATTACCGACCACCTGACCAGGACAGCGATACTGACATTGAAATGCTGAGGGAGATTAGAGAGGCTACCAAAATAAAGAACTCTATAATAATGGGGGATTTTAATTATCCCCATATTGACTGGGTACATGTCACCTCAGGAAGAGAAGCAGAGATAAAATTTCTCAATGGCCTAAATGACTGCTTCTTGGAGCAGCTGGTGCAGGAACCCACAAGGGGAGAGGCAATTCTCAATTTAGTCCTGAGTGGCGCGCAGGATCAGGTCCAGGAAATAACCGTTACAGGACCGCTTGGGAATAGTGACCATAATATAATAACATTCAACATTCCTGTGGTGGGTAGAACACCTCAGCAGTCCAGCACCCTGGCATTTAATTTCAAAAAGGGGAATTACACAAAAATGAGGAGGCTAGTTAAACAGAAATTAAAAGGCACAGTGACGAGAGCCAAATCCCTGCAAGCTGCATGGAAACTTTTTAAAGACACCATAATAGAGGCCCAACTTAAATGTATACCCCAAATTAAAAAACATAGCAAGAGACCTAAAAAAGTGTCACCGTGGCTTAACCACCACGTAAAAGAATCAGTGAGGTACAAAAAGGCATCTTTTAAGAAGTGGAAGTCCAATCCTAGTGAGATAAATAGAAAGGAACATAAACACTGTCAAATCAAGTGTAAAAATGTAATAAGAAAAGCAAAAAAAGATTTTGAGGAACAGCTAGCCAAAAACTCAAAAAGAAATAACAAAAATTTTTTAAGTACATTAGAAGCAGGAAGCCTGCTAAAAAACCTGTGGGTCCCCTAGACGATCGAACTATAAAAGGCGCAATCAAGGACGATAAAGCCATTGCGGAGAAACTAAATGATTTCTTTGCTTCAGTCTTCACGGCTGAGGACGTTGGGGAGATTCCCAAATCTGCACCGTCCTTTGTGGGTGATGAATTTGAGGAACTGTCCCGGATTGAAGTGTCATTAGAGGAGGTTTTGGAACAAATAGAAAAACTTAATGTTAACAAATCTCCGGGACTGGATGGCATTCATCCAAGGGTTCTAAAAGAACTCAAAAGGGAAATTGCTGAACTATTATCTGTGGTTTGTAACCTATCCCTTAAATCGGCTTCCGTACCTAATGACTGGAAGGTAGCCAATGTGACACCAATATTTAAAAAGGGCTCTAGAGGCGATCAGGGTAATTACAGACCAGTAAGTCTAACTTCAGTACCGGGCAAATTAGTCGAAACAATAGTAAAGAATAAAATTGTGAAGCATGTAGAAGAACATAATTTGTTGGACAAAAGTCAACATGGGTTTTGTAAAGGGAAATCCTGTCTTTCTAATCTATTAGAGCTCTTTGAAGGTGTTAACAAACATGCGGACAAGGGGGATCCAGTAGATATAGTATACTTAGATTTTCAGAAAGCCTTTGACAAGGTCCCTCACCAAAGGCTTTTGTGTAAATTACATGACCATGGGATAAGCGGGAAGGTCCTTTCTTGGATTGAGAACTGGTTAAAAGACAGGAAACAAAGGGTAGGAATAAATGGTAAATTTTCAGAATGGAGAGGGGTAACTAGTGGTGTCGCCCAAGGGTCGGTCCTAGAACCAATCCTGTTCAACTTATTCATAAATGATCTGGAGAAAGGGGTAAGCAGTGAGGTGGTAAAGTTTGCAGATGATACCAAACTGTTTAGGATAGTCAAGACAGAAGCAGACTGTGAGGGACTCCAAGAAGATCTCACCAAACTGAGTGATTGGGCAACAAAATGGCAAATGAAATTTAATGTGGATAAGTGTAAAGTAATGCACATCGGGAAAAATAACCCCAACTACACGTACAGTATGATGGGGGCTAATTTGGCTACGACAAATCAGGAAAGAGATCTTGGAGTTATCGTGGACAGTTCTCTGAAAACTTCCACACAGTGTGCAGCGGCGGTCAAAAAGGCAAATAGGATGCTAGGAATTATTAAGAAAGGGATAGAAAATAAGACCCAGAATATCTTACTGCCCCTGTATAAAACTATGGTACGCCCACATCTTGAATACTGTGTACAGATGTGGTCTCCTCACCTCAAAAAAGATATTTTGGCCTTGGAAAGGGTTCAGAAAAGGGCAACTAAAATGATTAGGGGTTTGGAACGGGTCCCATATGAGGAGAGGTTAAAGCGACTGGGACTTTTCAGTTTAGAAAAGAGGAGACTGAGGGGGGATATGATAGAGGTATATAAAATCATGAGTGGTGTGGAGAGGGCCAATAAAGAGAAGTTATTTATTAGTTCCCTAAATAGAAGAACTAGAGGACACCAAATGAAATTAATTGGTAACAGGTTTAAAACTAATAAAAGAAAGTTCTTCTTCACACAGCGTGTAGTCAGCCTGTGGAACTCCTTGCCAGAGGAGGCTGTGAAGGCTAGGACTATAATAGAGTTTAAAGAGAAGCTAGATAATTTCATGGAGGTTAGGTCCATAAAAGGCTATTAGCTCGGGGATAAAATGGTGTCCTTGGCCTCTGTTTGTCAGAGGCTGGAGAGGGATGGCAGGAGACAAATCGCTTGATCATTGTCTTCGGTCCACCCTCTCTGGGGCACCTGGTGCTGGCCACTGTCGGCAGACAGGATACTGGGCTAGATGGACCTTTGGTCTGACCCAGTACGGCCATTCTTATGTTCTTATGTTCTCTTCTTCTGAAAGAACTCTCTCTTCCCCATCCACACATGCCTTTTTCTGAAAGAGCTATTTTGGGAAAAGGTTTCTTCCTCGTAGAAAGAGGATTGCCAATGTCGGAATAACCCCTCTGTTCTTTGAATTTTTTTTTTTGAAAGAATGCAATTGCAGTGTGGATGTAATTGAAGTTTTTTTGGAAAAATGGCTGGTTTTCTGAAAAAACCTCTGTAGTGTAGACATACCCCCAGAGGGGTAGCCATGTTAGTCTGTAACTTTGAAAACAACAAGTAGTTGTATGGCACCTTAGAGATTAGCAAATTTATAGGATCATGACCTTTAGTGGGTAGAACCCATTTCATCAGATCAGTTAGACTCATCTGATTAAGTGGATTTTATCCACAAAAGCTCATGATCCTATATATTTGTTAGTCTAAGGTGTCACAGGACTACCCGTTTTTAGTTTATCAGATTAGTCCTAATAAAGAACTGTTACACAGACATTGCCATATACCATAATGCACCTGATCTATTGTGCAATACTACACAACAAGAAATTACCTTGTAATTTTGGTAAACAATATTTTTACATGAATAACCATAGTATCTGACTGCCCATATTGTATTAACCTACAAACACAAAAACGCCTAAGGGTCTAGATGTTGGCTGCAGTTGACCATGGTGGCAAGATGCAAGACTGAGGACTGCTGATATCCCCTGAAGAGGGTGAGAAACCAGAGTAGTGGTCACGGTCAGAGGTCAGTGTCCTGAAGAGGATGCCATGATCCTAGGAGCAATGCAAGTCCAGAGCTAAAGGGTGGAGAGAGTGCAGAGCCATGATAGGTGAGACACTGGCCAGAAGGGGACGCCCAGCTGAGGATGTGCCAATTCTCAGTGGCTGCGTCTAGACTGGCATGATTTTGCACAAAAGCGGCCGCTTTTGCGCAAAAACTTGACAGCTGTCTACACTGGCCGCTTGAATTTGCGCAAAAACACTGACATTCTAATGTAAGAAATCAGTGCTTATTGCGCAAATACTTTGACGCTCCCGTTCGGGCAAAAGCCCTCTTGTGCAAATGCTTTTGTGCAAAAGGGCCAGTGTAGACAGGCAGCTAAGACGTTTTGCGCAAAAGCAGGCTAAACGGAAAAAAGCCCTATGGACGCTTGGAGACTCCGTAGCCACAGTCAGCTCCCTGGCACTTCCTGGTAACCCGATCCCCCTTAAAGCAGACGCAGGCTGCTGAGCTCACGCGGCAGGAGCCTTCCTCGCACCTCTGGCCAGAGGTCTGCCACGTGGCCCCTGCCATCCAGGAGACACCCTCAAGCACCATGGCAGCTCCAGGGGGGGGATCAGCCACCCACACCCCCAGCGCAGGAGGCCCCCAGGGGCCGCAAACAAAAGGCCCCATCGTGGTCCTCAGGGGAGCTGGACAGCCTGCTCGACCTATGGCAGGAGGAGGAGGCCCTCCAAGACAACTGCTCCTGGCGCCGGAATGCGGACATCTTCACCTGCATGGCCCAGGCGCTCTCCCAGCAGGACCATCAAGCCCGGACCCTCGAGCAAGTCCGGGAGAAAGTCAAGGAGCTGCGCCTGGGCTACGTGCGGGCCAGAGAGGGACAGGGGGCAGGAGCAGACACCTGCCCCTACTACGACCGGCTCCACGCCATCCTGGGCCAGCCAGCCCCGCAAGCCCCGGAGGTCCCCATCGACAGCAGCATGCGCCCCCCCTGTCACCAGGACCACCAAGTCAGGGGAAGGAGACAGCAGTGCGTCGGAGGATGAGGCCAGCACTGCCACCCAGCAGACCCCCTCCGGCCGCCCCAACGTCTCCCGCGCATCCTCTGAGGCCGGGGAAGGATCCACCGGTGAGTCTTGCACTTTGCACTCACAAGGGCGGGGGACGCGTGGGGGGAACCAGGTGCCCGGAGGGGGGAGGGGGAGAGCATGTCACTCAGGCCACGTGAGCTGCACGCTGTGTAGCATTAGGCAGTAAGCAGCACGTGCAGCCTGGTGACCGAGCAGCACGTGGCCGCAGCAAGCAGCTCCAAGGCACGCCTGGGACCGTGCTGCTCACACACATCCGGTGGGACCAGGGGGAAGGGTGGATGCCGGCTGGAACCAGCCAGGGCCCCAGGGACTCAGCCCAGAGCCCGCACCTCCGCAAGGGTGCAGCACGCAGAACGGCACACTGTCCCATGCCTGGCTGTGAGGCACAGCCAGCTGCTCCTGGGTAAACCGCAGCATCACAGCCCTGTGAACGTAGGCCCCACTGAGCCCCTTGCCTGCTCCCAGTGCCTTGGCTGGCTCCCCGAGGGAAGTCCCCACTGTGGCCACACATGTCCCTGGGCTACGTGTGTGAGGGATAGTGGGAGGGAGAAGGGGGGTAAGTGCTCGGGCCACCCCTAGGGCCGCCTGAGTTTTGCTGCAAGGATGGGACACTCCCCAGTCACTCTCCTGGTTCCATCCAGGGATGGGGATCTGAGAGCCCAGACCACCTCTGCCAGATGTGCTCCCAGGCACTGTGTGGGGATTCATCTCGCTCCCTGTCAAACACCACTGATTAGCCCAAAGCCTCACAGCCTCCACCAGCAGGGAGTTCCACAGGTTAACGCAACACAAGCGACCTCCTGCCCTTCACGGGGCCAGGACACAGACCGGTGGTTACAATACATGGAGGAGGACCCTACTCCAGGGGCAGTCCTCCTTGCAAACATACAGCACGGGGGCCAGGAGGGGAACCGAGTGGGCCCAAGCCACACTACTGCAGTGTCGCATGGGCTCAGGGGTGGAGGGCATGAGGTGTGGGGACAGTGGCCGGGCTGCCTGACTGACCCATCCTTTCTTCTCTTCCCTGCAGCGGGACCAAGCACAAGCCGGGGACCCTCCAGTCCGGCAGCAGCAGTGGCAGCAGCAGCACCCCCAGCCGCCCAACCACCAAGGCAGAGGCTCCGCCACCGGGACCAGCTCCTTCGGTGCCACGTGCAGGCCGTCGAGCGCGTCAAGGCTGCCATCACTCGGCGCATGGAGGTGGACCTGCAGTGGCGCCAGGAGTCCTGGGCCGCCTTCCAGGCCCAGTGTGTGCGGATGGCCGACTCCATCGCCACCCTCGCCGCCCACATTGGCCATGCCATACATTACGGCATGGCCTTGCCCCATGCCCCGCCATCCCTCCCCTAGCACTGTCCCTACCCCCTCCTGCAATGGCCCCTCCTGCCCCTCCTGCCCCTCCTGCTCCTGCACCTCCTGCCCACCTCCCCGGACGGGGATGTGGGTTGCATCCAGGGCTCCCGCGCAGTTGGGAAACCTGAGGGCAGCGAAGCTGGCCAGTGTAGCGTCCACGTCGCACAGGCAGATCACTCTCTGGAGCAGGACATCGTTGATGGCGTGGACGACCTGCAGAAGGGTGCAGAGAAACACAGGGGAACACACCACATAAGGCAGGGGTGAGTGTGCGCTCCCTTGGCCCCACCCCCCCGTGATTGCCTCTGTCCTCAAGCACACACACACACCACGGCCCCCTCACCCCACGCCCCCGCCCCCACCAGCAGGCCTGTGCAAGGGAGGGATGGCCCAAACCCCTGGGTGACCCAGCCTGGAGACTTGGCTGCCCCTGGGCATGGAGTGCAGCACCCTCCCCCCACCCCACTCCCCACTCCCCCTGGGACTTACCTCCATAACGATGACACCGACGGTGGATCTGCCCACCCAGAACTGGTGTACCACCGATTGGTAGCTGTCTGGGGTGGCCAGCTTCCAAAGTGCGATAGCGACCCTCTTCTCGATGGGGATGGGTGCCCGCAGCCGGGTGGTGGCTCTCTGGAGTGCAGGGGAGAGCCAGGAACAAAGTTCCAGGAACATCCGCTTTCGCATGCGGACGTTCCGGAGCCATTGCTGGTCGCCCCATTGCCCCATGACCAGCCGGTCCCACCAGTCGGTGCTGGTGTCCAGTTTCCACAGTGGCCTCTCCTCCCTGGGGTGGGGATGCCACAGGGATGCCATGGCCTCCCTGGTGAGGGAGTCCAAAGCGGTCTGCACCTCCTGGTCCTGAAACAGGAGGGCACCAGCCTGGAGCAGCAGCTGCAGGCACTCCAAAATGGCTGGCAGTGGCCAGAGCAGGCACATGGCCACCCTGGCTCCATGGCAGACAAAACAAGGCAAAAGAAAAAAAAAACAGGCAAAAGCACTAAGTGGCAAAAGGCAGTGGTGTCCAAAAGGCAGAGGACAACCACCAAAATTGCTGTGGCTGTCAGTCCCTACAAGAGGTCCTAAAGCACGGAGCAGGAGAGAAACGGCTGTCCAGGGAGATCCCTTTAAGCACATGTCGAAAAGGAGCTCCAGCCCCCGCCTCTGGAAAGGGCTGGTGCCCTTTTGCCCTCTGCAAAATGGTTCTGGGCTTCTGCTTTTGCGCAAAAGCACACCGCCTATGTAGACGTGCTTTTGCGCAAAAGCGCATCGTTATAACGATAACTCCGTGCCAGTCTAGACGCGCTTTTGCGCAAATACTTTTAACGGAAAAACTCTTCCGTTAAAAGTATTTGCGCAAAATCATGCCAGTCTAGACGTAGCCAGTGAGACTAACAGGATGTGCCATGGCAATGAGTCCTGACCCCATTACACAGAGATGATTATGAAATCTGTTCTATCTAGATTTTTTTTTTAAATCTACTGTCCTTTTCTTGATGTTGGTAATCCAGAGCAGAGTGCAATTCTGGTCCCCACATCTACCTAACTTTGAGCTTTCACAGTTGGCCAAACATTCTTTCCACTGCTGGACATCTTCTCTTCAGATCACTTTGCAAACTTTCACTAATGCCAAAATTCTTTGAGGTAGGTACAATCTCTATTTTACTGAAGATGAAAGTGGCAGAATCCTGATGTGTATAAGGCTACACTCTAAGGCTGTGTCTAGACTGGAGCGATCTTGCGCCAGAGCTATGCAAATGAGGCTCAGCATGGAATATTGCCGAGCCTCATTTGCATAGCTAATGAGCCGCCATTTTTGCGGAAGAGGCTCTTGCGCAAGATGGAGCTGTCTACACTGCCCCTTCTTGCGCAAGAAAAACCCTCTTGCGCAAAGCCGTTATGCTGATTATTTTCTTAAGTCTTAAGAGATGAGTCTCAACCCTAGACTCAAGCATTATTGGCTATAATCTAGAGCTGGATCATAAATGCTGTAATTAGAGAAGAGTGAAAAGAAGAGAAATTGAGATTTTTTCAAATAGCATAAAAGTGTTAAAATTAGTCTAATTTAATTCCAAAAGCATTGAACAAATAAGAAGTTTGCTCTTGTTTTCCTGTATTATATATTCTAAATTACTGAGGCACTGTGCATGACTGAGACTGTGTGAAACAAATTATGGAACAACAATAGAGAAGTTTGAAACCACCATCAACATTTTCAATTGATTCACTATGTTCTGAATCAATCAGAAATGCACCTACTTATATTGGGCATTATTTGCCCACCGATCATTCAATTGCATACAAGTAAATTTTTTTTAAGTAAACAAAGAACAGGTATAGCTAGGGATATCAGTTATACACAGAGGAACAAAGCTGAGGCAGGGTACTATTACAGCTTTGAATAGACCATTTAGAACACTGGCTATTATATGTGTAATTAATTGGTTAAAATGCTGTACTATTTTATTAGATTAGGCAGATTTTAGAGCATTTCCGACAGTATTTTGTTCAGTTTCAACCCCCTCTCTCTGCAGGCATCATTCCTATTAAGTTTCTTAGGGCTTTTTCCATCCAAGTATACTTTTAAAAGACTTCTAATTACAAAATGCTGCTGCTGGGACTGATACTATGAGAGAGTATTTTTTTCTTCTTTTTTTGTTTTACTAAGTTCAGACTAACACAGCTACCTCTCTGTTATTTTTCATCATATGAGAGAGGGAGAAGAGACAGTTATTCCCCGAGAAGTAATAATGTCAACATTGCTTGATGTTCATTTGCACCAGGTCTAGAAGCTGAAACGTCATCACTAACCCCAAATTCTCTCCCTTTCTCTCAACATTTTTCTGGTTTAAAAATAATTCTCATGGAAAGTCCCTGACTTATATAGCCTTTGAGATTGAATTCTTCCCTCCATTGAACAGAGGCAACCCATGCAGTTTCCGCACACTGAAATTGCAAGAATACAGCTGGCTAGGCATTGGAATATTTTGTTCCAAGGGAATGTCTGACATGATGGATTTTTTGTGTTTCACAGAAAGCCAATTTTAATGTTTTCTTAAGCCCTGAAATTAAGATCGGGGCAGAGGAGAATGTTTTGATTTGCTCTGAAATATTTTGTTTCCATGTTGAATTGAATTATTAAAAAATTCTAAACAAAATGCTGTTTGAAACATTTTGATAAGGTTGAAATGATTTGTTCTGGGTTTTTTCCCCCTAGAAATGAAACTTCATTGACATCAACAGGGTCCCACAGAACATTTCAATTTTTGACAGATCAGCATTTTCCAAGAGCAAAACATTCTGTCAACACCAAGCGAGAGAGAGTTCTGTCTCCTTGTCGACTCAGTTTTCAGCTTCCTAGCCAAGGCTGCCAACAAATACCAACATTTGTGTATGTGTGTGTGGGGTGGAGGAGGGTTGGACTTATTCCAACACCCTTCCCCCAACCTCCCTAAACAGCTATCAGCCCTAGTAGCAATTTATAGTTGCTGCCTTCTGGAGCTGATTCAGACTGATAATTTCAGGAAGACTAAGTGGCTGCGTCTAGACTGGCATGATTTTCTGCAAATGCTTTTAACGGAAAAGTTTTCCGTTAAAAGCATTTGCGGAAAAGAGCGTCTAGATTGGCACTGACGCTTTTCCGCAAAAGCACTTTTTGCGGAAAAGCGTCCCTGGCCAATCTAGATGCGCTTTTGTGCAAGAAAGCCCCGATCGCCATTTTAGCCATTGGGGCTTTTTTGCGCAAAACAATACCACGTTGTCTACACTGGCCCTCTTGCGCAAGAGGGCTTTTGCCCGAACGGGAGCGTCATAGTATTTGCACAAGAACACTGACAATCATACATAAGACCGTCAGCGTTCTTGCGCAAATTCAAGCGGCCAGTGTAGACAGCTGGCAAGTTTTTCTGGAAAAGCGGCTGATTTTCCGGAAAAACTGGCCAGTCTAGACACAGCCAGCCAGTCACTTTGAGCTATGTGTAAGCAGGGTCAGGATAAGCTCTACCCTGATATCTGGTGGTGAACTGGGGCGAGTGGTGCAAAGAGACTTCAGGGGCTGATCTCATTTGCATAGATACATGCAATTTGCATAGACACACCCACCCCGCCTAGTATGTGCTCACAGCAGCCCAAATGGTCACTTTGGCCACTGTGGGATCCCCAGTCTCTCTGTTATTGAGGCGGGGGGGATAAAAGTGTTGTTACCCTGATTATGTGAATCAAGGACAATGGAATGGTGGAACTGTTTATGACAGAGGGATTCGCCATAAACTAAGTAGCACTTGCTAGACAAGGGGCATGGGTTCCAAACCCAGACAAGTTAAAGAAGCTGGGGGAATAGATCTTTGTATGTGGTGGATGTGCTGGCTGAAGGCTAAAACAACACCAATTGTACTTTTTCCACTGTAGAATATCAGAACTGATTTGGATTCTATTAGGAGTCTAGTTGTAAGCTGCTAAGTTGACTTTACTGTGGATCAATAGAGTACTAATACTGAGGCTTCTCTATTATGAGCTGAACTTGCTGTGAGGAGCCTGGTATTATACTGCATGGTTGTGTCTAGACTGGCCAGTTTTTCCACAAAAGCAGCCACTTTTGCACGAAGGCTTGCCAGCTGTCTATACTGGCTGCTTGAATTTGTGCAAGAGCACTGACATTCAAATGTAAGAAATCAGTGCTGCTTGTGCAAATACTTTGACGCTCCTGTTCGGGCAAAAGTCCTTTTTGCGAAAAACTGTTGCGCAAAAGGGCCAGTGTAGACAGCTAGCTAAGACTTTTGAGTAAAAGCAGGCTAAACGGAAAAAAGCGGTTTGGACGCTGGGTGACCCCATAGGAGCCCTGGAGTTCCTGGTAACCTGAGCTCTTAAAGCAGACGCAGGCTGCTGAGCGCACGTGGCAGGAGCGTGCCTCAGACCTCTGGCCTGAGGTCTGCCACGGTGCCCCTGCCATGCCTAGCAGCCACATCACAGCCAGCATGGCAGCTCCGGGCGCTCAGCCACCTGCACCCCCAGCGCAGGAGGCCCCCGGGGGCCGCAAACGACGGGCCCCATCCTGGTCCTCGGGAGAGCTGGACAGCCTGCTCGACCTCTGGCAGGAGGAGGAGGCCCTCCACGAGACCCACTCGCAGCGCCACAACTTGGACATCTTCACCCTCATGGCCCAGGCGCTTGCCCAGCAAGGCCATCCAGCCCGGACCCTCGAACAAGTCCGGGCGAAAGTCAAGGAGCTGCGCCTGGGCTACGTGCGGGCCAGCGAGCGACAGGGGGCAGGAGCAGACACCTACCCCCATTACGACCAGCTCCACGCCATCCTGGGCCAGCCAGCCCCGCAAGCCCCAGACGTGCCCGTGGACAGCAGCGTGCGCCCCCCTGTCATCAGGACCACTGAGGTGGGGGAAGGAGACAGCAGTGCATCGGAGGATGAGGCCAGCATTGCCACCCAACTGGCCCCCTCCAGCAGCCCTGACGTCTCCCGCGCATCCTCAGATGCGGTGAGAAGGATCCACCGGTGAGTCTTGCACTTTGCACTCACAAGGGCAGGGGGCGTGGGGGGGGGGGGCCAGGCACCCAGAGGGGAGAGGGGGAGAGCATGTCACTCAGGCCACGTGAGCTGCATGCTGTGTAGCATTAGGCAGCAAGCAGCACGTGCAACCACGTGCAGCCTGGTGACCGAGCGGCATGTGGCCGCGGCAGGCAGCTGCAGGGCACGCCTGGGACCATGCTGCTCACACACATTCGGAGGGACCAGGGGGAAGGGTGGATGCCGGCTGGAATCAGCCAGGGCCCCAGGGACTCAGCCCAGAGCCCGCACCTCCGCAAGGGTGCAGCACGCAGAACGGCACACTGTCCCATGCCTGGCTGTGAGGCACAGCCAGCTGCTCCTGGGTAAACCGCAGCATCACAGCCCTGTGAACGTGGCCCCCACTGAGCCCCTTGCCTGCCGTAGTGTGGCTTAGGCCCACTCAGTTTCCCCCCCTGGCCTCTGTGTTGTATGTTTGCAAGGAGGACCGCCCCTGGAATAGGGTCCTCCTCCATGTATTGTAACCACCGGTCTGTGTCCTGGCCCCGTGAAGGGCAGGAGGGCGCTTGTGTTGCGTTAACCTGTGGAACTCCCTGCCGGTGCCTTGGCTGGCTCCCCGAGGGAAGTCCCCACTGTGGCCACACATGTCCCTAGGCTACGTGTGTGAGGGATAGTGGGAGGGAGAAGGGGGGGACGCGCTCGGGCCGCCCGTAGGGCCGCCTGAGTTTTGCTGCAAGGGTGGGACACCCCCCCCCAGTCACTCTCCTGGTTCCGTCAAGGATATATCCCACGCGATGGGGATCTGAGAGCCCAGACCACCTCTGCCAGATGTGCTCCCAGGCACTGTGTGGGGATGCATCTCGCTCCCTGTCAAACACCACTGATTAGCCCAAAGCCTCACAACCTCCACCGGCAGGGAGTTCCACAGGTTAACACAACACAAGCGCCCTCCTGCCCTTCACGGGGCCAGGACACAGACTGGTGGTTACAATACATGGAGGAGGACCCTACTCCAGGGGCGGTCCTCCTTGCAAACATACAACACGGGGGCCGGGGGGGGGGGGGAAACCGAGTGGGCCTAAGCCACACTACAGCAATGTCGCCTGGGCTCAGGGGTGGAGGGCATGAGGTGTGGGAACAGTGGCCGTCCTGCCTGACTGACCCATCCTTTCTTCTCTT
Organism: Pelochelys cantorii; assembly: GCA_032595735.1. Lineage (NCBI taxonomy): Eukaryota > Metazoa > Chordata > Testudines > Trionychidae > Pelochelys > Pelochelys cantorii. The sequence continues at coordinate 162,441,433 of CM064327.1, forward strand.
CCCTGCAGCGGGACCAAGCACAAGCCAGGGACCCTCCAGTCCGGCAGCAGCGGCACCCCCAGCTGCCCAACCACGGAGCTAGAGGCTCCACCACTGGGACCAGCACCATCACTGGCATGTTCAGGCCATCGAATGCATCGAGGCATCGATTTGCCAACGCGTCGAGGGGGACCTGCAGGGGCGCCAGGAGGCCTGGGCCGCCTTCCAGGCCCAGTGCACGTGGATGGCTGACTCCATTGCCACCCTCACTGCCCACATAGCCCATGCCATTCACTATGGCATGGCCTTACCCCATGCCCCCGCCATCCCTCCCCTAGCACTGCCCATGCCCCCTCCTGCCTCTGCAATGCCCCCTCCTGCCGCCCCTGCAGTGCCCCCTCTGCTATGCCCCCTCCTGCCGCCCCTGCAAGGCCCCCTCCTGCCGCCCCTGCAATGCCTTCTCCTGCCACCCCTGCAATAGCCCCTCCTGCCCAGCTCCCCGTGCAGCCTGCCCCTATGCGGCCTGCCCCGCATGTCCAGGTCTGCCCCCGCAGGAGCGCTCGCAGGGGCTACCCCTCTCAGGAGTAGCTCCTCCCACTCCCAGTTAAAGGTCTCCCCCTTGTAAATAAAAACAGACCTTTTTCAGTTGAAAACAAAACTGTGTTGATTATTGTGTTACTCGAGGTAACTGTAATAAATGATTTGAGATGCCAATTAGCCAACTAAATTTAAGAGGATTACAAAATGCGGATGCCAAATTCTGTATCTATCACAGGTTGTTCCTTTAAGTGGTCATTGGTTTGTGGCGCATAAATAAATACTGACACTTTTAAGTAAAATTTAAACCACAACTATATTAACATAGACAACAAACTAGCAAGAAAGGTTAAAAGACGCACACAAACGAATATGTACATTGTCTAGATGCAGGGGACGATTGTAGTGTTGCTGGCAACCTCAATCCTTTGGTCCTTCTGGGCCTCGGGAGAGGATCAGCCAGGGGATCCCTCAAAGATGACTGGAATCGGGTACGCTGACTCGAGCCTTCCGCACGAACCACGAATCCTCTTCCTGTTCTTCAGGACAGCTCAGACAGGCGATGGTGGCCTAAACCCTCGCCTAAACTAAAAAGAAAAACCCTAGCTACGTCCAACGCACCCGACGAACATTCACGATGACGGCCGATGTGCTTGGAACCGATGCTTTACAATGGGGGGAGGTAAGGGAAGGGGAGGGGGAAAGGAAGGGGATGGGAGGGAGTCGTATGGGGAGACCGAGGTGACCCTACTATGGGGTTTGTGCGAACATGTCTGTCAGGGCCTCTCTGATGCGCATCCCATCCTGGTGCGCCTGGCGGATGGCAGCTGTGTGGGGCTGTTCAAACGTCTGTGCCTCGGCTGCCATCCATGCAGGGAGGAAGGCCTCCCCACTCCACTCCACAATGTTATGGAGCACGCAGCACGTGGCCAGTACCTCCATTGCATTCCGCTCACCCATCTCGAGATGGGTGAGCAAACAACGGAAACGGGCTTTTAAGCGGCCGAAGGCGAGCTGCACCTGATTTCAGGCCCGGTTGAGGCGGTCGTTGAACCGAGCCCGGTTCTCGTCCGGCCGCCCCATGTAGGGCCGTATTAGCCAGGGCAGCAGGGGGTAGGCCGCGTCCCCAACGATGCAGATGGGCATAGGCACATCCCCGACAGTCAACTCCCGCCGGGGGAAGTAGGTGCCCGCATCCAGCCTGCAAAACACTCCAGAGTTGCGGAGGATGTGGGCGTCGTGTGCCCTGCCGGACCAGCCCGCATACACATCCAAGAAGCGGCCCCGGTGGTCTCCCTGGTGAGGGAGTCCAAGGCGATCTGCGCCTCCTGGTCCTAGAACACGAGGGCACCAGCCTGGAGCACCAGCTGCAGGCACTCGAAAATGGCCAACAGGGGACAGAGCAGGCACATGGCCACCCCTGGTTCCATGGCAGACAAAGCAAGGCACAAGAAACCAAAACCAGGAAAAAGCAGTAGGGGGCAAAAGGCAGTGGTTTCCAAAAGGCAGAGGGCAACCACCAAACCTGCTATGGCTGTCAGTCCCTGCCAGAGGTCCTACCGCACGGAGCAGGAGACAAACAGCTGTCCAGGGAGATCCCTTTAAGCACGTGTCTGAATGGAGCTCCAGCCCCGCCCCCGGAAAGGGCTGCTGCCCTTTTGCCCTCTTCAAAATGGTTCCGGGCTTCTGCTTTTGCGCAAAAGCGCGCCGCCAATCTAGACGCGCTTTTGCGCAAAAGCGCAACATTCTAACGATAACTCCGGGACCAATCTAGATGCTCTTTTGCGGAAATACTTTTAACGGAAAATCTTTTCCATTAAAAGTATTTCCGGAAAATCATGCCAGTCTAGACATAGCCTATAAGAGCTGAAATCACTGTTGCTGAGGGGAGCCTGGCGATATGCTGTGGAAGAGCTGAAATCACTATTGGGCTGTGTCTATACTGGCGCGATCTTGCGCCAGAGCTATGCAAATGAGGCTCAGCGTGGAATATTGCCGAGCCTCATTTGCATAACTAATGAGCTGCCATTTTTGCGGAAGAGGCTCTTGCTCAAGACGGAGCTGTCTACACTGCCCCTTCTTGCGCAAGAAAAACCCTCTTGCGCAAAGCCGTTATGCTGATTATTTTCAGGCATAACGGCTTTGCACAAGAGGGTTTTTCTTGCGCAAGAAGGGGCAGTGTAGACAACTCCATCTTGCGCAAGAGCCTCTTCTGCAAAAATGGCGGCTCATTAGTTATGCAAGTGAGGCTCGGCGATATTCCATGCTGAGCCTCATTTGCATAGCTCTGGCACAAGATCGCGCCGGTATAGACACAGCCTTGCTGTGGGGAGCCTGGCGCTATGCTGAGCTACTAGCAGAGCAGCTTGCAGGGACAACCAACAAGCGCAGGCAGACAGCAGAGCGGTTTGCGGGGACGACCAGCGGGTGCAGGCGGACAGCAGAGCAGCTGGCGGGGACGACCTGCGGCCGGTAGGAGCGGCAGCAGACAGCCAGTGGAGCAGCTGCAGGAGCAACCAGCTGGCGGCCCAGGGCGTGAGCCGAGACGGCTGGTGGAGCCGGACAGTTCGTGGGACAGCTGAGGCAGCTCACTGGAGAACAGGCGGAGTGACTCGCGTTGACGGCGGCAGCAGAACCCGACGGAGAGGCGGACCATGTAAGGTGTATCAATCCCCACTCCCCTCCAGGTTGGGATGGTAAGACCCTGTTGGGTGAACTTTTGAACCCTCGGGTGGCACTGTGGGACTGACCCGGGGCAGAGACTTTTGGGGTGTTGGACTTTGGGACTTTGGGTGATTTTTTGGGTTGCTGGACTCAAGAGACTCTTGGGGTGTTGGACTTTTGGGACTTCGGGTGATTCGTGGCTGGGGGGGTGGGTCTTTGCTCATGTTTGGACTATGAATCCGAGTTGTGGTGTTTTCCCAATTTAATGCTGATGTCGGTTACCTCATGTTATTAAAGGTTTGCTGCTATACTGAGGCTGTATGCTTGCGAGAGGGGAAGAATTGCCTCTTTGAGGCGCCCAGAGGTGTATGTAAGATTTCCCAGGTCACTGGGTGGGGGCTCGAGCCGGTGTTGTATTACCTTGTTGGGAGGAGACCCCTAGATACTGAACCCGGCCCTTGCTGCTATTAACTCGGCCTGGCAGAAGGGTTATATATGTATTTCCCTTCCCTAGCCCATATTCAAAGGCAAGAGTTGCTGTGCAGGGGAGAGCAGCAATGAGAATCCTAGCACTTTAGTATATGTGTATACCTCACACCCGCAGCTAGCCTGGCCAGTAGTTCCTGTTTCCTGTGTACACATCTGGGCTGCGTCTAGACTGGCATGATTTTCCGCAAATGCTTTTAACGGAAAAGTTTTTCCGTTAAAAGCATTTGCGGAAAAGAGCGTCTAGATTGGCACGGATGCTTTTGCGCAAAAGTGCTTTTGCGCAAAAGCATCCATGGCCAATCTAGACGCGCTTTTGCGCAAGAAAGCCCCGATCGCCATTTTAGCCATCGGGGCTTTTTTGCGCAAAACAATTCTGGGTTGTCTACACTTGCCCTCTTGCGCAAAAGCATTTGCACAAGAGGGCTTTTGCCCGAACGGGAGTGTCATAGTATTTGCGCAAGAACACTGACGATCATACATTAGATCGTCAGTGTTCTTGCGGAAATTCAAGCGGCTGATTTTCCGGAAAAACTGGCCAGTCTAGACACAGCCCTGGGCTTGGGCTATAGCCCAGACTCTTGGATCCTGAGAGGTGGGAGTGTCCTAGAATTATGACTCCAGCCCAAGCCTGGAAGTCTACACAGCAATGAAACATCCCCATAGCCTGAGCCAAAGAGCCAACGTGGCTCACATGGGCTAGCTATGGGTGTGTAGTTGCTGTGTAGACATACCCTTAGAAAGACAAGGTGAGTGAAGTAATGCATTGTATTGGACCAACTTCTGTTCACTGGAAAAACAAGCTTACATAGAACTCTTCTTCAGCATCTCTCTCTCACCAGCAACAGGTGATCCAGTAAAAGATATTACCTCATACACCTGGGCTGTGTCTAGACTGGCCAGTTTTTCCTGAAAATCAGCCGCTTTTCTGGAAAAACTTGCCAGCTGTCTAGACTGGCCGCTTGAATTTCCGCAAACACTGACAATCTCATGTATGATCGTCAGTGTTCTTGTGCAAATACTATGCTGCTCCTGTTCGGGCAAAAGTCCTTTTTGTGCAAAGCTTTTGCACAAAAGGGCCAGTGTAGACAACGTGGTATTGTTTTGCGCAAAAAAGCCCCAATGGCTAAAATGGCGATCGGGGCTTTCTTGCGCAAAAGCGTGTCTAGATTGGCCAGGGATGCTTTTCTGCAAAAAGTGCTTTTGCGGAAAAGCGTCCATGCCAATCTAGACGCTCTTTTCCGCAAATGCTTTTAACAGAAAACTTTTCCGTTAAAAACATTTGCAGAAAATCATTCCAGTCTAGACGCAGCCCTTATCTCTCTGGGGATGACATGGTTGCAGTAATCAGAGGCCTTGCTGTTTGTCTTTTTTATCTTGTTTCATCCAAAGGATAAGCCTGTTCAACAGTGGGAGAAGAGACTCAAAATCCAGACTGCCACAGATGGTGCTCTATATTCGTTTTTATCTCCACTCTTTTCCTCCTCCTCCCCATAATGTCTTAAAGAATGAGCCTCAATGCATTAGGCATGGGAACTATGGATTAGGGTCCCATAGCACCCCTGCATTTTATGTGGGGTCCCAGCTGCCAGCCCTATCCCAACTCTTTACACCCCTGACCTGGTCCCCCTACCCCAGTTTCATGGCTCTCAAACCCACTTCAGAATGAGGGGTGGGGGAAGATGGACATGGGTAAACAGACTGGCTTTTAGCATCCCCACTGTTAGAAATGTTCCAGTGCTTTGCTGGATTCTGGAGTCAAATTTTTAAGCCCTCAGTGGTTACGTGAACATAAAGTTATACAAAACAAGTTCTTTAATCATAATCATCACATGACCACCACACTAAAGACGTTGTCTTTGTTATGTGCAGCCAAATTGCTGATCAACTGCACCTTCCATAATAAGAGTCATTGGCTCTTTTTGGTTGTTATTCTGATATTAAAATAGTGTTATGTTAGAAAAAAGCAAGTAGGAGAGGCTGGGGAAAATTAGGGGAAAGTTCTGATTTTAATATAATATAATTTGTTGCTCCAGATGTTCCCTGCATGTCTTTGAAGTGCTATCCATAAACAGAACAGCAGAGACAAATTCACTGTGAGGGCAACACAGATATTACTTGTTTATGCTCTCACTGCCTTTGGAGGAAGGAGGGGTTGTCACCTAAGGAGGTCCTGCCTTGATGGCTTTGACATGACTGTCATTTCTTATCCAAGTCTCATTTCCAGCATTTAGAAACACAGAGCAGCCTTACATGAAGAGAAGCTTTTAACAGCAGTGCAAACTAAAAGCTTAATCCAAGGCCCACTGAAATCATTGTGAGGCCCAGAGAGTCCAACCCTACTAGATTTTCAGTATAAATCTCATGGCAGGACTGAGGGAGTCAACAGGAGGAAGCTCTTTAAAAGGCTGAAAACAGAGGGTTGCTTATCACAATGAGAAGTTTCACTGATGGAAAGACTTTGGGGCAAGAATTTCATCAAATGTCAGTGACTTTAAAAATAGATGGGTGACATGTGGATACTATTGTTAAATTAGCTTACAATGTCTCTTGCAAAATGAGTCTGTAGTTGATTCCAGAATCAAAAGTTTTAGTCCTGTTAACAGTACTTAGGCAGAGGGACTGATGAAATTACTTTTAATGACTATTTTTAATATTCAGCTAATTTTCCCAACAGGATAAAATTAGTAGTTAATTCAATATGTAGAAATATTAGATTTCTGAGACTTTGAGGTGACAACACCATTGGCTCTTCTTCTCAACCTCCTAGGTAACTCAAGGCACAGAATTTCACTCTGTATTCAGCCAAATAATTCGTGTTTATCTATTAATCATTCACCTGATTTTAATGTGTTAACAATCCCTTTTGCAGTTGGAGTAATAAAAAAATGATAACATGACTCAGCTCTGTTTTCCTGGCATCCCTCTATATTTGTTAAGTATTATATTCAAACTTGCCTTCCTAGTTTTGATCTTTTTCTTATTTAGATCAGATGTTTTCTTCCTTGTTGTTTAACAGATTTACTATTGAAAACTGAACTTCAGCCAACTGCTAGCTTGGGCTGGTTAAAAAGCTGTGGCTAGTGTATTACTGCAACCAACATCCAAAATATATTCTCCATTTATTGCAAATATTTTATCTTTGCTTTCCCCCTAATACATTGGCAATGATTTTAATGTTAATGGCATGAGGAGGGTTGAAAATATTTATATGCTCATTAAAGATCCTATCCTGCAAGCTATGCAAAATGCCAGATCCTTATGCCCAAGCTGAGCATCTAATAGCCTTTTATTCCATCCAGTGTTGTCATTTTACCCTTACTTCTGGATGCTGGTGAATTTTACTTGCACCTTAAAATTTAATGTTTATGATAAAACGTTCTCTAAATTGAGGCCAAGATGTTATTACTTCTGTCTCAACTACAGGTTGAACCCCTCTAGTCCAGAAGACTCTGTTCCAACAACATTCAGGATCCAGCATAATTTTAGTTAGCCAGATGTGCACTTATCATGGGTATGGCCAAGTTTCTTGTGGTCCCATAAGGTTTGTTTACAGCCACCAGTCCTGGCTCTGTGCTCTGAGCTGTTATTTAGCTCTAATTTACCCCTCAATGTCTTCTAAGAGTCCAGTAAGCAGTGGAAATGTTGGTAATGCTGCTAGACAATATTGACCTGCCATGGTTTGGCAAATTCTCTGGTTCGACATAGGTCAGGTCCTACGGATGCCAGACTAGTGAGGTTCAATCTGTAGTTGAGTCAGAAGTAATAACATCTTGGCCTCAAATTAGAGGATGTTTTATCATAAACAGATTAAATTTTAAGGTGCAAGTAGAATTCACCAGCATCCTGAAGTACAGACTAAAACAGAGTTATTATTGACTGAATACTGAATTACTAGTAAAGTAAATGCTTATGCACCCGAGATTATTCTTTATAGTTATTGCTCTGCAGGTAAGCACATACACGTAAGGGTGTTAAGGATTTCACTAGCCTGGCTGGTACTGACTGGATGGAATTTTTGCAATTTGGCCTGTACATTCATTATCTAGAAGTGACCAGAGTTGGATATGGCCGATTTTGAACTATGCATATCTGGGCAATGTATTCCACTAATTTGTATGTGGCCTCTGTATACTCATGCAGTCGAACTAATTAGTGAAACAAACCCCTTTTTGTTCTCAAGCAGGGTCTGTGCAGATATTTAATGGAGATAAAAATAGGTTATTTGCTCTCTCTTCCTTTTTGCTCCTGTCACCATCCACTCAGAACCTCTTTCCTCATCAGTTCAAATGGCAGTCTTCTCCTTTCCAATGGCCCTATTACAATTAAATTACAATTAAACATCGTTCTCAGGGGATTCATCCTAAACAGCCATACCGAGCAGGAGTATCTTCATTATGCAGGCTATTGGTGCTCTCAAATCCATGTACATCAGCAGGAGTCTATCACTGGTTTCAATGGCTTTCGATCAGGTCCTATGCAAGGACATGTCTGGCATCCAACTGGGAGGCAATCATTGCAATATCACCGTTGGTGGATGACATTTATACTGGCAATAGATTACCTAGCATCTCTGTAGAACAGTATCTTTTAGTAGCATCTCTGGATTCAAAATAAATTGACGTTAAAATGGTATACTTACCTATTGGTTTTACTTACATCATTTTTGGTATATTTGAGAATTCTCCATTACTCAGACAACAAAAGTAAATGAATACGTACCTAACCAAATTCCCTCTACTCTGTTCAAGTAACATTATCCTCCCTTTCTGAACATAACTAATTCTATTTATCCTGGATTTTCCCTTTTTAATTACTGCACCATTAAGTCTGGCTGCTTCAGTGTAACTATTCATCTGTTTAACTTTCAGAACACATATAAGGCTAACAGGCTCAGTACCTTGTGGGGCGGAATCTGTGTCAAATACAAAAGATAGCATCTGTGTGTCTTCCATTAAACCTTCACTGCCTGAATTTGTTTTCAGGCCTGGCAGAGGTTACTATAGTGTGTTCTCCAGAACAACAACAATTAAAATAAGCATGTGTTCTCTCCCACTCTCAGCATGTCGTTTCCTTTGATATTTTCCATAACGTTGTCATCTAGTCCTCAGCTTTGTGGGAAACAGAAGCAAGCCCTCTCCTCCAAATTCCAACCACACAGACAGAAGGCTAAACATCACAGCAAAATGCAACTTTGGGCAAAGGCCATTGAAACTAAATATTTTGTCATTCATTTCTGACTACAAAGAACATCCTATTCCCCTCCAGTTTCTTTCCCTCATACTCTCCCACCACCCAAAAAAAGCACTGTAAACATATAAATCTTTCCCAGACATTACATCCAAGATGTAAGAATGGGCTTTGATCCAATGTCAATCTTCCCTTATGGGAGTTATACATTATGGTAGGGCTATTCAACTTTGGAAACCCCAGAGCCACAATGATATGCACAGCACATGCCGAGGGTTGCAACTTGAATGTGGTTGCATATATATGCAAATATATATGCAAATATATGCAAATAGATTATTGCACACTGAGGGGCATGAATACAAAGATTAAGGCAAGACTACACAATGCACAGGCCCCATTTAAGTCAGTTCTGCTGATATTAATAAAATGCAATATTTACCCGATTTCCACACATATGACAGCACTTTTAATGTGCAATGACAGTCCAGAGATGTAACTACTAAAACGAATATCAACAGAAGACCATTATATTGATTTCTTTTATGTTTTGGCTCCCATCCATGGGCCACGTATTGAGCCCCATGAAAACCCAAACTATACTGTGGACCACAAACGATAGCCCTGCATTATGGTACTCTACATGATGGAAGCACACACTGTAAAAGCTAGTATTGGAAGAGAAGAATAGGCTCTTTAGGGGAAATGCTGAGCTGGCACTGATCAGTGCAGCTTCACTCATTGCAGTGCCACTACACGCATTTACAGCAGCTGAGAAGCCTGCCATTAGACATTGTTGTGTTTTCTCTCCTACATGTTATCCTGACTTTTTTTGTTTCTATTCAAATGCACTAGCATATCATGGAAACTGGTGTTAAAGTGACATATCTGCAGGTTGTTGGCAACTTAAAATACTAGCACATTCTGGCAAAATACAGCTAAATATCTTACTAAAATAAGATCTTTCTTAATTAGATATAAGACTGCTAATGAAGTGGGCGTCATTACAAAATGTGATTTCCCATCCTATGCTATGTACTTCTTCAGCACTATTTGCGGTATTCCTTATACAGTAATTAAAATAAAAGGAACAGGTATAAGTGTAACTGTTACAAGTATTTGAGTGTTAGTTTCACCATTACAATAATTTTTCCACTCTATTTTCTCCTGGAATATTTTAAATTATACAGGTTTTCCCACTACCACCACAGTTACATGTTGAAAGTGAGAGAGGGGAGCTAGCACTCTCAGACCCGATAGGAATACAGGTACACCTGAATTCAGTCACTGATTGACTTTAGGCAAATCACTCAGCCTCCGTTTCTCCCTATTATAGCTTTAGCATTGAGAGAGGGGAGCACTACAGTATGGAAACCGAAGCTCCAGCTCCTTGACTTCTGTGATAATCACTGGCAGCCATTGCTCAGTGAGCTACCTCTGAGAACCAGTATAGCAGGGCAGAACTCCTAGCTCCCGCTCATGCAGGCCTGGAATTTTAGCTTATTCACACTCTTCCTCCAATTTTTCTGTTAACTTCCAGGCCCATACTCACAATTCTTTCTAGGATTAGCAAAGAAAAGCAAACCACCTATACCTACCTTGAACCAGAGGGATTGGTTATCCTTCAGCATCCAACTCTTGTGCCCTCCAATGAAAAAAATCTATGCCATGACATTTTTCCTAACCATCCAATCCCCTAAACTGTATTTTTTCATGAAATTTTAGAAAATGTACTGTTAAAAACGCAAAATCTTGAAAAGCCACTTTCTATACAACTGTTCACACACAATACCTCACCCCAACCTAAATGTAGGCGTAAAACCTCTTAGGGTACGTCTACACTAGCCCCCTAGATCGATCTAGGGGGGGCTAATGAGGGCGACCGAAATTGCAAATGAAGCACGGGATTTAAATATCCCACGCTTGATTTGCATGTTCCCGGCTGGTCACCATTTTAGAAATTGACTAGCCCAAAGTAACTGCCCACGTCTACACGAAATAAAGCCCTAAATCGAATCAGCTAGTATTCCTCCTGCAATGAGGTTTACCAGCTAATTTGATTTAGGGCTTTATTTCGGAATCCCATTTCACTGCCGTGTGTACATGTGGGCAGTTACTTCAGGCTAGTCAATTTCTAAAATGGCGACCAGCTGGGAACATGCAAATCAAGCGTGGGATATTTAAATCCTGCGCTTCATTTGCAATTTCAGTCACCCTCATTAGCCTCCCTAGATCGATCTAGGGGGCTAGTATAGACATACCCTTAGCTCTTGCATATTTTTCAGTTTAGTCCACAGAGTTGGGTGAATAGAAAAACCACTCAGGAATCCTGCAATGCATTTGAATTTGTACTATAACTACTATTGTACTATTGTACTATAACTACTATAAGTGATCTCCATTCTTTAAGGAAATGGTATGAACCATCCAAAGAAGGAAAGAGCTCTCCACTCCCAAGGAGTTTTCAGAGATTAGTTTGTTTGGGAGGCAGAAGCGTGAGGCAGCAGGCAGCTGGGAGAAAGACATGCAGGTATTTAGTGGAGAGTTAAATCATATTTATTCCTAATTCTTAAGGTGATTAAAACTACTTAGTTCCTTTTGATTCTGCTAATAGTCCTATGCAAGTAACTTTTCTTTAAGATAAACTTAAAAAACAACAAATAGTCTGGTAGCACTTTTAAAGACTAACAAAACATGCAGATGGTATCATGAGCTTTCGTGGACACAGCTCACTTCTTCAACTGACCGGAGTGTTGGATGTCCAGATCCAAAAAGAACTCTGTAAGAGTTCTTTTGTTTGTTTAAAGACTTCACTTAGGATCCAATCCTGTGAACATTAAGTTATTGAACACAGTGCCTGCTCACTGTCACAGTAACTTCATGCAGTGGGTTTGCTCACACTAGCAAGCATTACATTAGGTCTTTAATCTGTAATCTTATGTTTACATTAGTCACGTTTCCACAATGTGGAAACTACTGGGCGTATTTGTTGTTTTATACGAAAACCACTTCTATGAAATTTAACAAAGACATCCTTGAATTTATACTTTACAGTTCCAAGGTGAATCTGACTTCTTTAATCAAACCCCCAAAGACAAAATCTCAGCATCCCCCTTGATATTACTATAATGTGAATACACAACTAGTGGAAAGACCACACTCAAACTGTAGTTATCAATAGTTTGCTGTTAAACTGAGAGGTTGTTTATAGTGGGTTCCAAGAGGAGAAAAGTCCGAAGCCTAGTACTATTCAATATTTTCATCAATGACTTGGATAATGGAGTGGAGTGTATGCTTATAATATTTGCGTAGGACGCAAAGCTGGACAGGTTGCAAACATTTTGGAGGATAGGATTAAATTCAAAATAATCTTGACAAACTGGAGAATTGGTCTGAAACCAAGAAGAAATTAAAAAATAGATAAGTACTATACTTGGAAAGAAAAAAATCAGATGCACAACTACAAAATAGGGAATAGCTGGCTAAATAGTAGAGATGGTTCCCCCTAAACTGGGAGGACTACAGATGTTCCTGCACCAGAGAGCCCTGGGGCAGGACAGCTGCTGGTGGGACTGGAAGCCCCATGGTGGTGAAAGCCAGTGGCACAGGGAGCCTTGTGGCATAGAAGGACCCGGTGGCACAGGGCAGCCCTGTGGTGCATCCAGGTGCCCATGAGGAGCCGCGTGAACAGCCAGTTGGAGGCAGGGAGACCAGCAGGGGCCAGAAGCAGAGCTGATGCTGGGCTGGGGGGCCAGTGGCAGAGGACCTCCCCTGGTCCAGCAAATTCCCTCATTCAGGGCCGGTCAGGTTCCAAGAGTGCCGGACTAGGGAGGTCCAATCTGTGGTAGTGAAAACAATCTGATGGTTCAAAAGGATAATTGAATGAATCAACAATGTGATGCATTTGCAAAAAAAGACTAAAATTCTAGGGTGAACAACAGGACTGTTGTATTTAATACAGGAGGTATTTGTCCTGTTCTACTCAGCATTGGTTAGGTAGCAACTGGAATGCTGTGTCCAGTTCCAAACACCCCACTTTAAAAAATATGGCACTAAAATGGAGAGAGACCAGAGGAGAGTAGCAGAAATAATAAAAGGTTTAGTGCCTTGAAGAAGGTGGAGATGGGATAACTGTCTACAAATATGTTAAGGGCTGTTATAAAGATGGTGGTGATAAATTCTTCTCCATGTCACTAGAGATAAGACAAAAAGTAATGGGCTTAGTCTACAGGAAGGGAGATATAGGTTAGATACTAGGAAAACCCAACTGAAAGGGCTGTTAAACTCTGAAATAGGCTTCCAAGGAAAGTCGTGTAATCGCTGTCATAGAAAGTTTTTAAAAACAGGTTGACAAACACCTACTAAGGATGGTCCAAGTTAACCTGGTCCAAATTAACCAGGTGGCTGAGTTTGTTGACTTCTGAAAGTCCTGTTCAGCCATTTCTATCATTTAGTGTTTCGTTCATCATAAAATTAGTGACCAATGAATCAGAGCCCAAATCAGTGTTGTCATTGTATATATTCTGAGTGTTCTCTGAAGAAATATTTAGGGTTTCTTTCCCTTTCTAGCCATGAATTTGTGTCGAGTCAGATTGGTTTAAACTTCCTTTCCAAATGGAGATAAAGTGACAGTACAACTCTAGACAAGCCACTATTTCTGGTTGAGCAGCAGGAAGAAGAGATTTGTATCATTAATCTTATTGCCTATCTGCGTGACTATTCTCTGCCCCGACTACATCTCGACTACAAAGAGAAGTCGGAAAAAGATATGCAAATTGCGAACCGCAATTTGTGTATTTTTTTCTGCTTTTCTTTTGAAAGAGGCTTTTCTGAAATTTGGCACCTACACCAAATGAGGTTTACAGGGATGGTGAAAGAACACGTTTGCTTTTTCAGAAATTTTTCCAAAAAAGCAGATGCATTCCTTAGATGAGGCATTGCTTTTCTGGGATACCTCCAGACAAAGAAAAGAGACATCATTTAAAGTGTTCTGAGGCAAGTGTTCGTAATTCCCCTTTCTAATTTGCTCTTTCAATCCTTTTACCATTGTGAGAGTTATTAGCCATTCTTCACCTTCATAAAGGATTGTTACCTACTGGCATTAGGAAGTTTGATAAATAAACTTCTGCTCACCCGGGGGGAAAACTTAGTTAATGCTCATCAAAATGTAAGCTGTAAAGAGTAGGGAAATATTCACACAGACAATTAAGCATCTGGGAAAGGAATGAATGCATGATCTTTTGGAATTTCCACTTGGTTTTCCAGAGTGACAATATCATCTAATACATAAACAATAGATAGTAAATAATTCAGGATCCAAGGTAGGGGTGTAAGCGACTATTCGACTACCTGATAAGCATAGGTTTATTGGGTAGTCGAGTCACTACCTGACTAGTCACTTCCCCCCACTCTGCCCTTACTGCCTCTGTATCTGTTTGCTGTATCAGAGGCAGAAAGCGGGGGAGCAGGAACTGGTGCTGGGGAGAGCCAGCTTAAAAGCCAGTTCCCTCCAGCACCATCTCCATGGGAGGAGCTGCAGGGGAGGCAGAGGCACAGCAGGGAAACAGCTATAGCAGGAACTCAAGCAGTCCCCACTCTTGCCGGGTTCAGACTGCTGCGCTTCTGCCTTTGAAATGTAGAAGGAGCCCTGAGGGTTTCCCACTGTGCCGCTGCCTTTGAAATGTAGTAAGAGCCGCAGATGGCTCTTACTACATTTAAATAGCAGAGACCCAGCCAGGATAGTGAACACCACACCTCCCCCTTATCAACTAATTGAATAGTCGATGGAAATTCCCTACACTATTTGATTAATCAAAATTTAACATCTCTAGTCCAAGGAATGGGTATGTTGTATAAGTCACTTTGTACAATTTTGTATTAACTGAATATGGATTTAGAAACCTAACTGAGGCACTCAACTTTAAGGCTGTGTCTAGACTGGCCAGTTTTTCCGGAAAAGCAGCCGCTTTTCCGGAAAAACTTGCCAGCTGTCTATACTGGCCGCTTGAATTTGCGCAAGAACACTGATGATCTAATGTATGATCGTCAGTGTTCTTGCGCAAATACTATGACGCTCCCATTCGGGCTTATTTGTGCAAGAGGGCCAGTATAGACAACCCCGAATTGTTTTGCACAAAAAAGCCCCGATAGCTAAAATGGCGATCGGGGCTTTCTTGCGCAAAAGCGCGTCTAGATTGGCCAGGGACGCTTTTCCGCAAAAAGTGCTTTTGTGGAAAAGCATCCATGCCAATCTAGACGCTCTTTTCCGCAAATGCTTTTAACGGAAAACTTTTCCGTTAAAAGCATTTGTGGAAAATCATGCCAGTCTAGACGCAGCCTAAGAGTTTGGACCTTCATATTTTTTTCATTTACAAATAGAGTTACACTCTGCTCCTCCCCCCCCACCCCGTGTTTAATATACTGCTGGTGTTAGGCTACAAAGGAAGTCTGTAGTTAATTTTTATATATATATATATATATATGTACGCTTTGAGTAAAGTGCATAGGGGAACAAAATCTCATCTCAGGAAAAAGAGTTAGCACATATCCACTCCCATTTGTGGAAGTGGCAGATTGGGGAATAACTCTTACACTAGTCAGGCTTTAGACCAGGGCAGGATGGTATAGCTCCAGGGTCCTATGCTGGGGAGTTTTGGCTGAATCCTCTCTATTGTCAGTTCACTAGTAGCTGGTCTGAGCATTCATAACAGCTGAGTGTGGTCCTCAGATTGGTAAAGCAGAAGGTTCAGCAGTACCCCAGTTTCAGATTGCACCCGGGGTGGGAAGGGGCTGTCATAGAGAACAATACACATTAGTGGTATAAAAAGGTTTCATATTCTTGTCTTGAAATCCAGTTAGAGGAAGGGGCTCAAAATGTCTTATTTCCTTTCTGTCTCCCCAGACAAAAGATTAAGGGTTATTTAGTGATTTAAATCTTAAAATAGACAAAGAAATAAAATGATGGGTGGATTTGTTTGCTCTGAAAACAATTTCTTCTCAAGAAATAGTCTGGAAGTAATTTACTAAAGCAGTGTGACCTTCTCTCATTTATTCCTTGTTTGAAATAGAATCAGAACTTTAAAATAAGAAAAATATGGTCCTTTCCACAAAGGGACCAAGCATAAGGATTAAAGCAGCCATTCTCCAGCCTACCTTATAGTGCCAAATATTTTTCAAAACCTAAAACTGAAAACTAACCAGATCCACTCTCCAGCTTTATGCACCCACCTACTGTATAAGTAACTGGAAGACAAGACTTGAGGGGTTTTGGGTTCTTTCAAAATAAGATTAAAAATTCCTACTATATTTTAATAAGCTGAGGCCAAAAATTATGATCAACTACATTGAATGCCTGCCCAACACAGGCTGCAGAACCTCACCCAACAATATGTACATCAAACCCATAAATTCTAGTTGAGCTACAGCATGTTTCAGAACAGAGGTTCCCAAAATATGGTGCATGCCCCTTTCAGGATTACTGGGAAGGGGTGTGAATTGCATGTCCAGGCCAGACCAACAGTGATGAGAGCATGCAGGGAGTCCCCAGAGTTCAGAGAAAATGTAGCCCAGTCCCAAAACAGCCCAAAAAGCAGTCTGCTGCTCCCCCCATTCTTGACCACTGGGGACTTTGTGTGCTCTACCCGCTGGTGCCCTGCCCCAAAGCACACAGCCAGCTGCAACACTGCATGTATTAAGCTAGCTAGCTAGGTAGAAAGAGGCTCTGGAAAAGGGAAAGGAGGGCGAGGAGTCCTGATCTATTCAATGCCACACGGTCATGGGTTCCTTTAGGAACAGTGCTAACCTGGTCTTGTCACTCCCTAGTGCAGTGGTTCTCAACTTGTTTCAGTCCATGGACCACCAGGCCAATCAAAAAATTTTCGTGGACCACCCTGTGCTACAGGGTGCACAGGATGTACATGTAGCACAGGACGAACGACACAGCAACCGCTCAGCTACACTGACGCTCAGAGCCTCAGATGGAAGTCACTGGCAACACAACATGGTTGCATCCTAGGTGATGCTATGGATGACGCGCCGCGTGCTTGTGAACATGGCGTAAAATAGCCTAACGGTGGCACTGGCTCACGCTGTGTGAATTTGGGTGATGTTCCTGTGAACCACCGAAAAAGTCACCATGGACCACCAATTGAGAACCACAGCCCTAGTGCCTCAGTGAGTCACTTTTTTCCCCAGACAAGAGAAGAACTATGTGATTTCCATGGAGAGGGATAGTAAGTGGCACAGAAAATAAGTTTTGAAGCTTCTGTTTTACAATTCAGTCTGTATTTGAAGAATTCAAGTAATGGAGAATCCACTGCATATGAGTGATTTTTCCAACAGTTCATGAATCTCACTGTAAATCCTCCTCACACACAAATCTATGCTTCATTTGTAGCTCGAATTTGGCCATCTCAGCTTCCAGCCCCTGGAACTTATGCTGCCTTTCACTATAAAAAAGTATTTCCAAACCTTGAATTGATCTTTTAATTCTTTTCTGGATCCTTTCCAACTTGTCAATCTCTTTTTTGAAGCATGGGCACTGGATCTGGACACAGTATTCCAGTTATATCCTCCAGATGCCATATAGAAAAGTAATACCACCACATTACTCTGATTTGATACAGACCATGTATGCTTCAAAAGATCATGTGCATCCTCTTTGCTACAGCATTGCACTGGGAACTCATGTTCACTTGTTTTCAACCATTACTCCAAATCCTTTTCAATAACTGAATTCCATGATACTATCTCTAACTGGCCATATTAAAATACACGTGGTTCAAGAGAGCACACTCCTGTTCCCAACCATTTCAGATGGATTTGTATAATTGACCTATACCAATAATTGTTTAGTATCCATCAATTTAGGGATCACTGGTATTGTTTAACAGCAAAATGGTTTTATATTTTCTGCCTGAAAGCAGAACCCTGCAGGACCCCACCAGGAACACTGTCATGACAACGATCTGCCCATTTGTACTTCTTTAACATCAGTTAATCAGTTTTTAATCCACGTAATATGGGCTACATTGATTTTCTACAGCCCTAATTTTATTTTTGCCAGAACATCATGTAGGACTAAGTCAGATGCCGTACAGAAGTC
This sequence comes from Pelochelys cantorii, assembly GCA_032595735.1. NCBI lineage: Eukaryota > Metazoa > Chordata > Testudines > Trionychidae > Pelochelys > Pelochelys cantorii. Next base: position 162,459,392 of record CM064327.1, read on the forward strand.
AAAGGTAGCTGTAGTCACATAATATATTTACTCCAAACTTGTGATCTCATCAAAATATGTGAAGTTTGACAAAAATAAGTTTTCCATAAAACCATGTTGGCTGGCATCAATTATGTTACTACCCACTTATCGTGGCCCATTTTAGCTTTCCTGTTTTCTACCTGTGATCAAGGTCAGGCTAAATGGCACATACATAGACTCTCAAGTCATCTTATTTACCCTTTTAAAATATTTTTTTGCCAGTCCTCTGAGACTTCCCCAGCATTCAAAAGTTGTTAAAATTTTCAACTATGTATTAAACAATGCATTCTTATCCAGGTACACATACTTTTTGTGCTGAGGGCTACAGGATTTGGCTTTACCTATCAATGTAAAGAATGTTTTTGTTGGTGCTTTGGAAAAATGCTAGATGCTTTGCTGTCGTGTTTGGATACAGATTCCTGCACTTCTGCTACCATTTTTCATCAGTGCCAACATGCATGTTCTGTTTTGGATTGACTCTTGGGTAGTTTATTAACTTGCTGTCCCATCTCTATGAGATTTATTTTGGCATGTCTCTCTGAAATTTCCAAAAGACCTAATCAACTCTGAATAGGAAAACTCAGGGATTTAAGATTCTTAATTTATTTGTAAACTTCTTTAAAAAGTATGAGGTCATTTAGCATTTACCAAATTAATCACCACTGCCCTGGATCATCCAGTGGATGGATCTCTAGCCTGTGAATTGGGGGACCCAGATGTAATTCTCTTTTCTGCCACAGATTCCCTTTGTGACCATGGACAATTCACTTAGCGTCTCTGGCTCTCAGTTCCCCATCAGAAGCTTCCTTACCTCACAGAGCTATTTTAAGGGGAAAGATATGAAAAACTGTGAGGTGCTCAGCTACTATGGTGTGGGGTCCAGATAAGCACTACTAATATGAAGTGCAGGGGTTGTATCATCTGGAATCACAGTTGGATGTTGATCCTGATTGGGTTTTCTGGGCCATACAAACATAAAAAAAATGAAAATAGAAGCAGTCTGTGAGTACAAATATTTATTCTTCAGAACAGAACTGTTTAATCTGCTCTACTATTTAAACCCTCATTGCTGTCATTTACAGTATTAGAGAGCTCATAACGAGACTAGTGTGCAAATAAAACACACATGTGTCATATATGCAATATAATCCCCATGATTATGCCATTTTATTACAGAGTTAGGAATCACCACCATCTTATAGATCAAGTGACAGGTTATTAGATGGGTCCTGATAAATATAAATATTTTAACTGATTGCTAGATTAAGGCACAAATATATCCCATTGAAGTTTATACCGATTTGACAGCTCAGGCTTTTTTTTGGGGTGGTATGGGAAGGGGGAGGGGAAATATACAGATTTTCCCCCCTCTCCATAGAACTAGATCAGTATCTATAGCAGTGAATCAGATATTCACCCTTTGCAATGAGAATTCATTTAATTCTGAACACACTTTCTCACAATGGATATTACATGTTGCCTCTAATCACCCATCAAACTAGTTTCAAATTCAATTAATAATTATTTTGCTTTGCTTATCTGCTATCTGTATATCTTGGGCCTCATCACTGAAGGCACAGAAAAGAACATAATCACGGGAAGCATGCAAACAGATGTCATCCAAAATAACGAGAGCAACTGTCCACATGATCCCCCCTCGTCAGCAAAGAGAAGTGCTCTGTACTCAGAAATGGTTATTGGAGAAGGGGCAAGTGGTAGACAAATGTGGCTAAGTGAGCCAGAGAGGCAGTAATCAATAGTTAGCCAATAGAGAAATCACATGATACCAAAAAAAAAGGGGGGAGGAGGAGGAGACCATGATAGTGGTTTTCAAGTATCTAAAAGGGTGTCACAAGGAGGAGGGAGAAAAATTTTTCTCCTTGGCCTCTGATGATAGGATAAGAAGCAATTGGCTTAAACTGCAGCAAGGAAGGTTTAGCTTGGACTTTAGGAAAAACTTCCTGTCAGGGTGGTTTAACACTGGAATAAATTGCCTAGGGAGGTTGTGGCATCTCCATCACTGGAGATATTTATGAACAGGTTAGATGCTCAGGGATGCTCTAGACAGTGCTTAGTCCTGCCATGAGGGCAGGGTACTGGACTTGATGACCTCTCAAGGTCCCTTCCAGTACTAGTATTCTATGATTCTATACAGCATTGCTGTGTACATGGACATTATCACACTAACTGCCACTAGCAGATGCAGGGAGTGGCAGTTTTCAGAGGACATGGAAAAATGAACACTGCTACATGCTAAAACAGATGCATTAACTGGTATTCAAAAATGTGTTCCTCAGTGAGCAGAAGGGGCATTGACACACATTCAGCTCAAAGCTGGTGCTGCCAAAGGGCATACATGATATAGTCAACAATAGCAATCCTAATTCAAGACACAGGTTGTGAGTATTTTAGGTATTCTGTCTAATGCTGAAACTAGACCAAATTCCATCTCTTCAGCGAACAAGATATGTGAACTATGGTGACAAATGTGTACTGCAGTCTTCAGCCTTTATATATAGTTCTCTATCTAAAATGTTGTGCTTAGAAGTCAGTGTGGTTTATGTGGTTTATAATGAAGCAAGTATTACAGGAAATAGAAGCAATCCATATGAGAAGATATTAAATTAAGCCAGTGCTCTGGGTGGCATTATTAGAGCAAGCATTCTGGTAAGCAAGTATGCTGGTGTTATTCACCAAATTTGCTCCCCCCTGGAATCATTAGAAAATGTAGACATTTGAGAAAGATAGAAGTTGCCTACTTCGGTTTTAAAATATTTTTTTATAAACGGTGAGACAGGGAATTATGCATGAAATGAGACCTAAATAAATTGATATGCAATGGAAGGTGGTCTGTTGTCCACTGTGGTGGTACAGTGCCAGTAATAAGGATCGACTTAGATCTGTATCTAATGCTCTCACAAATCTAATGATCAAAGTACAGAGATTTGGATGAAAGATTTTGGTTCTCTCATTTCTAGAGGGGAAAAATTGGGGCAATTTGGCAAAAAATATCACTGGTTCATTTTTAAATTAATCCCAAAGCAAAACTCAATATGAGCGCAGAGATTTACCTGGTTTCACATAACAGCCACATGGAAATGTAAGCCTACAACCCCTGTAGGGCTTAATCCCTTTGAAGTCATTGACAAGACTGCAGTTGATTTCAGTGAGCTCTGAGTCAGTTATGAAGTTAAACCATTATTGTCAAAAACTCATTGGACAATAAATAACCTGGTTTAAAAGTTTGGAGCTCATAACAAAACCTGAAACCCAGCAATTTCCATGAGAATACAATTTTAAGCTTTAAAACACATTCACTAGATGCAATATGTGCACTGGAAAAAAAACCAAGGATATCTAAACTTCTTACAGAAATCATTTTTCACCAACCAATAATTTTTTAGACTAATTTGTTTTCAAAACTTAGAATTTTATAAATGTGAAACAAAAATAGAAAGTTCTGTTCATATATATTTATTTTAAGAAATACATCTTAATTGGGATATTCATTTGTATTGAGTATGTGAGTACTGGGCAAAGTTTTCAAAGTAGGGTATATAATGTTAGGCATCTGAAACCATATTTAGGCTCCTAAAACAAAAGTAGCCCACATTTTAAGGAGATACTGAGTACCATCAACTACCCTTAGTTATATATATATATATATATAGCCTCGCTCTAACTTAAATAAAAGATATAGATGCACAGCATCTCTAGAAAATCAGGCCACTTATTTAGATGTGTAAAATATTGGTTCACATCCTTGTCAAAAGTTATACTAGCAGGACGCATGCATCTGTGACTCACTAACTGGGCCTAGAATAGGAAACATGGGCCCTGGAGGGAAAAGATGTAGTAAGACAGGCAAGAGGTACGTTAAAATTGCCTAGGAATACAGAGAGAGTCAGGAGATCAAAAGATGAGATCTTCTGGAAATCAAAGGATGCTTGGAGGTTCCTGAGGAAAACTAAAAAGACAGGAGGACAATGAGACTGTTGCTGGCTAACTTCTCCAACAGAGATAGCCAGGGCCAGAGAGCAGCAAAAGGGAGTAGCCTGTTGCCTTCTAAGCTGGAGAGCTGAAGCCAAAGGGTTGGAGAAGGCTGAAGACAGGGCAGCAATACAGAGGTGTATTCACTGGTGTCACCACACCTAGCAGTTGGTTCAAGAAGAACAGTTAAGCTGTGTCTACACAGCAGTGTTATTTCGGAATAACTAACGTTATTCCAAAACAACACAGAGTGCGTCTACACAGAAAGGGAGGTTTAGGCTGGACATTAGGAAAACTTTCCTGTCAGGGTGATTAAGCAAGCACTGGAATAAATTGCCTAGGGAAGTTGTGCAATTTCCATCACTGGAGATATTTAAGAGCAGATTAGACAGACATCTGTCCGGTGTGACCTAGTTGGTGCTTGGTTCTGCCATGAAAGCAGGGGACTAGACTTGATGACCTCTCAAGGTCCCTTCCAGTTCTAGTGTTCTATGATTCTATGATATGTTGAAGATATAGCAGCTGAAGCTGCTGCTATGATGGTAAATGACTCTGGTTTCCTAAGTGACTAAAATCCTACATGGAAATTTCAAAATAGGAAATGGGCCAATAGCAAGTAAAGATGCCAATACTGAGGTAGGACAAGAGATGGGCAAAGCATTTCAGAGAAGTCTTCAACTTGTGATACTGCTACCCTAAGTAAACTGACAGAGTTAGTCAATGAACACTGGGACTGCCCCCTTCTGAGTAGTGGAAACATGGGATAATTGTCAGAATAACCAAAATGGGTGATCTTACTGATTGTAACAATTCGAATAACATCATACTACTCTCTGCTGTAAGGAAAGTCATTTGTAGTGTGGTACCATGCAGTATGAAAGGAGGTAGTAGATGTAAAGATTTGAGAAGAACAGGCTGGATTGAGGGCCAAGAGGTCCTGTGTCACTATTCACACAGTAACGAACATCATAGCAGAATGAATGGAATGGCAGCCTCCACTTAGTATCAATTCAATTGACTTTCACAAGGCATTTGACAGCCCGCATAGGTATATATTGTGGAGTGTTCTTCAGTTTTATAGCGTTCCAGCTAAAGTCATCAACATCATCCAAAAGCTACAAATAAATGGGTATGCAAGACTCAGTTAGTTACACAAAGCAAACATCCTTTAAACCTAGACATCAAGCATTAACAGCACTAGAAGACAAATACACCCAGAAAGTAGAACAGTTCACTTACCTGGAAAGCTCTGTACCAGCCAATGGAGATCTCAAGAAAGAAGAAGTGACATCAAGGAAAGGCATTCATAGCATTCCAAAACTGAAACTTTCCAACCCAACATAATTAGTGCTAACATACATCTGTATCATCTAGAAATCTGGTAAAATGTTCAGTAGTAAACTAGATACCTTTGAAAATAAGAACTTCTGAAAGATTGTGGGTATTGCGTGGAGACATTATTACCAGTGAAGATATCTGAGGTATTAGCAACCAGTAGCTTGTTTCCACAAGAGTTAGATGGAAGCATTGGACAGATATGGTACTCCAAATGCCAACACACACCCTTGCATGAAGCTGTCAAAAGGAAACCAACTAGCGTGAGGGAGAAAAGGCCATCTAAAGAAAAACCTTAAGAACCACTGTTAGAGCGTGCAAAATAGCTGAGATCAACAGCATATGGAATCAGCAACTAGTGTCAAATATAGAAGAACACATTTCCATATGCCAACACTGGAAAATGTAATGGGAGAATGGTAAGTGAAGACCTCTTCATGGCTCCCACTCTATTCTTCCATATTTAGAACATTCCATATGGTTACATCTCAAGCTGAGGTTCAGTAGAAGATGACAACTGAAAATTAGTGGAAGAAAGAAGTGCTACAGTGAAATAGTTAAATTGGGTACTCTGAGTTAGCATGAATATCCATACATGGAAAGTTTAAATTTGATTGGTATCTATAATTTATTTCAAAATTATGGTTAAAAATGCATCCCATTCTGGAAGTGCACAAATCTGATCATCATAGTTGATTGCCTCCCCTCTCATTCCAATTCTCATTTGCTAGAAAATAAAACATTATCAAAATCTATTTTTTCCCCGATTAAAAAACCCCAGCATTCCCCCCCCTTACACACCTAGGCCAGTTGAAAATTCTAATGCAATCTGACATCTATGGCTCAGGACAGCCTGATAAACTGAACCAGCCCCCATTACTGCCTGAAGCCAGAAAATACACTCTTGACTAACGGTGGTGGTTGTAAAACAAAGCATGGTTTATGGAACAAAATATTTCCAGTTTACTCATTTAGAAATTTACATTTCCAGTTTTAGAAATTCCAAAATTAGTCCAACAAAAGGAGTGAGCTTTACAGAGCTCTATGGATCCTTCTGAGTTGTGAGTGAATTCAGATCTGCAGTTGTGAGGCTAGAGTCTGTTAGCCTTATCCACCTGGACTAATACTTTGCTCCTGAAGTACTTCCATTTTCTTCAGTATGGGAACTTGTAGGGTAAAGTGCTACTTGATATGAGTAAAGGAAGTAAAATTTCATACAAGGATTTTCTTAATTAATTCCACTCTGAGAACCTAGAAGATAACTGGTCTTGAGAGAAGTAGTAGTGTACATTTGACTGGGACCCCTAATCCAACATCAAGGATCCATCTATATCCATCTACATGTTTTGTTAGTCTTTAAAGTGCTACCATACTATTTGTTGTTTTTTAAGTTTATCCTGTACAGACTAACTCGGCTACCCCTCTAAAGATCAAGGTGACAGTAAGCCTTGAGGACCAATTTAAAGAATGAAGGAAAAATGTTTCCTCTTCAGGGGTCACAGTATTCCACCCTTTCCTAAAATAGCACTGTTGCCTATTCAGCCAAGGCATTTTCCTGGGATTGAATCCACTGCTCCCTCTGATGGAAACGCTCAGATAAGTTGCTGCGTGGGTCAGATATTTAGCCATCAAAAAGTCTTTGAAGATAAGACAGCAGTAATCTTTTCAAGAAAAAAAAAGAATAATTTCTTCACTGTTACTTGGCTGGCCAGTGTGTGACACAAGGAGTCCAAAGTTTGTTGACCTCCTCAGCAGAGCAGAAAGAGAGGAACCAGCCAGTAAGATTAATGAAGAAACTAAAACCACTGAAAGTCTGGGGATTTTTTTTTTTTTTTTTTTTTTTTTTTTGTGGAAAGTCAGTTACTTTCTGGCTTATTTAGCTAAACACGTCTTAAAGATAAATCTTTTCTATATCTTCACTATAAGAATAGACTGAAGAGATTAAAAACATAGCCTTGCAAAGCCCTACATATCTATGATTATAAGCATCAAAAAATGACACCAGAGATGCTCAAAAGTGGCTACTTTTCATGCTATTATTCCTCATGTAATAATAATATATGAGCCAATTATTGACCTCCACCACCATGACCTCCATCTCCATGTACAGCATGGAGTTTTGCTTTTTTAATAAGCTGGTAAAATGGCAGCAACCCTCATACCCTATAGTGTAATCCCTTCATAATGAGCCTGATATGCTTCCCTTTGAAGTCAGGACATGTGCAACAATGCAGTGACTTTGTAGATCAGCTTGCGCTGGGTTTGCTTTTTTTTTTTTTTTTAAATCATTAGAGAGTGTAAACTTTTGAACTAGTTATGTAAGTGCCTTGCTGGAAGTTGACTTGTTCCTAACTATCTTCTGGATCTGCCAATTCAAAGTTTCCCCACTATATCTCCTTTCTGCATGCATGGTGATTCAGTGTAACAGTTTCTGGATAGATCAGAAAAGAAAGAAGTATATTTGCCTATCCCACCAAGATAAATTCTCTCCCTATTTACTGCTATATAACTGTACAGTCTGCTAGGTCAGATTTTCAATTTATGCAAATCTTCACTGCCCATCTAAGAAACAGTAAGTATCCAAATGCATGAGTTGTTTGCATATATTTTGCATATGTGTATGTAGATAGAATGCATCTTCTAATGAATAGGGCACTAAATGAGGACCCAGGAGGCTCATGCTCCATTCATAAGAAATCTCTGGTAGAAGTGAGTGAGCTTGCACTAACTAGTCTTTTAGTCTACCCTCTAAAATCACAGCTCCCTACCTCACGAAGATGCTGTGACGACAAAAACCATTAGCAATTGTGAGAGAATTTACTATGGTGATAGGGGCTACATGTGTACCTTGCTAGATCCAACAGCCATGCATATGCAAACATATTTGTATATACCCAGCTTCAAAAATCTAGGCTGTAGTAACTGCTTTGTTATAGAATTGGTTTATCCCCTTAAAGAAAAAGTGGCTGCGTCTAGACTGGCATGATTTTCCACAAATGCTTTTAACGGAAAAGTTTTCCGTTAAAAGCATTTGCGGAAAAGAGCGTCTAGATTGGCACGGACACTTTTCCGCAAAAGCACTTTTTGCAGAAAAGCGTCCCTGGCCAATCTAGACGTGGTTTTGCGCAAGAAAGCCCCAATCGCCATTTTAGCCATCGGGGCTTTTTTGCGCAAAACAATTCTGGGTTGTCTACACTGGCCCTCTTGCGCAAAAGCATTTGCGCAAGAGGGCTTTTGCCCCAACGGGAGCATCATAGTATTTGTGCAAGAACACTGATGATCATATATTAGATCATCAGTGTTCTTGCGGAAATTCAAGCGGCCAGTGTAGACAGCTGGCAAGTTTTTCTGGAAAAGCGGCTGATTTTCCAGAAAAAGTGGCCAGTCTAGACACAGCCAGTGTGTTATTTTATATGAGAAATCCCTCATCTAGTTCAATGAGGAGCTGAAAATAATGATACAGTAGGAATCAAAGGTCCAAGTAAGAAATAAGTTTTAGAAATCTGTTAACATTTACAGGTCAGAAATAGATCGAGACATTAGAAAAATGACCATTTCTTTTGGGATTGAAGCACAAAATAAGATTTGTTCATAGACACCTGCAGAGATCTGTGAACCCACAGATGCTGAGGGAATTCAGTAGTTAGAGATGTAATGGAGGAAAAAAACTGGGCTAATGATTGTGACAGGGTGTGATCACAAAAGACCCTCTGAGGGTGCTTCCTGATGTACTGACAAAGCCACTAACACTCACCTCCTTGCTCTCTTGGGCTTCTCACCCCCGTGTCCTGCTGAGCCAGGTCTCCCAGTCTCCCCCAGCCAAGGCACAGAGCTGAGATCAACGCCCTCCTGAAGAGCAATACAGACACTGAATCTTTTCAGGTCTGAGGAGAATGTAATTTCAGGCCCAGCCAAAAAGGTGAGTATTTTAATATAATTTTTCCACATTATTTCTTTCATCCTCCCTAATAACCAGTGTCATTTAAGTTTGAACTGGTAACATAGGGTACGTCTAGGCTACAGGCTTTTGATGACAGAGGCTTTGTCAACAGATACTGTCAACAAAGCTTCTGTTGACAAAGAGCATCTAGACTACAGCCAGTTCTGTCGACAAAGCAAGCTGCTTTTTTGACAGAGAGTCTAGACACTCTCTTTTGAAAAAGTACAGTATGGATGCAATAGCGCCTTTTGTCAACAGAACTCTGTCGACAAAAGGCGTTATTCCTCGTAGAATGAAGTTTACCGCCGTCGAAAAAACTGCTGCATTCTGTCAACTTACTGTCAACAGAATTCAGTGGTAGTGTAGACGCAGGTATAGTTTTGTCGACAAAAGTCCACTTTTGTCGACAAAACCCTGTCGTCTAGACACAGCCCAAGAGGCAAAAAGCTTCATAAACTGGTAGTGAGCTAGCTCTCTGCCAAACAGTTTAGGTGTAAAAATACTTCAGAGACCATGTAGAAAGGTCAGTGCATGCCTTCATGGTCTGGAATGCTGCAGCAACCTGAAACTCTGTTCCCCCCTATCAAAGTCCTCTCTGAGTCCTTAGTGATTTGCCCCTTCTCATGACTCCATCTAGGTCACTTAGGTTATGTCTAGACTACAGAGTTTGTCGGAAAAATGGCTGTTTTTCCGACAAAACTTGAGTTACATCCACACTGCAAGTATGTTCTTTCAACAGTAAATTGAAAGAACAGAGGGCTTTTTGGGCAATTGGTAGTCCTCATTCTACAAGGAAGAAGCCTTTTTGCGAAAGATCTCTTTCGCAAAAAGACGTGTGTGGATGGGGAAGAGGGAGTTTTTTTGGAAGAAGAGGGAAGAGGAAAAAGCACAGGTACTCTGGTGGCCATTCCATCCATAGCAATCACTGCTTACATGCGAGAGAGCATCCAGGCAGTCTGGACACTATCTTTCAAAAAGGCTCATCACTTTTTCAATGTGCTTTTGCAGTGTAGATGTTCTCTTTCACAAGAAGTTTTTTCGGAAGATCTCTTCCAAAAAAAGCTTATTGCGCAAGAAGCCTGTAGTCTAGACATGGCCTCATAGGTGACTCAAGGTAGCACTTGGGAGGTGCATCGCTCCTCCCCCATGTCCTGCCAAAATCTTAATTGTTAAATGGGGTGTCTCCACACATCCCCTCTCTGTCCCTCTGTGTGGCCCTCCCTGCCCTCCTCCCCCCTTCCGCCCCCCTCAGGTGCTAGTCACCAATGCTTCTAGTGCCACCTCCTTCAGGGTGAAACAGGAGCAACTCCACTGAAGTCAGTGCGGTTCTCTCCCATGTGCATTATACTCCTTCCACCTCAATTTCTACAGCATAGGAAGCAAGAGTCCTAGAGACAACAGGCTGCTTCATTATACCACCCTGAATTATGTGATGCATTGAATGAGGCAGAGGTCTTATGGAAAAATAGTGTGTGATGTGATTGCAAGCTGATTACAATGCATATGCACAAGGGGGCTCTTAAAAGAACAAATGTGCTGGGCTGGAGCATGCCTAGTGTAGATGTCATCTTCAGGGAATTAAACTGTAAAAGCTCTAACTGTCCTGAGCATGTACAATTGAGCAACAGCGATTTTCCAAATGCTTATAATTTGACTAAAAGGTTGGGCAGATTTTCATGGGTGATCAAAGGCACATCCCACTCACAAAAGAGAGCTTCTGCCAAATGTCAAGGCCCTGCTCCAAAGCACAAGGGACTCTACCAGCTTTCAAAGAAAATCATCAATTTAACATATGCACAATGTATTTTTCTGTAGCTTTATTCTTGGAAAAGGCTTAACTATTTAGGCTGAGTTGTCATGGAAAGTTTCATTCCCAAACAGTTTTGCAAAATTAAAAAAAAATGAGAACAGGATCTTATAAAAGTCTTGGGCATCATTAATAGGCAGCACTGCCAACTTTGCCTAGAATAATAAGATGCACATGTATTACTAAGAATAGAAGAAGGCTGGTTTCTTATTCAATTAACATCAAGAATGTGGGGTCCATGTTACCTTGGTATTACATAGCCTAGAGGTTACATTTGTCCTTGCTTAATGATGGTATATTAAGGATATTGTGGTACTAGTTTGACTGTGCATTCCTGTTGTCTGAGTAACTTATAAAACACAGTTTGCATCTTTTGACTATTAGTACAATTGCTCTAACAAGCAGGAATTACTAACATGAAGCTGGATTGTGCGTGGTCCTGACCTGGAGGTGCAGCATGAGGCAGGCTCAGGGGTCATCTGCCCTTCCTCACCACACACTTGCATGGCTTGGATGGATAAGGACAACATGGACCACACAATATTTTGAAGTAAGCCGCCTAGCCCAGGTTAATAGCTTTGGGCTCATGTTAGCACTGTAAAAATAGCATTATAGACAGTGCTTTGAAGTTGTGACTTGGACTCTGAAGCCCACACCTTTATAAACTTAAGAGCCAGAGCTACAGCCTGAGCCACACCCTTAAAGTACTGTCTGTACAGCTATTTTGAGAGCTGTAGCATGAGCCCTGAGATGCTGTCTCCAGAACTCTGGGTGTGTCTAGACTACATGGCTCCGTCGACAGAGCCATGCAGATGAGTTTACTAGACATAGCAAAATGAAGCGGCGATTTAAATAATCGCCGCTTTATTTACATTAAAATGGCTGCCACGCTGTACCGATCAACTGATTGTCGGCATAGCGTGGTAGTCTAGACGGGGATCAGCTGACCCCAGCACCCTTTGTCGTCAGATCCTGTAAGCCTCGTTTCAGGCTCATCTCGTCGACGGAGCCATGTAGTCTAGACACACCCTCTGTGTAGACATAGCTCCTAAGGTTCAAGCAGAATGCCAATCCTTGCAATCATATGGATTGCTCCTGCATAGAGTAGGAATGGAATAGAAACTTGGCTCCATCCCTTCCCCAACCATGCCAGCTAGCAGAGCTGGCCATTCACAGAGGGGCTGGCAAGCTGCAGAATGCCTCCAGGTTTCAGGACACCTCCAGAGCCGGGGGATGACGATTTTTAAGAAATGGGATTTTATGATCTTCAGCAACACACCAATCAAATATTTTTAAAACAAAATTTTAAGTAAGGTCCTGTAGACTAGCACAGAAACTGACAGTATATATCTGGGGTTGGCAAATGCCTGTTAATGGCTTAATCACCACTTGAATGGCTTTTTCACAGATTCGATGTTCTGCTAATAGCTCTGGCAGGCTTTCACTTTTACATTAACTAGATCCTCTCCAAAGGAAGCAAGCAATAATGCTAACAACAGTGTTTGGAAGATGTGTGGACATTAATACCCAGTGGTGCCCCAATTTTTTGGGTGCCCTACTCAACTGCATATTGTGAGTATGAGTAAGGACAACTGTGTTTGTTCAGACACATGGAGGGAACATATTCACCCCAGTGGAATTATAGTCAGAATTCTAACTGGTTTTGATCTGAGTTATCCTAGCTGTCTTTATAGTTGTTACATTGAAAGCTGATTACTCTTATGTTTGCTCTGGCATCACCGAATGGGGAGGAAAACCTAAACTGAGGTTTGATGTTGAGAGGAAATGCTTGAGGCTCTTGGCAATTTGTGGTATGCTGTCAAACACCCAGCATGACACTGTACATAAATTATGGTGTTGACCAGAAGAATTAGAAAAGAAAGTAGATTGACATTATCATCACATACTGCAGATAGTGTTATTGTTTACTTATCAGTGGGTTCTTTAATAGGTAACACTAATTTATGGCATTTATCCGGCGAGATGCAAATTAACAGCCTACTAGCTTAGAAAATGAAGCAGCTGTTGCTCAGAATAGCAATGAGAAATGTATTGTACTGACTTGATTGATGTTTGATTCTTTTGTAATGTTGCATGCACAAAGTAACTGACAGCGAGGGAATATTTTTAAATGTATTGTAAAACAAAAACCTGAATTTCCAAGCCTTTATCTTATTTAAGAAACAGGAAAGCCTCATTTGGGGCCTGATACAGAGCCTAGTAAAGTCATTGGGAGTCTTGTCATTGACTTTACTGGGGCTTTCCTTCAGGCTTTTACATCCCATTGACATCTTAGCATGTGTGCATTGCAATTCCAATTGACAGTGACAGGATTTTTCTGGACCAATAAAAAAACTAGTTCTAGGAATGGCTGTATAACCCTCAATCTGCAACCAAAGAGGTTAAGGGGAAGAGTAGATGCCTCTCCTGGGGTACGTCTAGACTACATGGCTCCGTCAACGGAGCCATGTAGATTAGTGTACTTGAAAAAGGGAAATGAAGCGGCAATTTAAATAATCGCTGCTTCATTTACATCAAAATGGCTGCCGTGCTGTACCAATCAGCTATTTGGCAGCACAGCGTGGTAGTCTGGACGCTCTGCAGTCGACAAGGGAAGCCCTTGTCGACCGCCCCGGTAAACCTCATTCCACGAGGCATAACGGGGCGGTCGACAAGGGCTTCCCTTTTTGACTGCGGAGTGTCCAGACTACCACGCTGTGCCACCAAACAGCTGATCGGCACAGCATGGCAGCCATTTTGATGGAAATGAAGTGGCAATTATTTAAATCGCCGCTTCATTTCCCTCTGTCTAGAAACCTAATCTACATGGCTCCGTTGATGGAGCCATGTAGTCTAGACATACCCCTGTTGTGGCTAACTGGGATAAGAGCCTTTAGACTAGATGGGGGCTGCTTGGGAGCCTGTATGGACTCTGTGTCAGCCAAAAACTGACAGGAAGCTACATAAGGAGCTAGAACCTCCAGGGGGGGAAGCTTTGGAAGGAGTTGCGCCATGAAAGATGCCTGGAGTGAGATGAAGATTGGTAGTGGCCCAGAGAAACAGCGTGGAGTGTTGTAGCACAATTGGTTCAAGGATATGAGAGAGACAAAGTGGGTCGGGCAACATTTTTTATTCAATCGCCTGCTGCTGTTGAAAGAGACAAGCTTTTGTGCTTTTACAGATATTACCTCACACACCTTGTTCTCGGGGAAACGGTACTGAGTCTGAGGAAACAGACCCAAACTGCTTACTACAGGTTCTCTGAGGTGGAATCCACAGTAGCAGGAAGGCCTCTTTTCCTCTATCTGCCACCAGAAACAGATGTAAAAGTCCTTCTGCCTTTAGGAGCGAAAGACCTGGCATTCCATCATTAGACTGTTTGGCCCATGTTTTTCTATATAGAATCCTCATGACAATTACTATCATTTGTCTGACATCCCAGATACGGGAGGAAGAATCCTGATGGAGAGCTGTGTGTAGTAACCAAAGCAGCATTGCTTTTAACAGCTCTTTTTCAAAACGTGAAATCCTCCTCTTACCCAAAACCCAAGTAAACAGAAAGGGGTTGTGTGGAAATTAAATGAATATTAAGGGCAGGGCCGGCTTACAACATTTTGGCACCTGCGGCGGGGAGCTCAAATGACACCCCCATGTCCCTTCACTTGGGACAAAACTTTGAAAGGTCTCAATTCTCTGGGTCCTAGTAGCGCCCCTCCCCCCGCCCCCCTCCTCAGTCTGGCACCTGAGGCAGCCACCTCAGTTTGCCTCATGGTAAGACCAGCCCTGATTAAGGGGAAAAAAATTCAACAAGCAAACTTGTAGTTATAATGCAAAACAGCATTATACCTGCTCCTCTAGCTCTGGCAACATAAAATGTCAGTTGTCCCAGTAACTGCTTCAGATTGAGTGGAAAATGTAATTTAGTTCTCCTCCTTTTAAATGTAGGGCAGAGAAGGAAGGATGAAAGAAATCTGATGTTTGAGAAGCACAACAGAAAAGACTATAAAAACAATTACAATTCATATAGTCCCAGCACGATTTCTTCAAGTTAAAATTAAGAAATATTTAATTTTTCTTCTCTTAGCTTTCAAGACAGCGCTGTCCATTTTATTTTTCTGAATATTTCAATCAATTTTTCCAAGTTATAGAAAAATATAGGTTCCTCCTCTCCTGTTTTATTCTAAGCTTACCAAAGCAGAGTCCCATCTAGAGAATAATCATCTTTACCACGTTTGGAACCTTGCTCTTGACCAGTGTTACAGGGCTCAAAATTGGAAAGAAATTTAGAATGTTCTTCCACTTCATGTTTCTTTTGGGCTATCCAAGGGGCAGGCAACATGTCCATGGTCACATAGAAAGCTTATGAGTGGGAAGAGAATGGAAATAAAAACATGAAGACTGCGAGAGCCAGTGTTTTATCCTCAAACTAAGTTTCTATTTCTAAGAGTCAGCTGATTTCTATTAGTAAATTTCACCAATAAGAAATTAAGTAGATGACCAAATCAACTTGCCTTGAATTCCTTGAAACCTTCCCAAAAATCTGTCTCTGCAGGAGATTGTGATTACACGTTGGCCATTATTTATTTGTAGATTTCAGTCATCTAAAGGTTCTCCAATAGGAATGGAAGTTATGAACCCATTTAACACACTGCACAAGCATATTAGAACTCTGAATGTGTAATGGGTACCCAATTCCTTCCAGATGTCCCTTTAAACATATCAGCTTGAAAGCTATTTGAAGGCTAATCATAGTGCCTGAGCCGCATTGTGAGCTTATGATCAAGTTTTTAGAGCTGGCAGAGCATTTTCCAATATCTCATTTTTTCCGTTAAAAATGTTAAATTGTCAAAACTGAGACTGTTTGCAGGAAAGTGACAGTTTCAGCAAGTATCCTGAAGTGAAAATGGATTGACAATACTGTGCAGATAGCTGGTTTCATTGTTTTCTATGTATAGTTATGATTATAAACAAGCCATTGGAGGGGAAAAAAACAATTTTTTCCCACATAAGATTTCAGTTATAGTAATTTTAGGAGTTATTTTAACACTATAGGTTAAAAATGGAAATGGAATTAAATAGACAGTGCCTTTTTTTAGGCTGCCTTGACTTGCACACATGGGCCTTCAAACATATAGATAAGGGTTCAGAATATTCAGAGGCAGATCCTCAATCTGGTGTAAATTGCTGTATCTCAATTGAAGTCAATGGATCTATGTCAATTTGTACCAACCAAGGATCTGCCACCACAATATCTTTCTGGAGCCACCTGTTCTGAACCAATCTCCTGGTCATTCTGAACCAATCTCTAGGCCAAAAAGCCAGTCACATGAGGGATTAAGTCTACCAATTTTCAGGCCAAAACTGAGGGGAGAAAACACAAATGATTTAATGTACAGGGGAGATTGATAGGTTGTGACTGTAATTATGGGAAGAGTTTTCCAAAATGGAAACTAAACCAGAGGTGTCTGAATAAGTCAAGTCAGAAAGAAATTTGCACCAGCTGAGGATCTTATTGTGGCGTAGTGGGGGGGCTGTCCGCTCTGTAACCTGGGGTCCCCCTGCACTGTGAGGTGTGATTCCCACTAACTCACCCACATGTTGTGATGTAGTGTCAGTATCTTGCTGGTTGCTGTGTTTGGGTTGTGGGCTGTGAATGACCCCTACTGGCCTCAGCCTGTGAGCACTGCCCAGCAGGTGGGCTGCCTAAGTCACCTAGACAAAGACCCAACCGGTCAGATGAGTTGGGGCAGCGAGGGAACTAGGGAAGTGAGTGTTCAGGGGAAGGGTCAGTCTTGGGCTGGAATCATGAAGGAACCAGTCTAAGGAGGGGGCGGGAATCCAGGGACCCCATCTCAAGGGGTCTGAGGCATCCTGGCCCAGACTCCTGTAGACACACCACATCTATGCTGTGCTGTATCCTGGAGAAGCAATAAACCCCCTCTATTCTACTGGCTGGCGGAGTCTGTTCTTGCTGCTACGGGGGTGCAGTGTCGGGGGGACCCCGACACGTCATCACACTCATATATTCACTTTTATATATAAATAGGTGGGTAGTATAAGTCTATTTAAAAAAAAAGCCTCTGGAAATTCATGAAAAACAGCAATGTAGGACTACACTCCAGTCCCTTGGTGCAACTAAGCAGCCACAGCAGCATTGGCTTAGAATCCCCAGGCATGGAGGAAGCTCTCACCTCACAAAGGTGGCCTTAGGAAAACACTCATTGTATTGTCTTCGAAGATGGAGGATACATAATTGCTTTCTGACCTAATGAAATAGACAGATGTTCAACTTGACTACTTAAAGAAATAAATGCAAGACATCTACAAATCAATAGTTTAAACAGTGACTGCTTAAGGCAGGGGGAGGGCAAAAAAGCCTCCCTGGGCTGGATTTGGCCCGCCAAGCAGGTTGGATGCCCTGATGCTCCCCCATGATTGTGTCCATGTCAAGGAAAGGGGTGTACCAATTAGGGCCTGGGGGGGTAGGAGGGGTGCATGTAGTCTCCTTCCCAGCCAGAGGCGCATGGCACTTAGAGTGAAACACCAGCTGAACAGTTCTCTCTAAGCACCACATGCCCCTTGCAGGGTGGGGGCAGGGAATGAGAGACTTCATGCACTCTCCCCCTCGTCCCCCAGCCCTGATTGACCTGGGGTGGAGGGAGCACGCAAAGTCTCCTCTTGCCCTCAGGGGTGCAGGCGCCTAGAACGAACTGCCAGCTGTTCAGAACTGGTGGATCTCTCTGTGGGGAGGCAGGAGCAAAGACTTCATGTGCTCCCCCATCCCCAGGCCAATCAGGGTCTGTGGGCGGGGGAGCACGGAAACGTCTTGGCCCTTCCCCTTCCGCCCAAGGCCCCACCCCTTCTGGGATGGTCCGGGAACACTTCAAAAATTTGTGAAGTGTCCCCCCTTCTAAAATTATTGCCCACCGCTGGCTCAAGGATTGCCAGAGAAGCCTTAAATCTTCTAGTTTAAATATAGGAGGCAGGAAAGAAGGAATTTCTTGACTCTGTTTCTAAAATGATTAAATGCAGGTGCTCAGAGTTGTCTAGTGTGTTACAAAATTCAGCAGCTTTGTGGGCCTGATTCTGCAGCCTCTTCACCTGCACAATTGTCTACATGGCCTGGTCTACACTTGAAAGTTTTAACCAGTATACCTAATTTGGCTCTTTTGGATAAACAATAAAAAAAATGACACCTAGTTATGCCAGTAGAATGGTTACTTATACCAGCAAAGTCATTCCCCTTTCTGTACAGGAATAACTGTAGCTGTATGAACACTTACATGATTGTGTCCATGTCAAGGAAAGGGGTGTACCATCCTAACTATATCACTGTAGCCTAATGGATTTGTCTGGAAATTAGGATACATGAGTTCTATTCACAGCCACTGACCTGTTGTGCGACCTTAGTGTTATGTTCACACCATGAACACAGAGACGTTAGAGAAAAACCCCTTGGTGGCAGATTGTAGTGCAACACTACTTTATTCCTTAGACTTCAGAACACACCACAACCAAAACCAGACACACAAAGCAAGCAGCTCCGCAGAACAGAGCCTCAGCTTTCCCCACTTTATTCTAGGAAGCCTGTCTTCAGACTGGCTGCTACTGCTCTGCTCAGATCACATACATCCCTGAAGCCCCCTAGCTAGCTAGCAAGATCAGGCAAAACCCTGTAGTACTTAAAGGGCTAGCGTACACAGTTTGAATACACTTTTCACAACATCATAGTTGGATAAATCAGTCCACCTCTGTTCTCCTTCCTGTAAAATGGAGGGAGCACACAGCTTTGTAAAGCATTTTAAGACTTACAGATGAAGAGCACCAGAAGGGAATTAAGTGATGTAGAATGCTTCCGAGATCAGGATTTTTGTTTGTGAGAAACAAGTACCATGTTTGTAATCTCTCTCAATCAAATGCTGGGAGTCCCAGGTATCAGGACACAATGAAGTCCAAGCACTAAAAGCCAACTAAGGCTATTTCCACACTACAAGCTAGGGGTGATTCCCAGTTCATGTACACATATTTGCACTAGCTGTCCTCAAGATAGCATGCATGTAAGTCACAGTGAAACTACAAAGATACAAGAACCTGCAGTGGAGAGATCTTTGGTATGCCAAGTACAAACCTGCCTGAAACTGATGGGCATGTAAGAGACATAGTCAAGCCATGCTATTGCTGCTTCCCATGCTACCGTGGCTACACTACTCTTTACATTCCTGACGGCTCTGCAAAAGCTCACCCAAGAATGTGTATGTGAGCAGGAATCACACTGCTGTCGTGTAGTGTAGATATAACCTAAATTGTCAAAACCTAGAACAATAAAGTAAGCAGCAGTGAAACAATGTTTCCAAACAAGAGAAAGTCTTAATTCAAAAATATTAATCATTTAAAAACATGGCCGTAATAAGCTGATGCAATATAGATGTGATCAAAGAATTGAGGACAAAGGTTAGGAAAGGAAATGGACAAGACAATTGACTGAACTCATACAGTTGAGGATGTTGAAGAGGGACCTTATCTATATGACTATTGGCAGGACTATTGGCTAGACAAGATCTGTTTCTTTACTTTTCCATAAGATTAGATTCTTCTGAAGTGTCTTCTATATTTTGTCATTATCGGGGGCTGCAACGATTATGGAAGACTTAGACCCTCAAAAATTTGAATGACTATGAGACACATCAGTAAGTATGTGAAAAAATCCTCTATTTGGGAAACCTCTAGAAGTCAACTAGCAGATTCCAATGTTCTTGCACAAATTCGTGCTAGAAGTTTTCTTGCATTACAGCATCCTATAAGACAAAGACTTAACAAGCCTTAAATTATTCTGCAAGTTAAAATAGAACTATAAAAACAACAATGAATAGAAACTGGTATACTTCATCTTGTATCTCTCAGGCAACTAGACATTCTTATTCTGGACTATGATTATTCCTCACATAGAACCGCTTCTCTGTTATCTCCCAGTGCCCTGTCTCACCAAGATCACCAAAAAACACAAGCCACCAGACCTCTGCTCTTGGATATGATTATTTCAAGGTTGCCAGTAACCCAGTTCTGCATTCAGATCAGTATCTTTTTACTCATTTGCTAGTAATCAGTCATTCTCCATCATCAAACTGCCTAGCCCAAATCTATGTACAAAAGGTGACCAAAAAGAGTGCAATTAGTACATCTGTACCAGCTATTTGGCAGCATTCCTGGCAGTCAGTGTTACCTGATGATACACTGAAAGGTCAACCAATGGGGCAGGGGCGGAGGGGAAGACAAAGGGGCAACTGCCCCAGAGCCCAGTGATTCAAAAGGACCCGGGTTTTCCAGATACCACCATTGCTATTGTGGCAGCGGTTGGAGTCTGGGCCCTTTAAATCATCACCAGAGCATCATATGGAGCACTTCAGGGAGCTTTTAGAGCTGCCTGGGGAGGTGGGAGCACCATGCCATGTGCTCCTGATAGCTGTGATGGCTGAGGGGGAGGGCGTGTTATGGTCTGGGTGGCACTGAGGGTTCTGTGACTTGTTAACGCCTGATCTCTAGAGCAATATTAAGAAACAGTATCATCAAATGGTTGTGAATAACCACACACAACTGCGCATTTTCATCTTGAAAAGCCTTAGAAATAAGCTACAGAGAACTCATGGAAACCTGGAGCAATAAGTATGTCATGGTGGAAAAACACACGCCAGTTTCTGAGCACAGGTTCCGAAGTATTTTCTATACCTGTGATGTCTATTGAAATAGTGAGCCTACAGTACAGTGACTTGTAATAGAAAGAAGGCCCACTGGTTAAAAAAGCCAACAAGAGAGAACCAAACCCTACAGAGCAGGAAGATGTTGCCGATCCACCAAGTGGCAAGGACACTGTTTCAGATATTGTTGTGATGCTTGAGATGTTATCCAGAAGGAAGCTGTAATCCACTTCAACAACTTGTAACTTGCTTTGTACAGAGTACAAAATTATGTACTTCATTCTTTTTAAGTGTCTTTTTACATAAAAGAAGAAGCTATGAATTCAATACTGTCTCTTTAAAAATTATTCTGAGCCTTCCAGGAGACATCTACATAGCCAGCAGCAGAAAGTCTGAGGGTTGGTCCACACTACTGCTGAAGTTGGTGCAACTAACCTGAGTCAGCACACCAAGCTGTCAATGAGAGATGCTATTACATTGGCATAATGCATCTTCACCGGACATGCTACAGAGGCACAGCTGCCTCATAGACTTGTTCTCAGAGTCCAGGTAGACTCTGCTCACACAATAGCAGGGGAAATAGCTGTCTGGAGGTTGTGACTTGGCCGAGAGTGCAGGGCCTAAAGCTCTAGGCATCGGAGCCTGAGCTGCAGGCTATTTTTAGTCCATAGCTTGTGCCTCTTGATCCATGATAGATGCACTCGCTGTCTCCATCATAGATGCACTCGCTGTCTACATTTCAAAAGTCACCAGAACTCTCCCAGAGCAGCAGAATAACTGTAACTAGGCTTTGCATGTTAAAATGTTTTGTAACCAGGGTAATCTGAAACCCACTTCACCTGTGTAATTCCTTCATATTAGGTAAAGAGCAAAAAAACTAAGCACCAATTATGCCTATTAGGCCAAATACATTGATCCAAGTGAGACTGCACTTAGCTTTAAAGCCCCCGCCCCAGATCATGGAACAAGCTAGAGACCAATCCCTGACATAAACCTGATGCATCCTTCAAGCTGCTTTAAACTTATGTTTGGCTACCCATGGCCTTCAGAAGACTTTTGCTTCCGAGAACAAAATTGTGTATAAATTATTACTATTTTGTGACATGACAGTGTGTAATCATGGACCTATTGTTCTAGTTGCTGTACAATACAAACACAAAACAAAAGCAGTTCCTTCCCCAAAAACTAACAATCAAAGTATAAGACAAGAGAGGGATAGACAAGTAGGAGAGTACAGGTCACCTATAAAACAGCACTGGCCAGTATCAGAGTCTGGGGTCTCAGCATTTCAGCAGCCTGACCATTGTGAAGTTTTTGGCAGGCATCACAGCAAAGAAGAATCTGGAGGTTTACATTAAGAGTCTCTCATGCTTGAGGGGCAGCATGAGAGAAAGTCTGAATATGCCTGTTGGAAAGTTTAGCAAGTGGGTGATGGAGGTTGATGTCACGGGCCAATCAGAAGTGAGAGTTGCCATGCTTAGACAAGCTCTCCCCACGTGCATACACAGGTATGGAGGTGCAGAGTCACTTACCACATCTACACCATTCTGTGATTCCTCTAATCCAGGGAATCCTAAAGGTGACCAGAGCCTCTGGAGCAGCTAGAATTCAGCAGAGAATCTAGCTGTCTAAAACTGGACACAGGAATCCCACGAATTCTTTACATGACTACATACAAAAATATGGTTTACTAGCATATCACCCTTCTTAGCTGACACCACATGCCTTACTGAGCATTTAACTCTCTACAAATTAAATCTTTCTATAGCAAATGAAGCGATTTTCACTCTGCTCTATAACTCTGGAACTGAACAAAGCTGGCAAATAATTTTAAAAAATCCATTAAATCAGTTATTCACTGACTATAATGTGATGGCTGTAGCGATCAGAGCACTCAAGTCCCAGGCTTCAGAAATTGATTTCCTCAACCAAAGGTCTAGAAGGACTTCTCTGTCTCCATTCCACAATTGGCTGTGCATGATGAATTATTGGGTTTGCAATATTGATGCATTATGGTTTTGATTCTCAGAGGATCTTAGTTATTGGGCATACCTGCAGGCAAGACAAAACTGCAGTTAAGTCCTCTTATTAGTTTTACCTAGTCTCATCCCATGAGAGAATTTGGAATAAGATAGTAGAAAAAAATCATTAGTGATGGATTCCACAATGTCGTTACAAAAAACAAAAATTCCAAGTAAATAATTTAATTATCCTCCTTTAGGCTGTGTTTAGCTTTCACGTTGTTTGGAAAAATAATGCCTACCATGGTGTTTAAAAACAGAACCATGATGTTTTCTTAGAATAAATAACTTTTTTCCTCTGAAAAACAACAACAAAAAAGCACCCACTGGGCATAATTTTATTCTAATCCAACATCAAAGCTATGTGAACAGCCATGTTGTCTTAACATGTCATTGAATTGTCACTTTAAAAATGTGTTTACTTACTTGCAGTCTGCTTTAATGTTCTCAAGTTTGAAGTCAAACCCTTCTCTTATGTGGTTGGACTATAATTCATTCATCTGGGTACGTAGAACCTGATCCAAAACAGTGGAGAAAGTGGCAATCTGTCCTCTGACTTCAGCAGGCTTTGGATTAGTCCCTTTAAGAGGCTGTTGTACATAACTGAAGCATTGTATTTCATCTCAAACTAAGTTTTGCTCTAATTAAGGTTGCCAACTGTCTAATCCTGCACACCCAAAGACCCTCACAACCCTTCCCTGAGGTCATGTCCACATCCTGCCCTTTCTGCAAGACCCTAACCAACTCACTCCATCCCTCACCCTCCCTCTGTTGCTTGCTCTTCCCCACCTTCACTCACTTTCACCAAGCTGGGGCAGGACTGTAGGATGTAGGGGCAGTGCTGGTATAGGTGCTGGAAAGGAGTTTTGGTGTGGGCTCTGGGAGGGAGTTTGAGTGTGGGAGAGGATCAGGTAGTCCGCATTTATTTCAGGTGGCTCCAAATAGCAACCAATACATCCCTCTGGCAACAGTTTCTAGGGTTATTTCTAGACTGCAAGGATCAATTGGAAAAAGATAAGCAAAATGCGCTCTGCATTTTGCGTATCTTTTTCCAATACTTTTGTTGGAAGAGGGTTTTCCGATATTTGGCCTGTCTAGACTGGGCCAAATTTTGGAAAAAAACTCTCTTTCGAAAGCTCCCTTCTTCCTCATGGAACGAGGAATACAGGGGCTTCCAAAAAAAGCACATTTGCTCTTCCGCAAAAAAAAGCAGAAGAACAAATGCATTTCCTGGACGTGGCAGAGTTTCTTTGGGATACCAGAGGTATCCCCAAAAAACCCCTGCAGTCGAGACATACCGTAGGAGAGAGTCTCCATGATGCTGCCAGCAGACTCCAAGACAATGGGAGCTGTGGGGTTGGTGCTCGGGACAGGGACAGCATGTGGAGACCACCTGAACTGACCTCCCCCAGGGACTGCAGGAATTTTGCTGACTGCTTTTACAAGCAGCACAGAGTCTGCTAGGGAGGAGTATAAATATATTGCTCGAGGATGCAGGGGAAGGTGAAAGAGCAATTGGAATTGCAGCTAGCAAGGGATGTGAAGGATAACAAGAAAGGTTTCTACAGGCATGTTTGCAATAAAAGGGCGCTCAGAGAGGGCATGGGGCCCTTACTGGATGAGGGAGGTAACCTAGTGACAAATGATGTGGGAAAAGCTGAAGTACTCAATGCTTTCTTTGCCTCTGTCTTCATGGACAAGGTCAGCTCCCAGACAAATGCACTAGCCAACGCAGTATGGGTAGGAGGTGGACAGCCCTTGATGGGGAAAGAACAAGTTAGGAACTATTTAGAAAAGCTAGACATACACAAATCCATGGGTCCAGATTTAATACAGGGTACTGAGGGAGTTGGCAAACGTTATTGCGGAGACTTTGGCCATTATCTTTGAAAACTCATGGAGATTGGGAGAGATTCAGGATGATTGGAAAAAGGCAAATGTAGTGCCCATCTTTAAAAAAGGGAAGAAGGACAATCCAGGAAACTACAGACCAGTCAGCCTTACCTCAGTCCCTGGAAAAATCATGGAGGGGATCCTCAAAGAATCCATTTTGATGCACTTGGAGGAGGGGAAAGTGATCAGGAATAGTCAACATGGATTCACGAAGGGCAAGTCACGCCTGACCAATCTGATTAGCTTCTACGATGAGGTAACTGGCTCTGTGGATATGGGAAAGTCAGTCGATGTGATATACCTTGACTTTAGCAAAGCTTTTGATATGGTCTCCCATAATATTCTTGCCAGCAAGTTAAGGGAGTAAATGGACTGTAAGATGGATAGAAAGCAGGCTAGACTGTCGAGCCCAACGGGTGGTGATCAATGGCTTGATGTCAGGTTGGCAGTCGGTTTCTAGCGGAGTGCCCAAAGATCAGTTCTAGGTCTGGTTTTGTTCAACATTTTTATTAATGACCTGGATGAGGGGATGGATTGCACCCTCAGCAAGTTTGCAGATGACACTAAGCTAGGGGGAGAGGTAGATATGCTGGAAGGCAGGGGTAGGGTCCAGAGTAACCTAGACAGATTAGAAGATTGGGCCAAAAGAAATCTGATGAGTTTCAACAAGGACAACTGTAGAGTCCTGCACTTGGGAAGGAAGAATCTCAAGCATTGTTACAGGCTGGGGACCAAATGGCTAAGTAGCAGTTCTGCAGAAAAGAACCTTGGGATTACAGTGGATGAAAAGCTGTATATGAGTCAACAGTGTGCCTTTGTAGCCAAAAAGGCTAAAGGCATATTAGGGTGCATTAGGAGGAGCACTGCCAACAGATCTAGAGAAGTGATTATTCCCCTTTATTCAGCTCTGGTGAGGCCACATCTGGAGTAGTGTGCCCAGTTCTGGGCCCCCCACTATAGAAAGGATGTGGATACTTTGCAGAGGGTCCAGCAGAGGGCAACCAAAATGATTAGGGGGCTGGAGCGCATGACTTATGAGGAGAGACTGAGGGATTTGGGTTTGTTTAGTCTGCAGAAGAGAAGAGTGAGGGGGGATTTGATAGCAGCCTTCAACTTCCTGAAGGGAGGTTCCAAAGAGGATGGAGAGAGGCTGTTCACAGTAGTGACGGATGGCAGAACAAGGAGCAATGGTCTCAAGTTACAGTGGGAGAGGTCTAGGTTGGACATTAGGAAAAACTACTTCACTAGATGGGTGGTGAAGTACTGGAATGGGTTACCTAGGGAGGTGGTGGAATCTCCATCCCGAGAGGTTTTTTAAGTCTCGGCTTGACAGGGCCCTGGCTGGGTTGATTTATTTGGGATTGGTCCTGGCTTGGGCAGGGGGCTGGACTTGATGACCTCCTGAGGTCTCTTCCAGCTCTATGATTCTATCAGAGTCAAGGCAGTAAGGAAGCCTGACTTAGCTCTGCTGCCACACTGGACAGTTAGTGCCCCAAATCTCCCAGATTAGCTGAAGTTGCCTGTGGGAGATAGAGGATTGTCAACCCTCCCACTTTTACCAGGAGTCTCTTTGAATCACAACCTATCTGTGATACTGCGGAATCGCAGAAGTACAAGTCTTTGGTGTTAATTCAAATGTATATCCTAAACATTCAAATAGTCCCATTGGAGGCAGCCACCTTCTTGAAAAAAAAAATCAGGCCTGGATAATGACTCAGCTTGAACACCCAAAATCTACCATCACTTGAAAAAATAAATATAGGCCCAACTTTTCATGATTAAACTATTACTTGAGAGCATAATATTTTGGCTTTAATATGAAAATCAAAGCAGATGTTTGGAATCAGATCATATATTATGTTCACAGATTGATTCGGTTGTACCTTTTCAGTTTACTTCTACTGACACGGAGTTGAAGCAACCAGCTAGATGACTAATTAAAGTCCCACTTTTAAATGCCATAGCGCAGGGATGAATGGATTGGTTAGCTACTTGTTTTGTATTTTTTCATGTAGTTACTGGATGTTCATGTCTGGTATAAAGCAGGAACTTGGACTTTCAGGGGGAACATCAGATCATCCAGATATTTACCTAGCTTTTACAAAAGGACACGTAAAAAATGCTGGCAAAGTCACTACAAACTACAGTCTCAGACAATGACTTGTTTAACCCTGAAACATAAGTACAATATTTATATTCCAATTGATTTCATAATTATATGGTAAAAAAGAAAAAGTAAGCATAAGAATGGCCGTACTGGGTAAGACCAAAGGTCCATCTAGCCCAGTATCCTGTCTGCCGACAGTGGCCAGCACCAGGTGCCCCAGAGAGGGTGGACCGAAGACAATGATCAAGCGATTTGTCTCCTGCCATCCCTCTCCAGCCTCTGACAAACAGAGGCCAAGGACACCATTTTATCCCCTGGCTAATAGCCTTTTATGGACCTAACCTCCATGAAATTATCTAGCTTCTCTTTAAACTCTATTATAGTCCTAGCCTTCACAGCCTCCTCTGGCAAGGAGTTCCACAGGCTGACTACACGCTGTGTGAAGAAGAACTTTCTTTTATTAGTTTTAAACCTGCTACCCATTAATTTCATTTGGTGTCCTCTAGTTCTTCTATTTAGGGAACTAATAAATAACTTCTCTTTATCGGCCCTCTCCACACCACTCATGATTTTATATACCTCTATCATATCCCCCCTCAGTCTCCTCTTTTCTAAACTGAAAAGTCCCAGTCGCTTTAACCTCTCCTCATATGGGACCCGTTCCAAACCCCTAATCATTTTAGTTGCCCTTTTCTGAACCCTTTCCAAGGCCAAAGTATCTTTTTTGAGGTGAGGAGACCACATCAGTACACAGTATTCAAGATGTGGGCGTACCATAGTTTTATACAGGGGCAGTAAGATATTCTGGGTCTTATTTTCTATCCCTTTCTTAATAATTCCTAGCATCCTATTTGCCTTTTTGACCGCCGCTGCACACTGTGTGGAAGTTTTCAGAGAACTGTCCACGATAACTCCAAGATCTCTTTCCTGATTTGTCGTAGCCAAATTAGCCCCCATCATACTGTACGTATAGTTGGGGTTATTTTTCCCGATGTGCATTACTTTACACTTATCCACATTAAATTTCATTTGCCATTTTGTTGCCCAATCACTCAGTTTGGTGAGATCTT
Source organism: Pelochelys cantorii (assembly GCA_032595735.1). Lineage (NCBI taxonomy): Eukaryota > Metazoa > Chordata > Testudines > Trionychidae > Pelochelys > Pelochelys cantorii. The sequence goes on from CM064327.1 coordinate 162,487,268, forward strand.
CTTGGAGTCCCTCACAGTCTGCTTCTGTCTTGACTATCCTAAACAGTTTGGTATCATCTGCAAACTTTACCACCTCACTGCTTACCCCTTTCTCCAGATCATTTATGAATAAGTTGAACAGGATTGGTCCTAGGACCGACCCTTGGGCGACATCACTAGTTACCCCTCTCCATTCTGAAAATTTACCATTTATTCCTACCCTTTGCTTCCTGTCTTTTAACCAGTTCTCAATCCAAGAAAGGACCTTCCCTCTTATCCCATGGCCATGTAATTTACACAAGAGCCTTTGGTGAGGGACCTTGTCAAAGGCTTTCTGAAAATCTAAGTATACTATATCTACTGGATCCCCCTTGTCCGCATGTTTGTTAACCCCTTCAAAGAACTCTAATAGATTAGTAAGACAGGATTTCCCTTTACAGAAACCATGTTGACTTTTGTCCAACAAATTATGTTCTTCTACATGCTTCACAATTTTATTCTTTACTATTGTTTCGACTAATTTGCCCGGTACTGAAGTTAGACTTACCGGTCTGTAATTGCCAAGATCGCCTCTGGAGCCCTTTTTAAATATTGGTGTCACGTTAGCTACCTTCCAGTCATTAGGTACAGAAGCCGATTTAAGGGATAGGTTACAAACCACAGATAATAGTTCAGCAATTTCCCATTTGAGTTCTTTTAGAACCCTTGGATGAATGCCATCCGGTCCCGGAGATTTGTTAATATTAAGTTTTTCTATTTGTTCCAAAACCTCCTCTAATGACACTTCAATCCGGGACAGTTCCTCAGATTCATCACCCACAAAGGACGGTGCAGATTTGGGAATCTCCCCAACGTCCTCAGCCGTGAAGACTGAAGCAAAGAAATCATTTAGGTTCTCCGCAATGGCTTTATCGTCCTTGATTGCACCTTTTATAGTTCGATCGTCTAGGGGACCCACAGGTTTTTTTAGCAGGCTTCCTGCTTCTAATGTACTTAAAAAACATTTTGTTATTTCTTTTTGAGTTTTTGGCTAGCTGTTCCTCAAAATCTTTTTTTGCTTTTCTTGTTACATTTTTACACTTGATTTGACAGTGTTTATGCTCCTTTCTATTTATCTCACTAGGACTGGACTTCCACTTCTTAAAAGATGCCTTTTTGTCCCTCACCGCTTCTTTTACATGGTGGTTAAGCCACGGTGACACTTTTTTAGGTCTCTTGCTATATTTTTTAATTTGGGGTATACATTTAAGTTGGGCCTCTATTATGGTGTCTTTAAAAAGTTTCCATGTAGCTTGCAGGGATTTGGCTCTAGTCACTGTGCCTTTTAATTTCTGTTTAACTAGCCTCCTCATTTTTGTGTAATTCCCCTTTTTGAAATTAAATGCCAGGGTGCTGGCCTGCTGAGGTGTTCTACCCACCACAGGAATGTTGAATGTTATTAAAATTAAGCAATTTTTCAATAATAGACATCCAAAAGTGTTTGTAAGTAGGTCATTTAAATGAGGTAAAATTGGGAGTATGCCAGATAAATCCGACTCTTCACCTTTAAGCTTCCTACACAGGAGTAAAGTGCGGGATCAAGAGCTACTCAATGGCATGTGTCCCTTAGGAGTGGGTCACAATAATGTAATAGAGAGAATCAGATATTGACTTTAGTGGAGTTATACCAGTATAGAATTGATGCAATAAAGTGAAAAAATCACAGCCCAATTTTTAGAGGTGGGTTGGCTTAAGAGAGGAAAATGTTGTTTTATTTTAAAAAAACCATACTAGAACACATTTATGAGTGTTCTTAAGAGCCCACAGTTTTATACTCCCAGGCTACGTCTAGACTGGCATGATTTTCCGCAAATGTTTTTAACAGAAAAGTTTTTCCGTTAAAAGCATTTGCGGAAAAGAGCATCTAGATTGGCACGGACGCTTTTCCGCAAAAGCACTTTTTGTGGAAAAGCGTTCATGCCAATCTAGACGCGGTTTTGCGCAAGAAAGCCCCGATTGCCATTTTAGCCATCGGGGCTTTTTTTGCGCAAAACAAATCTGAGCTGTCTACACTGTCCCTTTTGCGCAAAAGCTTTTCCTCAAAAGGACTTTTGCCCGAATGGGAGCGTCAAAGTATTTGCGCAAGAAGCACTGATTTCTTACATTAGAACGTCAGTGCTTTTGCGCAAAATCAAGCGGCCAGTGTAGACAGCTGTCAAGTTTTTGCACAAAAGCGGCCCCTGTTGCGGAAAAACTTGCCAGTCTAGACACAGCCCCAGAGTTATCTGTTTAGCGCTCAGATCCCTGTTTATTTTCTATGATCAAAATAATTTTACATTCCTCACTTTTAACCTACCCGACCATAAACATAAGATATGCTGCATTTCATTTGTCTGGATAGGGTCTATTCTATGTGTATTCTGTCTGGAACTTCTTTTCCATGCTGAGCCAGCTTGAAAAAGCAATCTGCAGTTCCTATGCTACACTTGCTAAGCTTGTTAATGCCTGCATTAAAAAAAGTCATTCACTGATAATGTCATTGTAGAAAATGTGATATAACAGCACGCTCATTTCTCTATACTTCCAGCATGATTTTTCCAATTCATTGTGCTAATTTTTCTCAAGCACTGCATGTGAATATACTGATATACTTTAAAAAGATATTTACTATAGTAAATTTAGGGGTGATCTTGCAATACTGACCCTAGTTCAAACCCTCGATACAGTACAAATCAATACTTTCAGGTGTTGTTGTGCCTCAGGTGCATAAATATTTATTTCTCTAGTATGCAACACCTTGAGGCTCAAATAATCTCTATGAAGGAATGATTTTATTTTTGATTAATAAAACTTTTTGATTAAGTCCATTTTCATGTTTTGGCTAGGTTGTTGAAGTACATGTGCTATGATAACATCAAGAGACCTGTCTTGGTTCTCATTTATTTTGATTGGGATTTCAGCTTTCAGATATAGGGGAAAAATTAGAGTGGACCAACAGATGGAGATTTTGCAGAACCAGGACTAAGTCACAGTTATTCCAGGTCTCTATACGTGTCATGGGTAATCTTGAATAAATTCATATATTTCAAGGCTAAAATGAAACATTGTGACCAATCTGACTTCCTATATAATAGGCTACAGAGCTCCCCAAAATAATTCCTAGAGTATGTCTTCGAGAGAAAAAAAATCCGTTCTTGAGTTTAGAAGTTGCCAGTGATGGAGAATGCATCATGGCTCTTGGCAAATTGCTCCAATGGTTAATTACTCATTGTTAAAAATGTATACCTTAATTTCAGTCTGAATTCATCTTTAAGATAGATACTTCCTAACTAACCTATATGGAGGAATTAGTGCTGTTTAGTTCTGCATAGCCTCATGAGGTTTTTCATAGCTTGAGAAACCTGGGCTGATTGCTCTATAGAGTCCATTATTCTTCAAATATTTTAAGCAGGATCCTGCACAAGATCTGTCCTATCTGAAATAAAGTAACATTTACATTTCCTTCAAAACTTCCCCTTTTTGTATAAAAATGGTAAAAGTCTTCCTTCAGAGACTCCACTACTTTTTTTTTATGAAGAAACACCATTTACAGGTAGATGCAGAACAAGTTGGCAAAGGATGTCTTGATAATTTCCCACCATTCCTCCTGTGTGTAAAAAAACAAAACCAAACCGTTTCCTCTACATAGGGATTTGCTCCAAAAACTGGTCATTAGAGGCCATCAGCCTGATCACATTTGTCTGACAGACATCAAGGGTATGTCTTGACATCAAGGGGTAGGTCGACACTGCAAATGAGGCAGGGATTTAAATATCCCTCACCTAATTTGCATAAAAATGGCTGCTGCGTTTTGCCGACTCAGCACTTTGTCAGCAAAAAGCAGCAGTCTAGAGGGGGATCTGTTGAGAAAGAAAGCCTTTTTCAACAGATCCCTTATGCCTCCTGAAAGCCTTACTCACACAATTAACACAGATGATTCTGTAGCATCTGACTCCTACTTTGCACTCCCTTTACTCAGGGATTAGTAATAGATAGGAATAAGGCTGGGCAGAATCAGGCCCTGACTAAACCACAATATTTGCAATATAATGTTTTCCTATAGAGGAAACAGAAAAGCTTGTGTTATTGGGTAATAAAAGCCTTCCTTTGGTTCATGTTAACACAGATATTGTTGGAGTAATTAACCTGGCCTTGCATTATTCAGCACCAATGAATTCTGAATTCTCACTAACAACTATCCCTGCTGAGGCAGAAGGCAAGAGTTTCCCCTTGTTATCTTTTCACAAAGAGGCTTCAGAACAGGTTGAAAAGTTATTTCTGTGTTCTAAAGCAATCAGAGTTGTTGCTTTATGGGAAACCAGAGAGAAGGAGTTACAGGAAAGAATCTACAAAGGCACCGACTTTGAGGTGAATGATAGATTATTGAAGATACATCTGATTTCATTTGCAGAGGCTACAGAGTTACTCATCCTAGTGTGATCGTGCCAGCAAGATGCAATGAAACAAAGCATGCACGTAAGATAATGCAACATGGCATTTTATCTTTAGCAGAGAAAATATAGGTTTCTAACCATGGCTGCCTGCTGTCAACTCAGATAGGAAGAAACCAGTGGGAAAATGTAAAGTGGAAAATAAAGTGCCCAGTGTAAAAAGATCTGCATCCACAGTACACTGGACAAACTGATATTTAGAAATGATCATTTCATTACTTGGTAAATAGTTATTTTAGGGGGGTAGTGTACATTAATGGTTGAATTTCAACCATAAATCTTTAGGTCTGGCTTTGCAAAAGTGAAAGTCAGACCTAAATGTGGTTTTAACAACATTTTCCCTGTAAACATTTCTTTTTATATAAAGCATTGGTGTGGGGGGAGAGGGTGTCAATTTCCTTTAAGGAAAAAACACTACTAGCATACAGTAAAGTTGAGGTAAGTTTTAAATTGTGTTTTATTCACAAACCCAATAGGCACAAGGATTGGTGTATTTGAAACATCCCAGGAAGCTCTTCCTGATGTTCTAAAAATGAAAAAAAGAATAAGGCATAACACTGGTGTTTCCATAAGATGGGCCCAGGTATATCTTTCATCAATTTAGACAGCATGTGTATTTAACTCTATCATGTAATATCATTCCTTTGTCAGGCAGTTACCTCTTTGGAGTTGTTAGTAAAGCAAGCACGAAAGCACACAAACACTATAGCTGGTTGAAAAATTCAACTAAGTTTATTTTCCTCAAAATATTTTGTTTTCATGCCAAAACATTTTACAGGGATGTATTCATGCTCATAAAGTTTTTGACGGGAAGATTTCCAAGGTCCAGGGCTCTCAGGTTACTCGGAAACAGAGAAAGAACACACATTGAAAATCTGACCTTTCTGATCCAAGTGAACATTTCTGTTTCACAAAAATGTTGTGGTTTTGTTTGAATACAGAACAAAACATTTGAAACCCCAAAATGTTGACCCAAATTTTCTTCTGGTCATCTTTATTACTCCTAAGTCAAGTTACTTATATACATAAGTGTTTGAAGTAGTGACCCACAAAAGAGTGAGATTATTTACTTCAGTTGATTTTGCCTAATTTAGGGCGAGGAAGGTCCATGACTATGGTTGTTAAGCAGGACAGAAGTCCATGGACTTTAAGGGATTCTTCAGAATTCTTCTGTACATTAGACTGCTTTGCATCCTTACAGAGCCAGTTGGAATTCTGCCCCCTAAGCCTGGACATCTGATGATCCATGCAAGATTCTTGATTTAATGCCATCTCCAGGTATCCCACAATAACTGAACCTTTTCATTCATTCAGAGGCCCTATTGTTTTTATAGATTACAAACTCTCAGTCATCTTGTTTCTTCCAACCCTCACCATGAAAGAGGGTCTACAACAATGCAATTCCACACTACCATGATGTTAGCCTTTGGAATCTAAAAATATTTAGTGTTGCTAACTTCCTTGGAGTTTACTGCTGATTGTCAGGCAGGATAGAAGTCTAGATATTATATACGAAAATGAAGAACTGTCATGCGGTTTTTATGAGGCTATAATGCAGTTAGTTGATAAACTGCAAAGCTGGAGGCAAAGTAGACTGTCCCATCAGGGAACAGGCTTATTGCCTCATAAAACAACACAATAGTATTATTTTGCTACTGCAAGCAGTTAAAAATTTATTTAATTTTACTCCTTCTCCCCCATAAAATTGGGCTTACTGGATTTCTCTGAAGAGAAAGCTTCTTAAACTTTCAATGGCTCAGTGAAAGGCCACACTAAGCACTCCAATCCAGGACATTCCAAAAGTTAAAGATGAACATTCAACCTTAGCATGCACCTCTTTGAGCATGACTTATACTGGAACACTATATTGCATTCTACAATGAATATTTAACAATAATGCAGTGGCAAGCTACAATTTTCTAGGCACAAGTCCTATTTATATCACTAATATGAAATAGTCCCTTTGTGGAAAACATTCACCCACAAAGGAGGCCAGCACAGGGGGTATTCTGATCTGTATCCCTGTGAGTCCCTGCTTTTAGTAACTATGAGCACGTTTACACTACACAGAAGATCCATACTGCCGCAGTCAATCTTCCGGGGTTTGATTTAGTGGGTGTAGCATAGACCTGCTAGATTGAACTCAAAGGGCACCTCTGTTGGTGCCAGTACTCCTACCCCTTGCGAGGAGTAAGGGAAACCAACGGGAGCGTTTGCTCTCGTCAACCTCTTGCTGTGTGGATGGCAATTTAAGATATGTCAACTCCAGCTATGTAATTTATGTAGCTGGAGTTGCATATATTACTTTGACCTTCACATGTAGTGTAGATTGGGCCTGTGTGTTTAAAGAAAGTGTTCAGAGACATCCACAAAAATTATGGTTCCATATTTTTGTCCATCTTACAGTAGCATGTAGATTACAGGCACATGTAGTTATGAACCACAGTGAAAGGAGCAAGGCTGCAGGACATTACATTACCCAAAATATCAGTGTTGACATACGAGTCAGTGCTTTTAGAGAGACAAGTAGAGTATTCAGGCATTAGGGCATTCTATTCAGTTAGGCTATTTATACTGGAGATAGCTGGGTGTGTAGTGTCTGTACTCTGCATACTACCATAAATGTAGATGTACCATAAGACTGGCTGTCAAAATTAAGGCTATGTCTACACTCCAGAATTCTTGTGCAAGAAGCTTTTTGAGGAAGAGATCTTCTGCAAAAACTTATTGCACAAGGGAATGTCCACACTGCAAAAGCACATAAAAAAAGTGACACAGTTTTGCGCAAGAGAGTGTCCAGACTGCATGGATGCTCTTTCGAAAGAAAGTGCTGATACCTATTCACAGAATGGCCACCAGAGCACCTGTGCTTTTTTCAATAGGGTTTTTTTGCGCAAAAAGAGGCAGTTCCCCGTCCACATACACCTTTTTGCACAAAAGCTCTTGCGCAAAAAGGAGTTATTCCTCGTAGAAAGAGGAATAACTCTTGCACAAACCCCCCTCTGTTCTGTTGATTTTCTTGTGCAAAAATGTGTTTGAGGTGAGGACGCTCCGCGAGTTTTCGTGCAGAAACACAAAACGGAGTTTTTGCACAAAAACTCTGCAGTCTAGATGTAGCCTAAGACTTTAGGAATTCAGTACTCCACAACAAAAGTAACTTTATTCCCATGAATACTAGACCACAAAAAAGGTAATAAAGAACTACTAAAGCAGTTTCTTCTCTAGGCTTCCATTCCTTTTCAATCACCATAACCTTCTAGACTTCTTACCCTTTTCCACAAAGTTTTGAGCCTTCAAACCTTTTCATCTGATTCTGTTTAATTGTTTTATTTCTTTAGTGGATCAATTAATAAGAACTTTACATCTTTTAAAGTTTGAATAAAAACAGCCATCATTATCTGGGTTACATTGGTAACCAGATCCCACCTAAAGTTTCAGAGAATGAGGAGTAATTTGTGACCCTACTGCAACAAGAGTCTAATTTCATCATCATATATCCTCAGCTCTCTTCAGGTGATAAAGTTATCATTATATTGGCTCACTTTCTGCTTAAGTTTTCTAAGGAGACTGTTAGGAATGAAGAGTCAACAGTCATTACTTCACATAGCTAATTACCTCCTCTATTGGGCTCTTTTTCAAGTTAAAGTCCTAGTTTGTAAATGCAGTCTTGTAAAGGACTCAGGACATCTTGCAGATTAAGGGCTGAATCTGCACCTAACACAGCAGACTTTCCAATTATAATAAGCTATGCTCTAATGCACAAGTACCTCCACTTATTTCAGTAGAGCTATTCATGGTCTAACATGCTTTCTAGGTGCTATATATGAAGAAAAGAAATGGTCCTTGCCGGAGGAGCTGGCAGTATATCGCAACAGTTGAAATTAGATCTCTCTGTATATCCAATAAGCCTGTAAGTATGGGTCAGTTGTAGTAGGTTGTGTGTTACTGTATGGACATCTGGCACACAAACGTGAGACTGCTAGCTTTTTTTTTCCCCAAAAAAAGATGTTTGTTCAATCAGCAAAAACATGAGTCTGATCTGACACCAGTTTTTGACTCCTGTACCTCCACTGATCTTTCCTGAGCCACGCTGATGAAAAAATAATGAGATCAGAAAAAAATGCTAGCTTGAAGAGTTCTGTAAACCATTAAATCTCTTAGTTATCCAGCCCGTTCTCCATTATTTATCATAAATTATTTATGTACACAGCTTTTTTCAAGCAACATATACTTGTTCTAGATTATGTGAGGTTTGAAAGTATCTAAATTTCATACACACACTGAGTTGCGCAGACTTCACTTTTTTGGCCTTTGAACCAGCTTATAATCAAGTCTGTCCCGTTCACTGCCTTTTTAGTCATTGTCTAGGCTACTTGAAGCAGCAAACTTTATTTTCTAAGTTGAAATCAGTTTTGTCTGTTCTTTGCTTTTGTGTTCGGTACTGAAGTCATAAAGATTTAAAACCAAGAACATGTTCTAAAATCTATTCAGATTTGGTTTGTTGGCTAGGAGGTGGTTTCATTATATGCCTGTTTCTTTTTCCAGTCATCATCAGTCAAGACCTTTGGCATTTTCCTACTTAAGTTCCATAGTGAAATTACAATGTCATATAGTTCTGTATTTTCAAGAGTTCAAAATAGTTGTTTGGGGGCATCAAGTGACTCCAGTTATTATGAAGTAGTATTTAACTGCAGTTTGTTCGAAATATGAATGTGTGTTTGAATAATGAGTTCGTATAGTACCACATTGTGAGGAATTAACTGAAATGTTTAAAGACACACAAGTAAAGATCTAGGTAAGTAAGAGTAAATTTTTTGACCCATACATAAAGCTCATTTTGCATGAAGCTATACAAGTTTAGAAATTTAAGTAATGCCCTTTGATCCTAATGTTACATTCTTACTATCTACTTATTCCAAAAGCCTAAAGATGAAATCCTGCCTCCTATGAAATCAATGACAGAGCTCTTGATTTCAGTGAGGTCAGAACTTTACCTATAAGATAACAGGCCATGAATGTTGTGGCCACCCCACAGACAAACCATTTCTATTCCACCCAGCTATACTTGCAAACTCCTCCACACTGTGCAGGAGCCTTAAGCATACCACCCCATCATCCCTGATGGATTTCTCCCAGTCTCCATCATAATCCCTAACTAACAAAAACCCCTCTCAGTCTGGTGAAGTGCATGTGTGTGCCTTCCTCCATTGCTTCCTCAAGAGCTGTGGTCACCAACCCATCCACCACAAGGTGTTTGGGTCCCCCCACTCCAGAAGCCCCACTACCTACCTCTAGCGACAATGAAGATAGTGCCGGCTTCCTGCAGAGTGGAAGGAAGTCCGGCAGCTGCGCGCCACTTCCGGGGTTTCAGGAAGTGCACTGGCTGCTCCCCCTCCCCCAAACAGCCTGTGCGGTACCACAACCCAGGTCTGTGGTGTGCCAGGGACTTCCTGTACGGGAGGCGGGAGAGGAGTCCCCAGAGGAGGCGCATGCTGGGGCTTCCCTCCTCTGCGGGAGGGGTAGGGGGAAGGAGTCCCGGAAGGAGGCACGTGCTGGAGGCTCCCTGTCCCTTGCCCCCACCAACACCCTGTCCCCTGCCCCCACTGGCACCCTGTCCCCTGCCCCAGCACCCATTAACACCCTTCCCCAGTACCATGTCCCCTGCTCCCACCAGCACAGCTGGGGTCACATTAGTAAGGTTTGCGGGGGGAGGTTTGGAAGAGTTTTTTTTTTTTTTGCATCTCACTTGTGTGGCCCCAACTGACTTTTCTGTGGGTCAGTGACCCCTGACTCAAAACAGGTTCCCCGCCTTTCTCATAAATAAAGACAATGCTGAAACTTTTTGTGTTTGACATAATATTTTATTTAAAATTGAAGCCTAGCCAACAAACCGACAGTTGGGGCCAAGCCCCCATCTGGCTGCAGCATCATAACACTCATGCACCCCTGCCCCCGACCCTAAACCTGAGCCTATCATACATTGGAACCCCCTGTCCTGAGCCTCTCACATTCCCAAACTCCTGCACCCCCACATCCCCAGTCTTCTGCCACAACATTTCTGCACCATCCACACACTGCAAATCTGTGTCCTGAGACCATCATACTCCCAACCTCCCTGCCCTGAGCCTCTCAGACACCCCCAAACTCCTGCACCCTCACATTCACATGCCTGTGGCTTGCTTAGTACTCCAACCCTCCACCTCACCCCAACACTCCCCAGCCTGGAGCCCCCTCCCCGAGCCAGCATCCCCTTCTCCACCTCCTCCTGCATCCAAATTCCCTTCCAGAGCTTGCACCTCTCACTCCTTCCCACACCCAAATCCCTCATTCCCATCCCAGAGCCCACATATCCTGTCTCAACCCAGTGAGGGTATGGTTAGACTGCAGGAGTTTTTCCAGGATTCCAGAGGTATCCCAGAAAAACTCTTCTGCATCCAGGGACACGTTTGTTCTTCCACTTTTTTTTTAGTGGAAGAGCAAACATGCTCTTTCAGTAACCCCTGTATTCCTCGTTCCATGAGGAATAAGGGGGCTACCAAATGAAGGGGTTTTTCTGACATTTGGTCCAGTGTAGACAGGCCAAATGTTGGAAAAACCTCTTCCTACAGAAGAATCGAAAAAAAAGCAGCAGTGTAGCCGTACCCTGAGAGTGTATAAGGGCTGGGGATAGCAAGTGATGGAGAGGAGGAGAACAGAGAGGACGGGGCTTCAAGGAAAGGGTGGGGCCTTGGGGGAAGGATGGGGTGGTAGATCTTGGCTTTTTCTGACATTTAAAAAGTGATCTTGGGCATAAAAAGGTTGGACACCACTGCTCTAGAGCCACAATATGTCACTGAGGAGCCAGAGAGCCAGTTGGAGACCTGATTTTTACCTGCCAAACACAACTTAAAGCCACAATGCACCTAAGACTCCCCTGTACAATTCTGAGAATGGATGGTATACACCCAGGATGTGACTAGATGCGGGAGGAGAAGAAGAGATACAATTGCAAACTCTTCTCACAAACCAAGCTTTGTCCACTCATGATACATTATGCAGGTATCATGATAAAATCAACTCCGTCTATGCTGATCGGTGAAATTGTTAGTTCTGAAGCCTACTTGTGAAAAGTTTGTCAACATTGCTAATATCGCACCAAAAATTCATGACACTGAACTGTTATGTGTAGCTATTTGCACATTTGTGCATATATTGCTGTGCTGATTTATTCTTGCATTAGAGTTTAAGAGGCTCTCTCTGTAATTATAAGGGGCAGTCTGGTCCATTTAAATTGCAAGCTCTGCTAGATAGCTACTGTCTTAACATTAGTACAGTGGGATCCTGATCTCAGCTGTGGTCTCCTAGATTCTACCGGAATAAAAGTACTGCTGAGGAAGTGAAAACTCAGCAAAGCACAGATACAAGGAAGAAGTAATGTTTATTTCAGTTTGTCATTTTCCTGCCTAGAGTCTCTATTTGAAAAAAAACCTGACACTATTTAAAGATGTCTAGTACTTAAAAATATTCTCCCCTTAAAATAATTTAACACTTGGCTGGCCTTACACTACAGAGCTGTGAAAACTTGGCAATTATAGTTTGAAGTTTCTTGCAAGTAATTTTGTTCTGTTTTTGTTTGTATGAGTTCCCAGACATGGTGTTTGACTGAGTGTGGAATTCTAACATATTCTAAGTCTCAAAAGTTAAATAAAAACCCATTAGCAGAAACTGTCTAGTTTTGCATAGAGTGAATAAAAAACTACTACAGGTTAAACCTCCTAGGACTGGGACTCTCTGATCCGGCAACATCCGTAGTCCGAACCAGAGAGACCCAGCGCTGGGAGTGAAAGCCAGCAGTGGTGGGGCCAGCCAGACCAGCTGTGGGGCTGGCAAGACACATCTCTGGACAGCCCTGGTGGGGTGAGGCAGCAGTGGGGCCCCCAACTGGCCCCAGGCAAGCCCTATCCCCAGGGAGCCCTGGCCAGGTGGGGCAGCAGGCAGACCAGTAAGCTCCATCCCCAAGAAGCCCCAGCCAGGCAGGACAAGCCGCATCCTGAGGGAGCCCCGGCGGGGGTGCAGCACTTGGCATCAGCGAGCTACTGACAGCAATGGGGGTGCTGGTAGCCAGCAAGCCCTGTCCCCAGGAAGCCCAGCCAGGCAGGGCAGTGGGCTGGGAGGCTGGTGGCAGGGGACGTCTCCTGATCCAGCAAAGTCCCTCATTCGGGACTGCTCAGTTCCAAGGGTGCCGGACCAGGGAGATCCAACCTGTACTAAGAGGAGAGGAATTACAGATCCTAGAGGGGCATTCCATAGGACTTTGAACATCCTATAGTAGGGGCAGTCATGAAGATTACCTGGTTTTTAGTGGGACCTCAACCATGACCATTTATTCTTTGGCTTCCTTGAAGAGGCTTCCAACAAAAGTGCCCATTAGTGTCAGTTCTGAGGATGGTTTACAAGACACATGGTACAAAATGGACAAAATGGACAAATTCATTTCACTTGTGTCACTCAATACCAGTCAAATGATGCCACCTTTGGATTATAGAACATGAGAGTCAAATCAATCAGCTCTCCCATAACTATTATTTTTATATTCAGAAAAAAATGCATACTCCAAGACATGAATAATTAGGAGCAACCAGAATTAGCTGCTCTGTAACTGAGCCAAACAGCTCCTGCAGTCTCTAAATGACTCCATCTGTACCCTCCTCTGAGCAAATAGAATGCTGAATTGCTACGTAATCATCTTCCATTTGCTTGGGGACAGACTCATAAACTATTTAAATTATTTTACAATATTATTCCAAAAGTCTGTACCCAGAAAGAAACTTGCATAATGCAAAAATATTGAGAGCAACCTCCTAATCCTACTGAAGTTAATAGAGTTGTATGTTGACTTCAGTAGAGGCTGGAATTTCATCCCAGGCCTCCAATATGCTAGACACATAAACCTCTAACTTCCTGGAACTCTTTTGAAATAGGAACAATGAGCTCAGAATCTGAACATTGCTATAGAAAATGAAGAATGGGGTTGTCTTATTTCACTGAATACAGGCTCTAGAAAACAGCCTTCAAAACCTCAAATAGAGAGACAGCTTCCCAAGTCATCATGGTTCTGCAGATCCACTCATACAAAACCTGAAGACTTCAATATTTGAATAATCAACAGTTTGGCTTCACCAGGGTTTTGAGAAGCCAGGTTTGCCAATACATCCCTGACCTCTCCCACAGGAATGCTCTAACCTACAATTGTTTGCAAAGTATTTTAATATTTTCACATGAAATGGCTACCAAGGTACAAAATAATGAACCAACTAGGGATTTGGTTTTAGAGCAAGGCCTTTCTTGCTGGTGTATGAGACACACACCTCTATGCCATTCCTCACACTCTAGAAATATACTCTGCAAGAAAGATCTGCTTTGCTGAACTTCTCTGCATATACCAAATAAAGTTAAATATTGATCAACATGAAGTACTGTAACAATATATGTAAAAGTACAGTCATAGAAGATGGGAAAATTAGCTTCTTGTTTTAAAGAGCCCTAAATTTTGTGCCTTTCATTTTAAGAACCAGGAGTGTTCCGAAATACTGGGGAAAACATGCACTTATTGTTTCATGGGAGTTTGATTAGATTAGTTTGATTTTGTTTTAAATAAATGAAAGGAATACTTGGACAGTTTAAAACCTTTCAATTTCTGACTTTTTTTGGTCAAAAACAAACGAGCAAAAATCTTTCTTTTTTGCATTTTTGTATGAAATGGGTTTCTATTTGTTAGCCAGCTCTAATTTTAACATTGATTTTTGACTTAGAGAATAATCAATTATAGCTTCACTTTTCTAACAGTTTTTTAATGTTTTTCTATCAAGAACTGTAAGTTAAGAAATCCACAAGGATAAAATAATAGGCAAATAAAAAAACCTATAAACCTGGCTTAAATATACTTAAAATAATTTGTTCTAATTTAGGAGCAGATTTTTATTCAGAGGATTTGAGAGATGTAACATTTTTAGTATGTACATTTTAGAGTATCATTCTGCCATGAAGAGTTAGCATGTAGAAGTGATACCATGTACCTTTTACTGGACACATGTTCCTTGTTGTGTGTTCAGAGACAAGGCTGCTAGTTTAGTCATATGCACAAGTACATTTTTACTCCAGATAGCCTTGCAGCATCAGCATAGCTGTGATAGTTGAGTAGATTTAATCTTGGTTTTAAAAAAACCCAAATTTATTATCCATCATCAATTGCAATTCCAGGAAGTAATTCTGCAGTCACTTATCCCTCTAATGTGATTGTCTATAGATATACCCGTGGAAGCTTTGAAGGTAATCACAGTGCACAGATGTCATGGAAAGTATAATTATCTTCTGGAATTTTTATTATTGCTAATAATAATGCATCACCCAGAGAAAAGCCAACTTGAATTTCAGATGACAGACAGTATTTGCTAGTTGGACAGTTAAAACATTTTTATTTCTTTATTGATCACATCTGATGGGTCTTCCAAGAACAGTGTTTCTGAAAGTGCTCATGAAACCACTTTGAGAAACACATTAACTGGCCGCCCTGCTTTGTTTTTTTACTGGTGCCATGGCCCGGAGCCTCACGGCTGCCATTGGCTCCGTTTCATCCTTTGCAGCCAAGGGGAGCCACGGGAAGTGGTGTGGGCCAGGCCACTGCTTCCCTTTGCTTTGCTTGGCTGCAAAGAGCGAAACGGAGCCAATGGCAGCCACGAGGTTCCATGGCCGCGGTGCCAGTAAATAAACCGGGGCGGCCAGTTAATGTGTTTCTCAAAGTGATTTCACAGAGCACTTTCAGAAGTACTGCTCTAGAATCACCAAAGCATGAACAGGAATTCTCAAAAAGCCATTTTCAAAGAGCTACTTAGCAGAACACAGCCACTGAGCACTATGGTGCTGTTTGTTGCAGTTTTACCTTCAGCCTCTGTATGTAAGAGCTGTCTGAAAATACTTTAAAGGCTTTGCATTGTACAGATGGAATGCAGTGGAGAATGTGATCATATGCATTTAAATGATGATTCTCAAATACACCGACTTTGCCAAATAATGAATGTCGATTTAAAAAAAAATCTTACCTCTAAAATGGGATATTTGAGGAAAATGCACACAAAGGAAGCACTGTGAGAAGACAGCCTTACCTCCTTTGGCTTCCAAGCATGAGTCTGCCTTTGCATTCCCACTCTGATCAGCTTGCTGTTTCCTCTGCTTATCCTTTGTCTTCATACTCTTCAGTCTCCCACTCCAACAGGCCAGTTCCAGTGTTTCTGAATTAAGTTTATTTCACAGAAAGGAGGCAAAATTTTATTTAGCCAAAGTGCTAATGCAGAAGTCAATCAATCATCCAGCAATCCCACACTAGGGCTATGTCTACACTGGCGCGATCTTGCGCCAGAAATATGCAAATGAGGCTAAGCGTGGAACATCGCCGAGCCTCATTTGCATATCTAATGAGCCGCCATTTTTTTCAGAAGAGGCTCTTGTGCAAGAAGGAGCGTCTACACTGCCCCTTCTTGCACAAGAGGGTTTTTCTTGCGCCAGAAGGGGCAGTGTAGGCGCTCCTTCTTGCACAAGAGCCTCTTCTGAAAAAAATGGCGGCTCATTAGATATGCAAATGAGGCTCGGCGATATTCCACGCTTAGCCTCATTTGCATATTTCTGGCGCAAGATCGCGCCAGTGTAGACATAGCCTAGGAGTTCAGCCTGGTTCCATTCTCACTAGTACTTCTACCCTGCTTCTTGCCAGAAAACGTTCACTTCATCAGTAAATTAGGAGGGAAAACCCAGCCTACCCCATAGGGTGGTCAGGTTTCTGGTTTTCAATGGTCAAAATGGGACCCTCTCTAGCCCAGTGAAAACAGGGGAGTGAGTGATGGTGGGAAGAGCAAGCAATGACAGGGAGAGGGGATGGAGTGGGGGGGAGAGGTGCTTAGAGAAAGGCCACAGTGAGGGTGTTCAGCCAGAAAGATGGCAACTCTACTAGTCCAGGCACTCTGCAGTTATTAGTAGACAACTACTATTGCAAACCCTTTGCTGCAACTCTCTGGATCACTTCTTAGCTTAGCCTACTTGTAGGGCTGTCTTACAGCCCCTTCATAGGTCCCCTATGTGTGCACATTCTGTCTAGACCTCTTTGTTACCCTCACTTCCCCTAGCATCCACTATTACTCAGATAGCTCTAGAAAAGCCTCTTCACAGTACTCTCTCTAGCTCCTATACAGGATCCTTCCTTTTATATGACTCAAAGCCCATCACCTGGAGAAGCAGCTAACAAGGCACAGGTGGTCTAAACCCAAATCCCTTAAGGTCCTGCCCATTGTGCAACTGGTAATAAATATTCCTTCATCTTCCCAGGATTTACCCAGCTCTACTTGTGATGTTTATAAAGATAGGTTACACCATCTTCATCAAACATCTTAGGTGGAAGGTTACTCACAAAATAGGTCATCCAAAGCAGTGGTTCTCAACCTTTCCAGAAATCTGAGCATAAGACAAAGTGTTAAATCAAGGATTTAGATTAAATTTTAAATCACGTTATCTGCTTTCATATAAAGAGGGGATCAAGCTTCAAAATTTGGTCCCAAAGTTTGCATCTGGGGATGGTTGGATCCAACCTGTTGCTAGTTATAATGAAAGAGCTCCCTCATGTCCATCGCAAGTGGGAGACTGATAGAACCAAACAATCAAGGCTGTGGTATAGGGAAAGGAGCCAAGAGTGTTGTATTTTTTTAGGAATAAGAGCTTTACTCTCATGTTAAACACAGGTGAACATAAATCACACTACACAGTTATGCTAAAATCACACCAAATTCTAGAAAAAGGGAATGATTACCAGCAATCATTATTTTCTACTGCTGTACTTGAGAGCAACTGAATGCAAAAAGCATTAGTACTGTAACTACAGTATTTTTTGAAAATGAAGGGTGGGTGGGGGAAACTATTTATTAGCACAAGACACCAAATAAAATTGTTAGATAGCACATTTTAAAAAAACAACAGGAAGTGTTTCACACATTTCACAGTTAACCTGTGAAACTCCTAGCCACAGGATGTTTTGAAGGCCAAGACTATAGGGTTCAAAAAAGAGATAAATTCATGAAGGAAATGACTATTAGTCAGGATGGGTAGGAATAGTGTCTCTAGGTTCTGCTTCCCAGAAGCTGGGAACGGATGACAGGGGATGGATCACTGGATGATTAACTGTTCTGTTCATTCCCTCTGAGGCACCTGGCATTGGCCACTCTCAGAAGTCAGGATACTGAGCCAGACTGACCTTTGGTCTGACCTAGTACGGCCATTCTTATGACATTGCAGATTTGGGCTGGAATGCTCTGGTAAGCAGTGTCTTATTAATATTGTGACACTTCTCTCTCAACTTGCTCCAGCAATATTGCAGGAAAAGCTGCTGCTCTGCTTCCTGACAATAAAACTAGGAACTGAAGAAGTGTGAATTGCCTTGGACAGTAGAGCAGTCCATGGAAACATCTTTGCAAGGATCCAAAGAGACCTCTAGAATATAAATATGCAAACCTTCACTTGCTTATTTTGTGTGTGTGTGTGCCTAGCCTCAAGATGACATGAGAGGAAAGAAATATTGTTTGAATCAAGAACAAAAGGGAATGTAATTTATTTTCTTGGGTAGTAAACTCAAATTATCGTTCTAATAAATCTCCCTCTTGATCATAGGATAAACCTGTGTCTCAGTCAGTTAGCATACAGAGCAGCAGTTAGTAATGTTGCATTTCTGTAGCTGGAGAATTAGGAAGAAGATCTAGCTACAGCAGGAAACAGGATTAAGAAATTTAGGGGGAAAGGGAGTTAAGTGGGTCATTGCCAAATGTTTAGACATATAGAGGTGACTTTCTGCAGAAACTCTGTCAATGACATTCAGCAGCTGCACTGATTAGTTATATCCTTTCACATGAACGTATGAAATCAAACTGCTTGGGTTCACAGTAATGCTGGGAAAGGACTCATCATGTCTATTGAGTTTAACAACATTTGACAGATGGTGGGAGATTAACATACTTTCTTCGATGCTTCTTTTGAGCCTACAGACAGACTGACAAAGAGGACTGATTAAGTCAGATTGCCTTTCAGGAAGTATTAAATATATGTATAACAGGAATGCAAAGAGCCTGAGGCCAAACTAACTAGACAGTATAAAACAGACTATGATACAAGAAAATAATTTGTGTTTACTTTCTTCTCCAGTCTGCCATGGTGGGCTAGTAACAAAAGAGGCCAACTTCTGTGAATGCAAGGGGCTTCTCCATAGGGAGATCTATAGTAGAGTCAAGTTACAAGAGGATGTTGTTCTATATAAGTCTCACCTAAATAATGTGGATCCAATTCTGCTCCCACACAAGACTATCACATTATTCCAGTTATTTCAGTAGAAGTAAGCTAATACCCAGTATGTGTATTGTGTATAACTGAAAAATAAACCTCATAACGTGGAAGTCTGCTGTGAAAGATTAATGTGCATCAAGGTGGTTAGACTCCTTCAGCCTGCAAGAACCCAAATTTGGCATAGAAATAAACATAAGTCTATAAAAGAAATAAATCTCATAAAAACAAAAGAAAAAAAGAAGAAATATACCGCAGGAATCTGCAATGAATGTGGTATTTATTTCCTTACCATATATATGATTTTCTTTAATTAGGTTTCATTAGGGATCAGACAAAGTCAAGAAATCAGCTGTGTCCTCCACTCTGGGACCCCACTAGGCCACCCAGGCACAAGAGCTGGGATTCCCAAGTCAAGTCTCTGCGTAATTCTATTCAGCTCCCGCTCTTAAAAATCTCCAATAATGGAGATTTCACAATGTGCCTCCTGACGGTTAGGGTATGTCTACACATCAAAGTTAATTCGAAATAACAGCCATTATTTCGAATTAACTTTACTAGCACTTACACAGCCAAACCGCTATTTCGAAATAAATTTGAAATAGTGGAGCACTTATTCTGAATTTGGTAAACCTCATTCTATGAGGAATAACACCAAATTCAAAATAGCTAATTCGAAATAAGTGCTGTGTAGACACTTATTTCGAAATAGGGGGCCTCCAGCCTTCCCAGGGTCACCTTGGGGGCCACTCCAGCCCCAAACAAGAACACTCCTCTCCCTTCCCTCCCTTCTTGGAGCCCTTAAAGGGGTTGACTCTGGCCACAGTGCCTGTGCCCGCTCCAAGCCTGCTAGCCCAGAGCCAACAGTCACTGCCCCTGACCCAGTGGACCCAAAACATGAGCCAGCAAGCCACTGGCAGCCAGCCCTCCGCCACTCCCCAGGAGCAGTCTGCCAGCTCCCAGGAGCCTAACAGGGCCCGGAGAAGGCAGGCACCTTCTTGGTCCAGGGTGGAGATCAGGGTGGACCTTTCTTAGGTTTGGGGGGGATGCCGCCAACTTCCACCATGTCTGCACTAGATGGAGGAACGCAGCCATCTATGGCAGGATAGCTGCCAGCCTGGCCACCAAAGGCCACATGTGAACCCAGGAGCAGGTTCGCATGAAAATCAAGTTGGTCCGGCAAGACCCCCAACCATGAGCCCTGAGCTTCTCCTGCCCCTTCTTCCTCTTGCTTCCCCCTTCCACCTCCCTCCTCCCAGGTTTCCCTCTCCCCTCTCCCACCTCCTTTCTCCAGTCTCACCAGTTTCATCCCCCCCCCTCCAGTTTTGTTAAATAAAGAGAGTTTGTGTTCATGAAAATACGTGTATTTTATTTGACATCAGGAAGGGGGGCTGGGAGGGTAAGTGGAATGATGTGGGGGAGGAATGCAGCACAAGCCCCCAGTGGGGCAGACCTGGGAGGCTCTTAGTGCTCCTCAGGGTGGAAGCTCTCCTGCAGGGCTTCCTGGATACTGACAGCCCCCCGATGGACCTCCTGGATGGCAGCCTGCAGAAAGTGCAGCCAGGCTCACAGCAATGCATCCACAAGAAGCACCAGAGTGCCCAAGGGCAGCTCCAGCTCCATGTTGCAGAGTGGTGTCCCGAGTGAGGGCAACCAGGGCACGCAGAGACACAAATGTTTTGCTGTCCCTCATTGAGGTAGGGAAGCAGGCAGAGAAACCTGAGAACCGGCTGCCCGGGGTGGGGGTCCCTTTAAGCACAAGCCTCAGATAGCCTCAGGCAGCAGCCACACAAATAAACTCCTCACCTGATGCCCTGCTGGACCTGGTTCCGGACGGCCTTCAATGCAATTCAGTGTCCACCCAGTGTGGATGCGCTATTTCAAAATAGCAAAATGCTATTTCGAAATGCATTTTGTGTGTAGATGTGTTATTTCAAAATAAGCTATTTCGAATTAACTATTTTGAAATAAGATATTTCGAAATAACACTGTCGTGTGGTCATACCCTCAGGAAGTTTTTCCTAATATCCAACCTAAACCACTCTTGCTTCAATCTTGTCCTAGCATCAGAGATTAAAGAGAACAATTTTTCTTCATCTTCCTTGTAACGACCTTCTATGTATTTAAAAACTGTTATCCTGTATCCCTTTCTCCAGACTAATCAAAACCACTTTTTTTCTATCTTCTTTCATAGGTCATATTTTCTAGACCTCTAATCATTTTTCTTGCTCTTCTGTGGACCCTCTTCAATTTGTCAACATCTTTCCGGATATGTGGCACCCAGAATTGGACACAACACTCCAGCTGAGCCCTAATAAGCACAGAGTAGGAGAATTACTTCTCTTGTCTCACTTACAACATTCCTGCTAATACATCCAAGAAAGAGGTTCACTTTTTTTGTGCACCAGTGTTACACTGTTGACTCCTATTTAGCTTGTGATCCACTATGACGCCCTAGGACTCTTTTCTACAGTACTCCCACCTAGGAAGTCATGTCCCATTTTCTAGACATTTACATTTATTCTTACTGAATTGCATTCTATTTGCTTTAGAGATATTCGAGGACTGCCTCTATCATTTGAGCTCAAACAAATTCCTTAAGTGAAAGGACTAGTAAGCTGTTATCCTCTCGTGAACTAAGAGCCTGAGAGGGATGTGACAGATATGACAATTTCCTGCAATAGCCTTAAAAACCCTTATTTAATTAAGTGTAAGTAACTTTGGGGCCATTGTACTAAATGCAAAGTTTATGTATTATATATGACCTCTCCAGGGGGAAGATGCAGCATAAGGCATGGGTGATCAAGGGACTGACTATATTGAATAATGTGCCAGATAAGAACAGATTTGTGAGACAATACATATAAAGTATATTTCCTGAGAAAAATCTAGGGAGAGATGAAAATAAATCCCCTCCTCCAATTATGCAAAAATCCAGTCTTTTGAAGCTATGCCCTTAGAAGTGGGCCTTTGTCTCCTGTTCACCTGTTACACGAGCCAAGAGGAAAGGCCTACACTGTATAAAGTAAATACTGAACTATTATTCCTGTCTGCTTTCGTTCTGAGTCTGAGAGAATTAGGAAACTGTAACTATTGAGAAACCCAGGTGGTGGGGTTTTGAAGGACTGACACCTACTATGGCCTGAGGTTAGAGTTAGGGTGAGCTATGGTAAGCTCTTTAGCGTATGAGGGGGTTCTTTTATTGTTTTAATATGTTTTCTTCGTAATGCTTTCACCTTAACAATCAAGGACGGTAAGTTCATTTTGGAGAAATTAAATGAATGTTTGCATCGTTCTTAACAGCTGACAAATCTGAGGAATTGGCACACCAGGGCACCATGCTTAGGGAGTTGCTGTTGCATGGCTCTGAGGTGCCCTTCCTCCCACTGCCCTGCTTCACTGTTGTGCCTGCCTCCTCCAACCCCCACCGAGCCACTTCTGGCCAACCTGCGCTGGACTGAGACGCTACCTCCTGTCTGTTGCATCGAGTGGGGGTGGGGAGCCTGGTGTCAGGGTATGCTCTCCGCCATCTGAGTGCCCAGTCACTGCTGAGCAGGGGGTCAGGAAACAGGGGGGAGTCTGTCTGCTGCTAACAACTCCGGAATGAGTACTGCCAACAGCAGCTGCTGCTGACTGAAAAAGTGTGCAGGCTCATGAGTGCTCTGCATAAAAAAACAGCCCTTTCCCAACACACATCCTCTCCCCCCGACAACACTGATATGTTTAAATAAATGGTATTGCATTATTAATAGTGTGATTAAAACTGCGATTAATCGTCTCTTTTTAAAATCTCACCATTAATCACAATGGTATTTTTTTTAATCATCTGACAGCCCTAGCTACATGTGAAAATGTAAATTATGGCATATAGTTTCACAAGCCTGAATATAAAAAGCCAAAGGAAGATCTCTTTGAGGGGGAAATGTTCTCTGGCAGCAGACAACAAGTTTTTCTGTTGTTTTTCTCTCACCATCGGGCTATGTCCACACTACAAGCTTCTTGCACAAGAAGTTTTTTGCAGACGAAATCTTCCACAAAAACTTCTTGTGGAAGAGCACATCCACACTGCAAAAGCGCATCGAAAAAGTAATGGGCTTTTGTTCAAGAGAGCATCCAGACTTCACTGACGCTTTCTCGAAAGAAAGCACTGATAGCCATTCACAGAATGGCCACCAGGGCACCTGTGCTTTTTTCGATAGGGTTTTTTGCGCAAAAAGAGGCAGTTTCCCATCTACACACACCTTTTTGCGCAAGTGCTCTTGCGCAAAAAGGAGTTATTCCTTGTAGAAAGAGGAATATTTATACTGCAAAAATCCCTCCTCTCTGTCGATTTTCTTGCGCAAAAACACATTTGAGATTTGGATGCTCCGCAAATTTTTGTGCAAAAACAGTTGTTTTTGTACAAAAACTCTGCAGTCTAGATGTAGACTCAGATAAAAATCACATCAGCTATAATTTGTACTACTTTCAGACTTGCTTTTAATCTTCAGTATAATTGAGAAGTGATAGTGAATAAAATAGGCATTTCCAAGAAAGCCTTGGTGTGTCTAGTGGAGTTTAAAATTTGTGGACACAAACTCTCCAAGCTCAAAAACTGGCAGTACATAACATTTTTGCTCTCTCATTGCCCCACTTGCAATAAAAGTGCATGTTTCCCTTCCCCTTTTCTCACCAGCCAATACATAAATGCCATTTTAGCAGGAAATGATTGCTGAAAATGTGGAGTCTCATAAAGCAAGTGATAGACACATTAATCCTACATTTAACCATTTAGCAAAGACTTTGACAAATGCAAAACAAGGCTGATATTAAATAATATAAAGAAATCATCATAATGTTCAGTTTCCAAGACTGAAATACAATCATTTTGTGTGCTATAACATTCTTCTGGTTTAGGAGATGAAGTTTTCACATTCCCATTGCTCAAATCAGTGAGAGGGATCCATGCCCGTCTCTGTCCCACTAGGTCACAGCATCCACAAGAGGTTAAAAAATTCATCCACGCATTAAACAACATTTTCCATATATAATTCAGCTGGGAGTTCTTGCCACATTTTCAGCAGTCTCTGGCGAGTCATAAGGATTGTGTGTTGCTAACGTATTTGGCTATATCTTTTCCCAAAATAGTTGGTGAGTCAAGAGTGATTCCATAGTGCTGGATTTTGATCTGGTACATCAAACAAAAGTATGTGTTTAGTTGACTTTTGCCCTGCAGTGTAGACATGCCCTAAATTAGCAGCTGCTTGGGGAAGAACTGGCAGGGAGGGTGTCTAATACAGTAACTCCCCAGAGTGAAGTCAGGGAAAATAATTTCTCTTTGCACTGTGAGATTGGGTTAGTTTATTAATTTTGCTTTAGGGAACATCCTGGGCCTACCCTATGGCCCACAATGTAAATAAGGAAAAATAAAACCAGAGTGAAGAGAAAAACTCTCTGAAGGCACACTGATTTACACCAAAACCACCACTGTACGAGGGAGAAACACTGAAGCCAATGAAGCGAAGGATATACCCTATCACAGATGACAATACTTAACTACAGGTTGGACCTCCTTGGTTCGGCACCCTTGGGACTTGACCTGTCCCTGAACTAGAGGATTTGCTGAACCAGAGTAGGTCTCTCCCCTTCTGGCCTGTGCTAAATTGCCACCCCTTCCCCCGCCAGGGCTCCAGCCTGCCCCACTGCTGCCTGGTCACTCCTGAGCCAGAGCTCTCTAGCTCCTGCTGACTCCACTGCTGCTGGGGCTAGAGCTGTGCAGCCAGGGCTAGAGCATCCTGGCTGCCACTGGGGCCAGAGCTGTGTGGCCACTGCCACAATCCCCTGCTACTGCACAGCTGTTGGGGGCTGCACCTCCCACCCCCTCCCACACACACACCGGGTTCCCAGTTGAGTCACAGGTCCTCCACACCTGCTTCATTCCTGTCCTGCAGCCAGACCTCCCTATACCTGGACTCTATGGTCCAGGAACAGCTGTGGTCCTGCTGGATCACGAATGTTGCCGGACCAAGGATAAGGAAGGTACAACCCGTACTTCAGAAAGGATTGGGAGGATCAATAAATGGACTTGATTATCCAGGCCTTTACATCAAGTTAACAGCAATGGAGAGTTACCTGCAAAAAAGAGTAGCGTATCAGGTCAAGTGTTTGTACAGCATTTGAAAATACAAAATGCTATCTATTCATAATTTCTGAAATGGTTTAGGTGATTTTTAGAAAAGATGGGAGAATATGTTTCACACTTGCACATCAGTTCACACATCATTGGTTCTATTTTTTTGAGAAACAATTTCAGGTCAGAGCTGTTTTCAAAACAAAAATGGTTGAGTGGTTTGGCAACTGTATATAGTAAAGGGATTTGCATATGCCCTTGAAAACTAGCTTAAAGAGGTAGACTAGAGTGATTGCATGTTATTGAGAGACATTTGTTCCTCCTTTGAAAAGAATTATTTTCTATTGATGAAAAATGTTTATTCAAGACCAGGGCACATGCAAAGCAGATTCCAATACAAGATTTAGAAACTAATGAATTAGATATGTAACATTTTCTCTTATCGCACAGTATGTCCAACACATGATAACTATCACGGTGAGTCTAGTGAAGATTAGCAGAATTTGTGCTATACATTTTTATTCCAAAGGGCCAGGAGGTCACATTTAATTTAAAATAGACAAAGTTTAATACATTGGAAACTGTAAAAAAGTATTGTCTTTAGACATTTAAGAAAAACTTACTGCACATATTTAAAAACTGGAATACATCCCAGAAAGTCTGCATTCTCATAATGAACATTAAAAGGTATATTTTACTAATCTCATTTAGCCATAGACCTGAAAAATTCCTTAGGATTTCTGATCCAAATTTTGAAGTTCTGATCCAAATTTTGCACCCTGTTCCTGTCCCTCCAAGTCCATGTCTACACAGTAAAGAGTAGCAAATCTCAGACCCAAACTCAAAAGATTTGGGGTCATGCTATGGTGCTAAAAATAACTCTGTAGACATTTGGCATTAGATGGGAGCATGGGTCCTGAAGTCTAAGGGGTGGGCTTGATTTCTGTTCCCAAGATCCAATACAAGCCCAAACATCTACACCGCTACTTTTAGTCCCTTACCATGAGAAAAAGTCTGCAAACCTCATCTCTGAGACTCATTGCTACAGGCTGCAACATGCTATATAAATGTGCACTAATAGGGCAATGCTGGTTCCAAACCAAAAAATACCTAAATAGTTTTGATCAAAACATTACAGTCCTATTATTAGTAGTATTCTTAGTATTAGTATTATCTAGCATTATTAAATGTTACTCCCATGGGCCATGAGCAGAGTGGGGCACCCGGGGGGGAAAGAGGCTCAAGGTGTGGGCGCCAGGCAACACTCACTTCACCCACTTGCCAGGAACCAGCAACATGTCCTTGTGACTTCTAGGTGCAGGGATTGCACAGGTGACTCCATGTGTTGCCCCCTCCCCCCCGAGTTCTGGCTCCACTCCGCCAGCTACCATTGGCCACAGTTCCAAGTCACTGGGATCTATGGAACCAGCACCCAGGGCCCCACACCCTACACCTGGCTCTGTCGCCACAGTTTCCATTGACCATGGTCCTGGGACAATGGGAGCTGTGGAGCTGGTGCTTGAGCCTCTGTGCCCTGCCCCCAGCTCCAACTCCTCAGCACTCGGGGATAGTATGCTGAGCCTCTCTGCACCTAGGAGCCACAGGGACATGTTACCACTGCCTAGGAGTCACCTGGACCCTGCACCCCAGACTGCTGCTGTAGCCCTGCATGCCAAACCCCCTCTTCCCTGGTCCCACCCCAGAACTCTCCCCCAGCCATAGCCCTCATGCCCTGCAGCCAAAGCCCTGACCCTCCTCCTGAACCTGAAGGCCCTCATTTCTGGCCCCATCCCGGAACCTGCACTCCCAGATGGAGACCTTACCCTCACCTGCACCACCAACCCTCTGCCATAGCCCAGAGCACCCTCATATCACAAAATCCTCAGTCCCCCCTCCTTCTGGACCCCAAAACCCTCATCTCTGGCCCCACCTCAGAGCTCCAGTAAACTCTGTAAATTTTGTACTGAAGGATACATAGTCTGTTTAGAAATCCTCCCCACCAAAAAAACTAACCTAGTTTAATTCTTTAAGCCTATCTGGGAAAGTGAGAACAATTCATTCCCTTCGATCCAGTACAAAAGCCTAATCCTGTCAATATTGACATTTTAACAACAGAGTGGAATACAAAATCTTTCAGTCAGTAGGTTCTTCAGTCAAAATAATTCAGGTTTCAGGTGTTCACCGGGACATGACCGGTTGTCTCAGTCCAGGACTTGGTCGCAGTGATTCATGTCATGCTCTTGATGGCTGAGATACGCTGCACACTGATTAAGCAGAGACACTAAATGGCACTTTCCATTTTCGTCACTGCTGGAGGAGTCCCAAGTCAGTGCAATACAGAGAAGATTGCCCTGCTCACTGTGCTAAGAATCGAGTAATTTCTTTCTCTAGTACTAAGAATTTGGCACCTTTAAAAATACTTTTAAAATAAATCTACCAACAGAGAAGAAGACTCAGCTACAGAGGAGTGTTCCATACAGTTGTACCATTTAGCTGATGAATTAATAGACATAGGAATACCAAGAGGAAAAACCAACTGTAAATGTTGTTGGAACATTCATTATCTTCTAACATTTTCCCATCAAAGAGCAAATTGCCTACAATTAAAAGTAAAAAAGCTATTGGAGTTTGATTTTATTCATCTAGACACAAGAGATTTTTCTAGGTACTGTTTCTCTCTAATTTGAGAAGTTCTTTAAGGCCAAATATGGAGATTTTAAGGTACAAACAGAATGTTAGTCTTTTAAAAACAGACAAGTACTCAATTGATCATTAAAATTTAAAAAGGTAATACACAATGGAAAGCATGATGTGCATAGTACATAAGGGTATGTCTACACTAGCTCGTTAGTTCGAGCTAGGTAGGCAAATGAGGGCAACCAGAGTTGCAAATAAAGCCCAGGATTTAAATATCCCGGGCTTCATTTGCATGTTCCCGGGCGCCGCCATTTTTAAATCCCCCTTAGTCCGAACTCCATGCCCGCGGCTACGCACGGCACAGACTAGGTAGTTCGAACTAAAGATCCTAATTCGAACTACCGTTACTCCTCATGGAGTAACGTGGAATGAGGAGTAACGGTAGTTTGAATTAGGATCTTTAATTCGAACTACCTAGTCCGTGCCACGTGTAGCCATGGGCACGGAGTTCGGACTAAGGGGGATTTAAAAATGGCGGTGCCCAGGAACATGCAAATGAAGCCCGGGATATTTAAATCCCGGGCTTCATTTGCAACTCCGGTTGCCCTCATTTGCCTACCTAGCTCGAACTAACGAGCTAGTGTAGACATACCCTAAGAGACATCAGAAGAAGACAAAATGGCAAAAAATTAGAATTCTGTGAACCATTTCACCTTCAGGACAAAGCAAAGGTTGTAGATAACTAAGCATTGGTTGCCACCATGAGTTAAAATTAAGTTCAGACACATGCATTACATCCAATTACACTATAAGGCTTCTCAGGGCAAATTTAGGAAGAAGCAAACAAATAAATGTAAAAGGTGGAAGACTTCCAAAATAAAGAAAGAAACTAATAAAAAATAAAAGTTAGATGCATTGTGATTTTTAAGTGGTAGGTTGAACCTAATAGTTTTTTTTTTAATATTTACTTTCAGAACAAAGCATTCTTCTTGCACATTCAAAGGCATAAATTGTTCAAAAATGGGCTAGCAGATATTAAGGACCTTGACAAAAGGATTTCCATTTTTTACATACCTAAAGTTTCAAAATAAAAAGCAGTGAATCAGAAATGAACATCTGAAAAATCCCTCCCCAGCTCTCTCTATGCTAAATGCATATAGCCAGGCCAGGGTGTTGAAAGGACAGTAGCATACACACCTTAATATGTGAGGGTATGTCTACACTACAGAGTTATTTCGAAATAGTTAATTCGAAATAATGCGTCTACACACAAAATGCATTTCGAAATAGCATTTTGCTTTTTCAAAATAGCGTGTCCACACTGAGTGGACTCTGAATCGCATTTAAGGCTGGCCAGAACCAGTTCCAGCAGGGCACCAGGTCAGAACTTACTGTGTGTGGCTGCTGCCTGAGGTTATCTGAGGACTGTGCTTAAAGGGACCCCCCCAGACAGCCAGTTCTCAGGTTTCCCTGCTTGCTTGTCTACCTCAATGAGGGACAGCAAAGCATTTTGTCTCTGCATGCTCTGGTTGCCCTCACTTGGGATACCACAGCACTCTGCAACATGGAGCCAGAGCTGCCCCTGGGCACTCTGGTGCTTCTCGTGGACACGTTGCTGCAAGCCTGGCTGCACTTTCTGCAGGCTGCCATCTGGGAGGTCCATCGGGGGCTGTCAGTATCCAGAAGGCCCTGCAGGAGAGCTTCTACCCTGAAGAGCACTAAGAGCCTCCCAGGTCTGCCCCACTGGGGGCTTGTGCCTCATTCCTCCCTCACGTCCTTTCACTTACCCCTCCCTTACCCCCCTTCCTGATGCCAAATAAAATATATGTATTTTCATGAATACAAACTCTCTTTATTTAACAAAACTGGGGGGAGGAAATGAAACTTTGGTGAGACTGGGGAAAGGAGGTGGGAGAGGGGAAGAGAGAGAGTGGGAGAGGGGAGGGGGAAACCTGGGAGGAGGGAGCTGGAAGGGGGGGAGCAAGGGGAAGAAGGGGAAGGGGAAGCTCAGGGCTCATGGTTGGGGGTCTTGCCGGACCAACTTGATTGTCATGCAAACCTGCTCCTGGGTTCACATGTGGCTTTTGGAGGCCAGGCTGGCAGCTATCCTGCCATAGATGGCCTCATTCCTCATTTTAGTGTGGAAATCATGGATGTTGGGGGCATCCTCCCCAAATCTGAATAAGGTCCATGATCTCCACCCTGGACCAGGAAGGTGCCTGCCTTCTCCGGGCCCTGGCAGGCTCCTGGGAGCTGGTAGACTGCTCCTGGGGAGCGGTGGAAGGCTGGCTGCCAGTGGCTTGCTGGCTCATGTTTTGGGGCCACTGAGTCAGGGGCAGTGACTGCTGGCTCTGGGCTGGCAGGCTTGGAGTGGGCACAGGCACTGTGGCCAGAGTCTACCCCTTTAAGGGCTCTGGGGAAGGGAGGGAGGTAGAGAAGTGTTCTTGGTTGAGGCTGGAGTGGCCACCAGGGCACCCTGGGAAGGCTGGAGGCCCCCTATTTCGAAATAAGTGTCTACACAGCACTTATTTCGAAATGGCTATTTCAAATTTGGTGTTATTCCTCGTAGAATGAGGTTTACCAAATTCAAAATAAGCACTCCGCTATTTCAATTTTATTTCAAAATAGCGGTTTGGCTGTGTAGACGCTAGGAAAGTTATTTCAAAATAATGGCTGTTATTTCGAAATAACTTTGCTGTGTAGACATACCCTGAGCTCTAGATTTAGCAAAGATTGCTGCAGAAAATAGAAGTTTCCCAATGGCAGAATTTAATCCTAATTGTGACACATTTTATTAATTTCTCCTATGTACAATTGAGTGAATTTTAGTGCTTGCAGGTATTGGATTGTCATGTCTGGATACTGATGCCTTTTACCCACAAAAGAGGTACAGAGTAGGCAGTCATCATGCAATTTCCTCCATGCTGCCAATGGATGCACCTGGTTTGGTTGGATCTCCTCTAGAGCATCATTCAGTCTCTATGCAATATCAATTATTTCTAGTCACACTGGGGTAATAAAGCTCTTTGAAAGACCAGGTTTAAGGATCAGGAGACGGAACAGAGATTAATTTTGGGGAAAATTCTGCTCTCTTTTACTGAAACAACTTCCCTGATGTAAACTCCACTCATGTAAGTGAGAGCAGAATTCTGCGTCCTATTTCAAATGTAGTTGACATATTTCATACTTCTTGTTTAATACGTTCAGTAAGTGAATAAACTTGTAGTTTTATAGCATTCATGTATTTTTCATAGGATGATTGCCTACATTTGTTTATTTCATATGCATACTAGAAATGGTAAACAATATACCTCATGTACTTACTATAGATTCTAGGTATTTTCTGCCCAGGGGCCATCTGGATGAAATGAGAAGGATGCAAAACAACTCAAAAGATGCATTAATATATTTTTGTATATGGGTAAGCAGGAAATTATTGCAACAGTTTATCTGTACTGTCAAAACAGTTGTCAGTAATTAAGCAAGCTGTCACCAATCTTACATGAAGCTGAAATAATAACCTTGCATGTTTACCTGGCTCCTGACAAAACATGATTGTTCATTTCTTGGGTTGCTCTCTGGAAAGAAATGAATCTGTTTTGAAAGCAATTAAAATTGGTCCATGTCAGCCTGCTTTCCATTTACAATTACTCACAAAAGAATCATGTATTAAACTTCTCTCATTTAAACAATTTGTAATTTTCAGCACCCCCTTCCCTCCCAAATAAAATATCTTTGCAGTGTGCACTGGCATATTTGGATTCATCTGCCTGTATGAACTACTCATGGAAAGTAGCAATGCATTACCTATTACAGTGGTTCTAAATCAGGGAATCGTGTACCTCTGTAGGCATGCAGAGGCCTTCAGGGGCGTACCTCAACTCATCTAGATATTTGCCTAGTTTTACAAAACATTAGTGAAGTCAGTGCAAACTATAATTTTATACAATGACTTGTTTTTACTGTTCTATATACTATACCCTGAAATGTCAGTACATTATTTACATCCCAATTGATTTATTTTATAATTATAAGGTAAGAATGAGAAAATAAGTACATTTTCACTACTAGAGTGCAGCCCGTGACACTTCTGTATTTTAGGTCTGTAAGCACGTAGAGTTTTTAAGTGAGGGGAAACTTGGGAGTACACAAGAAAAGTCAGACTCCTGAAAGGGGTACAGAAGTCTGGAAAGGTTGAGAGCCACTGGCCGGAGAGATAACTGCATTTACGTTCATGGATTCCTGCTTTAATTCTCCTAGGTAAGCTTTTCAGTGAGCCCTTCTACAGGCTCACAGAACTGACAGACATCACCTTACACAGTGACACTAAGTACATGATGACACTATAAAATAAGAACACTTAATTCCGAGTGTAGAAGCATCCAAAAAGAACATTGAGTTACATTCTAAAGTATATGGTCTATCAACTACCAGCAAGATCCATTAAGCTCCAGACTGTTGCTGTTGAAAACCTATTTACCTGAGAAAGTGATATTTACCCTTGACCTTGGATGAGCAACCTTCCTCCTCACAATTTCTGAATTAGCCCAGGCAATCTTGGACATGCTGTCACCACATAATAGCACAGTGGCCCAATCTCAACAATCATCATCCAGTTTCAAAGGGAGAGAAAATGCAATTTACTGCCAGAAACTACACAGAGAATAAAATTACAGTAAATCAAGTTTTGAAACAAGCAGATTTGGACAGTGAGGACCCCATATTTCCCCTCTTCCATATGGTGTAGCATGGAAGGGAGCTAAAGTAAGGGTATGTCTACACTGCATTCCTCTTTCAAGAGAGGAATGCAAATGCAGCTGAGAGAAATTGCAAATGAAGCGCGGATTTGAATTTCCCGCACTTCATTTGCATAATTGTGTTCCGGGAGCTATTTCGAAATACCCTATTTCGAAAAAAGAAACGCTGTCTAGATGCAGTTATTTTGAAAGAAAACCCTTTTTTTGAAATTACCCTTAAGGGTTTTCTTTCAATATAACCGCATCTAGACAGTGTTTCTGAAGCCCACTTCTTCAGATGACCGGAGTTATGAGAAGGGGATACGAAAACTCGAAATAAATAGGAGAAGGGAAGGGGAGGGGGGAGAAAAAGAAAAAAGGAAGGGGGCTGTGAGGCAGAGCATCATTAAGTATCTGGAGAATGGGTACTTAAACCAAAGCAGATAAAAATCAAAGTCAATAGATAGATTGCTCACACCCCCCTTCCTTTTTTCTTTTTCTCCCCGCTTCCCTTCCCCTCTCCTATTTATTTAGAGTTTTCGTATCCCCTACTCATAACTCCGGTCATCTGAAGAAGTGGGCTGTGCCCACGAAAGCTCATGATACCATCTACATGTCTTGTTAGTCTATAAAGTGCTACCAGACCATTTGTTATTTCCATTAAAATTATTGTTAAATGTTAAATTGTTAAATATAATTAAATGTGAATTTATTGTCAAAGATTGCACATTTAAATCATTATATATTTTCCAAAAAAAGGTAAGGAAGTTCCAGTTGTTGTTTCTTTCTGTAACAGACTAACTCGGCTACCCCCCTGAAACTCTTTAATGGAAGTGATAGACAAGGTTGACGAGGGGTTGTTTATTTCTTGGCTGGCTTCTTTATCATAAATAATGCATAAAATATTTTTTAAATTTCAATGGCCTATTTTTCACTCTGTAAGCATGTGTTAGCTTAGAGTATTTCAATTTACACAAATAGTACACACAGAATTGTTCAACATGCTGGGGTTCACATGGAATAAAAATAAATTACTAATAATTGCTTGATTTATGGGCACATAGGTTCACTGAATCATAGAATCACAGAACTGGAAGGAACCTCGAAAGATAATCACGTCTAGTCCCCTACACTCTTGCCAGGACCAAGCACCATCTAGGCCATCTCTTACGGGGGTTTGTCTAACCTGCCCTATAAAAATCTCCAATGATGGAAATTCCACAACTTCCCTAGGCAATTTATTCCAGGGCTTAACCTAACAGTGAAGAAGTTTTTCCTAATGTCCAACCCAAACCACAATTGCCTCAATTTAACCTTATTGCTTCTTATCCTATCTTCATAGTTAAGGAGAATAATTTTTCTCCCTTCTCCTTGTAACACTTGAAATCTGTTGTCACCCTTCAGTCTTCTCTTTTCCAGACTAAACTAACCTAATTCTTTTAATCTTCCTTCATAATTCATGTTTTCTAGATCTTTAATCATCTCTGGGTCTTCTCCAATTTGTCCATATTTTTCCTGAAATGTGACATCCAGACACAATATTCCAGCTGAGGCCTAATCAGCACAGAGTAGAAGAATTATTTCTCATGTCTTGCTTACAACACTCCTCTTAATACATTCCAAAATGATGTTTGCTTTTTTTGTAACAGTGTCACATTGTTGACTTCCTGTTTTGCTTGTGATCCACTATGGCCCCTAAATCCCTTTCTTCAGTGCTCCTTCCTAGACAATCATTTCCTATTTTATATCAATCAGTGCAGCTGATTGTTCCTTCTTAAGCGGAGTACTTTGCAATTGTCCTTATTAATTTCTTCCTATTTACCTCAGACTATTTCTTCAGTTTGTCCAGATCATTTTGATTTACAATGCCATCCTCCAAAGCACTTGTAATGCCTCTCAGCATGGTGTCATTCCCCTACATTATAAGGGTACTCTCTATCCCATTCACTAAATTGTTGATAAAGATATTGAACTGAAGTGGTCTCAAAACTGATCCCTGCAGAAATTCAGTTATACAGAGCTGGAAGGGATTTAAAAAAATCATCATGTCCAGCCCACTGTGCTAAAGGAGGACCAAGTAAATTAGATAGGCATCCTTCCTGACAGGCTTTTGTCTAACCTGTTCTTAAGACTATCCAAAGATGAAGATTCCACAATCTCTCTTGGAAACTTATTCCAGTGCTTACTTTCCAAAATAGTTAGAAAGCTTGTTCCTAACCTAGATATCCCTTGCTTCAAATTAATCACTTCCTGTCTTTCTTCCAGTGGACATGGAGAACAATTGATTCCCATCCTATTTATAATAGCACTTCATCATCTCAGCTCCCCTTCAGTCTTCTTTTCTCAAAAATAAATATACTGAGTTTTTTAAAACCTTTTCCTTAAAGGTCAGATTTGCTAAATCTTTTATCATTTTTGTTGCTCTCCTCTGGCTACCACCCATCTTTGTGTCGTCCACAAACTTATAAGTATGTTCTCCATTCTATTATTCAAATCGTAGAATCATAGAACCATAGATCTGGAAGAGATCTCAGGAGGTCAACAAGTCCAGCCCCCCGCCCAAGGCAGGACCAATCCCAAACAAATCAACCCAGACAGTACTTTGTCAAGCTGAGACTTAAAAACCTCTAGGGATGGAGATTCCACCACCTCCCTAGGTAACCCATTCCAGTACTTCATCACCCTCCTAGTGAAATAGTTTTTCCTAATATCCAACCTAGACCTCTCCCACTGTAACTTGAAATCATTAATAAAAATATTGACCAGTACAGGATCCATGCTTGACTCCTGTGCAACCCCACTATATATATGTTTCCCCAGTTTGACTGCAAACCATTGATAACTACTCTGAGTATGGTATTTCAACCAGTTGTGCAAACACATTATAGTAATTTAATCTAGACCACATTTCACTAGTTCAGTGTTTCTTAAACTGTGTTCCGGGTATACCCAGGAGCGGCAGCTGGTGCCTCAGGTGGAATGCACGATCGGCACCCCTGCCTGCACGGCCGTCAATGGCGTGACATAAGTCATCGGGCGCCCCGTGATGTCATCATCGGGTGCCCCGGGTGCCCTGTTGAAGGCGGCGCCCTAGGCGACCGCCGAGTCTGCCTATACTCACAGGCCGCCCCGGGTACACCAGTGTGCTGCGGAAAACAACAGAGTTCAAAATGGCAGGTGACCTTTATTTTTGCTCAATAACTTTCCCCCACCACCACCTTTTTTTTTTTTTTTTGCTCAACAAAAAATCTTTGGTGTTCCTCATAAAAAAATTATTGTTTGTTGTTCCTCCGTCTTAAAAAGTTTAAGAAACACTGCACTAGTTTGTTTGATGAGACTATCACATGAGACTGTTCCAAAAGCCTTTCTAAAATCAAGATATATCATGTCTAACGCTTCCCCTCAACTCATGAGGCTGCTAACTCTGGTCAAAGATATTCATATATTTCTTACTACTTATTCACTGTTTATAACTGAATTTCAGAAGAAACTGTAGCATTTCAATCAAACTTCAATTAACCTTGCTCTGAAATATTTCAAACTGCCAACCTGTGTGGTCTCTGTGGTGGAGGCCACTCAACTGTACAGTTACCTGTCAGGACATATTTTAGCCTTCCAGACTTCTTGCCATGTCTATTGCTACGAGATCTAGATTATAGTCTGCTCGTTTATGCTAGTGGATGTCATATATAGTTTCACTGATGCCATTTACTGGTGGATGGTATATCAAAATCATTTATAAGCTACCAAAAAAAGAAAAAAATGCTGCCTTTTGCTACTCAAGTGATGAACATTTATCTTAGCCAAATATCTGATCCTTTCATTTCCATAGAAATATGAAGCATCTTATTACTGTGTTAAGTGCCTGCCCATTCATTCATACAATTATTCTGTTCATTATAACAATAAATGAAGCCCCCAAAGAGCAATAAAATATCCTCATGCTGTAAGCGGTTATGATCAGAAGTATTAATTTGAAAAAGGTATTTCTGGTGCAGTCATTATTTGTGTTTTGAAAGTGCAAAATGTTAGGAAAAGGAAACTAGCTCCTTACCTGTTGTAAGTCATGATAGCGCCTCTGGGGATCTGGCATGAGTTTTCTTTAATGCCAAACAAAGTTTAACCTATCTAGATCCTCCTTGTTATTTTTCCACTTTCCATGTTTCATAAATCTAGCTCCACAACCAACGTTCAGCTCTCCTTTATCCTACAGTAACATTACAATCATAAGACGTTCACTTTGGGCATCAGCTGTGAGAACATTATAAGTAAGCACATGCTATTAATATTGCATTTGGACCGGGGCGTCCCATAAATGGTTCAGTCTGGACATCACACATCCATGGGGGGAAAAAAAAAGATTTGGATCTCACATTCAATTTTATGGACCATAATGAGACCTTGTTCTTGCTGGCACAACTCCCATTTTGTTCCTCTAATTTCTTTGAAAGGCAAATTGGATGAGGGTTTATCCAATGTTTGTTCAAACCCCCACTATGTTCATAATTAGAAATGCTGCAAAAGAAATTTAAAAAACCATATGGATTCTGATGGATTTGAAATATATTCTAGTATTAAAGTGCTTCTGTACCTTTTTTTCCTTTATCAGGCATCATAGCTGCATAGCGTTGTCCACATGGCGTTGTGCAATCTTCTCCAGCCTAGCAAGGTCTTTCAGTCTGGGAAGTAGTGGGTTTGACCACTTCTGATATCAGTACCTGCTACTTGTGAACAGGATCTACCCTGGTTGTCATTTAAGCAAGTCATTTTCTCCAGACACTATCCCAACTTCCTTTGCATTTTATGAAGCCCATCTCAATAGCTTAGATTCAGTTTATGGCACCACTGACTGCAAAGAGGCAGAATACTGTACCTTTATAGAGCCACACTAAATCCACTTGCAAGAGTCAAGCCTGAGAGATTACTTGCTGTGCCTTCATTGATCCACTGCTCTTTAGAAGTATTTTTAAGTGGCACTTCCCTTTCCCTCAGCAATCTTCTGATTGCTATTTCTTCTACCATGCCTCTGCTTTTTTTTT
Source organism: Pelochelys cantorii (assembly GCA_032595735.1). Classification (NCBI taxonomy): domain Eukaryota; kingdom Metazoa; phylum Chordata; order Testudines; family Trionychidae; genus Pelochelys; species Pelochelys cantorii. The sequence continues at coordinate 162,524,586 of CM064327.1, forward strand.
GCTGGGTGACTTACATTTCTTTCTCTCCCTCTCGTCATCTTATAAAGGATTCCATAATTTGTCTGGACTCTTTGAAAAAGCATGCTTGGTCACTTCCTATAATCCTTTTTGGAATGAAACTCAAGTTATTTTTTTAAGATTGCCATCCTCAGCACACGCAAGTGATTTATCAGTATTTAAGCTTCACATCTTATAGCACCCCTATATTTCACTGCTCTGTGTGCTAAATTCTGCTATAGTTCAGAATCTGCACCTTCCACTCAGACTGTTCTCTGACCTTGTTCAACTAAGCTTTGTGGATGGCTAAGTTTGCATATTATTTTTTATGTCCATTGGATCATAAATCAACCAACTTCTGATACCATGTTGTGTCACAATAGTCAAGAAGCACAGAAATTCACTTATTTCTAACTATGAACAAAGAGCTTTATTTAAATCAAGCTCTCTCTCTCTCTCTCTCTCTCTCTCTCTCTCTGCAGGGCTTTTAACTTAAACCTTCTCTAGACCGCTTCAGTCTTGCTTCTTGCTACAGATTTAAAGAAGTAGTACAACACCCTCACAATCTGCATGTCTTTTGCTAAACAGTCACCAAGAAACAAGGTCCCTATATCTATTCTGTTATCAAAATATCAGCATTCTGCACCAGATGAGCATGAGTGGGACACATTTAGGCTATGTCTGCACTGCAGGCTTTTTGCGTAAGAACATCTGTTCTTGCGCAAAAGCTTGCAGAGCGTCTACACTCCACATGCGTTCTTGCACAAGTAAATTTACAGTAAAGTGTCAGAAAACAGGGATTCTTGCACTAGAGTTATTCCTCCCCCCACGAGGAATAAGCATTCTTGCGCAAGAGCCCTTCCACAAGAAGGCAGTGTGGACAGGCAAGAGGGGTTTCTTGCGCAGGAAAGCCCTATGGCTAAAATGGCTA